>OY829328.1:38875548-41671901 GCA_963691655.1 Toxonevra muliebris | reverse complement strand
GTGAACGGTGTGAAGATAGCCACGCGTGGCTATCTTAGCAAATACACAAACCACAAAATGTAAAAATTTCTATGTTAACTTAACAGAAAAAATGTTAACCGAAAAATTTTATGTTAAGCACAACATAGAATATTCGTTCGGTTCCTGATGACCATTTGGAGAACTGACTGTGACCACCAGACATACCATTCGATAGGCATTGAAATGTTGTTTAACCATGCATACACAAATGTAACATATTTATTTCAGATTATTTTTAATTAATTTATGAAAAATATCAATTTGAAAAGCGAGTTGGAGGAATCAGGTGGTCATATGGAGCACTTGTACAACTTTAGCCGACATCACATGGGTATCAGTGGACAGGTATTGAAGAGTAGATCAATCCTGCATTTTCAAAACATCTAACAGAATTACCGGATTGCCGTTAATTTCCGTTTGAAAATATCATGTTGGGTGCAGTTGGGTGGAGGAATCAGGTGGTCATATGGAGCGCTTGTACAACTTTAGCCGACGTCACATGGGTATCAGTGGACAGGTATTGAAGAGTAGATCAATCCTGCATTTTCAAAACATCTAACAGAATTTCCGGATTGTCGTTAATTTCCGTTAGAAAATTTTCTTGTTGGGTGCAGCTGGGTGGAGGAATCAGGTGGTCATATGGAGCACTTGTACAACTTTAGCCGATATCACATGGGTATCATCTATTGTTAAGACTTATATGTTATTAGATTAAATATACATAAACCCAACATGAAAATTTTCAAACGGAAATTAACGACAATCCGGTAATTCTGTTAGATGTTTTGAAAATGCAGGATTGATCTACTCTTCAATACCTGTCCACTTATACCCATGTGATGTCGGCTAAAGTTGTACAAGTGCTCCATATGACCACTTGATTCCTCCACCCAGCTGCACTTAACATGAAAATTTTCTAACGGAAATTAACGACAATCCGGTAATTCTGTTAGATGTTTTGAAAATGCAGGATTGATCTACTCTTCAATACCTGTCCACTGATACCCATGTGATGTCGGCTAAAGTTGTACAAATGCTCCATATGACCACTTGATTTCTCCACCCAGCTGCACTTAACATGAAAATTTTCTAACGGAAATTAATGACAATCCGGTAATTCTGTTAGATGTTTTGAAAATGCAGGATTGATCTACTCTTCAATACCTGTCCACTGATACCCATGTGATGTCGGCTAAAGTTGTACAAATGCTCCATATGACCACTTGATTTCTCCACCCAGCTGCACTTAACATGAAAATTTTCTAACGGAAATTAACGACAATCCGGTAATTCTGTTAGATGTTTTGAAAATGCAGGATTGATCTACTCTTCAATACCTGTCCACTGATACCCATGTGATGTCGGCTAAAGTTGTACAAGTGCTCCATATGACCACTTGATTCCTCCACCCAGCTGCACCCAACATGAAAATTTTCTAACGGAAATTAACGACAATCCGGTAATTCTGTTAGATGTTTTGAAAATGCAGGATTGATCTACTCTTCAATACCTGTCCACTGATACCCATGTGATGTCGGCTAAAGTTGTACAAATGCTCCATATGACCACTTGATTTCTCCACCCAGCTGCACTTAACATGAAAATTTTCTAACGGAAATTAACGACAATCCGGTAATTCTGTTAGATGTTTTGAAAATGCAGGATTGATCTACTCTTCAATACCTGTCCACTGATACCCATGTGATGTCGGCTAAAGTTGTACAAATGCTCCATATGACCACTTGATTTCTCCACCCAGCTGCACTTAACATGAAAATTTTCTAACGGAAATTAACGACAATCCGGTAATTCTGTTAGATGTTTTGAAAATGCAGGATTGATCTACTCTTCAATACCTGTCCACTGATACCCATGTGATGTCGGCTAAAGTTGTACAAGTGCTCCATATGACCACTTGATTCCTCCACCCAGCTGCACCCAACATGAAAATTTTCTAACGGAAATTAACGACAATCCGGTAATTCTGTTAGATGTTTTGAAAATGCAGGATTGATCTACTCTTCAATACCTGTCCACTGATACCCATGTGATGTCGGCTAAAGTTGTACAAGTGCTCGATATGACCACTTGATTCCTCCACCCAGCTGCACTTAACATGAAAATTTTCTAACGGAAATTAACGACAATCCGGTAATTCTGTTAGATGTTTTGAAAATGCAGGATTGATCTACTCTTCAATACCTGTCCACTGATACCCATGTGATGTCGGCTAAAGTTGTACAAATGCTCCATATGACCACTTGATTCCTCCACCCAGCTGCACTTAACATGAAAATTTTCTAACGGAAATTAACGACAATCCGGTAATTCTGTTAGATGTTTTGAAAATGCAGGATTGATCTACTCTTCAATACCTGTCCACTGATACCCATGTGATGTCGGCTAAAGTTGTACAAGTGCTCCATATGACCACCTGATTCCTCCACCCAACTGCACCCAACATGAAAATTTTCTAACGGAAATTAACGACAATCCGGTAATTCTGTTAGATGTTTTGAAAATGCAGGATTGATCTACTCTTCAATACCTGTCCACTGATACCCATGTGATGTCGGCTAAAGTTGTACAAATGCTCCATATGACCACTTGATTCTTCCACCCAGCTGCACTTAACATGAAAATTTTCTAACGGAAATTAACGACAATCCGGTAATTCTGTTAGATGTTTTGAAAATGCAGGATTGATCTACTCTTCAATACCTGTCCACTGATACCCATGTGATGTCGGCTAAAGTTGTACAAATGCTCCATATGACCACTTGATTCCTCCACCCAGCTGCACTTAACATGAAAATTTTCTAACGGAAATTAACGACAATCCGGTAATTCTGTTAGATGTTTTGAAAATGCAGGATTGATCTACTCTTCAATACCTGTCCACTGATACCCATGTGATGTCGGCTAAAGTTGTACAAATGCTCCATATGACCACTTGATTTCTCCACCCAGCTGCACTTAACATGAAAATTTTCAAACGGAAATTAACGACAATCCGGTAATTCTGTTAGATGTTTTGAAAATGCAGGATTGATCTACTCTTCAATACCTGTCCACTTATACCCATGTGATGTCGGCTAAAGTTGTACAAGTGCTCCATATGACCACTTGATTCCTCCACCCAGCTGCACCCAACATGAAAATTTTCTAACGGAAATTAACGACAATCCGGTAATTCTGTTAGATGTTTTGAAAATGCAGGATTGATCTACTCTTCAATACCTGTCCACTGATACCCATGTGATGTCGGCTAAAGTTGTACAAATGCTCCATATGACCACTTGATTTCTCCACCCAGCTGCACTTAACATGAAAATTTTCTAACGGAAATTAACGACAATCCGGTAATTCTGTTAGATGTTTTGAAAATGCAGGATTGATCTACTCTTCAATACCTGTCCACTGATACCCATGTGATGTCGGCTAAAGTTGTACAAGTGCTCCATATGACCACCTGATTCCTCCACCCAACTGCACCCAACATGAAAATTTTCTAACGGAAATTAACGACAATCCGGTAATTCTGTTAGATGTTTTGAAAATGCAGGATTGATCTACTCTTCAATACCTGTCCACTGATACCCATGTGATGTCGGCTAAAGTTGTACAAGTGCTCGATATGACCACTTGATTCCTCCACCCAGCTGCACTTAACATGAAAATTTTCTAACGGAAATTAACGACAATCCGGTAATTCTGTTAGATGTTTTGAAAATGCAGGATTGATCTACTCTTCAATACCTGTCCACTGATACCCATGTGATGTCGGCTAAAGTTGTACAAATGCTCCATATGACCACTTGATTCCTCCACCCAGCTGCACTTAACATGAAAATTTTCTAACGGAAATTAACGACAATCCGGTAATTCTGTTAGATGTTTTGAAAATGCAGGATTGATCTACTCTTCAATACCTGTCCACTGATACCCATGTGATGTCGGCTAAAGTTGTACAAATGCTCCATATGACCACTTGATTTCTCCACCCAGCTGCACTTAACATGAAAATTTTCTAACGGAAATTAACGACAATCCGGTAATTCTGTTAGATGTTTTGAAAATGCAGGATTGATCTACTCTTCAATACCTGTCCACTGATACCCATGTGATGTCGGCTAAAGTTGTACAAGTGCTCGATATGACCACTTGATTCCTCCACCCAGCTGCACTTAACATGAAAATTTTCTAACGGAAATTAACGACAATCCGGTAATTCTGTTAGATGTTTTGAAAATGCAGGATTGATCTACTCTTCAATACCTGTCCACTGATACCCATGTGATGTCGGCTAAAGTTGTACAAATGCTCCATATGACCACTTGATTTCTCCACCCAGCTGCACTTAACATGAAAATTTTCTAACGGAACTTAACGACAATCCGGTAATTCTGTTAGATGTTTTGAAAATGCAGGATTGATCTACTCTTCAATACCTGTCCACTGATACCCATGTGATGTCGGCTAAAGTTGTACAAATGCTCCATATGACCACTTGATTTCTCCACCCAGCTGCACTTAACATGAAAATTTTCAAACGGAAATTAACGACAATCCGGTAATTCTGTTAGATGTTTTGAAAATGCAGGATTGATCTACTCTTCAATACCTGTCCACTTATACCCATGTGATGTCGGCTAAAGTTGTACAAGTGCTCCATATGACCACTTGATTCCTCCACCCAGCTGCACCCAACATGAAAATTTTCTAACGGAAATTAACGACAATCCGGTAATTCTGTTAGATGTTTTGAAAATGCAGGATTGATCTACTCTTCAATACCTGTCCACTGATACCCATGTGATGTCGGCTAAAGTTGTACAAATGCTCCATATGACCACTTGATTTCTCCACCCAGCTGCACTTAACATGAAAATTTTCTAACGGAAATTAACGACAATCCGGTAATTCTGTTAGATGTTTTGAAAATGCAGGATTGATCTACTCTTCAATACCTGTCCACTGATACCCATGTGATGTCGGCTAAAGTTGTACAAATGCTCCATATGACCACTTGATTTCTCCACCCAGCTGCACTTAACATGAAAATTTTCTAACGGAAATTAACGACAATCCGGTAATTCTGTTAGATGTTTTGAAAATGCAGGATTGATCTACTCTTCAATACCTGTCCACTGATACCCATGTGATGTCGGCTAAAGTTGTACAAGTGCTCCATATGACCACTTGATTCCTCCACCCAGCTGCACCCAACATGAAAATTTTCTAACGGAAATTAACGACAATCCGGTAATTCTGTTAGATGTTTTGAAAATGCAGGATTGATCTACTCTTCAATACCTGTCCACTGATACCCATGTGATGTCGGCTAAAGTTGTACAAGTGCTCGATATGACCACTTGATTCCTCCACCCAGCTGCACTTAACATGAAAATTTTCTAACGGAAATTAACGACAATCCGGTAATTCTGTTAGATGTTTTGAAAATGCAGGATTGATCTACTCTTCAATACCTGTCCACTGATACCCATGTGATGTCGGCTAAAGTTGTACAAATGCTCCATATGACCACTTGATTCCTCCACCCAGCTGCACTTAACATGAAAATTTTCTAACGGAAATTAACGACAATCCGGTAATTCTGTTAGATGTTTTGAAAATGCAGGATTGATCTACTCTTCAATACCTGTCCACTGATACCCATGTGATGTCGGCTAAAGTTGTACAAGTGCTCCATATGACCACCTGATTCCTCCACCCAACTGCACCCAACATGAAAATTTTCTAACGGAAATTAACGACAATCCGGTAATTCTGTTAGATGTTTTGAAAATGCAGGATTGATCTACTCTTCAATACCTGTCCACTGATACCCATGTGATGTCGGCTAAAGTTGTACAAATGCTCCATATGACCACTTGATTCCTCCACCCAGCTGCACTTAACATGAAAATTTTCTAACGGAAATTAACGACAATCCGGTAATTCTGTTAGATGTTTTGAAAATGCAGGATTGATCTACTCTTCAATACCTGTCCACTGATACCCATGTGATGTCGGCTAAAGTTGTACAAATGCTCCATATGACCACTTGATTTCTCCACCCAGCTGCACTTAACATGAAAATTTTCTAACGGAAATTAACGACAATCCGGTAATTCTGTTAGATGTTTTGAAAATGCAGGATTGATCTACTCTTCAATACCTGTCCACTGATACCCATGTGATGTCGGCTAAAGTTGTACAAATGCTCCATATGACCACTTGATTCCTCCACCCAGCTGCACTTAACATGAAAATTTTCTAACGGAAATTAACGACAATCCGGTAATTCTGTTAGATGTTTTGAAAATGCAGGATTGATCTACTCTTCAATACCTGTCCACTGATACCCATGTGATGTCGGCTAAAGTTGTACAAGTGCTCCATATGACCACCTGATTCCTCCACCCAACTGCACCCAACATGAAAATTTTCTAACGGAAATTAACGACAATCCGGTAATTCTGTTAGATGTTTTGAAAATGCAGGATTGATCTACTCTTCAATACCTGTCCACTGATACCCATGTGATGTCGGCTAAAGTTGTACAAGTGCTCCATATGACCACCTGATTCCTCCACCCAACTGCACCCAACATGAAAATTTTCTAACGGAAATTAACGACAATCCGGTAATTCTGTTAGATGTTTTGAAAATGCAGGATTGATCTACTCTTGAATACCTGTCCACTGATACCCATGTGATGTCGGCTAAAGTTGTACAAGTGCTCCATATGACCACCTGATTCCTCCACCCAGCTGCACCCAACAAGAAAATTTTCTAACGGAAATTAACGACAATCCGGTAATTCTGTTAGATGTTTTGAAAATGCAGGATTGATCTACTCTTCAATACCTGTCCACTGATACCCATGTGATGTCGGCTAAAGTTGTACAAGTGCTCCATATGACCACCTGATTCCTCCACCCAGCTGCACCCAATATGAAAATTTTCAAACGGAAATTAACGACAATCCGGTAATTCTGTTAGATGGTTTGAAAATGCAGGATTGATCTACTCTTCAATACCTGTCCACTGATACCCATGTGATGTCGGCTAAAGTTGTACAAGTGCTCCATATGACCACCTGATTCCTCCACCCAGCTGCACCCAACATGAAAATTTTCTAACGGAAATTAACGACAATCCGGTAATTCTGTTAGATGGTTTGAAAATGCAGGATTGATCTACTCTTCAATACCTGTCCACTGATACCCATGTGATGTCGGCTAAAGTTGTACAAGTGCTCCATATGACCACCTGATTCCTCCACCCAACTGCACCCAAAATGAAAATTTTCAAACGGAAATTAACGTCAATGTGGTAATTCTGTTAGATGTTTTGAAAATGCAGGATTGATCTACTCTTCAATACCTGTCCACTGATACCCATGTGATGTCGGCTAAAGTTGTACAAGTGCTCCATATGACCACCTGATTCCTCCACCCAACTGCACCCAACATGAAAATTTTCAAACGGAAATTAACGACAATCCGGTAATTCTGTTAGATGTTTTGAAAATGCAGGATTGATCTACTCTTCAATACCTGTCCACTGATACCCATGTGATGTCGGCTAAAGTTGTACAAGTGCTCCATATGTCCACCTGATTCCTCCAACTCGCTTTTCAAATTGATATTTTTCATAGATTAATTAAAAATGATCTGAAATAAATATGTTACATTTGTGTATGCATGGTTAAACAACATTTCAATTCCTATCGAATGGTATGTCTGGTGGTCACAGTCAGTTCTCCAAATGGTCGTCAGGATCCGAACGAATATTCTATGTTGTGCTTAACATAAAATTTTTCGGTTAACATTTTTTCTGTTAAGTTAACATAGAAATTTTTACATTTTGTGGTTTGTGTATTTGCTAAGATAGCCACGCGTGGCTATCTTCACACCGTTTGTTGTGCTTAACATAA
Organism: Toxonevra muliebris; assembly: GCA_963691655.1. Lineage (NCBI taxonomy): Eukaryota > Metazoa > Arthropoda > Insecta > Diptera > Pallopteridae > Toxonevra > Toxonevra muliebris. Next base: position 41,663,935 of record OY829328.1, on the reverse strand, counting down.
AATTTTTCGGTTAACATTTTTTCTGTTAAGTTAACATAGAAATTTTTACATTTTGTGGTTTGTGTATTTGCTAAGATAGCCACGCGTGGCTATCTTCACACCGTTCTATATTGATTGTAATGTAATCAGAAGCAAGATCAATAAAAGAATGAACCAGCTATTGCTGCCTTTTTGCAGAAATCAATATCGAATAAAATGTGCATTTGTACAGTGACACTATTGTTGTTTGGTTCTTATTTGCTACTGCTCTTTATTCCATCTGCCAACTTTTTATGTAGCCCCATGGGCCACAAAAATTTTGGACAATTATATTCACCTCACATGTGTCAAAAATTTACCCACTGGAGTACTTTCTCTTATTCGCACATGTTAAACTAGCTGGCGAATAAAACGCAACTAATATTATGTTTAGGAAAAACAAGTTAAATTAAAATATTTACCTGTTTTTTTTCTTATAAATATCACTGTTCAACAATTTCCGGGTCATTATTTGAGTAGTGAAAAATTCCAGTTTAGGATGAAAATACTCAACTAGTAGAGTAAAACCTCCAAAGGGTAATTTATGGACGGCCCCTAAATCGTTAATCGTGAATCGTTACATGTATCAACAATCTATTTAGTATTATTTTATATATACAGATATATGTGGTGGGCGTCCGCCGTCTCAGTCCTTACTTAAAAGATGTCAACATACTTACATGCTAATTGTGAAAAACTCTCTTTACCCAACTTTACGCGTTTTTCTCGCTCAGTATCGATGTAAGATTTAGAGCTCACTTACATTAAGAACTAGGTCAATTATAATTAAAAAATATATTTTACTTATATATTCGTAGAGAGTTTTTAATTAAATTTCGCACGTCAAGGAAATTGAATTGAAAATTGCTAACGAAAACTTAGCGTGAATAAATAATAAAACCATCAACCATTACTAGCAGCAGCAAGTAGCAGCAACAGTACAATATACTGCTGGCAAATTTGCCATCATTATAAGGCAATCACAATAATTACTTTCATTTTATATCTTGGCAAAATTTCAAAATTCAAGATGACAAAAAAACTGCCAAGAAAATTCCGAAAAAAAAATTTATGTCTCAAAACCAAAAACAAATGACGGCAAAACAATTGCCATTTCGTGTGACGATGACGATGATGATTTGTTTGCTAACTGTGTGCTGAAGTGAAGAATGAAAGTCCCATTGAAAACGAGATCGAGTGCTGTGATGAAGGGAAAATTGCCACAAACACTTTGCATGCACAATCAGCATCATAAAAAAAAAACAAAAAAAAAAGTATGGAAAAAACACTCACGATTGTAACTTAAGTGCACTGTGCTCTCCAGAAAAAAAAACTAAGTGAAAAAAATATTTTAAAAAAATAAAGAATGCAAATAAGTAAAAAAGAAACTAGTGGGCAAAAGTAAAGAATAGAAAATAATCTAAAATATAGGTATATATTTAATAAAAAACGACACATGAAAGAAAATTTGCCGCTGGAAATGAAAGTGTAGGAAGGAAAGGATATAAGGGAGAGGGTGGGAGGTGGGAGCGTGTTGAACGTTGCAACTGCCAACGAGCAAATATTATTGAAATAACATTGCAATCAAAATGTGATAGAGCAACAAAAGAAACAAATCAATTTTGTTACGTTTGATTATGAGTCACAATTGTATGAGTGTGAATGATTGTATGTTTTTTTGTGTGTGTATGTGTGTGTCACGGCGTATAACTCATAGGACGATTTGTGATTTTTCGAAAAAATAGAGGTGACTTTACTAGCAAAAAAGCGACCAACTAAACACAAACTTGTATAGTTATCAATGCATGGTCATAGAGGCAGACAAAGTGCGAGAGAGAGAGAAAAACAGAGAATGTAGCAAAGTGAAAGCCTTACATAGTTACTAGATTTTCCAATTGAATGCAATAGCACACATCACAAAAAAAAAAAAATAACCTGGAATACTTGATGGGAGAAAAGAAGCCTTAATATTTTTGCAAGAAAAATGTATGTAGGTTATCGATATAGATGATGCAAGGTGAGGAGGTAGGCAAAGAGAAAACATCACGTTTCCGATTTCGTTGATGCAAGGTAAAGAGCTAAATGCGGAGAAAGAGAGAAGAAGAAAATGTCCGTCTTTTTGCAACAATGCATTGAACATTTCAATCGAGAAAAGTAATGATTGGATAGATACTCATGCCATTCTTGAATTGTAACTATTTCTATGACTATTGCAGTACCTAAGTGAATACATATATTTAATTGTGAAATAAAGTGGCACCATTCAAAGAAATCGTATGCTTTGAGAAGAAGGAAAAGAAAGTCTTTTTTTTACTTTTTTATAATAGTTTTTAAGCAGCTCAATATTTCTATTGAGAAAGGATGGGCAACTAAATACACAAAAAACATCACTATCAAAATGATGACGAGGCTGAATGAATTGTTGTCACAATGAGCAAATGAAATTGAAATGATTTATTACAAGTTTCTGCTTTTTTTTCTTTTGTTCCATTCAAATTTCTTACAGTTAAGTATCTGCATACATACTCGTACATTAGGGCGTACCAATTTTTTTTTTTTTTAAGTACTCTGACAGAAAAATTCTCTATTCGATCCTGATCAACTTTGCTGAAGAAAGTATGACAAAAAAATGGATCCTACCCCCCGTAAAATTCGTTGTTTGAATAAAAATCGGTAATTACGTTTAATATTGCTGTAACTTCTATCCTCAAATCTCTTCCCTATAAGGTTCGTTTATGTATGTAAGTATATGGCCAATGTACATAGTAGAAAAAATGCGTAAATGCTAAGAATATAAAAGTAAAAAATTTAAGCTATTTAAACTATGTACGTATATGCAGCCTCGTTTTAGTTAAGCGAAAATATATCCAGTGCACGATGAGGCCAAATCCGTTTTTAGCTGGCCAAAATTCTGAAATTTGGTTCATTGGCTCATGAGGTCATTTGCAATCACTGTGTGAAAAATTATAACGATCGAACTATTACCACGTCTACCTCCCATACAAATGAAACCTCGAAAAGGGTATAAACTTGGTATATATCATAGATATGATCATGAAATTTTATATACTTATAAACATTATTATTGCCATATATAATTGCAAAAATGCGATAGATCGGAGTATTACCACGCCCACCTCCCATATATGTGAAATTTATAAAGCTCTATACCTTGGAACTCATTGCAGATATAGTGATGAAATTGCATATGCTGGTAAATAATACCATTTTAATATATCCAGGTAAAAATTATCACGATTGGAATGTTGTTATGCCTACCTCTCATACATATGAGACTCTAATAATACATGATTAAAAAAAATAAAAAATATTTGCATTTTGTGATTATCATATAAATGGGAGGTATGCGTGATAATAGTTAGTTAGATGGATAGTTCTTATTTTTAGCATGGCTAATGTCCAAGCCAATATATATTAGTATATGTAACTTAGTTATTATATCTGCAACCTCCAGTAGGCGTTGTAATTGAACGATGAAAAAGTTTTTCATATAGAGTCAATAATTCCGTATACCAATTTTTGTCCGAATATAATTTAAAATGGATTAAATATAACAACTTAAATATCTACCTATGATGAATTAAATGCTATGTGATGTCATATTTTTGCTTGTTATTAAAGCTGTGGCAAAAAGTTGCAAAGCACTCATACCTTATTTTAAACTAGATGCTTTACAGAGTATGATGGTGTCTATTTCCACTCGGAGCAAATCGGAGCTTTTTTGTTCTCATCCATAAAAAAAATAAAATGTAAAATAAAAAGAAAAAATTATTATTTTTCCCATACCATTTTTAGGTATAGGAAAATGGTAAAACAATTTTTTTTTCATTTCCATTAATAATGTATAGTTTTTTCTCTAATATGAGACCAAAAAAAAAGGACTGGCTTTAGTATTCGCTAAGTTATTAAACTTAATGTGCAACACAGTTTCAACAATATTAAGCCTATCGACAGGATATTGCAACTTTCAACGGTCGCACAGCCAAATCCTTCACCTAATTAGAATATCCTGTGTATGGATTATGATGAGGGATTTATGGAGAGCAAGCCCATAATATACTTTTGGATTCAAGCCGAGGCAGTTGATTTTTTGAATGTGTGCAGTATAGAAAAGTTTAATTTATTTCAGGTACGTAAGAAATTCGGTTTGTTATAAACTTTCTTCAAGATTAGCATCCAATAATGAGCTGTAATAAGGTAGCCAAATTTTTTAGCTGAAAAATTTGAACTTGGACTGCAATAACTTTGGGAGTTACTAAAGTAGCAATTGTCAAGCGCTGGAACTTATTGGGGTTCATTCAAAACAAAGGAAACTGGATGTCATACGACTTAAAGTCGAGCGACATCGAATGGCGATTTTGCATTATAAAAATAAAGTAATTTTTGCATCAAATTATTACTGGCGACCAAATATGGATTTATTACGACAACTCGAAGAGCAAGAATTCGTATGTGAAGCTCAGCCAACCAGGAACATCAACGCCGAAGCAGAATATCCATGGCGCCAATGCAATGCTTTGTATTTGATGGGTTCAGAAGGGCTGCGCAATGATCAGCTAAACCCTATTACGGGATCCGTTCGAAAAGAGCAGTGACTGAAAAACTACCAGACTTCATGTAAACTAGCAAATGCCTCGCAACCTGGAACTGTCAGATTTTATATGAGAATTCATTTGCACAATTTGTATATGTTGAACGATGATTTCTATGCGCAAATGACCTCGCAAACTTATGCGTTTGTAAATACAACCCTGAGTAATTGTAAGCTGTTTTTTTTGTTCTACATTTATAATGATTCTCTGTTTTCAATTCTGCAAGTTAAATACTTTTAAAAATGCCAATATGGTGCCTCATTGGACCCACAACAGTGCCCTGTGGTACTCCGGCTTTCACTTGACATTTGGCTGATGTTTCATCATTTACTTTGACATAGAATGATAGGACTTTAAGAGCAAATAAAATGGAGCTGGAAGTAAATTTTTTAATTTGTATAACAGCCCTTGATGCCAAACTTTTCGAACGCTTCTTGAATGTCCAAAAATATGGCAGAGCAATATTTTTTGCATTCCAGAAAGTCAGTGACAATATTCACTATGCGCACTGAGTTTTCAGGTTTATTTGGTTTAGGTATCATTATTATTTTAGCACATTTCCATAGAGAAGGAAAGTGGTTTAATGAGCAAGATTATTCCTTATTCTTATAAATGAAAGTAAATCGTAATAACTAAAAACAACAATAACTAATTATGTTCACCTTTTTGCCTGTTTAAGTTATTAAATGTTTAAGTGTTTGAAAATCTTTTGGGGGGGAGGGGGGATTTTCCCTCCTGTTCCTCCCCCCCCCCCCCATAGTATCCGCGCCTAATTAAATTGTAAGGGCGCATCTACAATTCACTTATCTTTTTTTTCAGCATTTTATTATCATTCAGCGGCTAATTATCGATATCAAAAATATGTTTGGAAGTGTAAGCAAATGTTCGTTTATTGCGTAATGTCATTTGGTCGAGGGTTAATATTGAATTGTTTATGAAGGTATATTTTTTTTAAGCTTTTTAATTGGTTAAATAAACCAATTTTCAAACGTAAACATTAAAAACTTGCTCAAGACTTTCTTCTTTTAATTTCTGATAAAATATGACATAAATATATATTTTCATTTAATACAATTCTCACTTATTTCCATTGCCCTTTTTCTTTGCCTTTGAAATAACAACCCTGCTCGCAAAATACTGCAATGGAACCCTAATCACAACTGTTAAACCGCTGATTTGCACTCTGGTTTTCGTGTTGTTGCCCTCTGGTTTTCGTGTTGGTGCCGTCATGTAAACTAGCACGAAAACCCTAAAGTTTTCGAGTTTTTTCAGTTTTCGAGTTTAAATGAGGACTCTTAATAATTTCTAGAGAATAAAAAAAATTTATTATTATGTTTATGTGAGTTTAATGCGAGCATATTCTTTTCTCTATCTCTATTTTTCAGTAGACTACATTTTCACTTGATCTCGTCGATTCTAATAGCCCATTTCATTTCCATTTTCTGTTTTATTAGTGTCGAAATTGAATCCATTTTTCATCTTCTTTAGGAAGGCCGCTCTGACGTCTTCATTTTAAAGTCTCTTTGAAGTAGCATTTGATCCGTAATAGGCAGCTACAAACACTGTCTGTTCTGCTGGTTGGCTAGTTGGGGGCGGCTGAATCAATACGTGCCTAGTCGTCAAAAAGGAGGTAAGCCTCACTAAAATCCTACTTTCTCCTTGTATGCATCGAAGGAATGTACCAGATATATAGTTAACCATAACATATATCAAGCTTATATGGAAAACGCATACCCAGACAACGTTTGGTCTGTTATATCTGTAGTTGAAACCTCTAAAAATCAAAAATCACTGAAGAAGTAGTTATACAATTTTTAACTGGGTATCTTTAATCTTCGTATTTTTTTTTTTTTTTTTGCTAGATTTGTAATAAGTAATTGTGAAAAGTAGGTGGCAAATGAGGTGCATGTATGTATATATGAATATATTTAATATACCTAATACAGCTTCATACATCAGCATTATCATCTACTATAGAACTTGGTACTCCACCTCTTCCTCATCCTCCTCCTTAAATCATCATACAAACCGTATGTAATTTAAAATATGAAATTATATTTTGCTCTTTTGAGCAAACGATATGATTTGTTTGTTCCTTCTTTCATGCTTTGCTTTGCTTTACTTTGCTTTCTTTTTCTTTCATTCGATTGACATTGTTGTCAGCTTAGTGATGCTACTGCTGTTGTTGCTCTTCTTGTTGCTACTGCTACTGCTGTTGTTGCAGCTGCTACTACTGTTGTTGTTGTAGCTACTTCTGTTATTGATGTTGTTACTATTGTTGCCATTGTGTTACTTTATCCACATACAAGGTCGCAGATTTCAGCGCAATATTATTTAATTGTGTATTTAAGTCAAGTGAGGTACAAATATGAGTATATACCTACATAAGTATACATATTTGGTCCCTTTTATTAACCCTCCATCGACCTCAGCATCGAGGTCCTCGTGTACGTTTTTCACGTTTAAACATGAATATCTTATGACTGCTACACGGCCAAAAATTTGGGTTTATTTTTTAAACCATCAGGATGGATTTTAAATTAGTTAATGGACTAACATTATTTTCAATCAATGTTGCCATTTTTTTTTTGACAAAAACTGTAAACTATAAAAACGAGTAAACAAAACTAAAATTTTTTTTTTAATTTTCTCTGTCCATCATTCCACCGCACAATAATATAAAAGTTTCTTTATGTCGCATGTTTGGGAGATCACATTGCGCACAGTGAATGCGGCAGCAAACTGCAACACGACAACAAAATGGCGTCTGCAGCAAACGCTGTCGTTTTGACTGCGACTTGAGCGCAAAGGCGAACTCCCTTGTTCAATTAATTTATTATTAATATTCATTATTCCACTTTATAAAAATTAAAACAGTTAGTTTCCGTGTAAAATAAAGTACCTTTTTTGTTTGAATAAATATACAAAAAATTTGGTTTTCCTGCGTATACCACAACATAACTAACTTGCTCTCGTGCAGTTACATTTCAGTTAATGCTGAGACTTCATATCACAGTTTCTAAAACCCGAGATTTCGCCTATATTTTGGGATTTCTGTAAACGCGCATAGGACCAAAAGTTGCCTATTATCTCACAAATGAGTTTCCCAATCCCCATTATCTCCTTGGCTATGGTGGGGAAGTTTTTGCGGAGTCAGCGACTTGATGTTCTAGGTATGTCCCTCTAATGTGCCGTTCGTTGGAATAATCATATTTTTGATGTGTCGAAAATAGCACCCGCAATGGATTTCTTAAGAGGTCTCAAAAAATGGTATAATTCGCATCTATAGGATATTGAAACAAGCAATATCTGATACAGATATTGCTTGCTTGAACTCTCAGCGCCAACTAAAGAGATTTCTCAATTAACATATATTAAATTGTAAAATATATTAAAGTATTATTGGTTTATAATTTGAATCAAAAAGTTTAATTCACTCTCTCTCTCTTCTGTATGTACTTGAATGTTTTAAATTTTAAGCCAAATTTGTAGTTCACAAAAGTTTAAAATTTTACCCTTCGATGGATGAGAAGGTCCCTAAGGCCTTTTTGGGTTTTATTTGCTCACAACTTTTTTCGTTGATTTTTCAAAAGGCTTTTTTATTAGGCTTTGAATGAATTTTATGCCTCAATACGATATAGTTTCACAGCAATATGATTATGGTTTATAAAGGTTTGAGCACTTTTACTGCGATGGAAGGTTGGCAAGGTCCCGAGAGGTTTCCTTGTACTGATATTGTATGCAATCGTAACTGAATGATGTTAAACTGTAGTTAGTTTGAGTTACTTGAGCTTATTTTTCGTTTTCATACAACCATAAGCTGACAAAAAAATCATAAAGGCATACCTGCGTGATGTTAACACCATACATTTTATACATGGTCTCTAGGAATCTTGTCGACCAAATGTCACCCATCGGAGGGTTAAGCTCAAATTTTTAACAGTGTATACTTTTGAGCTATGATTTAGTATGCTTTTCGAATATTTAGTTCCTAAAAAAATAGTGAACACAAATCATACTTTAACAAAATTTAAATATTTTACTTCCATCTTTTAATTAATAAAATAGTCGCTGGAAAGCGTAGCGAATTTTGTCACTAGGGACTAAATGGCAATATAACTCTTACTTCTGTCTCTTTCTTTCGAGCAGCAACAGCACAGCAGTTTTTCCCAGAAGAAGAAAACATTCTAATTTCTAATATTTACTTTACTTTTTTATTTTTCAACAATTTGTGATTTATTTACTATTATTTCAGTTGGTAAATGTTGAAAAAATAAAATAAACGGAAGTAAAAAATTGTATACAAGCCGCAAAACTAAATGAAAAAAAGAAGAAAACAGGCAGACTAAATAAAATTGACATTTACTATACTACATGTGTATGTCTAATATATATAGAAAATATATGTATTTATCCATTGAGTGGACTGAGATTTTGCGAATTTTCTTGATCAGGAAGTAAAAAAAGAACGATTTTTGCAAAATTGACATCGTAGGAGGTACTCAGGATCACAAACGAATCCAAAGATTGTGGAAGGGGAAGATTTAATTTTTGAAGTGAAACTTCCTTGGCGCTTTAATGTAAGTAAACTTGCAATGCTACGTTACGGAAAAGGAAACCTTAATGCTAGTAACGGAAGTGGAATCGTTCACGGTGGTAACGGGAGCGGCGAATTCTTGTTTCATTTGCAGTCAACATATGTATGTGTGGGGGTGATATAATTAAATGTCACATATGACAGGCTGAAAGCAAATACAAAGGAAAGAATTGTAGCTAACGAAAATGCCTTTAAAATGTTTGAGTGCAAAAACGAAACAAAAATTTGCACTCAGCCGGCCATCCCAAGCTTTACGAGATATTTACGATTTTACTTGAATCCGACTAGTATAAAAAAATTAAATAAATTGATTTTTTTTTTCAAAAACTTTGCTTTATTCTGTGAAAAACTTTTAAAAGGGGTGGGTGTCGGGCAGAGCTGTAAAAGAATGCATTCAATTTAAATGCAATACCTTGAAATCACAGTTAATAACCGACAATTCATGATTGCAGTTATTCAGTAACACTAGTTTACAGCCGAAAAGTACCAAGAACAAAACATGTTTGGGTGGATAAAAAATTGGAACCTCCTGAACACAAAAAAAATTTTTTTTTTTTTTTTTGTATGGTAAGAGTTTTTGCCGAGCAATAATTTTATGTTTTTCGGAGTATGGTTTCACTCAAATCCTTGTGGAGTCTAAACAAAGAGCTCGATCGAAATGAACTGCAAATTGTTAAAAAAAATAATTGAATACACTTTCCATCGATATGTCAATTTATTTTTAATTTAATGCCAAAATCACTGGCATTTCTTTTTTTAATGCATAGTCTATTCAATTACAAACATTTTAAGCCCAAGTTGACCAAGATTGGATAAAAAATAAATTTTTTGAGAATTTTTTTGTGAAGCAGGGCTGACAACGTGCCCTCAAAGAAAAAAAACTTTGTGTAATTATAACTTTATACAGCGAAATCACAAAAAAGCACATACAAACTCAAGTACAGCTGGGCTTCCAAACGTCGAGATAAAAAATGAACGAACGAAAGAACAGATTAAATAATTACCTGTCTCATAAACCTTTTAAAAAAATGAAATGATTTCTGTCGCATACTTGCTCTTTGCATATACGAAGATAACAAATCTAAAATCTGGCTAAATAAATCCACAAAATTTTAGTGAATTCGTATTCTGCAATTCCCTTAGAACTCAGGTTGATTCGATATGAAACTGTTCGACCGGGACAGATGTTTCTACTGTAAGGAAAATAATTCGCCGTAGACACGCAAAACGAACGTGTTTCAACCATACACAATTCTTTAGGGTTTAACACGATTTTTCTCAAGTATTCGTAGGAAATAATAAATATATATTCTATGTGAAAAGTATGTGTCATCAAAAATTTACCTGCAAATCTGGAGCTGTGCCAGGTTGTGCCAGATCGCAAGCTGATATCCAAGGATTAAGGCGTGTTAGTGGAGAATTACTATCGAAAATCGATCTTCTAAGATCTGTGCGTTTACTTTTTGCCTTTACAGTTGTAGTATGGTTTAAACTGTTTGTTGTTGTTGCACCACCAGCACTGTGCTGTAAAGCTTCTTGCGTAACGCTACCACTACTATCGGCTAATGTGGCAATGCTTTTGCTGCTGCTTAGTAAATTTGCAGCATAAACACTCTCACTACTAATGCTGCCGCTGCTGACGCTAATGCTGCTGCCAACCACAACACCAGCACTGTCATCGGCAATGTGACTATCGTCTTGCTGTTTTTGTTGTTGTTCTTGTGTTTGGTGTTGTTTATTTTCGCTATTGGCAAATGAGTTTTCGCTTTCGTCGCCACTGCCACCCTCGGTACCACCGCTATAGTCCTCTTCGTTAATATAACCAATTTTGTCGTCGGTGAATTTTGTAAGGCGATCAAAGGACTCTTCCGAGAGGAGATCGTCCTCTGCCACTAAGGCAAGTATATCGTCTTCGTCAAAGGATCTCGAAGAATCAGCTTGATGTGCTGGGAATTGCACAAGTAAACCTTCAGAGATTCCGCTACCGCTACTATCCTGAATAGCTGAACCGTCGCTACTGTCGTCGTCAATAATGGGAACGGGCCCAGTTACACTTGTTACACGACCAACACTACTACTGCCACCACCACCACTACCACCGCTACCACCGACACCGCTGTCGCCGCCACCACCTGCTCGACCGACTAAGTCACTCGTCCGATCGTTGTCTGGACCGGCGTTATTAATGTTACGTATACCTCTTGTGACTCGCGAAGAGGTTCCCGAAGGTGAAAGCAATTCTGATCTGGCACGCGGATTGTCGTAATGTTGCCGCAGGTGTTCTGGCAGCACAAACGAGGGCGGGGGGTAGTTACTGTGGTAAAAGTGATTATGAGCAGTGTATTCACTCTGGTGTTGATGTTGCTGTTGTTTGAGTGATAAATCGTCAGTTGTTGGTGATGTTAGGACACCGCCTCCACCTAGGAATTCTGGAAATAATATCGACGCCGATGACGATGACGAGGACGACGTTGATAACGACGACGAATACGAAGACGATAACGTCGCAGTTGTGGATGACGATGATGATATTTTTGAACTAGTGCTGGTGCTGCCACGCCGAGCCCCCGAAATAAACGCAAGCGCCATCACGACCAGCCCGGGTCCTGGCCGCATATTGACCTCGGGTTCGGCGGTGCTAGCATGGTGCAGGCCCGCTTGAGACGCGCTTGCGACTCCAATTCAATTCGGATAATGATGGGCTCATGGCCCCATCATCATTAGCAAATATTTTGTAATAATAGCACGGTAGGATAATATCGAAGCGTTATTTTAATTACGAATGTCAATCACGAGAAATGGCCACAATAAATAAATTGAGCGTAGGCTAACGATACGATAGGTTATTTTTTTTTAAAGTTTTAATGAATTTTTCCTTCATTTAAATTGAATTGTTGTTGTATCTGAAAATAAAGAAAGAAATTTATTTATTTTTCACTATACTAGTATAAAATTTATGGGGAAAATAGTAAATCTGTACAAGATAAGAAATATATGTGTCTTCTTCGGTATAGTATTCTCTCATTTATACTAATTTGGCTAATTTTTTATACAAAATTACGCAGCATTACAATTAGTATACAACAGCATACGATACTTGTGCAAAATTGCGTAATGATGTATCGTAATTACTTGCATTTAGAATGGCGTATACGATAAATCATTTTTGAAATGAGAAGTCTCATACACGGCTCTGCAATTTAAACCTCAAAGTCCGAAATGTAAACAACACAGTGGACTGGACAGCGTGCTGGATTACAAAATACTAGACGTATTTTCAAAAACTGAAAGATGATTCCTGATGATTAAAATTTCAATAACCAAAACGCAAACTTTTGATTCACTATAATGCGATAATTTTAATAAAATTTGGTAAATATTTTATTTTTAAAAATCAAAATAGCGAACCTGAAGTGGCTATTTCCGTTATTAAAAAGCACCCAGTAATTGTGATGAAATTATGGCTTCAAAATCATTTATTAAAAATTAAATTTTGTGGTTCCCAAAGCCAGGTCTGCAACATTCCGTAGCAAATTTCTATCAATTTTAAATCTTAATAATATTTTTTAAGATCTCTTGGGATTACTATGGAAACTGAAATGATTACTTTACAATATTTTCACTTATATACAATATTAAGATCTTTGAAATCACTAAAGAGGAACCGTAGCGAGTTCCGAGATGTTCGTCTGATCTGCTTGTTTTATGAATTTTAATATTTTTTTTAGCATTGTTGTTTATTAAAGCCTATTTATTTCAATTATTAGTCCAAAATATGAACTGCCAAATTGGAAAAAAAAAGTTTCAAATTAAAATTTTGTTCCCGCGAGTCGAACATTTCGATACGAAACTCACCCTCACAAAGGCTCAGTTTAGACTGTCATCAGTTCAATATAGTTAGGGCTAGAAAACAATTTTTCGGAGAAACTCAATACATAGAAACTAAACATTTTTAATTTCAGATTTTTATGTTTTGCGGAATTTTTATGTAATCCAGTTGTCCAATGTGGACGGGTTCAAATGAAATAGGGCCAAGAGAAATTTAAGACAATTTTAGAAAATGAGAAAATAAAACCATAAGAAATTTATTACTGGGAGCAGAGATGCCAAAACTAGAGCGCTTACTAAACTTCAAATAGGAGCAGCCTGCATTTATAAAGCCTTATCGAATAACACTGGAACACAAAATTTGAGTTTTAAAATATAACATGAACCAAAGTATGTTTTCTAACTAACTAATTCGAGGTCGCTGAAAACGAAAATCACATTAATTTTTTTTTTTTTTCAATGGGTAAGTTTTCGAGATATGACAAAATAACTTTTTTTCAGGTTACAGTTTCACTCACAGGCTAATATCTCATTAACTATAGTTTTCACCGAGCAAAATAATATATCATAGGCATTATTGATTAAAAAAATTAAACTACAGATTTTATGATTACTTTTTGTGAGAAAGAAAACTTAGCCCACGACTTGTGTAAAAATTTCTCAAAAATCACACCAAAATTTAACTTTCAGCAACTATATCTCAGTCATTTATAATCCGATTTTAACAAACTTGACAGCATAAGACGCTTAATTGAATTATATTCCCTATAATATATAACGTGGATGGGTCGAAACTATAGTTAATGAGATATTAGCCTGTAAGTGAAACTGTAACCTAAAAAACCGTTATTTTGTCATATTTATCTCGAAAACTTACCCACAGAAAAATAATTAATGTGATTTTCGTGTTCAGCGACCTCGAATTAGTTTAGAAAACATACTTTGGTTCATGTTACATTTTCACTGTATTCCAGTGTAATCGCTCTCCTCGCTCTCAATGGTAGTTAAATCGCACTGGTGCAGGACATCACATCTTCCGCAAACTAGACTAGATATCAATATCTGAATAGAGCTGTAATCAAAAAATTAATTTTTTAACAATTGCATTGTTTAATATTGCTCACACACACCGTTGAAATTTGAGGCATTTGCTTTGAAATTAAAAAATATATATATGTAAAACGGATTTTCTGCTCAGTGGGCTATAGGAAAATTGTGTAAGCACCCTAAGGATGCTCTCAAATTGTTGGAAATACACATTCTAGTGGAAAAAGCAAAATCGACCACAAGGAAAGAAAACTAAAAGATCCATGGTCGTATTTAGGCGAGAAGTTTGGAAGAGCCCCTCATCTGTCAATTTGACACATAGTGTATGAAGCATAGTACAGCGCCAAAAACTTGTTTACATTTCACTTTCCATTCAGTGTCCATCGTGCTTGTTTGTGAGTTTCACGAAATCCATTTCAAATAAAAATCAAATTAGAAATAAATAAATAACGAATGCTAGTGGATCAAATAGTTTGTTTGACGATCTGCCAAGCGATGATAGTGATGTGTTTGGCACTGGTGATGAGGATGAAGAACAAGACAAGAAGTTGCAGCCGAACCAAATGCGTTGTTGCAGTTGAAAGATATCGATAGATCCGCCAAACTATGCACAAAGACCGGCGTATCGTTGCAATTCAGGTAAAAGAAACCTAAATACACATAGCATAATATTTACTACATATTGCTTTGCATTGTTGTAGCCAGACTCTACGGCATATGCTTTAGCACGTAGTGTAGATACATTACATACGTTTCTTCAATTTATCGAGCCACCCGAACGGAGGGTCGTCGAAATGTCTAACGTGTATGGTGTACGCAAGTTGTTGGTATGCGTGCATACTACGGTTTATTATTGCTGCCCGGCATATATCGCTCACACGGAGAATGTGTGACAGAATTATGGAACGACAAAACTGGCAGAGCTATATTTCGTGCTACTATGTCTCTAAAGCGTTTCAGAGAAATAATCCATAACAAAGAGATACATCGATTACTCGAGATAAATTGGGTCGTGTTCGGTTTGTATTCGACAAGTTGGTTCAACGATTGAGAGCAATGTATGTACCAGGCAAATTTCTAACGGTCAATGAACAATTATTGCCATTCCGCGGAATATACCCATTTATGCAGTATATTCTTTCAAAATCGCATAAATACGCCATGAAACTTTGGATTATTTGCAATGCGAAAATCAATTATGTGTACAACTTTGATCCATATGAGGAACGTGATCGAAACTGCAGCAATGAAGTAAACCAAGGGGAACGTGTGGCGCTGCAACTTACAGAAGGTCTCAATGGCCGGATGTCACATGTGACAACTTTTTCACAGCTCGTTCTCTTTATTAATATGAATCCACATTGGAATTTTTCGCCGTCGCTTATTCCTAATTGAAGTTGGAACTGCATTATCTGTTGTGAATGACATTCAAGGCGTTCCCGAAAATCCACCTCCAAATGAGCCCAGCACATCGAGAAGTCGTCTTCAACATACTGAACCATCGCGGAAGCATGCCAGATGCCGTAATCTTCTGCTGTTTGGGCGTCATCGAATTTAAACATCAATTGCATAAAAAATAGTTATGAATATTTTCTTTCCATGATAGTTATGATATGAAATTAAAGACATTAAAATTTCTCATGTTACGTTTATACATTTTGATTCGATTGGATAAATAGTTTTGGCACAATTAAGTAAATTATCAAGAAATTTAGTTTTTTTTTTACAAATTTTTTCTCAAAAGATTGTAAAAAAAAACTCCAGTTGCTACCATGACAACAACAACTCGCAACATTCTCTTCCGGCCAAATATTCTCTTCTCACATATAATCAAAATAACAGGCAATCATAAACCCAAAACTGTACTATTAGGTCAAGGTAGACAACTACTTTTTCTAGGTACACATAAACATATTTACATTGTACGGATATGGTATATTCAATTTGTATTTCTTAATTTTGTACTTGTGTCTACGAAAAATGCTTAGATGAGCCAAGGAATATTAAAAATTACCTATGAGATTTAGATTTATCACTTCTTTTCCTTTTGATTTTGTTTTTGTTGTTTTTTTATTTTATTTTATTTTTTTTGAGTATAGTTTTTGTCCAAATGTATTTTTGTTTTATTTGTGAATCCCCTTTATTTTGTACATAATTTCACTGGAGAAATAATTTGAAGTATCATCATGTTTTTGTTTCAATTAAAATAGTTTAATTGCCAATAAAGAACACGAAAATTTCACAATCATTCTATTTTCATTTCAATTGCACAAACTTGTACAATCTTGTACTGTAATCCGTTTGAGTGTATATGCAAAGAAATACCGTTACTAGCGATGAAATAAACAAAGATACAACACGCGTACAGCAAATACAGATACACACGCTCGACGCTGCATTGCAAATATGAGAAAGAAAGATCGATTTGTTAGTTGGGGCGGCAGGACAACAACAACAACTACTGCTATAAGTGCGTCTAACAACAAGCACAAAGTAACTAGTGGAGCACGGTGCAACGACGACGATTACTGCAATCAATAGCAGTTACAGTTATATTGTTATATCGCTGTGGTTGTAGTAGTATTTAGTAGTCGTAATTGCGGTAGTGTGTAGTGATTTTGTAGTAAAGTTAACGTGCGTTAAAAGTTTCGATCGAAAATCTGATATCAACGTTGCCGACATTGATAATGTAGAGGAAAGTAGTGTAAATTGTGGTTACGTTCGTTCATAAATATTATTGAAGATTTTAATTTTATTACTTTGTTTCTTCTCTGTTTTTAATTTCTCCCTCTGTTTTATACTTCCATATATAATTAATATTAGATTTGTTTGCGCATGTTTTCGTTTAGCACGTTCATTTATCACAATTTCCTTTTTGGACTCATACGTAGTATATAGTATAGATAGCGGGGGAGTGGAACGCGAGAGTTCAGTGTCTATAAAGACGCGATTAACCTTGAAATAGCATTTCTTCACATCATTTCTGCACACACACACACAAGCACACACAGATTCTTTGTTTTTTTATTTATTTATTTTTTTTGTTTTGTTTTTCGTAATAAACTAATTTTGATTTGCTCAAGGGCTGCACATTTCTTTTTCAAATATTTTATTTTTCTATTTTTCGTTTAAATCAATTTAATTTTGAACTCCGATTCCGTTAGAGGGAAAGTTAAGCAAACTTTTTGAAATTTTAACAAAATCGTTGGTATTGAGCGCGCGTTTCAAAATGTTTTCTCTCTTCTAGCATGAATTAAGCACACATTCCAACGGTGACTTTATTCTCTTCAGCTACAGAGCGCAATAACTGCACACATATACGCATAGAGAGAGTGTGCGAGTGCGATTGGAAGAGCGAGTGTGTTTGTGCTGGTGTGAGTATGCGAAAACATTTCAATTTCACTTTTAAGCTGACCAAGTTTGTTCAGAAACGATGACTTAGATTTTTTTTTTTTAAGATGTATGTATAGTTATAAACTTTGTTTTAAATTTTGTAGAAATATTTTTTTAGTTATACGTAAAGGCCAAAAACTTTTACTTTTCTTTTTGAGTTTTTTCGCTCTCTGTATTTACTGCTGCGAAAGGAAATTGCGCTACACCAAAACAAGGCGATGATGACATGTAAACCAACAGCGTAACTACTACAAGAAACTCGAACGAACCGCTTACGAACAAAATCGAACGAACCGTTCAACACGAATCGAGAAGACACACACACGAATGGACGAGCAGCAAGCGACGTGCGAGCTAACGTTTTTAAATGGAAATCCGTATATCCACACACAAAAGACAACTTTATATAATTCGTCGTAGTTGTAGTCGTCGAGCAAAATGGGAAGAACCAAAGAACACTGAACAACAAAAAATGTGTACGACAAATAAAAAAGTATGAAACTACGAAAATTCTTCGCGTTCCTCGCTTTTTTGCAGTTCGTAAAGAATTCTGCTTCTGCTTCGTTCGAGACTTTACTTTTGCTTACTTAAGTGATGTGTATAACAGCTTTTGCTTCTGCCATTTTTCCTATTTTCTTATTATTTTGTTATTCGAGGGGTTTTCTGAGAATTTTTCACCATTTAACTTTCATGAGCTGGCTGACAAAAGATTTTTTTCTATTCACACAGTCTTTTGCATAATTTCTCAGATTTTTGCTGATGGCTTTTTTGCTGGAAATTTTTTAAATTTTTCTCCAAAGTCTCGTAATAGATAATAAAATTAGAAAAACTAGCAAGACACTGAACGTTCACGTTGACGTTTCACACATTCATACAATTACTTATTTATTTCATACATACATATATTGATATATATATATATATCACTATATATATATTTTTCATTTATATAAGCCCGAGACGGAACCACAAAAATACACGTTGAACTGAACAAAAAGGCTAACACTTTTAATTTTTTTTATTGTATAGGGGTGCGGGCGGAGGATTTGTGTATCACTGTGATTAAGGCAGCAACGAAATCTTTTTTTTCTTCTTCCATATAATTATATAACATATTTAAAGCAGAAATCTTAAAAAAAATGTTTAGGAGGAGGAACAACACTGAAATCTCATATTGCTACTGCTGCTGTTGCCACTTGACATAGACATCCTTTCGGGCATATACATGAGAATATAATATAATTCTTTCGTTTCGATTAATTAAACGTATTTAGAAATTTGAATTTGAAAGTTGATTTGAAAATCGTCTACAATTTTCCAATCACGTTTTCACGCACACACACAATTCCTTTCAATGAAATTTTTTCCTTTTACTTGGAATTTTCAACTTTAATGATTACGCAGCACTCAATAGTGGAAAGAGATTATTCACTTATGTCGCGCATAGGTATTTTCACCATCATCATCATCATGTTTAAACCTCATTACATTATTGCCCGAGTATTCCGTTTTCCACTATTTTCGCAAGGATATTTTTTTTTGTTTTTTTCATCCAAAAAAAGTTCAATTCTTTAATTCAATAATATTGTTTTGCTATTTATTTGTTTTTGTTTTTGCAATATGTGTGATTATGTATATACTCGTCTATATAAAAAATTATTTAAATTAACATTAGGCAATAATTAATTGGTTTTTATTTAACTCACTTCAAATTCCTGCTACAGATAGCATAAAAATTTATTTTTCTTTTATTTTAATTTATTTCTTTTTTGCATTTTATTGTATTTGATTAGATTTTTAATATATATATAGACATATATATTGGAGTTAAATAATTCCGCGACGCAGGATACACCGTACTTCCCTGCTTTTGGCTGATGGCCCAAAATGGCACTGACTTTGCCACAATTGCAGATGGCGCTTAACTGGAAGCAAAACGAAGAACGAACAGTACACGCAACTTTCGATATGCCAGGGCTTTGCTGACAACGGAGTTGACTGACATATCAAGCACAGAGAGTGAGTAAGTGAGTGAGTGTGTTCAGCAAAGGAAAGTATTATTCTCTAAGAGCTACCACGCTCTTTGTATCAGTTTATCTTTTGCTGTTGCCATACTCTTATCAAATAACGTTAAATGCATTATCATTACTCACCCGCTTTCCATAATTGCTCGCATTAGGTCACCTTAATCTGTTTTGTCTGTGCTCTCTCTCTCAATCTCTCTCTCTGCCTGTAGAACTAACTTTTTATCACATTCGCTCTTATTTTTATTTGAAGTTTTTTAAACCTACCAGTGGAATACTGGTACCTATTTTCTTGAAGAATATTTTTTTTTTATGAAAAGAAGTTTAATTTTCGCATTTGATTTTGTAGATAACAATAGTCTGAGCGAAATATAGTTCGCACTTGAATCGGCACATTGTTATTTTGTGTTCAACACTCTTTTGCTTTACTTTTCTCTTATTTTAGTCTTACTTACATTTTTACTCTCTTTTTTTTTTTTGTTCGCTACTTCCAACCGACCTGCCCTACCCTACTGCTTCATCATTCTGGTCAAATGCTTAATGCTCTACTAATGCCTTTTAATCCTACTTATCATGTTTTAGTTTCATTTTAAATAGCACCAGATTAAAAAGTTATGCTTAAACCTGATGTGGCGATGACAATAATGATGCCTTGAGTTGTTGCTCTTGGTGTTATTGTTTTTGTTATTATTGGTTGCTTCAAATCTTGGGGAATTATGAAATACCAATAATAGGGAGACCTCAATAGATATGGGAATTTTGAACACCTGAAGCATGAAACATATAAATAGATACTAAAAATATTTCATTTGAACAATCCCTAAATGCTGTGGTTAATTGCAAAGGCAATTGAGAGCATATTTCACAAATGAAATTGGTCGAAATTGCGTAGGCAGAATTTAAGTTATTATTAATAGCCGAGGTCCAAGGTCCAATTATAACAGACGTAGCTTAAAGTAATGTAGAAATCCAAAATTTACAGTCTTAGATAACTTCATTCATTCATTGAATTTGTCCCTTCGAAAAGTTTTATGATTCTGAAACAACGATCATAATGTGTGAGATACATATTTGTAAGAGAGAAAGAGAGCTTTATCCACTGGGAAGATCAAAGAGTTACTTTTCTTCGAGAAGCAAATATCGACTTAAAGAAAGTCGAGGCGGAATCAAAGGCACTGAAATTTAAAACTTTAAGTATTAAAAAGTATTGCAGAGAAAAAAAAGATAGACTCTAGTTTAGATGAAAGAAAAGAGAATTATACTGACATGAGCATGCGAAAGTAGATATTGCTCATTTGACTGTCATAATAAAAAATAAAAAAAAATTGGAATTAAATATGCAGAACTGACTGTTATTTAATGCTTTACCTTATGCAAAATCATAACGATATCTTATAAACTCTTATCGTGAGAAGATTTTTTGTCGTTATAGCATTCTACGGAGTAGTAGATTGTTGAAAATTCTATATATCATTTTCTCCAAAAAAGAAGAAGAAAGTTTCGAAATTTGTATACAGAAATAACTGTTATTTAATCCTTTATCTTGTGTTATCAAGTCATAACAGTATCTTATGAACTCTCCTCGTGAGAAGAAAATGTATCGGTTTTGTGTTCTACCGAGTGTAACTTCACTGAAATCTTTAAATGCGCTTTTCTCGAATACTTGTTTTTTTGACTTATGACAGTCTTGCAGAAAACGAGCAATATGTCTTACAGAAGAATTGAAGTAGCAACTAACTTGGATCAATTTAGGGTACCCCCCCCCCCATTTTCGGGGTCAAAAAATCGA
This sequence comes from Toxonevra muliebris, assembly GCA_963691655.1. NCBI lineage: Eukaryota > Metazoa > Arthropoda > Insecta > Diptera > Pallopteridae > Toxonevra > Toxonevra muliebris. The sequence continues at coordinate 41,642,626 of OY829328.1, read as the reverse complement.
TTTTTTCTTATTGTCTTGTTCGAAACCAAGAAAACTAAGCCTATGAAGAGTCTGAAGGGATTTTGTATGGACCAGGCATAGCTGATTGAAGGTGAGTTGGGTTTTATACACGAAGCATTGCTTCACAAAACTTTAAACGCATTTTTCTCGAAATAGTGTTTTTACGATTGACGGACTTTGTAACTCAAAAACTATTCAACCAATCGCTTTGAAATTTTGCAATGTTTTTTAATACATAAATAGCTATAACTTAGACTATTATCAAGAAGATTGATAAAGAGTTTCTATAATTTTCAGCTCAGTTTTTAACCAAAAAGCATTGAATTTTCAAAAAAAATACATACAAAGGTCCGTCATTTTGTGAATTTTTGTCCGAAATGAATAATAATAGTCTATGTTATAGAAAAACATGTACTTTATCTAATTCTGTTTAATTTTTGATTTCAGACATTCTAGTGATTTGCAATCGTTCCCGCCATCAAAAAACAGGCTTTTTTATTGACGACGAAAATGTTGTTAAAATGTTTGTAAAACAACAATGTAAGAATTTTTTCTTGTTTTTAAACTTTCGAAATACATATGCGAAATACAAATAGATATCCAAACCTCAAAAATTGATTTGTGTTTATTTACCGGAAATTCTAAATCGAAAATGGGGGGGGGGGGAGGGGTACCCTTAAAGCTAAGTAGTAGTACAAAAAACTAAAATGAGTTCCTTCTGCATTCGTCACATGATGTGATAACATACTTTTCGCATTGTTTTTACTTATAAAAGTTTTCTTTTTTATGTTCAGAAAAATCCAACCATAGGTTTTTCATTTTCTATTTTTGCACGTTGGCATTGCGTAATGTTAACATTATTTTACAATTTCAATTAGGAAAGAATAATTTTATATAAAAACTAAAAAAAAAAAAAACTATGTAGTAAAACATTACAATAAATAAAAACAATTTTTGATATGTTCTACTATTCCAAAACCATTTTTGATATAGAAATTATGTTCTGCATACTTTTGGGCTTAAAGTAAAATATATGATAAAACACACACTTATAAACTCACGCATATTATGAAATTTTACACGACACCGACGTGACAATTGATATTAATTTCTATCAATTCACTCCACTATAAATTTTCCTTCAGCCCCGAGTAAAGATGTTATCATATCAAGAATTTATTTACACTGACGATTCAATTAACCGAAGAATGAATCTAACTGAATAATTTGTTTATTGTATTACGTATAGAGAAAACAAGATTGTGGGTAGTGATGTTTTGACCAGAAAATTTAAGTTGTTGGCTCTTTCTCTTCTTCCGTTAGCGGCCATGTCTAGGATGGCTCCTTGATCGTAATACAAGGTTCGTAATGTACAGGTTCCAAAAAAAACTTTTCCGTTTTTCGCCACTCTCTAACCGGGATTAATTAAAACTAAATTAAGTGCAAAAGTAGTAAGTATGAAATATTTTAAAGCTTTTAATTGATAGCGTTGAAGAATTTCAATATTCGATTTGCTTGCAAAACCCCACAATTGAATTCAGTAGGTCCAGAAAGGTTTTAATATAGTTTTGTACAACCTGGCCTTATTTTCTAACCTAAAGCTGCGATTTAAATGAACTCCAAGGTATTTGCCGTTATCGTTTTGAGGTATTTGTGTGCCACTTAGGGTGACAGGTTGGCAATCACCTCTTCTTAAAGCAAACATGACTTGTATATATTTATCCGGGTTAACTTTGATTTTCCATTTCTTCAAACATTTTTCTATTTCATTTAATTCAGTTTGAACTTGGATGGATGCTTCTACTGGAGTTACATTGGATGATATTATGGCAAAGTCATTTGCATAAGTTGCTATGTGAACATCGTCATTTATTAGCAAGTCGGCTGTAAATATGATATAGAGAACTTGTTGTCCCACTGCTGTTCCCTGTGGAATGTAGCTTTGAGGTCTCGCTTTGCAGTTTAACGTATTAATGCCGATTGCTTAACCCCTAACCCGCAAGACTGAAATTATAAAAAACAAACACCAGAATTTTTATTTCCAGTTAAAGAAAAATGAATATGAAGTCCATTTTTTGATTAACTTTATAATTTAGCAGTTAGGTGAGAAAAACGAAAGGCTGCCCTGAGGCGGCCTGGCGGATTTTAGTCAAAAAATAAAGATATAATTGTGCAATTCACAAGGTGCCTTATTTGGTGTCTTATCCTCTCATTTGTCATAAATTCTCTAATTTTTCATACAAAATTATATGAAATTATGATTATATGACAGTTTATGACAATATATGAGGAGACTTAGAAATATTTTTTTTTTAGATTTTTATAAAAAACTTAATATGCGCAATAACTTTTAGTCAACAAAACAACACTCTTACACATAAAAATAACTATAAACAACAATCGTGTGATCGCAGAAAGTACAAACTGACCACAAATTGTGATTGTGTGTTTATTCTTTCTTCAGGTCTGCCAATTAATTAAAAAAAAAATATAAATTTGCACTTATCGATTAATTAAAATAGAGTGATGGCTGCCTCAGGGCGGCCTTACGGGTTAGAGGGTTAAGTAAGATTCTAGTGGCAAGAAGTTGGCGCCAGGAAATAATTTTTCAACTTTGTATAGGAGACCGTGATTTCAGACCCTATGAAAAGCTTTCTCAACGTCTCAGAAAACAGCATTGCAATATTTTTTATTTTCCAGGGCGTCAGTTACTAAGTTTACTATTGTTCGGGAGTTTCATGCGCATATCTAAACCCAAACTAATGTTCTGGTACGATTTTATATTCTTCCAAGATCGGTAACAATTTACGAAAGTATATTCTTTCGAGAGCCACCCCAAGGTTAAGATGAACGTTAACAACAAAATACCCTTAGGTGCCATACATTTCAGTGTATTGATATCAATGCACCCATATTCTGGAGCTTTTTTACAATTTAATTGTTTTATTTCATTTTCAACATCGGTTGAAGTTATATTTCGGATTGGTTAGACTCATTTGGCAATGCGAATCTAGATCGTTTGAAATCTATACATCAGTAGTTGGATGTGGTTGAAATATATATAGTATAAGTGTTCCGCGAATGTTTCATCTTTGCTTCGTTAGATCTTAACTAGTCTTCGTTACTGGGTTGAATATGAACATTTCGTTTAACCCATTAATTGACAGTGGTGTGAAAACGCACCATTAAAAAAGTGTGTGTTTGTAGACTAAAAGTGTTTTATTTTTATAGATTAAAATTTTCGCACCCTTGTCAATTAATGGGTTAATGGGTCGTTTTAAGAATTTCGTGGCTCTCCAAAGACTGCTCATTATTTTTTGGTAACGGATCAAGATTCAAAATAAATTGAGCTGTTGCCTCTTTTTTTAAATCCAGCAATCTCTTTTCGTGATCTTTTGCTGCCTTGTTTCTTATTGCACGGACTTCTACTAATATGCCAGGTTTTCCTCAACCTTAGATTTTAGGGATATATTTAAACTAGCAGGAGTTGCTATCCAGTTTTAGAAAAATATTATGTGTGATTTTGGAGATAGTATGCGGCAGTTATTTGACTTTTTCCCGTTTGCCGCACGGTAGGTATCTAGAATTGGTGAGTGATCAGAGCTTAACTCTCAACTGCCCATTATATATAAATGATGCCTGAATAAACCACAAAACTGAGCAGATCCGGTATTTTTCTGGGATCGCTAAGCCAATAGGTGGGTTTTCCTGTAGACAATGGATTAAGGTTGTTATTTGCAATACATTTATGAAGTTCCCTTCCTTTCGAGTCTATTAGTCTAGAATCCCTTCAGGGGAGCTTGCATTATAATCCCCTCCGGCAAGAAACGTAGGACGTAATTTGTAGGCAGAACCATCTCCAGACCTGTAATTTAAAAGACTCCGCTCAGTCGATAGATGAATATCGGAGCTACACTTTGCTGGCTTCAGTACTCTAGGCGTTGCTTCGTTTTGATTTTATGGCCAGTTGAAGATCCGATTTCGAGTAATTTACAAAAAAAAAATTATTTTGAGTGATATTAAAATTATTTGTGATAGTTTTAATTATTAATAAAAAATATTTATAGTTGTTTTTTTTTTTAGAGTTGGAAAAGTATTAGGAAGTAGAGAACTGATTATATTTTACATTTATGCAATTTAAATCCATAATAATTTGTTACATTTCCATTTATCGGGACTACAAATTTTTTAATTGACCATCTATTTTCTTACCCCTAGCAAAAATAATGACTCCAAATTGATTTTCGACTTCATTTTCGAGTTTTAAATATTAAAATCAACTAATCCTCATATTTTTGATTGCTGTTAAAAATTGGCATACTAGAGGGTTAATACATGCAGCTTGAATAGATGACTCGTTTTTATTTTCCATAACTTCGTATTTCAGAGCAGATCTAATCAGAATCGCCGAACCACCATGCCGTGATCGGCATTGATGGTGTCATATCCCACGATTATAAAATAGCTTCTACTATTGTAGTAAAGTGTTCAGATGTTCAGATGCTAGTAAAACGTCAATGTGGTTTGTGGTTAAGTTCTTCTGTGTAGCTGGAAAGAGAAATCGGAGAAGTTAATTATCTTTCCGTCAACATTTTTATGTGGGAAGAACGAAAAAACCGATTCGGTTTAACTCACTGTCCCCTAAATATTTTCAATCGATGCATTCTACAATACTACTCTATAAATTCTCTCGTAAATATACTCCATTAACCATCACTACGGGTGTGAAATACACAGAAACTAAATATCTCAAACAGTGTTCAAGTAGTTGATTTGATACACACACATTTGTCATTTGTCATACCAACAAACAAATAACCAAAAAAAAAAAGAAACAAATTATGTAGCCTAGCAAATACCACTTTAAAAATATAAAAAAAAAATTATATAAGAGAAGCTTGCTTTCCCATCCCCTTCCCAATTTTCTTCCATTCCGATTCTAAGATACCAACTAACAATTTAGTAATGTTTTACCTAATTTATGAACGCACCGCGGTCGCTTAACACAATGGATGGAGAGCAGGGTGTGAGATGTTCTCAAATCAATACTTTTGACACATGCTCCCCACAAAACAATAACAAATAACAACAGCACCGGGAATGAATATGTCAAATTTATGTTGTGCAGAGAAATGACAACAAAAGATGAAACAGAAAAAAGCAACTACATATTAACTGAGCTATAGAAGGTGCAAAAAAATAATGAAAAAGAGAAAAAAAGAGAGAGAGTGGAAAGAGAGCATAAAAAGGAAAGTAGTGAGAGGGTTGTATATATGGCATAAAATATGAGTAAGTGTGTGGAGATTTAATTTGTTTTTTTTGTGTTTTTTTTTTTAAACAAAATGTAACATTTAACTACAAAGATAATACAACAAAAATGTACGCTATTGTTATAATTTGTTTTTGTTGTTGGTTAACAATATGATACTTTCATAAAATGGTTTTTGTTGTTGCTTTTTATTAAGGTTGTGGTATTAAACATATTAGTAAAAAGAGCAAGAGAGTGAAAGTACCTACAATATTTTTGGGTGGGTTCATCCATTAAAATAAACACACATTCATTGTAGAAATATGTGTGTGTGTGCGTGTAAAATAAATGGCATAAAGAAAAAAAAAAACATCAGCAGCAGTAACAAAAGCAAAAGCAGAAGATTCGCTCAAAAGAAAATGTCAAAAACAGACGTGCTGCTCCCTGTAACATTGACAGTTGTTGGTTACTTGGGCATCAACTGCAACATACAAACAAGATTGTGCTTCAGCATATACACACTGGCACACAAATACTTTCATACACATACAAGTAACTGAAAATCGCATACAGTATTACAATCATATAGCCGTTACAAGGACATCATAACAATCGACAAAAAGAAGACAAAAACAAGGAAGAAGCACTAAGGGAGAAAGTCTGCAAAGATTTTGCGCATTGCGAGCGTATCTCATCTGAAGTGACATCTGCTAATATTTTAGCGCTATAAAGAGAAAAGTATAGTACACGCTGTTGTATGCAGAAAATCTAAACTTTTGTGAATGAAAAGCATACGAAAGCGAAATTGTGGAATTTCTACAAAGTGTTAAAGTTGGTAGTTGCGAACGCCAAGCTTCTGAAATTTACAGTTGCTGTTTACAGCTGAATTACGATAAACGCGTATGAACATATTTGTTGTACATATGTATATATGAATATATTTTTATCTAGTTGGGTATGCCCATGTTTGACAGAAGAAAAAGCGTGGGCTGCATACACACACATACGCGATGTAACGCATATGAAACAGTATCATCTTTCCCGCATATGTGCTGGAAATTTTTTGGAAAAAGGAATAACGACGACTGCTACGGCGAACACAGCGAGCATTTAAATTTGGGACGCTGACCCACGAATTTGAAGGAAAACAAAAGAGAGAGCGACGGTGATTATGCGGCTAACGGCAGCAGTAACGATGAAATGTAGTGCAAAAGCTTTTATCGCATTACGCGAGCTAGAGAGCGAGAAAGAGAAGGAGAGTTGAGTAGAGTGGAATAGTGTTGCAATAGGAGAAAGTTAAAAAGAGCAAGGGTATAAGCACGAGGAGAGTATTTATTATTCGTTTGGCGGCTGATCTTCGCTTGTGGGTGTTCTAGCGGGTGCATGACACAATGCTATGTTAAGGAGCGAGGGGGTGCTGCATGTAAAAGTAGATTAACCACGTTTGTATTTGATTGTATTTGTATATATTTGTTATGTGTATAACAGTATCTACAACGTACTCTATATATGTATGTGTATGCGCACACTTTGCCAACAAACAATGGATGTGTTGATTGAAAAATCGGTGAAAGCTTAATCTTCAACATTTTCATTTTACTTTACGCAGTTTTTCGTGGTGTGTCTTCTTCTTTTTATTATTATTTCATTCTTTCAGTTCATGCTTATTCAATTTTTTCAGTGTTTTGTTTGGTTTCTTTTTTTATGAGAGATATTTGAGTTTTGTATACTGCTGAAGTGTATTTAGTCATTAGAAGAATTCGAAATAGAAGGCATGTACTTAGACATAGAAAGGGATCCCAGTAAACAATTTTAAATGGAGGTATATGAAAGTAAATGAAAACACATGTTATATCCTTTTGTTCCTTCAAAAATTCTTTTAATTCGGGAATAAGGGTTTGCAACCAGCCCACTACCCTCCATGGAAAATTCTCGCCACTAGAAAATAAATAAACAGGAATGGATATAATCTCTTCTCAAAGCGTTGTTTTAGTGTACAAGTACATAATTACATGTACATTCGATTTTACGAGATACGCGTGATCATAACATAATTTTCACGTGATTTAATTTCCACATTTTCTACGTGAACATGCGTGAGCGGGATATAATTTCCTTGTGGAAATTCATGAGCATAAGTTACTTTTGACCATGACGTTGTTATATATAACTTACATTTTCTTAAAAAGTTAATTTCTGCGTTTTTCTATTTATATGCTTTCTTTTTATGCATATGTAGTAGTACAGAACTAAAGTATCACGGGTAGTATGAGTGACTTTAAATTATATACGCACAGCATTATTCATTCTTACGGAATACTCATTCTCTCCTCTTAATAAACTAGGTAGTGACATACCATTCATATTTGTTTATGTATTTCACAACAATATCAACAGACATTTCGTTGTAGAAGTATTGTCCTATGGTGTTTTCGTTCAGTAACCCAAGGCGAAGGTGAGTGAGTTCTTGAATTTATTCATTGTAATAGATTTTCAATTTGGGTAGCACAGCAACTTTCGTAACTAGAACACGAGAAGAAGTACTAGACGTAACACTAGGAAATACTCTATTGAGTGGGCTAGCTAATAACTGGAAGGTTTCGAGTGAGCCTTCAATGTCAGATCATAGAATAATAAGATCTGACATTGAGAGCTCTCCCGCAATCAGCAGAATAGTAAGAAATTCCAAGAAAACAATTGGAGACCAGTATCTAAATAATCTGATCAATAATGTAACTTATTTAGAAGTTGGCAATCATATCAGAAAAGAACTAGAATTAGAAACAATGGTAGAAAATTTTAACAAGGTCGTCACTGATGCACTGATGAGGAAAGCTACCCCATAATTACTGTAAACTCATCTAAAGATGTACGCTGGAGGCACAAAGATCTAGTTAAACTGCAAACTGAGATTCGCAGGTTGTGCAACCGAGCAAAACAAACTAGGGAATGGACAAGATATAGAAGCTTATTATTGACATATAACAATGAAATTAGAGAACATTCGAACCACTTAAAGCACCAGGCTTAGATGGCATATTTCCCGTTTTGCTGCAAAAGGTGATAGAAATTCTTTTTCGCCCACTTATGAAGATTGCTAGATGAATTATAGCCCTGGGATATATACCAAAGGCATGGAGGCGAGCAAGGTTTACCTTTATTCCGAAAGCAAGGAAAAAGGATACCCTTCACCCAAAGCCTTCAGATCAATATGCTCTTGAAAAATTATAGATACATGTACGAATAACCGTCCTAGTAAATGTCCCGCTTCATTCTTGTCCACATGCATACAAGGCTGATAAATTAACAGAAACTGCCATGGTAGATGTATTACAAGACACTCTAGAAGAAAAATAATTTCTTTATGTGCGTTTTAGATATCGATGGGGCTTTCGATAACACCACGCATGAAGCAATAAAAGAACCTTTCATCCGCAAAGGAGTTAATTATACAGTGGCATGTTGGATGGGAACCATGCTGAAGACCAGAGCAGTCGAGATACCGATGAGTACTGGCTCTCTAGTAGCAAAGACAGCAAAAGGTTGTCCACAACGTGGGGTTACGTCCCCGCTAATGTGGAGTATTGTCACAGACGAACTTCTGGAAAAATTAACAAATACTGGACTTATGATCCAGGGTTATGCCAACGATGCAGTAATAATATGTAGAGGCAAATTTGAAAATACTCTATGCGATTTAATTCATTTGGGATTAAAAGTGGTGTTTAAAAGTAGGGCTGAATATTAATCCAGCAAAAACTACAATTGCACCATTTACAAAGAAACCTAAACTTAAAACTTGAAGACCATTCGTCCTGATGGTACGAAGTTGAAACTACATACAGAGGTAAAATTTCTGGAAATTACATTCGACCAGAAATTACTCTGTAAAACACATGTTAGTTACATAACACATTATGACCTGTAGATCCGTTGCTGGAAAAAGTTGGGGGTGTACACCAAAAATACTACGATGGAAGTATGTGGTAATTGTACGACCAATGATCGCATTTGGAGCGCTTATCTGGTCAAATAGAACAAAGCTGCAAACAGCTGTAAATGAGTTGAATAAACTTCAAAGATTAACATGTTTTTGCATAACTGGGACTATAAGACCGTGTCCAATGGCTTCCTTCGAAGTCCCTTTAAAATTAACACTTGTTTGCATCTTGCATCTGGGCATATGCAGGTGAGCAGAGCCATTTATAGAATGTTTCGAATATATCTGTGGCAATAAGGAATAACAGTTAAACTCAAAAGTCGACTAAAAACCTGTTGCGTATTTTCCATTATAAAACTCAAAATATTGAAAGTTCTTACATAATTATTGGAGTTTAATTAATAAAAAACTATGGAGACTGCTAAATTGCAAAAATTTGTTTAAAAAAAGTGTTGTTGTTCGATTACATTAATTATTTTTTTCAAATAACTAAGTTGGAAAAGTGGATTTAAGGCCGCAACGAGTGCTCTTCTGGACCATAGTGCATTGGTCGTGCAATCGTTTTAATTGAGAGATAGTGTTTTTATTTGATGCCATTGGTATTTCAGTTTGCCTCCAAAATTTGTTAGCCTCTTCAATAACTGAAGTTGCAACTGATTGTAGATATGTGTGTGTTATGTTCATGAAAAAAAAATTTCGTAATATACATATATTTTAGTACTTATATTCTCTGAAAATTTCATATCGACCCGATTCATATCGAAGTTATATGCTGGGCACATCCGCTTAAATTTGGTGAAGGTTTGTAAATACGTCAAGAAGGTTTGATGAAAATATACCAGTTTTTTGTTGTTTATATAAGAGCCATTCGTGCCATACTCGGCCGAAACCCTACGAGATGTCCGTCGAACGCGATGTGTATTTCTTCAACAAGCTTATGAAATCGCTCAATTGTTTCGTATTGTTTACGGAAACCGAATTTGTGGTTGCGGATTATGTTCTTTGCTTTAATGACTGGCATTAGACGCTTCAGGAACAACTTTTCTACCATCTGGGTAAGTATTGGAAGCAAGCTTATTAAACGGTAAGATATTATATCTTCAGGGCTTTTCGCTGCTTTCCATGGTGGTGGGAAGATTACATTAAAGAGCTGAATAAGAAAAGTCATTCCTTCTGCAGGTAATTCCTTCAATGTTTTACCTGTGATCATATCATAATCGGGAGTTATTTTGAAGAATACAGGCTGGTACTTAACTTTATATCAGCTAGTTCGCTGCTATCGGTATAATAAATATAATAAATAAATATTAAGCCGAAATTAAGTCGAAAAATTTTTAATTAAAATGTGGGATTTTAGTTTTTTAGTCCGTTAAGAAAAATACATCTGAAAAATAGGATTTTAATGATATCTTGCCGAAAGTTCCAGTTTTGTATTTGCAGTATATCAAGGAAACTTTTGGTGTTTTTTTTTAATCAAGATTCGAAAAGCTAAAAATTCTGCATTGTTTGTAAAGCTAAGTATTTTTGAAAATACGAAAACTGAAAATTGACGAATCTAGAACATATGAGAAAAAATGTTCCTGGATTTTTTCTCAAATTTGGAAGGCACCTTTCTTTATCGGAATATGCAAAAACATCTCCCGCTATCTTCCGCTCTTCGGAAATAATTCAATTTGAAAATAGGTATGAACCTGATCTTTACGACTAAAATTAGAATTACATTTTTTGTGTTAACCCTAAAAGTATGCAATTAGGTTGAATAATAACTAAAAGTGTAAAAAGTCAAAAGATGCATTCATTAATATCATTTTTGTTTCAATATTAACGGATTCCATTAAATACTGTTTAATTTTCTGAAAAAGCCAATATCAACATAACTAAATAAAATAAATTTCTGGGATATCAAACTGCCCATTCTCCCATTATAGCTTGCCAAATACAACGAAAATTGTAACTTTAAGCTTAGTTTGTGGTGAAACCCACACCTTAAATTTAATAGCACACGAAATTTCATCAGAGCGCTCCTTCTAATTTTGTCCCGTCGTTATGGGATCAGATAACTGTATACCGCGAGAAAATGAGGTGATCAACTGTGCAAAAAACCATAATTGCTCATATACAACATTAATTAGTCAGCACAACAACAGTGTATACAGAGATGGGCAAATCAGACGGTCTATTCCTCATCAGTTTTCTTGGTGGTAGTTCTTAGTTTTCAACATCCTATATAAGCTACTAATATTTGAAATCGTAACTCAGTATTACAGTGTTTGATTTCAAATATCTTCACTGAATAGAGATGTTAAAAAGATTTTGTTTAGTTTTATGCTAGAAGTTTTGTAGTGCGCTCGAGCCATAAAATCTTAATAAAAGAATTGTGTTATATTATATTGAATGAATTACACTATTCAACAAATTGCTACTTTTTTTTGCGTCAGGCACCTCACACTAGTGTCCGACCGAAAGTGATTTTTTGGCTGAAACCGAAGCCGAACTTCGGCCAATCAACTAACCTTCGGCCGAAGCCGAAGACCGAAGGATTTTTAAAATATAAAAAATAAAAATCTGAAAGTAAATATTTTTTACCTATGTATTTGGAAACATATACAGAAAAATATAAATAGCAGATACTCCAAATAAAAAACTGACCAGTAACACTAAATAACTGTTCACTGTCGAAGGAGCTGACAAATATTATTTATTTCAAGAATCATTTAAAAAGTTGTTTACGTCAAAATATACAGTTAAAAAAATTTGGGATTAATAAATTTTAATGTAAAAAGTATAAATCTGATCTGGGCGTGGTTTTATGAACCCGGAAAAGTTGAATGGCTAAAAGTATTTGTTGTTGAATAAATTTTTTATCAATTTTTTTTTTTAAATAACTAAATATTTTGTATAAAAGAATTAAATTCCTAGCTACTCACAGCTAGTTTTTTTATCTGGCTAGTATGACGGGAAGTGTTTTATTTATTTTTTTATTTTTATCTCAAATTCAAATAAAATAATTAATTTTGATGTTTTTGACCAATTTTGACTTTGACTGTCACTAACATCTGTAATACGCATCATAATTCATAACTAATGCATTTTTTTTTAAATGGGAAATTCCACTAACGATGTGATAAAATGTAGCAACAACAAATTATTAAGGTGGTAATTACACCCGGTTTGATGAAGGCTGTCTAGAGACACGCTTGTGAACTAGAGGGTTAAGTAAAAATATTGAAAATTAAATTTATGGGATAGTTTTATTATACTTATGTTCTTTTAGTTAAGTCATTAAAAGTTTGTATTTTTATCTATCTAGTTTTGAAAATAAGTATTTGATTTTTGTCATTATCGGTCCTGATCCTGGTTCGGACGGAGTAGAACTACGGATGCATTGAATTAAGCGCAATCAGTTCATTCGTTTTGGAAATATCGTGGCAGCCATTACGAAAAATGCTGTTTTGAGAACAACTAGTTTCAAAGTTCAAATATGCATGACTGCTATTTCAATCGACTGTGAATTTTAAAGGATCCCTTTACACATATATTCTAGAGCTATTTTAGCCAAAACAATTTTCAATTTTTTTGACCTCCTTGAAAGCAAAAAGAAAAGGGAAGTGTCAGTAATGGAAAATGTCGGCTTCTCTAACAATTTACGCTTCTTTTCAATACGCTTCAAGTCTTCCTTAAAAAGAACAAAAGTTTGGCTTGCTTCTGTTGCCTCTAATTGTATTAGCTGCAGCAGGTTGTTCGTTAAAAAAAATCACTGATTACTGTTTGTACGTTTGTAAATGTGTGGGCAATTTTTTCGATGGCGCACTAATTTTTTCACTTATACGTCAGGTTTTTGTGATTTTTTAGAAAGTTGCTACCTCTTAAAAAAATTCTAAACTAACAACAGCATTTTAGAAAAAGAATGTGTACGCTGTCTAACTCTTAATAAATTAAGTTAAGTAGATCATGACAAGGCCGGTCAGTTTTTTAATTAGTTTACGAGATATCCTGATGCAAAAACAATTTCTTCTTTTCTGATTAAGTGGTTTACCAAGCATCCCGAATTTAAACCTTCCATCGTATGAAAACCTTTTAAAACTAATTGCATTACCGTCTTTATACTCACGTAGAACTATTTTCAACATTCATATTTAAACTTCTTCAGGGCAATATAAATACCACTTATCTTTTAAGCAGGCTAAATATCAATATACCTACTCACGTGCCTTGTAGAACTATTATTTATTACTGCTGAAAGCTTATAACAATCGTTACTTAAAACCTTTTAATAATGCCTGTATTGATTTTATTAAAGTTTATCACTTAACAATTTACATTTTGCCTAGCGGTGCCATATAGCACCTGGTCGCTGATCCGTTCCTGACCCAGGTTTAAAAACAATTTTTTCTCAAGTTACTTTCTTGATCTATCTACTTTGGTCCTCGCTCGTCCTTAATGGGTTAAACATAAAATTCTTTCAAAAATTAACAATTAATTCTCTCTACTATCCAGCCATTTAGTGCTTAGTGGAGCTCTCTCCCCTCGCGTCTTTGCTATCGCACGCGCTTCTATTGAGTGATCCGGGTCACTCTACTACGGTAACCCATCCCCACGCCTAGGTCGGCTGGGGGGAGTGGGATTCGTCGAACAGAAGTTGAAAAAATTGGACTTTTTAAACTCCTTTCCTAAAATATATTTTATTGCATTTACCTATAGAAAGGCTCAAACTTCATTTACAAGTAGTTATTTCTGCCTTATTTTAGCTACTTTTTGAATTAAATGGGATTCAGTACATTTTTGACACTCAAATGCTCCAATTTTTTAATATTCTTTCAATTACAAAATATGAATTTTAACAACAAAAATTAAAATGACGGAACTTGTCAGACTTGGGCAACACATTGAATTGGACACATGGACAAAAGAACATTAGAAAAAGTGAGAATGCCAATGATCTGGTTAACATTTCTGAGGCGGAACGGGTTCTACCCCTCTTAAATTTCGATAAGAGAGACATTTTCACGTACTTCTTTCAACAATCCGACTTTAGATGGAAAGTCTCAACAACTTGCGCCACATCAAGAACGATGTGGCCTCAATGTAAGCTCTTCAAAACTATAGAGTCACCTGAAAACCTGAGTATTAATTGAGTACCAATTTAGGATAGAAGATATAATTTGGATTCTGTTGTATTTAATTAATAGGGCTATTCACGATCTGGTGAAAATGATAATGCACGAGATCAATAAGTTATTGTGGAATTGCTTAAACCAGTGGTCTTCAGTATATCTCTGCAGCGGATCCCTTTTGAATGGTATTCGATTTTGGGGGAGCTCTTTGAATAAAATCGCAAATAAAAAGAAAAGTTTATGGCTTTAAGCATATTTAAATTTATTTTTAATTTAATTAAAGAGAACAGTTATAAGATCTGACAATTATTTATAGTTTCATTAGGGAAAATTCAATAAATACATAGAAGAGCAAAAAAAAAATTAACAACCAAACACAACTGATTTGAATTTGAAAATAAACTCATTCTTTTAAAAATTTTACATATTCCCGTGAAGCCCTTAGAAAATTTCGTGGGTCCGAGTGGCTCCATGAAGCACTGTTTGAAGATCAATAGCTTGGACAATTGATTTTGATCAAATCAACCATTTCAACCATTTGACACCAAGTGACTTTAAGCGACCCAAGTGACTTCAATTGACTGCAAATGACTTCAAGTAGCTCCAATTGACTTCAAATCTCAATTCACTCCAAGTGACTTCAAGCGACTCCAATTGACTTCAAGCCCCCAATTGATTCCAAAAGACTTCAAGTCACTCCAATTGACTTCAAATTTCAATTAACTGCAAATGCTAAAAGATTTCAAATGACTACATATGACTTGGAGTGACTCCAACTGACTTCAAAGTAGTTATTACTTTGAAGTTATAAGAATTACATTCCCATGACGAAAAGATTGCATTCCCTTGACTCCGAAAAAGACTTTTCTAAATGAATAACCAATCGGCGACTGCAAAAAAGTCTTCTAACTGCATTTTTTTATTCTGGAGTCAAATATCTTATTCAATAACTGCAATCATTAACTGTCGTTTATTAACTATTACTTCAAGGTATTGCAATTAAATTTAATGCATTCTTTTACAGGTTTGGCAAGCAGGCGCTGTTCTGAAATCCTCAAGGAAGCAGAAATTCCAGCTCGTTGAAATACATTTGGGAAAATAAAATAGCTTGTAAGAAATGTTCCAATGAGAACTAATGGAATAAGAAGAAGAGATTTTTACAAAAGGACTTATTCATTGTCGGATTTAAAATTAAACGATTTACTTAGAAATTCAATATTTATTTAAAAGAAATAATAAAATAGTCCACGTCCATAAGTAAGTTTTATTAAGTAAACGTGTTACCTTTTGTTAACAAATTTATTTACGTGATAATGCAGTTACGGTAATAAAATATATAAGTAAATATAAGTAAAAGTATATAAGCAAATACAAGTAAATATGTACAAACAATAACAAATGATGACAGTATATAGTAAGTGAACAAAGAATAATAGGGGAGAGCTATGCCCGACCCCATATATTTACATATATGCACATATTTTCATTAATACACATGAGAGTGCATTTCAGGCAATTTTAACATTTCGTTGAAATGCGTCTGCAATGCAGAATTTCGCGATACAAAAAATGTCAAATAAAATTCTGCATTTCAGACTAATTTCATTGAAATTCGTCTGAAAGAACTGAAGGAATTAACTAGCAACCTTCAAACGCAAGGTTGTAAAAAAAGGGAAACATATAAGATCTATTACATTTTTTAGACATTTTGGATTTTGTTTTCATAACAGCTGCTCTTGTAATATTTATTCAGCGAAAAAATATAATAATGGAGTCGGAGAGTAACTCATTGCCATTCCTCCAACTTTCCATAATTGGTGTCCAAATCCAATTGAAAGGCAACATTTTTATTTATTTTTATTACACAAAAATTCTTCTTCTTCGTCGTGTGTCCACCTAAAATTGAAATGCAGAATTTCAATGAAATGCACTCTCATGTGTCCGCATTATAAGAAACCATTACATTTCTCAGAAGCTGTAAAAACAAAAATGATTTCATTTATTTTTACCTTGGAAGTTAAGTAATGCCTTAATAAACAATCTTAAGAGTTTTTCTTTAAATATAAATTCAATTTGGGCACATGCCTATTATATATATATATATATATATATTTAGGAGTTATTTAATTTAAAATTTGGACTTATTTGCTTTTTGCATCAGGTGCTATTTCCTTTTTTGTTTAGAGTTATTTAATTAGAACTTATTTAAGGTTAGGAATTATTTCATTCTTCAATTAGAAGTTATTTCATTAAGGAGTTATTTCATAGTACCCTTACTATCTATGGTTAGATTTCTTTTACGATGTATAAGTTTTACTTTGAGTTTTGATACTAATGTTCGTGTTTTTGTCAACAAAATTGTTCACTGGGTATTATTTTATATACATACTAGAGATGGGCGTGTCAGTATTTTTTGACTCACGCTCACGCATGCTCATGGCTTTAAAAATATTAGTCACGCATGTTCACGTACACTGTCATTTTTCAAAAAAAAAAAAACACGCGTGTTCTTGCACGTTGAAATTTTTAGAAGTCTTTTTAATGTTATATTTTTATTTATGTGAATAAAAAATAAAGTACTTCTACTACAGTAAATAATATGCATTTCCTATATGTTACATAGTGATGCTAGATTTCGAATTTGCAAGATTCTTAAGTGAAGAAAATCACGGTTGATTTTTTATGGAAATCAAATCACGCTTACGCATGCTCACGTTTTTTTTCACGAGAAGCAAAAGCATTGAAAGCCAAAGTCAGTGCGAGACTTCTACCCACTAAACATCTCCTCTCGTCCGACGGAAGGCTTCTCCCGGAAAAGAAAAACCTTTAAGTATTTCGTCGGAGGCCGTCTAGAGCTTTACTGCTCACTAGTCTGTTTTTTTATTGTTGGTCTGGCCCGTTGCCGTCCGTTGTGAGATTGGGTCACGATACCCTTTTTTCTGCGTTCCACGCATAAAAACTGTTATTTTCCCGCCGCCAACTTCGATTAACTGTGACAACTAGTATTAGTCTGATAGCGGGGTGAAGAAGCGGCTGAAACAAGGTCGGGAGCAAGTTTTTATAGGTCGGACACAGCTGTCTTGAACCAAACGAAATATTATGCAGAATTGTTCCAAATTCTTCCAGAATCTTAAAATTTTAAACCCTGAAGTCGTACCTGATCCTTTTTACGAAATATTTATATATACAAATATACATTAGCTTGCCTACGTGATATATGAAATGTGCAAAGTTCGATTTTTTTCTGCTCCTAGTAGATTTTCTGAAGGATTATATGAGAAAATTAAGATTTAGAAAAAAATAAAGAGGTCTCTAGGGGAAAATACCCAGTCGGTTTTGAATCAAAGGCTTAAAAACAGGCTTTAAAAAGGTGAATAGCTTTAATCGTTGATAACTTCTAAAAAATTGAATTTTAAGTGATTGTTTTTTTAAGGGTAACTAGGGCAATATTTTGCTCTTAGAAAGTTTTGATCTACGAGTGAAATTTAACCATGTTTTCATCGAAAAGCTGTAAATTTTGTACAAAATTTCCATAAGAAAAATTCTTTAAACGAATTATTACGCAGAATTGTTCCAAATTCTTCCAGAATCTTAAATTTGGTTGGGTTCATTTTGACCATATTTGCCGCTGCTTCAAGACCGCGGTGAGACCTTGTACTGAAAATAATACGATATAGCGACGATAAAGGGGCCAAAATGTATGGAATTTTTTGAAATTAAAGCGATTTTTTCCAACAGTTTGTTGCAAATTGGTGAGATTTTCGAAATACGGGGTACGAATTATCGCGATTCTACTGTATAAAGATTCGTCTACCCAAAAATAAACTCAAAATTCAAAAAATCGATTTTTTTTTTGAGACGGTTTTTTTTTAATTAAAAATAAACATTTTTAAGAAACTTTTAAATCTATCTATACATAATTAATGCTCTATAATATAAAAGTTTTAAACAGAAAATACCAACCCTAAAAAATTTAAAAAAATTCGTTTAAAGAATTTTTATCATCAAAAATTTTATTGTATACAAAATTTACAGCTTTTCGATGAAAACATGGTTAAATTTCACTCGTAGATCAAAACTTTCTAAGAAAAAAATATTGCCCTAGTTATCCTTAAAAAAATAAAAAGAACAAAAAACGTTAAACTGCCGACAAATGGAACTCTGACCCTATTTGTTCATTAAATTGTTCAACTATAAAGAATTGCAACTCTTAAAAATTTGTTTTTTCGCAAAATTATTTCAGATTTGTTTTGTCCATATCAGAAACAAATTTTTTTAATTTTTGTTCACTGTCGAAGCACTGTGCGACATGACATTTGATTGTAATTGTTCATTCAAAGCCTAATAATTTTAATTTCTGTCAATTCACTCCACTGTAAATGTTTTTTCTGCTCCGAGTAAACATTTTGTCACAATAAAAATAAATTGCAAATGAAAGTCCATGTAGATAACCCACAAAGAAAATTTCAGAAATTTCCCGATTGGGAATATTATTGAGTTCAAATAAACAAATAAAACAGATGCGCAAAATTATTGCTGTTACTTTTTAAAAACAGAAAACATTTCTTACTTAATTTAAAATTGATGGGGTCATTAAGATTAATTAGTGTGTGGGAATTCCTAGAGATTCCCTTTTGCTTTAAGCTTATCAACCTAATCACTATTACTAAAGATCATTAGTGATTTTTATTCATTATCAATAAATTAATAATGATACACTAATACACAGACATATTATATGTACATATAGATAACGTCTCTATAAATACTTTTTCATAATTGCAAAAATTATTCACTTACAATTTACTAATTTTGAGACAAAGTATCAAACCAAAGCCTTAAAAAAGATGTTCAAACTGAATCTGTTCGTAGTTTTGGCTATCGTTAGTGGAAAATGTCTCGGCTTTCCTCAGGAAGGGCAGGACATTGAAACCACTACCACTCCAAAGCTTGAGGACGATACTTTAACAAAAATTAGTAGTGACTTTGGCTTAAGAGAATTACGTGAGTTTAATTACACTTTTCACACAATTTATAAAAACATGTACTTTGCATTTTATTTATAGCTAATACAATTAGCATGGCTCCAGCGTTTCACGATCAGCCTTTTGTAAGAATTGGTGAAAAGGAATACTTAATTGATAGTGAACAAGAAGTCAGTACTTATTTTATTATCTTTTTACAATTCTATAAAATTAAAAATATATGTTTCCTAATCGTAGGTTAACTTCTTCAGAGCAGCGCACATCTGTCGCACATATAATGCTCAATTGGTTAGCATTGAAACTTCCTCCGAAATGGAAGCTTTATCCAATCATCTTCTTCTCAAAGGTTTGACTTCAAAGAGCTTTTGGACATCTGGCAATGATTTAGCTAATGAGGGTTCATTCTTTTGGTTGGGCACTGGTTACGATATGGGCTATGCCAAATGGGCATCTGGAGAGCCAAATAATACAGGTGGAAATGAACATTGCGTAAATATTTGGACATATCAAAATGGCAACGTATTTCATTTTAATGATATGAAATGCAGTAATAGACAATATTTTATTTGCGAAAAAAATTAAAATAACTACATTTTTAATTCAGAATTAATAAATTGTATTCAATTTATAACTAAAAATGTTTTTAAAAACGCAAGAAAATAATACTTAAAAATTTGATTAATATTTTTATTAGGAACACACATCCAAAAAAATAATAAATAAACATTTAATAGCATTTCAAAGTAGTTTCTATTTTTGCTAAGGGGCTTTATCTAGTTTCTGATGAATATTATGGGCTTAAAAATATAGCAATAATAATGGGCTTACAAATATAGCCATATAGGCCATATAGTTTTAACTTTCACATAGAATTTAATAAAAAGTGCATACATAGATAATTATAAAACTTTGATCTCACATGTTTCATAAGTAACACTGGTGAGCAAAAGACTTCTTTTTAAATTCTTCCTGAGATACTCAAATTAGGTATTTTGTATTTTAAGGTAAAGGTGTTACAAAATTATAATAAATTTTTTGAATTTATGTGCGGTTCCTTCTTCGCTTTGCTTGTGGTTAATGAGTTCCGGGGGCGAGATAGGAAACCACTTCTTAATATTTATAAATGTTGAATACAATTTTATATTTATAATTAATATTACTTTATTTAATATAAGCGCAGAGATATAAAAATCGTGCTGGCTTCTTGACAGTCACGATGAAAGAGAGAAAAATATTTTTCTCTACCAGTGAAATTTATATATTTTGCTGAATTCAATTCAGGTTTGATATAAATAAGTAAGTAGGTAAATACTTAAGATTAAATTCAATGTTGATAAAAAATGTGTCACCGTCACTTTCGCCTTTTTAAGTTTTATTGAAAACAAATCAAATTACCGCGACTCTACTTTAAAATTAATATAATACTTCAAATAAACGAAAGATGGATAACAACCTCTGCGTCGCCAGCTATCTCAGTGGAGACGTGGGCGCAGGTCCGCAATAAAATAAAAATAGCTTTTAAAAAACGCTCGGTTTCTGTTTCTCAGTACTGAGCTACCACACAATCTTACTAAAAGTAGAATTAATTTTCAACCGCACAACTTGCTGGGCTCACGAGCACACAAAGGGACTTTCACAATTTTAATATCAAGAAAAGAAAGTTAGTGCTCTACAAACACAATAGTCACTTGCAGTTAGCACCAACTGCCAAAAAGTGACCACCAAAACAAGTATAAAAATAAAATTATACTCCCTGATATGGTTCTATGAACCCTTCTGTATCCGCGCACAAATAGCACGACCCGAATAAGTCCCGAAAGTAAAAAAAAAATACACCAAGTAACCCGGCTAAAAATTACTCTATAAGTGTCGCTACAGCTCCACGCTCTAACAGCGACACACCAACACAATAAATTAAAGTTAAATTATAAAATGTCCGATACACCACGATTTGGTGGTCCACGTTCAAAATTTAATAAAAAAATTAATAAATTTAAAACACTATTGGTCCACCACGACTTGGTGGTACCACTCACACACAAGATTATTAACTTTAAATACTTTGGTTAACCCCGACTTGGAGACACCAAAGTACACTAAAATTAATTGAACGCAAAAAAAAAAAACAAAAAACAAAAGGAACAATAATTAAATGATCGCACAAAATCACAACGTATCGTACTCAATTATCGCTGCAAAAAATCCGCACAAGAAAAATTCTGGTATTCGCTCACTAGCTAGCACAAAACTGAATATAAGTACGGTGCATAAATATGTACCACTTATATTCAGTCACATACATTATCTTATCGTTCGCTATGTCAGCAGGACACAATGTAGTTTCTCCAAGAAACTGGTCTCTAAACGGGAAATCATCATACCCATATATGTGTGGGGGTACATGATTACACCCTGGACAAAGTCCCCAACCAAACCAATTGTATGAGAATTGGCGGCAATTTACCTGTATTATTGCATAGCGGTGTCATACCGTTGAATTCTCACAGGAAAATCAACCAAACGAGAGAACCAAGGTTTCCCCGTTTTTCCGCAAATTTACAACAAATAAACCTCTGCGCTCTCTTACAGAAGTCTCCATATCCCCATTCCCAGTAGTATAATCTAGTACTAAATGGTACTCTTTTTAGTGTCCGACCGATTATTCGGCTTCGGTTCTTCGGCTATTCGGCCTGAAGTTGCACCTTCGGCATAGGCTTCGGCAAAAAATGGCCGAAGTATTTGGCCGAAGCCGAAGATTATAATATACTTTTTTATAATAATTTTTAATATGATTGGCAGTAAGAATTTATACAAATAAATAAATGTGAAGTGGTTTTATAAAGTATTTACATTACAATTTCTGTGTTATATTTTCTCCGTTTGCTTGGAAAATGGAATTTTTACTTTTGAAATAACCCACAGATTTACAAGACTTGAGGCGTATTGAAAAGAAGCGTGAATTGTTAGAGAATCCGACTGCTTCCATTACTGGCGCTTCAATTTTTTTTTGCTTTCAATGACGTCAAAAAAATTGAAAATTGTTTTGGCTAAAATCGCTCTAGAATATATGTGTAAAGGGATTCTTTGAAATTCACAGTCGATTGAAAGTTACTGATGTTTATTTGCAGGCTTTGATACAGCTGTCATGCATGTTTGAACTTTGAAACTAGTTTTTCTCAAAACAACATTTTTCGAAATGACTGCCATGATATCTCCAAAACTAATGAACTGATTGCGCTTAAATTTTCATCGTATCTTCAATGCATCTGTAGTTCTACTCCGTTTGAACCAGGATCATTGTGATGTCTCTCAATGTTTTTTATTTAAATTGATATAGTTAAATAAAAATGACAAAAATCAAATAATTATTTTCAAAACTAGATAGATAAAAATACAAACTTTCAATGATTTAACTAAAAGAACATAAGTATAATAAAACTATCCCATAAATTTAATTTTCAATATTTTTACTTAACCCTCTAGTTCACAAGCGTGTCTCTAGACAGCCTTCATCAAATCGGGTGTAATTACCACCTTAATAATTTGTTGTTGCTACATTTTATCACATCGTTAATGGAATTTCCCATTTAAAAAAAATGCATTAGTTATGAATTATGATGCGTATTACAGATGTTAGTGACAGTCAAAGTCAAAATTTGTCAAAAACAGCAAAATTAATTATTTTATTTGAATTTGAGATAAAAATAAAAAAATAAATAAAACACTTCCCGTCATACTAGCCAGATAAAAAAACTAGCTGTGAGTAGCTAGGAATTTAATTCTTTTATACAAAATATTTAGTTATTTAAAAAAAAATTGATAAAAAGTTTATTCAACAACAAATACTTTTAGGCATTCAACTTTTCCGGCTTCATAAAACCACATCCATTAAATTTTTTAGGGTTTTGAGATCAGATTTATGCTTTTTACATTTAAATTGATCAATCCCAAATTTTTTTAAATCAATCAAAAATTTGGGAACTAGAGCGTTCTGGTTCCAGCTATAGGTCTATCGATTAATACGCTGATTCAATCTTTGATTTTAGATAAGCAGCCGTCGGCAAATTTTTTTTTTGACACAGGTTTCGTTGAACGACAGTCGTTTTATAGATATATAGTCGATGTAACTATAGCCCTATTCACTCTTTGGAGTAAAGCGCTGAGTAACGGAGTAAAAAAGTAATGTTTTACTCTAGAGCGTGAACGCCTCTAAAACTAAAAAAGTACTCTCTGAAGTAAAAGTCAAAAAATATATTTTTCATTATTTGTTTACTTTTTTTCCATTGAAAAAGTTTGTAGTAAAAGTGCAAAAACATCCTGTAATGCTAGAAGCTGTTTGCAAATTTAAGTGTGTTGAAGGTGAAAAGAAGATAAAATTGATTCGCAATAGTTTTCAAACGTTCTTATAAATAAAAACATGAGTAGAAATTCAAAATTTTTTCATTTCATATTGTTGACAGCTTTTTTTTTATTTTCTCTGCGATCAATGTTCCCAATTAAAAGCGCCAGGAACAAAACTTTTGTTTTTATTTTTTGTTGTCGTACAAATCGAAAAGTAGGCAACACTAATTTTCTCTCTTACTCAGAGTAACAGAGTAACAAATATTTTACTTAAGGGTCGAACTAGAGTAAAAGTGTAAAGTGTGAGTAAAAGCAAATGTCGTATATTTTGTTTTTGTAGAGTAATTTTGCTTTACACTTTTACTCTGCTACTCCGTTAACCAGCACTTTACTCTAAAGAGTGAACAGGGCTTATATATTTTGACGTAAACCAATTTTTAAATGATTCTTGAAATAAATAATATTTGTCAGCTCCTTCGACAGTGAACAGTTATTTAGTGTTACTGGTCAGTTTTTTATTTGGAGTATCTACTATTTATATTTTTCTGTATATGTTTCCAAATACATAGGTAAAAAATATTTACTTTCAGATTTTTATTTTTTATATTTTAAAAATCCTTCGGTCTTCGGCTTCGGCCGAATGTTAGATGAATGTCCGAATTTCGGCTTCGGCCAAAAAATCACCTTCGGTCTGACACTAACTCTTTTACTATTGTGAATGTGGAATGTGTGTACATTATATTAAAAGTTTGCGACTTTCAGCCTATCAATTTCAATTGTTACCGTTACTAATCTGTCGCTAATCCAAATGCCGAAATTCTTTTCTCTCTTTTTAATAACTTCATAAGGACCATCATATGGTTGTTTAAATGGAGCCTTTAATGAATCTTCACGTAGGAAAAGCGTACTTTAACATATTACGTAACGCAATTTTTCACCAATTTTAACCCTCTCCCCGTGGTCATAACACATTGTAAGAAAATCGACCGAAAAATTATAAAGTTATGAGAGGTTGAGTGAGTTTAATTGCTTGCATTACATTCTCTACATTTTTTTTATTGGTGTTTTCATATTATTGGAATAAAAAAATACTAGTCGGTAAGGCCCCGGTAACCGGGCTATTTTTTTGCGGAAGAGATCTCTTTATGAAAAAAAAAACAAGCAAACAAAAAAAAGCAGAATCAAGTAGGTGTGTGTAAATTTATCGTTTAGCTGAATACCATTATTCGAGAGCGCACATTAACGTGGAATTGTAGTATATAAGAAATGAAAAATAAATGTAAACACAGAGAGTGAGAGAGAGGCCCAGCGTTGCATTTAATATACTACACACTTCATTGCATTGAACACAGCTGTCTTGAAGCAGCGGCAAGTATTATCAAAATGAACCAAACCAAATATTAAGCAGAATCTTTCCAAATTCTTCCAGAATCTTAAATTTTTAAACCCTGAAATCGTACCTGATCCTTTTGCAAAGTTCGATTTTTTTCTGCTCCTAGTGGATTTTCTGAAGGATTATATGAGAAAATTAAGATTTAGAAAAAAATAAAGAGGTCTCTAGGGGAAAATACCCAGTCGGTTTTGAATCAAAGGCTTAAAAACAGGCTTTAAAAAGGTGAATAGCTTTAATCGTTGATAACTTCTAAAAAATTGAATTTTAAGTAATTTTTTTTTTTAAGGGTAACTAGGGCAATATTTTGCTCTTAGAAAGTTTTGATCTACGAGTGAAATTTAACCATGTTTTCATCGAAAAGCTGTAAATTTTGTACAAAATTTCCATAAGAAAAATTCTTTAAACGAATTATTACGCAGAATTGTTCCAAATTCTTCCAGAATCTTAAATTTGGTTGGGTTCATTTTGACCATATTTGCCGCTGCTTCAAGACCGCGGTGAGACCTTGTACTGAAAATAATACGATATAGCGACGATAAAGGGGCCAAAATGTATGGAATTTATTGAAATTAAAGCGATTTTTTCCAACAGTTTGTTGCAAATTGTTGAGATTTTCGAAATATGGGGTACGAATTATCGCGATTCTACTGTATAAAGATTCGTCTACCCAAAAATAAACTCAAAATTCAAAAAATCGATTTTTTTTTTTGAGACGGTTTTTTTTTTAATTAAAAATAAACATTTTTAAGAAACTTTTAAATCTATCTATACATAATTAGTGCTCTATAATATAAAAGTTTTAAACAGAAAATACCACCCCTAAAAAATTTAAAAAAATTCGTTTAAAGAATTTTTATCATCAAAAATTTTATTGTATACAAAATTTACAGCTTTTCGATGAAAACATGGTTAAATTTCACTCGTAGATCAAAACTTTCTAAGAAAAAAATATTGCCCTAGTTATCCTTAAAAAAATAAAAAGAACAAAAAACGTTAAACTGCCGACAAATGGAACTCTGACCCTATTTGTTCATTAAATTGTTCAACTATAAAGAATTGCAACTCTTAAAAATTTGTTTTTTCGCAAAATTATTTCAGATTTGTTTTGTCCATATCAGAAACAAATTTTTTTAATTTTTGTTCACTGTCGAAGCACTGTGCGACATGACATTTGATTGTAATTGTTCATTCAAAGCCTAATAATTTTAATTTCTGTCAATTCACTCCACTGTAAATGTTTTTTCTGCTCCGAGTAAACATTTTGTCACCACAAAAATAAATTGCAAATGAAAGTCCATGTAGATAACCCACAAAGAAAATTTCAGAAATTTCCCGATTGGGAATATTATTGAGTTCAAATAAACAAATAAAACAGATGCGCAAAATTATTGCTGTTACTTTTTAAAAACAGAAAACATTTCTTACTTAATTTAAAATTGATGGGGTCATTAAGATTAATTAGTGTGTGGGAATTCCTAGAGATTCCCTTTTGCTTTAAGCTTATCAACCTAATCACTATTACTAAAGATCATTAGTGATTTTTATTCATTATCAATAAATTAATAATGATACACTAATACACAGACATATTATATGTACATATAGATAACGTCTCTATAAATACTTTTTCATAATTGCAAAAATTATTCACTTACAATTTACTAATTTTGAGACAAAGTATCAAACCAAAGTCTTAAAAAAGATGTTCAAACTGAATCTGTTCGTAGTTTTGGCTATCGTTAGTGGAAAATGTCTCGGCTTTCCTCAGGAAGGGCAGGACATTGAAACCACTACCACTCCAAAGCTTGAGGACGATACTTTAACAAAAATTAGTAGTGACTTTGGCTTAAGAGAATTACGTGAGTTTAATTACACTTTTCACACAATTTATAAAAACATGTACTTTGCATTTTATTTATAGCTAATACAATTAGCATGGCTCCAGCGTTTCACGATCAGCCTTTTGTAAGAATTGGTGAAAAGGAATACTTAATTGATAGTGAACAAGAAGTCAGTACTTATTTTATTATCTTTTTACAATTCTATAAAATTAAAAATATATGTTTCCTAATCGTAGGTTAACTTCTTCAGAGCAGCGCACATCTGTCGCACATATAATGCTCAATTGGTTAGCATTGAAACTTCCTCCGAAATGGAAGCTTTATCCAATCATCTTCTTCTCAAAGGTTTGACTTCAAAGAGCTTTTGGACATCTGGCAATGATTTAGCTAATGAGGGTTCATTCTTTTGGTTGGGCACTGGTTACGATATGGGCTATGCCAAATGGGCATCTGGAGAGCCAAATAATACAGGTGGAAATGAACATTGCGTAAATATTTGGACATATCAAAATGGCAACGTATTTCATTTTAATGATATGAAATGCAGTAATAGACAATATTTTATTTGCGAAAAAAATTAAAATAACTACATTTTTAATTCAGAATTAATAAATTGTATTCAATTTATAACTAAAAATGTTTTTAAAAACGCAAGAAAATAATACTTAAAAATTTGATTAATATTTTTATTAGGAACACACATCCAAAAAAATAATAAATAAACATTTAATAGCATTTCAAAGTAGTTTCTATTTTTGCTAAGGGGCTTTATCTAGTTTCTGATGAATATTATGGGTTTACAAATATAGCAATAATAATGGGCTTACAAATATAGCCATATAGGCCATATAGTTTTAACTTTCACATAGAATTTAATAAAAAGTGCATACATAGATAATTATAAAACTTTGATCTCACATGTTTCATAAGTAACACTGGTGAGCAAAAGACTTCTTTTTAAATTCTTCCTGAGATACTCAAATTAGGTATTTTGTATTTTAAGGTAAAGGTGTTACAAAATTATAATAAATTTTTTGAATTTATGTGCGGTTCCTTCTTCGCTTTGCTTGTGGTTAATGAGTTCCGGGGGCGAGATAGGAAACCACTTCTTAATATTTATAAATGTTGAATACAATTTTATATTTATAATTAATATTACTTTATTTAATATAAGCGCAGAGATATAAAAATCGTGCTGGCTTCTTGACAGTCACGATGAAAGAGAGAAAAATATTTTTCTCTACCAGTGAAATTTATATATTTTGCTGAATTCAATTCAGGTTTGATATAAATAAGTAAGTAGGTAAATACTTAAGATTAAATTCAATGTTGATAAAAAATGTGTCACCGTCACTTTCGCCTTTTTAAGTTTTATTGAAAACAAATCAAATTACCGCGACTCTACTTTAAAATTAATATAATACTTCAAATAAACGAAAGATGGATAACAACCTCTGCGTCGCCAGCTATCTCAGTGGAGACGTGGGCGCAGGTCCGCAATAAAATAAAAATAGCTTTTAAAAAACGCTCGGTTTCTGTTTCTCAGTACTGAGCTACCACACAATCTTACTAAAAGTAGAATTAATTTTCAACCGCACAACTTGCTGGGCTCACGAGCACACAAAGGGACTTTCACAATTTTAATATCAAGAAAAGAAAGTTAGTGCTCTACAAACACAATAGTCACTTGCAGTTAGCACCAACTGCCAAAAAGTGACCACCAAAACAAGTATAAAAATAAAATTATACTCCCTGATATGGTTCTATGAACCCTTCTGTATCCGCGCACAAATAGCACGACCCGAAAAAGTCCCGAAAGTAAAAAAAAAATACACCAAGTAACCCGGCTAAAAATTACTCTATAAGTGTCGCTACAGCTCCACGCTCTAACAGCGACACACCAACACAATAAATTAAAGTTAAATTATAAAATGTCCGATACACCACGATTTGGTGGTCCACGTTCAAAATTTAATAAAAAAATTAATAAATTTAAAACACTATTGGTCCACCACGACTTGGTGGTACCACTCACACACAAGATTATTAACTTTAAATACTTTGGTTAACCCCGACTTGGAGACACCAAAGTACACTAAAATTAATTGAACGCAAAAAAAAAAAACAAAAAACAAAAGGAACAATAATTAAATGATCGCACAAAATCACAACGTATCGTACTCAATTATCGCTGCAAAAAATCCGCACAAGAAAAATTCTGGTATTCGCTCACTAGCTAGCACAAAACTGAATATAAGTACGGTGCATAAATATGTACCACTTATATTCAGTCACATACATTATCTTATCGTTCGCTATGTCAGCAGGACACAATGTAGTTTCTCCAAGAAACTGGTCTCTAAACGGGAAATCATCATACCCATATATGTGTGGGGGTACATGATTACACCCTGGACAAAGTCCCCAACCAAACCAATTGTATGAGAATTGGCGGCAATTTACCTGTATTATTGCATAGCGGTGTCATACCGTTGAATTCTCACAGGAAAATCAACCAAACGAGAGAACCAAGGTTTCCCCGTTTTTCCGCAAATTTACAACAAATAAACCTCTGCGCTCTCTTACAGAAGTCTCCATATCCCCATTCCCAGTAGTATAATCTAGTACTAAATGGTACTCTTTTTAGTGTCCGACCGATTATTCGGCTTCGGTTCTTCGGCTATTCGGCCTGAAGTTGCACCTTCGGCATAGGCTTCGGCAAAAAATGGCCGAAGTATTTGGCCGAAGCCGAAGATTATAATATACTTTTTTATAATAATTTTTAATATGATTGGCAGTAAGAATTTATACAAATAAATAAATGTGAAGTGGTTTTATAAAGTATTTACATTACAATTTCTGTGTTATATTTTCTCCGTTTGCTTGGAAAATGGAATTTTTACTTTTGAAATAACCCACAGATTTACAAGACTTGAGGCGTATTGAAAAGAAGCGTGAATTGTTAGAGAATCCGACTGCTTCCATTACTGGCGCTTCACTTTTTTTTTGCTTTCAATGACGTCAAAAAAATTGAAAATTGTTTGGCTAAAATCGCTCTAGAATATATGTGTAAAGGGATTCTTTGAAATTCACAGTCGATTGAAAGTTACTGATGTTTATTTGCAGGCTTTCATACAGCTGTCATGCATGTTTGAACTTTGAAACTAGTTTTTCTCAAAACAACATTTTTCGAAATGACTGCCATGATATCTCCAAAACTAATGAACTGATTGCGCTTAAATTTTCATCGTATCTTCAATGCATCTGTAGTTCTACTCCGTCTGAACCAGGATCATTGTGATGTCTCTCAATGTTTTTTATTTAAATTGATATAGTTAAATAAAAATGACAAAAATCAAATAATTATTTTCAAAACTAGATAGATAAAAATACAAACTTTCAATGATTTAACTAAAAGAACATAAGTATAATAAAACTATCCCATAAATTTAATTTTCAATATTTTTACTTAACCCTCTAGTTCACAAGCGTGTCTCTAGACAGCCTTTATCAAATCGGGTGTAATTACCACCTTAATAATTTGTTGTTGCTACATTTTATCACATCGTTAATGGAATTTCCCATTTAAAAAAAATGCATTAGTTATGAATTATGATGCGTATTACAGATGTTAGTGACAGTCAAAGTCAAAATTTGTCAAAAACAGCAAAATTAATTATTTTATTTGAATTTGAGATAAAAATAAATAAAACACTTCCCGTCATACTAGCCAGATAAAAAAACTAGCTGTGAGTAGCTAGGAATTTAATTCTTTTATACAAAATATTTAGTTATTTAAAAAAAAATTGATAAAAAGTTTATTCAACAACAAATACTTTTAGGCATTCAACTTTTCCGGCTTCATAAAACCACATACATTAAATTTTTTAGGGTTTTGAGATCAGATTTATGCTTTTTACATTTAAATTTATCAATCCCAAATTTTTTTAAATCAATCAAAAATTTGGGAACTAGAGCGTTCTGGTTCCAGCTATAGGTCTATCGATTAATACGCTGATTCAATCTTTGATTTTAGATAAGCAGCCGTCGGCAAATTTTTTTTTTGACACAGGTTTCGTTGAACGACAGTCGTTTTATAGATATATAGTCGATGTAACTATAGCCCTATTCACTCTTTGGAGTAAAGCGCTGAGTAACGGAGTAAAAAAGTAATGTTTTACTCTAGAGCGTGAACGCCTCTAAAACTAAAAAAGTACTCTCTGAAGTAAAAGTCAAAAAATATATTTTTCATTATTTGTTTACTTTTTTTCCATTGAAAAAGTTTGTAGTAAAAGTGCAAAAACATCCTTTAATGCTAGAAGCTGTTTGCAAATTTAAGTGTGTTGAAGGTGAAAAGAAGATAAAATTGATTCGCAATAGTTTTCAAACGTTCTTATAAATAAAAACATGAGTAGAAATTCAAAATTTTTTCATTTCATATTGTTGACAGCTTTTTTTTTATTTTCTCTGCGATCAATGTTCCCAATTAAAAGCGCCAGGAACAAAACTTTTGTTTTTATTTTTTGTTGTCGTACAAATCGAAAAGTAGGCAACACTAATTTTCTCTCTTACTCAGAGTAACAGAGTAACAAATATTTTACTTAAGGGTCGAACTAGAGTAAAAGTGTAAAGTGTGAGTAAAAGCAAATGTCGTATATTTTGTTTTTGTAGAGTAATTTTGCTTTACACTTTTACTCTGCTACTCCGTTAACCAGCACTTTACTCTAAAGAGTGAACAGGGCTTATATATTTTGACGTAAACCAATTTTTAAATGATTCTTGAAATAAATAATATTTGTCAGCTCCTTCGACAGTGAACAGTTATTTAGTGTTACTGGTCAGTTTTTTATTTGGAGTATCTACTATTTATATTTTTCTGCAGTCTCCGACTATCTCTCGTTGCGTGCAGACGATCTGATTTTGCCTCGTGCGTTTTATAGTTGATAGTAGTTTTCTCTTTTAGAGTGTTTTCTTTCGCGGAGCCAAGTGCACCGGTACTTCTTATAAATTCAGTTATTTCTTGAAATCTTTGGTTTTATTCTTTATATATTCAAGTTTCGTAGACGGATTTACGCTTGCTAAAGTTAAATAGTGCCTGAAATGGCCTCAGGGCCCCCACTTTTAAGTGGGAATAGGTTTGCCAGCTTGGCAGACAGTCCACAAACAAAAAAAAGGAAGCAAAACTTTAAATCAACAACTGACTTTCCACGCTTGCCAACTCCTCAGTTACCCAATCTAAAATACGTAGTTGTCTCAGCCATAAACGAAAATAAACCACTCAAAGAGTATTCTTGCTTTGCTATTCAAAGATCTCTCAATTTAATTAGCAAAGATATTATATCAGTATCTGATCTGCGGGATGGCAGTCTGCTGTTACTGGTAAAAGACCTCAAAACTGCCAAAAAGTTTTTAGACTCCAAAGAACTCTGCGGGTTATGCCAAATTAAATGTAAGCTCCACGATCATTTGAACTTCATAAAAGGTACTATTTTTGCGCCATGTTTGAATAATTTTAGCGAAAGTGAAATAATTGAAGAACTGTCTCCTCAAGGTGTGGTGGATATCTATAAATTTCAAAAAGTCATTGAGGGCAAATCTGTACCAAGTGGTGTCACTCTTGTCACTTTTGATCGATATAACTTGCCTAAGGTCTTAGATGTTTCGTGGTATAAAGTTAAGGTTCGCCAATACATCCCCAATCCTATGAGATGCAAAACATGCCAATTGCTAGGCCATACATCTAAACGATGCAACAATACCCCAGTATGTGTAAATTGCAATCTCCCCCCACACTCGCCAGCAGAATGTTCACGAGTACAATGCGCGAATTGCCTTCAAGACCACCCCTCTTCCTCAAATAAGTGCACCAAATTTATACAACAAAAAGAAGTTCTAAAAATTCAAGTAGAAAATAAATGTAAAATTCGCGAGGCAAAACAAATTCAAAAAAACTCTTTCTCTAACGGTTCTCAACAAATCTCTTTCTGTGCAGACATCCCTTCCTATACTTCTCCACAAACCGCTATATCTTCAATCTCTTACTCCGGTGTTGCCGCCCAAGTAAGTAATGCAAATCAAAAGAAATCAACCGAATCAACAAACAAAAGTGATAATAAAAGTACAAATTCTTTAATACATTCCTTCTCTCTTAATAAAGAGCAAAATAACATAACCTTAAATAAACCCGATACCTATTCAGAAAATAATAATATATTAAACACAATCTCTAGTGGAATCTCTGTTACAGAGTATTGCAATAGCTCTAATATAGATATAAGCAACAATAACGCTAAACTTTCAAATTTACGTCAAAAAAATAAAAGCGATAGCATAAAAAATAAATCCGAGAAATCTAAATATGATTTAATGGATGAAGAATTTTCAAACACTCTAGAATAAAACATTTTTTTTTTTTATACATTTAATTGTATAGTAAATAATAAAGTGTTTTCATTCGACATCTTTTACCTTAATAATATATTAGTATTATGTTCCTAGATATTCTGCAATGGAATATCCACGGTTATCATAACAATTACTCCAACCTTGAAATTTTAATAAGAAAACACTGTCCCCAAATTATCTGCTTGCAGGAAACACATTGTAAGAATAATTATACTCCTGCAATGCCGAAACAATACACTGGCTACTTTCACAATCTAAGCCAAATCCATACTTCTAAACAAGGCACAGGTATTCTCATTCACAGAACAATTCCGCACAAGCAATTATCTATTGCATCAGACGTGTCTGTCATAGCTTTAGAAGTTCATTTAAAACTTAAGTTTACCATAATAAATATATATATTCCTCCGCATCAAAAAATAGATGTAAAAGATTTATTTAAAATTACAAATAATGTATATACTCCGTTCTTAATTGTTGGGGATCTGAATGGTTGGAGCCCGATTTGGGGCTCCCCCTCTACAAATGAGAGAGGGAGCATACTTGAAAATTTCATCCCTGCCTCGAATTTATCAGTCTTGAATGACGGGTCGCCAACTCATTTTAGTACACATAATACTTTTTCGCATATAGATTTATCTCTTTGTACTCCGGAACTGTTTCCATTTTGCAATTGGTACACCATTAAAGACCTCCATAACAGCGATCATTACCCTGCTATTACACATATAACCAGGAACAATAATTATTTGCCACGGACTAAAATAAAGAGATACAACCCAAAACGAGCGGAGTGGCCAAAATATCAAAACAACATTGAGTGTATATCTGGCCTTGTGACAAAATCCGCTAATGTCAACAAAGAGGCTGTTTCTATCCAAAAAATTATAAGGGCAGCAGCAAATAATTCTATTCCCCAAACATCTTACGTTAAATTTAAAAAAACAGTTCCTTGGTGGTCAGCTGAACTGCGCCAATTAAGAGATGATAAACAAAAAGCTTGGCATAATTTTCGACATAATATGATAGAAGGAAATCTGATTATTTATAAAAAGAGGAATGCACAATTCAACAGGGCTAAAAAAATAGCTAAAGCTAAGAGCTTTGAGGAATTCACAAAATCAATTAATCCCTCCACATCTCCTTCTATAATGTGGAAAAATATAAGACTCTTAACTGGCAATTATGTACCGCATGTTCTTCAAAGCGTTATCGACAACAACAACACCATTACCAATCCTGCTGAAATAGCTAATGCATTCGCGAAGCTGTGGTCAGCCAACTCACATGACTCCAGTTTCTCTCTAAATTTTCAAAATCAAAAAGATAGCATTTTAGGGCTACCGGCAATAGGTACCTGCTCTTCTAAGTTTGAACTGATTGAGGCCCCATTTGAAATGCAAGAACTCGATTTATGCTTGAAAACTTCCAAAGGGACTTCACCCGGAAACGATAGAATTACGTACCCATTACTTCAAAATTTACCTAATGGCTTTAAGCGTCGTATACTAAAATTATTTAATACTATCTTTGAGACTGGTGTCATACCACAGAGTTTTAAAACAGCTATAGTTGTCCCAATTAGGAAGCCTGAAAAAGTAATTGATGCCCTTGATTCATATAGGCCAATCTCCTTGCTGCCATGTTTAACTAAAATTTTAGAAAAAATGGTTTCCAAGCGTTTAATGTGGTTTATAAAAAAATATAAATTATTATCTATAAATCAAGTTGGCTTTCAACCAGGCTCTAGTACCTCAGATGCACTTCTTTTTTTAGATCATTTAATATCAAGGAATTTGTCTGCACGCAACCACACCTCAATTCTGTCAATTGATTTTGTCAAAGCGTTTGACAGAGTAGGGACTCACGTCGTTTTAAAAAAACTGCGGGAATGGTCATTCGGCCCAAAAATATACAACATAGTTAAATCATTTTTAATAAATAGAAAATTTCAATGTCGTGTAAACAACACACTTTCGAAAACATTTTCTTTACACAATGGAATTGCTCAAGGATCACCGCTGTCAGTGACATTATTTATAATAGCATTCGACGAAGTTAGTAAAGCCATATCTCACAATAAGAATATACACCATTGCATCTATGCTGACGACCTCTACGTTATAGTTAAACAACAAAATATGGAGGATGTTAAGAGCAGTCTAACAAATATCTTAAATGATATTAATATATGGTCAGATGGTTCCGGATCTTGTATCTCTCTTGAGAAAACTAAACATCTACATATTTGTAAAAAGAAAAATTGTGGTAACATTAATATAGAGCATAATAACATTAATATCGAAAATGTAAAATGTATTAAAATTCTTGGCTTATACATAGATTGAACTATAGTTTTAAGTATCATTGTAATTACCTTAAAAAATCTTTAACTACTAGATTAAATGTTATTAAATATTTAGCTTCTTCTAAGAGTCAGGTCCATACGAATTCCCTACTTCACATCACAAAACTAACTATTCTATCCAAAATTGACTATGGGTTGGTGATATATGGAAATACATCGAAATCTAATTTGAAAGGTATTAAAACGATTTACCATGCAGGCATACGAGCAAGTCTTCGCGCTTTTCGCACTACGCCAATTCTTAACCTCTTGGCAGAAAGCGGATTTGAGTCGATCGAGGATCGGATAAGCAATCTAAAATGTCGTTGGCTACCAAAAGTCTTTGGTTCAAAGTCAAGTTTAATATTTCATGCAGTACAGCTAACAAAACGCCGGAAAACTCGTCTCAAAACTCCCTCTGCAATAAGCCGAATTCTTGACATCGCTGAACGGTCAAACCTCCTCGGACATCCAATCATAAACAAAGACATAAATCATCCACCTTGGCGACTTAACCAAAATTGGTTCATCAACTCACTGGCTAATTTACCAAAAAATACGACATCGGATCAAGTGTATTTACAACAGTTTTTGGAAGTAACACACTTATATAGACAAAATAAATGGAACCTAATCTTTACTGACGGTTCGAAAACACAGAACTATACGTCCTTTGCAGTCGTAAATGGAGAGGGTATCACATTAAAATATGGACTTTTGCTTATAGTTGCTACAATTTTTGATGCTGAAACAGAAGGAGTTATAGCTGCTTTGGAAATATGTAAAAAATTAATAAAAAAGTCGATAATTTGCACTGATAGTAAATCTGTTTTTGAAGCATGCAAGAATATCATTGGTAAAGACAATGGTATTACTAAAATTAAGCAGCAACTTATAGCCTTAAATGGCAAAGTAAAATTGATGTGGATACCAGGCCATGTAGGCATCGTCGGGAATGAAAAAGCAGATGCAGCTGCGAAATATGTATCATTACATCCTGCTAAGATGTTTATACCTCATTCAAATAGCTACCTCGTTAAAGCTGCACTGGTACATCATAAGAAGGCACAGGTTGATGCATGGTCAGCGTATACGCATATATATAAAACCATTAATCCAAATAGGAGCGCTACATGTCTTCCCACCCCCACCAATCGCATTAAAAACCTCTGCTTCACTCGTATCCGTCTGGGACATACTCGCCTTACACATTCATATTTGTTTCTGAATGAATCGCCTCCTATTTGTCAATTTTGCAATATTTCCCTACTAACAATCCACCACATTCTGCTCGAGTGTCCCTCTTTATCCCAACACCGACAATCCGTTTTTAAAAATTCTAAAATCCTTGATATTTTGAAATCTCCCACTGACTCAAATGTAAATATGATATTTTGTTTCTTAAGTAATTTAAATCTTGCCTCTTTAATTTAGCCCTCTTTATATTTTGATAAGCTGATAGCCCTGGCAGCTAGTGCTTTGGAAATTTATTATAATTTTAATATTGTAATAAATGTTTAATTAATAATAATAAAAATATATTTTTCTGTATATGTTTCCAAATACATAGGTAAAAAATATTTACTTTCAGATTTTTATTTTTTATATTTTAAAAATCCTTCGGTCTTCGGCTTCGGCCGAATGTTAGATGAATGTCCGAATTTCGGCTTCGGCCAAAAAATCACCTTCGGTCTGACACTAACTCTTTTACTATTGTGAATGTGGAATGTGTGTACATTATATTAAAAGTTTGCGACTTTCAGCCTATCAATTTCAATTGTTACCGTTACTAATCTGTCGCTAATCCAAATGCCGAAATTCTTTTCTCTCTTTTTAATAACTTCATAAGGACCATCATATGGTTGTTTAAATGGAGCCTTTAATGAATCTTCACGTAGGAAAAGCGTACTTTAACATATTACGTAACGCAATTTTTCACCAATTTTAACCCTCTCCCCGTGGTCATAACACATTGTAAGAAAATCGACCGAAAAATTATAAAGTTATGAGAGGTTGAGTGAGTTTAATTGCTTGCATTACATTCTCTACATTTTTTTTATTGGTGTTTTCATATTATTGGAATAAAAAAATACTAGTCGGTAAGGCCCCGGTAACCGGGCTATTTTTTTGCGGAAGAGATCTCTTTATGAAAAAAAAAAACAAGCAAACAAAAAAAAGCAGAATCAAGTAGGTGTGTGTAAATTTATCGTTTAGCTGAATACCATTATTCGAGAGCGCACATTAACGTGGAATTGTAGTATATAAGAAATGAAAAATAAATGTAAACACAGAGAGTGAGAGAGAGGCCCAGCGTTGCATTTAATATACTACACACTTCATTGCATTGAACACAGCTGTCTTGAAGCAGCGGCAAGTATTATCAAAATGAACCAAACCAAATATTAAGCAGAATCTTTCCAAATTCTTCCAGAATCTTAAATTTTTAAACCCTGAAATCGTACCTGATCCTTTTGCAAAGTTCGATTTTTTTCTGCTCCTAGTGGATTTTCTGAAGGATTATATGAGAAAATTAAGATTTAGAAAAATATAAAGAGGTCTCTAGGGGAAAATACCCAGTCGGTTTTGAATCAAAGGCTTAAAAACAGGCTTTAAAAAGGTGAATAGCTTTAATCGTTGATAACTTCTAAAAAATTGAATTTTAAGTAATTTTTTTTTTTAAGGGTAACTAGGGCAATATTTTGCTCTTAGAAAGTTTTGATCTACGAGTGAAATTTAACCATGTTTTCATCGAAAAGCTGTAAATTTTGTACAAAATTTCCATAAGAAAAATTCTTTAAACGAATTATTACGCAGAATTGTTCCAAATTCTTCCAGAATCTTAAATTTGGTTGGGTTCATTTTGACCATATTTGCCGCTGCTTCAAGACCGCGGTGAGACCTTGTACTGAAAAAAATACGATATAGCGACGATAAAGGGGCCAAAATGTATGGAATTTTTGGAAATTAAAGCGATTTTTTCCAACAGTTTGTTGCAAATTGTTGAGATTTTCGAAATATGGGGTACGAATTATCGCGATTCTACTGTATAAAGATTCGTCTACCCAAAAATAAACTCAAAATTCAAAAAATCGATTTTTTTTGAGACGGTTTTTTTTTAAATAAAAATAAACATTTTTAAGAAACTTTTAAATCTATCTATACATAATTAATGCTCTATAATATAAAAGTTTTAAACAGAAAATACCACCCCTAAAAAATTTAAAAAAATTCGTTTAAAGAATTTTTCTCATCAAAAATTTTATTGTATACAAAATTTACAGCTTTTCGATGAAAACATGGTTAAATTTCACTCGTAGATCAA
This sequence comes from Toxonevra muliebris, assembly GCA_963691655.1. Lineage (NCBI taxonomy): Eukaryota > Metazoa > Arthropoda > Insecta > Diptera > Pallopteridae > Toxonevra > Toxonevra muliebris. The sequence goes on along the minus strand of OY829328.1, from coordinate 41,603,690 downwards.
AACTTTCTAAGAAAAAAATATTGCCCTAGTTATCCTTAAAAAAAATAAAAAGAACAAAAAACGTTAAACTGCCGACTAATGGAACTCTGACCCTATTTGTTCATTAAATTGTTCAACTATAAAGAATTGCAACTCCTAAAAATTTGTTTTTTCGCAAAATTATTTCAGATTTGTTTTGTCCATATCAGAAACAAATTTTTTTGATTTTTGTTCACTGTCGAAGCACTGTGCGACATGACATTTGATTGTAATTGTTCATTCAAAGCCTAATAATTTTAATTTCTGTCAATTCACTCCACTGTAAATGTTTTTTCTGCTCCGAGTAAACATTTTGTCACCACAAAAATAAATTGCAAATGAAAGTCCATGTAGATAACCCACAAAGAAAATTTCAGAAATTTCCCGATTGGGAATATTATTGAGTTCAAATAAACAAATAAAACAGATGCGCAAAATTATTGCTGTTACTTTTTAAAAACAGAAAACATTTCTTACTTAATTTAAAATTGATGGGGTCATTAAGATTAATTAGTGTGTGGGAATTCCTAGAGATTCCCTTTTGCTTTAAGCTTATCAACCTAATCACTATTACTAAAGATCATTAGTGATTTTTATTCATTATCAATAAATTAATAATGATACACTAATACACAGACATATTATATGTACATATAGATAACGTCTCTATAAATACTCTTTCCTAATTGCAAAAATTATTCACTTACTATTTACTAATTTTGAGACAAAGTATCAAACCAAAGTCTTAAAAAAGATGTTCAAACTGAATCTGTTCGTAGTTTTGGCTATCGTTAGTGGAAAATGTCTCGGCTTTCCTCAGGAAGGGCAGGACATTGAAACCACTACCACTCCAAAGCTTGAGGACGATACTTTAACAAAAATTAGTAGTGACTTTGGCTTAAGAGAATTACGTGAGTTTAATTACACTTTTCACACAATTTATAAAAACATGTACTTTGCATTTTATTTATAGCTAATACAATTAGCATGGCTCCAGCGTTTCACGATCAGCCTTTTGTAAGAATTGGTGAAAAGGAATACTTAATTGATAGTGAACAAGAAGTCAGTACTTATTTTATTATCTTTTTACAATTCTATAAAATTAAAAATATATGTTTCCTAATCGTAGGTTAACTTCTTCAGAGCAGCGCACATCTGTCGCACATATAATGCTCAATTGGTTAGCATTGAAACTTCCTCCGAAATGGAAGCTTTATCCAATCATCTTCTTCTCAAAGGTTTGACTTCAAAGAGCTTTTGGACATCTGGCAATGATTTAGCTAATGAGGGTTCATTCTTTTGGTTGGGCACTGGTTACGATATGGGCTATGCCAAATGGGCATCTGGAGAGCCAAATAATACAGGTGGAAATGAACATTGCGTAAATATTTGGACATATCAAAATGGCAACGTATTTCATTTTAATGATATGAAATGCAGTAATAGACAATATTTCATTTGCGAAAAAAATTAAAATAACTACATTTTTAATTCAGAATTAATAAATTGTATTCAATTTATAACTAAAAATGTTTTTAAAAACGCAAGAAAATAATACTTAAAAATTTGATTAATATTTTTATTAGGAACACACATCCAAAAAAATAATAAATAAACATTAATAGCATTTCAAAGTTTCTATTTTTGCTAAGGGGCTTTATCTAGTTTCTGATGAATATTATGGGCTTACAAATATAGCAATAATAATGGGCTTACAAATATAGCCATATAGGCCATATAGTTTTAACTTTCACATAGAATTTAATAAAAAGTGCATACATAGATAATTATAAAACTTTGATCTCACATGTTTCATAAGTAACACTGGTGAGCAAAAGACTTCTTTTTAAATTCTTCCTGAGATACTCAAATTAGGTATTTTGTATTTTAAGGTAAAGGTGTTACAAAATTATAATAAATTTTTTGAATTTATGTGAGGTTCCTTCGCTTTGCTTGTGGTTAATGAGTTCCGGGGGCGAGATAGGAAACCACTTCTTAATATTTATAAATGTTGAATACAATTTTATATTTATAATTAATATTACTTTATTTAATATAAGCGCAGAGATATAAAAATCGTGCTGGTTTCTTGACAGTCACGATGAAAGAGAGAAAAATATTTTTCTCTACCAGTGAAATTTATATTTTTTGCTGAATTCAATTCAGGTTTGATATAAATAAGTAAGTAGGTAAATACTTAAGATTAAATTCAATGTTGATAAAAAATGTGTCACCGTCACTTTCGCCTTTTTAAGTTTTATTGAAAACAAATCAAATTACCGCGACTCTACTTTAAAATTAATATAATACTTCAAATAAACGAAAGATGGATAACAACCTCTGCGTCGCCAGCTATCTCAGTGGAGACGTGGGCGCAGGTCCGCAATAAAATAAAAATAGCTTTTAAAAAACGCTCGGTTTCTGTTTCTCAGTACTGAGCTACCACACAATCTTACTAAAAGTAGAATTAATTTTCAACCGCACAACTTGCTGGGCTCACGAGCACACAAAGGGACTTTCACAATTTTAATATCAAGAAAAGAAAGTTAGTGCTCTACAAACACAATAGTCACTTGCAGTTAGCACCAACTGCCAAAAAGTGACCACCAAAACAAGTATAAAAATAAAATTATACTCCCTGATATGGTTCTATGAACCCTTCTGTATCCGCGCACAAATAGCACGACCCGAAAAAGTCCCGAAAGTAAAAAAAAAATACACCAAGTAACCCGGCTAAAAATTACTCTATAAGTGTCGCTACAGCTCCACGCTCTAACAGCGACACACCAACACAATAAATTAAAGTTAAATTATAAAATGTCCGATACACCACGATTTGGTGGTCCACGTTCAAAATTTAATAAAAAAATTAATAAATTTAAAACACTATTGGTCCACCACGACTTGGTGGTACCACTCACACACAAGATTATTAACTTTAAATACTTTGGTTAACCCCGACTTGGAGACACCAAAGTACACTAAAATTAAGTGAACGCAAAAAAAAAAAACAAAAAACAAAAGGAACAATAATTAAATGATCGCACAAAATCACAACGTATCGTACTCAATTATCGCTGCAAAAAATCCGCACAAGAAAAATTCTGGTATTCGCTCACTAGCTAGCACAAAACTGAATATAAGTACGGTGCATAAATATGTACCACTTATATTCAGTCACATACATTATCTTATCGTTCGCTATGTCAGCAGGACACAATGTAGTTTCTCCAAGAAACTGGTCTCTAAACGGGAAATCATCATACCCATATATGTGTGGGGGTACATGATTACAAAGTCCCCAACCAAACCAATTGTATGAGAATTGGCGGCAATTTACCTGTATTATTGCATAGCGGTGTCATACCGTTGAATTCTCACAGGAAAATCAACCAAACGAGAGAACCAAGGTTTCCCCGTTTTTCCGCAAATTTACAACAAATAAACCTCTGCGCTCTCTTACAGAAGTCTCCATATCCCCATTCCCAGTAGTATAATCTAGTACTAAATGGTACTCTTTTTAGTGTCCGACCGATTATTCGGCTTCGGTTCTTCGGCTATTCGGCCTGAAGTTGCACCTTCGGCATAGGCTTCGGCAAAAAATGGCCGAAGTATTTGGCCGAAGCCGAAGATTATAATATACTTTTTTATAATAATTTTTAATATGATTAGCAGTAAGAATTTATACAAATAAATAAATGTGAAGTGGTTTTATAAAGTATTTACATTACAATTTCTGTGTTATATTTTCTCCGTTTGCTTGGAAAATGGAATTTTTACTTTTGAAATAACCCACAGATTTACAAGACTTGAGGCGTATTGAAAAGAAGCGTGAATTGTTAGAGAATCCGACTGCTTCCATTACTGGCGCTTCACTTTTTTTTTGCTTTCAAGGAGGTCAAAAAAATTGAAAATTGTTTTGGCTAAAATAGCTCTAGAATATATGTGTAAAGGGATCCTTTAAAATTCACAGTCGATTGAAATAGCAGTCATGCATATTTGAACTTTGAAACTAGTTGTTCTCAAAACAGCATTTTTCGTAATGACTGCCACGATATTTCCAAAACGAATGAACTGATTGCGCTTAATTCAATGCATCCGTAGTTCTACTCCGTCCGAACCAGGATCAGGACCGATAATGACAAAAATCAAATACTTATTTTCAAAACTAGATAGATAAAAATACAAACTTTTAATGACTTAACTAAAAGAACATAAGTATAATAAAACTATCCCATAAATTTAATTTTCAATATTTTTACTTAACCCTCTAGTTCACAAGCGTGTCTCTAGACAGCCTTCATCAAATCGGGTGTAATTACCACCTTAATAATTTGTTGTTGCTACATTTTATCACATCGTTAATGGAATTTCCCATTTAAAAAAAAATGCATTAGTTATGAATTATGATGCGTATTACAGATGTTAGTGACAGTCAAAGTCAAAATTTGTCAAAAACAGCAAAATTAATTATTTTATTTGAATTTGAGATAAAAATAAAAAAATAAATAAAACACTTCCCGTCATACTAGCCAGATAAAAAAACTAGCTGTGAGTAGCTAGGAATTTAATTCTTTTATACAAAATATTTAGTTATTTAAAAAAAAATTGATAAAAAGTTTATTCAACAACAAATACTTTTAGGCATTCAACTTTTCCGGCTTCATAAAACCACATCCATTAAATTTTTTAGGGTTTTGAGATCAGATTTATGCTTTTTACATTTAAATTTATCAATCCCAAATTTTTTTAAATCAATCAAAAATTTGGGAACTAGAGCGTTCTGGTTCCAGCTATAGGTCTATCGATTAATACGCTGATTCAATCTTTGATTTTAGATAAGCAGAATCATGGCAGCCGTCGGCAAATTTTTTTTTTTGACACAGGTTTCGTTGAACGACAGTCGTTTTATAGATATATAGTCGATGTAACTATAGCCCTATTCACTCTTTGGAGTTAAGCGCTGAGTAACGGAGTAAAAAAGTAATGTTTTACTCTAGAGCGTGAACGCCTCTAAAACTAAAAAAGTACTCTCTGGAGTAAAAGTCAAAAAATATATTTTTCATTATTTGTTTACTTTTTTTCCATTGAAAAAGTTTGTAGTAAAAGTGCAAAAACATCCTTTAATGCTAGAAGCTGTTTGCAAATTTAAGTGTGTTGAAGGTGAAAAGAAGATAAAATTGATTCGCAATAGTTTTCAAACGTTCTTATAAATAAAAACATGAGTAGAAATTCAAAATTTTTTCATTTCATATTGTTGACAGCTTTTTTTTTATTTTCTCTGCGATCAATGTTCCCAATTAAAAGCGCCAGGAACAAAACTTTTGTTTTTATTTTTTGTTGTCGTACAAATCGAAAAGTAGGCAACACTAATTTTCTCTCTTACTCAGAGTAACAGAGTAACAAATATTTTACTTAAGGGTCGAACTAGAGTAAAAGTGTAAAGTGTGAGTAAAAGCAAATGTCGTATATTTTGTTTTTGTAGAGTAATTTTGCTTTACACTTTTACTCTGTTACTCCGTTAACCAGCACTTTACTCTAAATAGTGAACAGGGCTTATATATTTTGACGTAAACCAATTTTTAAATGATTCTTGAAATAAATAATATTTGTCAGCTCCTTCGACAGTGAACAGTTATTTAGTGTTACTGGTCAGTTTTTTATTTGGAGTATCTACTATTTATATTTTTCTGTATATGTTTCCAAATACATAGGTAAAAAATATTTACTTTCAGATTTTTATTTTTTATATTTTAAAAATCCTTCGGTCTTCGGCTTCGGCCGAATGTTAGATGAATGTCCGAATTTCGGCTTCGGCCAAAAAATCACCTTCGGTCTGACACTAACTCTTTTACTATTGTGAATGTGGAATGTGTGTTATACATTATATTAAAAGTTTGCGACTTTCAGCCTATCAATTTCAATTGTTACCGTTACTAATCTGTCGCTAATCCAAATGCCGAAATTCTTTTCTCTCTTTTTAATAACTTCATAAGGACCATCATATGGTTGTTTAAATGGAGCCTTTAATGAATCTTCACGTAGGAAAAGCGTACTTTAACATATTACGTAACGCAATTTTTCACCAATTTTAACCCTCTCCCCGTGGTCATAACACATTGTAAGAAAATCGACCGAAAAATTATAAAGTTATGAGAGGTTGAGTGAGTTTAATTGCTTGCATTACATTCTCTACATTTTTTTTATTGGTGTTTTCATATTATTGGAATCAAAAAATACTAGTCGGTAAGGCCCCGGTAACCGGGCTATTTTTTTGCGGAAGAGATCTCTTTATGAAAAAAAAACAAGCAAACAAAAAAAAGCAGAATCAAGTAGGTGTGTGTAAATTTATCGTTTAGCTGAATAACATGATTCGAGAGCGCACATTAACGTGGAATTGTAGTATATAAGAAATGAAAAATAAATGTAAACACAGAGAGTGGGAGAGAGGCACAGTGTTGCATTTAATATACTACACACTTCATAGCATCCCAGTCGGAAATAATGTACTCTAAAAGGCTTTTTAAAGTGCTTTGTGCAAAGCAAAAAGGTCTTTGGTTTACCATTACGCTTTTTACATTGCATGTCCTAGGCGATCAGCACAAGAGCGCATAATAGAATGAGAGCCGCAAAGCAGCAATTGTAGTGCTCTCTTTTCTTACAGACTACTGCACTCTTTTTCTTGCAGACCTATACTCTCTTTCACTCCATTTAACCTCCGCAGTAAGGCATAGCAAAGCAATACATTTTATAAATGCTGAAAGCAGCGAGGTAAAGCAAAATGCCGATAATACGACAACAAATACGATGTTCGTATTATCATTCTCTTGCACTATCTCTCTGCAATTGACGAGTATACTGCTTTGCTTTAGCTTTATTGTGGAGTTTAAATGGAGGAAGAAATTTGGTTTGTTAAAATGAATTACGCATGTACACAAAAATAATTTTTTTTTTCACTTTAAATTTTTATTGTCATTTTTATAATTGAAATATTGTAGAAAAATCTTACAAATTGATATAATATGTACTTACAAAAAAATAACTTCTTCTTTATATTTAAATAAGCTTCCTTCCATCTTTTTCACGTTTCAAGTCTGGTTTTTCTTTTATTAATAATCATCTGAAGTGCCTGCTACTGATGCCCGCGATCTAATAATTTAAATTAAATTAATTATAAATTAAATAAATAAGAATTTTTATAAAAACCTTTTAATATTTTTGTTAGCACAAATGTTTTTTATACACCCGGACGCGATGTAACCGCCAAGAAATTAAAATGAAAAAACGATCGAACGAAAACGAAAAGAGTAACAGAAAAAATATATTAACCTTATTTCCGTATCAATGCCAATTTGACACGATTTGGAGTTTCAAAAATCTGCAAATATATAATGCATTGCGCTAATATGAAACCAAACGAAATAAAATTTGAATGCAGACATCGGGTTAACCGATTTGATACACAATGTTGAATAGAGAGAGGCAATAATGCGATAATATGAGCACCAAATACGAAGTTTAACTTCTGATGTTCGTATTATCGTTCTCTTGCATTGTTTCAGTGAAGCAGCAGCTAACGAGTATAGTGTTTTTATTCAGTCTTCAATCAAAAGAGAAGACTATAAAAAACTGCTTCAGAATAAGGTGTAATGTAGTGAAAAAAAAGGTCTTTTATTTCACTCCTCTGCAAAGTACTTTCATTTCGTCCGATTGGGATTGAACACAGCAGTCTTGAAGCAGCGGCAAGTATTATCAAAATGAACCAAACCAAATATTATGCAGAATCTTTCCAAATTCTTCCAGAATCTTAAATTTTTAAACCCTGAAATCGTACCTGATCCTTTTGCAAAGTTCGATTTTTTTCTGCTCCTAGTGGATTTTCTGAAGGATTATATGAGAAAATTAAGATTTAGAAAAAAATAAAGAGGTCTCTAGGGGAAAATACCCAGTCGGTTTTGAATCAAAGGCTTAAAAACAGGCTTTAAAAAGGTGAATAGCTTTAATCGTTGATAACTTCTAAAAAATTGAGTTTTAAGTAATTATTTTTTTTAAGGGTAACTAGGGCAATATTTTGCTCTTAGAAAGTTTTGATCTACGAGTGAAATTTAACCATGTTTTCATCGAAAAGCTGTAAATTTTGTACAAAATTTCCATAAGAAAAATTCTTTAAACGAATTATTACGCAGAATTGTTCCAAATTCTTCCAGAATCTTAAATTTGGTTGGGTTCATTTTGACCATATTTGCCGCTGCTTCAAGACCGCGGTGAGACCTTGTACTGAAAATAATACGATATAGCGACGATAAAGGGGCCAAAATGTATGGAATTTTTGGAAATTAAAGCGATTTTTTCCAACAGTTTGTTGCAAATTGTTGAGATTTTTGAAATACGGGGTACGAATTATCGCGATTCTACTGTATAAAGATTCGTCTACCCAAAAATAAACTCAAAATTCAGAAAATCGATTTTTTTTGAGACGGTTTTTTTTTAATTAAAAATAAACATTTTTAAGAAACTTTTAAATCTATCTATACATAATTAATGCTCTATAATATAAAAGTTTTAAACAGAAAATACCACCCTTAAAAAATTTAAAAAAATTCGTTTAAAGAATTTTTATCATCAAAAATTTTATTGTATACAAAATTTACAGCTTTTCGATGAAAACATGGTTAAATTTCACTCGTAGATCAAAACTTTCTAAGAAAAAAATATTGCCCTAGTTATCCTTAAAAAAATAAAAAGAACAAAAAACGTTAAACTGCCGACTAATGGAACTCTGACCCTATTTGTTCATTAAATTGTTCAACTCCTAAAAATTTGTTTTTTCGCAAAATTATTTCAGATTTGTTTTGTCCATATCAGAAACAAATTTTTTTGATTTTTGTTCACTGTCGAAGCACTGTGCGACATGACATTTGATTGTAATTGTTCATTCAAAGCCTAATAATTTTAATTTCTGTCAATTCACTCCACTGTAAATGTTTTTTCTGCTCCGAGTAAACATTTTGTCACCACAAAAATAAATTGCAAATGAAAGTCCATGTAGATAACCCACAAAGAAAATTTCAGAAATTTCCCGATTGGGAATATTATTGAGTTCAAATAAACAAATAAAACAGATGCGCAAAATTATTGCTGTTACTTTTTAAAAACAGAAAACATTTCTTACTTAATTTAAAATTGATGGGGTCATTAAGATTAATTAGTGTGTGGGAATTCCTAGAGATTCCCTTTTGCTTTAAGCTTATCAACCTAATCACTATTACTAAAGATCATTAGTGATTTTTATTCATTATCAATAAATTAATAATGATACACTAATACACAGACATATTATATGTACATATAGATAACGTCTCTATAAATACTTTTTCATAATTGCAAAAATTATTCACTTACAATTTACTAATTTTGAGACAAAGTATCAAACCAAAGTCTTAAAAAAGATGTTCAAACTGAATCTGTTCGTAGTTTTGGCTATCGTTAGTGGAAAATGTCTCGGCTTTCCTCAGGAAGGGCAGGACATTGAAACCACTACCACTCCAAAGCTTGAGGACGATACTTTAACAAAAATTAGTAGTGACTTTGGCTTAAGAGAATTACGTGAGTTTAATTACACTTTTCACACAATTTATAAAAACATGTACTTTGCATTTTATTTATAGCTAATACAATTAGCATGGCTCCAGCGTTTCACGATCAGCCTTTTGTAAGAATTGGTGAAAAGGAATACTTAATTGATAGTGAACAAGAAGTCAGTACTTATTTTATTATTTTTCTACAATTCTATAAAATTAAAAATATATGTTTCCTAATCGTAGGTTAACTTCTTCAGAGCAGCGCACATCTGTCGCACATATAATGCTCAATTGGTTAGCATTGAAACTTCCTCCGAAATGGAAGCTTTATCCAATCATCTTCTTCTCAAAGGTTTGACTTCAAAGAGCTTTTGGACATCTGGTAATGATTTAGCTAATGAGGGTTCATTCTTTTGGTTGGGCACTGGTTACGATATGGGCTATGCCAAATGGGCATCTGGAGAGCCAAATAATACAGGTGGAAATGAACATTGCGTAAATATTTGGACATATCAAAATGGCAACGTATTTCATTTTAATGATATGAAATGCAGTAATAGACAATATTTTATTTGCGAAAAAAATTAAAATAACTACATTTTTAATTCAGAATTAATAAATTGTATTCAATTTATAACTAAAAATGTTTTTAAAAACGCAAGAAAATAATACTTAAAAATTTGATTAATATTTTTATTAGGAACACACATCCAAAAAAATAATAAATAAACATTTAATAGCATTTCAAAGTAGTTTCTATTTTTGCTAAGGGGCTTTATCTAGTTTCTGATGAATATTATGGGCTTACAAATATAGCAATAATAATGGGCTTACAAATATAGCCATATAGGCCATATAGTTTTAACTTTCACATAGAATTTAATAAAAAGTGCATACATAGATAATTATAAAACTTTGATCTCACATGTTTCATAAGTAACACTGGTGAGCAAAAGACTTCTTTTTAAATTCTTCCTGAGATACTCAAATTAGGTATTTTGTATTTTAAGGTAAAGGTGTTACAAAATTATAATAAATTTTTTGAATTTATGTGCGGTTCCTTCGCTTTGCTTGTGGTTAATGAGTTCCGGGGGCGAGATAGGAAACCACTTCTTAATATTTATAAATGTTGAATACAATTTTATATTTATAATTAATATTACTTTATTTAATATAAGCGCAGAGATATAAAAATCGTGCTGGCTTCTTGACAGTCACGATGAAAGAGAGAAAAATATTTTTCTCTACCAGTGAAATTTATATTTTTTGCTGAATTCAATTCAGGTTTGATATAAACAAGTAAGTAGGTAAATACTTAAGATTAAATTCAATGTTGATAAAAAATGTGTCACCGTCACTTTCGCCTTTTTAAGTTTTATTGAAAACAAATAAAATTACCGCGACTCTACTTTAAAATTAATATAATACTTCAAATAAACGAAAGATGGATAACAACCTCTGCGTCGCCAGCTATCTCAGTGGAGACGTGGGCGCAGGTCCGCAATAAAATAAAAATATCTTTTAAAAAACGCTCGGTTTCTGTTTCTCAGTACTGAGCTACCACACAATCTTACTAAAAGTAAAATTAATTTTCAACCGCACAACTTGCTGGACTCACGAGCACACAAAGGGACTTTCACAATTTTAATATCAAAAAAAGAAAGATAGTGCTCTACAAACACAATAGTCACTTGCAGTTAGCACCAACTGCCAAAAAGTGACCACCAAAACAAGTATAAAAATAAAATTATACTCCCTGATATGGTTCTATGAACCCTTCTGTATCCGCGCACAAATAGCACGACCCGAATAAGTCCCGAAAGTAAAAAAAAAATACACCAAGTAACCCGGCTAAAAATTACTCTATAAGTGTCGCTACAGCTCCACGCTCTAACAGCGACACACCAACACAATAAATTAAAGTTAAATTATAAAATGTCCGATACACCACGATTTGGTGGTCCACGTTCAAAATTTAATAAAAAAATTAATAAATTTAAAACACTATTGGTCCACCACGACTTGGTGGTACCACTCACACACAAGATTATTAACTTTAAATACTTTGGTTAACCCCGACTTGGAGACACCAAAGTACACTAAAATTAAGTGAACGCAAAAAAAAAAAACAAAAAACAAAAGGAACAATAATTAAATGATCGCACAAAATCACAACGTATCGTACTCAATTATCGCTGCAAAAAATCCGCACAAGAAAAATTCTGGTATTCGCTCACTAGCTAGCACAAAACTGAATATAAGTACGGTGCATAAATATGTACCACTTATATTCAGTCACATACATTATCTTATCGTTCGCTATGTCAGCAGGACACAATGTAGTTTCTCCAAGAAACTGGTCTCTAAACGGGAAATCATCATACCCATATATGTGTGGGGGTACATGATTACACCCTGGACAAAGTCCCCAACCAAACCAATTGTATGAGAATTGGCGGCAATTTACCTGTATTATTGCACAGCGGTGTCATACCGTTGAATTCTCACAGGAAAATCAACCAAACGAGAGAACCAAGGTTTCCCCGTTTTTCCGCAAATTTACAACAAATAAACCTCTGCGCTCTCTTACAGAAGTCTCCATATCCCCATTCCCAGTAGTATAATCTAGTACTAAATGGTACTCTTTTTAGTGTCCGACCGATTATTCGGCTTCGGTTCTTCGGCTATTCGGCCTGAAGTTGCACCTTCGGCATAGGCTTCGGCAAAAAATGGCCGAAGTATTTGGCCGAAGCCGAAGATTATAATATACTTTTTTATAATAATTTTTAATATAGATTGGCAGTAAGAATTTATACAAATAAATAAATGTGAAGTGGTTTTATAAAGTATTTACATTACAATTTCTGTGTTATATTTTCTCCGTTTGCTTGGAAAATGGAATTTTTACTTTTGAAATAACCCACAGATTTACAAGACTTGAGGCGTATTGAAAAGAAGCGTGAATTGTTAGAGAATCCGACTGCTTCCATTACTGGCGCTTCACTTTTTTTTGCTTTCAATGACGTCAAAAAAATTGAAAATTGTTTTGGCTAAAATCGCTCTAGAATATATGTGTAAAGGGATTCTTTGAAATTCACAGTCGATTGAAAGTTACTGATGTTTATTTGCAGGCTTTGATACAGCTGTCATGCATGTTTGAACTTTGAAACTAGTTTTTCTCAAAACAACATTTTTCGAAATGACTGCCATGATATCTCCAAAACTAATGAACTGATTGCGCTTAAATTTTCATCGTATCTTCAATGCATCTGTAGTTCTACTCCGTCTGAACCAGGATCATTGTGATGTCTCTCAATGTTTTTTATTTAAATTGATATAGTTAAATAAAAATGACAAAAATCAAATAATTATTTTCAAAACTAGATAGATAAAAATACAAACTTTCAATGATTTAACTAAAAGAACATAAGTATAATAAAACTATCCCATAAATTTAATTTTCAATATTTTTACTTAACCCTCTAGTTCACAAGCGTGTCTCTAGACAGCCTTCATCAAATCGGGTGTAATTACCACCTTAATAATTTGTTGTTGCTACATTTTATCACATCGTTAATGGAATTTCCCATTTAAAAAAAAATGCATTAGTTATGAATTATGATGCGTATTACAGATGTTAGTGACAGTCAAAGTCAAAATTTGTCAAAAACAGCAAAATTAATTATTTTATTTGAATTTGAGATAAAAATAAAAAAATAAATAAAACACTTCCCGTCATACTAGCCAGATAAAAAAACTAGCTGTGAGTAGCTAGGAATTTAATTCTTTTATACAAAATATTTAGTTATTTAAAAAAAAATTGATAAAAAGTTTATTCAACAACAAATACTTTTAGGCATTCAACTTTTCCGGCTTCATAAAATCACATCCATTAAATTTTTTAGGGTTTTGAGATCAGATTTATGCTTTTTACATTTAAATTGATCAATCCCAAATTTTTTTAAATCAATCAAAAATTTTGGAACTAGAGCGTTCTGGTTCCAGCTATAGGTCTATCGATTAATACGCTGATTCAATCTTTGATTTTAGATAAGCAGAATCATGGCAGCCGTCGGCAAATTTTTTTTTTTGACACAGGTTTCGTTGAACGACAGTCGTTTTATAGATATATGGTCGATGTAACTATAGCCCTATTCACTCTTTGGAGTAAAGCGCTGAGTAACGGAGTAAAAAAGTAATGTTTTACTCTAGAGCGTGAACGCCTCTAAAACTAAAAAAGTACTCTCTGAAGTAAAAGTCAAAAAAGATATTTTTCATTATTTGTTTACTTTTTTTCCATTGAAAAAGTTTGTAGTAAAAGTGCAAAAACATCCTTTAATGCTAGAAGCTGTTTGCAAATTTAAGTGTGTTGAAGGTGAAAAGAAGATAAAATTGATTCGCAATAGTTTTCAAACGTTCTTATAAATAAAAACATGAGTAGAAATTCAAAACTTTTTCATTTCATATTGTTGACAGCTTTTTTTTATTTTCTCTGCGATCAATGTTCCCAATTAAAAGCGCCAGGAACAAAACTTTTGTTTTTATTTTTTGTTGTCGTACAAATCGAAAAGTAGGCAACACTAATTTTCTCTCTTACTCAGAGTAACAGAGTAACAAATATTTTACTTAAGGGTCGAACTAGAGTAAAAGTGTAAAGTGTGAGTAAAAGCAAATGTCGTATATTTTGTTTTTGTAGAGTAGTTTTGCTTTACACTTTTACTCTGTTACTCCGTTAACCAGCACTTTACTCTAAAGAGTGAACAGGGCTTATATATTTTGACGTAAACCAGTTTTTAAATGATTCTTGAAATAAATAATATTTGTCAGCTCCTTCGACAGTGAACAGTTATTTAGTGTTACTGGTCAATTTTTTATTTGGAGTATCTACTATTTATATTTTTCTGTATATGTTTCCAAATACATGTAGGATGGCACATAAAAATGTTTTATTTCAGTTTATTGCTTTATTGATTACAATAGTACTTAAATTTTAGTGTAATAATAATAATATAAAGTTATATTTCGCGCACTGCCAACGACTTAACTCTTCGACAACGACTGATACTCTGTCTTCGTTTTTCTCGCCCCTTCGTCCGTGTTTCGTCAAGTTCGTTTGATATGCAAGGTTGTACTTATTAGTACTGTCGTCCACTTCGAGTCGTCAGTCCACTTCCTACATTCGGCCGTCCTGATTCATCATTCGGCTCGAATGATGGCGCGTTCGGTGACTCAGCCAACGGCTCCCATTTCTTCATGTATTCTACAACAGTTGTTGTATGACCGGGACCTTCGTGGTCTCCCACCTTCCGCACCGCATACCTGCCGTGGGTCAAAACTTTGACAACCTTGTACGGCCCAAAATACTTTGGCTTCAGTTTAAGTCCGGAACCGTATTGCGTTCGCTTGATGGCTACTAGCTCGTCTACATGATACCTGGTTTCTTCCTTTCGGTTCTTGTCAAAAGATCGACGATTTTCTTGTTGTATTTTAAATATGTTCTCCTGTGCTTCTTTGCGCACCGCTTCTCGCTCAGCGTCCAAATCTTCAATGCCAGCTTCCTCTAAAAACTCTTGCAATTCAGGAATACCATCCACTCGCATTTCAACTCCGGTTAACAATCTGAATGGTGAAAATCTCGTACTTCTGGGTGGTGTATTATTGATGGTCTGCTGTACTCGCTCGATGTACTTGTACCAATGGTTGGGATTTTCGGCGCAAAGCTTCGATAACATCGGAATAATAATTTTATGGATGCGCTCCACCTGACCATTACCGCGAGGAACACCAGTGGTTATCAACAGGTGTTGTATTCGTTCGCCTTCGCAGTACTCTCTGAATAAATTTGATGTAAACGCAGCGCCTCGGTCTGAGACGATACGTTTAGGGTTTCCGAAAATTGCGGCTTGTCTCTTCAGCCGATCTACCACGCCTTCTGCTGCAGTGCTTCGCGTTGGGTAGAGCCAGACAAACTTAGAAAAGGCGTCTACCACCACAAATATATTGTACCATTTGCCGGTCTGCTCCATCGGCCCAACATGGTCAACGTGATAAGTCCCCAAAGGACGGTCTTCCTTGTTTATGGGCGTTAGAAACCCCTCCTTCTTCCCATGCTTACTTTCGGTAACAATACATTCGACACAACTTTTTACAACCTTTGATGCCTTAGCGGGCAATTGCGGGATGTAGAATGACTTCTCGACTGCTTCTTGTGTTCTTTTGGCCGAGAAATGACCCTGTTTATGAGCAATTTTGATAATTTCGTCTTCCATCAACGCAGGTACGACTATCAGTTCCTTAGCGGGATCTTTATATAACACATTATGCTTCATGAAAAAGTCCTCGTAATTGTCCTTTTCGAGAATTTTCACCACCGCTCGAATCCAAGGGTCCAGTAGTTGTGCTTGTTGCAATCGGTGCTGCAGCGAGTCTTCCAGCATCAGACAGGAAACTCGACTTAAAGCATCTACATGCCTCATTTTGCTTCCACTTCGGTGCTCGATCTCATAGTCGAAATCCTGTAGATACAAAGCCCAACGGGAAACTCGTAATGGGATGTCCCTCTTACGCATTGTCATAGCAAATGCGTTACAATCAGTGATGATTCTGAACTTAAGTCCCAGTAAATAAACGCGCCACTTCTTCAGCGCCCCCACTATAGCCAACACCTCCAATTCGTAAGAGTGGTATCTTTCCTCAGCCGGTTTGGTCTTCCGACTCATATATTGGATGGGGTGGAAATGCTGGTCATCGACGTCTTTTTGAAGAAGGACGGCTCCATAGCCATACATGGACTCGTCCGTATGCACCTCGGTTACAGCTCTGGGATTATACAAACGCAATACCGGCGCACTGACCAACGCCGCTTTCAATTGCTGGAACGCTGCCAGCTGATCTTCATCTAGCGCAAACTTAACATCTTTTCGTAGCAAGTCAGACAGCGGTTTAGCGACCACTGCATACCCCTCAATAAAACGTCTAAAATATGATGTTAGACCAAGAAAACGCTGTACCGCCTTGCGGTCGTGTGGTAACGGGAAATTTTCTACTGCCCTGGTTTTTGCCTCTGAAGGCTTAATGGTTCCACCTTGTACGACATACCCCAAAAGTCGACTCTCTTCATGAGAAATTGGCATTTGCTCCATTTAATGCGTAAATTGTACTCCGATGCTCTTTTGAGCACGCGCTCCAGCTTTTGGATACCCTCGTCAACATCCTTGGAGGGAATGATGAGGTCATCCATATAAGCTACCACAGTCCCGTCTTGCACCATGTCTCTTAGAACCGCGAATATGTATCTCGAAAATACGGCTGGGGAGTTCGATATTCCAAAGGGAACGTAAAGGAACTCATACTGCCCATTGTGGGTCACGAATGCCGTATATTTCCTAGAACCTAATTCGACTGGGACATGGAAAAATCCATTGGCAAGATCAAGAGTGGTGAAAACCTTAGCCCCCTGTAACCTCTCAACAACATCGTCTAACAGCGGCATTGGAAAATTATCCCTCATAATCTTTTCATTCAACCGCCTGTAGTCGCAGCAGAGTCTCTTACTACCGTCTTTTTTCGAGACAAGCACGATAGCTGACGCAAACTCCGACGTACTAGGCTGGATAATTCCCTCCTCTAGCCACTTTGCGATCTGCTCATCAACAATAGATTTATCAGCGTGCGACATACGCCTTGGCCTATTGTAAACTGGGGTATCATCGGTTAACAAAATCTTCATTTCGATTGGTGACTTTTGTGTCTTTTGCGGGACATAGTTGGCAATCAACATTTCTACTCGGTTTGATTCTACTTTTTTAAGATGGGATAAATCTATCTCAGGCTCTTTAGCCTCTTCGGTTCCTGCCACTTGGCGTAAGTCCTCAATTTCCCTCAACAGATCGAATTCCTCTTCAACGTCTTTCCCAACTTCTTTCTCAACTTCTTTACCAATTTCTTTCTCAACTTCTTCCCCATCTTCTTTCTCAACTTCTTCTCCAACTTCTTTACCAATTTCTTTCTCAACTTCTTCCCCATCTTCTTTCTCAACTTCTTCTCCATCTTCTTTCTTAACTTCTTTCTCAACTTTACCTTTTGGCCTAAATTCCACCGAATATTCAGACACAACCAAATACACCTGTTTTAGGACGTTGTTACCAATAACCGCCGAATATTTCATATCGCGATCCCTAGTAACATGGAACGTGATATCTAACTCTACACCATCGATTTTGAGTTGAATAGTAAAACTACCAAGAGTATTCAATCCGCTCTCACCTATTCCTACCAAACGCCGTTTGTCGCCGCTCAACTTAATGTCTTCCCCGAGCATCATTAGAACATCGTAACACATTAAGCACAGGTCACACCCTGTATCAATTAATGCGGAAAAATTTACTTGATTAAATTTTAGGTCTTTAAAAATACATTTACCATTCCCATCTATTTTCAGACTTATCTTGTCAGTCAAAGTATTTATGTTACCCGCTTCGCTTTTGATTGCAGGCTTCATCCCACGACAGTCGACAGCTCGATGCCCTGGTTGCCCACACTTAAAGCATTTAAATTGCCCCTGATGGCAATCCTTAGCTATGTGCGCTGCATCACCACACTTGAAGCAACGCCTCACCTGCTCTGTGCGTACGCCCTGACCCGGAAAACTCTTATTTCCTGTGTTCGGCTGCATTGGGGCTGTACTGGTCGCTTGCTGGCGGCCAGATCGAACCTTCTCGTATATTCGAATCTGCTCTTTGAGCTCCGGAATGGTCTTTGCTTGATACAAGTTGCTCTTGCTTTGTTTTGAATCGGGAATGCCGTCGATGAAGTACTCAATTAAACTCATATCGTCTAGCTTTACTGGCTTACCGATCTCCATCAAACTGTACAGGTATTCGCGGTAATCTTCATTGCCACGCTTACGACGATTCCTTAACATACGGTGTACTTCGATAGACGACACCTCAGTTCCAAACTCCGACTTCAGTGTCTGCTTTAGCGATCTCCAATCGGTGACACCACGTTGACTGCGTATGAAGACTCTTGCTGCTCCCTTTAACAGCTGCTTCGCATAGATAAATTTTTGCAAGGGGTTCCAGTTGACCGCGGCTGCATTCAATTGGAACTGCTCCAACCACTCTTCAATTGATGGTGGGCCCGAACCATTAAACGATGAAAGCGAATCCTCTATGTCACGTAAGGTAAATGGGATACGGCAAGGTGGTGGGTCTTGTATTGCACTTGGTGCTGGCAACGAACCGGCATCATCATAATCGGAGCTATCATCACCGTCGTCATCATTGTCGCCGTCAGCATTCAGACCGAAGTATTCAAGGAGTCTGTCTTGTAAAGTTATTTTCCGTCCTGTAGTCACTAGTCCTAACTCAGTCAATTTTCTTTTAATCCATTCACAGTTAATTTTAAAATTTCTTCCCTTTCCATTGTGCCAGTATCAATCGTTCTCAGAGTCAATTACAAAATAATTTACTTATATAGAAATACTTAAAAAAAACAAAAAGAAATAATCTGCAAATAAAAGTTAATCTTGAAGATTTAAAATATTTTAGAAAATATGGCAGTGTAGTTTAATTCATTTTAATTTCTTCAATTAGTCAATTTTTAATTACATTTGCTTTTCTTTAACAATTATTAATTTTTTCGTGTATTTATATTAACATTTACATGAAAGATACGTTCGCGTCGACGCTTTAATAACAACTTCAAAACAAAAATTCAATTCTGCTTTACAAATTTTCTTTCTTATTTATATATTCTTCAAGCTATTTGTCATTATTTTACTTTACTTTGACATACTACGATTATATAATTTCCAACAACATACATACTACTTTTGTTTTCTCTTTTTTTCCTCTATACATCTGCATTTCTGATTCTCCTCATTCGACTGCAAAACTTCAAATCTGCATTGCTTTTGCTTTCCTTCCGATGATCTCTTTCTCCTTTTTTACATTGATTTCGATAAATTTGTAATTTTTGTTCTTTGTTCTGTTCTTGTATATAAAAAAAAACTCAGTTGTTTTATCTTCAATTGTTTTCTTTCGTTTCTTTCTCTTCTTTTAACTTAAGTTTTATTGAACTTAGTTTTTAAACTGATCGCTTTTATTTTTTTTTTCTCTCAAATTTGTTTCAATTTTATTTTGATTCTGTCTTCTTAACTACCACGCTTCGTTTTTGTTTCGTTGGCGTGCTTCTGCGTCGTCGGTTTTTTCTCTTACACTCATGTTTCGCTGCTTTTAATTATTGTTGCTATGCTTCGCTTCTAGAACTTTCTAGGATCGTTACTTTTCAAAATATGACGCCTTCAACTCTTTATTTTACGAATGTCTTGATGGACTTTTACAATGTTTAAACACATTTTGTCAATGTTTTTATATTTTTTACTACAATTTTAAGGCACTTTCGTCACTTAGCACAACATCTTTTTTTCCTTGTGCACTTTATAAAAGCATTTTATTTTGCGGCTACTTTAGCGCGCTGGTTTATCCCATCTCTGACACCAATTTGTAGGATGGCACTCAAAAATGTTTTATTTCAGTTTATTGATTTTATTTATTTTATTGATTACAATAGTACTTAAATTTTAGTTTAATAATAATAATATAAAGTTATATCTCGCGCACTGCCAACGACTTAACTCTTCGACAACGACTGATACTCTGTCTTCGTTTTTCTCGCCCCTTCGTCCGTGTTTCGTCAAGTTCGTTTGATATGCAAGGTTGTACTTATTAGTACTGTTGTCCACTTCGAGTCGTCAGTCCACTTCCTACATACATAGGTAAAAAATATTTACTTTCAGATTTTTATTTTTTATATTTTAAAAATCCTTCCGTCTTCGGCTTCGGCCGAATGTTAGATGAATGTCCGAAGTTCGGCTTCGGCCAAAAAATCACCTTCGGTCGGACACTAACTCTTTTACTATTGTGAATGTGGAATGTGTGTACATTATATTAAAAGTTTGCGACTTTCAGCCTATCAATTTCAATTGTTACCGTTACTAATCTGTCGCTAATCCAAATGCCGAAATTCTTTTCTCTCTTTTTAATAACTTCATAAGGACCATCATATGGTTGTTTAAATGGAGCCTTTAATGAATCTTCACGTAGGAAAAGCGTACTTTAACATATTACGTAACGCAATTTTTCACCAATTTTAACCCTCTCCCCGTGGTCATAACACATTGTAAGAAAATCGACCGAAAAATTATAAAGTTATGAGAGGTTGAGTGAGTTTAATTGCTTGCATTACATTCTCTACATTTTTTTATTGGTGTTTTCATATTATTGGAATCAAAAAATACTAGTCGGCAAGGCCCCGGTAACCGGGCTATTTTTTTGCGGAAGAGATCTGTTTATGAAAAAAAAACAAGCAAACAAAAAAAAGCAGAATCAAGTAGGTGTGTGTAAATTTATCGTTTAGCTTAATAACATTATTCGAGAGCGCACATTAACGTGGAATTGTAGTATATAAGAAATGAAAAATAAATGTAAACACAGAGAGTGAGAGAGAGGCACAGCGTTGCATTTAATATACTACACACTTCATTGCATTGAACACAGCTGTCTTGAAGCAGCGGCAAGTATTATCAAAATGAACCAAACCAAATATTATGCAGAATCTTTCCAAATTCTTCCAGAATCTTAAATTTTTAAACCCTGAAATCGTACCTGATCCTTTTGCAAAGTTCGATTTTTTTCTGCTCCTAGTGGATTTTCTGAAGGATTATATGAGAAAATTAAGATTTAAAAAAAAATAAAGAGGTCTCTAGGGGAAAATACCCAGTCGGTTTTGAATCAAAGGCTTAAAAACAGGCTTTAAAAAGGTGAATAGCTTTAATCGTTGATAACTTCTAAAAAATTGAATTTTAAGTAATTATTTTTTTTAAGGGTAACTAGGGCAATATTTTGCTCTTAGAAAGTTTTGATCTACGAGTGAAATTTAACCATGTTTTCATCGAAAAGCTGTCAATTTTGTACAAAATTTCCATAAGAAAAATTCTTTAATCGAATTATTACGCAGAATTGTTCCAAATTCTTCCAGAATCTTAAATTTGGTTGGGTTCATTTTGACCATATTTGCCGCTGCTTCAAGACCGCGGTGAGACCTTGTACTGAAAAAAATACGATATAGCGACGATAAAGGGGCCAAAATCTATGGAATTTTTGGAAATTAAAGCGATTTTTTCCAACAGTTTGTTGCAAATTGTTGAGATTTTTGAAATACGGGGTACGAATTATCGCGATTCTACTGTATAAAGATTCGTCTACCCAAAAATAAACTCAAAATTCAAAAAATCGATTTTTTTTGAGACGGTTTTTTTTTAATTAAAAATAAACATTTTTAAGAAACTTTTAAATCTATCTATACATAATTAATGCTCTATAATATAAAAGTTTTAAACAGAAAATACCACCCTTAAAAAATTTAAAAAAATTCGTTTAAAGAATTTTTATCATCAAAAATTTTATTGTATACAAAATTTACAGCTTTTCGATGAAAACATGGTTAAATTTCACTCGTAGATCAAAACTTTCTAAGAAAAAAATATTGCCCTAGTTATCCTTAAAAAAATAAAAAGAACAAAAAACGTTAAACTGCCGACTAATGGAACTCTGACCCTATTTGTTCATTAAATTGTTCAACTATAAAGAATTGCAACTCCTAAAAATTTGTTTTTTCGCAAAATTATTTCAGATTTGTTTTGTCCATATCAGAAACAAATTTTTTTGATTTTTGTTCACTGTCGAAGCACTGTGCGACATGACATTTGATTGTAATTGTTCATTCAAAGCCTAATAATTTTAATTTCTGTCAATTCACTCCACTGTAAATGTTTTTTCTGCTCCGAGTAAACATTTTGTCACCACAAAAATAAATTGCAAATGAAAGTCCATGTAGATAACCCACAAAGAAAATTTCAGAAATTTCCCGATTGGGAATATTATTGAGTTCAAATAAACAAATAAAACAGATGCGCAAAATTATTGCTGTTACTTTTTAAAAACAGAAAACATTTCTTACTTAATTTAAAATTGATGGGGTCATTAAGATTAATTAGTGTGTGGGAATTCCTAGAGATTCCCTTTTGCTTTAAGCTTATCAACCTAATCACTATTACTAAAGATCATTAGTGATTTTTATTCATTATCAATAAATTAATAATGATACACTAATACACAGACATATTATATGTACATATAGATAACGTCTCTATAAATACTTTTTCATAATTGCAAAAATTATTCACTTACAATTTACTAATTTTGAGACAAAGTATCAAACCAAAGTCTTAAAAAAGATGTTCAAACTGAATCTGTTCGTAGTTTTGGCTATCGTTAGTGGAAAATGTCTCGGCTTTCCTCAGGAAGGGCAGGACATTGAAACCACTACCACTCCAAAGCTTGAGGACGATACTTTAACAAAAATTAGTAGTGACTTTGGCTTAAGAGAATTACGTGAGTTTAATTACACTTTTCACACAATTTATAAAAACATGTACTTTGCATTTTATTTATAGCTAATACAATTAGCATGGCTCCAGCGTTTCACGATCAGCCTTTTGTAAGAATTGGTGAAAAGGAATACTTAATTGATAGTGAACAAGAAGTCAGTACTTATTTTATTATTTTTCTACAATTCTATAAAATTAAAAATATATGTTTCCTAATCGTAGGTTAACTTCTTCAGAGCAGCGCACATCTGTCGCACATATAATGCTCAATTGGTTAGCATTGAAACTTCCTCCGAAATGGAAGCTTTATCCAATCATCTTCTTCTCAAAGGTTTGACTTCAAAGAGCTTTTGGACATCTGGTAATGATTTAGCTAATGAGGGTTCATTCTTTTGGTTGGGCACTGGTTACGATATGGGCTATGCCAAATGGGCATCTGGAGAGCCAAATAATACAGGTGGAAATGAACATTGCGTAAATATTTGGACATATCAAAATGGCAACGTATTTCATTTTAATGATATGAAATGCAGTAATAGACAATATTTTATTTGCGAAAAAAATTAAAATAACTACATTTTTAATTCAGAATTAATAAATTGTATTCAATTTATAACTAAAAATGTTTTTAAAAACGCAAGAAAATAATACTTAAAAATTTGATTAATATTTTTATTAGGAACACACATCCAAAAAAATAATAAATAAACATTTAATAGCATTTCAAAGTAGTTTCTATTTTTGCTAAGGGGCTTTATCTAGTTTCTGATGAATATTATGGGCTTACAAATATAGCAATAATAATGGGCTTACAAATATAGCCATATAGGCCATATAGTTTTAACTTTCACATAGAATTTAATAAAAAGTGCATACATAGATAATTATAAAACTTTGATCTCACATGTTTCATAAGTAACACTGGTGAGCAAAAGACTTCTTTTTAAATTCTTCCTGAGATACTCAAATTAGGTATTTTGTATTTTAAGGTAAAGGTGTTACAAAATTATAATAAATTTTTTGAATTTATGTGCGGTTCCTTCGCTTTGCTTGTGGTTAATGAGTTCCGGGGGCGAGATAGGAAACCACTTCTTAATATTTATAAATGTTGAATACAATTTTATATTTATAATTAATATTACTTTATTTAATATAAGCGCAGAGATATAAAAATCGTGCTGGCTTCTTGACAGTCACGATGAAAGAGAGAAAAATATTTTTCTCTACCAGTGAAATTTATATTTTTTGCTGAATTCAATTCAGGTTTGATATAAACAAGTAAGTAGGTAAATACTTAAGATTAAATTCAATGTTGATAAAAAATGTGTCACCGTCACTTTCGCCTTTTTAAGTTTTATTGAAAACAAATCAAATTACCGCGACTCTACTTTAAAATTAATATAATACTTCAAATAAACGAAAGATGGATAACAACCTCTGCGTCGCCAGCTATCTCAGTGGAGACGTGGGCGCAGGTCCGCAATAAAATAAAAATAGCTTTTAAAAAACGCTCGGTTTCTGTTTCTCAGTACTGAGCTACCACACAATCTTACTAAAAGTAGAATTAATTTTCAACCGCACAACTTGCTGGGCTCACGAGCACACAAAGGGACTTTCACAATTTTAATATCAAGAAAAGAAAGTTAGTGCTCTACAAACACAATAGTCACTTGCAGTTAGCACCAACTGCCAAAAAGTGACCACCAAAACAAGTATAAAAATAAAATTATACTCCCTGATATGGTTCTATGAACCCTTCTGTATCCGCGCACAAATAGCACGACCCGAATAAGTCCCGAAAGTAAAAAAAAAATACACCAAGTAACCCGGCTAAAAATTACTCTATAAGTGTCGCTACAGCTCCACGCTCTAACAGCGACACACCAACACAATAAATTAAAGTTAAATTATAAAATGTCCGATACACCACGATTTGGTGGTCCACGTTCAAAATTTAATAAAAAAATTAATAAATTTAAAACACTATTGGTCCACCACGACTTGGTGGTACCACTCACACACAAGATTATTAACTTTAAATACTTTGGTTAACCCCGACTTGGAGACACCAAAGTACACTAAAATTAATTGAACGCAAAAAAAAAAAACAAAAAACAAAAGGAACAATAATTAAATGATCGCACAAAATCACAACGTATCGTACTCAATTATCGCTGCAAAAAATCCGCACAAGAAAAATTCTGGTATTCGCTCACTAGCTAGCACAAAACTGAATATAAGTACGGTGCATAAATATGTACCACTTATATTCAGTCACATACATTATCTTATCGTTCGCTATGTCAGCAGGACACAATGTAGTTTCTCCAAGAAACTGGTCTCTAAACGGGAAATCATCATACCCATATATGTGTGGGGGTACATGATTACACCCTGGACAAAGTCCCCAACCAAACCAATTGTATGAGAATTGGCGGCAATTTACCTGTATTATTGCATAGCGGTGTCATACCGTTGAATTCTCACAGGAAAATCAACCAAACGAGAGAACCAAGGTTTCCCCGTTTTTCCGCAAATTTACAACAAATAAACCTCTGCGCTCTCTTACAGAAGTCTCCATATCCCCATTCCCAGTAGTATAATCTAGTACTAAATGGTACTCTTTTTAGTGTCCGACCGATTATTCGGCTTCGGTTCTTCGGCTATTCGGCCTGAAGTTGCACCTTCGGCATAGGCTTCGGCAAAAAATGGCCGAAGTATTTGGCCGAAGCCGAAGATTATAATATACTTTTTTATAATAATTTTTAATATGATTGGCAGTAAGAATTTATACAAATAAATAAATGTGAAGTGGTTTTATAAAGTATTTACATTACAATTTCTGTGTTATATTTTCTCCGTTTGCTTGGAAAATGGAATTTTTACTTTTGAAATAACCCACAGATTTACAAGACTTGAGGCGTATTGAAAAGAAGCGTGAATTGTTAGAGAATCCGACTGCTTCCATTACTGGCGCTTCACTTTTTTTTTGCTTTCAATGACGTCAAAAAAATTGAAAATTGTTTGGCTAAAATCGCTCTAGAATATATGTGTAAAGGGATTCTTTGAAATTCACAGTCGATTGAAAGTTACTGATGTTTATTTGCAGGCTTTCATACAGCTGTCATGCATGTTTGAACTTTGAAACTAGTTTTTCTCAAAACAACATTTTTCGAAATGACTGCCATGATATCTCCAAAACTAATGAACTGATTGCGCTTAAATTTTCATCGTATCTTCAATGCATCTGTAGTTCTACTCCGTCTGAACCAGGATCATTGTGATGTCTCTCAATGTTTTTTATTTAAATTGATATAGTTAAATAAAAATGACAAAAATCAAATAATTATTTTCAAAACTAGATAGATAAAAATACAAACTTTCAATGATTTAACTAAAAGAACATAAGTATAATAAAACTATCCCATAAATTTAATTTTCAATATTTTTACTTAACCCTCTAGTTCACAAGCGTGTCTCTAGACAGCCTTCATCAAATCGGGTGTAATTACCACCTTAATAATTTGTTGTTGCTACATTTTATCACATCGTTAATGGAATTTCCCATTTAAAAAAATGCATTAGTTATGAATTATGATGCGTATTACAGATGTTAGCGACAGTCAAAGTCAAAATTTGTCAAAAACAGCAAAATTAATTATTTTATTTGAATTTGAGATAAAAATAAAAAAATAAATAAAACACTTCCCGTCATACTAGCCAGATAAAAAAACTAGCTGTGAGTAGCTAGGAATTTAATTCTTTTATACAAAATATTTAGTTATTTAAAAAAAAATTGATAAAAAGTTTATTCAACAACAAATACTTTTAGGCATTCAACTTTTCCGGCTTCATAAAACCACATACATTAAATTTTTTAGGGTTTTGAGATCAGATTTATGCTTTTTACATTTAAATTTATCAATCCCAAATTTTTTTAAATCAATCAAAAATTTGGGAACTAGAGCGTTCTGGTTCCAGCTATAGGTCTATCGATTAATACGCTGATTCAATCTTTGATTTTAGATAAGCAGAATCATGGCAGCCGTCGGCAAATTTTTTTTTTTTGACACAGGTTTCGTTGTTGAGTCGTTTTATAGATATATAGTCGTTTTATAGATATATAGTCGATGTAACTATAGCCCTATTCACTCTTTGGAGTTAAGCGCTGAGTAACGGAGTAAAAAAGTAATGTTTTACTCTAGAGCGTGAACGCCTCTAAAACTAAAAAAGTACTCTCTGGAGTAAAAGTCAAAAAATATATTTTTCATTATTTGTTTACTTTTTTTCCATTGAAAAAGTTTGTAGTAAAAGTGCAAAAACATCCTTTAATGCTAGAAGCTGTTTGCAAATTTAAGTGTGTTGAAGGTGAAAAGAAGATAAAATTGATTCGCAATAGTTTTCAAACGTTCTTATAAATAAAAACATGAGTAGAAATTCAAAACTTTTTCATTTCATATTGTTGATAGCTTTTTTTTATTTTCTCTGCGATCAATGTTCCCAATTAAAAGCGCCAGGAACAAAACTTTTGTTTTTATTTTTTGTTGTCGTACAAATCGAAAAGTAGGCAACACTAATTTTCTCTCTTACTCAGAGTAACAGAGTAACAAATATTTTACTTAACGGTCGAACTAGAGTAAAAGTGTAAAGTGTGAGTGTGAAAAAATACGATATAGCGACGATAAAGGGGCCAAAATGTATGGAATTTTTGGAAATTAAAGCGTTTTTTTTTCCAACAGTTTGTTGCAAATTGTTGCGATTTTCGAAATACGGAGTACGAATTATCGCGATTCTACTGTATAAAGATTCGTCTACCCAAAAATAAACTAAAAATTCAAAAAATCGATTTTTTTTTTTTTTTTGAGACGGTTTTTTTTTTAATTAAAAATAAACATTTTTAAGAAACTTTTAAATCTATCTATAATTAATGCTCTATAATATAAAAGTTTTAAACAGAAAATACCACCCCTAAAAAATTTAAAAAAATTCGTTTAAAGAATTTTTCTCATCAAAAATTTTATTGTATACAAAATTGACAGCTTTTCGATGAAAACATGGTTAAATTTCACTCGTAGATCAAAACTTTTTAAGAGAAAAATATTGCCCTAGTTATCCTTAAAAAAAAACTGTGATGGGAACAATTACTTAAAACTCAATATTTTAGAAGTTATCAACGATTAAAGCTATTCACCTTTTTAAATCCCGTTTTTAAGCCTTTGATTCAAAACCGACTGGGTATTTTCCACCAGAGACCTCTTTATTTTTTTCTAAATCTTAATTTTCTGATATAATTTTTCAGAAAATCCACTAGGAGCAGAAAAAAAATCAAGCTTTGCGCATTTCATATATCACTTAGGTAAGCTAATGTATATATGTATATATAAATATTTCGTTAAAAGGATCAGGTACGATTTCAGGGTTTAAAAATTTAAGATTCTGGAAGAATTTGGAACAATTCTACTTAATATTTGGTTTGGTTTATTTTCATCGTACTTGCCGCTGCTTCAAGACAGCTATGTTCTCGTCTCGTTCCAATATGAAGGACCGTTTCGTATAAACGCGGGAGACGTCCGGGTCTCCTTGGCGTTTATTCTTCTTTTGGGCTCACGTGAAAATTATTACAATTCATGTCACTCGCTCATCTCTAATGCACACCCATACACACACACTCTCACACAGACAAAATACACTTGGGTGCTCGCAATAAATACGATTTATGTATACATACATTCACGTATTTGCAGATGCAAAGGGAATTTTCGTTTGAATGAAAAGGTTGCGAAAAAAAATACAACAAAATATATTTGTATGTAAAGCAAAATCGCTTGTCTTTCGTTTTTATATTATTTTTTCTTTTTTTTTTCGTTTTCTTTGCCATACAATATCATCTTTATATGTTCTCTTCAGTGCTCCGGTATAGTATGGAGCAGCACTTTTGTGTGCGTGTGTGTGTGGGTATGTGGGCGAAGCGACGAGAGAGAGTAAGAGAGTAGTAACAGTAAAAGGAGGTGTAGGGTTTTGTAACGTATTTTGTTTAATGTATCTCTGCTTGTATTTGGGTTAAAGCTTATCAGTAAAAGAAAAAAATCAAGTTAAATAGCGAAGGGACAGCCATGGGAAGGGGAAGGAAGAAGAGGGGCGCGGGGTAAGGAGAGGGGGAGGGGGGTATAGAGCTTAGTGAAATAACTACCTTTTACATATACATATGTATGCTTTCATTTGCCTTTTCTCACAGTCGTAATTATTGCTTTTGTTGGTTGGCTTCTTGCCATGCGGGTTCAAATGGTTTCAACCGGAAGTGAGCCAATTGCCATTTTTTTCCTGTATTAGAGGCATACACACCCGCACACATAGACACACTTATGTATACATATAAAAATTAAAATTTGGTTCAATTGCATGAACCTATGGCGGCGACATTTTCACCGCTAAACATTGACAACAGCGCACCTCAAAGTTGTTGTTGTGTTTTTAAGGAGAAAGACTCATCATTTGTTGTATTGGCTTATGTTTGTTGTTGTTATTGTTGTTTTTGCGAAAAAAAAATGTTTTCTCCCCTAAAATGCGGAAGCTAAAAAAATCAGTCATTCTTCACTTCTGACAGCCCGAGCGCGCCGTTGCAGTCAGAGCTCTTTTCAATGAGTATATATATATATATATATATATATATACGTAAATGCGTGTGTGTATGAAAAAGAGAGCTAGTTGTGTGTGTGAGCGTTTGAACGTTATTTGAGGGACATTTAATTTTTGGTCGTCATTCATTGTTGTCGCTGACTTTAATGTCGCCTTCGATGTCGTCGTTGTAAATGTGATTATTATTATTATGCTTTTGTTGTTGCTGTTATTTTTGCGTTGATTTTCGTATAACATGCAAGCCTCAAATTGTAATTTATGCCTCTTGGTGTTGTATTGAGTTTTGAAGTTTGGTTAATGCCAGTAGAAAAAGAAGATTGTATTAATTTTTTATGTTGGGTGTGAACGGTTTTTTTTTTTGGTTTCCTTGCACCCTGTTTTTTTTTCATTACTTTTATTTTTTCATTTGGTTATATTTTTTCCTGCGGTTTTTACATTTTTCTTCCACAGTTTTCTAATTCTTCCCACATCATTTTTTTCTTTCTTTCTCATTTTATTCTTGTCGATAAGTTCATTTAATATGTTTTTGCACCGAGTAAGTTTCGTAATGAGTTTAATATTTCTTATTGACTTTTATTTTTCGTGTTTTTATTATTTGTCTTATTTTATACTACGCTTGGCAAGTTATGCCAGCCAAAGTTTCTCGTTTCCTTTTTATTTTCTTCATTCTAAATTTACATATATTGAATTCTATATATTTGAAAATATTTTAAGTGTATTAGGTAATTAGGATTTATTGTCAATAAGTTGAATGAATGTGAGTTATGGGGTGGGAATGGCAAAAAAGAAGTAATGAAAATAAAAAGAAATTTTAAATTTTATAAATTTCTTAAATTAATTTTCATATAATTTTGTTAAAAGTAAGCGATGATGAAGGCGAGCGAAGCATATTTAAATTTCCATTTTGCGAGTTAATGAGCTTTAAATTAGAATGGGTTTTAAATTGCGATGATTGTAATGCAGGGCGGAAGGAGAGAATTTTGGGTGTTAACCTCTCCCTCCTCTCCATTGCGCCGGGAAGTTCATTAATTTTTTATATACCACCTTGATCAAAAAGTTCCCGGAATTTATTCAGAAAATTAAGAATACAAGTTTATTCATCTAAATCTATATTGTCCCCTTCAAAGTAATCCCCATCGACTGCAACACACTTATGCCAGTGCTTGATCCAATCCTCGAAACATTTTTTATATTCGGTTTTCGATATGTCCATCAGTGTTTCATGCGGTTTTTCCATTACTTCCTCTCGGCTGCTGAAACGCGTTCCCCGTAATGGTTTTTTAACTCGATTGAAGAGAAAGAAGTTACAGGGAGCCAAATCAGGTGAATTGGGTGGCTGTTGGATGGTATTTGTTGCATTTTTCGTCAAAAAATTACGAATAATGATGGCACTGTGCGATCATGGTGCAAAATCCACGAGTTTTCTGTCCACAATTCTGGTCTCTTTCGGCGAATTGCTTCACGCAAACGTCTCATAACTCCCAAATAATACTCTTTGTTTACTGTCTGGCCCAGGGCCGTAGTCAGAAATTTTTCTCGGGGGGGAGGGGGCTCTTCATTCGAAGAAAATATTCATAAATAATTTTTATCAAACTGATTTTTAAATACAATAAATGAAATCAATGATACATTTGATGGACTCTATAAAATTAAAATTTTAGGAAAATTTTTCCGATTTTTTTTTATCTTAACCTCAAAAAAATGGCAAAAAGTGACAAAAAATTCCCAGAATAATCAAATTAAATTTTTTCAAATAAATATTATTCAATGTGCATTCTAGTGCATTTTTTTTTATCGTGAGGGACATAATTTCATTAACTCATTGACTTCCCACTTCTGATGATGTACCCAACCTTAAAAAAATTACCAAAAATAGTAGAGGCTCATTTTTTTCAAATGATCATCATTGGGAATTTGAGCCATTATCAATGATAAGGAACCCGGATGAGGTTGGCTTATATTCCCTAAATTCGTGAAGTCACAGCATTGAAAGAGATCTTTCTAGTCGGGGTGCTCTGAGCAATAATGCGTTAAAAAATTAATTATACTTTAAGATTGCCTCCTAAAACTGCATGGGTTTTGCTAATAAGATGGAGTTTTTGCGAAAGAATTTTTCACGTTGAACAAACACGAATCTGAGGTCAAAAACTTCCCATCACGTCACGTTTTAGGAAAAAAATGGGGTTCAAGCAAGTCTTATTTTACAAGGATCCGATAATTTTTTTATATTTTTATTAATTTTTAAACTTTTCAAACTGATTCAGGACGAAACCTTAAATCAAAAACAGTTACTGACCCAGAAAAACTATGAATGCTGGAGTGCTCAGTATCACCTTCTCTTTTTGAATCCGTAGTCAAACCTCATGTTGAAGAAAACAAATTGGATTTGATCGCTTAGTGTAACTAAGATTTCAAATTTATTTTTTATATTTGGATGGAAGTAAAAAATATCGTTTAATAGATTTTATTTTGATTTTTTTTCCATCCATTGGCAATTAATCTAAAAAATTAGAATAAAGTTTCCACATTTCGGGGGGGGGGAGGGCAGGACCCCCAAACCCCCCTCCCCCTAAATACGGCCTTGGTCTGGCCTTCTGGCAAAAATTCATGATACACTACACCGTTGTAATCCATAAAAACCGCGAGCATTGCTTTCTTTTTTGACTGAAAACGCCATGGTTTTTTTGGTCTCGGCTCATTTGGTGAACGCCATTCACTTGAAGTCTGGATTGCGTGTCGTACTCATAAACCCACGTCTCGTCTCCAGTAATGATCCTTTTGATGAATGATTCAGCCTCGCAATTCATGTCTTTTGCGACGTCGACACGGTTTCTTTTTTGCATGAAATTGAGGTCTTTTGGCACCAACTTTGCTGCTACACGATGGAAACCCAAATCAATAACCAAAATGTCTTGGACGGATCATTAGGCAATGTTCAAGTCCTCCGATATGTCTCTAATGGTTAATTTGTGGTTATTAACCACAATTTCTTTTACTTTATCAATGTTTTCGTCGGTTTTCGATGTCGATGGTCTGCCACTGCGTTCATCATCTTCGATTGACTCACTACGACTTTTGAACCGCTCGTGCCACTGGTAAACGATCGTTTTCTTTAGAGAATCATTGCCGCAACACTTTTCCAACATTTCCAACGTTCGCGCACCATTAAATCCGTTTTTTACGCAAAATTTAATACAAGTTCGTTGTTGCAAATTTAAATCCATTTCTAAAATTGTAAAAAATAGCCAACACACACAGAGATAGATGTACTCTTGGCTACGTAACTTTTGCAAATGTCAAGCTATGACGCTAAGATTTAGAGGGAATATCAACAACAGATGTACCAACTTAACATAAAACAGAACTCAAATCGGAACGATGGGAGCGCCACACTGTGGTTATTCTGGGAACTTTTTGATCAAGGTGGTATGTACAATATGCAGTACTGGCCAGATAAAAATTACCACCTAATACATATTGAAAATCGAGAAAAAATATGAATCAGATTTACATAGATTTTTGTAATTTTTAAAGTAGAGCTTCTAATTTTCAACATAGCGTATGAGTGACATTAAATTAGTTAATCGTTTGAATCGCTGCAACAGAATAGCCAGCCTATAATCCTGAAAGGGTATGTTGTGTAGACCATTTTAGCAAATACAGTTTTTTTTACAGTGGGTCAAAGTTTTCATTTTTTCGGTAGAAGGGTGCTGAATACTAAGTGTAAAAACTGATATAAATTGATGACTGAGAAATTGATATTTTGATAAATTGATATTGCAGAATTTTACGAGGGTAATTTCTGTAGAACATTTTAATCATTTAGCTCCTCTTTTTAAGGGTCAATTCGACATCATTTTTGATGGAAACCTAAAAAGTCCTTTCAAAAGAGACATTTTAAGGATTAAGATATTCCACAAATTATTTGCCAGAAAATACATAAAAGTCATATACATAACGGTTAACGGATAATAAAAAAAGGAAATAGCCGCTTACCCACAAAATGTACTATAATGTGAATTCAGCATTATGATTAATTAAGATAACTAGAACTTTTATTTTAACTACCAAGCAAAACATCCCCAGGTATTAGGCGCCGATTATCATAAATGAAGGGACAGGAAATCTAAGAGACACATAGGTATGTTCGGTTATGCAGTACTGGTGGCAAAATTTGCTAAAGCAAAAATGTTCAAAATTTAATTTTTGTCTGCTGATCACACATTTAACAGTAAGGGACTGGCGCCGCTGATGCTTGACCAGCCGCCAGACATTGCATTTTGAACGTTTTTGCTTCTACAAACGCTGCAGTACTACGAACATACCCATATTTTTTTATCGGCGGAGAAACTAAAGGATTGGTTTTACTTATGACGCATCATCAAAAGCGAAGGGAAATACGTAGAACCATATTTTTAATATTTTGGAACATGATTTTCATCTCAAATTTTCATACAAAAACTTGAGAAAGTAAGCCATTGACCTGATATAAAGGCGGTGACAGGATACTGGTATTTTCTATGCCCATGACTTGGATTGAACCGGCAGATCACTTACCAGGCACGTGCTAGTTGGGCGTAAATTACAAATTTGGTAGAGGTAAACAGCTATTTAACTTTACCAGCCGTTAACCGTTATATATATGACTTTTATACCTTAAATTTAAAATGGCAAATGGATAACTTTTAAGAATAATTCGGGATCACTAATTCTGACCCTGTACTCAGATTTTCTCTATCACGTCTAGAATCCCCGATATGGGGCCGTAACTCATAATTTTGGTACCAATATAAAATTTGTTTTTTATTTTACCCCACACATATTTCATAGCTAAGAGAAAGATGTTTATCATGGAACAGATAAAAAATTCCTTAGACAGCAACAAAATATTCCCCCGAAAAGTAGTTTGGGTCAGCGAAGATTAAAATTAGCTAGGCCCAATTTTTTTTTAAGAAGTGTAATTAAAAAAACTCAAAAACCCTCTTTCAGGTCGACCCAACACCCATTCTTACGGTGATGAACTAAGACGTGGTTGGCAACATTTGTTGGACGATGTGGGACTGGGTAGTTTTCTTTTTCGTTTTAAATAAAAGAATACATTTATTTTGCCCTTATTGAGTTTAATTACTTCATAAAATTTTTTTATAACAATTTTGGTATAATAATCACATTTACACACAGCAAAACGTGAGATTTTTTCCATTTCCATATTTTTCAACAAAACGAAACAATGCCAACTTCCATTCAAATCCTTCTACCCTTCATATCCCTAGATATTAATTTCCGTTATATGAATAATTTAATGTAAAATATGACTTTTTTTTTGTGAAGGAAAGCATTGAAACTTTCAATTTGAAAGACTCAGTCAGTGTGAGACTTGCACTCACCACAATCACCTCGCATGTCCGAACGGTGGATCCCTCCTGGGACACCTACTGGTACTACATCAGAAGGCTGTTGTGAGCATTAACGCTCAGTGCGCTATGACGATTCACGCGTCGCACCGCTTCTATGTGTGTCGTTCTAGCATTCACCCAGATTGGCGCCGCATAGAGCAAGACGGAGTATGTATATCACCGTCGCCAGGAGCATTCGCTTAGTGGCCAGTGCGCTGCCAATGTTCGGATGTATTCGGTTGATGGCTCAATTAATCACTGCGGTCACAAAAACCGCAATACATGCAATACTGCTGCAATTTCGGTAATATTTCCTAACTTTGCCCAAATTTCCTTTCCTTTGTAAAAGAGATTCCCTTGTTTATATTTTAAGAATGTATTTAAGCGGAATGTACCATTTTTTATTGCGCTTGTTTGGCGAAAAGAAGAATTTTTGAAAAAGTGCCAAAAACAACTGCAAAATATAAACAATTGTCACACCACCAAAACGTCGAAATTTTTGTTCTTAGGTAGCAAGGAGTGTCATAAAGTTAAATATCTGAAGAAATCTTATGCCTACATTCGACTGCTGTTGGACTGATCCAGAAAAAAGGTAATTTGTACCCGCTTGAAAGGACAAAAGGATCAAGAAGACTATGGAAGACAAATACGAGAGAAAATGGCATAACCTGAAAGAGGCCCATAAATTATCGATTCAAAAGTGTAGTCACAACAAGGACTGAGCTAAAGAGCTATTACAACGTTAATATAAATGTCGAAACCTTACGCAGAGATAAACAAAAGTTCGGTCTGTATGGGAGACGATCAGCCAAAAACTCGTTGTTGACGAAATGGATGGAAACAAATCGCCTGGCATGGACTAAAAACTACAGCAATTGAACCCTGGCAGACTCGAGAAAAGTTATATAATCGGGCAAATAAAACTCAATTTTTTATGCGCATTTAATCTTCGGTACTTGCGTTGCTCAGATATAGAACAATAGAAGGTTAACTGTGTAGTGAAAATAGTCAAATTCCCATAAAGTCAGATTGTTTGGATGGGTCCCTTATACTATATTGAAAGGACTGTGAACGCCCAAAAATATGGCTAAAATTTTATGGAGCAATTGCTGTAAGCCAATTGTGGTACGCTTTCGCTCATTAATGACGTTATTTTTATACCCTCAAAAACGTGAAATTTCTTCCATATTTTTTTTTAATTAAAAAGTAATAAAATTTGTGCGTATGTATGATGTTTGTTTAGCAATTTTGCTCATTTTGTTCCCGAAAAAAAAAAAAAAAATTACATTCACTAAAACAAAATCAGGTTTAGGTCCCATTTTAAACGAATTTCTTGAAATTTATGTATGGTACGGTTTTTGTGACCGCCAGTGTATATATAGAAGAAACGTTCATTATGCCTGTTAAAATATCAATCGAACTAATTAAACATGAACTAAGTCATAACTGTGAGAAACTAGCACTTAGATTTAATTCCCATATACTTATATTGTGGTGTGCTGTGAACAATTTAGATTTACGAGAGAGTAATTGAAGATTATTAAAATTTCTTAAAGTTGGCCAGCTAGCCCGTATTACTATCATCATATTATCGACCACACAATAGCATCATTTATCTATAAAAAAAATACAATTCTGTTATGTTAAAAAAAAATTTCACACTTATGGCCAAGTAGTCAGTAGTGCCAACGTTTAAGTGTGAATCACAGCTAGAAGAAGCATATCAGACAGATACCTATATATGTATGTAAGTACATACATATGTACATCCACTTCAAACGTATGAATGTGTCTGTGCATGAATGTATGTATGTGTCATAGCTTTTACTATTCCATTCAGTTTGGCTCTTTAGGTAGTGTTGTTATTGTTGATATTATTATGTATTGTTATTGTTGTTGCCATGCCGCTGATGCCGTTGGTGTTTTTTTTTGTCGTTGTTGTTGTTAGTAGCCATTTTTCTAATATATTACGCACATTTTTTATTTTATTTTTCGTTCATATTTGTGCATACATTCATACATACTTATTATGCCTAGGACAATTTTGCTTTATTTCGAATTTGTACAGTTGTTGTTGTTGTGGCAGCTCATGCTCTACTGCTGCTGCTGCTGCTGCTAATGTTTTCATCCTCTAATTTTTGGGTCTTCATCAACCATTTTGGGTTTTATGTATGTGTGTGTATGTATAGGGATATCAATGTGTTTTTCTTGTTTTTGTAATCGATATCCTTATGCGTGTGTAGTATATGTAAGTATGCATGTTGATTTGTTGGTATGTATTAATGTCCCTGTATCTATGTGTGTATGCGTGTGCGGGCATTTACCCAGCAGTTGTTAGAAGTGCTTCTCATGCATAGTTCTCTCTCTGTGAACATTCATTTTAACACTTAAATGAAATTTGATCGCGTTAGGATAAATAGATATTCTTACGCTCTCTTTGACCTTTTCTTCGCGCAAAATATGGCATAAAATCTCGGTTACGATCACCACCCTTTTTCTATTTCTACTCATATAAAATCCACAATTTTTCCCGGACATGCCAATAAAAAAGAAAAAAAAACGTTACGAAAACGCTTTGTAGTGTATTCAAAAAAAATATAAAAACACTTCGGCAGCTGGGTATATTATTTATTTGTAATGTGCGTCTGTGTCTTACGTTTGTGCGTTTATTTGTATGTGTGCATGTAATATTTATACTTATAGCAATAAATCTAGTAAATCTACCCAATTTTGATTTAAAACACCTACAAAAACAAAAAAAAAACGAAATAAATAAGCAAAAACAAAACAAATATATATATATATATATATATGGAGACACGCGAAGGCAAATATGCTAAATACATTGCCCCTGTAGTATTGCTTTTTTTTTTGTATGTATATGTGTGTACTGGTGACAGTGATGTTGATGATGATAATGATGGCACCAATATATAATATTAAAATATATTTATTAAAGTTTGCTGCTAACGAAACAGTTTCTTTCATGCATCTCCCAATCACACCTTTCACGTACTTTACAAAAACATAGATACATACATACAAACACACGCATGAACATATCCTTCAAGTACCCCCCGGCTACGTTGCGATGGCTGCGATTGTCGATTTGGTAAATGAGATATTATTACATAATAAAATAAAGCCATACAAGTCATAATGATAAAAATAAAAATAATTTCTCTCATACTCTTGATCATTTGTCGTTGTTTTGTTCGTGTGTTCGTGTGTGCCTCTGTCTGTGTGTGCACTTCAGAATGTCAGTGGATCGTGTGTCGTGTGTGTACTTGGATTTTATATAATCGACAATGACATTGGGATATGATTACTTAATGTCAAACTAACTTCTTATTCTCTACAAATGACTGTGATTTTTATATGCATCGAATTCAGTTTATGACCCCAAGCTGTGACATGTTGAACGTTAATCTGTATAATCATATATAAATATATATATATTTACATATATAAATATTTTAAACGAGTCCACATTAATTGAAACTTATAACGATAAAGAATACCCACACATGCATGCAAAATGGGACCAGAATCTATCTTGCACTCTCGGGTTTTTGTCTCCCTGCGAAATTTCAAGTGAGGTCATCGAAGGTCACTTAACCTTCTGATGGTTACCATAGTTTGTTAAGACTCCAACAGGTATCGAGTTCGAAATGTCACAGTTCTGAGCGGCGAAATTTAACCCCCTCAGGATTTTTGTACACATATGTATACATGAATTTGAACATTTTTCCTGACTGTTGAACCGTCGAAACTATTGTGGCTTTTATAGGACAACCTCACTTTTTTTTGAGTTCTCATATTTTTTTTTGTGTGGTCAACTTCAAACTTCAACTTCAACTTAAAAATACTAAATAATAAAAAGATGTGTAAAAAATCTTCCTATGTAGATAGAACCT
Organism: Toxonevra muliebris; assembly: GCA_963691655.1. Taxonomy (NCBI): domain Eukaryota; kingdom Metazoa; phylum Arthropoda; class Insecta; order Diptera; family Pallopteridae; genus Toxonevra; species Toxonevra muliebris. The sequence continues at coordinate 41,564,689 of OY829328.1, read as the reverse complement.
TTCTTTGTCGATAAATGCTTTTTCGTACACATATGTGAAGATCGCGTACGGCTAAACCTGAACATCGTGAGTAGTCTTTATTGACTATTTGGGGCTCCTAAACACCGAAATCATCATCCGGGAAGTACACTGTCACCTGAGAGGGTTAAGGCAAAAATGGCAAAAGAGGGAAGGGAGTGGAGAAGGAGGGGCTGAGGAAAGATGGGACAAGAGAAGGTAGGCAAAGAGCTTAAAAAAGAAGGAGGGACAAAGGGTAAAGGGAGAGAAAACAGGAAGAAGGAGAAACAGAGGAATGAGAGTCGGAGAAACGGAGGGGTTGTGGAAGGCGATAAATAGAGAAGAGGTTAGGGAAATGAGCTAGGAGGAAGGTGAAGGGGAAGGGTAAAGGTTAGATCGCGCACATTTCTTATTTTATTTTTCGTTCATATTTGCACATACTAATGCGTGAGTGAAGCGAGCATGCACTCACCTACCTCACCTACACGTGGCGTACTCTGTCTACCACAAAATAGACCCTAACGACCGACCATGGACGGTATAACCTTAATTGCCTGCTTGGAGGACAGCTAGTACCAGGATAGGGACCGTTAATCCGGTTAGCTACCCACCATAAAACTTCTTATTAACGAAACTTCGAGAAACCAAGGCCTCGGATCCAAAACACATACACAACATTGATGAATTTTGGCGCTCGAAAAAGGACATCTAGGCTAGCGCAGTTAGAAAAACAAATGTTGGCTTTTAATATTGAAATTCGTGGTATAAGTGAGATGTGGTGGACTAGAAGTGATGAATTCCTAACAACGTTCTACACAGTGGCACCGCAGCAGGACATAAATGCGGAGTATGCCTACTACTATCCAAACAAGCAAAACGCTGTTTTCATACTTGGAGCCCCGTTTCGGAACTCATTATTATAGCAAACTTACACAGCAAAGTGCGTCGTAATGTAAAAGGGATTCCATGTTACGCACCTACCGAAGATGCCGAAAACTCGTTAAAGGAAGATTATACAAAGATTATGCTACGCTGTCAACAATATTGAGCCAAACAAGAAGAGGAAACATATTTATGCTGATGGAGGATTTCAATACCTGAAGCAAATCATGAGAGTGTATGGCTGCGGTACGCGCAATAATAACAGCGACAGATGTATCGGCCTCTGCCAATCTTTCCAACTAGTCTTCGGAGGCTCCATATTCCCTCATAAAAACATCAATAAGTATACATTGACGTCTCCATATGGAATGGCTAAAAACCAAATTGTTCACATTTGTGTAAGTCAGAATTGCAGTAGCTCTTTGATAGATGTCAGAATAAGAGGGTGTCGATATAGAAAATGGAAACGCGCTCATCATAGCCAATTTTGGTATTAAGCTGAACACAAAAAAGGTTAACTGTACAATAAACCGAAGACACTTCAACATCGGACAATTGAGCAATCACATCCCAAAAACTAAATTCACCGCCAATCTAAAGGCAACATTAAGTAACGGCCGCGAATCCTCCTGGGTACAGCTGAACGACAACAGCTAACAGGTCTCTCTAAATAATCTTCGAATCACCCAAACTGACGTGAGAAAACAATAGATTCCCGTCAACACATAAAAAGCTATTGAAGAAAGAAAGGAGCTGAAGATTCAAATCGCCAACATCGCAGCAACAACAGACCTATTTAGAGCCATAGCAAATCGAATCAAGAAGCTAGTCGGACATGACCAAAGGGTCTTTTACAGGCTGGCGGCTTCCGTCCGCACAGAAGCTGTGTTGACCAATGTAACACAGTGAAAATATCCAGAGAGTAGTTCCTAAAACGATGAACACCAATCTACCTGCATTTCGTAGATTTCAAGAAAGCATTCGATACCATTTATCGCTCCACACATGGGCTGCCTTGAGGAAAAAAGGCGCCCCCAAAAAATTCGGACAACTCATAAAGGAGCTCTACCGCGATGCAGAGCTCGAAGTTCTCCACAACGCCAACACTAGCTCTCCGTTCAGAGCTAGATCAGCAGTGAAGCAAGGCTCTCCTATTTGCTAGTAATCAACGAAAAATAGTGACTACGACTACGCGGACGACATTTGCCTTTTGTCACAGAGGTTCTCCGACATTGAAACAAAAATAGATCTACTGATCGCTGTGGCTCGGAATTAGAGATAAACATTAAGAAAACAAAGGCAACGAGAGTTAATAACATCATTACCAACAACATTATTATTGAAGGACTGGCGGTGCAGTACGCCGATAGCTTCTTCTACGTGGGCAGCACAGTTTCAATTAATGGAGGGGTTGAAGAAGATGCTGAAGGCTGGTTGCGCAAAGCTAGAGCACCATTTGGGCAGCTTAAGAGCAAATGGAACAGCTCGTAGATCTCAACAAAAACTAAGCTGAGGATCTTGAATGCATGCGTTAAATCAAGTACGCTGTACGACAGCAAAACATGGCTTGTTTCAAATCACATCACGCAAAAAGTACAAGTGTTCGTAAACATCATAATCAAAATAGGATAGGCCATTGAACTGCGCTAGATTGGAAGCCCTCAGAACATCTGGAGGCAATCTATTGAAAATAAGGAGCTACGAGCAAGCAGAGAAACGTGAAACGTTGTAAAAAGAACAGTAGCAAATATAATAAGGAATAAAAATAGATAAAAAATTTGTATGTACATACTTACATATAGAGAAAAAACTATATTGCCAAATTTTTTAGGCAATTTACCGAAAATTTTACAAATTGTCTTAAATAAATTATTTGCCCAAGTACTTAGGTGAATCACACAAATTTTTCTACAAGGCAGAATCCTATGTGTGTTTTATACAAAGGAGAAGAACGTGATGAGATCATCTACGAACTATTATCTATGCTATTATCTCGGAACGATACAACATCCTTCAAAACAAAAAATGGGCCTGTGAAAACCATCCATTTTAAAAGGTTAGGGGACAACCAGGCAATAACTTTGTTTGGGCCAATATTTGTTGTATATATGTTTTCAGCTGCTATATCAAGCGATGATTGATGAAATCGTGCAACATGCAAGAATATGTCATCTAAAAACAATCGCAGGAGACTTCAGTGCATGGGCCATGGAATAGGAAAGTAAACTGGCAAGTCTCAGAAGGCAGATCCTGCTAGAAAATGAGGCATTTTCTATTGACACAACGCTAAGTAACGAAGGAAACACTTGTACGTGGCATCCTTAACACACAAAATCACAAAATCTCGAACGACTATTGGGGGATTGCCTGAACAGCAGAATGGTTTTCGAAAAACCCGCTTGACTGTCGATGCTACCGTATGCTAGTATCCGTAGATAAAGATGCCATTAAAGGAAAGAAATGGAAGGGAAGTAATAAACGGTACTGCGCGATAGAGACCAGGTGGTCAAACGTTGCTATGAATAAAAAACAAACAACAATAACAAAGACATAGGACCGGACACCAACAATGACGCAGAGAGACCTGACTTGTTTCGGCTCTGTTGTTACCTCCATGAACTTATGTCCATGGAGAACGTCCAGTCTTCGGCTGAGCCGACTGTGAACGCTCTTGTAGTAACCTTCACCTATCTCTGTAACCTCATCATCTGTAACACCGGCGAGAATTAAACCTCTACGGTGATCGCCGGTGGACTTGGTACCGATATTGACGAGGAGCTGCTGCAAAAATCACACAAAGACGATGACACCACTAAAGGATCGGATACGAAGACCATACAGACGCAGTGTCTTCCAAAGGTGGAAATCAACGTTTCAACTACCGATCCGAAAAAGAAGAACACGTTAAGTGAAAGAGACCTTGCGCCCTTAAAGAAGCACACCACAGAGGTCACGAGCTACGAGAAGCTGAAAATTTGTAAGGCCTCTGCACACACGGTTATGAAACGGCCCTTTACGAATAAGAATGATTGGACGGTTTCCGCAAAGAAACCGTCTTACCTCATCTTATCGCAGTATGTGCTGCAGACGAAAGATCGACTTGCTCCAAAAAATACTGCAAGGCCAAGCTGAGACTGAATGCACCACTGATCAATCCAGGAAAAATCCTAAAGGTTACATCCCGAAACAGGAAAGAAAGGCACTCAGTAACATTACCTCCAAATGACAACGGTCAGGAGTTGAGACTCCCAAAAATGAGCCGAAGCTAATTAAGCCATCCGCGGGATGGCACAAGATAATTAAGGTCGTCAATTCGAGATCACTGGAGTTCTTTTCCGAAACCATCAATGAGCTTTGGAAAGGAGTTTCACTTAAAGTGATGCCGAAAGCCACACTACCTCTACGCCGACATATTCCAATCAGAATAACTCCTCCTTGCTCGGATTCATTCATAGTCAACCTGTTGGCGACCCAAAAAAGGGACATACCCATGTCTTCGGAGAAGAGCGACAACGGCGAAGGGGCTTCAAAGACTAAAGTCCAAACAATACTACTTGTTCTACTCCGAAAATAAAGATAAATCAAAGAAGCTGTATCTTTATTAGGAAATCCATTAATCCTTTTTTTGTCCCTATATATATATAGTGACAGAGATGGGAGTTTAAGTGGAGGCAAATGGGCATAACATAATTCACTCCCTCAGTTACATGCTATGCGACGAGAGCGACCCGCCACCAGAAAAAGTCCGTGAACTGGTAACCTTCTGGTCCTAGCCTGCAATTCCAGGTACCTTAGGTTCGATTCCCAGATGGGGAGTAAGAGCTTTAAAAAATGTCTATACGGATTGCTCTCATAAAATGAGTCACTTCGATGGCATAGTGGTTAAGAATGCTTAACTGGAGAAAGAGTTCACGGATTCACGCAACACTACCCTGTCATGCCAATGCTCACCCCAATGAGGAAGTAAGGGCATAAATGAAAGAGGTGAGTCAATCTTTTGATTTATTCTTTCATCAGGTCTTATTCTGTGTAACAGGAATAACAACCCAACTTTCCATAATAAAATAAGGGAAGAAGTTCTGGATCTCACCTCTGCAAGTAACAATATACTATGCCACGTCAGCAATTGGAAGGTGTCGCCTAAGAATTTTTCGTCAGATATTCTTCAATATTGACCTTGAATTAGAAGCTAAGATATTTAGAAATCCTCCTACCCGACACTTCTTCCATTAACTCCGCAGTCAACCTTATAACCTGGAAAATGTACAAAGCTTTTCGAAAATTCTGTGCCATCTCTAGGAATCGTAAGTCCTCCAAAAACTCAAAAAGCGTAGACTAGAGGTGAGAATTCTGCATAATAAAATCAAAGAGAGCAAAATAGATTATTTATAAGTCCAAACCAAATTCTTATACAAAATATGTTAGGATAGCCAAGCGGCAATTTTCGGCTAGTTTTTGTAAATTTCTTGAGAGTGCCAGAGAGACTGTCAGATTGCGCCATATCCTACCCAAAGACCCAGTGGTCACAGGAAACTTGCGGTGCTCTGACAATTCTTGGATGGATTCGGAGCATTTTCGAATCTAACTGAGACACATTTTCCTGGTTGTACATAATCCATTTTCGTTTCACCTATTACGCAACGGTTGACATCGCCGGTGTCAATTAGAGTCCTAAGAACGAATTACAGAGAGGGTTTTGCAGTCAAGTCGTTCAATCCATGCAAAAGTGCTGAACCGGACGGCATCGTATCGGCTATGCTACAGTTTTTTTCCTTCCGGCAATATTACCCTGACTCATTTCAATCTTTAAAGGGTGGCTGAGGTTTGTTTTTGTGCGTAATAGCTGCTAGTAGGTGAGAATAGTATTCATTAACAAAACAGTGAAAACAGTAGCCGCCACTACAAAAGATTACGAATGACAGAGATAGTTTCTTTGCTCTGTTGTACCGCGCATTTATGAAACAGACTCCCTGCAAATATTTTCCCTGATTATTATGACCTTTCCAAATTGAATCTATCTTCTTTCTTTATTCAACAAAATGCTCTGCATTTACAGGGGTCATATTCCTGTCTGTTAACTGTATCAGAAAAAAATAGACTTAGTCAATCAGAGAATCAAGGAAAGGCTATCTATCTTCAGGTTCATTCAATACTCTTAAAGAAGTCAGTTATAACGCTGTAATCTACGGCAGTGGACATAATAGATTTTATAGGTCTTATTAATTTCATTTCTCTACCTATCTATCTATGTATTTTCAAAAGCAACTTTTAATTAAATAACTTTCAATGAAACTTATCAGAATAGTGACGGTGTTAGCTTTTTATGGGTAAATAATTTGGTATTTGTTTTTTTTTTATGCCTAACTTCAAAATTTTTATTATAGCCTGTGTGTGTGAGAGAGTGTTGAAGAAAAATATGCTGCCAATTTGAACAAAAACAAAAAAAAATTATCTGTAACTGAAACTGTCACATCACACGCACACACAATACACATACATACTGTCACTGCGCATCATCGAGACGTCGAAAATTTAGGTAATTTCGTAATTTAAATTGGGCTGCTCGTCGCTGCTGTTACACACACACTCACACACATATCTATATACATATACAAAAACAAAATCAGTCACGACATCAACGAGTGACGAGTGTGAACGGAAACACGGTGGGAGCGAAACGAAATCATGCAAGTACCAAGCACGAGGACAAAGTATGTATGCAGTAAACGGAATAAATATGTATGTAAGTATTTTCTTTCCACCTTAAAAACGCTGTGAAAGCTAACGCAAAAGAAAATTACATCATTCCCATTTCAGTAAACTCAGTGTAAAGAAACTAACGCGACGTTCAATTTGCTGCTTTTTCTATTTCTTCTTGATGCTGCACAGTGGAATAGATAGGTTCAAATTAGGAAATCAATTCATGCTAAGTCTAGCGACGGAGATTAACTTAATTTCAGCATTAGCTGTGATTTATTTGCAACTCGTTTCTAGTTATGTATAGCTAGTAGCCATAACTGTGTGAAAAACCAACAACAAAAAAATCGAGGAGATAACGCGAGTAATTCTATATGTTTTATATAGCTGGCATGTTGCTTAAAATGCCTATTAAATTATACTGTGAACTCTCAATGATGATAAGAAAAACGAAAAATTTTGGAACTATATTCGATTATATATTTGAAATTATCTTTGTTAAATGTTCTTATAAGCAGTAAACACTAAAAACAACGCCAAAAATTACCGCAATGACTAACATCCATTACTGCCATTATCTTCCAGCTAGTAACAATGTGATCTATTGATCGTCATGAAGCGTTCATCAGGAATAGGACTAGAATTTTCGAGTGTCGAGATATTTTTACATAGATCACGCAGAGATGTCTTTCTGTATAATTGGCAAAACCATCGCTCATAAGTTTCGTAATCGACCTTGAGTCATATTGAAAATTAAACGATGAAATTTAACGACCGGCCACATGATTGCAGTCCATGTATTATGATAGGTTTCAACTTTGGCTTGAGTTTAGCAAACGTTTTAATCACCTCATTGATGCCTATAATCTTTTCTTTGTGAATATTCGATTTGCAAGCCAGAACAGAAACTTCCTCTACCTACGAATATAATAATTATTTATTCAGACAGTCAACCTGATCTAAAGGCCTTGTAAAGCTATATAGTATAGTCTAAAATCGATCGAATCGAAATGCTACAACTGCCTTCAAATGCTCAGTACCTAAAATGAACTATAACATTGGTGGGTAACAGGGCATTTTCGTATAATGGTGCCATCACTATGTATCTATTACGCCAGTATAAACCTAGCTCTATTAAAAAACTTTGAATTCATAATCTGGCGGAGCAGACTTGGATGCATTGCCCAACTTACCACCCCTTCATATTTTCGCTTAAGGAGAGGCTGTCAAAGGCATCTGTAGGCTTAAATGCAATGGATATTGGTATGACACTTGCCGGGATACTGGTGACATTATTGAAGATACTGATTTGGATCTAACAGTTCCATCAATGCTATCCTTTACAATGCCAATACAGTTTTAAAACAGCGCTCTACAATACAAATTGCATAGGCCCAAACTTGGTTTTTGCCGGGTCCTGGGCCGGGAGTTGATTGTAAGCTCATTTTCACTAACGGCTCCAAAATAGAATACGGCTTGAGTTCTGGGATCTTCATTGAAAATGATGGAGTGTACCTTCACTTCTCTCTTGGGTTGTATGCTTCTGTTTTTCAATCAGAAACTTTAGCAATCATCAAGACAACGGACCATGGCTTGACAGAAAGGGGCATCTGTGTATTTGGTAGCAGTAAGGCTGCTCTTAAATTGTTCCTTAATCCTCTAACCACATCTAAACTGGCTATGCATTGTAAATCCAAGCTTGATTCATAAACACTCAGGAAATGAATCTGCTGACCTTCGGGCCAGAAAAGGTTTGGAAACTGATTTCTTGGGCGCAGAAATAAAACAAAATCTTCATTCGTTTTCATTTCCATTCCTTGCTTTTTCAACTTTCCCAAAACCACAAGGATTCTGTTAGTAAAGTAAAAAAAATAGAATAGGTGAATTCACATGAGCTTAAAATCGTAAAAGAAAAGTACTAGAAAAATTTGGCAAAAGGAGAAAGATAGTACTTTTTATGGTTAAGCCAATCATATAAACCATTACTTTTATAAATTCCTATACTTTATATTTCATTTGTAGCATAGTGTAATTATTATGCAAACTGAATTTCATTTTATCTTTAATTAATCTTCAAAAATAAGATACTTCAGCCCATTGTGCGTTACTTGCTACCAGCCTAGTGCCATTCTCTCAAGTGTGGCAGTCATCCACAGTGTTTTGTGATATGTAAGTGTGTGTGTGTGTATAGGTACATGAGCGAGGGAGCGGCAGTTTGGCTTATTACTCCTCGTATTGTTTTATGTGGCATTTATTCGTTTATTTTGCCATCATTTTTTGTTTGTTTTTAGTTTTTGTGATTTCTTGTGAGCTGCAGGAAAAGTATTTTATTAGGAACTGCGACCAACGAAAGATACCTCAATTCAACCATGCGTGCATTGAAAAAGCAGCCGGAGTAAAAATAGCAGAAGCAGCAGAACAGCGACAGTTCACCTGAAATAGTTACCGCAAGTGCCGTACGCAGTTCCAACACCAATCCTCTCCCGTAATCACAAAGCACCTATCTATGTATCTGTCCAATCAGCAGACAAATAACGCACAAAATGAGGTGCTTAATCGGGCTTAAAATGAATGGAATGGAAGTGCGAGCCGCCCTCGTTGTCGCTGTCGTTGTCGTCGCCGTCTGCCTTATCCACTTATTCATTGACTGGCGTTTCTTTGCACTTCTAACCACCAAAAATTGTTGAACAGCGAGCACTAATGTCTTAGATGGTGGATTTTGTTGTTTATGTTTTCTTCTCCTTTTGTTTTTATATAAGATTTTGTTGTTTTTTTTTTTTTTAAATTCTATTGGCCTGTGATTGAGAGGTGCTACTGTGCTACTGACTATATCATGGGCTGACTGTTACCAAAAATAACTGAACATTGTCCAAATATACTACAACTGACTTTATTTTATTTTTGCAGTAGCAGCAGGGGCGATGTTCTTTGTTTGGTGTAAATCACCCTCATTTCAAATAAATTCATCATCATTTCGTTAGAGAGAGAGAAAGAACATTAAGGTAAGACGACAAGTTGTCTACCCGTCCGTCCATCCATACCTCCGCACGTTCTTCTCAAAAAAAAAAAAAACAAAGAAATATGTTTGTATGTAATGCAAAATGCGTGGTGTTATTATACTACTTCATTATTTAGTGTGGTTAATGGTTGTTCATTAGAGGGTGAACTAATTTCTAAAATCGTGGATTTAATATCTTAAAAGTGTTCGCGTGAAGTTAATCCGTTTGACAGATAATCAAAAAATTATAATGTATAATGATTAAACTATCATAATAATAACCGCATACTTATATTGATGCTCAGTGCTTGGAGAATTTATAATAAGGTGACAGAGATATTTGAAGCTAGTGGGTTGATGATGATGATAGGTAACGAAGGTGAGCATGACATTCCCATATCACTATATCCAACTAGGACCTGGTGTAATCAGGGATGTAATTCAAAACAAATTTCCATCGAATATATTTATTAGATTAGATGTGGATGTGGGCGGGAAGGTCGTGGAGTTTTCATAGCACTCAATCCAGTAGATCATTGTGCTAGGTCATTGGAAGGAAATAAGAGTATTACACACCCCGCCCCCGGACTTTTTAGTTCAGGCAGGGGAACAGAATGAGTAGAAATCATACTCAAGCCATCGCTACCCAGTAGGTGCCTCCTTCTTCTTCCGAAGACTGGACAATAGAGATGGGCGCGTGAGTACTTTTTAACTCACATTTACGCATGATCACGACTTTGAAAATATTACTCAAGTATGTTCATGTACGTTGACATTTTTCAAAGAAAGTTTTACGCATGTTGTCTTTTTATTTTTAAATATGTAAATTGAGGTTTTTTAGGAGGTTCTTTTTCAATAGGGATTACGTGCTTGACTGACTGTAACTTTGACACTTCAAAGTGACATTTATACTCAGTTTTGTTTGGCAAATTATCATGAATAGATCAAGAATTACTGATGCTTCCTGGTAAATGTATTGTTTTGTGCGGTCTTTGGGCTGGTGGAATCATCATACCATATTTTTTCAAAGATGAGGAAGGACGACGCGTCGCCGTCAATGGCGAACGGTGCAGAGCAATGATCACCGATTGTTTGTTACCAAAACTTCGAGACGACTTTTGGTTTCAACAGGATGGTGCCACATGCCATACAGTACGTGAAACCATCGATTTGTTAAAGGATCATTTTGGCGACAGCACTATCTCTAGAAGTGCACCGGTAAACTGGCCTCCAAGGTCGTGTGATTTGACACCGCTGGACTATTTTTTATGGAGATACGTCAAATCATTGGTCTATTCGGACAAGCCAGCATCGATTGACGCTTTCGAAGCCAACATTGAAAGCGTCACATTGCTGAGGTACGGCCCGAATGGTTGAAAAAGTAGTCTATAATTGGAATTCCAGAATTATCTTTCTGAAAAGAAGCCGTGGTGGCCATATACCAGAAATAATATTAAAATATTAAATGCCAAAAAATTATCTAACAAATAAAAAAAAATGTTTGTCATTTACAAATTTACATGTATTTTATTCAAAATTTAAATCCTCAAGCTCTTAAAAAAAAAACAACCCTTTATATAGAAAAACAAAGGTTTGCCTTTCAAACTACCATAATTAGCTTTTTAAGAAAATGTGAATTATAATGGCGTCATGGACAAAAGAAACTTATGCTCACGCATTTTCACTTGAGAATTATGTCACGTTCACGCGTGTTATGTAAAATTCACGTCACGTGCCCACCTCTACTGGACAATAAAAAAGCTAATCTCTCTGTAGTGTCGCTTTGCTCCTCAAGGAAGCATCCATATGATGGATCGGAAGTGACATCCATGTAGACCATATGGTCACCACAAGAATGCTCACATCCTTTCTTGTTAGACGGAGAAGAAACTCAACTGACCTCCTGTTTGGTTCTTTCACAGGACCATCATCTTTCCCAATGAGCATAACTCATGGATCCATTGAATCATTATATTGGCCCGTTGGATTTTCCGCGGAGCTACGATTGACCAATTTATCAGATTTTTCATTATCAGACACACCAAAGTGTCCTGAAATTCATATTTAGTCTCGCGATGATCCTCGAAAAGTTGGGTTTTCTAGGGCCTTTAATGCTGCCTGACTGTAACTGCAGACTCCTATCCATTTTCATCATATTCAATTCATATTCAAAATAGCAATGCTCTCCACTTAAAATACCGTTGAACCGATTCCAATTGATGTATTGGAGCGGTCTGTATAGAAAACATGTGCAAAACCTCTGGCTTCGCTCAGGATATGTCAAACCATATTTTCTGCCGAATTTGGTGTGGGGCAAAAGACTCTCATCAGATATAATGGACATTACTTTGATAACTGGCGTTGAAGCCGTCTGCGTCTCGTATCATTTTCATCATGCCAGTCTCTGTTTAATTTGTGCCTACACATCATCTTCATTGCTTTCCCGCATTGTGCACAACTGAACGAAATCGTTGGGAGTTAGTGGAACCGAAAGCTGAAAGTGATTTAAAACTATAAATAAAAATGCGCGAGATTTTCGGTTGAATATCACAGGAGATGTGAATTTTTATTAAATATTAATTTCCGTTCTTAGCAGGAGTTGCTAGAGAACTACCGGTTTTCAATGTTTTCGTAGCAAGAGGTGCTAGATAATTGTTTTAGTAGCAAGAGTTGCTAGATACTGACCTTGAATATTCTCAAGCCATAGAACTTTATACCGTATGACAACTGATATAAATTCCTATGGTCACGGAGGTCTATTACAAGTGTAGATATGTACAGAGTGTACATATGTATAACGTAATATACTAGACTAAATACCAGAGTGGTATTTACAAACAAAAGAGATAGAGTAACAGTTCAGTATAATATAACGATATATTGTATAGTGTTTGCGAGATGACGATATAGGGGGTGGTGGTAATGATAATTCGTGACGGGAACACTACTCGAACCACATCCAAGACTGCTTAAGGGGATCTTAAACAACAACTTTCAGCCTTCCGGCTCTGGCCCATAAAATCGTTTGTGCACGTGAGAGCGAAGTATACAACTGACACAAAGGAAACGATGGAGAGAGGCAACACAATGCATACGTTGCCAACGGATATACAATCCTACACAAAATTAATCAGCTGATAGCTGCAACACTCTCAACGTGCAAAAGTTGAGACTTGCTCAACTTTTTGCGTTATTTCAACGTATACGTGTATGGGCCACACCACATACGTTTTCATATATTTTATCTTAGCTCTCAGTTGTATACTTCGCTTTTACGTACACAACGGATTCTATTGGCCAACGCCTTTAGACTCCAGGTCTTACCAAAAGTTCTGCGGCACTGACAGAATACTTTTTGCTCGACATGAGTTTTCCACCAAAGTTTAGATATTTCACTTCAGAGGACATTTACAATGAACCTTACAACGATTACTGAACAACGTGTCAGCTTCTTTCAGCTAAATTACTGCAATCTCAGACTTTTTTTGATTACACTGTGCAACAAATTCAAAGTCTTGAAATCCGAACCGAGATCCGTTTTCATAAGATTGGAAGTATGCATATACAGTAACAAAGTTTGAATCTTTGTTTTATGTCGGTACAGTACCAATTGCACTAGGCAGCTATCATCCTTCTACAAAAATTTTATCATAGCTTCGACTACAAATATGGACAATAAATAATTACGTCACCTCATTATTCACGACCACTTTATTCTCCGAATTTACAATCGCATGCATACATGCATACGTTAGCTGTTGCGTATTTCTGTTCAAGTACATGGCTACTTCGTAAACTTGTTTGAAATTAGCTTGATTAGGTGAGGGAAATTGATTTCTATTCCTTTATAATTTGTCAAATAGTGGATTCCACGAAGATACAATTAATTAAATGTGTGATACGTTTCATGATGCTACAGCGTTGTGGAATTGCATCATGCCGAGCCCAGTGCAGCGATGCAGTAAAAAGAAGAATAAGGAAAGGAGAAAATTAGGTTTAAGCAGGAGTAATATGCATATATAGTATATAAGGTGCAAAAAGACTTTATACCTTAAACATATTTTCGTCGGACAACGGAAAATTATCCGACGAAAACTGAACAGCTGATCCATTGCCATCGGAAAATTCATTCGAGTAAACACAATAGCGACGAATGACGGTAATCAGCTACCATATTGTTTTTCAAGAAAATTATTTTTGAAGTGAAATCTTTTTGTTTGTGGGTACGTGCGAGTAAATGTTAAAAGAAAATGAACACCAAAATTGGCAAACTAGTGCGAATAATAAATGGCTACGAGAGAGGCGACCCACAGTTTACACTGATTCGCTCGTAACGGCTTATTAGAAGCATTTCACAATATTTTCCAAAATTTTTCTTTTGGTTTTTTTTTGGATTTGAACTAAAAGGGAATCAATTACTTTCGAGGAATCATTCCAACTAAATTGGAATTTAATTCAGATAAAGTAATTGATTACACTTAATTATAAAATTCCTTTCTATTCAATTACATTTTCAATTCCATTAAGGAATTGATCTATTTTTAATTTCAAAATACAATTCATTGTAATGGAATTGAAACTTTTATCAATTCTATTACTAAGGAATGGAAAACATTAAAGTATCAATTACAATTCCTTGTTAATGTAATGTAATGTAATGTAACCCAACTCTGATTGAGACAAACAAGATATGCAACTCTGTGTCTTAAATCCGACGGAGTAAATACGAAATAAATCCCACTCGATGAAAAACCGACTAAAAATAACCCGCCCGTTGTAATTCTGTGCCATTCCGTGCGATTCAGCACGTTTTAATATCGACAGCGGGTATCCGTCGGATAGTTTGCCGTCTTCCGACGCAATTATGTTTAAGGCATTTCTTATATTTGTAAGACATTCTAAATGTGTGGTGAATACAGAAATAAGACATCTGGCTGAAGGTTTGAAAATGGCGGCTATTTTAATTTTTAATCCTCAGATTTTTGGAACTTTTCACACGGTATACAAGATTTTTTTAGTGGTATCCAGCTTAGGTAATTTTTATGCAATTGTACACGTAAAATTTGCTTTATTTTGATTAGTGAGATTAAGATTATGAACAGTTAGGCCCGATGTTTTTTATAAAACTGTTTTGTAACGCTTTGACAAGCGCACAAGAAGTGTGTTGCTACTTAGTGTTGCCACGGCGGCTTTAAAAAAGTTGCAAAAAAAATTTAACTTGGCGGTACTGTATGTACTCTGTCTACATACATAACTCGACAAAAATAGGGGAGTAATCAGAATTAAATGAAATTTGATAGTAAAGCACTTTAAACTTTTTTGTGGCTTCTATAAATTTAAAATGTATTTTTTTCAGAACTTTCTTCAGAAGAACTTAAAATGGGAGTAAATTATTCATATATTACTTCGTCTGCTTTTTCTGGTTGCACAATACAATAGTTGGCATTTTTGTCAATCGAAGAAGATGGCACATTAGATCCTTGTTCGTATCTTCCTGCCCCGTTTTTCTGGTATGGGCTAAGTAATTTTTTTTGTATGCTTTCATGAAGAGCTTCTTCAGATAAGCGTCCTACAACAAAATAAAGTTATAATATAGGAAATTAAATTGATTCCAAAATTAATTTACCGATTGGCAGATAGAAGTACTTAATGATATCAGGCTCGTGATTCAGTATCTTATGTAGAGAGCTAGGCATGTAATGCCAATTGCAAATCTAATTCCTTCAAATAAAAATACTCCATGTTTGCCATCCCCTAAAATTTTTGGGGTTTAATTTTAAAACAAAAATCTGATAGAGTTATCTATATATTTACTAGTGCAACTACATTTTTATTCCAGAAGATCCAGAAGTGCACATTATTATATTATATATCAATTTAAAGAGCTTGACGAGTAGGTTAGCCAAAAATTATCAGATTTAAACTCGATTCAGCTAATTCCAAAATATTAGCGTTGGAAGTTTTTTAAAATTCACTCATTGAACAAAACATTGCATTCATTGTTGAAAAACTCATTGGCTGCATTCACGACACTCATCAATTGCTAAACAGTTGCAGCTCATCAATTTTCGTGTCGTGAACATGCTGCTACTTTTTGGAGAAAACTATTCTATTGTGAATAGTTTTTTGCTATTTTTAGTCTTTAACAAAACCAAAAACTTAAATAATGAATATAAATAATTTAATGTTTTTGCAAAGTATGTTTGACGATGGCGTTGATATGAATATGTTTTGTCAATTATGACAGCCATAATAAACAAAAGAATTTATAAAGAAAAAATAGATAAACATAAGCCGCTGTATAAAAATCAACCGATGAAAAGTATCATACAAATTTTTCGCTACCGAAAATGGCGCCTGCTCACTAAAAATGTTGCCATTCACAATAAAATTTTACAACTGTGTAGGAATTGATGAGTTTCATGAATGCATCCATTGCTTAAGCGGTAGTAAATAACAAATGAGAGAGAGAGAGAATACATGAGTAACGGCATTTCCCAGAATTATCTAACGAATTATATGCATACACAAATAACAAAACAAACACAAACGAGTAGTTCTCGTTCTCGTGGTTCTCTTTTGATATTTGTTTTTTCATAAAGAGATTTCCTGAGCAAAACAAAAAAAAAAAATAGCCCCAGTTCCAGGGGCCTTACCGACTAGTTTTAGTTATTCCTTGATACATAAAACTTCAAAGCTAAAAATGTAATTTTACTAAATTTTTTTGTGAAACACTAACATACGTCAAGGGTAGGCTATATTATTTTGAATTAAAATTCACCAACTTTGGAGCATAGAGTTTCCTTAGTTAAGATTTTATTTTTCGAATAACTCCAATATTATTGAATTTAGAGACAGGTTTTTTTTTATTTTGCCGCAGACAGAGTACTGTGCGGCGCCTCTTTATTACGCTGTCAATGAACTGGGTGTGTAACTAGTGTTGATTCGATACCCCTATAGTATCGATAATTTCACTAGTTACCTTTATCGAATAAAAGTATCGATGCCACCGAAAATATGGGGAAAAGTATCGGGTACTTACTTGTATCGAATACTCATTTAAAGAAACTACTCAACAAGAAATTGGCGTCAGGCATCTCATACACCATTTCTCTGATCACGGTGGCGCACAGTGGTTTGACTGCGGAAAAAAATCATTTTTTTGACGAGTCGATATTACAAATTATTTTTTTAATTTCTATTCATAAATATTTCATTAGCATATTAAAAAAAAAATTGGAGGGGTTAGTTCATTAAATAATTGTGGGTAAGCTCTCGAAGTTGATGAATGCTAAACACTAAGTGCAAGCATGAATTTTGAAGCGTTTTTCTTTAACTACAGTTGTTGTTTAACTATAGTTATAATCTTAAAACTATTTTTTTTATATGGGTGGGTTATATAAATAAAAAAAAAAAAACGAGAAAAATTATTTTTGTGGAAAAAAATTTTGTTTTTAGAAACTAAAGCTTCAAGATAATTCCTTAGGTTTGGTGGACCAGGTCTATCTTGCGAAGGTGTGCGAAATATTCTAATATATAAAAATGTAAAATATAATTTCTTAGCTAAATAACAAAATAAAAAAAATTGGCTGCGGATAACTGCGGATCCCATTTTTATTAACAAAATACTAAATACATATCGGGTAAAAACTGTATGAAAATGTGAGTATTTGTGGTATTAGTGTAATTTTAGGAGATTGAAATTTTTTTTGTCAAAAACAAAAAATATGAATTAAAATGAAATGTTGAAACAGTTAAAACCTTTTTTTAATGTTATTTATCTCAGCATCTTGACTGTAACGGATTTTAGAGCTATTTCAGTTTTACTGTTATAAGGGAAGTGGGCGTGGCAGTTGACCGATCACGCCCATTTTCATAATTTTTCTTTTCCACAACCTAAGAGTGATTCATGTCAAAATTGTTATGCTGAGATGTTTCCTTTTATTTTTTTCCGTACTTTGTGTGGAGTCAAACCACTGTATGGCGCCCTCATTTTTTCGTCATGTTTTTGAGACATTCCCACTTGAAACACGTCAATCATATAGAAATGACGTATGAGATGTCTAACGTAAAAGAAAAGTTGCGATTTGTTGAGTAGTGTTAACTTCTATGAAATTTTTTATGTTTAGATACAAATATTTTTACAAAATATTTTTTATAAAATTAAAAAAAAAAAACCTTAATAAAAATGTAGTTTTAATTTAAGGATTTATTGTTACACTGCACCCGGTGTTGTTACATTTATAATTTCAAATTTCTGTATGAAATAAATAAATTACTGTTTTTTTGGTTAAATTACTGTAGGTTTGAAGAATGAAATAAAACTACAATTCTTTTTGATATATTTTACTTATGTACATCAAAAAGAAAAAAAGTAACAACCAGGGAGCGGATTATGAGGAATTCTATTTTCTACCTACATGATGGCTGATGAAATATATTCGTGTTTCAAGTCCCCCTGATTATAAATATATAAATTTTATTCTCTCTTTTTTTTATTTTTCAATTTTGCCTTTTCACTGTTTTAGTGTCTTTTTGAAATTTTTCTGCCTTTTTCCAAATTATAAATGCTTTTTTTTTTGGGTTTTTTACCCATTATTCCTTTTTAATCTTTTACTCTTTTTAATTGCTAAATGGAAACATTTTTTTGCTCCGTTTGTCACGAAAAAAATGGACGTAAACCGATAGAAACATTTTAAGACAGTGAATATAAAAAGACGGAGCTAACGATAACTTCTCATGTTGGGGGCAAAACAAATGAGTTTTAGGCGACCCTGCCAAAATGATGCTGACGTGGGACATACTGTTGAAAAACCTCTACAGCAGTGATGAAAAAGTAGGTAAAATTGTACCTTTTTCCGACTTTTTCGAAGTAAAAGTTACATTAGGTACAATTGGGGCATTTTAGGTACAATTTGTCATTGGCCAAAATAAATTTAATACTTAATTATAAAAAAAAAAAATTGTAATAAATACTTTGTTAAATTTAACTAGTCTGTACTGTATTGCTTAACTTCAAAGTTCACAGCTCTGATTTTGCTGTTTATAAAGGGAAAAATATTGCAAAAATAATTTTCCAAACCGAATAAAGTTTAGTGCCAAAAGAGGCTAAAAATCATAAGAAGGTTTTTTAAATTTAGCAAAAATTTTATGAAATGTAAACTTCGTATGACCTTAAACCTACTAATTTTTTTTTTTTTTTTTTTTTATTTATTTAAGTCTATGGACAAAATGCCTTACAGACTATACAAATTGTAGTACTTCAGTGTAACCTAAAAGTAAACTAAGTTTACGAATAAAAAGAATTAAGCATATTTTTAAATGCTGATTTAGAAACAGTGAAATCTAACGCTAAAGAATTTGACACAGAATTAAATTCTATTACAGCTCTATGGATAGGAGCAAAGAAACCATAATTTGTCTTACAAACCCCAGCATAAAATAAAACACAATGGCGAAGACTTCTCGTAGGTACGTTAAAGTAGATCAACTCTAAGGGAGCTGGACAATTCACAGCATATGATGGAGTAGGATCTACAAAGGGCAAAAAACCCAAAGCGTAACGTAAGAACATTTTTTGAATCTGTTCAAGACGGTTGATATGGCATTGATAATGCGGCCTCCAAATGAAAGCCGCATACTCAAGGATTGATCTCACGAAGGAAGTATACAATACTTTAAGTGTGTATGGGTCCAAGAAATCGGATCTCTTGCGACGAATGAAAGCAAGTAGAGAGTAAGCTTTCGGAATTATATAGTTCAAGTGAGGAACAAAAGAAAGCTTATTGTCAAAAATAACGCCCAAATCTTTTATTTCACATTTTAGGTTAAAATAACCAATATGATATGAAGTTGGAATACTACTATTTAATTTAGCAAACGTCATATGGAAACACTTATTTGTATTTAACAATAAATGATTTTTGCAACACCAATCCAGAACTTTGTCCAAATCAGAGTGCAATGTTAAGGCGTCAGAGTGATTTTTTATTACTGAATAAAGCTTCAAATCATCTGCATACAATAAAAGTTTTGAATTGGAAAAACAGTTACTAATATCATTAATAAATAGGACGAACCATAATGGACCTAAAATACTACCTTGAGGAACACCAGAGGTGGCCCTAAAGGGAATTGATTCAACATTGTCGATAACAACAAAAGAAAGCCTATTTGTCAAGTAACTTCTAATCCACTCTAAAGAGACAGAGTGGAAACCCAAATTTGCCAATTTGAAAATCAATAAATTTTGAGAGACCTTGTCAAAAGCTTTAGAAAAATCAGTGTAAATGGAATCAATTTGGAAACCATTTTGAAACGCAACAATACAGTCTTCGGTAAAAACTGAAAGATTAGTAATTGTTGAACGACCCGAGACAAAACCATGTTGATTTCAGCATATTATATTTTTAACCGCAAAATAAATCTTATTTTTTACTATGCTTTCAAAGAGTTTAGAGACTGTAGTTAACTTAGAAATAGGCCTATAGTTAGAGATATCATTCTTATTACCATTTTTAAAAATAGGAGAGATAGCAGTGATTTTCCAATCATCAATAAAAACACCAGAGGACAACGATTTATTGAAGAGGAATCTCAATGGTTGGATGATAGATGATGTGCAGTTTTTAAAGAATAAAGGCCATCGAAATCAGTTTGAGCTGATAACTTAAGATCAAGAATACCATTTATAATATCATCATCTGTTAACACAAGGGACCCAAAGTCAATTGAGATATCAGACCTATAAACGAAACTATCATCTATCTCAATTGCACCATCAAAATTAGATTTAATTCTGCAAAGAGATTGGTCACATCCTCAGAAGAGCAAGCAGATTTCTCATTTAGGAAAACTGTGGATGGAATAGCAGATGAAGATTTTCTGGATTTAACGTACCTCCAAAAGGCCTTCGGATTGGTATTAATATTGATTTCAAACTGTTGGATGTAATTATGGTAAAGATAATTATTCAAAATACTGTATTCCAATTTATAATATTGATACCTAGAGTAGTAATAAGAATTACTGGTACTTTTGAAATTTTTATAGTTCTTATTTCTCAAATTATTTAGCTTTTTTAGTTCTTTAGTATACCACGGTAATTTATGAATCTATCTCGGAAATCTCGGAATATTATTTAAACAAATATCACGTAACTTAAGATTAAAAGTCATAACAAGCAGACAAATCTAGATTATTAAATAAATCAGCCCAACAAATGTCTAAGATTAGCCGATTAATATTATTGAAATCACATAATCTATAATAGAAGTTAATTTTATCATTATCATTGAAAATATATGGAAAGTCATAAAACTCAATATCAAAAGCAATCGGGTTATGATGCAAACCAGGGTTGGAAAAAGGGACAGCGCAATCAAGAAAATTATAATTTATATTATTACTTAAAAAAAAAATTAGAACAAAAAATCTGTTTAATTTATTAGGAAAGCAGTTAATTTGCAAAAGACCAAAGCTTAATAAACTATCAATTAAATAGATTTCCGATACACTAGTTACATTAGATGGAGTTAAAATATTAGTAATATTAAGGTTACGCCAGTCAACCTTACATAAGTTGAAATCGTCAGGAATATTCAGCGCGAGGTGAAGTATATTATCTGCACATTTCATATATAAGGAATCACTGCTATTCGGAGGAATATAAGATGCGCAGATATATATTGCTCCCGAAGATCCTTGTACTAAAACGCAAATCTGATCAAGAAGAGTGTCAGTATTGTGAAGTATGTGAAATGAGGCATGAAGATTACGACGAACTGCTATTAATACTCCACCACCCTTTAAACAACCAGATCTAATAAAGTCTCTATCTTTACGGAACACATGATATAGATTTGGATTAAAAAACCCCGAGTCGGAAAAACTCGTATTGAGCCACGTCTCAGCAAAAACTATGGCATCATATTCGATATGGAAACTTAGATTCAAAATATTATGCGATTTCGTTCTAATTCCAGAACAGTTTTGATAGTATGACTTTAGAGGAATTAGATTATTGACAACAGACGATTTCAAGTGGGTAATTGAGGAACCTGTCTCCTTGTTAAAAACTGGAACGGTTTAACATTTACTCCAACTGGCCAAATCGATGGATTAAGTAGCTTTTTTGCATTATGTATGTTTCCTTTTATAAACAATAATAACAGAGCTTTGAGTTTTAAAACAAATCTTGGCTGAACATTTTTGAAAAATCGAAAATTATGATAAAAATTCTGGAACTTTCATGGCCAATGTAGGGCCTTTAGATATTATCAGATTTAAAAACTTGTTTTCCCCTTGTGTTCATCTAGATGACTGAAAACTGTTCTTCTCTCTTAGTTTACGATTTGTCGTACCCTGAAATGTTATTTCTTGCGATTAATTTCGCGACTCACTGTATTTGTACTGCAATAATTTAACTAATTAGATGTAAAGAAGCCAACTACTGATTTTTTCAATACAAACAATTTTATTTCAAATGAATTTCAATAGTTATATAACAAATATCGTTTTCATGTTTGGTTTACTCTTTAGTTCTTAACATTTAAATGAAAATTAAATTTCTTACAAAAACGAATGAAGTCTACAATTTTAGGTACATTCATGCTTATTTAGGTACAACTTTTTTGGTAAATTAGGTACAATTTGAATTTTGGAAATTTCATCACTGCCCCACAGTCCAAAATTCGACAGTTGTCTTGAGAAGTACAAAAAATTATGTTCAAGACTGGTATGAAGTTATTTTAAAAATCCCAAATTAGTGAAAACCTATTTTCATTTCGATCGATGGAACAACCGACAAAGATGGACGTCATTTAATCAATGTTAATGTTGGCCCATTGGTTAAAATGGAAGTTGGTAGATTTTATCTGTAGAAATTTTGGAAAAGGTACACGCATTTGCAATAAACACAATAAATGTATATAAAAGATTATAAGTAAGAAAAACAATGTTTTTCGAATATTTTTCTTTTGGGAGTTATTCTTTTGCTTACAGATATTATTTTGTGAAAACAGTAGAATTTGAAAAAAAGTTCTAAGCATAGTAATTAATTAATATTTCCAAATTACTGTATTTTTTTCACTAATGACTGTCGCATTATAAATGGGTCAAAATTACTGTACAATTATTATTTGCAGGAAAGACGACTGGAAAATCAGGCACTGCGACCTATAAGATCTATTGTACCAAAGACCCAAGAAAGAAGGAATGGAAGAGAGAAAGAAAGACAGATAAGATACATACCCAAGCCGAGAATCGAACTCGGGTCTCTCAGAGATAAGAGTTTGACCCTCTGCCATTAGACCACAGTGGCGGGGGTAGGACCTACAGTTTAACGCAGATTCCGAGCTGTTTGGCAATTTTTTATCAGCTCGGTGGTTTTGCCATTACCAACAAAGGTGTTGACTTGTACACATTCTTATAATTCTCATCCGCTTATCGATAGTGAATATAAGAAGTTTATGAGAATTAACCACCAGACCAAGACGGGAATCGAACCCGCAACCTTCTGGGTTAGTAGTGTAAGGTAGTGCAGGGTAGTACACACAACCCACTAGACTATCGAGGTCGCTTCATAGTAAAGGCTAAAATAATAATTTTATTTTCTGTCTAAATGTAGGTAACGAAGACTATGTTGAAATCTATGCCTTTTCACACTGAAGGCTAAAATAATAAGGCGCACGAAAAGTTCAAGGTCATTGAAAATTTTAAATTCCCTGTTGAAAATTGACGGTTAATATTGAAAATTACAGCGCCATCTGTTAAATTGTTATTTGTTCCTCATGCGCATTGCTTGTAATGGTTGTTGTTTTACAAGCTCAAAAAATCTTTAATTCACAGATTGTTCTGCAACCATTTAACTTGTGCTCAGTTTTACCGAGAGATGACGGTAAGCCAAATAAAGTGAAATTATTTTCTATATATAAGAGCATATGTTAGAAAAATGGTTTGTGTCTACACTAAAATATACGCCATTGACTCTTTGGTTATATGGCTTAACTATTCGTTTACCTATTCATTGTTAGGTGGCACTGTAATTGCACAGTAATTTTGACCCTTGTACATTACGATAGTAGTAAGTGAAAAGAATACAGTAATTTGGAAATTTTTTGGTAAAACTATTTTAAATTTCCTCTACTTTCAAAGAATAACATCTATAAACAAAAGAATTTCTTTGAACAAAATGCAAAATATTCCAAAAACATTGTTTGTCTTCTTGATAATCTTTTATATACATTTATTATGTTTTCGTCTGTGTCGTCTTTTCCTAAAATGGTGAAAAAGTATTGACATCTCGTCAACGTGTGACCATCGACCAAGGGAGCCGTTAACAAAGTTGTAGATACGTTTACATTTTGCAAAATCTCTACCTGCAAAATACGCCAACTTCCGTTTTTGACCAATGGGCCAACATTAACCTTGATTACATGATTTCCAGCTTTATCGTTCGTTTCATCAATTAAAATGAAAATAGGTATTTCACTAATTTGGGACCGGATTTTTAAAAGAACTTGAACATAATTTTTTGTACTGTGGATTCATCGGGAACTTTCTGCTTTATGTATTTCTCAATTCTTTTGAATTTCGGCATTGCCGCCGTAAAATTCATTTGCGTTGCCACCCAATATGAGAAGTAATCATTTGCTCCATCTTTTTTTAAATTCACCGTCTTAATATGTTTCTATCGGTTTGCGTCCTGCTGCACATTTTTTGTTTTCGTAAAAACGGAGCAAAAAAAAAAAACGTTTCCATTTGTGCTAAAAATTTAATTTATAAATTATCTGTCATTAAAAATGGTAGCAGATTAAAAAGGAATAATGGGTCGAAAACCCCAAAAAAAGAATTTATTACTTAGAAAAAAGGACAAAAAAATCGAAAAAGTCACTAAAACAGTTAGGTTAGGTTAGGTTGGAGTGGCTGTTTAGAGATACACTTAGTCCTGAACGGCCTTTGTTATACCACATAGCTGGACTTACAGTTTAACGCCGATTCCGAAAGGCGGTGTGGCAATTTTTTTATCGGCTTGGTGGTTTTGCCATTACCAACGAAGGTGTGTACACTATCTTATAATTCTCATCCACTTCATATTGATAGTGAATATAAGAAAATTATGAAAATTAACCACCAGACGAAGACGGGAATCAAACCCGAACCTTACGGATAAAAGTCTAGTGCACTACCCACTAGACCAGTGGTTCTCAAGTGGTGGGGCGCGTTTTCAACTAAAACGTCACTAAAACTTCACCATCCTAGTTTTCCCCTCGAGAAACTATTCAACTACTAAATAAATTTACTATCCTAATTTGTCTTTGACGAAGACTAACCAAAGCCTCCTCCGAACTACGGAAAAACTAGAATTTTATCAACACTGGTATGATTTAATTAAAAAAATAGTAAACCAGCATAAGAAATTGTTGTGTGAAAATCAAAGTAGGGAGGCGCGGGTTTGCCGCAAATTCGAAAACGGGGGCGTGGGATGAGCACAGTTGAGAACCGCTGCACTAGACTATCGAGGTCGTCTACTAAAACAGTTAAAAGGGCAACATTTTTGAAAAATAGCAAAAAAAAAAAGGCAAAATAAAATTTCTATAAGGAGTGAGATTGAAAATATCTTAACACACGTTCTACCTAATAATTTTTTTTGGGTGTAAAATTTAAAAATTTCTTTGATTTAGTTATCTTTGAAAAATTTGTCAGTTGGTTTTTTTAATGACAAACATGTTGATTTATTGTGAGTTAGATCAAAATGAGTGAGGAAAAAGAAGTACGTCTTAAAATTATTAAAAATGTTCAAAAAAATCCAAAGGGGTCCTACAAAAAATTGGCCAAAGAATTGAAGGTCTGCCGTCAAACTGTTTCCAAAGTTATTAAACAGTTACAGGAGAATTTGACCATCGATAGGAAACCTGGTTCGGGAAGAAAACAAGAACCACATGATATTGGGAAAGCATATTGTAAAGATCTCCAAACACATCTGGTAGAAAAGCTGCCCGGTTAGCCCAGTGCTCTGACTATTTGGTGCGAAAAGTTAAAGCCCATGCGGGTTTGAAAACATACAAAGTCCAAAACGTTCCAGACAGGAATGCTGCAAAAAATTTAGACACCAAAAGTAGGGCTCAGAAATTAAAATCGAATTTCATACAAAAATATTCATGTTGTATAATGGACGACGAAACGTACGTACTGGCAGATTTTACGCAGCTTCCGGGTCAAAATTTTTATGTTGCTGATGCTCGAGGAAATGTCGAAGAACAATTTAGAATCCAAAAGCAGACAAAATTCCTGGTATGGCAAGCTATATGCAGTTGCGGCAAAAGAAGCAAGTCATTAGTTACAGTGGTGCTCTATAAATACCTAAATATACATGAAAGAATGTTTGCAAAAAAGACTTCTTCCTTTCATAAGAGAGCACAATGTGTCCACATATTTTTGGCCCGATTTGGCATCATGTCACTACGGCAAGAAAGCTCTGGAGTGGTACCAAAGTAATAACATAGTTTCTGTACCAAGAGAGGTCAATCCTCCAAATTGTCCGTAGCTAAGACCAGTGGAGAGATATTGGGCTCTTGTGAAAAGAAACTTAAAGAGCACAAAAAAGGTGTACCAAAATATCAAAGATTTCAAAAGGAGATGGGCAAACTGTTCCAAAAAGGTGTCTGAAACAACTATCAAATCTCTAATGGAAGGCTTACCAAAAAAGGTCGACGAGTTCATAAATACTGGTTAGAACTATAAAAGTTATATTTTCTGTAATTTGTAAAATATTGTCAATTAAATCAAAACTCTAAGATCAACCGTTTAAAAATTATTGAATTTTATATATGTTAAGATTTTTTCGATCTCACTCCTTACTTCAAATCATGGGGCTTGCAACTCGTATATAAGTATTTTATCAGCCATCAAGTATAATTTCGCAGAAGAAAAAGGAGAATTTCTAATAATCCGCTCCATTGTTATTTCTTTTTTGCTTTTGATATTAAAAATAAATTTTTTTTTTGGTAAAAACTGTAGTTTTGTTTCATTTTTTAAATGAAGTAATTTAACCAAAAAAAGTATTTATTTTTTTTTTAACAGTAATTTGAAATTATAAATGTAACAGCTCTGCTAATATCCCATAGTTTTGCTTTTTTCATCTTTACTAGTAATCAGAGATTAGTGCAAAATAAAAATAAGTAAATGCTACTGATTATGACAACTTTTTTAAAAATACAAATACAATGCTCGCTATAGACAAAGTGAACCTTATCATTTGATTAAATGGTTAAAAAAAACATTAGCTATTTATTTATTGAATTTTAGTTGAGTTAGAATGAGTGAATGAATGATTAAATATTATTAAACACTTGGTTGAAATTTTGTCGTCATTCGCATTAAAGTTGTTCCTTTGTTTTAGATTATAATTTTTTATTGTAGTGTAGAATATGTGCAATATTATTCATTAATAGATGTGATTTTGCACTTTGAGATTTCCGATAAGGAATCAATTTCTTATATTTTTTTTACCAAAAATTCGTGTTGATTCCGGATTTGTTTCATTGGAATTTTGTAGTTGAAGGTTTAAGCTTTAATTGATTTTTCAAGCTGTTTTGAACAGCCTGATTTTCTCGAACACCTAATTTAATTTATTATGTCGTCATAAAATTTTTTTTTACTATGCATGATTTCGAATATAAGCTATACTGATTTGATTGTTTGTATGAGATGTTCCACACCCTTTTATATAATACAATTTTTCTTATGGATTATGAATTATATTAGAAAAACACATTCATCTTTACACGAAATGTTGGTTTTTTTTATTGAATATTTCTCGAGGTATGCCGGTTTGAATATTTCATATTTCTTCAGTTTAAGTTTGAGTTTGATTTCTGCACCTCAACTGGAAGAGAACCAGTTTCCTCCATGTTTTCCTACTTTTTACCACGTTTATATCAACTCGCTTTCAATGGTGTCTGTCTGTCTGTCAGTCTGTTCGGTACAAATTTTGCAATCGATTTTAAACTAACTTCCCGATGAGCTAGAGACTTGAAACTTTAAATATAGTTCAGAACTGGAAGACAATGCAATATGAAGTATCTAAAAAATATATAAATATAATAATATTTAAAATATTAGCATCGGAAGTTTTTCCATTTTTTCATAGATCAAAGCATTTAATTCATCGTTGTTAAAATTCATTGCTTTAGCGGGAGTAGAATATATGTATATGTGTATACATCAGGGATGCCAACTCATTTTTTCTTTCTCTCCGATAGCCCTCGAGAAATTCCCCGATTTTCGATCGAATTCCCCGCATCGATATAATTTCATATTATAACAGCGCGACACGCACTTTCCATACATACAACATAAAATTATCAAAAATTGATTTGTGTATGTATACCAGCGATGCCAATTTGCGGGGAATTTTACTGGGTGCGGGGAATCGGGGAATGAGCTGTTTTTTGCGGGGAATTTGAAGTCGTTCAGCTTTTAGTCATAAAAGTCGGTAGAATATTTTTTGCCAAATTTTATGTGATGTAAAACGTTTAACTTGCGCAATATTTTATATTTTGGGTCTTAAAATCTTCGTCTTTTCTTAAGTGGGCCCTGCGATTTATTGGTTTGGAGAAATGGATTTTTAAAAAAGAGTGCTATTTGAAAGTATTTTGTGAAAATTTCAGAGAGAGACGCGGAGTGCTTTCGTAGATATAGACGATTATAGCGCCGAGTGTCAGTCAGGCCAAAACAGTCGCGCTGTGCTTCGACTTTCTTTTCAAACGTTCAGAAAGCTATGCCTTAGTCCAGCACCTCCTGTTTAATAACTTTTAATCCTTGCTGACTAATCTGCAAACTTACAAATTATGATTAGTCATCATTGAGAAAATGAAATATATTTTATATGTTAAAAACCGATAGTCAAAACTTTGAATCCGTTTTTCTCAAAATAAGGTTTTTGCCATTTTTTTTCGAGTCAAAAGAGAGCCCATGTCTTCCCTTTTAAAAACTTTGATATCCAAAATTGGGCTGAGGCTTGTTTATCTACCAAATGAACGTCTAGTAACTCGAAACACCACATTTCGTTCAAATTTGGTGTGGCAACTACTACTCAATAGGATTAAACTTTGTGCAAGCTTGAGCCGGATCGATTTTGAGAATGAATTCCCTTGCACTGAAATCTCCCGTGTGCCAAAAGAATTAGAATGTACATTTCTATTAAACTACCAGTCCCGTAAAAATTGGTTAAAATTTGGACAGAGGAAGTTCAGGGTCGCTTTAATATAACACTAATTGAAGTAAATTTTAGGTAATTTTTGGTTTTTGTAAACTGTTTATATAGAAAGTGCGTGTCGCGCTGAAATAATATAATATGAAATTACTTATATCGATGCGGGGAATTCGATCGAAAATCGGGGAATTTCTCGAGGGCTATCGGGGAGAGAGAAAAAATTGAGTTGGCATCCCTGACACAAATTCAAAGACAAATGAGAGAGAGAACAAAAACAAACAATAACGAGCTTTTCTTTTCGTTTTGTTCCGCTTACAAAGAGTATAGATTGTAAAGAGATCGTAATTTGCTCTTGCTGGAATCGAAACAAAAAATCATAGAAACAGCAGCGAGGTGCAATACCGATGGTGTGACAGCGACGGTTGTCAACACATCCAGCAGACAAAAATGTTTGAATGGATGAGTTTGACGTGTTTGATGAAATAAATATTTAACATTTCTTTTAGCAAATAACTTTCAACATTTACAGTATTTATATATTCTTTATATACAAATATGTAAACGTTTTGTTTTGATTTTATGAATTTTATATAAGAACTTTTAAATCTTTTTCTACTGATTTCATGAAATCAAAATGCGAAGAAATGTTATCACTATTTTCAACATTGTATCTAAATATATGTATGTAAATAAGTATATTTAGCTAAAATGTTAGAACTTTTCATATTTTATATTTTAATATATAAATAAATTATTCTTCTTTTACATTTTTACATCCATAACAACAAATCTTCTTCTTACTATGTATTTAGCAAATGCCTTTATTTCATTTCTGTTTCAAAATGTAGAATCACAACGAGGTGCAATGTAAAAACAGTATTTATTGAGTACCCATTTATGTGAGAAGATATAATTTGAATTCTGTTATATTTAATGAATAGGGCTATTCGCAATCTGGGGAAAATGATCTTGCACGAGTCCAATAATTAATTGTGAAATTGCTTAGACAATTGGTTTTGATTCAATATGTCAACAATTTCAAATTCCAATTGAGTTCAAGTGACTTCAAAACCTCAATTGACTTCAAGTCACTCCAATTTAGTGCAAATTGTCGGTTATTAACCATGACTTCAAGGTATTACAATTAAATTGAATGCATTCTTTTACAGCTCTGGTCTTTACTTAAAATCGATTGCAAAATTTCACACACACAAGACTAAAAAGTAAAAAATAATGATTTAAAACGAAAAACGTGGGACGCATATGGATAGAGATAAAATTTCTAGCCATTTAGGTGAACTATTCATCCATCAATTTCCTATTGCATGCGAACCACGTTTGTTGTTTTAATCATACAAGTATTTTCGTCCTACTAAAATTCACAGTTACAAATTTTCAAGACAATCTGTATGGGATAAGGAATCTATATGTGGTTGTGAATCTGTATGGGGTTAAGAGAAATTATTTTATACTTTTTAGTCCATTTTAAAAACGTGGTATATTAAAAATATTTTTTATTTAAATTATTATTTATAGTAGATTGTTGTTTAGTTCCTTTCACTTCTTGTGGGTCAAAGAGCGCCAACCACGCCTCTTTGACATCTGGTTCGATTTTCTACAGTTCGCTTCAACTCACTTCATCCCATGCCAATCGAGTTTCATTCGACTTCAACAGTTCTGCGCCATATCAGCTCCTCCTGCCTGCGTTAGCGCATTCCATTGCATCTTGCGGTGTTGTTGTCGTCTTTTCTTAAAATGTGTCAAATTCAGTGCAATTTTCTGCGATTTATTATGCAGTCAATTGGTTCCTGACCTGTCCTCTTGAAAAGTTCTTCTTTTAAGATGCGATTTGGCCAGAAAATTCAAAGAATGCTACGAAGACATCAATTGATTTGGTAAACGTCTGAAGCCTACTAGTACTCGCACCCGTCACTCGCCTTGTTCCGCAACAGTAAAGTAGGACAGATTTGACGTTTACACAAAAAATTCGGGGTTTCATTTTCGTGCTGAAAATATTGCCGCCTTAGCCTTACTGATCTTGCTGCTCATAACTGGCTCAGTACTACCATTTCGATTGACGACTGACTGAAATAAGCAAAAATAAATTAAAGTTGAAGTTGGTGTTTTGTTTTGATTTTTAAAAAATCTGGGTATTTAAACCAATTGGTTTCATTACCTTATTTTATTTACCTTTTCTGTAAGCACTGCTTAGGTAAGGCTAAGTGGCTATCAAGGACAGAACGGCCCATTGTGGTACCATACATACCATATTGGTGTACAACTTGAAAATGGAGGATATAGCTTTATTTCAATAACAAATTGAATGAATAAATTATTCAATTTAGTGTCCATCCAAAGCTATGATATTTTACCATCTTTCAGGCAATAAATGGATTCCTCCGCAAAAAAAAAAACCGTCCATCTTTTGAGGCTACTTTCAACTGAAGTAAAGGTGATTCTAATAAGAGCATTCTGCATCGTTCGAAGTAAGTGATAGTCAGATGCAGTGGCGGTTCTAGGATTTGGGTTTGGGGGGCTGATTTTACTAAATTAAGAGATAAATATCAGACTCACCTAGACCAAAAACTAGTGCAAAAATTTTATCAAATACACTTCAAAAATTAAAAGATAACTGGAACAAAACTGAGACCGAAATTCAAACTAAAATCGAATCGAAATTTTGGTGGAAATTTCGACCAAATTTCAAACTAAAATTCAAATACTTTTTTCAGATTGAAGTTCAAACCAAGAAAAGAACCAAATTCTGATCAAAAATCTAGATCAAAATGAGACCAGATTCAGATAAAAATCTTCATTATGACTTTTCTGATGGATTTATATTGTTAAATGATCTATTTTGAGAAAAAAATTTTATGAAACAATTTGATGTATCTCTATTTTTTGAGGCATTTTTGGTCGAAACAAAAACCCGAAAAAAAATTAAATTAAGATAACAGTTGATTTGGATAGTACTTTAAACGAATTTTTAAAATATATATTCATATCACTCTTAGCATCGATATCACTATTAATATAGGCCTGTTGGTGAGTTTACGATCTCACAACTCCATAACCAAGCACTTCATTTTTATGAAAAATTTGACCAAAAAACCAATACATTTTAAATTTCAACGAGATCCGTACATGCTTTCGGATACCTGGCAGCAATCGGTTAAAAAAAAAAACAATGTTCAGACCACGAATCGGACCGAATTCCCAACAAAAATCTACCAAAACGACATCAAATTCAGGTCAAAACTCAGACTAAAAACCAAAAATTCAGACCGAATAAAACCAAAATCAGTTTTGAAATTCATATCAAAATTAAAAAAAAATTTAGACCACAACTCAGACCAATAGTTAGACAAAACTATAGGCCAAAAGGACACCAAATACCGAACGAAAGTAACCCAAAGTTCAGACCAAAAACTAGTGAGAATATCCGATAAATATTTATTTACATCAAAAAATTTTAACTTAAATTAAACAAAAACTAGACCAAAAATCAGGATTAATTCAGATCAAATTTTGAAACAAAATCCAGACCGATTTCGGACAGAAATTCAGACCAAACGAGTATCAAAATCAAGCCAATTCAAAAGAAAATATTAACCACATCTCAAATTAAGAGTTAAAACTGAGGCTAAAATTACGCCAAATACAAATTAAAAGCGAACCAAAATTTGGACCAGAAATCAGATAAAACGCTGATCTGCAAACTCTAGAAAGCAAATCAAAATTTAAACCAAACATGGATTAAAACTCAAACCAAATTCAGATTAAAATTCCAACTAAAATAAAACAAAATGCTGACTTACAATCAAACCAGAATTCAGATCAAAAACGGACACAAATGTAAAAGTTAAACCAAAATCAGATTAAAATTCTGTATAAAATTCAATCCAAAAACTAGACCATTATCAAGCGTTCTAAAAGTAAGACATTTATAAGCTGACGTTGAAATTGTAGATTTAATGTAGTCTGAATGTATTTAATAATCAGTTGCACTGTAACGTACATCCTATTGGCACGCCCAGCATAGCGACTAATCAGAACTGTTTCAAATATCCGACCCCATTTTAATATTTATATTAAATTATTATTATTAAAATAGAATATAATACCTATAAAATAATATGTTAAATCCTAAAGTTTTTCCTTTGCTGAAAGTATATACTTACTTTTCACTGCTGATGGGTTTTTTTTTTTTTGAAAAATCTAAATATTTTTGATTTCTCAAAAATGACTATTTTCTATAAGAGTGTTGGGTTCTGGGAGGAGGGGGCTTCCCCACTCTGGATACGCTACTGGATACGCTACTCAGATGGAGCAAGGCCTGGTGGTATATTCTGGTAATTTTCCGGTCACTGCTCTCTTCAAACGAATCAATTGTTTTCGATACAGCTCTCCCGTAATAGTTTCGCCTGGTTTTAGCAACTCGTAATATATTATACCTATAGGTGACACTCATCTGAACCCAAATACAGAGCATTGGCTTGGCGTCATATTCTGGTTCAGCGCTGATGTTCCTGGTTGGCTGGGCTTCACATACGAATTCTTGCGCTTTGGGTTGTCGTAATAAATCAATTTTTCATCGCCAGCAATGATTCGATGCCAAAACGACTTACTTTTGGGAGTATGAATGTATAAACTCGTATTTTTTTTCGTAATTTGGACATTTATTGTGAAAAAGTGATAGCAAATTTATTCTTTAAAGTATTGTCCATCGTTGGCCGTCAGCCGTTAGCCAATTCAGGGGGATCAACATGTAACACCTTGGTGTACGTGCCGTAACTGTTTGGACTGATGGTAGTGCGACTATGACCTCCTCGTGGTGGCGGCTGGTAACGGTGTATGATATGGTCATGTCTCTATCATGCACCGGCTAACATAGTTGGGCGGAGAGATGGTTCACTCTCTTAAATCAAAACCCCTAATCCAAGGTGGAACAGCATATGCCGAGGGATGCGTGGCTAAGAGGGCGCTTAGTCGTTAATTTGCGAACTCTGGATACCAGGCGACCTCCAGTTTCAATCAGCCCTCCCATGATACAGCGGGCTATGTCATGGGTGATTTTCCTTTCCCGCCCACTCGTGGGAATAAAACATGTTAAATAACCGAAAGGAAAAAAACAAGGATGTGGAGGATGCACCTAGTGCATCGACAGTCTGTAGTGCTGACGGGCATACAGCTGTCCCAATTTCCATGTCTACCGGCTTGGTAGACATGCCTTCGGGCGCTTTGGCTTCTGGGCCTCTGGCTCCCAACCCCACTAGCAGTGATGTTGGTCCGGCTACTGGGGTCTCGGATAGGCCACCAACACCTATCCCTGGTGTGCTTTCGTCCACACTTATCGGCGCCAGGGAGGGGGTCGTATCCGAGGAAGACTCCTCGGATATCGACTCCCTCTGTGGCACGGTAGTGCCGGACAATTTTAGTGTGTGCTCGGAGCAATCTGGGCTCACAGCTATTGGCGCAGAAGTTAACCAGATGACGCTAAACGCGGAGTCTGGTTTTGTCAAACTTACTTCTGCAGAGAAAAGGAGGTTCCGTTGGGCTATGGACTGTGGTCTCTCCAGAGATAGGTCTCTGGAAATAGCCAAGAATCCCCTTCTCTCCCTTCCGGCTAAGCCGAAAAAAATCAAGCGTGTGCGCTCGTTGGAGCAATCACAGAGTCTCCCCGACTCCAAAAAGCCCAAGAACTTCCACACGGAACCAGCGAAAGCCACTTACAGCCAAGTGGTGAGTAGCGTTAGACTGGGCTTTGTTTCGAGCGACATGAATAATCGTCCTCTTACAGCTGAGCAAGTGGCTCTTGTGCAGGAGGCGATTATTGACGTGTCAATCGAGCTAGCTGGCAAAGACGTGCTCAAGCCACAATATGAGAACTGTCTGCCCAGAACGGGGTGGTTAGTTCTCACGTGCGTCGACCAGCCCTCGGCTGACTGGGTGCGTAGGCACTTCAAAAAAATCAAAGACCATTCGGCCCTTGACATAGACCTTGTGGAGGAGGGTAACTTTCCCAGGACTCATTTGATCCGGGGTTACTTTCCTCACAGCCTGTCGCTGACAAGTGAGAAGGTAGTGAGCACACTTGGTGCACTTAACCCCTTCTCAACTGAGCAGTGGAAGGTTGTTGAGCGACGCACGCAAGGTCCGCTTCTCCATCTAATTATGGTTATTGATGATGCGTCAATGACTAAATTGCTGGAGCTCAAGGGCAGGGTCTGCTACAGATTTGGGTTCATCAAATTGATGCTCAAACCTGTGGCCGCTGCTACCAAAAACGCTGGACCTGTATCTGAGGAGCAGGTCCCCTCTAACACTACCTCTACCAGTACGGTAGACAGCGGGGAAAAAGCGATGTTGTTGGACATGCTCCCGGCTTCTGCCGATTTGGTCGGTAGCAGGACCGACAACATGTCAACAGTGCCTCTAGACGCTGTAGAGCCTTCCACAAGTCGCGCCGCTGGGCAGACTAATGTAAGGACTCTTCGGCGGCTGAGGTCCACTGGTGATATTGCGACCGGTCCTGTTACTTGGGCCAGTATCGTCGGGGCGTCGGGTGCGCCAGGTAGCGGTTTTGTGGCGGAGAGTGATGTTGAGAGGCCCTCTACTAGTCGTGCCGCCGGGCTGACAACCAGAGGGCCCTCGCAGCATCAGTCATCTGCTTCAGAGACCGCTTCCAGGTCGAAAAACAAACCCGCTGCCTCCGTTTCAGTGAGGGCTATGAGCACCGTGGGGTCTTCTGCTGGTCGGGCTGTTGAGCCTACCAGTGGAAGGGCAGCGCGGCTCTCATTGCCACACGTAGAGGCAGTTACTGTGTCTTATGACACAACAGTCACAGAAGGGAACGTAGAGGCAATGGCTGCTGCAGGACCTTCTACCAGTCGTGCTGCAGGGTCGACTAGTAGTGGGGCCTCTCAGCAAACACTGTCTTCTGCGACTTCAGCAGTACTGCCAGGTGGAACTCCGCTGGCGGTTCTGCCCCACAATTCGCATTCTTCCGCTCGGGGAGGAATGCCACCCAACTCCCTTGGCAGGGCTGCAGCCCATGGCAGAGGAGGAAGAGGTGCTAGAGGCAGAGGACCTCGACGAGCTTTGGCTGGGAAGCTCGTCCAACGGTCTCTAGAACAGCAGAGACGATGAGTGCCATCAAGGTACTCCAGGCGAACCTGCACCATGCCATAGGGGCATCGGCCACAGTATGCAGGCTTTTCGCTGAAAACAAATTCACCCTTGCGCTAATACAGGAGCCCTGGGTAAGCTGTGGTCAGGTCCGCGGACTCAATACGAATCATAGTAAGTTGCTTTACTTTCGTGGAGATGTTGTGCCAAGAGCGGCCATACTAATTGAAAAAAGTTTTAATTATCTCCCTCTTACTAATTTTATTTCCAGAGATCTCGTAGCCATACTGGTGGAGGTCCCCACTGCGAACGGAGTACAGGAGGTCGTGCTGGCGTCTGCATACTTTGCTGGGGACTTGCAACAAATCCCACCAATCGAGGTCCAGGATTTAATTAGTGACTGTCGGCAGTCCAATCGTCAATATGTTGTTGGCTGTGATGCTAATGCCCATCATACCATCTGGGGTAGTAGCAACATCAACGAACGAGGTGAGTGTCTTCTAAATTACTTAGTATCTAATAGTGTAGATATTGTAAATAGGGGATGTAAGCCTACTTTCATTACTGCAGCCAGGGAAGAGGTGCTGGACCTCACCCTAGCCAGCAGGATATTGTCCGATTCTATTGTGAATTGGAGAGTCTCAGATGAAGCGTCCCTGTCTGATCATCAACACATAGTTTTTGACATTCCAGGACGTACTGAGCTCCTTGCTAATGTAATTAATCCTAGAAGAACTAATTGGAGTCTGTTCCAAGCCATTGTGGGCACAAAGATAGATTCCATTGCTACCTCCATCAGCTCAGTCGATGAACTGGAAGAGGTAGCAACTCAGCTCAATAATGTGCTAATTTCTTCCTATCAAGACAGTAATTTCGTTCCTACAACTAAAATGGTGCGCAAGGTACCCTGGTGGAACAATCAGCTGTCAGATATGCGCAAGCATGTCAGGAAGTTATTCAATAAATCAAAACGTACAAAGCAGTGGAATGAATATAGGGTTGCACTGACGGAGTACAATATAGAAATTAGGAAGTCAAAACGCGATTGCTGGAGAAGACACTGTGAGAGTATCTCCTCGCTGCCTGAGGCAGCACGTCTTCAAAGGGTTTTCGCCAAAGACTCTTCTAATGGGGTTGGTCTCCTCAAAAAGCATGATGGCACTTTTACTGCCAATCACCGCGAGACTCTGGAAACTTTACTTCATGTTCATTTTCCGGGGTCTTCTACGGAAGTTACTCCGTCCTCTCCTGAAGTACATGATCATAGGATCTGCTTCTCCAATAGGACGAAGAGCCTTTCAGGGGTCATTTTTGACCGGAATAAGGTTAAATGGGCAGTGGCCTCTTTTAAACCTTATAAATCCCCAGGGGGTGACAGGATCTTTCCAGCAATGTTGCAGAACTGTCTGGAAACCATCCTTGACCACCTAGTTAAACTGTTTAGGGCAAGTTTCAATTGGGGATACATTCCAAGTTCTTGGAGGAAGGTGGTTGTCGTCTTCATTCCCAAACAAGGCAATAGGCCTCTGGAACTCCCTAAATCTTACAGGCCTATAAGCCTCACGTCTTTCCTGCTTAAAACCATGGAAAAACTGCTTGATTTACACTTTAGAAGCAAACTTGCAAGCTCGATACCTCTTCATCGAACGCAGTTTGCTTACATTAAGGGTAAATCGACCGAAGTCGCATTACATTGCCTTGTCAGTAAAATTGAAAAAACCTTTCGATCCAAAGAGATTGCGCTCTGTGCTTTCCTTGACATTGAGGGTGCCTTCGACAATACTGGATTCGGTTCTATTTCCAAAGCTTTGGAATGTAAGGGTATTGATTCCCAATCCATTGCCTGGGTGGATGCCATGCTGAGGAAGCGTGAAATCTCATCCACGCTAGGCAAAGCCACTGTGTGCACTAAGGCTGTAAAAGGCTGCCCACAAGGCGGTGTTCTATCACCTCTGTTGTGGTCCTTAGTAATTGATGACCTTTTGACTAAACTAGATGAGTCTGGTTTTGAGGCCATCGGTTATGCGGATGATTTGGTAATCATCGTCTCTGGAAAGTATGATTCAACCATCACGGAGGTGATGAAATCAGCTCTCCTATTGGTTTCAAATTGGTGCGCCGTAGAAGGCCTATCAATCAATCCCAACAAAGCAGTTCTTGTTCCCTTTACTAAGAGATACAAACTGGACCTCGGTCCCATTTCCATACAAGACACTGTTATTGTGTACTCTGATGAGGTCAAATATTTAGGCATCACGCTTGACAAACGACTAAACTGGAACACTCACTTACACACTGTCCTCTTAAAAGCCACTAGGGCTTTCTGGGCCTGCAAAAGACTCTTTGGTAAAACATGGGGTCTTACTCCTAAGATGATCTTTTGGCTCTACACCATGATAGTTAGACCTGTCATAGCCTATGCGGCTCTAGTGTGGTGGCCCAAAGTCATGCAGGGCTCGGCCATCACCAAACTTAACAAGCTCCAAAGGCTTGCTTGCGTCTCCATAACTGGAGCTATGCGCACCTGTCCAACTCCTGCCATTGAAGCGCTGATTGGCCTGGTGCCATTACACATTTTCATCAAGAAAACAGCTGCAAATACTGCTTTGCGGCTGCGTATATCGTCAAGCTTACTTGAAGGCAACTATGGTCACCTGAGCATTCTTCACGAAATCCCTAACACTCCCATATGTACTGTATCGGACTATATGGTTAGGGATCTATGTTTCGGTAGGAAATTCAACATCATTCTTCCTTCCAGGTCCGAATGGGATGGCCAATGTCCCGATTTCGGTCCCTTTGCTCTCAATTGGTATACAGACGGCTCGAAAATGGACTGTGGTTCTGGTGCCGGAGTTGCTGGACCCAATACTAGAATCTCAATCCCTCTGGGTATTTGGCCCAGTGTCTTTCAAGCCGAAATATACGCAATTGAGACCTGCGCTAATATAAACCTGTATAAAGGTCTTAAAGGCGCAAATATTGTAATTTTCTCAGATAGCCAGGCGGCTCTCTTAGCACTCTCTTCATGGAGTTTTTCATCTAAACTGGTGAAAGAGTGTTTTGATAGTCTCCAGCGCTTATCTACCCGTAACAAAGTTACGCTTTGTTGGGTACCCGGCCACCGTGACATTGCTGGTAATGAAGCCGCCGATGAACTGGCTAGGCAAGGTTCATCTACCAAGCACTTCGGCCCCGATCCGTTTTGCGGAATCGGCTGGGCCTCCACGAAATCTATCGTTGAGGAGTGGTCTAAGGCAAAATGGCTAGAGTATTGGAACTCCATCCCGGGTTTAAGACAGGCAAAAGCTCTTATCATTCCGCTTGCCCAAAATCAGCCCATTTCTTATTCCAAACCTGACCTTAGGCTATTGGTGGGCTACATGTCTGGACACCATGGGCTCAGATATCACCTAAGCAAAATAGGTCTGTCCAATGAGACAGAATGTCGTCTATGTATGGAAGATGACGAGACGACAGTTCACATTCTGTGTGAGTGTCCGGCCTTGGCTCGGCTCAGAGGAAGAATCTTTGATTATTCGTTTTTGACGGCTGATCACATGAAATCTTCTTCAACGAAAGATGTCTTGACTTTTATTAGGTCAGCCGAACGTCTTTTGTCATAAAATGGGGAATGGCACAAAAGATCTTTTAGGTCGCAGTGCCTGCCTGGTTGGGCTCCTCTATTACTAATAATAATAATAATTGTCCATCGTTAGCCACAACCTTTTCCCATCTTTCTGGTAGCATACGGATTCTGCGTCGAAAGAACTCCTCAT
Organism: Toxonevra muliebris; assembly: GCA_963691655.1. Lineage (NCBI taxonomy): Eukaryota > Metazoa > Arthropoda > Insecta > Diptera > Pallopteridae > Toxonevra > Toxonevra muliebris. The sequence goes on along the minus strand of OY829328.1, from coordinate 41,524,992 downwards.
CTTTTGAGGCTATCCACGAATCGACCCATTTTTTGAGTTCTTCGAAAGAACGGAAGTGCTATTCAGCCAGGCCATGTGTCATCGATCGGAACAAGTGGTAATCAGAAGGAGCAATGTCTGGAGAATACGGCGGGTGGGGTAACACTTCCCATTTCAGCGTTTCCAAGTATGTTTTTACTTGCCTTGCAACATGTGGCCGAGCATTGTCGTGCTGAAGAATAACTTCGTCGTGTCTATTCTCATATTCTGGCCTCTTTTGCTTTAATGCTCGGCTCAAACGCATCAATTGTAGTCGGTAGCGGTCGTCAGTGATCGTTTCATTCGGTTTCAACAGCTCATAATACACAACAGCTTTCATATCCCACCAAATACACAGAATGAGTTTGGATCCATGGATGTTCGGCTTTGCCGTTGATGCATGTCCAGGAGGTCCCCATGATTTTTTACGCTTTGGGTTATCGTAACGTATCCACTTTTCATCGCCAGTCACAATACGATGCAGAAAACCCTTTCTTTTCTGTCGTTCAAGCAGCAGTTCACATGTGAAAAATCGTCGTTCGACGTCTCTCGGCTTCAATTCGTACGGCACCCAATTTCCTTGCTTTTGAATCATTCCCAATGCAAGTTCTAGTTGCGTTTGACATGAATCTTCTTCGAGTAATGCCTTCAATTCTTCATCTTCGAACTTTTTCGGGCCGCCTGAACGTTCCCTGTCTTCAACATCAAAATCACCACTTTTGAAACGGGCATACCACACCTGACACATTCTAACGTCTATAGCACAGTCAGGACAAGCTTCAGTGAGTAAACGATGTGCTTCAGTTGCGTTTTTCTTTAAATGGAAGAAGCAAATTAAAACTTCCCGCAAATGTTGTTTTGTTGGCACGAAATTCGACATTTTCAGCTATAGTAAAACACTTTTGTAAAATAATGAAAATTATTTGACAGATCAATTCTTATAGTATTTTTGGCGCTCTTCGAGATAGAATAGCTGTCAATGTCAAAAAAATGGCGCGTATGATAGATATGAAGTTAGTCACAATTTAGAGTATACATTCAAACTCCCAATACATAGATATGCAAAATCGCTTTTCGATGTCTCTGGGCTTTAAGTCGTATGGCACACAGTTTCTTAATTTTTGAAAAAGCCCCAATGATTTCAGTCGCTTGGAAATTGCTGCTTGAGTAATTCCCAGTGTTATTGCAAGTCCCTGTAGCGTTTGGCACAGGTCTTCATCGAGTAATATCTCCAATTCTTTGTCTTCGAACTTTTTCAGTTAGCGTTTAGGGCGTTCCTTGTTTTTCGTGTCAAAATCTTCACTTTTAAAGCGTCGAAACTGATGACTTTCAGCAGCACTTTTTTCGAATTAAAGAAGAAAAGCAAAGCTTACCACTAATGTTGTTTATTTGGCACGTATTCTGACATGTTTGTAGCAGAAAAAAGGTGATGTGGTTTACACTTTGCCAAGACGACCTCGATAGTCTAGTGGGTAGTGCACTAGACTTTCATCCAGGAGGTTACCGAGCTGATAAGAAATTGCCACACCACCGTTCGGAATCGGCATTAAACTGTAAGTCCAACTATGTGGTATCATAATGGTCCGTTCAGGCATAAGTGTGTCTCTCGACAACCACTCCAACTTAACCTAACCTACACTTTGCAAATTGATACATGATCAAAACAAAAGCTATATGAGTAACTAAGATACAAAAGTAGTTACAGTATGCCAGATGTGATTCAGTACAAGTTACGCCATTAATTGTAAATACCTCATTTTCAAGTTATACTCCCAATATATAGGTATACGGTTATGAGAAAAAAGAATACGGTAGGGATAGGAATACTATAACAAAAGTAACAACGCAATGTGATGCCAATTTTTTTAATTTTAACTAAGACCTCTTCTACCAAATATCTATATTCGTCTTTGTTAAAAGAATTTTCAGTTTTCATTTCGTTTGCTAGGGGTCTTATCATGACTACCATTAACCCTTCCCTGCTCAACAAGGAAAATTTTGTTTAAACCAATATGTTCTATGACTTTTTCAATATCTTAATTACAAGTGTTAAAATCTGAAATTATCTAGTGGGCCATATATGGTTCGTTGGGCAGTATCAAGTAAAATAGAAATGCATAACTTTTTTTTTTTAATTACATTATTGAGAAAAATTATCAAAAATTAAAATTTATACCAATTATTCAGTGTGAAATCAAAAATTTTATGTTATTTTATTTTTATGTAAAAAACGCACGAAGAGAAAGAGCATGAATATTATTCATACTCAAGAGATCACTACCCAACAGCCTTAATCTGATTCTCTCGAGCGCCGGACAGCTACAAAGATAATGCTCCATAGTATCGTCGTTCTCAAGATGCGATTGGCAGGATGGATCGGTGATGACGCCCACGTTGTGCCCTGTAATGACACCCACTATTCAGTGGCGAAAAAGTACTTGATCTCATTGTCCAACTATGAACCAGATCCAGTACCGTTTTGGATCCGTCGGATATGATGGAGACCCCGAAGTGCGATCTCTGGACTTAACCATTGATCGCGTACCGGGAACCTGCCATCATATCTTCTTCCGAATCGGATACAAAGCCCATGATTTATTTAAAACTTAAGGAATAGCGTAGATTTTTGTTTGTTTTTATTTTGAAAATCGTAGGAGCTAGGCTCCATTAAAGTTGAGAGTGCTATTGGAAAGTTTTCAACCGATTTTAATACAGGTATTTATATATGTATTATATATTTGACTCATCACAATTAGAAAAATGTTAATATTTTTATTTGGATCATCGGGTATTGATTTTTACATTCAAATCATTATTTATAAATTTATCACTAATTTAATATATAATTTTTTGTGGCTCTTCCGGTTGCCGAGCTATGCTTATTGAACCGATTTTACGTCTAGATTACATGACATAATCCTGCGTGCGAAATTTAAAATTGTGCCAGACCCAAAAACTAAGGTGGTTATTTTCTTCCAATGCTGAACCAGGTTAACCGGGTTTTGCTGTACTTTCAAAAATAATTTAGTAATTTAGAATGGCATCTAAGCTCTTTCAATCTTAGAACTAAAAGTATTTCGAATAAAATAATTCGAAGAATATATTCAAAAGAAGTGGCAATGTGGTAATCTTGAAAGTAGTAGTCTCTTCTGTCGCATCTGATAAAAACAAATATATTCAAAATGCGCTCGAACATAGGACCAAAAGCAACTGGAGTTTACCAGCAAATTATAAATTTTTTCGATTTTCACAATTAGAAATAAGCAAATCAGCAAATTATTTCCCTAAAGCGAAATATTCCTTCAACATCATTTAGTAATACTTACTCGTATTTATCTCAAAGATTTAACAACTTTATGAAAAACTCCACGTGAGATCCACACAATAAATATTCAAATGAAACAATTACTTAAATGGGAACAACAAAATCGCATGCGTGACAATTCCAACTCCTACGGGCGGAAAGAATGAACCAACATAAATAAACACACGAACATGGTCAAAATGATTTACTCCTTTATGACCAAACACGTACGCCAGATGAAAGTAAAGTAAGTGCAACGAAAAGAAGATCGTGTTCCATAGAAAAACCAAGCAAATAAAAAAATAAAATGAAAAGAGATAATACAAAAATACAACAACAAAAACAAAAGCAAAATAAAAGGGAACAATAAGAGCAAATATTTATAAAACTGTAGTGAAGAAATAAAAATTTTTGCGAATATTTACTTGAATTCGCAACATGTTGTGCCAACAATAAAATGAAACGAAATGCAATGAAACGTGTGTGCGATGGAGGTGTTAGAGAGAAGGGATAGGATAGGAGTAGCAAGAAAGACATCAGCAGCACAAACAACTGCTACAACAACAACTACTAGAACAACTACAGCAACAACAGTGTTGAAAATAAGAAAACCACTTTTGGTTTCTTCTCGCGCACCGCTCACTCACTCAAACCAAACGCTCATTTCTTTTATTTTATCTGATTGTGAATGAATTTTTCACAACAAACAAACAGACAACCAATGAAGAAAAGTATCTATAAGTTGCGAATAAATGCCAGCCGCATACCCTAACCTTGCTCGCACGCTTGCCATTTCCACTACTTGCTCTTGTATTGGTTTTGTATGTATGTATGTTCCGCTTGGGAAGAAATCGCAGCGCTTTAAATTGAAACTCATTTAAAGGAATTCTTCCAACATCATTTTAAGCAGTTGTAGTTTATATATAAGAATTAGAAGTGAAAAGAAAAAATTTTGGAGTTACGGGAACAAGTACCTACCGTAACCTAAGGTAGGTAGAGGGTTAATGTGTTCTAAAAAAATATTTTCTAGAAAGTTCTACAGTAGTTCTCCGAACAAGAGAAGACGGCTAAATTAATAATTTCGGGCTTTTCTGTTTCGCTAATTTTCAGTAGCCCCCAGCAAAAATTTAGAGCAATTTTAGTTTTAAATACATAAATCCTCCAACCATTTCATTGAAGGACTTTTCCAGTGTTTTGGTCGTAAAAATGAGAGTGGCAGCCAGTTTTTTTTTAATAGCTTGATTAAAGTTCCAGCTTTCATATCTAGTAGCCAGACCACACCGGTCGACGCCTATCGAAAGACATACTCATTTTTTAATTATACAATATTTTTTAATTATTAATAAAAACAAAAATGTTTTAATTTTTTATATTTGCTAATAACGAAAATTTCGTCTCCGATTAAGAAATTGTTAATTGCATCCGTTTTGTTAAAAGTAATTGAGGTTGTAATAAGTTGAAAATTTTATACTTGTACTAAGCTGAACTAAGCTTGTAGAAAAATATTTTCCACATCTTGGCTAAATTTTTTTTTTATAAATGACCCGTTGTGTGCAAAAGTGGTGTAAGTCAGTTTTTTTATTATTTAGATTTTCATCTTTAGGCAATAATTTTGGCCTCATTTAGTTTCCTACAATAAAGGTGTATATCTAGGTTGAACATGTATACTATAAAGCTGCCTGTTCATCTGGAAAATAAATTTTATGAGAGCCTTATTTTGCATAGCACTTCTACAAAACCAATGTATTTTCAAAAATCTGATTTTGACTTACATCACTTTTGCACGCAATGGCTCAAATATATTAGTTGGATATCTAGTAAAAAAAAAACAATTTTTTCAAATAGTGCAATTTGCTGCTCTTACATTGCCTTTGGTTGCTCATCGGACCAAATGCGATAATTTTGCTTTTTAAAATACTCATTCAACCAGAAGTAAGTTTCGTCATACATATGCTTAAGGAGACATGTCCATTGCTCGAGTCGAAAGAAATGAAAACTTCGAAATTGTATAAAAAAATGCGATAGATAAAGACTTGAAATATTTTTTTTATTTTATAATACATCTAATTATCTTTAAATGGTTTTTTGTTTTTTTTTGTTTGTAGATGGCGTCAAAGAAAATCCTCCGGGTGCTTTAAAACAAATAATCAATAAAAATCTAAAAATATACATAATTTTCTGTAAGACAGATGATTATAAAGCTATTATAGTAAAAAATGAACTTTTGGCAAAGTTCTAATTAAAAACAAAAAACAAGTTTCGCCCTAAAATGGTCTCAAAACTAAGCAACATACGATCGTAATAATAGTCTAAAAGTTAGAGCACCCTCCAATATTTTGAGAAAAACGCGTCTAAAGAATATTGCAGTTGTTGCGAGCGATGAAATTTCGATAATGGTCATAATATACGCACTTATATAAATGTGTGTATTGCAAAAACCAATTTTTTTTATATAAAATTTTAGATACGGTATTCTAGACACCAGGGCCGTAGCCAGAAATTTTTTTCGGGGGGGAGGGGGCTCTTCATTCGAAGAAAATATTCATAAATAATTTTTATCAAACTGATTTTTAAATACAATAAATTAAATTGATGATAAATTTGATGGACCCTACAAAATTAAAATTTTAGGAAAAATTTACCGATTTTTCTTAATCTCAACCTCAAAAAAATGGCCAAAAGTGACAAAAAATTCACAGAATAATCAAAATAAATTTTTTCAAATAAATATTATTCAATGTGCATTCTAGTGCATTTTTTTTATCGTGAGGGACATAATTTCATTAACTCATTGACTTCCCACTTCTGATGATGTACCCAATCTCAAAAAAATTACCAAAAATAGTAGAGGCTCATTTTTTTCAAATGATCATCATTGGGAATTTGAGCCATTATCAATGATAAGGAACCCTAAATTCGTGAAGTCACAGCATTAAAATATATCTTTCTAGTCGGGGTGCTCTGTGCAATAATGCGTTAAAAAATTAATTATACTTTAAGATTGCCTCCTAAAACTGCATGGGTTTTGCTAATAAGATGGAGTTTTTGCGAAAGAATTTTTCACGTTGAACACGAATCTGAAGTCAAAAATTTCCCATCACGTCACGTTTTAGGAAAAAAATGGAGATCAAGCAAGTCTAATTTTACAAGGATCCGATAATTTTTTCTATTTTTATTAATTTTTAAACTGATTCAGGACGAAACTTTGAATCAAAAAGAGTTACTGACCTATAAAACAGGAGTGCTCAGTATCAGTGGCGTGTCTAGCATTTACTGATGAGGCAAGCCCAGTGCATTTTTTTTATCAAACCAAAAAGGCTAAAATTGACAATAAGGATGGAATGCTCTAGATCCCGATTGAAGCATTGAAGAAGGACTTTACCAACGTTTTTAGACGTGCTAAAATATTGACATACATACAATACAAAATGAACATATAAATTCAGGAGGTGAACGTAGAAAGGACATTTTTGGACTTAAATTGATATAGGCTCATTTAAAAAACAAATCGTTGAGTGATATACTATTTTTTAAACTAAACGATAATTTCTCTTAATATAAACCTTATTAATAAAACTGCAAATTATCAAATATAAGAAAATGTCAACGGAATGAAAAAATCCAAATTGCAAAGTAACTAAATGTATGGATGTAAATTTTCTTATTAATAAGTAAAACTATTATTTAAAAAACCTTGTTTTGCTTCATTTTTATTTGAACCTGAACCGGAACACACTGTTATTTTTTGTTTGAACCTGAACCTGAACACGAACCCAAATTTAACCGGTTCGAAACTCTGCTAAAAACTAATGGCGCAAAAAATAGGAGTAAAAGAAAATGGAGTAAATACTTTCCAAATGCCAAACAAAAACTGAAAGCCATCCTTTAAGTTCTATAAAAAATCATACATAGTAGTAGAAAATTGGTATGCTGCTACTTTTTATGGAACCTCACATACTAAAAAAGCTATTGAACTTCCTATAAGAATAAGCGAGATAGCATGTTATGAAAACATACATTTTCTATTTTTAAAAGCCTCGTAAAAGCCAACTTAATGAACTGCGATAGCATGAATGCTTGTGTGTATTTTATATAATCCACATTTAATTTTTTATTAGTACATATACGAGCTATTGAAAAACAGGGTAATACAAATAAAGAATTTTAAAAGAAAATTATTCTTTCAGTCAAAACAAAAGTAGTAATTTTGTAAGTACATATTGTACAAGTTTTCAGGAAACAATTCTTAGGCAAGCCCGGCTTTTGGGCTTATATGGACGTACCGCCACTGCTCAGTATCACCTTCTCTTTTTGAATCCGTAGTCATACCTCATGTCGAAGAAAACAAATCGGATTTGATCGCATAGTGTAACTAAGATTTCAAATTAGTTTTTTATATTTGACTTTTTAGAAAAAAAAAAACGATGGAAGTAAAAAATATTGTTAAATATATTTTATTTTGCCTTTTTTTCTATCCATTGGCAATTAATCTCAAAAATTAGAATAAAGTTTCCACATTTCGGGGGGGGGGGGGGGGGGGGGAGGGGGTCAGAACTCCCAAAACCTCCCCCTAAATACGGCCTTGCTAGACACTATAACGAATCTTTTTAACCTTTAACTATGGAAGTGAATTTTTTACCTTTTAACTTTACTAAAAAATTTTATTAAAAAAAAAGGTTTTTTGATAATTATTTGTTCTTTGAAAACAAGCTAATAACATTTTTAATTAAAATAAATCTAAAATTTGAAAGCAAAACTGGCACTTTATTTTACAAGGTGGGGTAAAATTTACCACCATCTCCACAGTTAAAATCGGTCGAGCCGTGTTATGTATCACTCATGGCTCAATAATAAGGTTATGTCACCAACACAGCTCTTTTCTTCTTCCTGATGTATTCGTCTAATTCTTATGTCAAATTAATTAAGCAAAAAAAATATATGAGCAAAATAAATCAGCTGTTTCATTATGAATTTGACAGAAGAAAGGGGTTTCCAACCCTGCATATAAAAACAAAATATAAGGCCGATTTTGTTTTTTTAGGGCTGCTATAACCTTATGATTGAGCCATGATATCACTGTAGAATAAAATACACGAAATTGAATTATTAAGTATGAGAAATTCAAGTGGTTCGTCATTTCCAACAGCAGAATGAATTTTGAGAAAAATTTCGAATATTATAATTAAAATTTTTGTAATGAAATGGCCTATCGATTAAAATAATAAACTTGAGATTTTGTAATTACTTTTTGTGAGAAAGAATTACTTAACCTACGACTTGTGTGAAACTTTCAATGATATATGTATAGGTCGGCTCGACTGAAACTATAGTTGACGAGATATTGGCCCGTAAATAAAACTGTATTCCCGTAAGAAAAAAATATAAATGGGATTTTCGCATTCGTGTCATCATATTCTCACTGTATTTTTAAGAACTGACTCAGCAAAACGGTTCCCCCTTCCCCCCCTCCCCCCCCCCGGTCAACCATTTTCACTTCAATTTCTGTTCCGTTTTCAAAAATCGAAAAATTGGCAAGTGTGGAAGTGGTCCGTTTCCTGCTGGGTAGTTTGAATATATGCTTACACATACAAGCATACATATATTGGTGTGTTTAAGTGTTTTGTGGTCTAAAAATGTTGGGCGGCGGGAAATCCCAAATGCAAAAAACACTGAACGAAACATTTTTGTATGTTGTAAAGGGCTAGCAACAACAACAACTACAAGATACTTTTGCTCAAGCAGTAAAAGAAGCTGAAGCAACAGAAGTAGAATATTCCAACGTGAAATGAGCAAGAATAGAAAAAGTGTACATCAACGAGAACAACATTTTTGAAAACATAACGACCAACCGAAAAAAGGAAAAGCTTACATTCGTTTGTGTGAGAGAGTCTCACCCAGATTATCAGGAAACTGGAGGAACCAGTTTCTCGCCAAACAGGCCTAAATATAGAATTCTGCATTTATGGATACTTTTTTTTTGTCGTTTGTTTAGCGATCTTGCTGTTTTTTTTTCGTTGTTCTTGTTTTTGTATTGTGTGGTGTGGTTTGGTTTGGTACACATTTGCAGATTTCGCCTGTAATTGCTCAAAAATTTTTAATTCGTTTGCTTTTCGATTTTTTGCATTTGAAGAATAAAATTATGAAAGTGAATATATGATAGAAAAAGATAAAATATGATTAGGAACATACATACATAACAGCAACTGCAACTTGTTTATGCACCTCAATATACAATTATTAAATTAAGTAACTAACCATTTTAAATTTGAAGTCAGAAAATGTTATTTAAAAATCAGAAATATCTTACTATTATTTTGAACACTTTCATCAAGCTTTGTCCTGCTTTTTCAGCTCGTGCGGTCCTCAATGTGGGCCCTCTCTTAACCACTATCTTAATTTTTATGGAGTCAGTGAATCAGTTGAACTACCAGTAAGTTCTGGGACCAGTTCTCCGATCCATACCCAATCAGAATACAGGATCAATGAAAAAACTTTCAGTAGAAAAATATATATGGTAGCTTAATGCGTTGAAGATAAAGAAAAGCATTTAAATTTATTGGAAAAAATATTAAATTCAAACTGATTTGGTTTGATAAAACATGTTTTTAGTTATATTATGATTGTGTTATTTTTGAAGTTTACTTCTTTAGGCAGGAGGTCATCTTGCGTCATCTTCATTTCCAGCAACAGTTAGTCTAAAAACATCTTACTTCTGGTTCATTTTTCATGTAAACTTGTGTAATATGGAGTTCAACTTTTCTGCTCCATTTGGTCTGGTTGAGGTGTTTTTGCAAAAATGCTATACCATAACATTGTTTTTTTTTTTTGATTTTCTAATTCACCTGGTTTTCATTTGAACTATATATCGCTGCCTTAATTTGCTAAGGCCCTAACATCAATATCGAGTTTTGATGATAAAGAGTGCCAAAAATTTTAGAGACCTGTACCGAAAACTTCCGGTCGTTTCCTTTAGTTTAAATTAAAAATTCACTAAGCAGTACTCTAAATAACAAAATGGTTTTTGCTTCTCTGCAAAATGGCGTTAGCAAATTAATGCAAGCGATATATCGTTTCGACAGTAATACCATACGACAACACTTTTAACACATAAAAAATTTATATACAAGCAAAACTGGAGTCTAAATATAGTGGAATTGCATACTTACCAGCGATGCCAACTTGTGGGAAATTCCCCGATTTGTGGGGAATTTTACTTAGTACGGAGAATCGGGTAATAAGCTGTTTTTTTGCGGGGAATTTGAAACTGCTCAATTTTTAGTCAATAAAGTCTGTAGAATATTTTTTGTCAAATTTTATGTAATGTAAATTGTTTGACTTTTCCAATACTTCATATTTTGGGTCTTATAATCTTGATCTCTTCTTAAGAGGGCCCTGCATTTTCTTGGTTTGGAGAAATCGATTTTTAAAAAATTGTGTAATTTGAAAGTATTGTATTTCAAAAGTATTTTTTGAAAATTTCAGAGAGAAACTTGAAGTGCTTTCGTAGATATAGACGATTATAGCGAGTGTCAGTCAGGTCGCGCAGCGCTTCGATATCAGTTTCGGCTATTCAGAAAGGCTTAGCTATATCTTAGTCCAGCACCTCCTGATTAATAATTCCGGATTGCGATTGCATCGGTCACCGATCTGTGCGTTATGCAGATGCCCCTCTCGGTCGTATTGGGCGGGAGGAAGGTCCGTTGGGACTCGTCGATATATTTAAAAGCCGATAGCCAAAACTTTGAACCCGTTCTTCTCAAAACAAGGTTTTTGGCATTGGCACTTACGGTCTAAAATTTAAATATGTTTTTCTATACAACAATGGCCCCAGGACATAATAGAAAAAAAGTTTGGTACATTTTTTCCTCAATTCGCAACGTTGTACTTTCGAAAAAAGTTCAATTTTTGAAAAAAACTAATTTTGGCTGTCCGCCAAAATTCGCGTAGTTGGAAAAGGGTAGGATTTATATTTTTGTTCAACAGCCCCTGTTTTTTGGAAATTTTTATCGAACACGTTTTTTATTTAAACTTTCGAAAATTTTTTTTTTTTCAAAATCAAAAATAGTTTTGACTTTTCGTTTGAAAAAAAAAACAATAGGTAACATTTTTTGTTTTTATTTGGGTCAAAAGAAAGCCCAGTATTTTTCTTTAAGTGTTTATCTATCAAAATAAACGTCGAGTAACTCAGTACACCGCATTCATTTGAGCTCAACCGATTTTAAGAGTGGGTTCCCTTGAGTCGAAATCCCCCATGTGTCAATAGAATTCCTGAGTCAGAAAGTATCTTACTTTTTAACCTACCAGTTCAGGAGCGCATGTCGCTATTATAATATAAAATTATACCGGTGCGGGGAATTTGATTGAAAATCGGGGAATTTCTCGAGGGCTATCGGGGAGGCAGAAAAAATGAGTTGGCATCCCTGATACTTACTTCTCCCCTAGAACATACTATTTTTTTTTAAGACTTCGAAATCTGAAAGATTGTTTTCATTATTATTTTATTTATATTTATGTGATAACATCTTTACTTGGGGCTGAAGGAAAATTTATAGTAGAGTGAATGGATAGAAATTAAAATCAAATGACACGTCGGTGTCGTGTGAGGTTTCATAGTATGTGCGAATTTATAAGTGTGCGCTTTATTATATATTTTACTTTAAGCTCAAAAGTATGCAACACATAATTTCTGTGTCAAAACCGATTGTGGAATTTACTTACATATCAATGGAATAGTGAAACATATCAAAAATTGTTTTTATTTATTGTTTATAGTTTGTTCTTTCCTAATTAAAATTGTAGCATAATATCAACATTAGGTGATGTAGGTGAGCAAAAAGCGAAAAAATACATTGAAAAAAGAAAATTAAAATTAAAAAAACCCATGGTTGCATTTTTTGGAACGTAAAAACGACAACTTTTATAATGAAGTAAACAATAATGCGTAAAGTATGTTATCATATCAGGTGGCTCACTTTAGTTTTTCTGTAAAATACGGTCATTATGTTTAGCTTGCCCTATATTCATTGTTGCAACTTAGTCAATATGACAAAGAGGACGAGAAAAAGCAAATCCTGAAATATGAATAATTAGATTTCAATTCAGCTCAGTAAAAATAGAAATGAAAATTTAGACTTAAGCGGACCGTGTGGAAAGGGATCAAAATCTAGATTCGCGCATTTACGAATTTTTTACACGTGAAAAACGCTTGTATTTTTTCGCACACAGGGCTTTCTACATTATATTTTCTATGTATCATCGTAAGACATTTCTCGGCTCAGACGCTTATTTATTTAAATATATTATAAAATTAATCTATTTATAGAAATCTAGAAAAATAATTCAATATAATGCCCACAGAAATAAATTTTCCATTTTCCATACAAAATGTGAAAGTGATAAGCAAGAGATTCTCCCTGGGTGAAAAAACGCACACAATCGCTCTTGTGAAGCAAATATTTACACGATTTCTATAAAATTTATAATAGCCACCCCCACATATCGTTCAAATCAACGAGGCATTTTTATAAGATGATGTAAGGTAATCTTAAGAAGGTTACACTTTTTTGTCTACGTAAATAGCAACATTTAACAAAACAAACTTATTTATTATAAAATCACTTCTTCAATAAGAAAAGTTAAAAAAAATTAATTTTATGCATTACTATAATTTTAATTCATTGTTTTTTTTTTATTTTAAATGCAGTTAAGGTAAATTTCTTTGCGGTGCTTTTATCAAGTAGTGGTGTGATTGGTCACCCCTGTTACCTTCTTAAGGTTAAGTTTGAAACATTATTTTATTCTCCGTTTTTGAATATTTTTACATATTCAATATCAACGACTATCAGTCGAAATAACTTTTCAAAAATAAAATATCAAATTTTTTTGCAATGACTTCATCTACGAGTTTGAGTTTCTACTTTTTTTATTTTGTTTATATTCTCTTGAATCTTATCATATTTATTTCTTTTTAAACTATCTTCATATTTTAAAGGGTAAACAAAAAAGTTTATTCATATAAATTTTACTTTTACTATATAACGCTATCTTAATTTACTAAGGCCCTAACATACAATTTTTCAAAATCGAGTTTTTGACAAATTTTTTTTAGCGTGTCCACTTTCATCTGTGCCGAAAATTGTAGAGACCTACGCCGAAAACTTGTGATCTTTTGTTTGAGTGTAAATTATAAATTCTCGAAATAATACTCCAAACACCAAAAATGTTTTTTGCTTTACCTGTAAAATTTGAAAAATTCGTGTTAGGGCTTTAGCAAATTAAGGCAGAGATAAACAATTGAAGTTCTATATGACAGAGAGAGAGAGAGAGAAAGAGAGACATTCATATATGTATGTGTGTTTATGTAAATAGTAGTAAGAATTCGCCGTAATATCCCAACAAACCACACGGTCTGAAAATGTTACGTTTTCGTACTGTATAAACGTATACTCACGCACGTTTACGGATCCGAAAGCGAACTGGAAATGGTACATTTTACATATGAAGTGAAAATTCGTAAAAGTACAGATAAAACGGTATAAAAAGCTTCTGAAAAAAAGTACAGAAAAGTACGACTTGGACGGCATTAAAACATGCAATTTGAACTGTATTTCAAGGTATCATTTTTGAAGGTACAAAAACGTAAGCTATGCCCATTCGATAAACTTATTTTTTTTTTGCTGTTTAAAAAAAATATTGTTCCCAGTTCTAACCAACTTTGTGCTTTATTTTTATTCTTTTATTAAATTTGTTTCATATACAAAATACATTTAGTTTCAATTCAAGAATTATAAATATAATTTTTTATATACTAAGTTCAAATAGAAATAAATTTTTATTCAAAAAAGAGGAAAAATGTATGAAAAATAATTTCAGCGTGAGCACTACTAACAAAAGAATTACAGTACGATTTTCGGGTTCTTATGTCTTTATTATTGATTTTGTGTTCACGTTTTGAAGATGTAGAAACATGACGGTTTCACACCAGCAAAATGGGTACGTCCGCTTTTACATACGTCCAGCCGTTTCTTGGTTCGCATGAAGATATGAAAACATACTGCTTTCGTACCACTAAAGCGGGTGCATCCATTTTTATGTACGTTTTGTCGGGAGTATAAGTTTCTTGGTTTGTTGGGTTGTTTTTTATTTTTATTTGCTTTTGTGTGGTTATTGTCCAAATGTAACACATACATATTTACCTGCAAAATATTGCAGCAGCATTTTAGTTATTGACAATAGCAACAACATCAACAGAGCAACAGGTATGCAACTCCCGCTCTTCATGATCCAAAGTGTTCAAATTGATCTTAAACTAAAACAAACGTACTGCCTTTTGCTTCTCTCTCTCTCTCTCTCTATGTCGCGCACATTTGCTCTCTTGACTGTTATTGAAGTAGCGGCGAATTCATTTCGAACTTCAATAAAATTTCATAGATACACCCAAGGGTTGGTTGCGGTTGCGCTTGATTCGCAGCGTTTGATCATTCGTATATTTCTCATGTGCGCGTTCAGTGCGTTTGTCGGTTAAAGCTACAAAGTGTAAACAAGAAGCAGAAGCGGAAGAAAAATAAGCATAATATTAATAAAAGTATATTATTGACGTAAAATAATAAAGATATACCTACAAAAAAAAAAAAAACAACGTACTCGTAAATTGAATTGTGCGATTTTGTTAAAGCAAGTATCTTTTTTACTGTTGCGGTGGTGTTATTTTTATCGCAAGCAATTTGTGAGTTGCAAATATTAAAAAAATTTAGTTTTGTTTACTTTTTTTTCGTATCTCTTGTTGGTTGTTAAATTAAAATCATAGCATAATTTTGTTCATGTCGCGCTAAAATTATTTTTAAAAAACTTAAACATTTTTTATGAATTATTATTATTATTCAAACAAGCTTGAATTAACTTGATTCTCTTTTTGTGTTTTTGTGGTGCTTTTAGCAAATATTTATTTATTTTTTTGTTTTGTTTTGTTTCGGTTTTTTTCTTTGCAAAATATTCTGAGGTACTCGACAGAGAACAAAAAATATAAAGCAACAACTCATAATTAAAGTGAAATTTGACTCAAATATTAAAGCCGGTTTTTTTCAAATTCTTTTTTTTTTTTAGCAGTATCTGCAATGTGTAGTGAAATGATATGAAATAATCAAGCATTTGTCAAACATTTTTTTTTCTGTTTTTCAAGAACTCAGAACCTGAAAGAAAAAAAAAATACGTGTATATATTTCGTTTTTTGAAAACAAGGAACTTGTTGTTCAACAACATCGACCTGTAATCACTTCCACAAATTAACGCAAATTGTGTAAATATTTTTTGCAATTCAAAGGGTCACTGTACTTTCTCCTAAGTAGGTCTGGATCATTTCGAACATGGTGATCTTTTCGAACACTGCAGATAGTAAACGAGAATATGCAACGATGAGTGCCGCCGCTTTGGTTATTTATAACCAAATTTTATTACTTTTTTGTTGTTGTTGTGTACATGTGTATTTTTTCTTGACTAAAATAATATAATGGCATAGTTTTTTCTACTGACTTTATTTCGTTTTAAAAAATAACAGTGAAATAATATGCGCACTTTCGATAAGAAATTATTATTTTCATGTACAAAAGCAGCGATTATATCACTCGTTTACTGTGTGTGCAAAACGAGTATCGTTGAAATTTGAATTTAAAAGTTTCACTATTTCCCAGATAACAAGTATGACGATTTTGCCTTTTTCAGAACTTAACTTATATCTGACTATAAAAAATACGAAAAGCATTAATTGGAATAATGTCCTCATGAAAGCAACTAAAGTTTTTTTGGCCTGTTGCAAACACTTTGGAAAGATTTGTTAGTTAGGCCAATTTTATCATATGTGGCATTTGTGTGATGACCTAAATTACACAGTGTGACAGAAAAAAAAAATTTGAATATACCTTTTTCGAGGTTTACACCTGTCGTAGGTCTAGTCAAGCAGAAAAAAATTGCATACTCAGAAATTTCCATTGACCCTCAAAATCTGATCTTAGGGTCAAAAAACCCATATTTGATGGGTGAAAGCATGTACTTGCCCTTAACTTTATTTTTATTTATCACACGAGTAAGTTTTTATTTTCTATTGAAACGAAAATATTTAGCTGCATACAACGATATATAAATTGACAATATATCTTAAGGAATATTGGAGTTAAAGGGCACAACATAAGGAAAATCTAAAAAAATTTCACATTTTTTCATTTTGAATGGCGTTTTAAACGACTATTTTGTTTATCAGTGTATATATCAGAGCAGGGCTTTTGGAGCGGACCGCGGAGCTGGAGCAAGGAGCTGTGGAGCACACTGTTTTGACAGGAGCTATGAAAATTTAACCGCTCCGCTGCTCCGATTCCTAATTTTTCCACCTTGCTGCTTGACATTATATTTGAAAACTTGCACACTATTTCAATTACAGGCAATGAAGTTTTTCTATTACCATCAAATCCAATGGAATGAATTAGTACTAAAATAAACTCATTACATTTATTGATTAATTGCAAATTCATTGCAAGGGATTTGAACTGAGTAGTACCATTTCCATTGCAGTAATGAGATGTACAATTTTAATTATAATAGTCCTATTCACGATTTCGTGCAAATAGTATTGCATCATTGCAAATGCAAAATAGTTCTGCTATCACAATAACAAATATATGCGATATGCAATGAAAATTTGCATTTGCGATGATGCCAGACCGTTTAAACCATATCGTGAATATGTGCTAATGTGTGTTAATAATTCCTAATTTTATTTAAAAGATGTCACTAAGAATAAGGAGCTCACAATCTTAACTGGTTCTATTGCTATGACGGCAGCCTTCAAAACGATATATTTGTTGTACAACTTAGCATTATATTTTTTCATATGGTAAACATGTCGAGTTTTGAGCCAAATAAAGAGTATTTTCGGAACTTCCCAGAATTGGCCACCTAACATCAAATTTTTCAATATCGAGTTTTTGGTAGATTATGATAAGTCGTGCTCACTTTCATCTGTGCCGAAAATTTTCGATCTCTTCCTTCAGCTCAAATTACAAATTCTGGAAGCAGTACTCCAAATATCGAAATAATTTTTGCTTATCCTGCAAAATTCGGAAATTCTGAGTATGCAGTTTTTATCTGCTTGACTATACCAACTATTTGACCTTTGTCTCGAGGAAAGTATATATAGAATTCAGATATTTCAATCTCAAATGCATGAGGTTATGCTCCGGCATACCAAAATTTTTCATTTGATGCCCCGGGCTTTCGTGTGAAATTTATGATTACTTTGCATGTCTATGTACAGCGTACATAAAAAAGTATGACACCACTCTTTATCCTTGTTTGTCGTGTATTAACCCGGTAATGCCTAGCGGTGCCATATGGCACCTTGTCGCTCAGCTACTTTCTTGATCTATCTACTTTGGTTCCCACTTTGTTAAGCAATAGATAGATAACGGATAAAACTTTTTGGATTTTTATACTTTCTAATATTTTGCAAACATACTAGAAAAGTAACATAGAAAAGTAAGTAACAATAATAAAGACATTTATTAAAATGTTGTAAGTCGTGGAATTTTGCAAGCCCCTTTTCATGAAAGCAACATGTGGCCAACGTGTAAACTTTATATTATTGGTGTTTTTTTATTTTAGCTATTATGGTAGAATTTTCAAATATGCGTACTTTTTATTACAACCATGTGGTGACACAAATCACTTTTCCAAAATGTCGAAAATAAGCGGAAAATTTGAACTAATAAGATTTCTAGAAGAGAAAAGCTATAAATGAATTATTATTATTATTCTTCAGCATTGCAAAATCTGTTTTCTTTATTTTCCTTTACTGCCCTTAAAAGAAGAAATAAGAAACGTAGTATTACTGAATAGACACCTATTAAATTTAGTATGCACCTATTAGATTTCTTTGAATAACTAAAGTTTACGCATCGAAATTGCTTCGAAATATTACGAGGTGCGTTTCCCATACCAATTTTGACAGTTTGTTTCCGAGGCTCGTAAAATTTTGAAATTTATTTGCTTTACAAGACTTTTCTGGGTTTTAGTGACGACCATTATTGGTTTTTTTTTTTTAACGCAACCAGATTTGATAATCAATTTTTGCACTTATAGTTTTTAACTTGTCTTCAAAGGAAAAAATGTTCAAATGTTAGACAATCGTTAAACATGAAGAATACTTAACAGATCCGAATATACATATCGCTACCTCTATTCTTCAACCACGTAACCCCATTTTAAAAGAAATTGAAGTTTTTACTTTCATTATATAAAATCACCTAAGAATGTAGCCTGCCAAAGATGTGAAACAGTTCTTATATCTAACACGCTATGCCCCTTACTGCAACAACTCAAACAAAACTTGAGAAATATCAACCAAACTTAGCATCAAGAGTTATTATTATTATTATTTAATTGGGTAGGCACAATCGTCAGACACTGCAACCTAAAAGGCTTTAATGAAAGGTGGAACATCTGATTGTGCTCGGCGCACAACATGAACATTCACATAAAATCTGAGTTTTCACCCCGTCATCCCCAGACAAGACATTCTAACTTATTGGATAAACCGATTCTCTAGATACACACCGCACTAGTAGCCTAAAGCCCCCTTCGGTGTAAGTGTTCGACTGATTATGGCCAAGAGTAATGATAAGTTTTCCCGTTTGTCTAAATCTTAGAATAAGGTTCCAATATGTGACCCATTGTTTCTTTGCCCACTTTTCAACGATCGAACTTGAAAATAAAAACGATCGGGGCCAACGCGTAGAATCGATGAATCTTTCCTAGCCAGTTTATCGGCCGTCTCATTATCTGTAATGTTACTGTGGACACGTCTCAATAAAATGACTTTGTTATGGGTAAAAAAGCGTTGGGATCTATCAAAACATTCTTTCAGAAACTTTGAGAAAATAACTCTACAACACCTGCAAGCTGCTTGGCAATCAGAAAAAATGAGGATAACTGCGCGTTTTAACCCATTTAAAAAAATCTATATTTGCACAAATTTCGATTGCGTATACATGCATTAAATATATTGCTGTCTCTGCTTCGTATAGGCAATGGGTGATCTATCGTCTTCTACAAGACCCATCTTGTTTAGATATAAATTGCGGTTATCATGTCCAATTAATGTCGTTTGAGTTAAAGAATACTTCTGGTTCCACTGTCTTGAGGTTTCTTTGTAGAATGTTCGTCTGTCTGCAATTGTATAATCCATTCCATCTTCTTAGATGCTGAACTTCTTTAATATCGTTAGATACTCTACGGTTCTATGGATTTCTTCTCAGGGACCCACAGCTGAAATTTCGCTATCGATAATTGGGTTTTTGTTACGATATGAAACTATATTAACCTAAAAATCGTCTAATAATTAGCGTATCGAATAGAATCATGCCTTATTAGCGCTCTGATGCATAATATTATCTCTGAACTCGCCTTAGTGTTTAATAGTAATAAAAATAAATTGATATTAAATTAAATTAAATTGTATAAAAAATTTATAAAAATTATATAAGTGCAGTAGGCACTGACAATTTTAATTTCAAGAATATTTTTTTCATATCTACACAATTACTAAAATTTTGTACTTTTATGTTTTAACAACAATCTACTATAAATTTAATTACCAAACAATTTGCCAAATGATTTTGTAGACATGTTTTGTTATTTACAAAAAAAGTTTTATCTGCGTTTTAATGTAAATACTACAAAAATAGAATAGAGAGATAATTTTTATTGAGTATTTTTTGATTCCTCGTCACTTTTTCTAGAGATTGCCAATAAAAGTAGAAGTGCCAAAAAAAAACAAAAAACAAAAAAAAACACAAGCAAATAAAAATATTTTTTAATCGTTTTTTTTTTTTATTTTTCCTGTGAGCAAAAACCAAAACTTGATTGAATTTGGTCTAGATTTTTCAACACTACTCATTCATATTTAATTAAAATGCAAATAGAGAAAGACAAATTCAACTACACTCATAGACGCTTTTAAATTGCTTACCAATTATTAATTTTTTTTAATATAATTTTCATTGAAATAAAAAACCAATTACTTTTAATTAATTTTATAGCAATAAATTTTCAATTGAATTTTGACATTTTTGAAACATTTTGAATTTTACTGAATAATATTTTACACGTATGCACTAGACTAGAGCGAGGGGTGGCGGGTGGGGGGAAGGGTAGAAAGAAGATCTCACACATTTTAATATTTGTTCACGAGTTCTCCAAATATATTTTGAACAAATTTAAACCTAGATCCGCATTTGCATGTGTGTGTGCGTTGTATTAGGCGTGAAGCCAAATTGACCTGAGTCAAAGTGATTTCAGAAGTTGAAAATCATTTTAATTAAAATACAATTTAAATTTTATCAAATATAGTAATAGTTTTTTATGTTCTAAATTGTTCACTTTATTTTTGAAAAGGCTCATAAAGGAATTATAGAAAAGATAAATAATTTTCTGGAGTGTATTTATTCTCTGTAACCAATTTTTTATTGATCCTTTTGGCTGCCAAATATCAACATACTGCGAATACTTTATTGAACATACTCATTGTCGATGTCGAAATATTATGGGTTCTAGAAAAGGCAAAAAAAAAAAAAAATTGAATTCTTCAATGAGTATTTTTCATATTTCATGTTGAAGATAAGCCGAAAACAGTTAACACAAAAATCAGATATATTTTTATGGAGTATGTTAATTCTCTAACATCAATTTCTATAGGCATAGTTTCGAAGAAGGACACCATATTATAGAACAGAACCAAAGAGGTAAATTGAAATTCTTCAGGAAAAATTTTTGTTAAAATATAGCAATCCTCTGTCTTGCAAAAGGTCACCAAACAGTGAAAAAGCCCACGAAAGACACTTCAAAATTATTATTACTATTATGTACATGTATTACAAATTTGTATGGGTATGAGAGGCGAAGTAGGTGATAAAAAATCCCGTCAGTTCCTAAAATGTTTATGAATCTCTTTGTGATTTTTTCTGAAAAGGGTTGTCATAGTGAGGATAAGTTCAAACCCCATTCTCAAAAACCAGAAATATTTTATTTATTGTTGTGGAAAAGATCCCAAAAGATAAAGTGAAATTCTTTCTTAATAGAATATTTCTCTTGAATATATCAAATCTCCGTCCTACGGAATGTCACTATACTATAGGAAATGCCCTTTCAAAACCATTAATATTACACTGTGTGCACCGATTTTTCTCTATATTGAAAAAATTAGTTTCTTATGCATTTCACCACTCTGAACACGAGGCGTTCTTAGTTTTTTCAGTTTCATCCTGTTCAAGAGATATTCAATAAATTCCAACTTGAGATTTTTAATTGGTAAAATTCAGACTTCAAGTGTTGTCAAGTTTCAATTTAACAAATATATTTCAAGGCCGGTCGGTATCCTTTCGTAGGAGCCATTCATTATGCTAAAACATTAGTGTAAATGCTGCAAGTTTTGATTAATAAAATGGGTTTCAAAAAACTCATTACCTCGAGAACAAGATATACTCTATACAATAGATGAGATTGTTGTTGAGAAGAGAGCCAGGCATTTAAACTCTGAAGCTACACTGGCTATAGAATTTCCCTCCAGTGATGATTTCCTTCGAACTAACCACGGTAAACCGAAGAATGATTCAGGTTCAATAAAAGAATTTGACGATCCTTTTCTGGCTAAGTTATATGTCATTTCATTTCGAAAGTAGCCACTAGATGAACTCTGTCATGCAGACACTCCCAAACATGTTTGGAGGTTATTTTATGCGTATTTGGATCAAATAGAGAAGCTCTTCTGTTTGAAAAGATATATGTAGATGTTCTTATAGCAATCATTACGGTCTATGTATTATGTGATGCAGAGCTCAATTGCACATACTTTAGTTTGGAATGCTGAGTTTCCCTAGCCCATTCTGGCATAGATATGTTTAAACTCAAAAACTACCGCTACCACCCCTTAATCATTTTGAAGTCATCCGTGCACCACACTTGCATAGCCTTCTGAGAATTTTGATCGTTCCTGTTCCCAGTTTCCATGCAAGTTAGGGAAAGCTCATCTTAACATTTTTAAAATAAAATGCAAAATTTGTCCATGCATTATTAACTTATAATTGTTTTAGTCTACCAAAAATAGAGAAATGAAGTATATTTGAGAAACAGGTTTATTTTATACCTAAAATAAAAATTCGAATATAATAAATTTAGGCCAAATATAACACAATCCATTTTCACAATATCTTGTAACTGTTTTTTTTTTTTTTATTGGACTGTGGACTATTAACCCTTCACGGCTTTCATCAATGCACTATGAAAAACTTTATCGCTAAGGGAATCCTACAATTTGCCAATTAAAAATAACACAACTTTATAATTTTTTTTGTCAGCTTTTTCAGTTTTTAATTACAAAAAATTGTTCAGCGATCAATCTGTTTTTTGTTTTTTGGCTATAACAACGTGAGCATTTTAAATCAAAAACATATTTGCCAATGAATTTCATTTTCATGCATTTCAAAAGCAGATTGTATAGTTTCTGTTTTCTAAGCATTTTCATTATCAATTAGTAAGTAACACTCAGATAAGAAATATTCGTATATAAATAAAAAAAGCAAAATAAAAACAAAAAAGATATACAAAAAAAAAATGTTATAATTAGCAATAAATTACAAAAACTAAGTCCCCAAAAAACCCCAAATAATTACAGAAAAATCAAACGTGTGAAGAATTACGAAACGCGGCACCCGTGTGAGCGAATACTTTAGTGAGCCAGTGTAGCTTTGCCGCTTTTTCTGCGCTGTTCTACACACACACATATACACGCTTCTAGATACTACATAATTTTTATATTCTAGCGTACTTATTTGTGGTGGAAAATGCAAATGCGAGAAGGAAAAGCATTTGAAAAATAAAACTGAAAATGTGTGTTTTTGAAAACTCATGATAATTTTCGTGAATTTTCTTTAGTTGAGAGAAAATCGTCGCTTAGTTAACGTCGTCTAGAACTAGAAGAATTCGAAAATTTTGAACGCAAGAATTGAACTTTTTTGATATTAGTTGATATTTTTTTGTCTATACATATATACTATATATATATATATATATTTGGAACCGCAAGCAACAACAAAACATCTATATAGACAGACAACAACTTTAGCTAAGGAAGGAATTTAGAAGACGAAGAAGAGAGAGATAAAGATAAAAAGTTTGTGAAGACAAGGGTTAAAGTTAAAGTTAAAAAAGAAAAACTTAAATGTATATCAAATTAATTTAAACGTGACAATTAATATTTTGAAAAAAAATTTGAGAATTTTGCAACGCAAAAAAGAAGTGAACAAAATTGCAACCAAACAAAAAAAAAAAAAAAAAATTTGAAATTATCTTTTTCTTTAAATTAAATTAATAATATTTTGTTTCTACTTTTTTTCAGCGAAATCAGTGTTTGTGTTTGTGAATTTATAATTTTTTTCGGGTGAAGATTGTGTTGTAAGCAAAAATAAAAAATAAAATTGAATTAATTTAAAAATTTAAAGGTTAACTTCCTTACGAAACGAAAAAAATTATATCATTTTTTTTTTGTGCTAAAAAAAAAAAATATATAATTATAAGTAATTTTTTTCTGTTTGTTGTATAAATAGCAACATATCCTGTGAATACACCGTACTCAGAAAAAAACAAAAACTGTTTTAAACAATATCTCAGATACTACATCGAAAGTGCTTGAGAACACAGCGCATTAAATATACATAAATATATATCTACATATATTCTATTCGTATACTTATATTCATCGAAAACTTTTCAAGGTGAGTTTATTTTTAGTAATTCGAAATGGCTGCGCCACCGATTTTTCATCTATCTTGCTTATTTTTCTTGCCGAATTTTTCGCTATTTTTCTATCATTTTCCGCTGGCACATACGACCAGCGAAATATCTCAAAGATATTTTTTGTAACTTCTATGAATATGACACAAGATTCATGTGTTAAATGGGTGACAAATTGCGAAAGTGTTTTGTTTTTGGCATTATTATGGTTGTTGTTATTATTATTATTATTTGTTATTGTTGTTTCAAAGCACACATACATACATACTCTATCTACTTATATATCGCATATCTTTGTTGGTTCTCCTAAAAGCATTTGAAAAATTTTGTCTCTGAAACATAAACAAAACATTTAAGTGTATGTAAGCGAGAAAATTTTCAAGAAATTATCTAAAGGTCGTCAAAGTGGCGCAAGAATATCAAAAATAAGTAATCAAGAATTGTGAATATTATATGAAGCGAGAGCGGTATTACGAAATTATTGTCATCTATGCGTTTTTAGTGTGCTTATTTCTAGCGTTTTGCTGTTGCTGCTGGCTGCTACTGGTCGAGCATGCACGTAATTTGAAGAAAGCTATATACAATATATGTATGTTTGTATGTATTAACTAGTTGCACACTGTCGTGGACAAAAATCTGAAAACATTTATCGAATTTATGATAATCAGCATATGCCCCGCCGCGGTGATTTAGATGCAACGTGCTAGACCATCATCTCCGGGGCCTCGGGTTCGATACCCTGTAAGGTCAAGGTCGTATGCGATACTTTCACAGCTTAAAAATTTTGCATATTACTTGCAATTTTAAATTAGCATCAATATAACAAATTCATTCTGCATAATGCCAGCCAACTGACTTAAAGAACCAATAACTGTAACGGCTTTATTTGGCATATACAATAGCGTGCCATCTGGTGGTAATGCCATGGAAAAGCGAAGACCTCAACCTTCTTCACTAATTGTAATCCAAATAGGAGCTATGACACAATTCGCGGAGAATCGGTTGTGATGGGTCAGTCATTTACTCAAATGATAATTAACAGATTAATGAAACTGAAACTAGCCACTAAGCCTAGTTACAGCCCTATGCTCCTTAGAGGAATTACACGGGAAATTATGAGGAAAATGCGGAAATTCCTTTTTTTAACATGTAATGTGTAAATAAATAAATAAATTAGGTCTCAAAATCGGTTAATAGTAGCGCTGCTTGTAAAATTTAAAAAGAAACATGATCAATGGCTCAATGGATTCAGGCAAATATCGACAGAGTTAGGATTATCAAAAATTTTTGTCTTTATTCCCTTGTTTGGGACTACTCATTTCGCAATACTTAATCGCTTTTGATGAAACCCAATGGTTTCAAAGACGAAATCGAATTTGCCATGCAGGCTCTTTGAACTTTTGCTATTCAGAACTGGCATAAAATCATTAGACTCTTTTGTATGAGGATATATGTTCAACACTTACAAAATACAAAACAGAAAAATATTTCGAAATTTTAACCAAAATCTTCACTGCATTTCTAATAAAATTTGTTCAACATAATTTTATATCCTTTCACAGCTTAAAAAGGTATCTATGTTTTAGCACTCAAAGATTATTTACACAAATCTTGCATCAATACCTAATAGAAGGAAAAGGCAGTCAACTGTCCGAATGAAAATTCAAATAGTTGATACATTCAGGAAGGTGCGCGATTTACATATCGCTCATTTACTAAATAACTCAAAAAAACGATTTTGCAGAATACGCGTTTAAAGCTTTCAATTGACTCCCACTTTGCAGAAAAAAAAAGAAATCTTATAATTCTCGTTTTTTTACACAATATGAAGCGTGACATAATGAATAATTCTGCATCATTAACTCAAAAATCGTGCTTTTTGACTTATGACAGTCTTTTAGTAAATGAGCGATATGTTCATAATAAAAATTTCATAGATATTTCAAGAGAGTATTGTCTGGATTGCCGAAAAGATTGAAAAATTTTCCTATTTCCTATTCACTCATTTTGTCATGTCGTCACTCATTTTCAAACATTACCTTTTAGCACGCGGCAGCGTCACAATCGAAATCGCATCACACCTGAATTAATCGGCATTGATGATCGTACTTCGTTTTCGGTGATCTACGTAAACGCTCAACATTTCGTCATCATCGTCATTCAAATTTTTTGCCATCAGGCTAAACTGATCATCAACAAGCAGGAAGTAGCCCACCAATCGCTGCAATCGCTTTCTAAAAGAAAGAGAGAGATAGCAAATATAAATAAAGAAAGAAAGATAGAGAAAGAGAGAGGAGAGAATAAATAGTTTTTATCAAGTATAGATATTCTAAAAATTTATATAAAATCATCAAGGTGTTAAAATCAATTCGTTTTGGTCTGGTACCACAGACATCCAATTATGAATCAATATAACCTGCGATTTTAAGCTAGTATCAGTATGTTTTATTAACTAATTCTTCAAATAGAGATCTTTCTCAGTTTCATAATTTAACTTCTAAGTAGGAAGCTTACTTAGCTGCAATCAAAATACATGAGTTAAAGTTGAGATTTAGTTTCAGACTCTATTAAAATTTCAGGTTCGATTAAGGTTCAACATAGGTAGTTGAATATTGTTTCATATTGTTTTTTAAAACTGCCCACAATTACTTAAATATATTGTTAAGGCAGTGAATTTATATCGGCAGGCTTTAATTGTCTAAACCGGTCAGACGTTGATTTCCTAACTCAACCGGCACTGAGATATTTGTCAATTTTCGTTGGTTTGTGGTACCACAACGGTATCGGTACAACAGTCAGTGTTCATCGGTACTAGATCGATTGTTAAAGTACCACAATCTTCTATGAATTTTTGAGAAAGTTATAGGGCGAAAAGTCGTTTGCATATGTTTAATGAAAAGTTTAGAGGTTAGTTTTTAAATTTTTTATTCTTTCAAAGGCCTGTGCCTGAATAGTCTACGAAAATTAATCGGTTTCCGGATTCGTACTACTCAGTTTTTAAAAAACTATTGAAATAAACCTGTATATGAGAAATAACCAGATTCCAGAAGCATTTCAACTAGATTTCACAAATCATTTTAACTTTGGGCGCTCAAACACTTTTGTGCCCAGCTGTACATATATTGTGCTTGAAACCGTCAGAGACATTCGCAAACACTCACAGTATATTCGTCGTATATGCGTTCGCAAATATCCCAACAGATTTTTAAATGCTTACAGTTCTGCTTGATCTATTTTCAGCATTATCTAAGCAGAAAAGAGCTTTAGAAAAATATATAAAATTTTTTTGTTTTTCTTTTTATTTTAGTTTGTTTGTCTTTCAGTGATGTAATACGTGCCAGTTGCTATTATTTTTTTCTTCTTCTTCTTATCTTGCTGTTCTCTTTTAATAATGAAAATTCTATAGAATCGGAAATTTTAGCATTTTAGCAAATTGCGGTTAAGTTTTTCAAAACTTTGTTCACACGAAATTGAACGAAATGAAATCGAAATAAGAAAATCGCACATTTGCTTTCAATTTAACAGTTGTCGTACAATTCTCAACCGCACTGTGTTGTATTCACTATAACATACTATACTATGTACATACATACATATACATTAAACTATATATATATGTCTACATACAATGTATCCACGTATCCACAAGATATCTACATTTTGCAGCTCTATCGTTCATTTTATGCATTTTTGTTTTTGTATTGTATTTTAGAATCTCACCACACACAGAAAAACAAAAAACCAAGAAACGAACATTTTAATTTTGAAACCTGAGGATTTTGAAAACAACAACATGAAAATTCTCTATGTGCTTCTTTTTGATTGTGTGTGTGTGTGTGAGTGTGAATCTTTTTCTCTTTTTCCTATTGATTTCTATTGCTTTTTCGTTTCCTCTCTACGAATTTATATATTTCATATTAAGTTTTTGTTGGGATCGCACAGAATTTCAAATTTAAAAGCGAATTTTTTTCTGAACATTTTTTGCTAAAACTTTGCTACTTGCAGAAAAATTTATGGTTTCACTAGCCACTGACAGTCTCTCAGTCATTCAGCCCGTCAGCCCGACTGGATGGCTGGCATATTTTGACGCATTGCGTCTAAAATTATAATCTATGTATATTTATTTTTGTATTTTTCAGTTTCCTCGAATTTTTTGTTGTTTGAGGTTGTACATCTGGAAGATAATAATGTGTGGTCTTTGCTATATAAGTATATGCATATAAAATGAGTTAAAGAACTGTGACGTTGTGTAGGTCGAAGAAGTGTTGGCGAAATACGACCCAAAAATCGCTTAAGCCCCAAGTTAGACTTTGTCTAAGCTTATAAACTGAAAACTCAAATTCCAACCTCCTTGGTTTTAAAATATCTGAGTGTGATTTGAAAGTAGAGAGGATAACAACGGACAAGCCAGTCGTAACCTGATGTTCCACAAAAGCTCTGTTCTCTCATTATTTTCTATACAAAATCTCTGAATTCCATTTTTCTTCTTACGGCCCGACTTACTCATAAATGGAGCAAGTGTATTGAACTGAAGTACTTTGGATAAGATAAAAACCAAGCATGAAAAAAGGTCGAGTTACATTTTTCAAATGTTCTAATTAGTGATGTAACGGTTGTCAGTTTAGTGGATGCGGATTCGGTTGCGAATTCGAATGTAGAAAAAAATTTAAAACAAATTTACATTTTCAAAAAAATACTCAAAACTCAATTTCATATTATAGTTATTTTCAGATTCTTTAACGCGGCGTCAATGAACATCCTTTTTGTTACACCGTCAATGAACTGGGTGTGTGACACCCGATTAGCAATAAATCCTTAAAATAAAACTAAATTTTTTTTCACGGGTTTAAAGCGAAAAAAGGAATAATATAAAAATATTCTCTTTTTCTTAAATAATTTTGTTTGAAACAAAAAGATGAGATCAACAAAATTAACCTAAAACCACAGCTTGGGTTTAATATACTCATGTTCATTGACGCCGGATTAAGGAAATATTTAGATCAACATAGAAAATGAAGTTTTTATATAACAGCGGCGGTTACACTATTCCTATTTTCTAGCGTAAATACTGTTGTCAGTATTAATTTAGATATGAATACTTATTAGGCCGGTGCGATTTGTATGAAATAAAATTATTCGATACCGCGCCTTCGAAATTATGATTCCTCTTGTCATTATAAACAAAAAGTTATTCTACGACATAGGTCTAAAATGAACTTAGAGGTTACGGAATTTGATTCTTATGGAAAATGTTCGGTTTATATAGAATTTTCAAGACAATTTTAATTTTTGTAATTAGTTTTTCTGTGAAAATTGGTGCTGGCGGTTTTTTTCGGACGAGGAATTCATTTCTGATATTCGTCCGATGGGGCCCTATCGAACATCGCAAATTTTTTTTATTTTTTTACAGTTTTCAGTTCAAATTTTATTAAAAAACACAAATTTTTCTTTACTTCCTTACTTCATTCATTTATTTAAATTCTTTTTAATAATGACAATTTATTATTTTTTGCCGATAATTATGAAAATAACGATGTAATATATTTTAATATATGTTAAATTGTGTTTTAAATTCAAAGATTTCCCTGAAAATCTTTTTTGGTCTCCATCCGAGTCAATTTCTTTCGGCTTTCTAAATAGCTGTTTACAATGGGGCATTATTTATTTTGAGTTTTTCGTTTCGGAAAAAAATAAAGCTCAAACATTCAGTTTTATTCCCGAGCAAGAAAACAAAACTCAAAAAATAATTTTTAATCCAGAGCGAAAAAATTAAACACAACCTATGTATAGTAGCGGTAGTTCCATTTAATAATAATGTTCAGTAAAAATAATTGTCTTATAATTCTCATTTACTTTGTAATATTTTCACTGATGAGAAATCGTAGCGGGTTCCGTAATGATCGCCTGATCTGATCTGATTTTTTGGTATTTTTCTGGCATCATTGTTAAGCAAAAACATAATCAAATAACAATACCAGATCGCAAAAATTAAAATCAAGCAATAATTATAATCGTTGATCGAAAAAATTATAATCACGAAATAATTATTAAATTTCAATTTTTTTTATTCCTTATAATGATTACGGTCCCTGGTTAAAAGAGACTGAGAACTTTCTATAAAATTTAATGGAAATTTTACAGTTCAGTAAAATTTTCAAAACTTCGATCTTCTTTCGGTTTTAGTTGGCATAATTATTAATTTATTTTTTTAGAAATGGAAAGCTGTTCAGATTGCGTCAATTGCACAATGGCTATTGATGGAGATTATAAATTCCTACTAACAGATTTTAGGGAATGCAGCTTATGTTTCGAAAAATACCGGTTTTTATTTTATTTTTTTGATAAAGCCCATCAGTTTATCTAAGTATCTCTCAAGATTGCGAAGGTTAAGGTGTAAAGAATTCGTCTCAATTCCAAATTTTTTGCAATACATGTCGAAAATATGGCGTAACTGTGGTATATTTCATTTACAAATTTCCTGCTTTCTCTCAGACGAAAAATGATGCATAGTTGGGGAAAATGCAATCTGATTAATGAGTGAAAAGTTATGACTAAAAAATCAATTATCAATCATAAACTAATTAGTTCTGTTAGTCATTTAGTCACGTAGCATTGACTAATGACGAACGATTTTAGTTGTAACCATGACTAAAATGATGATTACGATTTGATTTGTTTTCAATATGAATTAGAAGAGACACCTAAGTGACAAATGCGAAATCCTATTTTATGGGCAGTAACCTAAGTACTCCTTGATTTTACTTAAACGAATTCTAATTTGGACCAAAACGCACTAAGTGGGAATGAGGGAAAACATTTTTAAGATTTTTGTAGATGGAAAATTTTTAAAATAAAAATCTCACAAAACAGATTTTTAAAGTAAAAGTACATTTTATTCAGGAAATTAACCTATCAGTTCGTTCTAGAAAATTAACAAATCATCAGTGAAAAATTCTTTATAATTTAGGATACTACAATTCCACCTAAAATATGAGCAAATAAACTAAAATGTTTTTCTATTATTTATATTCATACATTTAAAGCTGATGTATCATTAATGAAATGTGTAAATGCTTGATTGTTGTATTCGTATTAATCCAATTTTAGACTATGATATTACCAAAAAAAAAAAAAAACAATGATAATAAATGCTAATCAATTGAAAGCTCAAAGGAAGGTAAAAAAAAAATAAATAAACTTTCTGAACTTTCTGTATGACGCATAAGCGATACATAATGCATATGATGAAGAGGTACTAAAAATAAATAAAAACAAAAAAAAAATTTGTGATATAAAGTTAATTTATAACAACAGGTACGAGTATAACTTCATACAAATGAACGAAAGTACGAAGGTACGAAGATAACTGGAAATGTAGTGCAACTCTTCAGTAAACATTAGCAGCAACTGGTAATGAAACTAATGGCATACATATATAAGTACACTAGCGGATCCTAGGGGAGGAACGGGGTTTGTTCCCCTTCACCGATAAAAACCTTACCCATTTTTATCGTTGGCCATGAAACAAAAACAAAGTTTTAGAGGGACGAGAAAATTAAAACCCCCTTTCGAAAATGTCTAGATCCGTTAGTGCATATGCGCTTACATAGATAAAGAGTTGATTGTTCAAAAATACAGACAAGTGGTAAATTGTAAGGTAGCCGATAAGTAAGTAGTACCCGTAAGAACTTTACTATGTTGCATATTTAAAAAAAAAAAAAAACAAAAGTTGAAATCATCAAGAAAAAAAGAAACTGAAATCAAAAGAATAAAATAGTTTAAAAGACATATTTTTTTGCAAAGAAAAATCCATATAAAATTTTTAAAAAATATGCAATTTGTACATACATCTAGATATTTTTCCGCAGATAAAATGATTGAAATATTTTTCGCACAAAAGCATCAATATATGTATAAAATTTGGATGTCATTAATCACCATGCTTTAATTGAAAACATAATATTTTATATAATCTTGCATATGCACATGAATATTTTTATCTATTATTTTTTCTAATTAAAAAAGAGAAAAAAATCACGCTATTAATGTAAAAACATTTAAAACTTTCAGTGCATGTTAATTAATTGAAATTTTTTCATTTGAAATGCAACGTGAGTTAGAATTTTTTATTTAAACACATGCAAAATTAAATCAATTTTTGCATGCCTGTCTAATTAAACAAAATGAAAATTGAAACAGAAAAAAAAGTCTAAAAAACTAAATGCAATAAATAATAAATTCACTCGCTCGTATTCAATCAAAATGAATGAAAAACAAAACGAAACATTCCCAATTTCGAATGGGTGCATTCATTGGAACACACGCCCACATTCATTGCATTCATTACATTTTAAATACAAGTTGATTGCTTTGAGTACACTATATATTACCACTGGCACCCTGTGTTGGATTATAAAGCGCGCTGTTATTTATTTTTTTCTTTTTTTTTGTAATAGCAAAATATTTTAGTTATTCCTTATAAAACGAGTAGATTTCGAAAATAGTTCATATTCCTTTGTAATCGCATTTAAATTAGTTTTGCATGTATTTTTGTATGTATGTATGTATGTAAGTATGTATGTATGTATGTATGTATGTATGTATGTATGTATATATGTCTTAACATTATCAAACAGTTGTAGGGACAATGGCGAATGATAGATTTCAAATTTATGTGGAGAAGATTATAAAATGGAACTTCTTTTACTTAACAACACACCATGAGGAACCTAGATCGAGCTTTTCGCATCCATTCATGTTGTGTGAGCTATATTTGAATAAATTATGTTCGAAACAAAATAACTTTAAACCTCTTGCGGCACCAATAAACACTATCCGATTCTAAAACTACATTTGGCATAATGTTTGGCAGAGCTGTGGAGTTTAAAAAATATTTTCGGCCGAAAAACTTAATAAAGTCGTAATTTAGGTTCAAAATTTCGGGATTTTCAAGATCATTTGGAGCATTTTGATTTCAAAAATTTGTTTCCACCTTTGTTTATCTGAATGACTAAAAACTTAACTAGACTGTTACTTTTCGATTTAACAATATTATTGGCTAAACATCGTGTCCCAAAAATTTGTTGCTTTGTGAACAGTTTTATACAGTCACTTATATAGTCACTGTACATATTTGATTGACATTTTTTATCAATGTTAAATTTGAAATAAATAGAAAAAGGCATTCTATTTTTCAATGCCATTCAAATTTAATTAACATTACCATTCAAATTTTCATTCATTTTCAATTTTATATATTTATTGTACAACTATCATTTGCAATATTTTTTTTCTTTGCAATAACTGGATATTATTTTTTGTTCCGTATTTTTTTAATGCAAAAAAAAAAATACTTTAGAATAACAAATTAAATTAGAACTATTGAAAAGTAACGTTAAATTAAAATTGAAATTGATAGGAAGCTTTGAGAAAGAATCGAAAAATCATTTGAATGCTATCATAAGTGCTCTCAATCTCACCCTGTAAAATGGTTACTTTGATGTTTTTCATTGAATTTGTCCTTTCAAAGCCCTCAGCCCATTCGACCACTGTATTTCGCTCAGAAAAAGAAAAAATAAAATTTTCTAGAGAAGAGTAAAAATTCAGTTAAGGGAAAGATTCAAGAATTAGAAAAGTAGGGGATAACTTTATACTTCCACCGCCCCATTAACAAAGCTCATCCTTAAAACATAACTATCCAGCATATGTCTCTTTCTTCTTGAGAATAATGACAAAGATAATCCTCTGTAGTATGACTTTTATCCTTAATTTTCGATGACAACCATATTGGCCATGCTCTAACCACATGCAATGTGCACTCAGGTTAGCCAGCGACCTGCGATTGGCCAATTCATCAGCCTTTTCGTTAACAAGAAAACTACAGCGCCTTGAAATCCATATAAATCGCAACATATTACTTATAACGAGTAACTTATAAAACCCCAGGCCGCCGTAGCCTAGTGCAGAGGTGTCGAGTGTGAAGGCCTCATCTTGCGTGGAGAGTTCTACAGACGATGAAATGACACACATGTCATGATAAAAAAGTTGTGCAATTTCATGGACAACAATGGAAAATTCAAAATGATTGGCAACTCCATAGGTATAGTCATGAAGTATCCGAAGTATCATGAATTTTTTTCTTTAAATATTTCATGTAATATTTGTACTAAATCGTTAAGTGTAGTTTAAGATAAAAATTTGAAGAGAAATAGTGAAGTATTTAAAAGCCGGACGCTCCGACCGCGAAATTGAAAAAATCAACCCGAGCCACATAAGGTTTCCGCGGGCAGTGTAAAATAATAATCTGTAGAGGTCAAGAACCTGTAAGGGGGGGGGAAACTTCTAATATTTGACAAAATAGCGGATTAAAAAGCAGGATTGTCACTTATGGTTTATAAAGCTAGTACTTGAACCTGTATTTTCCGTCTGCAAAGGAAAACGAAAAGATACATGCTTTTGCATTAAAGAGCGTCTTGTTCAGACAGGCAATCCTGCAGCTATGCGAACAATTTCAATTACTTATTTGATGATATGTCCTTTTGTAAATCGATGGCAAAATTAATATTAACATTTTAATATTAATATTAAAACTCAAAACCTCCTATCCAATTGAAGTCTGTTTGATCGAATATTTTTTTTAACTAGAAATTCTACTAAAAATTGTTTAAGTTTTTATGTTTAAAGAAATTGGGTTTTTTAACTAAAAAAGGAAAAAAAGCCAAATGTTATCGGTCAAGATTACACAAAAAAAAAGTATTTTTATTTTATATTATCTTTCAGAAATAAACTTGTTTATCTCAACTTCTTATACAATATTTTTAATTTTTAAGTAAATATTTTGTATGTATGAATTCAAATTAAACCCCAAATAATGTTCATGATAATCAAAATAAATAAGTACAAAAAAGAAGTCGAATGTAGGTAGAGAAAATTTTGTATGAAAATCAATAAAAAATTAGGGTTATGTTAGATTATATGGTATTCTTAATTTATAACATTTTTCTTATGATAACAATATTTACTTAAATCGTAATACCACAACCTGCTTCACCCTTTTACCATCAAAAATATTAACAAACCCAGAGCGTGCATAGATGTCATCAACCTAATCACATAAAAAATGTTTATATGTAAAATATATTAAAAGACAAGTTTTAGCTTTAAAATTCTTTTAATGAAAATATTAATAAATTTTCAATTTTAAATTTGCTCTGATTTAATAAGGATGCGCATATGTTATAGTACATACACTGCGCGTCAAATGAAAGTATACATTTTTACCCATTGTCAATATAATATGTTCACACTTGCACTAAATTTATTCGTAGAGCAGACCGTTATCTCAAGAAACTGAAAACACAAAAATTATATTCATTGCTAGTAAAATGAGATTTACTTATTTAAATGATGATTGTTTGTATTTTCAAATACGGAGGCGTCATTTGAAAGTATAAATTTCGTTGGTGAAAAATAAAAATTCGAAAATTTTGATTATACGGAATTACTATTGGAAGTGAACTGTAAGTGTAGTGGACATCATTTTTTTATTCTCTTTTTTATAATAATTTTTATTCAAAGTGAAAATGCGAAAAATCGAAAGTGTGCGATATTTGATTGTAAAGGATAGAGAATCAGGGGAAAAGTACGCAACGATTTCTAAAAAATACTCAATTTCAATCGGAGGAGCAAGGAAAATATTTGAGAACTAAAAAATGAGAAAGGCGTGAAAGACTCAGTATAGAGGAGGCCCGCCGACTTATGAAGAAGCAAATTGCATTCAACCCCGAAATATTAACACGAGAACTAAATGAGCGATTGGACTTGGATGGATTTGTCAGCAAAGAAAGTTGAGATAACTGGGGTTAAAAAACTACACGGCACAAGAGAATCCACTGATTTCCGCTGTAAACCGAAAAAAAGGCTGGCGTTTGCAAAACATTATGTTAACATGCCGAATTCATTTTGGAACAGAATAATTTGGTCGGATGAGTCCAAATTTAAGCTAAAAAAATTCTAAAAAGTGGAAACGAGTTTGGTGTAAGCAATTAGATCGCTTAAAACCCCAGTGTTTGCAATCGACAGTAAATGGGTCCCTGATGGTTTCGGGCTGTTTCCCTATATCTTGTGTGAGAAACACAGTTAAAATGGCAGCCGGATGAATGCAGCCTCTTACGTTCACATTCTACACGAAAATCTCGCTACAAGTGCGGAGAAAAATGAATTTGGGACCATTTGCCTTCCAACAACATAACGACCCCAAGCACACATCACACTTTGCCATTCGGTTTTTTGAAGAAAACTTAATTGAAAAGCTCAATTGGCCCGCTCAGTCACCTAATTTAAACCCGATTGAGCACTCGTGGTCAATCTTGGATACAAAAATTCCAGTGAGCAGTCGCACAAATCTCAGGACCTTTTGGACAGTATATATAGTATACAGAAACGCATTTGTCAGGTCATACAGAATAACGGTGGTAATATCAATTACTAAACTTTATTTTTAATTCAGATTTATGTTTAATTGTGTTGAATTTATACTTTCATTTGACGCCATTGTTACAACTCCGTTTTTTATATTTTTTAAAAAAAGTTACTTTTACTTACAGTGTATATATTGACTTAAGATAGATACTGTGCAAGTTTATTCATCGATATCATTCAGGGACTCTGGTTGATTTTATTTTAGGAAGCATGAAAAACATGCTCGCTTAAAACAATGGAATTTTCAGTGAAGCTTATACTATGTTCTGCGTTGAAATGTTCAATCGGCATATATATCAAACGAAACTACGAAAATGAGGTGGTTTCAAAGAAATTGCGTCGAAACCGAGCAAAAATTCTAAAGCAACCCTGAATGCGTTCACTGAAGTGAATTTTCTCTGACATTTATATTCTGACATTTATATTTTGCTTACAACATGATTAATATGGATAAAAGAAAATATAAAAAACCGAATTTGTGGAGTGTGCGGGAAGAGGAGCTCATAATCGAGGTATGAACAGCAGGGCTGCATAATGGTTGTGGTTGAATGAAACAAGGTACATAACAATTGACGCTTTCTCCTATTCACTTTTATTTTGTTGACAAATATTTCGTTTATCATTTTGATCCTTTTCGTATTCAAATTTATTCAATATTAGCAATAATTATATTAGCCGCCGGCATTTTACAACAAGAAATAAAGAATGAACTGTCAAGCGAAACCATAATCGAAACCAGCTTCACAATGTGAATGATTGAAGTTTCGTTCAAAACCATTTGCCCCTGGAGAGCCAAGACCTAGCTTTTTGCATCCACTCATGTTGTTTGAGATATATTTACAAACGAGTGGGAGGGACCTACAGTTTTATGCCGAATCCGAACGACGAAGTGAAAAGCTTTTCATAGGCATTTTTTTTACTCTTGGAGGTTTGCCATTGCCAACGAAGATGTGGGGCCGTGTAGAAAAATTTGTATTTTTTAAACAAAATTTTAGCCAGTGTGTATAAATTAAGACATGGAAAATGTTGTCAATAAATTATATTTTTAAAAATCTCAAAGTCTTAAAGAGTTCTTTAATTCAACTGCTTTTTTGGAGTAGGGTAACTAAGTATAGAAGATCTGCAATTAAATTGAGTTCACTGGTATGTGTAGCTCCTACTATGTATTCAGATTTCTTGTATCATGTGCTCAATTCACACAACAAAATAATTTTCCAATAAAATATTTCTTATCAAAAAGTCATCAGGGTCACCCTCAAATTTGTTTTAGTACTGGATCAACCGTTAAAAATAATAACCAACTATTTTCTAAGAAAATATTTCTTGGTGGAAAATATTTGGGGTCCCAGAAAGCCACGATCACTTAAGTCCAACTTTTTTCTAAAGAAATATCATTGGTCGCGTTCTGAAGTATCAGAAAAATAATTTTCGCAATTAAATGGCTACTGCTCAATACCATTTTTGTTGATCATAAAGTGATCAATTTGCATTTATAAGACACTCAAGCACCAGTGGCGAAGCAGGGAGAGACGTCTTCTGAACGCGACCATTATCATATTCACTTGTTTTTAAACTTGTCAAAAAAATTATTTTTCGATAAGATGTTTTTGTATTTATGACATGACAAACAGATTAATATAAAGCACTAAATTAATTGAGCAGGTAAAAGTGATCAATAGAATATACGATTTTCTATAGCTGTATAAATTTTAACAAACGGAAGGTATTAGAAAAACTTTAAGTACAAATCAAATCAGAGGTCGAATCATCTGAGTCTCGTCACGTAAGTCACACAAAAATACATGCAAAATACTTCCTGTTTCAAGACGAGTTGTACGTTCACAGATCAGGCGATTCTATTCCAGTTTAATTTTCACAGCTCACTCTGTCTCATTACAGCTGGGTCACAGTTCTGTGTTACAGTGAAAAATGCTTTCAATGAAATATAATAGAATTAAAGAAAAAATTAAATCTCACCAAGTAATTTTGTTCTAAATTCCAACTGTGCTTGGTTATACTGATCTCACTCTCCTCTT
The DNA here is from genome assembly GCA_963691655.1 of Toxonevra muliebris. Taxonomy (NCBI): domain Eukaryota; kingdom Metazoa; phylum Arthropoda; class Insecta; order Diptera; family Pallopteridae; genus Toxonevra; species Toxonevra muliebris. Next base: position 41,486,322 of record OY829328.1, on the reverse strand, counting down.
CTCCGCCACCAATTCGATCATCAGTTTTTCTTCACAGCATGTCTAAATATTAGACCGTATAGACAAATTAATGCCGACTAATGTCTGCGTCGATCATTAACTTTCGACTGTGATCTATTAAAAATTGTTGTTGTTTTTTTTCTGTTACTATGTTACATACATACATACATATATGTATATATGTACATTCGTTTGCTTGTGTAGCGCAATTGTTGCACTCGCATGTTGCAATCTTCGAGTTATACTAGATACTTATTTACTATACTAGATACATAGATACTTAGCTATGCGTATATGTGCTAAAAAGATATATGATCGTATATATTTGGCGCCCGCATAAATGAAATGCACTCAACTACGATAGCTTGTGATTTTCTTCAGATTATTTTCAATTTTTCAACTTTTCAGTTTAAGTTCTTCAAATTCATCTTGTAGAAATTATTTAGTTTTTGTTTTTCTCTTTTAATTTTTTCAATATATTTATTTTTTTTTCTTTTTGTCTTCGATGTATTATATACTTTTGCAGCTTAAACGCTTCGTTGCATTCGTCGTTATTTTGGCGTAGTTTTTGCGCTCTTCTAAATGCAGCGTGTCGCTCTATAGAATGGCCTCATTATATTTGTTGTTGTTGGGTTTTTATGTAGATATTGTAAACATTCTTTTTAATAGTTGCATGTTAGATGCATACCTACATGCATACATAAAAACATGAATTTAATTGCTATTTGTTTTTCTTATATTTTTTTTTTACAATTTAATTTTGACTTTTACGACCACAGCTAATTTCTTCTTCTTCGCTTCTTCATTTCTTTGCGTTTTCTATGCTCTGAATATGTCAGTTTTATGTTAACAATTTATAAACATATTTGTTTATATGTTTGTTTGTTCGGTCTTTATAATTATAATACATACATATGTTTGTTTGTATTATATTTTTACTTTTGATTTGGTTGGCAAGTGTTTTCTTTTATGATTTAATTAGTTGTGATTTTTTCATAGATAAAATGAAATTCAATCGTATTGTATTCGTTGACCTATAATAAATGAAAGCTGAGAATATTTTCCCAGGACATTCTTTTTCCTTTAGTCAGAAATACTAGGATCTCTTCGGAGAATTGAACAACATGTTCCATGGGAGTAGCTTGTTGATTTCACATACTCACTATACATAAGAAAGCTTTTAAATTTTTGGTACTACTTTTATTCAAATGCTCTTAAACAAGGTTATTAATAGAAAATTGTTTTTGAATCCAAAAGTATCCAAACACGAATATTATGACAATTCCAAATTGGTCTAAATTTTAATATTTTTTTTCTGTAACTGGAACTGTAATCGGTCCAAATCGGTTTCATAGTCTTAGTTTGTATCTTCTAAACTTCTTAAGATTTTTAAGTGGATTGTGTGAATTCAAAACAAGTATAAGGAGTGAGATTGAAAAAATCTTAACACACGTTTTACCTAATAATTTTTTTTGGGTGTAAAATTTAAAAATTTCTTTGATCTAGTTAACTTTGAAAAATATGTCAGTTGTTATTTTTAATGACAAACATGTTAATTTATTTTGAGTTAGATCAAAATGAGTGAGGAAAAAGAAGTACGTCTTAAAATTATTAAAAATGTTCAAAAAAATCCAAAGGGGTCCTACAAAAAATTGGCCAAAGAATTGAAGGTCTGCCGTCAAACTGTTTCCAAAGTTATTAAACAGTTACAGGAGAATTTGACCATCGATAGGGAAGAAAACAAGGGCCACATGATATTAGGAAAGCATATTGTAAAGATCTCCAAACACATCTGGTAGAAAAGCTGCCCGGTTAGCCCAGTGTTCTGACTATTTGGTGCGAAAAGTTAAAGCCAATGCAGGTTTGAAAACATACAAAGTCCAAAAAGTTCCAGACAGGAATGCTACAAAAAATTTAGACGCCAAAAGTAGGGCTCAGAAATTAAAATCGAATTTTATACCAGAATGTTCATGTTGTATAATGGACGACGAAACGTATGTACTGGGAGATTTTACGCAGCTTCCGGGTCAAAATTTGTATGTTGCCGATGTCGAAGAGCAACTTAGAAGCAAGTCATTTGTTACAGTGGGATCTATAAATACCGAAATATACATCAAAGAATGTTTGAAGAAAAGACTTCTTCCTTTCATAAGAGAGCACAATGTGTCCACATATTTTTGGACCGATTTGGCATCTTGTCACTACGGCAAGAAAGCTCTGGAGTGGTACCAAAGTAATAACATAGTTTTTATATTTTATATATGTTAAGATTTTTTCGATCTCACTCCTTATCGTCGTCTGAGAATCGATTTGGCGTATAGGTATACGAATAAATTTTGTCGGCTCTACATGGAGGCATAATGCAATAACAACAACATTGAAGGAAACTGCAGGGCTGATGAGTTGGCCAGACAGAGTAGTAACCTTCCCCTGTATACGGACAGGGGAAGGTAAACTAATGCTGAAGAATAGGGTCGTGCATGACGCCAATAGGTTTTGGGCAGACGAAAGCACTTGCTTTACGACTAGGCTAATGTGGCCGAGTGGATGAGGTTTCCGTGTCGCGCAGTGGTATCACAATGGACCCGTTTAGGGTCTAAGTGAATTGGTCATAAAGACTGACTGCCACAATAATATAACAACGATTCCATTATTTATGTACGTAGAGTGAGTGGCTTGGTTCTAATACAAACAATTCGGTTTTTGCGTTATTCTGGAAAAAGTAATATAATTTTTAACAAAAAACATTTTTTCCAAGGACAGTATAATACATTTCTCAACAGTTTTTGTTTTATCGGCCCATTAATAAAAAAATTCGGTTTAAACCCCCATTTTCAAGTGGAGGAATAGGAGATGGAGGAAAAGTATGTGTTCAAAAACTGATTAGCCCCTGAAGACCCCATTTTCCCGACTTTCCGATTGTGGTAGAACTAGATATGATGGAGAAAAACTGAGTACGCAGTCGTAATCAGTGACCCCAAATTAATATAAAACCGTTCGAAAATCTCGCTCAAATAATTTTTATTGCACTGTGTAATCACCCATAAATGAAAAAACCAAGATCCGTTTATATTTAGTTTTGCTCCATTCCGGAATGAGATTTCGGAATTTTGTGCCCGAAGTTATGTTTCCACTGATAGGCAATTATGAAGCTCTTAGTGAATTTATAAGTTTTTTCTTCTCTTTCTTTATATGGAATATGCTTTTTAATTTAAACTTTAAATGAATTCTGAGAAATTAATATACATAAAGTAGCAAAAACCTGAAGCTTTCATTTTCCATATCCATGCATAAACGCTAAATAGTGATGTTGTAAAATTGTACACTTCGGGGCATTATTGACCTATAGAAGATCACAATTTCAACTCTACATAAATTAACGCTTTAATACTTTGGACAATTTAATAAAACGTTAAGTTTCCCATTGTATTTCGAAAGATTTTTTGCAGTCTTTGATATTTTGGTTTGGTTTGGTTTTCTATAAAAAATAAAACAATGGAATTTATAAACGCTTCGTCAATAAATATACTTCTTTTTTTAGTATTTGTAAATTTCTTGCTCCATTATCAACGCTTAACGTCAACGTGCTTAAATTATAATTACCCAGCAGTGGCGAGCTGCGCATCAGAAACAATAAAGTGCGCATTTTTATACAATAATCCGAATGTTATTTCATTTTCTTTTTTCTATGACATATTCGGGAAAAAATACGAATTTTATATTCAGAATTTAAATTGATCAAACTCGAGTTCTCGAAATATAATTGATTTAAATTAATAATTCCTTAATGTTATTATATACTGAAAACAATTGTGAATTTAATTTCGTTCACTTGTATATATCGAAATTAAACTGCTTCCAATCTGCTTTCAAAAGAAGCGCATTGGGGGCGCTGTAAAGTAGAAAAAAATTAAATATTGCCATAGAGCATATAGGTATGTATGTAAAATTAAATTATTCCAAAGTATCTGTGTGTTGTAAATATCTTATTGGTATTGAAATCGCTTGTTAAAAAAAGCACCGAAAAATTTAATAGAAATTTAAAAAAGTAAGTAACCGAAGTAATGAAAGAAAGCGTCAATATTCAAAGAAGGCGGAAATAGTCGATGGCAGCATTAACAGCGATGATGTTTAACATAACGCTTTGATTGAACTGTTTGCATGTGTATAATGTATGTTTGTATGTATGTATAAAGCCCGTTAATAAATTAGTAACCGCGCTTCACCATTTAATTTTGGCGAAATTCGCGTAAAGTAGATATTTAAGCATGCAACTTGCTTTTCGCTTCTTAAATACAGCCGCGATATCTCATAACTACGAAATGATGTTTACAGCACATTAAAAAATTTTTATCAAAATTCATTTGTAAAAAAAAAAAAAAATAAATTAATAAAAAAATTGTTTTGTGCTTTTGTTTTGTGCGCTTTTTATTTTGTCTCTTTTTGTTTAAATTTAGTTAAATTAAAAGTTTGTCTACCGTTTTACTTTATTATGTTTTTGGTTTTAAGTAACTTTTTTTTCTCTTTTTTTACTGTGGCATTTTTAATAAATTACTTTAGTGTTTACAATTATGCGGGTTTTTCCTGCACTGCACATAGCAAACAGCAAAAAATTGCTGAGTCTTCTCAGAGACAAACAAGCAGACAGATAAATATCTACTAGATAGATAGACAGTAAGACCGACAGACTGCCAGCCACTATCTAGTGTTGAATATTTTCAAGTGTAGGTACTCGTAAACCACTTGCAAATTAATTTTTTAAAGGGAGATTTTTATTTTGTTTCTGTTTTTTTTTTTTTTTTTGTGGGGGCAACTGTGGGCGACAAATCTCAGTTTTTATTTACTTATTTATTTTTTTGTATATTTTTAATGATAAAGTGTTTTATGTCATGTTATACAAAGCGTGACTTTTTGTCAAATTAATTGCGTAACATTGTTGGTTTTGTTTTTCTTATTAATTTTTGCAAATGAAAGTTAAGTTAACCCAAATATTTTTAAGATGCCTTTACACCGCAAGACGCAAACAAAAAAAATAAATAAAAACAGCAGATTATCTTCGAAGAGAGATGTTGTGGTTTTATTGTTGTTATTGCTTTAAGAATCTCTATGTTAGTAAACACTTTTTGCAATGCGAGTGATATTAACAAATATTACAAATATTGTTAAATTTACATTTGAGCTTGAAAAATATGCAATTTTTATTTAGAAAAATACCTTTTTCGACATCATTTTGAATTATTCTGAATTATTCAAATTGGTATATTTTGAAGCCAAGTTATAACATTTTGGAATACAGTTTTGTGATTTTCCTCATTCTGAATTACATTTGGGGTTTTTAAAATTAATTGGGAGTATTAAAGAATTCTGAAAATAATTTTAAATATATGCTTTACAATGTTCTGAAATCAATTTGAATTATTTTGAAATCAATTTGAGATAATGTAAAATCAATTTGAATTGGCATGAAATCATTTTAAAATACTCTGAATTCAGGTAGGAATATTTGCAATGTTTTGAAAACATTTTGGAATTCCCTGAAAATTTGGAAAATTCTGATTAATTTGGTGTATTCTAGACACGGTTGCCACATCAAAATTTTTTTTGGGGCCAAAAACAAAAGCAAAAAGGACCAAAATGGAAAAAAATGGACCAAATTTTGTTTTAATTATTTTGTTTATTTAACAAGTAAATATAGCACATTGTAAAATGTGTATAACAATTTTATAATATTTTTTTAGCGATTGCTAGAGAATACATTCATATATCATATCAAACTAAAACAAAAAAACAAAAAAAAAGTGCTCAGAAATTCATATAGCACATATGTAATGAAAGGTATATAAAAATTACTTATAATATTTTAAGTGATTATTATATAGTACAAACATAAGTATATCACATTATATATTAGCAGAAAAAACAAAAAAAGAAGTGCTTACAAGTTCATATAGCATATATGTATTAAAAAGTGTGTAAAATGTAAAAACTACTTATAATATTTTAAGAGATTGTTATATAGTAAAAACATATATCGCATTAAACAATATCAAAAACAACAACAAAAAAATGGTTAGCAATTCAGATACAAAGAACATTTTTGGGACTGGAAATAAATCAAGTATATCGACAAATCAAAAAATAACAAGGCAAAAAGTATATTCTTTTATAGATGAATACAAATGTAAAGTCATTTTTGAAATCAGATATCAAAGAAAAAATTTAGAAAAAAACGGTATTCAAAACCAAAAAACGGTGCCATATAACAGAATGGCGTTGCTAAATCTTTACTACTCAGTAGTATCGAAACCAAAGTAGATTTCGTCAGCAACTTAGATGCTCTTACATCGACCGGGTCTGTGTTTACATCTTTATCAGAAGTATGCAATGACTTGGTGTGACTTCGGCGAATTTTGAGTGGATTTAATCAATAAATGAGCGCATCAAAGTTGTACGAAGACAAAGTTGCTTGAGACCGATTGAAAGAGAGAAGTTTTCAGGTTTCTGGCCAATAAAAGCACAAAAACGCGCGAGTTTGTTTTCAAAAGGACTAAGTAGATAAAAAGTTGCACTTACTGTCCGACCGAAAACATGATGGCAGACTTACTGATGAAGCCATTGCCAGCAAGGCGGATTCAATTAGGCAGGCGTATTGAAAAAAAGTTATTTTATTGTTTTCAAATTATTGGTAAATGTTCAGATTACACTTCTGATTGGGATTAAAAATCACTTTTTTACTCAAATTTTGTTAATATGAATTGGGGCGTGCCGCCCTTTCCCGGTTCGGGTTCTTGTCGCTAAAATTTTTTCAAAAAATAGTACAAATAACTAAAAAAAAAGATATGACTAAAAATGAATACATCATGCATAAATTGCACTTGTGTCGCCCAAATTAAAAGGTCAAGGTATTATTTGTATTCAAATCATACTTAAAAAAAGTAAAAAATTCGCGCGAAAAAGAACCAAAATAGCCACCGAATTTAGTGCGTCATGTATCCATTTAGTTTCTTTTATTTGTTATTTTACTATTTATTAAATACATTTTAATGCCAAAAATCCGTTTTTCGGGAAGGGACTGCTCTCCTAATTCAAATAAACAAAATTTGGGTCAAAAAAGTGATTTTTAAAAAAATTCTCATCAAGTGTGTTCTGAAAAATTCCAAATAATTTAACTGCATTGAATAAAGACACTAGTTTGTTTAATATAACCTTTCATTACTACAACTTTCTTACACTGATTTTTTTAACATTACATTTTTTTAGTCACAGAGTGACTCATACATTACATATGAAAGTTAATTACTTAATATTTTTGAAAAAGGACCACTTTTGGTCCAAAAGGACCAAAGTGGCAACCGTGATTCTAGCATCAATGTGAAATATTCTGAAATTATTTTGGAATATTCTGAAAATTTAGAAAATTTTGAAGTTTGAAACATTTTGAAGTTAGTTGGAAGCATTTTGAAATCAATTTGGAATATTCTGAAATCAATTTGTATTATTCTGAAAACTTGCAGCATTCGGAAATTAATTTGAAATATACTGAAATCATTTTAGAATATTCTTATGCTAATTTAAAGATTCAGTAATCAATTAGGAATGGTTTGAAGTCAATTTGGAATATTCTGAAAACTTGCAAAATTCTGAATTCTACTTGGAACATTCTGAAATTAATTTGGGGCATTCTGAAAACTTGAACCATTTTAAAATTAATTTGGAGCATCTTGGAACCAATCTGGAAAACTCTGAAATTAATTTGGAATATTCAGAGTCTAATTAGGAATATTCTGGAAATAAATTGGAATATCCTGTAATCAATCCTGAAATTATATTCTGAAATTGATTTTGAATTTTCGGAAATCAATTTGTAATATTCTGAAACCTTGGAACATTCTGAAATCAACTTATAACATTCTGAAATCAGTTTGGAACATTCTGAAAACTTGAACCATTTTTAAAACAATTTGGAGTATCCTGAAATCAATTTTGAATACTTCGAAATCAATTTGGAATAATCTGAAAACAATTTGGAATATCCTGTAATCGATCCTGAAATTGTATTCTGAAATTGATTTTGAATATTTTGAAATCAATTTGGAACATTTTGAAATCTTGAACTTGAATTTGGAGCATCCTGAAATCAATTTGGGATATTTTCAAGCCAATCTAGAAAATTCTGAAATTAATTTGGAATATTCTGAAAATATTGTGACGCTAATTTGAAATATTCGGAAATCAATTTGGAACACTCTGAAATCAATATGGTTTATTTTGAAATCAATTTCGAAATATTCTGAAATCAATCTGGAATATACTTAAATCAAATTGGACTATCCAGTAATTGAGTCTGAAATAGTATTCCGAATCCAATTTGGAATATGGTGAGATTATTGCAAGTATTCTGCTACTAGTTAAGAATATTTTGAATAGTTAAATCAATAGAGCAAAAAACAACCATTTGCTTACAAAAAATAATGGATGAAAAAATTGTTTTTACATGGATAGGTTTGAGTGCCTTTACCTTAATTACGTATTTCTCAACACTGCTCTTCTGGAAAATATATTAATCGTTTTTTTCGATATAACTCCTTTCAGGTGGCTCCTGCACGTAAAATGTGGAGAATTAGACTCTATACAATTTTTATTTAAGCTAGGTGTTCGATAGTGTATTTACTGATTAACAATTTCCTTTCCAGAAACTCCAAAGAAAAATTCAATTCAGTAAAATTTCAGGAGAATTAAATTTCTTAAAATTATGATATACAGAATATGGGCAAAAGCCCATATAAAACCAAAAACAAAACTTAGTTAATATTAAAATTTTTCAAATTTGTCCAGTAATAATAAATTTTGGTTTTTTTTTGCGAAAAAATTGTCAGCATGCTAAATTTTTCTAAGTCGTCACAATTTTTTTAACCCAAGTTTGGAAATCTGAGTTTTTTAATCGCACCGTTATTCAATTCTGAATTGAAAAGTTGCCCCAAATTCGATTTTGAAGGACAAACTTTACGACCACTCTCTTTAAAGAGCTCTCAAGGACAAATAAATTTAGACAATGAAATTAAATTAGTTTCATCTGCGTCGCACAAAAACTATTGATATATTTGGAACATAAAACTCAATATCTAAGGATGTATACATAATTAATTTATTAAATTAATTTCACGTTAGAATGAACTTTAGCGCTGAGGCCCAGCGAGGTCGCATGAATTCCATTAATTACAAATTTTTCAATGCCTTTAAAAATTCTTTAAAAATTGCATAACATCCATACATAAGTTTTTATATTCCGAAAGCACTTTCCACGAAATATTTCAATGAAATTTGTTTGTTATTGACTATGTCAATGTCACAGCTCATGTAGACGGCAGTCACACAGCCAAAGATAAAAAGAAAAAGATACAAATATCCAACAAATACGAAAAAAAAACTAAAGAAAATAAATATGAAGACTTTTAAAAATATTTGACGTATTCAATCGTACGTGTTTTGCTATTGACAGCATTTAGAAAAATATACATAAATAAATAAATGAAAAATAGAATATAATCGCATATCATAAACTCACACGGTATAATTAATAACCTTACCCTTGTACATTTAAAGTCTCTATGGGTTGAAAGAGAATATGTTGAAGGTCGAGTGCATTTATTCTCAAAAAGAAAATTAAATTTAAAAATAAATGCTGAATGGAAATAAATGAATATGTAAACTATTTACTAAATATTGTGTGTGTAGCTATGTTTAAACTAAAATGTTGCCAATATATACATACAACTAAATAGTGTGAATATAAATACATAAATTCTTGCAGCAGTTGTCGTCCGCCTGGGCCAAAATATTTAGTCCAACCAACCAACCAACTAACCACCCACCCATAAAATCATTATCAACAACAACGCGCCTGAAATTCGAAACAGCAACAAGATTCGAAGAGTTAAAAGCTAAAAGTATTGAAATAAATTTTATTTTCGTTTTTAAAGCATACAAAATTGTTCATGGCAATGTTCTCATTTTATACACATATTGCAGATACATAGGCATATATATTTTAGATACACGCACATTTATAGCACATCGAAAATGTAAATATGTTTGCATGAACATATTAAATATTTCAAAAATAAAATTTTTGTTAGGAAAGCAATGAATTTTTGAAAAGGAATTGTACCCGTTTGTTAAAGTTTCTTGTATCGAAATAGATTTTCTTTTTATTTCGTTTATATTTTTTGGCGTTACCATCAGTAAATTAGAAAAAACTTCTCACATAAAATTACGTTTGAATTTTTCATATTTCCGCACAACAAACAAATTTCCATTTAATATTTTGCAATTTATTTTAAAATTTTCTTCTGTTTCCATTTATTTTTCAATACAAACTAAATGTGAATATATATTCACATGATTTTTATTTTTTATCTGCAAACATATTTTGAAATGCTTTAGTTTCAAGTACACCCCCACACAATCATACATGAGCTAACCAACCATACCGATCTTTACGATACATTATTGAAATATGTACCAACAAAAAGTTGTATAAATAAATAATAGTATAAATATTCCGAAAATCGAGCAAAGTTTTAAACGAGCTAATACAATTTAATAGCGGTGATGTTGAATAGCTTAATTTTCAATCTTCAAAAAGTACGGCAACATTCTCATCAAACGAACGTACATTGACCACCAATTAGAAAGTTTTGCCTTATATTATTGAGCATCGAAACCACATCGCTCATTTTCTGCTTGCATTCAAAAATTTTAAATGTACTACCACTCCATAGAACAGAACAACTACAAAAATTCTTATCACGGCGAGAGTTCATAAGATACCGTTTGACACAAGATAAAGGATTAAATAACAGTTATTTCTGAATACTTAACTCGAACTTTTTTAAATTTGCTTTTGAGAAAATTATTTTTGGAACGTAATAGCGACAAAAACTCTTTGTATGAGACGAGCTCATTAGATATCGTTATGACTTTTTTACACAAGGTAAAGACTATGACAGTCTTGCAGCAAAAGACCGGCACCAGCGATTAGAGTATCTTATAGTTCTCAATTAAAATAAAAAGAATGCAGTAGAATCCCGATTATTTCGATTAATTAAAAGCAGGGGTATTCCGAATAAACCAAAATACGGATAATCGATTCATAAGCAAATCAAAAAAAAACACGTCATTTGGATAATAAGATACTTTATAACAAAATACGAGCAACAAAGATGTGTGCTAGGGAATACAATGCAATTTAGATTTTTGGCTATTTTTGAAAATAACTTTTTATTGACTTTTGGCGATACAAATTCAAAATTTTGTCAAGTAAAAATAAAATATGAGTCCGGTTAATCGGATTGTCCGATTCAATCCATTCAAGTGATTTATTACTTCTTGTTTTGAAACGTTAGGCTGCTGTGAGAACTGCATCCTCATTCCTTTCAAAATAGGGCAACGGCCAATAAAATGGATAACAATAATTTAATAGTTTTAAGTCTAAGGGGTCTAAGTGCCAATTGTTTTTTTTTTTTTTTTTAAATACGTTTTTTCGCACATATTTGTCAAGCCTAATATGATTATAAAGGGTTTTATGTCTTGTTTATTAAAAAAAAAGTAAAAAAAATACGAGAATAATCTAAATCCAACTTTTCTATTTATTTGTATATTGTTTGCGCTTCAAACACACATTTTAAAAAAATAAATCAATGAAATATCTGGAATATTTAATCTATGGAAGGATGAAAATTTAACTTGGCATTTTTTCTATATTTTTCTTCAGATATATTCCAAATAATATTATTTAAAAAATCTTGTGAACTATACTTTTTTATTTCCTATCCTACGATTAGTATTTATATTATTTCTTATTATGTTTATCATAAAATATTTAAGTTTCTATGCCTTCTTTTTCTTTACTTCTTTATTTAATCCCAACTTGCTTTAATGTGAGATTCCTAGTAGTTGGTTTTAGCTTCTTCCAGTTTTTGCTGAGCTGAGTAGTTTCGTACTCGCCTGTCCTTCTCCAGGGTTCACATAGACCGCGAGGTAGCCTACCTTTTGAGTTAAGGAGTCTCTGCTCCAGAGGCATCGAGGGCTTGCTGTTTGTTTTGGGGAGCAACTTCTCATTTGATTAGATTGCAGCCGCTTGAATATTGTTTTGCGTTATCCTCCAAGTACATTAGCTTTAAAGTAGCTCCGACGTCTCAAAATGTGTACCGAAGATTTCTAAAAGTAAAAGCGGTCACCTTGATCATGCATAACTAGTTTTTTTTTTTATTTGGTAACGAAATGTTTCGTTGACGCAATTTCAATTGAATTCACTCTCACTTACCAATTTGTGATAATTTCATTTTGCACTTAAATGTTTCGGAGATTTATTTTTTATGTTTGTACTATATTTTGTTGTTGTTTTACTTCGCTTGTAATTGATTGGAAAAATTGTTACGCAATTATTGGAAAATGTATTTATTTTTTTGTAAAAGTTTTTGAAATGCTTTTTTAATTAATTTTTACATGGTAACATGAAAAAACTATTAAATTTTAAAAGTTTGGCTAAAGCAAAAAAAAAAAAAAAATAAAAATAAGAAAATTGGTTGAAATACCCTCTTACCCCACCCTATATTATCCTGATCTTACAACTTTCATAGGTACTCCCCGTTTCTTGTTTTCTGTGAAGTGGAAAAACGATGGTCAGTTGAAATGCCGTCAGGAATAAAAGGCGATCAAAACAAATGTCGAAACGGTTGTCAACAAAATTAATAAAATCAAACCCAAATAATTAACTGCTAACGAAAGTATAAGTAGCCGGCACATATATCGATGATAATGCAGGGCTTAAGTTAAATCCCATCGAGATCGACCGAGTGACCAACACTAGTACTTACTATCATCTGTAAAAAATTTTTCGAACGTTGCCGACACTAGGTTAGGTTGATTCGGTTTATAACGGTAATTTTTACAGTGAGGATTACTTAGGCCAATTTCATTTTCATTACTTTATGAAAAAACTATTGTAGCTGGCCAGGCCCTCTTCATCGATCCGTTTAGTACTGACCCTGGTAAAGTTTGGATAATGAGAAAATGTATATTGTTTTCATTTAAGGCGACGTGTCACGTCCGCTTTCCAACTCCACCATTCTTTCCTGTGTCATGGCATTGTCAACCACCGTCGTTGTACCAAATCCCAGTACTGTATTGTAAAAATACGATTTAATGGAAGGTGCCCCGACTACTTGAAATTCTAGATTCTTCCACACCAAATCTTGGTACCGTACTAAAAATGGTTTGTGAGATATCCCATAACAAATATTCAGGTTATCATACCCATATTTGTCGTGTAGCATGTTAGTGTACTATGCTACGTTTTATATATAAAGATTCTGAATATAGGGAGTAGCTGTGTCCAATTATAATACGGAAAAAGAAACAAATATGAGTCATGTTGTTGCCACTTCTACAATATATAAAGGCATGCATCTTTTTGGCCCACATCCACCTTGTGAAGAAAGAAGCCTTAGTATGAAAGAAGGCTCCCTAACTAAATTTCTCTTAATTGCTTATTTAATTGGATAGCGTTGGGAAAGTGAAATGAAGGTCACCAAGAATTTCCTTCTCGACTTTTAACAACCGTAACTGTGAATATTACAAATCGTGAAATCTACTAAGTTTGGTGTATACTTTCTGATCCTGGTGAGCTCATATTTAAGTAAATTTTTCCTAGCAGTTACACACATGTGGTTAGCTTGTCCAGTCCTCGTTTTGTGGAAAGTGAAACAAAATAGGCCTAAGAGAATTAGAAGTGGTGGGCTATTGGCAATGTCAAGTCTAGTTAATTCATTCTCAAGCTATTCAACTATGATATGAGAGGAAAAGTGGTATAACTTCTACGTTCAAAGAGCATTAAGAGCAAAAGCGAAACGAAATGTGTTCAGAGCAAAAGTGAAACGAAATATGTTCAGAGTAAAAACGGAATAAATCACTATGCTGTTTTTGGTCTGAAAGAATTGTTGTAGCATTTTTGGCCTTACTTTTAAGTCGTTCTTACACTGAAATACTAAATTATTTCATTTTTGCTCTTATTTAAAGTTTAACCCTTTCGGCCTATTTCTACTTCTAGCAGAAAATTTTTATTTTGCAAGCATAGTAATTTTATTTGTTGATTAGAAGAGAACACTCTTCATCGGTCACAAATATATTAATTTATTTAAATTCCAGCCAATATAACAAATTCTATTTAAATTTTTTGTTTGAAATGCTTAAAATATAGAATACATAAAAAGGACTAGAATTAAGATAGTCAGTCGGCACAAATCTTTAGCTGGTACTGACCTTTGGTTTAAAATTTACACAAGTCCTATTAATTTATTGAGGGTATCGTTGAAGAACTTCTGTATTCGTCTTTACATTAGCTGAAAGGTCATGATTACATTTCTAGATATTTCGACGGTCAAAATGTGAGAAGTGTATTTCGCGAAAGAAACAAACCGGAGCAAATTTTTACTCATTTACTCAATCACGTACTTTAAATCGAATTCACAGCTGAAATAAATAACTATAGTTTAGTATTTAAAAAAATCTCTGTTTGCCACTAACTATTTTAGGGGTGCTCAAACCTACCTTCTATTAAGTGATTTCGGTATAAATTTTACTACTCATAAATATTATAATTTTCCAGAACATTAAGCTCTTATTAATAAATACTAAGAAAATATTGTTTTCTTAAAATTATACCACAAGCTATTTGTGACTTTTAATTTCTAAAATCACATAGCTTCTGCCTCTCTGTCTGTTTTATGTTATTCATCCAAAACACACTCGTATATTATTATACACTTCCTGTACAAGGAAGCCTCAAGTAATGATATTTTAATTGCATTTTAAATTTTCTCTCTCTCTCACACACACACACTCTCTTTCTCTGTCTCTCTCGTTCGGTCTTTAGTTGAATATTAAAAATAAATTTTAAACAATTGCTGTCATAGAAGCTACTCACAATTCAACACTTATCACATTGAAATGCTTAAGGGGCTAAAATATACTATCATAAAATGAACATATACCACTAGAAGTAAGAAAGCAACAACAACAATAAACATGCAAACAGATATACGTACATATGTACATAAAATGAACTAAATATAAATGCCAGCCGCATATGTATTTATGAAAATAACAAGAACATGCACAACAAGTTGCAACAACAAATAAAAATAATAATAAAAAATGCAGATAAAAAGCAGAAAAAACATTGAATTAAACATTTGATTATGCTGAAGAACAAAATGAAATCTTTAAAAATGCATTTAATTTAATGCTTTTTCTTCATGGAAGCGCATAACCATATGTAAAAAAAAACAAATTATTAACATGATGAATTAACTTTGCGCAACACGTACGCAAAGTAATATATTTACAACAGATTTATGAAGTACATTAGGGTGTAAAGAAAACTTCGAAAATTTTTTGAGAAGAACAGTTTTTTCATGAGGGTCTTAAAAAGTTCTTGAGCGTTTCCAATGTGATAGCCGAAAATTTTACATCGGCAACTCTATGTATACATATAATCCTTTAAGATGTGCTTAGGTGTTTCTACGTCTTCATTGTTAGATTGTCGTAGACTTTTCCCATCTTTCTAAAAAGCTATTCCTTAGAAGGCTGGTATTCAAAGTTTGTTATTGATTTGGATGTTGAGAATCTTTTTAAAATATTGTTGATATTTTGACGAGTATAGCCAGAGTGAAAATGAAACTGATTCCGGACGTATTTTTATAGGACATATTTGAATTTAAAATAAATTTAAAACTTTCGTTTGTAACATTTTCTCCCTGACCTAAAGAATCCAGCACTCATTTTCTCGATTTAGATTTGCCAAATCTTTGTCAAAGAAGGAGAAAAGGATAAAAAAATTCAGAAGCTATGAAATTGAACGAGAAGTTAGGTTAGGTTGGAGTGGCTGTCGAGAGACACACCACATAGTTGGACCTACAGTTTAACGCCGATTCCGAATGGCGGTGTGGCAATTTTTTATCGACTTGGTGGTTTTGCCATTACCAACAAAGATGTGTACTTGTACACTATCTTATAATTCTCGTATACTTCATATTGACAGTGAATATAAGAAGGTTATGAGAATTAACTTCCAGACGAAGACGGGAATCGAACCCGAACCTCCCGGATGAAAGTTTAGAGCACTACCCACTAGACTATCGAGGTCGAGAAGTTACGTTCGCTAATCATGCGCTTTTGCGAGATGTCAATTTGAAATCAATTTTGTGATTATTAGAAAAAATTATTTTCCATCTATGAGAATTTCATTCTAACCCAAAGAATTCAATGATCATCGATTTACTTATTATTTTATTAACTTATCTAAAGCAGATATCGATTCGTCATTTTTCTTTTATCTAATCCCGGGATAATTTGGCATAATTAAAAAAATAAACGAGATTTGCATTTACACCCGTGACACAGAATAGACACACATTTTTGTGAATATTTAATAAATTGAATTTTAAAAAATATCTATCTGCCATTTACTAAATATATAATTTGTAATATAATATATTATAATAGCTGCGTTTTATTCGCCACTTGCTTCTAGTTATGCATAACTAGCGGCGTTAATTGTATGGGAAAGCGACAACAAAGAGGCAGATATAGCATGTATAATTATAGCTGTTATGCATACTTAACAAGTAGTTTTGCTACATCAAATTCTATTGTGAACTGCCAGTAATGAAAGAAGGAGCGTGACAGTTTGCATGACAGGAGCGTTCGTTTTATTCGCATATGTTAAACTAGCTGGCTAATAAAACACAGCTAATATTTAATCAGAGTTGTAAATAAAAGCAAGTACTAAAAGTAATATTATACTACTTATATGAGTGGATATTAAAACATTTTTAAGTGTGAAAACAAAACCTAAAATTATAAACTATATATGTAATACGGAGGGCGACAAATTTGAACGCTAAGTTCAAACATTTCGATACACCCTAATATAATTTAGTATGAGCGTGTTTTCTTTTTATTTTCTTAATATATTTTTTTTTTATCTTTTTGTTAATTTTGATATGTGAAAAACTTTGAGAATTTTATTTCGAAAAGTGTCGGTGTGACAGCAGAAGGGCCGCAGTCTGGGCTGTGCCGAGCCAAACCGTTCGTTCTTACGCTGCAAATACGCATTCTCAAATTTTTGTAGTGGTGAATTAAAAAAAAAAAACTTTATTTTTTTTTTGTAATTTGTGGTATTTTAAAAATATATTTCTTTTTTTTATACACTGCTGCATTCTTTTAAATTGAAATCTTGTAAAATTTTGCCATTTTGATATATCATGCGTGTAGTATGTGTTCTGAAATGCATTAATTTCGACATTACATCAGTTCTCGCAGACACGACACTCTCACCATACACTCGACACTTGTCTGTCGCGTTACGACATGCATATTTCCCATAAACAAATGACAAACAAGTTCAGCTGTCGAAAATGCTAATGTTCTGATGTGATTTTTTGGTATTTTCAGAATTAATAAAAATAAACATTTTAGTTGTCATGTTATTATGGCTAAAAAGCAACTGCATTGTGGTTTTTGTTGTTGTTTTCTGTGTGTAATTTAAGTACCCTTGCATTAATTAATTAAAATATATTCATACTTAATTAGCATACTTACAATTATTATTCATTTTTCTAATTAAATCCTTTCTTTTTAAATTTATTTACAGGTAATACATATTTCTGAATATTTCATACTGAAATCCTATCTACATATTTCTGATTTTAATTATTAATTAAGGTAAGCCATTCACTGTTTTATAAGTATTGGAAGTAGTCCCCCTGCTCAGTTATGAGTAGGATATCCAGACGTACTGGTTTGATCAGTACATGTCCTGATTATTTTTTTAAATACTGATTTTTTGAAATCTCGAAATCAGTTCAAAAATGTACTGATTTTTATATTTTGTACTGATTTTTTGAAATTAATATCTCAAGAATTTTTGTGCTTAACCTTAATGGTCTTAAAATCGGACAGTCTCACTTGTTTGTTTCTTTTTCTGATTGTTCACATAATAAAATACATACGCGTTACTGCTATTGAGGGGAGAAAAGCAATTATTGCTTGAAGAAAAGTCGGTTAACGTAAGTTTTTAAATGAGTGCAGGGAATTTGTTATTAATTTAATTTGATTATTGTCCTCAGCTCTTATGAAAACTGAGACGTAATCAACATTGTCAACTGACGAAGAAAAAAAATGTAAAGGAACACACAAAATCGGAGAAAAACTTCAGGACGTTTATGTCACTATATTACATTAAAATTACTAGGTAATAAATATATTAAAAACTGTACTGATTTCCAACGTCTAATATACTGATTTCGGTTCAAAAATCTGGCTACCTTAGTTATGAGAGAAAAATTGAAGGGGCTTAAAGTAACCATTGTTTTGGAAGGAAAAATCATAAATATGCAATTAAAATTAACACTGTTCTTAAGATTTTTATAAATTTTTTTAAAAATTTCGGAAACTCAGGTTTCTATGCGATTAAGTGTTTGACTGAAAACTTAAAAAAAATGGAATCTTAATTTGAATTTATAATGAAAATAAACAACGAAAAGATTCCTCGCGAAATGATGCAATTAAATTTGACAAAGTTTAGAGCCAGACATTTTGCAAAGGCTCTAAATTTGTACAAGTCGAACGGTAGACCGAGCTATTATTCGATATCATGGAACTCTGTAGAAAACGTACAAAAGCTGGAGGTAGAAAGCGTACAAAAGCTCCAACAGTTGCCACTACTGATCTAACAGAAAATATTAGTAAACGAATAAAGCAAAATCCAAAGCGTTCAATGAGAAAAATTTCAGCGGAAGTGGGAGTAAACCGAAAAGCTAAACTTAATCTTAAGTTGTACAATGTGAAGCTCAAGAACCTTTAACAAAACAAAATTTGCAGCTACAAAGATGCAAGGCATTGCGGGGTACCGCTTTAAAAAAAAGGTTGAAAATATCGTTTTTACAGATGAAAAAATTTTAATGGTTGAGGAGAATTTCAATTCAGAAAATGACCGGATGTAGCTTATGGATTGTTGGCCGGGTTGGAAAACCAGCTTGATGAAGGCGTTAAAATTTGTCACCGTCACTTTCGCTTTTAAATTAAATTTAAAGGAGAAAGACGGAACCTCTGCGTTGCCAGCTATCTCAGTGAAGAAGTGGTCGCAGGTTCAACATAAAATGAGAATAAGAATAAAAACAAATATTTTTTTGGAAACGCTCGATTTCTGTAGCTCAATACTGAGCTACCGCACAATTTTACAAAAGGTAAAATTAAATTTCACCCGCACAACCTGCTGGGCTCACGAGCACACAAACGGACTTTCACAAATTTTAAAAAGAAAGGAGAGAAAATAAAGTTAGTAGTAGGAGAAGCCTACTCCACAAACAAAATAGTCACTGGCAATTAGCACCAACTGCCAAAAAGTGACCACAAAAAAAAATAAAATAAAAATAAAATGATACTCCCTGGGTTAATGGGTTTATGAACCCTTCTATATTCGCGCACAAGGATCGCGACCCGAAAATTAATTCCCGAACAAAGTAACCCGGCTAAAATTACTTTACCGCTGTCGCTACAAGTTAGCGACACAACAAAATAAAAATTGATTTTAACTCCGCGCTCACTATTTAATAAAATTAATAAATTAAATTAAATTTAACACTATTGGTCCACCACGACTTGGTGGTACCAATCACAATAATATTAATTTAAAATACTTTGGTTCACCCGACTTGGTGATACCAAAGTACACAAAAATTAATTCACCAAAAAAAAAAAGGACACAAAAGAAAATTCAATACTTCGCACAAGATTCAAAAAAAACGTATAATTTAAAATAAATCGTGAAATATTCGCACTAAGAAAAATCCTGATCGTCGCTCTCGAAAGCTAGCACAGAACTGACTATAAGTACGGTGCAAAAATATGTACCACTTATATTCAGCCGCATACATTATATTTTCGTCCGCTATGTCAGCAGGACACAATGCAGTTTCTCCAAGAAACTGGTCTCTAAACGGGAAATCATCATACCCATACATGTGTGGGTGTACATGATTACACCCTGGACAAAGTCCCCGACCCAACCAATTGTATGAGAATTGGCGGCAATGCACCTGTATTAGTGCATAGCGGAGTCATACCGTTGAATTTTCACTAGAAAATCAACCAAATGAGAGAACCAAAGTTTTCCCGTTTTTCCGCAAATTTACAACAAATACACCTCTGCGCTCTCTTACAGAAGTCTCCATATCCCCACTCCCAGTAGTATAATCTAGTACTAAATGGTACTCTTTTACTATTGTGAATGTGGATATCGGCCAAAAAGAAGAGGAAGAGTGACAGAAGAAAGATAGAGAAAGAAAAGACGAAAAAGGTTAGGAAGTGCAGCACGCGGCTGCGCTTCCTAACAAAATTAAAATTAAATAATTTTAATTTCGCGAGTGACGCGCCGCGGAATTAAATCGCGATAAATTGACCAGGTTATTTTGGAAACGAAAATTGGATTTTCCAGCAAGATTCTCCACCATCCCACAAGGCAAAATTGACGACGCAAACGTGGATAAAAGACAATTTTTCTACATTCATAGAGTCTCAAGAATGGCTGCCATACTCTCCAGACTTGAATTCAATGGTCTATTTTGTTTGGAGCATTGTAGAGAGTAAGGCTTGTGCATCCTAACATCACAGTCTGGAATCACTGAAAAGATCACGACTGAAATCGTAGATAGAATCGATAAAGATAAAAAATTAATTAAATTCGCTATACCAGAGGCAAATAGTTATACGATATTTTTTCCTATCAAAAAACAATGTTTAATGAGAAACGTACTTTGTTGAGAAATAGTCGGAGGTTGGTTGCTTTCAAGTGCTGCAATAGTTGAAATGCCAGTAAATTTGACTTGTAATGATTTAACCCATTAATGCATAGAGTCTTTTTAAAGGACGTTATGACAAAACTCAATTAATACTACACGCAAATTAACAAAAATGGTGTTATTATGTTCATGGAACATCCTAGAAAATTCTCATATATACTATTCTCTCCAAAATTAATTTTAACAGATAATATTTTCGTCCAAAGACAAAATTGCGTTAGAAAGCAATTTCTTGCAATGTCGCTGAGGTAAATTTGGTGTTTTCTACAATTTAACTATTTGATATTTTGATAGATGCTGGAGGATTGTATTTCTAGAAGTATTTAGTTTGTTTTAGTAGCAGCTCTAAATTAATGTATAAGAAATTTATCATTTTTTCCTGAACCCAAATGCTATTTCTTAATTAATTTAAAATAAAAGATTCCACAATGTTTGGTTCTTCTGCCTTTTCCAGTTTCGTCTATGCATGAATGGGTTAAAGGTTGGTAGTTTTTTAAAATTACATGGGTTTTCCCCCTTTTTTTTAGTAACTAGTATAGTGCTTCGAACAGAAAAATATTCTCCTTTTTCCCGCTTCAAGAGATCTTTGAAAGCTCTTTCTCTTTTTCAATTGTAATAAAATTATAAACGTCAAGGATATTGTAAAAAATAAATTAGGTATACAATGAATGAAAATCACTTGGAATTTATATTCATTGATTTTTCATGAAAGAAAATTCTAAAGAATTCAAAAAAAAAAAAAACAAAAAAAAAGGCAAATTGTTAAATCTATCAGTAATAAGACGTAACCAACCTTGTGCATACATAAGTAGGTATGTATGTTGTCAACACGCTTTGATAATGGAGACGACAACAACTGTCAAAATGATAGAAATAGCTGTAAAGCAGGCAGACAGCAACCGAACAGCAACAGCAGTAGCAGCAAATGGCAATAGAGTAGAGTATGTTGACAATAACAGCAACATCAATATCAACAACAACAACAACATCTTCGTCTAAAGTGAACAATATGCTGCTACTTTCCATACCACACTCAAACAAATTTTCAATTGAAAATTGATGTTTAACAAATTTGCAAATGCCGTGACATGTTGGCAACAAGCATTAGGAGCATTCGGAGTAGCAACAGCAACAACCTAACAGGCAGTACATACATACATCTATAAAATACGCTAGTACACATGACATTGTATAGTTGGTACTGTTGCTATCGCTGCTGTTGATGGTTCGCTGCTGCTTTGCAAATGCGTAAGCGTAACAGAAACACTTTGTCAATTTAATTGCTGCACTTTGTAAATGTCATTTTAAAATATTTTTGTGTTGATACCGTATGTGTGGCTATATATGTGTGTGTGTGTGTGTGTGGCGCTTTTGCTGTTTCAATTATTACTACTACTGTTCATGCTCCTATTCCTATTGCTGTTGTTGTTGTTAGCAGAATTGTTGTTGGTTTTTGTATGTGCTTGCACTAGGTTTGCAAACATTTGAGCGTATGTATGTATGTAGAATGTTTGTTGTATGGAATAGAATTCAAACACACGATGTAAATGAAGAAAGGCAACAAGTGGTGGGAGCCAATTTGTATTGCACAGAAATTACATATTTCAAATTATAACTTTTCTAAAATTTGTAAGGAAAATGGGGAAACAGTATTCTAATTTGATTTGCCAATGCTTGTGAAGGAGCTGTCCGCTTTTTCTGTTTCTTGAAAATTTAATTGCTTTGCTGCACTAACGAATCTAGAGGCTATTGAAAGGAGGGAGGGCCTTAGGTTTTTTGTTTCTTCAAAAACTTTTTACTCAGGAGCAACGTTTGCAATTGGCTACCATTATCGGTAAGAAGAAAAAGGGGAAGGTAATTCTTTCATATATTTGTATAGCTCTTTAATTGATTGAGATATTTTTTTATTGCGGGGTGAGGGGGGTGGATGGCGTGTCCTTAAAATGTTTATTTGAAATCCAAAAAATGCGTTTGAAGAGAAGGGGAATGAAGGTTGAGTAGAACGGAGAAGAGGGGGAGGGGGTTTGGTAGAATGAGAAGAGGGGAAAGCTATTTCTTTTTTCTTATTCTTCAATAATTAATTGCACTGTACAAAAGCAAAATAGTATCTGAGTTGTGGCCCAATTTTTCTGTAGTATTTTTTATTTTTCGGGTCAGGTCAAGTTTCGTGTATATTCGTAAATCTAAGTTCTTTGAATATTTTTAATTTTTTTTTTTTTTGCTTTTCTATACGAATTATGCAACTTTACTGACAGCAGCTTTTCAAAATTAATAAGTGCATAAATTCATGATTCAACACTTTCACTAGGCTTAACTGCCGGTCGAACATGTTGAACTCTAGGAGTTAATTTTTTTCAAATTATTATAAAGTTTGAAAAGAAATATCAATTCAAAATACTCTGCATATGATTCATTTATTCCACAAATCAGTTCTAATGATTGCCGTCATTTACTCAATCCTTTTTATTTTTCTAACAATAACCAATTTTCAAATTACAAAGATTGCCACATAAATTATTACAACTCCTTGAATATAATAAAAAAAAAACTTATAAAATAAACAAATGTGCCAATCATTTTAACCCAAAACTAACAACAAAAATATAAGTCACAGTTCAACAAATCAATGCTAACCTCTGTTGAAATGAGGTGAACGATTAGATCTGAATGATAGACAAAGTGGCGCCAAACACAATTGGACAATGAGTGCAAAAAGCGTGCATAACATTTTGACACTAAGTGCATTTTTTTTTTCTTTTTTTTCGCGCACTTCTCTCGCTGATTTTTCCAATTGTGTTACTTGTGGTGTGGGGGTGCCACAAAATTGGCATGAGTGTAAAAAATATAATAGCATAAAAATTTAAAATACAAATATCGTAAAATAATTTTTAGCGCAGCAAAAGAAAATATGTTGCAAAAATAAAAATCTTTATGGCTTCTTCAATGTAGGTACTTATTATATGTATGTAAGTAACTACAGTGCAATTTGTAAGTATTCGTACATTGAAATATGAAAAAAAATAAGTACTTGGGAATCTAAAGAGGTTAGGCATACTTAACGCTCGTATCTTTTTTCGGACCAAAAACTGTATATTTCGCGGTATGAATTTTTTTCATTGAAAATTAACAAGGAAAGCAATTTATCCATCATATAAATCGTTCTCCATTTGTGCTTTGAAGAAATTTGACGAAGCAATTCCGGCTTTGCTATGAGGTATTTATAGAAATCAACGCATGGATATTTCAAGTTACATTTGACGATAAAATCGCTTTCAATGTTTCCACTTCTTTCAAAAGTATACTCGCAACGAGTTGCCATTGTTCTCTCAGACGTTTTGCATTGCGATTGATAAATTTGAATTTCCTAGCGTTCAAAAATTTTAAATTTTTTTCTTAGTATAAACGCGGTATTTTGGTAAAAAAGGCGGTATGCGGTTTTGTAGTTGAAAAAACGGTATACTACCGCGAAAAACTGTATAGATACGAGCGTTAGGCATACTCAATGAACTGCGTTTGTCAATAATTTCAATTGAATTTAATGGCAAACTGAACTGAATTGAGTAATTGAATTGAAAATAGTAAATATGTAAATATTATAAAGTGTTTACCATAAATAAATGAGCAGTTATCTTAATGCACATATACATATATTCGTACATTTGTATATAAATTAAAAAATTAAATAATTTTCAAGTAAAATAAAATTCTTTGTAGATATGTATGTTTATGAAAATATAAAAAATTAATTTCTGTGTTTTATAACACAAAATTATTTCAATCACAAAAAAACATTAAATGAAAGTAACTTTAAAAGTACAGTGAACGTAGAAATTTACGAGACAGATTTTAAATTGAAAAATAAACTACTTTTTTATATTTTAAAAATTAAAATATATAGAAGGAATGTTCAAGCGACCGCACCTAAAGATATATCTTAATCCAACATCGAGGTCGCAATCTTTTCTATCGATATGAACTCTCCAACAAAATTACGCTGTTATCCCTAAAGTAACTTAAATTTTTAATCATTATTAATGGATCAATTAATTTAAAGTCTGTTCGACTTTCATGATCTGAGGTTGGTTTCTATGTTTAAAAATTTAAAATATTTAAGTTCGAAAGAACCAAATATTTTAATTATTATATTTTAAATTATGAATATTATTAAACTATTTTGGCAGATTAGTGCAATAAATCTAGAATTTATTTATGTAATATTTATTACAAATAGTACTTGTTTTTTTTTTTAGAAAATATTTTATCTTTAATTGGGGGTTTATTATTAATAATTTGTGTATTAGTTAGTGTAGCTTTTTTAACTTTATGTGTGTAGAACATACAGTTGAGATGATCATTTCAGAGCTAGCTGCAATTGTCCATCAATAATCTTTGTCAATATCGACGAATAGATAACTTGACTCAGTTCACTTGCATCCATTTTCTAATTAATGCAAAGAATTCCGATTTAAAGATTTGATATTCTTTGTTTGAATTTTGGAATTTTATGTGGTTAGTGTCGGACTGCAACGCAGAAGTGCCCGTGTTCAAATTACGGCACGCTTGAGAAGCAAAGATAGAAAATAAAATTTTTTCTACATGACACCACCTCTTGCCCTCTAAGGGTAAAAATTGCTTAAGCAAAAAGCTTTGTGAAATGGAAATATAGGTGGAATGGAGGCGAAATAAAAAGAACCGCAAATGTAATTTTATTCGAATTTGAATACTTAATCTGCTTTGAGACTAAGAAACTAATTGCTTACGACTGTTAAATGTGATGAAAAGAGGGGATACCTCTTTCATCTCACCCCATCTTTTCAACACAATTTCATGGTCACAAGCAATCAGTTTTCTCGTCTAAAAGCAGATTTATGCCTTAAACACAATTGCAACTGACGACGGGTAGTGCAGAGCTGATCCGTTGCCGTCATAAAATCAGTTCGGCTAAATGCAGTAGCGGCGGACGATGGGCGACTGTATTCAGCTTTTATATTTACAAGAATAACTTGAATTGTTTTTGTGTTTGATTTTTATTCTAATATTTTAATTTTTGGGCACGTGTTCGTTAATTGTTAAAACACATGATCACCAGCATTGACATACTAGTGCGAATAATAAAAATTAATACCATCATGAATTAGGATAATAATTAACTAACCTGTGGTGTAGAAATAAATCCAAGTCGACTAACATCCGTCGATGGCAAATCCGACGGCGGATATCCTGTCGTCCCTCGGAATTGCTCTTAAGGCATTACATTCTTTTGTCTTCTAAAAAACGATTCAACCGCCGATTATTGTGCATTAGCTGTTCGATGTTTAATAGAACCAATGTGTTTTTTAACATGGATAACATTTACAGTGAAGTGAAAAAGTCCGCCGAACGATTCGTCTCTTTGAGAGCGAATTCATGCTATTTATACCGACATTAATCTATTCTAGTTTTTTAGGGTCAGTCACATTTGGGAACTAGGGAGTAAAAAAGCTATTGTAAAAATTATCAATCTCTTGCAATAACATCTCTTACCTGCCTTAAGCTGCCGTAATAAGCAAAATGTTCAAAGGCAAAATTAATACGAATTTGGTTTAATTCGGTATAGTAATTTAGGCTAGTAAATAAAGTATTTCACGCAAAAACCAAAACTAACTTTGAATGCTTTGCATCTCTTTGCCTTTGATTGAAAACTTCTTAATTAGAAGTTTCAAATAAATAGACGTTCTGAAGAAGAAGACTTTTATATGGCATTCAGTGTAAAACCTCCACATGTGAAATACTTTCAGGGTTGAATAATTTTTTAGTGATACATAAAAAAACTATAAACTTAACTCAAATAACTTTCAAATATAGCTCTGAAAATGTTCTTATTGACTAACTTTTTGAACTTAAGAAATGTTTGAAATTTACAAACATTTTTAGAATTTTTCTTCTTGCACTGAGTGTAAATGCAAATGCGCATTTTGTGCTATTATTGAAATGGTAATTACTAGTATATACATTCATACATATTTATTAATTATTTACAATATATATATACACAATAAAAATATATATTTAGTTATATGAATTCTTAATTAAAATATAATTTTCAGTGGTTTTCCTTTATCAATTTAACGTATTAAAAATGCTGTCGAATAAATAGAATAGCAGAAAAAAAACTAAGTACGGTATCGATCTATAGGGTTTCTGATGGAAAATACATAGATGCATATACATAAAGATGTTTTTAATTAAAGTAAACATACAGATATATATAAGACGATAGCACTATGCCTCCCCGACTGAAATGCGCAATACTGTATGGACTAATGACCTTCAAGGTGTTGATATATTGCTCTTTACATTCATTCTTAGGTGCAAGAGTTTCATTTTTAGATTTGGATCTATAGCAGTTTTAAATTTTATACAAAGTAAATACAAAATTAAAAAGTTTTTAAGATCATAGTGCAACATAGTTTTCACTCACTATTCACTTTCTGTATTTAATAAAGTTTATTGGCAGATATTTATTCATTTGTTTTTGCTATTGGTTGATATTAGTTGAGAATTTAAATATTTACTATTTAAATATTTATTTAGTTTATTTAAAAAATTTGAGCCACAAGTATTATTATTTTTTTTTTTTACACAAATTTGCAAAACCACAAACGACGTCTGTGCAAAAATATTTACTTTTATCGCCAAGAAAAAAGTAAAACTAAAAATAATTTCAAGACTGATATTTGCCCAGTGACTCATAATTGTTTCCACAATGTGCGAGCGTATCAGTTGCACTTTCTGTATTTTTACAAAATATTTAAATATTTATTTGCTTACATACGCTTAAAATGTAAAAAGAAATAATAACACTATGTGACAAAATTTTGGGTGACAAAAATCAACGAAACGTGACTAGAAAATTTCATAAATTTACGATGTCAGTAGTTTATCCTGAAAAGGATTTTGAAAAGTTAGCTCTGGTTTAGGATTAATTGATGTTTGAAGTCGAGACCTTTGGCGCTGCGTTATTTCCTTAAAATCCGATTTGTTTTACTATTTTCGGTGCTTAAAATCACTTAGCACTCGCCAATCATCTTGTAATTTTTTGGACAATTCAAAATGGCGGATCAATATGTATATCAATAGTACATAAAATTTCATTGTAATTGGCAGAAAGAGAGTATCCAAAAATGATTGTAAATCAGAAAGTTTAAGTTAAAACAATATTTTGTTAATATGTATTAGTATGCGAAATTTTATGGTAATTGACTAACAGTTAGTATTTTAAAAATTTATTTAAAAATTTAACCTTCAATTTACATGTGGTCGCCATATTGATCCGCCATTTTGAATTGTCCAATTCTGGTTCGAGATTCTTAAACTGCTTTCTTTTGAAAGTGAGTGTGCTAAATTACAAGATGATTGGCGAGTGCTAGGTGGTTTTAAGGACCGAAAATAGTAAAACAAATCGGATTTTAAGGAAATAACGAACCGCCAAAGGGTTCGATTTCAAACAGCAATTAATTCTAAACCGGAGCTAACTTTTCAAAATCCTTTTCAGGGTCAACTACTGACATCGTAAACTTACCAAATTTTTTCTAGTCACGTTTCGCTGATTTTTGTCACCCAAATTTTTGTCGCATAGTGTAATAAGTAAAATTCATAATACTGCAAAATAAAATAAATATATAGAATTAACAACAATCTCTGTAAATATATATTTATATATAATATAAACTGGCAATGTAAACGTTATTATTGCTATTTTTAATGATTTATCGAATACTGTGAAAAATTCGTGTCTCACTGAAATTTTAAGCGATTACAAAACTATAAATGAAGTGAGTAAAATTGACCTTCTTTTGATAACTGAAGGTTTTCATTATATTTTATATTTTGTATTTTAATTATCAGCCAATTTTTAGAAAATTATGCGGTGATAATAAATTGCAACAATCTAATAATTGTATTTCTCTCTATATATATAGAGTTGTTATGCCAAAATATAAAATATTGAAATCGAGGACAACGAGCTGAAGAAACTAGGACATTTTGACTAAAATCGAGGACGCATAAAATAATATAGATTTCTCAAAAAAATATGAATGTTTGAAACATATATCTCACAAAATTTTATACAAAAGAGGGATTGTTAATTTAATAATGCACATTTATACACATAAATTAAATACAAAAATGCATTGACAAGAATTTTGAAAAAATTTTATTAAGAACTTTTATACAATAAAGACATTCACATATAGTATTGATAAATTAAAAAATGTGTACGCACATACATATAAATTTATGGTTTCTGGAGAAAGTATTTCCTCGACAGCCTATCTAAATGCTCGGCAGTCAGACCAGAGAATCTGCTAGATTACCTAAACTGCACGCGGTGGGTTAAGTAAGAGTCCAGTTTTAAATTTAGTTCGGTGAGAAAGTGGTTTCAAAACTCCGCTATAGCGCTAATTGTGACCCACAGTGGGTCTGCTGTAGGCCAGCCATCTTAACCAACCTACACTACTCAGTTTCCATGCACTTGTCTACACTTCCAATATCTTTCAAAACTTGTTCACTGCATTGAAGCAAATAGATCTAACCTATTTCTTTCAGACGTCCACTGAGCTTTTATGCATTCAATATTTACATGGTGTGCAGGAAGACGAAAAAGAAACTCAACTACTTTTTTAAGTTCATAGCAATTTTCGTGTTTGTCAAAGGAAATACAACAAAATTTGTTGCAATTTATATTTTCATCATTCATGCTCTTTACAAAAGCATTGAAACAAAGGATCTCAGTAAAAAGGGTTTCTTCGTTAATTGTAATACCACAGTTATTTAAAAATATGACAGATTGTACATCAGACCAGTTGGCCGAATACCTACCATAGAAACAAAAATTTTAAAATAATTGTTGAAAGCTGATTTTAAAAATTAGTTTGAGACTACATACAATACTTGCAAGAAAAATGAGGACTTTTCCCGGACGTTAATATTTTCCCGGGTACAAACGAAAAACTATAGAGGACGCACCCGGACGCTCTAAAAAAGAGGACAGTGTCCGGGGAAAAGAGGACGGATAACAACCCTATATATATATATATGACATTCAACACTTTCAAGTTTTTCCCTTAACACTGAGACTTTGCCTAGTGTCAAAATCCAAAACTTAGCTTTAGTGAAAAAACTCTAAATATACTACATAACAAGGCCGTAATTAGGGGGTTTTGGGGGTTCTGCCCTCCCCCCCCGAAATGTGGAAACTTCATTCTAATTTTTGAGATTAATTTCCAATGGTTGGAAAAAAGTCAAAATAAAATCTATTTAACGATATTTTTTACTTCCATCGGCTTTTTTCTAAAAAGTCGAATATAAAAAATAAATTGATCAAATCCGATTTTTTTTCTTCGACATGAGGTTTGACTACGGATTG
Organism: Toxonevra muliebris; assembly: GCA_963691655.1. Classification (NCBI taxonomy): domain Eukaryota; kingdom Metazoa; phylum Arthropoda; class Insecta; order Diptera; family Pallopteridae; genus Toxonevra; species Toxonevra muliebris. The sequence continues at coordinate 41,455,989 of OY829328.1, read as the reverse complement.
AAAAAGAGAAGGTGATACGAGAGGCACTCCTGAATCAGTTTGAAAAGTTTAAAAATTAATAAAAAATAGAAAAAATTATCGGATTCTTCTTGTAAAATTAGACTTCCTTGAACCCCATTTTTTTTCCAAAATGTGACGTGATGGGAAGTTTTTGACCTCAGATTCGTATTCAACGTGAAAAATTCTTTCGCAAAAACTCCATCTTATTAGCAAAACCCATGCAGTTTTAGGAGACAATCTTAAAATGTAATGTAAACCCATTATTGCTCAGAGCACCACGACTAGAAAGATCTCTTTCAATGCTTTGACTTCACGAATTTAGGGAATGTAAGCAAACCTCATCCGGGTTCCTTATCATTGATAATGGCCCAAATTCCCAATGATGATCATTTGAAAAAAATGAGCCTCTACTATTTTTGGTAATTTTTTTGAGGTTGGCTACATCATCAGTCAATGAGTTAACGAAATTATGTCCCTCACGATAAAAAAAAAAATGCATTAGAATGCACATTGAATAATATTTATTTGAAAAAATTTAATTTGATTATTCTGTGAATTTTTTGTCACTTATGGCCATTTTTTTGAGGTTAAGATTAAAAATAATCAAAAAATTTTTCCTAAAGTTTTAAGACATTTATTTACTTTTGTCCTTAGCCTGATAGGGTCCATCAAATGTATCATCGATTTAATTTATTTTATTTAAAAAACAGTTTGATAAAAATTATTTATGAATATTTTCATCGAATGAAAACCCCCCTCCCCCCCGAAAAAATTTCTGGCTACGGCCCTGCTACATAATAATATTTTGTTTTTTATTAACTTTCCAATAAGTCTAATTTCATAAAGATCAGATAGTTTTTTCTATTTTTAATTGATTTTTATGCTTTTCAAATTAAGTTTCAGTGAATGCAGGTTTGCTCAGCATCACCTTCTCTTTTTAAATCCGAAGTCAAACTCCATGTCAAAGACAACAAATCAAATTTGGTCGCATAGTGTAACTAAAATTCCAAATTTTATCTGTTTATATTTCTGACTTTTAGGGTAGAAAACTATAGAAATAAAAAAATATTTATGAGCCGTTCTTTCCTTCTCTTAAAGACGGCCATCCTATGAATAATCAAATATTTAATTGAGAATTACCAATTTGACGATTTTAAAATAGTCAATTAAGAAAACAACTGAATTTATCTTAAAGAACAGAGTAACCCAGGTATTTGACCTCCACTTGATTGCATTTGCGAATGTGCCAGAAATTCTACACTTTCAGCTCGAAGTGTATTCAAATTCACCAGAAATTGTTCATTTTCATCGATGCAATTATGCGAGGATTACTGCATCTTTATTTAATAAATCTGCCAGAAACAGCAACTGCAATCCTTAAATATTTTCAATTAAATATTGTAGTTCGTTGGAATCCAATGCACCGTAAAATAAAACTATTTATTCCATAAAATTTATTTAATTTTCAATCAGTTCCTGCAAATTTAAAAAATGTTCTAGAACAAATAAAGTAAACAAAATTATATTTAAAATGCTGAAATATTTATCAAAAATGCAAAAATAAAGTAATACAAAATTTTGTTATTTTCTTCATTAAAATTATTATTTTTTGTCTGCTGTGGTACTGACAAGAAGAGCAACGAAGAGATAAACAAAATAAAAGAAAGAAAATATGCCTTCATTATTATTATTTCGACGTACTTTGCAATTTTTACTTGATACAATGCCAAATGCAATAACAAATGCACTAGAACAATATTGTTACTTGTTATTGTTTTGTGTATGTGTGTGTGTGTGTTAGCCGCTGTTGCAATTTTGCCAGCAATAGCAAAACTATTACATTTCGATGAAAAGAGAAAAATAATAATAAAAATACAGAAATACCATATAAAAATTCATCCATATTCAACTCGCAAGTCTAACTACAAAATATAATTTTAGACAAAATGCAAACAAATAAAATCTGATACAACTTAGATAAAAAGCTGAAAACTTTTAAAGAAAAAAAAATAATAGTATTAATAACTGCAAAAATAAGGGCAACTTATCATTTTGGTTTGTTACTTTAACGAAAGCGCCCGCACAAAATTGAATAAAAAATGAAAATAATAATTTTGCAAAGAGAGTGTAAAAAAATGAGTAGCTGTAAAAATTTTAGTTGGCAAAATGCAAAAGATACAATACTTAATAAATTCAATTTCAGCACAATGCATGTAAATTGAATTGTAGGGAATCAAGTTCCTCTCTCATACTATTACATAAAGTATTCATAAGGCAATATATATACAAAAAACATTTTTGTTTTAATTTGAGTTTAGGGGTTCACATTCTAGAATCTAGAACACTTGATCCCCGAAATAATTTAAATGTTGATATCACTGAAAAATTTTACCTATGAAACAATCATGAAATTTTAACTGCTATCTCCCCTATATCTGATATATGTCTGTATTTTCTGTAATTTCTACTTCTTCTATATAGAATTGACATTCTGTCTCGCTGACGGACACAAAAAAGTTTAACTTTCGAAGATATAGACGATTATAGCTCCAAGACAGGCCAAAACGATTGCGCTGTTCTTCGGCTTCCCCTTCGTCCGTTCAGAAAGGGTTAGTTGTGATTTCGTCCAACATCTTCTGATTAATAACTCTTAATCCTTGCTGGCTGTAATCTGTAAAGTTACAAATTACCGTCAGTCATTATAAAAAAGAAGAAGTAGGTATGTTATATGTTAAAAATCGATAGTCAAAACTTTAAACCCGTTATTCTTAAAACGAGGTTCTTGGAATTGGTGTGCACGACAACTTATAAAAACTTTTAACAGATCGGTTCGAAATTTAAGTCCTTGTACATATAATAGTCCCAGAACGTACTAGAAAAAATAACTTTGGTTAATTCTTTCCTCAATTTGTAACGTTGTTTTTATGAAAATAAAATTATTCTTTCGAGAAAACCAATTTCGGTTGTTCCTATTTTGCGATTTTTTAACGATTTTTGTTTTCTTTTTTAGACGTTTCATCGAGCCGCAATCGCGCACGCCAGTTAATGACGTTCTCAGTGAAGCTACTAAAAAAAAAATTTATACATTTTTTTTTTGGAAAATTACTACATAATTTTTTCTTGTACTTAAAGTCTTTAAATATATACCAAAAAAAATTAAGAAGTCAGAAAGTTAATTATTATTAATAAATAAAATAAAATTGCGATTAAAGCGCAATAAATGTAAAAACGAGCAGGTCAAATGAATTCCGTTTGATTTAGAAACTTGATAAGTTTTCGCTCGAAAAAGTTTTCAGAAAATAGACTGTGTTACTTGCGAGTAGAGATGTAATAAATTTACTTTGTTGGTTTCAAATAAATTTTTCACTTTTAAAAATTGTCTAACGCAGTGGTTCGTACTTGTGTTCACCGTTCAAAGTTTTTCGAATTCAAGAAAATCCAGCCCCTCTATTTGAGACCCTTTGACTTAATGGAACAACTTTTCCTGCTTGAAACGCCAACTTCACCGGCTGATTCTAGTCTGAATGAATTAGAACTTGAAGGGCTATACACTATCTAAATTTAATTATATATATTTGAATTCATATTTGTATCTTTTTTTAATATTAAAACAATGCAATTTCGAAAGTTTTTATTTACTAATAAAAAAGAATAATTTTTAAAAATATTTTTTTTTATATTAAGAATGACTTAAACTGACACATAAATGACCGTTTTTTACCAAAAAAGCCGAAAACGGCAGGCAGTAATTTTCGATCACATTTGTCATTTTCATCTCTACTTGCGGGAAAGTTTTCTACGATTTTTTTTTATTTGCTTGCTGGTTGCACACTCGATAAGATTCATTAAAGAGAATTTTGGTGCATGAAATCAGTTTTGACCAGTACTGGTAGCAGATAATTATAATTAAGCTATGTCTAAAACTCGGTCTAGTCCCTCTATGGAATGTTGTGTCATGAAAGAAAAGAAAGAGGTCAAAACTTATTTGCTTAAATTTGACTGAAAATTAACTTTTAAAAGTTTTTAATTTTTTACAAAACATGAAAAATGAAAGTGTGGATTTTTGTAACCTACTGTACTCTATAGACCTGCATACAGTTGTGTTCAAAATAATACAACTGACATCAATAAAAACACAAAGTCTTTGTTTTTTAGCAAAAAAACTAAATTTTATTCAGTACTTTTTTCACAAAACAAATTATTTACTCAATTTCTTAAACTTTCAATAAAAACAATCAAATATAAAAAAAACAACTTAAATTAAATAAATTTAGAATTCACTGTTCAAAATAATAAGGGTATTAGAACATGATATGAATTATTCTAAAGTTGACAAAGAAAAAAGTTTAAATTAGTTAGGAAATGTAACAGTCTTCGAATATTTGGTTGAATAGCCTGAGTTTTCATCACTGCCGCACATCTGAGGGGCATGGATGGATTCGCATCCATGCCTTTTGAATTGTATTTCACATATCTGCAGCATTTGCGGCTTTATGCTCTGCTATGCTTTTCTTAATGTTTGCACCCAGATTTGATATAAGGTTAAGGTCAGGTGTCTTAGGTTAGGTTAGGTTGGAGTGGCTGTCGAGAGACACACTTAGGCTTGAACGGCCCATTGTGATACCACATAGTTGGATCTACAGTTTAACGCCGATTCCGAACGGCGGTGTGGCAATTTTTTACCGGCTTGGTGGTTTTGCCATTACCAACCAATGTGTGTACTTGTACACTATCTTATAATTCTCATACACTTCATATTGATAGTGAATATAAGAAAGTAATGAAAATTAACCACCAGACGAAGACGGGAATCGAACCCGAACCTCCCAGATGAAAGTCTAGTGCACTATCCACTAGGCTATCGAGGTCGTCGTCAGGTGTCTTAGCAGGGCAAGACATGACTTCAACCCCATTGACCCGAGACCATTCTTTTGAGGATTTACTACGTTGTTTAAGGTCATTGTTTTGTTAGAACAGCCATTTTAGTGGCATATTCCACTCGGCGTATGGCAACATAACTTCTTTCAATATATTCATATACACTCATTGATCCATGGATCCTGTTCCACCAAATAACACGATTTTGCTTTTGTCTGTTCCATTATTTCGCTGTCGGCCAGTTGGTTTCTTTGTCAATAATGGCACTTCCCGTCTACGAATAGTTGCTGTATTTACAGCTAGGCCTAACTCCTTGTATTTTTTTAGATGAGACCGAAGTGCCACCTTACTATACGTCGTTCATCCACACTCGGGGTTTTACGCTTTCGACCACGAGTTTCGGTTTTTTTGTACGACAAGGTATTCGTAATTATTTGGTCACAGCACCCTACAATTTCTTTAATTGCTCGGTATCTTTTTCGTTGCTTCCGAAGATTTTTTTTATTATTTTGCTCTATTCCTCAGTGCCACTATTAAAAAAAAAACCATTGAAATGTAAAAACTACAAAAAGAAAAAACAATCTTAAACCATTTTTCAGTACTTACTTTTTGGCTCCTTTTACGAATTATTAACTTAAACACTTTTTTATATAAAACATACTCTCTACTCCTATTTTTTGATCAGTGCAACTCAAAGCAAGATGCTGATATGACTGAATAACGTCATCAATGTTGTCCCAATCCTAATCCTGTTTTGAATTGTAACTTTAGCATTCCGTTGCAAGTACCTATAGAAGTTCGGGTGGTTTGCATATCGTCATATGATCAAAATTAATTTAGAAAAAAAATTAGTACCAGCACTACTATTATTTTGAACACAGCTGTACATGTAGATACTCGTACTTTGTCTATATAAAAATATAGGTATTCCTAGAGTAAATCGCGCATAACTACAACAATAGCAGCCCATTAAAAATTCTCTTATGTTAGTGGCACAATAGAGCAGTGCTACTGCTCTATTAAGTTAAATTTTTCAATTATTTTTTTTTTTTTTTTTTTGTTCGAAATACTTGAGAAACATTTTCAACATTTTTTTCAAAACCACACAGAAAAAATAAAACGAAATAAAATGAAAATAACTAGAGAGGAGGAAAAAAGAAAAACTGAAGAATAATATGACATTCACCCACAAAATGCCAACAAAATATAAGAAAAAAAGAAGAAAAAATAGAAATAGTAGAAGAGAAATAGAGAAAGAAAAAATAAACACTCGAAACTAACGCAGAGTTTATGTGATTTATTTATGCAGATTTCTTCCTCAAAAAGCAAAAAAAAGAAGAAATAATTTTAAAACTTTTTACTAAAAACTTCTTGCTTTGCATAATTTACATTTACACATGTGAATGAGTATGTATTTAAATCTGTGTGACTGTGTATCTAAAGTGGCAATGAGATGTGACGTGTGCTTTGAGTAAAGTACGCGAGTATATAACTTAAATATGAGTATGATGTGCTGTGATATGATGATCATGATAATGAAGTTGATGATGATGATGATGATATGATGTGTGGTTGATGTTGGTGTTGATGCCTAATGTTCAGAGTTGTGTCGTCACTGCTTTACGCTTATCATCATTCTCAGCTGCATCTCTCTAAATTATATAAGTACGTATATAAAGTTTTCACAACAACTATTCCAAGTTGAAAGTATAAAACTAGCATGAAATTATGTAAAGCTCGAATACAAAAAACCGCTACATGATGTGTAAAGAAAGTATTAGTGGTCAGTTTCGAAGCGAGGAGTGAGTAATGAAGGCAATGACCTTCCAACCAGAAAGAAAAAACTATATTTTAAATACAAATTTAAAAAATGGGTTCTAGTGAAGTAAAATAATTTCGCTAGAATTTAGTATGATCAGACCTGGCCTTCGGAATCCAATCCAAAAATTATTTTCATGGTCTTTTGATCTCTCTGACTTTCAACACACTTCCGAACCGAACGAGTGATTTTGGGTCGAACGAGATCCTGACCGTAATCGTAATACAAACATTTGGTCGAACATTACTTTTAACAATTCCTTTGATATCACACTTAAAAATATGCCACGCCGACCAGGTGATTTCGCATTTACTACGTAACTCTCCAGGTTAGTATGCAGAATTAAAGTAACAAAATTTGCTTGCGTTACTTGCGAAAGTGAAAGTGCCTGAAATAAAAAGCTTTCGTGCTGATTAAAGGAAAAATATTAAAAGTCCTATATTTTCGATTTTTGCAAAATCAGAACAAAGTCGCAGACCATTCTTTCTTTGCTTCATTTCGCAACCCTGTAGATTTTCCCCCATAAATTCCGTTGCTGATCATATCCGCCACTCGATGCTGTACTTAATGTGTGTAGGGTATAAAGTACAGTGAAGCGACTTAAATAAGTTTACTGAATACTCTGAAAAGTTGAAAGTGAAGTGTGGTTAAAGTTAAATAGTTTTGATGAAAAGCAAGAATAGGAAAAAAAAACAAAGACAACGAAATGCAAAATATAAATAAAAGTTTAAACAAAACTTTTTACACAATCTGCTAGAAATATTTTTTTATTATACAAATATTTTTATTTAAAATTTTGTGTTTTGTTTTTATTTCCTTTTGTTGTTGTTGTATGGTGCATTAAATTTACGCAAACAATTCCGTAACGAAAAATTGCATGCGATCTTGTGTGTGTATGTCAAATTTGCTGACACTTCTCAGCAATTTTCTTATTTCCTTTATTGTATGTACAATATTTATGTGCTTTAAACCCTCACTCACTTATTCACTCGCTCGTTCGCTCGCTCGACATGACTTGATTCACTTTGTAGAGAGTTAACGCGTAAGTGCTTTGTCAACATAACTTTATACAACACACCCACACCTGCTTTTCAGTGGCGTTGTGTACTAATATTTTTTTTTTATAAATTTATTTATAAAATTTTACTATATACAAAAAGAAATATTTCAGATTCACACACATACACAAAAAGAAAAAAGTAGCATACAGAAATTATGCATCAAAAGCAATTTCGCGCTTCGATCTACAATAGTGTATGTAAGCCAATGTTGCATAGTACTTGTTGCTGGCTGCTGTTGCCTTTAGCCATGTTAGTTGCACATAAAGTGACTGGCGATAAAATGCTGCAGTTATTGGCTTCATTTTGTTTTTTTTTTTTTGCTTCGATTTCTCTGCCAACTCGATTTGTCACACTTTAAAAACATTTCATGTTGTATTTTGAGTTTTCTTTTTTTTGCGATTTCTGTTTTTGTAATCACGAAAAAACATCTGTATTTTGTTGTTGTTGTTCTTGTTTAGTGAAAAAAAAAAAAAAATAAAAACAGGCTCATACAAGCGTGCAATAAGTTCATTACCATCGACACCGTAGTTAACCGCCATCACCATAACAAAACATGAATGCGAGCAAGCACTAAGAAAAATGTTATTATTAAAATTGAAGGAAAATTTAAAGGATAAAATAATAAACATCTGATAATATTGATAAGTTTAACCTTTAACTTCTTTAACCCTTATTCACTAAACTATTGAGGAAAAGTCAATTCCCTGACATCATAAGTGAACATTGATCCGAAAGCGAATCTGGTTAAAGTTCGACTTAAAACGCTATAAAGGTCGACTCTCTCTAGATCAGTGATGCCGAGCTGAAGTTTTTTTGTAATTAAAGACTTAATAATTTCACCGTCTAACCCCCGAGTTATATCCAAAGGGTTTTGAATGTAATTTTCGTTCGATTTTATTGTGCGAGGCGGTGGAAATTCGGTTCAGAATTTATCTGTCAGATTTTTGAAAAACTAAGGTAGACAACATTATAATTTTTGGCTTTATGTGCCTTATTGACCCTTGATCTTGCAAGTGAGAAATAGGAACCAAAAACCTATTTTTAATTTTATTTTCTTTAAATTGTTTTTGTGAACTGGAAATGCTGTTAATCAGATTAAATCATGTAGTTACGTTGAGCGAAGAAGTTAATGTTCTGAGATTTCTTAAGTTTTTTGTGGAGAAAAAGTAAAAACGACTATGGATATAACAGTACTGGCTTTCTTTTGTTCTCCTCTATACAGCTCCTTCTCTTTGCGACCTTTTTCTCAACTTGACATTTATTACACTATCTTATTCCTCCCTAGTCTCTCATCTTTCCTTAAAACTCTTTGTTCCTCTTGTGAAAATCCCTAAGAATATCTAGATATTAACATAAGTCACAGAGAGACAGAGCAACTAACTGCTCTTGTTAAAGTTAAACCTTCCAAGTTAGAGAAAATCCGAATTTTTCCGATTTCTGAATAAATTGAAAGCGCTGAGGTCGGAAAAAATATGTCTATGAAATACACAAAGAATTGCAATACTACCGCAACCATAGTAAAATAAACAATTAGGCTAAATAGGTAGAGAAGTATTAAAGTACTCCGGATTGTCAAAAAATATGTCAAAAAAAAAGGCATCGAAAAAGTTGAAGAAAAATGTATTCCATATCCAGAGTCGCATTTTTTTAAAAGGGTAGTATGCATGAACTATTGGGATTTGCCGAACCTACTGACTTTAACTTTTGCGTTGTTACGCAATGTAATTTTTGCGACGGAACCACATATGGCCTGATACGAATCCTCTTGTTTAGCACTGGTGTGAAGTCAGTAGGCTTAAAATGTTGAGCACACAAGCGACATGAGTCTTTAAATTCATGTGCAACCATGTGCTATAAATTTTCTGACAATGATTTTTTTGAGAACCATTTGATATTAAAATCAAAATTTCATTCATTTAAAGAGGGAAAAATTCGGCTAGCATATTTGTTTATTTTACTATGCCCGCAACCAAAAAAAAAGTTTTGAGACATCAGAGCGGCAAACATAGTACATTCTGTATGACTGTATTCAGTTAAGAATGTTGTCATATTATCCATCGGAAAATAGAAAATATTCGTCAGAAAATAGATGCATGGCACCATTTCAGATTTCGAATTTTTGTCGTGGGTCCACCTAAATTTGAAATTCAGAATTTCAAAGAAATCGTGTGTCTGCACTATATAACGAAACTGAAATGTTCGTGACTTAAATTTTCTACATTTTTACTTACTGGAGCTCAAATAAAAGTTTTATTTTGCACCATAAAATTCATATCCGTTGAGAATGAAAAATATATATATAGCTTTAAAATTAAAAAAAAAAAACCGTGAAAATGAAAAAAATAAATAAAAGGAAAAAGAAATGAAAAGATTAAAAAAACTGTGACCAATAAAGATTGGAGGGGAACTTCATTTTCTACTGTTACAAATCGAATTTCGTTGTTTGCACATTTTTGGCCAAATTGTTAATTTAACAGATTTCTCTTGACCGAAGACTTATTGTAGAACTTTATCGGAAATCTTTTTTTACAACACATTAACCCTCTATCGAAACTTAATTATGGGTATTTTTTGCTACATGAGTCAAAAAAACCTAAAAATAAAGGTTGCAGAGAGTTAACAAATTCCAGAAAAATATTTTGCATAACATTTTATTATAGGTCCCTAAACACAGTATTCTTCTTTGACTTCATTTGAGATATTTTACGAATTTACTAATTTATTGACTTTTATCACTTTGTATGACAATAGCCGCAAATAACCGCCTATTTTCAAAAAAATTCTATTTTTCCTATAAGTATCTTAAAAAAATAAAGTGTACCAAATTCAAGTCACTAGGACAACTTTTTCTGTTTACCACTTCCACTTACATGGCGAAAGAAAAGAGGAGGACAGAGAAGCCTACCAAACTGCTTAATTGTACTGGATTTATCTCTTTTTCCGACCCCAGAGGAGACATTCCTAGCCCCCCACCCCCAGAGCTACCCTGTTATTTTGAGGCTTCAATGTCAGTTTTTATTGCAAATGACACCCTCAAACCACAACACATGGTTCCGTTAACCAAAATAAAATTAATGACAATTTTAGTGTTTTAAGTTGACAGTTAAACTCACGGAAACTAATATTCGATTATGTCTATAATGTCCATGTGGTTGGTTATTTTTTACCAATTTTATGTATCATATTTCGCTGTAAAACGATGCACTCTAGTAGTTACAATGCACTGGTAACATATTATTTCGTGTTACTATAGCTAATCAGAGGCTAAAAGCCAATTTAAACTTTCATTGAAGTTTTTTTTTTTCATTGAGTGTTGTTCTTTCATAAGCAGCCTAAACATACATATATAAATAATACAAGTTATTATTAAAAGAAAAAAGTAAAAAAGCGTAAAATCATCTCAAAAAAAAAAAAAAAAAACACAAAAAAAGTGAATGAATGACATCATTTTCAGACCATTCTCAACAACAACAAAAAGCAAAATATCAAAAGACCTAATATCTAACAAACAATTTATGATGGAAAGTTAAATTGAATTTATCTTTTAACGTTAGCAAAAATATTCTATTATAATAGGACACTGGAGTCTTATAGAAAACACAATAGCATGGAATTAGAGGAAGCTATGGAGACGGGGAATAGCAGGTAAGAGGGTGTAACAACAGCGATATCGATATGAAATGACAATGTAATGAGCTTCTTTTGAGATTTTTGTTATTATTGCTTGTATTATTATCATGAGTTTTGTTGTTGTTGTAGCGTGGCAACGCAGCGCTGAAATCGGATTAAATTTTCAATATCGTGTACCTTTTTTCGCTTTCTTTGGGTGAAGAGTTTTATGGCAAATGTGTTTTTAATGTGCGTACGCATTTTTTAATCGAAGGAGGTCAGAGAGATTACAGCTGGAAACAAATTTATATGCGTATAAAGAAGTTATTTGGAAAATTATGGAATTTATTATTAACTAGTAAATTTTATATTTCTCATTTTATTTCCATACTGCCTGCACCATGTACAATATAACAATCAATATTTCAATTGCTCATAAGCCAACCAACCCAATCACTAAACTTTAATAAATTCTAGTATCTCAAATTTGATTACCTACTTTCCTTGAATTCACAATAACTCGCGAGTTGAGTGCAGTTGAGTTAAGTGTGAAAAAAATAAAAAAATTAAAAATAAAAAATGTGTGGCGCTTTTCAATTCTCCAGCTACATGCATCCATTTTTATAGCTGCATATTCAAAGTTGTCAATTGGCTGTAAAATAATTTATTACTAATTTTTATTTATTAGCTTTTGTTAAAAACAAAAAAAAAGAAAAACAAATAAGTAGTCACATATTTTTTTATATGCTTGCATAAATTTTTGCTACTTATTTACTTCATTAATATTTTCATTCTGGACGTGACTTTATTGTGTGATTGTGTTGCTGCACTTTTATCGATGCAGGAAATGCATTCAAATAAAATACTATTAAATTGCATTGATTACTCATATTAGGAAATATAAAACATCGAAAGTTGTAATAGCATTTTTTAACCCGGTTAGTCAACGATATAAGTTTCAAACTCTTTGTTAGTCTCCAGGCAAGGCAAGTTAGGCAAGTTAGTCTAGAAGGCAAGGTATCGTATTTGCCCTTTATGCAGAAGATGTAATCCTGATTGTTCCTTGTGACATTCCTGAATATTTGAGTGAGTTACGTGAAAGGGAGATACTGATTACTAGGTTTCGGATTTTGTTGACTTGTCATATTTATTTTTTATATTTTTGCTTTATCGGAGAAATCTCTACGCTTTATGTAATTTTTCGCCATTTTTTAGTTTTTATTCTTTGGGTAATTTTATCTCTTTTTGGGGCATTTATCAGGCACTTTTATCTAATTATATTAAATTTTATTTTTTTTCGCATTTTGCAGGAGAATATTTGCTGTGAAAATATAACTATTACATAAATTTTGAATTTCTAAGTTCAAAAAACCTTTTTGTAGTGGAAAAATTTTAAATTTATTAAAATTTTTTTTTTTACATTTAAAATTTGCAACATTGAGATTTATGCTTTAAACACAACCACAGCAGCCAACTTTCGACCGCTGATTTTTTCTCAGAGAATAAACCCAATAGCGTCAACCTCTAGCTACAAGAATATGCAGTAGGATTTGATTTTTGTTTTTACAATTCATTTTGTTTTTATTCATGTTGCCAGTTGTCAAAAAATAAAAGGAAAAATTCAATATTCTGCAATTTGAAAAAACTGTTGCATAAACAAAACATTGGCTTTGAAAAAAAATCAAAAGTTCCTTTCAGGCGAAAATTTTAATGCTTTACAATCCGACGTAGAATTAATCTCCAACGATAGAACTTTATTTAAATTTGCCCCCCTCTCAGTGTCGATGTTGAACGAAGTCTCTCGTTGTGCAAAATGTTCGGGCTGAAAATCGGGGATCATTAACATTTCCTAATTTACGAATGTACATTTATGGTAATTTATTGCAATCCAATGGATATAAAATGGCACAAACATTTTTTGTTAAGTTTATATTAATTTTACGGCATTTTGTTTGTCATTTTTTAAGTTTCTTTAGGTCTACAAAATCCGAGCTTCGATTATAAACAATTTCAAAAAAACGAAATCTGGTAAAAACAAAAACTATTTTTTGATTTTTAAGTTTTTGTTCAACTGAAAAAATCAATTTACTATTTTTATTTCAGTTTCTAGAGAATAAAAATAATAATTTTTGAGTTTAATTTTTTTGTTCAGTAATAAAAATTATTTGTTGAGTTTTATTTTCTTGCTCAGGAGTAAAAATTATTTATTGATTGAGTTTTTTTTTCGAAACGAAAATCTCAAAATGTCATACAGCTTTATTATTGTGAGCACGGTGATATATTTTTCTAATAAACATTATTTTCGGTCTCAGCTGAAAATGTCTTATGGTTGGAAAAAGTATTGCGCATACTCAGCCTATATATTTTTTTTTTGCATTTATGTAAATAAATCACGCATTAATTAAATTATCTAAATTAAAAAGGGATATGCGGACACTACTATGTATATAATAGTAGGTATCTAAATTGAAATTAACAAACCTACTACTTGCTACTACTCTAATTTGCATATATGCAAATATGTTATCTACATACCCCATCAGATGGCTTACTTACTGCAAATATTTCACAACTTTGTCTCTCTAGTAACTACTAAAATGTAATAGCTCCATTCTTTTGACCATTTTCAACACTAATAAAGACATTCAACAATCTCAAAATGGTAATGTCATCATGACACACACATACACACGCATACAATCACGCAATCAGCATATGCACTCAGATGAATTTAGTTGCACTACTCCAACTGGGAGTTTGTAGGAGTTGTGACAGCATATTCATGCAAATGTCACATGTCACATACAAAAGTGGCACATAAAAACGTAGTAGAAGGGAAAAAATGTATATACCCGACAAGTAAATTCAAAACTTAAGCGTATTTTCATAGGTACGGAAAGTATTTAAAGTTTTGCATATCACTTAACAAACAAAAAACGCATCAAAAATTGTATTAGTAGTAGTAGTAGTTACAAGAAAAGGTAATTAGGTAGTAGAATGTGAAGTGAAGCGCATGTGTTGCCACATAATGTAAAATATAATGTTTTTTTATGCTGCCTTTTTCTAGTTTTCTATTCTTATATTCTCGCTTTTTTGAGCTTTTGTTGTACACTCATTTACAAATGCATATTTTGCAAATTAGAGTAAAAAAAAGAAAAGAATTTGCTACTCCTAGTGCTAAATTTAGGGCGCTTAAGCTTTGCGACGCTTATAAAGACACATCTTTTGAAAACAATTTCAGTTTATCAGAAGCGTGTGAACCAAATTCAATTCACTCTCGTTTCTTTGCTTTTCGCTTATGTCTGAGAAAGCAGCACAAAAACAGGAATTAAAACGGAATAAAAATTAAGTTTCGAGTATGTATTATTGGAAGTGAATTAAATCTAAGCATTTTTGAGACCCTAAAAACAGAGTAGTCATTCCACATAAAATATTTGATACGAAACCTATGTTTTGTAAAATATAGTAAATACGACGCACTTTGAAGTATAAAAAGCTGCACTTTTACGCTTGCACAGATGTGAATCAGCGTTTTTAGTAATCTCTTCGCAGCTGGGTTTATACGATTGAAATAACGCACAAATTATAAAGAGTAAAAAAGGTTATCAGTTAGCAAAATGGTGGCGCGGCACTACAACAATTGGGCTAAAAGTTTGTTGTCTGTCCTCATATACATAATTCTTGCTAACTTTTATTTTATTCGGTGGGATTACCAAATGTTGTTACATACCCAGCAGGAACAGGAGCTTTGTAGTAAATTTCCATAGTGTTTCTTTAAGCGCGTATGCGTTAGCTGCGCTTCCTTGAAGTTCACAGTTAGCAATACGAGATAATTTAATATTTGTACAAAATTTCTATGACATAAAATTTAATAAAGAATGAAATTCTCTGGAGTGAAGTAGAGAAAGCCCTATTTGCTGATAAGTAATCACTTTAAAAAGTCGTCAAGATTGTTTATTTTCCCTCTGGGTCTAAAAGAATGTGAAAAAAATCTAAACATTTTTGGTGCTCCTTATAGCAAGAGAGATGTGTGTGGATTTTTGTGTAGGTGAATGTATTTGCTGGTGTATGTGTCTGTGCTGACAATTTTTTTATTTTTCTTGTGTGGATGATTTTAAATGTTGCAGAAGTAGAATCTGCATAAAATAACAATTTTGCTGAATGTTGAGTTTTTACACACATAAACTCACATCCTTACTCATACATAGATGGGCACATGTGTGCATACTAGTACTAGAAAGAAAAGTGGAAACTACCCAACGGGGAAAAAGCACTCCAAAAGGTCTTTCGGAGTGCAGATTAGTCAGCTGTGGGCGCTTTCGCTCCATTACGTTTTTAGCATTGCATGTCATTGGAAAAAAGCACTCCGTTTTAAGCTCCTTATGGAGTGCTTCGAAAGACCTCTCATGAGATCTTTGCTTCAGCAGTTCGTTCGCTTTTTTCTACTGCCCCGCTCTACAATATTCTTCTTCTTCTTTTCGAAATGTTTCAAAAGACTTCTCCCGAAATCTTTACGTCAGCAGTTTTGTTATTTTAAATTACAATGACCTTGTCGTCGTTTGATTCGGAAACGATTGCTTTTCGGCAGCAAGTGTACTTTAATAAAACAAAAACAACAAGTGCTGACCTTATACCCCTCAGGCAAGCTGCTGACAATCGGGCCCGTTGGGTAGCTATGAGTTCATAAAGCTATTACAAAGATATGAATATATATGTAGGTATGAATGTAACGTATACATATATACAAGTAAATACAAGTACGAACCAGTGATGAAAAAGTAGGTACAATTGTACCTTTTTCCGACTTTTTCGAACAACAAGGTACATTAAATACAATTGGCATATTTTAGGTACAATTTGCCATTGGCCAAAATAAATTTAACACTTAATTACAAAAGACATATTTTGTAATAAGCACCTACTTAAATTTAACTTGCCTGCACTGTATTGCTTAACTTCGAAGCTCACTGTTTATAACGGGAAAAATATGGAACAAATTATTTTCCATATTGAATAAAGTTTATTGGTGCCAAAAGAAGGTCAAAGTAATAAAAAATTTTTTGAAAATTAGCAAAAATTTTATGAAAAGTAAAGTTCTTATGACTTTAAACCTACTAATAAATATTATCCGATTTCAAAAATTATTTTTGCATTATGTAAATATGTTTTCTTTTATAAACAGTAATAACAGAGCTCTGAGGTTTCAAACAAACTTTTCCGATTTGTCGTGCTCAAAATGTTTTTTTTTTTTTTTTTTTTTGTGATCAATTTTGTGACTCACTGTATGCATATGTGCTGCAATAATTTAACCTAATTTAACTAATTAGATGTAAAGAAGCCAACTGCTGTAATTTCAATACAAACAGTTTTATTTATTTTTTGGCATATAAATGATATATGGATAAATCAATGAGAATGAGTTACAATAGTTTTATAACGAGTATCGTTTTAATGTTTTGTTTATTTTTTTTTAATTGGTAAACTAAATTTCTTACAAAAACGATGAACCAATGAAGTATTCTATTTAAGGTACATTCATGCTCATTTAGGTACAACTTTTTTTGTAAATTAGGTACAATTTAAAATTTGGAAATTTCATCACTGGTACGAACACATGGTGACACTGGCACAGTTGTTTAATTAACGTAAATTGAGGGAGCAAACATTTTAGGTACCTGCATTTACACCTATGTATTTACTTACATATGGTATACTCACATCTAAAGCTATATACATATCCACATTTACACCTACACCCACATTTACACACCTAGAAAATATAATTTAATTAAAATATTAAATAAAATATTTACGATTATTTTACGTGTCTGCAATGCGCCGTTAAAAAATCCCTCCACTCTTTAATGAAATTAGCTTCTTTATGGAGATATATAATTTTATGTAAGTACACATTGGAAGTGTTTAATTTTAGTTAACAAGAAAGTTTGAGTTTTCATTCTAGAAATTTTGTCTCGATTTATAGAAATGTCTAACGATTTGTAGAAGTCTTTAATGACTTTCAGAAGTCTTACGTATTTATGGAAAATTTAGTTATTAGTAGAAATATTTAACAATTTTTAGAATTTTTTTGCAATTTTCAGAAATTTTTAAAAACTGACCCAAAATTGTATTAATTACATAATTACATAACTATTAGAAAAAAGAACCAAAAAAATATTCAATAAAAAACGAAAACCAATTTCAAGTACAGGTAGACCGCTCGTTTTCGTGACCTTCCAACTTTAGCAGAAATACAAAACGCTTTAATATCAGAATTTCCTGGGGTTAAATTTATCCACACCGAGAAGCTTGTCATCGATTAAACTAATAAAAACGATCAGATGGAAGCAGTAGCTATAGAGCATAACCGCGCTCATCGAAGCTCGCATACAAATTGCAATCAAATTTCTAATGAATATTATTTCCCAAATATAAGAAAGTCATTAAAAAACATAATTGCAAACTATAAGATATGCATGGAAGATACGCTGGTAGCGTAAACCACCAAACCCTGGAATTGGCATAACTCTCATCCCAAATCATCCAGGGGAAATTCATCATATCAACGTTTTTGTAACCAGCTAAAAAAAAAACTATCTGAAGCTCAAGAAAAGACTTTAACTAGAATAAATTCAAGCAAGGCATTAAAAACTTATGAGGTTAGAGAAAAAGTTTTTCTAAAAAGAAATAAAAGATTTCGAAAGAGACCTTGGCACTACGGTGCGGATTGACGGGAAAAAAAATTCACAAATAAAGTAAAAACAAGAGGAAATAAAAATTAAAAAATTATGTTGTCTAAATTATTAAAAACTGTCCAACAGAGAATGAATTTCTTAAATTTTTAATTTTTAATGTTAGGATTTAAGTTTCCAAAATTGTATTTTTTTTTTTTACTTCAAAATTGAGCGTTTATGCAAATGCAAATTTAACTCTTTACAAAAAGCGTAAAAACAAACAAAAGATTAAAACTTGCGAATAGAAGTAAGTTTCGAACTTGACGAGGGATAACTTAATGGAGCAGATAAATCTGCTCCATTTTCCACATGATATTGTGATACTAGCTCGCTGCACCCACTTGCTAATTTTTGGCTACGCACATGCATCAAGTAGTTTTAGTTAAGTAGATAAAATATGTTGCTATGGGCTCCATTACTGGATTTTCGCAACAACAATAATACTGCGCATATTATGATCATGCATTTTAGCAACAACAACTTCTATATGGTAATGCAGTTCTGGCATGTTCTAATGCAGTTGAGCAACAACAAAAATCGATTGATTGCAGTGGGACAACAACAACTTTTTGATATGCAAGCTAGCTTTCATTAGTTTTAACAATGAAAAGTGAGAAGAAATTTGACACTCAAAGAAAGAAGTAAAATTCTAATAATCTTCATAAATTGTAACAATGCAGCAAATAAAGCGAGTCGCTTCGCTATAAAAAGAAAACAAAAACGCTGTTTCATTATTTTTTGTATAAAGAAGTGTTGTGTTTTATTTAATTATTAAATTAAATTTTAATACAAGCTTATTATTACTGTATCAGTCACTGTTTGGTTTCGATTTATTCGTTTTTGGAGAAATGTAGATCAAAAATGCATAGATGGACTATATTCGGAACGAGAACTTAAAGAAATAAATAGAACTCAAATTGCAAAAGAAAATGTGTGAATGGCTGCTCTGCAGCATGGCTAAGTTAGGGGGCAAATGGTATTAGGAATACGAACTCAAAGGATTATAATTTCGACAATAGTGAACATGGCAGATAAGTCAGTTTCTTACAGGGCATTGCATGATAACTGCACGGTTTTTGTCATCATATTAGGCCATTAGTTAAAAAATTGCCAAAAATCGACTTTATGTCTTATTTGGTTTAAAAGATTTTCGATTCAAAATTTTTATGTGGTTAATATTGTGAATACAAACTTAAAATAAAGTTAAAATTTTTGAATTGAAGTGAAAAAGTGCATTCTAAAACATTTTGTTTTGATATACTATGCAAAATCAAGAATTAGTAAGTAATTTTTCTCGAAACAAATTTGATAGTTTATGTTTTTTATAAAGAAGACGAACATTATTCCTTTATTGATTTTGAAGTCTGAGAAGAAAATAAAATTATTGTGAGTTGGTTATGAGTACAGCCGAAAAAGGGCTAAAACGGCTGTTATCTTGCCGCACCCCATTAGAATACATTTAAACTTTTTTACTAATACAGGCACATCTGATACTTCTAGTCAATGAAAATTCCTTCGATTTTTGAAGATATTTTAAATTTAAAAAACACCGTGAGCTAATCTAAATCACTTTTTTCCGCGTTTTAATTTTCAAAAAGCACTAAAATCAGCGGGAAAAGCGTTGAGTTGGGCACACTGTGAATACTACAAATTTTAAGTTTCATTTTGCCTTTTTTCCGCTCCCTGTTCAAAAGCATTGCAAAATTTGTATAAATTTTGTCAATCGAAACCTACATTCATACAATAACCAGAAGTAGGAACATTTTACTATGATTATTTATATATATTTTAATTAACTATTTAATATTTATTATGCTAATTTTGATTTTTTCTTTCTTTTTTTTTCTTTACTTATAGCTAAACTACTAAACAGCTACGACTACAACAAGCAAAATGGCCCAACCACAATTACTGCAAGTCAAATTGTCGCGTTTCGACGCCCAACCATGGGGTTTCCGCCTACAGGGTGGTGTTGATTTTGCTGCTCCATTGCTGGTGCAAAAGGTAAGCGGTAAAAACCAATTAAAATATATAGGGTTATATATGCACTAGCGGATCTAGAGATTCCCTAAGGGGGCGTTTTAATTTTTTTCGTCCCTTTAGATTCGCTGATGATGATATGTATAAGAAAAATATATTTTCGTCGACTCAGAAGTAAAACTTATTAATTAATATATTTGAAAAATAAAGCAAATTAAATTTTAATATCATTTGTTTTCAAAAATCGTATTGAAACAGCGTACTTGATGAATTTGTGTGGTTACTGTACAGGAGTTTAAAAAATCATTTGCTGAAAATTAGTTTGTTATAAAGATTGTTTGAAATTTTAGTAAAATAAAGAAGTAGGCCAAGTAGGGAGAGTAATATTTAAGTACATCACCTTGAAATAATTTACTCTTACACTCTTGATTATACCAATACCACTTACATTCATCTCAATATCCATCACGTTTTCAATAAAGCGATAAAATAGTTTAAAAACAATGGGTTTCGAATGTTCTCATGTTTCTTACCTAACTATTTCATTTCATTATCGTCAAAATCACAGAGGTTTCTCCCCATATAATTGGAAGAACATTTTTCAATGTAATTTTAATTATAAAATACATGAAAGGCTGATGATCGAAATTGAAGCTCATTGTACTAAGTAGTTAAGTCTAACTCAATATTAGCTGCGTTTTATTCGCCAGCTAGTGTAACATGGGCGAATAAAACGACCAAGTTGTTAAGTCTTTTCTTCGTTGTATTATTATTCACAATGAAACTGCTCAGTAAATAGAGGTGAAACATTTTAAAAATGATCGATAATTGCAGAAATGGATCCCACTCATTGTGGTTAATCGTTTTCATTGTTTTCCCATACAATAATCGCTGCTAGCTTTGCATAACCAGAAACAAGTGGCGAATAAAACGCAGCTATTATAAGTATTACAAATAAACATATGTATGATCTTTTAATCTACCATGCAAGTGCTTTCAAAATCTATATTGAAAATGTACTGGAGTGGGATGATAGTTTAGACCACCGCTGACCCTTATAGTGCTGAACAAATTCTCTTAAGCGGCTCGTTACTAAATAAATCATGCCAAAGTTTTTGTTCAGATAGTTTGCAATTAATATGCCTTTTGGAAAGAGAGCTAAAGATTTTTGGCCAGGAATTATAAATAAGTTGCGACATAATTTCATTCATTTGTTTTAATAAATTTATCTGGCCAGTATTGTTTCAAAATGTATTTTTGCAAGTACCGTCGGCTGTTACCGTTAATTTAAAATTCAGAGTGTCATACCAATCATTAACAATTTGTATTAAAATCAGAGCATTCTAATGGGTTGTACATCTCTTTTCCTTCGCCAGAGCATCTTTTTATAACACTAGATATTGATCAAAACAATTAGGTAGAGTGACTAACTTTCTGCCGATCCGCGTTTCTCACATTTAAATGCCCCTCTGTTTATTTATGCACTATGGACATATTTGAAAACGATGGTATAAAGTGATTGCGAACAGGCTTTGACAGATGGGGAAGATCAGCAAAAACAAAAATCTTTTGCTCGTCATTCGCCGAATTTTTATACCAATCAAAACAAAATCAATTGTGGTTCGTACTTATAGATATATTAAGCTCTTCCACAATGCTTGATTTCTTGGCCCCATATCGAAAACAATAGCAACTACTGTATATTCAGATTCATTAAGTTTTTGATAGATATTGCTTAAAAGTAACTTCGTCTTCCGTCTATCGAAACCATAGTAGATTGGATGCTCCATGATGCGTTGAACCCCCTTGCTATAACAACTTGAACATAGTGGGGTGGATTCTTTATTGTTTTCGTCAATGGGTCATATTAGTAAGCTGAAAAAACTTTCATTTCGTCAAAGGACAACGTGCACAGTTTTTCCACTTTTGATTTCTGCTACATTAACTCAATAATTTTACACTTAATACTAGAGTCCGATCGATTAGGTTTTTTTTTTTTTGGCCGAACCGATGCCGATGATCGGCTATCGAAAAAAGTTTGGCTGATACCGATGTTCCATGTACCTCAAAAATATAAAAATTAAATTAAAAAACAAAAAAATGCATTAAAATTCAATTATATTTATCACATTTCTTTAGGAACATATAATTTTTAAATACTGTTTAATTAAAATTAATACTCAAAATTTTATAATTTAATGTAAAAAAAGAAGTTTTTTTTTCGATTTGTATTTTTTTTTATTAATGACTGATACAATTACAATTGTTTTTACTAAATGGTAAATTAAAGCTCAGCAAAACAAAAAAACACAACAGGACAGAATCAGCGACACCGCCATTTGTGTTGACTCTAATGAGGCATTGTGAAATTCAAAGAAATTTAAAAAATCATTAAAATAGAGTCAAATTTCTGGCCGATGCTGATCCCATAATTTTAGGCCGATACCGATACCGAGGCCGATTAATCGGTTGGACTCTACTTAATGCTCTGTTAGAATTTTATTTTGCGGCACCAGATATTGAGTGTCGCTACGCAAGATACGGGAAACCCTTTGATTTGACGGAAAGAGTAAAAGCAGAGGCAACGTCAATTCATCTCTAATGAATGTTTCGATTTGGGTTTTTCTGGTGAGTTCCATTTTGCTGTTTTTTTACATTGCAACAGCCGAATATTTTCTGATGCAATTACACTGTCAAAAACTTCGGTGCTGGAAACAAAACATATCGTTATTCATTTTACAGAGACTAAAAACTTTCAAAATATTCGAAATATGTAAATATTGCCTAAAAATACAAAATTTCTGTGAAAAATTAAAAAACAATACGAGAACGCATTCAATGCGATTGCACATTTTGATTGAAATGAACAATTTATAATGTTCGAATATTCCTTTGCAACACTTCAAAAGCTTTCTGAAATAACCTACATTTTTTTCGTATTTCATTCAACTAGTTTGGTAGAACTTACTCAGTTTGAACCTGCTTATGAACATAACTACATGCTAAGAATAACTTACAACACTTGGCAATTGTTTTCTTAATTATTAGAATTTACCCAAGGAACATTTGAATGCTTATTTTGGTTATGTAAACCAAATTTTGATCAGGACCACAGCAGAAAGAAAAGTTTAACACAGACGTTGTCCTGTCAGTGGATGCCTTCACAAACCCGCAAGTGCTAGAACTATCTTCAGGTCTACAAAAAGAATCATATTAAAAATTTCCTTATATCACTATATTTTTGGTGCTTATTACTTACGTATTTATTATTTACGATGTTACGCCAAGGAACCACATATGGTTTGAGGTGAATCCTTTTGTTTTGCGCTGGTGTGAAGTCAGTAGGCCTAAAATGTTGAACATTCAAGCGAGATGAGTCTTTAAACTCCTTACAGCATGCACTATTCCACTTCAGCAATTCTACATTGTCTTTTGGATGGCGAAACATACTCTCATGTTCATTAGCAAAGGTGGACTTACACAACGAGAACGCATTTCCCGGCAAATTGTAATTTTTTCACTTTTGTACAATTTTTTCAAAACTTTCTCACAAAATTTCAAATTTCACTCAACTTACACATATATCAGTAAAAGAAAATTTGATTTCCCAATATGCATTGAAAAATTATTTTTCCAATGTTGGAGAAAAGCTTAATTTAAGTTCAAACATTTTTCTCCTTGTTTACTTTCAATTTGACATGAAGTTGAGAATCAACATTTTTTCCAATGCTTGAGAAATATTATAATTCTCAATTGGATGTCAAACACGTTGCTCCACTTGAAACCGAACATTTTTTCCAACGCTTGATATCAACTTGAATACGATTTGAGTTAAATTTGAGATATTATTTACAATATTTTATAAGTATACTCGTATGGCAATACTGTCGATTTCTCACAGATTCTCACAGAATATTAATTTGTGGAAAACATTTTCCGTAAATTCAATTCAATTTTGAAAAATAAATATAAAAAACTGAGTGAAAGTGAAAAAAATTCGAAATAAAAGTGAGGTGAAAATGAATTAAAGGGAAATATATGCTTTATATAATGTATATTTTGTATATAATTATAATTCAATTTGCGGGACGCGTAAGAGTAAAAAAGGTTGGAGAAATTCCTTTGATAATAAGTTGAGAATCATAAATTTCTAAATTTGATAACTAAGAAAATCACCATATAAAAAATGTGCCTTTTAAGTTGAAAATACTATAATCGGACTATTGAGGTGCATTTGAGAATTAACGTTGGAGATTTGAAAAATGTATTTGATCTTAAATGTACCTCAAATCGATATCAAACAATAATGTACATATATTGGGTTATAACAATTATTTCTAGACATTTGACATTAGAATCAAGTAAATTTTAAAAAATTTCGTTCATTTAAAGAGGGGAGAGTTCAGTTTAGCATTCTTCTTTATTTTCCTAAGTCTATACTTAGTGAGTTTTAACTCTGAAACAACTTGGAAACTACTAACATTTTAGAGTAATTAGTGAAAGTCTTCAAAATTTTATTTCTCGATTAATTTTCTCCTTTTTTTTAAATTCATAAGTACGCCCTGTAAATTGTCCATAGGAAATTTTACATTATATAAAGCTGTATAAGTAAAGCACTCATAAGATCGTACTTAAAAAAAGTTTAAAATTATATAAAGTTTTATAGAGTAGTTAGTTCAATTTTTATATCTAAGCTCCTGCAAGTACTTTAAAAAAAGAAGGTTTTGTGGTTTACCTAGACTTTAAATTACATGAACACCTAAAAGAAGATCAGCTTTTATTAAGATCAAGTTCGGAAAAAAAGTTCCTTGGTCTACTGAAGACTTTGAATACTTAACCAAAAAATGTTATTTTCTGGGGATTAACCCCAGTTTTTTTTTTTCAAAAAATGAATCTACGAACTTCATGTCAATCATTAGAACTTATAGTATTTCTTATACCAGAAATACATAATCCACATAAAAAATATATTATATCATGTTTCCATTTTCGTGCTAACACAAACAATTTTTTTTTACAAAACTACAATTAATCAGAAAAATAATTTCTTATTTAAAAAAAAATCACAAAATTTTCAAATTTATATTTTCATAATATTCTTTCAACTTTTGTTTTCCTAAACAACGAAATTTATTTCTGCACACGGTACGCTTAAATTTTTTCTGTTTTTTTTTATTAATAGCCAAGAGGCGCGACTGGATTTTCGAAAAATAATTTATAGTTTCCATTTCTATACATTTAATTTTTCACTTAAAAATAAAAAAAAAAAATAATAATTTCTTATTAATTGTTGCTAAAAGTGCAGAAAAAAAAAATAAATGAGAAAAAACCACACAAGCTACAGTGGTGTGCATATATGTGTGACAACTTAATGATGCTCATGAATTGCCAAAAATTGTCAACAATTTTGAAAATGTTTGCCAAGAAAAATTATTGAAGATAAAAAAAAAATTCTAATGTGTGAAAAACACAAAAATTTAGAACAAATAAATAAAATGTTTATATAATCTGCAAATCTAAAGTGAAAAATTGCAAAGACTTACGCCTACATGCAGCAATATACAAAATAATAATAATAATAATAAATAAAATTAATTTTTGTAAAATATTATTAACACGTGCTAAAAAAAGCAAAGAAGAAATTCACAGTAGAAATTTATATATAACTGTATGTATGTATTATATATGTATATAAAAAGCAAATAATCGAAAAAAGTAATAATTATGCAAATTTAAGGCAAACAATTGAGAAAAATATTGAAATATTTTTAGGCTTAAGCTCTAAATTTATGCATGAATCATTTGTGATTTTTTTGTTTTTTTTTTTTTTTTTTTTAATACACTCATACAAGTTTATCATGCAACTTTGACCAATTTTATACACACTGACCATACACAAAATGCTCAAATAAATAGCTATGAATTTTGTAAAGTCAAGTTAGATTTCAACGTAAAAAGGTCGGAAATGCGTTGCTGATTCATCAAATGTACGGTGCTGAATGAAGCACTCACGCTGTCATACCAGTATGACGACTTTTGAATTCCTAAAAAATTGAACGCACAAAAACTAACCAAAACCGATAGTCATGCTTTTTGTTTTTAAAACTAAAATTTATTGAAGCTTATCATGGCATGAATGAGAGGCTTTTGTTTTCTTTTTAATTTTTTTTGATTTTTGGGTATCTTGGCGCCAAATATCTGCGAGACTTCCCGCACTTTAGCCAAAAATTCCAAGCACAGTTTTTTGAAAAATTCGTTCCAAAAACTAAATAGTTATTAGTTTTTTTTTTTCATAATAATTATTGACGTAAAATGCTAAATTTAATGCTTATTTTGATAGTGGTATGCATTTTTCTTTTATTTATATGAATAAACTTGAAGGCAGCTGCATAAATTTCAATACCTTGTCAGTTATCATGTAATATTATGTAGGAAAAAATTAATAATATAAGTCAACACGAATTAAAAACAATATAAAGAAAGAGAGTGAATTTTCATTGCCTCACTTTGAAAATAACTGACGTAAATCCTCAAAATATTATCTGTCGCCAATGGCCAATTTATGTTTATTTTTATTTATAATTTACTTGAATGTATTTATTGTCTATCTTCTCGTACAGTTTTTTATATTTATTTGTATAATAATGTTTTTTTTTTATTTGTACACTTCTTTTTTGTACAGTTTGGCAATTATATATGGTAAACATTAAAACATTTAGCGCTCAGCGCGTTTTTTTCAATTTAAAATATCTTCGAAAAAACTAAGAAATTTTCATTGACTAGAAGTATCAGATGTGTGCCTGTATTAGTGAAAAAGTTTAAATGCATTGAGTTTTCTCGCACTTTTATAAAGAAAATAGGCATTTTATTCTTCATTTTAGCGGATTCTGAAAAGCAAAAGTTGGTCACACTGCTTGCCAGGTACAATTCGAGGCTTATAGTCGTTTCACTGCACAAACGTTTAAATAAATAACATGAAGGCTTTTAGTAGAGTGAGCGTGTCACCTCCCATACAATCCTAATATTTTTTTTTGGTATATCTCAAGAATCATTTATAGCACAATACAGAAATTTGGTGCAAGAACGAGATAATGTTAACAATGCCATGCTACAACAAAAATATGGATAGGTTGACAAAGGGGGTAAGACACCTTCTATATACCCTGAATTTTTATTACGGGATATCTTAGTATGGAAGCATTATTTGTAATTCCAGATTTAAAAAAATATTTAAGTTTTTGGATTAGTGGGCGTTGCACCATGCTCTACTTCTCTTTTCAACTACTATTTTGATTTCTTTCTTTCAAAATGTTCTTCTTATTATCGACCACTTTTTTACTACTTTATCTACCAATACTTTCTACCACCTTTTTACTACATTTTCCTACAATTTATTGTTATTTTCTACTACTTTTTCATTGTTTTTTCTACTACTATTTTTTACTTTTATTCCTACTACTATTTCCCAATCCTTTTTACTATTTTTTACTACTATGTTTTACTATTTTTCTACTACTTTTTCTATTTCTGTTTTGCTACTATTTCTATCACTTTTTTACAACATATTGTAATACTATCTTCTATTCCTTTTACTACTACGTTTTCGTCTACTATTTTTTTTATTACTATTTTTTATTACTTTGCCCATTCCTTTTTTTTTACTATTATTTCTACTAATTTGTGAAATATCTCAAGAACCTGGTCTTTACCAAATTCAATGTACGTCCTTTAAGCTTGAAGTGTCATTACCAATGTTTAATTTTAAACACCAAGAAACTTCATTCTTCTTCATTCAAATAAACTTCAATTTTCCCGCTGATCCGTAAAAACGGCAGAACAACGTCGGGTCAGCTAGTGTAAAATAAAATAACATAGTGAATAACAGGGATGCTACATTGCTTAATATTTTTACAAATACTGGCTTTAAAACCTAATTTCATAATTTAAAATTATTGAAATTTACCTTGCTCAAAGGTATGGATAAACAGACATACCTTTTTTGAAGAAATTTGCGAAAGCTTAAAAAAATAATAAATATACTGATTTTTCATTTAAAATGGTAAATTCGTTTAAATAAAATATCAATTTTAACTCTTTCGAGACCATTGATAAGCGGTGACCCAAAATACATTTTTACAGTTTTTTTTTTCAAAACTATTGCATCGATTTAAAAAAAAAATGTACATATTTTTTTAAAAAATTATTATTAAATTGTAATTGTTATCTCACATCAGACTGATCTAGAGTAAAACATTTTTGTTGTACCTATTTTCAATCGCTCACAATTTCTAAAATGGTTGCTCAAATACGCCAATTTTGCATATAATGTGGAAAGCTATTTACCCAAATAGTCAAATACGCTAAAGTGTGCTGGTGCCGGGGTGACGCGGCAGAGTGGGTAATGATACTTTCCATTATTTTCTGATGCATTTCTATTAATCTATAATACATTAGGGAGCTTATGCGATGGGAACAAAAATCTTGCAGCCGGATTTTAGACTATTACGTTCAGCCATGATCGTCCACAATGTTAGTGGGAAACAATGCAGTTTTTTCGAGAAATTGGTGTTTCAACTGATATTCATCATACCCATTCATTTGTCGATGAATACGAAGACATCTTGGCAAACGTCCCCCACCTTTTTAATAAAAAAAAAATAAATATAATCCCTAGATGTATTTTTATTAACATTTATTTGTTTGACCAACAGTGCAGATAAGCCAAAGATGAAAATGTTTGGTGTTTCTTACTTCTTGCTTCTTACTTTCTTGCTTACAGTTTATAATTCCTCCAAATCGACTGAATAAATTCCAAAATAAACGTAGCAATTCCAAATGACACTCCCAAACCATACATACACCATACCCAATATAAATCAACTGGAATTAAAGACTTCAGATCTTCAGGATCTTGTGGTAAATTAAATTTTATTTCTCCAGCTGCCAACATATCAGCGTAAGCTTTGTTTTTCCAGTAATTGTATATACCAGACTCGAGAAGTTGCGAAATGTGAGCATTGAGAGCGTAACGGTAAATTGAATGCTCATGCAATGCAATACCCAGTATTAACTCTCTATCTATGCTCAACTGCTCAGGCATATAAAACAATGGACGTGCTAAAAGCGATTGTTGCTTCTCTAAAACTCTCCACAAATAATCTGAGGCGGCATAACCATAGCTTTGATCAAATGTAGAACGTTGATGGTGAATTTCAGTGAGATTTGTGCTGGTAATAAAGATGTGTTTATATTGGGCCCAAAAACGAGGATCTTTGTGTTTTGATAAGAAATCATAGTAATATGTGTGGACATAAATTTTTAAAGTTGATTCAGCAAGCTCATCAAAGGTTTGGATGCTCTTTGGTGTAGGTGAATTAGTGAAATAGGTTTGCAAATATGCTGTAAATATGGTGGAGTTAAGTATTCCAACCACAAATATATATGTATAGATATACTTCTTGAAAAGTGTGAGCTTTGACTCCTCCAAATGCATAGTTTGGCCTAACATACCACGTAGTGTAGTTGCTGTGCCTACATTGATCAGTGCTTGGATAAATGTACTACATTCATGTCGTGCTTGGCTTCGTTGCAAACAGAATTTTTCAAGCAATAATAAAATTGTAAAAAGTAAAAATAAAATCATTAAAATCAAAACAAATAACGATTTGAATAATAAGGGATAAAGCTGATGAAAAGCTAATGGCTTAGGCACTGGTATCATTAGACCTTCGATATCCCTCTCAAAGGCTGTTGTAAAGTAATGCGAGCCATATGGTTGAATTAGTCTCACCAAATTCATTGATATATCCATTGTATCATTCGCGATAAAATCAGTCACTTTCTGAAACATAAAAGTAGTGTTAGGATCAAGTGGTAGTGGATATACCAACGTTGCTTTAAGTTTATCGGCAAAAGTTTTTATTATGTTAGCAACAAATCCTGTAATCTGCACCATTTAATTTTTATCGCGATATACCAGACAACTCGGTTCAAAGTGTACCGGAAATGTACGTATAGCTGCACCTTTTAAATTTCTTCAATGCAGAAGAGGAAAGGAATTTGTATTGAATAAATTTTTCTTTTGGATTTTGAATTGTGGAAATTTTGTGTAGGTGTAAAAATGCATCTTAACTGAGAAGTCCTTGAAAATGCTAAGGACTTGTGGTAGATAATTTTGCATGCAATAAGTAAATAATTGTTGTAGTTGATTTTGCGACAGCTGTTTATATTCTTGCTGATACCAGTAGAATATAATCCGGATGGCACGCATATGCCCCAAGAAATCAAGCATTCTATCAAGCGTTTGCATATTGAAATCTTCACCAATACAATATACTAAGATTGCCACTTCACTGCTTATGCCTGGTACTTGTTCTCCTTTTGTGTCTTTATTAGAATACTCTAGTTGCCGCTCAAGTATGGGGTTACACTCTATTTGAAGACGTAGACAAGCTCCAACTTTACTTTGTTAAAAAAATCTTAAGACTCCCGGAATGCTCGCCAACTTATGCCATAATGTTGGAATCGAATATAGAAAGTGGACACATTTATACTCTTGCGCTATACCTAAATTATATACAAAGAACGATTTTTGAGTACAGCAACAAAAGACTACCACACAATCTGACACTAAAAGTACTGCAAAAAAACATATTTTGGGCTGAGTCACTAAATAAAATAGGAATGGAATTCAATTTAAGATGGGATGATAGAGATTTAATCCCAAATATTTGGAATATGAAAAAAGAAAGGCTTTTAATGATGAGGAATAACAAAATTCGAGGTAGTATGTGGGAACGGTCCCAAAAAAGTGAAGGAAGGATATATAAACATTTAGATTTCAATATCGGCAAAAAATATTTCAGTGATACCATTGGCAGGTACAAAATCTCCGTAATATTTAGAGCAAGGTGCAATTTATTGAAATTATATGGTATTTATAATAAAAACTGCACACTCTGCAATCTAAATGAGATAGAAAACGTTGAGCATTTTATTGGGAAATGCCCCATTTTAACAACATTCCGTGTTGTAAATTTCCAAAAAACAACTTTGACACATTCTGAAATAGTGAATGTATTGAATGGGAAAAATGATGAGTCTTGGAAAAAACTGGTTTCTTACATAACTGGTGCGCTGAAGTACAGAGAATTAATTGAAAATGAATTTACGTGATATGTTAAAAGTAGATCGCATATTTCGGCAGACGACCTTTAAGGCCATTGCCGTATATTCTTTATTTAGTTATTTAAAAATATTGTTAGTCTGTAAGCATACATTGTGAACTTTGTACTATATAAAAATAAAGAACTTTTCTATTCTATTCTATTCTACTCTAGTTGCAATATGGGCACTTGAAGTTGTTTGATCAGTTGTGGTTTTACACAAGTTTGCTGCTTTCCGTTGTTATTGTTGTAAATGATAATTGTATCGAAATTTCTCTCCATCTTAATTTTATTCAAAAGCTTTAAGAAATTCATTTGACTTTGTGCAAAACTTGCTACATCCAGAATTATTAAAAACAATATGTTTGATTTGAGCATCATACTGTTTCAAGTCATTTTCAAGCAAGCTTCAAATTATACATTTTCTTTAAATGAATTATTTACTTACCTACTTCTTTGATGTAGGTACTTTCTCACTGAATATACCGTGTGTGCCTGTAGAATGGAAAATTTTTGATGGAATCGATATTTTTTTTTTTATAGATTTATCAATATTTAATAGATATTAGTTCTAGTAATTACATTCTGTTATAATTTTTATAAAATGCACAACATGAATAATTTAATAAAATTGTTAAAAGTTTTTTATTTTGTGGGCACTGTAAAATCGGCAGACTAGAGTGAATTGTAAGGCATGTTGGTGACATGGCAGATACCTTTTGATACAGATTGGTTTTGGTACGAAAGTACAAGAAAATGTGGTGGAGGAGTACTACATTAAGCACTGTATCTTTGTAACCGTACAACTTGGCTAAAAACTTGGTATAACAAATTGATTTACCTTACTACAGAGCATAAAAAGAATGTAAAAAATTTTGCACATTATTACGCAACTTTTCGCAAAAACTTAAATTATCTAAAAAAAAGTAAAAAAAAACAAATGCATTTTTGGATTTTGAGTAGCAAATGCTTCCAACTTAAAAAGTTATTAATTGTGAATGCAACATCAAAATAAAGATCTATTAATTGGTCTACGCTACGTTTCGTTATGATACAATATTTGATGACAAGTATTTTTCCTAAGAGATTTTCTTAAACACCCTGTTTCTCAGTGAAGGTTCAAAATACACCCTATGTCCAAACACTTTTTTTCTCAGAACTAACCAGAGAGTCATGCCTTAAAATTTTTTACACTTAAACCGGCCCACCCTGTATACTAAGTTATACCTTTTTCGTAGTTTCAATTGTATTGAAGGTAGGCGTGGTAGTAGCCCCATAGTTATAATTTTCACGCAGTGATTGCTAATGACCCCATGAGCAAATGCGCCAAATTTTAGAATTTTGGCCTGCTAAAAATGGATTTGTTCCCATGGTGCGAGAGTTTGCTTATCGTATCTTGTTTCTTTACAGTCGAGAAAGGGTTAAGTGTATAATTTATGCTTAATAAGTTTTGAAAATCTCTAAGAAAATATCTAATAAAAATTTACTGGGAAAATCCTTAAAAAATGTTTATTGAGAATCACAGAGTCTTCAGTGACCCATGAAAATTTAATGAGTGGCCCATGAAAATTTAATTTAACAACAAATTGGGAGGATAATTTTTTGAAAAATTGAATTTTGTTACAAAATGTCGCCGAGTGTTCAAAGTTGCTCAAAAAATTGTTAAAAATTGCCAAATCAAAAAAATTCCTCTTTTTTGCTGCTTTCTCTTGCAAAATTCGATCCACCTTACCCACACTTACGTTATATGGATGTTTTTGCATTTTTGAAGCTGATTGACATTTGCTAAAGATCAATAGATTTATAGCAAGATGTATGTATGTATATAAGAATTATATTCTACATAAAATCACACAGAAATGTCAAATAATAGCATAAAAGTGTCAAAATATCTGTCAAATGTACAATTAATTGCCAAACTTTATTTATGACGAATACGTAAAGTCATTCGTAATGAAATTTTTATACACTTACATACATAAATATAAATATGTATATTTATATATTTTTGTTGTTTATTTGTGTATTATAAATTTTCGATTCCAGTTTTTGCATTTACAAATATCAAATGCGCAATTTCATATTTATTTACTTATTCTTTAATGTATGAGCAATTTCAATATTATTTTTCACGTTATAGAGTGCGAAAATGTCCAAGAAACCATATAGTGACTCACAAAATTACACATTTGAAATCAGAAAAATAAAAACGCAACATTTTAAGATTAGGAGCCTAATACCATGTTCCCACTGAACCGGAATTGCGTAGTTTCTGGTGGCTTATGGTTTCATTGTTTATTTCTTGTTGTAAAATGCTGGCGGCTAATATTTTAACGACGGCTAATATTAAAATAATAAACGGAATATTTAGCAACGAAATAAAAGTGTATGGGGGAGAGCGTCAATTGTTATGTATCTTGTTTCACTTCAACCGCAGCCACTATGCAGCTTTGCTGCCGCAGCTCTTCCGTCTTTTGTTCATATGTATGGTTGTTTTTTTTTTCCTCCAACTTTTTTGCCCATACCTTGGCTATGAGCCCGCTCACTCCACAAATTTCTTTTTTTATATTTTCGTTTCTCCATATTAATTAAATTGTACGCAAAGCAAAATATAAATATCTGTATAGAAATGTCAGAGCAAATTCATTTCAATAAATACATTCAGGGTTGCATCAAATTTTTGCTCGGTTTCGAATGCGGTTTCGTTGAAACCACCTCATTTCCGTGGTTTCGTTTGACATATTTTCATATGCCGAAATTGGGCATTTTAATGCAGTTTCAGCCGAAACCACGGAAATGATCGAAACCACTCAATTTCGACTCAGTGGAAACATAGTATAATGCTTCCTCAAAGAGCGAATCTAAAAACGAAATTCATGATTTTATAATATATAATGTTTTATGTTTGTAATCTGTTTTTATGGATAATATTCTAAACTTCAACTGATGTTAAATGTTGTATGAATGATTTTGTCAGTAACTGTCCATTTGCAGATACTATATACAAATTTCCATATTTCGAAAGAATAAACAACAAAGTAAGTAAACTAATAAAAATATTCATTATGATTATGAGAAATAGTCATAAAACAGAGCATTTTTACTTATTACAGTACAGAGTGCTAAATTTTTTTACATTTCATTTTTATGACATAATAAGAGAGAAAGCGACTATGGCGACGACATCGACGACATGTGTATGTCAATGGCTAAAAAGAATATTACAAAACGATAAAGATTTTAATTGAAAGTATATCACTGTATAATTTTGTCTAAATTAATTAATTGGTTTAATAGTGAGATAGACCTGAATATGAACTTGATCAAGCTTGATAAAGTTGAAACCGAGATGGAAAAACTTTGTTTCTTTATCCTGATTCTTATTCATCCAATAACCTTATTTTAATCCAATTAATAACAATGGAATCTTCGAAATGAATCTTCGCTTATGAGGTTACAATGCTACATATATACTTACATACATATATTTGTATGTTCTATGTACCTAAGTGTCAAATAACGCATGCCAGCGATTCTTTGTGTGCAAAAGTAAAAGTCCCCTAAAGGGTACACAAATACACCCATTTTAATAATACCTACATTTAGCTGGTACTAAAAGCTAAAGTGTCTTTTCGTATTATTGCTGACTGTTGCTTAACTTAGGGTAAATACTTGTCGTACATTGTTACTACTACTACATGATAATATTTATGAGGTGCTAAAATCGAACAACAGTGTGTTATTGAATTAAACGTTGTAATGCTGCAAGGTAAGTAGTGCATATTTGTATACATATGTATGAAAGTAAGTTTGTAAATCTGTTTAATATGAATATAGCATGTTTGCAAATGAAACTTCAAACTAAACTTTAAAAAAGAGAGCAAGTACTGAGAGCTGCATATCTATAAAAAAGAGTGCAAGTGCGAGTAAGAATGTTAATACTTATTAAATGCGCAACAACGTACCTCAAGGATATGCAGAAAGTGTACTGCGTTGGAGTGTTGTCAGTTGCGATTGCATCGTTAATATGCACATTCATATATACATACATATATACATTTAGATACACTCAGCGAATAAAGTTAGTAAAATATAGCGTACCTATCTATAGCCATTTAATAAAATGAGTCCCTTCTGCACTCGTCACCTAATGTGATAATACACTCTCCCTGCAAGGCAGAGCTGAAGGAAACTCCAATACAGTAACAATATTTTTAGCTTTCACTAATATAATTTCAAAATTTTATATGGTCTACTTTTAGAAATAATAATATATAAAGTATGTATGTCTTATTCATTCTTGCATTGTCAAAAAATAGTAGACACTAAACATTGCAAGAATAAAAGAAGCAAATTTCAACGAAATTAGGTTTGCTTGGTTGGCCAATTAGTAAGCGCTTTGATCGACAGTCACGATGTGGAGTTTCAGCTACATGCTCGAGCCCTGAAAAATTTCATTAATAGGACAACTCAATATAACAAAGTAAAAAAAGAACAATAATGGGCACCCAGCGCAAATAAAAACGCACCACTGCTTAAATTTGATGGTTTTGTAGTTTACATCCTCCTTTTATCAACAATTAATAACAATTTAAAAATTCTTTTTTTACTCCATTTTAGTTTTTAAAAATTAAGAAATGGTACATATCTACTTTTCTGTTTTTTTTTTTTGTGAAACTCCTTTAGCGATGGTAAATCGAAAATTTTGCAACAGAAGTCGCGTTGTTGTTGCACTCATACGAAACTAATAAGAAACGAAGTTATGCGGTTGTTACTGTTAAGCGAACGAAGTCATATGGGGATCGGCTGCATAGAATCATGCAGAGAGTCGACTTCTTGCAGTTTTATCTCATGTGCTGTAGTGAGAGAGCTTGATTCCATATAGCTCAATTTTCCTTACATGTGTTATATAAGTGTGCTACGTTATGTTTGTGCCGATAAATGAAGAGAGTATCAACACAAAAAAAGCTTTAGAAAGTAGAAAGAAGAAGCGTGCAAAACTTCAACAACAACGGTCACGTGAAAAATCGCGTTTTTGTTGCACTCTAACAAAATCAGTAAGAAACGAAGTTATGGTCCATACACATTGACAACAGCGGCTACACGAACACACGACTACGAAATTCTGTCGGTTACAACTGTCACCTTGTAGTCAGCTTCTATACACAATGGAAGTGGCACCACCTACAGCAAAAACAACAAAAGCATACTCTCTGTCGCTTGTCAAATTAGAAATAGATTTAAAATTGGCTACATCCACAATTGTGGTCGTGTCGTCGCCAAAATAATCATCTCCATAAGAACATGTGTTTTTTATAATTTGAGAGATGTAGTCGTGTATAGTGCATTATGCAGTTGCTATTCGGCTACATACAATCAAGCAGAGAGACGATTTCTCGGAGTTTTATAGCATGTTCTTTAGTGAGAGAGATTGCATATAACTGAACTTTCCTTTCATGTGTAATATACGTGTACTAAGTCGTGTTTGTGCCGATAAGTGTAGAGAATATCAACAGAGGAAAAGCAATAACAAAATATAGAGAAGAAGACTGCAAAAACTTCAACAGAAAATAGGCCTAATATGAAAATTCTTTCTTGTAAGTATGTAAGATTAACTGAAAACTTATACTTAACTGGAAACTTAACATTTACAATAAATAATACAAAGTTGGGATTTTTAGGATTTAATTATAATTATAGGATGATGCGTTTTAATTCGCACAAAAAAATATAGCATTATTATAATTAAAAAAAAAAAAAAAAAATGAGTGGTGGCACTCGCGATCGATGATGTGTAAAGTGTCTAAATTTTTACTTCGTCTATGAGTATAAAGTTCTTACGAACTAATTAAAATAAATTAGAAGGCAAAAGAAGTAATTTATGATAATTCAGAATAATTTTTTCATTTTATTCCGAATCCGTAAACTATTTGCTATCGTTCTATAGTTGTATCCGATGTACGTGTTTGTTGGCCATCATTACGTCCTTGTTTTCGTATCCTAATTTAATTTTTTAAGGCTAACCATCCATTAAGCCAATTTTACACTTCTTCGTACGAATTGACGTGTTGTTCCGAAAGTCCGTGCTGCAGCAATCGAAACAAATAGTAGTCGGAAGTAGCCAAGTCTAGTGAATACAGCGCGCGGGGTAAAATGTCCCATTTGATGTTTTCCAAATAGTTTTTAACATAATGTGCAATATGGGGCCAAGAATTGTCATTTTAAAAATATCCTTGGACATATTCTGGTCGGGTTTTCTTCAAGGCTTGGTTCAATTTGATTAGTTGTTGTTGATTTCGTTCATAAGTAATAATTTCACCAGGTTTTAGCAGTTCATAGTAGACAGCTCCCATATTCGAATTTTTTCAATGGTTCTCCACGATCTTTGTTACTGACGTCAAAATCACAACTTTAAAAAGTTTTAAATCATCGTTCACAAGAAAAAAAAAGTTTAAGCGACTCCAAGTGACTGCATATGACTGCAAGTGACTCTAAGGGTATTCAAGTGACTCTAAGGGTATTCAAGTGACTGCTTCAAGCAGTCATGATTTTGAAGTCATAAGATTTGCACTCCCTTGATTTCAAAAAAAAGATTGCATTCCCTTGACTCCAAAAAAGACTTTTTTAAATGAATTACCAATCGGTGACTCCAAAAAAAGACTTCTAACTGCATTTTTTATTCTGGAGTCAAATATGTTATTCAATAACTGCAATCATGACTTGTCGGTTATTAACTGTGACTTCAAGGTATTGTCATTAAATTGAATACATTCATTTACAGCTCTAGTCATTAGTCATCCAATCATTAGTCATTTAATCATTTTTTATAAATAATTCGTTCGATAATTTCGCGATTGAAAACTTTTGCATTTACAAAAATTAAAATGGGGCTTCGCATTTCTCACCCGAGGGTCAAAACCCATCATCATTTTAGTTATGGTTACAACTAAAATGTTTAGTCATTAGTCAACGAAATATAATTATTATTGTTATTATTATTTGAAGAAAGGACGACTGGAAAATCAGGCACTGCGACCTATAAGATTTATTGTACCAAAAACCCAAGAAAGAAAGAATGGAAGAGAGAAAGAAAGATAGATAAGAAACATACCCAAGCCGAGAATCGAACTCGGGTCTCCAGAGACAAGAGTCTGGCAATCTGCCACTAGACCAAAGTGGCGATGGTAGGGGACCTACAGTTTAACGCCGATTCCGAACGGCTGTGGCAATTTTTTTATCAGCTCGCTGGTTTTGCCATTATCAACCAAGGTGTGTACTTGTACACATTCTTATAATTCTCATCCACTTCATATCGATAGTGAATATTAGAAATAAAAATTAGTTTTTAGTTTACGATTGATTTTTTTTAGTCATTATTTTCTAGGAGGCCGGATTGAATTGTACCCAACACTGGTTCATACTTTACTAGAGGTGAAGAAAGGAGTGACAGAGAGATCGAGAGTAAAAGACTTTATGTGAGGCGAATATAAATCACAATTGGTTATACATCAATATCAAGGAAAGTAATAAAAGAGAAACGTTGTGTTAATAATAGTAGCTCGGGCATTGAGGTATTAATAACGTAGCTATACGTAAGCTTGCACGTTAATGAGCTAGCTTAAAATCTTAAATGATGAACACCTCTGAGTATTACAAAAAATCTACCGATAACAGCAGGCCATTCCCAGTCCTAGTCCTAGTCTAGCGAACAAGGATGGCACATAAAAAGAATATTTTTTATTCTCTCAAATATTTTTTCTTGGAGTGTACGTATGTGAGTAAGTAAATAAAAAGCAGCAAAAGTTTAACTTCTATTTGCAGCTACTCCATTCGTTGCTTTTGCTTATGCGTGTTTGTATGTGTGTGTGTCTGTATTTGAGCTTTTGTGTAACACTCAAAGGCAAGGAATAAGATTGAAGTTGGCTGCTGCTATTATGCTTGCCATTACTGTTGGCGGATGAGATTGAAAAATCGGTGCTGGCATATGAATGCGTATGTGTGAAGGTGCGCGATTGTGTATTTGCAAAGAGATTTACACAATTTATTTATTTTTGCGTAATTGCAAGACGACGAAGTAAATGTGTTAAAAAATAAAGTGACTTTTTACATGCAATTTAAATGGGATTTATATGTTTTTTTTTTCGAAGTTGTTGTTGCAAGTTGTGATTTGTTTGTATTTATTAATTTAAATCCAAATCGCAAGCGCTTAATTCTTCTGAATGACTAAAGCTTGTTAAGCTTTTGAATTTCATAATATTATTTTTTCTGGCATAAATTATTTTAAAAACATAAATTAAACAAAATATGACCACTAATGTTATTTGTAAGCTCTGTAGGTACAAATGATGTCATCATCGTCATCGACACCAGCATCATCATATAAGTTCCATTTCTGGCTATCCAGGCCACAACCAACCCAACCATCTACAAGCACGCTACATTACTCTGAGCTGATTATGTGGCATTCATTTAATTTAGCATGTAGCACAAACACATACATACATAAATATGATCCTTCTTGCTGTTGCTGCTGCTGTTGCATTCTACACTGACAATTATATTCCAGTTATTGTTGACGTTGTTGTTGCTATTGTTGCTGATGCTTAACTAACAAATACTGCTTCACATTGTATGCAATTACTGCAACATTGTTCGATTGTCTGTAGACTAATTAGTGCCGACATTTGTGGTACACACACAAAATTTACTGCCTGCGCATTTTGTGTGTGTAAATTTTATAAAATTTGAATTTTATACCAACCAATAACAAAAGCAAAAAATTGATGAAAAATGAACGAAAAACGTTGGTAACAATACATATATATAATAATAAATAATAATATCAGCATAATGTTGCTAATTGGTTTTGATATATTACATGCTATGTAAGTAAGTAGTTAAATAGTTGTGCACTGCTATTGAGAGAGACATCTACTGTAATTAATTTTAAACCAAATACTTACCTACCAAAAAAAAACAACATTTTAAATGGTAGAGTAGACTGGTTTTCAATATGCCGCCCAATTTATGCATAATAAGATAGGACTGCTACGAGTTTTTAATAACCGTTTAGTTACGATTACAATTACTTTCTCCTCTGTTTCGGCATTACTTCAAAATCCATTTAAGTCTGTGCTGCATGTATTCGAATAATTTCCGTGCACCCGTTGGGTGATCTCATGGTGGATTTCATAGAGAAATGGACTAATAGTGTCCATGGCTTAGATGAGACCAGTGCTCTGGATATTCCAATGGGATTTTGCTGGGATTGGCGTTCATAGTGCCCTAGTGTCAAAAATGATTTTGTATGAGACCGTAATAATTTCACTATCTATTTTACTAGATTTCACAACAACCGTTCTGTTTGCCGTAAGGTGCGATCATTGACGTTGACTCCTAACTGCTCGTTTGCGAACGTTAGCATCATTTTCCATTCATCCAAACGCTGTAGATCTTTGCAGATTAAGCGAAAAGGCATATTATGCGGGTGGGTCCTGCATTGTATATAATATATCACCCAAGCAGGACAAAAACGAGCTTGCACTTTTTGGCAGGAGTCTCATAAAGACAGTAACGAAGCTCTAGCCTGGGTATCACTCGCCGAGTCCAGGGTTCGAGGCTACAGAAATTTATTTGTTACAGGGACCGGGGCGAACTACCTTCTATTTACGAACACTACACAACACTCACTTGGGGATCTTGCCCTTTTATTTTATTTGATTTCACTTTCTTATTATATTACCTTAAGGCGTGGCCTCGTGGTTCCTCCTAGTGCGTGGCACCAGGGAGAACCTACTTACAATATATCGTATGGTGCGCTGCACCTTAAATTTCGCTGGACGATGGCGTGGCATATCTCTCGAATCCCCCTCGAAAACATCTGCTTGTTGTTTCGTTGTCTTTTCAAGTTTTAAACATGGCCTCATTCAACTGGATGAGTGTGTTCAGCACTCGGCTATTAGTTTATGCATTTGCAGGGTTGATTTTTCTTTTTAAAGTACAATTCTTCTTAGACTTTTACATTATTTAATAAAATTAAAATGTCCCTTCATGGGCAAATAATAAAAAAAAAAACCTTAACACTTAAAGAATAACAAATTAACAATTCAAAAAAGAAAAAATAAAGTAATATACAAATAAACAATTCATGATAATATAAAAAGAAAATAATAAAGTAAAATAAACAATTTATGATAATACAAAATAACTCCACTGGTGAGACGCAAATGAGGAGGGGCCGACTTGGGTCCTGACAAGACAATAGAAGTTTCTTAACCTGTTATTGCCCGGTAGCCGAAATCGTGTGCGAATTTCGTTGAAATTTAAAATTTATTTGTTTTTGGCGCAATTAACATATACGCAAAATACTTTTGAAATATAATACTGTCGAATAGGGCACTTTGAAAAAATCGATTTTTCCAAACCGAAAAAGTGTGTGCCCCTTATGTAATTCAAAGTTTCTTCTTGGATGTATAAATGGAAAATGAGAAATTTTTTATAAAAAATTATAAATTTTATTTCAATAACAAATTAATTAGTCGAAGTAGCGTCAATCGGAATCAATTTTGCCATCTTTCAGGCAATCCATGCATTCCTTGACAAAAAAAAAATTGTCCATCTTTTGAGGCTACGAACGAATTAATTAAATTTTTATTCTTTCAACTGACGTAAAGCGTATTTCAGTAAGGACATTCTGCATCGAAAGAAATAAATGATACTAAGACGGGACAAGGTCTGGTGAATATGGCGGGTTAGGCAAAACTTCCCATCTACTATTGTTCAAATAGTTTTTAACCGGTCTGGCAATATGAGGCCGCGCGTTTCATGTTGGAAAATTATAGTCTCGTACCTGGTCGCATATTCTGGTTGTTTTTCGGTCATTGCTCTCTTCAAACGAATCAATTGTTTTCGATGCAGCTCGCTCGTAATAGTTTCGTCCCTAATGAAACCAACAAATACAGGACATTACCTTGGCGCCATAAATATTCTGCTTCGGTGTTATTGTTCCTGGTTGGCCGGGCTTCACATACGACTTCTTGCGCTTCGTGTTGTCATAATAAATCCATTTTTCATCGCCAGTACTAATTCGATGCAAAAACGACCTATTTTTATAACAGCATCTTATCACCTTTCGACATCTTTTGTGTTTAAGTTGGATGGCACCGAGTTTCCTTCCTTTTGAATGAACTCCAATGATTTCAAGCGGTTGAAAATTGCTGCTTGGGTAACTCCCAATGATATTGCAAGTTCCTATTGCATTTGGAAACAGTCTTCATCGAGTGACATTTCCAATTCTTCATTTTAGAACCTTTCACTTGGCCAGGGCGTTCTTTGTCTTCCGTGTCAAAATCTTTACTTTTAAAGCGTCGATCCCAGAGCTCACATGTTTTAATCGATAGAGTATATTCACCGTAAACTGCCGACAACAATTGATGACTTTCAGCAGCACTTTTTTCGAATCAAAGAAGAAAAGCAAAACTTCCCGTAAATGTTGCTTATTTGACACGTATGTTGACATGTTTGTACGTAGTATACGTATATAAAACAAAAGAGAAAAGTTCCGCTATATACAATCAAGCAGAGGCAACGAGATCGGCTCTCTCACTAAAGCACATGAGATAAAACTAACTTCGTTTCTTGTTAGTTTCGTATGAGTGCAACAAAAACGCGACTTCCGTTGCAAAAATTGATGCATAATAATCGCGGGTTATCGATATTTCTGAACACGTTTTATGAAAATTTTAGCCGATATGAAACAATGCGTTGTTGTGATTAAACCTGCCTACGTTGAGCATAAATTGGCCCGGAGAGTTTACTGGGTCTATAACTATTTATTTCATCTTTATTCAAAGAACTTCGTTTCTTAAAGTTAATGTGTGCAGTCGATTAAAGAATGATTTCAATTTGCAATATTAAGTCAAATCAACTCTGCCGATATCTATTGGGATAATTAAAATTGCTAAGCATGTTTGAGTTTGAATATCAATAGCCAACTGGAATAAATAGGCGTTTTAATTCATATTGCAAAGAATTTTATAAATTTCTTAGGTATTTAGGTAATTTTTTTATTTGAAAATTAGAATGTTCCACACTGATAGGAATGGAGAAATGCAAGATTTGAACCAAACATTTCGTCTTTGTTGCCAGCATGCATAAAAAATTAAATTTGCAAAGAAAACATTAACACAAAAGAGATTGACTTTTTCTCAGCCATAGTTAAAAATATAATTTACTGCTTTATTTTCACTGCCTTAAATAATGGCATCGGTAACAATAACAACAACAGGTCCTGCATTCTCAGTAGAAGGTACAGTCAAAAAACAACAACAGCAACAACAATAAACTGAAAAACCGCTACGTATGAACATGAAAAACAGATTTACACAGCAGGCAAAACATCAGGAAACTCAAAACCTCTCTTTACTCACTCCATCTCGCCTTACTCTCTCTCTCTCTCTCTCTCTTTCTTTTAAAGCTCTTTCATTTTGTTATTCTTTCTCTGATCCATGCTCATACACATTTTAAAAACCTTGCATACTTTTCTGCATGCTAACTGGTATTGCAACGTCCTCTCCCCAATACCACTAGACTGTGGCGGTCCATTGCCAAAAACAGAAATTTACCGCTTTTGTGTTATTTGTATGAAATTTAACATTTCAGTCGTCGACGTTGTCTCGTGAATGTCCTTCGTATGTTTTGTTTGCTGACCCTGCTCCTGATAATGAAATATATGTGAATATGTGTATGAGTAACTTTGAAAACACACACGCCGACACATTCATGCTTACATTTGGATATATGTATATTCATTCAAGCATCACCAGCAAAGACATACGTACATAAAATCCCATTCGACAAGGCTACAAAAAAACAAAAACAACAAAAACAAAAGTGTGGTGAACAAACAAACAAATTGTGTGCAGAGGAAGGCAAAAAGGGGGAGAGAAAAAGAAAAAACACCATAGAGAAATCATAAATTAATCCGATTTAAGCGGATGAGTAGCTTATTTTTATACTCGCTGTCGTCGTCGTCGTCATGGAAGTTGAAAAGGAACAAAAAGAGTCCTTTGCTCACCGACAAAAAAAAGGAACACACACATACACACTTAAACCTACATAAAGTAAATTAAATTTTTTATTTTATGTTGTAAAAAAAAAGACAAAAAAAAAATCTTAGAGTTAAACTGAAATAAAAAATTTGTTGAAAGGCAGACATTTTTTTACGTGTTAACAGC
This sequence comes from Toxonevra muliebris, assembly GCA_963691655.1. Lineage (NCBI taxonomy): Eukaryota > Metazoa > Arthropoda > Insecta > Diptera > Pallopteridae > Toxonevra > Toxonevra muliebris. Next base: position 41,411,508 of record OY829328.1, on the reverse strand, counting down.
AACAACAAAAACAACTACAAATTAGTATTTGTTTTGTCAGACAAATAATTTTTGGCATTTGCTCTTTCTGCAGAACCCCTTCTCTCTCCCTACTTTCATTTATCCAGCCTCATTTTTTATTTGTGGAGTATTTTAAAAACCTTTTAAAGCAGCTATAGTCGGTATGCAGCGACGTGTTTATTCTCTCCACGCATAAAAATCAGCTAGAAAATAATTATTTCAAATAAATTTTTTACAAAGGCAAAAATAAATATTAGTAAACAGTAAAGTTTCGTGTTATCGTGGTATATCGGATATAATATATCCCCCGGTATATTGGAAGCCACAAAAAATATGCTTCAAAGTTTCCTTCGTATCAATTCTTTACAACCCCTTCATATGCCATTTTCTACCAAATCAAGTTTGTGGCAAGTTGCTTCAAAAAGTCATGTCCAGTAATCAATATGAAAATTCAGTTTCTGCGACCAGTCAAGAATATTCTTGCACTTTGATATTTTGTTTGCTTTAGAATAAAATAGTGACTAGTCTTTTTATTTAAAATACTTCTGATATAAAAGTTCTTGGATTTTTTCAGTCAGCGTAAACATTTCTGTTTCAGATAAAAGTCTCCCAAATAAGTTGACTGATTTGAAGCGGTTCTTATACCACTTCTTAACTCATCTTTTTTATGCAGTAAAAGCCCATTTATATTTTAAGGACCCAGAGTATTATTTTTAGGACTTTCTTTCTGCTACAGTCTTCAATTGACTATGCCTTAGTCTTATTTCCAATTGACTGCCTTTACTCCTTTTTTGCTCCTGACTACCATTTAGTGCCCCAGATTTCAGATTCGTTTAGCTTTAAACTGCCGATTGTTTGTGACTGCCTTTGCCATTGACAGTCATTTGGAGCCTTTGATTGCATCTGACTGCATCTGCCTGCCTCTTATTACTTCTGACTGCGTGTTATTACATTTGATATCATCTGTATATTTTTGGTTGCATTTTTAAATTGACTTTGGTTTCCTTCACATATTTATATTGGGCATGGGTATTTTTGTAACAGTCAATATAGCCAAATATCAGATTGCAGGGTATACAAAAGTATTCGTACATGCACGTTGTTTACTGCTGTCACATTTGAAGCCATCCAAGGACGATGGAACTAAATAAAATAAAAAAAAATTAAATAATAATATAAAAAATTACAAAATGAAATAAAAAATTAAATTCGTCCGGTTAGTGCAAGTCCCACTTACCCCAGGTTCGATTCATAGACACCATATAAATGCTTAAAAAAACTAAAATGAGTCTCTTCTGCACTCGTCACATGATGTGATAACATTCACGCCTACATAACGTAATGTTGATGTTATTTTACAATTTCAATTAGAAAAGAATAAACTATAAACTATGCTATAAAACAATACAATAACTAAAAACAACTTCTGATATGTACCACTATTCTAACCGTTTTTGATATAGAAATTATTTGTTGCATACTTTTAGTCTTAAAGTAAAATATATAATAAAACACTCACATTTAAACTTACACATACTATGAAACCTCACACGACAACGACATGACATTTGATTTTAATATCAATTCGCTCCACTAAAAGCTTTCCTTCAGCCCCAAATAAGAATGTTATCACATTAAAAGTTATTAAAACATAATAGAATGGATTCATTAGATTGATGAAAGTGTACATCGTGCCAATGAATCGAGTTATGACGAATGATAGCCGTCATTTAGATTAGATTAGATTTGGAGGAAGGAAGGAAGGCCATGAACCTTTCATAGCTCTCAGTTCAGTGAACCATAGTTCTTTGCCTAGACAGAAGAAAAGGAAAGAGTAGAGAAGAAAAAAGAAAGAATTTAGATACAGAAAAAGGAAAGAAGAGTTTTACACCAACGAATTTCACGAATTTCTTAGTTTCGTTAGAGAACCTAATAAGTTCAGGTAGAGGGAAAAAATGGGAGAATAATGAAGGCTGAGCAATGACAGAAGTAATGCTCTGTAGTGTCTCTTTTTTCCTCAAGGCAGGTTCCTCATGCCCAATCGGCAATGGCACCCATGTTAATGTGTGATCAAACCCACCAGATCCTTTCTTCCCAGATGGAAAAGAAAGTCAGCTGTTCTCCTGTTAGGTAGGCTCTTTCATAAACTTCATAAAGCACTTTGTAGTTTTGCAGAAATTGACACTGGGACATCTTTCCCTCAAACTGATGGAATTCTTGATCCATTGTATAGTTCCTGTTAAACTGCCACCAATGATTGACAGAGTCTCCATTGGACAATTCAAATGCCTTTTCGTTACTAGGCACATCGTAGCGACCTAAAACCCATATAATGCACATTTATCATAAAGGATATTCATCATAATAATGAATGAAGTTACTGAGCTAACAAGGTTATGCCGACCGAGTATGGGATCATATCCCTCACGAAAGAAAATCCTCTCAGATTAATGTAGTCGCTCCAAAGCCGCTACAACGCATTTATCAGTAACATGGTCCTATTTTTCCACATTCACTAATCGCTGCAGTAATAAAATCATTCTAACTCCGAACATTGCAATTGTTCCATAAACCTTCACATTAGAAGAATGTTTTATAGTCGGTAGGTAATACGCACTTATCGGAATACCGCCTCCCAGTCATAAGTTGGAGCATCGACGTTTCATCGGGACAAAAACAATTAAATTTGGACTCGTTTGAAGATGCAATATATTCCCAATCGGTTTGTGTATATTTTTTGTAGGATTTAGCTTTAATCAGTTTTGTTTTTCACATTTTTGGGATCGAAAGAAGATTTATTTTATTTTTTGCGCTAGTTTTAAAATCGCTATAGAACAGTTCTGTCATAAATTTTTTCTCATATTACTACCCGAAGACCCTGTTTATTTTCTCAGCATATTTGAACCTATTTTCAATAGATAAGAATGCACAAAAACCAGGTCTATAGAAAAGAAAAAGAAAGTGAAGTTTTTTTAGTCGCTGTCTGTATTTTCGATGTCACGTACGTAGTTGCTTACATGCGTCAGTCACAACAAATTAAAGTCAATATGTGCGCGCCGCGCCGCGCCACAAGTTGTCAATAATTCTTTGCGGTTTTTACATTTTTTTACAATTGATTACACAATATCGATTGACATTGAATCAAGTTGCACAACATATATGTATATATTTTTTCATTTATTAATTGTTATAAATAAGTTATAAAAAAAGAATAAAAATAAAACAAAACAAAAAAGACAGAATTGAGGGAAACCACAAACAAAGCAGAATGCAGTTTTAAGAATTTTTGTGTAAAAGTATGTACAAATATGGCAAAATAGCAAAAAATGTTTATGATCTAAAAGAGTCATTCAAAGCACCAAAGAAATTTATGCAAATAAAAAATAAATTTAAGGAAAGCAAGTTAATAATTTATGTAGTTATTTGAGCAGATGTAAGCAAATTCTAAGTTGAATGCTGAAACGGCAAAATGAAAATTAATTCCTTGAAATAACATCAAATTTCGTGGAAATATTTATTAAATTTCTTGAACGTACTGTGTATAAGTTTGGGAATAACCGGCGTTGTTTTTTTTTATTTTTACTAAGTTATGTTTATTGAAATGGTAGCTTTCACTAGCGTAAACAGAGTGTTAGCTCAAATGATGCTTAGCTCGGATGGCCAGTTTTCCAGAAGTAATCAGTAATCAGTTTCTATTTTTTTTTTTTTTTGGTTTAAAAATTTAACTTCAGAGGTTTCTTGACCACTTTTTGGCAGTATTTCTTCATACGTTTCTCCCCAGTTAACTATTAAAATCTTAGGCACTGTTTCACAGTTCTATTTCTCTGTTCTAATTTATTCAGTTCGGGTATTTAACTATTCCATTGGTTTGTTCAGAGCGAGAAGTCAAAGTCTCTTTCGCGCACAAATATCTGCAACTGCAGCATAGTATATTTTGGAAGCCTGACCACGTTTCATCCACCGATTAGCAATCTTCAGATATCGTGATTAAACTCTCACCACTCGATCTATTATTACTACTACTAATATGACACAACAGCCCATGGAGAGCAGAGCTGTAAATGAATGCATTAAATTTAATTGCAATACCTTGAAGTCACAGTTAATGAACGACAGTTCATTATTGCAGTTATTGAATAACATATTCCACTCCAGAATAAAAAATGCAGTTAAAAGTCGCCGATTGGTTATTCATTAAGAAAAGTATTTTTTGGAGTCAAGAGAAAGTAAACATTTTTTAAAGTTTTGAGAATGCAAATCTTATGACTTCAAAATCATGATTGCTTTGAAGTTACTTGAAGTCACATGTGACTACATGCAGTCTCTTTGAGTCAATTAGAATTTGAAGTCAATTGGAGCCACTTGAAATCATTTGGAGTCAATTGTTGATTTGAAGTCAATTGGAGGCACTTTAAGTCAATTGGGATTTGAAGTCAAATAAAATCTGAAGTCAGTTTTAATAAGTGTTATTTAATATTTCCACTTTTTAACAAATTAATCTTATTTATTAATTACATAAGTAAACCATAACTTCGTCCAAAAACCAAATTGACTCCAAGTGACTTCAATTGACTCCAAGTGACTCCAATTGGCTAGAAATGACTTCACGTGACTTCAATTGATTTCATTCAAATTCCAATTGATTCCAAGTGACTGCATGTGACTTCAACTGACTTTAAATCTATTCAAGTGACTTGAAAGTAGTCATGAATGCCGAACTCATCGCATTAATTAATCTTGTAATAGTTATATTTGTGTATGGCTTACAATTATATGCTGAATCTGAACGGTGAAGAAAAAATCTTTTCGTAGGCAGCTTTTATATTGGAAGCTTGAATCAATTGCCACCCAAGAGATGGTATTGATCGAGGCGACTATCGAATCCAAGCATCCTACAAAGCAATCAGTGCCGTTTTATGCCGAAACCGAACGATAAAACGAATAGGTATATTTGGGCAATTTGGAGGTTTGCCATTGCCATTATTAAAAGGACGTTTGAGCAGTTATGCTACCTGAACAACTTTTCCTTTCCCACTTTAGTTAGGAAAAATTTAAGATTGGAAAAACTTTGAAATTCAATGTGAGGTACAGTAGTTTTTTTTAAGGCAAGCAGTTAAAGTCGAACATCTGTGATAAGATTTTTTTATCTCTGTGGAATTAGGCGGTCCAGCTCTCTAACTTCTTTAATCCAAGTGATGGGATATTTTTAAGTATTTAAAAGAATTAATTACGATTGTTTACCTTTATGTCTATTTATTATTTTAATTATTTTTTTAATAACTTTTTTTTCTCTCTCTTCTTTTCTTTTTAGGTAAGGAGTATTTTCAAATAATTAAGTGCACATTTTTTAAAACCGGTAAGATTTATTTATTCCAATCAGCATTGGATCTCTTAAATACTTATAGATCTATAGAAACTGTATTCTGGTTTTATAATTTTAGACCGATTTTTGGTCTGGAATAGAATTTATTTTCAGGCCACGGCTTTCTTCCAATACACTAGATTTAAGAATGTTCAACTTCTTCGACCCCAAACATTGTATGAAATTTTATTTACTTAGATAAAGGATCAAAAGCAGGGATCAGAACACAGGCAAAATTCAAATAAATCTAGTTTAATGAGAAATAATTCGAGGGGTAAATTTAGATAACAACTCTTCTATTGAACTGAAACGAAATTCCAATACTTTGCAATTCCCTTACATAAAGAATTTTCCATACTTTTTTAAATTCGATAAAAGTTCCTTGCTACATAATTTCACTTAAGTTCTTAAATTTTTTGTCCTTTCCACTACATATTTCAAATTGATTTCTCTTGATTACGTGATTTATCTTTAGCTGTCATTGTTGCAGCGCGTGGATGAGAAATAGTTTTCCGCATACAAGAACCAAAAAAAAAAAACAAAAAAGGCAACAGCAATAGTAACAACAAACTACCGACAAAATTCCAACAATGCGGAGACATAGTAAATTTTTCCGCTCACTGACAGTGAATCCAACAATTTTGATTGATTAAGAATTTATCACGTAATAGCAGAGAGCAGCGAAGCAGAAATGCATCAACTAAATAAAGGATAAAGTAAAAAGACAACAATAAATATAATAAAGTAAATACATACATATATGTAACTGTATATCAATATAAATTACAGTTAATTTGAAATGGGATATAAGAAAAAACTTTTACAATCACATTTAAACGTAAGCGTTTTTTCTTCATTTATTGTTGCTACAACATTTATTGATGTTTTCACGACAATTTGTGAGATTTAGTTTAAAAAAATATATAGATTTTTATTTTTGCTTCAGTCTCGATGCAATTTAAATCTTATTTTGCTGGTATTTTAAATTACTCCATATTTCTATCAAATAGAGAAGTACAGAAACTGAAACCAAAAGTGTCAAAATATAATAACAAAGTTATCAACCACAACAACAACCAACTAACGGAGCAGCCAACGGAGCATCAAACAACCAATATTGAGAGTCGTCGCATTGCAGTTGAATATAAAAACAAATACCACAAAAACGTATATAAACAACAGCTTCCGTTTCCGATTTTTGCTCCTTTTTCGAACGAATACAATGCTGAAGTTGGTGTTTTCTTTGCTGCATTTCGAAAGAATATTTTGCTTAGTTTTTGAAACAATCGTATTGTTTTTATATATACCCTACACTGAAAGGTTAAGGTCTGGTTAAATTTAGTAGTGAGTTTGCAATTACTTAGGATAGTTGCCATTCATAAAGTAGCAGTAGCAGTGCTTAATTCATCAGCCAAGGTATATGCGGCAGATAGAGCTTTCTAATTAGAGAAGCCTGATTTTGAAGTTGATTCTGAGTTTGAAAACTCAGAAAACTTTGTCAAGTTATGCATACTTCTCATTAAAGACCTGAAAGATTTATCCAAAAAGACTAGATGTGGGAAACTGCTATCTTCATAAGCCCCACAAATTATACAATCTTGTGATATTAAAACTATGTATTATCCACCAATTGAGTCGTTACAGGGAAGTAGGACCATCACTTCACTTGGTATCGAAAGTTAAAATACCAATACGACCAATTAATATAGTATGAAGTCAAGCTTTTTTACATAGTCTCTTAGACTTGGAAAATCTGATGGGAAAAGCTTGTTTTGGAAACAAAACCTCTCCTTTCCAGCCATTCCTTAATTTAAGAACTCAAAGACCTGAGAACACACCCATCTCCTTCCCTTCGAAATCCTTAGACACGGAAGTATCAATATCAATATCAGAAGTACACGCCACTTGAAAACCAAAAAGTAGTTTTCCACTATTAACTGTTGGGGCCCAATGATCTCGCACGGTAGGCTAGACCAACCTTCAATTGAAATATGCATGTACTCTCTCAATTTCTGCAGAAAATGGTAGCTGTATTTGTCTTGAAACAATTCCATTCCCACCATCATCAGTCTTTCAAATTATTGATGTGTTAACATTTTACTCGGGGCTGAAGGAAAATGTTATAGTGGAGTGAATTAATAGCAATTAAAATCAAATGTCACGTCGATGTCGTGTAAGGTTTCATAGTATGTGTGAGTTTATAAGTGTGTGTTTTATTTTATATTTTACTTTAAGCCCAAAGTATGCAACAAATAATTTCTATATCAAAAACGGTTATGGAATATACTTACATATCAATAGAAAGAATGGAACATATTAAAAATTGTTTTTATTTATTGTAAAATAATATCAACATTAGGCGATGTAAGCGTGCAAAAAACGAAGAAAGTGCATTGAAAAAAAGAAAATGAAAATTTTAAAAATAGTTGGGCTTTTTGGAACATAAAAACGAAAACTTTTATAATGAAGCAAACAACAATGCGTAAAGTATGATATCATATCATGTTAAGAGTGCAGAAGTGACTCATTTTAGTTTTTGTCTACTTCGAACGAAATTGTAAATACTTCCAAGTTCCAGTCAGCCTTTTTACAAAATATCTAGTTGTAAAAAGATCGACCGGTATCTAACCTAAGTACACTAATTAATACTACTGTATTTGGGCACCCTTATGATCAGCTGTCAATGTCAAACTTCTATTGTTTGCCATAAAAACTTTTTCGATTAAACAGTTAGCTGCAGCAAATCCAATGAATAATCATAAATTATTCATTGGATTTTCTAAATTAAAGAAAGAGAATTTTGATATTAATAATTGAAGATAAAGTTTCAATATCAGCTCGTCTCCACAGCAGATTATTTCATAGCAAGGAGAATAGCGTTTCATGCTTTGCCTACGTATATTCTGCTCTCCTTACTTCACAAATGTCAAAGTCGCGATGACATAAAACGTCATTTACAAAAATGAGAGCATCTTTCGATAGGGTGATGACTTTTGCGTCACCTTGTATAAAAATTATTAATTACACAATCCGAATCTGGCATGATTTTGAGAAATTTTAACGCAAAAGTTAACAAATTTTGCATATTTTAAAAGTGATAGAAGATTACATTACAAAATCATTTCTGGTTCTTTTCTCAATTATAAAGTTTGTGGCTATTTTCAAGTTATTACTGAAACAATAAACTTGCCATCCGAGACCGAATCAGACTTTCACAGAAAGAGAACTTTCGAGTTATCTATAACTAATAACTTTTCCTCATTCGAAATTTCCACTTGAAACTCATAGTTTAAACTTAAATTTATTGAACCGGAAGTGACTCTGTAGCTGGTTCTGGATCATCTTATGGTACGGTAAACCGACTCAAAAATTCTTCCATTTTCGTTTCTTTGTCTTCCCATTCTATGCATATTTATTTTTTTCAGTTTCATCGAGAATGTATTGAATAAGGTAAACTGCAATTGTGTTTGCTTGTGTGTGAAAGTGCAAGTTTATTTTATTCTGTTTTTGCGCTTTATATTTTCTTAACACTGTTGTTTTTTTCAAACGAAATGCATGCAGTTGTTTCAATTTCAATCGCATCAAAGTTGAGTGTTTATGTTTTTTTTTTTTTTGGTTGAGGTAAGGTAGACTTAGATATGGATTTTGTTAGCGATTTGTGGCAGAAAATGAACAATGAACGGAGGAATGCAATGATGCTCTATATAGCTAGAGTAAAGTTAAGAGAAAATTCCGATTCCTACTATGTATTTTCAAGTGTTTTTTTTGCAAAAACGTTGTTGCCCATTTTCGATAATATTTGCTATAAATCTTTACAACGATTCAATCGCTGAATTTTCAATTGAAGGAAAATCGAAACTTGAAATCTTATTGGTTGCATGTGAATCTCTTGCACTTGCAGCAAAATATTTTGATGAGAAAACTAGAAAGCATAAATTTTTTAGTTAATGCAACACACACACACACATACTTCACTCACACATCTATGTACATACTGTATGTGTGGAAGTGAAAGAGACATTGAGTCAGATACAAGCACATGAAGTTATATTTAATCCGGCGCTCAGCATGTGTTCATCTCAATTGTGGTTGTATTGTTAGCCTTGTGTGTATGAAGCATCTACGTTTCTTTGCTAATAGTAGTGATGCTTGTTCTTGTTATTGCATAAGAAAACGTAAATCCTTTAGCTTTAAATTGCTGCTTCAGTGCACACATTCACATAGAAGCAGGCAGCAGTAGCAACAACAGCAGGCAGTAGCAACTATCTGCCACAAACTTATACAAACACACACTATTTGTATTCTTGCGAGTACAATTGTGTTTGCGTGTGTGTATTCTTAAATATCCTGTGTACAATTGCGAATTATGTTATTTATACATTTCCTAGCATATCCTTATCAGCAAGGAAATAAAATTATTTGATGTTTGTGTGCATGTGTGCGAGGAAAGATCAACTATTTTGTAAGAACAATAAATAGTAACAACTTTTTTTTTGGTTATTTTACTTTCATTTTTGTTTTTTAGTTATTGTTGTGGTTGCTTGGAAAATAAAGTGAGCTTTATAAAGATACTTGATGAAATGGTGTTGTAAAATAGTATGAATAATTTTATTATTATAATTCAATCAATTTGAACTTGCTCTTTAATATTTGTAGATATATTAGGAGTATGAATGTATAAACTCGTATTTTTTTCGCAATTTGGACATTTATTGTGAAAAAGTGATAGCAAATTTATTCTTTAAAGTACTGCCCATCGTTAGCCACAACCTTTTCCCATCTTTCTGGTAGCATACGGATTCCGCGTCGAAAGAACTCCTCATCTTTTGAGGCTATCCACGAATCGACCCATTTTTTGAGTTCTTCGAAAGAACGGAAGTGCTGTTTAGCCAGGCCATGTGTCATCGATCGGAACAAGTGGTAATCAGAAGGAGCAATGTCTTTAAAATACGGCGGGTGGGGTAGCACTTCCCATTTCAGCGTTTCCAAGTATGTTTTTACTTGCCTTGCAACATGTGGCCGAGCATTGTCGTGCTGAAGAATAACTTCGTCGTGTCTATTCTCATATTCTGGCCTCTTTTCCTTTAATGCTCGGCTCAAACGCATCAATCGTAGTCGGTAGCGGTCGCCAGTGATCGTTTTATTCGGTTTCAACAGCTCATAATACACGACACCTTTCATATCCCACCAAATATTCGACATTTCAGCTATAGTAAAATTAAATAAATAAATAAATAAAATTTTGTAAAATTATGAAAATTATTTGACAGATCAATTTTTATAGTATTTTTGGCGCTCTTCGAGATAGAATAGCTGTCAATGTCAAAAAAAATGGCGCGTATGATAGATATGAAGTTAGTCACGATTACGAGTTTATACATTCATACTCCTAATATATCAGACTAAGATTAGTTTTAAAAGTGATAAACTTGATTAGAATTAGATTAAGTGCCTATTAATTTAATGTTATTAACAATATCAGCTTCGATTTTAACCCTTTTATTCATTTAAATTCTTCTTAGATGTTGCAATTCTTGCGCAAGCTCAAAGTATACAAGTACAACTTCCGCTACGACTCACCTTGGAAAATAAAGGTCTCTTTCGGACCAAAAACCGCTTCGTTTTTCCACGATGCCTGGGTCCATCGTTTATTAAACGATGGAATAATGTGCCTTTGAATACCACTAATGACGAAACACAAGGTGGCATTCAGAAGATACTCAAAATTTAAAACCCGTTGCGAGTAAATGCTTTTCATAAGCATATTTTGTGTCTTCTGAATGACGTGATGCTTTAGCTGCCTCAAATTTTTGAGTGAAAGCTGTTTTTTTTTTTTTTAGAAAAAATTTAAAAAATTTTATTTTTATAAAAGACAACAATAATGATTGATATCTGTTATTAACTACATTAGCCAATCGTAGATTGAATAGAAACTGATTCTTCGGCAGACATCATGTTTGTTTTTTCGTACAACAAAAGCATAACAGTTGTACTAGCCATAAACTCACAATTATTCATTCAGAAGATTCACACGCCACATGACAGACTGACAAACTGCAGAGACAAAAAAAAAAAAAAATAAATGTTGTTTGCAAATGACCCATATACTAGTCACTCGGATATAAATTGTGATTACTCTCAAACGACTTGCAAAATAATTTCCCTGACACATTTTAGTTGAAGCGGTATAATTTAGTTATATTTATTAGGGAGAAAGGTAAATAATTTCCCAGAATATTCTGATTCCGATGCTTTTTTTTTTTTTTTTTTTGAGGTTTCTGTTGTTCTGCAAAATTCACCATTGCTCAGAGGTTATCAGATAATAGTGTTAAACAATAAAATGGGATGAGAAAGCCAACGAACTAAACCACTGAGGCACAACGACCACACTTAGCCTAATGCATATCGCAGATTCTGGTAGATATTTGTTCTTAAACTATAGGGAATAAAATTATATATCACCCGAGAACAGAAACAAGCAATCAAGCTTAAAGGTTGATGAGAGAAAGAAAATGAGTTTGTATTTGGTTGCTTAGGTAAAGTGGTGGAATTGCACTTTTTTTAAACACCTGCCACTGTTTTCTTAACTAATTCGAGGTCGCTGAACATGAAAATCACATTAATTTTTTTTTTTTCAATGGGTAAGTTTTCGAGATATGACAAAATAACTTTTTTCAGGTTACAGTTTCACTCACAGGCTAATATCTCATTACCTTTAGTTTCTACCGATCTTAATGCCGAGCGTTTAATGCTGCTAAGTTTGTTGAAATCGGATTATAAATGACTGAGATATAGATGATGAAAGTTAAATTTTGGTGTGATTTTTGAGAAATTTTCTTTCTCACAAAAAGTAATCACAAAATCTGAAATTTTAATTTTTTTATCAGTAGACCATTCCATTACAAAAATTTTAAGCATAAAACTTTAGCAATCGGATCAAAAATAACAAAGTAATCAAGGATTGAATAAAAGTAAAATATTTTGGAAAACTCGAAATTTTTCTCAAAATTCGTTCTGGTCTAGAAAATGATGAACCACTTGAAATTTTCATGCACACTTTTACTCTGAATATGTTTGGCCGCAGCGAATCCAACAAACTTCGGTGGCCACAATATTATTAACGATGCACTTGTCGATAAAAACCAAATCGTTCTTTCGCCCCTCCACATCATGTTTGGTCTCATGAAGAATTTCGTTAGAGCGTTGAAAAATAACGATAGCTCAATGAAATCATTACAAAGAGGGTTTTCGAAATTGTCATTACAAAAAATCAAAGCGGACGTATTCGTTAAACCGCAAATCCGCAAATTGTTCGACGATGCTGGATGACTGAATGTTTGAGTGAGTCAAAACGAGGAGCATGGGAAGCATTTGCGAATGTTGTTCAAAATTTTTTGAGAAATTATAAAAGTGACAATCATGCCCAACTCATCGACGTAATGCTGGAAAAATACAATGATTTTGGTAAGTTTGATTTACGGTGAATTGAAAGTGGCGAACGGTTTCACTGGCTGAAATCGAAAGACGATATCAAAGTTTCAGGCATGAGAACATGATGGCAGACTACTGCTGGTTCTTGATCAGGGAAGACCCGACAGCGAAAAATTTCAAAAGTTCAAGTGGTGGCTCATCACTTTCTATAGCAGAATGAATTTTGAAAAAATTTCGAATTTTCGAGATTATTTTATTTTTACTCAATCCTTGCGAAAAAAATTATTCCCCTAGCCATATTTTATTGAGCTAGAATGTGTTCCGACTGAGGAATGCTCAGGCATAATAAATCTGAGTTTATCTATTGTTTAATTTCATCAGTTTGCTTTTGATTATTTTCATATCATGAAATCCAAATAATTCTAATTCGAAATCTTCACTACATTGCAAAGCCAATACAAACAAATGCATATTCTTATTACTGCTGTTGAACGGATTTCTTCATATTATAAACGCTGAATGTGGCTAGCGTTCGGTAAGATCTGAAATGTAAAATTTTTCCAAAAGTACTCATATTAATCCGCCATTTTAATATTGGTACTGATACTGAGTATATTAGAAATATAAATGGCTGTTTAGCTACGATTCCCTCACTGTTCTCACTTAGATATAATCGATGGGCTTTTGGAAAGTTAAAGTATTATAATCATTTGGATTTACAGTAATGACGGCTGTTCTACATCATTAAATACAACTGAACTGATTAAATACAATTGAAAAATTAAAAACTGATGTAAAACGTTACCTTTCACGTTCTCGATTTATATCAATATCTCAGAAAATATTGAAGGCAAATTTTTAGTTAATTCGAAAACTTAAATGGTCATAGCTCTTTGTAATCTATCTCATGTACATGACTCTAATTCTGGCTCAAAGACGACTACAGTTTGTTTTACAAATCTACATATTTTTAGTGACATTTATTGACCCAAATCCTTAAATGAAATGGTTAATCAAATCTGCAATAATCTAATTAATTTATGTGAGAGGAAAAGATATAAATCATATGCGTAAACAAAATAAAAACATTGACAATCTCATGGTCATTGGGTAGGGAGCTCATTACTTCAATATTGCATCAATAAATCAAATAAGTTCTCAATTTCACAATAGCAAACAAAAAAAAAGAAGAAACTTACATGCTGTCAAATTGGAAGATGAAGAAGAAATGAAAGCATCAAAATAAATACGTAAACAAGACATCGTCAATTTATTATTATTTTATAGCTCAAGGACTTTATTGCCTCTGCGCTACAATAGCGAGAAAAAAAACGAAGCAAAAAATCGAATCGAGATGTGTAGTAGCATAAAAATGAAAAAGTATCACACGCAATATTTGGAGCAGAAATCATTGACATATCGTTCATATTGAACGCACACATGTATCACGATTAAACACATATTTACAAACACATATAAAAATACAATAGTATGTAAGAGTGTGTGTGTATGTGTGTATGCTGAGTATAATGCTTTCAGGCAATGAAACGATACTATATGAATTTAAGTTGAACATGGCTACACATGCAATCGAGTGTGGAAGGATAATAACAACAACAAATAACAAATATTCCATTTCACAATAAAAAATACATACATATATAGCAACAAAAAATAACAACAATGTTGCAGGCATAAAGCACAACTACAATAAAAATAATAAATAATGTTATTCATACGCATGAACGCCGATTGCGGCGATTAGGATATTTGTTCTACATAGATTCCTTTTTCTATTTTTTTTTTTTTTTGTTACAACTATGCACATTCGTTTGGTAGTGCAAATATGCAGTAGTAAGAGAACGCATTCACTTTACGAGCATTCATACTCCATTTTGTGTGAGTATCTGTGTATGAATCTGTGTGCGTGTATGTGTGTATGTATGTGGCGTATTGTTTTATCCAAATCTCCGTAACAAACTAAATCGTTTTCAAATTGTTATAAATGGAATTTCATCCATTTACGCCGCAATTGGGCACGTTTTACTTAATGGAACAAGGAATTTTTTATTGCAATCATATATGTATATATGTGTAGGAAAGAGAGAGTGGTTGAGTAGGTGTGAGTGAGAGTGAGAAAGTGTCTGTTGTTCCAAACATATATTGAATTACAATTACACCAACATTGTGAATGCATGCATGAATATCCTTTGGAAATATATCAAATTAATAGCATTATGCTCAGCCTTGCACAGAGATTCTTTTAACCCTTTCGGGACCTTAATAAAACCAGAGGAGATAGCGCAAAACCAAATCCAGAGTCTTATTGTTACAATTTTTAATCAAAGCAGACATTTTGCGCCTCTGAAGGCCAGAACTTCCATGGGTCACTGGTGACCTAGTGGCTTTCAATGGGACTTTTTTAAGATTTTTATTAGCTATTTTTTTTTAGATAAACAAAGTAACTTAGTATTAATTTTTTACTTAACCCTTTCTTGATCGTAAGGAAAATTGAACCTATAGAGCAAAACCGAGTCCAGATTCGCATTCTTCGGCATCCATTTCATTGTAAAAAAGTTCTTAAAAGCTTCCATTGAAGATCTTAGGCCAATCGGTGACCCATAGCAAAACTTGTATTTCCAAAAAAGTAAAAAAAAAAATTAAAAATATGGGAAATTATGTTTGAGTAAACAGTTACTTCCACAACAAATTTGGTGTATTTGGGAAAATTTTGTAAAAATTGTGGGTGATTGAAAATTAGAAAAAAAGTACCGTTATCAAAAAAATATTTGTAAATTTTTTAATTGAACCATCAAATTTATTGGATAGTTTTCAAAAATCCCAAAAATTAATCTTGTAACATCGGTGTCCCATGGTACCGAATGGGTTAAAGCCTTTTTATTCCCTGGCATATATTACAGATTATATTTAGACTACGAACACTTTAAAATAAATTTTGGCGTGAAAGAAACTTCAGTTGTCAATGATTTTTAGCTTATGCTCAATAAACTAAAAATCACTAAATAAATATAAAATTGTTAAAAATGAGAGAAAATCCTAACACCTTTGCCTCCCTCCCTCCCTGAACATGCTCTTACCCGTCTCTCTTTTTATCCACTCTTTCTCTTTGATATTTGGTTTCTTAATCTTTTTCCGTCTCACATTTATTTTGCGCGCTTTTTTACTATTCTCCCTTTATCTAACCACTCTTACGCTTTTTCTATATGTTTCTCTCCTTTTTTCTCTTTTTACTTCTTTCTCACTTTCCATTTCTCTGCCCTTTATTTCCCCCTATCTCTAACACCACCTTTTCTTCGTAACTTTTGCTTTCTCTCATTCTTTCTCTTTTTCCCCCTCTTAAGCTTTACTTTCTCTTATTTTTCTTACTATTCTGCTTTTTTCCTTTCTCTCTCCCTTCACCCTCGTTACTTTACCTTTTCCTCCCATCACCTTTTAAACTCTCTTCCCATTCATTTTAACCAGTTTGCCTCTTCTCTTCACTCTCCCCCTACCCCCCTCGCTTTTACTTAAAGCTTTTTTTCCTTTCTTTTTTTCTCTCATCTTATACTTCCATTCTAACATTTCTTTTTCCTTTCTCGCCCCTCCCCCTTCTTCTTTAACCCACGTTCTGTTTCTTTTTTCCCTCCCTCTTTCTCTCTCTCTTCGAAATCTAGTTCTCACTTCATTTTTTCCTTAACTCCTTTTTCGTTTCCAACTCTCTTTCTCTCTCTTTTACACATCTTCTTTGCCCTACTTTTTTAACCCTCTCCGTTTTAGTCTCACTTCTTCCTCTTCCTCTATTCACTCTTTTTCTCTGTTATTTCTTCCCATCTCTTCTTCTTTCTCTCTACCCCACTTCTTGTTTTAAAAGAAATTATATCTTTGGGTGTTGTCATCGGTCTATGTATTTATGTATTACTCAACAACTATAATATATATATATATAAACGTATTTATACTATGCTTAATAGTTAGAAGCCACTTCGTTATGGCATATTGATATCTCTTCTGAGGTAGATTTGATAGGGATCAACGATGAAGTAGCAACAAAGACGTGCGTGTTGCAGCTAAATCCAAATAGATAACGCAAATAAAACTAAACCAAATCAAAGAAACGAGCAAAAGATGGGCACAAGTAGCAGCAGCAGACAGTATTCAGCAGTCCACAGCGAAAACTAAGTAAAGCAACGTGGTAAAAAGGATATTTTCGCACATTGCGTGCTCATGTGTAATCAAAATAAATTATAAATGGGTCGGTTGCAGCTATGTTCATTATACCACCAACCAACACCACCAACTTCAGTTCTAATACCTACAAGGTTTACATACTAACATCATTCACGTGCATATTTCACTGTGTATCTCTCTGTTGGCCATGGCCATATATAGAAAGTGTGAGATTGTGCTAAAGTAAGCGAAGAACGTCTTAAGCTCATTTAAGCTTCAGTGCTTTGCGATAATTGTGGATGTCTGTTTCACTATCTGTCCACTACTTTTGCTGTTTCTTTCTACTTCTTCTATTTCCACATCTTTGGCTACTATTTTACACTGGTTTAGTTTACTCACGCTAAACGCGTACACGCATGCAAACGTTTGTATCCGGAGACAAGGATATAAACATACATACAAATTCACACTAAAACAGTTTATTGTTTTCATATGTGATGAAGGCTTCCTTTAGTTTCCTGCTTTCTTCTCGCTTATAGCTTAATTTGTCCGAAAGTAATGGACGTGAAAAAAAGGATTACCATAGATTTATAATTTTTGCTCTCTTCAAAACGAAGTCTTTCGTATAAAAGCTTCAGGATAAATAAAAGGGAACACAAATAAACATATTAGCAACACCATAAGTTTCAATTCGTTGTTACATATGTATGCATGTGTAGTAGCATGAAAAACGGAAACGCTTCGCAAGCGGAAATGAAATGATTTATGCCTGTGGCTATAACAACGCTCTATGCTTTCAGTATGTGCAGAGTAATATTTATGAGCATATAATATATTTTCTTGCACAAGAATGACACAAGATGAAAATATTTGATTTTTAGTCTTCACATTATTAAAGCAATTAATTATTTAGAATTTGCTCTTCTATTGAGTTTTTGTTTTATGTTCTAGATTTTAGCTCTTAAGATGAAAGCTACATTAACGATTTAGCGCAGTTGTTTTGGAAACAATTGTGACCGTCACTGCAATTAAAATTTGCTATCTTTAGGGAACAATTCTCAACCTCAGTAGACCCTTATTCCAGCAAGCCTTTTGTTCAGTGGTGGATCTAGAATCTAGATATCATCAATGGGTTGAGTTGAAATCACGGATGCCAACTCATTTTTCCTGTCTCCCCGATAGCCCTCGAGTAATTCCCCGATTTTCAATCAAATTCCCCGCACCGGTATAATTTTATATTATAACAGCGACACACGCTGGTAGGTTAATAGTAAGGTACTTTCTGACTCCGGAATTCTTTTGACACATGGGGATTTCATCTCAAAGGAATCCACTCTAAAAATCGATTGAGGTCGAATGAATCCGGTGTACCGAGTTACTCGACGTTCATTTTGATAGATGAACACTTAAAGGAAAACACATGGACTTTCTTTTGACCCAAATAAAAACAAAAAATGTTTCCTATTGTCAAAACTATTTTTGGTTTTGAAAAAAAAATGGTCACATTTTGAATTTTTAAGAATTTTTTTTTTTTCGAAAGATTAAATAAAAAACGTGTTCGATAAAAATTTCCGAATGCAATAGGTGATTAGTTATATGGATCCAAAAAATTGGCTGTTTGTCGGAAATATATAAATCCTACCGCCCTTCAACTACGCGAATTTTGGCGGACAGCTGAAATTAGTTTTTTCAAAAATTGGACTTTTTTCGAAAGTACAACCTGGCAAATTGAGGAAAAAATTGACCAAACTTTTTTTTCTATCATGCCCTGGGGCCATTGTTGTGTAGAAAAACATATGTATTTAAATTTTAGACCGTAAGTGCTAATGGCAAAAACCTTGTTTTGAGAAGAACAGGTTCACAGTTTTGTCTATCGGTTTTTAAATATATATATATATACGAATCCCAACGGACCTTCCTCTTGCCCAATACGACCGAGACAATCGCAGTCCGGAATTATTACTCAGGAGGTGCTGGAAAAAGGCATGGCATAATCTTTCTCAACGGCCGAAACTGATGCCGAAGAGCTGCGCGAGTGTTTTGGCCTCACTGACACTCGCCGCTATAATCGTCTATATCTACGAAAGCACTTCGAGTTTCTCTCTGAAATTTTTACAAAACACTTTTTTTAAAATCAATTTCCCCAAACCAAGAAAGTGCAGGGCCTTCTTAAAAAGAGATGAAAATTATAAGACCCAAAATATTAAGTATTGGTAAAGTTAAACGATTTACATAACATAAAATTTGACAAAAAATGTTCTACAGACTTTATTAACTAAAAGCTGGACGGTTTCAAATTCCCTGCAAAGAACAGCTTATTTATCGATTCCCCGTACTAAGTAAAATTCCCCACAAATCGGGGAACTCCCCGCAAATTGCCATCGCTGGTTGAAGTCCAAAAATTTTGCACCAGTTTTTTACATTAAAGGAAAAGGAGAAGTTCTTCCTGCTTTCCCACCGAAAAAAATAGCTGTGCATTTTAGAAAAAACTATTAAAATAATTTTCCTACTTGAAAATATCAATGGGAAAGGCTGAAATCCACTTATCTTCTCTAGTTATTAATACAGAAATCTGACGAATTTTTGTACAGCTGCTATGATTGTAAGTACATACATCAGTAAAGTCCAATTCAAATTATTTCAGCGGCTTCTTGTTTTCTTTATGATGTATCCCACCGAGATCGTGTCGAGCAATACTCATAGTTGGAAAGTGCTTTTGAACTTACTTTAATCCGGTCAGAAACCTTGTGGGTGTCATAATGATATTGGCTCATAGTTCCTAGCTTATGTATAAAAGTTTCAGTTCGTAGATTTTGTAAGAACTTTCAGCTGCCATGGGAATCATTTAATTGGTTGGCTGTTTTACTTCTCTATAATAAAATCTTTATTACTAGATGGTGATTAATGTATAAAAGCAAAAATAAATATGGGCCCATCGTGAATCCAGTCTGCAAAATATCAAAGCTAAAAAATAAATAATCTAATACCTTATAATGATTTTATGTGCCTAAAAATGTTTCTTAACCCTTAAAAGCCCATTGTATCTTTAAAGATACAACCAGTCAAACTTACTTCTCATCGTTTTTTTTTTTTAGAAAACTTAATACTAATACCTTTTTATGACAATAACATCTTTCACTTAAAACAATTTTTGCACTTATAAATTAATAACTTTAGAATTTATAGAAATTGAAATACTGGGAAAAATTTTTTTTTCAAAATTTAAATAAAATCGCAGAATCTTTCAAGATTTTTTTTTCTTAGAAGCCTGATACGCTAGAAACATTGATCTGCGATATTTGGATTCAGCAAACAAAACTCTGCTAAGAGTTATACATTTCGTCCATGTTTTTTTTTTTTTTTTTGTTTAACGAGGAGTAAAAGCATTAAAAGCCAAAAGTCAGTGCGGGACTTTCACCCGCCAAACATCTCCTCTCGTCCGACGGAAAGCTCCTCCCGGAACCACCGTTAGGTATTTCGTCGGGAGGCCGTCTGAGCATTTCTGCTCAATCGTCAGTAATTATTTTGGTCGGTCAAGTTTGTTACCGTCCACGCTGCATATATCTGTTACGCTCAATTAATCGAAGCGTTTTCATCACTTTGGCTGCTGCTGCTTGAACAGATTGCCACTTCTGAGGTGTATCGCACATATGGGGCACCATGTTCGTTGTTGTTGGGGCTTCGCCGAATGCTTCAGTGATTTCAGCTCTCTCCTTAGTGAAGCGGGGACAGTGTAAAATGACATGTCGAGCGTCTTCAATTTCGTAGGGGCAGTTAGGGCAAAACGGATCGTCCTCGTGTTTAAAGCGATGGAGATATTGCTTAAAACATCCATGCCCACTCAGTAGCTGCGTCAGATAGAAGTCGACTTCTCCATGCTTGCGGTCTACCCATCTATCGAGAAAAGGAATCAAGGAAAACGTCCATCTCCCCTTCTCAGATCTTTCCCACTTTTGCTGCCATTCATGCATACTGCGTCTTCTCTCATCTATTTTCGATGCTCCTGGACCCATTGTGTACATGCGCTGGAGTTCGCGCGCCAATAAATCTATTGGTAGCATACCCGCAATAACCAATATCGCGTCATCAGACACTGTACGAAAGCCGCTGGCCACTCGAAGTGCACTCAGACGATATGTCGCCCGGATGCCCGACATGTATGTGGCCTTATACGTTGCGTCAACCCAAATCGGAGCAGCGTAGAGAACGATGGAAGCTGTCACTGCTGCCAGCAACTTACGTCCATGTTGGTCATGCGAATATGTATTGAGTGTCCAATGTATCTTTTAGTTACAACCACTTTTTTTTAAATAGTTACCATCGTTCTTATTTCATCTTATTACACATCACATATTTTTTTCATTTATATCGGTGCCCTTGGGCATTTAAAGGTTAACGTTTCATTATTGTATTGTCTTTTTAACGAGCCATTAATTGTCAAATTTAATTGGGTATAATCGGAGATATGTTGTCTTCAAACTGGAACATTAACCAGTATTCGAAAACTTTCAGATCGTGAACTATAAGAGAAAATAAAGAAAATTGTTTAGATTTTTAAATCGAAAAATTAGCCTGAACGGAGGAATTGCTGGAATTACTGGATTTGGCTGTAATAATTCGCAGTCGACAATATTCGATTTGGAAGAAAATTTTCGATGTAATAAATACGTATAGGTACAACTCTGTAACATTGGCTTCTGTTATATTGCCCTGTGATACCTTACCTTGAGCTACAGACTTGTTACATTAACGTCTGCTCAATTTTAAGCGTAGAAATTGGGCTGCACTGAAACAAAATCATTTGCCAGCGAGTCAAATTAGAAATCAAGCCTAAAAAGAAAGAAATCAGAAAGCCCATGAGTGCTTGTGAGAGCTTGCGAAATAAAATTTTGATGTGATAACGTTTTACTTGGGCTGAAAGAAGGATTTTGTTATATATTTTGTTTTAAGCCCAAAAGTATGCAACACATAATTTCTATATCAAAGACGGTTATGGTATATATTTACATATCAATAGAATGGATGGAATCAAAGCGAAGAAAGTGCATTGAAAAGTGAAAATAAAAAGTTTAAAAACCCATGGTTGTACTTTTTGGAACATAAAAACGAAAACTTTTTTTATGAAGTGAGCAACAATGCGTAAAGTATGTTATCACATCATGTGACGAGTGCAGAAGGGACTTATTTTAGTTTTTTTTAAGATGATTTAAGATAAGATAGAATTAAGATGCAGAGTTGCGTAATCAAGTTAAGATTTCGAAAAATCTTAACCAAAAATGTGAAAAACACCGATTTTTCTAAATACTAAATCTTCCATTTACAATTATCGGATCAATATAAACCAAAAAGTATTCGAACGGTGAATGTTAGTGCTTTGTGTTATGAAGTTTGTAGTGCTCGAAAAGTGAAAAGAGAAATTCTTCTACATTTTTCTATACGAATTTAGCATTCAACTATGGGTATTTTCCATTCGTGTACAGATATAACTCGCACGCACAATGTGAGTGAATGGGAAAACTCGGTTTAGACCCTCCATGGGCTGTTGTGCCATAATTGATCGAAAAAACCAAAACTGAAATTTTTCTATTCACTTTTCTTGAAACTAATTGTACAATTATTTTTAGATATTATAGATCATTTTTCATACTATGAGGTTAAGATTTTTCAAAATTTTTTTGTATTCCAATTCGGATTCACCACACAAATATACGTGGAAAAACTCATTTAAAACTTAGCTGGTCTGTGCCATAGTTAATCCACTTGAGAGAATATAAGTTTAAGAATTTTATTTTGTCGGATATTTTAAACTTTATCGATGATTCATACAGAATACAATGCATCAACAAACAAACAAATCAACACCATCATACCAATGCTACAACATTGATAAGATTTCTTCAATGACAAGGCAAATTGAATACTCCATAAATCTAAAAAAAAAAAAAAAACGAAAACATAAACCATCAAAAGATATCATTAAAAGGTACATTTAAATTGATTACTTAGCTGTAGTAGCAGGTAAAAAATTCTTTCGAAACATAAATTAGAGAACACACGAACGCCTACCATTATCGATTTCATTGATCAAGTGAAGATCATAATCGAAAGGATCAGCAAATATTCAGATTTAATTGTTGCCATTAATGACATTAGCAAGCATTTAAAAAGCAGAAACGTTTTCCAAAAAAAAAAAAATTTAGATTAATAGATGCGTATGTATATAATAGGAGATAAGTAGAGGCACAGGTCCATTGTACATAGCTGCTAGACAAATTAACGATTAATGATCATCATTATTACTTTTATGGCAGCTAATTTTAGCAGCTACTTCAGTTGCGTTCGCTACCACATCATCTTATTTAGAAATATATATGTGTATGAGCATATGAAAATATATGTAAGTGTGTATGTTTATATAAATTTTCCATTGTCTTTTCTTTTCACAAGAAGAAATTTTTAGGTAGAACAGCAACAACAGCAAAAGCAACATAAGATTTATGTTGCTTTAAATGGAATGGAAATTACTCTGCAAATTGTTTCGCTGCGTTGCGTTGCTGATGATTTTAATGATGACTCATTTTAGTGTGTACATATGTATGTATTATACATTTATATTTGGAAGAAATATGAGCATAGCATGGTTGAAAGAGTAGGTAAAAAATATAAGAAAATTGATTTTATAAATTAGTCAGACAGTTGGAAATTTACGTGTGTTCTCATATTATTCAAAACGATGATTATTACCATCGTTGCTCAATGGTTTGTAATTAAAAACCACACATGTTCAAGTTCTAGAATAAATAGGCAACTAGTGTATACATAGCTTAGCTAATATTCAGTTTCGTAGGAGTAGGAGTGATAAAATATAAATTTATTTAGTATGTGCATTACAAGGGCTTACAAGGAAGTAAAAAAAATAAATATATACGCATGATTCTAAGAAATCATAGGTCTAAAATCAATTTCGAGCAACCACTTTTTTAAAATTAAGTAATGGTTCCCACATAAAATAAAAAGAATGACAGATTTTGCAAAAAAAAATCTATAATTATATTGCAAAATTTAATCTTCTTTGCCTTTGGTTAATTTTTGATATTTTATAGTAATTTTTGTGAAAAGAAACTCATAATTTTATATATATGTATAGCAGACCTAATGTGCATAATTTTAATAAAGTAGAAGATCCAGAAAACACTGAATCTGGAGTTATTTCAAAAACTACCTACAGCGATTGTAAGGTCTCAAATGGAATTTCGGTCGTCTGAACAATGAGACCCCATTCAGAAAGGACTATATAGTATATGTATATCTCAACTTTTTCCATTGTGATATCTGTGAAAGAAAATTTTTTGCAGAAATAGCAGAATTGAAGCTCAAACTCCAATAATTTATTTTTAACTAAACCCATTTTCGCATTTCGCTTTGTTATATCTTACAGTAGTATACAACTGAAATCTCAGAGATGCCTCAATGACTATGGTTCAATGGTTTAGCACAAAAAAAAAACTATTAGGTATTTTAGAGGGTGCATTAGTAATTGGCCTACCCCAAAATGAAAGGATCGATTGTATAACAAAGCATAACTACTTGTGCAGAATGCCCTGAGCTAAAAATAAAAAGTTTTGTTTACCTGTAGTCTTTGAAAAATATAAAAAGACCTGTGAAACTATAGTTTTAAAAGTAAGTTCGTTGCTTAATCTGAATGAATTATTACTTACTTTAAATAAAACAAAAATCAATTTTTCCAAAAATAGCAAGTGGATTCTGATTGAACTCGGGGAAAAAAATTATACGGGTCTTGGCGTTTTAAAAGTTTATATCTAATTGTTTTACGCGGGTCTAAAGTTTGCCCATTTTTAACAGATTAAATATAATAAACCAAAAGCAACTTGTTAGTTTTGTATCACAGCTTGTTTTTATGTTGAGACATTTATAGTAGAACTTTCCGTAGAATATTTTCCTCTAATATACTAACCCTTTGGCGACCACCATTATGGGACTTTTTTGCCCTTTTCTTAAAAAGTTACTTCTTTGATTCGGTACGAGGGTTGATAGAGGGTTAATATGTCAATAAATATATTGCCCATCAAACTTCACTATAGGTCACAGAACAACAAAAATCTGTAAACTTGGTTTAGTGAATAACCCAATTTTCAAACATTTTTCAAATTTTCTCCTTGTGAACAAATGTGGCTTTAAAAGTATTTTCTAAACTAAAAATATATTTAACATTGTAAAATAAACTTTAATTAATTAAATTATTCAATGGTGTATTAATGATATGCGAGAAAATACGCAATATGTAGAATTTACCAACCAATACCTTTTTTCTTATACATGTGTCAAGTTTTTGAAAAATTTCAATAAAATCGGTCCATAGACAGCGTTCCCGTACAAGGACCAATACTAAGATCAAAATAGAGGTCAAAAATTAGTTTTCTGGCCCAAAAAACCGTTGTGTGCCAAATTTCAACATAATCGATCCATTCATAGATGGCGCTCCAGGAGAAGATAAAATTTGAATTTTGTCCCATTTTTCCAACAATTGCTCTAGAGTTTCCTTTAGAATATTTTGTGAATAAAAATAGGTACCTTGGCCCAAAAAACCTTTGCACACAAATTTTAACAAAATCAGGCGACATTTACATATGTCGCTGTTGTAGTACTTTTCAGGGAAAAGTTCAATTTAAACTTGTATTGGAGCGTCATTTATAAACCTATCGATTTTATTGAAATTTTATATGCCACGATTTCTATGTATTAGAATTTAAAAAGGTTACTGCTTTAGATGGTCTGCGTTATCTTGTTTTCTAAAATGAATTCTAATTTACTAAAACCATCAAATTGTTACTCTCGGTCTTAGCACGCACATTCATACATACATAAGTCTAGAGGTCAATCAATTTTGCTAACCTCAAATGAAAAGAAGCCAAGGAAAATTTTAATTTAATCTCAATTTAAGCAATTTTAATCTGACAGCAAAAAAAATACTAAAGAAGCATACAAACAAACACAAGGCATTTTTCATCAAAACCAAAATCCACAGAAAAAACAAAAGAAGATAAAAAAAAAAAAATTATCAGCAATTTCGTTCATCAACTCAACATAATCCAAATTGAATGAATTTTATACTCGAATGGAATAAATGTTTGTGTTGCTTCGGATCAGCAACATTGAAACTAGCATCGAAAAACAAAAACAAAAGATATTAACACAATTTTCGCATTTAAGCTTAAAATGAACGAACGCACTAGGCTCAAATGCAAACAAAAACAAAACACCTTCTGCGAAAGTGAATCATCTTCTTTCTCTCTCTCTCTCTCTCTAGCACTTTCTTTTTATTATACACGCACACCTTAGAGAATGATGTTGCAGCTTGGCAAATAAACAACTTCATAATCTTTGTACCTCCCCCACTTCGTCACATATATGTATGTACATATATTCCATTTTTTCCTTTATAATGCTACAGTTTTAGTAAAATAAGCACAGGTGCGGTTGGTTGTTTTTGTTGCTGTTGGAATGTTGCTAATGCTTTTTGTTGCTGTTGGCTGTCGACTGATATTGCTGTCCAATGTTTTTCATAAGGAAATATTTAAAATAGAAAAACAAGAAAAAAACTTCACCGAAATTCACACCAGCTCTAATGCGAAATATAACAACTGAGATGTAGCAACAGCAGCTACTACCTTGGCTCAAATACAAACGTACACACAGACGCACACACACACACACAAATAATGTAATAAGCTTTTTTTTATTACCATAGAATTATGCCCAGAGCAATGTATGCTCATAAATGTGTTGCTGTGTACCTTACGAATAGAGAGGCATGAATATATTTGTGCGCCTAAAATCCCACTACCACAATTCAAGCTATGGCCATCGAATGGCACCACGTTTGCTGGTAGTGGTTTGTGATGCTGAATGTTGTTATTGTCGTTGTTCCTGTTGTGTTGCCGATGTTTTTATGATTGTGCTGTTGGTTGATGATGATGGTGAAACAAACGAATATTGTTGCAAGCATTTTCATCAGAATTTTTGCATTTTTTTTTTTTGTTCTATTTTCTGCGTTTAAGCTGACAGCTATACTTTGTTTTTTCCCCTCCTAGATTATTTGTGTGTTTGTGCTGATAGATGATAGTCTAAAAAAAGGTTAGGTATATATGTAGTATTTGATGATAAAAGCCAAAAAATAACTTAATGTATCGAATGTGAAACTCTATGGAAAATCCATTATTTCTGTAAAACTTTTTAATGTTTTAATCATTGTAATATCGGAGTATCGTCAGAAAAGTGTTTATAACGGTTGCTACAGCCAATTTTAAATTGTTCCAAATTAGTATAATATGGCCATAAGTAGATATCTCCGGATAGTTTATTTTCTTTCAATTGCATTACCAATCGATGCAAAACAAACTAAGGACACAGTTCCTTCAAGGTTACACTCCAATAGGAATAAAAAAATAAAATATTTATAAACGATTTGTTTCTTCCGGAATGGGAAATTTTTAATATTTCTTTCGACATGTCATGAAATATTTTGATTGCCCATTAAAATATGGTTCAGAGTAAATTATACGTTTCTCGGAATTACATTCGGAACTATTGATTTTTTTTCGTTTTATTCCACTTTACTCTGTTTATTTGCCGTTCTTTGAATTTAAGAAAGATATATCAGGTGCCAATATTAAAACCTGATCTAAGATTCAATATTAAATCTCTACATATGAGTACCTACATATAAATAAATTTAATTAAATCTAAAATCTACGTATTATTTGTGAGCTCTGGAATGTGTGAATTTATTTACTAATGCTTGTTTTTTTTCTTTTCATTCTAGGTAAGAAAATAATTTCTGATAAAAGTAATGGTTTTATGATTGCGGGTAAGTTTCCTTTCTAGTGTTCTTTATCTATTTTGAGACAAAAACGATAAATATTTTCTATGAACTGAACTTCCTGATGCTTTCTTGATTTTTCATAAACTTCCTTCATTCTCAATTTTTTTCTTCACTTTTTATTATTTTTTATGAATCGAATATAAATTTTTTACATAAACTCGGGGTAAATGAATATGTTTTGTTATTGCCGAACGAGCTACAAAGCTGTGGTTTGTTTACGTTGCGTGCTAAAGTGATGTAAGTCATAAAATTCGATTTTGAGCAATACATTGCTTTGGTAGAAGTGTTGTAAAAAATAAAGTGATTGTTAAATTTTTTTCCCCACTTCACAAGCAGCTTTATAGGAAACATGTCCATCTAATAATCCTTGTTTTTACTTGAGTATGTACTGAAATATACCTTTTATGCACCCTCAAAATGACTTACACCACTTTTGCAGGCATCATATTTATTAAATTAAGTTGTATATTAAGACTTACACCAAAATTTATGACGGACGCATTTTAGTTCAATAACATTTGTTATTGAATTTTTTATTCAAAATATAATAAAAACATTTTCAAATTATTTTTAAACTCAAAACAATATTAAATTCAATTTTTGTAAGTAGGTATAATAAAGTAAATACAAAACTATTCCAAAGAAAAATCAAAAGTTTATAGTAAACTATTCATTTGCTACTCGTCTAAGGGTCCCACATCTTCTATCATTTTGTCTTTAGATGTTTTCAAGCTAAGGAATATAAGGGAGTCAGTCCATCATGTCACTCTTCTTTGCTACTGTTACCGCTCTTGGGGACGTAAACAAACGGAGTTTCTGTATTTCATAAAAATCTTGTAAGGATTTGAGTTGTTTTTTTAGTTTAAGCTCTGAAAATTCCACAATTTCACTAAGTGTTTCCAATAAAATATGGTGTAAGGATTGTCATTTTCAAAATGCAACCATTTAATTCGTAGCTAGTTCAGAGCCTTTTCTTGCTGGTTAAACTATGTTTGGTATACCGTTGTTTTAGTTCCCGCTCTCATATTTTACCACGCGTTTCGTTCTAAAACCATAACCTTCTTGATCAGGGTCTTACACCATTTTTGCACATAACACTATCGCCATTCCGTTCTAACATTCTATATTCTCCTGCCATCTACCGACAAACAGTTGAACCTAGACCTACAAAACTTTCGCACAGAAAGTTATTGCCTGGTGGTAAAAACCCGAATTATAAAAAAATGACTTATACCACTTTTGCACGCAACGGCTCATATATTATACATTAGCGACAAAAAAAAAAATTTTCAATTTACATAAACAAAATTTTTGCAAAAAAAAATGTTCGAAAAAATTCTGCAAAAATAGCAGATAGTTGATACGTAATAGCTGTAATTGATTTTATTCTTAGCCTTATGGTATTACAAGTAAATACCTTTCATATGAAATGCCAATTTCGGTTTTTTAATTTTTTTTACCCTCGTCTACCTTGAAAAAACTTGAAAAAATTTGAGTATGAGTATTCGAAAATGACTTATTTACATAAGAAAAATCAGAGTGGTAAACCTATTTTTGGTATAAAAGATCGCATGTAAAAAGTTTCACAATTTATTTCATCACGAATTTCGCGTTAGAAAATTCGCGAAAATTTTGAAATATGTCATCCAAACCAAAGAATCACTGTGAATTTTTTTCTGATTTTTCCTATGATTATTTAAGCTGAAAAGCGCGAAAAACTAAATCCGTCATTACTCATTACTCATTAAAAATTGCAGATAATGGTCTGAAAATTTAGCCAAATCATTCCTAAATTAAGTGCTTCAAAAGAGTCTATGCGAAATTTGATTCGGTTTGGGGGTATCTTTGACATGGAAACCCGGCGATGCCCTTTGCCCAAGAAACCATAGGTCACTATACATATACGATTTTAGTAAAAATGCGTTTCAAAAAATTAACATATAATGCGGTGACAATTGAAAGCCGAAAGAGAATTCATCGGTTTGAAAGTAAACCAGATTTCAAAAATTTTTAGCTTGAGTGGGAACCAATATTTATTCGTCAAAATGCGGTTGCTCGAAATTGATTTTAGATCCATGGTTTCTGTAGGAAAAAGTTTTAACCTGACCTCATATTATAGGCGGACTGGAAGTTAGTTATGAGCTTTGTAGTAATTATTCATTTTCTGATTTTCTTTTTACATTAAGGATTTGTAAAGGTTCACTGGGATAATCAGATTATTGTTTACAAAAATTCAATTAGGAAGCATTTTTTTTTTTGCTCTGAAAGAAAAATATACGTATTTATTGTGTATTTATTTAAAAATTTTTGGATTTCGCTAAGCCGAAAAATAATTTGATTATCACGTTTGAAATTTAAAAACACCATAATGCATTTTAAATAGATTTTAGTAAATTTAAATATTTTGGGATTTTATCTAATGGTAATTGGCTAAGTGGTATATAAGGTGGACGTTCAGGCAGACTGGTATATCATATACGCATATAGACGTTGCAGCCGTATAATCAAAAATTTTAATTCAGTACGTCAATTGAAAAGCTTATTAAATTAATGCGGACACAATGAACAAATTAATTTGAACTTAATGATTGAACGCCGACGATATGTTTGCAATGCAATATCAAACAAATTACTTTAATTACTATTAAATCCATTAATCTAATTAAATACCTACGATTCAAAATATCAATCAAAATAAAAATGAAATAAAAGTACATTGACATGAAAAAAGTAAGGAAATTGTTTGCCTTCAATACCTTTTAAATGTTTTATTCACAAGACGAAAAACTGTAAGTAGTAATAAGTACGAGAAAAGCAAGAAAACGAATCCTCTAACAAAAAGTAAAGCACCTTTCAGTGCAAAATTGCCCATAAATACACTTCAAATGTCATCAAAGTAAGCAACACACATACACACTGCAATGCACAAATTGAAATCATCGACGAAAATGGCGAAATATATATCGAAGAAAATCGATTTGACCTAAATTTATTGTCAAAGTTAACTACAAGAAAAAAGAAAAATTGAAAAAAGAAAATCCGACATTAATCCTACTTCTACTACAAATTTACTACTATTTCTATTACTACGACTAGAGAATTTTTTCCTTTTTCTTTTCTATTCTTTTTGAGCGTGCTGCAGGAAGCACTTGTGACAAAAGCATTGAACGTGTAGAAGTAAGGAGCAAAGGATGCTTTTAATTTTACATCTTCAACTCCTTAACCACACAACAATGGAGAATTTCAATCAAAAAAAAAAATACTATTAGGTACAAGAAGAGTACGCTAGAAATGCATCGCTGGCAACGCCAATAAGAAATACTAGTAATTTCAGTGGAAACGGTTTTCACTAGACTCGTTTGGTTGAGAGAGACTGTAGTTCTCTACATTGTTTTACACTTTGCCTTTTCTATTTTGCTGCTTTTTTTTACTACTTTTGCTCTCGAACTTTTCTTTAGTGCTTTTTTTCAACTTCCTTTCACCCATTTGTGTTTTCACTCTTTAGCCCAGCGCATATATCAATTAATTTACAATTTGCTATGAAAATTGTAGTGGTGTAGTACCACGTGATGTTGCTGAACACATACACTCACACGTACATTTTATTATATAGAAAATGGTTTCACTCGTTCCTAAGTTAGCCGTCCGTATGAAAAAAATAGTGGATACAAAAAAAAGGTACTAATAGTAATAGTAGTACAAAAGTGTACATATAGTTGCAAATTAAAAGACATGAATTGTTTTTGTAGTATTTTTTGTACTTTTTCTTTTTTGCTCCTCCCTTTTTGTTCCAAATGATCCTCTGGTGAAATTAGAGCACTTAAGACTTTATTTTTCTCTTTTACATCCTTTTGTCCTTTTTTAATTGTCATGTGCAGTTTCACTCCATTTTTTTTCTGTCCTCTGCAGAATAAGTAGTGGTGATTTCACCTTTTTAGTTTTGTTTTGTTACTTTATTTTTCACTTTTAATTTAGTAATACCTGTAAGTGTTATTGCGAATTGCTGCATTCTTTTTCACTTTATATATATTTTTTTTTTTCACTATTTTACTTTTTGTTTTGTGTAATACTCTGAGATTTGCACTTAAAACTAATTAAGAAATGTAGTTTTGGATGCATCTCAAGTATTTAAGTGTAGTATTATGGTCAAGCTAGATCTTAGTAGCATGTTTTGTAGCATAATTATATGTTATTTTTATTACTTATAATATTTACTTACATACATACTAGAATAGTAGCAATCCACATCAAGCCTAAAGTAAACGCAGAAGGGCAGTTGACCTTCCAAAGCATTTAGTCCATTGGGTCATTATTCTTTTAGATTGCATTGTATTTAAAAGGTCAAATACTTATATACTATATTTCTACCAAATATACACATATCTAGAGTTAAGTTTCTAAATAATAAAAGATAAATAATGGATTCTAATGGAGATAAAAAACTCAGAATCTATAAGGAAAGTACGCATCATCCAGAGCCTATAAAATCTAGTTTGGAAGTCTGTAGGGGAAATGATATTATGATATTATTAGATTACACAGGACAACAAGCAAAAAATTTATGTCTACTGACGCCGCTTTTCTGAAGTTTATTTTCATGGAAGCTATAAACTTGTTTTTACGTTTTATCGGGTCATGTCTGAATTCAAACATAGTGAAGAAAATAAGCTGGATTTTTAAAACTAAAAATCAAAAGGATTCAAAAGTATTAAAAAAATTGATCTGAAATTTTCGTAGTAAAAAATCTTAGATCAAATTTATTTACCTCTTCATCGATCTGAAACAAATTAAGGGACGTTAAAAAGAGTTTGAGATAAATTGGTAGCAAAGGAAGTAGCCTGGAAATATACTAAATATACCAACTAAATTCTATGGGCCCGATTAGCTTATTCAAATTTTTAAAATAGATAGAACATTAGGTAACCTAAGTATTGTTGTGTTTTAATATAACTTCGGGTTTCAATGTCTCTTTTCCTGTCATCTTAGGCACATTAAGTCGGCGTTTTTCCTTCCAATTCTGCATTTTTCTTAAATAAATTGCAAATTGTATTCATAAGTAGCAGCTGATTTTTGTAATGTGCAATGCATAGGTCCGCCTTGAGGCGTTTTAACTTTAAGCGCTTATTTATCTCTTATACAATACACAAACATCCACAATTTTTATTGAATATTCTATAATAATGTTGAATATTACTTACCAGCATTTTTATTACTTATTTTTCACTTTAACTTAAACAAAAATTAACTGCAAAAAAAAAAACACTTCTGAATGAAATAATTTTCATGACTCTTCAATTTAAAATAACCATAACTTTTGAACTGCTGTTGCTAGAATAAATCAGAAAATCACTTGAAAAACTAACAAACAGACTCGGGGTTGGCCCTTGATTTAAAATAAATTTATATCGGGATTTAATTTAAATATATATGGCAATCCGCCTTGAGGCGGACTTATGCATTTGAGGGTTAAATAAAATACATTTGCTCCTAATACTTTTTGGGTATTATTATAATGTAAAGATCAGAGCTGTAAAACAATGCAATCATTCTGAGTTGCAGTTATTAAAGTCATTGCGAATGAATTCTGTTTTCAGACTTCTTCCATTCTATTTGAAACCTATGATTTTAAAAATGAAGACTTAGTTATGTTGACGTCAATGACGGTTTCATCCATTTGGAACAGTCAACTGTGACTTCACTATAAATAAGTCACAATAATGCCATGACTTCACATTATAATTGAAGTCGCAAACATGACATAAAATTTTTTTTTTATGAAACTCATGTTTAAATACGCGCAATTTAAAACGATGATGCATTTGCTGGAACCTACCAACCAGCAAAAGATTATGCTTAACCGTTTCAGAATCCAGTTGTTGTCGTTATAATAAGTGATGGGAATTATGGAATAAAAACTAACGAATTATTCGATAATTAAAAATTTCCATTTAGTCGATAGTTGTAAAAAATCACTCGAGTAATTTTTTTTGAAGAAATGAACGATTATTTGTTATTAGCGAAATATGCCAATGATTTTTTTCTGTAAACGAAATGTGCGAAATCGTTCGATAGTCAAAATTTTTCATTCAACCTTTCAATAATTGAAATCACTCGATAGTTTTTATCACTTCTAACTAGTTCGAATAAATGAATGAATGAAAAATAATCGTTCAATAGTCAAAACCATGCGATAAACAAAATTACAGGATAGTTTTTATCACTACTAACCAGTGCGAATGAATGAATGAATGAAAAATAATCGTTCAATAGTCAAAATCATCCGTTTGTCAAAATCATTCAGTTACTAAGTAACGATAGTTAAAGTCACTCGATATCACCCATCACTAGTTGTGATGAATAAGGCAAATCGAATGATCCACAATTTTATATTTAGGATTGAAAGGGTTAATGGAGTACGACGACTTAGAAATTAAAAAAAAAGTTTGTAATTAAAAACAAACATTTTAAAATTGCCTTGTAACAATTTACTTTTAACACTTTAAACTCATTTTTCTTTAAATATTGACGGTTTAAATAAATTTTCGATGATTTATCGAGCAAAAATCAAGTTTTTAAGTTTCAAAGTTGCAAAAAAAAAAATAAAAATAAAAATGTCTAATTCACCTGTCAGATTAATTAATAATTAAAAGTTGTTCCTTAAGGTGATTTATTAGTGAGTTTTGAAGTGAAAGTTTCTTCAAAAAAAAGGGGCTGCATGAAAACGTCTCTAATTTCAACATGAATAAAAAAGTTCCTTAATAACACTAAGCGACACATTTTATTTGACATAAGTTTTCTGCTGAGAAATCTTGCATTTACAGTTTTTCAACGTTAGTAAAATAAAGAAATTTAAATAGATATTTGATAAAGATATTTGAAATTATTTTCCTGGGACTGAGTGTAAAGAGTTAAAAAATTAATAAAAAAAAAAATCATGTGTCTGCAGGCACTCACAGTAGAAGTGAAACGTTTGTTGTTTTTTTTTTTGAAAATTATTAGAAAATATTTATAACAAATTCTGTTGAAGTTTTTGCAGTCTTCTTCACACTATTTTGTTGTTGCTTCTGTTGATTCTTTCTACACCTATCGGCACAAACCCGACGTAGTACACGTATGTAACCCATGCGACGAAAGTTCAGCCATTTGCAATCCAGCAGAGATTTCTATAAGAGAGCCAACTCTCACTAAAGAAAATGAGATAAAACTATCAGAAGTCTCTCTGCTTGATTGTATGTAGCCGATTAACAACTGCATAACTTCGTTTCTTACTGGTTTCATATGAGTGCAACAAAAACGGGATTTTTCACGAGGCCGTTGTTGTTGAAGCTTTTGCACTTATCCTCTTTCTATTTTCTAAAGCTCTTTTTCTATTGATACTCTCTACACTTATCGGCACAAACACGATGTAGTACACGTATATAATAGATGAGAAGAAAGAATGAGATAAAACTGCGTGAAGTCGACTCTCTGCATGATTGTATGTAACCAATCCTCATATAAACAGGAAGATGCACCTGGGTGACTATCTACCAGATGAAACATTGAAATCTCTAGAAGTATGTCTAATACTAAAATTATTATCCTAGCCGAGGCTCATTATTCGCTAAATACTAACAACAGCATAACTTCGTTTCTTATTAGTTTCGTATGAGTGCAACAACAACGCGATTTCCGTTGCAAAATTTTCGATTTACCCTCGCTAAAGAAGTTTCCCTTAAAAAAATAGAAAAAAATTATTGAATCACTGTAAATTTAGACCGACTTGAAAAAAAAATAAATACGAGCATGGGTCCAACCTCAATATCCTTCTTCATCCCACAAGTGTCACTAGTGCAGTTCTCTATTCCATATGTCTGAATTTTAGATTATATTCTGTCAAAATATTCGTCATATTCTACGTAGGTACCAGTTTATGAAACTTTTAACGGCCTGTATCCAGCAGCATTCTGTAAAGCAATATTGACATTAAAATTAAAAATTCTTAAATTGGAGGGCTGTGAGAAGTACGAAGAATTCCAAATCGTATATAGCGTCCTCAATGCAGAAATAGTTTTCTTTCTACGACTGCTTATTTCTTCGCTCGATCACTCATCTGATCAGGAGGTTTTTATAAATCTAAAAATATTATGAGTTGTGCAACTATATGTCTTGCTAAAAGCGCGCTAAAACTGCCAGAAATCTAGATAAAGTGGTCACCGCTTTGAAGGAATTTTCTCGACGTGTAACCTCTAGAGGTCTTTTGTTTCACTTTCCATGTAAACCCTTTTTAGGTATGGAAAGTATTAGTACAAAAACAAAACATTTAAAGAAAAAAAAGAAAAAAGCTTTTTGTTTTTGTGTGTGAAGCTTTTCATTTTCTAGCAAAAATTTTCCATATGTTCTACCTAACGAAACCGAATGACCTACAATTTCCTAATGCACATTGCATTTACATCAAACACAGATGTGTGTGTGTGTGTGTATGTAGCACATTTACGTTTTTACTTTACCTCTCTACACATTTCTATATGTATATCCACAAAGGTGGCAGCATTATATATACATATATACACGAGTATAAACAAAATATTTACAGTTTCCTTCTAGTGTTGTTTTAGTTGTTTGGCTTCTGTGTGCTGCATGCGTTTCTATACCGATCTTTGACAGCAACACTAGCAGCGTGTGGATGTTCTCGTAGTCCATCTCTCTATCTATCTACACAGTGTAAATAATAATAATGATACCAAAAATTTTTGGAAATTCCGTTTACAAAAAGATTTAATGAAACACTAACGCACGTGTTGCTTGTTGTTCTTCTGTTGTTGTTTACATTTTGCTATAAATGTATTTAGTTTTTCCATTTCATTTTCACGCTACTTTGTGTGCATGCATTCGCTGCATTACCTAATGCATTTTCATTATGTTTGGCTTTCGGCATATATGTATGTGTGTATTGGTTTGTTTCCCTTTCATTTTCTATTTGCTGTTAGATTTGTGAAAACACATACTTAGTGTTTTTGGGAAATATCTAAATGGATATATTCACATTTATTGTTGTTATTGTACATTCATGTATACATACTTATGTACACCATATGAATTCACATAAGCATGTCAATGTGCATAGCTGTATGCAGCATAAATGCTGTTGTAACTATCAATGCATAGCTGCATCATTAAGTTAATATTTGAAATGTTTTGTGAGAAGATATTTCACAGAATTAGGTCAACATTTTCGAAACAAAATTAACCCTTGTGTTGTATTGTTGATGTAATTTCGTCTGGCAGCCAGGCCGAAATATATATAGATATTTTCGATAAAGCATATACACCCATCTTTAGACTTACATGGTAGAGACATGCCTCGACTAAAAAATGAGGATGGTGTAGCTAAAAGAAAAATCATAGAAATATGTATAACTGTTAAACCCTTTCACTTTTACTGGAATTATATGTCCCAGTAATATTTAATAAATCATACCTTTTATTTTGCTAAAGTTGTTTTTAAAGCACTGTTGCTGGCTGTTGTCAATGCGTGCCCCGAACATATGTTTGCTTTATATTTGTATAATATTTACATAAAGCATTGGAGAAACCCTATCATTTTATTCAAAAAAAAAAAAAGTCCAAGGTGAAAAGGTGAAAGGTAATGCAAAAATTTTGCGTATTTTTTCCCCCATATTATTCTTTTTTCGAATTAAAAATTTACTTTGACAGGTCGTATATACAGATTATTAAAAACAAGGCACTAAAATGCGGTAATTTATTTTTGATTTTTAAAAAATTACATAGGAGAGGGGGCCTCAAGATGGGCAGGGCCCCAAGATGGGCATTCAGTATAAAACTTTTGCATAAGGTGATAGCAACTTCTGCTAAGTAAGTGGTCTTTGTTAAGTTCTCGACATGTTGGCATCGTGAGGCAATTATGGTAACACGACCCCCTCATGGGAGATGCAAGGGTCGAAAGTGATACTATTTTAGTGAAATTTTAATCTTCTCTATGCTCATTGGCATATAGTTTTAGTAAGAATTTTGATTAAAGTGTTTATACATACATATATTTTATAAGGATAAGGGATTTAAATGATCATCTAATATTTTTCATTAATAATACTGAAAACAATTGCTAGGACTTTATATATTTTTCCATTGATTTAACTTGGTTGAAATTGCTTTGGAATTGTTCAAGCTGACCTTAATTAGAATTGATTTAAATTGCTCATTTTAAAGTCACATGGGCACTTCAGATGTTTGTCCACAAAGGTTAATGTTAAGGATTTTCTGATGCATTAAGAGAATTGTGGCCAAACAGAAGAAGATGTTTTTGCACAAAAAACATATTATTTCAACTTTAATTTTAACACTTAAAATCATGTCTCATTTATTTTGTTGACTTAGAAATCAATTCAATTTATAGTCATATTTTATACAACCAACCATAAATCAGAAAATTTTCAGTTAAAACAAAAAATCGATTCGCTTTTTAACAATGTGCATACATATGTTTATTTTGGAAAACACATACACTCTCGAGCATAGACTCCCTCAAATAATGTAGTGACGGCGCACAGTGGTTTGACTCCATACAAAGTACGGGAAAAAATATAAGGAATCATCTCAGCATAACGATTTTTGGCATGAGTCACTCTTAAGTCGTGGAATTGAAAAATTTTGAAAATGGGCGTGATCGGTCAACTGCCACGACCACTTCCCATACAACAGTAAAACTGAAATAGCTCTAAAATCCGTTACAGTCAAGATACTGAGATAAATAACATTAAAAAAAAGGTTTTAACTGTTTCAACATTTCATTTTAATTCATATTTTTTGATTTGACAAAAAAATTCCAATCTCTTAAAATTACACTGATATACTGTAGTTAAAGAAAAACGCTTCAAAATTCATGCTTGCACTTTGTGTTTAGCATTCATCAACTTCGACAGTTTACCCACAATTATTTAATGAACAAATCCCTCCAATTTTTTTTTAATATGCTAATGAAATATTTATGGATAGAAATTAAGAAAATAATTTCTAATATCGACGCTTCAAAAAAATTATTTTTTTCCGCAGTCAAACCACTGTGCGGCGGCATGAAGCCTTTGAAAAATATTGACCCTCGAAATATCGTACAGCAAATTCAGACACACTAATCCATCAATCTGTAACTAAATGAAAAAAAATCGTTGATGGAATCACAGCAGAAACTGACTGTAGAAAAAGTGACTGACATTCCACAATGACAAGTTACAGAGAAAAAAAAAAAAAAAAGAAGCAAATCCAGACACAAGAATAAAACCAAAAATTAAACAAAAATTAAACAAAAAAGACTAAATAAAGTAGGAAAAGTTTCTATCTTGTGGTGAACTATAAAAATAATTTGTATACTTAGATGAAAATTAAAAAATTATTTAGGTAAATACAAAAATATTTAAATAGAATTTTTCTGGAGTTATTTAGTAAAAATTAAAAAACAAATTCTATAATTCTGAGAAAAGAACAAATATTTCTTAAATTAAAAATACTGAAGTGGGTGCCCTGTGGAATTGACACATTTGGACCGACGCACAGTGGGAGCACTTCATACAAAATTTGGTTATATAGATAGAATAAAAATAGATCTAGGCACTTAAAATTTGTCACAAATGTTTATTAGGACACAAAAAATTTAAATTTGAGAGCTTAAGGAAAATCCGCCCAAGGTCACGCCTACCTCCCATACACAGGAGCGGTTTGGGCGAGCTCGTGTTCTTAAATTAAATCCATTTGCTTTGTATGCGGTATCAATTTTCTCTCATTTGAACATCATGATTTTAAAAATGCTATATATTTTTTATAGATTAGTAATAACAAAACAAATAACCGTGAACTGTGATTGATGAGTATGTATGTATATAAGTATGAAATAGGCATCAATTCTCAATATATTGGAAGAGTTGATTTCAAAACTTTGCGATATTTTTTGCACTTTTTAAGTTATGAACAAAAAAAAAAATTAACTATAATTCTTGTGTATAGATTAGGGGGAACCTAAACAAATTTTTTTGATTTTATCATTTTGAAAATACTCTGTGTACCTACTTGTAATATGTTTGCCAGGAAACAACCTGTCTGGATTGTGTCTGGTCGAGATTT
Source organism: Toxonevra muliebris (assembly GCA_963691655.1). Taxonomy (NCBI): domain Eukaryota; kingdom Metazoa; phylum Arthropoda; class Insecta; order Diptera; family Pallopteridae; genus Toxonevra; species Toxonevra muliebris. The sequence continues at coordinate 41,371,531 of OY829328.1, read as the reverse complement.
TGTCTCGTCGAGATTATGTCTTGTCTGTATTCTGCCTTTCTGGATTTTGTCTTTCGGGATAGTGTCTTTCGAGATTTTGTCATACACCCCCTTCAAAATACGAAAGAATGAGGCTGGGCGTAAGAGGAATTCTAAAATATTTTTGTTCAAAAGAAAAGCCAATATTGAACAAAAATATTTTGTACAAAATTGAAACCAAAATAAAATTAAACGAAAAATATTACGTTAATTATTTGCAGTTTATTTTTCAGTGAGCTGAAGGAAATAATGAATTAAGAATGAACTTTAAATTTTTCGTCTGGGTTTTGTTTTGTCGAAACTTTGTCTTATTTGGATTTTGTTTTATTGTCTAGATTTTAAGGAAGGGTCTGAATTATGCCCCGTAGGGATTTTGGAAATCGGGATTGAGTGGGGGCTCCCATTTCTTTTAGGTATGTTCTTCTATATAAATTTGAAGCACTGTTTGAGCTTCTATTGCCAATTCTTTATGTTTTATAAGTACTTACTTAGTTGGCTCTACAACCGATGATCGGTCTTGGCCGCCTCTATAAAGCCTCGCCAGACGCTTCTGCAATGCGCGCGCCGGCGCCAGTTAGTAAGGCCAAGTGCAGACAGGTCCCCCTGTACCTGGTCTTTCCACCGGAGATTAGGTCTTCCTCTTCTGCGCGTTCCACCTCCGTGGCTCGAATAAAATACCCTTCTAGCCGGAGCACTTTCATCCATTCGCTCAACATGACCCAGCCAGCGAAGCGGCTAGAGTTTTATGCGCTTGACTACGTCAATGTCGGCGTACAGCTCATACAGCTCATGGTTCCATCTTTTACGATACACGTCGTCCACGCACACAGGACCATAGATCTTGCGAAGTATCTTTCTCTCGAACGCTCCCAACAGCCTTTCATCATTGGTGGTCAATGTCCACGTCTCTGCGCCATACATTAGGACGGGAAGGATGAGGGTCTTGAAGAACGTTATTTTTGTTCGTCGAGAGAGGGCTCTGCTTCTCAATTGCCTACTAAGCCCGTAGTAACACCTGCTGGCAAGAGTTATTCTTCGCTTGATCTCAAGGCTGACATTATTGTTGGTGTTGATGCTGGATCCAAGATAAACGAAATCCTTGACGACTTCGAATTCGTAATTGTCAACAGTGACATTTTGTCCAAGACGCCGTGCCTCTTTGTTTGTTGACACAAGGTATTTCGTTTTGTCCTCGTTCACCACTAGACCCACTCTACGAGACTCCCTCTCCAGGTTGGAGAATGCTGCACTGACTGCTAGCGCGTTGATGTCAATATCATCAGCATATGCTGGCAGCATGACACTCTTGTAAAAGATAGTGCCAGAGATGTCGATGTTCGCAGTTCGAATTATTTTTTCCAGTATTAGGTTAAAGAGGTCGCAAGATAGAAAAACCTCTTTTGGTATCAAATGGCGCGGAGAGGTTAGTCCCAATTTTCACTGTGCTGGTGGTGTCTGTCAGTGTCATTTTGCAAAGACGAATGAGGTTTGCAGGGATACCAAAACCAGACATTGCGGCGTATAGGTGATCTCTAATCGTGCTGTCAAAAGCGGCTTTATAATCGACGAATAGATGGTGTGTGTCGATTTTATAAGTAGATGATGCAAAACCTCCTCATTTTTTGCTACTCTAGTGCAGCATCTACTATTGTTTAGACGTGCCTTTTTAAATATTTTATTCGACGTTTACCGAGCTTATTACTTTTTTTTTATGAGTTATATTTTGTTCATAAATATTCCTATAGAAAATAATTAATTTAATAAAATATACATCAAACTTTTATTTTTCACTTATCTTATGTCAAGAATTAGCAGTCAATCGCCATACAAATTTTGGGCACGATTTCCCATTGTGCGACGGTTAAGTTCACAACGGCAACCAACACCCAATCAAAATCACCACATTTAAAACTTTTGGAGAGCACATTCTCTAAACCATTTTGAAAGCATCCATGTTCAAAGTTGCTAGTATTGTGAGTTTATAACATTATTTCGCATAAAAGCAATCATTGCCAATATATAAAAGTATAAAACAATCAGCAGTCTCTGTTTTTCATACTTACTGCATTGCATACGCAAACGCTACGAAAGTGAATTCTATAATATTCTATGGGGAATTTCATGAATGTGCGCCACGTCATCAAAATTTACAACTGAAATCTCATCGCAAATGAGGCACTTCACAATTAGAGAGTCAGACAAATTCAATTATTCTTGTATAGATACTATTTATCCTTTAGCTATTATATACCCAGTTAAGATTTCAAATTTTAGTTTAAGATTATAATTTTTCTAAGGAGTACATGAATTTTGGTGAAAGGATAATTTCTAAAAATAAAAATTTCATTATATGTCTGAAAAAAAATTTCCTCTCCAAAGTGGCTGAATTTTGCTTGCATCAATTTGTAGGAGATTTTTAAGAAAGAACAAAGGCGGACTACTTATGGTTTTTTGGGTGAATATAAGCCCACCCATAAGTCTGACACCAATCAAATTGTTCAGTGGGTTCTTAGTTGAAATTGGTATCGTGTGTTAAACTTATTTTCCAATTGCAGTTATAACTTTCTACTCTTCTTCATATTCCCATAAGACTTCAAAGTCTTTGGGGAGTCTGTCTGTGCTATCTAAAAAATATATGCACAATTGCTTACATAGTCTACGCATATCTTTAGACAATGATTTTATGCAGCATAGGCTTTTTTTGGTATGATGAAGTTGAAATGTATAAGGAGTGCGCACGAAAAAAATGGCAACACCGTTTTTGTCTTCCTACTTTTGTTAGAAATGAACGATAAAAATATGAAATGTCATTGTCTTTGGTTTTAATGACAGATGAAGCCACAATAAATTATTTTCATTTCTACAAAAGTCTTTGCTAAAAATTAATGCTGGTTTTCAAAAAACTTAAAAATTGCTAAAACTATTAAAATGTCTCATCAAACTATCAACCGGGGTTTGAAAAGCTTTAATAACAATCTAAACATTAATCGAAAGGGGGAACTGGCACAAAATGTTAATCGGGAGACTTGCACAGAGCTTAACGTGTCAAGGACATTTTTCATAAAAATCCAAATGCTTCGGGCAGAAAAATAGCTCAAAAATTAAGTTGCTTTGAATCATTTGTCCGCAAAGTGAAAGGGACGCTGGCTTAAATCGTACAAAGTTCAGAAGTCCCAGATAGGAATGCTACGATGCTAGAAATAGAACAAACAAATAGCAGGCAAGCTTTGTACAAAATTTCAGTGTTGCATCATGGATGACGAAACACATATATATGGGGCATTATTCCTGAAAAACCCCAAATTTTTTCGTTACGTTCTTGGATCGGTTTCATACTTTCTAAACTTATTCCCCTATATGACTGTAATTTAACCTGAAAGTATTAGATTTTTAGCCCCACCCCTTTCTTAGTTATAAAGGATTAAAAAGGACTAAATTTTCCATTCTGTTGACAATACCACTAGATTCAAAAGGTCATAACTTTTTTCCTATTAAACCAAATCAAACGTTCAAACTTGATTCTGAAACGTGAGCATATATTGCTTTCCCTATTGTCATTCGCATATTGGCTTCTTTCTGCTACGATTTCACTATGTATTCAATCGCGCTATCGCATAAGAATTTATACATCCAAATAAGACCTTAGGGTCTGTGGTGTTCATTTTCACCAATTCTAACATCTTGGAAATTTAAGAAACAAATTTGGTTGTATGGTAGTTTCAAAAACAACCACATAAAATTATATATTTCTAGTCTCTAAGACTAAAGTTTTACTACTCTGAATTTTAAGATTTTTACTTTATTTTTTATACCGTGAGCGTTTTTCCAGTACCAATTAGAAAAAGCTGCATATGATTTTGATAAAATTTTGTGTGTGCAAAAAATAGACAACAACATTTCCTATGAATTTCATTGTTCTCAATTTTATGTTGTGTTGTTGCTGCTGTAGCTGCTGGTTTCTCTATTCAAGTTCAAATGAAAGAATGTGCTACATACACATAGTGTTGATGACAGTTTTGTTTTGTTAGAGCTGTTGACAATGTTTTGTTTTCTGACAATATATAACTATGCAAGTAAAAACTGCAATTGACATTGTTCATTGTTCACAACTTGTAGGCGTGTAGCAGTTATTCTTTTCATATGATTTACGGAGGTGCATCATTAATAAATTTTTTTTTTTTTTTAAACTATTTTTATTGAAAATTTAAAGAGAGCTGTGTATAAATTGTCCTTGTCCCTAAGTAAAAACATTTTTTAGTGAATAAAACGCAAAAAAATATCCACTAAACTTTAGAAACTTTGGCACATTTCTGTATAAAGAGCTATCCAAATTATTGGATTGTTTTACTGATATCTGTATAATCTTAAAATATTTATTTTTAATTCATATTAATTATAATTATTAAATAAAATTTTTGTTCTTTTTCTTTTCAGGTAAAATTTTCAATTCGGAACTAAAAAAATTAAGCAATTAATTACTTCTTGACTTACGACTTACTCAGTTCATTACCGTACCATCGAACTCAAGTCGTATGTATGTAAATATGTATTATTCACAGCAAAAACGTAATATTATATTTATTTATTGACAATTTATTTATGCTTCAAAAACTTTTCGCGGAATTTCTTACACAGTATGCACGAAATATTAATTTGGTTTTTATTTTCATTATGAAACCGACCACCCACAGTGCGAGATACAATAACAATAAATGGCAAACAAATGAAAACATAAATTTATAAAATTTTTGAAATACAAAAGATAAAAGGAATTCGTTCTTCTTTAGCGCCAGCCGGTAGCTAAAAATTTGGTAAAAATATCAATATTTCTGAAAACTACTAAAATGCTAGCTTCCGTTGATACTCGTAACACTGGTCAACATGCAAAAAGATACAAGAACCGTAATACAATTACCGTTAAAATTTTCCTTCAGTTCATGAAATTTCCTTCAAAAAATTAAAAAATCCTCTTGAAACCCCGGACACTTGAAGTGACAGACGCCTAATATGATTTAAATGAAATCCTGAACCCTGAAATGCTAATGGTAAATTTTCACGATGAAATTTATGTTCAACGATGAAAAACCTATTTAAAAATCATATTGCAGTTCTTTTACCGGACAAAGAGATATTTTTGTCGACTAGTGTATTTCATCTGATGCATTTTTATCAGGAATATGTACCAACAAAATATGGTTCGGCTCAGTTGTTCTCTCTGAGCCATAACCATTGGATCAGTTCAATAATTCTTTGTTGAAAGTGTATCTCAAAGTTCGCTCACATTTGTTCATATGAAGTGTTCACACACATTCAACCATTTTCGTCGTTTCACTTCCCATCTAGAGCTCAATATGTTTAATTTTTTTATGCTACATTGATTCTTTGCTTTCATTTTTACTTTACAATCAGTTTTTGGGGCTCCCTTACATCCCTTAGATCCCTCCTCTTTTGGCTGCGTCTGTGTGTCCCGATTTTACATCCATAAGTTTTGAGATATTTGCCTAGATGCTTATCCTCGCCATCAGTGTATTGCTTTAATATTTCGAATATTTTAAATTGATCATTCTCATAATCAATATTCTGTCTCGAAACTTATTACCTTGAGCGCAGTACTCATATGTTCCCATTGCATTTCGAGCAGTTGAAGTTAGGCAAGTTAATCCTCATAAGAAGAGTACTAGCTTTAAAGTTTATGTTTCGCACAATTGAATAATTTAAAAAAGAAACTCAATTAGAGTTAATATAGTATATGTGGCAAAAACTAAACAGGGTTGTCTTGACAAATTATACAGTTATACTAGCTTTGAATAGACTCAATCTGGTTTTTACAGTGCAAAGATTGACTCAGATTTACTAGTTTAATGTATATTTACTTTTCAGACTGCCGCACAGGGATTTGACTCCATATAAAAGATGGAAAAAATTAAAATGTTTTTTAAGACACTTATAGGAAAAATAAATTTTTTTTCAACATGGGCGTTTACTTGGGGATGCTGCCATACAAAAAAATAAATGCCTATAAATTAGAAAATTCGTAATATATCTCAAATCAAGTCTAAGAAGAATACTATGTTCAGGGACCTATAATAAAATATTATGCAAAATATTTTTCTAGAATCCGTTAACCCTCTACAGCTCTTTTTTAATGGTCTTTTTGAGCTATGTAGCAAAAAATACCCACAATTAAGATAGATAGAGGGTTAATATTAGTTTGGCCAACTTTTGTTTTTCAAAATCCGCTAAAATGAAGAATACAATGCATATTTTCTTTAAAAAAAGGCGCTACATTTTTTCCTTATAAAAGGGTTAAACACAAATTTTTTTATATATTACAAAGAAAATTATTTAAATACATGAATTTTCAAAGTTTTTAATTCACAATTATACAATCACAAGAAAAACTAAAATAAGATAATGGAAAAATAGTAATTTATACACTTTGATCACAGAATAATAATTTATAACTATAAGTACATATTTATACATAAATATTTTTAAATCACATATCGATGTCGAAGTTTTTATTTTCTTCATTACTATCAGCTGCTTCTGGTTAATTAAAAAAAAACGTGCTGAGCGCTAAATCACTTTTTTCCGCGTTTTAATTTTCAAAAAGCACTAAATTTAACGGGGAAAGCGCTGAATTGGCGACACTGGTTAATATACCCTAAAAAAATATTTCCCATCAAATTCTATAATAGGTTATGAACAAGAGAAATCTGTTAAATTAATAATATAGCCAAAAATATGCAAACAATAAATTTCGATTTGTAACTAAGTAGAAAATTTTATTTTTTTTAAATATTTTCTCTCCAATCTTTAATGAAAGTAACGAAATTAATTTTAGTTTTCAATATATCAATCCTCCAACCTCCTTTTTAAAGAACATTTTGTTCTTTTCTAATAGTTCTTAACATACAAAATATTAATAAATATATTAAAGTTCCTTCATAAATTTTTTTTGGATCCATAGGATGTCATTAGCAGTGGCGGTACGGCCATATAAGCCCAAAAGACGGGCTTGCCTAAGAATTGGTAACTGAAAATTTGTGTAATATGTACTTACAAGATTACTACCTTTGTTTTATCTGAAAGAATAATTTTCTTTTAAAACTTTTTATTTGTATTACCCTATTTTTTAATAGCTCGTATATGTACTAATAAAAAATTAAATGTGGATTATATAGAATACACACAAGCATACACGCTATCGCATTTCATCAAGTTGGCTTTTACGAGGCTTTTAAAATTTGAAAATGTATGTTTTCATAACATGCTATCTCGTTTATTCTAATTGGAAGTTCAATAGCTTTTTTAGTATGTGCAGTTCCAAAAAAAGTAGTAGCATAACAATTTTCTACTACTATTTATGATTTTATATAGAACTTAAAAGCTGGCTTTCAGTTTTTGTTTGCCATTTGGAAAGTATATGCTCCACTTTCTTTTACTCCTAAATTTTTGCGCCATTAGATTTTAGCAGAGTTTCGAACCGGTTAAATTTGGGTTCGTGTTCAGATTCAGGTTCAAGCAAAAAATAACAGTGTGTTCCGGTTCAGGTTCAAATAAAAATGAAGCAAAACATGGTTTTTCAAATAATAGTTTTACTTAATTACATACATCAATACATTTAGTTACTTTGCAATCTTCATTTTTTCATTCCGTTGACATTTTTCTTATACATATTTGATAATTTACATTTTTATTAATAAGTTTTATATTACGAGAAGTTATCGTTTAGTTTAAAAAATAGTATATCTCTCAACGATTTTAGTCCAAAAATGTCCTTTCTACGTTCACCTCCTGAATTTATATGTTCATTTTGTATTTTTAATGTCAATATTTTAGCACGTCGAAAAACGTTGGTAAAGCCCAGACAGAGCTTCCATTTTCCTTCTTCAATGCTTCAATCGGGATCTAGAACATTCCATCCTTATTGCCAATTTTAGCCTTTTTGGTTTGGTAAAAAAAGTTCACTGGGCTTGCCTCATCAGTAAATGCTAGGCACGTCACTGGTCATTAGACCATCGGCTGAATTTCTACGTTTAATATTTCAACTTGAAATGAACTGAGTCTGAGTTTTTCTGCAGTTAAAGATCTTTGAAAGTTGTATGTCTCTCATCGTTTGCCATATTTGTTTAGTTCCTCAGTATGAAATATTTCAAATATGATTCCAAACTCTAAAATCTCAGAATATAAATAGAAATTAAATCTGAAATCCTTACTTAAATTTCTTCTTTTCTTTTTGCAGTTTTGTTGTGTTTTCTTTACAGCCTATCAAAAGTTCAACGTGTAAAATGATATGCAAACAACCAATTTCAAAAAATTGCGAACAATATTCTGGTGGCAACCTTTTTTTGTTTACCTGTCACATTAAGTACAACCCGATTGCAATTGCTGATGATATGCCACACAGTGATATGTATATCTATCTATGTAGATAAAAATTAAAAGCAGCAACACAATCTAAATATGAGTTTCCCACCTACCTACATCTAAAAGTAAAACTTTGACTAAACAACTTCAATGGAAACCCTTTTCAGTACATCAACTCAACACCATTGTAATCTTCAATCTAACCTGTTCACTCCCGTTCACCTCCGCCACTGATGATGTTGTTAATGAAAAACAACAACAAACAGCAAGTAAGCAAGCAAGGAAAACAACTCATCACTAGGTACTTCTTCCTTTCGAGCTTTGTTGGAAGGTTTGCCACAGCCAAAATTGCGCGTAATTTTAACAAAATTTACATTCTTTAATTAATCTTGTTTGTGTTCGTGGTGGCAGGCAGGAAGCGTGTATTGTGAGAGAAAGAGACACGATAAATTTGTACTGTATTCTTACGCAGTACATTTAGATTTTTGTGGCAACTTCTGGTATCATCACTGCTTAAAAATCAACAATGTGCCTTCATCTTCTTCATCTACTTATTGTTGTTGTTGTTGTTTTCTTTAGTATTCCCCTAGGTAAACTAAACTAATGACATTTACTCCGGTAGATGTGCGCCTACGTCTTCATCTCACACTTTCTCTTTTTCCCATTGACAAAATTCACGTGGCAAAACATTTTCAGAGCATGTTTGCGTCATGGTAACCCATTTATTTCAACATTCATTCATTCATCCCCATAAACTAATACATGCTTACATATTTGCACACATGTATGTAGTATCTTACGTCATCCTCATCATCATTTTATATCGTAGTTATATGATATTCTGTTGTCATGTTGTCAGTTTGTTTTTCTTTTACATTTTTGGGGAAGTTTACCTAGAAATTGTGAAAAGTGATTCTAGTTATTCAACAAGAAAATGGTAATTATTATATAAACACACATAGATACATAGTTCGTTTGTCAGGAAGCTATAACTTTTAAAGCTGCTAAGTTTTAAGCCAGAAAATATTAGGTAAATAAATAACGCAACTTATTTCACTTGATAAATATCTCCGAAACAGCAGAAACCTCGTAAGTTTTTTGTATTTTTTAAATTGGGAACCCAAAAGAGAAGAGAATTTAAAAAACCGGTAGGTAACTATTAAAATTTTTGGAAATTTTAACTATCTTGAAAAATGTGCTCCAAATTCAAATGTGCATATGAAAATTATTTCAGATAATTAAAATGATGGGGTTTCTTTGTACAGTCCAGTATTTAAACTTTCTTTAGGTGTACTATATTCTTTGAAAGTACTATGCATTTTCATACTTTAAAGACCAAAGTCAGTCTATTACATATACACAACTGGTGCACCATTATCTTTACGGTCCAGCTCTGATTCCAGCAATTAAATTTCTTTGTTCAACTTTTTATTATTATTATTATTATGTTTGGGGATGTGCACTGCGTTCCACAGAACTATTGTGCCCCCTTCAAAGATTATAGTATTCTTACAGGCCCTATAATTCTTAAAGAATTATAGTATTTCCGTAAGTCCTATAAGGCATATTTCCAGTTGTTTCAGCACGCCGTCTCGTATTTGGTAGTCTCCCCGTTTGTTCAATTTATATATGCATAATACGCCAGAACAGCTCAGATAATAGAGATCTTAGTTCAACTACGTACTTCAAAGTTCATTCAATATAATCTTCCGTACCCTGGCATATTTCGGCAGAATAGAAAAGATAAACCAGATATGAGTCAAACTATGTATGCATTTTAAGATCCAGGCCATCAACCTTCAAAGAGCATCTAATTTCAACCATGTATTTTGCCGCAATAGCCAAGACAGTCGACGTGTGAGATCAACTTCGAACAAAAATATACAGAGTCTATGTATTCAAGACAGTTATGAGGCAACTGGCATATTCTTGCAAAACTACTATGTATGTCCTGTAACTCGATTGAAAGTATTGGCATTTTATTTAAAAAATGCGGTTTACTAGCATGGACATGTTTTTTTTAGACAACAATCACGTATCTTTGACCTCCTTGTAGAGCAAGGACCCACCAAGTAGTTTTCTGCTTGCTTTCCTTACCTTCTATTGCCTTGAGGATTCATGACAGTATGTCCGGCCCGTCTTCATTTTTGAAATTTTAGATGAAATTATGGTTATCCAAATCCAAGCACCTTGCGTCCAACTAAATATTTTTAAAGTGTGATTTAGTTTATTCAGCCTAAACTAGGCTATTTAGTCAAAACATACTAAAAATGCGAGGTCTGAGTCCATTTTTCGAGAAGGGAATTTTTAATTATTTTTAAGGTTTGTATTGTACCTATATATACATGTACATAAATTTTTAAAATCTGTCTTTTCCATCATTGCAACCTATGATGTTTGAAGGTTCTTGTTTGTGTTTTGGTTTTACTTAGTAGGCGCCGCACATCTGCTGAAATTTTCTCAGCGATGGACAAGTTTTAAATACATACTTCAATGTTTCGGTATATCTTAAAGGTAAATCTTACTATATACTTCTTGAGTACTTCTGCAGAAACCATTAGCACAGTCTTTTCAGGTTCACCGAGAAACATCTGATATTCGTAGTACCGCGCTTTGCTTGAACTTTAAACCTTATCTTATTCACACAATTCAAAAATTTAAATTGATGCATTTTTAACAAAAACTAATTCTAAAATTACAAATTTTTAGAATTTTCGAAAACTCATATCTGATGAACGGCTTCACACAAAAAATTTCAAAATAATTAAATAAGCTTTTGTCACAGAGTATATAAAGATATTCAAGATTCAGTTTAATCGGAATTGAGTATATTGATTGTAAGATTTATTAGAATGGATCGCCTCATTTAGGTTTTGATTTTTACAAAATTCTGTTTTGTCAATATATACCAGAATTGATGATAATGAAAAGATTATAATAAACCACTTTGAAGGAGGAAAGAAATAGAGGCCATCAACAACCACCAACAAGCGAAGTTGAGATGAGAGAAGACACAATGAACAGTATGGGGATATATCTGTAAACTTATCATGCATTTTGACAGGACACTCTTAGGCTTTGTCATTCATGCTATGTATTCATGTTTGGGTCTTTCTTTTCCAGTTTATTTTTCTTACATATTTTTGTTTACTTATATGTGCATGCTCGTAGTTAAAGGATGTCAAAACATGCACGCACATATTCATACATTCATATACATACACAGAGAGCATTTGTAAAGGTGTGACAACGTGTCAGGAAATATGAAATGTCCATGCAATTGTCGGTCAGTCTGCCTTCTTTTCTGTTTGTTATACGTACACCTTCACATGTTGAATGTGTGATGTTTGATGGGGACCCAACAACAATGATGCAATACAGACATACCTACATACATACACATGGTTATTGAAGCTCTTCTACTATGTAACCATGACTACTGCACATAAGCGAATAAAACACAATAAAAAGCCGGTCGAGAAATTGGTTTTCCTACCTTTAGAGTTTGATTATTAAAATTGAACGATTGTGTTATGCTGTGCTTACTTGTTCTGCAATGAAAGCAGAATTGTGTGTTTTCAAGCTTATTCTAAACGGAAATATTGTTTGTCTGTTTACAGCTTTGAACAGTGAAGCGAATTTGAATTTTTTTCAAATAAAAAATACTGATACCCTTGCATATATGCGATCCCTTATATGTATATATAAATTCTGGACAGTTACTTTTGGTAAGGCAGTAATGAACTCAAAATATCACTCCCAATATAATTTGGAGCCATCATACTTCCACCCACAAGTTAATCTACAGAGATTTACTAAGAGGGGCTGATATTTTTTTGTCAAAATGTATGAGATTTTTACTTTGACAAAGGGGGATGGGAGGGAAGGAGGGAAAGGAATTAACCCCAAAACCCGCCCCTTTTATCCGATAATGCTCTCAAAAGCTGTAAAGCTCTGATCGTATCCTTGTAACTTTCAATAAAGCACTTGGTTCCTAACTCTGAATTCCAGTTGAATATTTGTGAATGTAAGTTTTGGAAAGAAACTTTTGATGGTACTTTATGGTTGCTGAATCCCGGTACAGGATTGATAATCTAAATAATTTGCTGAGTGCTTGTAATGATGCAAATTTGGAAAAGGCCACTTAGCTCCTGGCCAATGGAGTCCGATCGTATTCCAATAGAATTTCGATGGTTACTTTAGAATATCTGGATATTAGGAACTGAAACTTAAATATTCAAACATTAACTTCGAAGTTTTTTGTGAGTAAAAACATTTTGAGAAATTAAAGGACGGTTGGAGTTCTATCAGTGGAAGACTTTCATCCATTATCCGTTTCCAGCTTCTCCTGGAAATACCGGCTTTGAGAGCACTCATTTGACGCCTTAAATTTTTTATTTTGCTGGGTTTATTCTTCTTCTCGGCGGCGTCTTATTGCTTCAGCCGATCTGCTGAGATGGCATAGTCTCACTAAAGCGGAGTCATTCATCAGGATTTGATAAAACCTCTTTGTATCAATTTTTCACTTAACCCTTTCTTGACCATAAGAAAACTAGAACTGATAGAGCAAAGCCGAGTTCAGATTTGTATTTTTCGATCTCCATTTCATTGTAAAAAAAGTTTTAAAAGGTTTCCATTGAAGATCTTAGGGTCACCGATGACCCATAGCAAAACTTGTATTTCCAAAAAAGGAAACAAAAATTTAAAAATATTGGAAATCATGTTCAAGTAAATAGTTTTGTCCACAACATATTAAGATTGTGTAAATATACCACAAATTTTGTAAAAATTGTGAGCGATTGAAAATTAATAAAAAAAACACAATTTTTTCACTTTGATCCGCTATAGTATCGTCATCAAAAAAACTATTTGTAAATTTTTAATTGATTGGATAATTTAAAAAAAATCGCAAAAATCAATCTTGTGATACCGGTGTCACCATGGTACCGAAAGGGTTAAGACAATCTCATTTTAATCTTACTAGCACAAAGTTCCCAAGTACATTTTGTTACCTCGATGTACAGAAGTTATATCGAAGAACGTTAGTGCACTTTCAAAATTTAACCTAAAATCTTTTGTTACATGAGGGTTTCGTATTAACTATTTAATTTATGTAGCGATTAAAACAGGCGATTATACGTTAGTCAACAGCTAAAAAGTCGACAACAGAACAGCTGTGCAAGCTGTTGTCGGTTTGAACTTAATCAACATTTTCTAACTGGAGCTGTTTCTGAAAATAAGCAAATTATTCAGGAAATTTTGAAGTCGTCAAGTATTTCTGGGACAGGAGCATTATTTTGAAACTTTAAAAGTGGGTGCCAAAAATCTGTTGAAAAACTTTATTATTAGGTATCTGTGCATACCTTAAACTTCTGCTCACTACACCTTTTCATATAGGTACTACATTTATAAGTAACTTAAGAGTTACTGATGACTTTCACATGAAACTGCAAACATGCTTACGTTTTGCGGCTGTGGCGGTAACCATAAAAGTGAGCACCTAGCAGTAGTAGCAGTAATAATACTGTTCACTTAAGCTCTATATACATACATAACAACTCGAATAGTCATAGTATTTCATTATACAATCTAAGCTGCAATGAGAGTAACTAAACTAACCAAGGCGGGCAGGGCACAGCACGACAGTAAGGCAGTCTAAGCTGACAGTAGTATGTAGTAGCCGCCGGTGGCACCATTTGTCCATTTTCTAGCAAGTAAACAGATAAAATGTAAAAGAAAAATAGCAAGTTGATTCTGGTATACTGACAGATTGCATTGAGGATGCTCGAATTCATAATTCACTTTTGGCTGAGATTCGAACCTGTATGCACCACGTGCAGCATTTGCACATTCTCATCACACAATTCTCAGGAAGTCAGCAAAAGATTAGATATATGACTTTGGTTATTATTTCGGTGTACAGAGATTTATGTGTGTTTGTGTATGTTTGCATTTGTGTAGGTGTAGCTAATGGCATATTTTTAACAACTTCCAAACTTGATATGCTGCCACTAAATATGTATGTACTATTTGCTCTGTAGCAGAATATGTTTTGATTGACTGCATAAATCTTTATTTAAGCAGCAATAGCAGCATCTACGCTCTGTTTTGCTTTACATAACCGTAGTGCATATTGCACAAAGTTTTAATTGTGTACCTTTGCTTAAGTATCAGATATGTGAAATTCTGTTCCAAAAAGTTGTTCAAAGAATGCTTTCATTTAAGATTTGTTTCATTAACATAATATTTATTTAGCCATGACTTTTGAAACAGGATCATGAACTCATAATTCTTTTCTGTGGACATTGAATGATTCGAATGACTGCAATGCATAAACTAATCAATAAATTTGAATTTTGATAATTCCCATTCATTTTGAAATTTATTTCAAAAATTGCGTTCACTCATTTTGAAACCCTTAACCCTTATGCACGCAACAGCCGATGGTAGCCCGTTCTAGAGTATGAAAAATGAAATATTATTATTAAGAATCTTTTATATTTATTAAATAATTATTGTAGATTCTCATTTATGCCTTTAAGATCAATTCTGTAATAATAACAGAGTATTTTGAGAGCATTACAAGCCCATCAACTCCATTGCATATTGCGAATAAACAGCTTCTCTTCAAACCTTTTAGTTTGGATATTTTCAAACCTTGAATCGTGGCCGATTCCCAAGTTTTATTGACGGCTCAACGGCCAAGGGTGAGTGCATCTTTTCGTAGTGTACTCTACCAATATCTGTTACATTGCGTCAACACTCCCTTTTTTGTTTTGTTTTTAAAACAAAATGGAGTCTGGGTTCCTCTTTGGACCAAACACATTGGTATTCCGATTTTTGATGTCTATTATTATTCATTATCACAGCACGATTCTCTTTAATAACGTAAGACTTTAGGTTTACGCAACCATTGAACTCAAGATTTTATATAATGGTTCTATTTTTGTTCGGCAAACTTTCTACTAGTACTCAAATATTTCAACGTTAGCCAAATTTCTAGACATTAAGTTCATAGACACAATTTAGGGAGGAGAAGAAATTACATTTACAGTGCGACCTAAAAAATGTAAACCACAAACAGTCCTTCCAAAAAAAAAAATTCACGAAAACTTACGACTCCAAGAGTTTCGAAACTAATAGATTGGTCGCGTTCTGAAAAAAACCTCTGCTCAGAAACATGTTGAGCTGAATTATCAGAAAAATAATACTATAAATTAAATGATGACTACAGAATATAATTTTGGTAGATCATAAAATGATCAATTTGCGTTCATGAGACACTCAGGCAGCAGTGTCGGAGCAAAGGCGTCTTCTGAACGCGACTATTGTCAACCACCATTTCACCCTATCCTTTCTCTTGTGTGCCTACTTTCTAATGACGGTACATTTGAAAAAACTTTTCGGGGTTTGACAGCAAATTGGGGAAAACCCGAAAACAACACAAAATACCGCCGCTAAGATGTTTCAAATTCAATTCAAAATGTAACGTGATACATTTGTATCATAAAGATCGTGTTATAGCATAAATTTAGAAATCGATTAAAAACATTTTTTTCCAAAACTATAATATATACCTTTTTTTTGCAAAGTACAATTTAAAATTAATTTTATGAGTTCTCAGTGATAGTCCGAAAAATCTATAAAAAAAAGTATTTGTATTTGTAACATAAGGGTTAAGCATTTCCTTGTCAGAGTAATTTAAATGCAGTTCTTTAATTACAATCCCTTTGAAGCCTTTTAGACTTTGATATTGCATAATTGAAATAATGATGTCAATATTTTTAGCGGACTAAAATTCTCTCAGAAATAAATTTCAAGTGAATGCAATATATATATGGGATAACAATCAATGACTCAGGTGGGTAAAATTAATCAGTAATCTAGACGCTCTGTAAACCACTAACGTTCTTCTGCAGAAATTTAAAATTTAAACTCTTGTAATTTAGTGATATAAATTTCTTTTATTATCTACAATTTTATTAAAATATTGATATTGGTTTTTTTTGTGAATTATGGTAATTTATTATTTTGCTTTGCTGGGTTTTTTCATGGATAACAGCTTTTTCCTTGCTTTCAAAACATCACACATTGCAACGATATCTAAGCACCGACACTCAATGGGACGAAGTTTCTTTGGCAATGGTCTTTGGCACTCAGAAAAGCTCGGATACGGTACGCATAGCTTTTTGCAATCGGCCTTTGGCCGTAATCTGAGGCAATGGGGTGGCTCACGTGCGGCACGACAGCAAGGCATCGTTACTTTTGAGCATTTGCTCGGTCTTACTTTGGATTTACATTCCAATAAACCTATATTATTCTTAGCTTCACATATTTTTCCTGCTGTTTCAGGGCGATCACCTTTCGAACGTTTCTTGAATTTTGGATAAACTAATTTTGCCATACAGCATATTTTCTTCGGCACGAGTGCCTTTTTCGGACATTCAGCCCATGTGCGCACATATTTCCGCTTCTCCTTATCAGATGGCAAATAATGGATCTCATCCAACCGTTTTACAAGTTCAGAACATGGATCAATACAACATACAGGATTCTTCCACACAGACACAAAATGCAACTTCGGCTGTATCTTCGGCGCTTTTTTCATCGGTGCGCAATGCTTTCGTCCTGCAAAGCGAACTGGGCACATTGTCGTTCGCATTATGGGTAACAGACGTGTTGCACGCTGTAGAGATCTTGCAAAAGATGCTGTTAAAGACATTTTGCACAAATAATAAAAAAAATAATTTAGAATTTAGTTTGTTCGGACAAATTTTGCAAAGAAAAACACAGAAAGTTTTTTTTTGTTAAAGAAAAAAAAATGGTTCCAAAAAAAAGATGTTTACACGAAAAATTTAGAAAGTTATATGAATTTTTTTTGGCATTTTATTTAAAGGCTTGCTGTTTTTTATTTTTTGGAAAATATATGAATCAAGTCATAAAGTATTATTGTAGAAATACTAGTAGTTCAGTGCGTGAAAGTGAAATACTCAAATTTGGTTTATGGGCCGCCTATAAACTGTATTATTTGGTTTAAATATGATAACTTGTTTGGCATACCTAATAAAAATATAAACCGCTTTTGGGCTTCCGATTCTTTGCCGATTCTACAAAATTTATTCTGTATATATTTCTTCTTGTGCATTAGAAAGCTGCTTATAATTCTTCAGCTGTGTAAGCGGGCTTGGCTGCAGTCATTTGAACTCAGTCATTCAGCTACACTCTTGTTGAAGCTGCAGTCTCAAGAGCTGACTCAAATGAAAAATATAATCATAGCATAATTTAGAAATGTTTTTGCAACAGAATAATCATAGTTTAATACTGAACGAGAATTACGTTGCTGAATATTTTTGATGAACAAAGCTATTTTCTAACACTTCATAGCTTCATGAACTTTTTGTCATGCATTTAATGGTCAGAGGATTCATGTACCTTAATGTTAAAACCAGTTGGAACTGATTAATATTGGTGCAAAAAGTATAAATCCTGTCTCAAAATAAACAAAAAATATATATATACAGTAGAATCGCGATAATTCGTACCTCGTTAATTCGAAAATCTCAATAATTCGTAACAAACTGTCGGTCTCTTGAATAAATCGCTTTAATTCCTAAAAAATCATACATTTTGGTCTTCTCGCTAATTCGTATTTTTTTAAATTTTCTTATAAATTGAAATTGGTTGTTGACAACCTCTTATAATTCGTAATGCAAATCAAAATTACTATGTATGGCACTATGATTCGAAAAAAATCAATCATAGTAGATAGCCACGTTCACTTTTTTTGATGGAATTTTTTGTGTTTTTCGTGGTTGACATGATACGCGAGAAGAGCCTTAAACAACTAAAAATTACAGGCTTTTTAGAACATAGTTTTTAATGAGGTCCAATATGTGCATACATATTTCAGTTGAATGAATAATTGTTTTTGCTTTTTTCTTTCTATTAAAGAAATTGAAAAAAACGTCAATTCGTATTTTTCTTATTTTAACTTCGTTAACCCTGGGATTGTATGTCCCAATAATGTTCGAAAACTCAAGGAAAATGGGGGGTATGGTTTCCATTTTATTTGAGTTTTTTTCAAAATACTGATGGTGGCTGTCAATGAGTGAATTGTATACATGCAGCTTCATCTCCGTAAGTTGCCTTTGATATATAATTTCTGGTTAGAAACGTTATAGTAGACATTATACCTCATTGAAAAACTTAAGGATAATTGTAAGGATTAAGAGTCCTGGTAATTTTATGTTTTTAATTTATTTTAATATTTGCATAAAATATTGAAAAAATTCAACCAGATTTTGAGAAAAAACTCCGAGATGAAAGGGTTAAATCGAAAACCTCTGTAATTCGTCAAAAATTGCTGGTCCCTTGCGATTACGAATTATCGGGATTCTACTGTATATTGATTGGCGTGATTTTATGAAGTGGAAAAGGTTGAATGCCTAAAATTGTTTCTTGATGAATGAACTTTTTATCAATTTGCCTTAAGTAATTAAATATTAAATATAAAAAATTCAAGTTCCCAGCTTTGATTTTTACACAACATTTTTTGCACTGATTTTTTATTTATAAATTAAATCATACCCGCCTGGGAAAATATCTAGTTGCTGTCTACTACTAAACTTATCTAGTAGTTGAATAGTTTCTCGTGAGGAAAACTAGGACGGTGAAGTTTTGGTGAGGTTGTAGTTGGAATATCGCTGGCAAAAACTAACCAATTAATTAATAAATCGAATCAAGATGCATTCTCTGAAGTGATTCTTAATGTCAAAAATTGTGTAAAAGGCAAGAAACCCACCAAAAAAAATGTAGGAAAAGAAGGAGATAAGAATGACGGTAAGTTAGATAGTTTCAAATGCAGATATTTTCTATCTATACATTTATAGAAAATATTCTTAGATTTAAAATCGGTTTAGCCAGTTCCAAAATATTAGCGTCGGAAGTTCTTTAAAATTCACTCATTGAACAAAGCATTAAGCCGGAGTAAATAATAAATAAGAGAAAGAGAGAAGACATGAGTAACGGCATCTCTCAGAACTATCTAACGAATTATCAGCATACATAAATAACAAAACAAACACCAAGAAGTAGTTTGGTCCTCTTTTGATAATTGTTTTTCATAACGAGATTTCTTCCTTAAAAAACTAGCCCCAGTTACTGGGGCCTTACCGACTAGTCTAAAATTATTTTAAGTGAATAATGATGTTTTTAAATAAATTTTTTTTTTATCTTCCAAACGGGTATAAAAAGCGTATTTAAAATTTATTATTTTAAATACGTTTTTCAATACTTAATTTTTTCACAAAACTATACAAATAATTAATATTTTAACACAAAAAATGGTATTTCACATTCGATTTAATTTCTTTTTAATAAATGTTTTCGCGGTTAAAGTCAGAAATTTAAAATGGGAAACTGAAAATTGCATATTTTAGAACATAATATAAAATAAAAGAGAAATTATTATATATATTATATTAAAAACTAAACATTATGATTACAATGCATTACTGAGTACGCAAATATTTGTTTATTGAAATGTCTGCGCGTCCCCTTCAAATCTATCTACGCCCCCTAGGGGGCTCGCCCCACCAGTTGAGAACCACTGCTCTAGATCAGTACTATCGACCTCTGTTAGTCGGTTCTCCATTAGATTCCATAACTCTAAAATTGTTGCACAGTGTAATCAACCGCTAACGCCTGTGATACGCATCACAACTCCTAACCGAAGCGATTTTTTTTTAAAGATATGATAAATGTTGAAACAAAAAACCGCTGCCAGCCCTTTTGATGAAGAGGCGGGCTTAGAAACTAGGATGTTAAGGCATAAATATATAGATTTCATAAGCTAGAGGTTTGATGTCTGATATAAAGATGCTCCATATTATTAAGTTCACTTAAAATTTTCTCAAATTCAAATTTTAATAGCTTTAGGGGGTCTATACGTGTCTCACCCCTTTTTCGAGCCTTAACTTTAGCAGTTAATTAAAAAAGAACCGCAACAAATTTTTGACGATTTTTCTTTTTATTTTATTACTATGTTTTTTCAATTTATTTTTAACAAAATATATTGACAACTGGGGACGATACAGCCGTAATGCCAAAACACCTGTTTTTTCGTCACCCCTCGCGGTGAGAACGATAAATAAAGAACGGTTTATCGAAAATGAAAAAAACTAGAACATATTTAGTTTTCATTGTCACGCTCGTAGTGAACGAAGGGTTTTGTGAAATTTACATTTTTACAAAAAAGGTGATGATTTTTTAAAAATTCTTGTTTTTCGGGGGTCTGGAAATTTGGTTTCGGCAGCCAGAAAAAAAAGTTTTGTTCCAAATAACCATTCCTTCATTCACTTAAAGGCTATTACAGTTATAAACTTGCCTGTAAAAATTCCGATCGATTGGTGAAATGGTTCTTGAGAAACCTTTCTCACCGCAACACAGCTTTTTGAAAAACAACATTTCGAGATAATCGTGTTTAAATTAAAATTCAGGAAGTCGGTAGTTGTAACTTTGGCTCTAGTGCTCAGATCTCTATGAAATTTGGAAAATATTTTTTTGCAATAAAAAAATGTTCGGTGTTTTCGGCCAACACAACTGTATACAACACCTTAATATGAACAAAACCAAGTTTATAGTGATAAAAAAAGCTTAAATGACTGTGATATGAGAAACCTTAGGATTAACAATGCTTGCATTCAGAAAACGACCTCTGCTCAGCAACATGCTGAGCTGAAGTATCAGATAAAGAATACGCTCAATGAAATGACGACTGCTCTATATAATTTTTGCTGATCATAAAGTGATCAATTCGCGTTCATAAGACATACAGGTAGCACTGGCGGAGAAGAGGCGTTTTCTGAACGCAAGCATTGAAATAATCGAAACAGTAAATATAATAAAGTATCTGGGCATAAAAATTGGCAATAAATTACAATTTATTGACCATATTGACTGTATTGTTTCTAAAATTGCTAAAAGAAAATATAATTTATACAAAGAACGTACAAGCATTGAAATCGAGAATACAAAACACTAGTAAACCACACTTCGTTTACGCCCCGATAATCTTCTTCATCATGGAATGATGCTCAAATAAGAGGAAATCTCTTGATTCCGTCAGTGGTCCCAACCATAATTGCAAATCTAATATTAAGCCCGTTCTCTCATTTGAGGTGACGCAATTGCGATTCGAAGGCATCTCGATAGTTCATCGAATGACTCAAGTAGCTAAAATTAACTATATATTATATATTTCACCGATAACCGCAATTAAAAAAAAGAAGATATCTTGCATTACTGTGAACAATTTCTTTAATAATTTTCATAACTGAACACTCTTGCCAGTTTTATATCGATAAACGATTCGATGATTGCATTTATGGTAATGATTAATTCTGAGATGCTTAATGATTGTGCAATCTTTCATAGCGTAGTTCTTCTTCTAGAAAAAAACATCTTAGCTATTTCAATTTAAGTTTCAATTTTGATATTTATTTTTTTTTTTTTTTTTCAATTTTGGTATATGTATATTTTTTTTTTTCAATTTTGATTTTTCAAATATATTAATTTTTTTTTTTAAATTTTGTTTTTTTGATTTTTTTTTTTTATTTTTCATTATTTTCCATGACAATTGGTGCTTTACGGTATTTCAACCTTTATTTTTTTTCTTGGCTAACCGCTTTCTATATTCCCTCATAACTTCACACATTGCAGCAATATCTAAGCATCGACATTCAACGGGACGACGTGGTTTTGGATCTGGTTTTGAGCATTCTGAAAAGCTTGGATACGGCGTGCATACCTTTTTGCAACCGCTCGGCTGACGTACTACGAAACATTTGGATGGCGAGCGTGCATTAGCGCAGCAGGGCATTTTTATTTTCGGGCACTTCCCACGTTCCAGTCCACCTTTGCACTGCATTAGGTCTTTACCTTTCTTTCCTTCACATGTTTTTGCTGCATTTGCTTTTCTTCTTGGACGTTTCTTGAATGTTGGATAAATTAAATTTTGCATACAGCATATTTTCTTAGGTACTTTAGCCATAGTCGGACATTCGGCCCATGTCCGCGTAAACTTGCGTTTCAAGTTATCAGATGGCATGTAATGAAACTCATCCATTCGACGTGGTGGATTAGGACAAAAATCCAGACAGCATTCAGGATTTTCCCACATTGACTTAAATTTCAATTTTGGCTTTACTTTTGGCCCTCTCTTCATCGGTGCGCAATTCTCACGACCTACAAAACGAACAGAACACATTCCCAGCCGAGTTGTAGGCAGGAGACGTGCGATATGCTTCAAACATGTTGCAAAAGGTGCAGTTATGGTCATTTTGCACCAAACTTAATTTAGAATTTAGATTATTCGGATAAATTTTTTAAACAAAACAAAAATTTTTTTTTACCCTAAAATAGGTGAAATAATTTCAAAAAAAGAGATGTTTACACGAAAAGCTTAGAGAGTTATATGAAATATTTTTGGCATTTTTTTTAAAGGCTTGCTGGTTTTGGAAAATAAATGCTACAAAATTTTTTTTTTTAAATAAGTGCTGAACACTGGAGACAAAACGGCATCTATCGAAACGGTAAAAACAGTCAAAATACATTTTTTTTTTTGAATAATGTTCTAAAAGTAAAATAATAAAAATTTTGAATCAAACTTTTCATAAATTATTTATTTATTATTTATTACTTATAATTAAAATTATAAGCTACATAAATAATCAGTTCTAACAGCATTAGCCTTCAGTTTATCTTATCTTACAGATGCAATCTTATCAAGAGCGTTTACGGTCTAAGTCCTTCCAAAAGTGTTCTAATCAAAAAAAAAATATCTCACATTATTTATAAACACTTTTTTGTCCAATACGCTGACATATCAATATACTAATATCCAGTCACCACAATTTTGAGTAATTTCGTGGTAACGCGAGGTCATACTATCAACAAACTTTTCGGTGTTTGATTGCGGCAAATTTCCAAATTTCTCGTAAATATGATTATCCTGTCGTAACACTGTTTTGAAAAGCATCCCCAAACATGAGCTTTTCCTGGATGCTTAACTAATTTCAAAGCCATCTTACTGTCCTTAAAGGGCAAGGAAACTTTTATGGTATATGCCGCCCAAAAACAAGATTCGCCTATAAAGGCCACATCGATCCAATCATTATCCATATGTTCGACAGCCCACTTTTGTCATTTTTTGTTTGTTTTGCTGCCAGCAAGGTTTGGTTATGGTTACTCAGAATCCTACTGCTTTGATATTGCTCTAGAAGCACAATGATTTGGTAAGTCGTAAACATTGTGATGTCTTAAAAAAAGCTGGTTCCATTTCTTTACGAATGCCTTCAACTTATTAAGGTGCTTGCAGCACCTACCTAGGACATTTTGGATTCGTTTGGATGTGAGTAAAGAGTTGTAGCTTCAAAATGTTTTGCTTAATTGCTTAAACAACGAAATTGTAATTGCGATTGCTTGAAAGACACAGTACTATTCGCAATGAAATGTTGATCGTTGAAAATAAAGTCCAACTTGATACTTAAATTTGTTCGTAATTAAGACAAACACGCTCAAAAGAAGGGGGAGGGTGGGAGGTTATTTAAAATTAATTGGGAATTTTATAAAGTACTGTTGAAAAAGATGTAGAGGAATTGGCGGAAATTCTGATAAAAGCATAATTTTTTTAAGTACCATGTATAGGGCATCCTAATGGAGTGATATTTAGCTCTCGCAGGCGCTCAGAGCACCTTAACCCTCTAGCAGGCTCGATACAATTAAAACACGTTTAAAAATTTTTTATGTGTATCTATGCTACTCAGTCGATAATTGAATACCGGAGCTGCATGCTGCGTTGCTTCAGTACTATGTGCGTTGATTTTCTTGTCAGTTAAAGGACAGATTTTGAGTAGTTAACGAACAAAAATTATGTTGAGTGATATTAAAATTTTTTGCGATAATTTTAATTATAGAAAAAAAATAGTTAATTGTTGGAGTTGAAAAGTTTTAGGAAGTAGGAAATTTATTAAATTTTGCATTTATGCAATTTGAATACATAATAATTTTCAACTTTTTCATTTAGTTTTTTACATTAAAATCAACCAATCCTCATATTTTTTAATGCTGAAAAAAGTTGTCCTGCTAGAGGGTTAATCCCCAAATCAAACTTTTCAGCCTAGATTGGGATAGGTTAGAGTCGCTGTCGAAAGACCACATAGTTAGACCTACAGTTTAACGCCGATTCCGAACGGCGCACAGTGCTCCGTCGTCGGTGGACAAAAATAGTAAAAATGAATATCGCCAAAGTAAGCAATATTGGTACCATTTTAAAGTTAAAAGTCCAACTAAGAAGAAACCATAACAGTTGTTGCTCAAAAGTGATTATTTCTCTCGATGCAGCATCTCAAAGTGGCTGGTTTTTATACTGCAATATTCAAATCTGATATCAATTTTTGTTAGTGCTTCAAAAGAAAATTTGTCAAAAACACATTTTTGACTAAAAATAAGTAAAGTAAACTTATTTTTATTTAAAAATGGTTAGATAATATAGTTGTATTAGTAATTTTCGCTAAATTTTAGAACATAACATTTTGGGAGTAGACAAAGTTAAAATATTTTTATTTGAAAATATTCTTAAATTCACCATTTTCTACAGACCTGGAAAAATTACTTCCTGAAAGTTCCTAAAATTTTTTTCAGAATTTGTTAAAATTAATTATGTTATTTGGAAATAATAATAACTTTTCCGATTTTTGGAAAAAATGCATTTTAAAAAATAGTCTAAAACGTAATTTTTCATGTTTTAGTAC
Organism: Toxonevra muliebris; assembly: GCA_963691655.1. Classification (NCBI taxonomy): domain Eukaryota; kingdom Metazoa; phylum Arthropoda; class Insecta; order Diptera; family Pallopteridae; genus Toxonevra; species Toxonevra muliebris. The sequence continues at coordinate 41,346,329 of OY829328.1, read as the reverse complement.
TAACACACGCCGGCTGACATTTCGTTTCTTTCTTTTACAAAATTTGTAATGTTCTTATTTATTTATGTTATTATTGCTATTTTGTCCATTTGAAATCGATTGTCACATACTAGAAAAACTGGACGAGAAGATACTAAAATAGATCTTATGCGGCAACTACCTTTGTCGTCGGACTCTATACATTTGTCTAAAAGACAAAACATGAATAAGAAAAAGGATTTGATTGACAAACATGTTAGTTATTACCTTGGCCAAATAGATAATGCAGGAGTAGAACTTAAGGGGACATTTCAGTTTAAAATTGTAAAAAAAAATTATTTTTTAAGAAACTATGATATATCATTACAAAATTGCTTAGAGATGCTATAAATTTCTTACCGAAGAACAAAAAAAACATTTTTTGACCACTTTTAATTCAAGATGGCGGCGGTAGAGTCATCTCCAAAAAAGTGAGTTTTTGGTGGTAGGATGGATTCAGTGCTTCCAAATAAAGACAAAAGCATAAACTAAACAAGATTTTGGTTACTGGACATATCTCTATAAGTGGAACCACAAAAAAGTGAAACTTTCCTCTCCACCTTTCTTTAGGGTCTTTTTTCAGAATTTTTAAAAATTCTTCCGCCATATTGGATCCACCATTTTGAATTTTAAAAATCGTATATTAGATTCGTAATTAGCAACCCTGAGAGGTTACTCTCTGTAGTTCGATTCGAAAGTAAATTTACTCGAATTCGAACGATTGGTACTCTAGAAAACATTTTCAAATAATATTTACTGTCTTTCGAATCGAACTACAGAGTAACCCCCTGGAAATCCCTGAGTAACGATTTTGAAGCCAAATAATTTTTGTATTTCTCGAAAATTTAAATTTTAAAGTATTGTAAGGTTTCCTTAAAATATTAAATATTGTAGCATTTAAAAAGGTTGAACACTAAGGTTGACTAAAAAGTTGTTTACTATCACTTAGTGTTCTTTTAAAATAATTTGTTTTTTATTTTTTTTTTTATTTTTAGCAAAGACATTTACTAAAGAAAAAAATTTTGTACAGATTTTTTTTTTAATTTTAACAAACAAAACAAATGCACTTTAAAACTGCACAAATTAACCCAAAAATCACGATTTTTGAAAAAACTGTTGGGTTTACGAAAACGCCATTACCTTTGCCATTACCAATCAAGGTGTGCACTTGTACACTTTCTTATAATTCTCATACACTTCATATTGATAGTGAATATAAGAAGATTTTGAAAATTAACCACCACTACCCACTAGATTATCGAGGTCGACAACTAATTGGCCTTACGAAATTATAATATTAAAATTATTTTGTCATAAAATAAATCTATTCTGATAAAATCATCATGCTGAATAGATATTAAGTTGCCTTCGAAACGCCAATATATCGTTACTGAAATAATTAGACGACAGTACAGTAAAAGCCATTAAAAACGTAGAATTATCACTTCGCAAATAAATTATTTTTTTCAAATAATAATTTTATATGCTGCGCCTGCAACTGCTGCTGGCCAGTATCAATTTAACTGCTTACTGTATCAGCTACATTTACTTCTACATTACCATTAATTTTTTTTTTTTTTAAGCGTTTGCATTCATAACTTTCATCTTTATTTACTGTTTTCGAAAAACCCAAAACCGAAATTTCATCATTTTTCAAACAACACCCACACACCATAGACAGTGGCAATGGATGGTTGCATGCTTCCATTCCATATTCCATACCATTGAATGTTGTTGATTGCAATAATAATTTATAAATGTTGCTGCTGACAGTTACAGCTTCAGCTTTAGCAGCGTCCTTTGTGTTTTTTGGTTGCATACGCATTTATTGCAGTTAACCATCTGAGACGATGCGGTGGCGTAGATTATATTGAGTGCATCCTTTTTGAGTTACTTTTTTTTTGCTTTGGCTTTGACCGGTGAATGTATGCAGCTACAGTTCAGTGCTGTTGAATCATTGATGATGATGATGGTGATGACGATGTAACCGATAATAGCGACTGAAATATTTTGTAGTTTTTAACGTAACTCTGCCATTTTTCGGTAACTATCAATCGTTGCAATTTTTGAAAACACTTGATGGGGTTTTCTTTTGTTTGTATATATATATTTTTTTTGTGTATATATCTGAGTGTTTTATGGATGTGTGCATTTTTGTTGCAATAATTTATAATAACTGAATTACAACAAAATATGAAAAAACCTGCTTTATTCTCCGATAAATTCCTACGCAATAGTCTGTATGCCGTTTCATATACATTCAAACATATGTACGCATATATGTGTTTGCATGCATGTGGACCTTGAATATTTGAAAACTGTTCAGACTGATATTGTTCGCATATTTTTTTACATTTTGGTGTTGCAATTGATGTTGTTTGTCATTCAGTTCTGTCATCGTTGTCAGAAACAGATTTTTGTCTCAAATGTGATGGTGATTTTTTTAAAAGTCTGAAACGATTACACACATCTGCATATTCACACAAACAAGTATTACTCTCTTTATTAATCTTAAGCTGAGGGCTGGTGAATAATTTTTTTTTTCTTTAAAGTATTAAATTTAATTAAATTTTCAAAATGTAGAAACACACACACTCTCATGTACTAGACTTTGAAATAACGAACTGTTATGCAGACTAGTAGTAATGAGAAAAACACAACTACAAATAAGTATACAGAACGGTAGTGCTAGTCTTATATCAATATCTCTATTCAGTGAATATATTTGGAATCAAATCTGAAATTCTTGGTTATGATTTCAAATATTAGTAGCTGATATAGGATGTTGATAGACTAAGAACTATCAATAAGATCACTGATGAGGAATCGTGGCGGATTCCGAAACTGCCGTCTGATTTGCCCGTCTCTGTATACACTGTTGTTGTGATGACTACACATAAACGTTCTTTAAGCCTGTTGCACATTATTTAAGAAATTTCCAGTTGAGTTTCTAAAAAAAAAAGTAAATGGCAAAATAATAATAATAGAAATTGTCTCATACAATTTTTAAATAAATATATAATTCAATACTTCTAGTATCATTTGGTAGTGCATTAAATACCTCAAATTTTCTTTTCACCATAATTGCTTTTCTGAAAGTGAAAATATGGGACTTACCCGACCCCCCTGAGGTGATTCCGACACTTACCCCTTTTACAGAATTTTAAAAAGAAAACGTATAGTTTTAATTAATGATGAAAAAATATAAGAAAACATGACTTTATATAATTCAATTCAACATAGGTTAGGTTCGCTCTATCTTCACTATTTTTTTTTGTTGTTATTGCAAAATTTTTGCATTTAACCCTCATTCTCCTGACAACTTTTACACCTTCAATCTACTGAAAAGGTACACTTGTACCTTAGTACATTTTGTATGGATTTTGTAAACAAATATTTATTACATTGTTATGAGGAAAAAACTAAAATTACTTAATTATATAATTAAAAAGATTTGAAACGAAATAAATCGCAAAAGGTACACGTGTACCTATTCAAGAGAATAAGGGTTAAAAAAAAATTAAAATATTTTTTTTGTAGTTTAACTAATCATTAATCAAAGCTGCTTACCACTTTTTGGCATTAAATTTCTTTTAAACCAAATTATTAGTACTTAACCCTTTCATGCCCGAATTTTAATGGGGCTAGATAGAAATATTTTGTACTGAAATTATGGTTACTTAGGACTTTCACAATCATTAGACTAAATTTCATTCCTATATATCGATTTGTTTGTCTTTTATTAACCCAGTAATGGCTAGCGGTGTCATATGGCACTTTGTCGCTGAGCCGTTCCTGAGCTAGGTTCAAAAACAATTTTTTTCTCAAGTTATAATCTTAATCTATCTACTTTGGTTCCCGCTCTTCAAATTTTTTAATTTTTGTATTTCTTGCCTTTTATAAAGATATTTTATAATAAAAATTTCCACTTAGTTATAGTTTAAGATTGATTTTTAAAAAAATTAGTGAAAAAGATTTTACGATCAATTTTTGCATTTAGTTTGTTGACTTGACTTCAAAGACAAAAAATGTGAAAAAATATCATAAACACGAAATTTCGAATGTTGGACAATCAGAAAACGTGAAGAATACCCAACACAACGGTTAAACACCTATTTTATGCCACATTAAATTGAACGTTGCTTATAGGCAACACTGGGCATGAATGTCTTAAAGATTGAAGCAAAATTAATTTTGCATTTGACGAAACATTAAATACCCTGTAAAAGGGACAAAAATAAATGAAAAAATTTTTAACTCCTCACAAATTGTTAGTGACTAACAACGTGTCCAACAATACATACGTCGATGAGTCTTTCCGTTCTCGAGATAATAACGGAAGACGGGTTCACCTAATCTTCCCCTACAAATAATTAAAAAAAAATATTACGTGCATAACGTGTCTGTGTGTTTCGTGATTTAAATTTATACAAAAACAACTACACTCTGAGTTTTTACTTCATAGTTTGACAGTTAAGCTCAGTTTTCCTCCCGGATGCGTTTATCTCTACTACTTTGCTATGGATTTTTCAGCTCCTCAAATTGTGCTTGCTTAAGACTATACAACAAAAATGAACTTGTCTAGCCCAAATACGATTCAAAAGTTTTCTGGATTAATTTTTTTAGGAAGTCAGATGCAATAAAAAATCAGATGCACTCGAAGTCAAATGTATTGGAAATTCGGATGCAGTTGAAAGTCATATGCATTCGATAGTCAGAGACAGTCGAAGGTCAGATGACAACAATTTTATTGTTTTAAAAATCGAAAATTAGTATAAAGTTTTCTTTATCCACATAAAATCATGGTTTTGTTTTATTTTCGTTTAATATTTACCTACAATATTGAAGATACTCAAAACTACCTCAATATTGAAGATAGAAAAAACTACGGGGTGAAAGAGTTAAATCAGATACACTGAAAATTCATACACATTTGGAATTCATATGCTATCAAGGGCCGAAAGTCGAATGCAATTGATGGGCTTTTGCAGTCGATAGCCAGATACAGTCAAAAGTCAGATACAGTTGAAAGTCATAATCATAAGCAGATAAAATTCAGATATAGTAGTCAAATGAAGCCGAAAACCAGTAGAAATTGAAAGTCAGTAGCAGTCAAAAATCAAACGTAATCGAAAGTCAGATGCAGTGAAAATTTAGATGAAGTTGTAAGTCAGATACTCTAAGAATTTACATAAGCGCAATTGAAAGTCATATTCAGTCGATAGTCAAATGAAAGCAAAAGTCAGATAAAGACGAAAGTTAGATGCTGCCGAAATTCAAATGAAGTCAAATGCCAGATAAAGTCGAAAGTCGGATGCAAGTCTCAAGTCAGATGAAGTTGAAAGATGAGGTCGAAAGTCAGGTGAATTTTAAAGATGAGGTACAAAATCAAATGCATTTATTTTCATTTAACATATTCATTATTTGAAATATTTCGGAGTCGTTATAACCTCAAAATAGCGAGAGCGCACAGTGACTCGACCCATAGACAAAGGAAAGTAATCAAATAGCACATAAAAATAGCACAGAATAAATTGGGATGCAAAATCAAGTAAAATTTAAGCAGTATACTTAATTTATATCCAAGTGTTACGATTGTAATGTAAAAATAATTATGAAGTAATCTAAAGTAATTGGCATTACAAAAATAATACATTTTAAAATGATAATTGAAAAATTCATGGATGCAAATATTAATATCTACATATGCGGTTTGAATAAATACAGTAGGTGGCATATGACAGAAAATTAACTGTAATGAGTGGGGCGGGGTGGGGTGACGTGGAATGAAGTATCGTGTGCCACTTCATGTCTGTTTATGATGGCGCTATACATCAACATACATACACACATCAATATGTAAAATGAAATAGCAAATAGCCAAAAGATGGAAACAGTTTTGAAAATTAAAATGCCGGCTTAAAAAGATTTTCTCATCAGCACACATACACACAAGCATACACATACGTACTTGCATACATATGGACGTATACTTGAAATTACCATTGGCTTTGAGACATCAATACTCGCACAACTCATGCACATACACAAACAAACTCAGTTTTATGGACATGCATGTGAAAAGTGTTTAACAATGTGAGTGTGGTATACATATGTTCGTATGTGTGTATTCTTATGCAAAAGTACATTATATTATTAAATGTATTATCATCAGTATACCACTTCTGCAAAAACATACATACATACATACAAAATGGTACAATACAACACGGAGACCTTGCTTAGAATGATAAAGCAACAAAATAAAGTAACGGAAATTTAGGGAAGGTCATACATACACACATATGTATGAATGAGTGTATTTACTTTATGTTGCTACTAAAAATATTGGTATGGGTTTATGTTGGTAATGTCAGTGATGACGCTGTTGTTGATGTTGCTTTTCTGATATCTAAAATGAGTGTGAATGTGTGTTTGTTTGTATGTTAAGAGATTCATTTATTAGTTTTGCATAGGTATGAGTGTAAACATGTTAGCCTTTGTTGTTGGTTTTTGCTGGTGTTGCTATTGCTGCTGACATGTTGTTTTCCTTCTATGTGCTTATATTTTACCATTGCCCATGTTGCTGTGTGTTGTTGCTGCCTGCTTGTCGCTGTTGTAGCCGTCGTTGTTTGATATTGTTCATCTTCTTGCTTTTTGTTGTTGTGTGTTTGTTGCTGTTGATGTTATTTTACACACACATAAATACAAACATTTGAACAACATTCATGTGTCCCTGATGAATTGTGGGCGTATCAGTTTATATACATACACCATACACATCTGTGTGTATATATATTTTTATATGTGTACATACATATGTATGTATGTAAGTATGTGTGTTTGCATGTGTTGACCCCATGTTAATAATAATGCAAATGATGATTTACTGCGGCAAATGTTGGAGAAAATTTATTTAAGGATCTTGAAATGTACTACGGCGCTCTGGGTTCCTCTATACTTACATACTTATTATATCCAGAAGTAGTGCAAGTGAGATTGAAAATATTATATACATACATACAACGTACATATATATACGAATTATTTGTGTGGATGAGTGAGTTATTAAAGTAGCTGAACTGGAATTTATTTTCTATAAGAAATAATTTACATACAGATGTTAAAGAGTTCAGAAATATGTATCTTTGTGGTAGATATATGTTATTTATGCTTAGATTATATTCAATTATTACACACACACATTGTGGTGCTTAAAAAATAATTTCGTTAGTCTTGAGTTAATTACAAATTTTTGGTTGAATTTTTACTATATTTGCATGTGGTATATCATGACGTATACGTTACATTAACATATCTAGTTTGTTTCTTTGATTAAAGGAACGAAGCAGAAAGGAAGTGACGTGAAGGGAGAAAGCGGGTAGCCTGGGAAAGAGTGGTCGAAACAATAAAGTTAATGTATATATTATTTGCAGGACACTAAAATATTTATGTGATTTTATTTTTAGATCCATTTTTTTTTTCTTGAATCATTTGCTACTAAAAATCTTAAGTCTAAAACACTTCTTGTCTCAGAATTAACTTCAGAACTAAGTCGCTATCCTTTCGGGACCGTAAGGCAACCAAAGAAGATAGCGTAAAACCGAATCCGGATTCATATTGTCTGACCTCAATTTCTTGTTACAATTTTTTATAAAAATAGACATTTTGCTCCTCGGAAGGCCTAAACTTTCATGAGTCCCCGGTGACCCTGTGGCGCTCAATGTGATTTTTTATGAACTTTTTCAGTACATTTTTATTAGCTATTTTTTTAAAGATAGATAAAGTAACTTAGTATTAATTTTTCACTTAACCCTTTCTTGGCCGAAAGGAAACTAGAACCGATAGCGCAAAACCGAGTCAAGATTTTCATTCTTCGAGCTCCATTTCATTGTAAAAAAGTGCTTAAAAGGCTTTGATTGAAGATCTTAGGGTCACCTGTGATCCATAGCGAAACTTATATTTCCAAAAAAGTAAATAAAAATTTAAAAACCATGTTTGAGAAAATATTAAAATTTTGTGTGTTTGGACAAACTTTGCAAAAATTGTGAGCAATTAAAAAAAACAATTTTTTTTAATTTGATCCGCTTCAGTACCGTTATCAACAAAATATTTGTAAATTTTTGTAATCGAATTTAAAGAAGCATCAATTCCCTTTCCAAAGACCCTAAATTTATAAAAATTAATTGGATAGTTTTTACGAAATCGCAAAAATTAATCTTGCAACACCGGTGTCACCATGGGAAAGGGCTAAAGATAGTAGTCCACTTTATGTAATGAAGTATTTTTCTCTATGAACATTATTTGCGGGATATAATGTGGTTTTTGTGACCCATAACGACGTCTGCAGAAATTTCCTTCTTCTCAATTGAGCCCGAGCTGTACAATCACAAAGAATGAGACTTTTCGTTACGTTAGTTAACCTGCATATACCAATAACATTCCGTTCTCCCATTGATCAGACGAGACAACGGACTAAAGGCGATAATTGAGGCTTACTTAACTCATCACTGGGCACATTTTCTGCTATTGTTTATTAAATTATTTACAATCACTTATTATTAAAGTAAATAGGCAAAGTTCGGCTGCAAGTTTAGTCAAGCTTTCTAAAAGGTAATAATGGTCATATGAGCATTCCTGAAGAAATTCTTAACACTCTAATCTGCTCTGTATCGGATTATATGATTGGAGATCTAAGCTTCGGTAGGAAATTCAATATTGTATTTCCTTCCAGGTTCGATTGGTCTGATCAACTTTGGTCCCTTTGCTTTGAATTTGTACACAGACGTCTCTAAGAAGGATTGCGGTTCAGGTGCCGCCGTCTTTGGACCCAACACTCGAATTTCAATCCTAATGGGCATATGGATCAGTATTTTTCAACCCGAAATATTTGCAGTTGACAGCTGTGCAAATTAAACATTCTTAAATTTTTAAAAGCCGCAATTATTGTAATTTCTCAGACAGCCAGGTGGGTCTCTTGGCGCTCTTTTTATGGAATTTTTCTTCGAAATTGACAAAAAAAATGTGTTTTGAGAATCTTCAGCGCTTGCCAATTCATAAAAAAGTTACGCTTTTTTGAGTACCTGGCCAATGTGGCATTGAAAGAGCTCATCGACTCGGCTTGGCCTCTTCGGAATCTATCGTTGAGGAATGTACTAACAAAAAGATGACTATAGTATTGGAATATAATTCCAAGTCTCAGAAAAGCGAAAGCACTTGTCGTCCTTTTTACCCATAATCAGTTTATCTCTTATACCAAATCGATCGATTTACAAAAATGTTTTTACTAGATAAGAATCCTAACTGAAATTCGAGTGGTTTTCTACAATTAGGTAAAAGTTCTGAGTACTAAGCCATCATTGGCTCAAAACTCTCATGACGGTGGCTTATGGATTTCCATATTATTCAAGTTATTCCTACAGTTGTTTAACAGCAAAGAATTTATCATCATATCCTCATCGGCTCGGTCTAACATTTCAGTCTGAATTATGTAATTATCTACGGAAATCCGAAATAGATTTTATATTTTCTTAAAAATATTGAGAAACTTCTTGTTGAGCTAGTTGGATCAGGTTCCTTTGAAACCTTGATAGAGGACCAAATACATATCTATTGGAACCTCCAAATTATGATTATAAGTACGTCTCAGAAATGCTGTTTCACAGAATCAAATGTGAGTGAAACTCTACGCGTACTCACATTCCAAAAAAAAAACTTTTAAATTTATACCCAATTTTGTCTCTCAACCAACAGTCAGGACAATGTTTCTCATTGCCTTCGTTTCAAAATCTCAATAAACTTAATAGCCCAAGAAAAGCTCAACATATGTTTGGCTATTGATGTCATAAAATCAGTCTACTCAGTCGTACACAATAGTATGGGAAAAAATTTTTATTTTCAAAGTAATTGAGTTAAATTATATAGATATATAAAATAACATACACTTGTGGACATACAATTAAGTCATACGCTTATGAGCAGAAGAATTTTAAGAAAAAATAAAGTTTCTATTGAAAAGAAACAAAACCAACGGTAAAATAAATAAATAACAGTTCAATATTTAAAATTATAAAAGAAATAAACAGTTATAATGTCAAATATGTAAAATTTTTCGAAATTATCGTATGTCTATGGTGTAATTTGCGGTCATATTAGATTAAGTCATATGCTAAACAAAAATATTTAAAAATAATAAGTTTGATGATTTTTAATTTTTAACTAAAATTTTACCTTTGGTACTGTTAGTACTTGGTGGAAACCATTTTTGCCTGTACATTTCTGTACATCTCTTCGGCTAGTACCAGAGCATTGGGCAGCAGTGATTTCATTCTATTCCTCCTGAATGATAGCCCATTAGGAAGCCTTATTTGAAGGTTTAAATATGGACTTTGGGCTGGCCACTTGAGAATTTTTATTTTGTTCTCATTTAACCAAGACTTAAAGATCCGATATGTTTGTTTCGGGTCATTATCATGCTGAAAGATCCAACCCAAAGGTAAATTTTCACTGTATACTCGGAGAAGATGATTTTTAAGGATGCCTTTGTACTTTTCTTCAGTAATTTTGCTATCGATTTAACTCCAGATGAAGTGAAACACCACCAAACCACTACACAAGAGTCCCATGTTTTACAGTTTCTTTTAGTAAATTTTGGGTCCAGCTCAGTATTTTATGGATACCTAACAAAGAGCCTTCCATCGATCCCAAACACATTTAATTTGGATTCATCGCTCCAAACAATCGTTTTCCAAAAATTCTGGACTAGTGGAAAAATGGTTTAGCGAACTGAATACGCTGCGCAATATTTTTTTAGACCGTAGGGTTTTAGTTCTGGCTGATATTTTCAAATTATAATCCAAGTCCATTTGTGATCTTAGTTTGATGAAAGTTAAGCAATCGTTCATTTTGCCGAGCCTAATCAAGCACCTTTCTTCAGCTGGAGACGCTTAATGTGATTTTTTGCGTTGCAAATTGTGAATTGATTTGAATTTTTTGTAGTATCTTATCTCTTTGACCTCTTTTCCACTTTAAAAAGCTAGCTCTTCCACGACCTTTGCAATAATCCCAAGGTTCTTTAAAGTTTTCCAAATCAGCTCCCTTTTCGAGGGAGTAGAACTCTTATTTTTGCCCATCATAACCAAAATCAACAATCGTTCAACTAAAGTATACAGAAATATGTAAATGATCAATTTGATTGGTTTTTACTGAATTTAATTGCATTAAGTTGATTGCGAAAGAATATAAAATGATTTAATTATATATCCACTTCTAATCTTACTCCTTCACACACAATTGCCGACTGCGCGCAAAATACGTCACTCTTTTGTAATTGCTCTTAATATTTAGGCTACTAATGGTACCGCTAAATGACATTATAAAAAAATTCTTGGACTACTAATACAAAATATTTTTCAAACTCAGCATAAAATATTGTTCTAGTGACTTAATTATGTGACCACAAGTGTACATACGCATGTAACAAATATTAAAAAACTTTAATTTTAAAAATACATCCAAAGAAATCACATACAAAACCACATACATACATACACTCATAGAGAAACTTCGATAATTCGTCGCCTGAGAATTGATTTGGCGCATAGGCATAGGAATACTTATACACATACGCCAAATCAATTCTCAGGCGACGAATTGCTGTTTTGCTTACTAGTAATGAAAATCTCACAACATTTTACTATTACCATAACTAAAATTTCTATCTGAGCAGGATTTTAAAGTGTAATAGATATATAACAACAACATAAAGAAGAGCAGCAAGTACAACAACAACAAGAAGAAAAAAATTATAAATATTTAAAATCTTTTGTGGTATAAAGTTTCCCTCAAAAAGTTCAGCTTTAATTTTAGTTTATTTTTTTTTTTTTTTTTTTTTTTTTTTGATTTGAAGTTTAATAGTTTATTCCATGGCTTAACTTGTGAGAAAAAGATGAGCAAGTGTAGCAGTATAATATAGCCAGAGAATTTTCCAATCTGCTGTGGGAGGATAGCAAACGCAGCGTAGAGTAGTTTCAACTACTACTATAAGCAATTTTAAATGCAGTAAAATTTATTCATACTATATGGCACTATCAGCAGCAGTTGTAACAGCAACAGCAATAATAAATAGTTGAAAACACACACACAATCTTAACAATATTAAGACTTTACAATAAGATAATTAATTCGACATAATTGGATTAAAATGATTTTGTTTTGTACAACACAGTATGTATGTATATTTCATACAAGTTAAATCAAATTTCAATTAAAATTGTAAGAAAAGTGGCAAAGTTCAAGTTATGCTAAATTTATATTTTCAATTACTTAGTATGTAAAGCTCTTTTTGTATTGGTTAATTAAGCATACATTGAATTTATTTTACAACAAATTTTATTATCTCATCAAATTTAATACTTAAGGCTTGCAATATATTTTCAAAATTTTCTAATATATATTTGGTGAAGTGAATTCACCAAATGTCAAAAGTCGAATTCGAAATAGAGCATTCCAGTGGGAGAACAGAAAGAGACTGGAATTTTACTTTATAAAAAGACACAATCATCTGGACAACGGCACATTGCCTTTGTCTTTATTAACCACTGAGCAAACCAGCTGTAGTCGATCGACGTTATTTCATCTTGCAGTCAATTATAATTAAATTTTTTGTAAAGTTATTTAAAATTTAATGAATGTTAAATATATGAATTAAAACTAGGAAAATTAAAAAAAAAAAAAAGTGAGCATTTTAGTGTGAAAAAAATCATAGTTTAAATAATAGTTTATACTTGTGTTTGATTTCTTACTTCCCTCACCTTTTAGTGCCGAAAGAAACAATATTCTTATAACTTAAAAATTCTACATCTTTATATGTACATATATTAGGGGCAATCGAATTTTTGACATCAGCTACGTCCTAGAAAGATAGTGCATGTGATCCTGATCAACTTAGTCGAAGAGTGAATGACAAAAAAAAAAATCAAAAAATCGGAGGACTCAAGTTGATTTCAGCATCAAATATAATATCTTTCCTGGGGGTATCCGATGTTTCGCAAAAAAATCGCCCAACAATTCCATCACCTCGACTTGACCGATTTTAATCATATTCCCAGAATATATTTGCTTTGACGAGGAGATGAAACATAGCTATTAATAAAGGCTTTTGGGAAAGTGGGCATGGCACCTCCAAAACAATCTTAAAAATTTTTTTGAGTATATCTCAAGAATCATTCATAGCACAGTACCAAAATTTGGTACAAGAGCGTGAATGAAAAATATTATTCTACAGAAAAAATATTAGTGGGGTTGGCAAAAGGGGGTGTGGCACCTTTCATATAACCTGAATTTCCTTTAAGGGATATCTTAGGGGCCATTTATGGTACGGTTCTAAGGTTTAGTATTGAAGTATTATTTGTCAATACCGGATTTAAAAAATTCTTTCAGTTTGTTGGATTAGTGGGTGTGGCACCAGTTTTTTGTAATGCTTTTTCGTCAAATTTTATCTACTACTAATTTACTACTTTTTTCTACCACTTTTTTACTGCAGTTTTTCTTCAATTTCTTTTTATTTTCTACTACTTTTTTTGCTACTTTTTCTATTGCTATTTTCTATTATTTTTTACTACTATTTTCTATTACTATTTTTACTATTATATCTTCAACTACTACGTTTTACTATTTTTCTTCCACTTTTTCTGCTACTTTTTTACTACCAATCGCTCGATCACTTTTTTACAACAATTTCAAAAACTTTTTTTCTATTACTGTACTACCTTTTCCACTACTATTTTTTTATTACTATTTTCTACTATTTTTTCCATACACTTTTCTACTATCATTTCTCCTACTTAGCTATGTTAGAATCCGATAGGTGACGCTGTAACAAATTCTATATTTATAATAAATTAAAAATTGGCTCAGTGTACTATTTGAATATATTCATGACTGATATTTCAGCTTTTTTGTATTCTGTATCTGAATATATGTATACCAGTTTTGGGAAATATATACTTTTTTCACTACCTTTTGGTTTTAAAATGTACGCAGTACCACCTTGACCTATTCAGTACCTTTTAACATTCATGGATATACAACAAAATAGTTGTAATTCATATAATATAAATAAACCATTAACTGGAACTAAAAAATGTTTTCTTTTTAAAACTTTGAAAAATACCTCCACATATTTGCAACCATGTGTGTAGAATTATTGCATTACGCTTAATAAATTTTTACAATTTTACAACGCTGCAAAACTTTAAGCTAACTGTTAATTTAACAAAAGAAAGAAAGTTTAAAGTAATTGCGAAAAAACCGGTGGCACAAGAAAACATACAATTAATATACAAGAAAAAATTAACCTCGGTTTATTTTATGATGATTCCTAAAACTTCTCGGCTCTAGCTGAAACGTTTTAAAAAAGCATCTAAATTCATCTTTTGCATGGGATAATTTGTAGGCAACTTTTGCACAAATTAAAGCAATGAGTTTTTCTTGTAATTTTAGTAAAAAAATTAATTCTGTAATCTTAAGAAATTTAAATTAAATTTTAAAAGTTTACCAACATTTTCATCCAGAACCCTAGCATTTTTAGTATGGTACTAAATTTATTTATTCAAAAGTTCTTATGTTTATTAAGCTAAAATTAAATTTATGTCAAAGTGATTTCTGACATCTGTGTGAAAACAATGGATATGATTTCACTATTTTCAGTATCTACTGCTGTAAACTTTCTTGCTTGCATTTTAATTGAAGTTGAACCTTGGCAGCAGGTGCTTAGTAAATTTTTCTCCACCAATCTTTATTTTTTTTTTTTACGCTCTATTGCAATTCTTTAATTAAAGATAGATTTCAGAACTCTTTGCAAAATTTTTAGCATTTTCCGCATTTATCGTATAATTTCTGGTTTATATTAAAATACAACAAATAATAAACACATTTCTTTTTCAGTTCTAAATTCCCATGTTTTTTAAACTGAAGTCAAATTTATTGTACTTACATCATGGCACTTTGCACATTTTGAATTCAAATTGATTTCAAAGGTCCTTGAAATATGTGCAATAAATTTCTATATTTTCTGTTGCATAATTTTTGGCTATAATCTAATTTAAAATTCTACCTCCTTATCGCTCATTTTAAATTTAAGTAAAATTAATTTATTAGCTCTGTTAAAAAAGTTTTCAATATTTTTAGCATTTTCTGTTGCACAATTTTAGACTAGTATTTTAATTAAAGGATTACCTCAGCAATTTAAATTTTATACTCATAAAATAAATACCAAATTGATTCTCTTTTAATTATTATTTCTACTTTACTTTTTACATTGCTATAGGCGCCTAAATACTTTATAGATATATGGGCCTACATATGTATACTTACTTTTTATGATAGGACAACCACAAAAAAAAAAATACAAATTTGTTGACTATATAGATGAACAAAAACAATAATAGAAAAAAACAATTTTAAAATCGCCAAGGATTACAACGAAACGAAAGTGCCAACACTAAAAAATAGTAGCACAAATAAATAAAAAATGCAGCATGTAGTAGTACACAGTTGTTGAATTTACTCTCTTTCCACTTCACTACTTCCTTTCCCTCGTTCCATTAGTTCCTCACATACCCTGCCCATATTTAATTTTTCTACATACTTCCCTTGAATTTTCACTCGCTCCAATTCGTTGCATAAATGAATATGTATGAAAATCACTCATACATTTGTGTGTTCCAGTTAAAACCACAATTCTTCCGCTAGATGGCGACAGTGGCATAATAGTAGATGCAACACTGCATATTCATTGTTTGCTTACATATATGTAAATGTGCATATGAATTTTACACACATACACACACATACACTCAGGCGGGTACTCGAATATTTATCTATTTTTTAGTTGCTCTGTTTATTTTTTGTATTGTGTTTTTTTTTTTTTCAACTTTAAGTGCAATGTTTTATTGTTGTTGTTGTTTTTGTTGAATGACTGTTGTGAATGTTTAATTTATTTCCCAGAACTTTAAATCATCTTCTTTTTATGCACATTTTTTATATAATTTATTTAAAAAGTTATTGCAGTAACTATAGGAATAATTAATTATTTATATATTAAAATACGTTGAAAAAACAAAAGACAACGAGGCAAACAAATATGTAGTTCCAGGTCAGTTTCTTCTATGGTCTTCATAAGATATACGACCTAGTACGGGTTCTGAATCAAAGAAACCATTTCTGTCAACGAGGTCGAAGAATTCAGTCGATATACAAACATTGGGCTAATTCTAGCACAATTTAATCTGGACTTGCAGTGCAGAACTAAGTTTGACATAATCAAAGACACAAACATTCCTTTTTCTCTTTCTATTATTATGATTTGCTTTGATAATTGCAAAAACTTCAGCCTGAAAACAGAACTTCTATATACAATCAAGTTGCTAACACTACTTGTTGTTGTTCATCTTTTTTTATAGTCCAATAGCACCTGGGGAGCCTAGACCGAGCTTTCCACTCATATTGTGTGAGTTATATTTGTACACGAATCAAAGCGACCTATTGTTTCAAGTCGAATCCGAATGACGAAGTGAAAAGCTTTTCTCAATCAATTTTTACTCCTTGGAGATGGTGCCGTGTAAAAGTTTCTTATTTTTGATCGTGTCATCGTGTGATCGAACTCGATCATTTCCAGCACACTAAACACAACGCCACGGTGGACACTTTAACATTAGTTGAAAATGTAATAATTTGCCACCCAAAGTTACAGCAGCAATTAGTTTGCAAACAATAAAAATTGCAATTGACATTTGGCTCGCAGAAAAAACGAGTAGGTACCTCCACTCTCCTTACCAAACAAACACACGCACATGACACCCATTCAAGCTTAAATCACCTAGCTGCACGTATTAGAAAAATATATGAATTTGTAAGTACAAATGAAAACAAGCATGCAACAAAATGTGTGAAAAAAAAATCTGAAACTGGGTGGCCATAAAATTGTCGATTTAAAATATCAACTGACTATATAAATGGCAGCAACTTGCTCGCCTGCTGATGGTGTGTTGGAGTAAAACTTTCAAAACTCTAGATAGTAAAACTTTAAAAACTCTACAAACTCACTACTGTAGTCCAGCGGAGCGGCATAAACATTCACACAATTATTGAAATGAAATAAATCTTTTCGTTTGGATTGTACCGAGGTTTGAAAATAATTAAATTAAAGTTTTTCAATAATAAATTTTTATTGCACTTAAAATTTGCATATTTGCCACAATAATTCCCAAACTAAAAAAAAAGAACAAAAGTGTGGGTATAAAATTTAACAAAAAAAAATTTAAAATAATTCAGTGGCACGAGCGCACAGTGCACGTGGCGGCATGGGAGTTCGCGTTCCTCAGCGCAATTCAGAGCTCAGCTGTTTTGCCAACATTTAAATTTACATGCAAAATGGAAATACTGATGCAAATGCACATACAGTGACAAACACACAACACTTGGGCCAGACTACAGTATGCATACAAACATATATAAAATGTACATACGGAGAGGCTAATAAAAGCTCACTAAGGTGGTTGGTAAAAAAAAACCAAAAACAAAAAATTTTAATGAGTGATTTTTAACGTGATTAAGTGATTTTATTATTTGCCAAAATAACAAAAGTGTATAGTTTATAACACTGGCCGATCATTCGGCTGTTTTGAAATCCACCACTATTCCACATCATTTTTTAACAACCTACTTAATGTCTTGAAATTTAACAGAGATTTGTTGTTTATTATATCTGGGGATGTGCATCGCGTCCTACAGAACTATTGTGCCCTCTTCAACGATAATGGTATTTCTACAGATCTTATAATCCTTAAAGGGTTGTAGTATTTCTGAAAGCCTTATAATCGTTATGAATCTTAGTTGAAGCTTATTTCGAAGTGTTTCAATATGCCGTTTCGAAGGAACATTTTTCAGCTTAGCATAAGCAGAGGACATTGTCCTAGAATGTGTTTTGGAGTTTCGGCACCCTCCTCACAAAATCTACATAACTGATTATTGCACATTCTCAGTTTTGTCAAGTAATAGTTCAGCCTGCAGTGCCCTGTTGGGACACCTGTTATAGTTTTAAGATTCTTTTTTTTATAAATTCATACAATCCTTAAATCGATTTAGTTTATACGTTCCTAAAATAGTTTTTTGCTGTTCTATTCCTGGTAGATTATCCCAGTATGATGTTCGCAGCTCTTCTTCCTTTTTCTTTAACATCATAGTTTGAGACCTTTTTCCTATTCCAAAAAAGGGTTCGGATTCCACAAATGGGGTTTCTGCCCCCTTTTTTGCTAGCTCATCTGCCTTCTCATTACGTTCCATTCCTACATGGAATGGAACCCAAAGTATCCAGACCTTGTTCCCCAAGCCAAGCGTTTTAGGTTTCTCAAGACATTCTCTTACTAGTTTAGGATTTCCCTGATAGGATTCGAGTTTAGAAAAAAATCACACTAAAACTCAGAAAAAAAAATCATACTAAAGTTCGGGCCAAAACTCAGACCAGAATTTAAACAAAAACTCAGACTAAAACTCAATAAAAATTGACTCCGAAATTCGGGCTGTTTGTGCAAAAACCAGACAAAAGGAGACCAAAAATAAAGCCATAATTTAGGCCTAATTCAAACAAAAACTAGATCAAAAATTTAAACTAAAATTAGACCAAAAACCAAGCGGAATTCCGACTACAATATGGATCCAAATCTGGCCAATATTCAGACCAAAATTCAAACCGTGCAAATCTTTCATAACTCGTAAATTGCTGTTCTGCTTTTAACGCCTGCTTCTGAATAAAAAAGGTTTCATCTAATACTCAAACCATTCACGGACTGTGTAATTGTGAAAATTTCTTCATATAATTAATTTTTTATCTTCTTTACATAATTCTTAAGACGGTGGACCCATCTTTCAAAACATGCATTAATTATTTCCGTATTACTACTGAAGACTGTTTCCCTCAAATTTTTGGAAGCAATCTGAAATAACATGGCGCAAGATCGGGTAAAAATCGCTAGGCGAATATCTTATCTGCCTGCAAGTGCAATAAAGTTGTGCGTTTTTCAGCACTACTGTTTGGTTTCGCTGTCGTACTTCCAGAAGCTTCATTACCAGCTACGATTTTATTAAAGATGTGAAACCTTTCGTTTTCAAATTTTGTAAGGAAATATTGGGCAAAACGAACACGCGCCTCCTTTTGACAGTCATTCGAAATCTGTGGAACCCATAGAGCAGATTTCTTCATGCATCCTAGATATTTTCTAATATTCATGATACAGTTATATAAATTTATCAGTGGTTTAAATTGATGCCAAAATCCGTAGAGAACGGCAAATCGTATTTCTTGTTTTCTTTACAAATTAATTTTACTTTTCTCGTCTCTGTTCTTACTGATCTTAATTGTCAATCATCAGAAATTATCATTTTCAGAAATTTAATAAAATACCATCAACTTTCCTAACTTTTGTTAGTCCCCTCGTATAAACGCAGGCTGACAAATAATGGTATACAGAGTAGTAAGAGTATAATGTGCGCACTAGTTTGTGGTACACCTGGGCTCACGATATTCTCAGGAGATTAAGAAAACAGTGACGTTGTGTATTTCCTGAACTAAAATCAACGCAGTCAAGTCATTAGCAATACAAGAAATCACAAGGAAAGACGAACCTTAAGTCGATCGACAGGTCTAGTCGAATATCTTCCGTAAAGCGTTGCCACACCTTACATCACTGGGATTTTAATAAGCAGCTGACTAAAATGTTGCCAACATTTTTTGTTAGTGAATTCAATATTTGGTTCGTCTTAATCAAGTGAAAAATCAGTTTTATACTTATGTAAACTTAGTTCGTATGAACCGATAGTTCGCTTTAAGTGAGATTATTTTGAGCGGTGAAAAGTACGTGTATTTTCTCGAAATTCGGTCCGTACTTTTGATTTGGTTTGCCTTAGCCGGAAGTTCGTCTTAACTCGAGTTCGGTTTAAGCGAAAACTACTGCATTTCTGTAATGTGTGGTAGCGGTAGAAAGGCTCATGCAGGCCAAGCAGTCAATAGAGCAATAAACGCTACTGGCCCTTATCAGCCCATAAATGTGATGTAAGGAAATTTGCATTGGCTTAACACTGTAGCAAAACAGCAAGTTTTCACGTCTAGTCATCTCCAGTTTCAGTGGATCCAACCATATTGAACCATATTTTTATGACACTAACGTCATATTCTGAGAAGGCTAACGTAACGGACCAAACCCTTTCTTCGATTCTATTTTAGTTAATATAGATTATTTGTCATTTAAATAAGGCTAACGAGTTATTCATTTGGAGCGCCAACAAAATCTACCCCCTTTACTATTTTCAATCATCGTTTTACTTCCCCATATACCTTTAGTTTATGATAGTTAGAGCTTAACGGTTGATGCTGGAAAAAACGAAATAACAGAAAATTTTGCAAAAATATAAAATAAACAAATCACGTGGAGAAAATAAATTAGAGTTTTTAATATTTATATTCACTTTTTTCTAATATTTTTTGCTTACTTCGTAGTGCATACAAAAGTAATATATATTTCATATAAAACGCGTATATTTCTTTTTTCCAACCAACCCCATTTTTGTATAATTGTATTTGCTTTTTGCACCAGCACTGCATTTTAAATTTACCAGGGCTGCGCATACATATACAATGTACATACATACATATCCACATGAATTTCCACTGGCGCTGCTGTGCTGTTGCTTGTTTTCTAGCTGCACGGCGATTAGTTTTATGATTTTAATCGGGAAATTTATGTGTTTGTATACAAATAACACAGAGAAAATAGAAAAAACGCACACACAAAACTGAATTTTAGGCACAAAAGTGAAAATATACTATGTACGAGCATAGTATCTATGCATAAAACGAACTAGTTAGTTGTATACCAACTACTGGCGCCATAATTTTTAAAATGCATAGTACGAAATGCATAGCGGCTGCTGTTTGTATGTGTGCGTGTGTGTGTGTGTGAAGAGTAAATCGCATGTGGTGGTCAACAACGGCAGCAGCAGCAGCAGCAAAAAACACAAAAATAACGCTAACAATGTTGCTGATTCATAATTTTTGCAGAGGGCAATAATAAATTCATTTGTGATTTTGTACGGTGTTTTTGCGGTCATGCCGCGTTTGTCAAACCGCACAAACCAGCACACAATTGCGCTGAAAAACACTGAGGAAAAATGAGGGAAGACGAAAGAATGATGTTTGGCATTTGCTGATAGAAAAAAATAGAGCCAAGCAGCCGCAATCACAGCCATAACCTAAGCTCCATAAGCGACGGTGGCGGTGATTTTTGCGTGCAGCAAACAATAAAAAAAATAACAATCAAACGAGCAGGCGATTGTTGTTGCTATTGTCGATGTTATTGCTGTCGATGTTGAAGGGGTCCTTAGGCAATTTTTGGCAAACAATAATTTTGATTTATCGCTATAGTAATTGAGTTGTAATCTATACAAATTATTTGATTTGTAAATCATTTGAAAAAATGTATTGGGAATTTACATATATATGTACATATGTATCTATATTTTTATTTTTTTGTCTATGTCTTTAAATTAATTTTCTCCTTTTTTCCTTTTTTCCAGGTCAATGGCGGCAGTTTAGCTGAACAAGCTGGTCTAATTCCCGGTGACGCTGTTATCAAAATTAACGATGTTGATGTATTCAATTTGCGTCATAAGGATGCACAGGATATTGTTGTAAGATCTGGCAATAATTTTGTCGTCACAGTCCAAAGGTGTGTATACATTTTTAGATATTATCAATCATATCCCATTAACTTAAATTGCATCTCTTTCATATTTAGGGGTGGCTCTACATGGCGTCCACATGTAACCCCAACTGGCCAAGTGCCCCAACCTAATTCACCATATTTGCAAACAGTGACGAAAACTTCTCTGGCTCACAAACAACCACAAGATAGTCAACATATTGGCTGTGGCTACAATAATGCGGCACGTCCATTTGTAAGTAAAAACGAAAAATTGAAAACTCACCACCTCACGTTCATTGTGAAACTAGAATATTGTACGTACAATGTGTCGTAAAGCTCTAAAATGTAATAAAATTCGGTGTCAAATAATCTAGAGTTAGAAATTGCTGAAAATATTGACATGTAAAAAATAAAGTGTAATGAGTTTTTATAGCTTATGAGCTGGGAACAAAACTTTCAAAACACAATATCAAAAATTTATGAATTTTAAATTAATAAGTACAGTACTTTCCGTTCCGAAA
This sequence comes from Toxonevra muliebris, assembly GCA_963691655.1. NCBI lineage: Eukaryota > Metazoa > Arthropoda > Insecta > Diptera > Pallopteridae > Toxonevra > Toxonevra muliebris. The sequence goes on along the minus strand of OY829328.1, from coordinate 41,324,032 downwards.
TTCGTTTAACTTCAAGAGACCAGCAAAAATGGTACGTTCTACGTGACATTGGATATCGGAAAATTTGGCAACACTAAAGTATAACTGTAGACACTAGCAGATCCGAAGAAGGGAAAGCTTATTTCCCAAAAATACCCTTGGATCCGCTAATTACTGCATATATTGGAACTTTTTTTTTGTTGTGGAGGCAATAACCCTAGAAAGATAATCTTCAGCGATTCGACCAACACCACAAATTTTTTCTATATTTCTCTTTACTATAACTCAAATTAAATTGTCAAAAAATTAATTATTTTTAATACATTATATGTAATTAGAAAAAGAGGTTAGAACTTTGCACATTTCGTCAATTGCGTAACGGCAAAATGACTGGCACTTAAAATGCGTGATCTTAATTACTATCATTTATTGTATGATATATAATTCAAAACTATGGCAATATAGACATATTCATTATTGCCAGACCAGAAAGTTTCGCCTCCTGTTTTTAGAGCTAATTTCCTATTAAATGCATTGTAAAATTTCCATTCGTAGCTAAAACAGTTCGTTATAACCGAAAGTTCGCTTTAACCAGATTCAGCTTTCAGGAACTATGTTGATTCTTCCTAATTAATTGGTTGTAATTAAAATTTGTTTAACCCTCAACTGACGATGTGAATTCTACCAGACTACTCAGGAGTTTGTGAACATTTTTATTCTAGTAGTAATTTCCATTTCCACTTGTACCTTTACATATAAACACGTAAATATTTAAAGCTTTTTTATGGAAAATAAAATAAATTATTAGCAAACATGACATAGTTTTAGTATTTATATTAAAAATAACAATAATCAAAAGAGTCGCCGATAGTGTCAAGTTTTTTTTATTACTCCAGTCGAGGGTTAATCCTGGTTCTGCAATTAATTCTAAATCAAATCGAAAGATAACGAAAAAAAAGAAAAGGGGGAAGTAGAGAGAGAGAGAGAGAGTTATAATAGAGAGAGTAAGTAATAGAGGTTGAGGTAAAGTGAGTGAGAGAGGGAAAATAAGAGAGGGATGGATTGAGGAAGAGGGGAACTATGAGTTTTAAAATTAATATCAAATCTTATATTTGTCTGATAAAGATTAAAAACGTATATTAGAGGAGTTCTGAAGCCAGAGTTGCAATAGCGCGTCATGGCAGTGGTAGTAAAACAAAATCAGCTGTTAGCTGCGTTAGGCTTTACAGTGGGGAGGGAAAAGTAAAAGAGAAGAAGGGATAATAGAGGAGAAAGGAGGAGATGGGTATAAAAGTGGGATGATGGAAGGGAGGATGAGGAGAGAGTTTTCAATGAAGTGAGGCGTCGAAAGGGAGATGGTAGTGGGAGGAAGAAAAGAAGGTAGAGAGTAATGCGAGAGAGAATGGATGGAAGTGGATATGAAAGAGTGGTGCGAGAGAAAGGAATGGCAAGAGACTGCAGGGAGAGAGTGAAGTAGACTATGAATTATAATTGGGCTCAAATCGTGGCATTTCTAATTATGTGAGAGGAGAGAAAAAAGTGCATAGAAAAGAGGGGGGTGAATTTTGAAGAACGTGGCTAAAGATGGATTAAAAAAAATCAATTAGAACAGAAAATGGATGAAAAAGAGAGCGGTTACAGGAAAGAAAGGTTTCTGGAGAAGGGCATAGAAGAAAAATTTTAATTTGATATTCCTGAATGTGGTTAAAAGTCCGGATTCGCTGTGTATAGCACACAAAAAATCAAAATAAAAAATGTGTCTTCGCTGATAACGCAAAGCATAAAAGTAAAAATTGCCTTACAAAAACTTTTACCGTTAGGTTTCAGCATAAAACTATTATAAATATAAATGGCACAGCACGAATAGATGCGAACAGCTCGGTATTGACTCTACAAGGGGCTGTTTCGTTATTAGTAGTTGTAGTTGATACTTCTGATGCACTATACACATTGACGACGGCAGCTACACGACTACATCTCTCAAATTATAAAAACAACAACAACAACGATACGACAAAATGACCACCGACCACAATTGTGGCTGTAGCCAATTTTAAATCTATTTCTAATTTGTCAAGCGACAGTGAGAGAAGAGAGTTGGCTTTTGTTGTTTTGGCTGTGTTTGCTGCAGGTGGTGCCGCTTCCATTGTGTTTAGTAGCTGACTACACGGCGACGGTTGTGTGTTCGTCTAGCTGCTGTCGTCAATGCGTATAGACCATGAATATCTCCAAAACTCTATCTAATCCGAAAAAATATCTCACTACTCGAAAATAGGCGAGCAGATTAGTTTTTAGATATAATCATGCCATTCACACTCCTGTATAACAATTTAGCAACATCTAATATTAATTATAAATATTATTTAAAAAAATTAAATTACTAATCTTTATACATTTTATCAGTGTATTTTTACAAAATTTCTGATAAATCCAATAACATTAATAAGTATAGATCTGATTTTTATTAATATTAGCCCCTAACTTATTCCATGAAACAAATCACTAAATTTGATGGTGTTCTGAACTAAGATTCTACTACTTTCCACAGCAGTTTGTCATACTGTGTCTCAAAACTTACTTATTACAAAATTTTCAAATACAAACATTTTATGCAATACAGGAGTGTTTCGTTTAAAAAATATTTTATTTTGGATGAGGTTTGCTTAAGAAAATTCATGATATTTACTTTTCTCACATTCCATTTCTGTGCTACGAAAAAGTAAAAGGATTATTTTCATCAGGATGATGATTATGATGCTGAAGATGATGAGTTTGGTGTGTGTGAAGCATTAATAAAGTGTCCAAAGTTTTTGGTTAGGGTTTTCTTTTTTATGTAAATATATTATAGTAGCCTGTAGACATACTGCAATACATACATTTGTATGTTGTTATATAAATATAATAATACACATAATATAAATGCTCACTGGACCCTTTTAATAATAATGCTAGCCTCTTCTTGTCTGACATATATGATGATATATTTATGATTGAAATTCATTTATGTAAACTTTTCTTATGCATAGTATTTGATTTTGGTTTTACTTATTCCCTTAAGAGTGTATCTATGTAGGAAAATTTATTTAGAGTTTTGTTTAGCCTCATTTGCATTTATTGTTTGGTTGGTTTTTGTTGAAAAGTGTCAAAATGAGTAATGAATATGATGTGAGTATAAGATAATAGAATTAGTTAGTGGCAGAAAAGGAAGTTGGGGAAAAGAGGAGGAGAAAGTAAATTAATATATGAACGTAGGCGTGATATTTTTGCAGAGGTTCAATAGTATGCAATATTAAAATTAATGAACTAACTTATTTGGTAGAACGTTATGCAACATTTTAGTATATTTATAGGTAAAGTCAATTATATAAATTTGAGTCCTAGAACTTAGAAGTCTTGTGTAGAATGGTACTCAAAATAGGCGTAGTTAAGATTTGAGAAAATTTCGTAGATTTTCAAAATTTTCTTAAGTTACTACTTGACCGAGTATGCGTGATATATTATGTGAGGTTAGTGCACTGAAGAAAAGTCGATATTCGAAAAAATTTCCTAAAATTGTTCTATACTCTTTTACAGACCCAAAATTCTCATTATGCTACATAAGAATATTAAAATATCATATTGTGTGAAGTAGAAAGCATTTAAGAGAATTGAATTAAATTACACTCATTTTATGACTTACAATTTCATCTAATATAGTGCACTCGTGTCCTATTCACGCATACACTTAATAAACTTATTGCTTTCTTGATTTTTAACATTTGTAAAAATATCAAAAAACATTTTTAAAAACAAAATTCTTTCTTTTTTTTCTCAACTTTTCAGGCCAACGGCGGTGATGGCAGCGTTAAGAGCATTGTCAATAAACAATACAACACCCCAGTTGGCATTTACAGCGATGAATCTATTGCGGAAACACTTTCGGCTCAGGCTGAAGTTTTGGCTGGTGGTGTCCTTGGGTAAGTGAAACAAATAAACGAACGTACACTTAATGATATTCTTTGCATTTTTTTTTCTGTTGAAAACACAAAAAACAATAACAGTAAAAACTTCTTAAAGTTTCATCTTTTCTTGTTGGCTGTTTTCATATCTTTTTTGTGTTTTTTTTTTTTTGTTTGATTTCACTATGTGAAATTTCTGTGGCTGTTTTTCAGTTAGTGAAAAACCAAGGCGAAAAGTAACAAAACAAAGGAAGTAAAAAAAAACACACACATAGCCGCTGAAAAGAAGTTTCCTTCATCACAGTTTCATTGTGAGTGAGCGTTACAGTGGTGAGCAATAAAATAGCATACTGATTACAATTGCATATTGTGCTTTACTTGGGAGCTTTAAGAATGTGTAGTGTTGTAGCGTTCGTTGCAGTTAGAGTCAGAGTCATTTATAGACGTGTGTGGTTCGAAGATTTTTCCAAAGTATTATATATGGAGAACTGACAGATTTAAATCAAAGAAAAGGCTTTGGGTTTTTAAATTTTATTTATTATCAGCGACATGCTTATTGTACGAGTATATCAGATTTATGGTAGAAGGAAATCCTTACAGAATATGAAAAACGTAGCTATCTTTTTTACTTAATTGGATTCTGCAGAAGTGACGAAAGGAGAGGAAAAACTGTAATAATTTTTCTTACTTTCTAAGTAAATAGATTTCGACCATAACTGAACAAATATATGATCTAAAACTTTCCACATTTCTTTCTGTAGTCTGAAGCGCGTTTCTTCGACTCTTTGAAGATATCACAAATAATTGAAAACAAGTCCAAGTACTTTTCCTATGTTGATATGTATATTTGTCTACTGAACCCAAATCAAGACATAAAATTTACGCATTACGAGTAATCTTAATTTGAAAGTGTTGAAACGCCAATTTGAGCCTTGGTAAACCATATTTAACTCAGTAATGCCTAACGGTTCCATAAGGCACCTTGTTGCTGAGCCGTTCCTGAGCCAGGTTCAAAAACAATTTTTTTTCTCAAGTGACTTCCTTGATCTTATATGGGTGCCTGGGCATAACGACATTGAGGGAAACTGTAAGGCTGATGACATTGCCAGACTTGGTACGACACTCAGCAATTCACTTATCACTGGTAATGTAAGTATACCACTTGCCACGTGTAAACTTTTAATTAAAGATCACTACTCCCACATCGCGAATAGCAAGTGGAGAATGGAACCAACTTGCGCTATTACCACACAGTTTTGGCCGATGCCTAACCATAGTCTCACTAAAGCGCTTATTAATCTGGAATATGCAACTGCCCTGCTCTAGCAGCACGCAGACACAAAACTCTGGGAGCACCCTTCTATGAAAGACTCACAGAACTGGCATCCTCTGACATTAGAGACTTATCACGTTTCATTGTTGCACAAAATGGTTTAATTAGGAAGGAATCAAGAGTTAACACTCGCCACAAGGGTATCACAATGGACCAATAGGTCTCAGTTTGTTCTTCTATGAACAGCCCCAACAACCTAACCTAACCTACTTTCTTGATCTATCTACTTTGGTTCCCACCCGTCCTTTATGGGTTAATCTCTGGAAACAAATTTTGACAACTTTTTCCGGTAGAAACTAGTAATATTTTTCTTCTTAGTTTTCATTGAAAATTTTTAACCTATGGCTTAAGAGGTAATTGGTGAGCCAATAAAATGATAAGTGATTGTAAAATTACTATCTTTCCCGGCGGTTAAAAACGGATGGTGGGAAGTCTATTAGGTTTGCAAAAGCTCGCAAAGTACTACTGAATTTTGGTCTCACTCCAGCGAATATCACAATTATCGTAGACAGCAGCTATGAAACCAAATTCAATTACATATAGTCAAACCAAAGGCAAAGATATCAAAATGTCGGAAAGTGCTCAACGCACTCCGACCCTACAGGGTAAAACTAGGTTGGGCTCCCGGACATTAGGACTTATTGGCTAATGAGCCGAAAGAAAAATATGACCAGTTTCTAGTAAAACTAATAAATAAATTGTGAAAAAAATTGTTCTAGATTTTACAGCCAATAAAAAATGGCAAAAATCCTCTTTTTCGCACTGTTGTGTTAAGCTATCTCGCGACCTGCCACGGTGGAGAAACTCTAAGTCCTCATGAGGACTGTGTAGTTAAGGCAATGTCTTTATAATTTTCATATAATAGATTTTATAAAAATTATCAGAAATGCGATATAAAACTTTAAAAGTCCAAATTTCCTAAACTGCCCCTAGTTCATATGTAACATTTTAAAACACTATTAAATTTCCTGGAAAATTTCGTTTTTTTGTTTCTAAACACTTCTCCAAGAGTAGTGTGCTGTCTTACTTCTCACTACTGTATGCCATTACCTACCGTTTTTTTTTTTTTTTTTGCTGTTACTTTGGTTTTGAAATGCCTTTGTAACACATAGCCAAGGGCAACAGCAGCAAACAAAAACAACAACAAAACAACAGCTCTGAGAGTTGAAAGTGCAATTTTTTTAAATGATTTCTATGGAAATACACAGAAAAAATATTAAAGTTAAATGTTTGTAACAAGTAAAAGAAAAGTGGAAGATGAAGAAAACAAAAGCAGCAAAGAGATGTGGGAGGAATGTGATATACTTACAAGTACATGCATAGAAGAAAGAATATTTTCTTTTCTTAATTTCTTTAGGGAATTTGCAAATTTTCATTGTTTTTTGTTTGCATATTTAACCTAAAGAACCAAAAACACATTTACAAGTTGATTTTGTTTGTCTTTTTTATCAAAGTTGATTAAAAAAATGTACATTTGTAAAAACAAAATAACGAAAACGACAATTAACATTATGTACTCATAGCTAAAAAAATCTTTCAAATAACTTTTAAGCTTTGAGTATTCAAATAATGTAGTATACTTTTAGTTGCTGTTGGCAAATTCATGAGCTATGGTATTATTAGTAATTATCTACTTGCCTAAAACTATGCAATGAAATATGAATTTAGTGTAATATATGTAGCAATACGATACAAAATTTAATTATTTCCACATTTTATCATTTTTTTTATATTTTCTTTTATTTATTTAATTTTTTTTGTATTTTTCATTTTCAGTGTCAATTTTAAGAAAAACGAAAGGGAATACCAAGCCGAAAAGTCTGAAGTTTTGAAGTTTCTGCGTGAAGAAGAAACTGGAGGCCATTCAACTCCAGGTAATAAAGAACATTACTATGCATTGGCACAGTTGTTATTGCTCTTGAATGATGGCAAAAATCCACTTGCCATAGATGCATTAGGGGAATAGATAAAAACATGAATGAATTTTTTAGTTTTAGCAAGTAGCCAGGGATTCAAATTGATTTTGTTTTGATAGTTGAATTAATATTTTTTAAAACTTATTATGAAAGACCTTGAGAATGTAAGCTGTGGAGTTAAGTATTTAAAAGCAAATATTATTTATGAATTTTAAATTTTTATATAAAACTCTAGAACTTGTATATTGGATTATCCATTATGAGAAGGAAAATTTGTTGTTAGAATACACTTTTAATTTCAAGAGTTAAGAGTTAAATTTGTTAGTTTAATATACTTTCCATTGGATACAACATGATTTTTCTCCTCACTTGATATGCAAAATCAAAATCACATATAACTTTATTATGTTTTTATACTAATTATTTGTTTTGAAATAATGATATATACTTTTTTCTTATTTACACATACATATTTTTCTTTAAGAATGTTGCATGTTAATGGGCATAAAAAGGAAGTGTGAATGAATGAAATTTATATCGCTACCTTAATTTGCTAAATTAATAATATCAAATTTTTCAATATCGAGGTTTTGATGGATTGTGATAAAGCGTTCCCACTTCCATCTGTACCGAAATTTTTTTTTGAGATATACACCGGAAACTGTTCTTTTACTTTAAATTAAAAATTCTGGAAACAGTACTCAAAATATCAAAATGTTTTTTTTGTTTCTAGTGTGAAATTTTAAAAAATTCATATTAGGGTTTAGAAAATGAAGGTAGCGATATATAAGTAAATATGTAGGTAACACTGAAAAAAGCCCAAAAAATATTTGTAAACAGTATAGATGGGATAAAAATGATTACACAAATTTAGAACTTATCACCTACTGTTACTGTTTTTAGACCCTTTAAAGTGCAATAGCATTATTTATCTATGCTTTGATATATATATACCCAACACTTTCCTGTAGAAAGTGGTGCCCATTGGTAGTGAAATTTTTAAATCAGAGTTGATTCAGGGCTTTCTGCATTCTACTTTACAGCTGGCTGATTACTTAAAAGAAGTTGATAAGTAGATAAACAGGTTCCAAATATTATGCAGACAAATTTTTTTTAGATTCTCAAGGAATCGGAGTAAGTGAGATATACTATGCTTCCCATACTTAATACACACATCTTAGGCCCTCCGCAAGCAAGGTGTTGTGAGTGTTAAGTATTTTTTCTGTACTTCGAACAGAATTTTTTACTTGAAATGACAGGCTAAAAAGAAATACGATGTAAAAAATTGTATTTAATGATAGTGACATAAAAATGTTTGAGAGCAAAAATGAGGTAATATTAACTGAGGGCGAAGTGATACCTAATTATAATCAATACCAATAATCAAACGTTTTAAGCGCAAATGTATTTTATTTCACTTTTGCCCACAACTGGAGAAGTTTCATTTCGCTCTTAGTTGTTGCTATTTCGTTTTTGCTGTGTGTCAGTTTCATTGAAAACAATTTTCTACATCGTACTTGTTTTCTGCCTGTCAAATGATCTAGCAAAATCAACACCTATGGTGAAAAGTGAGCGAAAAAAAATATATGCTAGCTCTTTTTGATCTTTAATTTTAGGTAAGAAGTGAAATAAATGTTCTTGTGTAGAGTTTAAAACACAATTGTGTCGTACGACGGTAAAGCGGTGGATAGTTACGTGAACAGCTGACGTCGGTGGTAAAAAAGCCACTGCCGCAATCCGGTTCTATTTCATACGAGGAAGTGAATTTTAATTTTGACAGCTGTCGTACGACGGAATTGTGTTTTAAGCTTAAGACTTTCTTCGGGATAGAGAAAATATCAAGAGAGTGTGCAAGGCCCTGCCAACGTGCCCCAAAATATGTGTGGTTTAGCGGACCAGAATAGTTATTCGTTATATTTTTTAACCTGTTGAACGTGAATCCAATAACAAAATTACTATAATTTTTCGTGTTTCCTTTCTAACCTCAAAAACAATATTTTTGAGGTTAGGATGGAACCGAATAACTTCGGAGTTCTCATCTGGGATTCGTAAGTATTGACTAGTCTGGTTCGTTGGAACACCTATTTTTTTGTAGGACTGTATTATTATAATATAGTTGGAGCTAGTGGTTGGTTAAAAATTTATCTGTTTTGCTATTCCATTCACAAATATATTCAGTATAAAGTGAGTCAATAGAAGAGCCAACCATTTAGATTTACAACAATAAAATATGACATCGACTTAAAACTTATTTCCTACTTCACTTATGTATCATAAGTTTCTTCATAGTTACGTTAAATATTTATTCAAATTTTGTTTAAATTTTACTTTTGCATTAACACATTAAACAGCTGCAAGTTGATATATGTAAATGAACATTTTTAACAGTTTTTTATTTCGTACTTAAGTTTTAATACAACTGACGAGATATTTGTGTTGTATAAATCACCCTTGCATGGTTATTTCGGTGACATTTGTTTTCAATGTTAAATAAAATTGAACAAAGTAATAGCTGTGACAGAGAGTGGGCATATCCTCATAAAATTCTTAGCCATTATTGAAGTATGAAAAAAATAGTAAGGAAAGTACCGATATCTTTTATCATTCTCAAAAGCAAAATTCTTTAAAATTATATTTCATTGTAAAGGATTTAAACATCACTGTCATGTAATGGGTTAAAATTCCCTATTTATAAAAATAACATTCATTCCTTCTATAAACCAATATTTTGATCTTGTGTTTTTTTTTTCTCTATTCTATTTTCATGTTTAATTTTTCGTTATATTAATGTGTCTAAATGTTTAACCTTGACATTATCCTAAATAACAACAACATTACGTAATACATCAAACACTATGAACTCACTATGAAATATATCAGCATTCAATAACTATCAAGATCCACAACAACATCAGCAACAACAACAATTTCAACAACAACAACAACATCAACAACACCAACAACATCAACAACAACACCAACAACATCAGCAACAACAACAATCACCACAACAACACCATCATCAACCACATCAGCACGTACAACATCAATCCACCAGGCATGTTAACGCACCAATTAATACACCAAAACCTCCAAGTACCGGTGGATTGCCAACTGGGCAAAATATTTGCAATGATTGTGAACGTCTTATTACGTAAGTCTACTACTCTAAAGAGAGTATTTAAATTAAATTTACTACTTGTGTATGATACATACCAACATATATGTAAATAACATTTATTTTAAATTATATTCCTCGTCATCATAAATTTTTTTTTTTTTTTTTTTGTATATACATAAATAAATAGCTTCACCGATAACGTTATAATCCTAATATTATCGTTCGTTAGTGTCAACTTGGCATTTTTTCACACAAAAAAATTAATCACAATTTCGATATTAATACCTAATAATTTCAACATTATTTCGTTTACCAGTTAGGCTAAAAACCATTAAAACCAACATCTTGAAAGTCAAATTTAGGTAAATTAGATGCGATTATGTTTGAATTTTAATGTGGTAACTTGAGGCTATACTATGGATAGACACTTAGGTATAAATAGGCAGAATTTGACTTGAGGTTATAATATCTATAAAATGAAAAAATTCTAACTAATAAAATCATTTACCTTTGTGGTTTTGTATTACAATCTACGACTAAAACATTTTTGTGCTGCAACTAAATTAAACAAAAACATCAAACAAATAAATTGAATTTCGCAAATACTTCAAAAATAACAATAGAGCCATATAGTCCAGCCAATTTTTATTGGACTCACAGTCATGCCATTGGCGGCAATGAACATCGCCGAACACCACAACCGCACCAACAACAGCATGATGAACGAATCGGCACAACATTGCAACAGAATACATTGGCACCAGCTGCAACACATCGCCCCAGTCTGCCGCAAGCACCGGCTGCATCAACACCAACGGCGGCGTCGGCTGCATCCGGCGAAACACCCGATCCACGCATCATCATGATGCCCGTGTGTCCGGCACTACAAGGGCCGGAATATAAAGCGGAAATGGATGCGGCCAATGCCGCTTTGTCGCATGATGATGGCCCAAGGCCATTGTCCGCCAGCGGACATCCGGCATGTCAACTGTGCGGCGTTGGAATTGTGTAAGGAAATCTTTTTTTGTTGCGTGCGTTGTTGGCTGTCTGTCGGCTAATTTTTCTGTGTATGTATGTGCGTGTGTGTGAGAATATGACTATGTTGCATTAAAATTTATGCAAATAATTTTAAAAGTATGTAGAACTTGTTTGTTTGTGTCTGTATTTATATATGAAATTGTTGCAATTGTTTAAAACTGCACAATGCACTTCCCTTCCTCTTTTCTCATATACATATATATGTATTTATTTTTCCTCTCTTTTGTTTGTATTTTTTTTTTTTTTATTTTGTTGAAATTACCATTTAAATTGAAATCATATTTTTAAAAAATTTTATGTATAGACAAAAATTGCTACAATATTATTGTATGCATATTTAAAATAAATGAACAATATTATCTGAATAATATTTATATTAACAAGGTATAGGCAAAATGAACTAATTTTCCAGAAAAATATTTACATAGTTCTAAAAAATTATTTAAATGGAACACATCAAAATTATACTGAATATCGTTCTTTAAACTTCGATTTGTTTAGTTGAATTAATGCATCGATATGATGTTTACGTTCATCTGGCGTACACAGAATCTTAGCCAGGCTCTAGACCAGAAATTTCGGTAATTAAAGTGTACCTCAATGAGTCGTCACATTCATAAAGTTTTAGTTTGTATGCACTTTCATAGGCAGAATAAGTTATTGAGTAATGACTAGGGCACTGATCCGATCTTGCACCTTTAGAACTTTAATTTAGTCGTAGTCGTTTCTTTCATGTTTACCACAGGTATGTTCCTGAGGTATGCTTTTATAATTATACTTCATCATTACAGAACCTTCATATTGAACTTAGCTGAACTTGGATTACTTTAAAGTTTTTTATGGATCCAACCAATATACAGTGGTAGTCACATACTTAAGACAATTTTCTTTTATCACATATAATTTTTATTTACCCATTTTTCGGTCAATATTATGGCGTGATTTTTCGTTTATGAACTTTGTAATTTTATTGCTGTTTTTGCTATACTTTTTCTGTTTTCATAATTGAAATAATTTTAATTTTTAACATTAAAAAAATTAAGATGTTTAGTCACTATTTTAAATCGAACATTAAAAAGCGTTAAAGTTCTTCAGAAAAAGTGAAACACCTCTTTGAAGACTTAAAATCAAATGAACCGCCTCCAAAAAAAAGATTTTGAGAAGCTTCAAAAACTCATTAGTTTGTGGTTTTATCATCTTTGTGTTTGGGATAATAATTAAAAAAAAATATTTGAGTTTTAAAAAACGTTATGTAAAGATGATCGGAGTTAAAGTTCATTCATTCTTTTAGAAGCTCCTATGGTATCAAAATAGAAATTGAATTAATGTAAGTCATAAAATTCGTCAATCTTCAAAAACAATCCGCCGAAATTTGAACAAAACTAAATAACGGGAATAATAATATAGACGGAATCTTTTGTATTCAAATAAAATTTAAGATTATAATTTTTGTTCTCTATATAAAATTCATAAAAACAAACAAATTTCGGAAAACGCCTTTATGAAGCCGTGGATGTAAGGTTTCCAATTTGAATATAACACTGGAATACAGTGAAAATATAACATGAACCAAAGTATGTTTTCTAAACTAAATCGAGGACGCTGAACACGAAAAACACATTAATTTTTTTTTTTTTTCTATGGGTAAGTTTTCGAGATATGACAAAATATCTTTTTTTCAGGTTACAGTTTCACTCACAGGCTAATATCTCATTACCTGTAGCTTCTACCGATCTATATGTTATAGGAAATATAATTAAATTACGCGTTTAATGCTGCTAAGTTTGTTGAAATAGGATTATAAATGACTGAGATTGGGATGATGAAAATTAAATTTTGGTGTGATTTTTGAGAAATTTTCACACATCTCGTGGACTAAGTTTTCTTTCTCACAAAAAGTAATCACAAAATCTGAAATTTTTTTTTTTAATCGATAGACTATTTCATTACAAAAATCTTAAGCATAAAGCCATAGCAATCGGATGAATGACAAAGTAAACAAGGATTGAGTAAAAGTAAAATATTCTACAAAACTCGAAATTTTTCTCAAAATTCGTTCTGGTCTAGAAAATGATGAACCACTTGAAATTTTCATGCACACTTTTACTCTGAATATGTTTGGCCGCAGCGAATCCAACAAACTTCGTTGGCCACAATATTATTAACGATGCACTCGTCGATAAAAACCAAATCGTTCTTTCGCCCCTCCACATCATGTTTGGTCTCATGAAGAATTTCGTTAGAGCGTTGAAAAATAACGCTAGCGCAATGAAATCATTACAAAGAGGGTTTTCGAAATTGTCATTACAAAAAATCAAAGCGGACGTATTCGTTGAACCTCAAATCCGCAAATTGTTCGACGATGCTGGTTTACTGAATGTTTGATTGAGTCAAAACGAGAAGCATGGGAAGTATTTGTGAATGTTGCTCAAAATTTTTTGAGAAATTATAAAAGTGACAATCATGCCCAACTCATCGACGTAGTGTTGGAAAAATACAATGATATTGGTAAGCTTGATTTACAGTGAATTGAAAGTGGATTCCTTATTCATTTATTCAACGATAAATAAATTAAATCCCGAAAATTCAAGTGCGAATATGCCTCCCAAAATGCAATTTTCATTCAGCCATTTCGACTCCTTTCCATCAAATCTGGGGGCAGAAAGTGACGAGCAGGGCGAACGGTTTCACTGGCTGAAATCGAAAGACGATACCAAAGTTTCACGGATGAGGACATGATGGCGGACTACTGCTGGTTCTTTATCATGGAAGACCCGACAGCGAAAAATTGCAAAAGTTCAAGTGGTGGCTCATCATTTTCTACAGCAGAATGAATATTGAGAAAAATTTCGAGTTTTCGAGAATATTTTATTTTTACTCAGTCCTTGATTACCTTGTCATTTTTGAAGTGAAATTTCTTTTCTCTTGTCCTAGAGTAAAACCAATCGGATGTGACGTCGCGCGTAAGTTTGCAATGTGACATAATTTTGTCGAGCAATGTGAATGAGGGGCTAAATATCAATATTCTGTAACTGAATTCACGAGCAAACTATATAATAAACGATTCATAAATAGTTTTAATTCAATATAACATATTAATTGCACACACACACACACGCCTATGGCAGAAAGAACAATATGTACCGTCGCCATCTTAAAGTTTATGACAGTTATACATTTCACATACAGATGGCGCAAATGTCCAAGGAATTACATGAAGATGTCGCACACAAAAAAAGTTCGCTACAATTGTCATCGACATTACCAGTACAGAGTTGCAACTTTTGTTCTAGTATTAATCCCAAAAAAAATAGGTTGTGTATTAACGATCACAAAGCAGAAGTGAAACTTCTTGTGAACTAAACGAAACACAAGCAAATGAAATTAAAAAACACAAGCCAATGAAGTAAAATATTTAGCGATTGAAAAATTAAATTTGCTTGTATTTCGTTTAGTTCACAAGAAGTTTCACTTCTGCCTTCTGTTCGTTTATACACAAATTAGTTTTTTATCTGATTGCTATCGTTTTATGCTTAAAATTTTTGTAATGAAATGGTCTATCGATTAATAAAATAAAACTACAGATTTTGTGATTACTTTTTGTGAGAAAGAAAACTTAGCCCACGACTTGTGTGAAAATTTCTCAAAAATCACACGAAAATTGAACTTTCAACATCTATATCTCAGTCATTTACAATCAGATTTTAACAATCTTTGCAGCATAACGCGTAATATAATTATAATTCGTATGATATTCAACTGGGATCGGTCGATACTATAGGTAAATAGATATTAGCCTGTAAATAAAACTGTAACTTGAAAAACCGTTATGTTGTCATATCTCGAAAACTTACCAATAGAAAAAAAAATTAATATGATTTTCGTGTTCAGCGTCCTCGATTTAGTTTAGAAAACATACTTTTGTTCATGTTATATTTTTAAAGTGAAATTTTGTATTCCAGTGTAATCATAAAATCTCGATTCATAGCTCCAGAAGATATTTTTGCAAAATTTATCGACTTTCCTTGAAATTTTTGAAAGCATCAGTTTTGGAAAAGTACTCTACTTTTTAAATTTTATACTTTTGTGAGAGCTCAAACATTTTACTTTTTTTTAGCTCAAAAACTTTAGGAGTTGTTAATTTTTTCAACAAAAAGTGATTTTTTTCTAACCATTTTTATATGGGAATTTTCAAATAATTACTTACATATTCAAATATTAATTAATCGAGTTACATTTTAGCAGAGATTTTCTATTTTTATTTCGCATCGTCTGTCCGGTAAATTTTCCTTTTTTTATCAAACGAACACCATAGTACTCAATTACTAAGGTTACCATTCATCCCCGATTTTTAGGAATAGCCCAAATTTGTACCCGATTCTTTGATTTCTTCACTATGCTAAGTTACCCGTAAATTGTCGCAAACGTGTTTCAGAATTGTATTGCTAGACATTCTAGGTTCCTCTTGTTTATTATACCATCAAGATTCTTGCATTCAAATAAATTGAACTCGTACTTCGAAGATTAGAAGGCTATTGATTTATATCAGATTTTGAAATTCTATATGCCAATCACGATGATCTTTCCGGGAATATTTTTAAAAATCTTCTACTTAAAAAAACTCGTAAGCCCAGTCCCCCTTTTTACAACTTTGGATTAAGGAGGTAGCAACGTTTTTTTTTTTTTGTAAATTTTTTTTTCATAGTAAAACATTTTCATAGATTTCAAAAGTCAATCATATTTTTTCTTCCATTGTAAATAAAAAAATCCTTGTTCAGAATCAGTCAGCGTATTTGGTTTCCGGTGCTCGAAACTCGAGACACCAGATTTAAGCAATACTCTGTTCAGGCGGCTCTACTAAGTGAACAAATCATCAAAAAATCAAGTAATTGTTTTTATTAGTTTAATATCTTCAATGTTATAGATCAAAATATTAAAATTTACCAAAAAAAAAAAAATTCAAAAAAAGACTAGACTCTGCCAGACTTTAACCAAAATATTTCGTTAGGAAACAACTAAGCTAAGTTTTACTTCTATAGACTAAAAAGATAACTATGTTATGAGAAAAATGTAGTCCTAGTTTTCTTTTACTCGAGCTTCTTATTCGGTCCTTAGTGTCGACTTGATTTGACATTTATTAAAGAAGTGATATCATCAATAGTTTGGCGGAGTAAGTTTTAATCATACATACTAAATCATTTCATAACATCGTTCATTCGTCGATCTAATCGTTACTTACTACTAAATGCCATAAAAATTTAACGAAAAATTACAATTCTAATTTAATATTTTTTGTATTTTTTTATTATTATTATTGCTATAGTGGTGTCTTTGTACGCATCAAGGATAAGAACTTGCATGTTGAATGCTTCAAGTGTGCCACCTGTGGTACTTCATTGAAGAATCAAGGATATTACAATTTCAATAATAAATTGTATTGCGATATTCATGCTAAATTGGCGGCCTTGAATAATCCACCAGCCGGTACTGAAGGTTATGTACCGGTACCAATTAAGCCGTAAGTATTTTTCAACAATAAACTAAACTAAGTATAAACAAAAGGGTATTTAATTATTTACATAGTTTGAATTTGTTTTGCCTGACTCTTTCTTCCACCTCCTTGATTTCAAATAAATATGTACAGGCAGAGCGTTCTCTTGCATGATATATTGGCATTTGAAGCGTTTTCATTGCAAAATTGTATAATTGGCAGCGAGCGTTCGTCCATTGATGACGTGCTGCAAACAATTTTTCCTGACATATTGACAGCAGCAACAGCAGTTGTTTCTCATCTCACACTGACCAACAGTAGATAAATTTCATTTTATGATGGCTGTGATGTGGGTGGTGGTCATCATATTTTATCTGTACGAATGTTTCATTTCAAAAATTTAATTTCCATAAAAATATATGAAATGAAATTGCATTGATTGACGCGAGTGATATCGATAGCCATTTTAAGCATACACATGTTTGTATTAAAAAAATTTTACATAGTCTTATGAACATTCATAGATGTAAAACCTTTTCAAATTTCACTACTTCTGTTGAACTCGTAAATCAAAAAAAAATTTATATAGTTACTATACATAAAAAATATTTTCCAACAAGCAGCATCAATATCGATAGTTTTTGCTGCAATATAATTTCAATAAAAATAAATTTAAATTTGTGCGCAAATTTTCAATGATTCGTTCAATTCTTTCTGCCATACACATTCACAGCTCATGTGCCCGTGATGGCCAATTAGTGCACTAAATATTTTCCATTCCAAATTAAATGCTTCCGATAAAAATCTTTTTTAATGCACATATTAATTTTAAATGGAATAGACTGACTTATTTATGCATATGTATGTATGTATATTTCAAATTAAAAATATTTACAATATTTAGCAAAAATTTAAATGAATTTGACACTAAACGAGCCAAATGCTTTTCATAGGAAAATATAAATATTAAAGCAATTAATGTATAATTATGATGTAATGCTTCCTTAATCTGGTGGTGTCAGATCCAGAAAGGGGGCTATGAAACCTGCAGCACCTCTCAAATGGATTTGGTGTGAATATCTGGATGATTTTTGGTCCGAATTTCGGTCTGATCTTACGCTAAGTTTTAGTTTGAATATCGAAATAATTTTTATACCCTATACACTCTGTGCAGGGTATATTGGTTTTGATTGAATAAATATTTCTATAATCAGGCCGAGGTTAAGTTCTGAAATGAAATATAAATGAAATTTTCAAAAACATATATCAAAGTAAACTTTAATAAGATTAACTCTCAATAAAATTATTCAGTGAAAATAACTGTCTTTACTTTACAACATTTTCACTTATGTAGAGTGTTGAAATAAGTGAACAATATATCATAAATATCACTGTTGAGAAACCGTAGCGGATTCCGAAACGATCGTCTGATCTCCTAATTCAATGAATTTTAATTTACTATTTACTAATAGACTATTAATTTTAAATAATTACCAGAAATGTAAACTGCCAAATATGGAAGAAATTTGTAAAAAACATTTTCCAAATTAAAAATATAAAAAAAGATTAACTAAAATTCGGTATCCATGGTTTGAATAGCCTTTAAAATAACTGTTGTGAAAATATGCAATTTTGGGCAATAGCCACGTCTATCTTCTATACAAGTAAAATCTTCAAAGGACGATATCAAATAAAATATTTAATGTGATCACTATCAAAAGCACATAATAACCTCGCCCACCCGCTGTCAAATTCAAATACGTGTTATTTTAGGTGTTATTTATTTAATTTCCTCCCGGATAGCGGAGCTTTTTTTGGTCTCAATTCGATCTGTTTTTTGTATGATTTTAATCTGGATTTGAATTTGGGTTAATTTTGGATTTGAATTTGGGTTAATTTTTTTTGACTTTTGACTTGAATTTTGATCATAATTTGCTCTGAATTTAGTGTGAATTTTTATCCGACTTTTGTCCTAAATTTAGTTTGAATTTTGGTTTTGGTTTGAATTTTGATCAGCTTTATTTATTTTTTCATTTATTTGATGACTATCTGATAGCTATCCTATAATTTTGTAAAACCTAAAAATCGTTATTGAGTTATTTGCAATATATACGAGATACAAAAAACTTGGCCAAAAGAACTTTACTGGGACCAGGTACCCTAGCAATTAAAGTTAACCAAGCTCAGCTTAGACAAACTGTTCTAATAGCTGTATCTTACCTCTCTAGACCTTTGTTAGCTTTTACCAAATAATGATAGATAAAGCTAAGGATTAAGCTTCGTCATTGAGTATTTGAGTCCTGGAAAAGTGCCAAAGTGACTAGAGCCAACGTTTTCGAAACTGTGCCGAATATGTTGAAAACAGATATTTTCATATTTAAAACTATTTTCTCCGATTTTTCTAAACTGTCATAAGACTTTGAAAGTCAATACTATGAGCTATTCTCATTAGTAATATATTTTAATGGTTTAATTTCCGAAAGACTTTAGATAATTTGGATTTGACTAAAAATAAAAGTTATGGAAAATTGCCAGATTGAAAAAATTTCCTAAATTTAAAGAATATTTTTTATGAGCAAAAAATATAAATTTTTTAAGTGGCTCATAACTTTTATTTCGCAACTTATATTTTTGTAGTTAAGTGACTGACAATTTCTATATCAATAGCTAACAACTTAGATTATAACGTTTATGATTTTCTTTTCACAATCTTTTTTACAGTAACACCGCATTGAGCGCCAATACCATTTCATCGGCTTTGAGCGCCCATGGCTTTAATGGTGTACCAGTAGCCAATGGAAATTCTACTCCTGCTCCGGCACCGGTAAGTTAAAATCTTTAAATACTTAAATATATCGAATTTTAATAGCAAAAAATACTAATAAACATATGTGAAGACACAAGCAAAACCGCATACGCGCACACAGCCAGATAAACAAACAAACATAAATGCAAACACACACAGAAACATAAAGCTCATATTTAAAATTTGACTTCAAGTGAAAAAAAACAACCACAAAAATTAAAAAAAAAAAAAAAAATTAAATAAAACAAAAATTAAATGCGCAGCATATTTTTATTTATTTATTTATTTTGTTTCTTTTGTCATGGCGATTTCATTTAAAAATAAATATAAACGAACAAATAGCAATAAAAATATTTTACAATAACAAAAACAAATATTAAACATATTTGTTTTTAATGATTTTACCAAAAAAAAAATGTATAAAAAATCCTGAAAAAAGTATAAACTTTGATAACTAAGAAAAAACTGAATTTTTGTAATGAAAATAATTTAAATAAGAGCTTTTGGCTGCTGAAATTATCTGCCTATGTGTGCAGCGTGTATTTTATGTTTGTATGTGTGTGTTCATATGCGTGAATGCGACTATGTGTGATGGTCATTTTAGCAAGTTTTGATATTTTTGAAGTGTTGAAAATATTATGTTTTATGATTTTTTATTCAATACATAACAAACATTTTTTACTTACTAAAGTATTTTGCATTTTATTTGTATGTTTGTTGAATTTTTCAAAGTTTTATATTTGTTTTAATGTATAATCCTTGAATGATGATTTTAAATGTTGCAAATGATTCTTAGCAGCATGCTGTTAAAAATTCTCTCGTATAAATGTTGCTAAGTGGCAAGAGCAGCATGTTGCTTTAATATTTCTTTAAAGTTTCTCAACATCGTGCATGCTGTTAAAGTTCTCAACAGCAGCAACATGGCTCCTCTAATAGACACTCACTCACTCACTCACCACCTCTCAATATCATCTAATTTCAGCTAATTTAAAATGATTTGTTAAAGCAAAGAAATGAAACAAAAAATTTAAATTTAATTTAAAAAAAAAGTTTTCTATTTTCTAAAAATAAATAAATAGGAAAAATCAAATATAAAAATACTCGTTATTTGGCTGATTAAATTTTGCTGGCACCTTACACCCAGAAACCAAAATAAATCTCACATTCATTGAGTAAAAATAAAAAATGCATGCATTTGCTGCATTTTATCTTCTTTTTTTATTTATTTTTTTTACTTTTTTTATTTTTATTTTATTCTATATGTATACACATACTCGAGTATATGTGTATTTTTTATTTTATTTTTCACAAAATTTAGAACACTTGAATACTTCTTGAATAATCGAAATAAACGCCAATGTTTGCAGCTGTAAAGGTGTTCGCTTGTTTGTTTGCCAGCGTTCAGCTCGATGTCTCATTGCTACTTTTCTAGATGTGTTTTGTCAGCTTTTCTCACATTTCGATTTTAAGTTTAAATAAGTAAAAGTGTTTTAGTTAAACCATATAAATATTTTTATACCCTACTCAAAAATATAGCTATAAGCTTATGAGTGTTTTTAGGAGGAAAGGAGGTTTTAAAAATGAATTTAGTCCCAACGATAGCTTATGATGGCACATAAAAAACCAAAGGGTTGTTTAACTTAAGCAGATTTGATGATTAATTGGAAAATCAGTTTAATAACTTTAACCTATTAAGTGCAAAGTTTTGCGAAACTGCAACGTTTGGTGTTTTGTCTGACCTAAACCTGTATTTTCCATAAATGCGTTTCCAAACTAATTTTACAACTCTATTTGTTTATATATTTATAACGCTGGGTCTAAACACTGCACATTTTTTTATATGGAGCAAATGTATTAGGCACCTGTATTTAAAAACTCAACTGAAAAAAACTCTTTTTGTTGACAATAACTTAACAGACTCTAGAAAAACTTCAATGAATAATTGGGAAAAACTGGGTTACACTTGCAAGACAGAGCACCATGCCATAAAATAATAACCACACTGGATTCACAAAAAAGGCATAACAGTGTTAGATTGGTCAACTTAGACCCCATACCTAGAGCCCATCGAGCATTTTTTAAGAAGAATATTCATTTGTACCATATAGCTTTACAGGACTCACTAATGATAGCGGTTAGAAGGGAATAGCTCGATTTAGCATATTCGATGCCAAGAAGAATAGCGGCAGTTATAAAACCCTTTGCTGGATCCTATTGGACCAGTTAAATATTTGATTACTCTATAAACTAAACTCGGAAATTGTTCCGAGTTGTAGGCAAAAAATATTTATATCAATTTTACAAATTTTCAACAAAAAATTTACCTATTTATCTACATATATTAGCAACATTTAGCCAAAGACAGCTGTGCTTTAGTTAGGAAAGCCATACCTGTCTGCATATTCTCATTAAAAATGGAAAATGCCGTAAAAAGAAAAAAATTCAAAATTTAATTTTTGATTGACAGTGATACATTTGATTTTAGGTGTCAATTTAATTTCATATCTATGATAGAGGAACAATTCTGTTCAGATAGAAACGAATTAGTTTCATATTTCTTTCTAAATTCTCAAGAATTAAAAAATAAAACTATAATTTGACCGATTAGTCCGCATGGAAAATATTGAAGATATATTGTTTATAGATAAATACCTATGCCAGCATAATCCTCAGATTTGAAACTATTGACCTACTCTGTTGGGAGTATTTTCATAATCTGGAATCACTGAAACACTTATTATAAAGAACCTGGAATCAAATTTATCAAGAAGTTCAGCGGAAAACCATTATACTACTTCTAGGTCGAATAAAGGCATCAAGGGTTAGTGTGCCGGATTACTACGCAGGGTTCTCTGGTTCTATGGTCAGCACGACCAAAAGTAAAAAATATAATTCCACGTGGCACTAACTCCTGTCGAACAATTTTATGTAATATATAACCGGCTTAATGAACGTATGTAGTCAGCACAACAGTAAATATAGAGACGGGCAAATCAGATGGCCGTTTCGGAATTCCCCACGATTCGTCATCAGTGATCTCATTGATAGTTCTTAGTCTTTCAACATCATATATCAGCTACTAATGGCTGCGTTTTATTCGCCAGTCAGTTTAACATGTGCGAATAAAACGACCAAGTTGTTAAGTCTCTTCTTCTTTATAAAGTTATTCACAATGAAACTGCTCAGCAGCTAGAGCTGAAACATTTTAATGGATCCCAGTTATTGCGGTCAATCGCGGACATTGTTTTTAGTTTTTACTCTTTATAAGAATATTTAACGATGATTTCAACTTATTTTCACCGCCAGACATTTCAAATATTTGCCTTTTCTGTTTTTTGCCAAACTGTCATGCTTCTTGTTTCGCTATTAGCAGTTCACAATAGAATTTGATGTAGTTGAACAACTTGTTAAGTATACATAACAGCTATAATTATACATGTTATATCAGCCGCTTTGTTGTTGCTTTCCCATACAGTTATGCTGCTAGTTATACATAACTAATAAATAAAACGCAGCTAATATTTGAGATCGTTGATCATGGCAAGCCCGTTTGGGGTAAAAATTTCCTAAGGAAAGCTGTTAATTTCGCCATTCGGCTTCTGTATAAAACTGTCGGTCCCTTCCATTAGTATACAAATAAAACTCGCACAACACGAATGGGCGCGAAAAGTTTAGCCCCATGAGCAGTTGTGCCATAAAAGAAGCAGAATTATATTTGTTTTTTCAAGCTGGACTACTCCATCTCACTACCGGAGTTTAGACTCATAATATCAATTTGTTATTTCGTCATTATAATATACATAGTTTCTGTACTTAGTGGCACATTTTATGCTAATGGGACTCGAGCTCAACAAAAATATATGTATTACATATGTACTCTTCAACAAACTAGATCATTACTTACCAGTTGTAGAGTATCTACATATGTGTATCGAAAAGAAATTGCAGCTGCCTACGTATTTACTTTGCATTTGTTGCAAATCAAAGAGCAAAAATATGTACCCAGAAAGAAGAAGAAATTTTCTGAATGTGTCACGCTATAGGTCTGTCTGTCTGTACGTATGTATTCAAATAGATAGGTAAATGTGCAGTCAAAAGTACAATTTTATTTGTACTTAATTACATTTTTAATTTTCAGTTGATATTTTTTAGTTTGCACATATTCAACACGTTCGGATGGTGTCCGTATTAAAACGGGCATTATAACGAATACGAATTAAAAAAAAAAAATAAATAAATATTAAAATAATTCACAAAAAAATACAAAAATCTCGAGTAAACAAAAATAATTGTGTGAAAAGTGAAAATTTTAAATCAATATTAAAAAAAATAAATATTTTAATAACAAACAGCTTAACTTCTCAAGCATTCATTCACTTATTTAAAGCACATAAATTAATTTTGCCTTCATTAATATATGTGATAATTATTTATTACATAACATACATATATATATTTATATGTATTTGGGGTCAAGTTTCATTTCACATCATTGCAAACGAGCAACTTTATTGGAATACTCTGCGTCTCAATTTATTATAAT
This sequence comes from Toxonevra muliebris, assembly GCA_963691655.1. Taxonomy (NCBI): domain Eukaryota; kingdom Metazoa; phylum Arthropoda; class Insecta; order Diptera; family Pallopteridae; genus Toxonevra; species Toxonevra muliebris. The sequence goes on along the minus strand of OY829328.1, from coordinate 41,299,867 downwards.
ATAATTATAAAATTTTATTAAAGTTAACTTTAATACATTTGATATAATTAATTAATGTGCACATATGCATGTTGTATTTATTTCTTTAATTTGACCTTGACCTAAAAGTACACTTCCTTATATTGTGGCTTACATTTCTTTTCTTCCTGTGTGCACACCTATTTATGAGCTTTCAAATTTATCCTTATTTATCAAATTTCTTATTAGTTAGTAAAATTTTTCTGTTTCGATAACTTATTGAATTTATTTTATTGAAATTAATTTATTTTTAGCACAACTTTGTTAATGTAATTGACAAAAAACAATTAATATTTTAACAGAAATTTATACCTTGCACTTATCAAGGTTGATTTAAATGGCAGTGAACGAGTTTAGTTTTGAAGCTATAGAATTCCACTCAAAATACTAACATTTTGATATCATTATTTTTAATTTTTTATTTTTTTTTGTGTTTAAAGAATTATATCTCATAATAGGTATATCATTGTGGGACTGAAGAATTAAATTGCTCTAAAGGCTTTCAAATAGTTAGACCAGCTCTTACATCCGAAGTGTTATTGTACATACGTTCTTATTGCACAATAAACTAGAGTATATGTTCGGTTTCAGTGTTTAATGTTAAACATATTGTTAAACACCCAGTTTCCCATCAAAATTTTAACTCTATCTGATATTGTTTTTATGTGTAGATAATCTTTATAATAGCTGCGTTTTATTCGCCTGCTAGTTTAACATGTACGAATAAAACGACCAAGATGTTAAGTCTCTTCTTCATTATATTGTAATTCACAATGAAACTGCTCAACAACTGCTCCCAGCCATTGCGGTCAATCGTTTTTAATTTAAACGCAGCTAACATAAGCTTGGACACATTCAAATCCACTGTAAAAAAAAAACGAAGAAAAAATCGGAAAACGATTTTTTATTTGTGAAAAGGTTTTTTGAACGATTTTTCAATATAGGTACATAAATATATATGTATATTTATAAATATAATTGCTTGAATTATAAATATATTTTCACTACTAAATAAACAATTGTTGATAGTTTTTAGGAGACTATGAAAATTAAATCTAGACGTCAAATCAACGTCATTACTTAAGTTCATGTTAAATTCGTTATATGAAGTTATGAATTGTGTCAGATTCCGAAACGGCCAATAAACACGTAACCTTTAACACGATTTTACGCTATAGTAAGAATCAGGGCCGTAGCCAGAAATTTTTTTTGGGGGGGCTTTTTATTTGATGAAAATATTCATAAATAATTTTTATCAAACTGATTTTTAAATACAATAAATTAAATCGATGATACATTTGATGAACCCTATCAGACTAAGGACAAAAGTAGGTAAATGCCTTAAAACTTTAGGAAAAATTTTCGGATTTTTTTAATCTTAACCTCAAAAATGGCCAAAAAAAAAAGCGACAATAAAATTCACTGAATAATCAAACTAAATTTTTTAATTTTTTAATGCATTTTTTTTTATCGCGAAGGACATAATTTCGTTAACTCATTGACTTTCCACTACTGATGATGTACCCAACCTCAAAAAAATTACTAAAAATAGTAGAGGCTCATTTGAGGTTGGCTTCCCTAAATTCATGAAGTCACAGCATTGAAATAGATCTTTCTAGACGTGGTGCTCTGAGCAATAATGCATTAAGAAATTAATTACATTTTAAGATTTTCTCCTAAAGCTGCCAATAAGATGAAGTTTTGGCGAACGAATTTTTCATGTTGAACACGAATCTGAGGTCAAAAACTTCCCATCACGTAACGTTTTAGGAAAAAAATGGGGTTTAAGCATGTCTTATTTTACAAGGATCCGATAATTTTTTCTATTTTTATTAATTTTTAAACTTTTCAAACTGATTCAGGACGAAACCTTAAATCAGAAACAGTTACTAACCCAGAAAAACTATGAATGCAGGAGTGCTCAGTATCTCCTTCTCTTTTTGAATCCGTAGTCAAACCTCATGTCGAAGAAAACAAATCGGATTTGATCGCATAGTGTAACTAAGATTTCAAATTTATTTTTTATATTTGACTTTTTAGAAAAAAACCGATGGAAGTAAAAAATATCGTCAAATAGATTTTATTTTGACCTTTTCCCCATCCATTGGCAATTAATCTCAAAATTTAGGATAAAGGTTCCACATTTCGGGGGGGGCGGGGGGGGGGGTCAGAACCCCCAAAACCTCCCCCTAAATACGGCCTTGGTAAGAATGTACTATTAATCTAATGCCCAATTCATAGTAAGCACTAAAATAAAAAGTTTAATGTTTCACTGTAACTTTCGCCTCTTTAAAAATTAATTTCATTCTTAACGAACTCAGTATAAGATTTTTATAGGTAAGATAATGGTGATGAACCGAAGTCAAACCGAAAATAATGTGAAATTTTTGAGGTATTGATACATAATGAACCTTTGATCTTTTAACCGACACATTGATGTTAAACCTTGATTGATTGATTAATTGATTAGAAAGGGTTTAGTGTACTTTGACCTTGAAAGGTCTATTGTACTCCCGATAGTAACTTGGTTACAGGCTGTCAGACAAGCCAATCTTGCTGAGGAATCTTAGTAACTAATGTGGCTTCAAGACTATGATATCCCCAGTTCCTGGATGGTAGTACCTCAAGTGTCTCTTCCTACTGCGAGTGAGTGCCTCACAGTGCATTAGGATGTGCTCTGATATTTCCTTGTTATATTTGCAGAATCTACAAGTGTTGTCCTGACTTAAAAATAGATTTTTCATATGCTTCCCCTGTTTACAATGCCCTAAAAGGAAGCCCATTATTAGCCTCAGTTGACTTTTATTTAGCCTGAGGCAGAGTGCTGCTCTGTTGGAGTCGAAATTCTCAATTAGTAGCTTTGATTGTCTTAGCTTCGGAAGAAGTGCCTAGTAGAATGATCTGGTGCTTTGTTCCGCTCATTTTAAAGTGTTTCTTTAAGGTTTGAACTTCTATGCCTATTAAGGATTCTGAAGGATATAAGTCTTGGCCGCTGCGTTTCTTGCTAAGTGTTCGGTAACTTCATTTCCATAAATACCTTTGTTTCCAGGTAGCCAGAATAGAGTGACCTTATTTGTCTTGACTAATATGTTTAAGAGCTCTAGGCATTCCCATACTAGTTTTGAGGAGATCTCAATAGAATCTAATGCCCTGATAGCAGCTTTACTATCATTTGAATTTTGAACCATACACCCCTGCACCCGCTCCTTCGGCTGTTCTCAAGCAGTCGGTGTACTATCTTAGAGTATGTTATTTGTGAGAGGTATAGAAAGTCTGGATATCCAATTCTCTCTTATTGCTAAGTATAACTTTGAAGGACTTTCCCCTGGCAGCCCCTTCCCTTGATATGCCTATAAGTGTCCATTTGGCAGCCGTCTCTATTACTATGTGGAGAGGAGTGAGGTCCTTCTCCTTGGACGACATGTTCTCATAGCTTCTGTGATGCAAACACGAGCCAGCCTTTGGACTTTATTGTGTGTATTCCTCATTGTAATTAGTTTGACTATTTGCGATAAAGCTACTACACTATATGTGAGGTTTGGCCTTATCATCATGGTATACATCCATTTTAAGACATCCCCAGGTTTTCCCCGCTAAGTTACTGCATATTATGAGTGATTTAGTCGCTTCTCTGATTGTATTGGCTGCATGCTCTTTCCTGAGAAGTTTTGAATCTAGTGTTACTCCTAGATATTTGATTTCCTGTGTAACATTAATTACCACCTCTGATTCTGCTTTATAGGCTTTATGAGCGGAAGTTACCTCTTTCTAGTAAACGGTACTAGGGTTTTCATGGATGGCTTAATTTTAAAAAAAAATTAAAAATACATAAACACACTTGGTGCAGGTTCGGGTTCTGGATCAAACAGAAATGGGTTTGGGTTCAGATTTGGATCGAATGCCTGTAAAAAATATAAAACTTTAAAAGTTTTTCTAAAAAAATTAAAAATTTTGAGCTGATAAAGTATTGTCGCAAATTGGCGATACATATATGGAGGAATTCATCTTAAGGGAACCCACTCTTAAAACCGATCGGATTCAAACTTGCACAAAGTTTAGTTAGAATTAGCGGTCGAATTTTAACATTTTCAATTCAAACAGCCCCTGTTTCGGATCCATGTAACTAATCACGGATTGCATTTAGAAACTTTGTCTAACTCGTGTTCAGATTTTGATTCAATCTTTTGAAAAAAAAAAAATATTTTAAAATTCAAAATTTGACCGTGTTTTTCAAATTCAAAAATAGTTTTGACTTTTGTTTTTCAAAAAGGGGGGTTTTTTTGGGATTTAAAGAAACCTCTGGTGCTTTCCTTTGAGAACTTTGAGGTCCAAAAGTGAGCTGTGACTTGTTTATCTATAAAAATGAGCGTCGAATAACCCGTGACTCAAGCATATTTATGAATGAATGAATCATATTAGTGAAAGTGTAAATCAATTCAATGACTCGTGGCCCAGTTAACAATAACTATTCATCACATAAATGAAGATATTGTTTTGTGTATAGCTAAGAAACAAAGTTATAGCAAAGTTATGTCAGGCCAGGAAAGCCATTATTTTACAATCTGAAAGAGTTTTTTGAAGAGTTCAGTGGAATACCTGAAAATAGGCTCTTTCATACAGCAATACGTCTTTTTATGAGAAACCATGTTTCCCAAATCGATATTTCTTTTATTGGCATATTCTTTTTTATATACTCCATTTGAACCTGTGTGTTTTTTCTACATTCTTTTTTATTTATCCACTGAAATAAATTTAAAACTTTGCAAAATTCAATACATATACTAATACTATACAATTCGAATTCTTCTAATTATGTTACGATTAATATTTTAATTTAAATCTCATAAATATAATTTTTATACAAATTTTTATTCCATGCATTTTATGTTAATTTGATGTTCGTGTTATTGTGTTTTTATTCTCTGCTTGCTATGCTCAAACAAAACAAAATGCTATGCTATGCTAAACTAAATTAAATACGAACCCAAACTAAAAAGATTATGAACAACGATGACACCGATTTACCATTACCACCACCGCCTTCACCAACGCAACTGCAACAGTTCGAGAATGAAAGTAAAAACTTCTGCAACAACAACGAACACACAATAAATCACACACGCACAAACAGCAGCCTTTCCTCGCTTTCCAATAGCTCCAATGCATCGTCTATGTCTCCTATACCAATAATACCAATGGATTCCAATTCCCATACGCATCAAAGTACTAGTGCAACAACATCGTCTACAGCATCGCTAGATCGTTATAATTCCTCACCGATACATTCACGACAAACATCATCATCGTCATCATTGGGGGGAGGATTAGGAAATGTTGTTGGCGGAGGTGGTGGTGATAGTACATTGGCCATACTTCCAACACAACTACCGCCACCACCACCACCGCCACCACCAATGCCATCAATGGAAATATTGAATAACACTTTGTATATAAATAATAACAGCACACAAAAAAATCATAATAATTCTTTGCTGCAGCAGCATACTTTAACACCACATACAACAACACTAATACAACTGCAACAGAATGAGAATGATATGAATACATATAATAAAAACGTTGCAGCAGCAGCGATGACAGCAACTCAACAATTAGCAACAACACAACCACCAACCAATAATGTTTATAATAAATTTTTGAAAGAGTATTCCAATAAGCTGCTAACTCACAACAACAACAACAACAACGAAAACTTAACAACTCCATCGACACCAACACATACGCTTAATAACAATAATACAAAAAGCAACAACAGCCACAACATTGCTAAACCATATACACCAACTGCATCATCATCATCAGCTTCAACAACAAGATCATCGTCGCCAACAACAACAACAACAACGTCGGCAATAAATGTTGCTGCTGTATCAGCACAACTTGCTAATCAATTGAAATTTAATCCATGCCAGGTTGCAAATCATCCCACAGCAGCAACATTACCAACAACAACAGAAGCAGCGACGACGACATCAATAACAGCCGTAGATAATAGCAATATTTACAATAACAGCAATTATAATACGAGCAATAGCAACATGTTGGCTAATGAACAATCAATTTATGGTCAAATTAGCACCGGCAGCGCTACGAATGCAGCTCAGTCAACAACAAGTGGCGATGGAGGCGATCAACCATTCGAGTATGTCACTTTGACTGGGAATGTAATTCGTAGTGTTGTACCGCCGGGTAAGGGTGCAAATATCAATTACAGGGTAAGTGCTGGGCGGCAAACGCTAATGCTGCTATTATAATTACTCTACTATCTACTTCTATCTGAATTGTTTTTAATTGTTTTGCAAATACGCAGCATGATTCGTTGTTGTAAAATGCTAAAAATAATAATTAATTCTAATAAACATTTAAGTAGCAGCACTTATTGCTTAAATGTTTATAAACATTCTATTGACAACATTTGTTATAATTGCTTCTAAACATTTATAATAATCATATTTTTCTTTGAATTTTCAAAGGTCAATCAAGGTTATGCCCGTCCATTCGGTGCTGCTGCACCAAAATCGCCTGTGTCTTATCCACCACAACAACAACAATGGGGTGGTGCTCCACCACAAAAGCCAGTGGGTAATAATCCTTATGCCACTTTGCCGAGAACCAATGTTGGTGGTCAACAAGGTAAGGATTATTATGATGATGAAGATGTTGAAGATGATGTTTACTATTCAGATAATGGTGAATGGGTTTAGTGCAAAAAATAATCAAACAAACTTAAACCTATATACAATACAAAAATTATTTATCAATGATGTGATAAATATCAATTTTTCTTTAATTTAACAATGAGAAAGTGATATTGTTGTTGCTCCATCAAAGTAGCTTAGAAAAAGAAGTTGGTATACAAATATTTTAAAGTGATAATTTTATGCGCCTGACTTAATTGATATACCATATATGTTAGAAATAAAAAAATATTTTTCGGTATACATTTTATCAAAAATTTTTTGAGTCTTTTGCGGAATAGTTTCTAATACATGGTCTTATCACTTTGATATCAAACCTTTATTTGACCAATTATTATAATCCAAATTACATGAGAACTTGTAATAGGCACCTACCATACATACATATATAGAGTACAAATTTTAAATAAGTTTTTTCATAACAACAGATATTAAACTTTAAAATATTTTTATATACCTCTTTTTCATTGATTTTTGTTTGTCTGATAGCAAAAATTAATTTACTGTACATAAATTTTACTAGATACATAATCGTGTATAAAAAAAATTTCACCTGAATTATATGAATATGAATATTTCTTTTTTTAAAAATTGATAAATTTTAGATTTAAATATGCTAACAAAATAAAACAAAAATGCTTTAGACTATACAAAACATTTTTTTTACTGCGCAAAAATCAAAATTCTCTAATAATAACTAATTTAAATTCAACTAATATAAAAACAAATATTTTCGACACACGCTTCTTAGAGAGGGAATTAGCTAAACAACAAATTGTTTTATCCCTAAATATATGCAATGAAATAATATTGAGTTACACAAAACGATTAAATATTCTTCTTCTTTGTTTTTTTTTTTTGTTCTCTATTACAATTTTATTAAAAAATTTCATGTATATTTTATACAAATTATGTAAAAATATAAAAATTGTATTAAATTACAATCAAAACAACTATAATAACAACAACTACAACAATCCCAACAACAACTACAACTTCGTGTGTATGTAAATATATAATAGGTCGTCGTGTACAGACGTATACTAATTACAACAACAATTACTACAACAATAACTATGCATCAAAACAACAATACAGAAATCCCAATGCCGGGCCCAAAAAGTATGCCACCATGCCTTCTTCCTATAGTCATACTACTACCCAATACAACAATTACAACAACAACTATAACAACAATTTTAATCGAGGTAGAAGATAAAGCAAAATGAGATTGAGAAAATACTCAAACAAAAAAAAAACAAACCATGTGCTTACTTCATGCGAGCTCAATGCTTTTGTTTTATATTTAGAAGCATAGTTTTAGGAATTGTGAAAAATCACAAATTACTTGTACTTTTGCTTTATTGAGCTCTCTTTTCTTGTTCTGCATTTAAAGCTGCTTTTTACATTCATACTAAAAGTAGTATATTTAATACATAGAGGATTATACCGGGTGATTCATTTGATATGTGTGGTCTAAGACTTCTAAAATATACCTACATATCTCAAAGCTATTATTTTCCTATAAAAAATGCTCGAAAAAAGCTGGTTGAAGCTTTCAAGATAATTTATTATTAAACAAAACTTAAGTTTCACCGAAATATAAGAAACTAAAAAGAAATCAAATTTTTGAAAAAAATTAGATCTTTAAGACATCAACCAAAATTATAGCACTCTTTGAAAAATAGTTTCCAAATAGTTCATTGGAAAATGAAGAGCTTTCGAAATACATACATATTTAGTTTCCTCCATTTAAATGAATCACCTGGTACAATTGTATATATCTTTAAATTATTGTGAACACACATTATTATCATACAGCACACAATGTCCCAAAAATTTTCAAACCTAGAAAAAATGCGTAAAATCTCTATAAAGAAACAGCTAACATTTTTAGTAGTTCATGAGTTGTAAGCCCCAAGAATTTGGAAAAACTCTAAGAGAAATTTTTAACCTATTTTTTTATTATTCCGTGTATATATAATCTATAAAATTTTTACAAAAGAGTTGACATTTGCCCTATATATTAAAGTTACACAGTTACAGTTATTTTTGAGATCTCATCATTCAGAAAAAGCTGTATTGAAAGAGAGCGTGGAGTTTAATGCTGGGACAGTTTTGGTGCATCCACCTAACGTAGATGCAAAAATGGATTTTATGGAGGAATAAAGATCTTGATTACTTGGTCTGACTCCTTAATGTAATACAAGCCCAAAATTTTAAGTTTTACAAGTTCTTAGGCTGTTTTTAAATAAGAGCTATAACATTCCATTCAATCTAAATTATTTATATTTATGTACCCACATATGAAAATTAAAATTTTATTGTAATTAAAACGTAAGAATTTATAACTGCGGTGCGCATTTAATTTTTTTTAATAAATTATGTGCTGTTGCGTGTATCAATCAATATTGATTTATATGTATATACGTGTCTATATATTTAAATATATATACGAATATGCATGTACATAAAAACATATGCAAAATATGCAGACATATAAAATGTTGCCAGACAGGAATTGGAAGTCAACACGGAAATATTCGTATACACAAAAACGCTTGAGTGAGAAAAAGTAATTACTTTTTATTTGTGTTATTTTTTTTTTATTAAATTTTTTTTTAAAAAATACGCTTTGAGCAAAAAGAAAATTGTACGCATTTTCTTATTTCTTAACGTCTATGTTTTAAATTATCGATGATTTGGTCGTTTTGCTAGCATTTTTGTTCAGTGCTCTTACCTTGAAAAGCTAAGCTTCATGAAGTTTTAGGTTCGAATATTAGATAAGATATTTTTAAACCAAATAAAATATTTTTCTCATATCTGCTTCTTTGCATTGTTCTCTAACCTCTTCTGGAATATAATGTTCTATATAACAGATAGATGGTATCACTAGAGTGACGATTTACCCAGTGATGGTCTTCTAATTCTGCTTGTGCTCTGGATATTCCATTCGAACCCCTTTTTAGCATGGTTATTATTAAGTTTCCCCAGTGTATGTGCTTCTTTTAATGATTTATCGGTTTTATTTCTGATCGATATTTTCGTAATTAGTAGTAGTTTTTATATTGCACGCATCATACACTATTTACTTGTATATGCCTACATATGTAGCGATATTTTTATTTATTATTTACACTCTTTATTTTTTGTATCATGTTTAAATTACACAAACCAACAAGCATACACACAAAAAAATTAATACACAAATGAATAAAATAAATATACATAAGGACACTAGCATATCCTAGGGAAGATTTTCTTCTTCCCACTTTGATCGTGGGTCATGAATCAAAATCAGTATTTAATGGGACAAAAAAATTAAGCGAAATTTAAATGCAATGTAGTATTTAAAATAGTAGTGTTACAATTGTACTTAATATGACAGAATACTACAGAAATATGGAATATTCCTGTAAACGAGAAAAATAAATAATAGCACGACTTCAATTTAAGGTACATTCCCAAAAGAAATTTACGAGAAACTATAACCTTTCCTTCATATACAATAGTACATAGATGTAAATGAAAGGCTCGAATACTGTAAGGGAATAGGTTTATCATTACTTACTGAGAGTCATAGTTGTAGTTTTCCCCTAATTCATTTGATAGTTCCTTGGCTTACCGTTTTACTGATGCTTTTCTGCTTTCATTTCGAGTTTTTTTAATGGAAAATATGAGTCGACAGACATAAGAAATAACACAACCCTAATGCCAAACAATGAAGCTAACCTTTACAAAATTATTCCTTTGCTGGTTCAACAACTGCAGAAGCACAAGAAACTAATAATTACATAATGATGAATAAATTAATTAGTGTTCCTCAACCTTACACTGCAGTGATATGAAAAGGTAGATACCACGTTAAGCTCTTAAGGGGGAATACCATATAGCGGGCTCAAAAAATCAATTTTCTTTTACATAAATTAATTTTGTAACTATTCTGAAGTGTGCCTGTGAAATTTCAATTCGAAATTGAGAATTTTGTCTCCTCGCGCCACGCAGGGAATTTTAAACGCGTTTCCCCAAAACCATGTAAAATATAGAACGGTGAACAAAATTGTAACGATTTGCATGATTTTTCTAACAGTTGTTGAAAATACAATTCTTTTTAAACTTTTTTTTTTAAACATTTTTTTTGCAAAAAAAAACTTGCAAAAAATTGACAGTTTAAAAAAAAAACCGTTAACACTTTTTTGTTGTAGAAAAATGTCCTGAGGCTCCATTTGACATGCCATTTGCTCTGCACCAAATGCCTACCCTACTTTGCACTGTTGTATCCACCGACTGGATTCAAATTTTACTAAATGACTTTTTTCTATGATTGTAGAAATAAAAAAATTACATTCGTTCAAGCATTAATAGTTTTGATTCTTTTTAGGAGGCTATAACAAATAAATCTATGTGTTTTTTAAAGTCATAACTTTAGTTCATGTCAAAAACAAAAAAAAATCCTAAATGGAATAGGGCCTGATTCAGAAAAATGGCACCCAGAATCATTTTTTAAAAACACATGCACTCTCTCATGTATGAGACATTCAATAATGAATTGTTATGGAGACTAGTTACAATGAGAAGCATACAGCAACAAATAAGGATATAGAATGGTAGTGCTAGTTTCTTTCAACATCTCTATACAGTGAAGATATTCCGGATCGGCCGTCAGATTTGCCAGTCTCTATTTAAAGGGTTTTCCATTAAGGACATAACAATTTTATCTTTTAATAAAACACAAAATTTTTTGAGATATTGAGTTCAAATTTATTGTGGGTGTAGTGCAAGCATTACGTTTTATGAATGAAATTCGATTTCGGTCATATGACCACCACGAGCCCGTTTACAGCGATCGGTTCTTTGGACCCAATTTTCCACCACTCTCGCACACATTTCGACCGGAACGTTGGCAATTTGCCGTTTGATATTGTCTTTGAGTTCGTCTAAAGTTGCTGGCTTTCTGGCATAGACCAATGACTTGATATAACTCCATAAAAAGAAATCAAATGGCGTTAGATCGCATGAACGAGGCGGCAATTCCACTGGACCATTTCTCAAAATAACACGTTCACCGAATTTGCCTTTCAATAAATCGATTGTGACGCGTGCTGTGTGGCTAGCGGCACCGTCTTGTTGAAACCACATATCGTTGATGTCAAGTTCATCCAATTCTGGCCACAAATAATCTTCCAACATAACACGATAGCGTTCTCCATTGACGGTAACATGACCGAAAATTGGAGTAAGCGCTCTTCAAGTGGCGACCACCTACTCAGAATTTCGGTAGTAATTTTTAATCATTTTCAAACTTTGCTGATTCGTGAACTTAACTATGATGAACATGTTGACTTTAACTAACCTTTTGACATTGACAGTTCATTAAAAAAGTTTAAAGATGCGTTCATATAAAAATACGAAATTGTTATGTTCCTAATGGAAAACCCTTTAGTATTCCCCCAAATGCATTTTAGAACGTCAGTAATCGAAATAGTTGTTAATTAAAACCACAGTTCATTAATTTGGTATTAAAGACTTGATTATCAAGCCATTCATTGCTTCAAGCAAAACGTTTAGACTATTGCTCAAATGATGCTGGAGTCAGCTACTATATACTACAAAGCGCTGATTATATTCTTTTTGAAAATAAGAAAGCATCGTGCCATTTACTGTATCAAATTTCACTTGTTTCTTTATTTAAAATTAATATATAATATGGTTGGTTCTGCATTATGATTGCTGCAGATTTCGTTTTTTTCATTTACTAGGGCCGAATCGTCTGATCTGTGACTTAGATTTGTTACGTAATTTGCATAAAAATATATGCAAAATACTCGCTTTTACGTAACGGGTTGTACGTTCACGGATCAGACTATTCGACCTCAGATCTGGGCTTCTTTCGTCATATTTATGCCAATATTTTTTAGTATCTTTAAGTTTTCGAATCCTAATGTTATGTCTGAATTATCAATCCCATCAATATTATTTGCTACTCTGTATAGTGTGGGTAGTGCTTACTTTCCTCAGAATCTTGAAGCAATTTGAAAAATATTTTAAAATTTTGGTTAGTATTTGAAAACTCATACACATACTAAAGTCATCCAGACAACTACTTACCGTGTTCGAATTTTGTGATTATTTACTCTTGAACATATTCATATAGGGAGAGATACTGATAAGTAATAAAATTCGAACACTCACAGTTATACTATTCATTGCCTTGATTAATGGTTGGTTGTCTATAAAGATTTTAATACACAATTGGTTCAACTTTCTTAGTAGCTTAGTGAATTTCACCAAAAATTTTTATGCAAATTTTCATTAATTTCTTAAACACCAATATATGTAAATCCTCATTTCTGTAATATCTTCTTTCGTTTTAATTTTTAGTCTTATTCTTTATTATGTTTATAACTGCAACTGCAATTATACTGTGTACATTTCTTAAAACGGTGGGCAAGGGGCCTGATATTAATTAAATTCATAATGAGAATGAGATTTACGCACCAAAATATGAAAATATATTTTTTCATAATAATTTCATATTCTACTTATTAAACGAATGCACGCATACAAGTGCAAACGAATGCATACAAGCGATTGGTATTAAGAAATAATCTGCAATCCGAATATAATTGAGAATTTTTCAGAATTCTCATTAACATTCAACTATAATGGTGTGCATTTATATTACAGTGCGACGCTGATTCAGAACAAACCCCAATACATAATTATAGGTAATTGTATAAAAAAAAATATTTTTTGGAAACAACAAGAAAATATCCATAAATAAGCGAAATTCGTTCAAGAGCTTCAAAGCGGAAGATAACCACTACTTTCTCAAACCATTGTGTACAGCAATCTGTAAAACTTTGATACATTATTTTGGAAACCTCTAAAAATCTTTTATATTTACTTGGAACAACTTAAACAATAAATCAGACCGAAAATCAAAAAAAAAAAAAAAAATCACACAACATTTCAATCATTGTGCAGAAGGTGAAAATCAAAAATCTCATGAGGTTAACAATCACACTTATACATATACATGCATTCTAAAGCACAGACATACATACACATACAGAATAGTATGGCATAAGAAATACTATCTATTATGTTAATACTTATACATTCAAGTTAACAAACAAACTCTTTAAACATTCCAAACGTATCCGGGGTTTATTGGTGGGAATTTTCTTTTTCTTCTTTTCCTACACTTAAAAACAGAAGAAAAAATACTGCTACGCTGCAAACGAAAGCTGATAAATTACCCGCCATTATTATCCACCGGAAATCCTCCGCATTGCAAAGTACTCGGTAACAGCATTCAGTCAGTCAGCAACCAAAATGTCTGGGGTGAATAGCACACACGCATTAAAACGAATTCCTTGATATACTTTTGTTTGATTCATTTTTTTTGTGTGTTGGTGTGCCTGTCTCGATTTGTGTGCGTGCCAAGGGAGTATTTTTTTCTTTATTTGTATGGAAATCTCTAGCTGCGGCTTGTGTTTTTTTTTTTGCTGTGGTGCACCACAATAATGTATCAATTGAGTTTTAACGATTTCACTAAATTTGTGTGCTTCCACCAATTTATTCACCACTTTTTCTTTTGATTTTTTTTTCGTATAAATTTCGAGGTAATTTAAAATTTATTTCTAGAAAATTAAGTCACGTTTTTTTGCAAAATATTTTTTGGTATGTAAAATAATTCAAATATTTTGTTTGAGGTTTTTACTTTCTGATTGAAAAAATTTCTTATGTGCAAATACACAACTACTTATGAAAGCTTTGTAGAAGTTAAACTTTTAGAAATGGCATGAGAATAAAAGAAAGCAAAACAATTCATTTCATGAAAACACTGTGCGGCCTATATTTTTTGACGTGCGTTTTGACTCCGGATTCTGAAGGAAGAAGTGCTAATGAACAAACTTTTTTTTTTTTATTGATATTTGATCTTTGTAAATTTAGAATTATTTGAAAGGTAATACATTTTTTTTTGTAATAATAATTTTAATTTTTTCACCATTTATACTTTTTTTAACCGCGTATGATAACTTAAAAAAAAGAAAAGAAATGATGATATTGTGAATTTTCATAATATTACCAAAAAAAGAGAAAGTTTGTCTTTATACTTTGTAGTATCGATTCGGTTTTAAAAATAAAATTGTTATTAAAAAATTTTCAACAATTTATCGCCTTTCCAAAAAGTCTGAATTTACAAAAATTCAATAACAGTTTAACTGTTGATAAGCTCCGTTCCTAAAGGAATATTTTAAATAATAAAAATCTTTAACTTTGCCAACCTAGAAAATAACGAATGCAGAATTGCTTTGCCGCACGTCTTCTTTCTGAACCTGATGTCAAAACCCATGCAAGAGGTGTATTTAATAAGAAAGAAAATTTTCTGTAGTAGTACAACTTCATACTTGGATTTGAACTTGAAGCATTTATTTATGTGAAAATTTAATTTCCTGAAAAATATTGAAATTTTCATAAAGTTTAATATTAATATTATTAAATAGTACGGCCATATTTGACCTTTTATGATCCATAAATAAGTGAAACTACAAGTTGCGAAGCCATGAATAAATCGTCGAATTTTAGTCTAAAAAGTAGTCACCTGCGAACGGATTGTAGAAGTGACATTTCATTAATTTTACCAAAAGCAAGAAACCAGTAAATTTTTCCATGCATGGATCGACATCCCAGAATTAACCCCTTGGGTCTACAATTGTATACCAAAATATTTACATTGGCTGCATTCACGACACTCATCAATTGCTAAACAGTTGCAGCTCATCAATATTCGTGTCGTGAACATGCTGGTACTTTTAGCGTTAACTATTCTATTGTGAATAGTTTTTTGCTATTTTTTCTCTTTAACAAAACCAAAAATTTAAATAATATATATAAATAATTTAATGTTTTTGCAAAGGATCTTTGACGAAGGCGTTAATATGAATATGTTTTGTCAAATATGACAACCATAATAAACAAATGAATATATATACAGAAAAAATAAATAAACATAAGCTGCTGTACAAAAATCAACCGATGAAAAGTATCATACAAATTTTTCGCTACCAAAAATGGCGCTTGCGTACTAAAAATGGTGCCATTCACAATAGAATTTTACAACTGTTTAGGAATTGATGAGTTTCGTGAATGCAGCCATTGATTTTTATTGCACTGGTATATTACCCAATAACCTATAAAATTGACGGCACATTTCTACCATTCCACTTAGTCATTGAAAGGTCTATTTGCATCATCCAAAATTAAATCTCTTTCAGTATTTTTATGCAATAAGGAATTTAATTTTTTCCATTCAAAATAAGCTTTTTTTCTTGAACCCAGAGTTATGCTGCTTCAATGTCTTTACAACTCATTTCTAGCTACATTATTCAGGTAATCCAAAATAACTTCACTATTCGATTTCGAGTAATCGTTTTAAAGTTTTAAAGTTTTATGAAAAAATATTGTGAAAAAACGAAAAGTTTATACTTATTTAAACACAGTCGATTCCAGCGCCATATGGCTCACCTTCTTAGAAAGTTGGCACGTCAAAACGGATTTTGTTTAATGGCCTTTCTTCCTTCTTTACTAGAAGTGGTAGCAGCGCGTTCAGTCTCGATCCCTTTCCATAGCTACCCACTGATGGGCGTTTGAATCAGTGCTGATATGCATAGCTTGTATAATGCTCAGCGATGATGGTAAACCATTACTAAAAACACAGGCTGCAATGTCAAACCACTATGGATTTCTAGATTGACATTGAAAGTTTCACCATACTAAGTATATGGGCAGGCCGTAGCTTGTATAATGCTCAGCGATGATGGTAATCCATTACTAAAAACACAGGCTGCAATGTCAAACCACTATGGATTTCTAGATTGACATTGAAAGTTTCACCATACTAAGTATATGGGCAGGCCGTGTTTTTCACTTGACGAATTTTAATAAAACAGTTGTACTGATAACACTGTACAACAAAATGAGATGATTTTAGAACAGTATCTGAGTTGTGACCCAATTTTTCTGCTGTATTTTTGGCCGCTGATGATCACGAATCTGTAAAAATCTCGGGTAAGGTTTTCGAAGATTTCATGGATGAAAATTTGTTTCTGTTTTTTTTTTTTTTTTTGCTTTTCTACACAAATTATGCACAAATTTAGGAGTAAATATTGTGAAAATTTTTCATAATATTTAAATTTTTCGCTTTTGAAAATTTAAAATTTTTAAAGTAGAAAAACAAAAAAAAAAAATTTCATCCATGAATCCAAATGCCATACACGAAAAAATTAAATTTTTATTAAACAAAAATGTTCCATTTAAAACTCCTTTATAGATTCGTGATCAGCGGTCAAAAATACTGCAGAAAAACTGCGCCAGAACTCAGATACTATTCTCAGATATCTTCAGTTTCAACTCGATCCGACCACATTTATTTTTTTTTGAAATGTTTTTTATAAAACGTGTGATAAAATGTGCGTGCAACCCTTCTGGCAAGACGGTCTTAAGAAACTATAACTCCGTTCATTGTTCTAACATTTTAATAAAATTTCAAAAATTTCACGGAATTTATTCAGAAAATTAAAAACACAAGTTTATTCATCTAAAACCCTATTGCCCCCTTCAAAGTAATCCCCATCGACTGCAACAAACTTATGCCAGCGCTTGATCCAATCCTCGAAACATTTTTTATATTCGGTTTTCGGTATGTCCATCAGTGCTTCCTGCGATTTTTCCATTACTTCCTCTCGGCTGCTGAAACGCGTTCCCCGTAATGGTTTTTTAACTCGATTGAACAGAAAGAAGTCATAGGGAGCCAAATCAGGTGAATTCGGTGGCTGTTGGATGGTATTTGTTGCATTTTTCGTCACAAAATTACAAATAATGATGGCACTGTGCGACGGTGCATTATCATGGTGCAAAATCCACGAGTTTTCTGTCCACAATTCTGGTCTCTTTCGGCGAATTGCTTCACGCAAAGGCCTCATAACGCACAAATAATACTCTCTGATGGTTAGTTTGCTGTTGTTGACCAAAATTTATTTTACTTTATCAACGTTTTCGTCGGTTTTCAATGTCGATGGTCTGCCACTGCGTTCATCATCTTCGATTGACTCACGACCACTTTTGAACCGCTTGTGCCACTGGTAAACGACCGTTTTCTTTAGAGAATCGTTGCCGAAACACTTTTCCAACATTTCCAACGTTCGCGCACCATTAAATCCCTTTTTTTACGCAAAATTTAATACAATACAATTTAATGAAATTGTAAAAAATCGCCAACACACACATAGATAGATGTACTTTTGGCTACGTAACTTTAGCAACTGTCAAGCTATGATGCTAAGGTTTAGAGGGAATATCAACAACAGATGTACCATCTTAACAAAAAACAGAACTCAAATCGGAACGATGAAAGCGCCACACGGTGGTTATTCCGGGAACTTTTTGATCAAGGTGGTAGTTCAATGACAATATAATCGCATAAAGACATTTTTGAAAACTCGAATTTTTAAACTCTCTATACTGAAGTTATCGCTTAATATTAATGACAAATTTAATAATGCTTTTACAGTTCTACTTCCTTAAATGCTTCCTTGATTTTCAATTCGAAACGATATTTTTTTTATTACAGTAGTTATATTTAGTAGAGAAGACCCAATAGCCAAACTCAACTTATATAGCCCAGTTTAATAAATTTTTTTTTTTTTTGCTTATGCGGATTAATGAAAACATTGACAATTTCACAAATAATCAAATAAAATTATATTATTAAAATTTACAATATTTCCACCTGCTTAAGTTAATCTAAATCAAAATTTACCACAAAAAAAATAAATTTATACCAATGAATGACGGAATTTTCATTTAATAAAATATTGTTTTACATTATGTAATAAAGCAAATTTCAATGGAAATATTTCATAATTTCATGTGGAAGCACATAGACGCAAGCGGACTAACGGTCGGGGTATTATATTATTGATTTTGTATTGGGGAAAACCAAATGAAAAAAAAACGAAATGAAATCCTATATGTAATTTTTCATACCAACGAAAATGAAATACGGAGTGGAATAATTTTAAAGAATTCAGAAGCTCAGAAATGCAGTGTGGAAAGAAGGTACAACAATTTCGGAATAAATTTAGAGAACACACAATGGTCGTAAAAATCTTATAACTGTTGCGATTTAAAAAACCAGAAAAATAATATGATGGAAAAATACATCCAAATAGTATCAATTGTACAGACATTTGAGGTGATCATAAACTTAGAAACACTCTCACAACCAAAATTCTATAATACAGATATAATATTATATTAAAAGCAAAAGTACTTATGAATAATGTTGTGATGAAAATTATAATACTTTATGTTATAACTTGATTTCACAAATAAAAAATATCTTGCAGATTAAAAGTTCTTTCTGTTTTGTATATCTGTTTCAAAATATATGGAATAAAACTCATTTATGGTTTCATATTTCAAATACAAATATCTTTCTTCATTCTTAAAAGTTCCTATTTTTCATTCCAATCAGAACGAAACATTTGAGAACTGTGTTTTTTTTTTCATTCCATTCCATACCTATTGATCTCTGTGAAGCATTTAAAAATACGGAACAAAAAAGTGTAAAAGTTGTATTTTTAAATTTGCATATCTGTGTTCATAAAATTTGAATTAAGTTGATTGGAAAATTGTAAAAATTTTTGATCGATTTACGTTGGAACTGCCCTGGAATTGCCATGGAAATTCTATATAATAAAACTTTTCTGATTATGAGCGTATAGAAAATTTTCCCTGCGTGCCCAAAATTAAATTAAAACTATGTAAATTACTAATACTTATTATTATATTAACTTTGTTTACAACTAAACACATAAATTTGCAAAATTATTTATTTTTTTTTTTATTTTTGAACTTTCCCTCTTCTAGGTTACCAATATTATTAAATAATAATAATAATAATCATATATCTACTTGTATATGTGTATGTAAAGTTTCACTTGTCCTTTCCAACTTACAACACACCCAACTATCCAAAATAAAATATTGATAATATTTCAATATGCATCAAACGAAATCAAAAAAGGAGAAGACAGACAAAGAGACACAGCGTGCAAATTATATAAAAAAGTTATACAAAAATCGAGTGGTTACGTGGTGAAGTTTTTGTTTCGAGAAAATTATTAAACTGCATACTTGTATTTCAACAATTTATAAATTTTATTGAAATAATTTTTTTTTTCTTCATCATCTTCTAATTGTTTACTAGAGATTTATATACTTTCTACTTATTTTATTTTTGAAAATTTTAATAAAACATTTTTATGCATATCGCGAAAAATGATATGCATACGGAATTGAAATCAAATTGATTTTTGTATTTTTTCTTCTACATTTACTAAATGCATTTCTAACCTTTTTTTTAATATTACATTAAACTTTTCGCAGAGGTAGTAAATATTATTTGCTACTATTTGCTACAATAAATAAAAACAAATTTTAAACTATATTTACCAACATATAACGTAACTACTAATTGAGATTTACAAATAGTTTTTATTGAAATTGCATGAATTTTTTTGTTTGTCTTTTACTATTTATTTATAAGCATATACATATATGATATTTTATTTATTTACTATTTTGCACACATATCTACAATTACGGATATTTATGTATATCTGCCCTGCTGCAACTTTTGAAACTAAATTTTATGATTTAATAAATATTCAACAAAATGCATACCATTTTCCTTTCCCTTATCAATTAATTTACGTATGCAATTACAAAATGTTAAACATTTTTTCTATAGCAAAAACAAAAAACGTTTACTATTTTATTGCCTTAATATTTATTTTTATTTTTGTTGTAGAACAAGCACAATAAATATATAAAAATATCTTCTTTTTTTTTTTAATATTTCCAATAAAAAATAAAAATATCTGAAATTAAAACAAATAAATAAGACATAACTATATATCAATTCGATTTGCGAAATAAATTAAAATATATTTATTTAATCTTACGTTTATTCTTTGAAAATATTTGAGATTGAAATGTTATTTACCAATTATTTCACAATTTATTTTTAATTACGCAGTGCGACAGTAAATTTCAAATGACGAATGGAAAATTTTTTTTAGGGTAAATCGGGGTCGCTGATTCCAGCTGTTATTTAAAACTGGCATTAAAATAAAATATTTATATACTTATTTTTGAAATTTTTATTTTTTAGGCCAAATAAATTTTGATATTCAAGGATCCTAACTATTTTACAATGAGAGATATTTTCTGCGTAGATAGTTGGTTTTTCGTCTAACTGTTAATTCAGTAATTATCAAAAGATAGATACTTTTAACGTTTAGTTTGTAAAAAAAATAAACTTAGGCGGTTATAACCTTTGGTGATTCCAAATACATTTTAATTGAAAATGTTGTCGTCAAAGACTGTTTGTTGTTTTTTCAATGATAAATCCAGTATAAAGCGTTATAAAAAAAAATTTTAGTCTGCCAAAGATTATTTTTTGGGAACAAGTTGAACTTAGGTGGTTTTGACCTTCAATGACATGAACTATTTTTTGATGGAGAATATTTTTTTGTAAAATTTTTTTTTTTTTTTTTCCTACAATTAATTCAGATAATCACAAAAAAAAACTTGTTTTTCAAGGGTTAATTTCTTAAAAAAAGTCGGACCTAGGTTATTTTGAACTACTTTTAGATGGGGAACATTTTTCACCTAAACCCAGTTGTAAAGTCATATGTCGAATAGTGGCTTCAGATAACACCCAAAAGGGTGGCTTGGTAGAGTACTACTGTCTAAGTAATTTTTTGAATTTTTTCCCTTCCGTGATAAACAACTTTCTCTTAGCAATGAAATATGTACAATAGAGCGGGTCGGTCCCCATACAAAAAAAAAGTTTAAAAAGTCCACCCCATATTTGAAAGCGTATGTGGAAAATATCGCGAAACCAAAACTAAATTTTTTTTGGACCACCCTAAAAACAGCCAAAATGATTTTTTCATCATAACTTTAGTATTTGATGTCCGATATTCATAAATGATATATTGTTCTAAACGTCTTGACAAGTGCAACATTTCCTTAAAAGTTATTCATCTCCAAAGTAAAATTTCACTCGTGAAGTTTGTTACTCAAAGTTCTACCCCCCTAAATGCATTTTTATTTTTCACCAAATTAAAACCGTTAAAAAACCATTAAATTCTTGCCCAAGAAGTGTTCAATTAAATCCATAAACAAACCAGTTATAGCTAGTTAGATTTTTTATGCAATTCTAATTTACATTATTTCTCATAATATTCAATTGTTCATATGAGGCATTCTTTTACAAATCGAACACTTTTATTGGTCAACATTTTTGATTTGCTTCAAATTTTTTTACGCGTATATAAAATAAGTGGACTTGTAGTCCGCCATCTTTTGTTTTCTATCACTATTTTCGAAAATATACAGAGGTAAAGTTTAAGTGATTCGCCGATTATAGCCTTTTTCAAGTGATAACTCCACTTCTGTTCATCGAGTAAAATGAACAACCATTTTAAAGGTATTGAAAATCTCTATATTAGTGTATTATTAGTTGTGAAAATTGTTTCAGAAAAGTATTTGTTATTAACAATTAAATAATTGAAATTCAGTTTATTATTCGTTCGCGATGAAATAAAAATTAAAAAAAATACTATCGTTTTCCTCGGAAAATTTCCTATAAATTTTTTCAGAGTGGTAAATTCATATTGGCTATTTAAAATTCATTAATTACGACGGGAAAATGCGCTTCGCGACGCGTAACGTGGCATTGAGCGAATTCAAAATACATTCAATCTCTAAACATAACTAAGTTGCGGAGGCTAAGAAGTAAATACACTAAAAATATAACATTTGGCTATTATTAATTCAATAAATAACTTGAAACATTACTGGTAACGGCAAAAGTAACGAAGAAGTTGAAGTGATGTGAGATCAATAGGGTAACCTACATGCTATGTTGAAAGAATTAAATTTATTGAGTATTGTGCAAATTATTTATTTTATGACTATGACTTAGGCTTTTATTGAAAAAGAATGTTTTATTTTTTTCCTGGCATATAACTCAATAGCGGTTATTCTATATTTAAATTCAATTTTCAATAATCACTGATCTTTACTTTGGCTCTTAAACCAACTCTCTTGTTTATGATAATTAATTTTGGAAAAAATGTGCAAAAACAGCTTAAGTCATTAGTAACAGGCTATTTTAATAAAATTAAATTCTATGGAAATATTTTCTTAAGTATATTTTGGCGCTTATTGTAAATGTAATGGAGTTTCATTACGACTTAAATCAATATGTTTCTTTTGACATCATTGTAAAAAACATTGTTAGAGGAATTGGAATTTCACGTAAATATAAAGTTTTGTTAGTAGAATATTGTAGCATACATACATAAGTCAATTCTTTCTTAAGTTGACTTAGACTGTTATTACTTGTGACCACAGATTTGAAGAAAATGTAGCAAACGCCACTAAATCATTTAGTCAAAATTATTTATTTTATCGGAGCATTAAAATGTATAATTCCTTGCCTAATTTAATTAAGAATCAGGAATCTTTTTTAAAGTTTCAAAATTTGTTAAAAAAAATTATGTAATAGAAAAATTTGGATGCTGTATTCGTTAGAAAATCGTTAAATATATAAAGGTTAGTTGAATCAATCTATTCTGAAGGATATTTTATAACTACTACAACGGAAAGTTTTTAATGTAACGCAGGATGAAGAATTTATTGAATTAATAATAGTCGAATGTTATATTTTCATTGTATTTCTTCTTAGCCTCCGCAACTTAGTGATGCGGAGTGATTGAATGTATTCTGAATTCGCTCAATGCCACGTTACGCGTCGTGAAGCGCATTCTTCCGTCGTAATTAATGAATTTTATATAGCCAATATGAATCTACCACTCTGAAAAAATATATTTTCTATAGGAAATTTTCCGAGGAATACGATATTATTTTTTTTAATTTTTTATTCCATCGCGAACGAATAGTTAACTGAATTTCAATTATTTGATTGTTAATAACAAATACTTTTCTGAAACAATTTTTACAACTAATAATACATAAATATAGAGATTTTCAATACCTTTAAAATGGTTGTTCATTTTATTCGATGCGATGAATAGAAGTGGAGTTATTGCGATTGAAAAAGGCTATAATCGGCGAATCACGTAAACTTTACCTCTCTATATTTTCGAAAATAGTGATAGAAAAAAAAAAGATGGCGGACTACAAGTCCGCTTATTTTGTATAGGAAACGCGTAAAAAAATTTGAAGCAAATCAAAAATGGTGACCAATAAAAGTGTTCGATTTGTAAAAGAATACCTCATATACCAAAATTTTGAATTTTGGCTCCCATAGCGGAGATTCCAGACGTGATATGGAGAATCTGAGTACACGGTCAGAATCAGCGACCTCGAATTACCCTTCAAAAGCTCTCCATTCGCCATTTGATTTTGTAAAGCGTCAAATTGTTGTACAGTGTTATTATTTAATAAATTTTAATTCGATTGTCTTTATCCAGTTACGATTTGTAAATGAACTTATGTCTAAGTTCGAGTAGTTGGCTGCTCGTTTAGTGATTTGTTATTTTTACCCACTCTTTCATTTGGGATTGTAAAGGAGCAAAAAATAGTTCGTGAAAATTTCTGGAGGGCGAAACGACCACTAATGTATATTTCGAGAAAACGTTTAGATCGGTCTAAAGTTTGATTTCCAGTCGAAACATTTTCCAGAAGTTTAATATTTTTTGCGTTTCTTTTCATTAAAATGAAACATCTGCGCGCTCTCCTCAAAAAATAAATAAAAATTACTTAAGAACTATTTTCGGTTGTATAAAAATTCGTTTAAATTCAATTTATAGTATGCCAAACATCACTTTGAAAATTAGCACCACAAATCTTCTTTGAAAAAAAAATGTTTATATTAAGTGACAGTATGATGTGATAAAAGTAAGTTGTCAAAACTTCAACCTTCAACAAAAAAAGATTTCTACATTGATCGGGGGGTTTCTTTGACTCCTTCATACTTGAAACACTCATTTTGGTTTCTCCATTACACAGTGCAACAAAAAATGAAAGAGATTTTCAACCGACGCGAAGAACCAACAAAAAAAATTTGTTTTTAGAACAATTAAATATATATTTTTAAAATTTTGTTGACTCCATGTGATTGAACCTCGGGTCTGTAGTACAAGTAATTGATTTTCTAATGTAATTACTACAACAAACGATTCCATTATTTGCCTACGTAATGTGAGGGGCTTGGTTCTAATGCAAGAAACTCGGTTTTTTTATTATTCTTGAAAATGTGTACCTTATGGGTCATTCCGATGTTCTAGGACCGCTCATACAAAACACAAGAAACATTTTCTCTTCAGACAGTATAATAATAATAATAATATTCTCAACATCTTTCGCAAAATTAGACACTATTGTATTGTTGGAGAGGTTAATATTAATTGTACCGCGACCTGTAAGATCTATTTTACGTCCTTCTCCTCTATCTAGTCTAAGCTCCTTCTTCTCCATCTAGTTCAACTTCGTTTCCATTGATACAATTTGGATTAGACGGTTCAGGCACAATTATTTTGAAATTTTTTCCTCCTTCAAATACATTAAAGCCGGGAATGGATCTTTATTGAAAGAAGACTCTCCAAAAAGAAGACTCTCATTCAATGTATGATAGAAAAAAACAGTTTTCATTCTTATTATGGTATTGAATTTCTAATATATAGTTTTACCTCAAAACTTTTATTGTTTAAATTTGTTACATCAGTAGAATTAAAGCCTATTATGTTATACAGCAACATTTAATATCGTCTTAAAAATAGATGAAGCGGTAAAAGTAAGTTGTCAATAACTTCAGTAACCACAATGATCAATTTTTTTGTTAAAATTCTAAGTGAATTGATCTTCAATAGAGCAAACTGGTTTTTCATATTGATCTGAAATATGTACTTTTTTCAAAGTATTCTTTACAAATTTTGTGGAATTTTCAATTATTTTTGGAACATAATATGAAACACTGACTTCCAAATTAATGATGCCAGTGGTTTTTTTGGTCTTTTTCGCCTGTGGAGCCCTTTCCGATTTCGCGGAGCTCTTAAGATAAAGTCGTAAATGAAAGTTTAGACCCTTAAACATATTTCAATTTATTTTTAATAAAAAGAAAGCAAAACATTGCAAATTAACTTCTAAAAATGTAACATATTACCGCCGAGCCCCTGGAAAGTTTGGCAGAGCCCCGAGGTTCCATGCAAGATAGTTTGAAGACCAATAGACTACGTAATACCATTTTATGATGATTCAGAAGTTTCGTCGTGATGATTATAAATTGTAGTTTTTATCATTATGAACACATTCCGATAATTTTTGAAAATTTTGATTTGTGCGCTGTGGTTTTAGAAGATAAAAACATTACCAGCTTTTAAAGCTTAATTTTTTATATTATAAAAATAAAACCATATTAGTTTTCACTTCGGAAAAACCAACGCTGAGAAATCGATTTAGAATCAATTTTCTTTTCTCTATTCCCTGGTTCCGATGTTTCTGCCGAATTATTTTGTTAAAACAATGAGATTTTAATCGTTCTCCGCACCTTAAGTTTTTCACTATACCGTTTCTAGTAAATTGTTTAATTATCCTGTGTTTATTTCACTTTGGAAGCTATAGAAATTTGTTTTTCGACTTTTTTTTTAAACGTATGTAAAAGAAGAATTTTCTTTATATTTATAGCTCGTTCTATTTTCTAAACTTAATACGAACTATTGGTCTACGATATAACTTAAAAATATCATTCATGATTCATTTTTCAGTTGATACAAATTTAATAACTTTTAAGCGTAAGCATTTCTATATACTTAAGGTATTCACAAGCTGTCGTATACTCTTATATAATCATAATGTGGTATAATTTTGTATGAAAAATGGGGGAATTTATGACAGATGAGAGATACCGAATAGGAGACCTCGTGAATATCCTAACTATACATTTTTATATTCGAAGTTGTATTTATTTTTTTATAATAAGAAAGTAAGTTAGCTCGTTAGAAATTCGTATTCCCCTAATACAAACACATGGTGCACGCATATGTGATTACGTTGACACATTTTGAAAGCTAAGAGCATATGTACGCCGCACTTACTGTTGGCATTTAAATTCAATGAAAACAAGAAGCCGCAGACAGGAGATGTGCATAAAAAAAGTTAACTGCCTAACGATTTTTCAAGTTGTTCAACCATGTCTTTTTTTTATCATTCAATTGAAGTACGTGTCAGTGAAAGATTTCTTTAGAATTTAATGAGTGTCAGAGGGAAAGAAGTTGGGGTAGAATGTCACTTGCTCGTTTATACTGTTATAACAACTAAGAATGTGTGCTTTTATGAGGTGAAAATTTGAGTGGCATTACACGAATTTGAAGTATTTGCTGTAGATGATAATAAGCATGTGTGTTCGTAATTTTTCATAAACCAACAACCAACAAATTTTATGCAAATTCTTGTAAAATAACATAATAATTCAATTTGTATTACACGAAATTATAACATACATAGAAATTATGGCTTAATTTTAATGGGTCCGGTTAGATGAATTATACTTTTCAGCTTTTTACAGCTTATAGCTTCAACAATTTTATGTGTAGTTTTTCAATCAACATTATTATACTATTTATAACAAGCTGTGCTATCTTTTCTGTAACTAATATGAAGCGCTTTAATGTGCGTCTAATAAGTTGAAGGCAAACATCTCTCAGATACACATTAAAGCATTTTATATAACAGCGAGACACTTAGAGCAGGTTACTCCATCTATAAATACACATATTGGCTTAAAGCTGAATTTGCCGAATTACTTTGACCGTAAACGGCATTTAAAGGTAGCTGGTGACACCTGCCTCTAATAGCCTTAAAAATCACACCCAACATTTCATTGTATTCGTATTGTATTGACCAGCAAAACAAAAGAACTACATACATACTTACATACTTAAACATATAGTTTTTTTCGCTTAAGCTGTCGAATTATTGTCATTACGCTCTGCCGCTTCCAAACAAATCTAACCCGTGACCGTTTTTTATTTTTCTTTTTGTTTTTTTGATTCGCACATTTATTAATCAAAAAATATAAACATCTTACCTTACGACCTGCTCATTTGTATAACTAACTGCTGCATTTACACTCAAATCATCTATCCGCAACATATTCATAATATTTTCATGCCAATTGGAAACTCTCTGTTGTTGTGCACATTCTGTTCCGCGTGCGTTATGCTGCCAAAAACAAAATACTGCACCTGTCTGATCGAAAACCCTGCAAAATCCTCGAATACTGAACCCTGTGCCTGTATTTATGGCTGAATATGTTTCTTACCCCGAACCCCGTATTTTCGACTGAACCTGCAACTGAACCTGAATTTATTTCCTCATCCGCTACCGCACCTGTTCCTGTACCTGTACCTGTTCCCACATCTTTTACCTCACCATTTCTCACAACATTATTCAAAACAATGTAACTCAGATTCCAACAATGAAAGCTTGCAACCACAATATGCTGAAGATGGCTACATTGAACCTGGTACTTCTGCTCCTCCTGCGGGCTCAGATTATTTTGACGAAGATCATGAAATAACTGAAGCCAGTCGCCTGAATCGTATGAGTGCTGCATGGCCACCGCCAAGAGATGATAGTCATTGTACGCCTACTGCGGCGCCACTATATATAGCTCCACCGGAGACGCAACATGTTGTAGCAAGACCTATACAAAATCCGCCCCCACCACTGGAGCAATTGCAGGAGCAACGAACGCAGTATCAACAGCAAATGCAATTCCCGCAAGAACAACTAACACAACAACAGTTGCAGCAGCAACAACAACATTGGCAAAGCAAATCCGCACCACAATTAACCAGCGAAGTGCAACCTCTCGAGATTGAGTCAAGTTCGGAGAGCTTTACTTCAACTTGCACCACAACGACTACAACGTCGGAAGAGTATCAGCGCATGTATGCCGCACAAGTGCAAGCATATCAAATGCAACAGGCCTATGAACAATCCGGATCTGAACAAGATTATCACATGGATATGGAGGTCGCTGCAATGCAACAGCAGCAACAAAGCCTGCAGTTGCAGCAAGATGAGTCATATCTTAGCTCGACCGAATATATGTCGGGCCGTCGTAGTGCCCAGGAATGCGTGGTATCTTTGAATGCTCCATTGAGCACATATAAACTGATAGATATGGTAAGGGAGGTGACGCCTAGTCCAGTACCACAAATAAGTACAACGGGGCCCAAATATGTAACATTCGCTGATGAAACTGCAGCGAAGCAGGTGGAGTCTGCAGTGACGGAAAGTTACCAATGTCAAAGTCTTGCTGAATCTCAAAATGTAGCGGCAACAGCGACAAAAGAAACGACGACACAAATTCAAACTGATGTATGTGAAAGTTCTGAAGCACACGCAGAAGATACTTTGGTCCTTGAAGATCGAAGTCATATTCTTGAAACTCAACGCATTTTTCAGCCCACACCAGAAATAAAATTTGAAATTGCACCAGTGCGCCAGATACCTCCAACGAAAATCCCAAATCCTATGCCAAAGGAATGGATCAATCCAATGGTTCGTGTCTTGACCACTGCGCCCGATACACCTTTTCATATGGTCGAATGTCCATGTCCGAAACCATGTGACTGCAAATTCGAGGCGGAACCAGAAGGTCAAGCCCCGGAACCTAAGCAACAACAACCGCCTCCGGAAGTGTTACAAGAGAGGCCGCCTACCCCAGAGACCATTAAAGTTGCTCCGGATATTTTGCGTGAGTCGCCTCCAAGTGGTTCGCGTTTTACCAATGCTATGGTAACAGCGCCAGAATTCCCAATGTTGTTTGTACCACCAGCTTCAGACCCCATACCCTTGCCAGAAGAAACGGTACCATATATGCCACCACCTATTGATATGAAGCCATACCTGCGCGAGGATTATCGCCCGAAGTCGCCTTTTGTGAGCGCACTCACCACCGCACCTGAGAGACCATTTGAGGGACACTTCGACAAGGATGTGCCCATTCATTTGATCGATCTACCCACACCAAAGGAACATCTGACTATGTCTGATGCGTTGCGTACTGCTTCAGATCGTGCATACACACCGCTCGATCCCGAGAATGCCACACACAAAATTGAGGAGCAGGAGAAGGAAAAAGAAAAGAAAAAATATGAATTTCAGGTTTTGGATCGTGAGCAGGAACTGGGCATTACTGCTGCAACTAGTCGTGAGCTAGCCGAAGCTGTTGAATACTACACAACAGAAAAAACGTCGACGACGCGCGGTACTCAACGTAAGTCATCAGCATTTGCGGCAATGCAAGCATTCCAACCATCCCGTGAACCTTTAACTCCTGGAACCCCACGTAATTCAGTTATTTCCCTTTCCACACAAGAACACGAACCCGATCTTGATTATAAAAAATTTTGCAAAGCTAAAGAACGTAATCAAAAGCGACTCGACTACTTCCACAAAAAGGAAGAAGAATTGCTGCAACAGCAGCAATCTATCGATCAATGTCAAAACACACAACAACAAGAACAAACAACTAACACATGTTGTCAAGCATCCTCGTTATCTTCCTGTAACAAAGAAAGCTCTTCCTCTAAATCCTCTTCCACAGTCCAAGAAATGTCCAACACCACCACTACATATGCTTCCACCAACTCAGCAGCTCAAGCTTCAAGGTCTTCCATCTCCGCCGCGTATGGCCAAACTTCCACTGACGTGCTGAAACTAAACGTGCGTGAGATCATTCAAGAGACAGCTGAAGAACTTGAGCACTCTGACGTCCTTTTCCCACCACCATCACCGCTTAATCATCTCAAGGGCAAATCCGTTTCATCCGGCTTACACAAAGCAGACACAATACCAAAATATCAACGCAATTGGACCGTATTACCAACACAAAGTCCTGTACGCACTCCGGAACCACAAGAGCTTCGTGAGAATGTACCACTTGCCTTTGTAGATGCACCACCCCCCAAAACACCCACCACTGCTGTAGTTAGCTCAGCTAGCAATCCTGTACATAGACCAGTGGCACAATTATCAACACAATCGAGCACTCACCATCAACAACAACAAACGGTCACTGCCGCCCATAGTTCGATCACAAGTACGACTTCTGACTCGAGCGCACAGCAAAGAGTCAGCGAACAAAGGCGGCAGCAGCAGCCGTCATTCCAAACACCAACAATCACTCCTCAGCAACAGAAAATTAAACCCGTTGTGCCCATTATTATAGAAGATCATTCGGGACCAGTAACAATGGCTTTCCAATCGCTGGACGAGCATATGCAGCCAGATCACTCACAGACACCATCCCGGCCCTACACGCCATCGATGACGAATAAGCCAGCACCAATAATACCGTTCTATCAAACAACTGAGAAGCTCTGCTTTGACGAATGCCCAGCAACACATGCACGTGCCTACGATCGGCGTTCGGCATCACCGTTCCCAGATCGTGCACGCTCCCCGGCGCCTGGACCACCACCAAATCCACTATCAGCCATACGCGCACCTCGCATGAAAGAAAACGAATTATCGCCAATGTCGCCACGTGTGTTGCAAGCCGGATCAATCACAACCGGACAAAGCTATTTGGGCGCGCAGCATGCGCAACAACAGCAAGGTCAAGTTCTATCGCACTTTGAGACCTCTAGCCAAGCAGCTATGCAGAGCCAATACGACAAACCGGAAACTTTTGAAGAACGTAAAATTGGTGACTTAACCATACAGAAGCGAGAGAAAGAATCACATAGTGCAGAGCAGAAGCAATCGAGTATGCAAAGCCAAACAAAAACACAAATTGGTAATACTCAAGTTGAGCGTCGACGCAAAGTTACCGAGGAGTTTGAGCACACTTCAAGTGCCAAAACGATTGAGATACGAACTGGTTCGACATCGACACAGCAGCAACAGTCATCTACCGAACGTCGACAGTCATACGGCAAGACTGGCTACGTCGCAAATCAAGCGAGACGACTCTCCGGTTTGGAACAGGAAATTACAAATCTCACAAGTCAATCGCAAGCGATTAGCGCACGCGCCGCCACCTTAACGGATACAATATTTCCGCAACTCAAATCCCCGGAACCACAATCGAAATTCCCACTTAAACCAATACTACCTCCTCACGATGAACCTACAGCCCCCAGCTATATGCTTTCTTCATCAGCTGATAGCAAATTGGTTACTGGTCCACCGCCAGGCTTCCAGAAGCAACAGCAACAGCAGCAAAAACAATTGTCAACTGTTTATGGATCATCGTTGGTTTCATCAACATCGTCATCGGTATCGCAGCAGCAACAGCAACAGAAATCATTAAGTGCATTCTCAAGCAGCACTACTACTGCTACCTCATCATCATTATTACAATCATCGCAAGCTAACGCCGTTAGCGGCAGTCTAACCAAAGCTTATGCTACTAATAATAATAAATCAATGGCTAGCTCGACAAAAGCCACCGCCAGTGGTGTTTGTCCAGTAACGGGCACATTCTGTCGCCCCGGTCATACTTGCTGCAAGCAGCAACAATTGCAAATTCAGCAACCAACATCATTTGCTGGTACCACTAACAATATCAATAATAATAATAATAACAATTGTAATGCATATCGGCCGAACGCTTCTACTACAGGTAATTTGGATTTAAAGCCACCATCGCAAGCTAACGCTGCTGCTGCTCCAAGCGCTTTCGCTGCAGCTGCACCGCCGCCAAAACCAGCAGCTGCCGCTAGTACTGCTAGTGCGCCTCCATCTGCGCCATCATCATTTCCGCCAAATGTAAGTGATATATCTACTAATGTTGGTGGTTCTTCAGGTGGTGTCGGTGGCAAAGGAGTATTCGGTGCTACCTCAGCTCCAAAGCGCGGACGTGGCATCTTTAATAAGGGCGTTGCACCCGGTGTACGTGTACCACTTTGCAACAGTTGCAACACTCAAATCAGGTGAAGATGAGTTCAAAGTTGAATTGTGTTGAGTTTCGTGTTCGTTTTCGATGTTGTTGATCTCAAAGTCTCTTGCATGTGCAGACTCGATTTGCGATTGATGCTTTTAGAAATTTTTTCCTTTTTTAATTTTTACAGAAATAACTTTATTACCGTTTCGTCAGCAAGCGAACTCGCTTAATCAAGTATTTTTTAGATGTTATTCCCCCACATACATTTAAAAACTTTCCAAATTAGCGAGCTTGCTCACTGGCAAAACAAACACCGCTACCTTTTATTTTGCTTCTAAGTTTAAGCTTAACACTTTTTTGCATGATTTTTGTTGTTTTTATTCTAACCATTTTGCCGTTACCATTTTTTGTTCATGTTTATTGCAGCGCCTTGCTCTAATTCTAATAACGCAAATGCTACACTTCCTCGTAAGCCACATGCCATTGCAGCTAATGCTGATGCTCCAGCAACCATTGGCGCTTACCATCCCCAGCAGGGTGCTACTGAAAGTGACGATGCTACTGCTATGCTCACCGAATCGATTGGTAAAATTAATATGGGTAATAAAATGGATAATTTCATGGCTGAAGCAGGGAAAATTATATCGAGCATGCTGGAAGCGCGTTTGGCTGGCAACAACAGCGGCGGCACTCTCTCTCAGCCACTCTCAAATAGTGGCAGCTCACTGAGTTTGCGTAGCAATAGTAGTTCCAATTTATCAAAGAGTCCGATGGTTGTGCGTAAACGTTTAGATCTAGATGATTTTAAGGACTTGGATCCCACTGAACCGGTAACACTGAAACCGGTCGTAGTTCTACAGCAACAATTCACGCTGAACTCTAACAATGGGCAAGAAAAAGCACAACCGCAAGTACCCCAGACAAAAGTCAATGATTCACTTTTAGCGGAAATGCCAATGAATCATCCTATGGGTAAAGTTTTAGATATATGTGATAATAAGCGTCAAGTGATTAATGGTGCCGGAAGACCATCCGGAAGTGCAAGCACTAGTGGTGACATCGGTGGTGTCGGTGGTGGTATAGTTAGCGTAATGAAACAACAATTAACTCAACCACATTCGCTACCACCACCAATGCCACCACAACAACTACAACAATTTGTTGAAGAAAAAGTTGTGCTTCAAGAAGATTTACTACCTCCCATGGAAACTGTTGTCTATCGCAATAACTCAGATAATCCCAATAAACGCTCAAATAATGCCGGCGTACTCTCCACACACGCCATTGATCGTCGCTCGTACATTGAGCCTAGCACTAGCGCCCAAGCTGAGCAAATTAAAGACGGTCCAGTGTTTAGCGTAAGCGTTAAGGCTTTAGGCGGCGGTAGTTCGAAGACTGATGCAAATGCACCCATGTCTCCCGAAAATGAAGAGATCGTAAGTCAATTGCTAAAAGATGGTAAGCGTCCAATTTGCTGCCAGTGTAACGCTGAAATTACAAAGTAAGTACTCCTTTTGTTTGTTCGGACACTATTTTTTGAAGCATGGAGTTGCCACGCGTAACAATGACTTGTCAGTGTAAGAAGCTCTTTACAGCTTTTGAAATAAGTTCACTCGCTTACTGATGAATCGACTGCGCTTAAGTTTAATTTTTTGAATTTTGTATTGTAATATTTATTAACTAATGTAATGCTTATGTTCCCTTTTCCTATACTAGGGGTCCTTTCATCACCGCTCTCGGTCGCATTTGGTGTCCAGAGCATTTTATTTGCGTGAATGGCAATTGCCGTCGTCCATTGCAGGATATTGGTTTCGTTGAAGAGAAGGGTGATCTCTATTGCGAATATTGTTTCGAGAAGTACTTGGCTCCATCATGCAGCAGATGCGGTGGCAAGATTAAGGTGAGAAAAACACAAATATATGTGTGTATGTAAAACGGAGGACGGTAGAAATATTTGAATAGATGCTATAAACTGGTTTAGTTTTTTTAATTAAATCGGTCAAAGGAAATTTGTGAGCTTGGTTTGGATTATAAACTCTGAAATCATCTTTGCCTCCAATGTCATTTTATGCTAGTCATTTTATGCTATGGAAGTCTTGATCTAGTCTTGAATTATAATATGCTCAAAATTTTTTACTAATGATATTGCACCCGAGTTTAACCTGAATCAGAAAATTTCGGAAAATTGCTATTTTTTCTCAAGCGCATAACAATAAGTGATAGTTTCACCAAATAGACTCTGAATGAAAAATACTATTCACAGAAACATTCACGAAGGATTTTCGGCAGCTCTTCGATATAAAGCACTGTACTCTGTTCAAGTTCACGACAAATTCCGTACAACATATAACAGCTGGCGAGATAAGTGCGAAATATTTCGCGATACATTAGACATTAGGAATCTGTTATCTCTAGTGAAATACTCCCAACATGAGTCTGAAGAGAAGTCTCCAAGATTTTTTTAGGCAATTGCCTAACTTCTCCTTTCAATTGTTTTAACAACTTTGTGGCATGCGGTACCATCTTGTTGGACCCACATATCACTGATGTCAAGTCCTTCCACATCTGGTCAACATGCCACGATAGCGAACTCCATTTACCGTAACATGGTGATCATTATCATCGACCAAAAAATACGGGCCAATCACATTGTGGATGCAATGGAGTCTCTGGGTAGGCGAAGATCTTTATGCAAAAATGACCACAATGGAGACTAAGAGACTCTCAATTCCTGTGAACGGAGTGGAATCAAGTGTTTTGGCACATTTTGAACTGAAGCACTTACCAAGGCCGTATTTAGGGGGGAGGGGGGGTTTGGGGGTTCTGCCCCCCTCGCCCCCCCCCGAAATGTGGAAACTTTATTCTAATTTTTTAGATTAATTGCCAATGGATGGAAAAAAAGTCAAAATAAAATCTATTTAACGATATTTTTTACTTCCATCGGTTTTTTTATCTAAAAAGTCAAATATAAAAAATTAATTTGAAATCTTAGTTACACTATGCGATCAAATCCGATTTGTTTTCTTCGACATGAGGTTTGACTACGGATTCAAAAAGAGAAAGAGATACTGAGCACTCCTGCATTCATAGTTTTTCTGGGTCAGTAACTGTTTTTGATTTAAGGTTTCGTCCTGAATCAGTTTGAAAAGTTTAAAAACTAATAAAAATAGAAAAAATTATCGGATCCTTGTAAAATAAGACTTGCTTGAACCCCATTTTTTTCCTAAAACGTTACGTGATGGGAAGTTTTTGACCTTAGATTCGTGTTCAACGTGAAAAATTCTTTCTTATTAGCAAAACCCATCTTAAAATTAATTTTATAACGCATTATTGCTTAGAGCACCACGACTAGAAAGATCTCTTTCAATGCTGTGACTTCACGAATTCAGGGAATATAAGCCAACCTCATCCGGGTTCCTTATCATTGATAATGGCTCAAATTCCCAATGATGATCATTTGAAAAAAATGAGCCTTTACTATTTTTGGTAATTTTTTTGAGGTTGGGTACATCATCAGAAGTGGGAAGTCAATGAGTTAATGAAATTATGTCCCTCACGATAAAAAAAAATGCACTAGAATGCACATTGAATAATATTTATTTGAAAAAATTTAATTTGATTAGTCTGGGAATTTGCTGTCACTTTTGGCCATTTTTCCTAAAATTTTAATTTTATAGGGTCCATCAAATGTATCATTGATTTAATTTATTGTATTTAAAAATCAATTTGATAAAAATTATTTATGAATATTTTCTTCGAATGCAGACCCCCCGAAAAAAATTTCTGGCTACGGCCCTGGCACTTACGGTTGTCTTACTGACACAGCTACATTCAACAGTGAATATGTTGACTCGAATTTATCCAATATAGCACGCACAGCCTGTCTGATGAGACGATTATTGCGACCGAAAATCGGAGTAAGCGCTCTTAAAGTAGCGACCACCGACTCATAATTTCTGTAGTAATTTTTAATAACTTCCAAACGTTGCTCGTTCGTGAACTTCACCATGATATGTCCCTCGTGAAAAAACCACGAAAGCCGACAAATAAGTTTTAATAATGTTGGTCTAGTGCAGGACCAATAGCATACCCACAAATTAGATAACAAACCATTTGTTTATAACTATGTCATCGGTGCTGGGATAAACGGTACTAGAACGTCAGGAGCATTTGATAATTATTCGACAACGTTTTGCCAGTTTTTGGTATTTGGTTTAAGATCAAATAATGGGATAATGGTATCCGTGGTGAAAGTGGGATAAGCTAGATAGCTGGGAAGAGTGTCTGAGTTCGATACTAGGTACGTCGAAAAATGGAAACAAATAAAATACTGAATTTTCTATGTGGTTGATAATGATAAATCTCCAAAGAAAAACTTTTTATTTCTTCATTCGGATTCAACATAAAACTGTAGGTCCATTCTAGGCCTTTAATGGGCTGTTTTGCCAAAATAAGAATGGGATATATAGTGAGTAATCAAGTCTGAAAATAAATTCGAAAAACTAGCGGATCAGGGTGTTTCAGGGATAGCATTCTTTCTTGAATATGCCAGCCATTATGACCATTCAGAATTAATATGATTTTTGAAGACACGAAAATACCGAAATCTGACACTTTCGCGATCCTTGGATCCACTAATGACTTGAAACATTAGCGGGCCCAGAGATTACGAAAAGGCGGGTCCTTTTACATTTATATGGAATATTTATCAGGAAGGAAGAGTCCAAGCGAATCTTTATAGGTTGCACGTTGAATCTGTTTCTGCCACTAGAGTTTTTCGATTTTCGGTTTAAAATATGCTGTTTCAGACTGTGTTTTTCCTGAAAGGTTTCGGGTTAAATGTGGTTAATCAAACCCCGCCCTTCGATACACTAGTGGCTTGAAATACTAAATCAGTCTAAATCTAAAGGTTAATTGCTTATCAAAACTTGGGGCCTGAACACTAAAGTGGAAAGAGCGAGATTTGTAGCATTCAAGTTAGTGTCACTAAAAAAACGTTCAGCCGGCAGGGTAAATCAAATGGTGAGAAATTGAGGGAATTATGTACATGAAAAACTTCCGGACTACATTAACTTTTGCAAGCATAGCTTTAGAGCTCTTACAATTTACTTATAGCTAAGCAATAAATTCTTGTTTCCTTACTTACAATTATTTGTTCTTTCCTTTTTTTTTTCAGGGCGATTGCTTGAATGCCATTGGGAAGCAATTCCATCCAGAATGCTTCACGTGCGGTCATTGCGGTAAAGTTTTCGGCAATACACCATTCTTCCTAGAGGATGGCAATGCATACTGTGAGGCCGATTGGAATGAGCTGTTTACAACAAAATGTTTCGCATGCGGTTTTCCAGTAGAGGCAGGCGATAGATGGGTCGAAGCATTGAATCACAACTATCATAGTCAATGTTTCAATTGCACTGTGAGTTATAAGATATAAAAATAAAAAAATTTATAAACAAGTAACTATAACTTCTATTTAATTTGTAGTATTGCAAGCAGAATCTTGAAGGTCAAAGCTTCTACAACAAGGGCGGACGCCCCTTCTGCAAGAATCATGCGCGCTAAAATATTGAACACATACTAAAACATGAGGCGAATAAATTGTTGCTCAACATCAGGGATCACACGCATATTACAAAAACAAAACAAAAAAATAAAAAACAAAAAATGGAAAAACTAAAAAATCTAAAAATCAAACATGAATATATATAAAATAATAATATTATGAATATTTAACCATAACTAAAAAAAAAAAAACAAAATCAAACACTTAAATATTTTTTTTTTTTTTTGTCATTTTCATTTAATTTACTTTCGAAATTTGTTTGTTTTTTGAATTTATTTAAAAAAGAAAAATGCTTACTTTTATTTAATTACTAAGAAACGATACATACACACACGACAAAAACAAAATCATAAGCCGACAATATACATACATATATATAGCAAAATATCTATTTACACATCTATCCAACTATCTATCTATCAATTGTAATTGTAAAGAAAAACAAAAATCACAACTACTGATATATTTTTGTAAAAGGCGCTGGCGATTTGGAAGAATTTCGCGCAAAAGGATTTCAGAAATAGAGTTGAGAAGAGGAAAGAAGGAAAGGGAACCCCTATGCCAAATGTCTGCACACATACACATATCTCTCATCCACCTGCGAAATAAGTAGATAGTTATCCTCAAAAGCAAAAACAGCCTAATGCCCGTTAACTAAACTTATATTAATAATTGTATTTATTTAAATGTTTTAAATTCCAAAGTCGCCAGTTTTATTGAAATATTTATACGGAAACTCTTCTACAAATCAAACTTTATGTAAATTAAAAATGTCTTCCTAAATTCATAAATTCAATTATTTATTGTATCGAAAATTGTTTCTAAACTATTTGTAATATTTTGTTGAAAATAATAGTGAACGAAAACGAAAAGTTAATACATATTACATATTTGAAAACAAACACAAATTTTGTGATTTGTCATTTACTTATGCTACAAAACAAACAATTGCATAAACAGCAAAATTATTGAAACTCTTTTCTAAAAATATTGTATGCATAAAATTTTATTCAAATCTTTTAAGTTTACTGTGAGTAATGTAATATTTTGCTGATATCAATCAATAAAAAAAATTTTGAAATCTTTTTCGCGTTAAATGGTAAACTTATTATTATTATTATTGACTGCAATTTTAAATAAATTTCAAACAAAATTTGCAAAAATAAGCAATCTGGTTAACTGGAGAATCGAACATACTATTTATACATATAATATATACTCAGCAGGGCACGAAAAAAAACACTAACATACGGTTCGTTAGTGTTCTGTACTGTTTTTTTACGATATCCGTACGCCTCACGAAGCGTACATCAAAAGAACGCATACATCGCTTCGTAGAGTTTGTGACCGAAGGTGATTTTTTGGCCGTAGCCGAAGCCAAACTTCGGTCATTCCTCTAAGTAATATTGAAAACTAAATTTTTGGCAAGTTGTGAAAATAAATATTTGTTTTTTGTCATATTTTTACTATGGTATTTCAAATTAAGGGGGTGGTTTCCTAAAACAAATCTTTTTTCATTGTAAAATTTTTTTTGTGAATTTGAATTTTTTCGGTAGGGGAATGTGGGGAATGTCGAACCATTAGTTTTAACTGTATTATCAGACATTCGATCCATACGAAACTTTTGCCATCGTATTATTTCAGCTTCATCTCATTTTTTCATTAGCAGTCGAACCGATGAGAAGTATTTTGTGCTCTCTGCGATAACCAAGTGATTTTTCAGATTCCAAAAGTGTTTTTGTGCTTTAAAATTACATTGCTTTTTCACCATTTTTGAGTAAAACCAAGCAGGTAAATATTTTTCAAATCATTGTGTGTGAATATTACTTACAATCAAAAAAGTTTTTTTGCATGAAATTCTGTGACTCATGGGCGGCTATTTTGTAGAACACAGCTTTTGGGAAATGTCGAACCATTTTTTGTGGTCGAACCACTTAGTTTTTGTAGTTTGTCAAGTAGATAATGCACTTTTTATGCTCCTGAATGGTTTTTCATGCGAAATCACAATAAATTTTCAACAAAAAATTAGTTTTTAGTAATTTAACGTCAATATGCCGCGTTACGTTGCAAAACATGATCGATCCGATGTTCACCAAGAATATTTAGCGGCCATAAAGGAGATTCAAATCGGCAATCACTTGCGATGTGTACACATGACTGGTGGCTATTTCACATGCAAAAACTGCGACTTCGAATAAATAACATGGATTTTTCCTCTATATTTTTCATTCAAATCTCTTGTTTTTTCATAACGAAGTCATAAATAAACTTTTTACATCAATATTTGTTCGAATTTTCTCAATTTGCAAAGTGGTTCGACATTCCCCACGATTTTTCAAAATGACAAAATCGAATATTTTGGTATAACGCTTAAAACTTTACAACAAATTCGAATTTTTAAATTCTGAAACTACCAAAACGTGGCATTTTGATTCTAGTTTAATTTCCATTTTTCAAATTTTGAAAAATTACGATTTTAGGGTGAGTTATCAGTTAAAATCAAAGTGTGGTTCGACATTCCCCATATTCTCCCACATAATATTAGAGGTCTCAGGGAAATAAATTTTTTTGTATAATGAATGCAACGATCTATTCTATAAAAAAAAGTTCCAACTGGTTTTTCTCAAAACAACGTTTTTACACCTGGTTGACATGATTTGATAAAACAAAATTGAAACCGATTAGGCTCAAAACTTGGAGCTTATTCTACACGAGAATATCTATCGCCGGAACTAGCGTTAGATTATTCATCCATATTTAAACATCTTAATAAGCAATTAAAGTTGAAACAAGATTTTCAAAAGTCCGCCATTTTTTCCTATAGCGGAAATTCTATATTTAAAAAATCGACTTGAATTTATACTCTGAGATACCATATTTCAAAGCCGAGATATCATGTCAACCAGTTATAAGCAGGGATCTGTGGAGGCGGCTCTATCAAAAAAGACAATCATCGAGACCTCAAATGTTATATACGGAAAAACTTAAAATTCACAAAAAAAATTTACTATGAAAAATAGTGACAACCGCCTTAAAAAAGCTGGTGTTCTCATTTACCCCTGGATTTTAAAAATAATTGAGGGAAGTGAAAGCAAGACCATGGTAAATGTAAATACCAATTTGTTAGCTTTTAATGTGTTTAAAACGCGGGTTATTTTTGAAATATCTTATGTTTTTTAATAATAATGCTAATTTCCGAAAGTTGAAAGGGTGTACCAAAACAAAATTTTTTTAATTTTACAAAATATTGGTGTAAAAAAGCAGAAAATGCTTCTCTTTACCCTAATTGACCCTAATTTTATTAAATATGGCTGATTCCAGAAAAAAATTAGTTAACCAACACGCATGCAACCTTTCTCCATTTGCGATTTTCCACAAGCTAACAGTTTTTCCCCCAAAGCGGTTTTTACTGGCCCAAATACGCATTTGTCCAATGGTTGCAGCTTATCAGTAAGATGGCTAGGAAGACGAATTAATAACGCTTTAGTCCTCAGAGTTTTCTCCACTATATGAGCACTTAAATGACTGCAATTGACGTCGTATACCAAAAACGCTGCTTGCTCGGAACCACGTCTGTCACGAAGGTTTTTAACAAACGGAATAAATCCATCTCATTGCTAGTTGAAAAATTGAGGCTCTTCCACCCACCCATTTCCTGACGATGAATACAGGGTTCCAGGGTTCCAATTTATGAATACGACTAGAATCATGATGAAATCCGCTTTCATGATTTTCCTCATATTCATGAAATAAACATAAAATAACAATAAAATAACGACAAATTTAAGGAAAAACATCAACGAATCTAGTTCTTTACACTTTAAAATTGATAAAGAAAATTAAAAGATTGTATTATAGTGCGGACACAAGAGAGTGAATTTCAGACAAATTTAGCATTTCGTTGAAATGCGGAATTTCGCCATACAAAAACTGTCGAATGAAATTCTGCATTTCAACAACGAAATGCACTTGAAATACAGAAAGTAACTAGCAACCCTCAAACATAAGATTGTAAAAACAGCAAAAATTTAAGATCTATTACATTTTGTTTGCCATTTTGTTTTCATAATAGCGGCTCTTTTAATATTTATTAAGTGAAAAAATTACCCATAATTGTTATATAAATTCGAATTTAAAAAATACATATACACAAAACTAATTTTCACTTTTAGGGCACACGTTCTCTTTACGTCTAAAATTTTCAGTGATATTTGACCGGTGTGTAAGATAGAGTGGCGGCAATTCATATTGCATTTTGGTTTGTTTTTGGACCATTGCAGTTTATTTTGCAAGGATAAAATAATCGCCGTTTACAATTACCCCAACTGACCCTACATTTTGTTAATTTATTTTTAATTAAGTAGTTTTCCAATGCAGTTTTTAACGCTGATTCCAAATATGAAAAGTTATGGATACCACATACAAATATATTAATTTTTTGATATTCTAAATACTTTGACGTACCCTGTTGTAATTCAAAAAAAAATTTTTCATTGCATACCCTGAGGACGCTCATTTTAATCAACTAGTCTTAGCTTTACACTTTAGCAACATTATTATGTTGCTAAAGTATTGTTATATATACAAATATAAGATGCCGGTAACTTTGGCAACATTTTGCTAGGTTTTTTTTTAATTATATATTATGCCAGAAGAATAACAAAAGTTTGTAGAAAAAAATAGCAATTCTTCAACTACTTGCAATATGTTTATTAAGCTTATCTATTTTAATAATAAAAATAATTTAAAAAAAAAATATTTTTAATATACCACGTTTTTAAAATGGACTAAAAAGTATAAAATAATTTCTCACATATAGATTCCTTATCCCATACAGATTGTCTTGTAAATTTGTAACTGTGAATTTTAGTAGGACGAAAATACTTGTATGATTTAAAACAACAAACGTGGTTCGTATGCAATAGAAAATTGATGGATGAATAGTTCACCGAAATGGCTAGCAATTTTATCTCTATCCATATGCGTCCCACGTTTTACGTTTTAAATCATACAAGTATTTTCGTCCTACTAAAATTCACAGTTACAAATTTTCAAGAAATTTTCTGTATGGGATAAGGAATCTATATGTGGTTGTAAATCTGTATGGGGTTAGGAGAAATTATTTTATACTTTTTAGTCCATTTTAAAAACGTGGTATATTAAAAATATTTTTTATTTAAATTATTATTTTTTACTTTTTAGTCTTATGTGTGAGAAATTTTGCAATCGATTTTAAGTAAAGACCAGAGCTGTAAAAGAATGCATTCAATTTAATGGAAGTCATCGCATTTTGATTTCATGAAATCAGTAGAAAAAGATTTAAAAGTTCTTATATAAAATTCATAAAATCAAAACAAAACGTTTACATATTTGTATATAAAGAATATATAAATACTGTAAATGTTGAAAGTTATTTGCTAAAAGAAATGTTAAATATTTATTTCATCAAACACGTCAAACTCGTCCATTCATACATTTTTGTCTGCTGGATTTGTTGACAACCGTCGCTGTCACACCATCGGTATTGCACCTCGCTGCTGTTTCTACGATTTTTTGTTTCGATTCCAGCAAGAGCAAATTGCGATCTCTTTACAATCTATACTCTGTAAGCGGAACAAAACGAAAAGAAAAGTTCGTTATTGTTTGTTTTTGTTCTCTCTCTCTCGTTTGCCTTTGAATTTGTGTATGTATACACATATACATATATTCTACTCCCGCTAAAGCAATGATTTTTACAACGATGAATTCAATGCTTTGATCTATGAAAAAATAGAAAAACTTCCGACGCTAATATTTTAAATATTATTATATTTATATATATTTTAGATACTTCATATTGCATTGTCTTCCAGTTCTGAACTATATTTTAAATTTCAAGTCTCTAGCTCATCGGGAAGTTAGTTTAAAATCGATTACAAAATTTGTACCGAACAGACAGACAGACAGACACCATTGAAAGCGAGTTAATATAAACGTAGTAAAAAGAGAATCCACTACCAAATTTGTTTGAAAAAAAAAAAATTAATTAAAAATAACAAAAATTTATTTAAAGTTTTTGTGGAGAGCTTAGCTTCTTTTTTTCGCGAATCCCAACGGACCCACTTACCAGCTCAGCCGCACGAGAGGCGCATCCGCATAACTAACGTATCGATGCCCGAAACAGACACAGTCCGGACTGCTCTGCATAACGCGACACGTGGAAGGTTAATTGAAACGATCTAAGTGGTTTTCAAAGAACGGCTACAGGTCTTGTAATCATCAGCTGGTGAGGTTAGGTTAGGTTGGAGTGACTGTCAAGAGACACACTTAGGCCTAAACGACCCATTGTGATACCATATAGTT
This sequence comes from Toxonevra muliebris, assembly GCA_963691655.1. Classification (NCBI taxonomy): domain Eukaryota; kingdom Metazoa; phylum Arthropoda; class Insecta; order Diptera; family Pallopteridae; genus Toxonevra; species Toxonevra muliebris. The sequence goes on along the minus strand of OY829328.1, from coordinate 41,255,220 downwards.
GGACCTACAATTTAACGGCGATGTGGCAATTTTTTATCAGCTTGGTGGTTTTGCCACTACCAACCAAGGTGTGCACTTGTACATTTTCTTATAATTCTCATATACTTCATATTGATAGTGAATATATGAAAGTTATGAAAATTAACCACCAGACGAAGACGGGAATCGAACCCAAACCTCGCAGATGAAAGTCTAGTGCACTATCCACTAGACTATCGAGGTCATCCAGCTGGTTAATTTATTTCAAAATTTTAAAACAGTATTTTTAATGTTAAGCTAAGGATCAGATAAATCAAATAAGGGATGAAGGTTGTTGAAGTCATTGCACAAACAACGAAAAGGGTCATTGAGTTTGGCAGGTACTTAGTTTAATCGGTATGCTCAAGGTAACTTCATTTAATAAAAATTGTGAATTAACTATTCAGCAGTTTGGCCAGAAATATGACGTTCAGCATTACTTTTCTGCTCTCTATAGCTGGCAAGTCTAAAAATTTCAGACGATGTGTGTAAGGAGGAAGGTTTTGTAATCCATCCCATAGAAAACTTTTTAACATCAACAAAAGAAACTGTTTGTGAACAGATTACAATCTATCCCCGTAGCAGTTATGTTGAGAACTCCAAACTGGAAAACTGTTACATTTTCGTTACATATGGATCACTAAATTATAATACACTAAATAAGTGCAAATTTTCCCTTAACTTTACTTAAACACATATTAATATGTAATATGTAAAACTCAATTTCTTTAAATTTAAAGATATTAAATATTCTGACACCAACTTGTTAACGCATCAAGATCTGATTGAAGCAAGATTTGTGCCTCTTCAGAATAATGTGAAGTAAAAAGTTTCACATCATCAGCATATAATAAAATTTTTGAATGACGGATAGCAGATGGGAGATTATTAATATAAAAAAGGAATAAAATGGGACCAAGATGATTACCCTGAGGAACTCCAGATGGAACCTCCATACAAGATAAGATAGAGCTCATGAACATCACCTTCTGATTTCTAATACTCAGATATGAACGAATCCATTTAACAAACAGTGGTGGAAAACCAAAGAAATCAAGTTTATCGATCAGCAAATGATGATTCATTACGTCGAAAGCTTTACTAAAATCGGTATAGATGACATCGGTCATTATACTTTATTTTGCAATGAAAAACTACTGCCAGTTAAGTCTGTGAAAACAAATTAATTCATTATGATTAAATATAATTTTAATTTTAATACTAATTATATTAATTATTTCAAAAATTTTAAAATCGTAATCTAAAATTTTCAAACGCCATCAGGGGAAGACCTCGTTAGTCTAGTGGATAGTGCACTAGACTTTCATCCGGGAGATTTGGGTTCGATTCCCGCCTTGGTCTAGTGATTAATTCTCATAACCTTTTTATATTTACTATCGTATGAGAATTATAAGAAAGTGTACAAGTGCACATCTTAGTAGGTAATGGCAAACCCAGCAAGCTGATAAAAAATTACAACACCGTCATTTATAATCGGCGTTAAACTGTAGGTCCAAATATGTGGTAACATAATGGCAGCTCCAATATCATGACAAATTCAATAACTCATAAATATTTCATAATTTTGTACAGATGATTTTTAGCTAAGAATGATAGGGTAAGATATGGAAATGGATATGAACCGCATACGTCGAATTTTTCGTGGCTTTCATTTAGATTGCCTTCAACGTACTGTACAAAAAGTCATAATCTTTGAAAGAAGCGTTATTCGAGATATGTGGCCGTGGAAGTTAACCGATCATAACCAGTGTTACCACTGACTAAAAAAAAAATGTATCACCCTGAAAAGCATAAAAGTGTATCATCTTAAAAAAGAAAAAGTATCAACGTGCCAAAATTTTGATATATTCAACATTTGATGAGAAGAGAATGATTTTGTTAACAAATAACAAGTTATTTTATTAGGTTAGGTTGGAGTGGCTGTCGAGAGACACACTTAGGCCTGAACGGCCCATTGTGATACCACATAGTTGGACCTACAGTTTAACGCCGATTCCGAACGGTGGTGTGGCAATTTTTTATCGGCTTGGTGGTTTTGCCATTACCAACCAATGTGTGTACTTGTACACTATCTTATAATTCTCATATACTTCATATTGATAGTGAATATAAGAAAGTTATGAAAATTAACCACCAGACGAAGACGGGAATCGAACCCGAACCTCCCAGATGAAAGTCTAGTGCACTATCCACTAGGCTATCGAGGTCGTCAAGTTATTTTATTAATACAGAATTAAAAAATCGAAAAAGTTTACTTCAATTAATCGAATTTCACAGAAATAACAAAATGTTTTATAATTTTTGATGTGTAAACATTTTAGCTCACGGTATCGGCAAATTTTTAAATATGTAAAATGTAAGATAACTGTAGCGTCCAGTTCCCCTCTCGCTCGCACTACTGCGCGGCATGACTGTGCTACTCTAAACAACAAAGAGAAGAGAGAAGAGAAGAAGAGAGGGAGAAATTAAAATACGAGCGGAGTTTGTTCGTGTATGTTTCGATCAATTTACTCACACATATATGCGCATACGAAAAAAAAAAGATGTGTGTACATTTATTCGTGGCAGAATTGTTAGTTGGTGTTAAACGTGTGGAGATCGATTATACCATACAAACAGAGAAGTCGCCGTAGCAAACACAGGCGTTTAATAGGTTTTGCATTCGGTTAGTTAGATTGGATTAAAATTAAATATTTTTTAAAATATAAAAACAATACAAAATGATAAGTAATAAGAAATCTAGGTTTCAATAAATGTACAAACAAAATGTAGTGATAATGATAGCAAACCACGGCATTATAAAAATTTTGCTTTGTGCATTAACCTTAGAAAGGCAACACTTTTTTATCTATGTAAATAGCAAATATGTTAAGCAGAAAAAATCAAACTTATTTAGGTATTATAAAATCACTTATTTACTTCAATAAAAATACATTGTTTCTTATTTTTATTAAATGCAGTTAAGGTAAATCTCTTTGCGGTGCTTTTAAGAAGTAGTGGGCTGACTGGTCACCCCTGTTGCTTTTCTAAGGTTAAATGCGGAAAGCGGTTATCGTCGCCTGAGAATTGATTTGGCGTATGTGTTCAAATTCATATACCTATACGACGTTATGTAAAATTTTAAAATCTAATAAAATTTCAAATCGACAAGAAGAAAAACTTAAAGCGCGGAAAAAAAGATGCAATTGCAGTTGCGTATATGCGAACATATCGTGCCCGATGCATTGAGTAAAAGAAAAATGATTCAACTACAACATATCACGATTTGGTGCAAATGCAAAATATTTCTGTTATCACAACAACAAATACGTACGATATGGAACAAAAATTTGCATTTGCATTGATGCAAGGTCATTTGCAATTTATAGTGAAGTGGGCTATTACATAAATGTATATAAATTTTTAAGTTTATAAAAGAATTCTTTTAATTTGAATTATTTACCTAGCATATAGATTATACATCAAATCCCTATAAATGGCTATACATATGTGAGCTTATGTATATGGAATTCAGTTGGCTTAACTGTTTACACATCAAATATCTTGCGTTCCTTGCACACATCCATTTTTTTTTATTGTACCCATGGTAAGACGTCATACCACTGCTCACGAAATCGGCGGCTGAGAGTTTTTCTTTTCGAAGGACTGCCAGTTCTAAAACAAGGCCAAATTAAATATCATCACAAAAACATAATTGGACGAACAATTACGGATTGTCAAAGTCAGAATCTATTTCTGATTCAGCCTCACCTATTGTCTTCTTCTGCGAGCAACGTTTTTGTTGATTTACAGTATACCTGGAATCATAAATATTTATTAAATTTGTTAACATATATTATTTTTTACCTACTTGTCCACTTGCGCAAAAGAAATTTATGGCCCGCAATATCAGAAAAAAGCGATAACGAATGCCGATTCAGTGGGAATAGTGATTCCAATAGTAAAATTGATAACGGAAATTGTCACACGCAAAAACTTTAACTTGTGGAAACAAAGTTTCCAATTATATAGGGTTAAAAACACGGAATATAAGACATTTCTTTTGAAAAAAAAGTATTAAACTAGGACCAAAGACTGAAAAAACTGGCGGAAATGTATCTTTCGATCCAATTGGGTCAAAGTGGTAATACTGATCACGGCCACTTTCGAATTGCAGTTTCCATATTCATTTAAATTACTATATTATTTTATTCGATTAAGATTGGGTTTTTAAGAACTTTTACATTTCTTATTTGTATGATGCACAGCACACCAAAACTTGTTGTTTTCCGGTTACTCCTTCTATTATGCGCAGCACTTGGTATGAAGCTGAACCACTGTACGCCTCCCTAATTTTTTTTCCTCTAAGCGATTTTACTTTTTTCAGCTTCAAAAGAAAAAATAAGTAAAATCAATACAAATGCTTTTAAAACAATTTCATGCTCAGTCGAATATTTCAGTTGCCATTTGATACTCTTGCTCTCGGTTTTTTTTATGTTCTGTCCTGCTCTTCTGCTTGCTTTGGAATATTTGCAAAAAGCATAGCAAAAACAAAAAACTTTCCTTTTTTGTTGATTTTGATTTGGCGTTAAATGATTTTTTACACTTGTAATTCAATTTGGATAAAATTTACCCCACCGTGAAGTGAGGTTAGATTTAAGGGGTTCGTGTTATTTCTTTTTTTCTTTATCAAAATTTACACATGATTAGGTAGCATATGTGTTGCTGATACACTATTACATTCAAGTATACTCTTGTGTATGTAAGTATGTAACTTCAAAAACTTACGAGGTCATCATATTTCACCCCAAAGTTAATGTGTAGTTAAGTTCGGAAACCACAAAAATATTTAAGGAACTTTATGGAGACATTGTTATTTGCAGCTTGTTTTTGCATGCGAAGCATAAAAGAAGAACATCGTGACAAATTTTAATTGGAATTGAAACTTGCATAAGCTAATACCAGTGAATTGTCAAAGCTATAACTACTCAGACATTACCAAAGTGCCAAAACAAATTATACTAGTAACTCTTGGGGTGTACATGATGCCATATCCGATACAATGCCAACGATTCCAGTTTTAATACAGCGCTTTACACTACAAATTCCAGAAGCCCAAACCTGATTTTTGCCAGAATCTGGGCCTAGAATTGATTATAAATACATTTTCACTGACGGCACTATGGACAATAGACGAACTAGACAGCTACTCAACCTTAGCAGAAACTCCATCAGCATTACGACTTCGGTGCTCACGGGGCACTGCATAATGGGGAGACATGCTGCACGACTAGGACTGCCATTCAATGACTTCTGTCGGGGCTGCGGCTCTGAGGAGGAGGAAGAAACAGTCCTCCATTTCATGTGCGAATGCCCATCCCTGGCCAGGAGGAGACTAAAACTCCTGGGCTCACCTTTCATCACTAGTCTGTCCGAGCTATCATCCGTAAATATTAAGGACATAGCCAGATTCATTGTGGAATCCTCATGGTTCTCCAATCCGTAAATGGGGGAGTCGCGCCGTACTGTGGTATCACAATGAGCCTAAATGTGCTTAAGTGTGCTTTCAAGCAGAAGGCTGCCACTCCAACCTAACCTAACCTGACGGCACTAAAACGAAATACGGTTCGAGCTCTGGGGCCATCATTGAAAATGATGGAGTGTACCTTCACTTCTCTCTTGAGTTGCATGCTTATTTATTCAAGCAGGAAATAAATCTGCTGATCTTCTAGACAGGAACCTGTACTCTCTTTGTCGTCTACAGTCATCAAGACCACCATTAATGAGTGGGTCGATTTGACCCACAATCGTAAATGGGAGGAATTGAGGATCTGTAGACAAACAAAGATCATGTTACCTGTTATCTCGAAGAGTCTAATAGACTTTTTCTAAGGGCTCCGAGCTCTTATTATTATTTCTTCACCATTCCTTCAGCCTTTGAGTGGGTTATTTAATGCACGTCCCAAGTTGGATATTCGTCAATTGGATATTATCATCTTTCATGTTTTAACTATCGATAATTCGTTGCAAATTGTAAAGATATCCTTATATTTTTCGAAATAAATATTTTTTTTGTTTACTTCTAAATTTGCAAATTTTGCAAACACAGAAAGATTTGATGGAGCCTGTAAAATTCTAGAGCACCTCCTTGGGAGAAATTCACTTAACACATGTTAGAAGTTTCCTTTCCCTTTTGGCCTGTCTCTTGGACCAGATATTCTTATTTTTAAGAGGTTTTGTAATGTCCAACAAAAATTGAATAGAAACAGCATACTGAAAAACGCACAATCAATTTCGTATTGCTGTAATGACGAACGAATAGGGTGTAGAGACACAGGTCAACGCATTAGTAGTTCTAGAAACTATTATCCAAGGCTAAGTAGAGGTATTATCTCTTACTTAGTTGAACAAAAGTTAAGTTAGTATAGAGCGGACGTGGAACTCAAGTGGAACTGTACCACTAAAATCTTTTTATCAAGTTGTTCAAATTAAAATTCTAAGTATTTAAAAATAATTGAACAACGAGATCTCTAATTGTTTAATTACTAACGTTTAAATAAAATAATTTATTTTTTCTTTAAACATTATAATTAATTTTATTGAATTGAAAATAGCACAATGGTGCTTTGGGGTGCTTTGGATTCGCGTATGTTACTATAAGGGTGATAGTAAAGAGACTTAGAGAGACTTATCATAAATTAATAAATGGGCGGCTTTTATAGCCGTTGCCACATAAAATATCAAGATTAGAAATATAAAGATAAAAGCTTAAAGTTAATATATTTTAGTACAAGTAATAGATCGAATAAATGTATGTAATAGAACAGAAGGAATTTATGTAAAATTTAAAGAAATTTGAAAATATGAATGACTCATGAACAAAATTAACATAAGCAAACACAACAGCAAAACATAAGCAGACGCATTAGTTGAAACTCGTTTCAACACTAATAATATTGTCTCGGCCAAAAAGGCGTTAAAAGCACATTCATCATTCTGGAGTAATCATCCAAATTGGCGACTTAAAAGCAATGCCTCCACCTATGCTGATGAAAATTGAATAAGCCAACCCAAAAGAAGTTTCCAAGCAGCATGGAGTATATTTCATCATTTCGGACTATCTACATATATCGTATTCATCAAGAATTCATTCGCATATAAAAGGATGATCCAAAAGAAAATGGGGGCATAAACCCGGCGCTCCACTAAAGCTTATAAAAATCACATAGGCCAACATAAAATTAAAATTATGTGCACGTTAATAATTTGAAGTTGAAATATATAAAGTTTAGTTTAGTTTTATATAGAGAAAAAAATATTAATTTCATTATCAAATTTGTAAAATTTTAATGTTAAAGAATAATTGAAAAGAGATCTGAAAATATTTGAAAAACCTTAAAAAGTGAAAAAAAGAAGCCTATATACCTAATCTAATTATCACAGTAATAAAATCACAGATCATCATACGTCGCATGCAACATCATTGTCGTTGGGCCCATCGTCGGATTGGTGAAGCAGCCATATAATGTACGTAAGTTAAACCATGAATTTATACCTTATAGTATATATATATAAAATGACATTTCATTTTGGGTGTATCATTAAACACACACATATTACGCATATACCTCTCTCTCTCATTTGCAAATATAAATCTCTTTGATGTTATTATCTTTTACTCTCTCATAAAACTTATTCACCTCACTCTCAACACTCTCAATTATTAACCATGTCTCTATTCGGTTCAGTTAATAGTTTTTGTGTCTGTACATTGTACCGATAATTTTCATTAGTCCTATAAAAAAAATTAGGTAAAGTCTCTTATATAAATATAAATATGTATTAAATTTAATACTAATTTTTTTTCTACAATTCAATAAATTTAAAGTTATTTAGTTATACTCTAAGAAAATGAAATACTTACTTAATAAAAATAAAATTAAAAACTAAATGAATTTTTAAAACTCAAATTATTATTTGACGAAATGTAAGGAAGAACAGTAGATTAGTTGAGCTTTGGGATATCGACAAAAAGGTATGAATCAATATCAGGTAGGGTGGGTGTAGAATACGAGGGTGGGTGTAGAATACGAGGGACTTACAGCTTTTCTCCCTCTGTTCATCAGTGTGAAAATCAAATCGTAGTAGTAGTTAGTATATACAAATTCTTTAGTTCTAATATGGAGATTTTTTTAGGATTTTTCCTACTATATGAGCTGCATACAATTAAGATTAATGTAACTCTTCACATCATAGCATTGAAGCAAGCCCACCCCCATTTTCCCTGAGCTAAGACTGAAGCATTGCTAGGTATGCAGCGACCGCTTAAAATGTTGTGAGCATTAACGAAGGTGGAAGTTCGTTACAGATTTGAGACTATGGATCTAAGTTCAATCGTGAAATTCCTATCTGCGTCAGAGCTCCAATTCATACCCAAACAGTTAGAAGAGAACTATCCTCGAGACAACCAACAGGAGCTTCTTATCCTTGCAGCGTTATTGATTGGGTTGAAAATCGCAGCTATCTATCTAGTGCCGGATACCCTTCATGGATCTCTACTACTGCTAGAAGGAACCCAGACTGTGTTTTACCTGATAGCTCATGAACTATAAGGATTTAAACGATTCAATCGGTTTAAATTGAGTTTGTCAAAAAAAGACCAGAGCTAGTAGCGCTTATTCTTTTTTCTGAAAATATGTTTCCTGACGACAGCAACATATTGTGCAATATAATTTCCAATCTAAACGAGATATGCGCCTGCAAAAGTTACTTCCTCTCTCACAGTTCGTGATATAGAAACTTATCGCAGCTTCTTTCAAGTTCTTGGAATAGAAGACAGTTTTCTTAATGAGCCCTTTGACATTCAAGAAAGCTGCAGATTTAGTTAGGCTAGATTAAACGAAAGTGCTTCAAGAGACTGAGCGTTCATGGGGCCAAACATTTGGTCCATTATGATGTCCTTATATATGTCTTGGAATCCTCCACACCTACGAAACTGGAATTCTCCAAAAAATCTATACTTCCTGAAACCACTTAGTGCTTTTGATAAACCTCACAAGGTCTGTTGGCAGAATCTCTACCAGGTCCTTCAGTTCTGCAAACAACCTGTCTCCTAAGAAACGACGGATTTGGAGATTGCAGTATTCACAGAAGAGGTGACGGATGGCCTCACTTCTTCTTCGTCTTCACAGCTTCTCCAAGGCCATTGCGCCAAAAGCACATTGCGCCTGTGAGTACTCCTGGTTCATTTCTTATCAAGAGAAGGCCATAAACATCGAACTATCTTACAGTCGCTCCGGGCTTGCCTTAGGGCTGCTCCCATTCTCCCTAGTTCATCAGCTTTGTATTTTCCTTCAATATCACTATGTCCGTGAACCCAGCTGAGTTTAACTTGTTGGGTATTGCTTATTTCCTTAAGTGAGTTAAGCAGCTTAATACTGCTTTAGATCTTAAGGTCATGTTATCCAATCCTTTGATTGCTGTTTAGCAGTCTACAAAGATAGTGATCCGTGGGGGCTCATGATTCCTTCTTATAACCCCTTGTGTAGACTTACCAATAGCGAGGACATTTGCTTGAAAACACTGCAGTAATCGTGGAGTTTATAAGGCTCCACGATTTTTAGTGAATCGCTAAAAACTCCGAATCCAATACCTTCTTCCATTTTAGACCCGTCAGTGAAGAACTAAAGGTCGTCGCTGGTTATAACCGCATTATCTTGCCATTCGTCTCTGCTGGGTATAATGGTCGAGAAGTTTCTTTCTACAACCACTTGCGGTGTGATATAGTCTGTAGTTCTTTTAGTCGTGCTATACTCGTTTTGGATATATGCATGTCCAAAGGTATTATGCTTCCAAAACTGCGATTCTCTTAGTCGAACGACTGTTTTGGCTGCTGTACACCTGAGATATTGATCCAGGGGTGGAAAGTGAATAATCACTTCCAACCCCACTTGAAGCGGCATGCTAATCTCTGAACTTTTACAAGTTGGTTGAGATAGCTGATCTTGTTTGCTGCATTCCACCATACCAACGCTCCATAGGTGAATACAGCCGTGTATAACTAGTGGATGAGCCGCAGATGTACACCCCGCCGTTTACCAAAGGTTTTCTGGCATGTATAATGCATAACGCCTCCTTTTTGCTTTCTTTGATATTCCTCTTCCAGATGAGCTTACTATCAAGTATAATTGCAAGACACTTTGCTTCGGATGAAAGCTCTAGAGTGGTACCGCCAAATTTCGGGAGTTCGAAGTGCGGTACCTAATATTTCTTTGTGAACAAAACAAGTTTGGTTTTGGAGGGGCTTACTTCTAAGCCGTTTGGTTCCGAACAGTTCAGAAGACATGATATCATTAATTGTCAGCAAAAATGATTACCATGCCATCTGCATACGCAACTGCCTTTACTCTTTTTTATTCAAATACTGTTAGGATCGGGTTCACGACAAGTAACTAAAGTAACGGTAAGTGCTACATAAGTGGTCGCCATTAACTTGATTTCTAATATGCAGATCGATTACACTATGCGACAAAAATTTGGGTGACAAAAATCAATGAAATGAGACTAGAAAATTCGGTAAGTATACGATGTCAGTAGTTGATCCTGAAAAGGATTTTGAAAAGTTAGCTCCGGTTTAGAATTAATTATTGCTTGAAGTTGAACATTTTGTTGCTTCGTTATTTCCTTGAAATTCTATTTGTTTTGCGATTTCGATCCTTAAAGTCACTTAATACTCTCCAATCATCTTGAAATTTTGCACACTTATTTTCAAAATAAAGCAGTTCAAGAATCTTTATCCAGAATTGGACAAGGCAAAATGATGGATTAATATGGCGACCACACGCAAATTTAATTTTTAAAATACCAACTGTTAGTCAATTACCATAAAATTTCGCACATTGATAACACATTAACTGAAATATAACAACATATTGATATATTGACCCATTAGCGCCCACATTTTTATTAAACTTAAATTTTCTGAATTTTCGATTCAAATCTTACATTGAGTGTTTGCGTTACTTTCTATCTGCTAATTACAATGAAATTTCATGCATCGATGGCTTATAGACTGTAACTTAATAACGTACTAATTTATTAACCCATTGGCATTCATAATTTTTTTTTTTATATCTCCGGCACCATTAGAGAAACACTATAAAAGATAATGAAAAGTAGATCAATGCGTAGTAAAATAAAGAAGTATGCCAAGCCGAATTCTCCCCTCTTTAACCCTTCGGAGGACGTGCCGCGGAAAATAGCTGCAAATTATTTAATTTGTGTTTTTAAAATACTAAACATAGTAGCCGAACGCGGCCACTCAAGTGAGTTTGTAAGTTTTGAGATGCAGCGTCGTTTACCGTTAGCTGTTGGTTTTTAGGAAAAACGCTGGACGCCCTACTTGCAGATATGTGTTCAGGACACCACATACGCAATTTCAAGCGAAATAGAGTTGTAAAATTTAATTACTTTGTTATATACTATTTATAAAAATAACTAAATTAAATAAATATTTACTACTTTGATTCGCATATTTCATTATTTTAAGGTACATTGCTTCATTCATTTTGAGGCATATTGTTTCAATTTTTACTATATGGTGCAACACCCACACATTATAAATTCAAGAAAGCTTATCGATCGGAAGTTACTCATAAGCTGATTATCTTTCTGTGTTTCTCTAATGGTGCCGGAGATATAAAAAAAAATTGTGAATGCCAATGGGTTAATAAATTAGTACGTTATTAAGTTACAGTTTATATAGCAGATAGAAAGTAACGCAAACACTCAATGTAAGATTTGAATCGAAAATTCAGAAAATTTAAGTTTAATAAAAATGTGGGCGCTAATGGGTCAATATATCAATATGTTGTTATCAGTGTGCGAAATTTTATGGTAATTGACTAACAGTTGGTATTTTAAAAATTAATTTAAAAATTTAACCTTAAATTTGCGTGTGGTCATGTGGCCATATTGATCCGCCATTTTGCATTGTCCAATTCTGGGTAAAGATTCTTGAACTGCTTTATTTTGAAAATAAGTGTGCAAAATTTCAAGATGATTGGAGAGTATTAAGTGACTTTAAGGATCGAAATCGCAAAACAAATAGAATTTCAAGGAAATAACGAATCACCAAAAGGTTCAACTTCAAGTATCAATTAATTCTAAACCAGAGCTAACTTTTCAAAATCCTTTTCAGGATCAACTACTGACATCGTATACTTACCGAATTTTCTAGTCTCATTTCATTGATTTTAGTCACCCAAATTTTTATCGCATAGTGTTATTAGCGGTGGAATGTACCATTTTCCCAGCTTTGAGAATGAATAGCAGATTTAGTTAAAAAGTTGCCTTACCACGAAGGTTGAAGTGCAGAAGCAGTACAAAGACCAATCCCAAGGGCCTTACACGCATGTAGTTTCATATTTAGTTAAATCCCTATGTTGTATTTTATATTCATATTCTTTGATAGGCCTTAAACAATTTTATTGTAATGCATTTTCATGGTCACTAAATATATTTTTACCATTAAAGGTCAAGGTCACTACTTTCATCCAAATAGTGTGCAATTGAAAGGGGCTAGGGGCCAGCTAAATATTATTTTATTGAGCTAAACCATTACAAGTATTTATAAGTTACTATCGCAAATCATAATAGAAAGTGAGCGTTACCATTTCCTTCTTTCTTCTATTTATGGGGAACCCAGAAGAACTCACTTTATAATATTCGCTCCTGAACAATCCATAGTTTCGAAAATTGACTTTTGTGTATGGAACAAATAACTTTATTTATTTACCTAACAAACTTTTTTGATCGATACATTTTTCAGTTTTAAAGAAAAACCCAAAAAAAAGTACATGTTTAAAACAAGTTTCAATGTTTATTTCTATTACTGTGGCTTACAATTTAATTGTCTCTACAATAAGTTTCTTTTTCTTGTTTTCATTATTTTTTATATTTTATATTTTATTTTTAATTAATAACATTTTTATACTTGCGTATAGTAAACATATAGTACAATTCCAAAATAATATTACAACATATTTTCAAGTTCACTTGTATGTATAACTTATATTTTTGTTTCTCTCTCTAAAAATGCTCTTATGAATTTCTTTACGAATTACTGTTTAAAATTAAAGCAACATTTTAAATATTCATTTTCTAAACGAAAAAAAAAATCAAAAACAAAGAATTCTTCAGCATCTAACATTCGAAATAGTTAATAAATATTACAGGCTTTTTCTTTTTTCTTTTCAATTATAATATATAAAACTGTTGGCAGATGCAACAAAGGTTCTTCAACTTTAAAACTTCTGATTACTTTTGTTGATCTAATGTTTTTAAGTTTAAAATTTCGATACTCAATTGTAATGGCGAAAAATTTTAAATCCACTACTGCCGTATTCATGTTTCATAGAAATATTTACAATTTACAAAAACAAAATATAAAATATTAAACCTAAGTAATTTACCAATTACTACACACACACAAAGTTTTATTTTCTTTTATTTTATGTTTTATTTCCTTCTCTGTATTTGTTTTTGGATATTTAATACTTTTTTCTTCAATCAACATTTTCTTCATTTCCATTTTCATTTCTTTTCTTTTGTTTTTTATTTTTTATTTTTTTTTGTTATTTTGTTTTGTTTGTTTTTATAAAAATAAATTTTACACAATAAAGTATCAAACAACAAATATTTTATACTTACAACTAATTCAATGAATTAATGTTAAATCATAGATATGTAAAGTAAAAAATAAAAATAAATACCTTTGGGTTAATTAATCAGAGAATTCATGTAACATTCCATATTTAGCATATGTTATAAAAAAAGGTACTATGGAAATTACAAAGAAATATTCATATGTATTTAATAAGTAAAATAAAATAGTAGAAGAAGTAAAGCATGCATGTATACGTAGGTCCCCCGCCTATATGGTTTACTGAAAAAGTTAACAAATTTTAGTTTGAAACACTAAAATAAATTTAACAAAATATTTCATTATTGTATTAAGCAGAGTAACTAAGTTCAATCAAATTATGGGTATCAAAACGTCCCTAAGCCAAGGTATACCCAATATATAGTTAAATTTTGAGTGATGTTTTTTCTGCCATAAACTTGCCATGCTCTCTCAATATTCCCTTTTTGCTATCCCGAATCGAAGCCTTGACCCTTGAAATAATGACAAAGATACTGGTAAAGGAGATAGAATAAGTTTTTATTTTAATTCCCCTCATTGTTTGGATATCAAAATATTGGAAAACTAAGACTAAGTAACAGCAGAAAAATTTTATAAATCATAGTAGCAAGTGGAAAATATCTTTGAATATAATTCCCAGTGTAATTTTAAAGCAATGCCTTCAAACAAATATAGTCAAAAATAAAGCAGGTCAAGAAAAAAATACAATAAATGAAAAATACCAAACCTGGGAAAAGGTAGAATTTTTTTTTAGCCTTCCTTGAGCACTTATGAATGTAAGTGAGGTGGTAAGGTAGGGGGCAGCTGTTAAAAAGAGTTTTAATGCTTTAGAAGGGATCTTCTTGTTCACTAAGAATCTAGGTTAAATCGATGCCAGCATACTTAGGCCAAACAACTTCATTGTGGTAGGTACCATACGAAAAATGGCGAAGTTTTAGTAACTTTACTTCCATAAATCAATTAAGTAATACTAATACATAGATATCTAACTTGAATATCAGTAAAGTTTTTTAAATCTTCAAAACATAATTGTCGACATGTTTTTTTCATACGCGAATCAGAGCCGGACCATAGAAGATAAGTTACACTTTTCTGAACTCCTCGTTATCACAGCAACTGCACTAATTCTTTCTGCTTGTAATCACCTAAATTACGGTACCTATGCCGTTCATAGATCATATAGTTTATTTCAAATAAGTCTCGCTCACAGAGTAGACCTAGAAAATCGTTTCTTCTTGAATTCGAGAAAGACAATTTTGAATTCTTCAGCCATTTGTATTAGACAGATGTTCCCTAGAATTCACTGGAGATATTCAATTCAAATTTGACGTTGCTTTCTAACAGATTTTTAATAAAAATACTGAAAGCGATTGAACTTACACTTTTACCGAGAACCACAGCTGATGCCTTACAAATCGCCAGATTTGTTGACTGAGAGGTTCTGCATCTTTCTGAAAATCTGTGTGATTTCTTAAGATATAAGCAATTACAAAAGATTTGCCGACACACAGTGGGAGCACTTCATACCAAAAATTTGACATAAATAGTAAAAATAATGCTAGGTACTTGAATTTTGTAATAGAGGATTCTTAAGCTGAAAAAATTAAATTTGTGAATATAAAGAAAGTCCATCTATGGACACGCTTACCTCCCATATAAACGAGTGGATGAACAAGGCCTTGTTTAGAAACTGATTTCAAAAATGCTATAGATTTTGCGATATCTTTTGAACTTTTTGAGTTACAAGCATAAATCTGCCAGCAAAGTATTTTTCTTTCATAGTAAAAGACACAAATTTTAGTTCATAAGAAATTGTTTTTTTATTTTTTTAATTTTGAATGTCTTCTTGACAAATTTGAAGCATTCCTAGCGCCTCTATTGCAAATACCTAATATATTTTATATCGTTACATACGCATTTGGCAACAAGAGAATCTGATGAAATCGAAAGAAGACTTCGAAACAAATCAGATGGGTGTATGAATCGTTTAACGTTGAAGCTTGAAAAAGAGCTCTGAAACTGAAAAAGTATATTAAAATATGATCTACCAGAACTCATATTCGTTTTCTATTTTTTACCAAAGTTTTGAGTTTAAAAAATGTGTTTAATCAAACTT
Source organism: Toxonevra muliebris (assembly GCA_963691655.1). Taxonomy (NCBI): domain Eukaryota; kingdom Metazoa; phylum Arthropoda; class Insecta; order Diptera; family Pallopteridae; genus Toxonevra; species Toxonevra muliebris. The sequence goes on along the minus strand of OY829328.1, from coordinate 41,239,384 downwards.
GGATGATTGTTTGTAATGTACGGAAACAATTCGTCACCTGAGAATTGATTGATTGGCGTATGTGTATAAGTATTTCTATGCCTATACGCCAAATCAATACTCAGGCGACGAATTCTATTTGACAAAAATATAATTCATAAAATATATTGTTTAGAACTCTAATATACTCAGTTTAACAAACGAACATAGACCTAAATTGAAAGCTCTATGAAGTTCAAGATTTTGGTATCTTTAGACTTAATATATCACACAGGGGCATAAAAATCGGTCCATGAAATTTTTAAATACCAAACAACCCGCCCTTGTTTGAACAATACAGGGACCCCTGTATACACACATATATCTATTAAAGTAGTTGACATTGTTTCAATATATATTAGTAGTATATTACATATGTAATACATAGTAGTAGTAGTAGTAGTAGTAGTAGTTATGTGGTAGGATGTACCATGTTTTAGTAGTAACCATGAAATAGAGAGTAAGTTCTAAGTATAGGAAATGTCTCCATAAATAATAAATTAGAAATGTGCCAATATATCAATTTGTTCACCGCCTGCACCGACATTCATTGTTGTTGCCGTTGTCGATGATGATGATGATGATGATACTTGGCTATCATTTTGTGATATGGTAACAATTGTAACAAGTTCCTTCCCCCCACCATTACTGCTACTACTACTACTACTCATATTCGAGGGTATTTTATCAAAAACGCGCGGATTAAATTTTTCATTGGATATATTAACGCTTTCTTTGTTGTTGCTGTTGTTGTTATTATTATTGTTATTATTATTCCGTGCCGACGTTTCTGTTGTTGTTATTGTTGCATCAATGTCAACAATACTACCAGTTGTTGCACGTAAACAAGTTAAGCTGCTTATGGATTTTGGTGTCGTTGCTGTTGTTGTTGTTGAACGCTGTTGCAATGCACTATAATCGGGCAAATGTTCAGCACTTAACGGCTCGGGAATGTCTTCATTAGCCAGAAGTCGTCCCGATGGCGCTGTCTCAATGCTACGTTCACTACATACCGTAGCGGGTGTTGTATTGCGTGAGCGATAACTCGGTGGTAGACTATATTCGGAACCACCTATACTGCTGCCACCACGTATTGTGGTTGTTAGTGGTGCTCTGAAAGAAAAAGAAAATTGAATATAAATTTCTTAGTTAATTTTGCGCAAAAAAAAAAGAGGAAAAATATAATAAACACTTAAGGTCATGACAAAATGAGTTTTGCTATAATTTACACTACTGAACTAGCGACCAAAAAGTTCTCAGTTTTTACTCGACCATTTCTGGTTTGACTATGGGTTGTTTGAGGGCAGTTATTAATTAAGGTTCAAATAAAATTCCAGTGCGATTTTCACCAGAATTCCGACAGTGACCAAAATCGACAATTTTGCTTTACGAACTCGTTCACAAGGCAGCAATTATTCAGCATGCATGCATACTTAGAGTACCCACTATTGCTAAAACGAGCTACTAAATTTAATTTCGTTTAATTTTCAATTTGCAAAATTCGTTCCATATTCCCTAAAATAAAAACTTGAAATTATAGTTTTCGAAATGAAAACTAAATTACTTTTTCAACAATCTCTTATTTAAGGCGGCAACTCAAATGTTTCATAGTCGCCTCAACAGAACAAAAAATCAATTGTTTGCTTGAGGGGTTATACGCAGTTAGAATTTTTAAAAAATTACTTTTTTGCTTATTCCATTTTCGCAATGTACATATATTTAAGTATATTCTCTGAAAATTTCATATCGATCCGACAAATATTCTTTAAGTTGTATGCATATTTGAAAAGACAAATTGATTATGTGTAAAAAGAAGTTTAAAACTTTAAACGAATTTTTCTCAAAAACTGCGTTTAGAAAGTTGGTGAACGACTCAACTAATCAGTCTCAAATACTCAAGCTTTATAAATATATTTTTTTAGTGATTGATCGGAGAATTTATTTTTCCAATAAATTTTTATCATTAGACTTTCACCCAGAAGGTTGCGGATTCGATTCTCGTCTTGGTCTGGTGGTTAATTCTCATAAACTTCTTCTATTTACTATCGATATGAAATGATAGGTAATGGCAAAACCACCGAGCTGATAAAAAATTGCCACACATCCATTCGGAATCGGTGTTAAACTGTGATCTAGTAGCAGAGTGCCAGACTCTTGATTCTGGAGACCAGAGCTCGATTCTCGGCTTGCGTATGTTTGTTATCTATCTTTCTTTCTCTCTTTCTTTCTCTCTTCCTTTCTCTCTTTCATAACTTGAGGCTTTGGTACAATAGATCTTATAGGTCGCATTGCCTGACTTTCGAGTCATCCTTCATTCAAATAATAATATTCCACAACCATTTTTGATTTAGAAATCATGTGTTGCATACTTTTGGGCTTAAAGTAAACTATATAATAAAACACACAAATACTACGAAACCTCACACGACACCGACATGACTTTTGATTTTTATTTCCAACAACTCACTCCGTTATAAGTTTTCCTTCACTCCCGAGGAAAGATGTTGCCACATAAGAAACTACATAAGTCTGAGTTACTTTCTGATTTCAGAACTAAATCAAGAAACTATGAACTAGTTTCTAATCTCAAACTTGAATACAAATATGATTTTTTTAACTTTACAGAGTAAAATCAGCTGACAATAGTAGCAGCAGTCGAAGGTGTTTTCAGTTAGGGGAAAAATGAGATAATTTTATCTCACCCAGTCTATCAGAAGGTTGTATTATCCGATAAATGTATTTAGATAGCGTGGCTCCAATATTAGTTGAAGACCTATAGAATAAGTAAGACTAGCCTTGAAGTATTGAGAATATTGACCCAAATCTATGAATTTTTATGCTGATTAATGTAAATACTTTATTCTGCCAAACTTTGTTTTTAAGAAAAATTTAGTTAAGCAAATGATCCGGAACAGAACAATCTATTCCTGAACTATATGTAAAAATGAGTTTATGGTTCCGTCTTGACTCTAAATAAAATAAAATAAAAGTCATTGATTTCTCAAATATGTACTACCTAACTGGCAATGTCATGTGACAGGGTATAGTGTTCAGATATTTTTATTAATGTTAATGCCACGCAGAAAGTTCTTGAACCCTTTATTCTTTAAACTACCGCTGGCCAACTTAGAGACTTTTCTTTGTATAAAAACGTCGAGCGGCGAAAGATTTAAAAATACATTCTGAGCAGAGTTAGCTGTTGTTGAAAATGCTGCAGTATAAAACAAATGAAGTTAAAATAGATTTTTTTTTGGCAATTTGTCTGAAAACGTGAATTGCCAGATAAGAAATATTTAAAAATATATTGATGCCAGTATAAAGAGCACTGAGCAATCCAAAAGGGCATTTCGAGATCATTGCTATATTTCAAGGACCCAGATTTATATTTAAAAATTTATTACATACAAAAAAGCTTCTACCCAGCCAAACAGCTTTAAAGTATTTTTATTTCATTTCAATTAAATAGTTTTTGCTAAATCCAAATTATTTAATAAGAAAACTAATAAATGAATAGTATAAATACCTATTAAACTCAATAGGAAACTATTGAATTAATAAAAAGAATTCTTGCAATATCTGTACCTGCTATTGAATCAAATATAAACAAATATGTTCTATATGCGAGTATCCTTGTTATAAAGGAACTTTTGAAAATATTATGACAATTTGTGTGCAAATTTAGTTTAAGTAGATTTCTCTCTCTGACTTTTTATGTGTGAAAACTTGTGAATAACATCAACATCAACTTAATATAAAAGGACAAAGTCATCATTTATCAAATACAAATCCGTACAAACACTTGCATAAATAAAATATAAAAAAAAATGGAAGTAACTTGTAGTACAACAATTTTGAATAGATTTCAGTTTCCGGCTGTTAAATGCAATTTTGCATACAAATGGCTTTATATTTTCTAAGGATACAATTACATACATATGTATGCACATATGTATGTATAAATTCGAGTATGTAGATACTTGCGTATTTGAGTTATACCAACTAAAGCATGACATTTAATGTATGACAAAAACAGCAACAAACAAAAATGCAACCAACTTGTTGTGTAGCACCACTAAATAATTTAAGTGAGTTGTACACACACATACACTTCCTGCTTACTAACCACTACTACGACTCCTTCATGTATACGTGGCAGTTGTAGTTCCTCTTTGTTTTTGTTGTTGATCTTTATACATCCACATGAAGTGCAAATTACTTTACATCACTCCAGTGTTACACTTGTATTATTTTTGATCATCTTGTGGCCGGTACGAAAAACACATACTTACATGCACCCAATACACATACGCACATATGTATGTGCAATGCATACACTCACATGTTGCATACTTTCAGGCTCTTACATCATTCAGTAGTGAGTGGCATTGTCTTTTTGATGATTTCACATATACATATTTAAGATTAAAAGTGGCATGCCATCGAAATGTTTACTACATGTGTTGAGAGGGTTTAGCTTTTCCTGTTTCCCTCAATTGCATATGTAGTGGTAACTATGCTCTTTACTCTTTTATCTTGTATAAGTTCGAAGGTGATGCGTAAATTAAAATATCAAAATCTATATAGAAAATAATTGTCTGTATATACCTATATATATATGCATATATATAAATATATGTACACATGTGTATATATGTATGTTTGCATTGTAAAGTATACACTTCTCTCATGTCATTTTAACTAGTAGCAGCAGCAGCACAGATATTTATCTTTAAATTTATTTCAAATATTGTTGGTTTGCTTTGTCTATTTGTCTGTCAATCTATGCTTATGTATTTTTGGTAAGGCACTTCATTTGAATATAAAAAGTTTTATCCAATTTTTGTTTTATATATGAAATAGTAAATAAAGGAAAAAATTAAGTTTTATTCGTTATTATTTTTCAAAAAGTTTTACGAATATACATGAAATTTGTTTAAAAGCTTTATTTTCAATTTATATATAGATATTCATAATACAAATGTTGAGTGTCCGAAAAATGTAATCCATTACATTGAGAGTCTAGCAAAAACTACAATAATTTTTTAATTAATTTACTTATTTTAAATTTAATGTAAGTAAATACATTGAAAATTTCAATGAGACTCTGTGACAAGGGAGAAAACATTCTCCCAAGAAATATGATAGTCACTATTGTTATGTTATAATAAGGTAGTGGCTTTGGACTATAAGATTGAAGACCACGATTTGTAGTTTTAACTATAGAGCATTAGGGATCTCAGGCATTCCTAGTGCTACTGTAAAGCAGTTACGGCCATTCTACACTATTCACAAATACAATAATGTGAGGCAAAAAACATCACCTCATTAGAAGATGATCTCATTTTTAGAGATTGTGCCTCAAGTTATCGCGGCTTTGATATTTGTGAAGAAAACAGACGCAGAATACATGTAAGAGAACTTTAGATCGCTATACTCTTTTAGATCCCGTGATAATTAGGATGTAGTGGAATAGTTTACATTAGCAAGAATACCCGATCTGATCCTTCCAGACTTCTTTCTTTAGGATTATTTAAATTCATTAGCCTATGTGAATAGAAACAAATTCTAGCAGCCTTGAAATGGAACATTAGACAAGACATAAAGAAAAGTGGTGGAAGATGCAAAAAAAAAGAGGTCAACAAATTCAAGGCTCAAATAACAAAGAAAAAAGGCTATAGTTAAATCAAATCAGGTGATTACTTCTGCGCTATCTTGTATATTTATTAGTGCTTCAAAAAGCTTCTGCAGAAGCAACTGAACAACTTTTCATATGCTGTATATTAGTGTGGATCGATTTTGTAACCCCCATCATGGTAGCATGTTTTGAGAAGATGGTATAAATACAATATGATTGGCATTTTTTTTTTGAGACAACTGTCCCCAGCATTTTGCTCTGGCGCCCAATGATTCGTCACATAGACAAAATTCAAAAAATTCATAATGTCAAAACCGAAAAAATTTGGTGACATTTAAGAGATAATACTTCAACTAAGAAAACCCCAAAGAATCTTAGCGAAAAAAAAAATGTAGATGCAAGAGCAGCTCAAAATCAAGTAATTTTTGACATTTATTTTTTTAGTCCGTTGAATAAAAAACATCTGAAAAATAAGTTTTTAATGATCTCCTGACGAAAGTTCTAGTTTAGTATTCACAATTTATCAACGAAATTTTGTGTGTTATTTTTTTAGTCAAAATTTGGAAATCTAAAAATTCTGCATTATTTCTAAAGTTAAGTATTTTTGAAAATACAAAAACTGAAAATTGATTGAGAAAATATGGTCCTGGATTTTTTTTTTAATTTTAGAAGGGATAAGCAAATCATTCTCCGCTTTCTTCCGCTCTCAGGAAATAATTTATTTTGAAAATTGTCCTGAACTCGATTTTTTCGACAAAAATTTGAAATAAATTTGTTTTGCTAACCCTAAAAGTATGCAAGCATGCTGAACGACGCAAAATTTAAGGCACATGAAATTTCATCAAAATTAGAGCACTTCTTCTTCACTGTATGGCGCTCCCTCGGAATATTTTTCAGTTGAATTTTCCCTTGTACAGGAGAGCCATCGACCTATTTTGTTGAAATTTTGTGCATCAGGGTTTTTGGCCAAGGAATCCATTTTTGATATACATATATTTTAATCCCAAAAAATAGCGGCCTCCAGAGCAAAAGTATCAACCATTTTGTAGTTAACCACTCTTCTTAAAAATCGCTTTCCTATATGTCGTTCCACTTTACTGTATATGCATTAAAGAGCGCTTTTGCACTAAAGAATACGCTTAGCCGTCGAAATGAAAGAGTCATGTTCTGAAATGAAAAAAAAACAGTATAATTTGACACAAAAGGGGTTCCAATGGAAGGAAAACGATAGTCGATCATTCTACTGGGTCCTAAAACAACTAATTTGAGACTTTAATGGGGATCTAAATACTAAGAAATTAAGTTTTGTTAAAACTACGTAAGTATTATCACAGATATGTCTTCAGCGTAGTCTTCAGAACTATAGAGAGGAGAGGGGAGGGCATATTCAAACTCATCCTCTTATACGATATAGCACTCTCTCGCAGGAGAGCATGAGCCATGGGGAACTACTGGCTAAATGATAGGATATTACTGGAAACGTGAAAAAATGGAAAAGTAACACTTTACAACAAAAAGGACACACATTTTTTCGGGTCTGGTCGAAATTTTGTGATATTGATGATTGTTTAAAAAAGGTAGGGGTAAGTGCAAATTTTTTTTTCGATTTAAAAATAAAATTTAAATTTTTTTCCTACATTCGATTAATTTGGCTTAACGCCCATTTGAATGTGCATGGTTCAGCGTTTAATTTCTGGTTTTAGCAAAGTTTGTAGCAGCAAACCAATCAATGCTTGCTCAATCTATTCTTACCTAAAGGATGATGATTCTGGAGTTTTTCTGCTAAATGAAAAATTAATAAAAGTATTATACTTAATAGCTCAAAATAAGCATTGAGGTACCATGAGCTCACCTCAAAACAGTTTATTGAAATAAAGCTTAAGTTAATTGACATTGTTTATGCAGTCAGTTCAAGCTATCGAATTAAGTCTCAATCGTTTTCAAGTTATCTCTTAGGACCTTTTTTTAAACCTGAATCTAACTTTACTCGGAATTTGTGCAAAGAACTATGAATTCTTTCCAGTAACCATAAATCAATAGTTTTATTACATAAATACTTATTATATCCCTATTCACACTTTAGAGTAAAGTTCTGAGTAACGGAGTAATAAAGTAATGTTTTACCCTAGAACGTGAACGCATCTAAAACTGACATAGTGCACTCTCTGCGATCAATGTTCCCAATTGAATGCGCTGGCAACAAACTTTTGTGTTTCATTTTTGGTTGTCATACAAATCAAGAAGTAGGCAACATTAATTTTCTCTCTTACTTAGAGTAACAGAGTAACAAATATTTTACTCAATGGTCAAACCAGAGTAAAAGTGTAAAGTGTGGGTAAAAGCAAATGCCATATATTTTGTTATTGTAGAGTAATTTTTTAACCTGTTACTCCGTTAGCTAGCACTTTACTCTAAAGCGTGAACAGGGCTATTGATTTAAAATTCACGTCTCTATCATCACAAGATGTGCAGCTACTATTTCAGGTGTTCATGTCTAATAAGCTTGCACAACAAATCATAGTATCTAACATAAAAGTAAAATGAAAAATATCAGTTGCTTTCAAGCAATTAATTTGTTAGGAATTGATTCTAAAGAAACCGAAAAAATTAAGTTTAATTTTTGGGCGCACAAAAAAAAATTTGCTACGCAGCAAATATTATTGTATATGCATGTTTAATTTAAGTGCCTTAAATTTCAATGAATGTCCTTCAGTCATAATTTGAATGCAAAAATACTAACACATTCTGTATGAATTGTGTTATTCTTATAAATAATTTATTTACGTATACGTAATACGTATGTATTTATAAGCTATGGTGTTTCATAAATTTATTTGATTCTTTTTTTTTTCTGAGAAAACATTCAAACATCTAAGTTAATGTACATATAAGCCTCCACGCACAGCAGCGCCGCAACCACCACAGTCAGCCAACCCAATGTTAATGTCATCAATTTGACGTAAACATAGTCACAAAAATTCAATTTTAATATTTAATAAAGTCTACTTTTGTGCGCAGACCCAAACCAAACCAGTCATTCTTCTATTATGCCATAAAACAAAAGCAAAACAATACAGAAAACAAAAAAACATGGAAGAAAAAATGAATGAATGAAAATAACTCTGCAAAATAGAATTACAGCTAATTTACATTTTGATTGATTATTTATGCACCCAGTAGCAGTAATCACCTAACAACAACAACGAAAACGTAAAACGCCTACGACGCGTGCAATATTAAAGCATTCTGCATACATATTTTTTACATTTAGTTACAGGAAAGAAGGAGGCAAAAATTGAACAACCACAGAACAGTGATGTATCGAGAACTGAGGTCGCAATGCCCCATAATATATAGGTACGAAATCATATCGTTCGTTCATTGAAAAAAGTTTTAACTGAATTATGTTTTGCTATTTGTTTTTTTTTCACCAGGAAGAAAAAGAGAGAAGTGTACTGGGTACGTTTGAGCTGAGAGCTGTGGCTTAAAATTCAACATCACTGGTTTCTTTGTTCTTCTAATGGGACATATGCCATCAACTAAACGCTGATCTTCCAACGAACACTATTACAGTCAAGGATTTTCAGTTCTGGTCAACTTTCCCAAAGTGATCGCGCTTCGGTCAAGTACATTGTTGGACCAAGAGTTTAAGATGTAGGCCCTTATTATGAGCTGCTTGCGACGTTCGATGTTCGCTGGTTATCGAAGATCGAATGTAAAATTTTTATTATGAGTAGTGCAACCCTATCGAAATTTTCGTTGCGCATCGAATTTTTTGTCGAACATAATTTTGCTATCGATACGTGCATGCTGAGTAATAATTGTTAAAAATGTAATTATTTTGCAATTTTTTTTTAGCTTTTTGAGGACTAAAAACTAATTTTAAACGATTTTTGTAAATTTTATGCAGGTCTAAAGAGGTGAGCAACAAATTGCAGTTAGCAAATCCTTTGACTGCAAAGGATATTTCCTCAATCGCAGAACTGTTGCCAATTTCAATATGTTTGGAATTGATCTTGCTCATGTACATTGCTTGAGCAGTTCATCTGTAATGTTCATCAAGTGCACAAACGTTTCCTTGGACAGTCGCAAGTTCTGTAGAAATCTGTACACAAATTTTATAGATGGCAAAGCTTCTTCGAAAGGCTGCACTTAATCGTTTTCTACTTCTGGCCAGTTCCATCAACCTCTCATCGTCTTCCGTTGAATTGTTTCACGATAAAAATATACTATCATGAACAAGTCAAAATGAGCGAAATTTACAATAGCGCTATTCTCTGTCGAAAGCAGGCCATAATACCAAACTCAAATTCGTTCGATCAGAACATTGTACTACAGTCGAAGATCGAACGCAGTTCATAATAAGGGCCGTAGTGTCTATAAAAATAGAAACTGTTATCACTACCGTATCAAATTATATCGTCCACTGGCAACAGTTGTCATCCATTGTCATCAGGAAGAGGGGAATAACTTCGGTGATTTCCCTAATTGGTATTACAAGTATTTGCGACTGAGACGAAATCATTATAGATTTCCCGAATGGGACACAATGTACTATTTCCCAATCTTCCAACGATTTCGATCTGCGCCAAAGCTTTTTCGCTCTAGCCAATTATTCACAAGTGTTTTCATAAAGGTTAGACTCCACTGTTCTTCCCTATAATGTTTTTTTTTTTCTACTACAAAGTGCCACAAAGGTTGACGCTGTTACTGTCGCTGTTGCTATTAAACGCACGGAGAAGAAAAACAGCATTGCGTACAAGCACTTGACAAACATGGACAAGCTCAGAGAAGGACATATATATATATACCATAAATAGAGGCATGAGACTAGGAGCTTGGACAAAGACACGTGGGGTAAGAAACACTTTCAAGGTATATAAGTAGACAGAAAGGCATTTGAACAGTTAGAAAGACTTTTCCATGACATTTTTGTATAGTAACTAGGTATGCATGTAAAAGAAGAAGAAAATTTTACATTTTAACGCAATAAAAAGCAAACTTTTCTAATTAGAAGCCATTATGCGATCAAAGCGGCAATTATCCTAAAAAAAAAAGTTGCCTTGGTTTTTACGGTTTTACAATGGCAAAGCAAAATTTTTGAGGGTATAAAGTTGCTGCCGGTATTGAAAAAGTACACGCCTTTCCGTCTATCTGCCTGTCTGTCTGTATTTCTATCATTTAAATTGTTTCAAATTGCTTTTAAAATGTGGGTAGGAATAGGGTAAAAGAATAATGTAAGTGAGTTTTTGTTTTAGTGGAAATCGAAATTGTATGTATGTGTGCGTTTAGGAAAGAGTGTCTTTGGTGCGATAGTGTGTGAGCGTGTCGTTTTTTTTAAGGAAAACTTTCAAACAGAAAGTACTTTTGAATTGTCTTCAACTAGTGTTCTATACATACATATGAGTACCTACCATAAATATTTTCATACTGTTGACATTGACAGTGAATTCTGACAACTTGTGAAAACGAAAAGGAAGAAACAAAACGCACACAAACTAATTTCATTTCGAAACTTTTTGAAATTAAATTGTATGGAAAAAAAACATTGTAAATTGTGAATTAATTAGTAGTGCAGAGGGGGATGTAGTGAAACCCAGCCAAGACTTGAAGAGCATAACAGAATTAAATGGAAATTATAAATTAAATGTAATTATGGTCTTCAGTACTGACTTTAGTCACTTAAAATACATTGAGGTTGAAGTGTTTTTATTAATTACATTTAATACACTCACATAAAGCAGAAGTTAGACATTTCAAATGTTAATGTGAAGTAGATTGACTGGTTATACAGGGTGAGTTATTTAACTTGAAATTTAAGAGTTTGTTTTTGATTGAAACTTTTAAACTCTACGAAAAAAATTTCCTTAATCAAATTTTAAGCATTCCACAGAGAAAATACATTACTGCTAAAATTGGTCCTACTTCCGCTATTTGAAATCTTACATAAGAACAAAAATGTTCTTATTAAACCCGCCTCACCTACAAGGAGAGGAAAGGGAACTAATTTTAGCGCGAATGTATTTCCTCCACTATTAGCTTAAATTTTGAGATATTTGAAAGTTTCAAGTCAAAAAATTAATGATAGTTCGGACCGACTAGTGAAGAAAGATGAGGCCAGGAGTTTTAGTTTTTGAGGAGAACTGTTTCTTCTTCTGCTAAGGTTGAGTAGCTGTCTAGTCCGTGTATTGTTCAGAGTGGTCCATGCTAGCCTAATTATACTTAAAGGATATAACTCTGTACCAAAATGTTTATTTTACATAATATAGTGTTGCATACTTTTAGGCTTTGTTGTTTAATCGTCCTCTAGCGGGACGATTTTTTTAAGCAATAAAAAATATTGTTTGATTTTGATGTATAAAAGCCGGAAATGAAGTCGAAAATAGAATTAGAGTCATTATTTTTGCTCGAAGTGAAAAAATAGGTGGTCCATCAAAAAGCTTGTATTCCCGATAAATGAAGAAGTTAAAAATTATTGTGTATTTAAATTGCATAAATGTGAAATATAATCAATTTCCTACTTCCTAATACTTTTTCGACTCCAACAAATAACTATAAATATCTTTTTTCAATAATTAAAATTATTGCAAATAATTTTAATATTATCCAAAATAATTTTTTTTCGTTAATTACTCAAAATCTGACCTTTAACTGACGTTAGAATCAAAACGAAACAACGCATGGAGTACTGAAGCTACGCAACATGTAGCCCCGGTATTCATCTATCGACTGAGTGGCATGAATACACTTAAACAAATTTTAAACGTCTTTTAAATTAAATCAAACGGTTGCCCTGCCTACTAGAGGCTTAAGATTTTGATTACGAAAATTTTCGAAGATATTTGCAATACAAATATATTGAGTGTATAACTTGAAAATGAGGGATTTACAATTGATGGCGTAACTTGTACTGAATCACATCTGGCAATACTGGAACAACTTTCGTGTTTTAGGTGCTCATATAGTTTTTGTTTTGATTATGTATCGATTTGCCAAAGTGTAAACAACTTAATCATTTTGCGCTACAAACACGTCAGCATACGTGCCAAATAAACAGCATTAGAGGAAAGTTTTGATTTTCTTCTTTAATTCGAAAAAAGTGCTGGTGAAAGTCATCGATTGTTGTCGAAAATATACTGCATCGATTAAAACATGTAAATTCTGGTTTCGACTCCTTAAAAGAGAAGATTTTGACATGGAAGATAAAGAACGCCCTGGCCAAGTGAAAAAGTTCGAAGATGAAGTATTGGAGATATTAGTCTATGAAGACTTGTGCCAAACGCAACACGAGCTTGCAATAATATTGGGAGTTACTTAAGCAGCAATTTCCTAGTGCCTTGCAGCTTTAAGGAAAAAAACGTTGAAAAGAAATTCTGCATGTCTGAGATGCTTCTGCAGCACTATAAAAATAAGTCGTTTTTGCATTAAATTATTACTGGTGACGAAAAATGGATTTATTAGGACAACCCAAAGCGCAAAAAGTCATATGTAAGGCCCGCCAAATAAGAAAAATCAACGCTGAAGTAGAATATTCATGACGCCAAGATATATGGGGTGAACAGAAGGGTGTTATATATTACCAGCTGCTAGAACCTAGTAAAGCTATTATGCGAGAGCTGTATTGAAAACAATTATTTCGTTTGAAGAGAGTAGTTACCCAAAAATGACCAGAATATGGGACCAGCCTCGAGACAGTAATTTTTCAACATGACAACGCGCGGCCTCATGTTGCTAAACCGGCTAAAAAATATTTAGATAATAGTGGATGAGAAGTTTTACCGCACCCGCCATATTCACCAGACCTTGACCCGTTTGACTATCACTTATTTTGATCGATGCAAGATGATAATATCAAAAATTGGATTGATTCGTTCATAGCTTCAAAAGATGGACTTTGGCAAGGAAAGATAGAAAAATGTCATAGCATCCGATGGAAACTACAATGAATAATTTTTCATTCAATTTGTTATTGGAATAAAGCTATATTTTTGCAAAAAATCCTTCATTTTCAAGATATGCACCCAATATATAATATTAAAAAATTGTTTTTAACTTTCATATGTTTTACATATATCCAAGATAATGTGCTTTATCATGAAAAAGAAAAAACTCAGACTAAAATACTCCACCACCTCCCCTTAGCCCTTTCTTAATATGTTATATGAAGTTACTACCTCAAATACGCGAGATTTATCATAGGGCCTTCTAGGAAAATTTTCCGCACCTCAGTAGCCAAGTGAACGAATACTAGACTGAAATTTCAGGTTCGGTTTCCATACAGAAAGGAATTGCTTTAAAAGAAGTTGAGATCACTAAATGTCAAAACCAATTAAGACAAACTTTTTGCCCCAAAATCAACCGTTAAAAGACAAAAATTTCGTTTCTTATAATAATGCCATTACACTGGAATAACTGTTTTCAAAAATGGTAAACCGAAGCTCCGAAGAAAATATTCCTCATAGAAAATATTTTTATGAAATTAAACAACTCATACAACTCAAAAATATATTAGCAACGGAAAAATAACGGTGCCACTCCACAATTTCAGGCTAATCCTTCGAGTCCGTATCACCATACTTACATTGGTATCAGTTCGAAATAATACCAACAAATTAATGTGCACACCCTACAATGACCTGATGCTGACATAGTACATAGCCAGGACTAGAGCAGACTGTTCGATCGATAATACTTTGTATCTTGAAGCCATCGCAACGTTGAGGTACCGTAATATCTTAAGAACAACTACTTCTTTTGCATTTCAATTTTCACGTCTCATTCTTATACCAATTCTAAATAGAGCATAGAAGTTTGTTCATTTTGGCAAAACTTGACCTTTAAATTAATTTTAAAATAAAATCTAATTTTTTGGGTGCTTCTTTTACTTTAAATTCTTTAAAGCACTAAGAAACAAAAAAACATTATTTAATTTTTTTGGGAGGGTAATTTAAAAAGTTTTCAGCCCAATGTGTCAATGTTAACACTGGAAAAAACCACAAATAGAACAGAAAAAATAATGAGCCAAACAATCGGCAGAGTTGCAAAAGCGTAAAGCAAATTGTGGTTTTGAACGGAGAGATAGACAAAGGACGAGGTTTTTGTGTTTATTCAACTAAGTTTGTGCTTTCAAAGTTTTTACAAAAATAAGTATGTATTATACAAAATAGAACAAAACAAAAATAAATACTAATTTCAAAAAGTTAAATTTTAGATTACCATAGGTACACATGTGCGGGCGTAAATATACTGCGACGAGAGGGACGATGCTGATCAATTTAAGAGCGTTGTGTTCATTTTCTACATCTTTTAAATTTTATTAACTTTGAAATTGTGTTACACCTCAATGAGCATGTGACACATTTCCAACAACTCACGAATAACAGCAACAACAATAACTTTGAATCTAAAAGTACTACGGCTGCTGCAGATCCTACAGTTGTTGCTGTGTGAGACAAGCCAACAACAATAATTCATTATCCTTGAGAAAAGTCATAACAAGACAAAGTTTCATTCATGCTTGGAAATTTCAATAGAAAACAACAAATTTAACATAAATTGTGACACATAAACAAAGTCACAAACACACATACATAAACGTTCTACATACACACACTGAGAGAGAGAGAGAGAGAGAAAAGCTCGAGCTTGGCATTCACTGAAGCATAACCGCATGGGTGTTGGCGAAGCAGAGGCAAATTTCAATGTACGGAAGGTTATGAATATGGCGCCAAAAATATAAGCGTCGTCGTTGTCTTCCGGTGACAACGAAGTTAAAATTTTCTAAACATAAATGTTTGCAAAAAGGAAGGAAGGAAGAGTCGGTAGGCGGTAATGCCCTTAAAAATTGTGTGTAGGTAGTTAGTTATGCATTCCAGTTTTGCCTACTAGAAATTGGCAGAGGATGAGAGCAAAAAAAATACAGTAAATTCGCAATTGTGCGGCGTAATTTAAATGCATACAAAAACTTGACGAGAATGTGGGGGAAATTATAGTCAAATAATTTATGAGGAAGTAGAAATGTGAATGTATTTTCGCTTAACTTATTCAACAGCGTTAATGGATTTTAATGAAAAACTGTGTCTTCTCATTTTGTTTGCTATTCTTTTAATGTAGAATTCTAAGTTAGTTTTGTATGTTATAGCTAAGTATATTCTAGATTTGGAGGATACCGCTTAGAGGCTGAGATAATAGCATTTTAAATGGAGTGTAACTTATAACAAGGTTACATCCTAAAGTGGATGTATACCATGAAGGTGGGACCTATCATCACCTACGGTGCTCTTACAAAGGTACAAAGGCTAGCCTGTGCCTGTATCACAGGAGCCAGGAGATCGTGTCCTACAGCGGCCATGGAGGCACTGCACAGTTATTAATTTTATAAAAAGTACAAAACAAGTTAAGAACACTAAAATTATTTAAAAACGAAACTAATACCTTTCTTTTCAATATTCTTTTTGATTTATTTCAATACAAAACTTATTTATCTTTTTTTTAATTTTTTAAAGTTGCACTTCACTTTCAACCTGCTCGCACTGCAAGAACTAACTAATTATATGCTCTCTCTCTTTTGAAGCTATTCTTAAAGAGTACGGTTATAATAAAACAAAAACTGCTATACTTTTGAAAAGCTTATTCTTATAGGAAAAAGGGATGATACATTTCGTCGCCTGAGAACTGATTTAGCGTATAGGTATATGAATTAGTACACACATTCGCCAAATCAATCCTCAGGCGACGATTTAGTACCAAACTTTCGACTTCGATATTTTTATTTTTGGCCTATGGCAGCTACCATTGTGCACTTGTAATAGATATAGCAGTCAAAAGGACACAAATTGCTTTGGCAAGAGAGGGCACTGGTCGAGGGGATGCCATTAGTAACAGAGAGCTCGAGGTCATCTCTATTTTAATACCCTTAACCAGACTGCCAAGAGATGATATGAATAAGAAATATAACTTCGAGAAGGACTTCAAAGTTATACTTAGCAACAAAGAAGAGTGGGATATTCAAATGTTCGAAACCTCTTCTAAAGCACATTCATTAAAATGGTACACAGACGACTCGAAAACGGAAGTTAAAACCGGCGAAGGAGTTTATGGCCTGAAAACCAAACACTTTGAGCCTATGGGGATGACTCCTAGCATTTTTCAAGCAGAGATTCTCACCATAAGGTTGTGCGCGCAATCCAACCTCGAGCGTAAGTGTAAAGGCCAGGATACCATAATATATTCAGTTAGTCAAGCCGCAATCAGAACACTAGACTCCTTTGAAATAACATCAAACTTAGTCTGGGAATGCCAGGAGCTATTAAATGACTTAGGGAAGACATATAAGAACACCATATTCAGAGTCCCTGGACATACTGAAATATATGGAAATGAGGTGAACGAGCATCTCGCAAATCAAAAGACAAATCAAAGAGGGACGAAAATACCGGTAGGTTAACCTACTGGGCTCAAATCCCTGTCAAAATTACAAATTTTGGGACTTTAACTACAAAAGAGCAGCTCGATGTCTACAGCTAAGAAAAAACCATTTATTTCGTTTACTGTCACGGGATTCCTTTCAGGGCTTTGTAAACTGGGGGATCATATGAAAAACCTCCGCATAGTACAGTACAATACCTGTAGATTTTGTCAGGGGAAGCTAAAATACCACAGCACATACTATACACTACACTTTACACTGCAGGGTACTTTCTGACAAGGGGAAGAGATATCTGGGACACTACTGAGCAAACAGTTTAGACATCATCAACACGAAGCCGAAACCCCTACTGAGATTTCTCTGGAATATCGGCTTATCTGACAGGTTATAATAAGCATAAATTGAGGGTACAAAAGACCAAATTTGGTTGCAGTAAACACTCATAAAAATCTATCTATCTATTTATAACAAAGTAACTTAACACTTATGTAACTACAATTTTATTCCAGAAGATCCAGAAGTTCTACGATATCATTATATATCAATTTAAAGAGCTTGTAGAGTAGGTTAGCCAAAAACTATCAGATTTAAAATCAGTTAAGCCAATTCCAGAATATTAGCGTCGGAAGTTTTTGAAATTCGCTCATTGAACAAAGCATTGCACTCATCGGTAATTGCTAGAGCTTAAATATTTTAGGAATCACCATAAAATAAACCAAGGTTCCTTTTTTGGGGTGTACAACAACAACTTTTTTTCGTCAGACACTTTAATCTACATTTACGTACAACATGAACCTGCATTTTTGTTATATTTTATTTATTGAAATTTGGTTTCCATTATTATTGACTTTAATATTACTTGTAAATAAAAATATTTGTACCGAAATAAAGTATATTTTTTTACTGGCTGGCCGATGATCGGTATAGACATCGGCTTTAGCCAAACCAATTCCGATAGCCAATCATCGGTTCGGGTAAGAAAAATCGCAATCTGTCAGTCTCTATACCGTAATGATGATTGATTCTCCGAATGATTAAAGGAACTTGTTATTGCAGAACTGTTAGACGACTACAGCCAGTAGGAACAATAGAAATAAAAAGGAAAATCCACAGATTTCGCGATCAATGAGGTAGACTAAATAACACACTGGTTTTCGTAAGTAAACTAAACTCTTTCAGCAGTCTGTTTAAACAGTG
Organism: Toxonevra muliebris; assembly: GCA_963691655.1. Classification (NCBI taxonomy): domain Eukaryota; kingdom Metazoa; phylum Arthropoda; class Insecta; order Diptera; family Pallopteridae; genus Toxonevra; species Toxonevra muliebris. The sequence continues at coordinate 41,221,106 of OY829328.1, read as the reverse complement.
CCATATTAGGAGCTGGATCAGTCTAAACAGGCCTGCTTAGGTGCTTAGAAGCCACGGACACTTATCGTAGCAACTTGGAGAAAACGCTAAAAAAAATAATTATCAACATTTTAAGTCATGTCAGTCTCGGTCGCCTCAAGAAGTTTGGGATCATACATCTGTGTAAAGCGGATTAGATATATCTAAAGCTGACGCGTTTTTTAGTACCTGATCTCTTCGTTCAGACGTCCTTCTTTTAAACCAAGATCTATTAGAAAGGTTTTGATATTTTTACACAACAGAAGTTGGTGATTCGTACTCACTAGCCCTGCGGCTTCACCTGCTAATGGTGGCATACTAATTGAGAATATGAATTAAGTATTCAAAAACTGAGAAATTGTCTGTGTGACGTAAGCGTCCTGTCAATTGTCATGCCAATTCATTTCTATCAAAATATCAGACACAATATTTCTCTCTACTTCTTTTTTGATTTCTCTCACAACTGACATAAACGTCAAATATTCCCTGCTTACGTCAAATCATTGGCAGAAATCCCTGGCATCGAAATATGCTTTCCAGTGGCTCTGCCAATGAGGAAAATTTTAGTGTATTAGTAAAAAAGTGTGAGTGTGTTAGTAGTGGCAGATGTAGACGCTGGGTAAAACTCATATTTATTTCCAAATTGTCATCAATACTACACGATATAGACGTAAATGTTCATATGATTGGTCAATTGAAAGATATTTTCTTTCTACGTATGGTTGCCCAAATCAGAAAACTGTAGATCAACTGTATGTATAAGACCCTTCTCTTTCAAGGCCAACTTTACTACATACTTCCTGTGAAGCCAACATTCTACTTTTCTCTACTCTTTATATATATATATATATTAAAGGTATTAAGTATTATAAGCTATTAAGGATATGATTAAACTTAGGAGAGTTTCCATTTTATTTTCTAGTTTTATATGAAATTATTTCCTTTCTTTTGTGCTTTTTGTAAAATGTCAACGTACCTTAGCAAACTTCCGGCATGTGAGCGATAAGTTGGTGGCGGTGAATTGCCACGTACAACACCGTTTTGCCGATCACGATCCAGTAATAAAAGTCTGTAGAAAAATAAAGATAAAATAGAAAAAAAATTTGAGCAAAAAACGTAACGGTAAGAAAAAAGTAAATAGAAATTGTATTGAAAATTGCAGACACATAATAAATGTGTGAAAAACATGCAAGCACAAATTTCGCATGCAACTTTAAAACGTTGCACTAAATTAATGTCCAACATTCAAGTCATGAAACATTAATGCAACCCCGGCAGGATATATGAACAACAACAGCAATGAGTATGAAAAAAGGACACGCTAGCAAGCGCATGTAAAATGCTGTAAATAAACGTAACACATTTAAAGCCACAAATTGTGGTTTACAATAATTTGGCACATTGCAACACAGAAATTTACTTTCGTTTCGTGAGCGAGTGAACGCACAAGGGGTGAGCAAAAAGCAAAAGTTTGTGTCATGCAATTGGCACAAATGTATGATTAATTGCCACCTTGTACTAAAAAATGTGCATAAATTTTACGTGGTAGTTGAGAGTTAGTTGTAGTAACTGCATCGTTCGCGAATTGAATTGCTACTCGTATGTGTGCTCACCTTAACCGATATTCCTGCATGCTCGCCTGATATGATGGCGGCGGTGGTCGATGTTGAAATTCCGGATATAAAAGACCATGTGGTGCACCACCACCACGACTGCATGGCCGACGTCCGCAACGACCCAAATCCACGCTTGATCCTAAGCCCAAACAGGGTGGTCCTCCAGGTGCTGTCATACGCCAAGCGGCACCACTCACCGTAACGAGTACAACGCCTACACCTAAAATGTAAAACGAAATTGAATAAAAGTAATTAGTAAAATGATTCTGAAAATTGTGGAAAATTTTTAGTGGTATAGACAACATGAAAAAAAATATTATACAGTACAAAAAGCTCAAATTCATTGCAAGATATACAAAAATGCAATTTTGAAAAAAAAAGCATCAATGGAGATAGAAATGCAATATTAGCAGCAAAGGGGATCAGAACTCCGAGACCTCACTATAAATATCGGTCATAAGAAATATATGGCGGATGACTTTTATAAAAATTTAGCGCCATAAGAAGATCCTGATATGTACAATCTGAAGCGATTTAAGGAGGCTGAAATTGTAATTAACTGGTACGAAGTAATGTTTATAGATATCTAGCAAAGGAATGCAAGTTTGTGTTAGTGTTATTCAACCTGAAAAGTCAGTCGCCTATAGCCAAGATCTTATTCATGATTCATGCAAGTTGGAATGCAAAGTTAATTCAAACAATGTTGACCTTTCTGGATTTCAACGTTTTACTGTAAACCCTTGAACCACTGACATAATTAATGAAATATTAGAAAGGTCAATCGATTCCAGCTGCCGTCTATAGCACAGTTCCGGCGTCTGTTTTTAAATTTTTTGCTTCAACCGCATTTATTGCTGGCAGTAGAGATTCGAATCAATCGTTTGGCCAGGCGGTAGTAGCTCATAATGAATGATACCCTTGTAGTCTCACCAAACACACCTTCCATGTCGTCAATCCCGGCTTTGACACTGTTCTTTCTTTTTTACGGCCAAGACCATTTTCGAACAACATTATCGTATGTGATCCACTTTTCATCACCTGTTACTATACGTTTCAAAAATGCCTCAATATCGTTTCAACAGCGAATCGCAGATGGAAATTCGGTCTATTTCATTTTTTGAACTTAGTTCATGAGCCACCTAGACATTGAGCTGCTTTTTAAAACCAACTTTAGGCAAATGGTTTAAAACTGTTTTGTGGTTGATCTTCAGTTCCTTAGCGATGTCGTGACTGCTCACATAACGGTCTTCTTGAACCTTATACATAATTTCTTTGACTTTTTTCGGCGATAGGTTGATCAGAACAAAGGGCATCTTTCAATTCTAAATTTAAAGAACGAAAGCAGTTAATTAAGATAAAATACCTTCACCGTAAACTGCACAAACCGTTTCACATGCCTGTGCTGCATCCTTCCTTTTGTTGTATTTGTATTTTTTTTTTGAAATTTCACTAATCTTTGCTTTGCAATAACTTTTAACACCCCTGTAGTAAAATTTCGAACTAGTTCTTTCATTCGATAGTTTAAAACTGGTTCTAAAATTACTAGTTTTGCACTGGTAGTAAAGTAATGCAGTGGGTGTGAGTGTGAAAAGAAACAAAACTATAAACGAAAGTGATTTAGTCGTTCCGGAAAAACGAAAGAAACGAAGAAAAATTCTTTAATACTATAGTCTAAACTGTTTCTAAAATGACTAGATTTGGACTAGTTGTAAAGTAAAGCAGTGGATGTAAGAAGAAAAGAATGAAAAAAATAAACGAAAGCCGCTCGGCAAAAACGAAAACATATGAACGAAAGATAGATGAAGAAATGTCACTATTTTTATGAAAAAGTGTGGAAAAATGAAAAAATAAATTTCTGGTAAGTAATGATGTAATATTAAACTAAAATTAAATAAAAACTAAATTAAAATGAGTAAAAAGCACATTAGGAGGCTTATTAAAGCCCAAGAGGAAAATAAGTGAATAGTTTAAGTTATAGAAGTGAAAACAAAAATTGTGAGATAGCAGAGCAGCACTTTGTGGAAGCAGAGGTGCAGGTAAAGATGAAAGCAGAAGCGGGCTGTTACCGTTCTTTTTTTAAATTATTATTTTTTAGTCATATTTCCTTATTTTTTATTTGTTTATTTTCATATTTAACTTGTATTTAGGTACTTATTCTTAACAATTTTCTTAACACTTTTTTGGCGAATAATGGCATATAAGGCAAAGCAGGCGTCTGCCAAACTTCAACGAATGGACGCAGCAATGGGAGAAAATGTATTTTCATAATGTAAGTTATTACGCTAATACAGATTAAGCTAGATCGAATTCAAAACTATTTATCATTTCAGACAAGCAACTACGCATGAACTGCGAAAATTGCTCCAAATTAGAAGAAAAAGTTAGCAAGTTACAAGGTAAGGATAGATAATTTCTATTCAAATTATTTGTGTTTCACAGAAAGTATTGAAAATTTGAACGCATTTGTAGCATCCAAATTTGAGATACTTGAAAGTAAGATTTGAAAATTGGTTTTCATTATGCCTATAAAATGTTATCTTCATTTTGAACTTGATTTGTAATAACGTATGCCAACCAAAATATATGGACGAATGTACTTGAAGATACATATGTACTATATGTATAAAATGAATAATTTTTTAAAAAATTAATTATATTTTTATTTCGTTCTTAATATACTTACTTTTAATACTTCTGTACATAACACATGAATTAAGTATGAATATATTGAAAAAAAAAACTATAAAATAATAAACTGCATTAAATCTTTTCATCCCTTTTTTGCACTCGCTGCCTTCTAGTCTATAGAAAACTAGTTTATAAATATTCTAAACTGGACTAGTTAGAAAATAGTCTATATTAAACTATTTTTAATATAGTTCATATTGATCTAGATCTAAACTGGTTCAAAAGTAATGCATAGATGGGTAATTGATATTTCGTAGGACATATCAATGTTAAATTCGACAGTTCGTTACATTGAAAGTGGATTGAGCGAGAACTAGTTATGGTTCCGAATGAACTAGATATTCGCTAGTAATGCACTAGTCACTTTTACTGCAGGGACGACGCACCAATCTTAATACACAAATTTCATAAATAATCAGCTGATTTATCTTCTGTTAAGCAAAAAAAAAAGAGTTGCCAGATGCAGCTAACCGTTTCAAGGTTATGACACTTTAAAGTCAAGCGAACAAACAATTTTTACTTTTTCCCCCACACAATATATGTATAGCCTCAAGAACAAGAATATTTTCCAATTACAAATAGGCCAGAGTCCACATCTCAAAGTTCCAGGCGTTTATAGAGCTCTACATCGAGCCGAAACAAAGAAATTTGTTTTTCGGTCAGAAAAAGTATTTTTTGTGAATTATGTAACAAAAAGTAAGTTTACGATATATATGATTCAATCCCTGACCACAAGTACCCATAGAAAGTAATGATTTTTTTTTTGGGGATATTATTTATTGAGAACAATGGACCAAGTGCCGAAGGGAATGATTAAATTGCGAAATAAAAGTTGGACTTCTAGTTGAACAAAGAACTTTTGTTTCAGTGAAAGTGGATCACTTGCGGAAGGATTGGGATTTGTTCTCGAATCATTCATTAGATCTGTGCTACAGAAATTTATTAAATACTATGATGAGGTAACTGGTGAACGCGGAAGTCGATGAAGGAAAAATGAAATCAGGTAATTTTGTCAATTAATGCTGAGAATTTGACTGACAAGAATGTTTGAAATTACTAAGGAATGTAAAGAATCCATGAAAAACAAAACCGTAATGCATTTTTAATATTTATAGCTAAATACTAAAAACATATTTATACATATATTCAATTACTGCTATTATTTCAGATATAAAAAAATACATATCTAATTGTCATTGTAAGTGTTTTGCGTGTGAACCATTTTAATATTCACATTTTATTTTGCCACAGCTAACTTCGTTTTAATAAATGAATTTTCACATGAGTTCAAGGTTCGCAGGTAGGTTGGTTTGAAGATTTAACGCAATGTTTTAAGTGTCAACATAAAACAGCAGTTCATTCTTATTTTTTTTTTTTTTTTTTGAATCATCAGTTAGGGACTTTTACAATCATCTAGCAGCAAATACATTAAGCATAAACCAATGACGCACAAGGGCCGTCTCATTTGAAGTTCAGAATAGTTAGTATGGCGGCTAAAGTAAATACAAGTGCCGTGCGAATTATTTAACACACGCATAATTTATTTTTAAACAAAACAACAATAATAACAAAATAAAAAAAAAATCATATTATAATTAATGAATGTGAAAACAACTGCAATACTATGAGCGCTGCATGGTTGAAAGAAGTTGTACTTGTTCCATTGATGGCGGCAATGGTGACGGCTGTTGTGGCCTCACGCACCCATACACGTATTGAAAATACAACGCATACAGTCGAGACGTAGTTAGTTGACATTATGCGTCATACACTACCATATTACGTGGCAGCAGTTGCTGCTGTTTCGAGTGGCATAATTAAGTACGCACTCCATTTTGTATGGTGTATGTATGTGGTACAATTAAAATTATGTTGAGGGGATCATTATGGGCCATGAGTTTTCATGTTTTTTTTTTTTTTTAATTTTTATGTTTTTGAAAAATTGCTGAAATAATAAAATTAAAATTTTTAATTTTTTTCAGTTATAAGCTAGAATGATTTTTAAATAAGAAACTGAAAAGGTTATTTAATTTAAGACTTGCAGTTTGTTTTGAAAAACTATGTCAGATTTAGTATATTTTATAGGCTAAAAAACAAATACGAAATGAAAAAATGTAGCTGGCGAAAATGCATTAAAAATGTTTGAGCGCAAAAACGAAACAAAAGTTAGGGATGGCGAGGTAAAACAACGCCGGTTGAGTACAAATTTTTGTTTCGTTTTTGCACTCAAACATTTTTAATGCTTTTTTTCGTACAATTTTTGGTTCGTATTTGCTTTCATCTTGTCGTTTAATATTAAGATGGAAGAACGAATAGTTACCCCAGAGTGTGCTGGAGCTCATTTATATTTTTTCTTCTCTCTTATTTCACTTTTTTAGCATCTATCATTTCAGCTTTTTGTTTGGAATTTTCCAGTCATTATAAAGATTTTTATCATAATAAATCATATCTCTGAGATTTTTCTTCAGTAATTGTTAGTGGGGGTATGATAGATGGAAAAACTAGAAAAAATTTTCTTCCTAACTTGTTTGGTTTACTCGAAAAATTTTTCCTATAGACTGTGCCCGGCAAATTTCAAATAAACAAAAATGAGCGCATCCAATGCAATTTTTGCATTTTTTTTAACATTAAATATCTCGAAAACTATAACATATAAGAAAAAATTACTAGATAACTTTTTTTTAGGAAATCACTCAAGCTTTTTTTTGCGGTAAGTAATTGTTTGATATCTCCGCCGGCTAACCAGTTATTGGTAAAAAAGGCTTCTTTCACTAAAGTGAGAGTTTTTTTGGGTCTGCAAGTCATAAATTAAATAACTTTTTCAGCTCCTTATTCATATAAATCACTGTAACTGAAAAAAAATTATAAATTTCAATTTTAAATATTTAAGCATTTAGGCAATTTTTCAAAAACATAAAAATCAAAAAAACAGGAAACTCATAGTCCATAATAACCCCTCAACATAATGGATCTTTTCAAGTTTTTTGTTGTTGTAATTTTATTACTACCCAAACTTTGCCAGAGCAGGGCAACATAGCTGGGCGAAGCGCACATAATATTTCAATAAGCTAGAAATTACCCGCAATGTATCGAGCACAAATTCCAAGGCTGCAATAGAATTAACCGCCTGAAAACAAAAGTCCATATTTCTGTTACGTAATTTTATTTAAACTTCCTTGATTTCGTTCACTACATATATTAATAAGTTTTTGATTTTACAAAGACTTGAGATGATTACATCTTTATTCAAGTAGAATTTTTTTTTTAATTTTAGTTAAGTACCTACATAAATATTTAATAAGTATCTTATAATTTTTGACTTTACGGTATTAGAGTACTTAAGTATTTTATATGTATGTATATAAGTATGTACAATATTGATGAAAAACATCACGTAAATATTTAATTAAATGTGAACTCTTTTACTAAATTAAGTACAAAAACCGGAATATTTAATTAAATTTTAAACTTTTCTTTAAAGGGATACGCACAATTGCAGCAACTCAACTTAATACAAACTCAAGTGCATAAAAAACAAGAAGTATTTAACCTATTTAGTGGGCGTATAAGTGCACACATACATATATACATAAAATGAAAAAGCGACATGAAAAAGCAATAGCAATAGCAAAACAACAACAAAAACGCATAAATAAATCGCACATGAAAGAAAGAAACCAAAAGAGGCATTTTTTCAAACAATAACTTCAAGACTATAGTAAACTTTCACTTTTACAGTACTGCATTATATACATACGATTACACGAGCAAATATCTGTATTAAGTACAAGTGTATGAATGCGTGGATGCAAAATGTAGAGGGAGGGTGTTGAGAGTGAGGGTGGAGCACTTGTAGTTTGTGCGTAAGTAGTACTTGTATATGTATCTACAGATGCGCTTAATTTATATTTATTCATATCCCATATTTATGAATAACTTAACCCTATTAGGGATTGACTCTTCATATGAAAACAATTCTTTAAAAATTCGCCAAATATCGAATTTATAATGAATTTGGATTGATAGCTTTTCAATTTAAAGTTTCAATATTTGTAATTATTAAATTGACAAAGTTTTGAATACAAAAGTAAAGTCGGTTTTTTTCAATAAATTGAAAAAGTGCAGTCTTGAAATATTTTATTTTGGCTGGTAAAATTTGTAAAGAAAACTAGCATTCATTTTTTAACTTATTTTAAACCCACATAACCAGAAATATTTCAGAGAAAATATAGAAAGTCAAGTAAAGAGAGTTGCTTTGAGAGGGTTAATTTGTCGTGATAATCGGTGCAGTAATTGGTGGGGTAATCACAACTCTACATACATACATGCAAATAGTATATACTAATATATAAAATTAAATGAAATGAAGACAACCATGCGTAGTATGACAGGGAGCCATAGAAAGGCTGTCAGTCTGCTTGCCTGACTGGCGTGCGTTTTATGGCGGCATAACTAGCGACAGTGGTTCAAAGCGTTTATTGCTCCATTGCACGTGCATTGTGTCAATACAATTTTTGATTTTCTATGGGTGCTTCTTTTTTCTTTAGAGTTCAGTCAAAAGTGAATATTATTGGCAACTGTTGGCAACTCAGTAGCTACTATGTAGCATCAAATTAAATATAGCGCAGTTGTTAAATCACCTACCTGTATGAGCTACCACTTTTATTGTCGTTTTTACTATTGTTATATTTGTGTACTTTTTTTACGCACGCTTGTCATTATAAAAGTTGAATGGAACATTTTGTTTAAATGTTTTTTATTTTATTTTAATTTATTTTTTATTTTTTTTTTGTTTAATGACAGAAACGCACAAACTTTTACATGAGCTTTTTAAAAACAAGCACGCAAAACAAGAAAATACATTCATAAATATGACTTAACAAATAAATTTTTAACTAAGACTTAAAAAAATTAACAACATTATGACATTCAAAATAAACAAACGAATAATGAAAAAAGTGAAATGAAAATAAAAAGTAAAAATGACATAAAATTTTACGAAATAAAAGTAATTACTTTGTAGCTCACATTTAACTTGCTACCACAACATTTTATCAACAGCGACGTGCTGTTTTCTTTTCTTTTTTTTGTGATTTAATCATTTGCTTTTTGAAATTAATTCAGGTTAAATTGATTTGGATCTGAATGTTATGTAAGTAATTTTTGTTATTTGAAGATAATCACTAATTCAAATAATTAGTTGATACTTGCATTAAAATAAATAAATAAAAATGGAAAGTTAAGCTTTTTAATCCGGTAAGCGGAGTAGGTGCCGGCTTAGCGTCAGGATTATATGTAAAACTGGTTTTAATAAATAAAAGCTTGGAAGAATAAGTTTTAGTAGGTTTGTACTTTCAAATTTACATAATACGGTTTTTTTTGCTAAGAGGAAGAGCACGAAAATTACAGCTTACCTAGCACTGCAACACATGAGGAACCGCCACTGTTCACGAGTTTCTGAGATTCAAAAATATACATATTCTAAGAATTTTGTCTGTTTCATACTCTTTACATATACCCAAAATACTGTTTTTTAATGGTTTTTACCTTTAAGATTCTATTTCCCCAGAAGACTAGTTCCTTGTCTTAGCCTCAGTTATCATCCAAAGTTTTCTTCTTTCCGCAATTTTCTTCCTTTTCGTACAGGGGGTGTGGTACGAAAAGGTAGGTACTACACAATATATTCGCTAACTAACCCTCAAATGCAAACTGTTAATGGATTATATTCTAACTCAGATTGAACTCAGAGACATAATCAGTAACTCATTAGAGAATTTATTCAATGGGCTAAGGCCTTTACACTTGTGCCATCACGAATTCTTGATCCATCTTCGAAGTACACGGGAAAAAAAGGATTTGTGAAAAATAACGTGTGATATTCAAAAAAAAGCAAAACAATCAGAGAAAACTGTCATTTCGCCCTATAATTTTGAAATTTCATGAGATACCCAATACAAATTTATGAATAAACGGCAAACATTACAGCCCAAAACTTTATTATTACAGTTTCAGATAGGAAAATATTCAAAGTGGCCAGGAAAAAATTGAGTTGGTAAAAAATACTGAATTATTATTGAAATATTCTATGATTTATTTTTTAGATGGCACTAAATGTGTTTGTTCTATATATCATATATTTTTCTATATATTACTCAATAAAATATCTTTCAAATCGGTGACCTTTTACAGGAAGGTAGTAAGACTACATTAAATGAAATTTTTAATATTTTATTAGCGAAAGTCTTTATGTATTAAACAGTTTTACAAAATCTAATGAGACCGAAACACCATCTTCTTTTGAATTAGCCTAGAATCATGAAGATAGCTGGTCGAGTTGTTTGCTTTTGGTCAATGCGATTTGAAAGTAAACACAGGGAAGAGAAAAAAATATTTTCTGACTCTGCAATTATAGCTGACTTTTGATATTAAAAGTATTATTAGTAAAAATTCCATTTCCAATTTCATAATTTACAAAATCACACTGTAAAAATTGATTTGAAACTCCAGTTATATAAACTGTATTGTGAAGTACAATGTGCTTATTCATTCGCAACTTTTTTTGTTTCATTCTGCATATTATAAATTAAACTCAAAGGAATTATTGTTTGATCATAATCAACTAATACAGTTTTTCGTTTTCTATCCGGGCAAAACAGGGTAAAACTGTAATTATTATCAGAAATCGCATGAATTATTACAGAATATGGATGTATTGAATTTAATGGAATATAGCTAGGTTTCGTTGCATCAGTTCCTATTGCTGTACAACCTTCAAAACTGAACCAAACCAAAGTAGAGTATCTAAGGAACCCAAAAAATGGGTTGCCATTAAGTTTAAAATTAAAGTCTCTATCGATTAGAACTATTCTATTTCCAATGACTTCCCTTGTTGTTATATAGATCACTCCCTTAGCCATTCAGTGGTTAAGTTAACAAATATTTTAAGTGGGTTTTTGAGTGAAGTTAAACCTCCACATATTACCCGCTTAGAGTATAGTTGTTACAAGAGACTAACCAATAGTACCGGCTTAAACGCATTTGAAATCTGTGTTCAATGCTAAAAAATTTAAGTTCGATATTTGGCACTTGACACATGAGTTTAGCCATCAATTTATGATATTTAATGCAACTTTTATACGTTTCCAGAATCTTAATCCGATCTTCACTATATTATCCATCCTCGAAGGATATTACAAGCTAGATGTAAAAAGTTTAGGACAAGTATTCGTAGCACTTCCCATACAACTTTAATTCTTTTGTGGCCATATCTCCGAAATCATTTAGAGTGCGATACTGAGATTTGGTACAAGGACATAGTGTCCATTTCAACACTTTCGGGACCGTAAGAAAACTAAAAGAGATGGTGTAAACCCGAATCCAGATTCGTATTGTCTGACCCCAATTTCTTGTTACAATTTTTGATTATAACAGAAATTTTGCACCTCTAAAGCCCTGAACTTTCATGGGTCGTGGGTGGCCCTGTGGCTCTTAATGAGACTTTCCTCGAACTTTCTCTAGACAAAGTAATTTAATATCAATTTTTCACTTAACCCTTTTTTGACTGTAAAAAACTAGAGCTAATAGAGCAAAACCGAGTTCAGATTCCCATTTCATTTTGAAAAAGTTCTTAAAAAGTTTCCATTGGAGATCTTAGGGTTACTGGTGACTCATAGCAAAACTTGTATTTCCAAAAAAGTGAACAAAAATTTAAAAATATGAGAAATCATGTTTGAATAAATAGTTTTTCTCACAAAACATATTAAAAATTTGGTGTATTTGGACAAATTTTGTAAAAATTGTGAGCGATTGAAAATTTGCAAAAAAAAACACCATTTTTTTCACTTTGATTCGCTACAGTATCATTATCGAAAAAATATTTGTAAATGTTTTTAATTGAAATTAAAGAACCATCAACTTTATTGGATAGTTTTAAGAAATCGCAAAAATTAATCTTGTGACACCTGTGTCACCATGGTGGACTTGGACTTCATCAACTTCTAATAATCTATTTAAAAAAAAATTTCCTTAGCCAAACAACCAAATTTTTGGGTTAGTCAATGCTTCTTATTTTATAATGATGCAATAGTGGGGAATTCGGAAATTATTGAGACACATAAGCAACAACTCAAATAAATCAAAGCAATCACTGTGTCAGAGCAATTACGTAATGCGCTTTAATGCGAAAGCTAAACCGGTAACGAGTTAATCTATGTCAGAGTTTTTTTACTTAAAATGTTTTTGGATTAAAACGAATAGTTCTAAAGTAAAAAAAATATTTGTGTTATATTTGTTTAAAATTGAAACACCACAGCAGGGAAGGAAGTAGTGAGTTAATGCGCTGATAACAAACTTCTGCACTTAAAGAACGAATTTCATAATCAGTTGAAAAAAAAAATCAAAAACAAAAATACTACAAAAACAACATTTTCCCATTAAGGTGCACAGAAAATTAACAATAATATTTTTGCTATTTCGATTCGATTGCCAACAACAAACACCAATACGTCACGAGCGACGATGACGATGTCAATTGTTTGGTTAAAATAATTTAGGTCAATATATATAAGAGTTGATTTGAAAAAGAAGTCGGATGCGTTGATGGCGATGACAGTGACAACGACAACAGACAGACATTACATTAGAGACAACAAGCAAATTGACAGACAGACAACTACATTGTTGTAATTGTTGTAAAGTAAATAAGACAGAAAAAAAACACACTAACAATAAATAAATATACAATATTTTTAGAAGATAATTGGGGGAAAATTGTAAGTTGTACTTGTACTGTCGATGTATGTATGTCAAACTTTGTTGTTGACAATTGGCATTGTTAGTTTTTTTTGCAAACTATTGGCATTTTTTTTGTGTATAACACAAAATTGTAAATTTATCAACAATTGTATACAATTGAGGTAATTGGGCGATATTTTTGAGCAATGCACATACATAATATTTGTGTATTTAGTTTGTTATTTGTTACATAACTTTCGACATAAACTCAATGAAGTACAAAAAGTAAAAAAACAAAAAAAAAAAAAAAAATTAGCTTACCTATCATCAATAACGCCGCAGTTAAATGTGAACTTGGTGGTCCCGCCAAGCCTGTTGCACCCAGCGCTGCACCACCCAAAGCGCAAGCAACGCCACCTAGTGCCACCACAGCGATTAAGGCGCGTAACGGCGGTCCTGCAAACCACTGACCACAGCAACCTTTGCCCGAACGCTCCGAAGGTGATCTGGAAAAAGAGACGTTAAAAGAATTAAATAAAAATGAGCTAGTGAAAAAGAAAACTAAGAAAATAAATATAAATTACAAAAAAACTCATGCAACATTATTTTTCTATTTGCATCATCGTTTCATTTTTATTTGTTTTTTTTTTTTAATGCAACTTGAGCTTGAGGTAAATGTAGAAAGTGGAGACTTGCTTAATTAAAATGCAATCATGAAAGGAGCAACAAGAAAATGCAAATAATATTTCATTAACATTTCATTTCAATTAAGTTCTCATTTTTCAAATGTAATTGAAGCAAAGTTTATTTAACTTATTTTTCTCGTTTTGTTTTTTTTTTTTAATGCCCTTTGGACATAATTTCTTGCAGCTATTGCAGCATTTGATTACTTTGACATTCAACTTTTTAACTTACTAAACTTTTAGTATTCATTCAACTATTATCCTCTTAATTCTACCTGCTGGTAATGTAAATTAAAATGGCAATTTGTTTTTACGATTTATTAATTAAAAATCTAGTATTAAAATTGTAGTTTCAAATCAGAATAGAAATGTCATTAAAAAGAAGAATTAGATTCAGTTACTTGATTAGATTGCCAACTGTAGATTTTGCAAGTGTTTTATTTTGAGAAAGAAGAAAGCATTCGTGTGGTTAACGAAGTGTAACAATTCTACAATTCAATCTTTGCAATCTCTGGAGATTAAAACAGTCGCAAACGTTGCTCCAGGTTGGAATTTCATGATTCTGAAGTCAAAACCGGGATATTGATAATAACAACCCTATCCTGAAGACAAAATCGAGATTATTTTTTACTATATTATTTTACTAAGTCTGAGTTTAACTTAGATGAACTGTTGTTTGTTTGACAGTAGTTCATGATACCTACAAACTCTCCTCAAAATTGAGTAATTATCAAATTGTCGATAAATTTTTAGAATGTCTAAAATTTTAGTATTAAAATTTAAATAAAAAATATTTTTAATATACTACGTTTTTAAAAGGGGCTAAAAAGTATAAAATAATTTCTCCTAACCCCATACAGATTTACAACCACATATAGATTCCTTATCCCATACAGATTGTCTTGAAAATTTGTAACTGTGAATTTTAGTAGGACGAAATACTTGTATGATTTAAAACATCAAACGTGGTTCGCATGCAATAGGAAATTGATGGATGAATAGTTCACCTAAATGGCTAGAAATTTTATCTCTATCCATATGCGTCCCATGTTTTTCGATTTAAATCATTATTTTTTACTTTTTAGTCTTGTGTGTGTGAAATTTTGCAATCGATTTTAAGTAAAGACCAGAGCTGTAAAAGAATGCATTCAATTTAATTGTAATACCTTGAAGTCATGGTTAATAACCGACAATTTGCACTAAATTGGAGTGACTTGAAGTCAATTGAGGTTTTGAAGTCACTTGAACTCAATTGGAATTTGAAATTGTTGACACATTGAATCAAAACCAATTATCTAAGCAATGTCACAATTAATTATTGGACTCGTGCAAGATCATTTTCCCCAGATTGCGAATAGCCCTATTCATTAAATATAACAGAATTCAAATTATATCTTCTCACATAAATGGGTACTCAATAAATACTGTTTTTACATTGCACCTCGTTGTGATTCTACAATTTGAAACAGAAATGAAATAAAGGCATTTGCCAAATACATAGGAAGAAGAAGATTTGTTGTTATGGATGTAAAAATGTACAAGAAGAATAATTTATTTATATATTAAAATATAAAATATGAAAAGTTCTAACATTTTAGCTAAATATAGTTATTTACATACATATATTTAGGTACAATGTTGAAAATAGTGATAATATTTCTTTGCATTTTGATTTCATGAAATCAGTAGAAAAAGATTTAAAAGTTCTTATATAAAATCAAAACAAAACGTTTACATATTAGTATATAAAGAATATATAAATACTGTAAATGTTGAAAGTTATTTGCTAAAAGAAATGTTAAATATTTATTTCATCAAACACGTCAAACTCATCCATTCATACATTTTTGTTTCTACGATTTTTTTTTCGATTCCAGCAAGAGCAAATTGCGATCTCTTTACAATCTATACTCTTTGTAAGCGGAACAAAACGAAAAGAAAAGTTCGTTATTGTTTGTTTTTGTTCTCTCTCTCATTTGTCTTTTAATTTGTGTATGTATACACATATACATATATTTTACTCCCGCTAAAGCAATGATTTTTACAATGATGAATTCAATGCTTTGATCTATGAAAAAATGGAAAAACTTCCGATGCTAATATTTTAAATATTATTATATTTATATATATTTTAGATACTTCATATTGCATTGTCTTCCAGTTCTGAACTATATTTAAAATTTCAAGTCTCTAGCTCATCGGGAAGTTAGTTTAAAATCGATTACAAAATTTGTACCGAACAGACTGACAGACAGACACCATTGAAAGCGAGTTAATATAAACGTGGTAAAAAACAGAAATCGGAGTAATGGAAATTCATTTTAAAAATCCGAAAAAATTAATATAAATTAATCTTTCCCTCTGAGAATATTTCAAAAAGTTGGCACAACTGTCAACCACTATTCTGTGAATTTTTATTGCTATGTGTCATTTAGTTTGGTTACGGCGTCATTAAGAACAAGTCAACCTTTTGTGTGCGTTTATGATTATGTGCATTATGAATTTCACCGCATATATCGCACAAAAATTTTTGTATAGAATATGTGTGACTTTAGCGTGGAAACTGAGTGTATGTAATTTATTTGCCACTTCACACGAAAAAAGTACGTTTGATGGCCTTGGCGGTAGGGCAGGTATGCCTAGCGAGTTTACGTCGAATTGACGATGCACGCTCACTGCAAAGGATCTTTTTCAATAAGCACAAAAGTTTTTCAATAAAATTGATTGCGATTTCTGTACAAAACTTAAACATGAGACCGGAGAAAAAATATTGAGTGATCGTTTTGAAGACGCATTAACCATTCCATGAAAGAGACATTTCTTTCAAAATATTGTATTGAAATTAAATTTTCACTGACCTATTACTCAGGGGTGGATACAAATGAGGGAAATTCCCCTCCCCCCCCCCCCAAAAGATTTTCAAACACTTAAAATTTAATAATTTAAACAGGCAAAAAGGTTAACATAATTAGTTATTGTTGTTTTTAGTTATTACGATTTACTTTCAATTATAAGAATAATGAATAATCTTGGTCATTAAACCGCTTTCCGTCTCTATGGAAATGTCCTGAAATAATAATAATACCTAAACCAAATAAACCTGAAAACTCAGTGCCCTCATATAGACCTATAAGTTTGCTGGCAATACTCTCGAAAATATTCGAAGTAGTATATTGCCAGTAATACAACAAAATAAGAATATAGTTCCGAATCACCAATCGTCATAAGCACGGTACTCCTGCGCAATATCATCAATATTGTCACTGACTTTCTGGAACGCAAAAAATATTGCTTTCCCATATTTTTGTGCATTCAAGAAGCATTGGAAAAAGTTTGGCATCAAGGGCTGTTGTACAAATTAAAAAATTTACTTCCAGCTCCATTTTATTTGGTCTTAAAATTCTATGTCAAAGTAAATGATGAAACATCAGCCAAATGTCAAGTGAAAGCCGGAGTAACACAGGGCAGTGTTGGGGGTCCTGCTCTTTATTCGATTTTTACTATAGCTACTTATCCAGACGATACTGCCATCAAATTAATCCCCTACAAAAGCTACTAATCTAGTCCAGAAACAGCTCGACGACGTTCAACAATGATTACTTCGTGGATGATTGCTTGACTGGAGTTCCAAATGTATTGTTCTTATAAAATGGATCATTTCGGTGATTTAGTTCTAAAATACGTGACTCAAGTACCAGTTCAACGGGTTCTATTCTCAGATAGAGAACTGAATCCACCAAAAAAAAAACAAATTATAGGTTTCGGGTCGATATAAAGAAAATCCCAGATAAGGAAGAGAAAATTGGAATCAGCGACCTTAAATTATTCTTAAAATTCTACTAATTCTCGAGACCCAATATAAACCAATCTAAAACCGAAAACTGAATAAATGTATCCTATTGTTATATTTTCCACATTCCTTTACCTTGGAAATAGATCATAGAAATTGTGAAATGCTTTGCTACAAGAACAAGATTTCTCCTAAATGCGTAACGTACCTGTAAGTTTTCACATGGCCATATCTTGGAAATTGTAAGTCATCGAAATAAAGTTTATGAATAAGCAAAAAACAAAAAAAACATAAAAAAAAACGATACGCTCCAGCCCGCGTTTTGGCGTTTCGTTCATATGGAGAATTTTTATTTTTTATTCCCCCCCAAAAATGTTTCCTGTATCCGCCACTGTATTACTAATATAATATAGATAACTAATTAAATTTTGACTGATCGTAACCTAGTTGTTAGTGTGTTAGATTGCTACGCAGAGGTGCCCAACTTCAAATCTCGCCACTCTCAAAAATTAAAAATAGGAAATTAAAATTTTTCTATACGGCACCATCTCTTCTTGGCTGGCAGTGGCAAACTCCTAAGAGTAAAAATTGCATATCAAAAGTTTTCACTTCGTCATTCTTAAACAACGGCTTAAAACTGTACGTCCTTTTCATTTATATACAAATATAATTCACACAGCATGAATGGATGCAAAAAACTTGACCTAGGCCCTTCGCGGGTAATTTGACAGCATTTGCACCAAATAATCGGCATCTCCTATTTTCATAAAGCTAATCTGCTGGACTCTTTATTACAAGTTGCACTTTTGTAACATTAGATGGAAGAGCGAAAAGATACTTGGTTGCAATTCTTCTAAACAATAAATAGGGGCTGTGGTGCCGATCTTCTTGTGTTCGGCCAATTTTTGGCAGAAACAGAAGAGAAGCCGAACCTGGCCGAATCCAAACGTTCGGTCAAACTCTACAATAACACGGTGCGACAGTAATAAACACCTGAGAAGTGATACTATATTTCTTGTAGGTCTTGTCGAGTAAGTGTAAAAAGTCATTAAAGGATTCCTACAAAAACTGTTTAACTTTCTGAAAAGTCCAATATCAAAATAAATAAAAAAAATAAATTTCTTGAAGAAATGACGAAATCCAAACTCGTTCATTAAAACTAAGTTCAGATTTTCGTTTAGTGGCCTAAAATTTACTGACAGAGAAACCGTTATGAATTCAATATACATATAATATAAAAACATATTAAGAATATATGACACGGAATCTTAAAGATACTTAAATGTTTAACTTCACACCTTAAGATCATGCTTAAGTCCCAGGTTCATTAACAATTCGACTACCTAAGGGGGTAAGATGCTGTACATAAACCATTCAACATATGTATGTGCATACATATTAATTACAGCATTAACATTGTCTGACACAGTTGCAGCAGCATAGTAAAGTGTATGTACGTCCCATATGTACTTTAATAATAGATTTAGGCGTATTCTACCTTCGTAAGTATACATTCATTCATTCAACCATGGCACAACACAACTATTGAATTATAATTCATATTCATTTCGACAATTTATCATGCAGGTTGGCTCTGTATATACACAAACACCGTAAAATATTTTATAAATATCATCACTCATCTGTCGTTTAATGTTCACCGAAGAGCAGAAGAAGAAATATTATTAGTATTTAATGTTTTCCTTCCCATAGGGACATTATCATTGTCATTGTCACCATGACAAGTCTAGAAGCAAACGTAGGCATGGTAGACAGACATCAGCTACGCAGCTATGTTCGTTATTCAAAAGAAATTTTTCAATTTTGAATAGAATTTTGATATCAATTTATCATTGGGAGAAAGCAATGAAGCAATTTGTATAGGTATTTGTAGCTACATTGTCTACATTAGACACAGCTGCAAAGTAAGAGCCTCAAATGACTTTTACTCTTGAAAGGTGAATAATTTATAAATTGAATTTAATTTTTGTGCTTTTTAGTAATTGGTTTTTGCGCTTTGCCTTTCTATGCTCACAAATTAATTTATGAGTTTTTTTTTGGTACAAATCCCACGCATAAATCTAAATTTTTGCGAAATATTTATTTTTTGTTTTGGTGCATATTTCTGTTTTTACATGCTCCATTTCTTGCTGTAAATATTTTCTATGATTGTTATTTGTTTTTTTTTTTTTTTTTTTGCTCAGCATTTTAGTACAGACATTAATCATGAAATTCCACTATGCTGCATAGTGTTTTTTCGTTTCCGGTTGCTATGTTACATGAAAGCAAAAAAAAAAAAACATAAAATTTCTTCCAGTCAACCTGCTAGCGTTGCCATGTGTGACACAATTTACCTGAAAATCTGTGCATATACAGTTGAGGACAAAATTGAAAGAGCCAAGTTTAATATGAAATTGAAATAAATTGCAAACAAAGTTTCTGTGTAGCTTAGATCAGTTCCTTTGATTTTTATGAGAAACTCCCGAAAAGGAAAAAAAAATCTTTAACTTTTTATAACAAACAATATCAAAATTTGAGGATCTCAAATAAATAAATTTCACTGCCATTTTCTTCATCGCTGTGGCCTTAAACTCTCATTGGAAAAAAGTATGTCGTAGCAGTCAATATGTGTTTTTGAAGTAATTAAAAAAAAAAATGAATAAAAAACAATACACTCGTCGTAATTTGCTGTTCTGCGGTCGAAGAAGTAAACAGGAATTGTTATCATTATTGTTAATTTTAATAAGCGGTGGGGGTGACTCAGGCACTGCAACCTAAAAGATCTTTTGTGCCAAAGCCCCAAAATTAAGACACAAAATTATATTCTATCCTAATGAAGGCTAGAACATATTTTATGGAAGAGGATTTGATTTCGTACGTTGATGGAAACGGTATGCTAAAAATACCCCTTATTTGCCGAGCCAAGGCTGTACATTCTGGACTGGATCATCCTCCATATATAGACGACACTCTGTCTCACGTGACAGACCTTATTTACTTAGGTGATATCTGACCACATAATGGCCGGATAGAAAGCCTACTAGCAATCTGAGATTCGTTTTATTTAAGTTCAGGGATTTGGTGAGAGTGAGAGGAGGAATAAGCTCGCTTGCCTGACTATGGCCTTGAACGGAATGCTAATAAGATAGCCATTCATCCCACGCCTCAATGATCGTTTTGGAACTAGTCCGGCCGATTCCACAGGATGGATCGGAGCCTGTGTGTAAAGCCACTGAACCCTGCCTAAAAAGTTTATCAGCAGCTACATTATCTATAATGCCATAGTGGACTGGCGTAACTTTGTAATTGAGATTCGAATATTAGGTCCAACGACGCCAACACCAGAACCACAATCGGGTTTCAAGCCGTCAGTAAACTAATTGAGAGCAAAGGGACCGAAGTTAGGGAATTGGGCATTCCAATCGAACCTGGACGGAAGGATGATATTAAATTTCCAGCCAAAGTTTTGAACCCTAATCATAAAATCAGGCACGGAGTAGATTAAGGTATTAGAAATTTTACTAAGAATGGACAGATGACCGGTGAAACCTCTTAGTAAGTTGAATGAAATTTGCAGTAATTGCAACTATCTTCTTTATGAAGACGTGCAAGGGTGCAAGTCCGATCAACATCTCAATCGCAGGAGTGGGGCAAGTTTTCATAGCCCCTGTGACTGAGAGACAGGCTGGCCTTTGGAGCTTGTTTTGTTTGCTGATAGCCGAGCCTTGGCCACACTAATGCAGCATATGCTACGATTGGCCTAACTATTATAGTATACAGCCAGAAAATCATCTTGGAGGTAAGAACCTAAGTCTTACCTAAGACTTTTCTGCAAATCCAAACGGCCCTAATGTCTTCTCCGAGAACTTTATTGCTCTGAGATCTCCAACTAAGTCTTTTATCGAGTAAGATACTCAAGTATCATATTCGTATAGTATAAGATAATATAATAATAGCTTTATTGGGGTTTATTGATAAGACTTCTTTGACATACCAATCAAGAACCAGTTTGAGAGCTGATTTCGTCACTTTTGTAACGGTTGAATCAAACTTTCCAGAGACAATAATGGCTAGATCATCTGCAGAGCCGATTGATTTGTAACCATGATCATCTTGTTTAACTAAGAGTTCATCAGTTACCAAGGATCATAAAACGAAGCAAACGGAAGCATTACCAAGAGTGTCTGTGGAGACCCATGTTCAATTCTCGGCTTGGGTATGTTTCTTATCTGTTTTCCTTTCTCTCTTCCTTTCTTTTATAACTTGGGGTTTTGGTACAATAGATCTTACAGGTCGCAGTGCCTGACTTTCGAGTCGTCCTTTCTTCAAATAACAATAAACATGGCATCCATCCAGGCTATAGTAGGAGAGTCAAGACCTTTACGTTCAAGAGCTCTGTAAATTGAACCGAAGATAGTATTATTGAAAGCACCCTCAAAGTCAAGGAAGGCACAAAGTGCAATCTCATTACATTGGAAAGCTTTTTCGATTTTACTAACAAGGCAACTTCGGTTGATTTATGTTTGGAGTGAGTACGCAAAGTGCGAACGATAGAGTGGGATCGTATTTGTGAGCTTAGATCTAATGTGTAAATCAAGCACCCTTTCCATGGTTTTAAGTCGGAAGGATGCAAGACTGATTGGTCTATATGATTTGGGTAGTTTCAGAGCCCTATTTACTTGTTTTGGGATAAAGACAACAATCACCTTTCCCCACCCCACATGAAATTAGCCCTAAAAGGGGAAACTAGGTGATTGAAGATTTCTTCCAGACAGTCAACCCCAGGGAATTTAAAAGGTTTGAAAGAGGTCAAAGCCCACTTAACCTTATCCCTGTCAAATATGACGGGGATATGGTCCGCTTAGAAATACCGCCCCTATAAGTTGTATCTTCCACAAGGGATGAAAGTCTATCGGTAGAAGATCTTGGAAAATATACCTTCTGCAAGTATTCCAGGGTGTCGTAGTGATTGACAGTAAAATACCCGTCTTGCTTTTTCAAGTGTCCTGTCCTACACCATCTGAAGTATCCTTAGCTAGAACCTTTTGTAGACGTGCTGCTTCTGGCAGCAATGTGATATTTTCACAACGTCTATTCCAGATTTCACGTTTTGACTTCTTAATTACAATATTGTATTAAGTCACTGCGACTCGGTAGTCGTTCCACTGCTCCGTACGTTTTAATTTGTTGAATAACTTCCCAGCAAGCTTGCGCATATTAGAAAAGCTGTTCATTCCACCAAGATTCCCTACGCACAATCTTGGTGAAATTCACTATTATGATAGGAAGATATTAGCACATCATTAAGCTCAGTTGCTGCCCCTTCGAGCTCACTGACAGAGCTGATTTTTGAGCCCACAATTGCTCGGAACAGTTCCCAATCAATCCTTTCGTGATTAATTGATGATTGTCGAAGTTCAGAACGTCCTGGATTCGTCTGAAACTCAGGAATTGTTAGTAAAACTTCGAAAAGTTCTTCAAGGAACTATAACAGTATGAAGAAAGTACTGAGATCTTCTTCAAATGTTTTCATTGAGAGTAGTTGGCCGACTAAAATTTCTTTAAGCTAATACAGTGCCAATATAACTCCCGACATCAAATACAATGAGCTTCAGGGAAAAAAACTTCTATCAAATGGCACTACTTTCTTCGATCGGTCTCTTAAGAGGATCTTATTATGGGCAATTAATGGAATGAGATCATATGACCGATTGGGGCTTCTGCACTTACTATAAATGCGCTGAATGAACCATCAATCAACCATTTTTTTTCTTATAGCTAAAAGTATTTATTGCTATGTTCTCACAATTTCGTAACTGACTGTATATGAATTTTATATTTATGTATGTGTGAGTGCTTGTGTGCATCCTTAAAAATTTGTTCTGTTAGAAATTTTCACTATTATTTCACTTGTTCGCATATTTTTACGCTTTGCTCATTCGCTCGGTCTTTCACTCACTGCAGTTTTTTTCCTTCCGGCAAGCAGCATATGCTTAGCGTGACTATTGTCCGTTCTGGCAGTGTAATCTTTAACTTCCTGAGTTATTAATTTTTTACATACGAGTACATATGTTACATACGTGACGCTATGCTTTGTGAAAAAAAAAAAAAATAAAATCGATATTATTACGCTGGCATAAGTGAAGAGAATTGTGGCACTGCACTGTGAAAGAAAATGTAGAAAATTGTAGGTTATATCGATTTCACAATGACACAAACTTTATACGATGTGACTACATAGTGGAATTTCTCAGTCATTCGAATTTATGAATTTTACACATAAAATTTTATATTTAAAAATCAGCAGTATAGTATTCTTAAAGTAGTGGGAAAGCAAAACTAAATGAATATTTTTCTGAAAACATCAAATTCCATACTCGCTGGATGGATGTTCTCTTCGCTTATGTTCTACCGGACTGCAGAGCAGAGACTATATCCAAAATTCAATCTAACATGAAAAAGTTAAATGTCTTTCATGAAAATACCACATACATCCGGAATATGTTTGAAAGTCTAACTGTGCGTTTAGCACAGTCTTAATGAATAGAACAAACTGTAAGTTGATGTAACAGAAAGTTCATTAGAGCAAAGAGCTCTTATTTGTATTCCTGAATAACGTATAGATAGGTTGAGATATTAAAAAGAGCAGGATCAGCTTTTGAGATCAAAGAAGGAAAAAACTAAAATGAGTCCCTTCTGCACTCGTCACAGGATGTGATAACAATTCGCCTAATTTATGGGAAAAAGTACTGACAAATGCAACAGTATGTTTTAATACTAACTACACAAATATATCACAACCATTTTTGATATATAAATTTTGTGTTGCATACTTTTGGACTTAAAGTATCTAAAGTATATAACTAAATTGTTTGCAAAGAAGCACACGAAAAGTGTGACCTGGAACGTGTTACGTGGAAATAGGGTTGCCAGATGCAAATCGGGCTTCATCTGGACATTGAGATAAAATATCGGGATTTTTCAGCTTTCATCTGGACATTGAGAAAAAAATTGTATACACGACAAAAATAAGTAAATGCAAACAATTATATATTTATGTATATACTTATATACATATGTATGTACATTAAAATGCCTCGAGTTCCATACACAAAAAAATCGGTCTTGTTGTACACCTCTGAAACTGAACTTCGGTCTATTTTATGATGATTTCCAAAATATTTCTACTTAAATTTTTGTTTTTTCTGTTCTTGTCTATTAAAACAAACAAATTTCTTTATAGCCCCTGAAGATCCGATTCCGTTTTTCTGACTTCAGCTCCATATTGTGAGAGAACTATTTTAATGGTTAAAATTTGATCTGGACAAATTTCTGAAAGTCGGTACTCTGGACACGGGACTAAAAATCTGAACATTCAAGACGAATCAAGATCGTCTGGTAACCCTACATGGAAGGAATTAATGGAAAGTGTGACCTGGAAATTTGTGAAATATAACCCGGTAAAGATGTTACCATACCAAAATGTGCTGAGCTCAGTTATTATTTTCAACACTTTTGGTACCTGTATATACATATGTATGCAATCAAAAAATTTCGGATTTCATTGAATTTTTATATCACATCCTTCAACTTTTTATTCTCGCTGGTTCCACGGAACTTTGAAACAATTATCAACTCATGCCTAAGCCTTTAAGAGGATAAAAGCTACTTGTAGAGTTTTTGCGAGTCAAATAGCAACTATCAACGCGAACGCAGAGGGGGGGTTTTAGGGGTTCAACGAAAAAAGTGTTTGTGGTTACAAAGTTCAAAATTTAGGAAAGAAAAATTACTTCAAGCCACTTATGATAACTTCAAGGTGGCTTTTGATAGTCGGCGGTTACACAACGAAGTAGCCGATCAACAAAACTGACGAGCTACCTTGAATGGATACAAAAATACCTCCTACTCAATTTAAAACTACCCGGGAGTCCCAATGACAACCTGCAGGTTTAGTATTCAAATGGAGCTCGTGAGCCAGGCGAAGGTGAGATGGCTGACTAAGCACACAAGCAAAATCACCAAGCCGGTATGGCCAGAGTATAATCCCAAATGTTCTTCGAAGCTATTATTCTTTGGTCGGAGACAAATATACAAAACTGTGGCAGTAATAACTGGTCACTGCCTTATAGGCATACACGCCTTTAGGTTGGGCGCGCTCTTAAACGACTATTCATTTCCCACTACCTATACCCCCATGTTAATAATTGTTTAGTTTCATTTGCGAACTTGCTCTTATCCACATTTCTCCAGTGTTGTCTTTAAAATTTTATTAAATATGAAGTCTAAAAAAAAAAAATAAATTTCCCACTCATATTTTTCAAAGTTTTTTACCCTATGTTCCACAACACATAATTTTTTTTATACCAAACTAAATTGGCTTGAGTGCTTGCGTGGGTATGGGGAAGTTTTCCCACATGAACAAAAACTGCATAAATAGACCGTTTCAAGAGTGCCACTGTACCAGAGTTTTATCGAATTGAAGGAGACAGAAAACATCGTTTTTACTCTAACCTAATTGCCCAAGTTGAAATATTAAAAATGTTTTCCCATTCGTCCATCCAGCGACTTTTGGAACCCAAATTTATAGCATAATGTTTCGTTGAACTAGTGAGTTTTTTTAATTGTGAAGCATTTGGTCACGCTATGCAACGGTATAATTACAATCCAAAGAAGCTTAAAGGTTTGCTATTTAAAGGGCCGTACATTTTAAACTATGTTAACCAAATCCAAAAGTTAAAAATATTTACAAATTAAAATAATATTTAACAAACTTATTGGAAAATAACTTTTTGCAATAGTTTCAACAGAGAATTGCATAAAGTAAAACAGAAACACAAAAATAAAGCGGTTTTGTTAATGCTCGAACACTCAACATACGAGTTTAGCTCAAATACTAATTATTTAATTTTTTGCTCTTAGTTGTTGTACAGTTTTTCGGCAAAAAATTAATTTTTGCATTTGAAAAACATTTAGAAATACTTTAAACGAAAATTGTAAAATTGCATAAATGCAACTAAACTAAAAATAAAAAAAAAAATGCAAAACTAGAAAAATTTAATTTGAGCATTTTGCAAACATTTGTGGCTGCAAAATGCTTCAAACTGAAACGTAACTGAAACTTAGCTTAACTTAACTCTATTTAACTTAACTTATGCACCTAAGTGTAAAAAAAATGCCAATAACAACCTTGAACTACTTAGAGTACAATATTTGAGTGAACGTGAGCAATTAATACATAAAATCGCTAAAAATTAAAGTCAAAAACTATTAAACTAAAAACTTAATTTCATTGCTGCAACAACAACAAAACAATAAACAATTAAAATGTATTGAATTGAAATATATTTTGTTTTATTTTACTAATGTTTTGTTTTTTGAAAATTGTAAAAGTTTCACTTCTATTGCAAAAAAAAAAAAAAAAAACAAATAAATAATAAAAACAATTTATATTTAATTGTTGTTGTTTATTTTTTATGGATTTAATTTGTTGCCAATACACAAAAATTGTTAATTATGCTGAGCAAGCAATAATAAATATTGCAATCGATTATTATCGATAACAATTGATTTCACTAAAGAATCGAGCTCAATCGAGAATTTACAGACAGTAAATATTTAATATGAAGTTTTTTTTTTAAAGTGTAATTATTGCGCTTTTGTTATAGGCATAGAAATACATATAGAAATATTTTTTTTTTTTTTTGCTTAAACTATTTCCATTGTCAAAGTCATTTCGTTGTTGTTTTTTGGAATTGCGTAATCAATCATTTTCTTAATGTTTTAGTTGCTTATATTTTTTTCTCTTTTCATCAATGAATAACTAAAATTGGAAACGTAATTATTTAAAAGTGTAAATTTTAGTTTTTTGATTTTTTTCCTTTTTAAAGGAAATTGACTTTGTTACCTACTTATTAGGTAGTGGTATTAAGGTAATTAGCTGGCAAGTGAGAATATCATTTTTAGTTCATAAATAAACTGCTAACGAGTATGAGAATACACAGAGAAAAACTTTTGAATTTTTTGGAGAAAAAATCATGCATGGAATATTTGGTCATTTTAACTCGTACGTCAGAGCGGTGGTGTACGAATAGAGATTATTTCTGCATCCGTTAAGAAAATTCAAAAGCCAAGAGGCTTTGAGTCTTAACCTTCAAGAAATTCTATCGATGCAGTTCAAACTATTGCTGCTAGTACAGGTTCATACATTAAATATCTAATACTGATTTTTGATTTTCTGTTAGATTGGCGATTATTAATTAATCCGCCTTAAAACTCCTCTCGAACTAAATCGCTTGCCAGTTTTTGCTTGTATTGGGACAAACAGTAACGATTTACAGTCGGCTTACGAAAGTCAAAACCCAACGAAACATAGCACACGAAGATTTTCGGACCAATAGAACAACTAACTCGTACTGTCAACTAAGCAAAACTTAAGCATTACTTCAGCCAAAGCAAATCACATTAAATTAAAAGTTTTACAGAAGCTCCTGAACATGATTTAGAAAAAAAAAATTGAATTTTTTTTAAATTAAATCTTTTTATAAACGAATTTGCAAAAACAAAAAAATACATGTTTATTTAATTCTTAATACGAATCGAACTGGGTACTAACTTGAAAAATCCATGATCTTGCGTGATAAAGGGTTAAAACTATAGTCTGAAAATTATAAAAATTATGGGTAAATACCTCTGACCAAATCCTTTTGAAATAATAGAATTTTTATATTGATTCCATGTGATTTTTTTCTGAGTGTATGAACAATATTTTCGTTAATCTCATGTATTAAGTTCTATTTTTTACGCATTTGATGCTTCTAACAATTCAACAAATTCTCCATTGAAGGCATACGTTAGCCTTCAATAGTCTCTAATTACGAGTACGATCAATTGAAGTGATAATTCATACACGTAAAGTTATTATTCATTAAAAACGAAGCATTAATAGGAATTAATATGTTTACTTGTGCTTGATTGATTGTTACTTCCTGAAGAGATTTAGTGAACTTTATGTATAGATAGTATACATGCCTCTGGCTGATACAAAATTAGTAACGTAAATTAATAGATATAGCATTGATTTAAATATATGAAAAAGTAATTCGAAATAAGATGGAAAACCTTTCAAAGCTTATTTTTCAGTGCTATCTAGGATTGAGTGTACACATCCTGTTTAACCCTTTCCCGTTCAAATTATATAGGAGCAAAAGGAAAAAATCTGAATGCGGTTATTTTGAGTGAGGAGACTAAATATTAAAAACGTTTTGTATTAGTGCCACAACCTTTTTGGCTTTTCGATTAATCAATTTCAATCAAGTGTGCAGTTTTCGATCATTGAACACTTTGTTTATTGATCAAACATGCAGCACTAATGGAGGAATCATAGAAACTCCCTCTTGGGGGTGCGTTTGATCGATTTAGACGTGATAAATTCAAAGTCGTATTTAAGCTTTATTTTTATTGTTCGGCATTAACAGATCCCCATTGACCTTAAAAAAGTTATTTTCTAGTGACCTTATCGATATTTACATTATCTAATTACAAGTCAAAGTGCGTGTATGTGATTATTCATATTGAAACCAATATGCACTTTCAATGCATGCAATTTGAAAAACACGGAAATTTTTTGGTTCTGACTTACTTAGAGTCCTGAATAAAATGCACAAAAATTTGTCCAACTATGTACTTTAAAATAAAATAACAATTGTAAAAATATATTTTATAATGTTGTTGTAATAAATTTTTAAGTTTTAAGGTTTTTTATTACTTAAAAAATTAATGTACTGTAAATATTTTAGAAAATCTAAATATGAGTATATTTTTGTAACGTCATGAAATTAATATTTTTCAAATAGGTGCAATATCTTCTTTCATAATCCGAAGAGGTTTGGCTTTGCACGAATTTGCACGACACTTTTTTTCCACTTTTCCGAAAAATCTATGTACCAAAATATTACGACTTACACTGATAACACAGTGCAACAAAAATGTTATGAGCAAGATTTTCCAAAGGCTTTGTAGTAATTTGGTCGCTGATTACGACTGCATACTCAGTTTTTCTCCATCACATCTATTTCTCCCCTAATATGGACCTAAAGTCGGAAAATGGGGTCTTCAGGGGCAATCAAGAAATTTCTTAAACGAATTTGATGTCTGAAGCAAAGCTGTTAAGCATTAAGAGATGAACAGTTTTTGTGCATACTCGTTTCCTCCATTTTTTACCCTTCCTCTTGAAAATGGCGTTTTAAACCCCCCTTTTCGATAAATGGTCGATAAAAGAAAACCGTTGAGAAAACTATTATACTGTCTTTGGAGAAAATGTTTCTTCTTAAAAATTATGAGTGGTCCTAGAACATTATAAAGGCCTACACATATTTAAGTGCTCTAATATTGTCGTCATTTTCATAGAATTTATTTTTTAGTTAATTATGGCCAGAAATTTTCAGTTTTTGAAAAATGTGAACTCAAACATGATATTTTCGGGTTGATGTCTTGACAAAAGTTGTTCATCTATGCCTTGGCTACAATTTTGGAATAAAACAACAAATTTTCATTAGTTTACCAATAGTGGGCGTAAAACTGAATAATTCAAAATCATCAAAATCGACTGAAAAGAAAAAATTTCATAAGGCCATAAAAAAAACCAGCGGTCCAGAAACGTCAAACCCTTTGTAGATTTTACTCTACTAGTCAAGTACTTTCATCCTAAACTGGGATTTCTTACTACCCAAACAATAACCCGGAAATTGTTGCACAGTGTATACAAAATTTTGTGTTATTAAATGCACTTCTCTATGTTTTTTCAGATGTAGTTGGTAACCCTACTCTATGCAGGAAACTTTAGTTGTCTGTCTACTAATATAGATGAACTCAAGAGTAGAACAGTTTCTGAAATAAAATAATATCTACTGGCCCCGAATGTGTTTTGAAAAATCCGAAATTTTCGTCCATAATTTTTGATTTTAAAAATCTATGACTTTGGTTCTCTTGCAGGACCATTGAATATAAACGACTAAGAAAAATTATTCCTGCATTTTATTTCTCTCTTATTAGGAGTAATAAAAAAGATATGAATATTGAAACCACTTTGACTAAAAAATTGACAAAAAACAAAAGTTATTATCAAGTTTTGGGAATTTTTAAGACCCATGCGGATCCAATAGATATCATCTGATTTCAAAAATTGTTTTACTCTTTTGTCTATCTATATGAGAAAAAACTTTTTGCTCTATTGCTTTCTGATTTGTCTAAATGTTTGGCTATTTCTTCTCAAAAACACTTTTGTTCATCACTGTATACAAATAACACTGCTCTGCATGGGTTTTGCGAATAAGATGATGTTTGCTGCAGTTGATGATGAAGATGTTTTCGAATGAATTTTTCATGCTGCGCACGAATCTGGGGTCAAAAACTTCCCATCACGTCACGTTTTCGAGAGAAGAAAACTGCGTTTTTGGCCATTTTTGAAAAATTGTGGACCTGAACAATGACGTGCTACAAACTTTGCTAATATCAGAAATTAAAGACTGAACCATGCCCTAAGCCAAATTGTTCGCATGCACCCTTGGAGCAGGAGGTGTGCATATGTCTAGGAGTGCAGGAAAGAGATGTATACAGAACGAATTTTATATAACTTACACTCACGGCCAGACATAATGAGAAGTGCAGCAGTCCGAAAAGTTTTAAGGGTCGTTAGTAACACATCTGCAGTCAGATTTCAAACATTCAAAATGGCGGATCAAATATGGTGGGCGGATTTTATCTTATTCATACTAATGAAATATTATGAAAAATGCAGTGATCCGAAGTGTTTTAAGGGTCACTGATTACAAATCTGCAGTCATGTTTTAAAAATTCAAAATGGTAGATCTAATATGACGGACGAATTAAGATGTAAGATAAAATCGGCTCTGTGTACATTTTTTTCTCGCACCCCTGGACATAATCTCATCCCCTGCTCTACGGGCACGTGCGAACAATTAGGGCTCATTTGAAAGGGCATGATTTAGTCTTTAATTTCTAATATTAGCGAAGTTTGTAGCACGTCAGGGTTCAGCTCCACAATTTTACAAAAATGGCCAAAAACGCTGATTTCAGAGAAATCACTAGAAGCCATCTTATTCGCATAAGAAAAGTTGAAATTTGCAGGGCAGTGTAATTTACGCAATATAGGCAAAGAGGGCGTGATTAATGGTTAAAATAGTCATAATATTTGTGTAAGATAGGACTAAAACAATGATTTGCATCGATAAAAAAATTTATCACGTCTAGCTTGTATGAAACGCTCCACTGTGCGGCGTTCAGGTCAGCGACATTTGTCTTTAAGCGTTTAATGTAACTGATATGGCAACCCATTTGGATGCAATTGCAAGCACAGGGGATTGATTATGTTCAAAACACATTAGCAACATATTCAATAAAAAATATACGCGTTTCAACTCCCTCTGATTCTAAATACATAAATTTTATTTTGCATTTTCAGCTATTTTTCAAAAGTTTTGCCTTTTTCACTGGTCTCCAAAAAAAAAAACTTCTAACTCCATTTTGTATCCTTTTCTACAATAGAATAACTCAATAACTAGAATAGTAGACTGTGATCAAAATCTACCAAAAATAACTTTTAGAATCCAGTGATCATGAACCGTGTTGGACAGTATTATTGACTTAGAAAATGTCTGTCCCATTGAACACACCTTCCACTTTGTTTCTTCGTTGTTACAAAATGCATATTCGATAGTGTTAAAATGTATGAAAGTCCTCCACACTTTGATTTATTACTATATTCCAATTAATTTTATGTACGAATTTCGATTGCTACATAAAAACTAGAAATATTCATGTCATCAATCAGCAATTACAAAAGCAATAAATCAACCATTTTTACTGAACGTAAAATCAAAGTTTCGCCCATAGGACTCTAATTACGAACCATCAACAAATTTACTTCCTCCTTTCTTTGTAAAAAAAAAAAAAATGAAACTGAAATGAATACAATTTTCAATTTAATTTTATTAATGGAAATAATATTTAGCTATGCTGCTACTCTAATCGTCATACACCAAGGCGGACATAAAGACAAACTATGTAAAGAAAAAACAAGTTTAAAAAGCGCCCTGGTAAGATTCATAGTTATGTTTAGTGGGGGGACAACATTTTTGGCAAGCAAAACGACAAAAAAAAAAAAAACTGAAGGCACACGCGATCATTAAACTTTATATGTTGCCAAATGGTAAAATCCAATTTGTATATTTGCTCCTACTCGATATGTAAACCAGGACTGATGAAAGTTTATTGACTGCAAATTTATACAAATTTTCAATAATGGAAAATAGTCTGCTCTGGCTGCTAGAGTTTAGGCAATCAACCAACATTGGTGTGGAACGTATTCATTCAATCTAGTGTAATTAATTTTGTTTTTAGTTTTTTCATTTGTTGTACGTTCATAAAACGGAAGCGTAAATGAATCTTAGCGTAAATAATACGGAAATGATTTTTGGCTGTTGGCTATTGACAGACAGTTTGCGAAAGATTGTTTATGCTTTTGAGATTAGCAGCATCTGAATGTCGCTTTTGTGTTGAATTACGTTACTACATGGATTTTTTTTTTTTTTTTGTTGTAATTGGTTAGGTTAGGATAGGTTAGAGTGTCTGTCGAGAGACACACTTAGGCCTGAACGGCCCATTGTTATACCACATAGTTGGACCTACAGTTTAACGCCGATTAACGGTAGTGTGGCGATTTCTTATCAGCAAGATGTGTACTTGTACACATTCTTATAATTCTCATATGTTTCATATTGATAGTGAATATAAGAAGGTCATGAGAATAAACCATCAGACGGAGACGGGAATCGAACCCGAATCTCTTGGCTATCGAGGTCGTCTGGCTGTAATCGAAAACAAGAATTATATCAATACCTACCTTTATATCTTTAATGTATAGTAGTTTTCGCTTTATAGCGTCGGCGAAAAAATGCAACAGGGTAATTCTGTAAGTCTGGTATATGCCCTTGCACGGTGCAAGAATTGGAAAAATTGTAGAACTTTCCAACAAAATGCAGGTTAATCCATTTTGCATCGCTTAAAAGCTTTTCCTACAACGATACCAGTGTAGTATATTAAATACAACCAAAGAATATATAATACAGAGAAGGCGCATCACGTACAAATTTATTTGTTCAAAAATTTTGTTCTATGGAGCCATAACTGCCTCCAATTTACTCTCAAAATTGAGTTGTCCTCATAAAAGCAATGAGTGGTTGAAATTATTTGTTTCTTTATGCTGTTGTCTTTGTTTAATGAGAGGGAGAAGTTTTGTGTTTTCGTTTTTTCATGTTTTTTTTTTTTTTTTGGTGCTTACAATATGAGCTTGTATTTCGATATTTAGCAGTATTTATGTATATCAAAGATTATAAAATTCAAATCCCCAGTTGTAACGCGAAAAAATAGGAATTTTTCAAGAATTTTTTCTAGTTAAAGTACTAAAGTTTTTTATAAAAACTATTTATTATCTAAAAGTACATGTATTGAACTTAACTTAACAAATTTCTTTCGAAAACATTTGAATAGAAATTTGCCTTTCTGGAAAACATGTTTCGCGGAGATCAATATTTTCCAAATCTAGATCATTTGAAATCCAAAAATGAAGTGGATTTACTTTTATTATAAGATTATCTAGTGATTGATCGAAGGATTTGAAAAAATATACATATTTAACAAAATGGCCAACTGTCAACAGTTCGATTTTCACTAAAAACGCTAACACATTATTTTAGAAGTTATCATAAGTTAAAAACAGAAAAAATGCATTTTTGTTGAATTCTAAGTATTTTCCCATACATTTTTTTACAAAAGTTTGGTCAGCTGTAGCCTCTGGAAATATATAAGGACCAGTGAAGTTGTAATTTTCACATCAAGTTTGTTATTTTATCTAGGCGAATTTGTCATTTCAATGTAAAATAATTAATTTGACTATTTTTTGTTGATTTGCAAAACCGCCTTCCAAAAAAGGATGAACAGACATCTGGCCTTGAAGTCAGGTGAAAAACAATATTTTTAAATTATTTAAATGTAATTTTAAAGTCAGTATATATAAAAATATTATACAGCAATTACTTTTGGGAAATTTTGTAAATGTATTTTTGACGAATTTTTTAAGTTGCTGTTCGATTAATCGAACGTTGGGACGATATGAGTTAAAGTTTCAACTTTAATGTCAAGAAATTTTTTTTAAATATTTTTTTTTTTAAATGCCAAAAAAAACGATTTTTTTGAAAGTTATAACTGGGGGTGGCCCTCAAAAACTTTCTAAAATAAATGTTTTTTTTTTTTTAAATAAATTTTAACATCAATTGATTTAAACTTTTTATGCTTTTTCGAATACAAAAAAAAAACATTACTAAAAATAAGTTTGCGACAACTATAATTTTGAGTCACAAATTTAAAAAAAAAAAATCAATTAGGTGGGAAAAATATATTGATACTTTGCAACAACGAAAAAAAAAGGAAACATATGGACCTTCATATTAAACGCAAAAAAACCATTCCAATGAAACTATATGCAGTCTCACTTGGCGGCACTCTATAACGATGTGAGAGAACCTAAGAAAAAAAAACACCAAGAGAGTGCATGGGAGAGAGTAAAAGCAAAATAACTGAGTGGTTTTGCTCTTCCTCTTTACTGCGACCGCCCGTACCCGAAATGAAAGCAACATATTTTGGACAAATATTGAGAGATGCGCCTTCTATGTATTGTATATTCTTTGATACAACTCTATGCCTCTCTCACTCTCTCTGTGTTTATAGACATTTATTTCTTATATACTATAGTCCTACGTTAATGTGCGTTCTCGAATCGTAGTATAATTTAGTATAATATTTTTGCATTTTGTGCTATATTGCAATAATACTAGACTTAGAGAATCACTCTAATATAATTTCTAGTTAGTCAACGGGGATGTAATTAATTGAGTAATTTTAGTACATTTTAAACTATAAGCATAAAATTTATTGGGAAATTAAACAGAAAACGCAATTAAGCGGCGGTATCTCTATATTGTTGATAAACAAATTTCACCCTTAAAAATAAGAGAAAATCAAAACTTACTATTTAGATATTATATGGATGCTTTTCCAAAGGAACATCGTAGCCAAAAGTTTTGCAAATTTCGTTTCAAAGGAGTGAAACTTTTTTCTTTATTTAGCTTCTTTTTGGTTACGACGCACAGTGTTTAAAAAATTGCTATGCCTGATGAAAGATAATAATTCAATAAAAAAGAATTCAAAACTTTGTTTAAAATTCTGCTTTGTTGAGTAGCAATGCAGCTTTAAACTTGAGCTTCACACCTT
Organism: Toxonevra muliebris; assembly: GCA_963691655.1. Classification (NCBI taxonomy): domain Eukaryota; kingdom Metazoa; phylum Arthropoda; class Insecta; order Diptera; family Pallopteridae; genus Toxonevra; species Toxonevra muliebris. The sequence goes on along the minus strand of OY829328.1, from coordinate 41,185,233 downwards.
AAAATTTTAATCGGTTATAAAATATTTGTGGATGCCTAATGTTAAACCTATTTTTAAATGTAATTTATATGTATTTGAATATATGATGAATGGATGATTTCAAACCTGGTAACGCTATTAATTTCTTAAATTATAAATATATGTAAAATGCCATTGTATTAAAAAAGTACGTCTTTAAAACTATTTCTAAACCAAAAACTTTCCAGATTTTTTTTTTAAACAGTGGAAAAAAGTGCGTATAATTATAAGGTACCGACTCATAGTGCTCCGTCTCCATATAAATGATAGGCAAAAATAGGTTTTTGCATCAGAAATTAATGAAATTTGGTGTCTTGATGGATAATGGCACGCTAATTCTAAAAATTTAATCGGCATTTTCGTAAACCCTACAGTTTTTTCAAAAATCGAGATTAGTTTTAAAGTGCATTTGATTTGTTTGGTGAAATTTAAAAAAAAAAAACTGTACAAAATTTCTTTTTGCTACAATAACAACAAAAAATTAGAAAAAAATTATTTTAAAAGAGCACCGAGTTATAGTGATCAAATTGTTAGTCAACCTTAGTGCCCAACCTTATTAAATGCTACATATTTCAAAATGGTATAGTACCTATTTAAAATTTTTAGGAAACCTTACAATACTTTAACATTTAATATAATAAAAAAATACTATGATTATTTTATTTAAAAATTGATTTTTTATTCATCACTGCTTTCTGATTTTTCTTTAGAAGAACTTAAACATATCCTTAGCGATTCATCCAGGACATTCCAGTTTAAAATTTTAATTTATATTGGTTTTGATTTTTTTGTTCTTTAGTTTCAAGAATACTTTTCTAAAGTATTAGTGAAAAATTCGAAGTAATACGAATGCTATATATATAATTGTGCCTTGGTGTACAAAAAATGAGACCTAATGTTCAACAACAAGTTTTCGATAAAGAGAGCAATTTATTGGCTTCAAAATCGGAGTTTTCAGAGTAGCTGATTACGAATCCAGTACACGATTTTTAAAATTCAAAATGGCGGATCCAATATGGCGGAAGAATTTTAAAAATTGTGAAAAAAGACCCTAAAAAAGGGGAAGAGGAAAGTTTCACTTTTTTGTGGTTCGACTTATAGAGAAATGTCTAGCAAACAAAATCTTATTTAGTTTATGCTTTTATCTGTATTAGGAAGAACAGAATCCATCCTACTACCAAAAATTAACTTTTTTGGAGATGCCCTCTACCGCCGTCATCTTAGATTAAGAGTGGTAAAAAAAAATTTTTTTTTTGTTCTCCAATAAGATATTTATAACATCTCTAAGCAATTTTGTAATTATAATTATACCGTAGTTTCTTAAAAAAAAAAATTCTCAAAAAGTCAATTTTTTTCCAATTTTAAACTGGAATGTCCTGGAAACTCCTACTTCTCCATTATCTGATTGGCCAAAGTAATAACTAACATGTTGGTCAATCAAATTCTTTTTCTTATTTGTGTGTTGTCTTTTAGACGAAAACATAGGATCCGACGACAAAGGTAGATGCCGCATAAGATCTATAACAGTATCTTCTCGTCCAGTTTTTTTAGTATGTACTACTGTATTTCAATCGAACAAAATAGCAATAATAAGGTGAATACATAGTATCATTTAACCGTTCTCTAGGTGACGAGGTACCCGGGTACCTTTTTCGTTTTTCAACCAAGTTTTTTATTGTTTGATTTTTTATTTCATTTGATTTCATCCAGTGGGTATGGGTCAGAACAGAGAACGGTTAAATAAATAAAATAATTATAAATTTTACAAAAGAAAGAAACGATATGCCAACCGACGTGTGTTAGTACTAAAACATGAAAAATTACGTTTCAGACGATTTTTTAAAATGCATTTTTTTCAAGAATCGGAAAAAATCGGAAAAGTTATTATTATTTCCAAATAATATAAGGTTCAGTTCAACAAATTCTAAAAAAAAATTTTAGGAACTTTCAGGAAGTAATTTTTCCGGGTCTACAGAAAATACCGAATTTTTTCATTTAAAAATATTTTAACTTTGTCTACTCCCAAAATGTTATGTTCTAAAATTTAGTGAAAGGTGCCAATACAACAATATTACCCAACCATTTTAAAATGAAAATAAGTTATCTTTACTTAATTTTAGTCAAAAATGTATTTTTGACAAATTTTCTTTTGAAGCACTAACAAAAATTAATATCAGATTTGAATATTACAATGTGAAAACCAGCCACTTTGAGATGCTGCATCAAGAGAAAAAATTTGAGCAACAATTGTTATGGTTTCTTCTTTGTTGGAATTTTAGCTTTAAAATAGTACCAATATTGCTAACTTTAGTGATACTCATTTTTACTATTTTTGTCCACCGACGAAGCACTGTGCGACTTGCCAAAAATATTTTTTTTTACTATTTTAATTTAGAAAAAAAAAAAATTATTTATAAACTTCTTCCAAATTTGGCAGCAAATTAAAAAGCTTTAAATGAACAATGCTGTCAGAAGAATACCGAAAAATCATCGAACTAGCAGATCAGATGAACGTTTCGGAACCCGTTACGGTTCCTGTTCAGTGATCTTGGTGATGGTTCCCTCGTTCTAATTTTTTGTGTTCTGGCATCATTGTTCATTTAAAGCCTATTAGTTTTAAATATTTTTTTTTTTACTTTTTCACTAACATCTCCCGTGCAATTATGCAAATGAGGTGTGCTTCTGCCAAGAGAAAAAATTTCACCTTATACCATGTTCAGAGCAAAACAGCATTAAGTTAATTTTGATATATTACGAAAGTGATATTACGACTGTTCACATAGATTTGAAAATGGTTTGACAGTTCAAATATTTATTTATTTTTAATTCATAGATACAAAACTTGAAAAACATCACAAGGATCTGTTTGGGCAATGTAAATATTACAATTAATTATCATTTGAACATTTCTTTAAATTTAATAAAATATGTGGATGAAATGTACAAACGTAAAATAAGTTTTTATAAAAGAAAACGACAAATACATTTTAAGAAACTGATCGTTCTTGGAAAGAAATTGTTAATTTTGTTGACTGCAAATAAAACATTACATACTGTTCCGAGATTTTGAAAACTAGTAAACATTTACTTTAACGTACCTTAATTTCATCGATAACACATTCTCAACTAAGCCAAAATTAAAAAAAAAAAACTTTCGCATGATTAGAAACACGTTCAATAAACTTTGAGGTTTCTCTCAAAGATATTGGCAAAGTAGACACTAATTATAGGAGAGCAATTCCCATGGAGAAAAGAGTTGCAGTGGTGGCTGGATACTCGCAATTCCTTTTACGTTTTAATTTATATAAATATTTTATTGATGTGTAAACATTTTAGCTCACGGTATGGTCAAAATTTCAAATGTGTAAAATGTAAGAATAACTGTATCGTAAGATGTAAGATAACTGTAACGTCCAGTTCCCGTCTCGCTCACACTACTGCGCGGCATGACTGTGCTACTCTAAACAACAAAGAGAAGAAGAGAGGGAGAAATTAAACTACGAGCGGAGTTCGTTTGTTTATGTTTCGATCAATTTACTCACACATATATGTGCATACGAAAACAAAATGTGTGTGTACATTTATTCGTTGCAGAATTATTGGTTGGTGTTAAACGTGTGGAGATCGACTATACCATACAAACAGAGAAGTCGCCGTAGCAAACACAGGCGTTTGATAGGTTTTGAATTCGGTTAGTCAATATTTTTTAAAATATACAAACAATACAAAATGATAATAATAAAGAATCTAGGTTTTAATATATGTATAAACCAGTTGTAGTAATAATGATAGCAAACCACGGCATTATAAAAATTTTGCTTTGTACATTAACCTTAGAAAGCCAACACTTTTTTCCCTATGTAAATAGCAAAAATGTTAAACAGAAAAAATCAAACTTATTTATTATAAAATCACTTATTTACTTCAAAGTAAATACATTGATTATTATTTTTATTAAATGCAGTTAGGGCAAATCTCTTTGCGGTGCTTTTAAAAAGTAGTGGAGTGACTGGTCACCCCTGTTGCTTTCCTAAGGTTAAATGCGGCAAGCATTTATCGTCGCCTGAGAATTTATTTGGCGTATGTGTGTACAAATTCATATACCAATACGACGTTATGTAAAATTTTCAAATCTAAAAAAATTTCAAATCGACAAGAAGAAAAACTTAAAGCGCGGGAAAAAGGATGCAATTGCAGCTGCATATATGCGAGCATATAGTGCCCGATGCATTGAGTAAAAGAAAAATGATTCAACTACAACATATCAGCCCTATTCACGATTTGGTGCAAATGCAAAATATTTCTGTTATCACAACAACAACCACATACGATATGGAACAAAAATTTGCATTTGCATTGATGAAAGGCCATTTGCAATTTATAGTGAATTGGGATATTACATAAATGTATATAAAAGATAATGATATCTAATAAATTTTTAAGTTTATAAAAGAATTCTTTTAATTTGAATTATTTACCTAACAATATAGATTATACATCAAATCCCTATAAATTACTATACATATGTGAGCTTATGTATATGGCATTCAGTTGGTTTAACTGTTTACACATCAAATTTCTTGCGTGCCTTGCACGCATCCATTGTTTTATTATTATTTGACGTTTCTCTTTTATTTCTGTGTCAAAAGTGTCAAAAAACCTATTGTGAATGCACATTTTTCGTAACATTGGAGGTAATATCCACAATATTAAGCATTTGAGTTAATATTCTTGACAGAAAAACGTATGGCAAATGATTTAATATTGAATGTAATATGAGTTGATATTACGAAAATAGCCATCATTCTGATCTGAACATGGTATTACCTATTGATTTACTTTTGGAAGGCATGGACATACACAAAAAAATTTTGATAGAAGGTGGCAATTCCAACCTTATACTATTTCGAGTTCATACAATGAACTAACACATAACGTTGATAATAAAAAAAAGCTGGTGTGCAAGATTTCTGCCCGATCCGACAACTTTTAATATTTTGGGGCACGTTATTTACAAAAGCCAAACACTGTGCAACGTTCTTCCGGGAAGGTATCGGTATTAAGGAACATGGAAATGTTTCGAATAATATATAATATCTATATCACTAGTGGTCCCCTTTTTTTAAACAAACGTAGAACCCTAAATCTTAATCTTCCTTCCTCTTCTCACTCCATTGTAAGTGTAATGGCCTTGGCGTATAATCAAAAAGTTTTCTGGAAAGTGCAATTCATTTTTCTCCATCTCCATTCACTTGAATATTGCAAAATTTCTTGTCTAAAGATCAGAAGCATACAGTTCAACTAATAAATGAAAATAAGCTTCATCTATTTGAACAAACACCCTAGAGCCTTAGCTGTTTTGAAACTATTCCTGAACATGCGCTGTCATTGCGTTCCAGGCCCAGGTCCCAGCAAAAGCTAGGTTTGTGCTTCTGTAATCTGTTTTCTATAAAGATATTAATACTGAAATAGATGACATTGATAAAACCGTTAGGTCCATGGTATAACGATTGTGTATTTGGCATTCGCATCCGGATTCGCATCTGCATTCGTATTCGCATCTGCATTCGCAATTTTTTTAGCCAATGTATAACTGCAAATTGCGCTCAAACACTATGTTATGTCAGCTGAACAGTGGTTCCTCTGAGCTCTATCTTGATGAAAAAAACACTAGTTTTCAGAGGATTTGTCGATAGCCAATTTGAACAACACCAAAATAATAGTTTGGGCCTTTCTGTAAACGTACACTAGCGATTGCTCTGTATTTAAACACCCAACATCATCGACATAAGCTTGCGTGTAGACTTCTGACTCATTTAATAAATCAAGTATAGGGCTAACCAATAGACATCACAGCAATGAAGAGAGTACGGTACCTTTGGTGACGGATTGATCAAATCACCTTAAACTATTATAATTATAGAGCGTATCCAGGTTATAAGCGCCAAATCCATCAGTTAAACTACATTATATTTTAGTTAAAAGTTTATTAAAACATTATTTGATTAATATTCCTTTTTGATGCAAATATTATAATGTTTCATTTAGTTTTTGTATTACAATAAATCAAATTTGGCCATTCGTCGGTTATTTAATTTACCCAGAACTATAACAAACAAACAAAAGCGAAAAAATCAAAACAAAACAATTTAATTAATGCTGCAAGCAAAAATTTTAACCAGTAATTAAGTCAAAAGAAAGTATCTGCTAAAGCTACTAATGAAATTCATCAAAATGAAAGCGAAGTTACAAAAAAAAAAATTAATTAATAAATTGTAATTTTGTTTTGCATATATTTTCTTATTTTTGTTGAATAGTAGAAGTAAAAAGCCAAAACAAAATAGTTTTATGTAATCCGTAATATTTTTTTTTTTTTTGTACAAGATTTAAAAGAAAAAATGTTAAAAATGAATTTTATTAACAAAAAAGCATAGGTTCAAATAAAGAAAACGAAAATTGCTAACTAACAAAAAATACGAAAGACTTTTTTTTTTATTAAAATCTTTCTTTGTTTTTTTTCTGGGTTAGTGTTTCTTTTGTTTTCTTTTACACCTTTTTTTATTTTTCTGAAAATAAATTTCTCTGCTTAATATTAAATTGCCGCTGACACATTATTATGAAATTATGAAACATGAGACTTTTACTAATTATCATTTAACAAGATGTGTTAATAAGCAGCAGCAACTAACAGTAGAAACATTTCTTTGTTATTGTTTGTATATATATTTATATTTTCAAAAATAAGAATATAATCTCTTAATTATATACAATATTTCAAAACCTCCCCTTGTCAGTTTACCCCCTAGTATTCTGTTGGTAGTGTGTAGTAATTAGTGAGACGCCAAGGCACAGTGGTTCATGAGACTCTTAAAACTAACAAAAAGTCACCCACAACTTTCGATTACGGTTAATGTGGCATTGTTACCCTAATGAATGAAATTTTGTAGGTGTGTACAAAATTTTAACCTGATGCTTCAAGCAATATATCAATCAATAGTTCCACGAACTTCAACTTAGGATTTATGAATTTCAGATATAAGTATTTATATCGAATCCAATTATGTCTCGCTTTCATCTTAGTTGCCACCAAGTGTCATTTTTGGGTTTAAGGAAAGATATAAAGGTATAAATTTGAATACTGGTTTTTAATAAGAATTAATAAATTGTATAATTTTGACGATTTTTCTCAGGCAAGAATTTTTTATATTCATGTCAGGTTTAATTCAAATTCCAGCAAGTTCTATTTTTGATTTTTTATGCGTGTGAGTTTATAAGTGTGTTTTTTCTAATATATTTTACTTTAAGCTCAAAAGTATGCAACACATAATTTATTTATCAAAAACAGTCATGAAATATATCACTTATATATATATATATACTTACAAATCAATGGAATAGTGGATCATTTTTTTTGGTATTGTTTTATTGTATATTTTATTTTAGTTTCTACATAGTTTATTCTTTCTTAATTAAAGTTTAGAAACAATTTCTTGTGTCTTCAAAATTAAGTAATTTGATGGTCCCATTAAACTGCACATGCGGAGATAATTTTGCCAAATATCTTGGCTTCGAAAAGAAATTATTCAAAAACTTTAAGACAATCTTGATTGATTTCGCATTTCATCCTTTGAGTGACTTATCTTTCTTTGAAGAACTTTGCCAGTCAACTGCATATATTTTTGTGGATAACTATTCATGGTTTAATATGCCGGCTTTAGTGAATAAAGTTCTAACGCACGGAGAAGATATTATTAGGCACATATTTTGCGAATAGGATGATGACCAAAGAAACTTCAGAGACCTTCAGAAATGAGAACTAGCAGAGGAATAGATTAGGTTAGCAGAAAACATAATCCAGCAAACTAGGAAATATTAAAAATATATTATGTACTTCCTCAAGAAGTGCGAAATTTGTAAGCAATACGAGCAGATAATAAAACATATATGGATATAAATCTTGAGCCATTAGCTGGGCTTTTAGAATACAAAATTGTCTGACGATGAAAGAGAAGAATATGGAAAATATATAAGAATGTATAGTACATAAAAATAATGGTAAAATGATAAAACAAATATTAAAAATGATAATAAAACATAAAAAAAAAATATAAAAAAAGGGATCTGAAAGAGCGCACCACCTCGCAGTAAATTTCGCCGACTAGCTGAACGTGGGCGCATTGTTTAAGACCAGTGACGATAGAACGATTGAAATATTTATTTATATAAAGTATACACGTTTAAAAAGGATTAGTAAACTTTACAATTTTTGGACAGTTTTAGAGGTCTACTGAACCACAATACAATGGAACCTTATGCATTGACACTTCTCAAAATTACATACATAATATGAATAACTTTTAAAAATCATTTGATTGCTTATCCGAGCTAAGCTAAAATTCGTATGCAAATACTAATTAAACCCCATAGCGAGCAATATGACAGTATGTAATCAATCAAATATCACACATAATTAGATTCTTATTTAGATGAAATGCATCAACTTTTTTATGGATTCTGCAATTATGTAGGGATTCTGTATCCACATATGCACATATGTAGATGAGGCCAATTGGGAGGGAAGCGAATGTTATTCACATCACATGTATGTGTTTTACACGACTAATTATCATCAATTCATATTAGAGTTTGAGTAGCATCATAATGAATATAATGATGCTTGCTTTGGTGCAGTTGAATAGCTTCTTTTATATTGAGTCACATGTTGTTTTCACATGTAACTACACACATAAAAACATAAGTATGTACACACACATGAGTGTGTACATATGTTTAACACAAGATATGAATTTTTGAGGAGCATTTAATAGAAATTTACTGATTTTATTTATTAAACTAGGACTACATACATAGTAATACATAATACATTCGATAGTAAAACCCGAAAAGCCTGTAGTAGCACCATCAGTATTTACTCATGCCCAATTATCATAATTAAAATGATCATGAGGCAATTATGATAATTGGGAACTCTCAATTATTTAAATTTTCTCGCAAATGGCAATTGGCGACAAAAATATAGATTGAAATTTGACTATAGAATTAACCCATTTCAAATAGGCACCACCTCATGGTCCAAATTTGATATTTTTTAATTTCTATATGTCACGAATTAAACATTCCGTAAAAAGAGTTCAATTAACCTCTCGATATTCTTAAACTAAATTTGAAAAGAGTTGATTGAACTCAGACTAGGAGTTAAATGAACTCTGTAAAATGTTGCCTCAACCCTGAAAAGAGTTCAATTAACCACTGAAATGTTTGAAATACCATTGAAAAATATATGTTTTTTAATTGATTTTTATTATTTTGTTACATAAGAATACAATATTAATAGGTGGCTCTGTAAAAATAAAATATAATATTTAATGACATTTAACTTTTAATAAAAATTCATATTACAGATTTAAATACTTGTACTTGTATAAGCATTTTTTTATCTCTTTCATATAATTTATACTAATTATTTAATTAATTAAATTACGAAAAGTAAATATGTCACGAAAATCACAAACGCCATTTAAAATAAACTAATGAACTCGCAATGAACATTTTCACGTTCTTCTCTCTGTTCATTGGGGAAAAGAGTACAGTTAAATCCGTTCAGAGTCAATCGCATATTTTGAGAAAAGCTGAATTATATTAAACTCTGTTTCGAAGTAAAGTAGCCTACGTTCAGAGTTGATCGTACTTTTTGGGAAAAGTTTAAAAACAGAGTGCCTCAGTTTGAGTGTAAAAAATTTTAAGACGTGATTCTCTGGTTAGTTCTGAGAAAAAAATTGTTCTAGACATAAGGTGTATTTTCAACCTTTACTGAGATACAGGATGGGAAACATACTTTCACTCAAACCGAACCACCCTGTATGTTAGACTCTGTGTTTGAGTACAGTTGACTACGTTCAGAGTCGAAAAAAGTTTTATTATACTGGATTTTGCTTCTGAGTAAAACCAACTCCGTTTAGAGTTGATCGTACATTTTGAGAAAAGATACTCTATACTTAATTTTGTTTTGTCCTTACATTGACTCCGATTCAGTTTCAAATTAAATCCGCCGAGAGTTAATACAACCACAGAAAAAGTTATCTCTACTCAGATGTTTTATTGACCTGGAATATCGTTTTCTTTTTTCACCACTCCATCTTCCTTTTTGCCCCCCTCTTTTCACATCTTTCTCCCTTCTTGCCTTCCTTCCTTATCTTTCCTCTCACTTCTCTCTCTCTCTTTTCTCTTATCCTTTTTTATCCCCTTTGCCATTTTTCCTTCCACTCCTTCTCATTCTATTTCTCTTCATTCTATTTATTTTCATTTTATTTTTTACTCAGACAATTTCTTTTAATTATCTCCTTCTCCTATTCCTCAGATATGTTTAGAATTTTAAAACAACTATAATTCTCAAAATAATTGAAACTTGTTCATGGTATAAATCAATGCAACGCCAAAGATCAACAAACTGAATAACAATTTTCAAATACTACCTGAGGCTTTATAGCTGACTTAATAGATGAAATTAAGAATCTCCAAATAAAACTATAATAAAATAGTTATAATGATATTAATGAGCATAAAACTACAATACATACTCACTTACTATATAATAACATAATAAGTAAATATTTCCTCTAATTTACGAATCATTACTAAACTTTTCTATAGCATACACCTAAATAAAAACTTAGTGGCATTAGAAAAAAATACAACACCACATTAAATAAAAACAGAACTTTATTGTAGAACTCACTAATTTTAAATCCAGTAAAGAGTGAATTGAAATGACCCACATTTTTTCCCCTTACAGCGTCATCGTCATCATCAGCAACATTCACATCACACAAAGAATAGAATATCAACGATATCTGTGGCTGAGACTGACAGACAATGTTGATGCGCAAACAGTTTAAGTATTAATTTGTTGTAGCTATCTGTGCAACTGTGTGTGTGTATATATTGAAGAGCTTAAGAGCACAGCAGCAACAGGAGGGAAATGGGCGATACGACAACACCGTCGACTATCACATTAATAACAACAGAGAACGGTTTAATGTGAAAAAGGGGGGAAAGAAAAGCGCGCGGGTTTTAGTAGCTGCTCATGATATTCACTCTCATTGTGTTGTCTCATAGCAATCAACATGGGCGTTCATAGCATGATAAAAAGGGGGATACAAATTCTTTTCCTCCTTTTCAGAAATCATAAAAGTTCCAGTTGTTACAATTAATCTTAAAATTTTATGCCACACACATTTTTTATATTATATACATAAATTTTATATAAGATTCTTTGCAGACGCCAATGAGTGCTTGCTTTTTTTTATTATTTTTGCTGCTGCAACATGTGAATGTAATTGTTATCCCGGATGCCGAACACATCATATATGTACGTACTTTAATATGTAGTTCACAAAAACAACAACAGCGCCAACAACAACAACTATACACCCAAAATAGAAAATGTGAATTTTAGAAGTGTGTACGAAAACTTTTAGTGCGCGATTCGGTTTAGTCTGATTTTTTATTATTATTTTCTTTTTGTTGTTGTTGTATTATAATTTTGAAGCTATTCTTGGCATTTTTCCCCACGCAGCACTAATAAAAATGACGCACAATTAGAGAGAAGACAAAATGTCTCTGGCGTATATAACTTCTTGGCATGATGCTCCAAATTCAGTGTGTGCATCATTGTTGCCAGTCAGAGTTGCCATTTAAAGCAGAAAATACCTCAAATTTGTCATATTTTTGATAACAAATTGCTTTAGGAATTTTTGGCATTGATTTTAGTTGTTGTGGTTGTGTTTGGTCAAAATTTTAAAATATTTACGTTGTTGGAAAAGAAAATCATATGGGCCGAAATTTGTAAATCGAAACCAATGAAAAATTTTTTTTTTTTCAAATTCCACGCAATTGTTCTTATTTTTAGGTAATTTGTATCTTATGGTATCGAGCAATATGAATATCAGCACAAAAATGTACTCTAAACTTTGACAATTGAGCCTATAAAGTTGTTGCCTCTTGTGAAGTGGAAATGGAGTAAAAAGACAGAGCACAACTAAAAGGTAAGTTATACCCAATCTTTGATGTTTTTTTAATATCCATTCGCTATTGAGGATAGAACATAATAAATTGTAGCTAATTCAACCAAAATATTAAAAGAAAACTTTTTGGTAATCAAGTTTGATGGCGTTGAAATGAGTCGCATTTTTTATTGTAACGTAACAGTCTAAAATACTAAAAAGTTTTTTTGCGCAAAATCCAACAAGTTAAGAAATTTTTAAAACTACTTTTTTTCGAGTATTTTGAGTCTATTTTTCGGATCGAAAAAAAATCGACAATTTTCGTCCTTCATATCTGTGTAGAAAGCCGTGAAAAATGTGTAACGTAACAGTCTTTTTTTGTTCAAATAAAATGATTGCTTCTAGTTTATCATCGACGGCGCTATTCATTCTTAGAAACCGCACATAAAAGAAACCATCATTCTTTTCATGTGGAAGTTTCTTACCGGAATGCAAAAATCGCTGAAGGTTTTGAAAATTTGGAACGACGGACCATCATCTCAATTCAAAAATAATTTGTTCTCAGCAATGATTTCTGGTTTCGAAGCCGAATTTGGAATAAAAATGTATTCGAAGTATTTAGCAAAATCCCATAGAAAAGGATGTGCTGTTGATATTGGTGCAACTACAAAAATAGTGGTGCGAAAGCAGGTTCTAGCTCGGAACTGCCTTGTAAATTATACATCAGATTTCATTGCTCCATTTCATTCGGTACGAATCAAAAATCGCCATCGAAGAAGTTGTTGAGGGTAACTTCACTGCTATAAATAGTATGTTAAATGCAGCTGAAATTTTTACTGATGCAAAAAATATTCGAGACATAGCATTGACCAATCAGATCAAAGTCATTGAAGGAAAAATAGTGACTTTCATTACTTCCAAACAAGGATAAAATTAATTATCTCTATAATTTTTGAATTATGTAAATTTAAATCTGATATTTAAATTGTGCATTAATGTGCAATGGTGTAAAATATAAAAGAAGTAATATTTACCATAAAGTGAATTTAAACTTATCTAATAGGCAAGAACCAATAAATATATGTTTTGACTCACTTAATATGCTTTATTGCATTAATTTCACTTCAACTGTGAACAAAAATCGATAAGTAACGTAACAGTATTTTTTGTGTAACGTAACAGTCCGCACATGTATGCTCTTAAAAAGTTGAAAAACATTATTTTTCAATAAATTTATGATTTCAGGCGTTTCTTTGCTCTTTTAGCTCGCAAACAATGCATTCAGATATAAAATTTATCCACTAAATTCGCTGACTTTTGCTTACATATAAGGCAACCTCCGAAATCACTTCCAAAAAATGTAACGTAACATTCCGCCTTTAAAGGTGTATAACTCAAAAACAACAAGGAATGGACTTTAAGTTCATAAAGATGGAAATTGAGTCTTGAGGCCTATTTTCATATGCAATCATAAAAGAGTTTGATTTCATACGGTATTGATGACATATATGCCAAAAAGTGCGTTCGATTGTAACGTAACAGTCTAAATTTCGGCCCATATGCTTTACTTGCTGCTCTTTTCTTTTTAGTTTCCTAATGAAATCTTATGGAATGATAGATTAGGTGACAATGAAAAAAAATACTTGTTTTATAATAAAAGTATTAGAAAAAATGCATGGGGAAAGAAGATTCAGTCTAAGAAAAATTCTGAACCTGGAATTAGTAGTCTTTCTGAATCAAATGCGATAGGATTTTCTTAGAATAATGGGGAAAAGAATGAGAAGGAATTTCAAAATTGAAAATGAGTTTAAAGATTTTTTTTCCAAAAGTGAGTACATTAGAGGTGACCACTATTGTATAGAAAAATTAATTATTTGGGCCTCATCACTTCTGAAAAATTTGGAAATCTCGCTCTTCAACCAAAAATTATTCCGAACATTATATTGTAAGTACCACAGTTCTATATAAATAATACCAAGAGGAAATCGTTTATAACGCCACAATCAGAGCCATAAATGTTGGTACCGAAGATAGTAGTCCCTTACAATCCCAACGTATTTGTGAAAAATTGGGAAAATCCATTTTCTGCCACGCCCACCTCTCATAAAACCAAAAATGGCAAACATAGAAGGAATCGGCGTAAAGCTACAAGTTTTGGTATATATATGGTATTTAAATATAAAAAAGTCTGTGTGCAAAAATAAAAAAAAAAATTAGAAAAATTGTGCCACAAAAATTTCTCCACAAAATTATCAGGTTTTAGCTTATTTTTTACAAGGAAAAGTAGGACAAAATAAATTATTAACAAAATGCAATTTTGAGAAGTTATAAAAGAATGGAAGTAAAGATTCTATACTTTACATATTTCAACAAACGAAAACTTTTTCATAAAAAATTCTAAATGGGCAGAATTTTCTATAATACTTTTTTTCAATTTTATAAGAAACCAATAACAGAAAATCTTTCGAAAATCCAAAAATCAGATTACAGTAGCCAGCATTTAATTACAATGGAAGTAATTATAAAATATCTAGAGATATTTTGCTCTTAGTTTTGGAGACACGCAGATCCAAAGTGTGATTGTATAGCACAAAGGTGGTTCAACCTTTTTCTTTCCCTGTGGCACATTGAAAAAAGTCATGTGGTTCTTGACCATTATTATAAAGTTTTCTTATTTAAGTAATTTAGGTATAAATGCAAATCATGTTCATCCGACATATTGACTGCAATTTTACACTTAGCATGCTTTATTTTTGAAAATAGTTGACTGTTCACATAATCTATGAATTCACAAAATGAAAAACTATTCTCTTAACCAAGATAATTAAAGAAATGCTATTCACTTGTATTTCATAACTTCCATTTCCACCATACAAAGTTTATAAGTTTCAAAGTTAACATTTTTTTACGTTTAGAAGTCAGTTAAACCCCTTCTTTCCTTAAAAAAAAAAAAAAAGAAGAAAGTCTGTTTGACTTACACCTCACCTTTTTTTTATTGAGTTCCCTCGAATTTCATGACCGACTGGAGTCAACCGCTGTTCATAGCTTAGCCTCATTGTTGTTCTACTCGTTGTTGGCGTAGACTTTTCTTACTTTACTCCCGCAAAGGGTTTCAAAAGGGTTTGGATCAAGTGAGCCGGTAGATCAGCTAATAATACTAACACCATTCTCACCACACCATGAATTTTTGGTCATGTTCACAAGGGTATTATACTATTATATTATGGGTATTATACTATCGATAATCCCATCTTTCCTCAAAACTTCTTTCCAGAAATTGGCAAATTTTAAAAATCTCTCTATAAAAATTCCAATAAAAGCATGGTGATATAGTTATGAAATGGACTGTAGTTTAGAAACGAAACTCTTTATAAAGTGTACCACTCGACCAATTTTTAAGATTTGTATATGGTATCATTGAGTATGGGTTTTTGATGTAACTTTTGGTGTAGAAAGCTCCTCCTATAAAAATTGAATACTACAGCAAAAATAAATTTGACGCATCAAAAGTGGTACGGCAACGCCGGGTGTAAGATCTGCTTGCACTTTTTGCGATAAACTTTTTATGCCAAATGACAATTGTGTCAGTGTTTTGTTGTTGCTGTTGCTGCAAAAGTGTTTAGTAGAGAATTGTAGAGAATTTCAAATTGTTTTGTCTGTATTCATATACTCGTATTTATAATTGAGCAGTTTAAAAGTTTCAAACAACTTCCCAGCCAACCCGGATTTCCTACAGTTTATGCTGTTGCATTGTATTGTTTCACAGTTTACAATTTTTGGTTTTTTTATTTTTGCTAGCGCTCAACAACAACATATTTTATCAATCTTTACACTCGCCTAGAGAACTTTTTCCGTCTATGATTTCAAACTGTCACTTTTACAAACAAACAAATACACAGTTGTACACTAATGCCTGACGGTCTGGCGATGACCTGTCAAGCGATGACATTTAAACCATTTAACACTCTTTTCCACTCTACTCATCGCCCTAAATTGTCTCGTGTTACCATTTAGACCAATGCTGTTGCCATTGGACCCAGTTGTTGTTATTAGCATTTGTAGAGACAGAGAGAGAGAGAGAAAAAATGTATGCTGGTTGTTTATCTACTAGAGTTTAGTTTACACTTTCGGAATTGTTTCAATTTTCCATGTGTGTGTGCGTATTGGCCAAGTTAATAAGCCAGTTTATTTTTGCAGGCAGTTCTTAAACTCGTTTACATACATAGTATGTGTTTATCTATTATGTTGTGACTTCTTTCTTTCTTTCTTTCTTTCTTCGAATTCATTTATAGTTTCTATCTCTTTATTTTGTGTATTTTGTATTATTGCGTTCACATCACAATAACAACGACAACCGGAAAGTTGTCCATGATTTTTCTTCTTTTTCTCCCTCTGTATTTCCACTGCAAGTTGAAATAACTTCGCCCGTCGCCGTTGTCGTTGTCACTTTAGCAATAATAATAAAACAGTAACCAAAAACAAACTAAACCACATCATTGCTATGCGACCAAGCCAAGCCACGCCATGCCAGCGAGCGAGTGAACATCTTCAGTTTTTGTGGGTCAGCAATGTGTGAAATTGTTTTTATTGTTTTCAAAAGCTTTAGTTGCTTTCATTTTTTTTCTTTCTCTCTTTATTTTTACATTTCTACTTTAATTGGGTGAATGTCGATTTGGTGTTGCTACTGTTTGATCTTCTTTTTCTGCCTTTTCTACGTTTCGTCTTCTTCGTGTTTTTTTTTTTTAATTTTTTGTAATTTTTGCTACCAATTTCATGTGATGAATTTATATTTGAAGAGTTACCAATCTTAAACTAATCATAAATGTTGTGTTGGAAATTAGTTGCAAAGATGCGCAAAGACGCGCAAGATTTTGATAGTTTTTAGGAGACAATGAAAATTAAATCTAATCGTTAATTTTCAAAGTCACGACTTAAGTTCACGTTTAATTCTTTATTTTAAGTAATATATAACAGGCTTAAGGAACAAATGTAGTCGAAACAACAACAATCTATATAGAGATGTGCTAATCAGACGGCCGTTTCGGAATACGCCACAATTCCTCATACAGTGATCTTATTGATAGTTCTTAGTCTTCCAACATCCTATATAAGCTACTACTATTTAAAACCGTAGCCCAGAACATTGTTCAAATATTTTTTTTGTAATTGAGCTTGAAAATGCTTTTAGTGGTTATATTGTTTGTCGAATTAATCTTTTTTTAAGGTAGTTTGCTTAATTTTAAATTACTTTTATCGTATTTACCTTAAAATATTTTTTTAATATTTTTTGTTTGCAATAGAACATCATGAAATTACCTGCAAAAGAAGAAAAATGGAATTAGATATAAATTTTACTCCAATCAGTAATTTAATTTTAATAAACTAAATAAAAAAGTAACCGAAAACTTCATGTACATGTGGTTGAACGTTTGTTACGTTGCATTACGACCAGA
Organism: Toxonevra muliebris; assembly: GCA_963691655.1. Classification (NCBI taxonomy): domain Eukaryota; kingdom Metazoa; phylum Arthropoda; class Insecta; order Diptera; family Pallopteridae; genus Toxonevra; species Toxonevra muliebris. Next base: position 41,167,739 of record OY829328.1, on the reverse strand, counting down.
GGGGACAAAATTGGTCAAAAATTCCGTTATGTAATATGTGAACAGTCCCTTACTACCCTCATACTGCCTTTATATACAAACTTTAATTGTCTTCCTGGCTATTGTTTCACAGATATACCATTTCAAACATTTCTGGAAAGAGAGGTAACAGATTCCCTAAGTCAATCCTGGCCATATTTTAGCCAGACAATTGTATTAACAAATTATATTTTCTTACCAAATCTTAGTACCGCAACATAAATAGTTTCTGAGATATCCAATGATGAACATTCAAGTGCCCGCCGTCTCTTTCATTCCCATTCACATTTTTCTTGTTCTTGAACTAAATTTAGTACTGGGCTGCAAAATATTCTGGAGATATACCCAAAAAAAATACTCGTATTTTTTCAGAGTTATATAGAAAGGACCACGTTTACTACTCCACGCCTATTCACATATATCAAACCTTAGAAGCATACCACAGTATTATACCTGGGATATCCTATGATTTAAGTTTAGGTTATATGGAAAGTGCCATGCTACCTTTTCCAATTTCATCAGGCTTGCCAACTCGGGTGAAATTCCCCCATTTCGGGGGAATAGCGAAGCTCAGGGGGAATTTTAAAACAATGTTTTGGGTTGAATATAATTCGGAAAAATTACGGAAAATGCATAAAATTAGATTAAATAGTGTCACAAATTAAAAATAAATGAATTGTTTCTAGTTGAAAATGTACCGCCATCATTGTAAGATTTGAGTTTTGACAAATAAACAAAAACTAAAATCATTTCAAAAGAGATGACCAACTATTTTCCAAGTTTATCGGATTCGCTTGAAACTCGTTGCTCGTGGGTTTTCAGCATCGCTGATCACAAATCTGACATTAAATTCGTAATCAGTAACCCTAAAAACCTCCTAGCAACAAGTTTCAAGCGAATCCGATCAATGTTTTAAAATCCTTCCTCCATATTGGGTCTACCATTGTATATTTTCAAAATCTGATGCCAGATTGGTAATTAGCGACCCCGAAAATTCCCGAGTAACAGGTTTCAAGTTGGTATTATCGTTGGTTGGTATTAGATCCGCCATCTTGAATTTTGAAAAACCGACATCCGATTTGAAATCAGCATACTTTTTTTTATCAGAATCACCAAAAAATTTATTTTCGGACGCTGCAAATAACTTAAGCTCGCATAGCTCAAGCCAAGAGAAAGAGCGGAGAACATTCTAAAGAAGCACGTACAGTGAAAAAAAAGGCCCAATTAGCTCACTAAAAGTAATTTGCATTGATTTCATTTTTTCAATTTTTAAAAGTGAAAATTGATTAAAAAAAACTTTAAACGCGTTTTCTCAAAATTAGGTTTTTTGAACTGGTAAGTTTTTACTGAACTGATTTTGAAAGACCAAAATGCTTTTAATTTATTATCATTATGGCTAAAAGAAAAACCTCAAAAATTTGAATGTTTTTGAGAAAAAAGACCCTAAAAAATGTGGAAGGGGAAAGTTTCACTTTTTTGTGGTTCCACTTATAGAGAAATGCCTAGCTAATAAAATTTTTTTTAAATCATGTCTCTATCTTTATAAGGAAACTCGAAATCCAACTTGCCACCGAAAATGGACTTTATCTGAGATGCCCTCTACCGCCGCCATCTTGGATTAAAAGTGGACAAAAGAATATTTTTTTTTTTCAAATTTTGTATTGTAATAAAATATCATAGTTTTGAAAACAAAACTGGAATATCCGCTTAAGAATATTTTATCTCATTTAATTCTTTCCTCTTAAATTAGCAATATCAGAATATGCAGTTTTAAATTATTCGCACGTCTATTTTGATCCACAACTAAATGTTGGCGAATGAATCAGACAAGTTGAAAGCTTATTCACACATGCATCTAGCTATAGGCTCTTATGTCCATTGAAGAAAATTAAATGCATTAGAACAGGGTTTCTCAAACTGTAGCACGTGTACCACCAATCTATTGTTGGACATAAAGTACACAAAGCACAGTTTTCTGTGGTATGCTTATGATCCACATTGTTCATTGATGGTAGGCGAAAAAAGGTTGAGAACCGCTGCATTAGAACATTATATAGATTGTGTGGGTAAGAGTAGATTAGCGTAAATGAAGATCAGATGTGATCTGACAAAACCGCTAAATGACGTCCCGTATGCAAACGAATAAGAAAGACTATAATGATATTTTGATTATAACAAAGAAAAATAAACTTTCTTCGATTCTTGTTGTGACTTGTTGTTGTTACTTTCAGAAGCCCAGCCCACATTAATTGCACATAACAATTTTTTATTCCCTTTCAATTTTTGCGAGCAATGTGTGAGGTCGCTAATATCTAGGTGCCTATCAACAAAAACCTGTGAACATTTTAGAATAAAATGATTACAATAAAATTAAACAAAAGAATACATTAAGTTGCTGTGGTGGGTAACTAAGTTATTGGCAGTGTAAATACGAAAAGCTGTGTTTGCCAAATAGCTATAAGTGGCACGCGTTCTTTACATTGTACACCACTGAATTCTCACATAATCGGCAGTTTGGAGTATAGAAATGAACATGCATACATACATATACAAAAAAAAAATAAAACTAAGCAAACAGAAGAAAAAAATCATACATAATTAATGTCATAACTACAAATTGTGTGTCACTAGTACAAGAGAAGCAGAGAAATCCTAAAAACGCACACATACATACATACATACAAACATACATAAAATTGGAAAAATAACACACAGCAACAACAGAAATGGCGGCCAAAACAAACGGCAACAACAGCAACAGAAATTTTATACAATTTAACAAGTTGCAAAGTGTGAAATGACATTTGCTTTAAATTCAGTGTGAGAAACACAAAAAATAGAAAAAAACGAAAAAGCTTAAATTAAACTTAACAAGTTAAAAAATAAACTAACAACATACAAACTACAGAGACAAGAATGAAAATCACAGCGGTTGGTATTCAAAGTTGTGATTATTTAAATAAGTATATACGGGTATGCAAGTGGGCGAAAATGTAATTTTCCCCCACAATTCTCCCCCCAAGAGAGTCTCAATCAAAGCGTGTAATTAGTTTGCCATTGTCGTTGCCGCTGCTGCGACAGGTAATTGGTAATTGTTTTTAGCTTAGTTTTTTTAAGCGTTATTCGTAAATAACTCAGCAGACAAGTTGTAATAAAACAATAGAAACAAAACAAAAAAACCTAAAACACAAGCGTATTTTGCTCGATTGCTTTGCTTTGTGACCCAAGAAACGAATAGTTCTTTGTCAATTCAATAGCATTGTTTATTTATTTGTTTTTGTATATTTTGTGCGAGTTTTGTAAAGAGGAGGTGGTAGCGGTTTCCCCGAGCTGATTTTCTAAATGTCATTTCAATAACACTGAAAACTAGTTTTGACTCAATGACATAATGACAACGTAGCTATTATCTTATCCTCCTAGGTTGATATGGGTCTTTTCTAACTGAAATAAAGCAAGAGTTTGTAACCACCTAGAGGGAGTTGGTTATAAGCGTATTTTCACTGACGGCTCCAGAACAGAATTCGGTTCGGGTTCTGGGGTCTTTATTGAAAATTATGGAGTGCATCTTCTCTTCTCCCTTGGGTTGTATGCTTCTGTTTTTCAAGCACAAATTTTTGCAATCATCAAGGCAATGGACAATCTCATTGATAATGGTTGGAGAGAAAGGAGTATCTGTGTATTTAGTGACAGTCAGGTTGTCAGGTTGTCCTGGCTTAATCCTCTAACCACATCTAAAATGGTTGTGCATTGGAAATCCAGGCTTGATTATGTTGGAAAACACAATAGCCTGCTGTTGATATGGGTTCCTGGACACTCAGGAATTTCAGGAAATGAATCTGCTGATCTTCTGGCTCGGAAAGGTTTGGAAACTGCTTTCCCGGACCCAGAACCTGTACTTTTTTTTGGCGTCTGCAGCCATCAACATTACCATTAACGAGTGGTCGATTTCACCTACAATCGTAAATGGGAAGAACGAAGCGTCTAACAGACTTTCTGTTATCATTTAACAGAAAGAGCTGTAGGCAGCTGGTGGGACTATACACAGATCATTTCTCTTGGGCCAAACATTTGCATATGATTGGCCTGGGAGCTAGTGCCTTCTGTGCTTCCTGTGGTTTAGAGAAAGAATGTGAACGGACCACTTTCTTAGTGTCTGCCCTGCTTTCTGCCAGATCAGAGTAAGCATATTTGGTACTGGAGTGTTGGGAGACGAACACCGGAGCTCTCTAACACCGCAGTTTCTGCTAAGATTTATTAATAAATCTGGTAGATTTTAAGAATAGCAAAAGGGAATACAGGATATAGTACAATGGACGTAAAGCTTGTCTGAGTGCTATATTCTTGAATACTTCTTTTGTCTGTTCCAACAAACAAAAAAAAAAACCTAGAAATGGAGAAAAAGTCTATTTGAAAACTTATGCAGAGAGTTTGATCATTCTAAAAACGCTCAAAATTTATTTCTTATAATTTTAGAATTTGATGTCCGATTTTCACTTCTTGCGCAAGAATTTAATGGTTTTTTAAAGGCTGTAATTTCGTGAAAAGAAAATTTTTAATGTGGGTGGTAAAACATCGAGTAGCAGACTTCACTAACGAAATATGACTTCAGAGAGAAATAATACTTTAAAAAATTTAGCACTTATCAAGCCTTTTTACAACAATAAACTATTTTTAAAAAGTTATTATAAAAAATTAAAAATTTTCAGGTAGTCCCTTTATAAACTTTCAAATAGGAGGTGTACTTTTCTAACGTTTTTTTCTTGTATGGGGACCGAACGTCTAAAGTCCATACCTACGACGCACTATTTTTTTGATATCACTTTGTGAGAACTTAATTTCTCTGGGGGGTACCATGCACACTTGAACAATTTTTAGAGTTTTTACATGAAATGCTTAACTTATTAGCCTGACTCCCTAAATCGATTTTCGTTATATTGGTATCAATATTTTCTGTGATAATTCCCATTGCAGATTTCACTTGTATGGGAGATAGGCGTGGCTTTTTCCCCCCAATGAATATCAGTTATTCTAAAGACTATTTCAACTGTGTATACTGAATTTTAATTAATTTTATTTAAAATTTCTTTTGATATATGTTTTCGACAATTTCATTTGCATGAGAGGTACTACGCCTACCTGACCGCTTTCCTTTATTTCAGCCTGATCATAGGAAATGATTTTTCTACGTTTTACTCGAGTTATTGCGTACCAGGGATGCCAACTCATTTTTTCTCTCTCCCCGATAACCTTCGAGAAATTCCCCGATTTTCGATCGAATTCCCCGCATTGGTATAATTTCATATTATGTATAACAGCGCTACACGCATTTACCATTTAAAAATTTTACTTAAACGAAATTAACCTCAGTGAGTGTTATTTTAAGGTGACTCTGAACTTTCTCGGTCCAAAACTTAACCAATTGTTATGGAACTGGTAGATTAATAGAAACGTACAATAAAGAGTTATTAATCAGGAGGTGCTGGTCGAAGGCATAGCTAGGCCTTTCTGAACGGCTGAAAGAGAAGTCGAAGAGCCGCGTGACTGTTTTAGCCTGACTGACACTCGCCGCTATAATCGTCTATATCTACGAAAACACTCTGCGTTCTCTGAAATTTTTACAAAATACTTTCGAAATGTAATACTTTCAAATAGCACACTTTTTTAAAAAACGATTTCTCCAAACCAATAAATTGCAGGACCTGCTCAAGAAAAGAAGATTTTTAAACCCAAAATATGAAATATTTCATAAGTTAAACATTTTACATTACATAAAATTTGACAAAAAAATATTCTACAGACTTTAATTACTAAAAACTGAAAGACCTCAAATTCCCCGCAAAAAACAGCTCATTCCCGATTCCCCGTACCAAGTAAAATTCCCCGCAAATCGGGGAATTCTCCGCAAGTTGGCATCGCTGTTGCGTACACAGACAAACGGATAGATGAACGGACGATCAAAACTAATATTTCTTACACTGTGTAGGATATAAAAATGCACTTGTAAATTACTTAACCCTCTCAGTTACGAAAATCAGTCGATTAAATTAAAAAATTAAAAATTATGATGCCACTAAACACGAATCTGTAATCTCAGGTAAAATGACACATACTTCCTTTAGGTGATGTCCAAAATATGGGTCACCGTTACTGTGTGTATCGCAATTTTTGTCACATCCTCTTGGATAAATGTCTGAAAGGATTAAAAATAAGTTATTTCCTATAGCTACACATCATATAATGCAAAAGCGATAAAAATATGATTTTAAAAAACACTTTCGATAGTTTCACGTATTTATTCACCGAATATCAATAAAAATTACTGCAAAGCAATCATGACTTAGAAGTTGAGGTTTGTATTCCCATAACTCAAAAAAAAAAAAAGAAAAGGATTGGGATGGCCTGACTTCAAAAGAAACTTTAATTGCATAACCAATCGGTGACTTAAAAAAATGCTTCTAAATGCATACTGTAATCTCAAATTTCTTTTTGAAAATGCAAAAGGGATCAACACAAGCTAAAAAGTTAGAGGATGACATAAATAGTTTCTGAAATTTCCCCAATATCGTCTCAATTTTTTTTTTGTGCGCATTTTTGTGTTCTGATGTACCCTAGGTACAACAGACAAAGCAATTTAAAAAATTTATGATTTTTAAGGGGCTATGAAAATTAAATCCAAGTGTTAATAAATAATGTATATTGAGACAGGCAAAGTAGACGGCAGTTTCAGAATCCGCTGACATTCCTCACCAACAGTAGCGTATCCAGGGGGAGGCCTATAGGGGTTGAATCCTCTAATGAGGTGGATATTTGAATCAATTCTGATTAGCCACCATGCTGGGCGAGCCAATAGGTTGCACCTTACAGTACAACTTGTTATTAAATACATTTAGACTACATTAAATCTACAATTTCAACGCTAGCTTATAAATGTCTTACTTTTAGAAAGATTTTTGGATTGAATTTTGTACTGAATTTTAGTCTGATATTGGTTAAAATTTTCCGTTTTTGCCCGTTTTTGATTTAAATTCTGGTGTGATTGTAAGTCAGAATTTTGTTTTATTTTAGTTTGAATTTTAATCTGAATTTGGTTTGAGTTTTAATCCATGTTTGGTCTAAATTTTGGTTTCCTTTTCAGCGTTTGCAGACCAGCGTTTGATCTGATTTCTGGTCTAAATTTTGTTTTGCTTTTAATTTGTATTTGGCGTCTTTTCAGCCCCAGTTTTAAACTAGCTCTTATTTTCGTCTGAATTGACATGATTTTGTTACTATTTTGGTCTGAATTTCGGTCCGAAACCGGTCAGAATTTTGCTTTACAATTTGGCTGAATTCGTCGGAAATTTCGGTCTAGTTTTTATTTAATTTAACTTAAAATTTTTTGTTGTAAATATATAAATATTCCTACTAGTTTTTGGTCTGAGTTTTGGGTTACTTTCGTTCGGTATTTGTGAGTCCTTTTGTCCCAAAGTTTTGTCTAACGATTGGTCTGAGTTTTAACCTGAATTTGATCGCATTTTGGTCTATTTTTGTTGGAATTTTGGGCCGATTCGTGGTCTGTTTTTTTTCACCGGTTGTTGCCCGGTACCCGAAAGCGTGTAAAGATCTCGTTGAAATTTAAAATGTATTGGCTTTTTGGTAAAATTAAGATATATTTACATTTTAAGTAATGCGTAACAGACTTAAAGAACGTATTTAATTTTTTATAAAAATTAAGTGCTTGGTTATGAAGTTGTGTGACCAGGCCGATATTAATAGTTATATCGATGAATATATATTTTAAAAATTCGTTTAAAGTACTATCCAAATCAATTGTTATCTTAATTGAATTATTTTTCGGGTTTTTGTTTGGACCAAAAATGACCAAAAACATAAAGATGTCTCAAATTGTTTCATCAAAATTTTTTCTCAAAGTAAATTAAAATTTCCTTTGAATTGCTTTCTCAAAATAGATCTTCTAACAATATAAATCCATCAGAAAAGTCATGATCAAGATTTTGATCTGAATTTGGTTCTTTTCTTGGTTTGAACTTCAATCTGAAAAAAGTATTTGAATTTTAGTTTGAAATTTGGTTGAAATTTTCGCCTAGATTTCTATCCGATTTTAGTTTGAATTTTGCTCTCAGTTTTGTTCCAGTTATCTTTTAAACCCAAACCGAAATCCTAGAACCGCCACTGCTCACCAATAATCTTAGTGATGATTCTTACAAATCTTTCAACATCCTATATAAGTTACTAATATTTGAAATCGTAACCCAGAATTACAAGGTTTTGATCTCAAATAACTTTACTGAATAGAGATGTTGAAGGAAACTACCACTACCGTTCTATATACCTACTTATTTGTTGCTGTATTTTTCTCATTATAACTAGTCATAATAATATAACATAATAGCTTAGCTAGTTATTGAATGTTTAGTACATGAGAGAGTGTGTTTTTGAAAAATGATTTCAGATGTCATTTTGTGCGGTCTTAGCTGCCCAAGATAAGGCGCTTTACGTTATTAATTGCAATATGAATTTCGTAAGCCAAGTCTTGGAATACTGTTGCAACCCGCGTTTTTTAAAGCTACTAAGCTACCGATTTCATTTTATGTGTTTTATGTGTCAAAAACAAAAAAATCACATTTTCTAATCTAACAACGAATTTACACTCTTTGAATTTTTCAGAATTTTTATGCAATTCAGCTCAGTGTGCGACAGTTCGGCTGAGGTTGGGCCTCATTGTTTCTTTCAACATCGAGCAAAATCTCGGCCAGATTTTCTGAAGCTGGTATTTATGGAAATTTTTCCGTTAGACAATATTGTTAAATGCAAAAGCAGAACTATAAACTGATTAAATGATGCATGAGAAGTATAAAAATGCAAAAATGATTAAATGGAAATGGCTATGGAAAACTATGTAATGTAATTCGGCTATGAATGTATAATTAACTTTTAAATATATACGATATATACATACAAACATATGTGCATACACTGTACACAATATATGTTTAAATGCATTACATTATTAAATTCAACAAGACTTTCATATATTCCACGAAAGTTTTCAATGAAACAACGACGACGACACAGAAATTTACAAATTATTACATGTAAAACACGCGAATGATGAAGTCTAGGGTGTAGAAAGATTGGAACGGCAAAGCCAAGAGGGAGGGATAGAGGAATAGGAAACATGCACGTTACTTGTTTCCATTTATATATCATTTTGTTTTCCGTGTTTTTTATTTATTTATTTTTTTTGTTTCTTGTACATGTAGCGCAATTTTTTATTAGCACTTGGCCATTTCGGATGTACAACACTTTACCACACCTACACATACCTATGTACATTAGAGTGCCATTAAGCTATATGGAGAATTTTTTTTCGAAAAATCTATTGATGGCACTCCCTCGATCGATTGGTTTTACTCAAAAAATAATCTGTGTAAAATTTCAGTTCAATTGGATTAGGGGAAGTGGTGCCCCAAGAGCTCCAAAATTTGTGAAAAACTGTTTTTGTGCACAAAATTCATATTTGATTGTTTATATCTCAGACATTTTTCATTTTACATAAAAACTGTTTTTACAGAATTTATAGACCTATCAAAGAGGAATAATTCACTCATAACCATTTTTACGGTATTCCTAATAAAAATTGAATAAAAGAAAAAATAAGCTGAAATTACCCGATCAAATCTAGCAAGTTTTCAAATGAAATTGTCCGCACAACTGCTTTTTGTTCTTATTCGCCAAAAAAAAAAACGTGTAACACTTGCACGGTCGTTCATTGGAATATGAAACCAATTTTTTCTGTCCAAAAGTGGGCTGAGACTGGTTTATCTATCAAAATGAACGTCAAGTAACTCGAAACACTCGCTAGCTCTCGAAAGTTGTAGTAACCCTGTCCTCATTATTCTCCAAATAATGGTATCTTTGTATTACTTAATAAAGGAAAAAAATGTAGTTACAAACGAGGTGAATGTTCCAGTAATTGTGCCAGTCCCAGTCACTGTAATTGGTAAAAATTTTGTTAGTAATGTTTTTGGTATACTTTTTCGGGTCTTTTCATTTTTTATAGCAAACACGGACAGAAATTATAAAATTTAAATTCTAAATTCGAAAATCAAAGTTTATTAAGCTATATCTGCAATTGTGAAAATGAGTACGATGATACATTTAATAGACCATACCAAACACCAGAAGATTATGCTTAATGGAAAACGACGACTTAGAATTAAAGAATAACATTTTATGATTGTCTTCCAAAATTTTGGAGTTGATACGATAGTTTATACGAAATTTTCTTGTTTCTCAAAACTTTAAACATATTTTTTTCTAAATGTTGCTTTCTTAAGAACCTTTGAACCTATCAAGCTGAAATTGGTCCTCATATTATTCTGATGGCTACATTTCTGAAAAATACACACATATTACTTCCAATTTATATGGCAAAAAATTTACAATTTCTTCGAACCAATTATTTGTAAACGCTCTTCAAAGTTAAGAACTCTCAATTTGGAATGTTTGTCCTAGTACCACTAGATTTAAAAAGTTGAAAAATTAATATGAAACAAAAAGAGTAGTCGAGTCATTGTAAGCTTAGAAAAAATAGTTCTAATTTTTAACTATTTTTCCAGCATCAGATGATGAGACACGTTAGATTTGCAAACAGAGGTGGATAGGTGAAACAGGGTTCAAGAATTTTTCATTTCTATTTTAAAATTAAATTTAAAATCGATAGGATTATGCGTAGCAAAACTACATTTTGCAGTGTTATTAATAATATAATTAAATTTTTTTATGAAAATCATTTCTATTTCCTTCGTCAGTATTTCCTTATTTAATCTTTTTGTAAATTTAATAGCTTTTAGCTAGCCATCTTCATTACTAGTCAAAAGATAGTCAAGCAGCCATAAAATCAATTGATATTTATTTACTACCTCTAAGGTGGTCGCTAACTGCCGATAATCTCCTAAAGAGATATCGGAACGGCTCAAGGTACACCGGTATTGGGTATCAGGACACAAGGACATTCCAGGCAATTGTAAAACCAATGAGCTGGCAAGGCTAGCTACAACATTTCCTATTTCTCACATAACCCTTTTAGCAACGTAGTGGTAATAATTACTGGGCATTGTATGTTTGGTTGACATGTCAATAGATTACGAGTTCCCAAAAACGACTTTCTTAGGAGCTGCCTTGATGAAGAGGAGGGGGAAAGGTTTTCCACCTTCTCGCCAAATATAGGATGGCACCTTAAGGTAAACTCTTCTTCAAGAATACAGCTGATCTCGAATCTTAATTAGTTTTTATTTTGATTATGCAGCTGCTACAATTTTTAAAGCGAATAAGGAAAGAAAAAGCAAGTTGTGCTGACAGTTTCATTTGTAAAACTTGCTAGATTCATTCGGGTTATTTCAGCTTATATTTTCTTTTATTCAATATTTATTAGGAATACCGTAAAAATGTATATAAGTGAATTATTCCTCTTTGATAGCTCTCGAAATTCTGTAAAAACAGTTTAATGTAAATATCTGAGATATAAACAATCAAATATGAATTTTGTGCACAAAACCCGTTTTTCACAAATTTTGGAGTTCTCGGGGCACCACTTCCTCTTATCCAATTGACCTGAAATTTTACACAGATTATTTTTTGAGTGAAACAAACCGATTGAGGGGGTGCCGCAGAAAATTTTCCGACTTTCGAAAATTATTGGCACTCTAATGTACATACATGTATACGTATAAATAATGGCATATAGGTTCATGCCTCATACATATATAGGCATGGAAAGCCTAGCCGACACATGGATATGTATCTATAAATGAGAACCAGCGTGAGGCAAAATTTGAATTGCCAAAAGAAGTGGTATTAAATTTTTAAATAGTTAATTTCATTTAAATTGCACTTTAATCACATAATTTGTTGCATTATTTATTTTTGTTTATAAAGAGAGATTGTAGCTACAACTGTGTGCGAATGTACGTATGGTTGCGTGTCTGAGTGTATCTGTGAGTCTGTAGACAGGTTATTTTTGTGTTGTTAGTGATGATTTGTTGCAACATGCATCGCTGACTTTTTAATGATTTAACTTAAAATGTCAACAATTCAGCTTTTTAAGCTGCTCAATTTGTGTTTATTATAATGCAATGACTATTTGGTTGGAATGATAACTGACTGGCCAGCAAAAATTAATTGCTAACGGCAAATGCAGGTAACAAATTTTTTTTATTTATTTACAGAAATAAAAATAAAATTGCAATAAATTGTAAAATAAGTTAAAAGATTTGTATATAAAAATAAATTATATTCAGTTGCCTTGATGGAAAAGAAGCATTTTGCGGTTGGTTTGTACACATAGACAAGCATTCGAGTACATATTATCTACACTACACTAAAACATTATCGTGATTAAATTTTGAGATTTCATATACATTCGTAGATGTTCAGTTTTAGAATTCCATTTATAAAATTGAATGATAAAATCATAACACATTTTCCTAGTTCCATTTACTCGTAAAGGCAGAAACACGTAAAATCAATATTAAAAAAAACTTTTCATTTTGTGTATATGCAAATGCAATAAGTATAAAAAAAAATATATAAGCCACAGTGCCACAAAATATGCAACATTATTTTTTTATTTATGATTGAAATATGTTGTTGTTGAATGCAAATAGCTTACAAAACAAATGTACTTACGAGTATATTTGGTTAGGAATAGTATAGCATCATTTATTTGGCAAAGCAAGATAAAAAAAATGTTCAGAACGCACAGTAACTTGAATGCTTACAATTTTAAATAAAATACTAATATTATTCCTGGTTGTTGGTACTGTGCACATAAAATAGTGGGCATAAAACTTTTTTCTTTTTTTTAGTAATTTTTATAAAGGAAATTCTCAATACTTTACTTTTTATAGAGATTTGGTTTAAAAATTTTGTAAAACTACCCAAAAATGAAAACCCAACCCAACCTTTTTCCTTATAGTATAGTCGTGGATTATCGCTACTCAAATAATAACTAACATTTAATTGAAACTAATGTGAATGACTAGCTTCTGCCATACTTATACTCACTAGAGGAGTTGAAGAAAAAAAAACAAAAAACAAAGAGCGAAGAATGAGTGATGGGGATGCTAAGCAAATAGTACCTACTCAGTGTTTCTTGCAGACTTTCTGAAAGGTTTTTAAATTCCGAGCACTGTCAAAACTTATGTTTTCCGTTTTTTGATGTGATAACATCTTTACTTGGGATTTGAGAGAAATTTATAGTGGATTGAATTGATAGAAATTAAAATCAAATGTCATCTCGGTGTCATGTAAGGTTTCATAGTATGCCCAAAAGTATGCAATACATAATTTCTATATCAAAAACGGTTGTGGAATATACTTACATATCAATAGAATATTGGAACATATCAAATATTGTTTCTATTTATTGTATTGTTTTATTGCATAATATTTTATGATTAGCTACACACTGAATAGAAATTACTCAAGGAATGCATTTAAAATCTGAATATTTTAAGTGGAAAATTCAAGTAAAACGTTTTAGCTATTTAAAATTTATATTTAGTTTTGGCAAGTTTCTTGCCTACTTTTTCCACTGTCTTTCATTGGATATATTGTAGTGTGATTATACTTGTGCCCTATAAAAGTTAACAAATGTACCTATGTATATATATAAGCCATATTATTCAATGTGTTCTCTGCATATAAATATACACGTAGGTACCTAACCATAATCCATATTTCATTAAAAGCGAAATTTCAACATAATTTTTGAAATTTTAGTGATGAAATTTGTAAACATTGGGATTTTTAGAAATTGATTTATATAGTGTATACCTAAACACACATATGTACGAATGAGTGTGCCACATCATTGAAAGCCAAAAATTGCCTAGTCGCCACGCTGCCAGATGTTTATATTTCTAATACTAGCATACGAAAACTGTTGATATTTTCAAAATTTTACATTTAGAAACAAAAATAAAAATAAAAAAGAAAAAGAAAAATATTGCGTAAACATTTTGATTTATGTGTTTATATTTTATTAGACATAATACTGTTTTTTATTTATTTGGTACAAGACTGTGTGTATATGAGTGTGTACGCTTGTGTGTGTGCGATTTTATGATAAAATAATTGGTAATGAAATGAAAAAATATATATCATAAATATATCAACACAGTTGAAATGTTTCTAATTTTTTTTTTTGATGGTAGATAATATCTTCTTGAATATTTATTGTTAGAAAAAAATAAAAATTGTTTAAGTTTTACCACAGGAACAAATTAAAACAAATAAGAAAAGGTATGCTATCTTTAAATAAATTGCAGTTTCTTTATTTTTATTGAAAATGGCAAACTTGTTCCATGTTAAGAAATTTACAAATAATATTAGAAAGCAAAACAAAAAATACAGAAGGGGAAAACTTTGCAGCATAATTTCTAAAATGAAATCCTTCAATAAAAATTGTTTCTCTCTTTTCAACTTGTTTCGTTTTTTTGATAGATTTTGTGCTCCATAGAAATAAAATTTGTTTCGATGACGACAAATTGAACTTTGTAAAATTTTTGCATATAAAATTTTTTCTTTTTACGTGCCTACCCTACAGCTGAGAAAATGGATTGTATCGGTTGTTGTGACAATTGATAAAAAAAAATAAATATGAGGTGACGTAAAGAAAAGGATAAAAAAATGAATATGACAAATGCGCAGCAGAATTTTTACTATATTTCTAATTTAATCTTTCTATCAGAAATACATTGAAATATTTTTTCATTTTATCCCAATCCGATTTTTCGCTGAGATTCGCCAATTAAATTATAAATTTTGATTTCAACATTTTAGGTTAGAGTTTTTCAACATATCAATGATATCAAGAATCGGATTTTAATGGTTTTATAACCGGAAACTTAAGAAACACCAGAGCAGAGATGCTCTTACTTACAAAATAGCAGCGTTTGGATGTATTGCAAGAGGCCAATGTAGCGTATGTAGCGGTATTCGTATTTGACCGCATTTTTTCACATTCAGTACTTATTCAAATTGAAAAATATTTTTTCCAAAAAGTTGTACTAAAAAAAAGCGGAAATAAAATACAAGAGAGAAAAAAGTTGTCTCCTATGGTTTGAGAGAGGCGCAGCAGAAGCAGCAGCCTTTCATTTATTGTTTTAACGTGATTTCCACACTGACTGGCAAAAGAAAAGGAAATTTACATACATACATATAAAAAGGAAATACAAAATGAAAGTGAGTTGTTTTTAAGCGCTTCCATTGCCCCTTATGAACTGTGGGGTGGGGCAATGTTGCAATATTTACTACTTGTTTTTTTTTTTACTTTTCTTTCTTTACTTACTCGTTTTCGTCTACCTTCTATGGAATGAAGAAAGGACGAGTTTGTGTCCTTATGGCAAGTTAAACTATTACAAAATTCGATTTGCATCAATTTTTGTTCATGCTTTAATTTCAATTTCAATAAGTGTATTCATTTCGATATCATCGCTGCTGCTCGCTACCAATATCAATCGATGCCAAACTTTATATTCTTGTTTTTCTTTTTTTTATTTTGTTTTTAATATCTTCCTCACACAAACATTTACTGTGTGTGTGTACGATATTTCTCGCAATTTTTCTACATTTTTGTTTTCCTTCTTTTTCCACTTCCTTCTTTTCGGGATTTCATCTCCTTTGAGGGCTTTCTTTTCTTTTTGCTTGGTCGTGATTTGCATAAAAGTACAAGAATATACAAGATTTACAACAATACGAGACTCACGAGAGTAAAATTATTGTATACTTTCGATACGCTTTGCAATCTAATTTATCCATTATATATTTTAAAGTTTCTCTTTAGAATATGTGCCAGTTCTAGAGCAGTAGCTCACAAACTTTTGTTGTTTTGAAGCGCTGATATTAGAGGAGCATAAAATTCTTCTTAGCACATAGGAAATCATAAATTTTGTGTTGTTCGGCACTTATACAGTGCCGGTCATATCATTTGCAACTAAAATCACTTGTACTTTTAATGACTTCTTAAGTTCACTAAAATAATTTTTATCAAAAATCTTTTTTATTCAAAACAAAGTGTATTTATTGCCATTTATTGTAAAAAAAAAAAAATTAAAAGTTCAAAATTACGTTGCAAATAAAAAAAGAAAGACGTAATATTAAATTAATGTCTGAATTGAAGAGGTCAAAACATTTGCAACTAGAAAAAGCTAATGTGAAATTTGAAGAAAAATCGAAAAAGTTTTCAAAACTTTGTCGCATATCCATTATTAGCGATCACTGTTGCACGTCTATGTGGCATTGGTTCTATTAATTGTTTTATCTGATCCTTTGGACCTCGGTTCTACTGCTTTTGAACATCCTCATGCAGATTATCCAATTTCTTCAGTGATTTTAGTTGCAAATGATATGACCGGAGCTGTACGTTACCAGGAGCGTATTAGGTATTAGTTTTGAAGTGTTACTCTAATTATTCGATTTTTGGCAGATTTTCTGGTAGAAGCAATTATTGGTAATCAGGAATAATTAGAGACAAAAGATGCTAACAAAGGTCGTTGGATAGACGGTCAAAGCACGTGTTTTTTAATTATATTAAATTTTTTCAAAAACTTTTTCGGCGAATCAACCACACCAAAGGTTAAACATATGTTGGCGTCAACACAACGATGGGCCACCATGCATAATTGCTCCTTCTATGATCCAAAAACTGCGACGTCTTGAACGGCTAAGATGGCGGAACGCAAAAGTCTAAAGTTAACGATAAAACAGTTTAGTACTGGGCTAACCTTGCGAAGTAATATCTAGGATGTATCACGCGCGGAGAGCAGAAGAAGTACGCGGATTTAGTGGGTAGAAGTTCGAAATAACAGCTCCCAACGTACAAGAATAAAGTGGTAAAAATCAATTAGAGGTAATAAGGGACTGCAAGTGCCGTTCAATTGCAATCAGTTTGAGAAAATAAAACCCAGCAGCACTCTGAGGCAAAGGTAAGAAGAGATAACCAGAAGAAAGCAGAACAAAGCAGCTACAGATAAGTAGAGGCAGTCCGAAACAATCACAGGCAGTGAAAGACATTCCTACCTCTGTAAATTCAGAGGTAGGACTGCAAAATACTTTTAACTACTAATAGGCACTGAAAGATACAAACCGAGGAGAAGGGTGTTAAAGAGCCTGGATTTACTTGAGTTGATACTTTAACTTTTTCAACTTATTTGTTTTTATCTCAAAACAGCTTAAATGAACTAAAATTTTGGTGATACATGTACCACGTGGGTGCACAAGCTCATACCACTTAACCTAATGCATAATGCAAGAGTGTTTCAACAAGAGTTGCAGGGTAGGAAACTTTAGTATAAAAGTTAGATTTAACAAGCGTGCTTTATAAACGGGGCAATTTACTCTGGAGCGCTACACTGAAAGAACATATTCAACTGATTCAAATTTATTACAAAATTTCACGTATTTTTGAGACCACAATGCGTAAAATACGCGCTGATTTTCCTTGGAATCACACGCTAAGTAAAAGGAACGTACGGTATACATTACAGAAATTCGAGTATACCGGTACAGTACAATCCGTGCACGTACAGTACGGTATGCAGAAAATATTGCTTCTGTCAGAGACAGTGTCGAAAAGAGCCCAAGAACTTCAACTCGTGCCCAGCAATTACATCTTTCTACGGCTACAGTGCATCGAAATTTGACCAAAGAATTTCATTTGCACGACATCTACTTTCAATAGGATGCAGCAACGAGCCATACTTCAAGAGAATCTGTCGACTTATTGCATACCAAATTTCCAGGCCGTGTAATTTTGGCGAACTAATTGGCCATCAAGATCAGGAGCCTTGGTGGTCATTTACATGATGTGTAATTCCACATATAATTTTCCAAGTCTCTACTATCAGAACAAGAAAGATTTCTGTTTTTTTCGCCAAATTTGTGATTTAATTTAAAAACAAAACCTGCAACTCTTGTTGAAACACCCTTTACATAAGTACTCCTCACAATGAAATCATTAAGTACAGCTTTCTCATTTATTCCCTTCTTCAATACATTTTGGTTTTCAATTATGTACTATTTATTGTTGAAAGTTTAAAGTTTACGCCATTTCTGGGCATCACTTCCATGTCCATTTTACTAAAGACACCCACAATTTTGCTGCTGCTCGTACACACGTTTTCCGAGTAGCTTAGAATTCAATTCTGCTTTTATGTACTGGCACTAGGCACACAGCACTTAGAGCAACGGGCACTTTCTGTTGTTCGTTCTACCTACTTCATGTGCACCCTCCCCCCACCCCCCCATACATTCCTGTATTTTCGCCCACATGCCCACTACTTTTACACTACACATTCCTCATTTGTATTCGTTAGGTTCTTTTTTTGAAATTGTTTTTACACTTTTGAGCAGATTTAAGCTTTTACTTAATGTTACTGTCTTCTTCTGCATAAACGTTAGAGAGATTTGAATGCGTGTTGAAGTGAGGTTGGGGTGACTGAGTATCTTTGAGTTTCTGTGAGTCGCGGTGATGTTATGAACTTTTCTCGTCAACGTTTTTGTTGTTAAGTGTCGGCTAATTGAAAAAAAAAATATTTTTCATTTTATTGTTGCAGATTTCTATTTCTTCTGGTTTAACCCTTAAACGCCCAATACGTCCGATTTCAATTAAAAACATACCCAGAGATAGTATTTGTGATTCCGAACAACGTTTGTTCTACGCATATATGTAGTACTTCTATATTGGCAGTACACACAAGGTACATTCCCCAACATTAGAGTGAGAAAACCGATAAACGAATGTACCCGAAATGACTTTTCAAATATATAAATCTCAGGAGCGGTGTCAAACATATCAAATATTTTTTTTCATTTTTTATAGTTTAGATTATGTGAAATTTGTTTTGAATTTGTATTGTTAAATGAATTTAATAAATTAAAACAGAAAAAGGCCCGAAAGTAGTTTTTTCTTTTGTAAAACAGAAACAAAGTTAATTAATCATAACTGCGATAAAAAACCATTAAAAAGGCTGCCAAAGAATGCCGAAATGCGACAAAAATGGGCAGCAATTTGTGACTTAAAAGTAAAAGATAATTTTTATTTGCTCAGCGCTCTTCACATCTGAGGACTATTAACAAATAGAAGAAACCAGAAATTGATGTATATAAAAATAGTTCAATCCGTTTCAGACCATATTCTTCTATTTTAATTTCGCCCCTGGAACGATTTGACAAATTGTTTGTTTGTATAGTTTACAAATATACCCATATACCAACACAAATAAACAATTTCGATATAGACTGTCTCTCTTTGATTACGGAATTCAAATTCATTGTGAAGGTAGGTTACTGCCAATATAGAAGTATTACATATATGGTTCTACGTGTTTTCAAATAAATTAGTTTAAGGTGCAGTTATTTTAATTTACATGGTTGACCTCTGTAGTAACCTTTGGCGATTATCTGGAGAATAAATTAAAATACATTCGCAATAATGTTTAAAAACAGTTATTCGGTGTTATCCCATACCGTCTGACACAAATCTGTCCACACGGCAATATATTTATTACACAAAATTCGAAAATAAAAACCACTTTTTTCAGTTAGTTGTTTAAAATTTTTGCAAACATACTTTTTAAGGTAAAAATAACTTTAACTGTACGACAGTTGTAATTTTTCCATTCTTATTTATACGTATCGATAAAGAAAACTTCAGACAGTAAGATCAGATGTTTATTTTAAATGGCGAACGTAAAATGACGGCACAGGCAGCCGCGGAAGTGGTTGGTCACTGCAGTGACCAGTGGGTATTTAAGGGTTAAGTAACTGGGGCTTTTTGTTTTTTTTTTTGCGAAAGAATTCTCTTTTTGAAAAAAAAAACAAATATCAAAAGAGAACCAAACTACTCGTTGGTGCTTGTTTTGTTTTTTGTGTATGCAGATAATTCTGAAAGATGCCGTTACTCATGTCTTCTCTCTCTCTCTCTTTTGTTATTTACTCCCGCTTAAGCAATGATTTTTACAACGCCGAATGCAATGCTTTGTTCAATGAGTGAATTTTAAAGAACTTCCGACACTAATATTTTGGAATTGGCTAAACCAATTTTAAATCTGATAATTTTTGGCCAACCTACTCGTCAAGGTCTTTAAATTGATATATACAGTAGAATCCCGATAATTCGTAATCGCAAGGGACCAGCAATTTTTTACGAATTACAGAGGTTTTCGATTTAACGAGATTTTGATTTATTTATTTAACCCTTCCATCTCGGAGTTTTTTCTCAAAATCTGGTTGAATTTCTTCAATATTTTATGCAAGTATTAA
Source organism: Toxonevra muliebris (assembly GCA_963691655.1). NCBI lineage: Eukaryota > Metazoa > Arthropoda > Insecta > Diptera > Pallopteridae > Toxonevra > Toxonevra muliebris. Next base: position 41,147,396 of record OY829328.1, on the reverse strand, counting down.
AATAAATTTAAAAAAAAATATATGTTCAGGACTCTTAATCCTTACAATTATCCTTAAGTTTTCCAATAGGGTATAATGTCTAATGATGAAGCTGCATGTATACAATCCACTCATTGAAAGCCACCATCAGTATTTTGAAAAAAACTTAAATAAAATGGAAACCATATCTTCCATTTTACTTGAGTTTTCGAACAGTATTGGGACATACAATACGAATTGACGTTTTTTTTTCAATTTCTTTAATAGAAAGAGAAAAGCAGAAACAGTTATTCATTTAACTGAAATATGTATGCACGTATGTACACATATTGGACCCCATTAAAAACTATGTTCTAAAAAGCCTGTAATTTTTAGTTGTTTAATTTGCGTATCTTGTCAACCACGAAAAACACAAAAAATTCCATCAAAAAAAGTGAACGTAGCTATCTACTATGATTGATTTTTTTCCAATCATAGTGCAATACATATTAATTTTGCTTTGCATTGCGAATTATAAGCGGTTGTCAACAACCAATTTCAAATTTATAAGAGGTTAAACAGACATTGTATTGAAAAAAAAAAAAAAAAAATACGAATTAGCGAGGAGACCAAAATGTATGGACTTTTTATGAATTAAAGCGATTTTTTTAAGGGACCAACAGTTTGTTGCGAATTATTGAGATTTTCGAATTAACGGGGAACGAATTATCGCGATTCCACTGTAATATGATAGTGTAGCACTTTTGGATCTTCTGGAATAAAATTGTAGTTACGCTAATAAATGTATAGATTGTGGAAAATTTGTAGTTCGTATTAAGTCGCGAATATGTCGTCCCGTTGTGCCTTTTTGTTCCTCTTTTAAGCCTTGAGAATTTATATCGAATATATGAATGTTTAATTCCTTGTTTGCTGCAAGACTAAAACTTTCTAAAAAACTGTTATTTAATACTTTATCTGGTTTATTAGGTTGAACCAAATTTCTTTGTTCCTTTTTATAACTGCTACAGTTGCACAGAAAATATTCTAAATTTCTAAAGACTAATCAACCACTTTTGTTGGTCTCTCTTGGGTCATACTTACAGATTCTATATCTAACTGGTAATTAGCATAACTTGCCGCAATTTGACGATTCTAGTTAGCAAATTTTTACAATGCAGAAGCAGAAAATTTACTTTTTCATTTACTATATTTTATTATTATTAAACTTGACAGTTTCAAAGTTTTTCCGTCTCCAGCTGCTCCCCGGTGTTTCATTTTTCATATTTTCAAACAAGCACAACAACAAACTTGAAAATTGTAATTGGTAAAATTTTCTTTTTATTTTATTATTTTCACATTTTTCTCTTTTTCGTTTTGCAATACAACAGCAGTGGAAAAACTTAAACAACAACAACAACAGAAGATCAAATCACAACGAAATAGAAACGGAAATCCATTGAAAACAATTTTTCTGCTTGATTTTCTTCTAAAGCTTCTGAGTTTATGATAAAATTATATGGGGGAGAGAGGGGTTAGTTTTCAATATACAGCGTTTACTTAAAATTTTAAAACTTACGATGCAATAAACTTATGGTCAGAGGAGCCATGTCACCGTAACTTACAGGCAAATATGCAGAGTATAATTACAAATATTTAAATTAAAAAAGATATATATAAGAGCTGGAGGTTTGATATCTGTGATAAAGATGCTCGTTGTGACTGTTTAAAGATTTTTTTTTTTTTTTTGAACAAGTTTTTTTTTGCACATATTGGATAACGAAACGAAAAATTTGTAATATACAAAATTTCCTAAGATCATATAAAAATCAGGATATAGAATGATGGTGATGAGTAAATGTCAAATTACTGTGACGGGGCTATAGAGCAGCATCTTAAAAAACAGATAAAAAAATAAGCCTTAGCGAGCTGGACTAAAAAGATTATAAAGGAAGCAGACCCATTACACAGTCATAGATCTCTTGGTCTGAGTCTGCCTATTTCTTCTTAATGGAAACAACATTTTTCTGGTTTCCCTTTTCGACTTGACTTTATATGCATTTTAAGAATAAAAACAAGAAACATTTAACCTCTCTAAAGAAAGTCTTGAGGAGCCTCAAATGTGGTTATTTCCTAGTTAATAATCAGAGGTTTGTCACATAAAACAGGGGCTTCTCTCAATTTAACAAATCTAAAATGAAATCAGTCAAATATAAATGGTTTGCTTTAGGTTAGGTGTAAATATGCATAACTTTGGAATGTCCAGAAATAAATTTAGTACGAAAGAAGGAAGAAATAAAGGAAAGAGCTTTTTTTCGACTAGGTCAAGCCTACCCTATCCATTTCAAACTTATTTCAATTTCACCCAGCTGCAATGATTTTTTTTCGAGTTTTCCCCTTTTGAAATCGTAATACCGAATAAGGTCGCTGCTTTAACCAATCCATTGATGGATCACAATAGCAGCAGAGATTTTTCATTAAATTCATTTCTCTCAATTTCCTGATGGCTTTTCATCTGAAGTACAGTGCTTCGTCTACAGTTTGGCGTCTAGTTGATATTCATTTACTTTCTTCAAAACTGCCGTACCCCGTACTCCCTTAATGCATTTTCTACACGCTACGCTCAGCTCAAATTGAAGTGGAATAAATTTCAACAAAAGTATTTTTGTTTTGTGTTTATGTTGATGTTTCTGTTGCCGCTGCTGTGATCAAGCGTTGCGAATTGGTAATAAATTTTTGCATTTGTGACAGTTCGTTAGATTGTTATGAGGAGGCAATTACACGCGGATGCTGCAGGGATATACATATGTATACAACAAGTACATAAACAACTTGATTACTAAAAGCAAAACAACATTTTTATATCGAAATGAATTTTTGCCAATAAAAATATATAAAAGAATTTAGTATAGAACAAAATAAAATAAGTAAGAAAAAAAATATGGCAAAAATCAGAAAATTAAATTGTTGCATAACAACAACAGCGCACAATTGGCAATGCAACAAACATAACGAGCAGCAATGACTAGAGGCAACTGGTGTGGCATGCGGCGTGAGGCAGCAGCAATTTGAACGATAGCCAAATTGCAAATAATTCATTTCAATCAAATGTACAATATGTTTCTGTATATATATAAATATGTATATTTGTGTTTATATTCAATGCAATTTATGACGCATTTTATTTTTTTTTCCTTTGAAATTTTTTTCTGATTTTCATATTTATCGCCCGCCGCAATTCATGGCGCAAATACCAAGCAACATAGATTCAACAACGGCAGCAACATCAGTACCAATAGCAACAACTACAAAACATTTCTCATTCAGTCATCAACCAAAATCCATGACTGTGACGATGCCGCCGCACATTTCGTTGAAATATGAATGTAGTCACATTCAACTCAAATGCCAACGCCAATTGGCGGCCAAGTGATTGAAATTGTTCATTGTTGTTGCTGGTTGCTCATCACCGACTACAGTCTCTTTTTGATTTTTGATATATTTAAGCAATTTTTTGGGTTGTTTGGCCATCGTCATCGAAAACTTTTCGGGTCTCTAGCACTCTTTAACTTATTTATTTTTCGAGGAATAGGAGCCTCTGCAGTGGGCTCAAGGTTTCAATTACATAATTATTTGTTGCTTTAAAGTTATGAGAAGTCACTTTCGCGTAATGTTGTTGATCACTCCACATTTAGAATTTCAAAACAAAAATCTGCGTTTGTCACCAAAAACATTAAATATTGGAGATTAACAAACAATTTCGGAATAATTTGTTCTCAAAATAAATGATAAATCATAAGCTACTCATCAGATATTTGGAAAATACTGAGATATTAAGCATCTTGTGTGTTTTCAAAGTTTGCTCAAATAAAAAACAGACGTAAATAACACCTTCGCAAACATAGCGTCGCGGGAGATTTATAGGCGCCTAAAGTGGCACCATGGGGACTAAAAGCGTAGTAAAAGAGCTGCACAAGTTCATAAAATACGTAGGACCTGAACTGAAACAGGCGCGCCTATAGAGGCTGCTCACAGCCGTCCTATTTTTTTTCGAAAGAATAAGACGCCTGACTAACAGTTTGAACATCGTCACCTCTTCCTGCAAGGATGAAGACGGGAATCTGGAACCATTTCTCATAGCTGCTGATATGGGACGATTGCAACAGTCTCGTCACTAGGGAAGCTGTTCCGGAAACCCCCATCACTGACGACTACGACGAGGTCTTAACAGCCATCGTTCGTCTGAAAAACTATAAGCAGTGAGGCCAACTTTTTCTTTTCAAAATCCGCTAAAATGAAGGGAAAAACGCGTATTTTCTTTAAAAAAGCGCTAAATGTTTTCCTTGTAAAAGTGTTAAGGATGTAGTCTGGTGTTTCGGCCTAATTTTCAAGGTTTTTTTTTCGGGAATTTTTTATTATAACAAAATAAAATACAATCAATAAACAAAAAATTTAAATGGAATACTGTTTTGTATGCTTGTAATTCTGGCAGGTAGTAGATTTAAACATTTTTGTTAAAAAATAACAAAATGGCAGACGTTTAAAAAAAAAAAATTATTAAAAATCGGGTTTTTATTTGTTGAAAATCGGAATAAAATAAGAAATAATGATTATAAATAAACAATTCTACTACCTGCGAGAGCCATTGGTGTGCAGAATAACCTGTTAAAATTTCAGCCCAATCGGCTTTATAGAATTTCTTCAAACCCTCGGGCCGATCAAAAAAACCAGAAAAACGCTTTTAAAGTTTCAACAACACATACAGTTTACCCAACAGGCGCCCTCGTCTATGCGCTATAACTTCATTAATATTTTGAATTTTTTATATAAAGTAGAATCGCGATAATTCGTACCCCATTAATTCAAAAATCTCAATAATTCGCAACAAACTGTTGGTTCCTTGAAAAAATCGCTTTAATTCGCAAAAATTCTATTCTATTTTGGTCCCCTCGCTAATTCGTATTTTCTTTTACAATACAAGGTCTGCTTAACCTCTTATAAATCGAAATTGGTTGTTGACAACCTTTTATAATTCGTAATGCAAAGCAAAATTCTATAGAACTATGATTCGAAAAAGAAACATCCATTGTAGATAGCTAAGTTCACTTTTTTTGTGTTTTTCGTGTTTGTCAAGATACGCGAGAGCCTTAAACTACAAAACCGTTAATTCGTATTTTTCTTATTTTAACTTCGTTAACCCTGGGATTGTATATCCCAATAATGTACGAAAACTTAGGTCAAATGGGAGATATGGTTTCCATTTTATTTGAGTTTTCTTTAAAATACGAATGCTGGCTGTCAACGAGTGGATTGTATACACTTTGATCACAAAAAAATATAGAGAGTAATAATTTATAACTATCACATATCGATATCGAAGTCTATATTCTCTTCATTACTATCCGCTTCTTCTGGCTATAACATACTATTTAGTCTGAATTCAGAAGTAAATAATTTTTTAAATTGAGTGACTTACGGTTACGAACTTTGGTTTTAAATAACTTCATTGCTCATTGTTTCGATAAAAAATGTTTTTAGAATTTTTCAGGAAATGGATTATTAAGCGGAGCATTTAGTGTCTTTTAAATAAAAAAAAACGCGTTAAAAAACCCGCTGACCGCTAAGTCAATTTTTTCCCGCGTTTTAATTTTCAAAAAGCACTAAATATAGGGGGAAAAGCACTGAGTTGGCTACACTGTCAATAAGTGCAAATGGCCAGCTTGTTGAGTTCTTTAAAAGCATGCACGAACTTTTATTCAGAATATGGTCAGGTGAAAGCATGCCCAGTGATTGGAACCTCAGCGTACTCTGCCCAATTCACAAGAAAAGTGATCCCACAATCTGTGCTATGTACCAGATTTCTTTCTCAATATCGCATATGAGATTCTATAGAGCGAACTGTGTGAAAAACTGAAGCCCATCGTCAACAAGCTGATTGGACCTTACCAATGTGGTTTCAGGCCTGGTAAAACTTCCATTAACCAGATATTCACACTATGCCAAATCCTGGTAAAAACAATCCGATGCCCACTGTCTATTCGCTGATTATAAAGCCGCCTTCGACCGCAGATTAATGATCACTTGTACGCCGCAATGTTTGGCTTTGATATCCCCGCAAAGTTCCCTGACACTGACCGACACAACCAGCTCATCGAAAATATGGAAACATCTTGCCGCACCATTTGTTGCTAAAAAAGGTTTCAGACAAGGTGATTACCTATCTTGCAACTTCTTCAATCTTATGCTGGAGAAAATAATTCGAGCTGCGAATATCGATATCATTGACACCAACGTGCTAGCAGTCAATGCAGCATTCTCCAACTTGGAAAGGGAATCTCGTCGAGTGGGCTTAGTGGTGAACGGGGACAAAATGAAGTACCTTGTGTCCTCAAAGAAAGAGTCACAACGCACAGTGGGACAAAAAAATTTCTGTGAATAAATTGATCTTTAGACCACCATTTCCAGTGGGAAATAAATCAGCGAAAGCTGTTAGTCCTCACGAAAACAATTTACAACTATTTACGTATTTGTTTATAATAAATTTGATAAATTTTTAAGCTGTAACTGTCCTAGTGGAAATCATTTCTGGATAGTTGCTTTAATGATTCCAGGTGGATTGGGATGAATCTGAACATTTAATCAAAAGCGGTACTTATTAAAAGTCAAAAAGGTCACTCAAGGAATCGATGCTTTATTCTAAAAACAAAAATTTGAAATCGGTTGAAAATTGTGGTCAAAAAATCAGTTTGTCGACAGAAATTTTTTTTCCTCACTGTGCGACGTCTTGGACAAAATTTCACTGTTGGCAATTATACTTTTGAGGTCGTCATGGATTTTATGTCCAGCATTAACAACAACAACAATGTCAGCCTTGAGATCAAGCGGAGATTAAGCAGAGCCATCTCTCGAGAAGTGAACATTGACCATCAACGATGAAAGGCTGGTAGGAGCGTTTGAGAGGAAGATACTCAGCAAGATCAACTGTAAAATAGGGGTAGACGATGTGTATCGAAAAAGATGAAACCACGAACCGTGCGTCGACATTGACGTAGTCAAGAGCATAAAAGTCCAGCGGCTTCGCAAACTAGGGCATGTCGAACGAATGGCAAGAAACGCTGCGGCTAAGAAGATGCTCTATTCGAGCCACAGTAGCGGACGTTCAAATCTCCGTTGAAAAGACTAGGAACAGGGGGGCCTGACTGCACTGCGAACATGCGACAGCGCAGGAATAGCAAGACCAATCAAGTGCCAACTAAGTAAGTAACAAATGGAAGAAATTTATGTAAGATTCCTAATTTCTTTCGTCTCTTTTTTTTCGTTTGCGAAGTGTAGACTTAGATGGAAAAAACAAAGGGATTTAAAATATTTCACACTTTTAAACAGCGCCCAATTTGCGCTCGACTTTGTGGAGAATTAAATTTTATTCAAATGAAATATTTTAATCAATGAATAAAATACTGAAAAGATTTAGAAGCATAAATTTACAGCATATTTTTTCATATTCACTTTTTCGTAACGAATTTCTAGCTAAATTTTCGTTATATTCTCTATTTACAATACATGAACTTTCAACGTATGAACTATGTAGATAAAGTTCTGCCAATTGAACAAATCGCACAAATCGCATTGAAATTGTTGTCATCGTTTTCCGATTTGCATTTATTTTCTGTGACTGACATACATACAAACCTACTACAATTTTTGTTGTCTATTTCAACGTTTTGCGGCACTTATGCGAAAACGTGATTTACTCAATTTCGGTGCTCGAAGCATGCGAAAAAAAAATTCATTATGCGAAAGTGAATTTATGAAACACAATCACACCAACGTCACACCCACAAAAGGCGGCAAAACAACAACGAAAAAGTTCTTCACTGCAGAAACATATTCAAAAGTAGCGAAATTCGCGTATGCAAATTTTCCTTATGTGTTTTATGTGTGTATGTGTTTTTGCGTGTGACACCAAAATTGGAAAGCAATGGCAACCCACTTTCGTGTTTTATATTCGTAACACAAACAACAGAAAATTTCAATATCAGTCGCGAACCGAGCGATCAGAATGAAATCAGGCTTCACCAGCAACAAGAACAACAACAACAACTAAAAGACAATGGCAAATAACAAAAAAGAAATATGTATGTAAAGAAAAGACAAAACAAAACAGGCAAACAGAAAAAAATCGAAAGCAAACCGAAAAAAAATGTCAACAAATATTTTTGCAAAATGACACAAAAACAATCGATTTCAATTTCGATTTCAACGTTTAAGTCGCGTGCGTGCGTGTGTGTGGTATGCGAAGCGATTTAATAAGCACTCAAGCAAGCGGGTTATTTATTGTCACACAAAAGTCAAGCAGAAATATGCTCGTGATTTACTACTTACTCTACTTATTTATTTAGAAAATTGGCAGTGATTGTTAAATAAGAAAGTGACGGAAAATTAACAAAAATTATTTTTATTTAACTAGCTTAAGTAGCTTATACCTAAGTAGTCTTAATTCAACACATTTAAAACAAACAGCAGAATCATTGCCATCATCATCATAATAATCATTAGTGCAGCAGATGTCGCGTTGCTATACAGAAAATAATGATTACAGATTATTTGATTGCATTATCATTTACAGTACATTGAATGTGAATATTGAATAAAATTAGTATTAGAGGTTGATAAGACTTGATATAATTTACTGGCTACAGCGAACTTTTATTTTTTATTTTTCCTTGAGCGGATAAAGGAAAATGGTTCAGCTAGGAATCATAAAAGATGGTGGAACCAACAGAAAGACCTGGGAGACCTGACTGTACTTGTTTTTATCAACTGACGACAGAGTGGACATTGCATAGATGACTGGCGAAGCTAGTAACTGAAATTAAAATTTTATTTTCTGACTGAGGCCGAACTTTCGCATTGTATGAATTATATTTGTACGTGAATGGAGAGGACCTATGATTTTGTGCGGAGTTCAAACGGAAAAGTAAAAAGTTTTTTTTTTGGCAATTTTTCTAAGCATGGAAACCTATCCAATTTCGCATTGACCCATCTGCATTTTGAGTGAATTGAACCTAACAATGAATCTGACAGTGTCTATTTTATTTTAACTCATCCAAATCAAAACCGAATCCGGTTTGGTTCGAAAAAAAATTATTTGATAAAAAGTTCTTTCCATTATTGCATTTTACAGTACACATTTTTTATACAGAATATATTGATTTTTTAAAATTCAAATAACAACTGTCATTTAAATCTTTTATGTTAAAACGTACTTCCAGATACTATTCCAATATATTAGTTCCTGATCTAGTCATCATATTCACGAAGCACCGTTACTTTTTTACTAGGCGAAAAAATAGCAGTTCAAGCGAAGTATTTTCAGTGTTTGAATGGTCAAGTGAAGCAGACAAAATTAAAATATTTTTAGTTTAAAACAAGTTTTATTCGTATAAATGCGTTGATTAAGAAATGCAAATCATAATTTGTTTGGAAAAAAGGATCATTTAGCACATTGCTCCAGTGAGAAGCGGAAAATTATTAAAAAACTGCTGTCCCTAGGAAAAACATACAAATTTATACAATGTTTACTCAGATGCTCAGCAAAAATGATACTTAATGCAAAAAACTGAACACCAAAACCTGAAACAAAAAGTCACAAAAAAAGCTCTTTCGAGAGCGGAATTGAGAAAAGTGGTGGATTTGGTGTGAAAAAATCCTTTCTTTACATCGAAGAAGATTAAAGATCAGCTGAATCTTAGAAAGAAGCTGATTAAAGCTAAGCTTTTCGGCAGAAGCCCTTAATAAATATTACAAGAGCAACTGTTATGAAAACAAAATCCAAAATGTCTAACAAAATGTAATAGATCTTAAATTTTTCCTGTTATTACAACCTTGTGTTTGAGGGTTGCTAGTTACTTTTCATTTGACAGTTTTTGTATGGCGAAATTCCGCATTTCAGACGCATTTCAACTAAATGCTAAATTTGCCTGAAATTCACTCTCGTGCGTCCGCACTATTAGACTGATAAATAACATATTTTGTAGAGAAGAGACTTTGTTATTATTGTCGATGGTAGGATTTACAGTGGTCCAGGTCAGTCAGCTTAAGCGACTAGACCTGTCCTCACAACTTTTATATAACAATTTCGAAAAATCTAGCAACTAGCCTGAAGAGCCAAAAATGTCTTCTTCAGTCTTAATTGCCGACTGTAATTTGAAGAAGGCGAAAAAAAAGAATAGCGAGTGCAAGATTTAATGATCTTTATTTCTTGACGTCTCGATTGGAATGAATCTTAGCACAATCGAGCATGACCTTATATATGATTGAAAAATGAAGTTACACTTTGAGTATATACATTACATTAGGTAAAATTGAGAGAACCAAAATAAATAAATAACTCCAAATATGTATTTAACTGTTCTTAGTACATTTCTTATGAGATTAGTAAATAGAGAGTTTAAACTGATGGCGAATAAATTAATACAATGCGTGAGTAAATGAATAAAAAAATATAATATTTAATAGGGCTCGCTACAATTTTAGATATTTAAATTTTAGCTTTATAGGTTATTTAAAGTTCGGTGTCATCCGAACGTAACTTTCCATCTTGTTTATCCTAAATTTAATGAGTTTTAATTAAGAATTCATAAATTACTTACTATGGTTTTATTAAGTTTTTATTGCTTTGTGTTATCAATGGCACTAGCTGATTCAAAGGTTGTGTAAGGAAAGAAGCGGTATGTGTCTTTCGTCCTTAACAAAGCCTTTTAATTCAAGAGTAACGACATAAATGGCCGAGTTATTTATTGAGAAAGAGGAAGAGCGAATTTATAACTAAACACATGCTGCAAATATATTTATATATATGTATACACAAAAATGTGTTTATCGTTTAATAATATGCATTCTAGGGGGGGAAACAGTCAGCTATTATAATGGGTGGATATAGAAAAAAGCTTCTTCAGAAATTTCATTTAAAATATCCACGGCCGCAACTGCAAAAAATTTTTTAATTTTATTTGCAAAAGTATTTTCGGTTTCTTTTAAATTTCCACATAATTCGGTTTAAGCAAAAGATATACTTTTGGCGGTGTATGATATTGTTACAATATTATTGTAATTTATTAAAATGTTTACATTTAAAAAGGTATAGCCATCTCAACTAGACTTCACTCAGAGAAAATTACCCCGAAATTTATTTGATTTTCATTTTAATCCAAATTTTCTTATTAAAATTAGCCAATGGGAATAATCTTGTATGAACTCAAACCAAAAACGCGATTTCTTAATTTCTGTACTAAAACAAATTTGTTATGTATTTTGAAGGATTTAGTAGTAATGTACTACTTCGATAAATTAAGGTGACCAACCACGAAATAGTATACAAACGACTACTACCATTTAGGGATGTGCAACTGGAAAGAAAAATCGATTTTCGACTTTTGGATTGATCAGAAATTCAAAGTCGATTAATCGACTTTTTACGTTCATGAAAATCGATTAAACTACTTTTTTCCAATTTTTGTTGCATGGAATAAAAAAAACGAAACAAGAGAATATTGATATGAAATATTGATATAAATATTGATATGAAATATTCGTGCGAGTCAAAATCAGATTTTTAGAAATACATTGGTTTTGTAGAAGTGCTTGTAAAATTTATTTTCCAGATTTACAGGCAACTTTATAGAACTCATGTTCAACCTATTATATTTATTGAATGGAATATAAAATAAGTAATTTAAAGTAAAGTAAGTTTATATGACCTTAGTGCAACCAGCCGATCCCGATCCAGCAGAAACTAATTCTCCCTATGTGCAAGCAATACTGTGCAAATTATTTTCTTATAAATTCTCACTTAAAAATTGAACCATGAAAATACAACGCTGTTGCAAAAAGAAGAATAGTATCAAAACAAATGATTTCCCAATTGTTAAAGTTCCTCTTACTTGTCAAAATGCATCTACCATCTTAATTGCTTTGACATGGGATAGCCTAGGGATGTGTGAACTATAATAATACACAGTAGGCTAAAGAGAGAGAAAATAAGAAAGCTGCATGTATGTACTACAAATCCACAGTTGGAAAAATTTTGTAAAGTTTAAAATAATTGTGAATAAAACTGAATTGGTAGTTTTAAAAAAATAGTAAAAGTCGACTTTCGATCAAGTTTGGTTATTTAAAGTCGATCAGAAAAACTTGAAATTTTAAGCTGAAAGTCGATTAAAAATCGATTTCGATTAAAGTCGAAATCGATTTGCACATCTCTACTGTCATTATGACACAACAGCCCATTGAGCCGAGCTTTTCGCAAAAAATACACAAAACCATGAGCAATAAAATTTTTCTGTGTTTACCTATTAAAAATGATTTTAAAAGTTATAAGTTATTAAAAATCAAAAACAGCGAAATGTGAAAAAAATAAAATAAATTCGCTAAAATTTGCCTATTGTCTCTACGTTTTTTACTTAGTGTGGTCAGCTTTACCAAAACTGTATGTAAACTTGTTCAACAAAAATTTGTACGTGAATTTTGCTATTTTAACTACATAGATGAATTTACGATTTTTACTGCAAAATAAATATAATTAATATTTTTATTTAAATTTTAAATTATGAAATGCAATTTTAAAGCCAATATATGTAAAAATAATTACTAGTCACTATTTTGCAAATAAGTTTTTAAATTTATTTTTGATAAAATTTAAAAAAAAATTTTTAATTTTTGCTTTTGAATCACGAATAGTCCAATTAATAGAATTTGTAGCTTTTTTACTATCTAACTATGATAATAACGTTTTTTTTTTATTAACTTACTAAAACTGAATACCCATAGTCAGATAAATATGGAAATATGAACTGGCAAGCAAAGTTATTTTCTAAAATGAGCAAGAAATTGAAGATGAAAAACTGTGGAAAATTTACATTTACAAAAAAAAAAAAAAACAAACATATTTAATAACGAATTTGCCCCTTAAAGTACCACATAAAAAATTGCAATAAATGCATTATTGTTGCCAATAATAACATTGCAATAATATTGTTCATTGTTCGCCTTAAAAATTGTGTCAATTTTATTACTTACGGTGCAATAAAAGTAGAAGAAGAATAGCCATAAATTGCAATGGCATAAAATTTTGATGGCAACTATAACGAAAAAATGCATTCCATTGTAAAAAAAATAAAAAATAAATTTGCAGACAAAATAATCAAATTGTTGATATCTGCATAACAAGCACAGCAGCAACAGTTGCTGCTGTTTCTGTACTACATAATTGTAAAAAAAATCGGAATAAGTTAAAATGATAGTCGATTTCTTATTTGTTTTACGTGTGTATATATATACACAATATTATTACCGCAAGTGGTTGTTGTTGGTGTCTCAAAAAAAAAAGTTAAAAATAAAAATAAATTTATCTGGAGCATATATCATATATATGTTTACTGTTGTCATCGATACATATCTGCATATATGGATAAAAACACAAATATATGCACAAATACAAATATGTGGTAGAAAAAACACAAATAATAAAAATTCATTTTATCCTTATTTTTTTTTTAAACTCATTAAAGCACCGTTTGTTCGGGCATAAAAAGTTGAATTCAGAAAATTTATTTAAAAAACAATCTACGCAAGAGAAATTGTTGGAAAAATTAATGAGAAAATCGCCCAAGAAAACCCTAAATGCTCAGAACACTGATAGGAACCCAGCGATAACAGATCGTGATAAATTTGCGACGACATTCAGACTAAATAGCTGGTCTGGAGAGATTCGAGAGATACCCAGATTGGAACTCCCCAAATATTCGTTCGGCTCTACAGGCAGCTGGTTTTCAAAATCGTGAGTCTTGAGAATATTTTTTCCCTCATAAAGCTATCACTTTAATTGTTTCTTTGGTGCAAATAATGAAAGTTTTAAAAATTTACGAATCTGTTGATAAAATGAATGAAGTGAATGTGAGAATAGTAGAGATCACTATAATGTCAGCAAAGTGATAATTTGTAATTGCGGAATCATTACTTTCATCAATGGTTTAACAAAGTGGGATCAGTAATTCGACTCTACTCGAAAATACTCAACAGGCGGGAGTCCTTTAGATTACCTAACGCAAGCATTTTCTCCCAAACAGAAATCCTGGTAATTGAAAAGTTCCCAAAGTAGTACTGGATGGAGATCTATATCGTTGTGGATGCTCTAAACTGCAAGCACAATAGCGCATTGGGTGCAAAGCCCATGGACAACTTGACTGCAGTATCAGCTGATTTCAGTTTGGTGCAGTGTTCTTAACTTTTCGGAGGGCGCTCCGCGGCAAATTAGCAGCAAATTTTTTTTTTTTTTGTGTTTTTAAAATAAAAATCATAGTAACCGACCGCTGCCACTCAAGTGACTTTGTAAGTTTTGAGATGCAGAGTAGTTTACCGTTAGATGTTGGTTTCTGCGTTACATCGTTTGGCTGCTATTTGTGTTTGAAAATTGGTATCTCGTTTTTTCGGCTAATTTGCGCGGCGCGCCCTCTCGTGTAACTTAAAACTCAAAACGATGACAAATAAATATTTAAAAATAAATGTTTAAAATATATTTCAATATCACTAAAAAGCAATCATAAATTGTTTTATATTAATGATTTTTTTGCTATCTATAAGAAAAATTGCAGTCGATACTATGAAATTCATCTTGCGGCTAAATTGCCGCGGCGCGCCCTCTCGTGTAACTTTTCAGAGCGCGCCTTCCGAAGGGTTAAAACACCAGACGAGGGGACTTGCAATGACCCTCAATTGGTCTACCATTGGAAATGATTAGTTAGATCAAACACACTTTTAAATCTAACCTTACTTCTAATTAAATTACCTCTGAAGAAGAAAATAATACATATAATTTAAAAAGCTTTCAGTGTAAGCTATTTTAACTTGTTGCTCAAAATCTCTTTTAAGTCAATTATAATCATTTTCTAAAGATAATCTCACATCTATGCCATACATTAATTGTATATACCAATTTAATTGTAAAATAAATTTATATTATTTATTGCATTACATTAATTGGTTTGTTTGCTTGTGTGGTTTATCCTTTATATATTTATGTATACAGGGTGACAATTGTAAAGTGACGCAAGTTTAATACTCTGTAGCAAGCTTTGCCATTTACCGTTACTTTAATTTAAAAAGCAAATTCATTCATCATTGGCTTAGCTTTTAATTTTATTTGAATTTTTGTTATTACATTTCGAAATTTCCATAAAAATGGACAAGGAAAATATTCGTCGTGAAATTATGAAATTTCATTTGGCAAATTATAGTAGCCGTCAAATTGCAAAAGTTTTGAATTTGTCAAATCGTACGGTAGACCGAGCTATTATTCGATATAATGAAACTGGGGGTTTTGGAGATAGAGACCGGGGAAAAATTTCAACAGTTGCCACTACTGGTTTAACTTCGTAAACAAATCAAGCGAAATCCAAGGCGCTCAATGAGAAAAATCGCTAAGGAAGTGGGAGTAAACCGTAAAACAGTGCGAATCATTGCAAAATCAAAGCTTAATCTTAAGCCGTACAAGCTCCGAAAAGCTCAAGATCTGACACAAAAAAGAAAGATTTGCGACTGCAAAGATGCAAGGCGTTGCTACGCTCCTCCGTGTTAAAAAGTGTTGAAAATATCTCGTTTACAGATGAAAAAATTTTCACGGTTGAACAACATTTCAATGCGCAAAATGACCGAATGTGGCTAACATCATCATCGCAACAAAATAGGACTGTTGGCCGAGTTCAAAAGCCAGCTTCCGTTATGGTATGGGCTGGAGTTTCCGCTAATGCCAGAACCCCTCTAATATTCGTTGAAGAGGGTGTTAAAATTGACCAGGATGTTTATCGGAGCATTTTAAATGAATATGTTCTTCCCTGGACCCAAGATACATTTGGAAATGAAAACTGGACTTTCCAGCAAGATTCTGCACCTTCCCACATGGCAAAATTAACGCAAACATGGATAAAAGACAATTTTTCTGGATTCATAACATCTCAAGAATGGCCACCATACTCCCCAGACTTGAATCCAATGGACTACTCTATTTGGAGTATTTTAGAGAGTAAGGCTTGTGCATCTCAACACCACAGTCTGGAGTCGCTGACAAATTCATTAGAGAAAGCCTGGACTGAAATTGATCAGGAAGTCCTGCGGCGAACAGTCCTACGATTTCCGGATCGATTGAAGGCATGTGTGCAGGCTAAAGGAGGTTATATTGAATGAGGTGGGGTTCAAATGAATGCTTATATATTCAGCAATGTTAACACTTAATTGTACTTAATGGAAGTACGTCCTTTTGAAAATAACTGCTGAAATGTGTGCGTCACTTTATGATTGTCACCCTGTAATTGCAATTGATATTCATCCAAAAACTATTTATGATTTGGTCACCACAAATACCATATATTGTGGCTTAGATGAGATGTTAGAAATCAAAGTGCACAGATATGTACAAAATAAGTTTAATACAATTGATTGATGTTGCATTCGTTGGATTAGTTATGCGGTTTTAAAGCATTTCGTTTTATCAAACTGAAAAACAAAGTCAAACGTTATTCGTGGTAACTTAACGCAAAAAGAACCACGTTCTGAAAGTGGTTTCAGGTAAAGATGATCAAAAAGTTATATGTGTATGTGATTAATTTTTTAAATTTACACAAAAGTTTTTTTTAGGGATATAAAGGGCGAGTAGTTCGGAAGAAAAACTCCATGAAGAGAGTGCTAAGAGAGGCGCCTGCCTGTCAGGTTTATATTTTCACATATCTAAATTGCATATATTGCGTCTAGAAAAGCATTGGTCCAAATACGCTGTGTGATTGAGGTCGGTACAGCGGTACCAGAACCTAGCGTCTATGTATATCAATTAAGAGCAAAGGGACTGAAGTTACAGAATTGACCAGCTCACTCGAAACATAAATTCTTAATAATAAAAGCAGACACAAACCAGATTAAAGTGTTAGAAGTCCCTTTAAGAATACCTCAGAATACCTTTTAACAAGCTGGATTAAACTTTGTGGTTGCTGTTATTTTCTTAATGAAAATATGTAACAGTACAGGAACAATCAAAGCTTCAGTGGCAGGAGTTTGCCAGATACGTATTGGTTCAGTTATGGGGAGACGGTTTGTTACAGTGAGTTTTTCAATTCAGTCGTTTGCCCAGCGTAACACCTAAGTATTTACATATAAGATAGGCCTGAGAATTTCAAGCCTTTTATATAATGAGCTTCGAATAAATCTGTTAAGTTTCCTTATCATGCCAGATACTTTGTATTTCTTGTTCTAAAATATTTAATTTCAAGATACATACAACAAAATTATACTTTTAAAAATATTCAGGATAGTGTTGCAAATTTTCTGCAGCGTTTTTTACGAAATCTATATCACGGCTTTGTTTGTGCACGGTTTTTTTCGGATCAGCTTAAATAATTTGCAATGATGCAAGAATGTTTGCACAAGATCATGTACTCCACTAATGAAACCCTTTACACGGTTTTGAAGTACACTCGAAATAGATATTCTATCCCAAATTTTTTTTAATTTCTTTAGTAACTACTTATTTTTATTACAAAATTGTGTCACCTTAACCTACTCAGATCTTTTCTCTCATATCTCGGCCTTTTTTTAAGGTACCTGGTACAAATATCCTCTTTCGTAAGCATGTAATTGCGTATTTAAAAATCTTTTGGGGAGTGGCAATGAATGGTGACAGTTTGTATGAGTGAATGTGTGATGACGATGGTACTGGGAATCTATTAAAGATGTGATGAAATGCAATGGAAGAAGATACAAAAAAAAAGCGTTGAAAACCCTAGAAGTTCAAGAGATTGAGCGGTAAGCGAGAACAGACAATGTGAAGTGCATGAAACTCACCACGGGTGTACACCTATATTGTAGACAACTCGACCACGAAAAATCGAATAGGCATCTGCTCTTCAAAATATCAGAATAGGAGCGGTAGATGCTCGACAACATTTTATCTGAAGAAAGTTATAGTCAAAGGCATCATAGTTTTTTCTATATCCTTTTAAGGGAGGACTACAGTTTCACATGTAACAAAAAAATAGCCACGAGACTTTTTTTTAAGACTCGACTTTGGTGCCTTCTATAATTTAAATATGAAGCTAAAATTGAGAAAACAACATTTTTTTCCTGAAAGTCTAAATAACCTTACAAAAAAAACCCAACTTTAATATATAATAAAAAACCTTCAAATAAATTCTTAACCCTTTTTTCCCAAATTTTTTATTTGGGGGTAAAAAATTTTGTAGTAGTTTTTGACTCGTAGATTTGAACTTTGTTAAGAATAAAAACCAAAACAAGATTTAAAGAAGTTTTTGGGATAGACTGTAGATCATTTCTACATTATAATGACCAAAATGAATGAAAGAACACTTGTTCACTGGGTCTAAAAGTTTAAAATTTGAAACATTTTTGGAATTTTGGTTTATTTTTACTAAGGTCAAGTATACAGATTTTTGTTGTTCAGTGACTTATAGTAAAATTTCATGGGCAACATTTTTTTGAACATACTAATCCTCTACCACCCCTCGTAATGGATCAGAAAAGAAACTTTTCCGAAAAAGGCAGAAAAGACCCATAATGGTGGGTGCCAAAGGGTTAATATGTTGGAGGAAAATATTCTACGGAAAATTCTACTATAAATTGCTGAACATACAAAGAAACTTTGATGCTAAGCTTACAAGTTGTCTTATGGTTTATTATACTTAATCTGTTAGAAACTAAACTTTAGACCCAAGTAAAAAAATATTAGACGTAAGCTTTTAAAACGCCGAGATCCGTTTAACTTTTTTCCCCGAATTCTTTCAGAATCCACTTCCAGAACCATATTATTTTTTCGTTTGTTGAACTGTGTTATTCAAACACAAATCAACCCTATCACAATTTTTTTAACAACAGCAGAAAATAATTAAAAAATCGTCAACCTTTCACTACACTATATTAACAAAATTATTTATTGCAGATTATATTGCACAATTTTTTTAAGCATGTAAAACAATTTTTTTTAACAACTTTTTTTTTAAGTTAAATAATTTTGTATTACGAAACGGAGTTTTAACTCTAGTTTTAACTATAATAATTAAAAAAAAATTATACACCTGCACAAAATTTTAAACTTTAGTAAGGATAAGAAGTAAGGTACTTCTTAAATTCACACAAATGTAATTTGGACGGACTGCTTTTCAAAATCAAATAAAAAAACATGTACTCACGTTTTTACTTAAACTTAAAGTTTACAGAGAAAAAGCATTCGTGATACATATTTTTTTTTAGTTTTAAAGTTCCCGATAGTTTTGAAATGAGAAGTAGTTAAATATGAACATTTTTTTTTTGTATTATGTTATTATAATAACCAAAAACAGCGAAAGGGTTAAAAACTATCGTTTTACCAGTATGTTGCAAAATGCTGCAAATTATTATACATTTTTATTTTTTATTAATCTGACGCAATCGTTATCACAACAAAAATTGTGTGTTTTTGTTGTTTTATGTTTCTCAAGTTGCAGGTAGAAGTCAAAAATCAGGGAATTATTTGATTATAATAATGAGTGAAATATTGCGCAGGCCTCCGATGAATGCCACATTGAAAATACGACCTACCTTAAAGGTTTGAGGAGGTCAGCGTCACCGATTTGATGTCTAAGGCAAAGATGTTCCTTATGATTATATACACACTTTTTGGTTTCACATCAATACCCTACCTCTTCTCCTTACCACCTTTTTTGGGGGCTTTTAATAGTTAAATTAATACAAAACAAAAACGCGCTCTCACAAAATTCTCAGCAGATCATCTTGGAAATGAGTACAGGTGAAAAATTTGAAAATTAAACCCAAAACTGCTGCATAAAAAAGTTCGATACCCATTTGTTCATTAAGGCCGCTCTTATAGTTTAAGAAGGGCGTGGTGGAGGCCAATAAATATTATTTTATTTATTTGATCAAATGTTTAACAATAACCCGTAACTAATTTCTTTCTTTTTATGTCTTCATTTCAAAAAACAAAGAATAAATTAGATTTGAAATGCCAAACTAGATAAAATTTTATTATAGAATGGCAAAAGTTGAACCCATTCATTCACTCACTAACTTCTTTTCTTTTTTGTGCTTTTAATGCGTTGAAGCAGTAAAATTTAGTTTATATATTTTCTGATTTTATTATTATGTATTTCCTTTTTTGTACAAAATTTTATTTATTTAAATGTTTCGTTTTTATGTGCATTGATTAGCGCAATTCATATACGAACAGGAAAAACAAAACAAAATATCGTTGATGTTATTGTTCTCGTCATCAACAACAAACAACAATAATATTTATTATACTGCAGCAGCAATTTTCAAATCAAATATTTTATAAATCTTTTAACAAAATACATACATACGTTAAATTTATTGATGGCAGCAGCGCGGATTTTTGAAATTTCAGCTCTAATAGAACAAACAAATAAAATATACTGCATACAATAAAATAAATTGTACTAGACTCGTGACTCTGCATATTTATACCTACTCTAAAGTTAAAAAAGAATTTTGTATAATTTTTGTTTCACTCGATTTTAATCTTACACCCATTAGATTGCTACATTTGCTATATAAACAAAACTGCAAATATTACCACACAGAGCTCTGATGGAACGGAGGGAGATACTACGAATATACAAATTTTTTTTTATGGCATGTAATTTACAAGTAATAAACTACGAGAGCGTTTCAACCCAAAAACACTTGGTTCCCACTTTTGGCAGCCAAGTTAAATTCAAATCGGAATCAAAGTTCTTTGTAAGTATATCAAAGTTCAAAATGCCTAATCTTAATTGATGACTTTGGGTAATTCGCATTCAAACGAATAGATTATTACAACCTATAACTTTGATTGAAATAATTTTCTCACATCTTAAATTATTATTAGCAACGAAAACCACACCGACATAAATACACTCGAACAAATAGACACACATACATATGTATGGGTATATCAAATAGTTTAATGCAAAGCTCAACATGATTTTGCACGTATACCCTACACTCAGAATTACAGTTTTCTAAAATAAAATATAATAATTTGTATGCATATTTTCAAATGAAATTTTCGCAACTACAAATAGTGTTGTATAGTAAGAATGAAACTAATGAAGAACGGCTCCCAATCCATCCGGCCTGTACGAACAAAGAAGCAAGTTGTAATATTTTGCCCCCTATCTAGAATAAAAGTTATTGTTCTGACCGAAACGAATGGATGGACGAAGAATTGAACAAGCATCAAAAGTTTTTCATTCGAAAAAATCATTAAGTGAAAAAATTATTTGCATTTTTCTATTTCGTTTGCTTTTAGTATGAATCTATTTATATGCAATGTAAACAGTTTGGTAATCAAACACGTAACCGAGTACTTTTTCCAATGAATCTAGACATTAATTGTCATGGACAGTGTTGCCTGATGAAATTGTAAAAACTTACATTTGAGCATCAAAAAACATCCAATATTTTACATTTCCAGGTGCTTTAAATTTAAAATAATTTTAAAACAAGTTAACTTTGAACTTAATTTGGAATGCGCATGTGAATTTTAAGATTTATTGCCCAAATCAGTTTTGGAATTCACTTGGGATATTTAAGATTTATTTATAATATTCTAAAACCGATTTTGAAGAATGTAAAATTGGGATTTCTGAAATTTGTTTAAAATATTCTGAAATCAATTTCGGAATAAGCTTTAGAGCTCTGAGATTTATTTGAAATATTTGGAAATCATTTTGAAATCATCTTTGCAATTCCAAGATTAATTTGAAATATTCGGAAATAGAATAATATTGGGATTTCTGACATTGATTTTAAATATTCTGAAGTCAGTTTATATAGAATGCTAAGATTTATTTTGAATATTCTGAATTAAATTATGAAATAAACTTGGGCAAATTTTTTTTCAGTTAAGAATATACTGATAATAAATAATAGCTGTGTTTTATTCGCCAGTCAGTTTAACATGTGCAAATAAAACGACCAAGTTTTTAAGTCTCTTTTTCGTTATAATGTTATTCACAATGAAACTGCTCAGCATCTAGAGCTGAAACATTTTAATGGATCTCAGTTATTGCGGTCAATCGCAGGCATTGTTTTTAGTTTTTACTCTTTATAAGAATATTTAACGATGATTTTAACTTATTTTCACCGCCAGACATTTCAAATATTTGCCTTTTTTTGTTTTTTGTCAAACTGTCATGCTTCTTGTTTCGCTATTAGCAGTTTACAATAGAATTTGATGTAGTTGAACAACTTGTTAAGTATACATAACAGCTATAATTATACGAGTTATCTCTGCCGCTTTGTTGTTGTTTCCCCATACAATTACCGCTGCTAGTTATACATAACTAGAAGCAAGTGGCGAATAAAACGCAGCTAATATTTTAATTTTCTGAATATTCTTTTGGGAGACTTGAAACTCATTAGAAATATTCTGAAATCGAGTTTGAAATAATTTGAAACCAATTTTGAAATAGACTTCGAGGTTATGAAATTTATTTGAAATATTCGGAAATCAATATCGGAACAAACTTTAAAGCTCTAAAATTTATTTGAAGTATTCGGAAATCAATTTTGGGATTTCTGATATCGATTTAAAATATTCTGAAGTCAGAAATGCTATGATTTATTTTGAATATACTGCATTATATTTTGAAATAAATTTAATAAAATCGAGTTTTAAAATAAGTTAAGAATAGAGTCTTGAGACTGATTTGAACTATTTTGGAGTAAATTTTAGAGTTTACTTGGAGGTTTTGAGGTTCATTTGGAATACTCTGAAAATAATTTTATAACAAACTTGGGAAATGTGAGATTCATTTGGAATATTCTGAGATCAATTTTGGAACTAACATGAAAGTTAATTTGGGAGGTTTGAAGCTCATTAGAAATATTCTGAAATCGGTTTTGGAATCAACTTGAGATTTATGTATTTCAAAAATATTTTGAAATCAATTTTGAAATAGATTTGAGAGTTCTGAAATTTGTTTGAAATATTCTAAAATTAAATTCGGATTATGTATATTTGAGAGCGAGAAATTTACTTTGAATATTCCAGAATAAATTTTGGAATAAACTTGGGCATTGTGAAATTTATTTGGAATATTATAAAATTAAGTCTTGAGATTCGTTTGGAGTATTTCGGAACAAATTTGAAAATTCTAAGAATAATTTGGAATGTTCTCAAATTAAGTCTGAACTCATTAGATATATTCTGAAATCGGAATATTCAAATTTCTGAGACATATTGGAAATATTGTATATTTTTAAACAGATTTGGAAGTTATGAAATTTATTTGAAATATAAATAGTATATTTGAGAGCTAAGAAATTTACTTTGAATAATCCAGAATTCAGTTTTGTATAAACTTGGGTATTGTAAGATTTATTTGGAATATTATAAAATTAAGTCTTGAGATTCAGTTGAAATATTTTGGAACAAATTTGAAAGTTCTAAGAATAATTTGGAATATTCTGAAATCAAGTTGGAGTATTCTGAAAACAAAGAGAATAGAAGAAGTAACTACATCAAACAAGGTGTAGTTGAGTTCGAATATTTTTATGGTAAATCTCTTCTTAAATGTAAATCTATAATGCAAATTCCAAAAGACGCAAACTATAAATGCATTACTAAAAGCAAACGACCGTTAATAGGTAAGCTAAAAATTGTATGCTATGGAGAAACTACTTTGCAGGAACAAACGTCAAAGTAGTCACTGGTCTTCCAACTCCACAGACTTTTTGGATACTATTCAAGAAAAGGAAAAGTAACAGCGGAGGATTTACCGTATCACTACAATGCTTTGATCTGAATTTTACTTCGGTAGCCTGGTATTTAATCTAAACCTTCAACAGCTAATATAACAGAGACAATCTAATCTAAATAACTACAATCTACAGTCACGCCGTTAGAAAGATATAAAACGTAGAGATATTTAAATATCAGTCAGGCATCAACTAAAAACTTGAACCTAATATTATTGCCTACATGTTTTTGTTGTTTTTTTCTTAAGTAATAATATTTCATTTTCTGTTTATTACATTTCAGTTAATATTATTAAAAGGCGGCAAGATTTTAGATGATTTCAAAATTTATTGCGTGTGTTCACGCAATTTTCAAATGTTAATAACTTAATTTTTTTATGTTTATAGAGATATGTATGTATTTTTTTTAAATCACTGTGCAACTTTTCCAGTTTACGCTTTTATGTTTTTAATTTTTTCTTTATAATCGTACGTGGTTTGGCATTTTATATGCAAAACGTGTATGCGTCCTTCATAAAATGTACACTGTTTTTATTTCAGCCAATAACAAATTGAACTTTTTCTTAACACTTACTTGGCAATCATTAGAAGGCGTGTATTGTACTATTTATATAATTTATGTACCTTATGTAGGTATATAATATGTAGACGCTTAGATTAACACAATTTCTACTTGGCTCATGTACTTTTAAATATATTTATTGTATTTGCTATTTTTGCTTTAATGACTTTCGGTTTTTAATTTTTAATTCTTACCTAATGAGTAAGGCTAAAGGTAATATCTTTTTCTGTTTTTATCTTGTTTCACGTACCTGGAAAGAAAAAAAAAAGAAGAAAAATAATTAATTAGTTTTTATACTCAAATGATCAATTCGTTTATTTATCGAAATATATGGTTAATTAAAAAATTTGCTGGTCATTACTAGAACTGTAAATATACTTGAAAAGTTACGTTAATCGGGTATACAAATCAGACCAATTATTCTGAAATATACATGTGGCAATATGCCATAACCTATTCTATGTATGAAATAAAATGTTCAAGACATGGATATCCCCATAAATGGAAAGCATTCATCCTGTTCTGAAAACTGATTCTATTCGGAATCGGAATTGATTCCGATCGCTGGTGTTCTGAAATCCGATTAATCGGGATCGTTATCGCATTAATTCGAATCAGCTGCACGCTTATGGAATTTATATTTATGGCAAAGCAACAAAATTTGCATTACAGCTTAGAAAAGATTTTTTTCACGAAATAAATCTTAATTGGCAAATGTACAAAATTATCTTTGAAATTATAAAATATACTTGAAAATATATACCTGTATAAAATTTAATTGTAAATTACCAAATCTCGCTCTTATTTTTAATTGAATATTTAAAATAAATATTTTACATTAGGCAAGATTTACGATTTATGTTAATTACAGGGTGACAATCGTAAAGTGACGCACACATTTCAGCAGTTATTTTCAAAAGGACGTACTTCCATTAAGTACAATTAAGTGTTAACATTGCTGAATATATAAGCATTCATTTGAACCCCACCTCATTCAATTTGTCCTTTAGCCTGCACACATGCCTTCAATCGATTCGGAAATCGTAGGACTGTTCGCCGCAGGACTTCCTGATCAATTTCAGTCCAGGCTTTCTCTAATGAATTTGTCAGCGACTCCAGACTGTGGTGTTGAGATGCACAAGCCTTACTCTCTAAAATACTCCAAATAGAGTAGTCCATTGGATTCAAGTCTGGGGAGTATGGTGGCCATTCTTGAGATGTTATGAATCCAGAAAAATTGTCTTTTATCCATGTTTGCGTTAATTTTGCCATGTGGGAAGGTGCAGAATCTTGCTGGAAAGTCCAGTTTTCATTTCCAAATGTATATTGGGCCCAGGGAAGAACATGTTCATTTAAAATGCTCCGATAAACATCCTGGTCAATTTTAACACCCTCTTCAACGAATATTAGAGGGGTTCTGGCATTAGCGGAAACTCCAGCCCATACCATAACGGAAGCTGGCTTTTGAACTCGGCCAACAGTCCTATTTTGTTGCGATGATGATGTTAGCCACATTCGGTCATTTTGCGCATTGAAATGTTATTCAACCGTGAAAATTTTTTCATCTATAAACAAGATATTTTCAACATTTTTTAACACGGAGGAGCATAGCAACACCTTGCATCTTTGCAGTCGCAAATCTTTCTTTTTTTGTGTCAGATCTTGAGCTTTTCGGAGCTTGTACGGCTTAAGATTAAGCTTTGATTTTGCAATGATTCGCACTGTTTCACGGTTTACTCCCACTTCCTTAGCGATTTTTCTCATTGAGAGCCTTGGATTTCGCTTGATTCGTTTACGAATTTTTTCTGTTAAACCAGTAGTGGCAACTGTTGAAAATTATCCCCGGTCTCTATCTCCAAAACCCCCAGTTTCATTATATCGAATAATAGCTCGGTCTACCGTACGACTTGACAAATTTAAAGCCTTTGCAATTTGACGGCTACTATAATTTGCCAAATGAAATTTCATAATTTCACGACGAATATTTTCCTTGTCCATTTTTATGGAAATTTCAAAATGTAATAACAAAAATTCAAATGAAATTAAAAGCAAAGCCAATGATGAATGAATTTGCTTTTTAAATTAAAGTAACGGTAAATGGCAAAGCTTGCTGCAGAATAGTAAACTTGCGTCACTTTACAATTGTCACCCTGTACATTCCAGGGGAACACATAAGATGGCACCGCAAATCCATATGATGCTTGATTTCGTTGAAAGGCATCTGGGCTTGGCATGAGGCTTCACCAAGGAGGCCGCATGCAAACGGAAGCCTTGTGGACTGAGCTTGCGGACTCCCTCAATAGCCATGGGCTACCCAAAAAAACTGTTGAAGGGTGGAAAAAGGTTTTTACTATTGTGTACAATTGTACGCACTAAAATATATAAGTATACTAGTGTCCGACCGAATATTCGGTTTCGGTTCTTCGGCTTAAAAACCCATGCAAATAGGTAGAACAAATTTATTTTCAGATTTTAAAATCATTCGGTATTCGGCTTTGGTTTCGGCCGAAGGTTAGAAGAATGGCCGAAGTTAGGCTTCGGCTACGGACAAAACATCACCTTCGGTCGCACCCTAAAGTATACCGATGTTAATCTTAAATATTTTACAACAGGCTTGGACTGACTGGAAAAGTGAAGTAAAAAAGAAAGTCGCTCAGAACAAGTGAGAGTTTCAAGCAACAGGCGTTCTATTCTATTTGTCAGCCATGGAAGACACTGTGACCAGCTTGCACTCCACTGTGAAAGGTATACCAGAGTGGGACGTCTTTTGGATTAGACGAAGAGCCTGAACTTGTATTGAGCGAGTTAGAGGACGATGTTCTTCCTAGGTCTATTGTCGCACGAAATATAACTTCTAGTGCTTCTAAAAACCGAGAACCTTCACTACAGGTAGGGTAAGTCGCACTTCATCTGGAAATTGAGATAAAATATCGGGATTTTTCAGCTTTCATCTGGTCATTAAAAAAAGATTTTTCCACACAATAAAAAACAATAAGTATAAAAAATTGAATATATGTCGAGTCCAATACATATAAAACCTGTCTTGTCTACACCTCTGAAAATTAACCTCGGTTTATTTTATGATGACTCCCAAAATATTTCAGCTCTAGCGGTTGCCGCTCGCGAGCTTGAAAAACCTCTTACTTCATTTTTCAATTTTGTTTTTTTCCTGTTATTGAGTGAAAAACTGATAACACAGTATAACAAAATTTAAACTTTTGCCTTATGTGCGAGATTTTCCAACGGTTTTATTGTAATTCAATGTCGCTGATGACGATTAAACTAATTTATTTGAAAACTCCTCGAACAAACTTTGTTCGGAATCACAAATATTTACTATCTCTAAGTATGTTTTTGATTGAAAACGGACGTATTGCGCATTTAAGGGCTAAAATATTTGTGAAATACATAAATTTCACAGAAAACCGATTGGAATATTTTGGAAACAAAATACAATAATCGCATATATCTTCGCACTTTTCCATATTTTGGTTTTCCAAATTTTATAATTTTATAATAGATTTCAACCCTTATAAAATAATGGACAACATTTTAGTTACTTTACCCATATAGAATATCAAATTTCCATTAACCATTGACCATTTCTCAAATTCTCAATTTACCTGCTTTCATTCTCAATTTTTTTTCGTTGTATCATTTCAAATAAATTAAACACTCCATCTCTATTTCTCTCTCTCTATATATATTTCCCTCTCTTTCCGTTTTGGTCTTAACATATGAACAACAAATTGTCAGAATTTATACTTGTCTATTTAACTTAATCAGAAAGCAAAATATATTTTCCATCTTCACTGTACGACAAGCTTTCTTGAAAACGTTACTGTTAAATTTGTACACTCCCTTACTAGACAGACAGACATTTTTGTTTATTTTTTCCACATATTTTCCTGCATTTATTTTTTTCTTGCCCTTTTTCCTTATTTTTTTTTCTCTCATTCCCATTTAGACCGTTAAGATAAGAAAATTTCGTGAGAACCCTCAGCAGCTAGGAAATTATGCGAATTTATGTATTTTTTCTGCTTTTATTTTCTACTATTCTGCAGGCGAGCTCTTTTCTAACCCCTTCCATCACCAGCAGCTGCTTTTCTTTTCATGGCTTGCCTTGCCTTTCATATTCTTATCGGCCGGAAAATGAGTTTGCATGTTTCGTCGCCATTTTCAGTTTGCTGCTTTGCTCGCTCGTCGATTCTCTTTCATTTCCTCTTGTTTTCATTTTGATAACGTGAAGTCGTTTTCATTTTTTCCTGCTTTTTGTGCATTCATTGAAGTTTAATTTCACCATGATAGTGGCGATTTTTTTTTCTTTTTTTTTTTGCGTTACTACTTTCTCCTGTACTTTTTTTCTTGTTCTGCTCTTTTTCTCCTGTAAGGCTGAATACATTTTTAATGGCATAAATCATGTAGCTTATTTGTGTGTGCATATGTATTGGTGCCTGTCGGTGAGAAGTTTATCTGAACCCTTGGAGAACCCTCATAAAATTGGAAATAATTGCATTTCGTTACTGAAAGCACATTAAATTGATGTGAATAATATTTTGTGGTTTGATGTACCCAAACATACAAAGACATAAACTAAAATTCTGATTTGCAAAATTCTATTCAGAAAATTTCATTATTTGATTTTTATTATATTTAATAAAGATACATATATTTAGAAAAAATTTCTGCTCATTAAATTAAGGAAAGAGCTTCTAAGGCTCTGCAATAGTGAATTATTCTATATAAAGCTTTGGAAAATAATTCCATTGTATAAAATCTTGTTTCTGTACGAGAAATCAAAAATATGTATTCACCCTGTACCTTTTCCTATCTGAAATATGTCTGTGAAATTCCAAACCAAAGCCTTGCACTCTCCTGACTAACAGAAATTAAAAACAAAAAACATTATACGGACCCAAGCGAGCTTCTACATATCACTATCGGATCATAGAGAGAGGTTTTGGGGATAAGCTTAAAGCCCCTTCGGGAATCTCTGGTACCATAGTGAGGCCGACAATTATGCTGCAAGTGTTCTAATGCATCCTTTTCTTCTTGCAAGCAAATATGTATCATCAAACCTCTTATCTTTTTCAATACACACTTATTTACTTTGCTCAAATGACTGCACTACTATCATCCGAGAATATCGCCTAATAAGGCTATTGATTTTTATTTCACCCTTCAATTTTTTTCTTGATTTATATTTTTGCACATTCGCTCTCTAAACTTCACTTCATTTCATCGGCAATGCAGATAACAGTTATTTGCTTGGAATGTTTTTTTCTCATTCTCATTCATTCTTAGCCACCCACGCTCAACCATTATCGTCATCATCTAAGTAAAAGGTAAATACAAACAGGGATTTGATTTCTAATTAAGGGATTAGTGTTGAAAATGCGGTTTTTCAGCTTTTATGATTTTGATGTCACTAGCAATTATGATTATATTATACAGTGTGTTACACAGCAAAAGTGTTTCCAATAAACTCTTCATTACACTGCCCTACAAATTTCAACTTTTCTTGTGTGAATAAGATGGCTTCTAGTGATTCCAAATGAATTTTTCATACTGAACACGAATCTGAGGTCAAAAATCCCATCACGTCACGTTTTCGAGAAAGAAGATGTTTTGAAGAATTGTTGAACTAAACCTTGACGTGATACAAACTTCGCTAATATCTGAAATTAAAGGCTGAACCATGCCCTTTCAAATGAGCCTTAAGCAAGAAAAAACTATTGTTTTTTTTTTGTGTTTTTACTCGAGTTAATTTCTTCACTCGAGTCTACTCGCAACTCGAGTTCTATTCCAGTAATATTAAAAAATAATTGAATTACTCGAGTAAAAAAGGTAACTCAAGTCCCATCACTAGCACAGTGGTACGACAAAAACGCAGTAATATTTACGGTCCATTTAACCACATAGGAAATAACTTTATCTTAATTTTCCAACAGTTAGACCCCACATGGTATTTTCCGTTCTATTTTCTGAAAACTTTATTTCAAATCCATAATCAGAGACCTCGAAAACTCCACAATGATAAATTTCAGACGATTCCACAATTTTTTTCAAAATCGGGCGCCATACTGGATCCGCTATTTTATTTTTCCAAAAATGTACGTCATATTCGTAATCAGCGACCTCAAAAACTACCATGTGCCCATTATCTTGGGAATATATGCCGTTGTTTAAACGATGCCAAAATTCGTTTCTAAAAGTTGGACGCCATATTGCATCCTCCATTTTGTTATTCCAAAAAAAGAACTTCATATTCATTACCAGCGACCTCAAAAACCCCCATATACCGAGTTTCACTAGAATTAAATAATATCTTCTACTTTTGGCCAGTTTTCCCGAAAAATTGGTCACTGTGCGTCATGATGGCGAAACTCTGCTTTTTTCCTCACAGTTTAATGGATTTGTTGCCATATTTTTCAAAATTTTAAAAATTGACTGATTTCACATTTGTTGGTTTTATATACTTTCTGGCGTAGCACAGTGGTTAGTTAGTCAGCTAGACTGCTGTGAAAAGTGTCCGGGTTCAATACTCGGCATAGTTAAAAATCAAAATTTAAAAGAAAAGCTTTTCACTTCGCCATTCGAATTCGGGATAAAACTGTAATTCTCTTTCATTCATGTTCAAATTTAACTCACACAATGTGAATGAATGCGAATAACTCGGTGTTCGCTCTCCATGGACTATTGTCCCATAAAGGAAGAAGAGGTAAAAACAATCGCCTATCGTCACCGCCTTAATTGTGTTGCAATTCACTCGTCGTCAGCAGTCGTCGCCTCAATTGTGTTCTAACATTTACTTGCAACAGATTTTAGTACTCCGATAATTGTACCCCAGTGTATCTATGTACTCTTAGAAAATGACAATATTTTAAAAAAATTATAAATAAATATAATGGTTTCTAATGATTTCTGACGCTTCACTAGAGGAGCTTGAGGGGGAAATAGGGTTAGACGGTTCAAAAAATCGATTTTTTTTTTCATAAATTGTTAGTAAAACTATTGAGATATATATTCCCAAAATTTTAAATGAAAATTCCGACTCGTTCTATTGTTATAAACCAGTAAAGGGAGTAGCTCTCCTTCAGGCCCCGAGCGCACCACGTTTTTCAAACGCTTTTTTCTCAAAACTACTTTTTTTGAACTTGCGTACATGCTGGTTTGAAAAGTTTTCCACCAATCGTTTTGAAAATTGGCAGTTACTTTCTTCATAGTATTGCGCTCAATATGAACCTAAAATCGGAATATTATCATTATTTAAAATAATTTTTTTTTTTTTGCAAAAAAAGTTCTAAAAAATGACAAAAAATCATGCTTTTTTATTTTGACCCCTGTAAAAAATTCAATTTTCTATTTTTTGATAGCATTTAGGTTCATACAGATGAGAGACATATAATAAAAGTAAATTTCAACCTCGTTTGATTTCAGATGAAAATTGCGGGTTGCAGAATGTACGCAAAATGCTGAGTCTGATTGTGACCTGAAATATGGGGTCGCTAATATCTTCGGTGTTTTTCAAGAAAATTCTTCAAAAATTTTATAGTATATACTTAAATATATGTATAGAATATTTTCAAAGTTCCAATAAATTATATTCATTTTTTATACTATAAAAAAATTCATTAAAAAAAATCCCTATTTCCCCCCTTAAGAGAGCTCCACTTGGTCCGTTTCCCACAAGAAGAACCTTATGCTTGGCTTAGAACGCAGAAAATATCCTGATTTCTTTGGAATGCCATTTACAAAGTGCAAATATGAATTCCATTGAAAATTGGTGGTACATATTTTTTTATCTTTAGATTGTTACTAGAATTCTAAAAAAATTTAAGAAAAAGGTGAACTAGTGTACATATTCTATTGAATTGGAATGGTCTCATCAAATGTTGATAGTGAAAACATTCCCAACGATATCCTGTAACTTAAATTTGAGACAGATTTTTATGGAACACTCTGTACCCCTATACCCCTTGTCTGAAGCAATGCGCGTGTGTGTAAGATAGCTGCATGAAGCGTATGCGCTTTTATTACTTTATTACGCTTGTAATTAGAACCAAAAACAAAAACAAAAGGGGTGACAACAACGGAAAAGCCTTCAGTGAAGGTCTTATGGGAGTTAAGGTTATGTATCATATATATGTATCTAAGTATTTTTAAGAAATAAAGAGCTGTACATGAATATTTCATGCATAAGGATATTTGTTGACTTAATAGCTTTCATGCAATTACACTCTTAAATACGCGTATATATATATATACGTATATATATGTATATATATTTTTGTAACTAATGCCAATTGCATTATAATTATTTATGCTAATTAACTGCTTTCTCTCGCTGTAAATAGCACAAACTTGAGAGAGATACGGAGTTAAGGTTAAAACGGTGTGTGAGTTAAATCTTATAATTAAAGCATGAATAATAAATTTGCAATAGTAGCAAACATTTGGTTATTTCAAAAAGTGAAACAAAATTTGCAATATTTTTTTTTTATCAATTTGTGAGTTTAAAAATTTCATGTATTGTAGTTTCATGTGAATAGAGTAGTTATGTATGCATGTATGTATATAAAAGTAGTAGTTAGTATTACCAAATAATCCTCAGGTGTAATCTCGTTCAAAGAAATCAACAAAAACAAAAACCTTTCCAAAAATAAAAAATAATAATACACAAGTACACAATTTGATGTTCATCAATACTTTCGCCCTGAAGCAACCTAACAATTTTATATTGTACCTATTTAGGTACCTAGACTTGTACTGTATATGTATGTAGGTACAATCAAAACAACAATATTTTTGACGGTCGATACGAGTTGGATTAGTCCGGAGTGGTCGAGTGGTAGTGAGTGGAATTGAGTCAAATCAACTCATATTGGTTTACATGGTAAGATTGGTAAAGCTCACGTTACTGCTAGTTTATTTGTTTGTTGCTGATGATTTTAAATTGTGTAAGTGTATGTGAGAATATGTATATATGAAAATTTATGGGTATGTGTGTGTGTGCGTTGAGGTGCGCTACTAGTCAGTCTAAAGCCGCTTTTATATTGATGTTGTGTTATTTGTTATTGCTACTATTGCTGTAGTAGCTGCCGTTGTTGTTGTTGCTGTTGTTTATTATTTTTGGTTTTCATAAAATTTTGCAATGGTTTTTGCACTTTTTCTACAGTTCATTATTTGCTGTGGCTGCTGTTGTTGTTGCTTTGTTCTTCTTTCAATCTCCATTCAATCGTTTTGTCTGCCCATAAATTCGTGGAATAAATAAATTGTTATTATTTGGAACAAAAGCAACAACAACAACAATAGCACCAAAACATAACAACAATAATACTACAAAAAACACAGACAAATGAACTTCATATTATCCCAGTAGGAAATTGTGTGGCACGTAATAGACTGAGCTAGTACTTAAATTGCTAAATTAGTAATACTGAATAGAAAAAGAAGAAAAATCGTTTTACCAAGTAGATGCATTGATCCAAAGATTTCCTCGTTTCTTATTGTCTAAAGTTTGAGACTCAAAAATTAAATAACTTTCCCAATTGCAAAATATGAAGCATGCCGAAAAACAATTAAATTGAAAGACTAGAAGGAATTTGGCCAAAATACGATTTGATCAGGGAGAAGAGGGACTGAGGGTGATGGTTGTAAAAAATCAAAAGAAAGTTTTATCTTTACATATTTTAAAACAAATATTTACAGAAATTTTACAGATTTTTGTCTATCCCACTTTACCACTGCTAAAACACGAATGAAACTGGGCGAAATTGCACTGTCAAAAACACTCAACTACTAGCGATTTTACTGGTAGCGATGTCGCTAACGATCATGAGAAAAGCAATAGCATGGACCGATGCGACATCCCAATTGGGATGGCATACACAATGAACTTTGCCTTATGTAGGTACAGGCCATATTGGAACTACAATTAAAAATCCACAAATTTTTTCTTTTTTTTTAGTTCGAATTTATCTGTCAAAAAATTGCGTTTTTAGGTTTCAACAATCAGTATTTTGTTTGAAAATAATTTTTTCCAAATTATTTAAATCGCCCGCCAGATTCGTTAATTAACTGACAAAACGTTTTCCTTTTTTAATTGAACATGGGTTATTCTCGATATATAACTATAACTCCAATCCGAATCATTTTTTTTTTTCAAACACTTCTTTGTAAACGTTCTTTAATAACACTGTTGAACACATCTTTTTGACATAAGTTTCTACATCCGATTTTAAAAGAGGAAGTTCTGCTGGGGAATGTTGCTTCCACAGTTTTTTTACGAAGGTAAAGTTAAAAACTTTTTATTTCAAATTTTTGTGGTGGGACTGAATTTAAAAAGTTTACAAAATTAATAATAAAAAAATAAATAGATTGCCAAAATTATTTGGAATTTTTCCACGCATTAAAATTACGAAAAATTAAAAAGAGATAATGATGAGAAAGTAAAACAGGGGATCATGAAATTTCCACTTTTGTTTTCTTCAAAGCTTTTTTTTCGCTTACATCAATTTGGCGATGAAAATCGAGCACTTTCGATTTTTGGCCCCAAATAAACTTCTTCAATTTATATTGCCGATGCATTAATTTTCTTATTAAAATGATTCCGTGCACAAGTGTGAAGCATAAAAAGTTTTTGAGCATAAATTTAGTCCAAGTTAAGACTGTTTTAACATTTCAACTTCTAATGGAGTAGTAGAGGAGTGGTAGTAACTATAGAATATATCCTTTCTGTCTGCTTTGTAATAATGCAACCAAAAAGATTAAGTTTTCGAGTTGAACAGGGATAAATAAAACTTTATAAGGAAAACTTCTATAACTTAAAAAATTTAAGAAATTTTGTATGCAAAATCAAATCGTATTTTCTCAAATTAGTCAGGCCGATGTAAAATTTCTTACTGGGTTACGTCTGTATTAGCTTAATACCAAATATACATACCTATCTGATAGTATACATATACAGTCTAATACCACAAAGCAACAAAGCAAATAAACGTAAAAGCACATTATTCTTCAAACAAACATACAAACAATTTGCCTAAATTTCAACTTTGAATTAGGTAGTGGCAGCGGGGAATAAAAACACAAAAACTTTACTGATTCTATTGGACGATAGATAGTAACCATGTCGAGTGCGGATATTGTAAAAGAGCGGAAGGAGGAATTCATACATATTTACATGTACATACATATTTATACAAGTAAAAGTAGCATTCATTCACAATTTTTCTGCTGAAACGATAGTATCAAACGAGCGCTTTTTCAGAAAATTATCGCAATTTTTATTTGAAGGCTTTAAGAAATGAATAAAAGCAATTTAAAACTAAAAAAAAAAAATATTGCCTTTTTCAATTGAAAATGTGTAATTTTTTTAAATATTTTGAATTTTCGAATCCATAGTTATATACAGGGTGATTCCATCTCAATGATCAATATGAAAGAAGGCAATAGGAGAGATCGAAACACATAAAAAATTTGCGGAGAAATTTGGGAGTTTCGCCAAGCAAAAACCGCAACAGAATCAATAAGAAAAATATGCACAGTTTATGGTGAAGGTATAATGTGTGTGAGCCGCTTTCGTTCCAGGAACTACAGGCTCGAAGATGAACCAAGGTCTGGGCATCCACAAGAGTTCGATGAAGACGAGCTGCGCATGCTAGTGGAGCAAAATTGAGGAGTTAAATGCCGAAATTCAACTCCCCTTACTCCACTGTTCACTTAAAAGCTATTGGGAAAGTGTCAAAACTGGGCCAGTGGGTTCCGCATGAATTGTCGGAAACGAATTTGCAACAAAGAATTTAAATTTGCTCTCCTCATCTGTGTAGGCTATAAAAGGAACCATTTTTAAATCGGGTTGTTACGGGCGCTATATATAAAAATGGTTGATAGAGATCAGACTTTATATTCAGTTCTCAGAATCGGTCTCCCTCCCAAAAAAGTTATACTTTGTATTTGGTGGGATATGGAAGGAATTATCCACTACGAGCTCCTTCGTGAAAATCAAAGAATCAACGAGGAAGTGTATTATGAACAATTGCGTGGCTAAAGCAAGCTATTGAGGAAAAAAGGCCAGCATTAGCCAATAGAAGTGGTGAATTCTTCCAACATGACTATGCTCGCCTACACACAGCGCGCGAGACACTTCAAAAACTGCGACAGTTTGAATGGGAAATTATGGCTCACCTGCCGTACTATCCTGATTTGGCCCCATCCGATTTTTCCGAAGCTTGCAAAACTATCTCAATGGAAAATCATTTAATTCTTTAGATAATACCCGTATAGAACTTGATTGGTTTTTTAGTCAGAAATTGCTATAGCGATGGAATTGAAAAATTGAAATTAAGATGGGAAAAAAGTTGTCAAGAACTCTGGAAAATATATTTTGTATTAAAGTCAAATAGGTTTTTTTTTCTTTAACCTTAACCTTAACCGCATTACTTATGCGATAATCCAATATTTGTTTTAAGCCGCTAGAAGCGTGAATAAAATTTATGCTCATTATATTTTTCAATAGTTTCTTTATTTCTTTTTGATTAATTCAGTAAGGCCCCTTGAAACTTCTGGCCCAGGTGTATTTGCTTCGTTGTTACACCACTGTTTTATACCATATCTATGAATGAATTTCGAGGCATTTTTTCTCATTTTATGGGAGAGAAAAGGCGTTCCATCTCACCCGCAAGATTCAATCTTCTCCGAAATCGTCAACTTTTTTTTTCAATTTAGAAAAAAATTATAAAATGATGAAACCCCGTACTTATAGAAAACGATTCGAACTAAAGTTTGGTACATTACATGAACTATTTTTGCTATTTCCTTTAAATTTGTAACGATTTAAAAAAAGAGGGGTTCCATTTCTCCCAGAATTACCCTAACCATTGTTAAAAATTAATATTAATAGCTTTCGGACAGAAAATAAATTATGTTAATTTGTAGTCAACTTTAGATGCTATAGTAAAAAAAAGGCAAGGCATATAAATCTTTATACTTCTGTAGCTCACAATTGGGTAGGAATAGAGGCCTCTCCACTCATACGATTTTTGACTAGTCCATAACTTTCCTATCACCTCGTTTTGTTTTAGCCATCAAGACGGGATCATCACACTCTTTGAGAATATTGTCTCTCAATCCGCTACTTGTATTATAAATGACTGAAAGAGAATTTACCTAAATATTCTTCTGACAAACGTCGGACAATTACAGAGAATATGGAATAAGAACTCGTCTTCCTCCTTAATGATGCTTACTTTAAACTTTGTTTATTAAAATCTATAGTGAATATTTGATCTAATGATTTTTGGCGTGAATTGAATTAATATATAGTCAATTTGATAGCTATCTTAGTTCCCCCATCAACTACGGCTCATATTTTTAAAGTTTCGTTTTATACTCAGTTTGTTCTAGAGATCCGGTCATAGAAAAATCAAGAACAAATATCGTAGAAATGCACATGCTGTTTGCTGCATATTCAGCTCTGTTCTACATTATGATTTATTTTACTCATCCTCACCCAAAAATCACAGTACATATCGTCTGCTTAGGTTGTTAATGTTAGTTACGGGTTTCTTTTTTCTAAACTAAGGTAACGATATATTCCATTACATAATTAAATATATAATAATTTTTATAATATTCGAATTCAAATTTAATTTATTATAAATAAATTACCAGCTCGACGTAGACATTTTTTGCTTAGGCATATACCCAAAATTATTATACAAGATGCAATTATCTTGAAATACGACGCAAGCAAAGAAGTAGAAGAAAAGGAATCAAAATGCCAGCCAAATTGATTGCAAAATATGTATATATACGATTTCTAAGATTAGTTTAAAGTTAAATGATAGAAAAAACAGAACAGAAGAGAAGCAAACGCGAAGAGCAAGAAGGAAATATAAATAAATAATGTAAGAAAACTAAATGTGCATTGGGGTAATAAATAATGGACAAATTGGATTATTGGGCGAGTAATTGTCTTAAAAGGATATTTATGTATCATTTTGTGTGTTGGTTAGTAAAGGAAATTCAGAAATTCAATAAAATGTTCATATACAATTGTACAAAAACAATTTATATCCCAAATATTCATTTAATTTGATGTTATATGGAAATCTTTTAAGCATTTCCTTGTTTCCCAATTGTTTTCGTTTCTTAGAAACAACTTCATTAAAGTATATAAGTTTTTAAGAAAAATAACAAACTCAACTTAAGTCACACTGGTCATACATAGATACTACTTAACTTAAAAGT
This sequence comes from Toxonevra muliebris, assembly GCA_963691655.1. NCBI lineage: Eukaryota > Metazoa > Arthropoda > Insecta > Diptera > Pallopteridae > Toxonevra > Toxonevra muliebris. The sequence goes on along the minus strand of OY829328.1, from coordinate 41,108,809 downwards.
GGTATTGTTGTGGCAACCCCTTTTCTGATTACTCTGAAAAAAAAACAAGTTTCTATGGTTGATTTTGCACAAACCTTTACAATAAGTGGCAGAAAGGTTTTAATGCGAAGGGAAGAATTGCTAATTCCATGATTCATGATTCCAAAAAAATAAATAATAATAACAAGAAGAAAGAGAAAAAAAAAGACATAATAATTTTCCAAAAGGGTTAAAATTTGCAAGTGATGTAACGGATGTCTGCATTCATATGCGTTTCATGCAAAACATTCGCATAATTTTGGCATTCGCATCCGTATTCACAACTTTTTTTCCGCGAATGTCGCGTTCTCAAAAATTTAATCAGTTATTTTCGTGAACATGTTTAGAAATATTCTCTAAAGGGCATAGCCGGGTTTCCCTGTCAAAAATGCCCCCAAGCCGAATCAAGTTTCGCATGAACCCTTTTGAAGCACTTGATTTAAGAATGATTTGGCTAAATTTTCAGACCATTCTCTACAATTTTTAATGAGTAATGGGGGATTTTGTCAATTTCGTTTTTCGCTTTTTTCAGCCTAACTAGTCATAGGAAAAATCTGAAAAAATTCAGAGTGGTTTTTTGGTTTTGGAGACATTAATTTTTTTCGCGAATTTTCTAACGCGAAGTTCGCTATGAAAAAAATCGCGAAACTTTTTACATGCGATTTTTTCATCCTAAAAATAAGTTTACTACTCTGATTTTTCTTATGTAAATAAGTCGCCAATTTTTTCAGATTTTCGCAAGGTGTGGACGGGGGTAAAAAAAAATTAAAAACCGAAATTAACTTTTCATATGAAAGGCCATAAGGCCATGAAAAAAATCAGTTACAGCTATTAACTATCAACTATCTGCTATTTTCAAAGAATTTTTTTGAACATTTTTTTTCCTATGACAAGTTAGGCTGAAAAACGCGAAAAACGAAATTTACAAAATCCGCCATTACTCATTAAAAATTGCACATAATGGTCTGAAAATTTAGCCAAATCATTCTTAAATCAAGTGCTTCAAAAGGGTTCATGCGAAACTTGATTCGGCTTGAGGGCATTTCTGACTTGGGAACCCGGCTATGCCCTTTCATAGAGATCTGAGCACTAGAACCAAGGATACAACTGTCAGCAGCGCGCTACCTCTGACTACCTCCGACATGGTGCCGAAAGTTTAAACGCTTTTATCCCGAAATGATGTTTTTCAAAAAGTTACCTTGCGGTGAGAAAGGTTTTTCAAAAACTATTTCACCAATCGATCTGAATTTTTACAGGCTATAATAACTATAATAGCCTCTTAGTGAACTAAGAAATTTTTATTTGTAACTGTACTTTTTTTTGTCCTCTAAAATAAAATTCTTGACCCTCGAAAATCTAGAATTTTAAAATAATCATCACCATATTTTTAAAAATGTAAATTTCACAAAATTCTTGCTTTGGAAAATATTGATACTGTAGCCGGCGCCGCCATTCACATTTGAATACTATGATATGTAGAAGCGGGTCCAAGGTCTGTTGACCCGTTGACCGTTTGTCAAGATTGAAAAGAAATCTAGGAGGCAAAAAATTAAACCGCTTAACTTTTGACATTCGCATCCACACCCAATAAGCTCACAACCGCTGCATCACTACTATAAATGAAAAAAAAGAAACAGAGAAACTTTAATGTATCCATTAGGTAGGATTAAAAGCCTATTTAATGTTTAATAATAATAAAACATTGGTGGTCACATGCTCTGTATTTTTAGTCCAATCAGGTTTAAGAAGAGATATGAAAAATTCGTTTCGGTAGTGAGGCCTACATAGTTCAAAACATTAGATAGAAATTCGAATGTGAATTAAAAAAAATTGAGCACTATACCAAACAAAAAGATTTTGCTGTACGCCTCTGAAAAAAACATCTCGGTTAATTGATTCTAGCGATTACAGTTCGTAAACCTGGACCATCTTAAAAATAGTCTGAAAATCGTATTTTGTATGGAAGATTTTTCCGTTGGCTAATTATGAATGAAAATAAATTATAATTGTCACAAATGATTAGCTTACAAATTAAACAAAAGCGTGCCCATTTAACAGTGGGCTATGGACTGCTAGTTCTTCAAACTTTTTGAAATTCTTCTGGCATCATTGTTCATTCAAAGCCTAATAATTTTAATAATTAATTAGAAATGTGAACTGCCAAATTTGGAAGTAACTTGCAAAAATTTCTTCCAAATCAAAAATATAAATCTCATGTTTCGTTTGACAGACATCGGAATTATAGGATATTTTAACCTGAAAATGCAAAATAACCGACTTAAAACATTAAGTTCAAAACTGACATAAAGTCAGATTCGAATTCTGATCCCAAAATTATGTGAACTGAACCAAAAAGTTCATTTTATACGTGAAAATTTTAATTTTTAGAATGAAAAAGTACATTGATATATTCCAATGAAAGCATTAATTGTGAGAATGTATCGCTGTCCATAAAATTCCCAACCAAAGTAAAAATCAATTTATGTACATTAAGTCATTGAAATCATTTTAAATGAATTTCTTACATTGATCCAATGTAATTTTTCAACATTGAATTTATAAAAAATTCATGCACTCAATGAATTGTTATACATTAATAGAGAACAAAACTCATATAACGGGATTTATGAAAAAATAATGAACAATGCATTAGATTAATGTATCTTTTGTATATTTTGGAAAATGACGGAAAATTAATAGTTCTTAAGTAATGTTTAATTGATTACTTAATATGCATTCAATGAAATTCAACATAAATTATAAGTACAATGTAGTTTAGTGTACATTAAAATTAGTATAATTTAGGGAGAAAGAAAAAGTTGTTCAAAAATATAATCAATGAAATGAGATGCATTATCTTAATGTTCTGTTTATAGAATCCTAGAGAAGTAATGTACAGATTCATGGAAAATTAATGGTGACAATGGAAAAATGCATTCACTCGATAAACAAAAATCTATGAATGATGTTCATTGAAAAAATTGTACATTACAAACGTTGGCTTGTGTAATTTATAATAGTTTATTTTAATTATTATTTTATAAATAAAGCGTTACAATTCTAGTTACTTTTAATTATTTATAGATGCTACATGATTTTAAATCTAAATTTGTAAATGAAGCTACGAATTCGGAACTGACGAGTTTAGATACACGTAACTACACAGAATGTTACGAAATCACAATCCAAAAATATAAATTTATTGTTTTTCTCTAAAATTAAAGATATTTATATAAAACACAAACAAACAGATATAGTCAGATAAAAATAAAAAAATGGAAATGCAACATAAAATTATAATAAATTTGTGACTTATCCAAATCAGTTTAAAATGAGCGAAAGTTTCTACCAAAAAGAAAGAAAAAAACCAAATTTACAGTGATGCTTTTTATTGTTCGCGCACACCATCAGAGCGATTAGCGAGCATTCAATTTTTTTTTTTTTTTTTTTTTTTTTGTGTGGCATCTCCATTGCCGCGGCACATAATTTGCCTAACAACTGAAGCGGATTTTGTATTGAAGTTTATTATTAAAAGGTGATTTTTTTTATTCGATTTACGTTGTTTTTGTTGTTTTCTTTTTTTTTTGGCTTTGGCTAAAATTTGATTTCGCTTTGATAGTAGGTGGTATATTACTCATTTATTTTTATTTTTTGGAACTTTCAGATATACGAGTATAAATATCATTCCAATTGGCTGCAAACGCTTTTCACCAACGCAGCATGAATTGTTTTCACTTATGTGTGAATACAATTGTAGAGTTTTAGTTAAAAGATTTTCGACTAATGATAATAAATTGCTATAAAAAAAACGCAAAAATATGCCTTAGGCACAACTCAAGAAAATAAATAAATAAGTATAGTTCAGCGAAAGTTATTGACTATTGTTTATGAACCCCTGTTAATCAAATTGTTATTATTCTAATTTTTTATTTTTAAAAACATATTTTTGCACAGATTGTCTTCTTTCTGTCCGGAATGAATGGAGAGAAAATTAAAACTGGGAGAAGTAAAATACAATAAAAACAAATACAATTTGAATTCGGCTTTGGGTTTTAATATCATGATTATTTACATAAATGTTTCTTGAAATACTGAAACTATTCACCTTTTTTCAAAATAAAATTTAGAATTAATGGAAAAAAATTAGGAATTTATTTTCCTTATTATTTATTTAGAAAAAAGTATGAATGGATATGTGCATTTTTCCAAAAATCGAGACTAACTATGTTACCTTTAACCCTAAACCCCGCAACTTAAAACGCAAGAAATTGTCCCATTTGAGGAAACTTCTGAAAAGTATTAAGGGGTTAGGTCTAGTCAGAGGCGTGAAAAAATGAGAATAATTACATTTATTTCCGAAAACTATCAATATAGAGTGAGTTATTATATTATTTTTTAATTTTTCTTGACCCAAATTTCAACAAAAAAAAATTATTTTTGAAGAAGTTATCGCCATCTTTTTTGGACTATGTTTTCAAAGTCGATGACCACTGTTATTCACAAACCACTCGACGAAGTTGAATGAAATTTATACAGCTTATTGAATACATAAAAATGTAGTCCTTAACAAGAGGATCTCTGAAACCGTTGTTCCATTCGAAAGGCCAAACTCTCTAAAACCGACTAAAAATCCTATAGTTCCTGAGTGATACTCACTAGCGTAATAAATGTTATTTGTCAAAATAACAAAAATATACAAGCAGATCAGCCGGTCATTTCGGAGCCCGCCACGATCCCTCAACAGTGATTTCAGTGATGGTTGTTATTGGTATTTTAAAACCCTGTATACATTAAGCTGCCTCACGAAAAAATTTGTGGATATACCCCCTAAAAATGAATCTCGGTTTATTTCATGATGATTCGCAAAATATTTCGGATCTAGTGGTTACCTTTCGTGAGCTGGGTCTTTTTCAAATTACCTAAAAGTCGATTTTTGTTTGAGAAAAAAAAACTCTTAACAAATTTAACAAAATATTACAGAATTATTTTAATTTTCATGGAAATAGTATGAAAAACATAACTAAAATTACGACAAAAAAAATCATTATTATTTATGCAAATATTCAAGCATACTTGTGTTATTATTTGTGAGTCACTAAGTTACATAAGTTACTAATTACAAAGAATAAAAAAAAATTGTATTCTCAAATATCTTCACTGAATAAAAATGATGAAATAAACTAACGCAACTGTTCTATTTCCTTATTCTCTCATTACTTATTCTTTAAAAATTCTATAGTTCCTATATCACTATTATTATAAAATACAGACTTGTGAAATTTTGGATTGTGCCATACCGCAAGAACTAAAGAATCAATTTCCAGAATGAATTTTACGCTGTGTTTTAATCTCGCAGAAGTCCACTGAATTATTCTATGTCTTAAATTTGAGTTGTTTTTACATAAAAGTGCAAAATTGCCTAATTTTGCAAGTATCAATTTTAGGCCAAAATCTAAACGTGCCAGATTCAGCGCTGTTTCGGAAATGACTAATCTGGTTCTTTTTCATTCATCTGTGCATTTTTTTAACATTAAAGGAAACTTTTCGTTAAAATTAAAAGTTTTGGTTCTTTCTTTTCTAAAATGTGAAGAGAGATGTGATGTACTTTTTCTGAAACTATACAAGTCGAACTTCAGATCAGAAATGTCAGCAAACCTGAATAGATTTTTCTAAAATTTATATAGTTAAAAGAGGCAGGGATATATATTTATTCAGGATTCAGGAATGTTTTCGTCTCTTTAACATTTTATTTGATTCCTAGACAGTGGTCAAAATGTATGAAATATTCACCAAGGAGGATTTTATCCGTCAGAGACTTTCTCTCTTAGTTGTATAGATAATATTAAGAAATTTGAAGTGTTGAAACAAATTCTGCAAAATTTTTTAGTAATAGGAATATGAACAAAATAATGTTGCAAAAAAAGCAGAAACAGGCACTAAAAACACAAAAAGCATAAGGCTGAAAAATGGTTCACAAAAATTGGAAGTCAATTACAATTTACAATTAATTATTAAAAAAAAGCAGATTTTTAAAAATTTTAATGATATGGAAGAGATAATATTTCAAATACAAAATAACTAAATTTTAGTTCTGATAAACCTATGGGTTCAGGACACGGCAACCAGAAAGCCAAACTTTTATGAAAACGTTTACTTTGCGGGGAAATTGTCATATCTTTTATTACTAATTTAATTGCCATATTTCACTTATTAACAAATAAATGTAGGCAAAATGCATATGAAGGAAAAATATAAAATCTGCTAAATATGGTAACACTATTTTTTTGGCTCAATGTTTAACCGTGTGATTTTTACCGTTATTTGGAAAAAAAATTATTTTTTCACATCAAAACATAGTGATTTCGATGATTTTAAAAGAGATTTATAAAAATATTATATATCAAAATAGATTTCCAATTTTAACATATAATAACGCCACAAGTATGCATTCACTAATTCAAGAAAGATTGTCTGCGGAGTGTTGCAATTTTTAAAGTTTTTTAAATTTTTCCCTTGTTCTGCCTTGTTCATGGCACCGACGTAAACGAGCGCTTCAGTTTAAATTTCACAAGAAAAACTTCCTCTGAAGCACCAAATCGTGATCAGATGGTTTCTCTTCTCATGTTATCAGAGCAATTCACCAAGGTAAAAAATGCAAGATTACCTTTTAGATGAATTGTTGTCTGGAGAGTAGTATCCAGTATTCAATATCTAATAATATTGATGATAGCTACTAAGCGAAAAAATATCTTGCGCTTTCGTAATAACACTGTGCCACAAAACTGAGTTTTTTCCATCGGACTGGTGATTTGACTTGTAGTCTAGAGTAATTTATGGCCGCTGAGCTCGAATTTGAAGACCATTTTGCTCCATCACTTCAGGTTCTTGATATAATGGTACATGAAATCTTGAAAGTGGCTTTATTAAGACTGTACCAGGACATTTTTAATTTATGTTTTATCGTTTTTGGTGTCTAGAAAAGTTGTTTAGAGGAAAAAGAAGCACATTTTTTGTGAACACAAGAATCCTCCATCTAAGTTCCATACTCCGAATTTTCGGGGATTTTTAAGTAGCATGTGGCAGCTTTATTATATTGAAGGATAGAAAAACTGCTTTATAAATTAACATGTTCTGTTTCATTCTTATGAAGCTTCTATTTCTGACATTTTACCAAATTATGCAATAGATATTTAAAAAGTTATTGCAATTTAAGTGTTTGATTTATATGGGAGGTGGGCGTGGTAGTAATCCAATTGGTACCATTTTTCGCATACGACTCTGCTTTAATTAGACTATCTCTACTGCCAAATATTATTAATATTAAACAACGTAAACAATTTTTGGCCGCGGTTTATATGGGATCGTCACACAGTACGTCGTCAGTTACAAAAGCAAAAAAAGGCGATGGGAACCTGTCGAATAAAGTTACAAATGCGTGCACCTTTTCCAAAATTACTACAGGCAAAATATGCCACATAAAAATTGGTTTTCCAATAATTTGGGACCGGATTTTAAAAAAAAACTTTATCATAGTAGGTTTGAACATAATTTTTTGGTACTGTGGACTCAGAACTTATCGGAAATATTCTTCTTTATGTATTTCTCTAAAAAGTTTTCGGGTGTTGGACAGTGACGCTTTTTCAACGGTATGTCCCACTACAGCAACATTTTGGCAGGGTTGGCGTTAAAATCATTTGTTTCGCCCCCAACATGAGAAATTATCGATTGCTCTTTCTTTTTTTAAATTCACCTTCACATAATATTTTTTTCCGTGACAATCGGAGCAAAAAAAAAATGTTTCCATTTGTGCTAAAAATGTTATTCACAAATTATTGGCCATTAAATATAGTAAAAGTTTAAAAAGGCACGATGGGTAGAAAATACCAACGATGCTTAGAAAAAATGCACCAAAAACTCGAAAAAAACAATAGAACAACCAAAATTTTTAAAAAATAGCAAAAAAGCAAAATAAAATTTATATATTCAGGGCGCTTGAACGGGAACATATTTTATCGGCCATCATGTAGGATTAAGAGGAAAAAAGGAGAGAATTCCTCATAATCCGCTCCCTAGTTGTAAAAGTTATTTAAATTGCTTCAAAGCTGAATTAATTATACTGGAATACTAACGAATGCATCCCTGCAGGAACAAAGACTGTACGACGAACTGCTGATGAATGCGTCCCCGCATTGACAAAACTGGACGAAGACAATTGACGAACATTTAAAAATAACTGAAAAAGAAGTAGTTGATCACAAAACGCCGGAAAATATAGACGTACATATGTTTCTTTAAAATTAAACTAAACTTGATGTAAAACTTTACTTAATTAATAAACTGTTTTGGAATTTAAAAAAAGACTGTTTGGGTGAAGTGGACCTCTCCACTCAATCCCACAAAATAAAGTGAAGAAGAGACCGAGTCTCACATATATCCACCACCATTGTGGGTGTTTAAATGAATTAATTTTTAATTTGATTATGCCCGAGCAAAGCTGTGTGTGCTTACAAATAATTAATTTTTTATTGTTTCTAATTCTTAATTATAACGAGACACGTAGGCATTGATTAAAAAACTATAAATAAATTTTCTATTCATTTATATAACTATTATGCTGATTTAAAAATTATATTGTATACTTTTTTAAGTTTCCTTTATGATATCACTGAGACTTAGTGGGAAGTGTTTAAATTGATAATTACAGCAAAACAAAAAAAAAAAAAAACTATTTTTTTTTTATTCTGGTAATAAATACATATATCTATGTTGGTATATAATTATACAAATTAGTTTCACAATGTGTGCTGCATATATAGACGAAATTACATACATACATAAATCATCCAATATTTCCTTCATAGGTACAATAAAAACTTTTCATGAATTTCCAGTTTCTAGCGTCTTTTGTTTCCTTTTGTATTCAGTATTTTTCAGTTTTTGAAAATCATCTACATGTATAAAAGTTGTGAATTTCATTGTAGGTTGTACCAAACAACAACTGGAAGTTATTGTTGAATGTGCCGTATGTTGCTGTTAGTGATGGTTGTGTTGGTGCTGGGTATTCTTCAGCATCACATCCACATTCATCTATATCATTGATGATGATTATGCGCATACATGTCTTCAATGGATGTACTAGTACTGTGGAATATTCATCATTCAATAGCAAAACACATATGCAATGTACAAAGTAACTATGACAGCATTGTTTTTGCCATTGCTATTATAGCTGCTGCTGCTGTTGTTGTCATTGCTGTTACTGCTACTGTTGATAACGTATGGGAATCATTGTTAATAATTTCACTCACTCATTCATTCAAAACCATAGTGCGTATGTAGCAACAAAAACAACAACAGCAACAACAATAAAACAACGTCATTGTCAGCACCATTGTTCAAAGTTTTGCTACTTTACGACAATTTTTTGTTGTTTTTCTTTTCTTTTTTTTTGTAAATAGTAGGATATCCAAAAGATCCCTGTGTATATGTGATGCGAAGGTTTCTAGTATCTAAAGCATGACAGCTTGAGCATTGTTTTCGCATACGTTCGTCGTTCGTTCTTTCAAAAAACAACAAAAGTAACCAAACACATTAATTTTTGTACGCTAAGGATTTGATATTTTAATGCGTAACATTTTCTGTGGCATTTTCTTTCATACGTAATTTGATTAATGAAGCTCACTCATGAATAGAAAGGATTAAAAAATTTTCAGCAGAAAAGCAACTGGTTTTCTCTTATTATATAAAAAAAATATGAACATACACATGTCTGCATATTCATATATATTATATATATATCGCATGATAATCATTTTACGTTGGGATCAATTTGTCCTTGAAATGAAAAAAAAACGAGCTCTGTATCGGTAAATTATTTTTTATTGTAGCAGGTCAACGTTTAGGGATGACCTCTTGAAATTTATCTTCAGTAATAACAGAGTTGAACAAACTAACGGCATCATAAGCAAATTTTTGAAGAGCTCGGGCCAGTTACAAAGTCTAACAATAAATAACTTCTTCCTGAATTCAAATTTATTCTACCACGTCAAGTTTTCGAGACATATTCAGCGGAAAGTGCAAAAATTGCAGCTCTGTTCACATTTGAAGGTCAAAAAAGAATCTGTATTTGAATTCAGCAATTTCAAATTAAATAAAAAGCTCTTTTTTGATAACCTTAGTTTTATTGATGTGATAACATTTTTTTCGGGGCTGAAGTAAAATTTATAGAGGAGTAAATTGATAGAAATTAAAATCAAATGTCACGTCGAGACGTTGGTGTCGTGTAAGGTTTCATAGAATATGTAAGTTTATAAGTGTGTGTTTTTCTATATATTTTACTTTAAGCCTAAAAGTATGCAACAACTAATTTCTATATCAAAAACGGTTGTGGAATGAACTTACATATCAATGGAAATAGTGGAACATTTAAAAAATTGTTTTTATTTATTGTATTGTTTTATAGCATAGCTTATTTTGGTTTATAGTTAATTCTTTCCTAATTGAAATTGTAAAATAATATCCACATTAGCCGATATAGACGTGCAAAAAGCGTAGAAAGTGCATTGAAAAGAGAAAACGAAAAATTTAAAAAACCATGGTTGCACTTTTTGGAACATAAAAACGAAAGTTTTGTAATGAACTAACAACAATGTGTAAAGTATGTTATCACATCATGTGACGAGTGCAGAAGGGGCTCATTTTAGCTTCGACCAAAAAACTTAAAACGGTATCTAACACAATTCCAATCTTGATTTTTTTTTGTATACCTTTCCGGTCGAAAAGAATATGCTTAAGATCAAAGCTTTTGAAAATATTTTTGTACTTTTCCTATGATTTGTAAACAGTAAAAATCAAAATATTGGTACCTGCTCCAATCTGTAATTTTCAAGAACTCATGTCTCTCGTTTTCCGAAGTTTAATTTAACAATATGTACCTTTTCAGAAAGGTAATACGAAGGACTAGAATAAATTAAAATCTGAAAACAAAACCTTTCAAGGATTTAAAATCCTTTGAAGATATATGAATGTCTTAGAAAGTTCATATGTTTTTTTTGAAGTGAAACTTCTTTAGCGAAGGTAAAACAAAAATTTTGCAACGGAAATCGCATTGTTGTTGCACTCATACGAAACTAATAAGAAATGAAGTTATGCTGTTATTAATATTTAGCGAACGAGGTCATAGCGAACGGCTACATACAATCTTGCAGAGAGTCGACTTCTCGCAATTTTCTCCCGTGCTATCCTCTCATGTGTTATATAAGTGTACTACGTTATTTTTGTGCCGATAAGTGTAGAGAGTATCAACAGAAAAAAAGCTTCAGAAAATAGAAAGAGGATGAGTGCAAAAGCTTCAACAACAACGGTCGCGTGAAAAATCGCGTTTAGCATTCGAAATGAGATCGTTTTAGTAAAAGTAGAAAAGACTCAAGACTGAATTCCCAAGACACCATAAATACTTTATCTGAATGCCTATCAGGTAAATAAATAAATCAATATTTATAAATGTATTTGCAGAATTTTAATCATATTTTTTATATTTTTAAGAAATCAACAATCGAGAATCAAATTTACGTAACACAAACAATCTTCTGTGTCGAGTTATGGAAGAAATAACATAAGTATACGTTTCTTTTACTGAATAAAATTTTTTTAAAAAACCTTTTAAATGTATTAATTAAATAAATTTTAGTATTTGAGTTAAGTTCATTAAAAACCAAAAAAAAAGCTTCGTGAACGATTCGCTAATAATGTTCGTTGGCGATAAGATTCTCGAGTTCGGGATGAATTCATAAACAAAATCAAAACCGAATTCGTTAATGACGAAGCAATTCCCAAGAAAACGAGCTCGCCAATGAATCGTCAATGATATTCGTTTTCGAAACACTTTTTCGTCACAACGAATTCGTTTCGAGTTAGTAACGAATTCGTTTGGTTTGTTGGGATATTACAATCATGCAAAATAGTTTTTTCATTATATTCGAATGATTTGAACGGAAAAGAGTTGAAAAAAGAATGTCAAATAGCCAAAGAATATTTTGAATTTAAGTCGCCGAACTTTTCTCACTCTTTAATGTACTCAACAGTCATATCTTGAAATCCTTTTAAGAATTTATTTTTCATTGTTTTGTACAAATGTGTGCGATGAAAGGTCATTCTCAAAGTTAAAGTATATTAAGAACAAAAACTCAATGCATTCGCATTTTTATCGATTGAACATGAAATTTTGAAAAATGTTAACTTCAATGAAATAATTTATGGCGGGAAAGCGGCGGGGAATGGGGGAGTAAGTTTGGAGGGGAGGGAAAGGACTTTTACAATACATTAATATAAACTTTTATAGTTATTCTTAGGGATAAAAAGGAAAATATTATTTTTTTTACAATCATGTTGTATGGGAGGTGGGCGTGTTCAGGGGCCGATTTTTTTATTTTTACACCCTGGCATTGTATTAACATAAGCACTTCCTGTATCAAAATTTTGTAATTCTACGAGGACTCCTTCTATTTTTATCCAACTTTGGTTGTATGGGAGGAGGGCGTACCATTGGGCGTATTAACTTAATTATAATAACCCTAACGATGTATTGACATAAGCAACTCCCATAAATTTGTGACTCTACGGCAACTCCTTCTATTTTTTCCTCTTTTTGTATGAATTTCAACCACTGTGCAACGCACCACTTCACACAACTCGTGTCACTATCGATTTTTTGAACCCATCAGGCATTCGCCTGATCTGACTAGCCGGACATATTTCCTCTTGGGCTACTTCAAGTCAAAGGTTTACATATATCAACAAGCCGAGGACCCTAGTCGAAATTAAGGCCAACATCAGCCAGAAAGCTGCCGTCATATCGGCCGAAACATAGGCAATACGGTGGGAAATGCCGAAAAAGGTGATGTAATCGAATCTCCTTAAACGAAATTAAATGATTTTCCACTTGAACAGCGAAGTATGTCTTTTTTTATGTTTTTTTCAAATGAATAGGTGCACCTAGTATGGCCTATGAGCTTAATGTTGTTATAAGATTTTGAAAGTGACACTTTGAAGCACGTTCGCAAACTGTGAGAGATATTAAAAAAATCTACATTTGAAAAAAAATTCTAACTTCGGATCCACGATAAAAATATGTGCCCGACCTGCGTGGGATAGGCCGGTCCTTTTTTCAGTATTATTTTCTGACCATATGGTCAGTTTTGAATAGAATATGTTGGTCGATTGGAGGAAAACTCTATAGGTGAAAAACTGGCATGGGTGGACAACATTTGGGTTTTAGTAAATAGTAGTTGCTCATAAATTTTGTTTTTCATTAAAAAAAAAGTTTCCCCTTAACCAAGTAACATTTGCTATCAATTCTTTCAACCTCAATTTTTGATACTTCCGTAAAATACAATAAAAATCTATTTTTTTTGAGGAATATGGGAGTGATTTTTTATGTATTTATGTTCACTAAATACAAATGCGGCATTTAAATTTCATTGACAACTTTACTTGAGTAATTTCTCCTCTTGAGGAATCGCCATTGCAAAGAGATGGTACCGTATACAAACAGAACACAACAACAACGCCACGGCGGCCACTTCATTACACGTCCAGCTTTCAAAGTCATTGCAGCTGCATTGACTAGATCATGACCATGTCGGTCATGATTGCGATGAAGTTATCATCAATTCCTATTGGCAGCCATCTTAACTTAGTCAGTTGATTTTGCCTTTGATATTTTAAAAACCATTAAAGTTTAAATAAATACTGTGTTCAACTTTGAGTGAAACTTAAACCATTGCTTCTACTTTTTATTGCTTAATGTGTGAGTGCTTAGTTAATATTTTTCTAAATGAAACAAAAGTTAGGCATTAGAGCTAAATATAAACTTGAAGCACAAAACCTAAACCGCAGCAAAAAAACTAACAAAAAACTCAAACAAAACTGAGACTCAGAGCTTAGCATGTGGTTGCAATTTTATATTGGGCAAAATCAGCTGTACTAAGTAGATAATGCAGAAAAAAGAAGATTCCAAAATCATAAATGCAAATATAAACAGAAATTTTTGAAAGTAAAATTCAACAGCAAAGTGGCGACACAAACTCAGATGTTGTAGCTGTGGAATTGCTGCAACGAAATGAAGCCGCAGATGTTTCAAATACGAAACGAAAGAAGACGTTTATTATGCTGCTCGTACAAGCTAACAAAAAAGAAAGAAATAAAATAATAAAAGTTTAGGAAATCTCAAAGCAAAGAAAATTTTAGAGTTAGCTAGCAAAAAACAAACAAAACTAATAATTGCCATAAAAAATATATTCATATGAAGATGGGGATGCGGATGCAATGGTGGAGGTGGATGTCGGGCAGCAAATGTGCATTTTCTTGTATCTGGATATGTATATGTATGTACCTATGTATATATAGTTATACAAATGCGCATTTGGAAATTTTTTTTCGAAGGTACTTGAGTGATCAACTTTATATGCATATATAAATACACGGATGGTTATGTGTTTGTGTGCTACTGTGTGTGAGTTTTAATCCAAAATCACATACTATAGAAAAACATCTGCAAAATGCACAATGCCAAATCTGTGCTGAACTGCGATGTGATACGCTGCGGCAAGAAAGGAGAAAGTTTTTTCCTTTTCTTTTTTTATTTTATTTTAATTTTTTTTTTTTTTGTGTTTTTACCCAGGGCTTTTAATGCTGTGGCAAAAAATTTGTTTTGGCTTTGTTGTTGTTGTTAGTTAGTGTTGGTGTCGTTGCTGAGGTTGCGGTTTCAACCGGCGTGGTGTGTGTATGTTTCTGTTTCACTCCCAGCTGTGTCAAATTGTTGTTTGTTTGTCTGCTGTGAAGTTTTTCTTTTCTTTTTTTCTTATTTTATTTGTGTATGTTAATAAATTTTTAGCATCACAGAAAGAAAAAGTATTTAAGTTTTGCTGTTGTTGTTAGTTTGGTAAATTATAATAAATTAAGTTAATTAATAATAGGAAAATAGTTAAGATAAATATGGCATACGAAATTTTGAAGCTCGCAGAAGCTGCAACTATGAGTGAGTAATTAATGAGAATTAATAAAATAAATACCATATTTATTTATCACGAAAATAGAAGAAACCACTAGCGGATCCAGACACTTGCAAAGGGGGAGTTTTAATTTTTTTATTGTTTTTTTTTTTTATTCATCCCCAACGATCAAAATGTATAAGATTTCTATCTTTAAAAGCGATCCGCTATGGAAAATAATCTCTGTCTAGGTACACGACGGATCCAATGGTGAGTATGTTTTGAGAATAAACCTGTCCTGAAAAATATTGCAGTCATTGTCTCCGTTGTTTCCGAATAGAAATACTTTCTGAAATACCGAAAAAGCTTAAAACCAAAGCTGGTCGTGGCTGGGCGTAAAATTCTTGCTCTCAAAAGTACACCAAAAAATAAATTCAAGTACAAGTATTTGATGTAATCGTACTCGAATTTATTTCAGTACCATTACAATAATCATTTTGGTACCAATTTCCGTATTTACTTACATACAACAACATACAACAAAATTTTAAATTTTCCAAAGAAAATAAAGAAAAAATAAAATGGCGGCTACAAAATGGCGAGTATGCTTCTCAAAAAGTTATGAGATTTCCATATAACTCTTAATAAAAGTGTTAAGGAGACATTCCAGTTTAAAATTTGAAAAACATCGATATTGTTTTTTAGATTTTTAGGTTCCATCTAGTTTCAAAAATACTCTTGTACTGATTTTTTACAAATTAATATCTTAAGAATTTGTATGCTTAACTTTAATGGTCTTAAAATCATTTATGCAGACAGTCTCACCCTGTCTGTTTCTATTTCTGATTGTTCATAAAATAAAATGCATACGCGTCGCTGCTATCGAGAAAAGAAAAGCAATGTTTGCTTGAAGAAAAGTCGGTCAACGTAAGTATTAAAATGAGGAATTTGTTATTAATTGAATTTGGTTACTGTCCTCAGCTCTCACAGTCCTCTAAATATGGAAACTGATCAACATTGTCTACCGACGAAGAAAAAAAAAGTAAAATGAACATACAAAACCGGAGAAAAAGTTTATGGACGTTTATGTCACTATATTACATTGAAACTACTAGGTAATAAAAGTATAAAAACTCTACTGATTTGTATTGTTTTTGACTGCTCTCCAACGTCTAATGTACTGATTTCGCGGTTCAAAAATCTGGCTACCCTAATTGGTGTACTAAAAAAGAGACCTAACGTCCAAAAACAAGTTTTCGAGAAAACAGCTGTTAAGGTAGAAAAGAGTAGCGGATTAGAAACCTGACATAAGATTTTTAAATTCAAAATGGTAGATCCAATATGGCGGAAGAATTTTTAAATATTGATCGGATTCGCTTCAAACTTATTACTCGGGGGTTTCTGGGGAATGGTGGATCCAATATGACCGACTATTTTTCAAGTTCATCGAATTCGTTGGAAACTCGTTACTCGGGGATTTTTAGGGTCGCTAATTACAAATCTGACAATAAACTCATAATCATTGACCCCGAAAATTCCCTAGTAACGAGTTTCAAGCGGATCCGATTAATTTTTTAGAAGCCTTCCGCTATAGTGGGTCCACGATTTTGCATTTTCGAAATCTGATGCTAGATTCGTAATCAGCGACCCCGAAAATACCCGAGTAACAAGTGTTAAGTTAATCAGATAAGTTTTTAAAAAATCTTTCGCCATATTGGATTCGCCATTTTGAATTTTGAAAAACTGACATCTGATCTGTTATCCGCATACTTTTTCCTATGAAAATCTCCACGAAAAACACATAGCTCAACCGAACGGAAGGAGCGGAGAACGAACGGAAGGAGCACGCACAGCGAAAAAAGCCCAATCAGAGCATGTATAGAAGTTGACAGAACTTAAAGACCTTCAGTATGTACCAGAAATCGCTGATTAAAAGTTATCTACATAAAAAATAATAATTTTTGCAATTTTTTAAAAAAGACTTTAAATGCGTTTTTCTCCAAACAATGTTTTTTTTTTTGAACTGGTAGGACTGATATTTCGAGTTCTACTGAAATGTTTGTCATCATCATGGCTGTAAGTTTAACCTAAAAAATTGGAACATTCCTTCCCCCCTTATTTTGTAAAAGAGTAATTCCAAGTAAACATATGTGTTTTTTTTTTCTTTTTTTGAGAAAAAATGCCCTAAAAAAAGCTAAAGGAGAAAATTTCACTTTTTCGTGGTTAAACTTATAAAAAAATGTCTAACAAACAAAACCTCTTCTAGTCTATATCTTTATCTTTATTAGGAAGCTCGGAATCCATCCTACCACCAAAAATAGCCCTTTTTGGATATGGCCTCTACCGCCGCCATGTTGGATTAAAAGTTGTTGTTATTCTTTAATATTATACTTATAACATCTCTTACCAATTTTGTAATAAAATATCATAGATTAGGTTAGGTTAGGTTGGAGTGGCAGCTTTCTGCTTGAAAGCACACTTAAGCACATTTAGGCTCATTGTGATACCACAGTACGGCGCGACTCCCCCATTTACGGAGTGGAGAACCATGAGGATTCCATAATGAATCTGGCTATGTCCTTAATATTTACGGATGATAGCTCGGACAGACTAGTGAAGAAAGGTGGGCCCAGGAGTTTTAGTCTCCTCCTGGCCAGGGATGGGCATTCGCACATGAAATGGAGGACTGTTTCTTCCTCCTCCTTAGAGCTGCAGCCCCGACAGAAGTCATTGAATGGCAGTCCTAGTCGTGCAGCATGTCTCCCCATTATGAAGTGTCCCGTGAGCACCGAAGTCGTAATGCTGATGGAGTTTCTGCTAAGGTTGAGTAGCTGTCTAGTTCGTCTATTGTCCATAGTGGTCCATGTTAGCCTGGTAATACCACAGGTATGCTCCGCTACCCAGGATCTTTTTACTTTCTCAAGGTAGTTTTGCTTAATGGCTAATTTAATAGACGTAAGAGGGACACCAATTGTGCAGGAAGGTGATATATCTGTAAGCTGCGAGCCCTGTTTTGCTAACTCGTCGGCATTGCAGTTACCTGAAATATCCATATGTCCAGGCACCCAATATAGGTGGACCTGAGAGCGACTCGACAAAATGTTGAGTGAAGATCGGCAGTCGAGAACAAGCTTTGATGTAGTGAAAACACCGGCAAGGTACTTGATTGCTGCTTGGCTGTCCGTGTAGATGCGGATATTCGTATCGAATGAATCGTTGCGAATAAGCCACTTGGACGCTTGATAGATAGCCATTACTTCCGCCTGAAAGACGCTGCAATGGTCAGGAAGTCAGAAAGAGAGTCTGAGATCTAACTTACTAGAGAAGATGCCACAGCCGACTCTTTCCTCCAATTTGGATCCATCTGTATAGATGCCAATTGAATTGTCAGTGACCACCTCGTCATTAACCCATTCCTCTCTACTGGGGATATGGGTGAAGAACGTGTGGTTTAAATTAGGGGTAGAGCAACTGTAGTCTACGTTGGTTGGAACGGACATATCGTGGATTAGAATCTTAGCATGGCCAAGGTTCGACAGGGTCTAGCGAATTAGGGCACTGAGTCTGGCAGCAGAGCACTTAGCTTGTTGCTTAGCCAGAAGTGAAGTTGGCAACCAATGAAGGATTGCGAAAAGAGCTTTTGTGGAGGTAGTACGGAGAGCCCCAGTAATCAATATGGCTGCCGTTCTTCTAACCTTATTCGGTGGTTTAAGGTTGACCGCCTTTGCAGTAGCTGGCCACCAGAAGACGGATCCATAAAGAAGATTGGGTTCGACCAGAATACTTCGACGAGGTTGAAGACCCCATCTTGTTCCTAATGCCCTCTTACAGCAGTAAGAGAGTGCAAGAGGCTTAAAATATCATAGTTTTTAAAAAAAAATGTTCTCATGAGGCTAATTGGGCTATTTTTCAATTTTCACGAATTGCCATAATGCCCTAAAAGCAAAAAGAAACTTACCGTTCCGGAGAAAATTGTCCGCCCAGTTTTGAAAAAGTAGGCTTTAAAAAAAATGCATTAATTGATCCATATAGCGATTTCAGAAGCGTTCCATAATGAACAATTTCATAATTTGCACCTCCCGTTTATAATGATTTTCTGAAAAATGTCCTCTAATTCGCGCCCTCTTTCCATGTCTTCCCAAGATATTCTTATTAAAATTTTATTGTGTTAATCTAAATGGCGTAGATTTCACAAATATTGTTTTGTATATTAAATGATTCAGATTCAAAATATTTTGATAGTAGATTTTCATGGTTCGCAGCAGTCGCTCAATTCGCTTTTCGATAATTCGCTGTGCCATAAATACCTTCAAATGTACGCATGCAAACGCTTTGTCACAAACACAGCCTAAAAATAATGCTGTGTTCATGCTTAGCCCTAAGTGCGCATTTAGAACATTTAGCTCTAAATGCTATTTCATTTAAGCATTTAGGCGAATGCAACACTGTTTCGAACATATTTTACTGCCATCTCTGTTTTCAATACAAAGCATACCGAAGGGAAATTTGAACCTTATGAAGGCAACACTTTTTTCTCTATGTAAATAGCAACATTATTAAACAGAAAAAATCAAACTTATTTATTATAAAATCCATTATTTACTTTAAAAAAAAAAAACTAAAGAAAAATTAATTTTATTCATTTCTATAATTTTAATAGATTGTTTATTATATTAAATGCAGTTTGCGGTGCTTTTAAAATTTAGGTTAATTCTATTCAATGTTTATTTATAGTTTGAAGTAGAATAAATATTGACAATATGTAATGTAATATGCCGTAATAATTAGCAAAAATTTGCGCTAACTGTAAGATTTCTAAATTTTTAACAAATATTTCGTAAAAAAGCTCCAATTTCAATTTAAAAAGAGACTCACCTGTTGTCTCATAACAACAAAAAGCATATGTTTACTAAATGCTAGCATGAACACTCTTCGAAAAATCATAGTTTGAAAAACCTAAATGCGCATTTTAAGCTAAGCATGAACACAGCATAAGATTGTCTTTTTGAAGATAGCTATTCTGCAGCCGATTCCTTATTACCCTACATGTTACCATTTTAGCCAGTAGTTCAGTTTAAAATACATATGTAATTAGCCAGTGTGGCTTTTTTAAGGATTTCAGCACTAAGTAGCAGCCATTTCCGGGTTATTGTGTAGCTCGTGCCTGGCCAGACTAACTGGCATGCCCTTTTCGATTTCAGGTTCTAAGCAGGCGCTTTCAGAAACAGGCTCTACTTGTACTAGCCAATTTAGATATGCGTAATTCTCTCAATATATTTAAATACATATTTGGAGAATATATGGTTCTCTATGGCTATGCAAGCCGAACTGAAATTCATCCTAATCCCATTTGGGTGATTAAACATTTTTTAAACTTTGAACGATTGATCATAATGAATGATTGTCCAAAATTTGAAGAATGACCTATCGACCAAAAATTGTCGGGCTATTTTTTAAGTTTGTTTTTGGGTTTTTCTTCAGCCGCCCATAATTTCAGGTGATTGTTCATTCTTGTCTTTTTCACTTTTGTGTGATTGTTCACTTCAGATTTGGGCGGTTTTGTCATTTTTTTGAGCTTCTGTTCATAGTGAACAAAGTTTTTTTCGGGTGATTATTTGCATAACCGTTCGAGCATGGTATATACTCAAGTTTTATTTATAGAAATACAACTCACCAAATCTTAGAAATGTTTAGTTTATTTGAAAATGCTTCTTACCTGTAAATAAAAGAAGAAAAACTATTTTTAAATATTTGAAATAAATTCTAAAAGAATTGGGCAATTCACAAGGTGTCTTATTTGGTGTCATATCCTTTCGTTTGTCATAAATTCTCTCATTTTTCAGACAAAATTATACGGCATTGTTATTGTACGAAAGCATATGACAGCTGGTGAATCGGTCAAATAAATATTTGAATATTAAATCATATTTAGCAGTAGCTTAAATTGAATCCGTCAGTGAATTTACTTGTATAGGTACCTACTTAGCAGCATTTAAAGTGATTGTTCTTATAACTTTGTTCGAGAACTTTGTTTCGCAGAAAAACACTCAGGTCTGCAGCCGAATTCGGAGACTCCCTAATGCTTAATTTCGAAATATATTAACTACGAGACGTGAGACTCAGAATTGCATTTTAGTTAAATCTTTAAAAAATTTTAAGTTTTGTTTTTGTATTCGTCACTATACAAAAACAATACACAAGAAACGCAAATTGTCATGGCGATTTGCGTTTTACATAATAAGGCCCTAAGCTTTAGCTACGAGAAACTTGAAGTTGGGCTGCAGGTTTCTCTAATCTAAAGAAAATCTCTTAATACGAACGCATCTTCTACTTTAGCAATATCAATTTCAAACTAACATGCAACCAACATTTTACCAAACCAAGTTAGAACGTGTATCCCGTTACAGTCAGCGCTTTAACATTTACTTGAATGTATTTCTTCTGCTTCTTCTTTTTCTTCTTCTTTGGGTTCTTCTTCACTTCTTCAACATCGTTATCGTCATCAGCAACATCATCTCTGTTAGCGATTCTAATCATGCGCAGTGTCGGTTGATCTTGTTGGCGATCTTGCTGCTGTTGTTGTACGTTACTCGTTTGCTGGCTGTCTGTCTACAAGTAAGAGGTACCCTACTTCTACTTCTTTCTACCAGTTATTGCAATATCTAAGCATCAAGTCATAGTTGTTTGTGTTGTGTTAAGCGTTAGTTTTTTTTTTTTTTTTGTACCAAAGTGAATTTAATCACGAAACGAACGAAAAATGCATGAAAATACATTTGCAATGGCAATAGAGTATACGGTAATAGGTAATAGGATAAACTAACTGTTTATGTACAATATACATACATACTTACAAGTATCTGAAGAAAAAAAATAAACAAGTTTAACAACTACGAACATTTTTGACAGACTATATATAGTTAGTCAGTGTTAGACAATTTCATACTTAAACGTCTTTCAAGGTTTAATAAAAAGAAATCTTTATATGCATTTGTGGTATTAACTTTTAAGTGTGTAGACGGAACTTCCTTTATACCTGTATGAAGTGCTAAATTTTAATGCCGACTTAAGCAATTAATTTATAAATATGTTCTATAAATTTGTTATTTGCTAAAGTTCTTTTAATTATTTCAAGTTTTGCTTTTCAGCACACACTCACGCTTCTGTGCCATAAATTACATATAATAAATTTGATATGCCTGAACTCACACGCATTTTGAGATTTGATTTTTTTTCTTTCTGGTCTTATTTTTATAATTTTTTCTTCACTAACTTTTTTTTTGGTTTTCTTTGTAAACACTTTTGACGGCCATTAGAGACATCTTATTTATTTTGCTACCAATGCGTAGACAGTGGCGGCACCTGATTTCAACATTATGATGCAGTCGAAAAAAATCTTCAATTGAAGGACAAGGAATGCTTAATTTTACGCTCGGCATTATTGTATCGATCAAAACGTTTGATACATTATAAAAAAAAAAATATTTCTTACCACATAATACCGAGTTCAGAATTTGTCAGTTTTTTCGGCATTTTCCTAAGTATTTGCCAATGTTTCTGCCGATAAGGTGACTACTTCCTGGCGGATGTTGGGCTTAAGTTCGTCTAAGGTCCTTGACTTGTTGATATAAACCTTTGATTTCAATTAGCCCAAAAGGAAAAAGTCTGGCGGTGTCAAACCTGGCGAACGCGGAGGCTGGCCAAAATCACCATTTTTTGATATCAATTGTGACACGAGTTGTGTGAGGTGGTGCGCCGTCCTGTTGAAACCAGAAGTGCTACATACTATTTACATAAACAATCGGATTCAAAACATTAAAATAACTTCTATATGGGAAAATTGAGAAGTTACTTTGAATGTACAACTGAACAATTGCAGCGCGTTCGATTGGTGTGTACTTCTCCATCGCAAAAATCTCCTAAGACTGACGCTTCAAACACGTGCTGTCATTAGTCGATTTGACGTTTCATGTTAAAGTTATAGTATTGTCTGATGACCTCGATAGTCTAGTGGGTAGTGCTAGATGTTTGAGTTCGATTCCCGTCATCGTCTGGTGGCTAATTTTCATAACCTTCTTATGTTCACTATCAATATAAAGTATATGAAAATTATAAGGAAGTGTACAAGTACACACCTTGGTTGGTAATGGCAAAACCACCAAGTCGATAAAATTGCCACACCGCCGTTCGAAATAGGCGTTAAACTGTAGGTCCAACTATGTGGTATAACAATGGGCCGTTCAGTCCTAAGTGTGTCTCTCGACAGCCACTCCAATCTAACCTAACCTATTGTATTGTCAGATGGATCCACCTAATATGGCCAACACTGTATTTGGAATCAAGATATGAAACGAACTTTTATCGGTCATAATGCAGGGTTAAGCAGAAAAAAAGAGAATTTCTCATTATCCGCTCCCTGATTATGCGGTACCAAAGCAGGCATTGCCTTGTACCGTCACTGCTCAAAGATAGATACGATTACCATAAAATACAAAACAAGCAGTAGCAGCAAAAAAAAAACAAGTTTTGAAATGTTCAAAATACTCAAGCAGAACTGCCCAATTTTGTTTCCATGCGAGTGCGTTTTAAACTTTATGCATTCGCGTTGCAGACAAACGCACAAACTTTTCATGGACGACGCCTTCCACTTTTTATTTATTTTCTTCTTCTTTCGTTTTAGTTTTCTGTTTTAGTTTCCTCACAGAAAAATTAATACACTGTACAACAATAACATAAAACCAAATCTTTAAAAACTAAAATCTAAGGCATCAGAAGCATCACAAGACACTTATGCATTTTTAAAACCATATTGATTTTCGATTGAACGCAACTTTTTAAATTTTTTGTGGTGCAGAGGGCTTCATAGCCTAAAAGTCACCCCCTTTGAGCTTTTAAACTGTATAGACTAGCATACGGGGCTGCCAATCCAAAACCTTAGGAAGCACAACTAATATCCATCTGAGTCAGTAGAATAAATCTAACACAAAGGTTAGATTGGTTTGAATTTTCTAGAACCTTTTAATTAGTGTGAGGTATTATACTCCAACATGAACTATATGACATCGTTGACAGGAAAGCTTCTGATAATGTTGGAACATTTGATTTCAAATAGTTTCGTTATCGTTTTTCTACTCAAAATTATTAAAATATGTATGCCATTATATTCATAGTCGTGATGTTTGTTGTTTATCGTTGCAGCACAGTGTGAGTCATAAATATTTTAGAAAAGTTTAATAGAAGAAGAAAAAAAAAACGCATTTTAAAGCATGAACACATGCAAAATAAGTAACGAAAAAGACTACATACTACGAAACGAAATGCAAAGACAACAACAACAACAGCACACCCGTTTTTCTTCTGTACGTCTATGCCATATGGTATGTAGTTTTTGTTGGTTCAAACCACAAGTACAATAAATAACTGTATGTGCTTGTCCGTGTATATATGACCCTGCATTTTACAGTTCAGTAAGCAATCAAATTGTGCAATTTACTACAAAACTTCATCCTCGCGATGTGCGTGAATTATGACTACTGGCAATGATAACTTCTACCATCGACGCCACCGATACCACCACCTCCGTCGTCACCGTCGCCGTCGCCAACACCACCACTGTCACCGCTGCCGCCGTCAATCAATTGTTAATGATATTTTGTTGTTTTTTTATTTTGTTATTTTTATGTAAATTGTTAAAGTTTTTCAATTATTAAATATTTTTTTCTCTATTGTCTGAGTGGCATCTTTGTGCTGTGACCTTTTGACCATAATTTGTTTTCTTTGGTTTTCGCGGTTCGTTGTTTTCTTGCCTTTTGTTTGCCAGTAATGTTTAACTGACCGTCAAATTTGTTGGTTTGAAAATGAAAAAGGACATATGACAATGACTTCAACCTTGAGAATTAACAAAACAACAACAAAAATAAATAAAAATATTACATATAGTACATCCGTTGATGAGGAAAAACTAATGTGTTGTTTGCTTTTAACACCAAATTTTATAATCATTAAAATTAGTAATTAATTTTGAACAAACATTTAATATTTATACAGAATGTTGAATTTTAGTTGAATAACGAACTTAATTACTGAACATTGGCCATCAGAGCTATAGCTAAATAATATTTGAAATGCGTTTTAGAGCTAAATATAACAATTCAAACACTTCAAATGCTATTCTACATATTAAGTTCTTAAATTATTTCAAACTATAGTAATTGAGAACGTTGAAAAAGTGTATAGACCGGGGACCAAATAGTCTCAAATCTCTGGATAAGGGCACTCACACAGAGTTGTTAAGTTGTCGGTGTTCATTCGCAACGTTTTCGAAGCATCGAAACTGCAAATTTCGAAAACGCAAATGAGCACACACAACTACGGGGGGCACTATTTAAGTTTTGGCTGTGGCAACACTGAGTGTTGTCAGGTGCAATCTGACGTTTCAATCGTAAAGTTTGACATTTTTTAGCATATACGTACTCAGAACGTTCTGTCATGCAAGCTTCATTTGTGTTGCTTACATTGAGTTGAAAAATTTATCTGGGGGAAAAAATGGAATTAAATCGTGAAAATTTCCGTGCGTTTATTTATCATGACTTTTAGCATGGATAACTGTTTTTCGCTGCTATAGAGAATTCAATTTGTGCCGTCTTTCGCTCCCCGACGAACTCTGTGAAGGTCGTCCACAATCAGCTGTTGTGCCAGAAAACATCGATGCTGTGCGAAAACTGATAAAGCAAGAAGCAAGATTAAAGCAGCCTTAGGCATTAGTTCCACAAGCATACATAAGATATTGCATAATCATTTGGACGTGAAAAAGATTTGCAATCAACTTTATGGGTGTTCCAAAGTGAGCCAAATCCAACAAAAGTTGTTCGCGCTCGAAGCATTGCGAAGCAAATGGTCGCTTGTTTCTTCCGAGAAACTGGTCATGTGGCCACGATACTACTTGAGCAACGTAGAACGCTAGCATCTGAATGGTACACAATCAGAAGCATTTGCTGAATTGAGGAAAAAATACAAACGTCGTCGAATCATTCTTCATCACGACAATGCTAGCACATCTCGTCAAATAACCGAATTTTTGAACACTCAAAACGTCGAATTGATGAATCATCCGCCGCACAGTCCTAATTTGGCACCCAATGATTTCTTTTTGTTCTCGTACATCAAAAATAAACTGCTTGAACAACGGTTTGCCACGCCCGAAGAAGCTGTTGATGCGTTTAAAGCCCATGTTTGGAGGTGCGTCAAGAGGAATGGAAAAACTGTTTTGATAATTGTTTTAAACGAATGCAAAAGTGTATAAATCTTCATGGAGTTTATTTTGAAAAACAATAAACCCGTTTTCAAATATTAACGGGTTCAAGTCTTTGTAAAGAGAATTTTAAGTGACAAACCTAAGAGCACGAATAAAAAATATCAAAAACGTACATAAAATACAACATTGTTTCATTTTGACAATAGAAAAACTGTTATTATTAATTTGCTAGAGTTCGAAAAATTGTTCTACCTTAATTGTTTGAAGGTTCACAAGTGATCATAGCAACTCTAGTGACAAAGTCGGTGTAGAAAGAGCCTTTTCTGGAGTAAAGATTATATTTTTTTCGAAAAAAAATATCATTTAAAACACATACCATTAATATATAAATATTCTTCAGTTATCGCTAAAACTTTTGATATGTGGTATTTGACAGCAAAAGCTGGCCATAATTTTTTTTTAGTCAAAATCGAATTTTAGCGTCCCGAGATGTTACCTTTGTAAAATGGATGAAATCGGCTCGAAGCCACGCCCAGCTAAAATATTGAAGTAAATTAAGTGAAACTAAACACACTTATTTATATTGTCATACAAAACATTTAGTATAAAAATTAACTAAATCCCTCAGTAACCACGCCCACTTACTATATATGTCAAATTTTTAAAGCGTGATATCAGGAAAAATACTGAAGTAAGTTCAATACAATTCGACACACTTCTTTATATTAGCATAGGTAATATTTGGTATTGAAATCAACCAAATTGCTCGGTAACCACGCCTACCCCCCATATAAGTAACATTTTCAAAGCGTGATTTCACGCAAAATATATAAAAAAAACATTTAGTATGAAAATCAACCAAATCCCGCGGTTAGCGTGCCCACCTATGTTTGAAATACAGAGTGTAGAGTATAACAATAAAGTCGAAAGCAAAAGATAAAAACAAAGCAGAGCATTAACATTAGCAATAATAACATAACATGGTCAAATATGGAATCAAAACTGGAATTCACTTAGAATAACTTGGTTATTTTCCGGAGGGGAAAAAAAGGCACTTCAAAATTTTGCAAACCAATTGATGATAGTCTACTTCAAGGGTAGATAATGAAAATATAACTAGGACTCACGAAAGAATCCACTTTAACTGCATATATATGGAAGAAAATCTCAATTTTTAAACATATTTTGAAATAAATCTTAAAAATAATCGTGGCGGATTCCGAAACGGCCGTCAGATTTACCCCCCTCTGTATACACTGATACAGATATACGTTCTTTAAGCCTGTTACACATTATTTAATGAAGCACATACATGGAACAGTAGTCAAGACTTTGAAAAATAAACAACTAGATTTAATTTTCATAGTCTACAAAAAACATAATAATTCAAAAAAATGTTACACCATTAGTATTTAAAATACCTGAAGTTAAAGGTTCCATCATCAAAAAATTATTCAAAAAGCTCTGTTTTTCTAAAATTGCTCTTTAAAGCACTGAAAAATTTTGTTTTACAATTGCAAAGCAACCAACAACAAAAATTCCGCAATTTTGAGAGCTCATAACTAAGATACTAAAGGAGATAGGACAATAATTTTGCTAGTGAAGCAGAATTTTATAATCTTTTATCCGATACCCAAAAGTTCTATGTACATCACAATCCATTTTTTTAATTTTTGCCAGAAAATCGAGTGCAATACCCCAGTATGCGTCGGTGTCGTATGAGGTTTCAGAGTATATGTAAGTTTATAAATTTGTGTTTTATTATATATTTTATTTTAAGCTCAAAAGTATGCAACACATAATTACTATATCAAAAACGGTTGTGGTATATACTTACATATCAATGGAATAGTGGAACATATCAAAAATTGTTTTTATTTATTGTACTGTTTTATTGTATGGTTTATTTTAGCATATATTTCATTCTTTCCTAATTAAAATTTTAAAATATGTAATACCAATGTTAGGCAATGTAGTCGTGAAAGCCACTAAAAATTTCTAAAACTCGATAACAGCAAAAAACTATTGCAATTTAAAAAAAAAACTCAAAATATTCTTAAAATCGGTAGAAATTTTTATAAATAGCTAAAAATTCAAATTAGTTATAGATCCTCACTTTTTTGTACTCATTTAGGGTTTAAAAAAGATGAAAAGTTTGCATTGCTTTCCATGTGAAAAAGGTAGGAGCTGAAAATGTCTAAAGCAGTTCCGAACTCCAACTATATACAAAAGATTCACATGAATCGTATAAAAACCAATCAAAGAATCTCAGGCAGGATATGATTTTAATTAAAGTTAGTTTCTTTGTGTCAAAACTAAATAAAATAGGGAACTTTTTCCTAACTTTTTGAAGTAAAAAAAGTAGCAAGTATATTATTGTAGATATATTAGATAAAGTGGCAACTAATATTAAAAACAAAAAGAAAAAAACGTTATAACAAAAAGTGTATAAAGTGCTTAGTATTTGTAATAATATTTTCATTTGACCGGAATCTTCTAGAGCAACTGATTTTTTTTGTTTACACCACTCATTTCTGCATTTTTTGCCGGTTATTTGTCTACGAAGAGTTTATAGAACACAAACGCAGTTTTCTATGTAAAAAGCACAAATGCACACATACACACACACAGATGCATTCTATCACATTTATTGTAAAAAAGTAGATTCTGGCCAAGTCGTATCAAGTTTGTTTGTTTGTTTACTTGTGTCTGACGTTGTCGTCGTTGGCCAACATCGTCATCAGCATCATTGGCTTTATCGACTGTTTGGTCTTTTTAATTTTTTTCCTATTTTTTGTTCAATGTATGTTTAGATTTCTAAAGAGCTTGAGATACTTTGGTGTGGTTTGTTTGGTTTTTTTTTTGGAGAGGAAAATAAAAATCTTAAAAAATAAATAAAAATGAAACCAAAGTAAAAGATGAAAAAAATAAAATAAGAAAAAACTAACAACATCTACAACAACTCTACTAAGCAAAACTGGAAAGTTGTTTGGTTAGTTTCTTTTCCATAGATACACAGACTTACACTCATGTGGTGTAGGTATATAATTTTTTGCTTCACTATGTTTCAAGTGCTGATATTTCTGTTTCTTTTTTTTTTATTTGGGAGTGAAGGCAGTTAAAATTAGTTTATTATGAAAGAAAACAAAAGAAACAGCAACAACGTTTGATTGAATATGAGAGTAACAGCAGCAACAGCAAAATATTGCTGCAGTTTAGTAGCAAGTCCGGGTACATTCAAAATTTCTATACGTAGTCTCAGAAAAAACTTAAATCGCTTCAATGAAATGGGGTAACTTACACTAATGGCTTGAAATTTTGATCTGTAATTGATATTGAAACGTTTGTGTATGAGTAACATTTGATAGAGATAGAGATAAAGATAGAGATAGAGAGAGAGAATAATTCTAAGTGTGTCACACAGTGGCAATGTTGGCGGCGTGATAGCAATAAAGCTACAATTGACCGTACACCACACAAAGAAACTGAATGGGAAACTTGACTGTTTCAAACACCCGCTTTCGCACGCTGCTCCTCTGTCTCACTCTATCTCTCTCTCTCTCTCTCTCTCTCTTCATCTGCATGCCCACTCTTCTTATTAGCAACAACACAAAATGTGGTCTTTGCGCCTGCGCTGTTGAATTGCTTGTATATATTTTTTGTTGTTGTTTTTTTTATTTTTTGCTTTGGTTTTTTAACCTGAAATTCGACTCTATGTACTACAACTCGCTATAGTTGCGCGAGCGTTCTTTGACTTGTGGTTTAAGTTGCTCATTTTGTTGTTGTGTTTGTTGCTGCTGCTATATTTTATGTGATTTTGACTTGGTCGATTGGTGAAATCTGGTTTTTCTTTTGCATGTTGCTGTTTTTTTTTTTTAGTTTTTTTTTCATTGATTTGCATTTTACGTTGAATCATCAACTTTGTTGTTCGGCATGTATAGATATTTTTGCATACAATTTTCAAGCTTGTTTTGCATTTAAAAGTGTATAATTTTTCTTATCAGGTTTTTATGCAAGCTGTTTGTATTTTTACATATAAATTTTTTTTATCTTTAGTTTTATTAATAAATGCACTTATAGGTCTTTGGTCTTTTAATTTTGAAGTTGACACTTTGGGCCGGTTTTTATGTGATTATTTATTGAGCACACACGCTTTGCTTTGAATGTCAATCTTCATTATCGCTACGCATACTCCAGCATACACAAACAAAACAAAAAACATGTTGAGCTGATAATGTTGCCTAGGTTACTGTAACACCGGTTAATTTGAATTAAATTACATTTGATCTTTAAACGTTTTCGAGATCAAAAGTGAATATTTATGAAGCACGCGAAATATTCAGCGAGATAATAGTTATGTAGTTTCATTTGTAACAAGATTGAATATGTGGAAAGTCTCAGAAAAATCAGAGCCATCCATAATATCTCAGGTCAGGCATTACTGTTTTATGTATGCATTCCGGACGTAGAAGAACCGAAAGATTTAATTAGGTAAGACTAAATAAGTTTAAATCTTCCTGCGCACGGTAAAGAAGGATCTATTTTGATACATGATCTCCATAACTGGCAGGGGAATACAATTTTTAGGTGCAACAGGTAAGTTTCTTTAATAAAATTTGAATTAGATAGTTTTGAGTTTAACCCTCCAGCAATAAAAAAAAAATAAAATGAATTGCAGCACTCGCGATCGCTCATGTGTAAACTTCAGTGTTTAACTGCGTATATACTTTTAACTGATATTTATTTTCTTGTTTCATTTAGTTATTTATTTACTTAGTCTATGAGTATAAAGTTCTTACAAACTAATTAAAACAGTTTTTATTATTAAAAAATAACCCTAAA
This sequence comes from Toxonevra muliebris, assembly GCA_963691655.1. NCBI lineage: Eukaryota > Metazoa > Arthropoda > Insecta > Diptera > Pallopteridae > Toxonevra > Toxonevra muliebris. The sequence goes on along the minus strand of OY829328.1, from coordinate 41,077,708 downwards.
AGTGTGCAGTGTTTTTATTATTTTGATATTTTTTAATAGGTGTATAAATATGAAATGCGGAAAAAAAGCTTTTATTTAATTAACAAAGTGATAATAAACAAAATTAACAAATATAATCAAAATATTGGCCACCGTTAGCTATGACTTTTCACCATGTTTCTGGCAATTGGTGGTTCCGTCGCAGTACGACTTCTCATGTTTTTGACGCTAACCATTCACCAAGCCTATTTTCCACTTCTTCGTACGAATTGAAGTGATGTTTCTAAAGTCCGTGCTGCAGCAATCGAAACAAGTAGTAGTTGGAAGGAGCCAAGTTTGGCAAATACAGCGGGTGGGGCAAAACGTCTCATTTGGTGTTTTCCAAATAGTTTTTAACACAATGTGCGACATAGGGCAGAGCATTTTTTTTTTTGAAAACTAATTTTATCGTGTTTTTGAGCATATTCTGGTCGTTTTTTGTTATGGTCCATAAGCCCCTACCAATAATTTTATCGCAAAACTTCTCTTTCTGGAACCAAATTCAAGTGAAAAAAAAAATATTTTGTTTCTACAATCGCAACCTATGACATATTGAATCTTATTGACAAATGTCTACTCTTCACAACGCCATATTTATTATTCTCGACACAAACCATACTAGCTATGCCATCTGTTAGTCACCAAGGGATAATTTATTGAAAAGATTTCGATGTAAGGCGGAATATAAACCTAAAATTGTTAAAAGGAAAAATTGTTGAAGCTTGAGGTCTTAAGAATTTCTGATGAAAATTTCAAGAAAAAATTCGGAAAAATAACGGCTGCTTGCTGCCACCGAGCAGCCGTATCAGACAATTAGAACAAGTCATTGCTCAAATTTAAAACGCGTTTTACTCGAAACCATGGAACCACTGAACCGATTGACTTGAAAATTGTTGCGGTTGTATCCAGTATGTCCGTTAGACTTTTTGTTTAGTGACTTATATTTTGTTTTAGTTTGCCTAAAAATCGCTACATTCAGTTCAAACGCTCGCCATTTTGTTAAATAATCTTTATAAAATGAGAGTGGTCACCGCGAAGGACCTTCTTTTTTTTGTGGCAGTTGAAAGAGGCCGCGAATACTCGAAGAGTATATTCTCAAAAGTGAGTGATTTTTTTGAAAAAAAAATTTGACAATTCGTTTGCAAAAATTGCCTTCTTTCGCGCTTCCATATGTATATTCCCCCTTAAGTAATTTTGATCTTAAGTGACCCCAGTTCTTTTCGACGGAAAATAGTTGCTTCGATCGTTGCTTATGGTTATTTCTAACGATTAATTTTGCATAAAGATATTGGATATTTTTTCTTAAAAACACTGTGATATAATTCGTAACGGTTTATCCAGTATGGTAAAATATAAGAGAAGTACTTCATATGACACTTTTCTCCCTTGTCATGAAAAACAACTTTCTCCCAGCCATGAAATATGTAGAAGTTAAAATAAAAACGAAAGTTATGCTATAAACCCGGCTTAAACCAAAATTATAGGATTTTGCCTTCTATAGTAGGAATCTCAGAAAATCTGAGCACAGCAATTGAATCATCGACCTCGAATTACCATTAAAAAGTCATTCATTTGCCATTGGTTTTGAAGGTGGGAAATTGTTACATTGTGAATTTGTCTTTTTCGTTTTAACTTAAATCGATGAGGTATTTTGGATTCATGAGATTTAGCTATACTCTATAACTTAGTAATATCTGGTAGCAAATCAAAAGTCGTATTATTAGAAGTGGTCACCATGACGTAATAGTTGTGTGTTGCACTACTATGGAGAATGTACGGGTTCCATACTCGGCCCGGTCAAAAAATCCAAAAACAAAAAAAGAAAAAATTTTTCTAATTGGCGTCACCTCTTGGCTATACTTCTAGGAGTAAAAATTACATAAGAGAAGTTTTTAACTTTATCTAGAAGTAGTAATGTCTTCAAGAATAAAAAATAACCTCATCTTTGTACTTTTATTTTCAGTTTTCTATATGATGTTACCAAGCAAAACTTTATAGTAAGCTTCTACAAATCGTAAACCAAATCGGTTATGAACATATATATACCATGAATATAACGTGCCAGTCAATGAAATAGCAGTGCCAGATGAAAATTGTTACTTACGACGCAAAAAATATTTCTTAGCCGTATATTTATACAGTGTTTAAATATAGTAATAGCTTGAAGTCTTTTATACTTTTAACAAAATCAATTTGTATCTGAAAGGTTATAAAAAAATTACAAAAAATAAAAGACTCCTATAACTAATGATTTGACCGGTCAAAAAAATAGCATAGTGCATAGTACAAAACTAGGGATAGGGACAATATTTTAGAAATAACTTTCATAATTGCTAATTTTGACTATACCAGCGACACATTCGCGGAACATATAGTCAACTAACATTCCGCATCTCCAAAGAGGTCGTTTTCTGTGTATTTAATCCAGTTCAAGTTTTTAGATTGAAGAGGCTACTTTAGGACAATTTACTTTTATTTTGAGGCTCATTATCCTGGTAGGATATCCTAGTTAGGGACATATACAACTCAGTGTGCGGCAACTGTAGCTATTACGTCGATGTACATTTTGATATCCATATTAAACTTGATCAAAATATATTGACTCTGTTAACTTTTAGATATAGCGCAAAAATTATGCGATATGGCTGTGGCTTTTGGATTGGCTAATGGCGGTAGACAGATGATTATAAAAAAAAAATTTACTGGTTCATATGGTTTATAAATAATGTATCGAAGACTAAAATCTCATTTGTTTTAAGACTGCTAGTTCCAGCTATGGAAAAATTACCATTTAGGATATCACTTCTTACAAACATATTGATTTCATTTTTTATATCAAGGGCGGAATGGATATCAAAAAAGAACTTGGACGTCATGGATTGCAGTCATGCTATTAGATACTGTAGGGTATTTGCCTTTCAAAAGGATTTTCCGCGAGGATAAGGATCCTCAAAGTAAGTCAGCAAAAATTTACTTTCTTGCCTTCTTGTCGCTTCAAAAGTTTCCTGCATAGTCCACAGAGCCGAACATTATTCAAAACATATCGAATGATATTGAAGATAATACCAACAATTTTGCAGAATCTGAGAGCTCCAGTGATAATAGAATGGCAGGCTTCATTTTTCATCCGTTACTGCTATTTCATTGACTGGCATTGTACATTAATAAAATCATTTTTCTAGAAGTATAACTTATTACTTAGAAACTAACTACGAAAAAATTGTAATTAAGTGAGACAAATTCCTAATCTAGCCTAACCATGTGAATATGTAGATGGTATAGCATTAATCTTAGGTAGTTCTTTTGTAAATGCCTGAAGATAAGTTGAAAGACTGGAATCTAGAAACCTATCTATAAAAAAGAAGTTTATATCATTGACATAATTATAAATTTGAAAGTAACGACGTTTGATTGGACCCGAAAAAACTGAAAGAAGTGTGATTATCTTCATTAAAATGCGCTTCGGCAAATGTGTGTTATATCACAATCTATTTTTGAAAGTTGAACATTTTTTTTGTACCCTTAGTTAAAAATCTAGTTTAAAGTAGCAGTGCAGAGATGTTTACTATAACTAAATTCAGTTTAGATACTTTTGCTTGTTTTTCAAAGTCTCTAACTTTCCGCTTATATCCATGTAAAAATTTAAGTAACCGGATCATGTCCAATATTCTTAAAACTTGCAAATATTAAGATTAACAATTTTAAATGCATATATTAAATATGCTAATGCAAAGAGAAATGTTTAAAATGATACGCTGTTTTCATTAGTTGCTTGAATGACCTTTATTTTCTTATTTCTTTATAGTTTTTGTTTGCTTTTGAAGAATATTATAACATAATTTGCATAACAGAAAGTGAATCTGATTTGCGAGAGTGTAAAGCGTAACGCTGAAGATGACAAAAAAAAAACACAAAAATAAAACAAACAAAAAAATGGATAAAAGCATAAGATCTTGCTAAAAATGAAAAAAAAAAATAAATAAATGAAAAAAAACATGATTCTATTAAAAGAAGAAAAATGATTGCTTGACTTCATTTTAAACAAATTTACGAGTACATATGTACACGATTATTTTGCAACACTACAACTACAGAGGTAAACATAAAGCACTTAACTTTTAAACTCGATACTCATTTTGAGCTGCGTCTCTCAACTTTAACGAAAGTGAAAGTATTCAAAAGATACGCGGCATCATATTTACACTCCTCCCTCTCCTGCTATTAAAATGCTACAGTACACAATCATCATTGCAAATGAATGTGTGGAAAGTTAGGGAAGCAGCGGCGCAAAATGGAGGGATGGAAGAGGCGTGTGCTATACGAAAGTGGATTTCGCACAAAATACATAATTTCGAAAATCTTACCAAAAAAAAAAAATGTATTAAAAAAGATTTATATGAAATGCGGCTACGTGATGCCAGCCAGCATCACGTTTCACGTTTATTTCTTTTTTTTTATGATTTTCTTTTCGGTTTTTTATTTTTTAACTTTTATTATTTTTTTATTTTGTTTAATGTTTATAAAATTAGATTTTGATTTTATTTATATACATATTTTTATGCCAAAAAAAAAGTTTTCTAGTTTGCACCTTTAATTTAGATTTATATGCTTCGAATTAAAATAGAAGTAAATCTGAAACTGGGTTGGGTTTTATTTTTGTCGGGCATCGCCTACATACAAAGTAAATATGTTCAGAAAAGACCTCAATTCCAGTATGTCACATAAGCGCTTTCGCTTGACTTTTTTTTAGTACCTTGTTCATGGGGTTATATAGTCTTAAATACTAAAACGAAAATTGAGTGCTTGGTTTGGTGGTGTTAATTTTGTTAGTTTGGCCATATCTTAATGTCAAATTGGCCAAACCTTTTTTTTATTATTAATACTTTTAACACTGCACCGCACACAGTGGAAACATCAGCAGTTAACACAGTTGGCTCTAACTTGCAAACAATACAAGATGTGAGGAGCTAAAAATAAAAAATAAAAAACAACTCAACTGCTTACAAGATGTATGTATTTAAAGTTGTTAGGTTGAAATGTTAAACTTTCTTCTTTCTGTGGCATGAGGGTTTGAGTTTAAGCTGCTGTTGCTTTGTTTTATTTGTTTTTTTTTTGAGAAAGTTCACTACATTGGGCATTCATTCATTTCATTGAGCATCATAGCTGCAATTTAGCAAATGTTTTTTTCTGTGTGCCAGAGTGTTAAAGAAAATTAAATGAGTTAATGAAGCGAAAAAATATAATCTCAAGAGGATGTAATAATTGCAGAGATTTTCTATTTGATACCTGCTTTTGAATTGGATGTGCTTTTATTATTGCAAAAAGCGCGCAAATGGAGAAATACGTAAGATTGGCATTGGCTAGAAATTGCTGAAGCAATTCAAACTTCACGATACTTCTATTTTCTTGGAAGCGATGCCTCCATCCATTTTACGGATGGTTTTGAAATGGCTTATGGTGTTGGAGCGGATATTAACTTAAAATTTAAAGATCTGTGTGTCTCCCTAATTTAACTACTGTATTCCACGCGGAGGTCCTTGCAATTACCTAATACAAATCATACCTTTAAGAATAATAGCGTTATCTTGACGGATAGTCAAGCCGCATTCAAGGTACTGGATTCGGCAATCACAATTTCTAAGCTAGCAAAACAGTGTATGGAGACATTGGTACGGCAGCACAATGTTACCGTGATCTGGGTCCCGAGTCATCGGAGCATAGAGGGAAACGAAAAAAACCGATGAGCTGGCCAAGAGAGGCTCTGTTATTCAGGAATTGGTATTCACACCACTTGATTCAGCAAAGAGCAGTATCGCTTTGTGGTACTTCCAGGAAGCAAATTATAGGTGGAATAGGCTAACAACATGCAGGGTCAGCAGGGAATTATGATCGAATTAAATTTTTAGCAAAACAACATCACTAATATAGAGGAATAGACGGGATGTGGCAAGGCAGTGACAAGCCAGCTAAAATTGACATCGCACACCAGAGAAAAAAGAAAACCTTACTCCATTTCCTCTGTGAAGAAAACAGCTCTTCAATAACCTTGAGATAACCAACCAAGCAGTGTTAACTAGTAGGGCAAGGATGGAGGGCAGGGATGTTTCGGGTATCAAACCTTTAAATTCCTGTTAAATATCTAAGCCATTACGATGCTGTTTTTACTGATTAAATAACTTCTCACATCTTCTGTATATTTTTGCCAAAGTGTACATTCTGATAATTCTTATTTCAGAACTCAGTTCAGATCTAGCTAACATAACCCTGTAAATGTTGAGTTTATTTACTTATGATTTCTGCAGAACTAACAAAGATGAAGTAGAATCAATCCCTATCCTCTTATGAAGAAGAAATTCTCACTTGAGTCAATATATTTCCACAGTCCAGCGAATCTCATCAAATTTCTGATCACTGTGCTTCATTAAAAGCCTCGAACGGTTATAGATTTATAAAATTTACTACAATAGCCCAACATTTATATATGCCCGAACAATGCAGCTGTAACCGCCTGTGATTCTATGATTTTATCGCTCACCGATCCGTCCATTATGGTGAAGTTCCCATCGGTTGTATTGGACAGGAGCAAGGCCATATTTAAGGGCGGGGGGGGGGGGGGGAGATTTGGGTGTTCTGACCCCCCCTCCCCCCCGAAATGTGGAAACTTTCTTCTATTTTTTGATATTAATTGCCAGTGGATGAAAAAAAAAGTTAAAATAAAATCTATTGAACAGTTTTTAAATATTTTTTACTTCCATCGTCATATTATATATTTATATTTGACTTCTAAAAAGTCAAATATCAAAAATAAATAATAAAATATAACTTGAAATCTTAGTTACACTATGCGACCAGATCCGATTTATTTTATTTGACATGAGGTTTGACTTTGGATACAAAAAGAGAAGGTGATGCTGAGCAATTCTGCATTTATAGTTTTTCTAGGTCAATAACTGTTTTTGATTTACAGTTTCGGGTTTAGGGCTTATTTGAAAGGGCATGATTCAGTCTATAATTTCTGGATATCGAAGTTTGTAGCACGCCAGTGTTCAGATCTCCAATTTTTAAAAATGGCCAAAAATTCTTTTTAGTCTTTTAAATTCCATTTTTTCTAAAGCGTGGTGTGATGGGAAATTTTTTAACTCAGATTCAGTATAAAAAATTCATTCACAAACACTAGGAACCATTTTATTCGCAAAGCCCATGTAGAGCAGTAGTAGTGGATCAGCTCCAAAGTTCTAGGAAATTAAAATGTAATTAGTTCTTTAACCCATTATTGCTCAGAGCACCCCGACTCGGAAGACCTCTTTCAATGCAGTAACTGCACGAATTTCGGGAATATAAGCCAACCTCATCCGGATTCCTTATCATGGCCCGAATTCACATTGATAATCATTTGAAAAAAATGAGCCTCTGACTATTTTTAGTATTTTTGGTAATTGTTTTGAGGTCGGGCTCATCATCAGTAATGGCAAGTCATTGTCAATTTTCTTCGAATGAAAAGTGTTTTATGTTAGTTAAGTTTCAACTAGTTAGGTGATTGTCCGAAAGAAAGAATGCATTTTCCAGTGGCTTAAACATATCCCTTGCATATTTTGGACGGTGTCAAAGAATACTTTCTAAAGTTTTTCTGTACCAGGGTTATTACATTTCGCAATCTTGTCTAACTTCGCATTTCTTATTATACCAGAATGTTTTGAGACCCAGAAGATTTGCAATTTATTGTAAGGACTAAAGATTTGGCGAGAGTTGTAGTATGTTAACACCGATTTAGGCTTTATAGTCTGAATTTCTAAAGACTTCAGAGCAATAGCCCCGTTCTTTAAGTGCATCGCCGCTTTTCGTTTAGAGTAGCTGAACTAGGGTTGCCATTTTTATTTTACCTAATTCCAGGACAAATTGCCATAATCCAAAAAATAAAAGGGAGATGCATTTTTCCCCCGGGACACAGAATAGACACAATTTTTTTGTTTTGTATAGTTTATAGATCAAATATTTAATTTACAAAAAATTTCGTTTTCTTTTCCAGTTTTAAATTCTTCATTATATTGTAATATTTATTCAGGGTTGCTACATTTTTAACCGTGGAAGCAAAAACTGAAATACCATAAGAACCGAGAAAATTGTTGTCCGGGCTGGGCATTTACAAATTAATGAAAAATCCGGGATGTCCCGGTGAAAATGGAACGTTTGGCAATACTAATCTGAACTTAAGATCAAATTCTTATAGAAAAATAGAAAACTAGATCATGGTGCTAACCATTTTGCTGTGACGTCAATAATGCGAAATGGGAAGTTGATTTTTTTCCAATTGCCGGAATGTGTAATCTTCTTTTCTGTACACAAAATTCAATATTTCCCTTGATAACAAATCATTTTCACTTTAACTGTTTCTTTAAAATCAACTTTAGTAAATTTATAAATTTAAAATAAAAAATTAAGAAAACTTTTAATGCAAAATGCTTGCTGTTATATAACATTTTGTTAAATGTGCCAGAGTGACGCCTCAGCCAAAGTGCTCTACGTATTTATTACCTTAATTAAATTGTCGATCAAAAATGTCAAAATGTCAATTCGATTAAAGTTGTATTAGCTAAATTTATCTGTCAATCTCTTCCTATGCATTTTTTATTATTTTTATACTCATTCCGTTTTATTTAGAACTGGTTTTGCGTTAGACAGATTTAACTTACTACAAACAAACTTGAACAAAGAAAAACAAAAAAAAATTGACTTGATTAAAATTGATTGAAATGATTTCCTTCTAAGTGAAAAATTAAAAAAGTTTAATAAATAAACATAGAAAAATAAGTTCTTCCCATTTCATGTTAAGTCTTTGAATCAAACACGTTTTCAGATGTTAATTATTTAAGATGACCAATTCATATTTGGTATAAATATTTGAGAAACTTTCACACTCGTGTAAAAACTTTCATGAGCTGCCTAAACTTCGCTAAAACCTAACCACAGTTTAACAAAGTAATTTCGTAATACTTTGAAAATTAAATTTCCAGTTTATCGTTTGTCATTTCAGTTCTATACTCTGCTTATAAATTTCAATATGGATATCTAATTTTTAAAGTCAGCATTTCCGCAGATATTATTACAATGATTAGTAAAAACAAAAAGCACAAGAATAAAGTGTTTTGTTTCCTCATTATTATTTATTCATTCATTCTTCAACTCCAATAACCGTTGTCTTCATCAACTCGTGCTATCTTCTACATGTGCAGATACTTTTTCTTTCATTATAATATTTCATATTGTATTCTTTCTTTTCTACGAATTTCTGTGTATTTTGATTCAGTCAGTTTTATGGTTTTTGCTACATATTTATAGCATGCAATGTCAGTTTATACTTATCAGTTTGCATGTAAATACATGCCACTATGCCTCCATCACAGTTGACCATATGCACGCAGCACAAAGGCAGTAATTAAACTAAATTAAAAAAACATGCACTGTAAATTAAATAAAAGATATAAAATATCAAACTTCATTCCGAGCCCATTGCGCTCATGCGGAAATGTGTGAACTTTTTTTACTATCTTTGCTTGCATATTAAAATTATTGCAAACTTTTATCGTTTTAGTGAAAAATTTGCATGAAAAAATATTATGATTAGGAAATGCGCATATGGTCAAGTACGGGAGTACCCAGTATTGGCTAACGAACTAATAAATAAAAATTAATTTTGAAACAGTGAAATGAAACTGAAAGAGAATTACTTACATCTACCCCTGAAACTGCGAATTATTTTTTCCTCTTTTGTACAGCCAATAAATACTTTAACAAGAACACAGAGGGAGGCTTTTTTGCCTGAACCCAATATTTAAACAACACGTCACCGCAAAACTCTAAACTTCAGCGTGCGACAAACATTTTAATGAAGGAATAATTGTGCTGATTCAGACTGATAGGCATGAACGAAATCAAGATCTGCTGCTGTGTCGTACGAATAATACTATGCTCTTACTGAGCCGAAATTACGGAGTTTCGATCATTTCCATGGTTTCGGCTGAAACTGCGTTGAAACGCGAATATAACGGCATATAAATATATGTCAAACGAAATCACGGAAGTGACTTTATTTCAACGAAACCGCCTTCGAAATCGAGCAAAAATCGAATGCAAACCTTAATGTGTTCACTGAAATGAATATTGATATGAATTCGCTCTGACATTTCTATACATTTATATTTTGCTTAGCGTGCAATTTGATTAATATAGAGAAACGAAAATATACAGTGGCCATTCATATGACCAAATTGCGGAGGAGCTGCTGCATTGTGGCTGCGGTTGAAGTGAAACAAGATACATAACAATTGATGCTTTTTCCTATACACTTTTATTTCCTTGCTAAAAATTTCGTTAATGATTTTGATTCTCTTCGTATTTAAATAGTTAACACCGAAATATTTAACATTAATTATATTAACCGCCGGCATTTTACAACCAGAAATAAACAATGAACTGTCAAACAAAACCATGATCGAAATCAGCTTCACAATGTGAACGATTGCAGTTTCGTTCGAAACCATTTACCGAAACTGCGCTATTTCGGCTTAATGGGAACATAGTATAAGTGTATATCGTGTCGGTTATATGTGAATCAACCTTAACTTTCCTTACAATTATAAAATTGATATTATTAATAACACCTGGAATATGTTTCGCTGAACATTTCTCAGTCGGAACAGGTTTTAACTTCCTTAAATTTCGTTAAGAGAGACATTTTCATGTACTTCTTTCAACAATCCGATTTCAGATGGAGAGGCTTAACAATTTCCGCATTAATATAGGCTCTCCAAAGCCAAAGAACTTTTATCTTTTTCCAGGGTGGATATCACATGAATAACAACACTTTATACGGGATACTGAGTGATTAGCTCGCATGTAGCATATAGCCTCTCAGGGTTGCGAGATTTTGTGGCTTATTTACCCAGACCAATGAAAGACGATAATAATTAGATCGGTTGAGTTTGTGAACTAATGCAAAGTGGCAAAACCAGGAATTATTCTATTATATTCCAATTAGAGCTAGAGTTGAAGGTGGACTGGACTAAACCAAAGCACTCAGTCTCGAACATCATTGTAGTATACCCAAGATAGTGCCAGTTGAAGAGAGTAGAAAGACAGGAAGGATATATGAGGGGATAAATGGGAAGAAGAAAGGTTTTGGGTCTCTCAACCTCAAACATTTTTTGTTCACTTATGAACCTTAGAAGCTCAGGAAGAGGGAGAGTATGGACATTATTCATACTCAACACATCACTACCCAACAGCCTTAATCTGATTCTCGCGAACGCCGTACAGCTACAAAGATAATGCTTCGTAGTATCGTCGTCCTCAAGACACGATTGGCAGGTTGGATCGGTGATGACGCCCATGTTAGTCGTATGCTGACCACATGTGTTGTGCCCTGTGATGACACCCACCAGTAATCTCAGGTTTCGAACCCCATGGTGTAATTGCAGAACCTTCATTAGCTAGTTTATCAGTTAGTTCATTCTTTGCAAAACTACAGTGTCCTGGAGCCCATATAAGGCATTACTTGTTGTGTTTTACTACACTATTTAGTTTTGCCTTACTCTCTCTGACCAATTTTGAGGAGCCGACAGGGTTAGCAAGAGCCTTCAGTGCAGCTTGGCTATCATTTCAGATATCTATGCATTTCCCACGCCATCTCCTCTCAATTATCCAGCCCGCCACGTCTAGGATAGCGAAAGCATCCGTTAGGAAGACTGTCGCCATCTGTCCAGTGGAAAAATAGTACTTGGGTCTCATCGTCCAAGTATCAACCGAATCCAGCACCGTTTGAGGTTTTGGATCCGTCGGTATAGAAGACATGACGGAGACCCTGTATGTTCCGGGAACCTGACATCATATCTTCTTCCGAAGCGGATACAAGACGCATGATTGCCCACGGGCATCAAGAACAGTGGGCGCTGTACTAAAAGTGGTGGTATGTCTGTGTCTGACTGTGCCCTACATCCGCCTCGACATGCCAGACTCCATTTAACCGGAGTCCGTAGGCCGCTCTCATCGCTTCTTTACATACCAATTATTCCAGGTTCTTGAGAAGTTAAGCAATTCTGTTTCTGTTTGCTTCACAAATATCAAAGTCTCGATGATATAAGATGCGATAGAGTGATGACTTTTGCGCCGCCTTGTATTATAGTTTTTTTTTTTATAATTGAGAAATAGTTAGGTCGATTACGGTGCAGTTTTCTTTCGAACAATCAGAAATTCCAAAGAGATTTTTGTATTTCGAAACCAAATCAGTTTTAAATTGCAATCAATTTCCAGGTGCTTAACAGTTTTTAGGAATCTTTATTTTCTCATAACGAATGTGTTTGTATATGCAACTTCAATGATTCCATCCGGCCTTTTTGTATTTTTCTGCATAGTGTATTATGTAAAACTCTGGGTATACAATAATGCAAAGCTTTTATATACATACATTCAAACATTTCTTCTATGTCATTTCTTTATACTATAATTTTTCTTGTGTATTTGTGATATTGTAGGCAAAGTCTTCCTGTTTGTTATATTATTTTATTTTTTCTACGTAGAGACATAAAATAATTATAGTAATTTTTATGTCAGTTGCACATTTTTTGCTTGATTTTGTAACTTTTTTCTACTGTTCATTTCTTTCCTTTTTTTTGTTTTTTTTGTTGTTTATTCATTTGAACAAACTCACACAAAACTTTGCCTAAAGTAAAAACAAATACATAAAAAATAACTACACAAAATTTTGTGGTATATAGTAATAGTAGTGCAAAATAGTAGTTTATACAAAATAGTAGTAGATATGTATATATGTACACCACTAGCGGATCCAGAGATTTCCGAATAGTGGATTTTAATTTTTTCGTCATTTTATAATTTTTTTTTTTTTTTTTTGGATTCATGACCATAAATGAAATATTCATCGAAAAGAGTAGGGGACCAATGTTTGTATGTGAACTATCAAATAGATAGCGATAGCATGTATCTAGCAGATTATTCTATAAAAGGGGAAATGAACAACAAAATAAACTGACATTGCTGTTTTTTCAACTTAATGCTTAAAGCTTCCAAGAAATATATAGTATGTATTAAAAAAATCACAGGAAAAATGTAAGTACTTTATGCTAGTAGAAGTTCACGTGTATTCTCTATACTTATGTAACTACTTTTTCCGACATTCTTTTTACTCTTCTTCAAAATAAAACATACCAAAAAGTAATTACCACAAAACGAGTAGTATGTGTTAATTTTATTTGGCACTTAATAAATAGTAATATTACCTACTTAGTATTAAGTAAGTAAATAAAATCCTTTAAGTTAATAAAATTTGTCAGTTTTAATTATTTAAAAAAATGTTGTGTTGTTATCTTTAAATAATTTTCTCACAAACATTTACGCGACTCGATTTAAATTACATATAAAAAAATTTGCAAAAAATTTCATATCAAATGGTTCATTAATTTAATTGCTTATTATTATTGTTATTATAATTATTATTATACATATGCATGTATGCGCAAAAGTGTAAGTGTTTCCATATGTCGGTGAAACGTGAATTTATGCAATTAAAAAATTAAAAAACACAACCAAAGCAAAAAAAAAAAAAAAAAAAGGAAAAAACATGATTAACAAATTATTGCAAAAGTAAAAATTGTGCTTAAAAGTGCATGAAACTAAATTGCATAAATTATAAAACACTTGTTTTTATTTAATTTTTTTACTGTGGTTTTACTTTATAATAAACGATCAAATATACTTAACTGCTATTGTATACATTGTAGTGGCATCCAAATTCGTCGTTGCCGACAGCTAGCAATGAAAAAACTAAACGGCATCTAACGCCGTTAGAAATCATCTCATAATACTACAGCGAGATGACGTGATTCGCTGTCCAATAGCATGATCGACCATCACCAACCGTTAACTACAATAAAAACCCAACGTCGTCGGACTCATATACAATGGTGTGACATTTATCACAAAAAAATATAGTTCATTCTAGACCGTCGAACTAAACATACTTTTTTCACATTTTCACATTAAATATATTTTCTAAGCAAAACGTTAAGTCTTTTATTTAAACTTTAAAGTGGACACTTGCCCAATTATCAGCAAGTAATCCCACATTGGTGACCCCGAAAAGAACATTTCACCGGCAGTAAGAGAAAAAAAAAACTCCCTGCAACAGTGAATATCGACCACAAAAATTTTTTAAAAACAGTCGATTAAGACACGAATTCAAGAAAATACAGTGAATTTTGACAAAACTTTTCATCTAACAATCTTTTTGCCGCCATGTTTGATTGAGCTGCGCGTGAAAACTCTGTACATAGCATCAGGCCACGTTGCCGCTAAACCGTTTATTTTCGTTATTATATTATATTCAAGCGACACAGTCGGCACCCAAACATTTTACTAAAAAAAATTTAATAGGACTTTGAAAAATAAGTACAGTCATTTATGTAGAACGGGATTTTCTTAGATATACGACTTTGTGTGGCGATTTGTACAACAAAATATAAAAATTTATTTTGTTTGCAACCAAAAAAAATCTTATTTAACTCGATAAAACATCACATTTTATTCAATGAATCCGAACGATTTGACCATAAATCACGGCAAGCCTTTAGATGAAAACTTTGGACAGCTCGGCCCCTACGTGCAACAAAACATTACGCCACTAAGTCCGGCTGTTCGACAACAACCACAAATCATTCAACAAAGAGTACATGAAACACCGGTCAGCCAACAAGAAGCACAACAACAAATAAACGCAATGGATAATTCCAAGGTCAAATTACCCGAATTTGTTGAAGAATTCACCGATCTGTGGTTTTGGCAAGTTGACGCAGCTTTCGATGCAGCCCGCATCACAAACGATAAAAAAAAGTATAACACAATCATCGGTCAGTTGCCAACTCGCGTCATGTACAAACTGGCAGACTTGCGGACAAGTCCACCGGCAAATGGCCAAATGTACGACACATTAAAACAACGTATTATAGAAGAGTTTGCCGATAGCACACAAGCGAAAATTACCAAATTACTCGGTGATATGTCGCTAGGTGACCGCAAACCATCGCAGCTATTGTCAGAAATGCGTACAAAAGCTGCAAACACACCAGTTACCGATGACCTATTAAAAGAACTCTGGACAAGAAATCTACCTGAGCAGGTTCGAGCAATCGTATCATCCAATGATTTAACATTAACGCAGGCAGCTTCCATGGCTGACCGTGTATTCGAAGCATTGAAACCATCTAGATCAATCAGCTCTGTCTCTTCAGCACCATCAGTTGCGAACGACAAAACAATGAATGCTATTGTAACTATGCAGCAACAAATTAGCCAAATAATGCGCTACATGCAAAACCATCAGCAACCAATGCGCTCCAGATCACAATCACGATCCCATACACGCAGCAACACGCCATCGCGTTCAGGTGAAGGTGCTGGCACGCTACCAGAGCAGCAAAAACGACCTTTCGAACATTGTTGGTGGCACTTCAAATTCGGTGCAGAAGCACGCAAATGCAAACCGCCGTGCAGTTTCAACCAAACACATCACTCAAATCCCAATTCGGGAAACTAATAAACCGAGCCATTGGAGAGAATTCGCTCGGTCTAAATAAATCTCTTCGGTTATTCATCAAGGACCAACGTACAAATATACTTTTTCTAATTGACACAGGTGCCGATGCATCTGTTTTACCGCCAACAACAGCTGATTTACAAACAGCAAAATCACATGCATCATTTTATGCCGCTAACGGAACACCCATAATAACATACGGCAAGAAAACATTAACAATGAATTTAGGACTGAGGCGTGAGTTCAATTGGACTTTCACAATTGCGAATGTTCGGGCACCAATAATAGGAGCTGATTTCTTAGTTCATTACAAACTAATCGTTGATCTTGCAAATAAATCCCTCGTCGATAAAACAACTAAACTCCAATCAATCGGTATAGTTCAAACAACCGAAATTTCAAGTATCAAATTAACCAGTAAAATGCAAAACAAATACGAACAACTGTTGAACAACTATAGAGAGATACTCACATTGCCAGAGAACAAGGCTGTTCCACCAACAGCAACATTTCATCACATAGTGACAACAGGACCTCCCATTCATGCCAAAGCTCGACGACTAACGCCAGAAAAATTAAAAATTGCGAAAACCGAATTTGAGTACTTAATGAAGAAGGGTATTTGCCGTCCTTCAGAAAGTCAATGGGCCTCACCTCTTCACATGGCACCGAAAGCAAAGGAAAATTCATGGCGGCCATGTGGCGACTACCGATCATTAAACGCAATCACCAGAAAAGACAGGTATCCAATCCCAAACATACAAACATTTCATTATGTACTTGCAGGAAAAAAGATTTTCTCCACCATCGATTTAGAAAAAGCATATCACCAAATACCGGTGTCTCCAGACGACATATCTAAAACAGCGATAATAACACCATTCGGGCTATTTGAATTCGTTTACATGCCAAATGGACTATGCAATGCCGGTCAAACATTCCAGAGGCACATTGATAACATCATGCGCAGTTTAGATTTCGTTGTACCATACATCGACGATATTTGTATCGCCTCTGATTCTGAGGAAGAACACGAACAACACCTTCGAATTGTTTTCGATCGACTAAAACAACACGGTATGACAATAAATCTAAGTAAATGCGTTTTCGGAAAAACCTCTGTAAAATTTCTCGGCCACATGGTAACTGTCGAAGGCATACTACCAATACCAGAAAAAGTAACTGTCATAAAAGAATTTCCAGAACCAAACATCGTTAAAGAGTTACGGCGATTCATAGCAATGGTAAATTTTTATCGCCGTTTTATTAAAGGAGCAGCAGCAACTCAGGATATTTTGCAACAGCTAATCCCAGGTAATGTAAAAAACGACAAACGTGAAATCCAGTGGACACCAGAAGGAAAAGAGGCATTCAAAAAATTCAAGGAGCAACTTGCACATGCAACACTTCTCGCATACCCATTAGAAAATGCAAATTTAGTACTCGCCACTGATGCATCCGACAAGAGCATCGGAGGAGTTTTACATCAATGTGTAAACAACACATTTCAACCACTGGGATTTTATTCCAAAAAGTTATCGGATACGCAAAAAACATGGGGCGCCTACTCGCGAGAACTGCTGGCAATTTACAAAGGCATCAAACATTTTGCGGATCAAATTGAAGGGAGAATTTGTATAGTTTACACTGACCACAAACCTCTAACACATGCATTTAATCAAAAGCCGGAAAAAGCAACACCACAACACCTTCGCCAACTACATTACATAAGTCAATTTACAACTGACATCAGGCACATCCAAGGAAAATCTAATGTAGTTCCGGACTATTTATCCAGAATCGAATCGTTACGTGAAAATTCCATCGATTATAATCTTATAGCTGATGACCAAGAGAGAGACGAGGAAATTAAAGCAATAATCGAAGGTAAATCAACAAATAGCATTTTATTAACAAAAATACCAATTCCAGGATCTGATAAAATGCTATATTGTCAGATGCACAACAACACAGCGAGACCTTTTGTAACTAAGTCGTATCGGAAACTAGTTTTCAATGTCACGCACAACGTATCACATCCAGGCACAAGAGCAACCAATCGTCTCATTGGTGAAAAATTCATTTGGCCCAGCATGAGAAAAGATATCACACACTGGACAAAAACATGCATACCTTGTCAAAAATCAAAAATCCATCGTTACAACAAGGCACCATTAGCTAACTATCTCCTCACTAAAAATCGTTTCGAACACATAAATGTTGACATTGTAGGTCCATTGCCGATATCGAACGATTTCCGATATTTAGTCACAATTATTGACCGATTCACACGGTGGCCTGAAGCAATACCAGTTAAAAATATAACAGCTGATACAGTTACCACAGCCATCATAGAACAATGGATTTCCCGTTTCGGGACTCCTTCGAGAATAAGCACTGATCAAGGTAGACAATTTGAAAGTGAATTAATGCGTCAAATAAATCATCGTCTTGGCACAAAACACATTCGAACCACTGCATTTCACCCACAGGCAAACGGAATGATAGAGAGATTCCACCGCACACTTAAAACGGCACTAAAATGCAAAAATAATACCAGCTGGACCTTAGAAATACCATTGATCATGCTTGGACTCCGTTGTGCATTTAAAGAAGACATTAAAGCAACAGCAGCCGAAATGGTTTACGGCCAAACATTACGCTTACCATCAGATTTTTTCACGGAACAACCAACACTCGGCAACGAAGCCGAATTCGTGAAAAAATTCCGAATCGCGATGAGAAAAATCCGACCTACGCAAACAGCTCACCACACAAACGAAAAACCATTTTTGCATAAAAAACTAAGAACCAGCGAACAAGTGTTTGTGAGAGACGATACAGTACTTTCACCTTTACAACAACCATACGTAGGACCGTTCCAGGTTTTAAACCGCAACGAAAAGACGTACAAAGTAAATTTGAAAGGTAAGCCAAAGCACGTTAGCATCGACCGTCTCAAACCTGCGTTCATCGAAAACGACGGGAAAATCGACCATGAAACACCAAGTGAATCAAAACAGTCGTCAAACACCAGTGATCAAACAACAGCAAATGTCACTCCAGCCGATAACTATTCACATACAACGGCCAGTGAGCACCATCGCGCTATAACCACCACTCGATCAGGAAGAAAAGTTCGTTTCCCAAATCGTCTATGTCTCTACCAGACATAGACTGGCAGGGGGGCTGGTGTAGTGGCATCCAAATTCGTCGTTGCCGACAGCTAGCAATGAAAAAACTAAACGGCATCTAACGCCGTTAGAAATCATCTCATAATACTACAGCGAGATGACGTGATTCGCTGTCCAATAGCATGATCGACCATCACCAACCGTTAACTACAATAAAAACCCAACGTCGTCGGACTCATATACAATGGTGTGACATTTATCACAAAAAAATATAGTTCATTCTAGACCGTCGAACTAAACATACTTTTTTCACATTTTCACATTAAATATATTTTCTAAGCAAAACGTTAAGTCTTTTATTTAAACTTTAAAGTGGACACTTGCCCAATTATCAGCAAGTAATCCCACAACATATTGTACTACTTACTTATTTAGTATTTTTTTTTTAATCTAAGTTATTACGTCTTTAATAAATTAATATATTCTTTTTACATGCTGGTCAAGGTGCATCTATTTATCTGTTGAGGCTTTACTTGTCTGTATACATTCAATGGCATACCAACGTATTTCATTCATTTAAATTTAATTTCTGCTTATGATTTGTCATGTAAATTATAAATATTATTAACACATTTTCAGTTAAATAGAAAATAAAAAACAACATACATTTTCCCACGCTCTTTTCAGTTTCAATCTATTCAATCTGTTGTGTATGTTGAATACATACTTGGAGATAGATTAATGGCTTATGGTTCCAGTTTAGACACTGCGACTTTGGCGAAAAAAAAACAGGTACATTAAAAAGTTATTTTTCAGCGCGACTATTGCGGAACGAAAGAAACAAAAATAATATTAATTTTGAAAGGAACAAACATATAAAGTTCTGCTGCAAAAATTCCCATCTTAACTTTTTTTCTTAACTTAATTTGAAAATCTAAACAATTTTTCGCATAGCAACTTTGAAAATTCATCATAAATACATTAAAATGTTTATTCAAAAAGTAAACACTGTTTAATATTTTTGCATATGCTGACTTAAAAACTGCATTTCATAATTAAAAATAATTGAATCTTACCCGACTGAAAGGGCTAGGTAAACAGACATACTTTTTTTCAATGAGTTTGTGAAAATTAAAAAAAAAAAAAAATAGTAAATATATATATTTTTTTTTGCCTTTCAAATGTTAAACTTGTCTAGATAAAATATCAATCTTCACGATGAAATTATAATTTAAAAGGTCTCGTTGTATTTTTCATAAATTGCAGTTGACCTAATTTTATGAAGAAAACAATATGGGAAAAATAGGCAAATTTCAACAAAAGTTTAAATTTCGCCGCTTCTAAATTATATTAGCTTCTACCTTCCATCGTAATGCTAATTTTTCGGGGTGTAGTATTAATCCTTTAAAATACACAATAAATTTCTTTTAATTTTTTTTTAGTCATTAAAATTGGAGATATTTGAATGGTGCGTTTTTAAAATTGGAACAATGATTTTAGGACCAATTCAGCCATTTTGAACTTTCTATTGTGCCAAGTTCAACAAAAGAATAAGAAAATTTTATTCATAGAAAATATTGGGGCCAGCTACTGGATACGAAATTGGAGATTGTATTGCTACTCTACTGAACATTTTCTACAGATCTGGGGCTATTACTGATTCCAACAGAAAGTCTAATAGAAAATTAGATTGAGTTTCAATATGTAGCGAATGCAGTTACTCATTTAATAATTGGTTCCATTAAATGCAATATTAACTCTTTCCCTTGCATGGTTCCCATATGGCTACTAAAATTTTTTTGTTTTTTTTTTTTTAATTCCAACGAAGTTTTCAATCTATCCATAATT
Source organism: Toxonevra muliebris (assembly GCA_963691655.1). Lineage (NCBI taxonomy): Eukaryota > Metazoa > Arthropoda > Insecta > Diptera > Pallopteridae > Toxonevra > Toxonevra muliebris. The sequence continues at coordinate 41,057,104 of OY829328.1, read as the reverse complement.
TAAATATAATATGTGGGCATTTAGTAATTTTTGTGTTATTTATAAGTATAAAAACAAATGACTTTTGATGGAGTGGATCCAATGACCACAGTCTCCTTAGATGTGACAAAATTTTATTTTTTTTTTTTCTTATTAAAAATTATGACGTACACAAAGCTATAAAAGGCTGCAGTAATTTCGAGCTGCATTCATTGAAGTCACTACAAATGAATTACGTTTTCTGATTACAGTCTTTGATTTCATTTGAGACTTATGACTTTAAAAAATTAAGTCACCAGTCTTTTTGAAGTCAATGACTGCTCATTGATTATAGCAATCAATTTGAGACTTCAATGCAAATAAGTCACAATCACTCACATGACTTCACATTGTACTTGAAGTCTCAGGCATGACTTCAAATTGGTTTGAAGTCACAGTCATGACGTCAAATTGGTTTGGAGTTTTGCAGTCATTTGAGACTTCACCTTCACTTAGTGAAGTTTGTTATTGAATGATAAAAAATATACAGTATTTATATGTAGTATAATTATTTATTTAAACAAAATAGCTCTTCATGTGTTTAACCGAAAATATATAAAAGCTTTGTTGTTCATCAAGTCGACTTAATTATACTCTGCATTAAGTAATGGGCATAGCTCAAACAATTTTGAAGCCTATTGGAGAAATTGTAATTTTAAGTAATGGTACTTCATGAGTAATTATATTACAAAAGTAATCATTACCTCCCAGCTCTGATTTTGAGGACTATGTACCTGCCACGAACTTTTTTTTTTACAAACCTCTGCCTCAACCAAAAATGCTGTATCTTAAAGTGTAGTGCAATATTTTTTACTAGAGATGGGCGCGTGAATACTTTTTGACTAATGCTCACGCATGTTCACTCACGCTAACATTTTTAAAAAATTCACGAATGTTCACGAACGCTGATATTTTCCAAATATATCACACATGCTTACGCACGCTGTCTTTTTATTCTAAAATATGTAAATTTAGGTATACACATATACAAATAAAATGGCATCATGAACAAAAGAAATTATTGCTCACGCATTTTTACGTGAAAATTATATCGCGCTCACTCATGTTCACGTGAGAAATATAAAAATTAAATCACGCTTTAGCTTGCTCACGTTAAAATCATGTCATGTTCACGAATGTGCACGCGTGTCTTTATTTTTTACTAACACTCACCAACACAACCAACAGGTCACCATGGTGAATTTTCGATTCTCGCTTTCTCACGAAAATCACGTCATGTGCCCATCTCTATTCTAAATTTCAATTGCCGACAATAGTGTAATGTATTTATTAAGTTTTAACGGCACAATTTTCAAAACAAAAATAACATTGCATTTTGATTACACTAGTTTACAAATTTTAGTTTCACGTGCACTACACTTTGTTATACATATAGCGTATTGGGTTTGGACGGATATTTGCAACAAGTAAAATAACTCGTAACAAGTGTGAACATGAAAATGTGCAAAATTCTGAAAAAATAACTTACATGACTTCCAAGTTATTCCCATGAATTCAATTTATTTCGGTGAAGTCATTTGACTTCATTGAAATAAATTGAAGTCAATTGACTTCAAATGACTGCAATTGACTTCAAGTGACTTAAATTCACTTTAAATGACTTCAAAATGAATGACTTCAAGTCAATTAATATTTTGTTGAGATTAGGACTGCAAATAAGAGACTGATCATTCATGACTTCAAAAAAATTACTTTAAAAATGAATGATAAGTCATTGACTTCAATATGACTTGTGTGGACACACAAGTCATATTGACTTGGACACACAAGTCATATTGACTTCAATATGACTTGTGTGTCCAAATAGGTTTGTAACCCAATAACTTACTCTCAAAACATAGTTAAGATTTATTACCAATAAGCCAGTAGAGACTAGCAAATTTTTGCCGAAGCTGTTTACTTTGAAACTGATGTGAGTACGCCATGTGATCTTTTTGTCTAAATGTAATCCCAAGTACTTCGCGGATTCCACTTGAGGAAGCTCTGTATTATTTAAAAAGACAGGTGGGCATGAGCCATTTCGATTTGTAAATGTAATGTGAGCTGATTTCGTTTCATTGACCTTAAATATGTTTTTAGCCATTTTTCGATTCTGTTGAGGGCAGATTGTAGACGCAACGAGGCGACGTTCGGATGGACACTGGAAGCTAGAATTGCGTGTCGTCTGCAAACGTAGCCGTGATGGTTGATTCTGTTGTTGGTAGATCAGCTGTAAACAACAAATAAAGAAATAGCCCAAGGACACTTCCCTGTGGGACACCGGCGTTAATTTGAACAGGCTTAGTGATTGCGTCCCCGTATTTTACGCTGAACTTTCTTTTATCCAATATTAAATAGTAAGAGATTTTTTTTAATTTAAAGAGCAACCCATTAAGCCATGCCTTGACAAAGACTCGCGTTATATCCAAAGATGCCGCTGAGCAGAATTTTTACTGTCTAAATCGTTTTTTTATTTGATTTACCTTTCGATGTATTTGTTCAACTGTCCCATGGTTTCGTCGAAATCCAAACTGATGATCTGGGATTATTTTTTTGCAGTTAGAATTGGTCCGAGCCTTTTCATGAGTGCTTTTTCAAAGACTTTACACATAACTGGTAACAGACTAATTGGTCTGTATGATGCTGGGATACTATGGACTTTACCAGGTTTTGGAATTAGAATTATGTAAGCTAATTTCCATTGTTCTGGAAAGATGTTAATTTTCAGAATTGAATTAAAAATTGCTGTAATGAATTGAATGCCTTTTGCAGACAGTTCCTTAAGAACTTTGCCACTGATTTGGTCATATCCTGGTGCTTTTTTCGCGAATTTCTTTGGAGATCAACAAACGTATCTCGTTTATGTGGAATTTTTTAATTGGCAAATCCATTTAACGTGGGATTTCGAGGAAATCAGTTATTTCATCACAGTTTTCCTGTGGTAGTTCAAAGCTGTGGGGTGAAAACGTATCACTAAGGTGCTTAGCAAAGGTTGAAGCCTTTTCTTCGGCTGTTCTCACCAAATTTCGGTTTTCTGGAATAATTGGAGGAATGCGCTGTTGTGGACGTTTAAGTTTTGAGGTAGCTCCCCATAGAGAATAATTCGTGCTTATGTCTGGGGTAAGGGTTACTAAGTAGTTCTGGAATGCCTTATTTTTTAATTCTTCAAATAGAGCTTTCACCTCTTGTTGAATTTTGCCTTGTCTTGTTGTTTGCTATCGTTTCCTTAGATAACTTTTTCAGCTATCTTTTCTTTTATCGCTGTTGGACAATCTTTAAATCGTGTGCTTGAACTTATCGTGTGGGTAGCATTTATTGCTGCTAACTCAATCGATGTGTTGATTTCGTCAATTGCTTGTGAAATATTTGTTTTGTTTGAGAGTGTAATCTGTAAATTTATTTGTGTATCGAGAATTTCTCTAAAACAGTGCCAATTTGTGTAAAGTTTACGTTGCTTGTTTATATGTTGCTGTGATTATAACTGGGGAATGATCTGACGATAACTCACAACTTGAAGTGGCGTGAAATTGCTTTACATTAATACCCTTCGTGATACAGAAATCTAACAGATCTGGCATTTTTCTTCTATCGGTTGGCCAATACGTTGGCTTACCAGTGGATATGTAGTCTAAGTTAAGGTCTTGCATTGCCATAAGTAGCTGCCTACCTTTGTATGTAATTGTGCGAGAACCCGAATGAGAATGTTTAGCATTGTAATCACCGCAAACAAAGTATCTGTTACCGAGTGAGCTGGAAAAGTGTTTCTATTGAGTTTTTGTAATGCTGTGCTTTAGTGGACTATATATGGAACATAGTGTTATAGGCCCAATGCAATCATCAATAATGACATTTGTTGATTGTATGTGGTCTTCTACATATTTTTGAATTTCATGATGTTTAATGCTACTTCTAATAATTATGGCCGTACCTCCGTAAAATTTCAATATTTCAACTTATATTTTGTGAAAGGAAAATATCCTTTAAAAATTATTTCATTCTCATTTATTTGTGTTTCAAAACAAAAAATTGTATTGTCTGTAAATGTTTAAAAAACGTTATTCTGAATTCGAAAAGTTATAAAAATTGCCTGAGATACAGGTTCAAATGTAGAGAAAATGTATGATTTTACACTTTAATTTTTATTAATTTGATGTGGCAGAAAAAAAGTAAATAAAAAAGTCACCACAACTCCCAGAATTCGTGCCCACAACAACCGTTTCCAATTCTTCGTTTCTCACTCAAACAAGCACCGGTCGAGATGTATACTTTTCTGTATTAGTATAAAGTATGCTTTGTTTTGGATCATATGTATAAGGGGCAGAGGGCAAAAGCGGGTTCAGATGGAAATAATTTTTTCAGTTCTTAACTACTTCTTTAATTTATTTGAAGAATTGCATACTTTAAATTACAAATTTCAATTCGTGTAATGGAATTGACAACAAAAGGGGGTTGAAAATCACTGCTTATTTAAGTAGTTCCTATAATATTTTAAGCTTAATGATATTCATAACGCAGAAAGGAATAGCTAGAATAATTATGCAATACTATTGCCAGATTTTAATAGGTTGTAAAAACTCGTGATTTCCGATTTTTTAATATTTTGAATTTCTTTGTGAACTGTATTAATAACACTGTACAACAGGAAAATAGTATCTGAGTTTTGGCCCAGTTTTTTCTGGAGTATTTTGCGAGCTAATCACGGATTTGTACGAAACCTGACCTGACCCGAAAATTTTTTCCGGGTCAAATCTTCGTTTTTGAAAATTTGAAAAGTTCATGGATGCAATTTTTTTCTGTTCTTTTTTTTACAGATTCGTGATCAGCAGCTAAAAATATTGCAGAAAAATTGAGCCACAACACAGATTCCGTTAAAAGTCTCATTTTGCTGTACAGTTCAATAGAGTATTATTAAATAGAGATTCACCACTGTCAATATATCTGTGGTCAAAAGCAGTAACCGGTTAAGTCTGAAAATGTCATTTCGAGTAAACACGGTTTGAAGTTAATGTGATTGTTTGCCATTCTATGTAAGCGATTATCTTTCTTTTTTTATAACTTTTATTTTAAGAAACATAGAATTTCGGAGATTTCACGTGCATTTATAACTCAATTATGTCTTAAGTCGACTTAAGCGTTTAGAAGGAGAAGTGTTTGCAATGAGTAATAGCCCAAACTAAATAAGTGCGTAATGCACTCGTACGCCTGTTTACCTGACTGAAATAGAGCGCAGCGTACTGTCAGTTTCTTGCTGTCAAACATATTAAAATTTAAAGTTACTCATTAATATTATTTGTTGTGTTTTTCGAAAAAAACTCTCCCCTCTCAAATTTCTCTCTTTACGCAATGTCAAAAATGCCAAAATAGAAAATTGGTTTGCGTAAGTGCGCTACGTATTTCAGTCAGCTCCATACGCACTTTTTTAGGTTGGACTGTAAGAACAATTTTTTGTCACATTACATTAACCCAGTTATGCCTAGTGGAGCCATATGGCACCTTGTCGTTGAGCCGTTCCTGAGCCAGGTTCAAAAGCAATTTTTTCTCAATCTACTTTCTTGATCTATCTACTTTGGTTCCCGATCGTCCTTAATGGGTTATGATAATCCAACCATTTGCAGTTACTATTTTTTTTTTATGGGTTCACACAGGGATAACTTTTTGCGCTGTCGCACAGAGATTTTGTGGAATAGGTTTTCACCTTATAATTTTACTTACAGTTGTGACCTTATTCAGTTTAAAGAGGATGCTTATAGCGATTTCTCCATATATTCTCCCTTTTTATAGGAGTATCTCCCCTGAATGTTAATAATCTAATAGTTTCAAGTTTGAATTCATCAATTAATTTCAGAATACGAATGAGAATTCAGTTATTTGATATTCATTTTGGAATCAACCAAACAAAAAACAAAATATGGGTGGGATTAGGAAAGCATCCACAAATGAAATGATTTAAATTTTCAATCATATTTCCTTTTTAACTTTTAGAAAGCTTTGTCATTTTTCTCATACATATATACATATGTATGTATGTTATGAACAGGTCCGCGAAAATGACCGGGTCTGTTAGCTTTACATATATGTCCAAAGGAATCAGATAAAAGTTCTCTTATTACAAATAGCAAATAAATATGTAAGTATTTTTAAAATTAAATTACAAAAGTTATATGCAATAAAATTTTTACAAAATTTTTTTTATCGTATGAGTACAAAAAAAATTACAATAAAATATAATAGCAAAGCGAGAAATATGTATGTGGATAGAAAAAAAGAAGTGAATAGTTACTAGCTCAAAAGAAAAAGTGAGTTTCAAAGCTCCATACATACATGACATGACAAAAAGGTAACAACAATAACTACATATGACAACAAAGCAACAACAATAAAAATATATGTAGGTATGTATGTATATTATTAAACTGAGTATACTACATACAACATTTACTTGTTGGTAAAGTTTGTTGGGTAGTTGCTTTTGTACAACTTTTATTGTATTGTAACCAAGCAACTACTATAGCACATCCATATGCATGTATTCATATACATACACCCATATATAAGTATGTGCTTTTCTAAGTATGTATGTGTATAATTTATGACGTTAATTTAGTTTAGTATTATTACATTTTCTTTATTTTTTATTTTATTTTTTGGGTTACTTTAATAAAGGAGAGCTTTAGTTTTTAATTTTTTTTTTGATTTGCGTACCTTATGGCAGATTTATTTTCATTTTTATTTTTAGAAGCTTGGGAGATTTTTGTTTTTGTTTTTTTTTTTTTTTTTTTTTTTCAATTTATTTTTATTTTAATAGCGGATGCTTAATTTAATATGAATATGTATTATTGTTTCTTTCTTTTTCTTCGTAAACTATAAGATATATAATCTTTATATTACAGGAAGTTGTATGTGATAATTTATTGCACATACATATGTAAATGTAGTTGTTCACATATTATATATGTGCTGATAATCACAATAAGTTAATCAGAAGGGTCAATTTTTGTTTGCCTAATAACTTAAAATTAATATTTGTGAATTTTCAACTTACATCGTTTTACATATTTGTATATGTAATCTATAGTTTTCTATAGTTAAAAGAGGAATAATCGATGAATTGTTGCTGTAGAATCTGTGTGGTATATGCTTGCTGGAGTAGCCAGATGTACTGATTTGATCATTTTTCGAAATATCGAAATCAGTACGAAAATGTACTGATTTTTGAATTTTGAACTGTTTTTTTTTCAAATTAATATCTTAAGAATTTTTATGCTTAACTTTAATGGTCTTAAAATCATTTTTGCAGACAGTCTCACCCTGTTTGTTTCTATTTCTGATTGCTCATAAAATAAAATGCATACGCGTTGCAGCTATCATAGTAGGTTAACGTAAGTTTTTAAATGAGTGAAAAGAATTTTTTATTAATTGAATATGAATATGAATTTTCTAAATATCGAAACTGAGCCGTAATCAACATTGTCTGCTGACGAAGAAAAAAATGTAAATAGAACACACAAAATCAGAGAAAACTAGAAACTTCAGAATATCACTATATTAACTATTTGAAATTACTAGGTAATAAAAACATAAAACTGTACTGATTTGTACTGATTTTCAGTGATTTCCATAGTCTAATGTACTGATTTCGTGGTTCAAAAATCTGGCTACCTTAATGCTAACGGTTGTAGTACTTTATCGAATTTACTTACTTTTAATGAATGAAATGGAATCTTGAGTGAGTCTGGTACGTCTGTAAAATCGAATTCTTTTTCGGCTCAGTGATCCATCAGATATGTTCCATAAAAGCGGCCGGACATATCGCCCATGAAAATTAAGACCGCCATATGAATAGCCACTGAAATTATTTTGGGCATTGGGACCGCCCAAAAAATGTTCATTAATGGCGATTCTTAGAATAAACTTGGTTTTTTTTTTTTTTTGTATTGGAAATCGGCAACAAATTTTGGGCATTACGGCCCCTTCTTCATTTGGGTATTAACACCGTTTTTGGGGTAGTCACATCACCCAAAATGATTTGGACATTATGGTTGTTTCAAGGACAGTCTTAATGCCCATGGGTATTATGGCCCTGAGCATTATGTCGGGTCACCTTCTATGTATCTCATTAAGATGTTTCCTGAATTTATAACTAATTTTATAGCTGATAGCTCGTGGGATTTCGCACATAATTCGGGATTTCTTAACCCCGAAAGAGCGAAAGGCATTTTACATTTCTAAACGGGATTTTTTGTATAAATTGAAATAATTTACTATTAACAAATATATAATTTTTTATGACTAGTATGTAATATACAATTTTAACATAAGAGGAGAAATAAAACACAGAAGCCTTGAGAAAAAATATTTTTTTTAGTTTGGTTTGCTAGTTGCTAGTAAAAGATTTACTTACCAATCTTGTATTGAATTATGCTAAACCAAGGATATATCAGTTTTCTATGCAATGCAGTTATAATGCAACATTTCGGGCTAAATACCAATTTGAAGGAATTTTTTAAGCACCCTGCACCTCAGCGGATGTTAACAAGAATGAACCCCAAGCACAGTGGAGCCCTTTGCATGGAAACAGGGGCAAAAAAGCATGTCTCCTTATATATTGAAGATGTATTTTTGATGTACAGTACTTTAGCTTATTTGCTAGATATACATGTAAGAATGGACGTGATCCATTCATTATTACGTGCTTTATTCACAGATGAACATTTTAGAATATGTGGGTGGGATTGAACTGTGTAATAAAATATATATAACGTCTAGTTATCTAAGTGGGAAACATATAATTCTAGTAATGCATTATTTCAGAGCATAAATTGTTTGTTGAACCAAGCCCATGTATTTCAGGTTGGTTATACTTTCTTGTATTATGTGGGCTATAAATTACACATTCATTTTACAAGATCTTTTCTTTTATTGCAATTATTTGCTCATTTGCAAATCAAAAATCTCAGATCTTGGTCTCTCAAATCAAACTTCCTGAATAAAATTGATTATTTTTTGAAGCGAATAATGTATACAAAAATGAGTGTTTTTGTCTGTCTGCATATTTATATTTTTTAATGCATTGTTTTCACTGTTACATTATATAAAAATGGACAAGAAAAATGTAAATAGGTACATCGTTTTACTAAACAAAGTGGGTACTATAATTTAAGTTAAAAGGGATTTTTGAGGGATTTTTGGCATGTTGAAATGGAATAAGTCTGGATTTTCTTATAGGAGCCTGGGATTTTTGAAACAAAGGGTCTTACAACACTGTTCCAGTCTTACTAAAACTTACTCTAAATTTATATTCTCTTAATAATAGTTTGGGCGAAGATATTGCCACTTGTAAATCCAATCTCATTGCGATGTGCTCTGAGCTTATATTTCATTCGTTTACTAGCAGTTTAGTTCTTTTTTTATTTAATATCTGGATGAAATTTTTCTAATCTATTAAAAAGTAGTAATATAAAACTATAGAAATCACACTTGTAGAAAATTGCGCATTAATTCGAAACAGCAAGTTAAAATATAAGTATATTAATTATAGGTATATCGCCTATCGATATCAAGGTGCATTTTTAATTACAGAAAAACATATTGATAATTCGAAATACAATTATATTTTAACTCACATGTCAAGGAGAACTTTGTGCAAATGATTGAATAACAAACAAATAATTTCGAACGATTTTACCGTCTGTATTTTTTATCGTTGTCGTTATGCAGTCAGAAAATAACAAAAAAAGCAATAAAAAAACAACTGTTTTAGTATTAAAACCCCTACCCCGGATTCGCCAGTGCTCTCGATGGGCTTGGAATCGCCCGACTCAAACAGTGTATTCGACTGATAAACGATTTGAATATTGCTACAACAACAATAATAACATAACGTAATTTATGAGTTTATGAAAGTTATTATTGTTATTTAGACGACCTCGATAGCCTAGTGGATAGTGCAGTAGACTTTCATCTAGGAGGTTCGGGTTCGATTCCCGTTTTCGTCTGGTGGTTAATTTTCATTACTTTCTTATATTCACTATCAATATGAAGTGTATGAGAATTATAAGATAGTGTACAAGTACACACATTGGTTGGTAATGGCAAAACCACCAAGCCGATAAAAAAATTGCCACACCGCCGTTCGGAATCGGCGTTAAACTGTAGGTCCAACTATGTTGATCTAAAATTTTACAATTAAATTTAATCAAAAGAAGTATATCACTGGATAATCCTTTAAAGCCATTTGTTTTTAAGTTAAGTTTTATTGAAAAGACTAAAAAAGCAAAGTGGAGCTATAAAACATCAAATTTAAGCAGTGATGCGTTTTAATTGTTCTTTTTTTAATTATTTATTGCTTTATTATATTGAGTTGTTCTATTAATGAAAATTTTCTGCGCTCGACCCTGTGATTGTCGATCAAAGCGCTTACTAACTGAGCCACCGAAGCAAACCTGCTTTCGCTGAAATTTGTTGTTTTTATTCTTGTTCTAGTTACTGTCTTTTGACAATGCCAGAATGAGTAAGACATACAAAATTTAATGATTAAGTCATGTTATCTTTATTTATCATTATTTCTAAAAAATAGACCATATAAAATTTTGAAATTGTGTTAATGAAAGCTAAAAATTTTGTTTCAGTATTGAAGTTTCCATCAGCCCTGTCTTGCAGGGAAAGTATGTTATCACATCATGTGACGAGTGCAGAAGGGACTCATTTTTGTTTTTTGTTTTATCAGTTTTCATTATAAAAGGTTTAATTTTTATAGGAATTGGCATTGGTAAATTCGAAGAATAGTTAAATTTGTTTGTTATTAGTTGCGATTGGCATTTAATGCTCAAATTCCCAATCTTTGAAATTTGAGAATGCTTTAGTTTTAAGAGACTGAGAATGATTTGTTCAATGATTAGGAATATTATTTATCATTTGAGATGTCTTTTCAATTCTTTCAGTTACATTGATTTATGATTAGGAATGAATTTTTAATTGACTCACAATCTAGCGTATACATGTGCTGTCTATTGATTGGGATTGAATTTTTTCTAATTTCTAGGGATTTTAACTCACAAATAACTTCCTTGAATTATCAATCATAATGAATGAAATCGTATTTAATTCCCAGTCTTGGATATGCACATAGTTTGTATATCCCTTACATTTATTTGACTTAGTATAGATCTATTGAAAATTGGTATTAATAACCGGTCTAACAAATATTATATAAAAAATTATATTTTCCATTCAGTTCACACACTTACCTTCTTATAATCGGCAATGGAAGCGTAAATCGCCCATCGCTCACAATTGGTGTTGCGCCCGGTATAGGAACCGTTGATATTACGGGTGTCAAAATAGTAGTACCCGGTGGTGGTGGGGACATTACTGCTGTTTGTTGTTGTTGTGGTGGAGGTGATGATTGATGATGGCGCCCAATCAGTGATGGTGGTGGTGGTAATGGCGGTGGCCCCCTTATAGGGTGATCACTTATTCCACTGCCGGGACCACCACCACCGCCCAAATTCATTGGCAATGCACTATAAGGTGGTGGGAAATGACTATGTAATATATCCGGCAGCATAGGCCTAAGCATGGCGGACATGGCAGCAGACATTGTAGCGCTTGGAGGTAACATATGCGGTGGTGGTGGATGTAAATGTGGCGGCGGCATCAACGGTAGCGGAGGCATTGAATGACGCTCGAGATGACGACGCGTATGCGATTGAGCGAATTGATGTTGCAATGAATTAGAATGTTGCAATTGTTGGTGTTGATGGTGTTGTTGTTGTTGTTGCTGTTGTTGCTGCTGTTGCCGTCTTTCACGGCGTTCACGACGTCGTTGCTCGCGATTGGATGCAATTTCGGCGCGTTGAGTTGCAGCAGCGGAGATTCCGCCGCCACGATCGGTACGCAATTGTACCGGTTCAATATCGTCAGTTTGACATTCGGTTGAGGTAAAGGTGCGTGAAGGGGTTGGTGGGGGTGCTGCTGCTGTTGCTCGTGTCTGGGAAGTTGCTGTTGTGAGCGATTGGGAGTTACTTTTTGCTGCTGCGGATGCCGAAACTGCTGCTGTTGTATTCGTGATTTTGTTCAAGTGATTATTATTATTATTGACATTTATTACATTGACACTATCTTCACTTGTGTTGGTGGTGGTTGCGGCATTGGCCATCGTTGTCATGGCTGTGATATTATTATTTTGGTTATTATTTAATATATTTTTGGCGATATCATTATGATCACCATTTTTATCACCACGATCATTGCCAACATAACCAACACCATTACTTTTCACATTATTTCTATTATTATTATTATGAATATTACTAAAGACATTTTTAGGCACTGAGCTACTACTATTTACACTGACACTATTTATCGCACTCAAACTTGTTGACGATGTGTTGTTGTTGCTGTTGTTATTATTGCTGCTACCGAGATAACCGATACCGATTCCGATGCCACCGTTATTTCGCACATTTTCCAGATTATCATTATTATTATAGTTATTGTTGGTTGCGCGTATATAACTGCAATTGACAACACTGACACCATTGTTGTTGACAATCGATTGATTTAGCGTAATATCGAGATTTTGCTGGTGCTGCTGTTTAAGCTGTTGTTGTTGCGGCTGCTGCTGCTGATTAGTTGCAACATTATTATTATTGTTATTCACTTGTATTGTTAGACTCGGCTGTCGCTGACAGGAGGAATTTGTTGTTGTTGTTAGCACAGCAACATCATTATTAAAATTATTAACATTATTATTATTACAATTTTTAATATTTTTCAAATTATTATCATTATTGCCACTGGCTGTAAAATTGCAATTGCTGTTGCTGCTGTTGATGTTGCTGTTGCTACTGCTATTGCTGCCATTTGTTGTAACACTATTTGTCGTCGTTAAAAAGACGCTACTTGTTGAGGAGTTGGATGGGACGCAAGAGGACACAGCGGGCACAATTTTCACCGCAGCCGTGGAATCTATTGCGTTTGTTGATTCCGTGGAAACAGCAACTGCAATTGTTGCTGGTATATTTAAACGCATATTGATATTACTGCGTATATTTGACTCAATCAAACTTTCACTCGCACGAAATTCTGCATACAAACGCTCAAGTTCTGCTAAACATTTGTTTGGCGTTAAAGCGTTTGGGCCTGTAAGCGTGTTTGATGCGACGACTGCGACGGCGGCACTTTCGAAACTCTCACGATAATGACAATTCGATTTCTTCCACGACGATGATGACGAAGAATACGAGGAATATGGCGAATGCGACGATAGCGATAGCGACGACGGTAAAGTTGTTGTACACTCATTGAATGAACCCGCTAAACTGATCGTTGGTGAGCTCGCTTCGAATGCATGAACCAGCGCAACATCAACAAAATCGCATGCGGTGGTAGCACCAGTTGAAATGCTCTTCTCTTTTTTCTCTGTTGCTGTTGCTTTTGGTGTTGGTTTATCGCATGCGAGTAAAATGTTTGAGTTTGTATTGTTCATTGTTGGTGTTAGTGTTGTTGAATTCATTTGTCTCTCTAATTCATAGGTGTTCATTTCAGTTCCCACTGTTGCTGTTGTTTTTGTTGTGTTTGTAATATTGTTGTTTATGTTGCGTGAGTTCATCGCCGTGGCACAGTAAGCAGTTGTAGCAGCAACAGCAACAGTATTACATTGGTTAATTGTGTAGGAAACAGGTTGATTGACCTGTTCTCTCTTTGTTTTTGTTTTTTCGCATATATCCATTTCAGCGTTTTCTACTTTACCTTCTTCTTCTTCTTCTTTGTTAGCTTCCTCATTTTCCTCGCTTGCATATGGATTGTGTTTTAGCTTGAGACGTTCATCATTGATAATGCATTCAATATAGTTGTTGTTGTTATTTTCTTTATTTTGTTGTGATCTTGCATTCGTCGCTGTTGAAAGATTTATTGCATGATGATGACGCACATTTTCACATTGTTGCTGTGGCTTTGTTTTATGTTTACTTGCATTCCCATTTGTATTGTAAATCACTTGCTTCATGTTGCTATCAACATTTGTACTAACACTGGGTGTCTCCGCTTCATGTTGATAGGGCTGTGTTTGATATGAACCTATTGAAAATTTGGCAGAGGAAGCGTAATTCTGTAAAGGTATCAAATAAAGAACAAAAGAGTTAGTAATGAAAATTATATATTTCTCATTAAATAAACTATGTATTTGAAATTGCAAGATTGAGAACATAACACAAACGAAAAAATTATGTACCATAGTCGTCTTAATTTGAAAATCGCCTGTTAGTCCAGTCATTATAAAGATTTACATCACAATAATTCTTATCTGAAATTTTTCTACAGTAATTGTTAGTGGGGGTATGATAGATGGAAGAATCCAAACTAGTTAAATCAGAGATTGTAAAGAAGGCCACTCTCTTCTGGGTTCCTCTCTGCTGGGTTCCTGGACATAGCAATATTAAAGGGAACGAAATAGCAGATGAAATGGCCAGAAGGGGCTCTGAAATGGACATTAACGAGACGGATACCTCTATACAATCTCCGATGTGTGAACTATTGAGGAAAATAGACGAGTACACCATAGCGGTGTCAAATGGCGCTTGGACTAACTTAGATGACTGTATAGTTTCACGGGCCTTGTGGTCAAGGTTAGACAGGAAGAGGACAATTGTCCTCTTAGGGCACAGCAAATCTGCAGTACGTCTGCTCACAAGAGTAGTCATAACTGGGCATTGTGCTATTGCACCAATGCTTCAACGGTGGCGCATTCCAACGAGCGAACTGTGCAGAAGTTGTCATGATGAAGAAGAGACAGAATCGATTCTTCACTTTCTATGTCAATGTCAAAGGCTGCAGATGAGCAGACTCCAATGTTTGGGGTCGCGCTTTTTCAATAGTCTAACAGAGATAACGAAAGTGGAACTATCGGATCTTCTTACCTTCATCCGGAGAACCAAATGGTTCAATAAAGACATTACCTGGACTGCTGACGGAAACCGTGGTTAGAGACGTGCCTCCTCCGGGCAATTAAATGAGGGCAATCACAATGGACAATTAAGTCTCCTAGTGGAAGAGTGAGTATATATATACATATATATATATGTATATTCGCACACGCCTTCCAAGCCTAACCTATGATAGATGGGAAAACCACAAGAATCAGTTCAACTCAGTTGCTCTGCAACCCCCCCTTTGGTGAAAAAAATCATTTTTTTACTAATAACTGGTTAACCGTTGGAGATATCAAAAAGAAAGCTTGAGCGATTTCCAAAAAAAAGGTGTCTAGTAATATTTTCGTATATGCCATAGTTTTCGAGATATTCAATATTTAAGAAATTGTAAATTTTGTTCTTTGGATGTACTGTGGATGCGCGCGCATCTTTGTTTATTTGAATTTTTCCGCGCGAAGTCTTTAAGAAAAATTGAATTACTCGAAAACCAAACAAGCTAGGAAGAAAAAGGGGGATATAAAGTGTAATATTCTCTGTCATTTTCATTGATTACAGATAATTTTTAGTTTATAAATATAGCAATATAGTATAGTTGCCTATTGGTTTTTGCTACTTTAACTATTTGCAGGCCTAATAAAAATAACTGGTTTCACTATATGTTATAAATTTATTATCTTTTAGTTCAAGACATTACTTCTGAAAATGCTGAAAAGTTAGAAATAAAAAGATTCATATTTTCCCATTTTATCAGCATATTAAAATTAGCCAAATTTTGGCTAATTTATTTTTTTGTACGAAAAGTTAAATTCATATTGATTAATAGAACGTGGCCCCGTGGTCCATAAGTTCTCGGGTAATAAGTCCAGAAATTAGAAGTTGAAGCTGTGACGAGCAAAAATTTGGACCACAAATTTTAGCCGCACAATAACACCGCCCTCCAAACACCGCATGCCGCATAAAGAATTAAAAACACAATAGCCTGCCCCAGCATAGGCTGGGAGAAGATCACCGCAAAGGCGAAATGGACAATAAAGCGCGCAACAACAACAAAGACGCACACAGTTAGCACAAAGAAAAGGAAAAGCACAAATGCGCTACACTAAGTGTGCTACAACATCAAAAGATGTATACTAACATCTACGTGTGGGTGTATACTACAAAAAACTACAATTGGGAGAGCAACAAAACAACAACACAATGCGTTCCAGTGGCGACAGTCTGCACAATGGAATAACTGTATGGCTTGCTGTGAGCTATAAAAGGGCAAACAGAACAGAGATCTTTTTTTTTGGCTGGCAGCTGGCATCGGAGCAACACGTACCCTGGTAAGTACAAGTAGTGGGTTAGTGAGGAAAATTTTAATTCGACCAGACGGACAAAATTTGGGAGGACAGAGAAAAACTCCAAGTCTTGTAACCTGCGAAGACGTGTGCGGCTTGCCGTTGATCGTCGGAGGAACAACAAGCCGACTTGGTCAATAGTCAGGTAAAACTCCAAGTCTTGTAACCTGCGAAGACGTGTGCGGCTTGCCGTTGATCGTCGGAGGAACAACAAGCCGACTTGGTCATTAGTCAGGTAAAACTCCAGGTCTTGTAACCTGCGAAGACGTGTGCGGCTTGCCGTTGATCGTCGGAGGAACAACAAGCCGACCTGGTCTAAGAGGCAAGATATCACGACCGACGCAAGACGCCGCATGGTACGTCCGTTGTACACCAGTCTAGCCATAGCCGCGCTACATCAGCACGATCCATTGCATTCGTCAGTTATACTCCAGCCTACGCTCAGCAGCACTACGCAAGCGCCATTCCATTGCATTCGCCCGTTATACACCAGTCTACGCACAGCAGCGCTACGCCAGCGCGATCCATTGCATTCGCCCGTTATACGCTAGTCTACGCACAGCAGCGCTACGCCAGCGCGATCCATTGCATTCGTCAGTCACACGCCAGTCTACGCACAGCAGCGCTACGCCAGCGCGATCCATTGCATTCGCCCGTTATACACCAGTCTACGCACAGCAGCGCTACGCCAGCGCGATCCATTGCATTCGTCAGTCACACGCCAGTCTACGCACAGCAGCGCTACGCCAGCGCGATCCATTGCATTCGCCCGTTATACACCAGTCTACGCACAGCAGCGCTACGCCAGCGCGATCCATTGCATTCGCCCGTTATACACCAGTCTACGCCCAGCAGCGCTACGTCAGTGCGATCCATTGCATTCGTCAGTCACACGCCAGTCTACGCACAGCAGCGCTACGCCAGCGCGATCCATTGCATTCGCCCGTTATACACCAGTCTACGCACAGCAGCGCTACGTCAACGCGACCCATCAAATTCACCCGTTATACGCTAGTCTACTCACAGCAGCGCTACGTCAGCACCATTCCATTGCATTCGTCAGTTATACACCAGTCTACGCACAGCAGCGCTACGCCATCGCAATCCATTGCATTCGTCAGTTATACTCCAGCCTACGCACAGTAGCGCTACGCCAGCGCAATCATTCGCATTCGTCAGTTATACGCTAGTCGACGCACAGCTGCTCTACGTCAGCGCCATTCCATTGCATTCGTCAGTTATACTCCAGTCTACGCACAGCAGCGCTACGCCAGCGCGATCCATTGCATTCGCCCGTTATACACCAGTCTACGCACAGCAGCGCTACGTCAGTGCGATCCATTGCATTCGTCAGTCACACGCCAGTCTACGCACAGCAGCGCTACGTCAACGCGACCCATCAAATTCACCCGTTATACGCTAGTCTACTCACAGCAGCGCTACGTCAGCGCCATTCCATTGCATTCGCCAGTTATACACCAGTCTACGCACAGCAGCGCTACGCCATCGCAATCCATTGCATTCGTCAGTCACACGCCAGCCCATTAAATATTAAATTGAATTATTCGAAGTAACATTGATAAGTGTAATTAATATTAAGTGAAATTAAACTTGAATTATTGTTATAATAAAAAAAACCTGTGTGTCTAAATAAAGTGAGGGTCCCCTGCAAAATACAAATTTTGTAACGCAAAGAACCTCTGGAGCCCGCTGAGACTACCCCAGCCTAAGACCGGGGAAACGGTTCGTTACATGGCGCCCGAGCAGGGACCCTGAAGTGAAAAAAAAAAAACAAACATTATTACTCACAAAGAATTAAATTACACACAGTGACAATAAAATCAATTAAACACAGTGAATAAACTCAGTAGAGAAAAAAAAAAGAAGGTTAAAGAAAAAAAAAACAAACAACCCAAGACAATGGTGAAGCTAACGTGGGTCTATGCAATGAGGAAAGAGGAGCTAACAACTTGTGCCCTCGAATTCGGTCTTGACGACAGCGGTACCGTGGAGGAATTGCGCAAGCGGTTGGTAGCTTTTATACTCGGGGATAACTTCGCCGAAGGCATCCAGGAACGCTTGGAGGAGTTGGAAGAACAACACACCAAAATGCAGTCACCGCGTCCGTCACCGACACCAGCAAGCGACCCGGTGCCAGATGACCTAGGTGCCCTACAGCAATTCACATTGCATATACCAGCAAGACACACGCAGACAGCCGCGCAACCCCACACATTCAATCCTCCAATACCATATCCCCAAGCACCAGCAACGCAGGCTCGTACAACCCAAGAGGCAGCATGCAGCGCCACACCGGTAACACATGCTCTGGCTATGGACCGCATCCGGAAGTGGGGCATAAAATTCAACGGTGGGAGAGACCCGCTGGAGTTTATCGAAAGGGTGGAGGAGCTGATGGAAGTGGATGGGGTAGACCAAGACTGGGTGCCGCGCGCCATGCCCCAATTATTGGTGGAAAGAGCGCTCACCTGGTTCCGCAACAACAATGTTCAAGAACAGCGGTGGGATACTTTTAAAAAATTATTTCTTACTTTTTTCCTTCCACCACGGTATTTAGAAGACTTGGATGACGAGATACGGCGCAGGATACAACGACCACGGGAGACGTTTAAGGACTACGTGCTCACTATGCAAAATATGATGCGGCACGCACATTACAATGAGTCCCAAAAACTAGAGCGTATTTTTAGAAATTGCAGACAAGAATACCAGCTCTACATCAAGCGGCGCGACTTCACAAACCTAGGGGAGCTGGTCAAGCTGGCTGACGACCTAGATGTGATCCACGTGGTCGAAGATGCGCGAAGACACCCTGAGCAACGTCCCCGAGAGGAGCATCACCGCACCGTAAAAGACGAGACACAGACACCAATCGACCCAAGAACCGCTTGTCACAGGTGCGGACGCAACGGGCACATAAGGCGGGCATGTCAGAGTCCACAACTCCTATTTTGTTGGGATTGTGGCAAGAAAGGAGTGCGTACCATCGAGTGCTGCCGACGACATCCGGGAAACGGCAGAGGGGCCCACCAGTAACGAGGCATGGTGGCCGCCCCCGTATTTCGATCCCGAACCTCACAACAACACTCCAACATGATGACACTCGAATCCTCGCCGTCGTCGCCTTGGGCCGGAATCAAACCAGTGCAATCATAGACACGGGGGCCACACGCAGCTTCATTAGCCAACACCTGGCCAACACGTTTCACAAACACGGGGAGATTCAAAGAACAAGCACAACAGTGCGCATGGCAGACGGTAGTGTCCGCTACATCGAGAAGGAATTGAAAATAGATGTCGGACTAGGAACCAGTGGATGCACTCTAGCATTGCTCATCTTGCCAACAATGGTAGATCATTTAATCCTCGGGATGGACTTTCTCTGCAAAACGCATGCAACGCTAAGCTGCGGAGGCCAGTCCATCACACTGCGAGTGCCATATCCACAAGAACACGGAAAAAACGTGCCCATATGCACGGTGGTACGCGACACCGCGCAGAGCGAGACCGATACCATTAGATTGTTTCTGCAGGAGGAATTGGCAAAATTTGAGGCACTGGAGGGCACTTCCAACATAACCTCACACAAAATTGTGATGAGGGACGAACGTCCAATTAAACAGCGCTACCACCCTAAGAACCCTGCTATGCAACAAATCATCAACCAAGAAGTCGACGAGCTTATTACGAAGGGGTGCATCGAACCCTCGCATAGCCCCCACAGTGCACCAATTGTGTTGGTCAAGAAGAAGACAGGGCAATGGAGACTCTGCATAGATTACAGGCAACTCAACGCTCACTCGGTACCCGATGCTTACCCGCTGCCGCGCATACACCACATCCTTGACCGGCTCCGCGATGCCAAATATATTAGCTGTCTGGACCTCAAAAATGGTTACCGGCAGATCCCAATGGATAGAGACAGTAAGCAGTACACTGCCTTTACCGTACCAGGTCGTGGTCTCTACCAGTGGTGCGTCATGCCCTTTGGGCTGCATTCTGCTCCGGCCACATTTCAACGGGCCCTAGACAGTGTCATCGGCCCAGAAATGGAACCATACGCGTTTGCCTATCTGGATGACATCATAGTAACCGGATCAACGCTGCAGGAACATATGCGCAACCTACGCGAGGTCTTCAGACGGCTTAGGGAAGCCAAACTCAGGCTGAACCAAGACAAATGTGAGTTTTTCAAGAAGGAGATAAAGTATCTGGGTCACGTCGTGAGTGATAAGGGTATCCACACCGACCCAGACAAGATTGCTGCCATCCAAGAACTACGACCGCCCACTAACGTCCGTGAGCTCCGTCAATGCCTGGGTATAGCTTCATGGTACCGCCGGTTCGTGCCCGAGTTCTCCGACATAGTACACCCCTTGACAAAACTACTAAAAAAGGGAAAGCACTTCAACTGGAGCGGAGAGCAACAAGCAGCTTTCGAGGACCTGAAAAGGAAATTGACAGAGGCCCCTATACTAGTCTGTCCCGACTTTTCAAAGAAATTTACCTTACAGACCGATGCCAGCAACTATGGGCTCGGCGCGGTGCTAACGCAAGAGATTGACAACCAGGAACGAGTAATAGCTTATGCAAGTAGGCGACTTAACAAAGCAGAAGAGAATTACTCCCCGACCGAAAAGGAGTGCCTGGCTATTGTCTGGGGAGTAAGGAAGATGCGGCCGTACTTAGAGGGATACAAGTTTACGGTGGTCACCGATCACCTCTCTCTCAAGTGGCTGAACTCAATCGAAAGTCCTTCAGGACGCGTGGCGCGGTGGGCATTGGAGCTACAACAACATACTTTTGACATCCAGTACCGAAGAGGGAAGCTGAATGTTGTAGCCGATGCGCTGTCCCGTCAACCACTAGAAGACTTGAGGACCACTGGAGCCGAGATAACACCAGGAGAACGCTGTACCTGGATCACAAAGAAGATAACGGAAGTGCGCGACCACCCCGAAAGCTACCCTGACTACACAGTACAAGAGGGAAATCTGTACCGGCATATACCACAACCGACCGAGGAGGAGAACGACAGCGCCTGGAAACTTTGCGTACCGACTTCATTGCGCGCTAGAGTAATGCAAGAGAACCACAGTGACGCGACGGCAGGGCACATGGGCATTAGAAAAACCATCGTCAGAATATGCCGCCGATACTACTGGCCAGGTATGACAAAGGAAGTAAGCCGGTATGTACGGAGTTGTGAGTCTTGCCAGAAATTCAAGGCGATACAACAGAAACCTGCGGGGAAGATGTTCACGAAAATTGCAGAGGAGCCATGGGCATGGCTGTGCGCTGACTTCGTGGGACCACTCCCACGCTCAAAACATGGGAACACTATGCTCCTAGTCTTCTTCGATAAATTTTCCAAATGGACGGAACTGGTACCACTTCGCAAAGCAACCAGCGACGGGCTACAAAAAGCATTTCGAGAGCGCATTCTAGCACGATACGGGGTCCCCAGGGTGCTGGTCACAGATAATGGCACTCAGTTCACCAGTAGAGCCTTTCGACGATTCTTGCAAGCAATGGGCGTAAGACAGCAATTCACGGCACCCTACACACCGCAAGAGAACCCTACCGAGAGAGCTAATAGAACGATCAAGACCATTATCGCCCAACTGGCTGGTCACCAACAACGCCTGTGGGACGAACAGCTGCCCGAGATCTCCCTGGCAATCAACTCTAGCACATCAGAAACCACCGGGTATAGCCCGGCCTTTCTTACGCAAGGACGGGAACCCCGTCTCCCAAAGGCCTTATATGATGAGACAACATTGGGCTCAGGAGCACCTACACCAACTGGTGATGAGCGAGCCGCCAGACTACACGATACTTTCAAAATCGTTAGACGCAACTTAGCACGCGCAGCACAGGATCAGGCACGTCATTATAACCTACGTAGACGGGCCTGGAAACCAGAAATTGGGGACCTGGTGCTGGTGAAACAACACCACCTATCTCGAGCGATGGATAATTTCGCGGCAAAGCTGGCACCCAAGTTCGATGGCCCTTTCCGGGTGGCATCGTTCGAGTCCCCAGTCATCGTCAAGTTACAGCGGATGGGACAGCGGCAGGAAAGGACCGCGCACGTCAGCGAACTTAAACAATTCCACCAGGAC
The DNA here is from genome assembly GCA_963691655.1 of Toxonevra muliebris. Taxonomy (NCBI): domain Eukaryota; kingdom Metazoa; phylum Arthropoda; class Insecta; order Diptera; family Pallopteridae; genus Toxonevra; species Toxonevra muliebris. Next base: position 41,034,670 of record OY829328.1, on the reverse strand, counting down.
CACACATCGATACCTCAACCGTCGGCGACATCGCCAGGAAGGCAAGCCACGGTAACCACGCCCATACAAAATTTAGTATAATGAAGACCATCGAAGGACAGCGGTACCGAATCCGGGTGTCACGCAATGGTGACGTCACACTCTTTAAAATCAAGGAGGCCCCGTCTCTTTCGGCGAAGTAAGGGGGGGGTGTGACGAGCAAAAATTTGGACCACAAATTTTAGCCGCACAATAACACCGCCCTCCAAACACCGCATGCCGCATAAAGAATTAAAAACACAATAGCCTGCCCCAGCATAGGCTGGGAGAAGATCACCGCAAAGGCGAAATGGACAATAAAGCGCGCAACAACAACAAAGACGCACACAGTTAGCACAAAGAAAAGGAAAAGCACAAATGCGCTACACTAAGTGTGCTACAACATCAAAAGATGTATACTAACATCTACGTGTGGGTGTATACTACAAAAAACTACAATTGGGAGAGCAACAAAACAACAACACAATGCGTTCCAGTGGCGACAGTCTGCACAATGGAATAACTGTATGGCTTGCTGTGAGCTATAAAAGGGCAAACAGAACAGAGATCTTTTTTTTTGGCTGGCAGCTGGCATCGGAGCAACACGTACCCTGGTAAGTACAAGTAGTGGGTTAGTGAGGAAAATTTTAATTCGACCAGACGGACAAAATTTGGGAGGACAGAGAAAAACTCCAAGTCTTGTAACCTGCGAAGACGTGTGCGGCTTGCCGTTGATCGTCGGAGGAACAACAAGCCGACTTGGTCAATAGTCAGGTAAAACTCCAAGTCTTGTAACCTGCGAAGACGTGTGCGGCTTGCCGTTGATCGTCGGAGGAACAACAAGCCGACTTGGTCATTAGTCAGGTAAAACTCCAGGTCTTGTAACCTGCGAAGACGTGTGCGGCTTGCCGTTGATCGTCGGAGGAACAACAAGCCGACCTGGTCTAAGAGGCAAGATATCACGACCGACGCAAGACGCCGCATGGTACGTCCGTTGTACACCAGTCTAGCCATAGCCGCGCTACATCAGCACGATCCATTGCATTCGTCAGTTATACTCCAGCCTACGCTCAGCAGCACTACGCAAGCGCCATTCCATTGCATTCGCCCGTTATACACCAGTCTACGCACAGCAGCGCTACGCCAGCGCGATCCATTGCATTCGCCCGTTATACGCTAGTCTACGCACAGCAGCGCTACGCCAGCGCGATCCATTGCATTCGTCAGTCACACGCCAGTCTACGCACAGCAGCGCTACGCCAGCGCGATCCATTGCATTCGCCCGTTATACACCAGTCTACGCACAGCAGCGCTACGCCAGCGCGATCCATTGCATTCGTCAGTCACACGCCAGTCTACGCACAGCAGCGCTACGCCAGCGCGATCCATTGCATTCGCCCGTTATACACCAGTCTACGCACAGCAGCGCTACGCCAGCGCGATCCATTGCATTCGCCCGTTATACACCAGTCTACGCCCAGCAGCGCTACGTCAGTGCGATCCATTGCATTCGTCAGTCACACGCCAGTCTACGCACAGCAGCGCTACGCCAGCGCGATCCATTGCATTCGCCCGTTATACACCAGTCTACGCACAGCAGCGCTACGTCAACGCGACCCATCAAATTCACCCGTTATACGCTAGTCTACTCACAGCAGCGCTACGTCAGCACCATTCCATTGCATTCGTCAGTTATACACCAGTCTACGCACAGCAGCGCTACGCCATCGCAATCCATTGCATTCGTCAGTTATACTCCAGCCTACGCACAGTAGCGCTACGCCAGCGCAATCATTCGCATTCGTCAGTTATACGCTAGTCGACGCACAGCTGCTCTACGTCAGCGCCATTCCATTGCATTCGTCAGTTATACTCCAGTCTACGCACAGCAGCGCTACGCCAGCGCGATCCATTGCATTCGCCCGTTATACACCAGTCTACGCACAGCAGCGCTACGTCAGTGCGATCCATTGCATTCGTCAGTCACACGCCAGTCTACGCACAGCAGCGCTACGTCAACGCGACCCATCAAATTCACCCGTTATACGCTAGTCTACTCACAGCAGCGCTACGTCAGCGCCATTCCATTGCATTCGCCAGTTATACACCAGTCTACGCACAGCAGCGCTACGCCATCGCAATCCATTGCATTCGTCAGTCACACGCCAGCCCATTAAATATTAAATTGAATTATTCGAAGTAACATTGATAAGTGTAATTAATATTAAGTGAAATTAAACTTGAATTATTGTTATAATAAAAAAAACCTGTGTGTCTAAATAAAGTGAGGGTCCCCTGCAAAATACAAATTTTGTAACGCAAAGAACCTCTGGAGCCCGCTGAGACTACCCCAGCCTAAGACCGGGGAAACGGTTCGTTACAAAGCTACTTAAAGTATGTAACCTTATAATATTAATTTTTGTAGCTTAGACTCTAAATTTTACGTTAAGTAACAATATTACTTACCTTCGTGTCATTTTGCACTTTTTCTTAAGCATTGCAAAAATGGGCCCGAAAAAATGTAATCAAAATAAGTTTTAATGGAACTGTGAAAGATTTTTAGGAAAAAGCTGTCTTTTGTATCGCTTATACCGTTAACAGGCAAAACGAATGCGTGAAATCTATTTGCGTATGATATATTATACGTAAACGTTAATGGATTAAGCTCTAGCAATAGATAAGGTTAGGTTGGAGTAGCTGTCTAGGAATACACTTAGGCCTGTACAGCCCATTGTGATACCACATGGTTGAACTTACAGTTTAACGCTGGTGCCGGACGGCGGTGTGGCAATTCGTTATCACTTGGTGGTTTTGCGAATGCCTACCAAGAAGTGTATTTGCAAACTATTTTATAATTCTCAAATTCTCATTCACTTAATATCGATAGTAAATATCAGAATGTTGTAAAAGAACCAACCAAATTCTGACACTCAAAGCTGGAAAATTGTCAACCGGAAAATAACGATAATTAAGCTATAAAAACGAAATAGTGGAGGAAGTTCATTAAATACAGACTGCATTCATTATAATCAACATCGAATTGTTCTTAAACTATACATAAATTTACGAGTGTAAAGTCAAAATGCCAGAACATAGGTCAAATGTCAATGTCTGTTACTGTAAACAAAGCGGGTACTTTATTGGAATTGAGCGTGCGGCAGTCGCCACAAAAATTAAAATACATGGAAGAACTAGAAAAATGTAGTAATCGAATTGTTTTTCATAATTTACAATGATGGAAAAGGAAAACAAAAACCCCAAAAATAAAAGAATGATAGAAATGAAAAAAAAAAAAAAAAAATGAATATTTCCAACAAATTACCAACTCCCGGTAGCAGGGCATGAAGGCCATCAACGCTGATTGTCAGTTTGACAGTTGAAAACTAATAAGAACAAAAAAATAGAAAACTTTATGGCTAATTAATAATCCGGATTCTGGCCATTAGTGCCGTTAGTTTGTTAGTTTTTTTTTTCTAATGAAAGTTGAAGTGCATTTCTGGATTGAAAGACAGATAGACAGACAAACGAAATAAATGGGCGGACAATGTCGCCAATGATTTTTATGCACACTCATACTCAATTACAAAGAAATCTTGACGAATCCACGGTACATTTCGAAGTAAAACGTAACATTGCTGCTGCAATTGAACGACGATGTTGGTGAGGATGATGATGAACGTTTTAAGTAAATTGCTTAACAAAAATAAATAATAATAATAGTAAAACATAAATTTACATGCCCACATTATCGTTAATTGGTGTTGTAGCTCTCGGTGGCGGTAGTTGGTTGTACATTGCTTGTTGTTGTTGTCAAATGCATTTACTTTTACTGTTGTCATTGTTATCATGCCTACCTAAATATATAGGTAGGTTGTCTATCTATTAAACATGTAGACAAGTGTACGTCTGTCCGACAATATGTTGTCATCGTCATCAACCAAATCCTCACAGTTTGTGGAATCAGTCATGCGCTTGAACTGCTTTGAATGTGCAGTTATTTTAATATATATATTTACTTTAGGTAGGTACTCTATACTCAATATATTCAGACAAAACCATAAAAAAAAACCTAACTAATTGTGTTTAGAAGCGATAGTAACTAACAGAAATTCATATTATTTGTGACGTAATTAATGCAGGTAACATAGCGCAACCAAAATTGAAATCATTCACCATCTTCATCGTCTCATTCCCCTCATTTTCGTATACTCCAACATTTGGCTCTAAGCTGACACTCATAACAAAATATTCTTAAAGTAAATAATCACCGATTTTAAAAAAGAAGAGCCACTCTTCAATGAGTTGCTCCAAGTTTAGACGTATATGTAAAATGCAGAACGGCTCCAAGTTTTGAGAGTATTTGGCACAAGATATAACAATAGTCTAATCTTAAAAAGGCCAAAACTAAGCGGCCCTTAGAAACTGCCTTCCAGCTTACTGCTTAATGCTGATCCGACAGAAACCGGGGCCGTCTCTTCAAATTCTTCCTCCAAACCACAGGAAGCACAGAAGGCACTAGCTCCCAATCATATTCAAATATTTGGTCCAAGCGAAGTGACCTGTGTATAATCCCACCAGCTGCCTACGGCTCTTTATGTTAAGCGATAACAGAAAGATTGTTACACGCTTCAATATAAAGGTAACATACTCTTTGTCTGCAGCATGTTGAAATGACGACTCACTACGGATGTGGTGTTCTACACAGCGCTCAAGGCATTCTAGTAAGAAAGACATCATAATGATTGGTTTAAAGCTTTTGGCATTGGTATAGTTGTTCTTTCCAATCTTTGGAATAAAAACAACTTTTATCAACCTTCATTATTGAGGTATGTGAGCGAGTACCAAGCTGGAGATGATTATCTTCAAAATTAGACGAGAGCTCTGTTCATAAGTTTTCTCAACTCAACCCGCAGGGCTTGTTCCATCAATGGAACAGGAATTTTACCAAGAGGCTGGCGAGGGGACAAGCTAGTCTGAAGAGCAGAGGTTAGATTTTCCACCGCTACTTCCTAACCTCGCTTATTCCGTAGCTTAGGAGCTAAAGCACAGCTTAACGAAGCCAGTTCTTCTCTAAACTTTGCTCAATCCGTCTTTTTCGGATTTCTTATTTCAATTTAAGGAACATATCGTAAGTTTTAGGTACATATCTACAAAACTTGCTGCAAAATGATTTTGGCTCAGAACTCGACATGTTTACCATACGCAAAAAAATATGATACTAAATCATACAGCAACTATGACATTTTGAAGGCTGCTGTCATAGCTATAGAACCAGTTAAAACTGTGGACCACCCCTTATTCCCAATAGGATCTTTTGAAAAAATTAACCACCACAACTGGTAATTAAAATTGTACATTTCAGTCATCTATGTAAATATGTGAACAATAGGTATTTGGAAAAATTATTAATCGGAGCAGCGGAGCGGTTAAATTTTAATTGCTCCAGCTCTAGCTCCATTCAAAACAGTGTGCTCCACAGCTCCTCGCTCCTGCTCTGCTCTCCGATCTAAAGTCCTGGTTGAGAAGATGGGTTCTTCTCACGTTTCTTTTGCTACTGCCCCAGATAACATCCTGTGCATTAGCGTCACAACATAATACGTCAATTTATTTGACATTACGTCCATTTCAGATTTGAATTTCGGATTTACACTTTCATTAGACATAATGTCAAATGGCATTATGTCATCCCACCATAAAACAAGAACTCTCGTCGTACAGAATCTTGCGTCCCCTTAACTCGCCAAGTCTACAGAAGAGCCCTTTATAGTCCCAAGGGCCTTGCATCGTTGCTTTCACTTGAAGATTCAAATATGCATATGTATTTCATATATGCATATTTTGCTAAACTATACAAATAATTTTCTTTGAGTATATGCAATAAAATGATTATTGCATCGCACACAAAGACAATGACTTTGAACATAGCGTAGAACAAGTGGTGACATGGGCCGCTGCCGACACATCAACCCAGCGGTTTTTCAGACAAGTGCTTGAAAATTAAGTGCTTAAAAAGTGTTTGTAAGTGCACCATTTCAACCGGAAATTGCAAAGCAACCATGCGAACAACAAATGAAGTTTTCTATCGAGTAATAAAAACGAGTATTGTTCAGCGAGACGCTACGAACGATTGACTGAGCGAGAAACTAAGCGAGTTAGTTTTTACGCAACAGCGAAGTAAAGTGGCTGTGGAATTTCACGAAAAGTGTGTATGTTTTATTTTATTTCTTTTTTGCAACTGTTTTATAAAAAATAAATAAAAATGTAATATATATATACAATTACATATGTATATATATATATATATTGGGTTTAAAATGAAAAAAAAAGCAAATGAAAAGAATAAAATAAAATAATCGATACCCGATATTTTTTCTCTCTCCTTTCTTTCTCAACTAAAGTAAGCACGAAGCAGCGAACGAATGAGCGGAAGTGCCTATCTAACTCATTCTTTCTTGCGCTTGTTTAGCGCTAAAAGTACTGCACTAAACAAGAGCTTGTCTCCTAGGACATGCAATGTTAAAATTTATATGGAACACATGTGCTTGTAGTGCACTTAAGTGCTTGCAATCAAGCACTTGTTTAGCGCTATTCTAGAACTTCCATTTACCGCTGGGAATGTACAAACAGTGGCAGTCATTTGTACACACACAGACATATTTTATAGATTCATACATCCATTTTTCTGTAGATACAGGGACATACATTTATATGTATATAGGTATATAATTAAGTGCATACTTTTGTTTAAACGAATTATTTAATTATTTTTATTTCTTTAATGCAAAGACTGAAGTAATAAAAAATGTTTCATATTCTATTCGTTTGTGTTTTGATTGCCCGTAATTTCATTAATGCTGCTAAGTAGTTATTGCTAGCTTACACCTACATCATAATTACAAAAAAAAGCCACAAAGTTTAAATAAAAACGATTGTCTCTCTCACTTGAATTTTACTCACCTCCGTTACAAAATTATCGGTGAATGAGTGCACCAAACCACGACTATTGCTATTACAATCAATTAGCGATCTATTACAATCAAGCTGCTGCTGTTGCTGTTCCGAACTATTCGTTATTGTTGACTCGGTTTTCGATGTTTTCAAAGTGTTCAGAGCAACTGGTGGTTTCCGCGAACTATTACTTACAGGTGTAGCACTAGTGGTTGTCGTCTTCGTCGAATATAATGACTCATACGAGGGTGGTTCCTTGGCTGTTGTTGATGAAGACCACCATTTGTTTAAACTTGGTATTGGCCCATAGTAAGGATATGAATAACGAAAATTGTTGATTGACGAATCATAGTTTTTCATATGATGCTGGTTGATAATTGAGATCTCATCGGATGCATTAGTTTCTGAACCACTATAACTAATGCTATCCATATCACCAGTTTGATAATGATGAGTATTATTACTAAATATTAAATTAGAAAAAGGCACAAAGGTTGTTGTGGTTGTAGAATGTAGCGTATTTGTTGTATTCGTCACTCCACCATTATTACCAGCTGCAGCAGCAGCAGCAGTAGCAGTTGTTGGTAGCAGCAAATCATCTGCATCAAAGTATGTTGATGGCATAAATGCTGCTGCTTCTACTGTGGATGTTAGACTATGGTAGTCGTAGCTGCTATGTGATTTGCGTAGTTTTTTATTTAAACGCTCGTCATCATCTTCGGAGGAGCTATCGGTTGGAGTACGCTCATAGGGCGTCCATAGCATGGACGAGAGCGCCTCCTCAACGTCAGGTGGTCGGCGTTGGTGATGCGAAGTCCGTTCTGTCATGTTGATTGCGTCGTTTCGCTGCGTTATATATTAATTTAAGGTGTTTGGGCATTTCAATGTCGACAACTATTTGAATTGAGTTGGCGATGACTTCGATGACTCTGACAGTGTTTAAGATGGTGATTCTGTTTTTTTGTTGCAATTATTGTATTGTACAGCAACATGTTCCCATGCGTTGGTTGAGCAATAAATATGCACAAATATTGCTATTTAGGTTATTGGTTAAAGTGTCTCCAGCAGAGGCTTTACTTTTATATAAATTTCATGGGCAATCGAAGATTTTATCTGAAATTAAAGAAAAGTGAAAAACTTGTTGAATTAGTTTATTTATAGTGACATTTTTATTGTTATGATTCCTATATTTATATACATTAAAAAAAAATTCGTATTTTGTAAATAATGAACAGAATTTATGAAAGGTTATAAGAAGTCTCAAATTTTAATGACGTGAAAAAATTGCCCCAAAAAGGAGTAATCTGAAAAAATACTGATAGTCTTTTCATTTCCCTCAGTTTCCGCTTAATTAGAGTTCAATAACGTCCCACTGGCTTCAGCTCTGGGCAATTTGGTTGATTAGCCTCTTTAGGTACAAAATTTATATTACTACTGGTTTACCACTCCATCGCTTTTTTCCCATAGTGGCATGATGCCAGATAAAGCCAAAAGAAGTTGGTTACTCTATACTGTATTAAAAATGGTTTTAAATTCTTTTGCAAGCATTCAGCAATATAAATATCTAAGCTGGTTGACCCAGAAGTTACATAAGGCTGGCTTCTTTTACCGCAGCTCTATATGGCCTGCCTCATGAAAAAAATTTTTTTGGGGTTCTCTACTTTTCTGGCCCATTTCCCCGCTGATCCGTTACGTAAAAGTCGTTGCCTGGAAGCTGCCAGAAGTCCGCCAATATATATGTTTCATCATCCATGATGCAACACTGAAATTTTGTTACAAATTTTTCCTGCAATTTTTGGGATTTATTTCTTGCAATCATATTTTTCGTAACATTCCGATTTATGACTTTCTTAACTAAGGCCACCTTCTCTTTGCAGACAAATGATTCACAGCAACTGCATTTTTGAGCTACTTTTCTGCCCGAAGCATTTGGATTTTTATGAAAAATGTCCTTGACACATTTAGATCTTTGTTGGTCTCTCGATCCACATTTTTTGACGGATCAATGTTTACATTATCATTAAAGTTTTCAAAACCCGGCTAACAGTTTGACGATATTTCGGATTTTGTTGAAAAACTTTCACAATGATTTTTCGAATTTCAGCTTGAGTAACGTAAATGAGGCTAATTGGGATCGATTTTTGCAAAGGAAACTTTGAGCGTTAAATATAAGGATTACAGATTTATGAAAAAAAGCATATTTTTCCCTCTTTTAAAGTTATTAACTACCAAAAAAAAAACAAAACATAACTTTTTCTTTAATAGTAACTTAAGTAACATCACTTTGAAGAAAATAGATTGCATGTAATTCGGATCGATGATGTATGTAAGTCTGATCAGCAAAATTTATAGCAAATTATCTTCAATTTGAGGTTTATTTAGATACAAAAGGTAAATTAGGTGTTTGAGGAAAATATTTATCTTGGAGTGGGCGTGGCATTTTAGCAAAAATCCAATATCTTCGAATATCACATCGAGCTAAATTATTAAAATTTTATATGGAGACTTACTTGTTCTACACCGAACTAATTCTCAATTATGGGCCTACTCATGGGCGCATCAAAATCAGGGAAGAGGCTGTGGCTGGGCAATAGATGCAAATATATTAAAAACAAAAGTATGGGACTGTGCAATCTTACGTAGGAGCAGTAGCGGATCAAAGGGGCGTGGGAAAAGCGAAAGGATTTGGGGTTAAATAGCCCTGACCTCCCTCCCAACTTCCCCCTAACCTCCCCCCAACTCCACCCTAACCGCCCCCCCAACTTCCCCCCCCCCCAACGCCTCCCTAACTTCCCCCATTCCTTACTGATAAGAATTTCATATATTTGATCGTCGGCTACAAATAAAAAAAAAATTGAACAAATGTTAAATCCCTGGATCCGCTATTTGGTGGCCACGCCCGTTTGCGGATGAACAATGAAATACATAAAAAATAATTTCTTAGAACCATTCTAAGAATTTTCTGAATTAAAATTTATAATAATATTGACATAATAAAAAATTATAATATGGTCTGGAATAAAAAATATTAATCATTTAACACAAACTAGTTTTTAAAAATATGTTTCATATTGAATTTGACTTAAAACTACTTGTTAGTTTCAAAATTGGTATAACTCTAAGAAACGTTATTAATTTTAATTAATATTTCAATAAAAAAAAAATATTTCTGGATTTTAAAATGCAAAGTTTTTGACAAAAATTCAAAATATTTTTTTAAGTTTATCTAAACTTTGAACTCAAATTCCGAAAAAAACTCTCTAAACAAAGGGTCGATCCGAATTACCTACAAACATCACCTAATATATCTAAATCACTACTAAAAAACTTTCATTAATTAGAACTATATAATTTTTCTCAATATTGTAATTTTGCAAACACCTCATTTGCTGGTAATTCGGATCGATGTGCAAGTAGAAAAACGCATGCTGGTAATTCGGGTCGATTTTAAAAGTCAAGTTTTTTCTTAATATGTGTTCTAAAATGGCGCTTATTTTTAGCAAACTGTAGCAGAATGTTTAGTGAACAAAACCCTATATAAACTATATAAATATACTTACCAGCACAAAATTTTGTGTTATAAAATATGTGGGTTTCTTATATTATTTGCTAAGGCTTTGTATGAAAATACAAATAATTTTCGTTTTTTTCGAAAAAAAGACGTAATTTTAAAAAATACCAAAGAAAAGTTATTAGCAAAACAAAATAGATCCGAATTATATACATCGATCCGAATTACCCTCATTTATGTTATCCACTTTTAGAAAACACATTTGTGGAAATGAAAATAATTAAAACCAAAGATGATGATATGCTATTTTTTATCGGGCACAATTTTTTCCGCGCACTTTTTTAGGTAAAATATGTAAAATCATTTAAACTGTCAGAAAAATCTTTTTAACATTTTTTCATCAAAATTCAGGTATATCGATGGAGTATATGGATTAAGATTCTGAATAATTGTATGGTTTCGTAAGCATCGCAATATTTTCATTAATTTGTGCCATATTGGGATAACGCCATCCTGCAACAATCATGTATTCTAAGCTTGGACCGTTTCCATAAAAATAGTTGCATTAAGGGTTTTTGGATCGCCAATATGGTGGACTAAATTCGTAAAACAACTCGGATCTTAATAGAAAGCGGTACATATGCTTTGTTGGGGTTGTTGATTTAGAATCTGTCATTAGATTTCCAAAATTCAAGATCAAAATCAGAGTTCATTTTTCGAATTCAGTCCACCAATATTGGCAAGAACGTTAATATTTATCATATTCATCAAATTACAATTTTAAACTAAAGAAAGGAAGCTTTCATGCAAAATTAAAAATAATCACAGGTTTTTTCCTTAAAAATCTCAAAAACATGAATTTCTTTTTCATTCATTACGAAGTGTATGTCGAGTCGATCGGACGTGTTTTATTTTTGCTCTTTATACAAAACAAAAAATTAAAAAAAAAAAGAATTACGTTAAAAAAAAAAAAAAACTGAAATGGGCGAAAAAGATTCATTAAACGATACAAGTGAACTTTGTTATCAGTGCACTAAACCACTACCACCAACGGGCGTTTTTGTTCTCTGCCAGACCTGCAAAGCAAAATTTCACTTTGCGCCCTGCACGACCCTCTCTGAATTTTCTTGGGTAAATATGAGTCAAAAGAGCCGATTGGAATGGAAATGCCACAACTGCAGGCTAAGGACTAGATCTGTGACTACACCCAAAGCTTTTAATGAACATTCTGAGACAGCAGTAAATGATGAAGTCACTCTCCAGCGAAAGCAGCAGCGAGAATCAGAGGACGAAGAGGATAACACGATAGCAAAAAGGTACAAATCTAATGATGTTCTCTCTACAGTACAAACAAAGGTAGATAAGTTGCAACCAGATTTTAGTGAGATGAAATCAAACATGAAAGAAATAAAAGTAATGATGGAACATCTAACAGTAATCAAGTCTGGGTTAACGAATGCTTTTCTAAAATAAATGAGACAATAAATCAGTTAGTCGCACAGGTCAATGACCTGAATGATAAGAAATTAGAAATGCTGCTAAAAATGAGAATGCACATCAAGTATTGCTCAATGAATTATCGAATACAGATTGATCATAATCACAATACTCGACGTAAAGTGGAAGGGCGCTTTAAAGTGGCAAAGTTCTACAACAACTACGGTAAATATACGCTACCTGTCCTTATACCAATACTTCTCAATGAGCTTCCAACAAACATGCTACATATACGAAATATCTTCGGAAGAAAAAATGAGATAAAAAGAGCTTACTTACATATGTAAATAATACAATAGTATATATTAAAAATTTTATATCTAAAACTTACTCTAAGTTCATGAATTTTTCTTTTTGTTTACCAACACATACACATACCAAATGTCAAATAATGATAAAATTACTTTTTCTTCAGACAAGCCACTTTGGCTTCGCGGAATTCTTTATTATCTATATGTTCTTACTAATAATATTGTTATATATTATGTTTATTATTAATGAATGAAATACGATAAATAAATAAATAAATAAATAAAATAAAAAATATATGCGTTAGCCTGTAATCTTACCTTAAAAAAGCAAAAAAAAAAAAGAGTTGACACCTCATCGGTTTTGGCAGAGAAGAGCTTTCAAAAAGTTAAATTTTCAAAATATTTAAATGTTAAATATGGCACCTTGTCGCTGAGCCGTTCCTGAGCCAGGTTCAAAATAACGTTTTTTCTCACGTTATTTTCTTGATTTTGTGTAGGTATACACAAATAAATAAAATAAATTCATATATTGTTGATTCCTTTTTGACACGTTCACGTATTTATTTTTGAGCACATTGTAGATAAATACCATATATAATATAAAATAAAAACGTAAGTACCTATGAACATAGTTTTTGATAAAAGAAAAATTTATTTTTCAATTTTAGATTTTATTCATAATTTGACCGCAGATGTTTTATTTTAGTTTCATACACGCTGGATTCCATTTTTGCACACATCGCGATTCTCAAAACACTAATCGGAAGCAAATAGTTTGTACAAAAATAACAGCCTACTCCAATCTTGCTTCAAAATTTAACAACAAAATCTAAATTGATTTTTAGGATTTAATTGTTCAAGAACACATCTTAATTTTTCAAAAAAATGATTTTTTTTTTTTTTATTTCAAAAGTATAGGCTTTTAAAAGTATACTGTATTTTCGTATCAATATTTCCAGTATTTCGACTTCTACAGCTTATTTAGCAAATGAGCGCCGAAGCAGGTAAAAGGGCCGACTGAACTTTAAACTCATTTATCTCGAAACTATATTTTTCTATACGGTAGGAGACAAAAAACAAAAACTACTCGACCGATTCGTCTCAAATTTTACTATATTATTCAGTAAACCAACTAAAAAAAAAATAGTTTACTTAAAATTATAATTTTTTTTTTTATTATTATTATTTTTGTGTATTGTTAAAGTAATAAAATATATCTACAAAGCTTAAATACTATTGCTCATTATTTCATTAAAAAAAAATCCTAAAAACTGAATTTGATTAAAGTCAAACTTTTATACTGCTCTGCCTTTGAACGTTGCAACGGCATTTTTCAGCGAAGACCAAGGCATAGTTGTGAAGACGTAGTTTTGCAAACGCAGTGGCTTTTAAACTTTCTAAAAACGGTACAACTTATGCTGTTGTTGTTGCTTTCTTTCTCTAACTACGTACTGCGGGAACCAAAGTAGATAGATAAAGAAAGTAACCTGAGAAAAAATTTTTTTTTGAACCTGGCTCAGCGACAAGGTGCCATATGGCATCCCATATTTAAAAAATAGTTCACCGGGACATTTTGCTGAAAATCGAGACTGCCCCGGCAAATGCCGGAAGGCTGTTCACCGTAATTATACACTAATTATAATTATCACATCAAAAATACAAAGCCTAAACTCGGTCATCAATACTTTGGCACTCACACAAATGTACCATAATTCCACACGTATTGTTTCTCACGTGGGATATCACTTACTATATGTTGTTACATATCTGGCTTCAATAGAAAATATTTCTCATACCGCCATTTTATCAAAACTGATAAAGTCGAATCAATAAATCAATGATAAAAACAAAAAATTTACAATAACAAAATTCCGTACATTGAAAAAGATGCAAATATCTCAATGTGCAAAATATGGATCTAACGGTTTTTGCATTCATGCTCCTCATTTGATGTTGTATGCCCTACTCTTTTATTTCCCCTTTCGCTCCTTTCACTTCAATAAATTTGCTCATTTTGATTTCTCAATATTTCATTGTTGACTTGATTACATGAAATTCTTTAATGAAATGTAAACAATTTTCTTTTCTTTCTTCTATTTTTCTTTTGTTGCATAAATGAAAATAATATACATTTTTATTTTTAGCCGAAATGCCATAACTACAATTGTTTAAAAATTACGCTTTGAAGATGTTAACTACAATAGAATAGAATATTTGTATGTGTGTGCGTGTGTGTATACGCCCTAAGTTTTTCCACTCGAAGCTTATTGCACTAAAAAGTGATTTGTTTTTGGCCGCAAAGTAACACGCTGCTATTATAAACGCTCCTTAGCTTATGCTGCTGCTGATGCTGCTACTATTGTAGCTTGAAGGTTCTTTCTTTCATCATTGTTTGTGTGTGTGCGCCTTTGTATTCAAAACGAAGGCTGAATGTCATTTTGTGATTATTTTAACAACAATAATAAGGATACACACACATACATACACGGAAAACACAAACAGACAACGAAACAAACGCACAAGGGCAACAAACACAATGCAGTGGCAACACTGACACAAAACAACAAATAGAACACATCAAATAAAACGACGAAAGATATTCGAGAAACGAAAGGGAGATGGGGCAAGAAAAGGACATGAAGGACATGCCAGGATACAATTTGCCATTAAAGCAAAGAAACGACGGGAGCAAAATATTTCATTTTTTTTTTTTGTGGAGTACAAATTTGCAAATGGATGAGAGAGAGACGAATGAGGCAAGTTACACAAAATAAAATTGGGTCACTTGGTAAGCCGTAAGCAATGAAAAAGTAGTTTGTAGTTTGTTTTTTTTTTTTTTGCTTTGTGTATGTTTGTATTTTTGTATGTAAGATTATATGTATGTATTGTTGTGTCTAACAAAATAATAAATATTCTTCTTCTTCTTCTTCTTGCCTGCTTGGCTCTCAACTAAAACCGCAACTGAATCATCTCTCATGAGATCACGTGACGGCTGCTGCCAACGTTCGGTCGTAAAATGGGGTTTTCATGCGGTTTTGTGCGGCGCGGCACCTCACTTAAAACCGCACGAACATTTTTACTTAACCATAGTTAAAGAGAGGATGAGTGTATGTTTGTGTTTGTATGTGTATTATGTGTTTTTTGTACGGAAAAAAAATTCAACAACAAAAACGTTTGTTGAAGACAAAACTCGAAAAACAACTAGAGAAAAAAATTCAAACATTTTTTGTTTTTGTGTTTGTGCATTCTAGAATTTGAAAACCATTGCCAAAACTCATTCTAATGTAACTGCATTCAAAGCTCTTTATTTCCACTCGTACTCGCACCAACATACACATATGACAATATACACACATACATAGCATGTATATGAAGTTAGAAACGTATGCAAAAACAACAACAACAAAAACAGCATCAAATCAAATACAGCATTTCATCCGCTCGCTGCAACAAACAAGTAAAAAAGAAGAACTATGTTACAGTACTTTAGCCGCGTTACTCTATACTGACTTATTGATACCCTACGTTAAGCATGTAAAGTATCATAACAAGCCCAAATCTAAAATAAGGGGAAACGGGGAAAACTGAACCAACAAATTTTTTAATTTGAAACATTTAATTTGATTTAATTTAAAGCTCGCATGCCGAACTGTTAAAAAAGAATCGACCCTAGAGAGAAATTCTTCATTTTGCAATCTATTCTACTTCTACGGCATATTTGCAAAAACGTCTACCGACGGCATAAAGGGAGTGCTACAAAATCCCCAAAAATTAAATTCCCAAACATAAAATACCTAGTCTTAAGAAAAGCCCCAAAATGACCATATTTTTTTTTTATATGATCCTATGGCTCCGCGGGGGAGCAAAAAGTTGCAACAAGGTTCCTCCATTTCTCTCTGTCATGCGCTAGCCTCCTGATTTAACTCCAGGCCCTGTTGGTCTTGAGTACGTCAGCTTCCAGGTTCCTCCTCCAAGTCAGTGCTGGTCTGCCTCTGCGACGGCTGTCCTGAGGATTCCAGTCGATTGCGCTGCGGGTGATGTCGGATTGGTCTCTTCTTAACACGTGCCCGAGCCAGCCCCATTTTCTTTTCAGGATTTCCAGCCGCATTGGTGTCTGGTTACAGCGATACCACAGGTTAGTGTTTGAGATCGTATCTGGTCAGAAAATTCTCAATATTTTGCGGAGACAACGATTAGTGAAAATCTGCAGCGTTTGGAGGTCAGATGCTGCAAAGTTCCAGGTTTCGCAGGCGTACAAAAGAGTGGACTTCACGTTAGAGTTAAATATTTTTATTTTTGAGCGCCGTGTGATAATAGTGGAGTTCAACACAGCATTTAGAACACCGAAAGCTTTTTACACGGTTTTCGATGTCTTCTTTTGAGCCACCATTAGCAAATATAATACTCCCCAAATAGCAAAAGGAGTCGACGTTTTCGAGCTCTACATTATTGATTTGGAATTTTTGCGTGCAGTTAGTGTTTACACGCATCACCTTTGTTTTGCCAATGTTAATTTTCAGGCCTACTTCTGCGGCAATTCGTGCTACCAGTGTTAATTTATTTGACAGGTCTACAAAAGTGTAAGCCATAAGACAAATATCGTCAGCGTAATCAAGATCTTCGCGCCGTCCATTTAGTCCCCACGTTATTGCTTTAGTTTCGCATGTAGCTTTGCTCATCACAACAACAATGTTGAAGAGTAGGGGTGATAGCACGCAACCTTGTCGAGCTCCAGTAGTAAAATGACAATATTAATAGCTAAAAAATACTTGTTATAGATATAATGCATAGATTTGTTACTTATTTATTTCGTAATGGTGGCCCAAAGGTTCAGTTCAAAGAAATACCCAATTTCCATATCTTTAAAAGTCTACAAAATATTGGGTACTTTTTGATTTTAGGAATTTTGAGGATTTTAAGTTCGAAAATTGCAATTTTGGAGATTTTTTGGGGGGATTTCGTACTTTAGCCGACATAAGCCAATTCACTTATCGGTTGTGCACAGTACCTTGTCAACCTTGCAGAAAATGAATGATTGCTTCCCACGGGCCTCATTTTGTGTCAGGGCTATTTTCAAAGATATCTACACCATTGACCATATACAAATTTTATTTTAATTATTAATACCAAACAAGCCCGCAAAATTCGAAAGCAATTTGAAATAGAAAATTAAAAATGCATTTCATTTGATCTGTGCATGAACCGAAGCCGAACCGAAATTTTTAACAGCATCTGAGTTTTCTTCAGGCAAAAAATAAATCAATAGTTTTTTACTTTTTAAATGATAAATTTGGCCTAATTTTAAATAAAAATATTTAAGTATATTATTTCAATTATTTTTTTTTATAATAGTACCACGTTTTAAATCAATAAAAAAAATTCAGACCCGTTGACTTAGAAATAAAAATACTTATTTTATAATTATAGAGGAGCTAATGGATACTTGGTTGGAATTTTTCAACAATAAATAAGGCTGTGATGCCAATATTTTTGTGTTCGGTTTCGGCCCAATTCTGGCCGAACCCAGCCAAAGCTGCATATACATGCATTTGTATGCTGAGCAAACAACGGATCCAAAGATTTCTAATTTTTATTTTATCATCCCTTTAATATTTGTTTTTGATTTATGACCAACAGTAAAATTGTATAAGATTTCAATAGGGAATGGGAGAGGATTGTAACCGTAAAAAAGCAAAAATGTACTGAGCCGTATAGCCTAAATTCTACATGCTCTTGATATGACATCATATTCGATTTTATAAAAACAAAAGTTCTCAGTACTTAAAAAACATTTGAGCAGTGTAACTTTTCCTGGAGTTGGCATAGAAAGTCACACTATTTACATCACTATCTTGAATGATTTCTTCCCTATTTCAGCCTCGTTTTTGAATCTTAATCTCAATATTGCCCTTAATTGGTTAAAAACTACTGCCGACTTTGAAACTGTTCTTTAGCTCATGGTTTAAAGCATTCCTTGAACAATTCTCGTACCCACTTTCATCACTATGCCACCAAAGTTTTGAAAAGTTATGTTTATATGGCTGGTGTATCTAAGGGCAAAATTCGGGAAATTGATATAGCCTTTTTTAAAGCATGCTTAGAGCAATTTCTGTACTAAATTGCATTGGAATATCTTTAATTCTTTCCGGGTTGGTATTTTAAAATTCATACAACAAATGTACACATTTTTTCTGCCTTAAGTATGCAACGATAATATTTTTTACTACATATTTGAATAATTTTGAGTGATTTTTAAAATAGACAAAGAAATTTGATTTTTCTTAGAAAGTTTAGAGCAGACTTTTGACCTGTTTGATTTTTTTTACTTACTCCAATTAATTTTATGCATAATGAATTTTTCGATTTTGTACCAACAATTTTAAATTTTCAATCACCGTGAAAATCTTAGTATGCCCTACTATACGACAGCCACTCTAACCTAACCTAATCTACTACTACTACTATTAATAATTTTTTTTTTTTTTTTTTTGGTAAAGCTGTATTAAACGAAGATAAATTTCTAACTTTTAATTTAGAAAAATAGTCAAGTTTTAAAAAAATCGCTGAATCTAAAAAAAAATCCTTGTGTCTGGGTTTATTTTATGATTTTTTTATTCATCATGCATCACAACGATTGGGCCATTTTCACTAATTTTCGACCAAAAATTGTTATTTTAATCTATAAATCAAGAAATGAAAATTACAACATTTTTGTGTCAAAAATGTACTGAAAATGATAATTGAAAAAGTAGTCGAGTTAAGGCAGAATTATCTTCTTGCATATATTGTTTGAATCTTTCTATTAGAAGGTTAGGTTGGTTAAGTTGGAGTGGCTGTCGAGCGACGTACTTGTGCCTGAATGGCCCATTGTGATACCACATAGTTGGACCTACAGTTTAACGCCGATTCTGAACGGCAGTGTTGCAAATTTTTATCGGCTTGGTGTGTTTGCCATTACCAATCAAGGTGTGTACTTGTACACTTTCTTATAATTCTCATACACTTCATATTAATAGTGAATATAAGAAAGTTATGAAAATTAACCACCAGACGAACACAGGAATCGAATTCAAAACTCCCAGATGAAAGTCTAGTGTACTATCCACTGCACTATCGAGGTCGTTCTATTGGAAACTGCGGTATTTTTCCCACCTTTTGCCTATAAGTATTTGATATGTTTTAGAAAAAGGGTCTCATTTATTAAGTTAGATAGCGTATATACAATATTTTTTCTCAAAAATTTTCAGTGGTTCGAATTGTTTAAATTCAGTACTAAAAATCCCAACATTTTTATTTCAAAGATATTATTTATTTTAATTTTTTTCTTAAATGGGAATTGAAAAAAAAAAAATTCAAATGGAAATAACTCAAAAACCTGGTCTCTGATAGCGAAAAACGGACTGCAGATTCATAATTAGCATCTGAAATTACCGTAAAAATCATTCATTGCTTTAACGGATCAAAAAATTTACTGATATTTCTAAACCCGTGTATAGTCTTCTCATACAATCCAGTGAACGCTTGTGTAAGCAGAAAAGAACAATAGTATATTAGACGACACAAATTCTTAACGAAAAAAAAATTAAAATAAATTATAAGCAATACTGAATTTTGAATGATAATGTATCGAAACTGCTGTTGTGGTACCAATGTACTTTTTGATTTCAAATTGTACCAAAATAGTACACTTGTACCAAAAATATCATCACTGATGTTCGCTGGTATGGATCTTATACCATTTCCATGGATTTTATACCATGTCCTTGTGCAAAAACCAGAAAACATTCCCTCCCCCCCCCCCCCAAATTACCCAATATGTAAGTAAATGGATAAAAATAGAAATGAGTTTCGTTTATTTTTTTTACCGTTTTCTAGTAGTGCGCCGGAAAGATTTATATGTTACAGAGCTATGGTAAATAGCCTAGACTTCTTTTGGCTCTGCATCCCCACTAAATGTGAAGGAAATTGGTTCAGTTCCGAAGTCTATAAGGAGCCAATATACACACTAGAATGGATCGATTTATGTGAACGATTTTTAACGCCAGATCAGTCATCTAATTTCTGAAAGATTTCCAAAAAAAGTAATATGTTGGAATTTATTTTCTGAAAATTCCTATTTCTTTAACCCATTAAGGATGAGCGGGAACCAAAGTAGATAGATCAAGACAGTAACTTGATAAAAAAAATTGTTTTTGAACCTGGCTCAGCAACGGCTCAGCGACAAGGTGCCATATGGCTCCGCTAGGCATTACTGGGTTAAGCTACTTTTTGTCTTATTCGCATTTCAAAGGAAGCCTAAAAATCCATAGCAACTTGAAATTCTTCTCCTTTGCATAATTTCAAATATACTATTAAAATTAATATGACCATACCTTTTGAGAGCAGAGTGCACAATACACACAAAAAAAAGTGTTTCCTTACCAAATGCATAAAATAAAAGAAGAAAAAACATAAAATAAAAAGGCAGAAAACTTTATACCAAAAACTTTTTGAATTTATTTTACAAGCCGGAAGCGGCAACACTCAAAAGTTGCTGCTGCTGGCGGTGCTGCCCAATTTTTATTTTACTTCTGTTGGCATGCTGCAATTGGTATTTTTGTATTTTCATTTCTAAATGTTTTAATCGCAATTTATCAAATTGGAAAAATTGTAGGGGTGCCCAAGGAAAAGTTTTGAGAAAAAGTTTTCAATTCTGATTCTGGATTTGATTCTACATTTCTGTTTTTTTCGTGGGGTGTGAAAAAGTTGTGCGTGTAACCAGTAATCCTTGTTCAATGATTTTATGTGCAATTCTTCTTTAATTTTTTTTTTTCGTTCTGTTTCGCTGACAATTTCTACGTGTTTAAAGTTTAAAGATTTATTAAACTTAAGTGTGACTTTCAACCAAAAAATAAAATAAATAAAAAAAAAGAGGAAAATCGCATACACACCATCGAACTTTGTTTTGTGTCTCGAAACTTTTTCAAGTTTACTTGCGCATAAGTTTTGAAATTTATTGCATTTGCAGTGGAAATAATCGTCGAGTTTTTTCCTTTTTTTTTTTTTTTTTGCATTTTTCAAGTGAAATTTATATTGCATGAATTAATTTAAGTCTCGAGAATTTTAATATTTAGTGAAATATTGAATTTTTCAAAGGCTCGCAAAATTCACGAATTTTAATTGTGGTTTTCCCCCTCCCATCAAAAGCTAAATGCACCTGAGAATATCTACTTTAAATATATAAAAAAAAACCCCATACTCTAGTTTTAGAGGTAGTGCACAATTTTTTTAATAGCAATCAAAAGGAAATAGATACAAAAATGAATTGCTGTGTATGTTTTGGAGTGAGAGTAAAAGAGAAGAAACAAAAACTAAAATAAAAAAGCAATAAAAATGGAAAAAGTAGAAGAGTCATTATTGTATTTTAGTGCTTAACAGTTTTGGTTGACATAAAGCAATAATACCAAATAAACATTGAAAAATTTAATTTTATCCGACTTTGTCGAGCAAAACATATATTGTAGTCACTCAGATGATGGCTTGCTTAAAAAACAAAAATGAGTCCCTTCTGCACTCGTCATTGTTGTTTACTTCATTATAAAAGTTTTCGTTTTTTGTTCCAAAAATGGCAACCACGGGTTTTTTTTTAATTTTTAATCTTCTCTTTTCAATGCTTATGTTGATATTATTTTACAATTTCGGAATTTTTACATATCGTTAATTTACTAAAAAAAACTGTCATAAGTCACACGATTTTTGAGTTAGTGATGCAGAATCATTCATTATGTCACGCTTCATATTGTGTAAAAATTTCATATTAATATCATGTAGACTCTGCGCGTGAGAATTATAAGATTTTTTCATTTTTCTGCAAAGTGGGAGTCAATTGAAAACTTTAAACGCGTTTTCTGCAAAATCGCGTTTTTGAGTTATGACAGTGTTTTAGTAAATGAGCGATATAAATACATTTTTTGTAAGAGAATCGAGCCCATGCACACGGTTGCTACTTATACATTTTTTTTTTTACCAATATTAAAAAAAAAATCGGGGAATTATCCACAAGTTGGTATCGCTGGTACAAATACATACATAAATAAGTGAGAGCGAAAGTGCCGTTAGTGTTGCTCTTGCAAGAGACTTTGTTTGCTTACTCGCTCTTATTGAACTCTTTTGATTACTTTAAACTTAAAACACAATCGCTTTGTACGACGGTAAAGCGGTAGAAATGGAGTTTCAGAATTTTCGTTTAATAAATTTTTATTTTAGATGGATAACTGCAGGGGCACTCAAGGACCATCATACTATACCCGGGATGGATCTAGTATAATAAAATAGGAAAATAGGAAATAATTACGAGGAGATAAATGCCAAAAATAAAATTCTAAGGTATCACAACCTCGAACTTGTTGTTTCCGAAAGGTGCAAGACATTATTACCCAACAGCTTTAAGAGTTATTGCTCAGTAGTATCACCGTCCTCAAGGCAAGATCAGCAGGGTGGAACAATGATGATATCCATGTTGGTCAGATGCTAACCTCATGTGTTATGCCAAGTAATGACACCTACAAGTAATCGTAGGTCTTTCATTCTCAGTTTCAAAAGAAAATTTGCTGATTTCCTTGCAATCCTGCAGGAGCTAATCTCGGACAATCTTCTTCTATGAATATAACCCATAAAATCGTTGATCCAACGCATGGCCTCTACAGATCTGATGCCAAGAAAAGGTTCTGGACCCCACGGTGAAATTGCAGAGCATTCGTTGGTCAGTTTGTCGATTAATTCATTCACTGCAATACCACGGTGTTCTGGAACCCATATAACGCACGGTTACTACCGTACAGTCTGGCTATCGCTGCAGGAGTCAATACACTTCCGACGCCATCTATTCAATTCGAAAACTTCCGTTAGGAAGATTGCCATCCTATGTCCCCGTATCCACTTCCTTATGCCAGACTTCGTCTAACCTAAGTCTATAGACTATTTCCATCTTCTTCAAATATGGCATTGAGAGCAACACCTGGTCAAAGAGGTCGATATGACTTAACCAAAGGTCTCTTCACTATGCTACGGAGGCATACGTAATCTCACAAGAACAGTATACTTATGCTGGATTCTGACCCCAAGTCTTGCCGAAAGCCAGTCTTGACAGAAAACCTTTAGTGCGCGTGAAACCTTCAACTCTTCCATATCGGTTTGCAATTTAAGGTCACTCCTAAATATTTAACTTTAGAATACAACTGCAGTGTTATTCCCTTCATCGTTGATAGTAAGGAGCCATCCTTTTTGCGTTTCCTAATAAAAAGCACAAAAGTACTTTCTTTAATTAGGATTCACTGAGAGACGCTGCAGATCGCATTAAAAAAGGCTCTAAAGATTCTCCCGAAATAAATACTCACACATCGCATAAGCTTGGATGTGAACTCCAAGGTTCTCCAGCTCATTGAAAAGGAAGTCTACCACGAACACCAAAGAAAGTACCAGGGAATGTACATCCCCTTGGGGGCATCCATTCACAACCTCGACTGTGATACTGCCATTATATTCCCCCCCCCCCCCCCCCCCCCTGATAAGTAGCGTATACATATATAGGTTTTGTAAATCGGTGGAAGATGCACAGGGGGTATGGGGATGAGTTCGAACTTTATTTACAAAATTTCAGTTTTATATTAAGAATATTAAGAAATGTTAATCATCAGGCTTTAGCATCACTTGCTTTAGCAGCGACGCCACTCCGATGTTATTTGTTCCATCTGAATTAGCGACTTAGCTACCCAGAGACAATTTTATGGACAGACACAACGACAATATGACTAAGTTACAGAAAAGAAACTATGAAAATTATAATGATAAGCATCATGAAATACTCTCGCATGCATGTGAATTACAAATTTTAGCAGCGAGAAATAAATATGACCGACAACAATAATTTCATTTGCATTTAACTAAGGAAATTGAAATGTGTTGCAGTCATGTGTGGTACGCCCAGCAAATGCGTGAGAATTGAATTCTATCCGTACACACAAATAAAATGATATGGAAAATATTTTCATTTTCCTCATCTGGAAGTTTTTCTTTTTTGCTTTTTCATATCTTTACTCTGGATGCAATGAATTCACAGCATATTCACATAAAATATTAGCGCTTGAAAGGAAAAAAACGCGCGCTTTTAAACTTGTTTGCATACTATGTGCGGTTTTTTTTCTATTTTTCTTTCCAACTTTTTTGCTGTTAGCTTTCACTTCTATGAGAATTTGATGCGAAAATGTAAAACCACTGCAGCACATATACACATTCATACATACATACACACTCACTTATGCACTTCCTTTTATTGTATGTTGCTTGCATTGGACTTTCATATGATTAACTGCACCTAAATTGCATGTGACATTGAAGCTGACAACAGCGTTCCAGCAGAGAGACACGTCACGTTTTGCAATGAAGCATATTAATGTAATTATCCTCGTTTTGTATGATAATGGAGAGTAATGTATGCTTTTGTTTGGAGTATTTAACTACATGCACACTTTGGTAGAATTTACATAGTTAAATAGTTAAAACAGAGTATTTAGTAATTGAATTGCTACGCAAAGCACATTTATATGTAAGCATATCAGTATCTCCTTCTTCAAGTAATATAAAAGGTGGAATGCGATCAAAATAATTTCTTATGATATCCTCGAAAACGTTGCCTTTAAGTGCTCATCCCATTGACCACTAATTTAATGGGTTAGGAACCATTCACATACTACGTAACGCAATTTTTGACCAATTTTAACCCCTCCCCACGTGGTTGTAATGCAACGTAACAAAGTGTATAACCACCCTCCCCTTTAGTTACGTAACGAATTTCCATTTTTAAGCATTTGATATAGTGTGCATCCCTGATATCACTTATAGAATATTGAAATATTTTTTTCTAATGTTTCCTACATTAATAACACTAGTTAACACTACAAATGTACATTTGATGAGAGATGCTTTTCTTACGGATTTTCGCTCGATGAATTTGAAAAACAAGGTTCAAATTTTTTTAATGGAAAATTTTTTTTTAATGTATTGTAATTTTCATAATTTTTTGTTGTTGTTACGTAACACAGTTGATGACACGCCCCCCCCCCCCCCCCCCCCCCATGTAACACTTTGCAACAAATTGTTCAACACTAGACTACTCGGTCGAACCGAAACCGGTTTTGTATAGATGAGAACATATGAGAGCGTCAGTCTTGGTCGGTGGTGGTTTGACTGCGGAAAAATCATTTTTTTGACGCGTCGATATTAGAAATTTTTTGGGGGTTCTGACCCCCCTGAAATGTGGAAACTTTATTCTAATTTTTGAGATTAATTGCCAATGGATGGAAAAAAAAAGTCAAAATAAAATCTATTTTACGATATTTTTTACTTCCATCGGTTTTTTTTTCTAAAAAGTCAAATATAAAAAATAAATTTGAAATCTTAGTTACACTATGCGATCAAATCCGATTTGTTTTCTTCGACATGGGGTTTGACTACGAATTCAAAAAGAGAAGGTGATACTGAGCACTCCAGCATTCATAGTTTTTCTGGGTCAGTAACTGTTTTTGATTTAAGGTTTCGTCCTGAATCAGTTTGAAAAGTTTAAAAATTAATAAAAATATAAAAAAATTATCGGATCCTTGTAAAATAAGACTTGCTTGAACCCCCTTTTTTCCTAAAACGTGACATGATGGGAAGTTTTTGACCTCAGATTCGTGTTCAACGTGAAAAATTCTTTCGCAAAAACTCCATCTTATTAGCAAAACCCATGCAGTTTTAGGTGGCAATCTAAAAACATAATTAATTTTTAACGCATTATTGCTCAGAGCGTAATGTAATAATAAAAAAACTGCTGACGCAAAGATTTCGTGAGAGGTCTTTTGAAGTATTTCCAAAAAAAAGAATATGGTAGAGCAGAGCAGAAGAAAAAAACAAACGAACTGCTGGGGAAAAGAACTCGCGAGAGTCACTGCCCAATGAATTTATCAATACATTTTTAGAACATTTAAATTTTTTCTCAATAAATTTAAGAATGTCCCAGGGACCAGCCTTAGTAACTATCCATCTATTTACATCTCAGTAGTTAGGGTTAAAAATATCCAATCCCTTTTTTTCGTTTTTTCCAGCGTACAGTAGTTTGGGGTGAAAACGGTAATTTTTAAGAAATAGCACAGTAATTTGAAAATTTTAGTTAACATCACTGAGCAGAGAAGAAGAAAAAAGCGACCGAATTGCTTACGCAAAGAACTCGTGAGAAGTCTTTCGAAGCACTCCAAAAAGAGCGTAAAACGCAGTGCTTTTTTCCAATGACATGCAATGTTAAAAACGTAATGGTGTGTCATATGGAGAGGAAGCACCTACAGCTGACTTGTCAACACTCCGAAAGGCCTTTTGTGGAGAGTTTTTTCCCCCGTTGGGTGTATACAAAAGTTAAACAGGTTTCAGTCGGTGCGGGCAGTTCTGTGTGCGTTGTAATTGTAATCTACTCGGTCGGCGTGAGCAGTCTAGTGTGTGGAGGCTCATTCTGTTTCTAGAATATCAACTTCACTTATTTCAGAATAATATTTGAACGATACTCTGATCGGAAGTGGTCCAGCTTAACTTGGAGAATTGCGTGCTCGAGCCGAAAAACGTTTGCCAGATATATATAAGAAGAAAAAAGGCAGCAAAATAGCAGTTAAAAAGATACGAAACCATTGCGGTTGCTCTAGCACCGAAGAGGATGTAGACTTTTGCATCCTTTGCATGAAAGGTATGCCTAACAAATTCATGTTGAATAACTCTATTGCTTGAATTGGGTGTAAAAGAGACGTCCATTTAAAATATCAGATGTAAAATGTCATATTCAAAACTTCACTCTTAAAATACCTCGCTAACTTTCAATAACTAAATTTTCTTTCTTTTCTGTTTCTTCTCTTACTTCCTTTTCAACAATAACCTATAACTTTCAATATCTCATCCTTCTTCCTAATTCAAGTTCTCATTAATTTTAATTTTGATTCTATTTTTATTTTTACTTCTAATTTCACTTTTAATTTTAACTTTGTTTTTTAATTTATTCTAATTATAATTTTAATTTTAGCTTTATCTTAATTTTAATTTTATACTTCAATTATGGCCTCTCGTGACTAATGTTAATTATACTTGGATTATGCCCTGTAACGTTAGGATAACTAATGAAATTAAATAAATAAATAAAAAGGCTTCTTATTCCATTACCCAAAATGTGATTCCGAATAATAAATTTTTTCATTCAAATTCGATTCAAAATCGCTTTTACTCTTTCTGTATTTTTGCTTCATAATTATTATTCGTGCGAATAATTTTGACTTATTTGAAAACAGCTTATAGCAACTTTTTTTTGTAATTCACCAAGCCCCCCCATAGCGTATTAGGAGTGGTTAAATTTAAAAAATTATGGGGAGTCAAACCCATGACCAAGACAAACAATAAAATTTAGTTTAATTTAATAAAAATTGGTATAGTTGCCTACAAAGAAAATTCCAATTTTTAAAGAAAATATTGGTCAAAACGCACATGCGCTTCTTCTTGAGCATCAATTAATATTCGCGTTACAACTATGGCATCGAAGCCCAGCACCACAGCAATCATTCCCTGGATCAAACTTAGATCTTCGTTGGTTTTGAACTTCTCCAGAGTCACATTTACGTCATCATTTGAAGATTTTAAGCGGCCTTCACAAGATTCGTCCCCATAGAAAAATATTCAGTCTGGAATCTCCGAAACCAATTCGAGACGGTCACAAGCGATGGTACATTTTCCCCATAAGATATTTGGCACCCATTAAATATTTTCACAGGCTCGAGGTTACGCCAAAACCCGTAGAGAATGGCAAATGAATCGATTCTTTCTCAGTAGCTTTGGGTTTTCTTGTCTCCATGTTGACTGTTTGCAGTAAAACTTATATACAATGAAATATCCCAATGCTATGCCAAATCATCTGGCATTTTTTGTTCCGCCAAAAATTTAGATTTGACCGGTACTCCTCTTAGGGTCCCAAAGGAGCGACAGAAGAAATGAAGATATAGGATAAGTAATGGAGATATGATCTAAAAATAAATGCCGGGTGAAAATAATTAGAGATTGGTCTTATATTTCAATTCTCCGGAAATCGACTAAGTTGTGGGGGATTTGTCGATTTTCCTCAATTTTTTTTAACTTGATCTTGGCTTAACCTATTATTTAAAAAAAAAGATTAAATATATTTTGGAAGAGTTCGGAGTTCAATATGACTTCATCGATTCTACTACGCAAGTAAATATTATATCCGCCTTGACTTTTGTATTTTTTTTATCTACATAGTACATAAGAAAAAGGGACTAGTCCTTAGCGATTATACCCTATGGTATCCAATCCATTACACCGCAGCAGTTATAAACATTGGAGCAAACGCGAAGTACATAAATATAAAGCAGAAATAAGTAAAATAATATGCTGACAGCCATAAAAATTCTGCACACTGATATTAAATTATATTCTTATTTTACTAAATAAACTGAAAAAGGCAATAAAAAAACAAAAAAAGGAAAGTTATAGGCTAAAATAGAAAAGCATTAAGTCTTTAAAGTGAGTGAAGTCTGCGTATAAAAACTTCATTTTCTAGCAGAATAAGTAACTTTTTCTCCACTTCTCTGAAAGTAACAAGAGATAGAGAGCCGAAAAGTAAACAAAAACACAAGATGAAAAGAAAAATGAAAAAATAAAGAAAAAGGAAAACTTTCACAGGAATACAAAAACAACAACACGTAAGCGAATCAAAAAAAATAAAGCAAACAAAACAAAAATTCAAATCAATTCGAGATGGAGATGAAGATGTAGATGAGATGTGAGGTGGAGCTGCTTCCTACATATTTTGCATGTGCTTTTTTTTCTCTTCCTATTACTACGCATAAAGTTCCCAAAGGATATGTACCTACTAAAAAAAGACATCACGAAAAAAAAAACCAGAAACGAAAGAACACGAGAAAAGCATTAAAAGGAAGGCAAAAGTTTACGCTGCCTATAGAGAACGAATGCCAAGGAAACATACATACATACTTTGGTTTTGCGTAACGCACTTGCCTACAGAGATCAATGAAATGAATCATTTCTACCAACTTCCCCCTCGCTCTCTTTCTTTATTTTTTCTCGTTCTTGAATGGCATATTCAGCCTAGAAATTTTGAAATGTATGTATGTATGAATGTGTGTCAATATATTGATTGAATAAATGTTGTCATGTTGACAAACAACTCTCGCTACACTTAATATCAATTCCGCCAACACACACACAAATGTAGCAGTTGTATGGACACCCAATGTGGGGCTGTATGAAGGTGGCGCCAAGAATGTGCGTTATATAAATTTTATGCCGGAAATGTATGAGCATAGGTACCTATATAAAATGTTAGAAAATCTTTTGATGAAAAGCACAAAGGTTACAATTTGCAAATCAGCAGATAAATAAAAACATCAAATAAAATTGTGGGGAATGGGGAAAAGCCATCCACTTTTTACCCACATAGCCAACCGTAGCATATATAAATATGTAAATACTATTTAATCATGTAGAAAACATATGTTACTTAGTTTAATTAAAAGAAGTGCTTGTGTGTTTGCTTGGAATTTTGCAGGTTCTTAAGAATTTAATAATGAAAAATCAACAAATTCATTTGAAATATTTCAATTTATTTTAAACATTTACGTACATAATTTGCATATTGAACTAAGTAAATAAATTTGTTGTACAGTAAAACACAGAACTATTCACAACGTGCAACATTTTTTGACCACAAAACCGAAAGAAACCGAAAATTAAATTTTTAAATGATCTTAATCAAAAAAATAAAAATAAAATACAAAAACAATTTTTCAAAATGTAAGAAGGTTCAAGTAGGAGTATTTTTAGAAATCAGGAGGAAATCGTATGGAGATTATAAGTTTTGAGCTTTTGAACTTTAATGCTCAGTTAAAAATTATAAAAAATACCTGTAAATACTATCCGGTTTCAGGTTGCTTTGAGAAACCTTATTTCGCAGTTTTCTACAGCAATAATCAAGAGAGGCGTCTTCGATAGCGTCACATAAAGAAATTTCATCACCAAATTAAGATCATTGAGAGAGTTTTGGAATGAAGCAATGTTAGGAGAATACGTATGGTTCCTCACGAGAGAAACGAATCTCAAAAACAACCGAATTTTGTACACGGATCGTTCATTTGTAACTTCATTACTCAAAAACATTAACAACTAGAGTGATCAAAACCAGTTCTGGTTAACCAGCTAACCGGTTAGAACTGAAATGAAACCGAACCGGTTTCTAAAAAAAACGTTACTCTTCGTTCTATTCGAAAATCGTTTTTTAGTACGGTAATTCGGCTCTGACGTTGCTATACACACAACACGTGCTAAAGTTATGCTGTGATCCCATAAATAATTTGAAAGGCTTAACATACAGTACAACCTAAGTACTGCTCGAATCTTTTAGAAATGCCCGAAAATCTACGCAGAAGGAGATCAAAAAAAGCAAAAGAACTTGCTTTAAAAATGTATGTGACGAAGCAGATATAAACCCTTGGTGCACTGCTTATAGAACTGTATAGAACTGTAATGACGAGGCTGAAAGGCCAAATATCACCACAAATAACATGTCCAGTAATGTTGGATAACGTTATAAGGACGTTATTTCCACAGCGGCAAGTAATCTTCACATATGATGACGGCGAAGCGAATAGTGATGAAATCGCACCAGTTACCGAGGAAGAAGTGCTCGAAGCATGCAAAAAAGTAGACGACAAAAGAGCGCCAGGACCCGACGGATATCTTCGTCGAAGGAATTCAAAAATGTTTAGATCAGTGGAAGCTACAGCGATTAGTTCTGCTACCAAAAGGAAATAAGCCGCCGGGAGATCCATCGTCATATCGGCCAATCTGCCTGCTTGACACAATGGGCAAAATACTGGAGCGTGCAATCTAAAACAGGTTACTGCCTTTAGCGGAAGAGAACGGAGCACTCTCAAGTTGTAAATTCGTGTTTCGGAAAGCTCGATCCACTGTAAGCGCCATTAAAATGATGGTGGACATTACAGCAGAAGCGATGAAAGGCATAAGATAGAAAGGAGGTTCAAAACAATATTGTGCAGTGGTTACACTAGATGTAAAAAACGCATTTAACTCTGCCAACTGTATGCACATAAAGGCTCTCTGGCAAGAAGGAATTCACCGAAATATATACGAAGAATAATCGACAATTACTTCAAAAACAGAAAGCTGGAGTATGAAATTGACGACGGATTAAAATACTACAACATCTTGGCAGATGTTCCACAAGGATCTGTGCTGGGGCCCTTACTATGTAATATTATGCATGATTTAATACTTAGGCTACCATTCCCACCAGGGGTAAAAGTAGTGAGATACGCAGACGATATTACAATAGTTACAGTGGCAAAACATGTCCAAGAAATCGAGACGGTTACTAATGAAGGGGTGGCCACAATAAACCAAAAGCTAAGATCGGCCAGTCTTGAATTAGCTGCACAAAAAACTGAGGCGGTACTAATTAGTAGTCGAAAGGTTGTCCAGTATGCGAATATACAAGTAGGCAGCCAAATAATCAAATCGAAGTCATCAATTAAATATCTGGCAGTAATGATAGATAACAGACTGAACTTCAGAGCTCACTTGGACTATGTTAAAGAAAAGGCGCCTAGTATCCAGGCAGTGCTGTCTAGAATAATGCCAAACATAAGTGGACCAAGATATGTTTGAAGGGTGTTACTATCTAGAGTGGTAAGCTCAGTCTTGCTTTACGCTGCCCCAATCTGGGCTGGAGCTTTGGCGGCAAAAGAGTGCCAAAAGAAACTGTCACGTGTATGTACATAGACTGAGTGGTTTTCGGAAAATTTCGGAAGATGCGGCATGTGTCGTAGCTGGTATGATACCAATCGATATACTATCTATTGCAGAAGGAAGGGAAATCAGTTGTAGCGAGTTATTCCAGGCATTGCGAACGAAGAATGGCTAGTATCATTAACCATTTGGCAGAATAGATGGGAGAACTCATCGAAAGGCAAGTGGACGTATATACTTATCCCAAAGATTGAAACATGGATAAATAAGAATCATGAAGAGACAAATTACCATATAACCCAGTTTTTAACGGGTCATGTAGGGTGCAGAAAGTATCTATTTAGATCGTCTAATTTGATTTGTCCTATCTGTAGGGACCAAGAGGAAGACGTAGTTTTTAGCTGTCGACGTTTCAGACTAAGAAGAATTGAACGTCTCAGGAGAGAAGACTTGACGAATACAGCCTACAGGCTAACCAGCCCCGCGAAGTAATACCTAAGGAAGTACCGCGGGGATAGTGGTTGACGAGCACGGGGGTGAGTTTTAGTACGTAGGTGCATTACTGAGTAGATCCAGTCAGTATGTGAATCGTGCATGCCAATAGTATGGTCTACTGGTATCTATGAAGATTCCTCACCTCCAGGGCGCATCCAAAAGAAAAAAAAAGGAAGACCATAATTCGTAAACGGAACGCTTTGCTGCGTACTCGTACGCAACACCTAACTGAGTGTACAGCCTACTTTCAGGTTGAAATATCAAATTTAAATAAATAAGTAAGGAAATATTAAAATTAATGAAAATATGATAAAAAAAAGCTTTGCTCTAGTTTTAGTGTTTTCACTAATAGCAAAATCACATCCTCTTTTCTAAGAAGCTTGGCACAATGTAAACACACAATGAAAACACGCTGCAGCCATAGAGTAATAACCAAGTGAAACGAATAGCACTGACAATCTTTAATTTTTGTCCTCTCGTAAACTCTCGCTCTTATATGAGAGGCTGAGATTAAAAGTGATATAACTTCTACGTTCAGAAAAAAGTGGAATAATTTTACTCAGAGCAAAAGTGAAATGAAATATGTTCAGAGCGAAAACGGAATAAGACACTATGCTGTTCTTGCTCTGAAAGAATTGTTATACCATTTTTGCTCTTACTTTTAAGGCGTTTCATTTTCACTCTAAACCGTATTACTTATGCCATTCTTGCACTGACACTCTAAATTATTTCACTTTTGCTCTTATATAAATTTTAGCCCGCTTTTTCTCTCAGCCTGTCATATATTTGAAGTTTAGTTATTAAAACATTCAAAATATTTATATTATCCCATCAGCTACTCGAAGTAAAATATTCGAAAAATAAAACAAAAATTATGTGGTGTAATATAAATTAAAAGACAAAAAAATTAAAATGAGTCCTTCTGCATTCGTCACATGACGTGATAACATATTTTACGCATTGTTGTTTACTTCATTATAAAAGTTTTCATTTTTATGTTCTAAAAAGTGCAACCATGGGTTTTTTAAATTTTTCATTTCTCTTTTACAATTTTCAATTTTAATTAGGAAAGAATATAGAAATTTGACCGCCGTCAAATGTTCCAGAATTGAGTTCAATCAAAATTTTTTACGTTAATATAAAGAGATATGTCTAAAGCAATGAATATCAACGAAAATATTTATATTTAAGTAATTGAAAAAAAAAAAAAAAAATTAAAGTAAACAGTCGAAAACTGAAGTTCAAAAGTCGATGAAGGAACTGTTAAAAAAAATCTGAAAATCAAAATAAATATTATTGTTTTTTAATAAAATGAAAAAGTAATTTTAATTGTGTTTTATATTTTTTTTCAACTAATTTTGTCTTTGTTCGGATTTCATTGACCATTTGTATGTATTTTTTTAAAAGCTACGTCAGCATGGTTTCCAGCGGCTCAACTTTGTGACAAGGCGTTTTTTGTTGTCATTTGCACACTTAGAATTTCAATCAAAATCTTGAGATGAAATATAAACAAACTTATAAACCAGGACTTCCGACTTCTTTTCTTTGCCTGGAATACAATCAGGAGTTCATAATAGATTTTGTACGTTATCCCATTATTCCAAAATTAAGTTTTTATTTTTGAACCATCCAATTTCGAGATTAAAAGACAATTCGGACTTTAAAAGGCTTGGTCACATGTGTCCTTTTCTGTCCTATAACAAAAAAAAAAGTCAAAATCAACCGCCAAAGTAGAACCTTTCAAAATCAAACTGCCACATTGAAGCCTTAAGCTTTGGATTGGCGGACGTAGAAATAGGCAAAATTGAGATCCTATATCTGGTCGCATGTGTCTTTCTTTTGCGACGTTGTCTAAAACCCTCGACTTGTTGAAAGAATTCTTTATGAAGCTAGGATTATCATGAAAAATTACATAATAAAACCTTTAAATTCATTTTGTCAAAGAAAGAAGATTAAGAAATGTTCATCAATGATATTAGTCAGTTTTTTTTTATATAGTACAAAGTGTACTAGTAAATCCGTGATTCATTTTAGTAATCAAGCTAAGCTCTTCGACACTTGGATTGCAATTCAAGAGGTGGTTCCGAGTAAGAAACGATTGTATATTAATTTTGTTAATTTCCCAACGTCATAGTGAAGGGAAAAAATTTATAAGTATTTTCTTATTTTACAAGAATTTCATAATTCTGTAGCAGAAAAAGTTTTTCAATATTGCAAAAATACTTATACTTAAAAATTGCACTCACCACGTTATGGTATTTTAAAAAAGTAACTTTTACTTTGTTTTCACTTTCTCTTTACTTTTCTCACTTATGCTCTAGTGGTAGATCTCGTTGACCTCGTAACCGAAACTACTATACAATGCTCCAAGGATTAATTTATGCTAAAAGTGCCCTATCATCAACATACGGGCCACCTGTGTGTCTATTGTTGTTGTTGTTGCTGCTGATGCGGTGGCTGCTGCTGCGGTTGGTAGTGAAATGTAAATGCACAATACTAGTAGGACACGCGTACCTCTCTCTCTACACACGCACACACACACATACACATAAGTATCAAGTACCAAAAGCTAAGAGTGCCAGCCAAACCAATGTCAAAACCAGCAGCTCAGCAACAACAACAACAAACACCCTCCCAACGAAACGCAGCAGCATTATGTAGAGGAGGACTTTAACATACAACAACAACCAGTGCATCAGCGAGTCTTTTGAAGCTCATTTCACTTCTTGTTTTGCTGTTGCATTCGTTTACTTTAAAAGTCAAGTGCACAAAAATGTGCTGCAGTTGCAGTGTGGCAACATAAAATAGAAAGGATGACTGCATGCAAAGAGAAAGTGAGCGTGTGTAAGGGAGAGAGAGTGAGCAAGCGTTCGGCAAGCGGAAAGGATATGCACAATTAAATTGAAAAGGAAGCAAAAAAATAAACATTAAAGGCTCTCACGCTTAAAAGTAAATACCGATAGCAGCGTTACTTTTTTATTTGGTGTGGGTAAATCACTGACTGCATTTTTGAAGTAGGCGAAGCCAGGGGCGTAAAAATTTCAGGGCTTATGAAGTGAACACGCGTTAAAAATAAATCGGGCGCTACACTTACACTTTTACAGCGCAGCGCAAGGATGCTGCTGCTGCTGCTGCTAACAGCTGCCCGGCAGGTAGCTTACAAGCACATAGTATACTTTTTCGCCACTTCAACGCGGTGTATGTTTTGTTTATTTATGTGTGTAAGTGTGTGTGTTTGTGTGAGAGTGAGTGCTACCTACTCTTGCTGATGGAGCTGTTAATTCGGGAAAATTACACATTGAAATGCGCCATCATCATGGAGTTGCGTGGGCCCGCGCTAATCGGATTATTTTCACTTTTAATGATTTTGAACTTGAACTTTAATGACCGTAAGTAAGTGCATAATTTGTTTGATAAGAAAATTTCTTTGAAATATTTTATGCTTCTATGATTCCATACGAGAGGAACTTTCGCTTTTTTCTTTTCTTCTTTTTTTTTTTAAATCACAGAATTTTCAATATAATTTTTCAATTCACAAATTCACACGCTTTTTGTTTTTATTTTCATTCATCGGTTTTCTACGTTAAAGTTCAATTCGTTTTCTTATACCGAAACCAAACCAAATATTTTAAAAATTCTCCGCAATTTTGACGTATCCTC
Source organism: Toxonevra muliebris (assembly GCA_963691655.1). NCBI lineage: Eukaryota > Metazoa > Arthropoda > Insecta > Diptera > Pallopteridae > Toxonevra > Toxonevra muliebris. Next base: position 40,998,448 of record OY829328.1, on the reverse strand, counting down.
TGAATAACCGTAACTTAACTGAAGTACCGCTATTGTACTGCAGCTTGTCAAGTGTTGCACGCGAACTTGAATCATTAATTGTTCACCATTTTCTCCCAATGAAACTCTCCACACCACCCTCATCCATATGCTGTTGTTGAGTTTGCGCCTTAGATTTTTGAAATCATTTGTTTTTGTCATTTGTGGAAGGTGTACACGTGTCTCGTCCTTTGTGGATCGTATCTTCACATGTACTACGCTTATATTTTGCTGGTCAAAAAGTTTGTTTATGTTTCGTTTTGTACCTACGGTTAGTTGAGTTTTGGCATCTCCTCGAATTGCATGTGTTCTTATTGTTTTTACTGTCAATTTTTTTTTTATTTGGCATATCTATTAATTTAGCGAATTACTCGTTGAATATTGCCGCTGGCATCAGTCATTAACTTCAAAGTTTTATAGAAAAAAGTTGCGGCTGATGTCAATCTTAATTTGCCTGAATTCCGTATTAACTTTATTAGATTTAGTTTTAATGTATATCTATAAATAATAGATTTCTTGATGCAACCCAAATGATGGCAATAGTTTTATGTCCGCGAGATATATATATGTAGTCTCCTTGTAGGGGGGTTGGTGGAGAGTTGCTGTCTAAGTATTTTTTTTCCTTCCTTCCATGATAAACAACTTTCTCCTAACTGTCAAACATGTACAAGGTAAAATAAAAAAATTTTATATTGGTCCGCGCATTCCAAAATTATGGGTTTTGGCCCCCATACCGGGGATCACAGACGTGATAGAGAAAATCAAAGTACATGGTCGGATTCAGCGACCCCGAATTAGCCTAAAAAAGTTAGCCATTCCACAATTGAAACTTACCGTTGCAATGTAATACTATACATATTTCTCGCATGATTGAGTTTTTTAAGGGATGAGTTTAATTTTCAGTAAAGAAAGATAAACTTCAATGGGTCATATTGCACTTTTTTGGTTTTGAATTTTACTTTAGTAGATTGTTGCCAACTACTTCCGAAAAAATACTTAGAATAGGTTTACGATTTTCAAATTTTGATGAGAAACTCTTGATATTTTGTCAAAGGAGGGAATAAAAACTTAACAAAACTAGAACAATGTAAACAAGGAATGAAACCGAATCAAAATAGCGTTCCGCTTTCGGTTTCGGCTTTGTTAAGTGTTTCGGTCCCAGTTTCGGGTTCGTTCTTCAACATTCATTTGGATTTCGGTTTCTTTCCGGTTAGGGTTTTGAAGAAAAGTTATCAAAATAAGTTTAACAATCACACATGAGATTATTTAGTAAATAACTAGTAATCTTCTATAATTTACAAACATTGGGTCACAACGTTGAAATTAAGAAACACGTCTGAATCAATAAATATACAAAATCAATGGCCATATTCCATCATATTTGCTTAACTCTTCACTGTAAAAATTCAATGTTTATACATAGAAAGCCCGACCGAATACGATTTTGTTTTTTGCCGAACCGATGCCGACTATCAGAAAAAATTCTGCCAATGCTGATGCCAAAACCAATGTCGATACATACAGTAAAAAAGTCCACTTTTAGTAGGGTAGCCAGACGTACTGATTTGATCAGTACATGTCCTGACTTTTTTTTTTTAAATACTGATTTTTTGAAATCTCGAAATCAGTACGAAAATGAACAGATTTTTGTACTTTGTACTGATTTTTTCAAATTCTTAACCTTAACGGTCATAAAATCGTTTTTCTAGACAGTCTCACCCTGTTTGTTTCTTTTTCTGATTGACGCGTATGTTAAAAAGCATACGCGTTGCTGCTATCGAGAGGAGAAAAGCAATATTTGCTTGAAGAAAAGTCGATTAACGTAAGTTTTTAAATAAGTGAAATGAATTTGTCATTAATTGAATTTGATTATTGTCTTCAGATCTCAAAATTCTCTAAATATGTAAACTGATACGTAATCAACATTGTCTACTGACGAAGAGAATCTGAGAAAAAGTTTGAGGACGTTTATATTAGGGGAATGTGGGGAATGTCGAATCATGGGGAATGTCGAACCATTAGTTTTAACTGTATTATCTGACATTCGATCTATACGAAACTTTTGCCATTGTATTATTTCAGCTTCATCTCATTTTTTCATTAGCAGTCGAACCGATGAGAAGTATTTTGTGCTCTCTGCGATAATCAAGTGATTTTTGAGATTCCAAAAGTGTTTTTGTGCTTTAAAATTACATTGCTTTTTCAACATTTTTGAGTAAAACCAAGCAGGTAAATATTTTTCAAATCATTGTGTGTGAATATTATTTACAGTCAAAAAAGTTTTTTTGCATGAAATTTGGTTCTGTGACTCATGGGCGGCTATTTTGTAGAACACAGCTTTTGGGGAATGTCGAACCATTTTTTGTGGTCGAACCACTTAGTTTTTGTAGTTTGTCAAGTAGATAATGCATTTTTTATGCTCCTGAATGGTTTTTCATGCGAAATCACAATAAATTTTCAACAAAAAATTAATTTTTAGTAATTTAACGTCAATATGCCGCGTTACGTTGCAAAACATGATCGATCCGATGTTCTCCAAGAATATTGCGATGTGTACACATGACTGGTGGCTATTTCACATACAAAAACTGAGACTTCGAATAAATAACATAGATTTTTCTTTTATATTTTTCATTCAAATCTCTTGTTTTTTCATAACGAAGTCATAAATAAACGTTTTACATCAATATTTGTTTGAATTTTTCATCTTGCAAAGTGGTTCGACATTCCCCTCGATTTTTCAAAATGACAAAATCGAATATTTTGGTATAACGCTTAAAACTTTACAACAAATTCGAATTTTTAAATTCTGAAACTACCAAAACATGGCATTTTGCTTCTAGTTTAATCTAAATTTCTTAAATTTTGAAAAATTACGATTTTAGGGTGAATTATCAGTCAAAATCAAAGTGTGGTTCGACATTCCCCATATTCCCCTACTATATTACATTGAAATTACTAGGTAATAAAAGAATAAAAAGTGTACTGATTTTCACTGCTTTCTAACGTCTAATGAACTGATTTCGCGGTTCAAAAATCTTGCTACCCTACCTTTTAGACGCTGCGATTTTCATGCGATTTTTCTCTGCAATTCTCTTTTGTAACACTGTTCTATCGCAGGTAGCTTTTGGACACAGCGATTTGACCAAGAGTTTGTTTGTTTCTGTTTGCCTTTTTTGCATTCGTTTTAACATGAGTGCAGCAGAAATGCAAAAGGTAAACAACGAAAAATCGCTGCAAAAACGCTGGTACGTGCGATTGGGAATTGTCCCCCTTCGTTTCCACCACAAAACAAAATTTAATTTTTCCCTTTTCAGGGTTCTTTTTCTAAGAAAAAAGCGATAAAATACATATCTTTACTTGGAATTTCTCTTATAGAAAAAAAGGGGAGGAATATTCCAATATATGAGGTTTCACTTATAGCCATGATAAAAACAAATCCAACGCACTTTGGTTTTTCAAAATCTGTTTAATAGAACTCGAGATATCAGTCGTAACAGTTCAAAAAACATAATTTAGAGAAAAACACGTGTTTTTTTTTTTTTAAATAAATTTTTACTTTTAAGAAATGAAAAATTTATTTTTTTTTATGCACATCACTTTTAGTAAGTCATTCCTGGTGCATCCTGAGGGCTTTCAAGTTCTGACAACTACTTTAAATGCTCTGATTGAGCCTTTTTTCTGGCTGTACGTGCTTCTTTAGAATGTTCTCCGCTCCTTCTGTTGGCGAGTTCCTTCAATTTTTAACCTCCGAAAAGTATTTTTTGACGATTCTGATTATACAAAGTATGCTGATTATAAATCTGATGTCAGTTTTTTATCTGTTTAACTTGAAACCCGTTACTCGAGATCTGGCATCAGATTTTGAAAATGCAATATGACAGAAAAATTAAAAAAAAAATTATTGAATTCGCTTGAAACTCGTTACGAAAACCCCTAAGGCCCTAAGGTCCTATGGTCATTGATTACGAATTTAATGTCAAATTTGTAATCAGAGATCCTGAATATCCCCGAGTAACGAGTTTCAAGTGAATCCAATGAACTTGAAAAAGTCGTTCATATTGGATTCGCATTTTGAGTTTTGAAAATCCGATGTCAGATTCCTAACCAACGTCCCCAGAAACCCCCGAGTAATGAGTTTTAAGCGAGACCGATCAATTTTTAAAAAATCTTTTACCATATTGGATCCGCCATTTTAAATTTTAAGAACCTTATATCAGATTCGTAATCAGCGTAATTAAAACAAAACAAAAAACGATGTTTTTCAAATTTTAAACTGGAATGAATGTCCCCTTAAACTGATTCTTGTTTCAAATACTACAAGTTTTATTTAATTTTTCTTTGGAGCTTTCGGGTTCATATGGGGAAAAGTAGAGTTATTAAATGCACTATCAAACATCACTAGATGTATTGAATTATATCTTTATTTAAAAATTTTATGAGACAAAATTATCAGAATACTATCTAGAAGGCCCAATGAGGACACTTTGCATCGGATTGAGGCATGGGAGCGCCAAGAATGAATATAGTTTCACTCTCTTGATAGGCACCCACAGAGCTTTTTTGTATCCTCCGCCACAGACCACCTATATCTTATTATAAATGAGGTGGTTCTCATTCCGCATCTGTTTTGTTTTTACTCTATTCATTATTGTTATTTCAATCTACTAAATCTAGATTACAGGGACCTCGAATATAGGCCTGATAAACCTTTAATAGAGAAGGGTATTTTTGGATTGCCTTTAATACTTTATTGTAATCAGTATTGTGCTCAAGCCAACTGTTCTTATTCTAGAATATCAGAGTACGAAGTTGCCCTCTATTTTGCTGCCGGTGACAAACAAAATTTAAGGAAGCCCAAATGCAGTTCTTGAAGCGTTTTGGGGATCGAGTTCACAATAGGATGAATATCAACTAAAAGCAGAAAAATATTCACAGCTCAGAGCTTAGCTATAATTGCTAAAGCCTAGAATATATTTCTGTGGTAAAAAGCGATAACAGCTTAAGTGTATTTTCTTGTTGAATGAGCTTGATAGCTTTGCATAGAGATATAAGAGATATAATAGAGAATATGAGAGTTTTTAGGCCAAAGGCAATTCTTGAAATTATATAGCACTCCAAATGTTATTAAAATTGACAGCAGTTTTCTATTTATAGTCAACAATATTTAACAAAAATTTTCAATCTCATCTCGACTGTTACTGTTTTTTACAGTCAAATAAATAATTCTTTTTCTTCTCATTTCTATCTCCAAAAATAGTAAAGTAAAATTTGCTATTCCTATTTTATTTCACGACAGCTTAGAAATGCAAACGTTGAACATTAAATATCTAGAAATTTGCAGATATGTAGGTAAGCTCTTAAAAGATGGGGTTGAAATATGTTAAGATTTGCGTATTGTGTTAAATTTTGCGTATTGTGCTACAGCTCTAATTTTGTAATTCTGTTAATGAAACTGTAATTAAAGCTTTTGGTTTTATGTATAAATTACTGTTTCTGGAATGTAAGATTCGATTGGCTCTTGTCTATTGTCCCGTTTCACATCATTGCAAATCGCAACCGTTAGCTGACATACGGTCGCTAATAAATTGTTTAAATCTAACAAAAATAAGATATCGCTAAGTCAACAAAATACTTATAGGCACAAACATATAACACAAACCTCACACTTCCAATACTGGTTCCATTTCCTTAGATTTCATCGCTTTCATGCTCTTATCGGCTTCTCGATTGCTTATCCTCATTAAATTTCGATAATCCCAATGGTAATTGAATGGTGTGAGCACTCGTTTGGTGTAAAATTGTGTCCGCAAAAGGAGGATATATTTAAGTACTTTGATTGTGAGAGTATAAAGATGCCATGAGTTTTATTTCTTATTTTTCTGGTCTGCTTCTGGTTTTTTGCTGCTATTTTTTGGATGCTCGTGCTAAAAGCAAGATTAAATGAAAGGACGACAGCACAGCGTAAACTTTTTTAGCATATATTTTTAAGAAGCTTTTAAGAACAAACAATGTATGTGGAATATGGAGAAGCATAAAAACCAACGGTTCATATCTCGGCACGCTCAAAAATCAAAAATAGAAAATAATAATGGCAAACCTCGAAGAAAAAAAATGCCTATGAAAAGCTTTTCACTTCGTCGTTCGGATTCGGCATAAAACTGTAGGTCCCTTCCATTCGTGTATTTAAAATATAACTCACACAACATAAATGGATACGAAAAGCTCGGCCATGGCCCTCCAGGAGCAGTTGTGCCATAATTGTAGTAGTAGTAGGAAGTCCCACTGCCACTAAACGTGTTGTGGTAGTGAACATCATATTCCACTACCACTAAACTAGTATAAATTAAAACCTACCACTAAACGTTTGGTGATAAGGGTAGAGAGTAGAGCTGCAAAACCATCGGTAGTCGGGCCACTGGATTATTTCGATAGATTAAAAAGAAGTTATCGATAGTATCGCACAATAAAATTAATTTTTTTGGGTGTAGGCGATAGTTGGCATTATTTTGGCGTTTTGGAATTATAAGGCTTATCATTATAGAACAAATTTTTCCATGAATTAGTAACTACTGATTTTATGAGGAAATCACATTGGTTTTTGAACGGCTGCTGTATTAAAAAAAAAATGGATGCGTGCAAGGCACGCAAGATATTTGATGTTTAAACAGTTAAGCCAACTGAATGTCATATACATAACCTCACATATGTATAGCCATATATAGGGATTTGATGTATAATCTAAAAGCTTAGGTAAATAATTCAAATTAAAACAATTCTTTTACAAACTTAAAAGTTTATTAGATATCATTATCTTTTATATATAATAGCCCAATTCACTATAAATTGCAAATGGTCTTGCATCATTGCAAATGCAAATTTTTATTCCATATCGCATATATTTGTTGCTGTGATAGCAGAAATATTTTGCATTTGCACCAAATCGTGAATAGGGCTGATATGTTGTAATTGCGTTATTTTGTTTTTACTCAATGCATCAGGCACGATATGATCGCATATACGCAGCTTTAATTGCATCTTTTTTCCGCGCTTTAAGTTTTTCTTCCTGTCGATTGAAATTTTATTAGATGTGAAAAGTTTACATAACGTCGCCTTAGAATTGATTTGGCGTATAGGTATATCAATTTGTACACACATGCACCAAATCAATTCTCAGGCGACGATAAGTGCTTTCCGCATTTAACCTTAGAAAGGCAACAGGGATGACCGGTCACCCCACTACTTTTTAAGAGCACCGCAAAAAGATTTGCCTTAACTGCATTTAACAAAAATAAGAAACAATGCATTTTTATTGAAGTAAATAAGTGATTTTTAACATTTTTGCTATTTACAAAGATAAAAAAGTGTTGCCTTTCTAAGGTTAATGTACAAAGCAAAATTTTTAAACCATTATTGAAACCTAGATTCCTTATACTTAATTTTAACCCAATCTAACTAACCGAATGCAAAACCTATCAAACGCCTGTGTTTGCTACGGCGACTTCTCTGCTTATATGATATAGTCGATCTCCACACGTTTAACACCAACAAATAATTCTGCCAAGAATAAACCCAATCGGACAAAATGAAAGTACTTTTCAGAGGAGTGAAATAAAAGACCTTTTTTTTTACTCCATTATACCTTATTCTGAAGCAGTTTTTTATGAAGTCTTCTCTTTTGGTTGAAGTCTGAATAAAAACACTATACGTGTTATCTGCTGCTTCACTGCGACAATGCAAGAGAACGATGATACGAACATCATAAGTTAAACTTCGTATTTGATGCTCGTATTATCGCATTATTGCCTCTCTGTATTCAACATTTGTGTATCAAATCGATTAACCCGACCTCTGCGTTCAAATTTTATTGCGTTTGGTTTCATATTTGCACAATGCATTGTATATTTGCAGATCTTTAAAACTCCTAATCGTGTCAAATTGACACAAATGCATAAATAAGGTTAATATACTTTTTCTGTTACTCTTTTGGTTTTCGTTCTACTGTTCTTTCATTTTAATTTCTTGCCGGTTACATCGCGTGCGGATATATTAAAAACATGTGTGCTAACAAAAATATTAAAAGGTTTGTATAAAAATGCTTATTTATGAAATGTATAAAAAATACAGAAAATATATTTATATTTATATAATAGATTGCGGATATCAGTAGCAGGCACTTCAAATGAGATGATCAAAAAAAAAACCTAAAGTGAAACGATTGAAAAAAGTGGAAGGAAGAATGTTATTTTTTTTGTCAGTATATAATACTTAATTTGTAAAATTTTTTCTATAATATTAATAAAAATTTAAAGTGAAAAAACATGATTTTTGTGTGCACGTATAATTCATTTTAACAAAACAAATTTCTTCCTCCATTTAAACTCCACAATAAAGCAAAGAAGTATACACTTCAATTGCTGCTTGCATATGAAACAGAGCAAGAGAATGATAATACGAACATCGTATTTGTTGTTTGTATTTTCGGTACCTTGCTTTGTCTCACTGCTTGCTGCGTTTGAAAAATGTATTGCTTTGCTTAGCCTTACTGCGGAGGTTAAATGGAGTAAAGAGATTATAGGTCTGCAAGAAAAGAGTGTGGCAGTCTGCAAGAAAAGAGAGCACTGCTATTGCTGCTGTACGGCTCTCATTCTGCTATGCGCTCTTGTGCTGATCGCCTAGGACATGCAATGTAAAAAACGTAATGGTAAGTAATGGTGAAGCAAAGACCTTTTTGCTTTGCACAAAGCACTTTAAAAGGCCTTTTGGAGTGCTTTGTTTCCGACTGGGAATGTACACACACATTTTGTTTTCGCATGCACATATATGTGTGAGTAAATTGATCGAAACAAAAACAAACAAACTCCGCTCGTATTTTAATTTCTCCCTCTCTTCTTATCTTCTCTCTTCTCTTTGTTGTTTAGAGTAGCACAGTCATGTCGCGCAGTAGTGCGAGCGAGAGGGGAACTGGACGTTACAGTTATCTTACATCCTACGTTACAGTTATTCTTACATTTTACACATTTGCAATTTTGCCGATACCGTGAGCTAAAATGTTTACACATCAAAAAAAAACATATTTATATTATTATACACAGTACTGTTCAAAATTATAGCGCACTTAGTACTCACTATGTTCAAATCTGAATAATTGAGTTTTTAGTATAAAGAAAGTTTACCTCTGCATTTTTTAACCCATCAATACATAAATAAATTTCTGAAATGTGTTGTAAATTTCTTAACAAATATCTGATTTTAGGGATCCCTAATAATATTCAATTAAATTGAAGGATATCTCTTTTCAGGAAGTTTTAATTGCGACATTAAGACCATCGTTATAATTGTACTGTTTTCTATAGGTATTCCCTTTACGCTGAAGCCACCCGTAAATGTTTTCCGTATTGATTGATTCGTGCAACTATGGAAGCCACAAAAAAATTTGAGAATTTTCGTTTACAATATCCGATTTAGCAATTCATGATGTATGGTTCAATTCAAGATAGAGATCTAAGTTTGAGAGATTGAGAAAATGTTAACATTCTATTAGGGTTATATATACGCTAGGTGTACATGACTTTCGGTGATATGGCCATATAAAGATAAATCAGTTGGACTGATTAAAATTTGATTATATCTTCAAATGCGTTGAAATGAATGAAACAAAAAAATATTTTACCTTATTTTACCTGTTTTCTACTTGATATATTTTTCTTGTTTTTACCTGCGTACGTAATTGAACATATGCGAAAGGCACTAGGGGCAATGAAAAAAAAAAAATATTTACTTGCATGTTTATAAATGCACTTTATTGCATGTCCAAAAACGCAATATTCTCATACATTTGCACGAAAATACATAGGGGCTGGTCTGACCACATATGCCAAACCAAAGGTTTCCCCAACGGAGAGTCAAGGATTTCATACAATAAAATGAGGTTTATTAAACTGAAACCGAATATGTGTTCAAAAGTCTGTCTAGTATGGCATAAATTTCGCTGGAGTTCTTCTGCGGTGTGAGACGGATAAGGCTTCGTTAAATGGTTTTCTAAAGTAAAGGCATCGTCACCAATAATGACAAAAGATAATAGCGTATTATTACCAATAATTTTATCCTTTGAAAAAAACTTATCTCTCAGATCGCTTTGATTTAAAACGCTTCCTTCGCTGATTTGGTCGACAAAATTAATTTATAATTCGCATCACACATTCCCAATAAAACAACTATGCTCCCCGTGTAGTTGTAGTACAACGAGAATCAAACTTTTCAGCCATGCTTTCCCATTCTTTGTCATATGAAAACTGCAAAAAAAAAAATCATCATTAAAAAAAAAAGAAACGAAATATTTGGAACACTTGAATACTTGTAAATATTGACCTTTTGTTTGCATTATAAGATTGCATAAATTTCGAGAATACGTTCCGAAATATATGCTAAAGATATCCGAGTCTGGAATTCTAAGCTTCTATACGATTCTCCAGTAGCCAAAAATCTCAACACACTTGACAACCATTCGGCAGGAAAAATAGCTGAATGCATCCTTGTGCTTCAAACTTGAAAATGAAGCGACGATGTTCAGACAACATTTAGGTATGAACATGAGAAAGTAGAAGCATCTTAAAATGAGTCAAAAATAAGGATTCTTGGAGGATACTAGCTGTGTTCGAAATTCGAAAAAATATCACGCCACCTAACCACCTTCCATTTTATATTCTCCAGTACAAAATACATATTATAATTCAAATTTCTTTATCCTACATTTGAAGGATTAACCCTCTAGTTCTCAAACTTTTGATTGATTTAAAAAAAATTGGGATTGAAATCTGGTTTTATGAAATTTTTTGTATAAAAAATTCAAATTCCTAGCTACTTACAGATAGTTTTATTTTTATCTTGCTAGCGCCTGACAATCAGGCCTAATTCCTGACGTATGGCAGGCCTATGTATAATAGATGGAAAACCCAATATAAATAATAATAAAAATAATAATTTAAATAAATAAGCAGCATATTACAAACATACATATAACATTTTTTGAGGCCGAGGAGGCACGTTTAAATATAAATATTTTTTTGTGAAACTTTTACAGCTTACATTATTAGCAAAGGAACAAAATTAGAGAGCGTATGGAAAAATATTCCAAACTTAAAAATTAAGGACCACTCTAATATACATATATATGTATATGAGTGTGCCAGCAAATCATTTTATGAGCTTATACATGTGCTTATACATACTCACATTTGTACAAGAACTACCAGATAAAGTTCGCAAAGTATTTAAAATTATGCAAAAATTTCTTTTATACCCTATTCACACGGACCCCAAATTGAGCAATTTCGGCTTCTTTCTCAATTTCAGCAAAAACATTTCATTATTTTCAATGAAAAAAAAATGTACAAAAAAGAAGCGTGTGGTCCAAAAGAATAGAGCAACTTTTGGCATGTGGTCTGCAAATTGCGTGGGGTAAGGAAGAACGGTCATATATTGGTAGAAATGGCTCTGGAGCTGCGTATATTTGTAAGGATTCCACACAAACTTTCAAAAAACATCAGTCGCTGATTTCGCAATTCGACTATTCTCTTCATATGTAATTTACACTTTCTGCAGTATTCTCTACATATTTCGTTAAGCTTCTCTATTGTTTTCGCCATATTTTAAATATTAAAACAATTTATAATAATGCTATTTTTATGAGCCATTTTATAAATAATAACAATATCAAATGAAATTGTATAAGAAAAAGAAAAACTTTATGTGAATGACTTTAACCTCAAGTTAAAATTGAGTGCCGAAATTACTCAATTCGGGCTCCGTGTGAATAGGGTATTAAATGCTTGAGGAAATTATATGTATTTCTGAGCACTATCAATATGTTTCTTTGCGGGCGTGCACGCTTATTATTTGAAAAAACCACAAATTAATCCTATTAAAAATACTGCTTCCTTTCGCGATCTGGAATATTATTTTTCTTTTGAAAGTTTTACCTACGCAGGTACACGCACACACATTCCCATTGAGTTTGATTGTATCCTTATTATATGCGAATTGTGTTGAAATTATTATGCAATTAGCGTGATTATTCAATAGAATAGAAGCTTAAAATACTACGCAGTTGTAAATGTCTGCGTGCTTAAGTACTTAGGTTTTAAGTACCAGTAACAGCATTCTTGTTATAAGTCTGTAATTGCTTGAATATTTAACATCACACTTGAAATCGAGTTATCACTTATTCATAAATTTAATAAACGTGCATAATTTTATATGAATTACTTTAATTGACTTTCCATACACTTGAGTATGAAAATGAAAAGCATTTGGAAAGTTAAAAAAAATTACATTCCCCGCAGGTAAGCACTGCAACATGGATATTGTATTTAAATCTGAAGTCAGCTCTGGTACATATTGTACATAGCAGCCTTCATCAGTGCTCTTTTAATATCTACTTCGGTTAGGATCTAATTTTGGAGCCACTTCGATTCTAAAGTGCAGTAGCAATATCAACTGAGATGAAGACTTGTGGATTTAAGTGCCGAAACTTTGTGTAAAAGGCTTCGGGACTGTGGACTATATGAAAGACAACTGGCTAAAAAGCCCCTATTGACGAAGCGGATGAAAGCAAAGCGCTTGGCTTGGGCTAAAAATATCAAAACTGCACACTCGGAGACTGTAGAAAACAAATTCAATTTGCTATGGGCAGATATGTTCATAGTTCAGATGGTGAAAGATACAAAGATAACTGTGTAGCGAAAACAGTAAAGTTTCCAGAAAGCCAGATGGGATGGGGCTGTTTTTCCTACTTTATCTGGGGTCCCTTATTCCATATTCAAGGAACAGTGGACGATAATATGAAGGAATTATTAGGGACTAACTTCTAGCAGCCTTTGAGGAGCATTTATCGCACAGTAATGAGTTTCCATTACTGGGTTTTCTTCCAAAGTTAACTCGGATAAACACTTACGAATTCTATCAAGTATTGGTCGTACTTTATACAGTCGATCGTTGCAATCACTTGGTCAAGCTGTATCATCTGTTATATGCAAACTATTTCGAATTACGAAGAGTCCTTTCATTTTCATATCATTTTTCATTTATTAAGTCAAATGGATACAGGTCCTTACTGACTATCAAGGCCGTATTTAGGGGGAGGTTTTGGGGGCTCTGAAACCCCCCTCCCCCCCCCCCCCCCCCCGAAATGTGGAAACTTTCTTCTAATTTTTTATATTAATTTCCAATGGATGGGAAAAAAGTAGAAAATAAAATCTGTTGGAAGATTTTTGAATATTTTTTACTTCCATCGGTTTTTTTCTAAAAAGTCAAGTAAATTTTAAATCTTAGTTACACTATGCGACTAAATCTGATTTATTTTCTTTGACATGAGGCTTGATTTCGGCCTCATAGTTTTGATTTAGCCTTTTTCTATGTCAGTAACTGTTTTTGATTTAAAGCTTCGTCGTGAAACATTTTGAAAAGTTTAAAAATTAATTAAAAATAGAAAAAGCTGTCGGATCCTTGTAAAATACGACTTATGTGAAAAGTAATACAAAGCAATATTTTGCAAATTTGTAACCAGCGCCCCTTAAAACACGGCGGACCACTGCACTTTTCATTATGTCTGGCTGTGAGTAAATTCTTTGTAAATTTTTTCTTGCACCCGTAGACATAAACACACCCCCTGCTTTAAGGGGGCATGAAAACAATATGACTTAGGGTTTATTTGAAAGGGCATGATTTAGCCTTTAATTCCTAATTTTCGAAGTTTCTAGCACTTCTACAATTTCTCAAAAATAGCCAAAAACGGTATTTTTAGGGATTTCAGTCCCAATTTTTCTAAAACGTGACGTGACTGATAATCATGTGAAAAAATTAGCCTCTGAATATTTTTAGCATTATTGGCCATTATTTTAACTTTGGGTAAGTTAACTAGGTTAAGATTAAAAAAAAACTCGGAAAGAACCATTCCTAAAGCTTTAAGGCATTTATCCACTCTTGTCCCTTGACTGATAGGGTCCATCAAATGCAACATCGTATCTAATTTATTTATTTAAACATCAGTTTCATAAAAATTATTTATGAATATTTTCTTCGAATGAAACCCCCCCCCCCTCCCCCCCGAAAAAAAATCCTGGCTACGGCCCTGCTGGCTATAGATATGTACATATATACAGTGGTTATGAATTACAAGTATGCAAATGTAAAAATTGCAGTAATAAAAAAGAAAAACACATTAAAGACTAATTATAAATAGATTAAGTCTAAACTAGCCTTATATGCATCTCTGTTTTCAGAGAAATCAATGTCTGAACGATATGCGATTCTATTAAATTCCAAAAGAGCCCTTGCGATTGGAGCAGTTGACAAGTAATTAGTTTTTGCCATGGCAACATAGAATGGTGAAATGTAACGAGTGAGTTTGGAAGGAGCTGAATCGGCTTAACAAAAAAGCACAATCTATATTTCCAACAACTAAATCATAGATGAACATCAATGAGTGAATGATCCTTCTATTCTCAAGCGATTTTAAATTGATGAGCAAACAACGGGCATTATAGGAGGGAAAGGGTTGAAGAGCATAACGAAGAAAGCTTCGTTGAACTCTTTCAAGACGAATTGAATGAACATTATAACAAGGGCTCCAGATGAAAGAAGCATACTCTATCTTAGAACGCACGAGACTAGTGTATAACGTTTTACGCGTATAAGGATCTTTGAAATCCTTTGCATAGCGTCGAACAAAAGCCAAGAGCCTGTGCACTTTTGGTACTATAAGATTTATATGATTAACAAAAGTAAACTTTGAGTCAAATAAGACACCCACGTCAAGAAATTCATCTACCAAAGCCAGGGTATTATTTCCAATTTGTAAAGAAGAAGGAAAGATATTATGCGTCTTAGCAAATCTGATATGGAAGCCTTTTTTTAAGTTTAAAGCTAACTTATTTTGTTTGGACCAGATAGCAAATCGATCTAAGTCGGACTGCAAACATCATATGTACTGCAGATAGTGCGAAAGACTTTCCGCATATAGCAAATATCTTGAAAATTTAAAACATGAATCAATATCATTTATAAATAGAGTGAATAGCAGCGGCCCAAGAATAATGCCTTGGGTAACACCGGAAGATGCTACAAATGGTCGCGATTTTACGTTTTCAATAACAACATAGCAAATCCTCTTACAGAGATGAGATTTTAGCCACTGCAAAAAGTTGGAATGGAAACCAAGACACTCAAGCTTTGTTATAAAGATACTATGCGCAACAGAGTCAAACGCCTTGGAGAAATCAGAATAAATAAACGCAGACATGCAAAATTCGGTAAGAACAGTAAGATTGGGCAGCGCAGACCGAGCGGGGAAAAAACAATGCAGGCTAGGGGAAATCAATCTCTTGAATGCAAAAAAAAATTTCTCTTTTACAACTTTTTCAAAGAGCTTGGAAGTAGTAGACAGTAGGCAGAAATGTCTATAGTTTTGAACGTCAGATTTATTGTCAGACTTGAAAATAGGGGTAATGTGCGCAATCTTCCATCTATCAATAAATTCAAGAGAGAGGTAAGCAATGCAAAGTAAGAAAACAGTTTTGGAACTAAAAATAATTACAATAACGTCTCCCAGTTGCAAATGTTTTGTTCGATATTGTCCACAAACTTTATTTCAAAATGAAAAATCAAAGAGCAAATATTTTACTTAAAAAATTGGCACCAAATGAGTGGGCGCATTCAGTTTGAGATAAATAAAACATATTTATGTCTTGTTTAAAATAAAATCCTTTTGGTATTTAACAGCTAAAGAATCAATGTTTGTGGTAAGCTTAAATGTTTTTCGATCCATCGATCAGTTTTCGAAAAATATATGTAACTTTGAAAAAAAGAAGCGCTGAATATACTTCAGTCTCTAATAGGCTTCCATAAATTCAAAACCGTGATAAGTAGAAAATTTCGATATAACGGCATATTGAAATAAATGCTTTAAAGTGATTGTTCAATATATTGGACAAAGTCGCGGAAAGGGTTAAAAAAGCATATGGATCAACTTAAAATATAAATAGTAGTAAATCATATTTTACAAACTTGCCGGTCTAATAACGATTCTGAAGTATCAATCAAAAGAAATATCAACTATGGGTTATTATGGGGTTCCCGAATCCCCGACCGCCATTAGATTTAAGTTTAGTATACGTTTGTTTTTATGGGAAAGTCCCTAACTTTTTGCGGGTATTACATTTTCAACCAAAACTAAATTAAATATGTTAAGGTCAATATATAAAGCAAGGTGAGGGGCAACAATGATTGCTTTTACTGGTATCATTTATCTGTTTGTTTGCCCTCTGAGTAGATGATTGACAGTAGACGGTTCTAAGTTAATGAAATTGCAATTATTAACGTTGCCTAGAATCCGTCACCTTCGCCAAACGGTGTTGAGCAGTTTAATATTTGTCTGATATTTGTACTTGCTTGCAGTTGCTAATCAATTAATTGAGGTCTTCAATATTTCATGGCATTTACCTCATTTTCAATATTTGTTTGTTTATATTCATATGTTGCATATGCCACAGAAGAAATTAATGTAGGCCGAACCAAATCAGGAAGGGGTAGGATCATGACCTGGAATGGAATTGCACCATCAACCCCTGCGACGATAGTTTAGCTCGCTACCACATATAAACATATATATATTTTTTAATTTGCATATTTCTTGGATATCTCCACAGCTAACTGCCAAAACTAAGCATTGCCTTTATCAAATTCGACAGCGGTCTCCAACTATTTTATATTTCTCCCATTCGAAGTTTCCTTGCGACATTGACCTTTTGATTTTACAATAATATGCAAAAAATAGTAGTCAAGTCCATTTGAAGTTTTCAATGTAAGATATTTAAAATATTTATATTCAACTTTGGCATATTACGAATATTCTAGTCCAGCTTTCAATATTATTTCTTTAATTATACGATTGTGAAATGCTGTTTAAATTTTGTTAATTTTTTGGTTCTAATTTCCTCGGCACACCATCTAGAGCTATCAAGAGCAATTCAGTTGATATATAATTATGTACATATGTATATCCCAAGAACGAGTGTGCATAGTGACCGAATCGGCATTTAAACAAATAACTATGTAAAACAAATGACTAAAGGTATTCCAATGAATGCGATTGTCGAATGTGGCCAATTTCGGAAATTGTAACTTTGAAATACAAAACGAAAACAAAACCAAAAACAAAGTACATAGCAATGAATGGCAACAATAACAAATAAAACTATAACAAATGCATCCTTAATGAGGTAAAATTAATGCAAAAGTTGTTGCTAAAATTTGTTGTATACCAAAATTGGGTGTCCAAATGCAAATGCGCTTGTATGCAATCACACGCATGCATATATTTGCACGTCTATGTATAGGTTCGTGCGTGCAGCTGTCACCACAGCATTGTGCATAATTATTGTGTCAATGTGCAATTTCAAATTATTTGCAACAAATGCGAGACAATAATTGAACAATTTTTGTGCACCCAATTTGCATACTTGACACAATAATCCATACGAATTTCAAATTGAAAACATTGATCAGTTTTTTTTACGTTTTCAATAGAAAATTTCGGTGAACTTTAAATGTGTAAATTTCACATTAATTTTTTTTTATCAGAAAAATGTTGCACTCGAATTTGTTATAGTTAGAAATAACCAATTAAAAAAAACGTAATTTTATTTAAACCAGAATTACCAATAATTTTGTTTACATAATTCAGAATTTGTTGATTCCCTCGACTAAGAATGGATGATTTTTTGAACAAGTTCACTAGCCTGACCAATTGCCCAGAAGATTTGAGAAGAGGGTACAAGGAAGAGGTGGAGAGTTGGTTTAAAGGCTTAAAACGAATAACTTAAATATAAAAATATGTTTTAATTGAGAACGACAATTTTGTAACATAATTATGAGCAAGGTTAATAATCACGCGCGTAGAAGAACAGAAACTCAAGAACTGCAAAAAAAAACTACATAGCTTGAAAACAAGCTGCATAGCTCAATGATTTGTAAACTCTCCAATTAAATGCATCTAATTCCTTTAGCGGCACAATCCAAGACTCTAAATAATCTTTCTTTATTGTATAAAAATTCCTTTCTTCTTCAAAATAAGGAATCTGATGTATTATTTTTTCTCAAAATTTCTTTAACTGTAATTGGTATAAAATTTTGAGGTATCATGTCATTCAATTTTTCTCAGTATTTACACATACATTATGCCCCTTGTGGAATGTACGAAACAACTAAAACTTGAAAACTAATTTTTAAAATTAAACAAGAAAAACGAGGACTTTTCCCGGACGTTAATATTTACCCGGAGACAAACGAAAAACTATATAGGACGTCCCCAGACGCTCCAAAAAAGAGGACAGTGTCCGGGAAAAAGAGGACGGATAACAACCGAATGTATGAAGGTTTCGCATAGTAGTCTGAAATGCGATTCAAGCTGGACGAAGGTGGAAGGAGTTAGCTAGTGATTTTTTAATATTTTCTGTAAGCCACTAGAGTTTTGGAGAATTGGAGAAGTATGCATGATAGCCCAATATAAAAAAAAATATTTGTGATTTAAAATGTGTTTCAACACAGGAATCTATATAAAAATTGGGCAAGATTCGAATACTGTGCGCGGCAGCTCCCACACTAAAAAAAATAATGATTTAAAATGTGTTTCAGTTCATTAATTTATATAAAAATTTTCTTAACTACTACATCTTGAGAGGCTTCAAAATTGTTAAGTTTTCCATTTTTAAATGCAATAATTTAAAATAAGTGAAGATGGGACGAACCTGACCTATGGTAAATTGAATTACATAAATTAAAAAATTTGATTTAATGATTCTTTCTTTCAAAAACTACAAGTTTTTCTAAATTTTTCTTTGGAAAACTTTGGAAAAAATAAGTTTAAAATCGTTGTTTTTATATTTTTATTTGATCTGATCCACAATTTTTCAGGTTTATGATATAAGAGAATAATTAATTTAAACGAATATTTACCAAAAAACTCCCTTTTTTTCTCAAAAAAACGAATTTTCTTAATATTGGTATTTATAAAGCACTTCCAGCTACACTTTTCGCTTTCAAAATTTTCCAAAATTTATAGCTTACTTTCATCGCTATGCAATTTAAAAATTGGGTTCCTAAAAGAAACTTTTTTTTTCAAATAAGTTTTAATTTTGAGCCGTTACTAGAGCCTCCTCGAAATATTTTGGTAAAAACTAAGTACGCAGATTTTTTCACTGAATATATGAGAACATTGAATAATATTTTTATCTATATGAGTACAATTCTCGTCGTACGTAGCGTTTTTTTTTTTTTTTTCCACAAAATAGCGACTGATTGAAATTTTTTTCATTTTTCGACCCTTTTTTTTGTTTCAAGTGAGTTAAAAATTAGTAAAAATCAAAAATTTGAAAATCGGCTACGCTTAACCATAGATAGCCACTGCAAAGACGAACAAAACGAATAAAAAAGGTTGAAAATCGGTTAATATTTGATGGAGTTATAGAAGTGACTAGTTCGAAAAAGTCGTTTCGAGAAAAACGCGTTTAAAGTTTTCAGTCCATTAAGTTTTCAGTCTACTTACTATCACTGAATTGGCTGTAACTCAGGCAATTTTTGGGATTTTGACTTGCACACATATTTTTGAATATATAAATAAACTTTAATTTAGGATAAAAAAAATTTTTTCACCCGTCACAGCGGCCTTCCCCCTTAAGCAGATTAATATAAAAAGCCTTACTTAGACGAAATATACGCTTAGATTGAGAATTATGTTCATTTTTGGATCCCTATTTTTGGACGGTCGAAAACAAGTTTTCAGATTTCTCTATTGATGAAAAAAAAATACACGAATTAGCTAGTTCCAGAGCTGTAAAAGATTGCAGTAATTTCGAGCTGCATTCATTGAAGTCACTGTAAATGAATTACTTTTTCTGATTACAGTCTTTGATTTCATTTGAGACTTATAACTTTAAAAAATTAAGTCACCTGTCTTTTTGAAGTCAATGACTGCTCATTGATTATAGCAATCAATTTGAGACTTCAATGCAAATAAGTCACAATCACTCACATGACTTCACATTATACTTGAAGTCGCAGTCATGACTTTAAATTGGTTTGAAGTCACTGTCATGACTTCAAATTGGTTTGAAGTCACAGTCATCACTTCAAATTGGTTTGAAGTTTTGCAGTCATTTGAGACTTCACCTTCACTGAGTGAAGTCTGTTATTGAATGATTAGAAATATACAGTATTTATAAGTAGTATAATTATTTAATTAAACAAAAAACTCTTCGTGATTTTAACGACAATAAGACAGTTGTGAAAAACCATATAATACATATCAGGGCCGTAGCCAGAAATTTTTTTCGGGGGGAGGTTTTCATTCGAAGAAAATATTCATAAATAATTTTTATCAAACTGATTTTTAAATACAATAAATTAAATCAATGATACATTTGATGGACCCTATAAAATTAAAATTTTAGGAAAAATTTTCCCATTTTTTTTAATCTTAACCTCAAAAAAATGGCCAAAAGTGACAAAAAATTCCCAAAATAATCAAATTAAATTTTTTCAAATAAATATTATTCAATGTGCATTATAGTGAATTTTTTTTTATCGCGAGGGACATAATTTCATTAACTCATTGACTTCCCACTTCTGATGATGTACTCAACCTCAAAAAAATTATCAAAAATAGTAGAGGCTCATTTTTTTCAAATGATCATCATTGGGAATTTGAGCAATTATCAATGATAAAGGAGCCCGGTTGAGGTTGGCTTATATTCTCTAAATTCGTGAAGTCACAGCATTGAAAGAGATCTTTCTAGTCGTGGTGTTCTGAGCAATAATGCGTTAAAAAATTAATTTTAAGATTGGTTTTGCAAATAAGATGGAGTTTTTGCGAAAGAATTTTCCACGTTGAACACGAATCTGAGGTCAAAAACTTCCCATCACTTCACGTTTTAGGAAAAAAAATGGAGTTCAAGCAAGTCTTATTTTACAAGGATCCGATAATTTTTTCTATTTTTATTAGTTTTTAAACTTTTCAAACTGATTCAGGACGAAACCTTAAATTAAAAACAGTTACTGACCCAGAAAAACTATGAATGCAGGAGTGCTCAGTATCACCTTCTCTTTTTGAATCCGTAGTCAAAGAAAGAAAACAAATCGGATTTGATCGCTTAGTGTAATTAAGATTTCAAATTTATTTTTTATATATGACTTTTTAGATAAAAAAACCGATGGAAGTAAAAAATATCGTAAAATAGATTTTATTTTGAATTTTTTTCCATCCATTGGCAATTAATCTAAAAAATTAGACTAAAGTTTCAACATTTCGGGGGGGGAGGAGGTCAGAACCCCCAAAACCCCCCCTTAAATACGGCCTTGATACATATCATCTTAGACATACATACATATAAGTAACTACATACACAAATAGAACATCGAATAACCAAGTTTTTATATTAGATACAAATTTAATTACAAATTTTTTTAAATAAAAAAAAAATTGAAATAATTTATACTGGTATTTCTAGTAAATTTCGAAAAAAGTTGCTTGAAGCACAGCTTTGATTTCGATGATTTTTTATATTTGCAACAAGAAAAATAATTCGTAACAAGTGTGAACATGAAAATGTGTAAAATTCTGAAAAAATAACTTAAATGACTTCCAAGTTATTTCCACGAATTCAATTTATTTCGGTGAAGTCAATTGACTTCATTGAAATAAATTGACTTCAAATGAATTCAATTGACTTCAAATGACTTAAATTCACTTTAAATGACTTAAAAATTAATGACTTCAAGTCAATTAATATTTTTTTGAGATTAGGACTGCAAATAAGAGACTGATCATTCATGACTTCAAAAAAATGACTTCAAAAATGAAGGATAAGTCATTGACTTCAATATGACTTGTGACTTCAAAATCTTAATTCCGCATTCACAAAAAGAGTGGATTATTGCAATAATTTTTTTTAGAAGTCAGTTGACTTCAAACCTAAAAAGACTGCAATCTTTTACAGCTCTGGCTAGTTCATACTTGATCTTGCGTTATTAAGATAGTTAATACGATCTATGTTAAATTAAACGAGTTTTTCTGAACCTATACCAATATTTGTATTGTTGTATATAGAAATAGTTTAAGTATCTCCTACTACTGAACCCTTTAATTTTTTGCAATTCGAAAAATGGTAATTTAACTCCAATATACACAGCTTCCTTTTCTACTTAACCGGAACTCAATTTGCGGAATTGAGGCTTAAATTCCCTTTTAACCTATTTAATATATACATAAGTATTTCTGTATATAATTTAATTCTGAAAACTTTATTTGATGGTGTCCTTGTCCCACATTTTCAACTCACAGTGTGATTATTTTATTTATATCAGTTTTTTCCCCTTTATGTTTTAAAATTTTTTTTATTTTTTTTTCTTTTTTTGTTACTCTGTTCGTTCTTTGAAATGAAACCCTCATAACGATGACTATGACGACGACAAAGCCTTAATTTATTTTAATGCAGAGCGCACGCAAGCAGGTATAATTATAAAGGCCTCTGTGTGTGTTTGTGTGTGTGTGAAAAGTGAAAAATACAACAACAACAAAAAGAGTTTGTATAAAACTCTTTGTCATGAGTGAAATGCAGCAGCAAATAATAAAGCCAGCCAGCACTGGGTTGCTGGGTTTTTATGCACTTTACACTCTCTAGGCCTCTCTGTTGCATTATTATCGTTTGTTGTTGTTTCTCTTTTTTGCGGCACATAATGAAATTGTGAATAAATTTAGTTTATTTTATTTTGCATCTTGCATACAGCATAAAATAATAATAATAATTTTATATTTTAATTTTACAGTACGCGAGGTGAACTCATTTATCATCGTTCATTGTGCGGGGGCGCTTAAGAGAGAGAGAGAGAGAGAGAAAGAGAACGAAGACAGCAATGTGATTAAATTTTATATATTTTTTTTAATGAAATTATGTGCAGTTATTCATAAATAGAATATATGCAAGTGTGAAATTTATTTATGTGCTATATCAGAAAAAACACACCAAACTAAAGAAAAATCAGAATCCAAAATAAATTGTAAATGAAGTTGAAGCCAAACTATAAGGTACAATTTATTCACTATATGGAGGTTCAACCATGAAGAAGCTTTCTTTCTGTACATCCACCTAAGAATCTTGAAGAAAACGAAACTGAATGAATGTCGCTAAGTTCAGCCATGTTCTGAAATAATAGTCCAGTAATTATAAAGATTTTCATCATAATAATTCTTATCTGAGAGTTTTCTTCTGTAAATGTTAGTGGGGGTATCATGATGGAAAAACCACAAAAATCAATTTTGAGGTTGCAGAGCGACCCCTCCAAAAACCCCCCCTTTGGTGAAAAAAGCCTTTTTTTACTAATACCTGGGTAACCGTTGGAGATATCAAAAAATTGCCTAAGGTATTGAGGTATTAAGTAAATTTTTCGTATATTTCATAGTTTTCGAGATATTCAATATTTAGGTTAGGTTAGAATGGCTGTCGAGAGGCACACTTAGGCCTGAACGGCCCATTGTGATACCACATAATTGGACCTACAGTTTAACGCCGATTTCGAATGGCGGTGTGGCAATTTTTATCGGCTTGGTAGTTTTGCCATTACCAACCAAGGTGTGTACTTGTACACTTTCTTATAATTCTCATACACTTCATATTGATAGTGAATATAAGAAAGTTATGAAAATTAATCATCAGACGAAGACGGGAGTCAAACCCGAACCTCTCTGATGAAAGTCTAGTGCACTACCCACTAGACTGTCTACGTCGTCTTCAATATTTAAAAAATTGCAAATTTTGTACTTTGGATGCACTGTGGATGCGCGCTAGTTATTAATGTGGACCTTACCCACTAAGAAATATAATTGATTCTTTTTTTTAATAAAAATCTATTTAAAAGAAAAGGACTCAAGATCAGTTTTGATAATCCTAGTTTGTTTTATTTGTTTAATACATGTGTTTCATAATTGGTATGACAAACAAACAGAACTTGTGTTTGGTTCCTTAAGAAACAATACTTTTATATATTTGGGAAAACCCAACTTAATATTTATTTAGGATGACTACATCCTGTTTATCATATCTGTTCTTTTATTGGGTTTTGCGTACGGTAGAAGAAGTAAAATTATAATGCAGATTGTGTACAATTCGCTTCGGCGATTGGAAACAATATGCATTTTATATGTTCAAATATGAACATTATCCAACTGGATTTCTGTTACTGCTCCTGACGTAACTCGGCCATCTTTGTTTATTTTAATTTTTGCACGCTGAGCCTATAGGAAAAATTGAATAACTCGAAAACCAAACAAGCTAGGAACAAAAATCAAAAAGGCTTTGAAGGAGATATAAAATACAATATTCTCTGCCACTTTGATTGACTACGGATAATTTTTAGTATATAAACATAACAACATAGAATATTTGCCGGTGGATTTTTGCTACTTTAACTATTTGCAGGCCTTAACCCTTCTGTTATTTTAAGGTAATTTCGTGACATTCTTTTGCTTTAATTGCCCATATTTTCAAAAGTAAACAGATTTTTGGCATATCCTTCCACGATATCTTTAATAATTATCTATCAGGTAAGAAAATAACATTTTTAATAATTATCTATCAGGTAAGAAAATAACATTTTTACATTCTGAAATAAGTGGCAAAATCAAAACTTACGTAAACACACCATAAGGTCATCTGGTGACCATAGTATAATTTTCGCTTTTTCTCGCCCTAGAAGTGGCAGACAAGCTTGCTCCTGTTTGACATTTGCATGAAAAGTGGATGGATAATTTATATCTACTCTTTTCTTCATGTAAAAATATTACAGTAGATGAACGGCTTATTTCATTAGAGGCAGATGCTCATTCAAGGTCTGCATGCCTAGTATGCCAAGTATGTAAGTTCGGACTAAAAACATTGAATGCTACGGGAAAATATTTGGGGAAATAGTATGCGTTAGTCTATCACCAGAACGAAACTAAGATCCGTGTTAGATCTGGTAAGCGAGTATCAGAGGCAGAATATTACAACCGACCTGTATGTTGCAGTAAGGATAAATTATGACTCTTACCACTGTTTATCAGTTGACAATTATTCAATGACCGAATTACAATTGTTCAGTACATTCCGAAAAAATATAGAATGGTTCGGGTTTGAGTTGATTACATTCCGATAAAATTAATCTTGAAAATCATATGAAAAAAAGTTATCAAGTTTTAAAATTTAACAAAATTAGGGCTTGATACAATTGATCAACTGATTGAAAAGCACACGTGTGAGAGTCAAACTAACCGCTGGCTGATTTTGTTTTCCAATATCACTGACATTTCGGCTCTTGTTCTATTGGACTAAGTTAGGCTACAATGGAATGTTTGAATGCATCAAGGTTAGCCAAGATCCCAGTCGTCGGTGAGAATCGTTCATCTTGTTTGTGAAAAAACTGAGCAACGCAGCGATTCGATAGATGATGCCCAAAAGAGAAGCAAGTCAACGATGCAGAAGAATCTAGAGGGAAAATTAGGTTTGCAGTTTCATAAAGATGGGTTATTTATTCTTAAAGGAAGAATAAAAAATTAACTTCAATAGCATAAAAGCTCTTAAAGAGAGCCCAAACTTAATTGCCTCAATATCACGATGACTGCATTGACGCCCAAAGAAGACCCATTAAATATTGAAAGAGGCATATAATGTTATTGCTCATACTAAATAGATGGTCCTTCGATTCGATAAATTCGTAGTAAATGAGACCTTTTGTCATGTTAATTTTTTGTTATGCTTGAGAATTTACCATTATGTTGTCATGAAATAAATGTTTTCTTGTTTTTTTTAAGAATAAATAGTCAAACTGCAAACCTAATTTTTGCTTTAGATTCTTTAGTTTTACAGAAACTGAAAATTCGGTGTGCTGTACGAAGACTTATGTCCTTCATTGTATATAAAATATATTTTTTATTATTATTTTATATTATTATATTAATTTAAGTCCTGAAAGTTCTTTTTAAATTAATTTATTTTTAAAAATGTATTGAAAACGGCCGATTTTCTTTTGAAAGAAATGAAAAATACATAGTAGGTCATTTCGTGATCTTAAGAACACAAGTGTGATTTTTTCTTAGGATAACAGAGGGTTTAAAGACATTATTTCTGAAAATGCTGAAAAGTTAGAAATATAAACATTCATATTTTGCAATTTTATCAGCATATAAAAATTAGCTAAATTTTGGCTAATTTTTAATTTGTGTACACCAATCTGTTATTGACCCGAAATATGTTTTAAATCGCTTAATGACCCTGAAGTGTACTTTCGACCCAGGTCCAGATAATTTTCCTAGCTGCATTTTGAGGAATCGCGCCGAAAAACTGTATTTACCACTGTCAAATATTTTTAATGCATCGTTAAAATTTAATACTGGAAAGAATCATTCATAATACCCCTTCACAAGGGCGGTACTAAATCCAATGTTGGGAACTACCGCGGTATAGCTAAACTCAATGCTATCCCAAAGCTATTTGGATCTATCATTACAAACCAAATAATACACTGGATTTCACCTTGTATATCTGAAAATCAGCATGGCTTTCTTAGCGGAAAATCAACTACAACAAATCCCTTGGAATTTTCTTCATATGTACACAACGCTTTCTTATCTAATTTGCAAACCGATGTCATATATACTGACTTCTTCAGCAAAGCTTTCGATAAAGTTAAGCACCACTTCTTACTTATGAATTTGAAAAATATGGGATTTCCTACATTGCTTTTAAATTGGATCAAATCATATTTGGACAATAGAAGACAAAGCGTTTTATTCAAAAACACAACTTCCGATTTCATTGAGGCCACATCTGGAGTCCCTCAAGGCAGCCACATAGGCCCCATCCTGTTTCTTCTGTTTATAAATGATTTGACGTTTACTATTCACCACTCAAAAACTTTAATGTATGCTGACGACGTCAAGCTGTTCCTTTCGCCTAACTCACTTGATGACCAGATGTTACTGCAATCCGATCTAAATAGCTTGGTACAATGGTGCAATATAAATTTAATGATCCTGAACCTAGACAAATGTAAAGTTATGGTATATGCAAGAAACGTTTCCCTTCCTACAGAATATGCAATTGGAAATACTGTCTTAAGTCGTTTGGATTCTTTCATTGACTTGCGAGTTACTATGGAACCTAAACTTCGCTTTCATTTGCATATAAATATATGCGTTAATAAAGCAAAGGCGCTGGTCTAAGGAATTCAACGACACATATGTCACAAAGTCGCTTTATAAATAATTGGTTAGACCTATTTTGGAATACGCATCAACTATTTGGCGTCCTCAATATAAGATTTGCTTTTTGCTTTGAGCCCCTTGCTGTGGGATTTACCGTTAAATCTTCCACCTTACGAGCACAGATTAAAACTTTTGAATCTTCCTACTCTTCAAAGCCGAAGAATTATGAGCAACGTATGTTTTATTGCAAAATTGTTATCTGGCACTGTTAATGCTCCTTCTTTGCTGAACGTTCCGACTCGTATTACTCGATTCTATATTCCTATCAAATTATCTATTTGTAAGACCAATTATTTAGACAATGAGGCGTTCCGCCGTGATTTTAACAAGCTTTATAATCGATATCGATGTTATCGATGTTTCTGATTTGGTAGATTCCATAAAACAAAATGCTATATCTTTTTTAAATATACCCCAACGTCCTTTAAAAAAAAATTTAAAAAATTAAGATATTTTGTTTCAATTTCCTGAAATCCACGGACCGTAATCATTATAAGCAATACGACTCTTTATTTTATGATGGAAAAATTGGTTCAATTTGCAAACATTGACATCACCATCCTCTATAAAAATGTCATGGGGCCTGCTTGCATGATATCAATGTAAACAGAGCTGGAAGCAGCATTCTCCAGTCTGGGAAAATAGTCTATTTGAATGGGTCAAGCGTTAAATGAGCTTCTGTAGAAGTATTACATGTATGTATGACAAAATTCTACTGTCAACCGGAAAGGTTTTCAAAGATTTCATCTCATCGAGACCATTATCGCCAGGGGACGCTTTTATTTCCAAAAAATTTGTAATTCAGGACCAACTATCAAAATGTGTGAGAATCTTGAGAAAAAAGCGTTATCCCAAAAAGATCTGGTTCAAAGGGGCCTGGCTTTATTTGGCTGTGCCGATTAACGCAAGCACATATAGCAAAAGGGATTAGTTTTTTGATGGCGACCTAAACCGATCGCCAGTTTTATACTTACTCAGTTATAAAATTAGACAAAAGGAAGTTTCTAAAAGTGTATTCATATGCCACAATGTGCACAGCATTTTTGCTTTTCGCTTTCCTACATTTTTTATTTATTTTTTTTTTTTTTTTTGTTAAAAATATACACTGGTAAAGGTCATTGAGGATTCTGACTTGGATACATACACATAAAAGTATTTGTATAAATTCATGTTTATACAAATACTTTTACACGCTCATATATATATTTAAATATGTATGTCTGAGTAAAAAGGAATAACAGCTTAAGTTTATTTTCTTGTCAGCCGAGTTTAATAGTTTTGAATAGAAATATGAAAGAAACTTTTGCATTGTCTCAAAATACCATTCTTAAAACGATAAATGTATATTAAAATTATTTAAAAATTTACATTAGTTTAATATTTACAATCAAAAATATATGATAACATATTTTCCATGTTAAGTCGATTTATGCCGTTTTTCATATTTACCACAGATATATGGGGCGTTCCAAGCCAAGTCAGCAGCAATTCACACCACATGTCTTCGATAAGCTTCAAGTTTGGAGGGTGAATAATGATATTCCATGATAGTTTGGTGGAAGCGTTCTCCTTCAACACTGTACAATTTATTTATATTCTGTATTATAGAATGACGCAATACAAACAAGCGTTCGTGCAAATCACTTTGATATTTTTGTAGAAGATAGATATTTAAAAAAGTCAATAGTTTGGGAGTTGTGATGAAATAAGTTTGAAAAATGTGATTTTTCGTCATTTTGGAGAAATGTGGGGGTTAGGGGGGTAGATGGAGGGTCAGTTACTTAAGATGAAATATTTCCTATACTTTTCTGTACAATTCTTCCTAAGGCACTGAAAACGAAATCCGGCGTTTTGAAGCTCAAATTTTTACTTATTTGTATGTGGTCATAACACAAAAACCATATAATAGTGGGTTGTATGGAAAAAAGTACACTGCCATAGAAATGCTGAGACACGTATATCATAATTTTCAATCCAATTTCGGAAACCGTTGTCAAAACCTAGAGATCATACAATTTTTCTGATTTTGTTACACAGTGTAATGAACTTTTTAATGCAAATAATAATGCATTAAATAATTATATTATGATGCTTTCATTATGTTGTTTACATTTTATTTGAGAGTCATATGGCTAAAATTTCGTATGGGGTTTTTATGTGTCTATGCGAGACAGAGATAGAGCGAGAAAAGTCGCTCGTGATTTCACGCGTATCATTTCACAAGTCCACCCAAAAGTTAAATACTCAAAATTTGCGCAAAACTCAGGGCTATTTTTGTGAATTTTTTTTTAATTTTTAAAAAATGGTACTTTTTTAAAAAATCAATTTGTTTACAAAAAATTTGTTTTTGTTGTTAATTTTTGAGTGAAAATTTTTGAAATTTTTTTTTTTTGTAAGACATGTGTGAAAATTTTCACAATTTTTCCTTGTCTCAGTTTTGAAAAAAATCAAAAATAATAAAAACGTCATTTTTGTGTTTTTGTACTGTAAAAAAAGCAACTGAAATTTTGCATTTCTTCATTATTCACGTTTTTCTATCGACCCTCCAAATCGGAAACATGTGGTGTGAATTGCTGCTGGCTTGGCCTGGAACGCCCCATATACACAGTGTTGCAAAACCGCCAACCATTTATAATTTAAATTTACATCTTGAAAATGAGGTGAAGAATTTTTAATGAGCGTGCATTTTTTATTTAGCTATACTATTGCAAAGCAAATAAATTGCAATAAAAAAATTTAAAATGCAATTTAATATGTTATATTATTTTTTGACCACGTTAGTGGTTGGTGTATAGTAGTCGGTAGTTTTTATTGGAGGCATTTTATTTAATTGGTTTTCATTTCTTTGGTTCCATTTCTTAGATACTTATATGTATACATATTTAAGCTGGAGTAGTATGGAACGGGTGCTCAGGGCTGTCGTTTTGAAATTTTTTTGTGAAGTGAAATTCTTAAAAAACCGAAGAGATTTTTAAAAAAGTGAAGTTTTTTTTGATACGTAATAAGAAATTGACATATTTACACAATTTATATGGTTTTATGTGCTTAGTTTGCGAAAAAAAACTTTTGGTGGAGCGCTACCGTGTGGCAGACACAATAAGGCTCCGACAAACCTTTTTGAATGAGGGAACATAATTTGTTTTAGGGAATTTTTCAAGCCAAAAACAAAATGAGAGAATTCTTCGAAACTGTTGCGTTTTTGCATAAAATCATTTAGAAATAAAATCCTCCACTCGCCTTCTAAATTGTCTACCTCTTCATTGTCAACCAAATTCTAATAAATTATATGACAGTGCGTCATGAGTGTTGCTACATAGGTATTTAAATAAACACAAAAGCTCTCAGAATATACTAAAAAATGTACTTTTGCTAAATGGTATCATTTTACTTTTTATAGGGGATAGAAATTCAAATACACCGATCTGGCTACAGTCGGAGAATATTACAGAGATGAGCATATTTAGATTTTTTTGCTCGATTTTAGTCTTTCATTGAAACTGGGAAACCGAAGTGTTTTTATGAAAGAGGAAGTGACGAAGTGTCAGACTTGAAAGTGAACTGAAAAACTTCAATTGAAGTGACAGCGACAGCACTGCGGATGCTGGTTACACAAAAAAAAAAACAAAAAAAAAAGGAGCCTGACGTTCAGCTACCTCCACATGGTGGGTTTTGGGCTGAACTCTTTCCAATTAAAATTTAGGTGAAAAAGCTCCACTTTTAATTTATTTCCTAACATAGATTGAATGCTTAATACTTGTATAAAATAATTCGAATTATTTTATAATTTTCTTTTTGATCTCAATGATAAATAATTTTTACAAAAATTTCAGGCCTCAGTTCGCTACAAAAGACAAATTTCGATCAGGCTGAAATTTTCTGCACGCTTTACTGGTCCAATTACTCAACTTTTCCGTATTATCTTTTTACACGGTAGATACGTTCCTTAGAAAACCGTGCAAAAATAAATCGTAGAAAAACATACATGCAACATGTAAAAAATTTTTGGATATGTTCCACAACTTTAAAAAATCTTGTAAGATGAAAAAAGTCTAAATATTTTCCCAAAAAAATGTGCAAAAAAGTTGAACTCCATATTACACTAGTTTACACGAAAAATGGACAAGAAGAAAAAATAGGTTTTTAGACTAACTGTGGGTCGATAAAAAAGAAGATGGCACTCATGTATTTTTGCAAAGAAGCGTTTTCGAGAAATTTGCAAAATATGTGATTTTTGGCTCTTTTTTCAGTTACTGGTAAAAATCTTGATAATGGTGAATCCAATTGAAACGAAAATGATTGTCTCTTCGGAATATTTTGCTGTTGTTTTGGCATTCTGTTAGTAGTAAAAAATTATCATCATCGAATTAAAAAAAAACTTTAATTTGAACATTAACTTTCAGAAGTTTATTTAAATTATTTATTGCATCCTACAAACTGAACACTTTAGCACAAAATAAGCACTGAATAGCAAACTACTGTGTTCAAGTTGGACACAGCCTAATTTACTATTTGAGACATTTCTCAGCTCCTAATTGACGTAATTTCTACCTTCCTGGTTGCCCTACCCAAAGAAGGCAAATGACGTTTTACTCAATATCGTCTGGTGAGTAAAAAGCAGACTGGTGATCTAGTCACTAAATTTTGACTGCACTATAGCTTTCACTACCACTAAATCTTTAGTGGTAGTGGAAATAAAAACTAACTACCACCAAACCTTTAGTGGTAGTGGAAATAAAATACCACTGTCACTAAACCTTTTGTGTTAGTGGAAATAAAAATCAACTACCACTAAACATTTAGTGGTAGCACTAAACATTTACAGCAAAAAACATTGTAAAATGAAAAATATTATAGATTTAAGAAGAATGTAATTGTGAAAGTTTAATATCACTTACTTACTTAAAGATATTCAAATATTTTTTTTCTTTCTACTTCAAATGTGTTAATACTTCTATTTGCTTAATTAATTCATGTACTTGTAGTAACGACACATTTGTCAAAGAGAATATTTTAATTTTGCGTCAACAATCAGTCAAATTATATTTAGCGCATTTTTTGGTTCATCAAACAACTTGCTAGTCTGATGAACGGAAACCAAACTGCTGAACTTCTTGCGGACCCAGAATTCAGGAGATCAGCCAGCCATGCACAAACTCAAACTCATAACAAAGCAGCTGAACCCGATAACCTCCCAGCAGAACTCTTGAAATACGACACAAATATTACATGATCATCCGATACCGATCATCTATACAGCCTGGATCTCTGGTAACATCAATAAAAAATGGAAGGAAGGCGTTATCGTAATCATCCCAAAAAAAGGGGTGACCTCAGTGTGTGTAACAATTGTAACAATCATACTTCTCAGTACCATCCAGAAAATCGGAGCCCTTGTTGTTTTGGAAAAAAAACAGCCAGCTACGACAAGAACAAAACAGCTTATGACCATCACTCTTTTGCGTTGACCACATAAACACCCTCCAAATCATTATCGAGCAGTCGGTAGAGCGGAGGTGAGGTCTCCTCTATACCTACTCTTCGTAAAATTCGAGTGGACCTTAGACACGATTCAAGGAAACTCAATCTGTGGAGTTCTTCGCTGATACCTCGGGATACCTGTTAAAATTATCAAGATCTATACGCCAAGACAAAGTACAGCGTAAGCTTTAAAAGTAAAAACATCGCGAAATTCTCGCTGCGGACCAGTGTAAGACAGGGATTCACTCTCTCGCCGCTACTTTTCATAATGGTACTGGACAGCGTATTGAAGAAAACAAACATCGAAGCTCCAGACGGCTTGCAATTGCAGCCGCACCTAAAACTAA
Source organism: Toxonevra muliebris (assembly GCA_963691655.1). NCBI lineage: Eukaryota > Metazoa > Arthropoda > Insecta > Diptera > Pallopteridae > Toxonevra > Toxonevra muliebris. Next base: position 40,965,253 of record OY829328.1, on the reverse strand, counting down.
GCGATCTGATTACGCAGATGATATCTGTTTCATGAAACACACTTTGCAAGGAGCTAGGCATAAATTGCCTCACCTCACAGAAAACGCTATGGCAGTCGGTTTGAATATCAACATGAAGAGGGCCAAAGTGATGAGAGTGGAAACACCAAACCAACTCCCATTTACTCTAAGTAGTGATGGGAACGTGGTCTATATAGAAGACGTTAAAAAGTTCTGCTATCTCGACAGCCAAGTTGGCAAAGACGGTGGGGCCGCAACGTCAATTGTGGCCACCAAATAAACAAAGCTACAGCAGCCTTCTACAAGCTAAAAAATGTGTAGCGATCTCGCGAGCTGTCTCTGAAAACTAGACTACATATTTTTAACTGCAGTGTAAATTCGCTGTTGAATAGATCGGAGACGTGGATGGTTTCGAACGTTATTTGTAATAAGCTCCAGATATTCGTAAACAAGTGTCTAAGGCCCATATGCCGCATTTCCAATGAAGATCTGCTAGATCTCACGAACAGCGAACCAATTAATGCGGAGATCAAGAGAAGGAAATGGAACTGGTATTGTATAGGCCACACTTTGCGAAAAGAAGATAGCGATTTCGCAAAAATCGCATTTCAGTGGAACCCGCAAGGCAGCAGGCTCTAAGGTCGTCCACAACAAACATAAATGAGAGCAATACTTGCTGAAAGACGATAGAAAGCGTTGAAAGCAGTTGGTTAGCGCCCTATGCTCAGACTAAGAGCACCATAAATTGTACTACAAAAACGATTTTAAAATTGTAATATAATTCTTGTCAATGAATAAATAAATGCTTTTTCGAAATCCATTCGCAATGCAATTCGAAAGAAAATATTTTTTTTTATGCACTGATAATTTTTTTAACCCGATAAGATTTGAATTTGGTTTAATTTTATTTTTTGAAATTGCATATGTTTTTGAAAATGTAAATTATAAGAATCCGCAAAAAAAATTTACTCTTTTCATTATTTAAAATTAGAAGATCCAAAAAATTAGTTTTTTTTTACTGCCTAAATCGATAAATATACTATTCAAAAATAGTATATTTAGAATGTTTGGAGCTTACAGAGGCCAATTTCAAAAATATGAAGCATCAACTGTTAGTTTTGCTCAGTTTTTATTTTGACTGAATTTTCTAAATTAGCGGGCGTGATAGCCAAAAAACAAAACGGTCTATTCCAACCAAAGTTTTTTTCTTCAATATTAAATTCTCTTCTAAGTGAACTGAAAAAGTTGGTCCAAAAGTATATTTAAATAATTTTTATAGCACCTTAAAGTGTTTTTTTAAACAAATTTTTTTTTAAGCCCTGGAAAACTTATGAATTTACCATTTTTTCTGCTTTTTTTTTTGGTTCACCCAGATGAAAAATATACCTATAACAATTCAAAACTATTTCGATTTTTTTTGTTTCAGTCAAAAATTACGAGCTGCATCTTTCCCGCCGATTGAAGACTGCAGCGGCAATGAGAAAGTCTAATAAATCTGTTGTAATTTATTATTTTACTGTAAAGAAACAAATTTTTTATACTTTGAATATATACAAAAATATCCCTAGAAGGTTAATGGGTTCATTTCTTTTTTCTCCTTCTAAAAAAAAAAAATCACGAAAAAATAATTTTTTAACCGTCTAATTCAGGACACCCCCTTAAGTTTGTCATAGTTTTTTTAGCTTGTCGACATTCAAAATCAAAAAATATATAAAGTGAATTATAAAAATCTTTTTGTTTTCTTATCAACAAATAATTAATTTCATTATAACTGTTGTTTATTTTTTCGTTGGGCCTTAAGTTTATTATTTTCTATTCTATTGCCAATATGTACGAGTCGAAGAAAGTATTACCTCAGGGGAATTGTAAACAATTCAACATCATGAATTTGAGCAGCAACATTTTGCTCTAATTTTATTTGACACAAAGGTCAAAATTGTATACAGCATCACAATCTTTTAGTAATAAAATCAATTCCATGCGAATGTTGTATGGAATCTATAAAATTGCTTAAGCTTCTTTTTACCTTCGATAGTAGGCAATTTGATTAACATTATGGAGTGGAGGAGTGGATGAGTATAAGCGATGGTTATTTTACTTTATTTCTGTTCTCATGTTAAACTTTTTAAGTTTTTAAAATGTTTTCAAAGCAGAACACACACATACACGCTCACATATGAATTCATGCCCAGTTGAAAATGTGTGCAGAATACTCTCTGCAGCTTCAGATCCTATGAATTTCATCAATAGCGATACCAAAAGCTTACAATTCTTAAAGTTTTGTTCGTAATATTTAATTCTCCGACAAACTTCTTTCAGACTTCTGTACATTTTATAAAACTTTATAAAGAATTTTCGAGTTGTCCAGTTTCTCTTTTCTTCAAAAATACACAATAGAGATAACAATGCAAAATAGACTAAAAATTCAGGCCGTCTTATAGTGCAAGAATCAAGGGCCTACTTACCAATACACGAACTGGAGTAGTCATTATTCATTACATAGGTGTTCTGAATGATCATTGCCAAACCTGTAACGATAGCAATGACAAACAAAATCATAGATATGTTGTCCCCTCACAAATACCAGACTTCCAGACTTTGTTTACTGGGAAACCCATTTTTCGACGACCTGAAAGAATTTTTTGTAGTAGGTTTTAGTGAACTAATCAAGGTTATAAATGAATTTAATTCTAATGGTGAATTATTACCCAAAATAAAATCGAGATTTAGTGGCATCAAAAGGCGCTAAGCACGCCAATTGAATCGAGTTTTTAAGAGTGATCTACTCAGGTACATGTACTTTATGATAGATTTTTATGATTTTTACAATAAAGTATTATAAATTGGGAGTAACTATGGGTTTTTTCTTCCAACCGTTTGACTTTGACCTTTTATTACAAATATTATTGACTTGAAAACATGATTTTAATTTTAAAAAAAATTGGTAACATATTTGGTGGATTTAAGTTATTTGATATGGCAGCACAGCAAATTCATTGCAAATAAACATGGAAAGACTGCAAGTCAGATTACTGAAGAATCGAGCGCACAAATGACGAGAAAGTAGACAAGATTCTCCAAATTTTTGTTGGAACATAACCCGTTTTAGGCATAAATATAAACCGAAACAAAGATTTCGCAATTTATTAAATTTTTATTTAATTTCAATTAAAAAAAATTAAAATATTTGTTATTTTGTTACGTTTCGGCATTTTTTCTTCGTCACATAAAAAACCGATACCAAATATTATAAATACAGAATTCACTAAAAGAATTTCCTCAATCTGTTGTAAAAATTGTTAATTTTTTAGAAATATACTAAAAATTCACCAGATTGTGAATAGCGCTCTGGATTTCTATGTATCATAAATATTTGTAGGAAATTCAATATTTTTTAATGGTTTTAATCAGGGACTCAAAATAACAGTTATTTTATTAATTCAAAAAAGTCATTTGAAAAATAATAATTTAAAAAAAAAACAATTACTTTCTTTTTAGTTGTCCATAGAAATTTCCGTAACCAATTTTTTTTTTGGTTGCCCACGATTACAGTAACTAAAATTTTATTTTGGTTACCCATAACTAATTTCGCAAACAAAATTTTATTTTGGTTACCCATAACCAGAGCTGTAAAGACTGCAGTCATTTCGAGCTGCATTCATTGAAGTCACTGCAAATGAATTACGTTTTCTGATTACAGTCTTTGATTTCATTTGAGACTTATGACTTTAAAAAATTAAGTCACCAGTCTTTTTGAAGTCAATGACTGCTCATTGATTATAGCAATCAATTTGAGACTTCAATGCAAATAAGTCACAATCACTCACATGACTTCACATTATACTTGAAGTCGCAGTCATGACTTCAAATTGGTTTGAAGTCACAGTCATGACTTCAAATTGGTTTGAAGTCACAGTCATAACTTCAAATTGGTTTGAAGTCTTGCAGTCATAATATAATAATATATATTAGCTTAGACATACATACATATAAGTACCTAATAATAGTACATATCAGCTTAGACATACATACATACATATAAGTAACTACATACACAAATAGAACATCGAATAACCAAGTTTTTATATTAGATACAAATATAATTAAAATTTTTTAAATAAATAAAAAAATTTAAATTATTATAATTTATACTGGTATTTCTAGTAAATTTGGAAAAAAGTTGCTTGAGGCACAGCTTTGATTTCGATGATTTTTTATATGCCTATACATTTGAATTTTTCTTTATAGCGAGTCGTTGACTTTCAGTAGTAGCAATTTCTCGAAATTACTGTGACCCATGCCGAGGAGCATTGATTAGTGCTGTAATAGAAAATAGTCTTTCCACTGCAACAGAAGATGGCAAGGGAGTATTATATTTTATGTTAGCCTTTTTCATTGTAGGGTATCTGTGAAGCACATATAAAGATGCAGATGGATCAGCCAGATAGGCGCAATATTCATCTTCAATGGGAAGAAGTGTAGTGTTCGAAAACATTGGTGGCTCATTTTTTACTAGAGATGGGCGTGTGAATACCTTTTGACTAAGATTACGCACGCTAACATTTAAAAAAATCACGTCATGTGCTCATCACTATTCTAAATTTTAATTGCCGACGACAGTGTAATGTATTTATTAAGTTTTAAAGGCACAATTTTAAAAACAAAAATAACATTGCATTTTGATTACACTAGTTTACAAATGTTAGTTTCACGTGTACTACACTTTGTTATATAGCTTATTGGGTTTGGGCGGATATTTGCAACAAGAAAAATAATTCGTAAAAAGTGTAAACATGAAAATGTGTAAAATTATGAAAAAATAACTTAAATGACTTTCAAGTTATTTCAATGAATTCAATTTATTTCGGTGAAGTCAATTGACTTCATTGAAATAAATTGAAGTCAATTGACTTCAAATGACTGCAATTGACCTCAAGTGACTTTAATTCACTTTAAATGACTTCAAAATGAATGACTTCAAGTCAATTAATACTTTGTTGAGATTAGGACTGCAAATAAAAGACTGATCATTCATGACTTCAAAAAAATGACTTCAAAAATGAATGATAAGTCATTGACTTCAATATGACTTGTGACTTCAAAGTCTTAATTTCGCATTCACAAAAAGAGTGGATTATTGCAATCATTTTTTTTAAAAGTCAGTTGACTTCAAACTGAAAAAGACTGCAATCTTTTACAGCTCTACCCATAACAAATATCACCACTAAATAATTATTTTGGTTACCCATAACAAAATCACAATAAAAAGATTTTCGGAACTAATAAGAATTTTTTGGTTATCCATAAAAATATTGTTTACAATTTAGTTTTACAAACATAAGCGATTGTAATAATTACTCAAAAGAGTCGCATTTTGTTTCAGTGTCAAAAAATCATTACGACTCACTTTCTTTCATTTTTAATAGTTTTTTCCGAATCACAGTATGAGTAACCAAAAAAAATATTTGCCTGCGATATTGGTTATGGAAAAAAAAATGTTTGGCTATGAAATTGATTATGGGTAACCAAAAAAAAATATTTCAGTAATGAAAATTGTTATGGGTAACCAAAAGAAATTTTTGGTTGCTATATTGGTTATGGGTAATCAAAATAAAATTTTGGTTGCGGTAATTGTAATGGGCAACCAAAAAATAAATTTGGTTACGGTAATTGTTATTTGTAAGAAATATTTATAAGGGTTAAAAAATAATGGGTATCTGTAATTTTTTCAAATATTTCTTATAATAGTTATGTCCCTGGTTTCAATAAATATGTACATACATCCAACACAATGTTGGTTCATTATGAATTTCTCAAATTGTTATTAGTTAAAAAAAAGGTCATTTTAAATTCGTTGATGGCAAAATCTGTAGTATTAAATGAGCAAGCAAATTTTATCAACTGGGTACATGTATGTATGTTGCAATATCTTGATTTGTTTTGTACTTTACAATGTTATGAATGAATGCATGCATGCATGTGTGCTTTCGTGTATATGTGTGTTGTGTGTGTGTTTGTGTGTGCGTCAACTTCTTGTTTTTGACACGTACCCCCAGGGGATGCCATTCGAATTCAATGTCAATGAAATTGCTTACACACACACACTCTCTCACATACAATAGCTGCCATTTTCTTTTTCAATTTTACCTTTTTTTCTTCTTACTTTATTATTTATTTTATTTTCTTTATGCTTTTGTGTAATTTGCACCCATTCCACTCCGGCGCCTCACTCTCATTTTATTTGTTCTGCTATTTTCTTTCTATTCTTATATGTATGTACTCACAGCTTCATTCTTGGTCCTTTTTCTATTTCCGTTTCCCTATTTTTTTTGTTCCTTTCTTTGTTGGCTTTGTTCGACTTCAAATACACCTTAACGAAAAATTTTACATCAACAGAAAAAAAACTATATGGATTATTTTTTTTTTTTTTTTTTGTTGTTGTTGTAGTTTTTCTTTTTAGTTTTCACCAACACGTGGAATTTTATGAGTTTCCTGGCAACAAATGAATGAAGAAAAAATACAGAAAAATGTATACATATATATATGTACATATATACGAGGTAGAGAAACTGCCCAACTGAAATAAATATGTGTGCTTTTGTCTGTGTGTATGTGTGGCCGGAAGTGGCAGTCAGTTTGGATGTATGCGCTATTGAAAATGGCACCTTAAGGAAATGTGCATGTGTGTTTCCTATTTAGGTTTATGTTTGCGTGTGTTCATCGAAGAGGATTTAGCAAAGTTTACACAAATAAAAATGTACATATTTTATATCCTTCACAACCAATAAAATAAATTTTTATATTTTGTTACCAAAGAAGTGTAAAATTTTTGGAATTTAATAATTCAATTACTCGTAGTTGAAATAGCATTTCTGCGATAAGTCCTGAGGTTGTCTCTCGATGACATTCGAACTATTTGGATTCTTGGAATTTAAATTGATTCTCCGGAGGTAAATGCAGAAAGAGATATATTTCGCTAAATTTGTTTGGTCCTTCGAAGGATAGACTAGCCTTTAAATGCATACCGTGCCATATATAGTGCATGTCTTTAATCATACGATAATCTAGTCAATCAAACTGAAGCGTCATACCGTACACTTTAAATTAAAACAGACAAAATTTCTCTTCATAGAAATAGCGTTGCAGCTCGTCTACGATTTGTTTTAGTTGCTAGTAAGCTGCCTAAGTCGTCTTATGCTCTTTTTGCACATCATTTCAAACATGAGTTTCAATAGTGAAAAAAAAAATATTTAAAATATTTGTTATTCGTGTGGAAATAAGTATTGGTGAGTACATTGGGCTTTCTTTTAGCTAACTATAATGAATCTTGATCCAATTTGACATTTTTGAATAGTTTATTTTCCTATTTGTCTGTGTACCATATATACTCTATGCATCTGCGCATATGAAGATTTTAGCTTGTTTATTTAAAAATAGGTGGCGTTATTATTGACGGAAAGTGGTACAACCCTGGTGAAGTGGCGGACATGTTATATGATGATGACGACGATGATGAGGGCATACCTAACTATGATGGTCTATCAGATGATGAAAAGGAATGGGTAGATGAAGGGTCCGACGAAACTCGGTGAATCTCAAATTCCGCAACGCAAAGCAGAAACCAATTACGCCATATTGAATGAAAGGGCGATTTCTGGCATATTTCTTAACAATGACGAGTTGGACGTATCTAATTAGAAGCTTCTAGAATTTCTGTTCCTGATGTTGGTACGTCAATGCAAGTCGATTTGTCCATAGTGACGCAAGAACCTTCTTCGCCTCCATGAAAAAGTAATAACATGTGGGCTTCTTCGACCCCTGTGCCACCTGTTGATGATATCACCGAAAATGCACTCATCGATCACAAAAATAAGTTGGGCCATGTACGCAAAGAATGTTGTAAATACAAAGACGATGGTGTTGACATGATTCTAAGAGAGCTCGTTGGAAAAAAGGAAACCTATAATTGTACGTAGAGCAAATCTATTTTTTTTTTTTTTTGAAGCTCTAAATTGGAACCAGAGTCAACAGATAATTTCTCAACAAATTGCCTCACCTTTGCGTGAACGAAAAACGCAATTGTTTCGTCGATTAGCATAATAAGAAGGAATAATAATTTTTAAATCTACACTAAAAACTACCTTCAATTTATATTTTTACATTAATCTCTAATAAATAAAAAAATAATTCCATCAAATTGTATTTTATTCCAAATATGTATAGAATGCATAGTGTACCATATATGGTGCACATCAAATATCGTCCTTTTTCCGCTTTTTCTCATGCATTTAAGGGCTAGACATACAACGCACAGTGGAGCGTTTCATACAAGCTAGACGTGATAAATTTTTTTATCGATGCAAATCATTGTTTTAGTCCTATCTTACACAAATATATACAATTATGACTATTTTAACCATTAATCACGCCCACTTTGCTCATATTGCGTAAATTACACTGCCCTGCAAATTTCAACTTTTCTTATGCGAATAAGATGTCTTCTAGTGATTTCCCTGAAATCAGCGTTTTTGGCCATTTTTGTAAAATTGTGGAGCTGAACCCTGACGTGCTACAAACTAAGCCAAACAAACTAATTAAAATGTAAGATAAAATCAGCTCTGTGTTCATTTTTTTCGCGCACCCCTAGACATATGAGCACCTCCTGCTCCAAGGGCGCATGCGAACATGGGCTTAGGGCTCATTTGAAAGGGCATGGTTCGGTCTTTAATTTCTGATATTAGCAAAGTTTGTTGCACGTCAGGGTTCAGTTCCACAATTGTTCAAAAATGGCCGAAAACGCAGTTTTCAGGGGTTTCAACCCTTTTTTCTTTCGAAAACGTGTCGTGATGGGAAGTTTTTGACCGCAGATTCGTGCGCAGCATGAAAAATTCATTCGGAAACACTAGGAATCATCTTATTCGCAAAACCCATGCAGAGCAGTGTTGTTGGTATACAGTGATGGACAAAATAAATACCCAAACATTTAGACAAATCAGAAAGCAATAGAGCAAGAAGTTTTTACTCATATAGATAGACAAAAGAGTAAAACAATTTTTGAAATTAGATGATATCTACTGGACCCGCATGGGTCTTAAAAATTCCGAAAATTTGACCATAACTTTTGTTTTTTGTCAATTTTTTAGTCAAAGTGGTTTCAATATTCATATCTGTTTTATTACACCTAACAAGATAGAAACAAAATGCAAGAATAATTTTTCTAAGTCGTGATGTGTTTGAGTTCTCTTATAGAATCGAATGCTAAAACAAGCGCAATTTTCTCACATTTTTCAAAAACTGAAAATTTCTGGCCATAAATAACTAAAAAATAAATTCAATGAAAATGAAGACAATATTAGAGCACTTAAACATGATTCGAGTTTCGCGCTATTCTGGGAAATGTGTAGGTCTTTCCAATTTTCTAGGACCACTCATAATTTTTAACAAGAAACATTTTCTCCAAAGACAGTATAATAGTTTTCTCAACGGTTTACTTTTATCGGCCATTTACCGAAAAAGGGAGTTTAAAACGCCATTTTCAAGAGGAAGAGTAAAAAATGGAGGAAACGAGTATGCACAAAAACTGTTCACCTCTTAATGCTTAACAACTTTGCTTCAGACATCAAATTCGTATCTGTTGAAATAAAGAAATTCCTTAATAGCCCCTGAAGACCCCATTTTCCGACTTTAGGTCCATATTAGGGGAGAAATAGATGTGATGGAGAAAAACTGAGTATGCAGTCGTAATCAGCGACCAAATTACTACAAAGCCTTTCGAAAATCTTGCTCATAACATTTTTGTTGCACTGTGTTATCAGTGTAAGTCGTAATATTTTCGTACATAGATTTTTCGGAAAAGTGGAAAAAAAGTGCCGTGCAAATTCGTGCGAAGCCAAACCTCTTCGGATTATAAAAGAAGATATTGCACCTATTTGAAAAATATTAATTTCATGATGTTACAAAAATATACTCATAGTTAGATTTTCTAAAATATTTACAGTACATTAATTTTTTAAGTAATAAAAACCTTAAAACTTAATAATTTATTACAACAACATTATAAAATATATTTTAAGAATTTTTATTTTATTTTAAAATACATAGCTGGACAAATTTTTGGCATTTTATTCAGGACTCTAAGTAACTCAGAACCAAAAAATTTCCGTGTTTTTAAAATTGCATGCATTGAAAGTGCATATTGGTTTTAATATGAATAATCACATACACGCACTTTGACTTGTAATTAGATAATGTAAATATCGATTAGGTCACTAGAAAATAACTTTTTTAAGGTCAATGGGGATTTGTTAATGTCGAACAATAAAAATAAAACTTAAATTCGACTTTGAATTTATCACGTCTAAATCGATCAAACGCACCACTGTGCAACGTATGTATTGTTCAAAATTATATTACACTTGCCATTCAACATGTTTGAAGGTAGATAACTCTGAGGTTAATTCAGGTTTAGTTTTGTTTGAAACCTTATTTTTAATTCAATACTAATTTGAAGATAAAAAGGGTATCTCCTTTCAAAGATTTTTAGTTTTGGACGATCGATAATGGGTAGCGCACTAGACATTCACCAGGGAGGTTGCGGGCTCGTTTTCCATCTTAAACTGATGTTTAATTTTCATATCCTTCTTATATTCACTATCGATATGAAGTGAATAAAAATTATAAGAAAGTGTACATCTTGGCAGGCAATGGCAAAACCACCAAGTCAAAAGTGGAAAAGTGAAAATTCATACAAGTTTTAATTTATATTCAGTATTTTTTGTTTGCTTTATTATGTTCTGTTAATAATAAAAAATAAAGTTTTGAAAAAGTTTTGTTTGAAAAAAAGTTTTAAAATTTATTTAATTTTTGGGAGGTTTTTAAGTACAGCTTAGAACAATATACCTTACAGGCTAAATGAAGGATAAAAGTATCGTGGTGTGTTTGGGAAAAAGTTTGCGTATTTTTCCAAGAATAAGGGAGTGAAGGGTGTATTGATGTTCTAAGACTTCTCCTACTTTTTGATAAGCAAACTTTTTCTCAAGCATACTATAATACGTGATGGAGCAAAATGGTCTGCTGATTCGAGCTCAGCTTGTGCGTAGTTTTTTTTTATTCACAGTTAAAGTTGATGAATTTGGAACGATGTCTAATGAGAAAAACTTAGTAAAAATATGATAAAATAATGTTTATTTCTTTTAATTATTCTGTTTTTGAAGGCGAAGAATTTTTTTACATAGGACTTACGCTAGACGGCGCTGTCATACAACTTTTTCTAATTTTTATATATTTTCAATGAAATGTGATATTTTTACCGTTTGTGAGGCTCAGATATTTTTTTGATATACTTTTTATTCTAAAATATAAGTGTATTTAATGATGTTACAAAGCACATTTTGTTATTTTCGGTACAATACTGCCGCAGAAATAGCATATTTATGAGAAAAATAGCATTTTTTTAAGAAAAAAGGATTGTTTTATAAGAAAAATATTATTTTTAATTTAAGGAATCATATTTTCATAAAAAAACTAGTTATTTTAAAAATTTTTTTTTTTTTTTTAATTTTAAATTTATTTTCATTATTGCTACCGTTAATGCTAATGTCATCAGTAAATACCACTGCCAATTTGGTCCTTTTAGACCGTTGAAACGATTTCATCATTGCTTTTTTTTTTTTCTTTGCAACGTAAATATATCATCTTTCACAATTTTTTTTTTTTTTTTTGAAATTTTTATAATTAAAAAAAATAGAATAAAATATATGGAAGTACAAATATAAAATTGGTTTATTGAAAATGCTTTTTTCCCAAAAAAATGCAATTCTTGCAGTAGTTATGTGCTGAAAATAACAAAATATGCTTTGTAATATCATTAGGTATATATTTTAGAATAAAAATGACATGAAAATAAATTTCTGAACCTCAAAAATAATAAAAATATCACTTTTCCTATGCAACTACACAGAAAATAGAAATATGGGCAGAGTGTACATATATGTAACGTATTATACTAGAATAAATACCAGAGTGGTAATTACAAACAAAAGAGAAAATTAATTATAACAAATAATAAATTAAATAATATAATCTAATTGTCGCGAGAAGACGCTGCGCTTGGTTTTGGTACTGATGAATAGTGACGGGAGCACTAACAGAACCACATAAGATCCTGCTCAAGGAGATCTTAAATAAATATTTTCAGCGCCTAAGACTTCGGGTACATCTTTGAATTATTTAATGTGTTTGCTCAAATTTACAGTAAAAATTTTATCTATACAAATTTTAAAATTTTATTTAGAAAAATTTCTGAAAATCGGGACCGGGATCAAGACGAATAAAGATCGTCTGGTAACCCTGATAACTTTTTTAAATTTCCACATGTATTTAAATATTTTAAATGTCTTGTTTTAAAAATTTTATAATAGGAAATGCTACTTTTGCGTAGTCTTTAATAAACGGTCTAGAAACTGTTGGTTCTACTAACTTTTCGAGATTCTTCAGGCATTATTGCTCATTCCAAGCCTATTAATTTTAAATAAATTATTTCTTTTTTATTTTTTGGTGGCTGCATTCACTAAATAGCTTAAATTTTTAAAGGATCCGGTTTTATTCGCTCTCCTGATACAACATGACTCAAATATTTTGTACTTAACGCCGCGAAATGACATTTGTTAAATTAGATTTCTAAGTTGTCTTCCCGTAACTTATTGAAAATCTTTTTTTATAGAATCGACGTGCTCCTGAAAACTTGTTAAAAAAATCGAAATACCGTTTAAGTATACAACACAAATTTTATTTATGTAATCCTTTAAAACTGTTTTGATAAACCTCTGAAATGTGGCAGGAGCTGTCTTGAGGCCAAAAGGCATTCATGTAAATTCATAGTGTCTATTTGCGGTTAAAATGCAGTTTTAGCTCTATCATCCATGAAACCCTCTATCTGATGAAACTCTTTTGTCAAATCGAGTGCTGAAATAGAAACATTTTCCTAACTTATCAAATATGTCTTCCATATTTGGAATTGGAAAGTTATCGTGGGCACTCTCTTCCTTCAATGTACGGTAGTTGATTAAATCCCCCGCCCCCCCCTTCCCCCCCCCCCCCTCCCTACGCTTGCCACTATTATCAGTCTTTTTCGGGACCACCCACAGGGGTGACTTGTCTGGACTGGTACTTGGAACTATGATGTTCCGGTGTAGCATTTTTTTTTTGTTGCCTACATATCTAATTCTTCTTTTTGTATTACTGGGTTTCAGTAAAGTTTACTATAAATGCCTGAATGGCCGAGATCTAACGCAGGCTCATGTATTTAAGCTCAACGACTTTTTGAGCTACAACAGTTCTTTTTTTTATATTTGTTCTCAAAAATAGTATTTCCTTTTACTAAAAAATATACATAAACAAATATTTTTTTTCAACATTTTTTTTAATGGATGAGAAAAAATACTAAGGCAAAACGTTTTGCAATCAATTTAATTTGATTTTACTGTGATCCTTCGCAATTCCAAAGAATCACATATGTATATTATATATATACCTACGTATATTCTATACTTCAAATTAATTTAAGCCAGTTGTCGCTTTAATTCTTCAATGTATAATCCATATATGAAGCAAAAACGTCTATTGTCATCACTAACTTATTGCGGAAATACCATTTTGTGAATAAAGCATACTCTCCAGTATCAATCGGAAATCTTTTCACAAACAAGGCCCCATCCATTTCAAAAGAATCTAGACTTATAGTGTTACCTGCCTTTTGGAATTAAATATAGAATTGTAAACAATTAAAAATGTTTAAGATACTCAAAAGTTAATTAATTACCTTAAGAGGACATGTATTTGCACCATTCAAATTTTTTTTAATGAGATCGTAAATAATTTTTGCCAAAATATTTTTTTTTGGATTACCTAAAAATTGGCATAACTCCATATCAATACTGTATAAAAAAGGACGCCAACCATTAGCTCGTTTGAATAGTGCGGCACTCAGCTAAAGAAAATGAAATAGCGATGGAAATTATGCCCTGGTGTTTAATCTATTTCTGTTTCAAGTACTTACATTGATTTTCGGAAAAGTTTGATTTAATTTAATGGACACCGTAATGGATGTCCGATCTCTGCTTATTGCCTTCACTTTACATGCATCAAAATTTACAGATTCTTTATCGATAACTTCGCATTTGGCGCTGGTAATTTTGAGCACCCCGGAGGTCTATGGAACATACAATTTTAACTCTTGTAATAATAAATGAATTTTAATTTTTATAAAAATTACTTCATAAAAAAAGAACGAAATCAACAGAAATATTATTGAATAATGAAACTTCATTGTTGAGCTTGAAATGCTAAATAATTCAGCTTGAAAACTAAACTAAAACTACGATTTCAAGGGTAATTAAACGTTTTGATAACTGAATATAATTGCATTGGTAGTAAGATTATTATGTATCAATAATCGAAATTATATATTTAAAATAAATCAAAGGATAATTGTCTAATTGAACATCATCGCATTTTAAATTGCATGTTTTGCAGCTTAATAAATTAATGAGCAATGAAAACTGTAGAGTTGCCAGATATTTTTTTCATCGCGTGGCCAGTTAGTCCTTCCGCTAGTCGCCAAAAGTCGCCAAACTCATGCACGCATATAACACAGTGTTACAAAATTTAGTGAAGTAGAAATACCTGGGAAGTGATACTATTTTTTTTTTAGGTCTTGTCGAGTAAAACAAGAGTCTGTATTTGAAATTTTCCAAACACCCCCAAAATCTTGATTTACAGTTAAAAAACCGGTTTTAAGTACCTTTGCGCACTTATAAACCTGTAACTTAGTTGATTATCAACAGATTTCCAATTTCTTGCCGGTTTTGGAAAAAAAAACTTAGACCTTTCAAAGAAGATTTGAGGAATCTGTGTGTATTTGTCTAGCAAACACAATTTATTTTTCACCTTTTTCGCCTTTTCTCAACTTTGGTGATGTTTCTACACACTTTTTTATAAAAAAGCCATACAACTTATGCATTTATTCTAAAAACACGTTTATTAATGAGTAAAACTCAAGTTTGATTTTCACTAAGAAATGGCTACAATTAAAAAGCCCTTCGAAGAAAAAAATAAAATAAAAATGATTTCAGAATATTGTTGGTCACTCAACGAGAATCTGATGGTGCTGAATTTAAAAAAAAAAAAAATAACGGTTAATCACACATTTTTAAGTTGAATAGCCAAAAATTATATTTTTGCAAAAATTTTGTTTTTATAAAAAGTTTAATAACTCAGTCAATTACTTGCCGATTTTAAAAACCAAACTTGCGTTTTACTCATTTGTAAACGGGTTTTTAGAATAAATGCATAAGTTGTATAGCTTCTTTATAAAATAGTGTGTAGTGCGTCATTCGAAGAATTGAAATTAATTAATACGAATCTAATCGAAAAAACCAATATTATCTTAGTGACTTCTGCTTGAACGCCGACGTTTTATTCGAATATGTTGTAAAAAAGTATTACAATTGCATACTGAAGACAGGAAAAATCGATGGATTTGTAGTATGAATTTTATACCACTAAGCCGGAGATGCAAAAGATGCAATTCATAGTGGTTCGTGGTTTTGGCACAGCACCGACGATATTAATATTATTATTTAGTTTTGAAAAAAAAACGTATTGCCATTAAAACTTCTGTCTTCTCACTCTCCTAAGGTTCAATTGTTTCTCCCGGCTAGGTGGAAAGAATAAATTTACGGCAGCAAATACTAAAGACGTTCAGTTGAATAGTTATTCTTAACAATTCGTTCAATAGTTTTTATTACATTTTGCTGCGTAGCTTTGTTTTAGTAGTGTGCATATCTTTATTAATGGCTTAAAAATTAGCGCCAAATTAGCAAGCCAAATCGATTAAATGACGATAAATCGCTGTATCTGGCAACTCTGAGAAGCTGAGCTCATATATTGTGGTACAGTATGAAGCTATCAGAAGTTATTATCATCATTATCATTTGTATAAAATCTAATTTCAAATTATTTTTTTAAAATAATTTTAATACATCATAAGCAATTAAGTGTTTATTTATTTAAAAGAAACTCTTAATGGTTAATGATCAAAATTAATTATTCCCAGATATGAACGCTGAGGAAAATATAATTCTGCTGATTCAGATGAACTTGTGGCCGATATTTCAGTTTATATTCAATGATCAAAAATTTTTAAATCATTATGGATTTTCATATTATTCTATTCCATTTCAAATTGTCCAGTTAAAAAATTTTTTGTTCAAATTCATACGATTTTTTCTTATTGAGAAATAATGAGATACCTATTTTTTTTTTGTCTGAATTCCGAACCAACGAATTTTTCCTACTCGCCACCACAATTATTTTGTAAATTAAAGACACAGACGGCACATTCAATATGATTCGTATTCTGAGCAAACAGAAGTCTGGTCTAAAAATTTGTCATCTAAATGCGCAAAGTCTCGTAAGGAACGATTTTAGACTAATTTTTGAAGGTTCAAATATTGACATAATATGCATATCTGAAACATGGTTTTTTATGACGATGTGTGATGATTTATTTAAGGTCAAAGGCTATCAACTCTTTCGGTCGGATAGGGACAGTCATGCTGGAGGTGTGGCTATTTTTGTAAAAAATTATATTGCTTGTAAACAAGTCTGCAAGTCTCAATCTGGTAATAGCATTGAATATTTATTTTTAGAAGTTAGTAATAAGTCGAATAAAGCTCTAGTTGTATGTGTCTACAGACCTAATAGATCAATTGACTTATTACCATTTATTGACATAATTGAGAACTTAACATTGAACTATACGAACATTATAATATGAGGCGACTTCAACAGTAACATACTCATTGAACATCACTTGATTTCTACAACACCACATAAATAGACTTTTTGATACCCTTGTTCCCCTTAAAACGAGGACAGTTCAACATACTCAACGTCCGTGGTTTAATCGCAACATTAAAATGTTGATTAGTATAAGCAACCTTAAATACAACCGCTGGAAAAGGTATAAAACACCACAGTTATATATTGAATTTACTACATCCAGGGCAGCTGTGGTAAAAGAGATAAAGGGTGCAAAAACAAAATATTATGAATTGCGATTTAGAGAATCTGTTTCCAGTAAAGAAACTTGGAAACATGTTCGTGATATTGGCATTAGTAGCAAAACATTGCCAAAGCAAATAGTCACCAAAAATGATTTAAATAATATTAACTTTAAGTTTACAGACATTCCAGTAAAACCTTTGGACAATAATAACTTCTATAGTACTACCAATGTATTAAACTCGGGCAATACTTTTAGCTTTAATAATGTTGATCAATGTGATGTGCTTCAGGCTTTTTTGTCTATAAAATCGAATGCCACTGGTCTTGACTTAGTCCATCCTATTTTTGTAAAAGCATTATTACCAATTATATTACCTATAATAACACATGTATTCAATACTGTGCTCTATTTTTCCAAAATGTTGGAAAATAGCAAAAGTCATACCCGTGCCTAAGAAAAATATTGATTATCGACCAATATCTATACTGCCTTACTTTTCTAGAGCATTGGAATCAATAATGTCCTATCAATCTATTTCCTGAAAAAATTTCACTAATCACAAGTAAACAATCTGGCTTTAGACCAAAACATAGCAGTATTACAGCACTAATTGAATTAAACGCTGTGCTATTGAAAAGAACGAAATAATGATACTTACCTTACTTGACCACTCAAAAGCTTTTGACACTGTAAATCATGAAGTATTGTGCCAGACATTGTTAAATGTTTTTTGTTTTTCCTCGTCAGCAGTTAATTTAGTTAAATCGTATTTATGTAAAAGATCACAATCTGTATGTGTGGGTGACATTATGTCAGACCCACTATTTGTTACTAAAGGTGTTCCTCAAGGTTCTGTATTAGGACCTCTTTTGTTTATCATGTACATCAATGACTTGCCCAAATCACTCCAAACCTGCAAAATACACATATATGCTGATGATGTACAACTATATACTAGTACTGATCGTGACTCATTCTATGGCCGCATAATTGACTTCAATAAAGACTTAGATATAGTAAAAAACTGGGCACTCAGAAATGGTTTGAGCATAAATCCGACAAAATCCAAATGTTTGGTTGTTTGTAAGAAACTTGTTGATATTAATAACCTACCGACCTTGAACTTTGACGGAATAGAAATTAACTATGTTAATAAGGCTAACAATCTAGGTATTATGTTATCGTTGTTTTTTTGTTTCTAGCTCTGAAACTGGAGTTCAGAAACTCATCGCTGAGCAAGAGTTCACGCTATCGATTCATATAAAATTCAGCAATGGGATATTTCGTTTCCAACACGTAATAAAGACCAAAAAATAGAAAATTCGAAAAAAAGGGTATTTTTGGTCAGAATTTCAACTTCGAATCTCTATAACTTTTGACTGAAATGGAATAGAGAATCAAATAAACTCTTGAAATGGTAATTTTGATAAAAATGTCGACCCATGTCTGGGAAATCAAAAACCTATATCTCAAAAACCTGAGTTGCTACGACAAAACTGATGGCAGATTCGGATTCAGCGGACCAAAAGACTTTATGAATCATCAAATTTGGAGATGGATATTGTAATTTTTTTCATTTTGTTGTATAGTGTTATAAACAATTGTGATAAATAATAGTACGCGCTAGAAATTTTAATTAAAATGTTGACTTTTGTGAAAACCACATCGATTTAAAAAATTTTGAATTGCATTTTCTAGCAATTTTCGATTGTGGATAACACAGAAAATCTTCGGAATTCAGACAAAAGACAAAATAGGCTTCACCCACAGAATAAACATTTCTTGTAAATCTTGTAAACCTAAAAATGCCATGTTTTATTAAAAACTTCTTTGTTAAACTTTAACCAATTTTTGGCTCCATCTTTTAAAGCATTTCGAAAAGAAGAAGAATATTGTAGAGCAGGGCTGTGGAAGAAAGCAGAGGAACTACTGACGCAAAGATGGGTAAGAAGCCAACGGGGGAAAAAACGCTCCAAAAGGCCTTTCTGAGTGTTGACAAGTCAGCTGTAGGCGCTTCTTCACCTGTAGACGCTGACACACCACTACGATTTTATTATTGCATGTCATTGAAAAACAAACACTCCGTTTTACACTCCTTTGGGAGTGTTTTGAAAGACCTTTCACAAGATCTTTGCGTCAGCAGTTCGTTCGCTTTTTCCACTGCCCTGATGTACTGATGTACTTTGCCCCAGTGTGCGCCGTTCGGAACCGGCGTTAAACTTTTGGTCCAACCATTGGCCGTTCTGGCCTGAGTGTGTCTCTCGACAGCAGAGCTGTAAAATAATGTAATCAATTGAGGTATAAGTCACAAATAAATAATAATTTTTAATTGCAGTTATTGAATAACATATTTGAACTCCAGGATAAAAAATGCAGTTGGAAGTCTTTTTTGGAGTCGCCGATTGGTTATTCATTTAGAAAAGTCTTTTTTAGAGTCAAGGGAATGCAATTTTTTTTGAAATCATATGAATGCAAATCTTATGACTCCAAAATCATGACTGCTTTGAAGTGACTTGGAGTCGCATTCAGTCATTTGGAATCTATTGGGATTTGAAGTCAATTGGATTCACTTGAAGTTATTTGGAGTCAATTGTAGTCAATTGAAGTCACTTGGAGTCAATCGTGATTGGAAGTTGTTGATATATTTAATCAAACCAATTGTCTAAGCAATTCTACAATAACTTATTGGACTCGTGTAAGATCATTTTCGCCAGATCGTGAATAGCCCTATTCATTAAATATAACAGAATTCAAATTGTATCTTCTCTCAGGTACTAATAAACAAAATATATATATAAAACTGCTCTTTTTGCAGTATTTTATTTTGAAAACAGCTGCAAGTTATTGAAGAACAACGAAAAACTTCTCCGAATTTTTCAAGAAAAACAATGAACAGAGCATTTCAGAAGAACAAATTGTATGCAAAATTTGTGTTTTCTTCTTTTTCCCCAATAATGTCAATAATAACTGATTTTATATATTTTTTTATGTAAACTTCTCGTAATTACATTTATTAATATATTTTGGCAATTAATTTTTATACTTTACTTTTAGCGTCAATATTGAACATGAAATGAGTTCGAGGAGCATAAATAGCTTTCCATAAATTTTTGACATCTACTAGTAATTTTAATCGTCTATAACTTTTGAAGAAAGCAATATTTTCAAATGCGGTTGACCTAAAACTTTTTTCAAGTTCTTTTTTTCGTCTTGATGGTCTTTAAAAGTTTTGCACTAAAAGTTGAAAATAAAAGTCGACTTTCGATCGAGTTAAAGTCGTTATCAACTTGCATATCCCATGGAACCTAGGGGATCCTAGAAATTTTTTTTGGGATTCCGTGGGAATATTTATAGTTTTTAAAAGAGTGAGATCATTTTTAAGTTCAAATCATTTATGTTTCGTTTTTTTTTTTTTTAAATAAGTTTAATTGAAATATTTTTAAACTTCTAAACACAAACTGAGGGCTAAAGGTAACGCGAAATCGAAAAAAAGTTCCATGATGTTTTAAGCATTTGTTTGCATTATTAGCTTTTTTCATACGTTCTTCGATATTAGTTTTCCAGTTCGATTTACTAGCTACTACCTATGTCTGAGGAATGGTAACAAAAACGAAACACCTTCAACTAATACCAGACAAAAAAATACGCCTTGCATGTAATAACAAAGACTGATTAAAATATTACTCATTGAAGTTTCTAGTATTCTAGCAATTCTAACATTCCAACTCCGATAAAAAATTGTGTGAATTAAATTAACAACAACAACAAAAAAAAAAAACAAAAGTTCGCATGAATGAGAATTATTTGCTTAATGTAGTGTAGAAATTTCATCATTCTCATATAATTAGCAAATACTCATACACACTGCTGCGCATTACTGCTGCATCATGCGGCAGAACTACCAGCTCGACAGACTGGCGGACAGACAGACAAACTAACTGTCCTTGAAGCTTTCTTTCATTTCTCTATATACCTTTCGTACTACACTTGTACTCAACACACACTTATAAACAACAACGCAACGAAAAAATCAACAAATTTACTACCTTAGACTAACAGACTATTTCCGTTTCCGTGTGCGCGCTCCTCATATGCAGCAATAATAAAGACATTTCCGCCTAAACGAACACGATAAAGATGAAGCAAAAAAGTAAAAAATAACAGAAGAAACTCAAAGACGAGAATAAAAGCAAAAGCAAGGAAAATATGGACGAAACGCCTAATAAAGTCATAAGTGAGAGGCACAAGTGCAAAAAGCGGAAAGAGCACATTAAGGAAGTAAGTGTGGTAGAAAAAAGGGACGACTATGAAGATGATGAAGTGTGATGGAAGTGGTAGAGGCAAACAAAAAATATAAAGCAACAAAAAAACAAAACACTTTAACTTAATATATTGTATAGAAGAAGCTTGTAAGCAACTACTGCCAAGAATATGCTCCCTGTATACCTAAAATGCTGAAGCAAACATATAATAATCGAGCACAAGAAGAAGTAGAAACTGAAAAAGTGCAAAAGGAAGAAATTTTACAAAGTTTATGTATTTTTATGAAAACAACAAGAAAACTTATATAAGGACGTATATATGTGTATGGAAATCCTATTCCACTTGGTGGAGTTACTTAAGTAAATTGCAAAATAAATGGCTAAGGTGAAATACTAGAAGTATGAGAGAATAGTGGTTGCGAATACATATATGTATGTATATGAGTATGTAGTAGGTAGTTAGTGGTGACGAGTAGTTGGCAGTGGAGCTGGGGTGCATTAACGTAGGTAAATATGACTACTTGTTGCGACACAAAGTATTTAAGTAGGTAATATCATTATCTTTTGAGCAGCACATTACCTTAGAGCACTATATGTAGATGCTAACAATAAAGAAAGCTGCATATCGAATTTAATGCAGGTTTATATACCCAGTTTGAAAAAGATCATGATACACTATATAATATGGATTGATTGTTGGTCTGTCAAAATTAAGTGTGAAAATAAAGCTCCTAAACAAAAAGTGTGAAAATATAAAAAAGGATAGATAAATCTTCAAAAGTTTTGCTTCAATCCAATAATAACAAAGCTAACACATAGAAAACTGGAATTCTGAGTAAGTTGGTGCATATAAGATAAAAAAAACCACCATCTGAAAAATTAGCATCAAATATAACCTCAACAAATGAGTAAAAGAGCACTATTCGAAACATCTCCTGAACAAACACCAGCAATTATTGGACGAGAAAAACAAGGACCTAGCCAAGGACTTAGAGTCAAAAACAGTCGATGTGCTATCGATTAAAATTTTGCAATTAGAAGATCGAAATAGATTTTTAGAATATACGTTAGACAAAATCGTACAAAAAACCACTGGATCAAATTTCGCTGTACACCTGCCAGCAAAAAAAAACTACCAATATGAATGAGAGAGAAAAGTCCATATGTGGTGATCTTCTTAAAGTCTCTAGTTTGACGATAACTGACATAGATACTGTTTACAGTGTTCCTTATCGTAACTTGAATACTGCGACAATTATCTTCAAAATGAGAAATCGAAACTCCGCCTTGAATGTTCTACGTAATACTTCGAAACTCAAGAACACTAACATTTGCATAAACAAAGACTTACCGTTCAATGTGCATCGAAAGAGGACCAAACTCGTAGCAATAATGAAAATCATTCGGGAAGGAAATCCAAACTTGAAGATCGCTCTAAGAGATGGTAGATAGGTTATACGCTGGAAACCTGTCCAGCTTCGTGATACTGCATGCAGTACCCATCTGAGCAGACGCAAAGAAGACGCACCTGAAGGGCATTCGCTCGATTTATAGGCTCAGTAAGCTGAGGGTAGCCAAAGCCTATCGTAAAGACGACGAAATTCGCGTCATAGCAAGAAAAGTGCTCAATTGGCTTACTAGCATAACCAGAGAAAGGCCGACGAATGTAATGAAAATTGAAGAAAGGAATGACAGCGAAACTGGGAGCAGTCCGAAAAGGGGCGCTGCACCTTTAATCTAATTCCTAATATAGCAATGTGGATGGAGAGCAAACATGAAGAAGTCGTTTATTCCGTCAACCAAATGCTCAGCGGGCATGTATGTTTAAAACAATATGAACACAGATTTAAACTTAAAGAAGACCCGTTCTGGCCGAATGAACCCGAGGAGTCGGGTTCTTCCTTCCACTGCCCACGCTTTAAAAGCATTAGGGAGGAACTAGAGAGAGCTTTAGGGGAACCCCTCATGGTAGCCAACTTGACTATACAGATGTGTGGAATTGCAGAGAAGTGGAATGTTGTAAGCAAGATGGCAAAAGATATTATAACATTGTTGCGGAGTAAAGCCGAACGTGCGCAACGAAATATCGCATACGCATATTTAGAAGACAACGAGGATGTATGATAAACAATAAACAGTTATTGGTACAAAACACATAGCTCCAAACAACCGAAGCGGAAGACATGCCGCTATAACAATAATCGAGTGACAGCTTAACGCTTAACCAGCCCTGCGAAGTAATGCCAACTGGTAGTCCAGCGGGTAGATTGGTAGGAAACCGTCATAACCGTAGAACTGAAGCTCTGCGGAATCTATGAAGATTTCCACCTGCCAACGTATAAAAAAAAGCTTACAAATCAAAACAATGAGTACGAAACGTCTATTCGAAATTCAGCCTGCCCAGTAACCAGTAAACACATGCCAGAGAAAACTGGAGCTATAAGCAATTATAAGGTTGCGCGTTTACACGAGCACGAATAAACAAAATTTGATTGAACAAATAAATTAATAACACTGTTCAACACACAAAAAATAACAAGGTTCTAAAAGTGGATTCTGATAGAACTCGACAAAAAAAATCATAATTGTCTCAGCGTTTTAAAAGTTTACAGATTAAGTATAATAAATCATAGGGCAACTTGTTAGTTTCCATCAAAGCTTGTTTGTACGTTCAGCAACTTATAATAGAATTTTCCGTAGAATATCTTCTTTCAACATATTAACCTTTTAGTGCCCACCGTTATGGGTCTATTTTGCCTTTTTCAAAAAAAGTTACATTTTTTACCCATTACGAAGGTTGATAGAGGGTTAATATATTCAAGAAATATGTTGCCCATGAAATTCTACTATAGGTCACTGAACAACAAAAATCTGTAAACTTGGTTTAAGTAAAAATAAAAACAAATTCAAAAAATGTTTCAAATTTTCACCTTTTATACGTAGTGAACTGGTGTGTCTTTCAAAGTTTTTTCTAAACTAACAATTTTTTCTACATTGTAAAATAAACTTTAATTAAGTCATTTATTAAATTAAGCACTTATATCTTCAAATGTGTATTAACTTTTTGTAACGGTATATATGCTTTTTCAACGATTTTTTTTCACAATTTCGGTACTTTGTAAATTAATTAATGATTACTTCGGTTTAATAGCCCAGTTAAGTTTAGTTTGATAAAGTCTTCTCCTATTTTTTTATAATATTAATATTTTTTATTATAGAAATATATTTTTTGTTTCCATAAAATGACAAATTGTGCAGAAAAATATGATTGGTTTTGCTACATATGCGGAAGGAAAACACATTCTCACACAGATATTTTTAAGATGTGTTTTGAGTTAGAAGTTTTTCTTGCTGAATCTTGGACACCGAAACATTGTTGCCGTAATTGTTACAATGGTTTAAATTCATGGTCATAGGTAACTTATTGTTGCAATTTATTTTAGTCAGATTTTTTAACTTTTCCTCTAAACGCCAATGAAACTCGATGAAATTCAAATGCGTTGGCTAGGTCCTAGAGAGTATAATTCACTAACTATATTTGCACAAATAAAGCTGTTTTTTTGTACAAACAGAAACAAACGAATTTAAACAGAAACAAACGAAAAAATTTTGAATATGAAGGGGTGCCTTCAGCTTTGCTGGTTCTGCCTCATTGTCATGAACTTCCGGTACCATATTAATCAGAACAAAGACTACCAACATCCAATAATACAGAGTTTTCCGAAATTGAGTCTTTCACCAATTTCTATCTTTTTGTGAATAAACACCTTGTGAAGCAACTAGTCGACCAAAATTAATGTCACTAGAACATCTGAATGCTCTTGTCACAAAACTGGAACTATCTAAATCAAAAGCGTAAATTTTGGTAGCAGATTTATTTATTTATTTGTTTAGTTGATTCTAGTAAATCCAAGCGTTGACTCATCCGAAAGAAGTTTAAAAGCCGTGCTTCTTTACTTTGATAACACCTTGATTCCGATAACATATGGAAACAACATGAAGGAAAACTATGAACCGTTGAGATTAATTTTGGAAAGAATTAAAAATGGCGCATTTGTTGTGATTTGAAAGTGATTGCTTTTCTCACAGGTATAAGAAAAAAGGTATGTTTTGTTGAATGTGAAATAAATTCCACAAATTGCGAATTTTCTTGCATATTCTTAATACTCCATTGAATAATTTAATTAATTAATGTTTGTTTTGCAATTTAAGATATATTTTTAGTTTAAAAAATACTTTTAAAGACACACCAGTTCACTGCGTATAAAAGGTGAAAATTTTAAACATTTCTTGAATTTGTTTTTGATTTTTGTTGCTCCGTGACCTATAGTAGAATTTCATGGGCAGCATATTTCTTGAACATATAAACCCTCTATCGAACCTCGTAATGGGCCAAAAATGTTACTTTTTTTGAAAGGGCAAAAAAGACCCATAAAGGTGGGCACTAAAGGGTTAATATGTTGAAAGAAGATATCCTAGGGAAAGTTATATTATAAGTTGCTGAACATACAAGCAAGCTTTGATGCAAAATTAACAAGTTATCCTATGATTTATTACGCTTAACCTGTTAGAAATGGGCTAACTTTAGGCCGGCGTAAAAAGAAAATTAGACGTAAACTTTTGAAACGCTGAGACACGTACAATTTCTCGAGTTCTATCAGAATCCACTTTCAGAACTTTGTTATTTTTGAAAAAATTAATTTTTGTCGGACAGTGTAATTTCATTGTTTTTTTTTAACTAAGAATATAGAAGAATTTGATGTTTTTATATTATTTGAAACTCGTGTATTAAGTAACGAAGAGATTAAATTTAAGAATACTTAAAATGGATGCCTACTGTGAAGACAAACGTATTTAGTAGAGGAAGCGGAGGAGAATTAGTTGCATTCCGTAAAAATTTAATTGATGTATATAATTCAATATGATAAAAGAACGTTATGTTTTAGAATTAAAAACGAATGTACATATTTATCAAAACCAGTGCTAACCATCCCACAGGCACATTTGCACATTTTTCCTCTCGTGCTTTCACATGTATACGACAATAGCTGTCGAATTTTCACACCGTAACATAATTAATTTTATGGAAATTTTTACAGTGTATGGCATGCAGAAAATTCTCTTTCGTAGCGAGTTCTCTTGCGGTAGTCCAATCACCTGTCCAGATGATAACAAACTGATTAATGAAACCAATACAAGGCACGAGGCTTAGTAGAAGCCCTAAGCTCCCAAAAGGATTAAAAGGAGTCAAGTTCTCTTAGCGGGCAAACTTTGTAACAAAATTTTAGTGTTGCATCATGGATGACGAAACATATGTGTGGAGAACGGCAGAGCAAGATACTCACCAGAGCACACATAGCGGCATTATGTCTATATAATAATTTTCTATCTTAAACCTTAACTCGTTGTTTGATTTTTAATCTAAAGGCTAATCTGCATGGTAAATAAGTTGTTACAATATGTATGGGTGAACTTTTCGCAGGCAACGACTTTTTCGTAGCGGATCGATGGGGGAATGTGAAGGAAAGTACAGAATAAAAAAGCGAGCCTTATGTAACTTTTGGGTCAATCAACTCTGATACTTATATTGCTGAATACTTGCAAAAGAGGTTAAAACTATTTGCAATGCAACTTCTTCTGTCCTGATCTGGCATCATGCCACTATGAGAAAAAATCTATGGAATGGTACACCGGTAATAATATCAATATTGTACCTAGAGAGGCTAATCCGCCAAACTGCCCAGATCCGAGGCCAGTGGAACGTGAAGGAGATGAAAAGTGTATCGAGGAACATAAGGAAATTTAATATTAAAACAAGTTTTCAAATGTTCATACAAAAATTTAATTTTATTAAGAAAAAAACTAATAAGGAGCCATTTACACACGAAAAGCAAAATGAAATTCTGTGTTTTATATTTCGCTTGCATTCTTTTAATCGTTCGAATTTGTATCTTTGAAAAATCGAACACGTTTTTATTGGGGCTCAGATCTAATGATTGCAGCAATCATTACAAAATTGAAATTTAAGTGTATTTTTGGCTCTATCCTTGATCTTGCATCACCGTTATATCAACAACTCATATTCTTGAGAATACATTGTCCCAAAACTTTCAAGGTAGGATGGCTTCATTATGTTTACTTTCATGTTTACTTCCAAATTGCATTAAATTTTGTAGAGATTTCCAACTTATTTTTATACAATGTAAGTTTGGTAAAAAAAAAACGTTTCGCAATGAGCAAAGTAACAAACTTTTTTTTTATTTAAAAGTGAAGGAAATACGTTTATAATTAACAGTTTGAATGAAAGGAACAAAGTTTAAACTTGAAGTTTTACTTTTTAATTGCATTAATATATTCTACATTTTGCTACTGCTGCTACTTGAAGTTGCAATTGCAACTCTAACTGAATATACTCGTCGTAAGTACATCAAAGAAGGAGGAAAAATAAAAAGTTATAAGAATGGCAAAAAAAGTTTTCACTCAAATTTGCACTCCTAATGAGCTGCAAAGTATACATTGAAGCATTCATTAGAGATTGAGCATATTAATAAAATTGTTATTTTTATTTCAATTTGCGATGTTTAAATGTGCATTTATGGTTGCAACAGTTACTTGGAGTAACAAAATGAGCGGTCACACTTTCTAATCCTATACTTAATTTACAAATAAAAAATATATATCGGTTGAAAGCTCGACTCCGGAAGAAGAAAAAAATGTTTCCGTAAAGCAACATAGAAAGTAAACAGCTTCATGGGCGTCGGCTGTTCAAATTCCAAGCCCAGGGCCGTCGAGAAAAAATTCAGGACCGATGGTGATAACCTCTGGCCCCCTCCCCCCTTATGATACAATAAATATCTATGTATGGGGCAAGGAGAAATTATTTTATACTTTTTAGTCCGTTTTAAAAACGTGGTATATTAAAATTTTTTTTATTTTAATTATTATTTTAATTTTTATCAACGACTCACGCTGGTCACCAGATATATTTATGAAACCTCTTGAACTCAGTCAGATATTCTGGAGCTTTTCAAACACATCTGACATGAGCAAATTCGTTGTATAAAGTTTTTTTTCCTATTCTACATAACAAAAATTTTTCGAATATAGGGCCCGGACCCGTCTGCAAAATGTCTTCATGATTAATAGATGATTGACCCGATAAATAATTTTCATGGTTTCTAATTCAATTTTCAGACACACAAACGCTTGTTAAAGTTTTTCTGGATTTGGATTGAAATCCGGGCCCCCTCAAAAAACTCCGGGACCCACCCCCTCTCGTCGGGCCTGTCCAAGCCACTTGTTTGCTGCCCAGTGTTGCCAGTGGCGGCTGGTACTTAAGTACGTCTATATTACTAAAACAATACGAGACTAAACAAAAAGATTCGGAATAAAATAAAAAGTATTAAATAATCGAGTAATATTTGAATATGCCAATATCACTTCGGTCAAGACCACTCCGGCCACTATCTATAGTTGCTTGACTATCAATATATCTGCGGCCACTACCATCTCGATCAAGGATACCAGAGCCAACAAATTTTTGTAATTTTTTTTTCAGAATACATAAAGTTTCAGCATTCAAACTAAGGTCTTATAATGTTCGAAACTTTTACAAATTTAAAAAACACTTTTTGCTTTTCTTAACATACTATAAATAAGTACCGGCAATAGATATAATGAAATAGACAACAGGACGTTAAGTATTTATGTTATCACATCTTATAGCTTACTTTCTTTTTTTTGTGTATGCCCTTAAATTTATTTGAATTTGTCCAGCCTTTTGCCCAACCGTTATATGAGTTCGAATTATTGTGTACCAGTGTTGAGAAATGCAGGTATTTTATACTTTTTCCGGTACCTTTTTGGTTTGAAAAATACCGAGTTGAGACCGTAGATTTTTCAGTACCTTTTTATTTATGGCAAAAGGCAAAAATATTAACTGTGGTATGAATTTTTTCTTTGCTAAAAATTTAGCAAAATCTTCCCACTGTATGTTTGAATGAAAATAATTTATTGTTAAACTTAATGAACTGTTTTAATGAAATACATTAAAAGTAGCTGTTTATTCCAACATCGGTAATATTTTCTCGGTCATTTTGAAAATGGCTTTTCTCAAATTTTCAGTCATTTTGTTTTTTCTTTTTTTTGAGAAATTTATTTTCAAAAACAAAAGGGAGGAATTTCAAGTTTCTTTTGAATTCCTATAAATATATACCACACTCGGAATTTTATTTATTATTTTCGTTTTCCAATCAGTTTATTTCGAAAAGAATCCACCTAGGAGAAATATTTTCTAAATTTTGGGGCAACATGCATTTAGTTGAAGGATAATTAAATCAGAAAATAAGGTATTCACTATTTCGCTACTTATGGCCGTATTCAGTTTTTTGCTTCTGCGGAATAATTTAAATTTTCAGATTTACATAACTAATTTGAAATAAGAAAATCTTATTCTAATCATTGACAAGTAAATGTTTTCCATCAGTGACGTTGCGTTCCCCGATTAACCCATTAAGTACGAAGCCTTAATGAGTTAATAGAAAATCCATTGAACCATTTTCTCGTTCCTTCCGCGAGCTCGAAAATAGCGCTGTACGGTACCGGCATTGCACCAGAAGGTGGAAGATGATGTCTGCGAATAAATCAGAGATTTTAAGCAGGTAAATTTTGTAAAAGAAATTCAATAGATTTTGCGTGAACTTTTTTAGATAACCGTGAACATTTTAGTATAAAATTTTCCTGCACATACATATCTACTTACAGATAAATATAAAACAAATTTGAATGTGAAGTTCAAAAATACATTTTGTTTTTTTACGATTATATTTATGTATATATTTTATATCCACAAGTGGCCAATTTATAGCTTTTAAACAAAATGTTTCCTTGTTTCTTTTTTTTATTTTTGGTTATTTTGTTTTATAGTTTGCTGTTCGGCTATTATTTGTTGATAAATGTTCAACATTATTGCAAATAAAAGCAATTTTACAATGCTAAACAGCAAATAACTCGGCGACGATATGGAAAGCGATTGATTGCGGTAATAATTCAAGTGAAATATTGTATATGTTTTTCTACGTTTTTTTTTTAAGAAGAAGAAATAGCACAAGCACAAGTGCCACTCTGCCAAAGACATTCAAATAACTTTATATGCAATGTTTATAAGTTTCTTCTTCTTCTTTTGCCAGTAGTTTGCATGCTACGAATATTTGCTACTTACTAGATACTATGTACTTACGCGCTGATTGTACTACGACAAAGTGCTGCAGATAAAATTTTCACAGTGAGGGGTGACAATTTATCATAAGCTCCTGTACAAGTGCATGCACATGGACAAATTTGCATATAAAGTACACAAACATATGTCATTTTTATTCCATAGATTTTTTTTTTTAAAGTAGCTCAAAAATTTGTGTTTACATATTTCTTCACTTTATGTTTTGGTATTAAAATTTTGATTGCTTTATGGCAGTGAAGGGATTTGGACCACTGGGTTTTATATATATGTATGTAACTAGTAGCTGAAAGTTTTAAGTTTGTCAATTACAGTGCATTTCAATTTCTTCAATATGTGTTGCATACTTCTAGGCTTACTTAAATTAGCAAAAAACTACACTGCACGAATTGGATAATAGACAATAAAAAATAGACAAAACTCTGTAGTTTCTAGAGCACTGATATTTTTCTAAATAATAAGATAATTGTTGCAAAAAAAAAGAATGCTGATAATATTATTTAAATTTGCATAGAAAATAAAAAATTAACTTGTAATATTTTAGACTGCAGATGATTTTTAAAATTATATAAAGTAAAAAAAAAAAATCTGAAAAATTTACAGCAGTTTGGTTACATAGTGCAACGAACCTTCCTGGTTCCTTTTCTTTTAGCTAAGGTAAGCTCAGCGAGTAACCAGGGTGCGTAAATAATACACGATAGTTCGTTTCGATATCTTATGTTCACTTCTTTTTTTAAATTTTTTCATATATTGTTCACGGTTCTCTTTGTTTAATTACACTTAATTCTTCGTGCGTTAGTATTTGTGTTCTTGGTACCTCGTATAGTCTCTGTTTGTTCCTTGTAGCCTCTCAATCGTCCCTCTCGGACGTTCGTTTGCCTTCGTTGGCGCTCGTTTGCCTTCCTTGGCGCTCGGTTTGGCTTTTTGGCGCTAGTTTGCGTTCGCATGTTTCCTTTGCGTGTCCTCGTGACACGATGGCTAGGTCGTTGCCTTTATATGCTCCGTGACAACTTCGTTTGTGCTACACCAGGGTAGGTGGATACGACCCACAGTGTAACGAGACGGCCAAAAATAAGAAAAAATCATGTTGGAGATTTTTAAAAATTTCAATGATATGTAAGAGATAATATTTAATAAAAAGTAACTAAATTTTCTTTCCGATTAACGTATGGGTTCAGGCACACGGCAACCACAATGCCGAACTTTTATAAAAACGTTTACTTTGCGTGGAAAAGGTCATATCTTTTATTACTAATTTATTTGCCATATTTCACTTATTAACAAATAAATGTAGGCAAAATGAATATGTGGGAAAAATATAAAATCTGCAAAATGTGGTAACACTATTTTTTTGGCTCAATGTTTAACCAAGTGATTTTTACCGTTATTTGAAAAAAAGTATTTTTTCACATCAAAACATAGTGATTGTAATGATTTTAAAAGAGATTTAAAAAAGTATGTAACAAAATATATTTCCAATTTTAACATATAATAACGCCACAAGTATGCTTTCATTAATTCAAGAAAGATTGTCTGCGGAGAGCTGCAATGTTTAAAGTTTTTTAAATTTTTCTGTGAGACCAATAATATAAATTAAACCAATAATATGCCAATAAAAGTCCACAAGGTCCTTATTCACGGTACCGACATAATTGAGCACTTCAGTTTGCCAATTGGAGCCCTATCTGAGGAAGTTTCAGAATCGCGCTGCAAAGATATAAGAAAATTTTGATTAAATTACACAAGAAAAACTTCCCCTGAAGCACCAAATCGTGATCTGATGGCTTCTCTTCTCATGTTATCAGAGCAAATCACCAAGGTAAAAATACAAGATTACCTTTTAGATGAAATTTTGTCTGGAGAGCAGTATCAATTACTGAATATTGAATAATATTGATGATAGCGACTAAGCGAAAAATTGTCTCGCACAAAATTGAGTTTTTTCCATCGGACTGTTGATTTGACATGTAGTCTAGAGTAATTTGTGGTCGCTGAACTCGAATTTGAAGACCATTTTGCTCCATCACTTTAGGTTCTTGATATAACGGTAATCTTGAAAGTGGCTTTATTAAGACTGTACCAGGGCATTTTTAATTTATGTTTTATCGTTTTTGGTGTCTATAGAAAAGTTGTTTAGAAGAAAAAGAAGCACATATTTTGTGAACACAAGAATCCTCCATCTAAGTTCTGTATTCCGAATTTTGGGAGATTTTTAAGTGACATGTGGCTGCTTAATTACATTGAAGGATAGGAAAACTGCTTTATAAATTAATATGTTTTGTTTCATTCTTATGAAGCTTCTATTTCTGACATTTTAGAAATTTTCTAAGTAGACGTGGCAGCACACCCATTTTTCTTTCATTGAACAAGGTAGATCTACATACCAAATTATGCAATAGTTATTTAAAAAGTTATTGCAATTTAAGTGTTTGATTTATAAGGGAGGTGGGCGTGGTAGTAATCCAATTGGTACCATTTTTGACATACGACTTTGCTTTAATTAGACTATCTCGACTGCTAAATATTATCAATATTAAACAACGTTTCCTATTTTTGGCCGCGGTTTACATGGGATCGTTACACTATGCGACCCCCTGATGCCGATTAATACCTCAGCGGAAACTTAATCCTCACGTAAGGACTTACGCCAAGATCCAATTAATACCTCACTATTGAATAATGTATTATGAAGAACCTAGCATGCGGACGCTCTGCTGATATAAACTAACGACTCTTTTGTACTATCCTTCCGTGCGTCCGTATCGATTAGGTTTATTACATATAATATAGCAAATAGAGGACAATATAACCATCAAGCTACACCCTTAGACCACGATCTAAGTCTGAGTGCCAGTTCAGTTTGATGCGTCCTTTTATACTATTTTTCCTCCTGTTGTACCGTTTAGTTTCCGTTCTGTAGATGTGAATTGTTGGTAATATTTTAATATATAAATTAATTACATAATTGTTTTTGTATGATTTATATAAATATGCATATTACTATTTGTATATATGTATGTATTAGTGGACTAGGGTTGTGCGATTAAAATCACAATAATTTTATGTCGTCACAATAGTTTGTAACGTAAAAGCCCTTATATATTTGTTGGTGAATTTATCTTAATCTTTATGTCTATGGAATGGTTTGGTTAGATAAATTTGTCTTTTTAGCTAATTTAAGATTAAGACTTTCCAATTTAAAACAATCCAGCGTATAGAAAACCATTATTTATATAGAAAAGTTTTAAAACAGGGTGGCAGTTGACGAATTTAGTTTCCAAAAAGTTTCATCCTAATCTGATGATGGAAAATGAAAACGGAACAATATACGCTGAACCACAAAAAAGTGAAATATTCTCCTTTCCCTTCCTTTCCCAAAAAACGAAAGCACTTATTACTACTTGGAATTTCTCTTATATAAAAAAAGGGGGGAGGGATTAATCAAATTTTTAAAGTTCCAGTTATAGCAATCAAAATCAGTTCAGTAGAATCCGAGATATCAGTCGTACCAATTCAAAAAACATCATTTTGAAAAAAACGTGTTTAAAGTTCTTTTTAATAAATTTTTACGTTTAAAAATTAAAAAAATTATTTTTTATGCAAATTACCATCCCTGGTACATACTGAAGGTCTTTAAGATCTGCCAGCTTCTTTAAATGCTCTGAGTGTGCCCGTTTTTTTGCTATATGTGTTTCTTTAGAATATTCTCTTTATTGACCTATGTGAGTTTCGTCGATTTTGAACGTCCGAAAGCATATTTTTTTTGGCAATCCTGATAGAAAAAGTATGCTGATTATGAATCGGATGTCAATTTTTCAAAATTGAAAATGGCGAATTCAATGTGGCGAAAGATTTCTTAAAAATTGATCTGATAAGCTCGTTACTCGGGGGTTTTCTTGGTCGTAGATTACGAATCTGGTATTAGATTTTTAAAATGCAAAATGGTGATCCAATATGGTAGAAGAATCTTAAAAAATTTATCGTTACAAGTTGATTTTTGGGGTGACTTTTTGGAGTTTCAAGCGAATTCGATGAATTTGAAAATTTGATGACAGATTCCTAATCAGCGTCCCCAGAAACCTTGAAACCCTCGAATAATGAGTTTTAAGTGAATCCGATCAGTTTTTAAAAATTCTTCCGCCATATTGGATCCGTCATTTTTCATTCATTTGGAATGTCAGTGGGTTTCGGTCCTACCTTATGGAAAAGTAAGAAATTTTTATTTGTGAGGTGAGATTATTGACGTGATAAAACCTTTACCAGCGGTGTTTCTAATTTTTTAGTACCAAATTTAAGACCTAATACCTCACTCCTAGTTTTAGTTGCAAAAGTAGGGGGGTTTCCTACGTTGTAAAAATCTTGGTCATTACTTACCAAAAATCCTAAAAGGTACTCACGGCAAGTTTTTCCACCAGTTATGCGCATAAGGGTCAGCTTGGGGTTGCAATTGGCTTATGGGATTCATTTACAAATTTGGGCTGAACTTTATCGATAACATATTGAAACTCAGATTCAAAATTCAAGTTATTTTAAAAAGAACTCATTGTCAAAAATGTTACGGTAACATATTAAAACTCAGATTCAAAATTCTGTAAGTTATTTAAAAACAACATGAGGATTAGTGGCTTAACTTCAAAATTGACCATTTCAATTTTATGTATTTTTAGTGTATTTAATAACACTCTTTACTGTTATTTTGTTGATAGAAGAGACAAAGACTTCAAAGGTATTTTAAATTAAATGTTGAAAGTCATTAAAATTAAATCGAATTCATGCATCATTTTAATTGTAAATATCTCTCCCTGAAATCTGTATATAATTAATTCCAATATATTTAAGTTAATTTAAACTATCAATTTACTGCAGCCATTGAGTGAATCCAATTTGATGGACAAATTAAATTTTGAATGCAAATAAACAATGTGCATGGAAGCGACTGTATGCATTTGGCATTTTGCTACATAGTTCATTCCTTTGTCAATGGGTTCGAGTATTAAAAATTCAATTGGTACTATCTAAATTAGTAAAACACTCATTCATATTGTAGTTAAACATACACTGACACTTCGCTAGTTGTAGCTACTACTATTTGCAACTGCAGTGCAAACCTGCAAATGAACATACATGCATACGTATGTACCATTTGTGAGAGGTAAGGATGCAAACTTCAACATCAAATGCGATTGAAATTGCTCAATTTGTAGATACGACGAATTGAAGCTTATTGCTCTGTATTGCTGCACGACAACCAAAAAATAAAAGAAAAAGAAATAAAACGAACCAGCAACCAACAAAAACAGATTTCAATCTGCATATGAAATTCAAATCGATATCGCTGGCATTGGGCAGAAAAAAATGTAAAC
Organism: Toxonevra muliebris; assembly: GCA_963691655.1. Classification (NCBI taxonomy): domain Eukaryota; kingdom Metazoa; phylum Arthropoda; class Insecta; order Diptera; family Pallopteridae; genus Toxonevra; species Toxonevra muliebris. The sequence goes on along the minus strand of OY829328.1, from coordinate 40,929,325 downwards.
CATCTGTGTCCAGATACTGATTGTGTGCTGAAAAGATTGAATTAAGAAATGGAAAAGAACGAATCCCAAAACAGGCAGCATAACGCAACTATAAATGCCAGGAAATAAATTTAACAAGCTTGCAGTCGTGTTTTTTTTTAATTTAGGAAACCCTCACCTTGAACTAAGGTTGCCAAGTCAGAAAATTTCAAATATCAGCTCTCCGAAAAAATTTATAAAAAAGGTCCTCAAGTTCTAGAAACTTTAGTCAGTGTTTTCTCTTATAAGTTCATATGTACTAGGTGGATTCAAATTTTACATAAAAAACTTTGGAGTTGATCAAGTTGATCAGCATCAAATATACTCATGCATACTTCCTAGGATCCCGAAAAAATTCACCCAACAATTCGATCACCCCTAATATATACATATATATGGGCCGTTCAACTACTAAACAACAACTAAAATTTTAATTTCAACCAAAACTTTTTCTTGCATTCTTATGAAGAAATTAATCGACACGTATTTTTTTATTTCCATGTGATGTTTTTTATTTTCAAGTTACGATACTTTAAAGTCTTAGAGTTGTAAAAATGGAACGTTTTTCAATCCCTAATTACTCAAAAACTAACCGTTGTAGGAGAAAATTTCCTACAACGGTAAAAGTTCGTATATCGCACAAACTTATCAAAAAAATATGAACAAAAAATTGTTTTTGTTATTCAACATATAAATTCTGGAAATTTTATAAACAATATACATTAACTTTCGCTGACGACAGACGTGTTTTTTTTTGTTGCTCTACTGGATCGGGTTCTACTGGATCGGGTTTTTTAAAGTAATATTAATTCTTGAATTACTACCTCAGGAATACAGACTGGAAACGTGTGGAGGAGTGTCAAAGATAAATTTCTTTTCGTTTTGTTACTTCATCTGTTATTTCACTTGAAACTGCTCCAAATAACTTCGTTCATACCACATTATGCCAGATAGCAGAAAGTAATCTGAAATATTCTCAGGTCTTCTGAGAATTGACAATTATGACATGTACTCGCTCAATAAATTTTGACAAATAATTTTGTTTATGAGAGAAAACTGTCTTAACCCATTTTCGTCAGCTGTACACAAATAAATAAATGAAATAAAAATATCAAAAAACAATTAACTTTTCGTTTGTTGTTTTTTTTTTTCTGAAGTAAAAACTCTCAAAATATTTTGTAGAGTGTGGTTTTATAAAATATTTAAATAAACAAAATACAATACTTTTACAATTTACTTCTTTAAAAATGTTCTCTTTATATTCTAAATAGTTTTACCGAACTCAAAATAATTTTATTTCAATTCCGGAGAGGTAGATTTCTTACTTGAATGGCATACATATCAAAAAAACTTTAAGTTTTGGGTTAAATGCTTGGTTCACATTATGCACATAGTTGTTAAAAACGCCTTCGAAGATCTCGTTTATCAATGTCTAAAAATGTTTCTAGCTTTTCAAATTTTTTTATTTTATTTATATATTGTGCTGTTACCAATGGGTTAATACTTTTTATATTTACTTCTGAAATATCAAATGTTTTGGGAGAAGTAAAAGAATAATTTTCAAATTTGGCAGACGTCAGTGAACAGAAAAGAGGGCATCACTTCTATTTATTTCACTTTATTTATCTCTTCACTTGCCTAGTACCTGTTACTTGACTCTTAGTCACGAAGATTAACTACTTTCCGCTATTCTCTTCATTTGCTTAAGTAAAGAGAGTGATTATTTTTTAAATACGATGATTAAAAGAACAAAAACTACACGGAAACCTGTTTCCATTCCTAACACCCCTCAACAAATGCCTATTAAATCATCACAAGCTGCCGATTTGTTTAAATCTAACATTATGCTACATATTGATTACAGCATTGAAAAGTAGAGAGAGAACATTATCACTCAACTGAGTGACGCGCTGAGGAAATCCGAGGAAAGAGTAATGCAAAAAATTGGTGAGATAGCAGCAGATATATCTAACATGAAGTCGTGCATGAGGGCGTTTGAAGGGAGAGTTGCTGCTGTCGAAGCTGTGTGCACCAACATGAGTAACATTAAGAGCGAAATGGAGAACAATGCTGTCTCTGCTAACTTCATTGTGCATGGCATACCAACTTCTAATAACGAAAGTTTGCAGAACTATTTTTCTCACATATGCAGTGTAATTGGATTTAAAACACCGGCGGTACGCGAAGCGTTTAAAATGCGTTCTAAGGAAAATAAAGGTAACATTTCCCCGCCACTCATTATAAGACTGCAGTCGGCTCACGATCGCCAACAACTTTTTAAATCTATCGTCAGTTTTTGCAAGGCCAATAAGAGTTCTATGGCTCGCGGTGACTTTGGATTTGAGGGAGAAGGTGCAATCCAAATCTATGAATGTTTAACTAGGAACAATCGTGAGATTATGCACCATGCCACGCAAGAAAATTACGCATTTACATTTTATTAAACAAATGTAACTTTTACCACTTTCTCGGTTTGAAAAAATTGATTTTCTTAAAAGTATTCTATTGGAAAGTATTATATTTCAAAAGTATTATGTAAAAATATCAGAAAGAAACTCCTAGTAGTTTTGAAGATATAATCGAACGTAAGTATATTTTATATGTTAAAAACCGATAGTCAAAACTTTAAACCCGTTTTTCTCAAAATAAGTTTTTTTGCCATTCGTGTGTACTACGACTAAAACAAAATTTGTGAAAAAAATCCTATTTTTGAGAGAAACAATTTTGGTGTTTCGCCATAATCGTAGTACTCGGTACTTTTTTCAGACGTTCTAGTGAGCCGCAATCATGCACGCCAGTTAAAGACGTTTTTCAAAACGTCCTCCATGATGCTGCAAAAAAATCCTGTATACAATTTTTTTTTTTTGATTATTACACAATTTTTTCTTATCTTTAAATATTTGTCAAAAAAAAATCCGTGGTCAAAACGTTTATTTTTAGTACAATAAAAATTGCTAACATTTTGGACCGAGAAAGTGCAGGGTTCCCTTAAGAAGATTACTTTTAAGGTCGACAGTTCGCTTTTCACTTTCAATGCCAAATAAAATGTAAAAACTGAAGTTATTCGATTTGCATTGTTCATCATAACGACAAGAACAATATCAGGCATCAGTTTGTTTTTATTTGAATAAAGAACGGTCCATTGAAGTTTGGTTTAAGCGAAAAGTAGTGTACTTTAAAATCACAAAATTACTATCATATTAACCACAAGGTATACTTTTGTTGGGAAAACTTTTTATTAATAACTCAGTAGCCAAACAAATGAAAACAGTGTTTACCTGCGGACTTCATAGCTCTGTTCTACACATGTCCCAAATATATCAGTTAAGAAACCAATGATGCAAAAATTTATTAGCTCGACCCATCTCTTTATTATTTTTGGCTAATAAAAATTCACTTTTGCTCAACTGGTATATATGAATTGCATCCGCAAGCAATTGTTGGGGCTAAAGGAATAAAAACAAATCGAAATCAAGACATTAAATTACAACAGCAACAATGAAGAGAGCAAAAATTGTATACCTTCAACAAACATATTGCTTCCAAGTGTTTGTACATATTTACATATATGTATGTATGCACATATTGGTAGATAGCTATTCCTTAGGGCCAAATACATGCAACGTTTTTTTTTTTTTTTTGGGGTAAAGAAATTGCAAAGAAAAGCACAACAAACAACAACAATTGTAGTAAATATATAGAGTAACAGATTGTAAAACCAACACTGGATGCATCAATATTTTCATTTCGTTATTACATTATTCTTCATATTGGATTTTTCATACAAACAAACATTTCAACTCTTTTCACTGTTTCTTTTGCTTTGTTACTTTATGTACAGGTAGTACTTACTGTAGTACATACATACAAGCTTATCCTGAATTTACATATCAACCGATTCTCTGAGATAGTGGCGGCAGTAACTGAATGTAGAAAACACCAATACAACTTTTTTATTCTGAAATTCATGGATTCGGATTTTTTTTTTTTTAAAACCCATTGGGAATTTTCGAGTGATATATTTCTTTACTTCGAGAAAGCATTATTTTGTATGTAATAGTAGTACAAAGCTACAACAAATTTCGCTTGGGCGATAATCAGGAAACAATAGTGAGAGAAAAACCTATCATACACTTGAAAAAAACGACCAAACTTGTCGTAGTTCAATGCCTAACATAAATGAATTATAAATAATTTTTAAATAAATGTGAAATTTTAAGTTTTTTTATTTAGGCATATTTATTTTCTCAATGCAGTTTCTTGATATATCTCCAATTGCAAATGAATGTTTCATCTTACCATAAAAAACGTACACAAAAAAGTTATTCAAGAAATTTTCACTAATTGCGTAATAATTTTCAATATTTACATTAACTCCTATAAATATGCTTCACAAACAATTTGATATGTAAATAAATTACAGCATTTATTGGTATGGTGTAGTGTAGTGGTGTAGGGGGAAAAAGGGATATAATCGACAAAAGGGTCGATCAGCAAATTTTGAACGACTGGCGGTCGATCAAATCGGATCGACAAAAGTCAGCCTATTCTCATCGATTTTCTTCAAATTTGTCTCGCAGGTAAACCTTCTACGCAGCAGTAAATTAGTTTTTTGTTCTGATTGAGGAAGCAAAGAGGGAGAAGTAGTTGTGAACCTAAGTTTTGAATTTGGAAAGGAAGTAAAAGTCAAGGAGCAGGAAGCTTATTCCATATACACGTCTTAGGGAGAACTATCTCCGTAATAGACGGTGCGTTGGGGTGCCGTATTCACGTGGGATTTTTTAGATTGTAATGATATATATATTTCAATTTAATATAGGTAAAAATACAAAAACTTTCATTACAAGTTAAAAAAAAATAGATACTATCCTAAATTACACAGCTTCACAAAAAAAAAATCGAAAAAATTCTTACTCTGACCAGACCATGTTAATTTGATGTTTTTGGGGTCGCTGAATTTGAATCCAAGTAACCCAAAAAAAAAAATCCAAAAACTCAATAATCCCTTGATTCTTCAACACAAAAATCTCATACCCAATTAATCGTTAAGCCCCATAACCCCTAAACCCTATAACCTCCTTCACCCCATAACACTTTTTTGTGGAGCTGAGTTATTATTATTATCCTCAGAAAACTTAAAATAAAAATCTCGATTTTTTTGAAAATTTAGGTTTTACCTAAATTAAGCAAAACAAAAGAGAGAAGCTTCTAAAGCTCGGCACCTTTGAACCAAATTAACAATAACTTCAAGAAAAAACGAATCTGTTATACTCATAAATGCTAACTTTTAAATATTATTACAATCTTAATCAAACTTAATGCATAGTTACAGTCCTTATAACCCCACTCAGCTTAAATTCTGAAATGAAAAAATGTATCCAGTATTTCCTTTCATTTCACTTTTTTTAAATTTCTCTTGTATTTCGCCCTGTTAACCGATCTGGTTCATTTGAGAACTGAACCTGTAATTGACTACAACGAATGTGTGCACAAAATTTGTTTGGGAATGGTCAAGTTTTGTCGCCCGATGTTGACAATTTTCACAAAAAAATGTTCTAGAGGATATTTTAACGCACGTTTGCTGCAATACTGTCATAACTCAAAAAAAGAAGTATTCGAGAAAATCGCATTTAAATTTTTTTGCACAAGCTAAAGCAGTTAGCTCTGCATGTTTAACTCGAAATTCTTTGTCTTCTTTTTTTGTATAACCTAATAAAGACAGCTAATCTTTTCACGAAAAAAGTTTATAAGACACCGTTATGATTGTTTACAAAAGGTAAAGAATATTTTTTTTTTTTTGGATTGTGACAACCTTGCAGCAAACGAGCTTTATGTTGAATTAAATGGGTAAAAAAATACCGCGGCTTCAAAATTAACTCTACGCCACTGGATTGTATATATATATATATGTATGCACGTACATCGATCGAAAAATGTGACGCATAAAAGTATGCCATGCAAAGCAAGCAACTTACTCATGTGTGCAATATTGAGAATTTTTTTGTTGTTTGTATGTGATAAAATTGATTAGAAACTCGTTCCGGTTCGTTACTTCCTTTTGAATGAATTCAACTTCATTTAAGCAGAAAGTTGACATGACATATATTTTTCTCCTTTTTTTTTGAAATAGATAAGTTTGCGATTGCGCAGATTGTACAATAACAGCGTTACAAATTTCTTGAAGTTAACATTTAACTATTGTTCTGACGATGTATTAAATGTTTGTCGCAGTGCAGTAAATAATGTTAAAAAAATATGTACTTAAATTTTGATTATTGAAGGTATTTACAAAAAAGAAATTTAGAAAACAAATAAATTTAAAAATGTGTGTGAAATGAACCTAGCCTTTGGAAGCAAATAACACTTTTCAACAACCAAAAATGAGCAGAGACGGGGCAAGTATACTTAGGGTAATGGGGAGTAGCTGAGTCCGAATCCTTGGTCCGTTTTGCTATGCTACGTCACAATTTTTCGTTATTGACAATAAACTTTTTAAAATTTAAAGAAAAAAAAATTTATACTTTTTTTCATCAAAACATACATTTTTACAAAAAAAAACTTTTTCGATTTTTTTTTTATTTTTTAACTTTAAAAATTTCAAACAAATTTTTTTTTTTTTTTAATTAATTTATTTTTTCGTAATTTTATTCATCCTCGTTATCATTGTTCACTTTTATTGTTATTAGCTTAACCCAGTAACTCCTAGCGGTGCCATATGGCACTTTCTCGCTGAGCCGTTCCTGAGCCAGATTCAAAAACAATTTTTTTCTTAAGTTACTTTCTTGAGCTATCTATTTTGTGTTCTTGAACAATTAAATCCTAAAAATTTCTTTGTGTATACCTACAAATAAATTTACAGGTGTAAATATTGTTGTTTCCTTTTTGACACGTTCACATATTCAGTTTTGAACACATTGTAGATAAATATATAATATAAAATAAAAAAGAGAGAAAGATTTTTTTTTTCAATTTTAGATTTATTCATAATTTGTCCGAAGATGTTTTATTTTAGGTTCATACACGCTTGATTCCATTTTTGCACACATCACGATTCTCAAAGCACTAATAGGAAACAAATAGTTTGTACAAAAATAAAACCGGTGACAGCCTACTCCAAGTCAAACTTTTATACTGCTCAGCCTTTGAACGTTGCAACGGTATTTTTCAGCGAAGACCAAGGCATGGTTGTGAAGACGTAGTTTTGCAAACGCAGTGGCTTTTAAACATTCTAAAAACGGTACAACTTATACTGTTGTTGTTGCTTTCATTCTCTAACTACGTACTGAACATCTTACCCAGCGTCTACACTTGCCAGTGCTGGCATGCCAATGCTAACACACTCACATTTTTTCACTAATACACTCACACTTTTCTCATTGGCAGAGTCATTGGCATGCATATTTCGATGCCAATGAATTCTGCCAATGAATTCTGCCAATGATTTGACGTAAGCTGACAATATTTGATGTTTCTCCCATTTGTGAGAGAAAACAAAATCAAAGTAGAGCGAAGTGAGTAAATTATTGGAAATGGAGTGTCTGACATTTTGTTAGAAATTAATTGGCATGATAATTGGCAGGACGCCTACGTCACAAAGACAATTTTTCTGTTTTTTGACAGATAATACATATTCTAAATTGGCATGCCAGCACTGGCAAGTGTAGACGCAGTGTTATTCAAGTACGCCAATCACATTCTTACATACATATCGTAGCCTGAGAATTGATTTGGCGTATGTGTATACGTATTCGTATACGATATGTGTAAAGAGTTTAAAGCTCATTTTTCACTTAAGTATATGTTTGGACATCATTGTTTTAACCCATTAAGGACGAGCGGGAACCGAAGCAGATAAATCAAGAAAGTAACTTGAGAAAAATTTTTTTTTAACCTGGCTTAGGAAATTAATTTAAAAAAAAAATTTTTTTTTTTTGAATTTTTAAAGTTAAAAAATAAAAAAAATCGAAAAATTTTTTTTTTGGAAAAATGGGTGTTTTGATGAAAAAAAATATGAACTGAATTTTTATTTAAATTTTAAAAATTTTGATGTCAATAAAAAAAAAATTGTGACGTAGAACGGACCACGGATTCAGACTCAATGACCTCCCCATTACCCTAAGTGCATTTGTCCCGTCTCTGCTCGTTTTCAAAAGTTTCCATTTGTAGAACAGTGCTATAGTTGTAAACTCATTCTCATTAAAGTGCATCACGAAAAAAAGTTGGTGCAACCACTTCCGAAAAATAAAAAAAGAAAGAACCGTCTCCAGACGGGCAACCGCTTGATACAATTTAAAAATAGTTTAAATTTTTATGTGTACTCATGCCGCTCAGTCGATAGATGAACACAGATATTTCGTTTTGATTATATCGCCAGTTGAAAGCCAGATTTCGAGTAATTAACGAAAAAAATTTATTTTTGCTGATATTAAAATTATTTGCGATAGTTTAAATTATTAATAAAAAATATTTATAGTTGTTTGTTGGATTTGAAAAAGCATTTGGAAGTAGGGAATTAATTATATTTTACATTTATGCAATTCGAATACATAATAATTTGTTCGCCATTCACCCGATTGCTCGGCAATAATTCTTAATTCATTTGTTCAGCATTTTTACTTGTTTTTACTTCATACGTTAAGCGTACTGTTTCCATTCCATCTTCGGATGAGAGAACGTTTGTGAATGTACTTTTATTTGGTACAAAAACTAGCCGCTTTCCGACCGAATGATTGATTGGGTCTAAGCACCGAGAAAAAATTCGTATATTAAGTTTGTTAAGAGCTTGTCACAGTGTGGAAACAGAAATTCACAATAAATAAAATTTCGCAATTGATTGGCAATTATGACATTATTTTTGCTCATTGCGATTTAAGGTTTAGCGGTTCAAGCAGTTCATTAAGCACTTAATTTAGTAAGATTTGTAATTATTTTAACGGTGTTTCCTCAGTAATCACACACAATTTTGATGTATTCAAAACAAAAATTAAAATAGCGACAAATCGTCGACACTCGAAATTTTCAAATAAGAAAATTAAATATTTTACCTACTTTTTTAGACCCTTACTGATTTAGTTTACCATGCAAAAAAATAACATTTGGGCTCAAGAAAACTTGATAAATCGTTTATATAATAATTTAGACCTGATACTAAAGCAAATTGAGCACTTCCAGCAGTCAGTTTCTATCAAAATATTAAAGCACTTAAATAGTAGAAAACAATAAATTTACCTCTGCGATATTGCAAAAAATCGCTTTCTAACAAAATTTAGTTTTCACAGTACAATATCATGTGATAAAATAAAGTTTGGAGAAAATAGTATACATATGTCAGAATTTTCAAGGATGCTACATGTACAAAATGAGGTCATTTTTTTGATGAACTAATTACGGTGCGGTTTTAAATGAGTTTTTTCAGAGCGTACTTTAAAAAGGACTCTAAGCATTAATGGGTTAAAAGCATGGTAGGTTTTCCCTAAAAGCAAAATTTCTCTTTTTACCGACTTAAATGTTAGTTGGGGTATCTTCAAAATATTTAAAATTGTTAAATTTATAAGCATGCTAATATATATTAACTTATCCCGAATATACTATAATCGGTATTAATAAAAATCATAAGATTAAAGTGGTCCACTTTAATCCGTGTATGCCAAGAATGTCTTTGCAAATTTGAGACCGGATAGTAATATTCATGACTACTAGAGGTGGTGTTGCTATGTATTGCAGAAACTATCTTAGCATGAATTTTATCAGTTAAATAAATGCCAATTTTCAACCTTTGCATCCGCTATTATTCTTAAATTTACATTATTTAATATTTTAGATATAATACTTATATATATGCTTCCTCTTCAACAGAACCAAAAATGACAAAAATAATTATAGTAGTGTTCCTTTTGGCATGTGTCATATTCCTAACACAAACCATCGCCATTCCCATTGATATTAAGGCTCAAGTAGCAACTGAACTTATCATATTGCATAATAATGATATGCATGCACGTTTCGAGCAGACAAATGTGAATAGTGGAAAATGTTTTCCAGAAGATGCCGATTCAGATAAATGTTATGGCGGTTTTGCTAGAGTAGCACATGAGTAAGTATCCACACATTCTTAGCTTGGTCGCAAATCTTTATTAAACATTTCCAGAGTACGCAAATATCGTGAAGAAGCTAAGAATGGTGGCATACCAGTATTATATCTTAATACTGGTGATACATACACTGGCACACCATGGTTCACTGTATTCAAGGATAATATAACAGCAGCATTTATGAATATGTTAAAACCAGATGCTATTGTAAGTTTATTTTTTGAATAATCTAATGAACTATCGCCACGTTCAATTTATGACTAATTTTTGCTCATTTTAAGCCGCCAAATTTAAAATATACATCACTGTCATATGAAAATTACTAGAGAGTTGTGAATCAAATACAACTATTATTAATTTACTTTTCTATTTTAATTTTTTATAGTCTCTTGGTAATCATGAATTTGATGAGAATGTCGAAGGACTGATACCTTTCCTCAATGAGGTCGATTTTCCTGTAGTGACATCAAATTTGGATTTCACAAATACACCCGAATTGGCTACAACGAAAAGTTTGAAAAATTCAACAGTACTTGAGGTGAATGGTGTAAAGATTGGTATTATCGGTTATCTAACACCCGATACAAGCTTCTTAATATCACCGAATTCTGTTCAGTTTAAGCCAGAAATTGAATGTATCAAGTAAGTGTTATTGTCGCATCCCAAAACATTAAAATATCTATGATTAGAAATATTCACTGTTCCTATTGAATATAAATTTGCAATTATTTGGACCACTATAGTCTAATCTTTCTCATCAATGTGTTGTCATAGATAAATTTTTTATTTATATTTTTGACAAATGTTGATATTTTATCCTACAAAAGGATATTGATTTTTTCATTTATTTATAATAAGTACAAAAAACGAAAGCTTTTTCTTTTTTTTCCAACAAAATATTTCAGCGAGGAAGCTGCAAAAATGACAGCAGCTGGTATCAGCATTATCATAGCTCTCGGTCATTCCGGTTATCACAAGGACCAAGAAATCGCTGCTAAATGCTCCGATGTAGATGTAGTTATAGGAGGTCACTCGCATTCATTCCTATACTCTGGGATACCGCCAGATAAAGAACATCCAGAAGGCCCATACCCAACAGTTGTTAAAAAGCCGAATGGAAGGGAAGTTCCAGTCGTTCAGGCTTATGCATACACAAAATATTTGGGTAAAATGCATTTACAGGTTGGTTAATAGTTACAGACATATATATATATATATATACATATATTTATAGCTGCAATCTATATCTAAATCTCAACTCTCTTACAGTTTGATAAAGATGGTAACCTAATCGAATTCGATGGTACTCCGATTTTATTGAATTCTAAGGTGCCACGTGACAATGATTTTCTACAATTACTAGAGGTATATCGTTCAAATATAACTGCATTGGAAATGAATGTTGTGGGGCATACAAAAGTTCAATTAGACGGTCATGGATCAGTTTGTCATACTAGAGAGTGTAATTTGGGCAATATGTTAACCGATTCAATGATATATTCACGTATACTGGAGAATCAAGGTGGTACCTATTGGACCGATGCACCAATTGCTTTTATAAATGGTGGTGGTAAGTACAATTGTGTTGTAATTGCAATACGTAAATGCAAATCAATAAATCAATTTTTTACTCTGGCCCTCTAGGTATTCGTAATAGTATTGAAAAACGTTCAGATGGTTCAATAACCGTAAATGACGTGCTCACAGTTTTGCCATTCAAAAATAAACTCTTTCTAACCAAAATTACTGGGAAAACTATACGCAATGCGCTACAACATTCAGCTGATATTCGTGAGCAAGATTCTAAAGGCGGTTTCCTACAAATGTCCGGTGCCCATGTGACCTATGACTTTAGAAATGGTAAAGAAGTTGCCGACGTTGAAGTTCGTTGTGGCGAATGTGATATACCCGAATATGAAACACTGGATGATTCTAGATTTTATAAAGTGATTGTGAGTGAATTTATGTTCAAGGGTGGTGATCAACATGTCTTCAGAGAAGTTAATGGCACTGAAGCAATACAACTAAAGTTAATAGACAACGAAATGTTGGCGCAGTATTTGAAAGATCGTGAATTCGTCTATCCGGAAGTGGAGGGACGCATAGTAATAATCGAGAAAAAAAGTAACGGATCTGATGAAATTTTCACCAATATGTTATTGACCGTTTTAAGTGCTCTATTAGCTATGATCTTTAAATTTATCTAATTTCAATTAAAAATAAGTGTTAATTTCAAATTTTAATCTAACAGAGAAATATTTTTTTTTCTTAATTTAGACAAGGAAGACAGGTTAAAAGTCAATCTAATATCAATAATTCAACCTGTTAAAAAAATTATTTCATTTGCATAACTATCTATAATATTTTATTTGTTTTGATAAGAAATTTGTGCGTTCGTTTTTATGAGTTTAGGTTGCTTTTGTTTCACCTTGATTCGCCAGATGGTTACAACAGACAAATATAGATTCAATCACCACCGCCTGCAGTCCTCACTCAAATTGATTTATTTGAATTGGTGACTAAAATTTCAATTGCGTCTGCACATCTCGTTATACTAAACTTACGCTCATTGAAAACATTTTTGATGTAAGTACGTACAGTAGGTGGAAAAAATAAGTTATAAAAATGAAAATAAAAAAATAAGCTGTCAACAGCTTCAGCATGCAAAATGGCCACCTTTTTCGCTAGCAATTATAGTCAATTGGTCTTCTATACTGGAAACAAGATTTATACCCCCAATCTTTATTCACCATTTTCCTTTATTCCATAATGCTGTAGGGAGCGTGCTTCTAAAAATGCATCTGTTCTTGCATGAACGTTTGCTGACGAGTCAGGACTTAGTGGTGATCTTTAGGAAATCATTACGAACATATTTCGACACCACCTTCGAAATTTTGAAGGGGCATTGTGATCTGAGTTGATGAAAACTCTTCAGGTGCTAGTACGTCTTTTGGAGGATTAGAGACTTGGTTTTCAGTGATACAATTTTGATTATACTACGCATGTACAAACATTTTGTAACTATTTTCGTCTTTGAGTTGCTTAGATATCGGTAGTGGGCCCATAGTAAAGGAAAACTCTCTAAAAATCGTTACCCATATGAGCATTTTCTATTCATTTCATGGGCTCGACTTTCTACAAGATAGCTTTGTCATAATATCTTTGTAGTTTTAATTCATTATCATTATAAAACTAATAAGTTTTTTCAACAAAAAGTGTTGATAACTGGAGACAATATGACCGTTGTGCCAAAACACCTATTTTTCGCCACCCTTTGCAGTGAGAACGATAAATAAAGAACGGTTTATCGGAAATGAAAAAATCCAGAACAAGTTCTAGATTTCAGCGTCACGCTCTTATTGAACGAAGGATTTTGTGAAATTTACATTTAAAAAAAATTAGAATTTTTCTCAAATTCTTGATTTTCGAGGGCTTGAAAATTTGGTTTTGGTAGCCAGAAAAAAAGTTTTATTCCAAATAAAAAATAAAAATACAGTTATAAACTAACCAGTAAAAATTCAGATCGATTAGTGAAATGGTTCTTGAGAAACCTTTTTCACCGCAATGGAACTTTTTGAAAAACAATATTTCGAGATAATCGCGTTTAAACTCTCTGCACCTTATTTGAAATTTGGAAAGTATTTTTTTAAGAGGATGCACTTTGAGATTTTTCCGCCAACACAAGTTTATATATCCCCTTAAAACCATTAAGTTTTAAAAATGCGCGGACTTTTATGTTTTACCCTCTCTCTGCTCAAAAAGCGCTGCCATGATGGAAGTTACAAAAGTCCCCTGTATTTCGATCTAGTCTAACGTATATGAAAGAAGGAATCAACATTTGTATTTTTATTGCTGAATTTTAAAGCAATTGTCAAATGTTTTCTCCTCATCTGCCTGCAGCGCTCCTATCGCAGCAACAGCAGTTGTTGTTGTAATGTATTTTACTTGTTTTAATTACTTTTACACAAAATTTACACTCTTATTTTTGTGGCATGCCTTCACTTGTGGGTGTAATGAATCCCAGCTAGCATTTTCCATCGCTAAAAAACTGTGCCATTCAGACGATTCGCGGAGAAGAATCTCTGGCGGTGCGTCAAGAAGAGTCTCCAATGGATCACCAAGGAGGTTTATATCACCATTTGTTTTACGGGAGCTTTCCTCATCTTACTACCCTTTGATATTTTTGCTAAAGGAGAGGCTGTCAAAGCCTACAGGCCTGAACGCAATGGGTATTGGTATGACACTTGCTGGGATATTGGTAACATTGAACAGTTCTATCAATGCCATCTGGTACAATGCCAACAATTCCAGTTTTAAAACAGCGCTATACAATACGAATTCTAGAGGCCCAAACTTAGTTTGTACCGGGACCCGGGCTAGGAATTGATTGTAAGTGCATTTTCACTGACGGCCCCAAAACAGAATACGGTTCGGGTTCTGGGGTCTTCATTGAGAATGATGGAGTGCATCTGCACTTCTCTCTTGGGTTGTATGCTTCTGTTTTTCAAATAGACATTTTTGCAATCATCAAAGCAATAGACCATGTCATTGATAATGGTTGGAGAGAGAAAAAGCATCTGTATATTTAATGACAGTCAGGCTGCGCTTAAATCCTGGCTTAATCCTCTAACCACATCTAAAATGGTTGTGCATTGGAAATCCAGGCTTGATTGTGTTGAAAAACACAATAGCCTGCTATTTATATGGGTTCCTGGACACCCAGGAAATTCAATAAATGAATCTGCCGACCATTTAGCCAGAAAGGGTTCTGGTTTCTTGGGCCCAGAACCTGTACTCTCTTTGTCGTCTACAGCCATCAACACCACCATTAATGAGTGGGTCGATTTGGCCCACAATCGTAAGTGGGAGGAACTGAAGGGCTTTAGACAGACAAAGATGATATTACCTGTTATCTCGAAGCGTCTAATAGACTTTCTGTTATCTGTGGTATTCTATATAGGTCACTTCTCTTGGGCCAAATATTTGAATTGGATTGGCTTGGGAGCTTGTGTCTTCTGTGATTCCTGTGGTTCGGTAGAAGAATGTGTAGAGATGGCAGACCACTTTCTTAGTGTCTGCTCCGCTTTCTGTCGGATCAGAGTAAGCATATTTGGCACTGGAGTGTTGAGAGGCGAACACCTGAGCTCCTTAACACCGCAGGATCTGCTAAGATTTATTAAAAAAAACTGGTAGATTTAAAGAATATCGAAAAGGAACACAGGATATATTACAATGGATGTAAAACTTCTTTGAGTGCTGTATTTTTGAATACTTCTTTTGTAGTTCCAAGAAAAAAAAGGGACGTTTATAAAAGATCGTCAAAGACAGGAAGATTTTTTTTTACTACTTTATTAAAACCTACATATGCCCGAAAGTGTGATACGAAAAACGTTTCTAAGTTGTTTTCTTTATTTTTATTATTATTTTATTGTAATACATAATTTTCATTCCAAAGAAAGTTTTTTTTATACTGATAAATAGTTATGAATTTCGTTGTGTGCCCTGAATTAGAAGGTCCAAAAAAACATTTTTTCATTGCATAAATCAATTGAAGAATATATTTAGAAAGTTACTGAGGCCAATTCTAAGTATTTTCAAAAATATTATCATCAACGGTTAGTTTTACTCAGATTCTTGGTGCAATTGAAAATTTTGAAGTGCATTTTCTCCAGTTTTTATTTTCACGAATTTTCTAAATTGGCGGGTGTGATAGCCAGAAAACTAAACGACCTACGGAATCGAACCAAAGTTTCTTCAGTATTAAATTCTCTTCTAAGTTGGCCAAAAAGTTTATTCAAGGTAGGATTACAGTTCCTCATGTGAAAAAACTACAATTTTTAATATTTTTTTTTAAGGTTTCTACAGGTAGACCTCGCTTACCACGGGGATTGCGTTCCTGGAAAATATCGCGTTAAGGGAAATCGTATTAAACGATACAAGGAGCCAATGTACAATAGGGGGTTACGTTCCAAGACACCAACAAATAATTTTTTTTTTTCAGACATTTTTTTAATTTAAATTATAGTTACAAATAAATAAACAAATAAAAATCACATTTGTCTTGTTTTTGCCAATCCATAACATATATAACGAAGGGCAGAACAAATTTCCAAGCGTTCCCGATGTTTCTAGATGGGATTTTTTCTGCAACCACTTAAAAATTGATTTTACAGGTAAAAACTGAGCCTGCCGACTTTTAAATTTCAATATTTTTTCGTGAAAATTTTACGTCTAAATGAAGCCACTTTTCCGCAAAGTGCACTCAAAAAATTTCATCGTTTTTTTTGGGTGCAGTCTAATGTATAAATCAAACAACATAACGATCAAAACAATAAAAATGTCCGAAATCGTGCTAGAACGAGGTTTTACCGTGTTAAAAGAAAATGTGTCGCAAAAAGTGAAACGAGTTAAGCGAGGTCTACATGTAATTTATTACATATTAGGGTTCGGTTTTTTTGTTAGGTTATTTAGGCTTTCAAGAATACACTGCGTCAACTGTTAACTGTATCCATGTCCTACAATCTGCAGAGATTTCAACTACCCAACTTTACATAGTTATTTAACCCTGGAACCATTACGTACATTATGGTTCTAGGGTTAATTATTATTACACAGCAAACAACACTGCAAATAAAAGCCACAATACAAAAATTACTTTGCAATCATCTTTCAATCGTCTAGTAGCAAAGAATAAAAACCGTTCTTCAAACGATCGCCATGAAGAACTCTGTGGGGGTAAAATTCGAAGCCTATGCCTCTTGTTAGTGTAACTCTTCTAACAATCAAATGGAAAAACCTCGCGTTGATCGCAAATTGGTCGCGATAGCCCAATAATCTTCTTAATGCTAACTGGGCTACAATGCATCATTGTAAATAATGAAGTGTCTTTTTGTATATGTGTGAGTGTGATCCTTGTAAGTATGTCATAAGTGTGCAACAGTTTTTACACTATCATACACTTGAGTAAGCCCAAATGAAGCATTTTGCTCGTAGTTTTCGTCAAGCTGCTGTTGCTGCAACAAACAACGTCAACATTAATGTGTCGAATACAACAACAACAAAAATAAATACATACTTGTACACAAAGTTGATTGCAAGTGCTGGACTTTTGTAGCGTTTTATATATATATATACATATGTATCTAGGAGTATAAACCTTATTGGTTGTGGTTGTTGTTGTATTTTTTTCTCTTTTATTTCTTGCCCGCAATTGCTGTCGTTGATGAAGTGTAAAACCATGAACGAGCCTCACTGCATACTTCAATTTGTTGTTCTTGTTGCAGTTGTTGTTATTGTTATTATATGTATGCCACAATGACATAATAGTTTTTCGCTTTAATTGGAAAACTTTTTCAATTTTAATTACGAAAATTTTTACTTTTAATGTTAAAATTGTACGAAAATTACGAGAGTATTCTCAATGCGCATTTCTAACCAATTTACGATACCCCTCTCCATCCTCAGCCTCAACCAGCCACATAAAGTGCTGTGTAGGAGAATGACAGTCACAAAGCAAGGGCAAATGCGAGAGAGAGAGAGAGAGAGTTTAAAGTGTCCAATGCGCGCCACAGTGGAACCGCAATTACCGCATGTTTTCAAATGTTGCAGCAAAATGGAAAGTGCATTAAACTGCAGCAAAACAACAACAAACCCCAAAACTTTTCAAAATAAAAGCAACAACAACAAGAATAAGAAGAAAAAAAGTTATTTATTTAGTTTAGTTTTTCTCTGTGCTTCCTCTCTACTATGTCGTTATGCTCCTCACCTCCGATTGTTCGCTCTGACAGCTTCGTCGTCAGCGCGTCCTCGTCGCCTGCATCCATCTTGTCCATGCACACTCTCTCCTACCGGTCGGAAATGATTGGTAGTGCAGTGAATTTGATGTGGTGAGCCGCAATGCAGAGAGAGAAGCATTATAGTTGCTGTTGTTGTTGCTATTGCTTCAGTTGTTCTTTGTGCTACTACTTACATACAGCTGAAGTTTTACTCTGCAGAAAAGTCTTTACTTATGTTGTTGTTATTCTTGCAAAGAAAATAAACTTCTTCTTTCTAGTATATTCAAGAAAATTGATTTCGAAAGAAAAAGTTTATGTCTGAAATAACGTAATTTTACCGAAAACTCTTTAATGCCCAAGAAGTTTTTGCGGAAATATTTTCCTTTTTCTTCCTGTTTTTTTTTTTAACAAGAAATCTCCAATTGACAAGTAGTTACTACTTTTCTTTTTTATACTACATTTTCGGATATTTACCTTCAAGTAGTACATATACCACGACCAAAACTTTGAAGAGGAACTAATTTACTACATAAGTAAATAAGAAGGCATTAAATATGTATGTAGGAAAATGTAGTTCAAGCTTAGTTCAAGATTTCGTCACACTTCCGTTTGTTCTTTTTGTCGTCGTTTTTTGTTGTTTGTCATAGAGATAAATTGTTGTAATTCCACTTACGTCAAACAAAGCCATATGAGCATACAAACATACATACATATGTCAACTGTTATCCCCAGCTGAGCCGCACATTTACTTAATTTGAAAAATGCTTAAGCCACATTCAATTCGTCACATACATACATATACGTATATATGTATGTACAAATGTACTAATATATCAATATATGAGTATGTCTGTATACCCATGCAAGTTTGCTCAACAGAAATTCTTTCTTATTCGCATTCTATCAGCATTAGCAGCAATGGCACTACATTCCCGACTGCACAGTGTGCCCGGGCGCTATCATTCACATCATTTTGCCCTGCGCTTTAAAATTTTTGATTTTTCGCTTTTTCCAAAGTGAAATATTTCTTATAAAAAACAGAAATATAATTAAAAAAAATCAGTTCACACTTGGTCTTGGTGTGTAGTATAAGGTCGGTAACAGAAAAAAGTTTTATAATAGATAATGTTTTTTTTTTTGTGGACCTGCAAAAGAAGTGTTCAAGAAAACAGCACTCAAAAAAGTTGTAAGTCCATTGTACTGTATCCTGTATTCCCTTTTGCTATTCTTTAAAGAGCTCAGGTGTTCGTCTCTCAACACTCCAGTGTCAAATATGCTTACTCTGATCCCACAGAAAGCGGGGCAGACACTAAGAAAGTGGTTCCCGGTGGTTTCCGAACCCTTTCTGTCCAGGATGTCAGCAGATTCATTTCCTGAAATTCCTGAGTGTTCAGGAACTCTTATCAACAGCAGGCTATTGTGTTTTCCAACACAATCAAGCCTGGATTTCCAATGCACAACCATTTTAGATGTGGTTAGAGGATTAAGCCAGGATTTAAGCGCAGCCTGACTGTCATTAAATATACAGATGCTTTTTTCTCTCCAACCATTATCAATGACATGGTCTATTGCTTTGATGATTTCAAAAATGTCTACTTAAAAAACAGAAGCATACAACCCAAGAGAGAAGTGAAGGTGCATTCCATTATTTTCAATGAAGACCCCAGAACCCGAACCGTATTCTGTTTTGGAGCCGT
Source organism: Toxonevra muliebris (assembly GCA_963691655.1). Classification (NCBI taxonomy): domain Eukaryota; kingdom Metazoa; phylum Arthropoda; class Insecta; order Diptera; family Pallopteridae; genus Toxonevra; species Toxonevra muliebris. Next base: position 40,909,744 of record OY829328.1, on the reverse strand, counting down.
CAGTGAAAATGCACTTACAATCAATTCCTAGCCCAGGTCCCGGTACAAACTAAGTTTGGGCCTCTGGAATTCGTATTGTATAGCGCTGTTTTTAAACTGGAATTTTTGGAATTGTACCGGATGGCGTTGATAGAACTGTTAGATACAAGTCAGTGTCTTCAACAATGTCACCAATACCCATTGCGTTTAAGCTAACAGATGGCTTTGACAGCCCATCCTTGAGCAAAAATATCAAGGGGTGGTAAGTTAAGCAATGAATATAAGGATGGGCCAGTTGTTATCGGAAAAGCTCCCGTACAACAAATGGCCACAGTCTTTTAAAGTCTGACAAGAGCTTTCCTAATGCTGTCAACCTTAAGTGTGTTCCACCAGACAATGGATGCATAGGTGATGATGGGTCTGATCATAGACTTATAAAGCCAAAAGACTTTATAAGGTTATAGCCTTACATTGACAAAAAGCTGCCAGCGTCTTGGATACCTTAAGCTCAACATGAGAACGCCATAAAAATTCGGTGTCTAAATGACTCCTAGATTTTCCACTTCATGAGATAGGTGAATACTGATTTCTCTGAGTACTGGTAAAATAAGACCATCAATTTTTCTTCTCCTGGTGATAAGAATAACTCCAGTTGTAAGAGGGTTGACCGATAGCCCGTTTTAGCAACAACGAGCAATTTGGGTCTTCCTACTAACATACTCGATCGATTGGCTCGTGATTAAGCAGGCAACATCATCGGCATAGGTCTATGTGCAGATAACCGACTCATTTAGGGAAACAAGCAGAGAGTCAACCAGCAGACACCACAGTAGTGGAGAGAGTACGCCCCCTTGGGACATTCTCTATTCACGGTACAAGTGACGGGTTGACCACAATCAGCTTGGACCATCTTAAGTCCATGTGAACACATTGAGCGAATTCAGTTAACATGGTGAAATGAAGAGAGAGGATGTAACAATATCGACTTACTACAGACACGGTATTCAACACAGCTCTCAAGCCTTTTTAGTACGAAAGGCAAAATACTAATTGGTCTAAAGCTTTTGGGATGGGTATAGCTGTCCTTTTAAATTTTTGGAATGAAACCAACTTTTACCAACCTCCATTGTTGAGGTATGTGAGCGAGTGTCAAATTTGAGATGAAGATTTTCTTCAAAACCGGTAGCGATTGTACCATCCCCTCTTTCAAAGCAACTGGCAATATACCATCCGGACCTGACAATTTGAAGCAATAGCAAACCTAATCGCATCTTCATTCGCCACGGTCCTGGCAGCACACCAGTTACGCTGAGAAACTGTCGAACTAACCCTCCCTGCTTAAAATGTGAAATGTTGAACATCAGAGACCTAATTGCATCATCTCACTTTTTGATTCCGTGAAAGTGCCATCAGACTCTTTGAGTGAACACAGCCGGTTGGGTTAACCCTTTTTCAGAATTTTCGCAAACCTAGTTGGTCGCACATGGTTTCAATACCGTTGCAAAAATTTCTAAAGGAAACCCTTTCCTAATCTCAAATTGTCTTTTTATACTCCTTCTGTTTTTGATGATATAAAACACAGTGCTCTTCAACATTAGTCTTGAGGCTTTGTTGATAAGTTTTCTCTACTCAACCCGCAGGGCTTGCAACTCCTTGATCTACCACGGAACAGGAATCTTACCAAGATAATAACTGAGTAATTTAAAAAAAGGGAAGTTATTTCTAAAATACAGAAAAAATATTTTTTTATTAAAAATCTGTGGATTTTATTATTCCGATTTTACTGAACGTAAATGAAGGACGAATGAAGCTGCTTAATTCGTGACGCTTCGGTAGTGACCGTTACCAATTCTCGTAAGCCAGTATGTCTTCAAGTGTAATGCTCTTTCCAGGCAAAACATTAATTGCTTTTCACGCCTACTTGAAGTGGCCGCTTGGTGAACTTCCCCAATTAGTAACTAATCATCAATGTAATGACCTAGGTCCCTTTCCGAAACCCGATTGCATCCTACTGTATGTGCTAATACTTAATCTTATATTTTTTTTCATGGTACCAGATTTATCTCGCATATTTTCTCGTTATGAACACACCGTACTTTGTTTTCAGCACGTAAGTATTAAACACAAACTCATATTTTACACTTTGGTCAGTTTTCACGCTTACTTCCCTATGTCACAAGAGGGCGTACATTACTATTAGCGTGCATTTCTTTTTTGTTACCCCCCAGGGGAGGAAAAGTTGAAAGAAACGCCATGCCGCCGCAACAATCGAAATTTATCGCTGCTGTCATCACCCAAGCGATTCATTCCCATTCTCCAACTTCATTTGAGAAATGTTTCGCCCCAATGTGAAAAATACTAAGTGTATGTAGTTTGAGCGCGTGTTGACTTTTCGCTTTTTAAATGTGTCGTTTTGGTTGCGGGTTTCTCAGTTTTTTCTTTTGGTTTTTTCATTTGCGCTATGCTTTCTTTTTGTCCTTTTTTGCCATTTATTTCCTTGCTGTTGCTTTGTTTAAAGCAAAGAAAGTTTTTAAGACATTTTGATTAATGATTTTATGTTTTTTGTTTCATTTTGTCAACAGAAACGATTCGAATCGTGGTGGTCCTTTTGAGTGTTTTTGTTGTTTTAGGCTGCTGCCTTTTTTGTTTTCTTGCAAGTGTTAAAAATGTCAACCGCTTCCGGAGGCGTATTCCTTACATTTATCGTTTAGAGTGTAATTTTTCATTGAATCAATAGGAAATAGAAAACAATAGAAATGAAATGGAATAAAATCAGTTTCAAATACTTCAAATAATTTAGAAATAATGGAATACTTATTTAACTATGTTTTTGGTGTAATTTACATATACAAAAATTGCACTTGTAGTATGACGGATATCATTTATCTAACCTCTGATTCATTTAATTGTTATACATATGCTTGCGTAAATATAATTTATGTGTTAAATTTTTACTTAAAAAAACTGCCTCGAAATCCAATGAATCTCAGTAGTACAAGGCCAAGGTGTGATGACATTGTTTTAAGACATGTCAAAAAGTTACGACAAATTACATGTCGTCTCGTCTGTAAGCTTTAAAACAGAGGCACAAGACTCTTTAAGGGGGAAATAGGGTTAGGACAGCGTTTTCTCAATGATTTTCATGAATTTTGTATAGTATAAAAAATGAATATAATTTATTGAAACATTGAGGATATTCTATACATATATTTAAATATATACTATAAAAATTTCCTTGAAAAACACCGAAGATATTAGCGACCCCATATTGCTGGTCACAATCAGACTCAGCATTTTTCGTACATTCTGGAAGCCGCAATTTCCATTTGAAATCAAACGAGGTTAGAATTTACTTTTATTATATGTCTCTCTTCTATATGAATCTAAATGCTACCAAAAAAATAGAAAATTAAATTTTTTACAGGGGTCAAAACAAAGAGCATGATTTTTTGCCATTTTTTACAACTTTTTTGCAAAAAAAAAAATTATTTTAAATAATGATAATATTCCGATTTTAGGTTCAGCGCAACACTATGAAGAAAGTAACTGCTAATTTTGAAAACGATTGGTTGAAAACTTTTCAAACTATCGTGTACGCAAGTTCAAAAAAAGTCGTTTTGAGAAAAACGCGTTTGAAAAACGTGGCGCGCTCGGGGCCTGAAGGAGAGCTATTGACTTTAATGGCTTATAACAATAGAACTAGTCGGAATTTTCATTTAAAATTTTGGGAATATATTTTTCAATAGTTTTAGTAACTATTTATGAACCGTCTAACCCTATTTCCCGTCTTTTACAGACGCATCTCAATTCCTTGATAGTGTATGCGTGACTAATACCATAGGTGTAAATACATAAAGAGGATTCTCTAAGACTAGTATAATTGCAACATAGTACAAAATCCAAAAATATTATACTACAATATAATACGATTCGAGAACGCACATTAACATAGAACTGTAGTATATCCAAAATTAAGCAGCCTTTATATTGAAACTTATTTAATTTATAAAAAATCCCACAAATTAGTGAAAAACAAAAAATTGTTCATTTTCTGATTAAAAATGCTGTGTTCAATGTTATTCTTGAGGATGGTAAATGTCATTCTTTTTTGTTGTTTATTTAATATCGCGCACTCTGTGAAGATCGTTGCGATCTGCTGTTAATTTGTTATAAATATTACCGTTATAGCCTAACTGAGAACCTACACTATTGGCAGAATCACAAGCTGTCATATACTGTCGTATAATCATAATGTCAAATAATTTTCAATGAAAAAAGAGAGAATTTATAACTGTGGATACGACACCGAATAAGACAGCTTGTGAATCGGCCAAATATTTCATTTGTGCGAGCATTATTAGAATAATAAAGTACAAGTACAAGCGTGAAAGAATTCCAAATTTGCCTTTGCAAAGTAAGAGACCATGTAAAATTTTGAAGTTTACCCAGAAAGAAGGCATTAACCGTCAACTTATATATCAAACCCTGAAAAGGTATAAAGAAACGGGAACTATTAATACCTCTACTTGGGGAGGATCTAGAAGGACTGTACTCAACATCAAGGAAGAAAAGTGGCTAGAAAAATGAGTACATCGAAGTCTACGATTCAACGCATACTCTTATGGCTTGGGGCTTGGGGCTTGGGGATTGCAAACGATGCCGATTCATGGTAGCTCAGAAAAAAAGCGGTAAGATCCTACACCAGCACGCGAATTATCTCTTCTTATTTACTGATGAGAAATTTTTTATGCTGCAGCAATCACATAGTCCCCCGTATTATAAATAGGATTTACGCGGTAAGTAGCGAGGACATTCCAACCAATATTCGAGCGGTTCAAAGGTTTCAGAGCGTACACGGAGTTACAGGGCGCCATATCCAAAAAGGCGAACTACCGAGGAATACAAATTAATGCCAGATCCTACGCATCAGAAGTATTGGAAGATCATGTGATTTCACATGACACAAAGATGTTTAAGAATGGTGCAAAAGAAATTTCCCGGATTTTATTTATAAAGATCTTTGGCCTCCCTCGCCACCGGATTTAAACCCATTGGATTTCTGTGTACAAGGCATGTTGGAGTCTCGTCTGACAAAGCTTCCATCGCTGAATTTGGATGAATTTAAAAATCACTTAGAAAAGATTTGGTACGAATTTCCAGAGGACAACCTGCGTGCAGCCTACGAGAGTTTTCCAAAACGTTTTCGCAGCGTTATCAAAGCTAAAGGCGAGAGATTTGTAATAAACATTTGAGATGTAAAACATATATAATGGAAAATACTAATAAACAAAAAATTGTAAAAAAATTTATTTAAAAAAAAACAAAAATTAAACTTTTGTTATGTAAGTTTTTGTGGATGGGACAGATATATATGCTACCGTTATCCTCTCGCATAACATGATTTTTATTACCTATCAAATATGTATATCAGATTACATTAGCAGGTACAATTAAGTACAAATTAATCATTAATTTACAGTATGACATACAGTAGGTGGAAAAAATAAGTTATCAAAATGAAAACGAAACATTAGCACCAAATATCTTCGCAATAATAGATAGCTTTAAAGTTACTTTTACGTCATTATAAACCTAAGTGAAATGTGGTCTTCTATAATGAAAACAAGATTTTTACATCGTTATGGAGTATTTTTTCCCCAACAATCATTCACCGATTACCTTCATTCCTAGTCAGTTTGAGGAGCGTGTTTTGAATCTTACATTTTCAATCTATCCTTGTATTACCATTTGATGATGAGTCAGGGCTAAGAGATGATCATTACAAAATATCTCCTTTATCATTGTGAATAAATTCCAGTACTTTTTTAAGAATTTTGATTTGAGTTTTGTGATTTGAAATGATGAAAACATTAACTACTAAGATTTAAAAAACTGTAAAGGCTTTATGACAAAGCCATCTTGTAAAAAGTCGAGCCCATGAAATGAATAGAAAATGCTCATAGGGGAGACGATTTTTGGAGAGTTCCCATTTACTATGGGCGCATTACTGACCTCTAAAGCATCTCAAAGAGGAAAATAGTTCTAAAATGTTTGCACATGGGTAGTATAATCAAAATTGTATCACTAAAACCAAGTTGGATGCTGATATAGTTTCTAATCCTTCAAAAGACGCACTGAGGAGAAAAGCTGAATAGGAAAAGTTTTCATCAACTCAGAAAATGTAAATGTATTTTTAGAAGCATGCTCCCCACAGTATTATGGAATAAAGAAAAATGGTGAATAATGGTTTGGGGCAAAATACTCCAAAACGATATAAAAATTTTGTTTTCCGTATAGAAGACCAATTCATTAAAATTGTTAGCGAAAAAGGGTGCCATTTTGGATATTGAAGCTTTTGATAACTTATTTTTGCACTATCGTTCTGTCACTTAGTAATATTAAACTTCAAAAGAAAATCAAAACTAAATTTCTTTCTTCAAAATATTATTGCTGTTTCAACCACATTACACATAGCTTTATAATGATGTTAAAATACATTTAAAGCTATTTATTATTGCGAAGATATTTGGTGCTATGCTTTTGTTTTCATTTTGATAACTTATTTTTTGCACCTACTGTTGCGCAAAACCTAATGCATTAGTGGTCCTCATGAAAACTCGCAAAAACTTCGTATACCTCGCAAACCTCGCAAGTTTGCATTGCGTATATCAGCTGTTTTCATTCTCCATACAAAAAGGTTTGCGAGGTGCTCGCAAATTTGTAAGCCAATTTCAGTGTGCAAACCTCGTGTATAGTGGAGTATTGCCAACATTAAAAAAATCGTATGCAGTTTATTTTGAATTTTCAACACTTTTGCGAAACAGCTGATTTACACTTTCAAAACCTTTAGAGTGTATTCATGAAACGGTGTATACAAATTTGCGCATATACGAGTATGCAAGTTTGCGAGCTTTCATGAGGACCACTATTGATTTTTAATATCTCTCTACTTTGGCGTAAGAACACATATTTTATAAATATTTATTATATTTATAAAAACTCTACTTTGTCCATAAATTATACGAATAGTAAAAAGTATGTAGTGCGTGAAGTATGCATTATGTGACGAGTGCGGAAGGTATTCATATTGTTTTTTTTTTTTTTGTTCGTTTGCTTATTAATACACTTTATGCGATAAACACGAAATATTAGCAAAGCCCCGTAATTTCGCATAAACCGTACTCAACTGTACCAGCGTACGTGAATTGCGGATGAAGTCATAGGGTTTAGAGGCCTGTTCCTTAGTCGTTAGCCTGTTCCATATTTCTCGTTACTAAGTAAAATTTCAAGAACTCGAACTCTTTAAATATTTTAAAATTGTGTGCAAAATCGTTTTTTTTTTATTTCATTCTAACTAAAAACAAATCTCAGTTACGGTTTTATTTTTACAATTTTTATGTCTGAAAGTTTATTTACATTGGATAAATGGGGCGAAAAAAATAAAAAACAAAAGTGCTGACACTCAAAGTAACTAATTTCCACATTGATACTGTCTATTGAGCACAGCTGCGTTTGCTGATGTAGTTTTGCTTTTGGGAATCTAAAACAAAAAAAAGAAAACGACAAAAGAAACAATAAAGTGTAAGAAAACATGAAAATAAATGTTTGAACTTTTAGACCCTCAAGTTTCTTCCTTTTTTTTTTTTTTGTATCCAGAAAAATTTCACACGCAAGAATTCGCAAAGGAAACACTTCATTTTGGTGGCAAATAAAATTGGAGTTTCTTGCTTTATTTCATTTAGTTTTTTTGTTTCATTTTTTTGTCAAATGTCAAAAGAAAAGTAATAAAAAGTAAAGTTCATAGACGCAACTATCAAGTTTAGATATTATTGTAGTTTGGATTTTATGCAAACGCGTAGCCAAAAATTTTATAAAAAATTCAAGTATTTAAAGATTAAAAGTTCGACAGGAAATTTAAAATAAAAATATAGTATTCACTGAAAAGCGTCTAATTTGTCAGTATAGAATTATGACGACATAGCATAATTAGAGACTTTGAGTTATAAGTTAAAATTTACCAAAAAGTTTGCTAGTTGCTCTGTAAAAATCATACACAAAATTCTCAAAAAATAGAAACATGATTTCCAATGCGATTGATATGTGCTACATAATGTTGAATACTGTTTAGGGTTCAAAGAGTACGTATGCATCTGGGTTATTACCCCTGGGGGTTTCACATGGCCTTTAATATTATAAACTCATCTTCACGCAGCAACCAAAAATAAAATAATGTGTGTGAACAAATTTCGGGGAATTCTGCATTAGGTCTAATGAAAAACAGTATTAGTGCAGCCGCTCTGGCATCGTTAACTTAAAGGCTCATTAAAGTAGGAGAGACTGGGGTATTGTAGACCGCCTTTTCATTTTGGCTAAAAACTCGCAAAAAAATAACTTTTTCTCGGGGAATTATGGACCACTTTGCAAATCGATTAAAAATGGAAAAAAGTTATAGAAAAACTTTATTTTATATTCAAAATGACAGAATATTCATTATTGAAGAGAAACAAAGTGAAATGAAGTGAAAAATGGCAACGGAAATCCGTCCGAAACGCCACAATCGGTTAAAGACGGTTGTTTCTTCTGTGGTGTCCCGGATTTATTTTTTTTTGGAACGATATCACAGATTAATTTATTGAATGTTCGAAATTATAAATATGAATGGCAAATATGTTCGCTTTTTTTAATATAACCGAAATTCTGTACAGAATAGAACCTAATTTCAACTTTATAGACTTACATTTGAAAAATTATTTTCGTCAAAAAAAAAAAACTATTAGAAATTGGCGAAAATTTAATGCTGTGCTAAAATTTTGCATGTAAAATTACTTATATGCATCAAATACACGAACTTAGCTTGGCAAATGTCAAGAACTGAGTGGTCCGTAATTCCCCGACAAAAGTGGTCTGTAATTCTCCGAACGCTTTTTTATACAATATGGCAGCATATGAGTATCACAATGCAAACTTCAATTATTTTATGAACATATGTATCTGAATTGGTTCTCGAAAAATGTGGTCAAATTAAACTAAACGCAAAAAAAAATTATCGCATTTCTATTTGTTATCGAAGCGAGGTAACAGTGCGTGTAAACATGTCGAATAATAAAGGGTAAATGAGCTTAACATGAGGCGAGCTGTTGATTGTTATTTGCAGCTGTCAACCACTAGCAGGGGAAAAAATATGACGCTAGTCCGCAATTCCCCGTGGTCCACAATACCCCAGTTTCCCACTACTCCTCCCGTTTTTTGTTCGATTATTAGCAGCAGTCTTACATACTTCGTCATCTCCTTATGAAGCATAGGGCCTTTAGTTATAACTGACTCGGTTTGCTGCTTCACAGCATATAAAGCGCATTTTTTTTAAACTGATAGAACCTTCGACTGTCATTTGACAGCTGGTAGATGACATTTGTTTTTGACATTTCAAATTCAATGACAAATCATCATGGAGAGAATAACGCTGCAACATTTACAAATTGTTGAAATTTATTTTCAAAATCAGTGTTCTATTCGCCAAACTATTAGAGTATTTCGTGAAATTTATGGTTTACATAATCGTCCATCGGAGCAGGATATCCGTCCAAATATCGATAGATTTCAGACAACATTTTCTCTACTCGACCTGCAACAAAAACAACAAGACCAGGAACTGTACTTACAGAACAAAATATAGGTTATGTACGTGCTAGTATTAATGAAGATCCAAATTTGTCTATTCGGCAACGTTCACAACAAGTTAGACTCTGTGCTTCCACCATATGGAAAATTTTGCGTAAAGATCTTGGTATACACCCATACAAGATCCAACTGGTTCAAAGACTAAAGCTACTTGACCATAATAAACGTCGTTTGGTTGCTGAGTGGGTTCTAGAACATCTTGAAGTTGAATCTCTTTTTTGTCGAAAATTTGTGCTCAGTGATGAAGCTCATTTCTGGTTGAACGGCAACGTAAACAAGCAAAATTGCCATATATGGAGCAAAAACAATTCTTAAGAAGTTCTGCAGCTTCCATTGCATCTTGAAAAATGCACCGTATGGTGTGGTTTACACGCTGGAAGTATTATCGGTCCACATTTTTTTAAAAACGATGCTGGAGCTAATAAGTATGCCGATAAACCAAAAACTAAATGCTTTGAATGGCAACACAACTCATGTTATTGATGAAATAAGACCAGAATCACTTGGAAAGTGGTCCGAAGTTGGTCTGATCGAATGCGGTTCCTCAGAGCTAATCGTGGTGCTCATATGCCGGAAATCACTTTTAAATATTAAATGTTTTATTTAAAATCGAAATTCTATCACTCTTAAAAAAACACCCTTTAGTATATCATTCTAGCTGCAATAGGCATTGTTGGACTGAAAGCCTCACTCCGATAGGATCATTACGGTCACATTTCGAACTCTCGCCAGAAACATCATATGTGTGCAATGTTAAGCGCCAACTACGCGCCCGTCGGACTACTTGCACAAAGCCACTTTTTATAGCCACCAATCGCGAGTTATATCTGATATTTACAAAGGTGACATCCTGTTACTGGGCGCTTTCAACGTCAACTTGGTGAGCAACAAATGGCGAGAATACCTCCTCGATATCCGTAGATGTAAAGGCGCCGTCTGCGCTAGCGACCACCACCTTCAGCTTGTTGTGATCCGATTAAAAGTCGCAACAGTTAACAAAAATCACGACCAACGCTCACAGAAAAGGTTTTTGGTTGCGAGCTTATCACTCCAGCAGAGCTATATGAACAGAACACTTTACCACTATGCTATCCAAGTCTCCAAACTACGTGTATGAGATCTGTGACAGCACCTCCCACAACGACCTGTTGGACATCCTTTCGAAATGCCCCGACACTGCCAAATCGCGTCTGTCGTAAGGTCTCTGAAGAATAATAAAGCACCTGGCCAGGACAACATCTCGCTGGAGCTGCTCAAAGCGGACCCTAAAACCAGTACACGTTTTATAAAAGATTTCTGGGAAACAGGAACGCTGCCTGAAGAATTGACGGAAACCTCACAGAGTGCAAAAACTGGAGAGGTATCACGCTGTTAAGCATGGCCAACAAAATAATTGCGCATATCATCAACAACAGACTGTCCTTATCACTACAACAGGAACTCAGGCAGTAACAGGTTGGTTTTAGGGCGAACCGGTCCTTCCTCGACCACATCAACAACCTCTGAAGCATCGTGGAACAATCCGTCAAGTGGAGATCACCTCTGTATCGCCGTCTTCGTTAACTTCCAAAAAGCTTTCGACACCATGAAGCTATTCGAGAGGCGCTGAACTGCAAGGGTGTACCTAGAAAACTAATTAGTCTTATCGACGCCCTATACTTTGAGGCAAACTGCCGAGTATTGTACGAACAACTACTTGGTGACAGAATAAAGGTATTGAATGGGGTTCGACAGGAGTGTGTACTCTCATCACTGCTGTTCAACATTGTCCTAGACATCACTATGAAATCTGCCATGAGAACGGCTTGAGAAATCACCTGGGGTCTTCAAGGGTGCTTAGAAGATCTAGACTACGCTGACGACATATGCCTGCTATCTCACAATTATACAGATATGGCATGCAAACAAATGAAATGACAAAATAAGATTACGGTGAGTTCGGCATACAATTGTCTCTGATTAAAGATGACGCATAATTATCAATGGAAACTCAAGTCTCTAAACTTAAAAAAACATAAAATTAGCATAAAAACTTTAGTTTGTATTGTTACATGATGAATTACCAACAAATGAAAAGCAAATGCAAAACGCTTTGATTGTTATTGAAACTAAAGGTTGAAATAATCCATTGGCATCATCGCCTTTGAAGGGCCAAACAAATTTCTAGGCAATTATAAAATTAGTTTTTGTTTTTTGCAGCAAATAAAAAGTAAGAAAATATAATAAGAACATTAAGTAGCTACCTACATAAATACAAACAAAAGTTTATAAAACAATGCAAAATTCACTTGAGACTTTCTAACTGAGCTCACAAGTAAAAGAGCGTAAAGCATGAAAGGTTCTTAATAAAATTTCATAAGATTTATTTGCAAAAGGACTCAACAACAACTTAAACTTTAACACTGCAAAATACATACAAATGTATGTATGTACATGGAAATAAATTCATACTTACATATATTCTTTATAAATTTCTCTCATTTATTTTTCATTCATGGCCAAAGTACTTCAAAAGCAAATTCAATAAAATTAAGAAAATGAAAAAGAAAGCTGGAGAGAAAAAATAAAATCAAATATAAATACCGCTCACCAAAGTATTTATGTATGTATATATGTAGGTATGTGTTCTAGTCAGAAAGAAAAATCCCAAGGGGGAAACAAGCATTACAGAAGACCTTCTATGCCAGTAGAAAGCACTTCATTTCCTTGAGATAGTTACTTGTTTTTTGCAAACTTTTTATATTCATTGCACAACTCATTATTTTTAGTTGCAACGCGTTGATTGAAAGAAAGAAATTTCAATAATAGAATTCGACCGAACATTCGGCATCGGCATCGGGCAGGTTCAGCTATAAATTTGGTGTTCGGCTTCGGTTCGGCTTCGACCAAAAATTGGCCGAACAGTAGCCGAACACAAAAATATTGGCATTCTATTTCTGGTTAAAAATAATTGCAACCAAGTATCTTTCCGCTGCTCCATCTAGTGTTGCAAGTGAGAAACTTTTTAGTGTTGTAGGCCAACATTACGAAGATAGGAGATGCCAATTTCTTGGTACAAATGCTAACAAATGTTAATTTTTTAACTTAATATACAGTTATTTAACTTTGATTATAGTTATTAATGATAAAAAATTTTTTTCGAATTCTCGTATTTTGTAATATATTAATAATATGTATTTTGTGTTCAATGAATTATAAAAATTATTGTTATTTTTTAAGTCAAAAATTAAAAAAATATTTTAATTTATATAATATACAAAATCATTTTTACTTCAAATTAGACCAAATTTATCATTTAAAAAGTAAAAAAGTATTGATTTCAAATGTTCAGTTCGGAATTCGGCTTCGGCCAAAAAATTGATGTTCTGTCGAACTCTAGTCTCTTATATTTAAATACCGTTGCAGGCACATGAGCACCGGAGTTACTCTGGCATGCCAACCCAGTTTTGAGTAACTTTGTTTTTTGAAGCAAGTATGTACTTATTTCTTATTTCATCAATCAACCGAGTTATGTCGTCTTCCAATGCAAAAATTGTTGGTGGCTTATATATGGAACATGCTCTGTCCACAATTGGTTAAGGTATTTTAGGGCATGTTTGGGCTCAAATGAAAGCTTATTATCTCTAGTTTGGAATGCAATGATTTTGCAAGATGGCGGCTGCAAGTCTACAACCTCACCTTAAAATAATAGTTTTATCAAGCGTACGCTTACCCAAGTCATCATAAAAAAACAGATAAAGCCTTTTTCGTACATTTTTGTTCGCTGAATATGAATCTAATAGTATTTTTCACGGGAAATGTTACGTGTTGTCACTAACCTCAAAAAAGGTCCAAAAAGGCTGTTTTTCGGGTCTTACGCTTACCCAAGTCATCATAAAACGACGGGAAAAGCCTATTTTCGTGTAATTTCAGTTGGTTAACATGAATCTAATATTATTTCCTACAGGAAATGTTATGTGTCGTCCCTAACCTCAAAAAATGAAAAATCACAAAAAACTTTTTTTCGTGTCTCACGTGTACCAAGTCATCAGAAAACTTCCCACATTACTTATTACCACCAGGCCGATATTAATAGTGATATCGATGCTAAGAATGATATGAATATATATTTTAAAAATTCGTTTAAAGTACTGTCCAAATCAATTGTTATCTTAATTTAATTTTTTTCGGGTTTTTGTTTCGACCAAAAATTACCCAAAAAATATAGATGCATCAAATTGTTTCATAAAATTTTTTTCTCGAAGGAAATTAAAATTTCCTTCAAACTGTTTTCTCAAAATAGATCATTTAAGTCACAAAAGTCATAATCAAGATTTTGATCTGAATTTGGTCTGATTTTGATCTAGATTTTAGATCAGAGTTTTCTAGAATTGAATTGATTTGAATTTCGATCTGAAAAAAATATTTGAGTTTTAGTTTGAAATTTGGTGGAAATTTCCGTCAAAATTTCTATCCGATTTTAGTTTGAATTTTGCTCTCAGTTTTGTTCCAATTATCTTTTAGTTTTTGACCTGTATTTGATAAAATTTTTGCACTAGTTTTTGGTCTAGGTCTGGATTTTGTTCGATAGTGAATCTGATATTTATCTTTTAATTTAGTAAAATCAGCTCCCCCTCCCCAAACCCAAACCCTAGAACCGCCACTGACAGTAGTATATTTTTTTTGGGCTCAATGTAACTTATCAACGTAATATTTCATTAGCCACTCCACAGACCCAACAGGTTCTGTACAAATAAAAGCTGCGTTTTATTCACCACTTGCTTCTAGTTATGTATAACTAGCAGCGATAATTGAATGGGAGAGCAGCAACAAAGAGGCAGAGATAACACGTTATAATTATACGTTATGTTATGTATACTCAACAAGTAGTTTAGCTTCATCCAGTTTTATTTTGAACTGCCAATAATGAAAGAAGAAGCGGGACAGTTTGCAAAAAAATAAAAAAAGGAAAAGATTCGAAATGGCTGCCGGTGAAAATAAGTTAAAATCATCGTTAAATGTTATTATAAAGAGTAAAAACTAAAAACAATGCCCACGCTTAACCACAATGGCTGAGATCCATTAAAAGTTTTACCTCTAGCTGCTGAGCAGTTTCATTGTGAATATAACGAAGAATAGACTTAACAACTTGGTCGTTTTATTCGCACATGTTAAACTAGCTGGCGAATAAAACACAGCTAAAAAATAAAACTACAACGATACAAATTTGTATGATTGTGAATCTGACCGTAAAGGCTGAAAATTATAGGTCATTTTCGGTAAAATACTATCTTGACCGGTAATTTTTGGTCTTTTTACGCTTCGCACAGAATTGGGGTTTTGGGGGACCAATTCAGCACTTTATCTTTACTAATGCAGCTAAATGTGCAATAATATTACGGGTCTCAACGAATTTCAAGACATCCTAAAAACTCATTAGGGGCACGCTCAAAATTTTTCCCATTGGGATAAAACACACTTAGCAATTATGTGAAGAGTGAAGAATGAAGAACGAAGCGATGAAAGGCAATAGAAAATTTCATAATGTTGATAGAAAGAAGAAGTAATGCGGAAAAAAGGAGAAAAAGAGAAAAAATGAAGTCATTATTGAAACAAATCTTGGCAACGATGCGGAAATTTATTTAATAGATAGACGCGTATGTCTTACAACTTAAATACATTCAGCTACTGCCAATGATGATGCTGCCGCCAATGATGTTGCTGTTGCTAAAAGACTTGTGGCAACAGTTGCTAAAGAGTGTTCTATGGAATTTTAATACTGTCCGTGATATTGGACACTAACCATAGACTCATCACAATTCATGGCGTCATCGTTGTTGCTGCTGCTCCTTACTACCGCTGCTGTTTGTTCCCCCTTATCATGTTGTATGTACATTTAAGTTGAGTTTGAACGAGTGTTGTTGATAATGTAATGAGCGCGAAACGATAATCGCCATTTGGCCAATAAAAATAAATTAAATACTAGCTATAGACTATGTACAAAACTGCTAAACGTATTGATTAATCTTCTGATAATTGTACAGAATTGGCTAATGATAAAGAAGAGGATGAAGAAGACGCAAACTTTTCAATTGTGTGATAATTACCAAAGAGAGAGAAAGAAAAGGATAACCTTATTTTGAAGAGAGTTTGAATGTCCGTGTATATATTCACAGTATTGCAAAGAGTGAATTTAATTTAATTAAAACGAATGAAAAGAATGAAAAAAATAAATAATTATTTCATTAAAGTTACACTTAATATGCACAAGTACAAATATCAGTTACTCTTGCTACCGCTACCGACTTCTGCATGTATTTTGTAGGTGCCGCCTGAACTTTGTAATCTTTGTGTTTGTTGTTAGTGCAATAAATCGATTTCTTTCTTCTCCCATCTCTCTCTCTCTTTCTCTCCATCGCATGTACATACACCGGTAAAGTATTACAATTTGCTCTTTGGCGCGCGCGTTTTTTCTTTCGTTGAAAGCAATTAATATTCAAGTCGATACACAAGCGTTTTCACTACAACTTTGCAGCTAATTGATTTTCTATGTAATTTCAAAAGTGGTGCCATACGTGAATTATTAAAGAATATATAAGAAGAAGGTTACGATTCAAAAATTGGTACAACATTCATGAATTGCCAATTGTACCAATTTTGTAGATGTATGTACATGAAAAATATGTAGTGATTTTCAAGAAAATGCTTCAACTCGATTTTAACGATTGATATTTTGTGAGTAGGATATTATAAAGTTCCTATTACTGTGTGTTTACACCAAGTAAACACACGAAGGATTCATAATGAAGAAAGCTTAGCCAAGAAATATCCATTCGAAATGCCGTTTACATTGGTCAAGAAAACAATTTGGACAATCGACCAATATTTTTGAACTTTCGATCATCCCCGAACGATTGCAACCGTTAACAGCGGCTGAACATCGCCTGCGAAAATTTCTGACCAGCAAGCAAGTGCTTATTTGTTGTTTCGTCTGCGCCGTCTTAACGAAAGAAAGAATCTGATATGGTGCAATCTGTTACTATTCGTGTACACAATAACACAGTGCAACAAATTTTTAACTTTTGTCTTATGCGCAAGATTTTCCAACGGTTTAATGGTAATTTAGGTTCGCTGCGTACTTAGTTTCTCAAGATAGAGTACAAGAGCAATTCCATCAATTCAATTTCAACAATTTTACCAAATTTTCGTAAAAAGACAGTGCACAGTGATTTGATCTCATACAACGATGGGACAAAATTAGAACGAGCGCTCTGGTTTCGATCACTAAACTCAATTAAACTTAAAGTTACAATTCTCGTCATATTTGACAAGCTATAAGGAAGAATGGGCGGTTTGATCTTCAAGAAATCTATTTTATTTAGTGAACTTTTCAGAAACTTAAGCAATTTTTATTAAAATCCTTTAATGTTGGAATAAAATTGAGATTAATGAATGTAACTTATAACTTTTTACAATTTTATTCATTTTTCAGCATGATTGCATACTTTTAGGGTTAAAAAAAAATTACTTACAATTTTTGTTGAAAAAGACGTGTTCGGACCTATTTTAAAATTATATTATTTCCCGAACATATTTTCACATATTTTCTAGATTTCCTCTACCGAAATTCGTCAATCTTCAGTTTTCGTATTTTCAAAAATACTTAACTTTAGAAACAATGCAGAATTTTTAGCTTTTCAAATCTTGATTAAAAAACAGCATTAAAATTTTCCATGATAAATTACTGGAACTTTTGGCAGGATATTATTAAAAACTTTTTTTTAGAGTAAAACTCAACGGACTAAAAAACTTAAATCGAGAAACTTATCGGCTTTGAGCTGCTCTTGCACCCAGACTAATTATTTTTTCTCCAAGATTTTTTGGGGTTTCTTATTGTAGTTAACATATTATCTTTAAAATGATGCAAAATTTGTTTGGTTTTGACATTATGAATTTTTTGAGTTTTGTCCATGGGACGAATCACTATGCAGAGTACTTTTTCAGATTCAAGTTTGAAGGGATTAAACATTTACTGAAGCTAATCTTATTGTTAGCGGGTTTATCAAGCAAGTCTAAAATCGACAGCGATGAAAAAAATTTGAGGCTGCTGACTCGGGGAACTTCTAGTTCTTTTAAGAGAGTGTCCTGAATTAAAAGGTTGAAAATAAGCATTTTTTCGAGATTATTTTTAGAAGGGAAAGAAAGAAATGAGCACATTGAACATCAAGCAATAAAATGTATAGTATATATTTCAAATATATAAAAAAAAAATTTACAGTAAAATAATAAATTGCCGCTGCAGTCTTAAATAGGCGGGAAAGTAAATCTTGATTGAAACAAAAAAACTAAAAAAAATTTTGTGTTTTTATGTATATTCTTCTGGGTGAACTGGGAGAAGCAGAAAAAGTCGTGAATTCATTATTTTTTCGGATTTAAAAAAAAAAAATTGTTAAAAAAAAGCACTTTAAGGTGCTATATAAATTATTTTAATAGATTTTTCGCCCAAATTTTTTGGTTCAATTAAAATAAAATTTAATATTGAAGAAAAAAATTTTGGCTCTATTCAATAGGTTGTTTAGTTATTTAGTTATCACGCCCGACAATTTAGAAAATTCGTCAAAATAAAAACTGGAGAAAACACACTTCAAAGTTTTCAATTGCAAAACTAACCGTTGATGTTTCGTATTTCTGAAAATATTAAGAATTGGTCTCTGTAACATTGTAAATATATTCTTGAATAGTATATCTATCGATTTATGTAATAAAAAACACGAATTCTAATTCAATACAACCCCTTAAGATAAAATACCGCTTTACCAACCTGTATATGTATGTATACTGAAAGATACTGCGGATATTATGAATGGAACGGCACAGTAATTTTTGCTGAATATAAGAGAACGACTCATGAAAAATTAACCAGCCTTACCTACGATATTTCGGTCACATAGCCAGAGTTGAGAATTAATAGAAAAATCTAGTATATAAAAAAGATAAAAATAAAAGAACGTGGCGGGAACGATAGGTAGATCGCCAAATAAATAGGCAGACAAATTAATATAAATAGAAAAAGTGAGTATAACCCTTGTGTCCGAAAAGTCTATATTGCACAGTAAGCCAGCTAGGATGCCCAGCCACTAGAATCCAAAACAGAATAATACAAAAATCATGCAATCTGCTCTGCTCTGCGCTGCCAACAAACCTTTTGTAAGTGAGTGAAATCGAGTTTTTGAAGACTTTCCTGAAACCTAATTCGTGTACAGTCAGAGCTTTTTACCAGAAAACTTTATGTCTAAGAATAAAATCGGTAACCAATAGATGTTGATTGCTTGACCGACAGGCCCCTATTATTCTCAGAATTTCTGCCTGAAAACTACTAATTAATTCTAACTCATGAAAGTGAATGATTTTGGAAAACGAAGGATGGGTTTTTGAAATTTGTGGTTTTGAATTTTCCCTTTGACTTTAATATCATTTCTATGTAAGACTTTAATAATTCCAGTTTAGTTATTAAGTTTATTCATTTAAAGAACTCATTTAATCCGTTATCGTTTTTCAGATTCCTCTTTAATCTGAAGAAATATGTAGAAAACATTCACATTTAATAATAGCCTAAACAAAAAATTATATCATTCTTCAAATCACATTCACATGGAACATAGAGAATCACTTCCTTTCGTTTATGTACATACTGATGAGATTTTCACAGTGATTTCTCTTGTATAAACAAACAACAAAAACGCATTTACTTACACGTTCATACCTAGATATACCACAAAATTCGGAAGGAAGTCGATGTGGGCACGCACGGTTCATTTAATATGCGAGTGTTGACTTCGCAAAACCATTGTCGGTCATATCGAATTTCCTGGCTAACATATACACGAAAGGGTCACAATGCCTGCTAATGGTGTCTGCTTGTATGTATGCACGTGTGTATGTGTATATGTATGTGTGTCAGCATATAAATATTTCCGTGCAAAAATGAAAAGGGTTTCTAATCTAATAAGCACAACAATAATGTAAATTACTAACCAACACAAATACATATGTGTATGTGTGTACGTGTACCCTCTCAGAAAAATTAATTTAAAATTATTGAGTAAACTTTTGCATACAATGAAGGTACACAGCCATAAAGAGGTGGGAGCGGTGTGAGATTACACTTTGTTAAATTTTCAAAATATTAATTCATAAATTTAAAAATTAAACCTGAGAAAAAAGGAAGTTGGTACATAAATGTACATTTCTAAAATTGCAAGGATTCTATATGTTTAAATTTGTAGGGGTAGACAATATAGTGTAGCTATCCATACTTACATAATAAAAATCTAAAATCTGGATATTTTATTCATTTTGACAAAAATTTTTAATGTCAACACTATCTTTACATTATAAATCCAAATAATTCAACCATAACTTTGGAAATCTGGGAAAACTTATTTTGCCTTCTTTTAATTTTTTGGTCATCCTTCTTTTCTTTTTCTTATAATGAAATAAAACTTTGAGCATAAATAAGTCACTGCTTTGCAAATGATTTTATTATTTAACTATATGCCCTTGTCATACATACGAAGGAATGTACGAAATGCTTCCAGCGAAATCTCTTCTTCTTTACTTGATAACAGGAACGCAACCAGTTTTAATCCAAAGGGTAGTTTCAGTGTGAAAATTTCAATGCTTGATTATATTATTGCGATTGCATATACACATATATTTTTATTTAATATCATTACCTTTTTGAATGATTACGACAAAATCTAAGATTAATTTTGTTATGATAGATGTCGCTGTTTTCGTCAAAAGAATTCAACCAATTTGGCAATGAAAAACTCTATCGTCTTGTTTTAACTATTGCAGATAATCAAGTTAATAAAGTTTAAGGTTAAGCTAAATAAATTTAAAGTAAGATTTGAGTTTTTTGAATTTAGTTTCGGAAAATTGTGTTGTGTTTTTCAGTGATAATAATAGATGGGTAAATCCCAGAAAAGTGAAACCAAAAGTAAAAATAGAAATATCAAAATAAAAGGTTAAAAATACGTTAACATGAAAGACAATAAACTATATTTGATGAATAAATTCGATTTAAAAAAATAAAATCAAGGAAACCCCATAATTTTATTTGCTTTTGTAAACAAAGTTTGGAATCATACAATAGTTTGAAAATGCTGCCAATTTCAAAGTGGGAAATCAATTAAATTTGTGTCGCTACTCGCAAGCGCAGTTTACTAGTAAAAAAAAGCGAGAAAAATATTCAAAGGGTGCATAAATTTTAGTGTGTTAAATATTTGGTTTTGGTGCAAAAAATAAATTTAAACATTTTTTTAAGTGTGAAACGTAAGTAACGCGAAATATACAAAAAGTTGTTTAACTCCAAAAGTAGTTAATCAAATCTTAGATTTTCTTTTAAAGATTGAAGTTATATTGATCTACTCTATTTTGGATTCAAAAATTCTAGTATTTGCAGAAAAAAATTATAATTTAAAAATGAAACTTGAGTAACATAATTTTTTTTTTTAATTTTTTTGTATCTGGTAGCAGAAATAGAACTGGAGCAACAAAAATTGTCCACAAATGACTAAAAACTTACTTCAAAGCATCGTGTGAGGCGTTATAGAGAAAAAATAAAGTTAAATATAGAATGCGATAAGCTAGTTCTTTTGTTAAACAAACGAATTTCACTTTCACTTTTTTAAATGTTAGATTATTTCAAGGTTGTGTGCTCCATAAAAAAAAATCACAATGTAGTACAGTGTATTAGATCACGGATTCGAGCTCAGTGACCCCTTTCATCTAGCTCATTCCTAAAAATTTTCATTTGTAGACCAGTGATACACAACTTGAAACGTAAGTAACGCTGCAATGAAACGTAAGTAACGCTAGGCAAATCAAATATGTATTAAAAAAATATACTAATTAAAGCAAAACAGTCAATTTTTTTATGAGCTTCTACTGTCGATAAATAAATATATTTGGAAAAAATTTTCTTCTTTAGTTTTCATTGACCAATTCGAAAAATTTCACATATCTAAATCGAGTACTCAAAATAGATGTTTTGTGCGGAAATGTAAGTAACGGCACTAATATGAGTTAATTGAAAATATGTTTATGCTGATTCATGTACAAGAGCATAAGACACATACGACTGTGTTACCCGATTTTTAAAATAGTTGATAATTATTGGTGAAAAAAATCGTTTTATACCGAATGGTGAAACGTAAGTAACGCTGGATTTACTCAGATGATTTCCAGTTTTAAATTTAACAAATTAATTATTTGGCAAGGGTTAGCATCATAAAAATTTTAACAATATTTTATGGATGTAGCGCTTATTTATATCAATAGATACTTGCTTTTCAACCCTAGCCAAGTTTTGGAAATACGAAAATTACAACAAAAACACAACCTCCGATAAATCAAATTGTTGCACTTATCAGTCATATCGATTGCATGCTTAATTCCATTACCACTTGTGCTACAATTTCAACACTCTTCTCAGTTAATATTTTCAACATCCCGCCCTAAAATATAAACCTTTCATACTATGGCTTCCTACATATGCAGTTTCAAGCATTTCGTTTCGTAAAATCTGCTACGCCCACTTGCCCAAAAACAATCGTATTCTTCCCAATATAGGAAGATACTAACATTTATTTTTCACACAAATTCTCATTATCTTACCATGGTTCCGTAGTTACGTCGTTTTAACATTTCGTTTATATGGTATTCGCTACGTCCGCTAATCCAAGCTTAGACATATTTTTTGCACAAAAAATCGTTGGCAAATAACACAGTGTGACAAATATAAACTTTTTCCCTCGGTATTAAATTAATGATGACTTATTAGAAAGCTTGAATCATAAATAAAAAACTAATGGTCTGTGTTTTGAGATATCCAGAACTAAAGGTTATTGGTTTATGTCGCGGTGGCGGGAAGCGAATTGTTGCAATTTGCTATCTTAATTTCAATCTTAACACAGTCTCATATCTCCTCCAGAGAGCGTTGAACCTAGTGGCAAGGTGGTGTAGGGACTCAGGGTTAAACGTTAATCCCAAGAAAACCAACATAGTGGTATTTACCAAAAGAAGAAACAGGGATCATTTAAAAGAACCAACACTTTTTGGTGAAACCATTAACTTCTCAAAAGAAGTAAAATATCTGGGTGTGATTCTCGATGAAAAACTAACATGGAACTCACATCTAGATAGGGCCCTAGATAAAGCCAGGAAAGCCATTTGGACCAGCAAAAGTCTAGTAGGCAAGAACTGGGGACTCAGTCCTAAGCTCTCAATCTGGCTATATACAGCCATAGCCAGACCAATAATCACCTATGCTGCACCAATATGGTGGAGTAAGGCAAAACAAAAAACAGCGCGGGCCAAGCTCAACAAACTTCAAAGACTAGCTAGCGTCTGTATCACAGGAGCAATGCGAACAACGCCCTCCGCGGCATTGAATACATTGCTAAACCTACCACCGCTACACTTATTCTTAAAGAAAGAAGCTCTACAGTTCACATGTAAGCTCATCTCGGAATCAGAAGGAACGGCGGGTAAAACAATTCATCCGGATCTAATCCAAGAAATTAACCTGGTTGAAAGCTTTAGTTTTCTTTCTACCGATAAATGTCTTCCGCGTTACAACTTCTGCCACAACTTTAATGTCACATTCCCTGATAAGAATAACTGGGCACAGGTCAGGCCAAAGTTTACAGGGGACTTTCATGTATGGTATACAGATGGCTCCAAGACAAACGAAGGAGTTGGGGCAGGAGTGTACGGAGTTAGACCAAAAAAATATATTTATGCTGGTATGGGCACAGGTAACTCAGTTTTCCAAGCCGAGGTGCATGCCATCGAACTTTGTCTAAGGGAGTATGAAAACAGATCTGTGCACAGCAAGAACATTTACATACACTCTGACAGCAAAGCGGCTCTTATTGCACTAACTGCATATAAAATTACCTCCAAACTAGTTTGGGACTGCCTACAGCTCCTAATCTGTCTTCTCACAACAGAGTACAACTCATTTGGGTGCCAGGGCATAGAGAACATATAGGCAATGAAATGGCGGACGAACTTGCAAGGAAAGGATCATCCAGTGAATTCACTGGACTACGACCATTCTGCGGCCTATTATGGAATTCCGTTAAAATTAGTTTAAAAAATTGGCTGGACAGTAACTCGCTACAATACTCGAGGGAAACCCCCGGTAACAGACAAGCTAAATCATTCATGCCAAAGATCTGTCAACGCAGAACTAAACAACTGCTTAATTAGGCAGGAACCAAATCCGAATTGCCACAGGATTCTATACATGGCACTGTAGGGTCAAAAAACACCTATCGAACTTGGGTCTAGCACAAGACGATACGTGCCGAATATGTAACGAGGAGGAAGAAACAGCAGAACATATTTTATGCCACTGTGAAGGTCTAATGAGAACCCGAAACACTATGCATAAAAAATCTAATTAGTATAAACATTGGCTGATTGGGAGACTTCAGAATTAAAAAGCCGTTTTTTTTGGTGCCAAATTTCAAAATTTGACCCTACCAAAAACATGTTTATTTTATTAATTTTTAGTCGGACAGAGATTCATTCATTGGGAATAAGAATCATAAAAATGTGTGCCAAAAATTAGGTTGATCAGTCAAATGGTTTTTGAGTAATCGTGTAATCGGATTTTCAACACATTGAAAAAAAAGTTTCGACATAATCAAGTTCATTAACGGCCTCGTATTTTGCTGGTTTCAAACTATGCAAAAAATAAAACATGCATTTTTTCAATCCCCTACACAAGAGTCCCCGCTTAAGATACCAATACCGAATTAATCTTCAATTTATTTCAATTTTCCACTTAAATCAATAAAATGTAATTCCGGATATCTCAAAACACAGATTTTTCTATGAAAATCGCAGAAATTATATTTCCATTTATGATTCAAGCAACAAGCCATAATTTATACAATACCGAAAAACCTGGTCGCACTGTGTAATTCTTCTATAGCAAGTCTATGTGCCATACCACAAATGGTATGTCAGGAAAGTGCAAAACCCCCCATTTTCTATTGCACCCACTTTCCTGTGGCATGGCGTTGCCAGCTAGCGTCATTACTTTAAATGATTCCGGAGGTATACCCAAAACTCCTCCGAAGATCAACAGATATGTAAACGCGATTTGGTTAAGATCGAAAAGAAATATAGAAATATATAAAGAACACTCAAACTTGGTGCATTAAATTTTATACAGTATTAATTAATTAATTCATTAAATTTTGACATTATTTTTGTTATATATAGGGCGTGGCATTCATTCTCCACTTGGTTCTCAGTCATTGCAAAATTTTATGCAGCGAAACAACAGAGCTAGCTAGAACTAGCTCTAATAATATATTTATTGACACTAACCTCTGTTAAAAGATAAACTGGTTCTCAGTAAGCGGAAATATGTAAATGGAGGTAGCCGTAGCGTAATGTGATGGTTTACTACGCAGGATCCAAGTTCGATGCTCGGCACGATCGAATATAGAATAAACTAATTTTTCCGTACAACCATTGGCAAACCTCTAAGAGGAAAAATTGTATAATAAAAGCTTTTTACTTTGCCATTCGGATTCGGCATAAAACTGTAGGTTCGTTAAGAATATAAAAAAATGATGAGAACAGCTCGGTTTAGGACCTCTATGGGCTGTTGTGCCGTAATGAAAGAAGAGAACATACAAAATTTAGTATTCATCCAAAACTCTTCCGTAATACAAGGTGCAATATCTGGACCTTCGGTATATCCATATTGAATAACTCTGTCATTTTTCAACTGATTTTGACAAATGAGCTCGATTCTGAAACGTCATTCAATACCATTTTAATTATGAATCAATACACACCGAAAGAACGCACAGTGCTTTGTAGCCATACAAAAGATGGACAAAAAGAGAAGGAGTTATTTGGTTTTAATGAAAATTTGCATATATAGTAATTTTGAGTCACTGACCTCAAAAATGAAATCAGTTTTTTTCTAGACCCTAAAATTTTTTCAGAAATCCATATTTTGTCCGATTTGAAAAAAATGTTTTCAAAATTATTAAAAAAAAAATTGTGATAAGAGATATTTTTTTTCAAATTCCTAACAAATTGGACGTAAGAGCTTGAAAATTAATTTCGTATTTTTTTTGGCCAATATTTTGAGCCATATTCGAGATATTTTATAATTTTTTAAAATTTTTTAAAAATTGCATACTTACTCCTTGTTTCTGGAAATTGCTTTTAACTAAATTATTACAACAAAAAGTATTGAAATTTAATATGTTTGATTTAGTTTTAACCACTACCATCTGAAGAATCTTCTGTTGCAGAATTATTAAACCATTCAAAAAGATTTACATTTTGTTCTGATTTCCCGCTGCTAATTTTGTATAGCTCGAAGTAATTATTTCTAACAATTTTATTTTTTGATTTAATAGACCGCCTTAAAGATATTCGAAAATCGGAAAGCAAAAGATATTTTCCTAATATGGGCTATACGAAATTTTCGAATATTCTTGTGGCTCGCTTCCCAAGATTCCTCGGAAAAACAACCTTAAAAATCAAAGACTCTATTAAACATATATGCAAGTGTTTTGCTAAATAAATGTTTTTCACTTATCAGGAAATCAAAAAATTTTATAACCACATCCATGAACTTTACTAGCTCTTCATTAATATTATTTCCAACTTTTTACATTGAAAACAATCATTCAATTGTGAAAACAGTGGTTGGTTATCGTAAAAAGTATGGAAGAAATTCGGCGCCTTCAGACAACACAATTCGTAGTTTGGCGAAGAATCTGTTTGAGTAAATATCTGTTGCGTAGAAGCGGTAAAAGAGAGTGTTGCCGATAATCCAAATGTGTCGTATCGCCGCCGATCTCAGGAGTTAGACGTGAGTGGAATGATTCTAAGTTGGATTATGAAGCAAGATCTTCACCTCCCCCATACCAAATTCAACTTACTCAAAGACTGTTGCCAGCGGACAAGCCACGTAGTATGCAATATGGAAATACCTCCGCAAGAATGATCAATACCGGGCCTGATTTTTGGGACAAAATTTTGATGGCAGACGAAGCTAATTTTACACTCTCTGACGAAGTCAATAATCAAAACTGTCGAATTTCATGAAACACCACGGGACGATGAGAAATTCACTGTTTGCTCAAAAGTCATCATTTTTTCAAAGCTGGAGAGACCGTCGACGGCGCACGCTATCGTTGAATGTTGGCGCACTTTGTGTGTCCGCACTTAGTATTCAGCTCCCTTCGTCCAAAATAAAAAAACTTTAACCCACTGTAAAAAACAGACGTGCTGCACTATTAGTTTGTTTTATAAAAATGGTCTATACAATATACCCTTTCAGGATAATAGAGCGGCTATTCGGTTGCTGTTGGACTGTGTAATTATTAGTAATAACATTGCTTTGAGTAAATACAACAACCACCTGACTTCTTCAGCACAAGCAGTAGTAGAAACTCATAAATTTAATGATTTGTTTTCCTAATGAAAAATTTTCATAAAACTTAACAGACAAAATAAATTAAAAGTCAGATATTTCGTTAGTAAGTAAACAAAATCAATAAACTGACTGGAATATTTTAAGTCCGTAAATAAAGTATCAATAAACACACTTAAAGTCTATAAAAATTCGTCCTCCATTTCACATACCCACCTTACCGAATGAGATTATTCTACGTCAAAAATTCATCCCTAAATCAAATTTTAAAAAAAAGAAAATCTACGAATATACACGAACCTGACGTGACCCGTCCAGATTCTTGATCAGCAGCCAAAAACATTACAGACAAGCCACGCCTCATCCCAGAAAAACATGGCGCTCAGACCAACTTTTTTTCACAGCAGAGTTGTAATTATATAGTATCAAATGCAAGATTGCAACAGTATTAAGCTCTTTACGATTTTCGGAGAAAAATATCAGAGTATCTGACCTATGTGATGCATATCTAGAAGACGATGAAACTACGTAGAATGTCCGGCGTTCCCTCTATCGATGTGGAGCAATCTAGGAAGAAAAGGACTTAAACCCTAAAATTTACCCCTCTTAATAAATACTCCCTAGATTTTTATATATGTAGTTATAAAATAAAAACAAAAAATTATTTATTTTACAGCGTTTATACTTCATCCACTGTTTTTAAGTAGATATCCGTACACCCGCGCATATACATACTATCTAAATTTTTTCGGTGTTTTCCGTTGTCGCTTCTTCGGTGGCCATTTGTAATGGGTATGCTGTGTGTGTGTATGTAAGCACTTTTACAGAGTTAACTTTTGCAAACGTTTTAACTGCATTTTTCGCATCGCATCCTTTCAGCGTCGTTGATTTTCAGACACCATATAAAATTAAGCGCCGCGTTCAAACTAAAAAAACAACGTTGCTATATAGCAAAATCTCTCTTGCTGTTTCTCTAAAAACTTTCTCCTTTTGCGTTGATAATTTTAACACCCAAAAGTTTTTGGGTTGAATATTTACGAGAAAGTTTTCAAGTTTTCATTTGTGGACGAAATTTTCTACCTACACTTTCTTTTAGTCACATTTAAAGGGATTTACTTGTGCTTTTTTTTTAAAGATATCTTAATAAAAGCTGTAATTAAATAAACAATATAAAAAAGTTTTACAAACTAAAAAAATTTTAAATTCAATATTTATATATATAGGTGGGTACTATAGGTAAAACAAAACTCTTCACTTAATTTCTTCTCAAAGGTCAGTGATACTCACACATCATTGATGTTAAACTAGGAAACATACCAATTAATCTTCTGTGCACGTAACGGTAAAAAGCGCCATCTATCGACTCAGAATTTCTAACAAAGTTAATGTGAATTTCATTTGACGACGCCATTTGTTAGTCTTCAACGGAGGTTACAGTCGTCCAACCATCTGTAAAATTGATTTGAGAGGTTGATTACACAGTGCAACAGAGATTGTATGCGCAAGAAAACTGTCGCTGATCACGACTACGTACTCAATTTTTCTCTATCTCCTCTAGTTCTCTCACAATATGAACCTGAAGTCGGAAAATTGGATTTTCAGGGGCTATTAAGAAATTTATTTATCTTAACAAATAGGAATTTGATGTCTGAAGCAAAGACTTGGTGTTAGAAATGCCATATGCAAATAAACTACGTCCGTCAATACCATGCCAAGTATTAGTAATCCAAAATTTACATTAGATACATATCGCTATCTCTATTCTTCAACCACGTATTTTCACTTTGGCCGAAATTGAGTTTTAAGCTTACATTGTATAAAATCACCTAAGAATTATTCTGATAAAAATAAGTTCTCAGCGAGTTCATATGAAAAAAAAACTTTTAGAGCCAGTTTTTAAGCCGCAGTAAAAAATTAAAAGATGTAATTTTTAAATAAAGAATTTAAGTTTTGTTTCTGTTTCATTTACCGAATCTGAACTAGACAATTTCTGGTCACAAATTTTATAATCAAACATAAATGCCATTTACCATTTTCTTAAGTATTATTGGGATTGGGTGTAGATTGCACTCTAACTAGTTTGTATTGCATTGTTAGAGTCCGATAAAGAAAGGAATACTTAAAAAGTCCTCTACATAATTTTCCAAAACTTCAATTAACTTAACATAACTTCTAGTTTAAAATTAGAAAAAAATAAAATATACTTTTCGCTGATTTTTTTTTTTTTAACTATGATATTTTATTACAAAATAGTTTAGAGACATTATAACTATATTTTTGAAGAAAAAAATAGTTTTGACCACTTTTAATCCAAGATGGCGGCGGTAGAGGGCATCTTCGAAAAAGTCCATTTTTGTTAGTAGGATGGATTCCAAGCTTCTTAATAAAGATAAAGACATAAACTAAAAAAATTTAGTATACTAGACATTTCTCTATACACCGAATCACAAACAAATTAAATTTTTCCTCCCATTTTTTTTATCTTTTTTCTCCAAAAAAAAACGAAAAAAAAAAACATATTCCAATTTTTGAAATTCCTCCAGTTCAAAAAATATCTTTTGAAGAAAAACGCGTTTAAAGTTTTTTTAATAAACTTTTGCGTTTAAAAATTAATAAAATTACTTTTTTCAAACTACTTTTAGTCAGCTATCTTTGGTACATACTGAAGCTGTCAACTTTTTTCGGTGCTCTTCTGATTGGGCTTTTTTCTTGCTGTACGTGCTTCTTCTGTTGGCTTGAGCTATGTGAGTTTCGTCGATTTTTAGCGTCCGAAAACGTCTGTTTTGGCGATTTTGATAGAGAAAAGTATGCTGACTACGATTTGGATGTCAGTTTTTAAAAATTCAAAATGGCGGATCCAATGTGGCAAACGTTTTTTTAAAAATTGATCTGATTAAATTGAAACTCGTTACTCGGAAGCTTTCGGGGTCGCTGATTACGAATTTGAAAATGCAAAATGGCGGATCCAATATGGAGGAAAACTTAAAAAAATTAATCGGATTCACTCAAAACTCGTTGCTAGAGGAAATTTCAGGGTTCTCTGATTACGAATTTAATGTCAGATTTATGAGGTAAAGTGATGTCATGCAGAATAATTTTTTTTTTTAGATTTTTGACCATCTCGAGTATCGAACCCCGATACCTTGCGTAATATTCTAGCACACTAACTACAGGCGACCACAACTTCGGAATTAACTGAATTAATGCAACCTCGGATTCATCGTATCGACAATGATAGATTAGATTAGATTAATTAGGAGATGGACATTAAGTTCCCAGATCACTGAGGCCATCTAGGGCCTATTGTGATATACCTCAAAGAATTTATTGTATTTATAGTTCTCCTATGAGATTATTTCCTTTGAGAAAATTTAATATCTTTTTAGGAGAACTATCCGCTATGTCTTGCGGTTGTAGGATAGAATTTTCTAAGTAATGAACCCCTCATTATACCTTAACAGTGACATAAAATATGTTCTGCTGTTTCTTCCTTTTCATTTTCATATTCGGCACGTATCGATCTTGTGCTAGACCCAAGTTCGATAAGTGTTTATTGACCCTACAATGCCCTGTGTAGAGCCCTGTGGCAATTCGGATTTGATTCCTGCTTAAATTAGCAGTTGTTTAGTTCTGCGTTGTCAGATCTTTGGCATGAATGATTTAGCTGGTCTGTTACCGGGGGTTTCCCTACAGTATTGTAGCGAGTTACTGTCCAGCCAATTTTTTAAACTAATTTTAACGGAATTCCATAATAGGCCGCAGAATGGTCGTAGTCCAGCGAATTCACTGGATAAGCCTTTCCTTGCAAGTTCGTCCGCCATTTCGATGCCTACATGTCCCCTATGCACTCTGTTGTGAGAAGCTAGACAGATTAGGAGTTGTAGGCAGTCCCAAACTAGTTTAGAGGTAATTTTATATGCAGTTAGTGCAAGACGAGCCGCTTTGCTGTCAAAGTGTATTAAATGTTCTAGCTGTGCACAGATCTATTTTCATACTCTCTTAGGCAGAGCTCAATGGCATGCACCTCGGCTTGGAAAACTGAGTTACCTGTGCCCATACCAGCATAAATATATTTTTTTGGTCTAACCCCGTACACTCCTGCCCCAACTCCTTCGTTTGTCTTGGAGCCATCTGTATACCATACATGATAGTCCCCTGTAAACTTCTGCCTGACCTGTTCCCAATTATTTTTATCAGGGAATATGACATTAAAGTTATGGCAGAAGTTGTAACGCGGAAGACACTTGTCGGTAGAAAGAATACTAAAGTTTTCAACCAGGTGAATTTCTTGGATTAGATCCGGATGAATAGTTTTATCACCCGTTCCTTCTGTTTCAGAGATGAGCTTACAGGTGAACTGTAGACCTTCTTTCTTTAAGAAAAAGTGTATCGACAATGATAACTGAAAAGTACCTGGCCTAGCAATAAAAGTCCTATTTAACATAATGCCGAAAGTCTTGGTTGGACGTTCAATACAGCCCGTTACAGGTGCTCGGTTTAAATAGTTATGGGGCATATCCGTGAATTTCTAGAAGTTTATATTTGTATTATTTTTTCAATATTTTTTTTTTATTTTTATAAAAAACCAGATATCACCCGACGCTAGATCTGGGGAACATGATACTGGGAGCATTGCCTTTTGGGTTCTCCAACAGTGTGAGCTGCCACATGAGTTATCGACACTTAAAAAATAGCGCAGTTCGCCTAATTTTTGATTTCCCAAAAAATTTTTGTAAACTTTTGGTAAGCAATTTATTGTACACCACTTACTAGCTGCCGTCTGGCCAGTTTTGCTGCCTTACTTTAACGGGTGGATTTTATTTATTTATTTATTTATTTAGTCTACAGAAATTTCTTACAGACTATATTTCAATTGCAAATCGCAAACAAGTTAAGCTTAAATCTATTTATATTAACATTAAAATCTATAACACTCGAGTACTTATTACACAATCGAATACATCTTGTGATGGGTTCATTATAAGCATAAAGAGTGCTATGTGTTGAAACGATTAATAGACTTATGTGTCTTAAATCACGAGGTGGAACGTAAAAATTAAACAAATTAGATAGTTCTAAACAATTAAATATTAAAAGCAAAAATTAGCGAAAGATAAGTTCTTCTGTCTTTCAAAGACTGTAGACCAAGCATCCATCTTACCGATGTAAGATGGAAGGCCGTCTGACCAATGCAGCTTATATAGAGCGATTTAGAAACTATATAATCAACATGTTTAGAAAACGTAAGTTTGGAGTTGAAAATTACACCTAGATCTTTTATTTCGTCATTACGATTTAATATACAATTTTGTAAAATATAGTTAAAAACTATTATACTTGGTATTTTAGAATAAGACACAACGCAACATTTGTTGATATTTAAGTATAGATGGTTAGCTATGCACCATTCTTCAAGTACCCTTAGATCATTTTGTAGATTAAAGCAGTCTGATATATTACAGACCCTTGAAAAGAGTTTAATATCATCTGCAAACATTAAACATTTCAGAAATTTAAATTTATTTGGTAGGTCATTAATAAAGATTAAAAACAGAAAAGGGCCACAATGAGTACCTTGAGGAATGCCAGAAAACGCATTAACTAATGTGCTAGATTTAATTGGACCGATTTTTACAAAAAGTTTTCTATCACTGAGAAAGCCAGAAAAAAATTTCAAAAGTATTCCACTAATACCATAGTGATGCAACTTTTTCAAAAGAATATGGTGATTGATTGATTGATTGATTGTCAAAAGCCCTAGAAAAGTCAGTATAAATAACGTCCATCTGAGCGTGTAACTCAAATGTCTGTATAATTTGATTTGTCATTATTGCGAGACTAGTGCATGTCGACCTGCCAGGAAAAAATCCATGTTGGCATTTAGAAATAGTATTTTTAATCAGATCAAACAATTTGGTATTGATGATATTATCAAATAGTTTAGCAAAAGTGCTTTGTTTGACAATAGGTCTATAATTACAGACATTATTACGATCACCAGATTTGAATATTGGAACTATAGAGCATAACTTCCAGGCGTCAAGGAATTTCCCAGTTTTTAAACACGCATTAAATAGCTTAGCAATTGGGTTAGCAACTATATGCGAGAAAAGTTTAAAAAATATAGGAGATAATCCTTCCATATCTGGATTTGAACTGGATTTCAGGTCTGCGATAGCAAAAGATACATCATCTATGGAAATATCAAAATCAGCTATTGAGTTCGAAGGTAGGATAGTACTAGTTGTGTGTGATAAGCCATCATGCTTCTCATATACCTTCTGAAAGAATCTAGCGAACAAATTACACGAATAGAGTGTGTTATCTGATGTCGTACCATCGAACTCTAAACTAGTGGGAAATCCATTAGTTTTCCGTTTAGAATTAATGTACTCCCAGAAACTGGTGGGATTAGATTGTAATTTTGATTCAACATTAAGCATATACTGCCTAAACAAAAAGTTATGAAGGCAATCAAACTCCTTTCACCTTATGAGCTCCATACTAAGGACTAATATTTGGTTTCCATACCGTATTTATAGCTTTAACTTTTGTTATGATTTTATTAAAGGTGCTAAACCTTCCGTTTCGAAGTTTTTTATAGTCATTCAGAAAAGGGAACGTAACTGACTGTAAGTTTACTATTGATATTGGTAGATTTAACCTATGCAATTTCACTGTGTGTAGGTACCTAATTGGTGTTGGACCATTTTTTTACTACGACACCGGAACCATAGAGTATTCATTCCTTTTCCTGGCCGCTCTTAATATTCTGTCACCTCTATGCGAAATTTTTCGAAATGCTGATTGTACTAGTCCCAATACTTATATTCAATATAGTTTTTGCTTTTAGGAGCAGTTAATGTCTTGCAGTGATCTGATGGTCACGCTCAAAATAAATTGTAAGGCCTTAGATTAATTTGTCATTCAACTTTCTTTGTCATCCATTTGTTCGACGAAACCATTGTGAATCTACTTTCCACTAAAAATTTTGTTTTAATTAAATCTCCGCGGAAAGCAAATCCTTTACTCAAAACAATCACCTCCTTAAAGATGCACCTTGTGTGCTCTAACGAAAATACTGGTATGTTCATGTGTATCCCACCAAGTATAAATGCATTGCAATTCATTGCTACCCACTTCTACTTTAATATTACTATTGAATTCTATAGGATTTCAATGTCTTTAGCGCGCTAGAATTTTTACACTTGAAAAAACGGAAGCCGAAATCAAAGTTACAAATGTGTGCATTTGTTTCCCAAAGTAATCATCCACAAATTGTATCTGCAATAAAATGAAAGTAAAAATTTAACATGTACAATCCGAAATCGACAATTCGAAAACATTACGAAATTAATAGTGCAAAACGAAAATTAACGGAATGGCGAATGATATTTAGGAATGTGCTAAAGTTTTTCTTTAGATTTCCGTTTTTTTTTTTTGTTGTTCATAGATTCATTCTCAGGCATTGCTACTTTTTCAACGGGCATACTGTGTTGCTGCGAACATAGCAGACTTAAGCATTTTCCTGCTCTAAATTCTCAATGCCATTACCGCTTTAGTGGTTGTTGTTTCCGTTGCCGTTTCCGTTTCCATTTTTAGTTGTTGGTTTACCTGGTCCAACTGAGCGAATATTGTGAAACTGCAGGAGCGCAAATACAACTTCGCCATCTCGACTTCACAACCAAAACGCTTAGCATATATAAACGTTCTTTTTCGTCATCGTTAATGTGGTTATTGTTTTTGTTCTTGTTGTTGGTTGTTAGTTGCTGGTGGTTGGTTTGGTTGGAGTTGTTGCCTTCCCAAATTGTTGAAAATAGGAAAACTTTTAATTGAATCCATAAATTTTATTTGCCTTTTGTTGTTGTTGTTGTTGTTGCTGATGTTGTTTCTCATGTTGCTTGCTAGCTTCGTTTTTTTTTTTCATTGCTGTTGTTGTTTCTTGTGTTGTTGCGGTTACATTTTCTATTGTTCTTTTGTAAAGTTATGCGTAGCATTTTGGTTTTTCTTCCAAGAAATGTGAAACCATTAAGACGCGCACTCATTTACTTTTCTTTTTCTTTCCTCTCTTTCCTCACTCATACACATACCACAACTTGCTCAGTGCCTCCTGCAATTAGCACACGATTCGTATACACACAGATTGGGGTCATTGAGTACAAATACGAGACGACTTTTCTTGGTGGCAACAGAGAAAGAGCGATTAGGTTATTTCAATCGTTTTTGAATGAAGGGTGGAATTTTTAAAAGAGGGGCGGGGGGGAAAGTTGTGGAAGAAGTGACATGATTTTTTGCTTACAGTTGTATTTTTTTCTTTTTCATAATTGTATCAAATTTGAAATTATGAAAGATTCTTAAAGATAAATTACTATTGCGATGAAAGTAAACATTCTTTGGACACAATACACAACTAAGGGTCCTACTCTGTAATACCATACTGATTTAAAATCTTTCGCATTCGAAGAAATGGTGGCACTCGGGATTAATTTAATTTAATTAATTAAAGGCAAGGATTAATTACAGATTAATAAAAGGAAAAACATTGAAATTATTAGAAGGTCTAGGTCTAGGTCTAGGAAAATTCAGAATTATTTGTTCATTTTATTTCGAATCCGTAAATCATTTGCTGTCGTCTTATAGTTGCATCCGATGTAGGGCTGGGCCGTGTTTTGACTTTTGCTCATATCTTCCGTTGAACGCCGAATTTTTATTAATGTTGCATTTCGTTAGAAAGATCACACAAATTGTAATATATTGGAGTTATGGACATTTACAAAAAAAACAAAAATTGTAGTCAGGACACTGCTGTCAGGGTCGGAGCACTGTAGAAAATCAATAAGAAATGAAGGAATTTGATGACATGAAAGAAAAACCAAAAATTACACTGGGAAAATAGACCTGAAATCAAAATAAAAATCCATCTGTGCGAATTTTAAGGAAAATTTGATTTTTTATACACACACGATACGATAAAAAAAACACCAAAAACACGCACGGAAGAAAAAATGTATTTCCAAAGTCAAAAAGCATATTTACAAAAACATTTTCGGTGTTCTGACCTTGATTACAAGCACTGCTCCGACCTTGAAAACCCACGTCATTTAGGACCGCATCATTTGTAGCAAATTCGCGTGATTCTAATTCCATGAAATGCTACATAATTCCACTTCTTAAACCTTATCGGACAATTCAAGTTGACTTACTTTGATATTTGATTTTAAATTTATCCATTTACTCTTTTTTTAACACGCGGTCACGTAACTCTTATATACACTTCACTAACGGAGACAAGTCACTGCCCCGACCCTGATAGCGCCCCTACCATGACGACACTCCCCTACGTGTTTGTTGGTCATCATTATGTCGTTTTCAAAATGAAATATTTATAATATTTTTACATTAGAATAATTATTTTAAAGAAACTTTTTACGCATTCGTTAAACTAAACTTCAAACGTCAGGCGATGTAGAGAATTTGACAGATGTTTTATTGTATAAAAATATTGTGTTTTTGTTATTAAAAAACAGCCCTAACAGTATGCAATGTTTTTATTATTTTGATATTTTGTAATAGGTATATATATTTTAAATGCATAAATATGATGGTTGATTCCTGTGGGAGAAAGCTTTATCTACAACATGTTTCATTCTTAAAATTGTAGTTTTACTCACATGAGGAACTGTTGTCCTACCTTAAATGTAAAATTAATATTGAAAAAAAAAATTTTTTGTCGCAGCCAGAGGGACGGTGTTGAGCCGCTCTTTACCTATATTTTGTATTTTTCATATTGAATTTTTATTTCGATATGAATACTTAAATAAAATATTTTGGCCCCTTAAATTTTTTTTTTATTCATATCAAACTACACTATTACAGTAGAATCTCGGAAAAGTTAACGCGTAGAAAAGTTAATCGCTTGGTTAAGTTAATCGAATTTCAGTATCAACGTACTGCTTTGTAAAGTTAATTTTTTTTATTTATTTTTTATTAATTTTGAGAATTTATTGTTTAAATTTGTATTGTTAAATATATACATTTGAGTTAGTCAGTCGTGAACGTTTGAATTTGTAAGTTGTAATTTTTCATCGATTATTTTATTGCTCATTAGCAACGCACACTGGTGGAAATACCCAATCGCCCAATTTTTTAACTTTATTAAAAATATTTTATTTTGTTTAAAGAATGATTTTTAAAGCCCCAGTAGGTTATCTCGAGGAAGGCGTCTTGCGGAGAGCACGATATCTCTGGATTGGATCATCCAAAATGAAAAAACCAAAGAACAAAATAGCAGTTTTACAAAAAAAAAGTTTTGATTTTTGATGAAAATGTTGGCCTTAAATTGTTTATAAAATGATAAATATTTATTGGAAAAATATGTAGATCCTTCAATCAATTACTAAAAAATATATTTTTAAAGCTTGCGTAAAAATTTGAAACTAGTCGGTTGAGCCGTTTTTAAGAAATCTTGCTCACCGACTTTGAAATACAGTTTTGTGAAAAAGGTGTTCAAAGTTTTAAAAGTTTTTTGCACATAGTGAATTCGTCTTTAGAAATATGCATGTAACTTCAAGAATAGCTAGAAGGCCATTTGGTGAGCGTGGATACGAGAGGGTTAGAAGAGAATATATGTGAGTGCATTAAATCCTCCATTCTGTTTTCCTTTTGCGTGTATGATGCTGCCCGAAATGGCTTAAATCCTTATTTCACTATTCCTGTGCTTCTTCTGACATCATGCTAATTGGGAGAGGGGCATTATTTATGATGTTAGCACCGTGGTTTAATATTTACAAGCTGTAAATCTTTGATGACTTGGGTTTTAGAGGTAAAAGTCGATAACGTTATGTTGCAGTTCTTCCACTTTTCCACTACTTTGCTTATGAAGCTCCTCAATTTTTTTTTTATCTCTCAATATTATCAAATACGTGGGCCTTCACAGCCGAAAATGTTCCTGTAGGGAAGTTTTCATTGTGCCAAATTAAAAAAGTATGCTTTTAGAAACATTCATTGTGCCCAAAAAATATAATAACCAATAAACGGGCAAGAACGGGCAGATCATTTTGGTCGTTTCACAATAACAATAAGCCAAGTTAATAAACAAAACAAGAATTGGACCGGAAAGATGCACTCCACGAAACTATAGTATATAGCACTTCAAATATGCTACCACAAATGTTAACTACTACAATTTATTTCTATTAAACTAAATAATGACAGGCCACAAACATTTATTTTTTAGTAGTAGACATACCTTCTGCTTTCAATAAAAACTTTAACTTATAAAATTTATTGATTAACTAATTTAATATTGGCAAAAAACACACACTGGGTAATTAGGCGCCAAATTCTTTCAATGCACTTGCTGCAACGTATGTTACATTTGACAGCTAACAGCTGTGCGAATATTGAAAGCAAAACAAAAGTAAAAAAGAAAAACAATTAAATCTCAACATTTACTTTAAACCAACCCGAACAAATTAAAGCAGAGGTTCTCAACTGTGCTTATTCTACGCCACCCTTTTCGAATTCGTGGCAAGCCCGCGCCTCCCCAACTTTCATTTTCACACAACAGTTTTCTATGCTGGCTTACTATTTTTTAAATTAAATTATACTCGCTTTGATAAAATTTTAGTTTTTCAGTAGTTTGGATAAGGTTCTGTTTAGTTTGCATCAAAGATAAACTAGGCTAGTAAATTTATTTAGTAGTTGAATTGTTCCTCGTGAGGAAAACTAGGATGGTGAAGTCTTAGTGAAGTTTTAGTTGGAAATTCGCCAGCATAAACTAACCAAATAGTTAACAAATACAGTCAATCTTATCATTATCTTAAGTGATACCTAATGTTAAAGTTTTTGATAATAAAAAGTAGTCGAGAAATTAACCAAAGGCAAAAAACAAAACACTTTTAAAATTTATTTGAACTTAATTTCTTTGAAAATGGTATTTTATAATAGTTTTTAACAATTTGTCGTATTTTTGCGGTTTAAAGCTATTATCAATGCGAATCCGGACCATTTTCTCTGCAGCGAATTTCGAAAACGCAAAGGGGTACACACTGTTGCGATTTCTTCGCATTGAAATCGCAACAGCTGATTTTCATTTCTTTCTGCCACATACAAGAGATTTTTAGTTGAGATTTCTACCAGTTCAATTAACTATTAAGTTAAATTTAAATATTAGAATAAAAGTATTAATATACAAAATAATATCAAACATTTCTGAATTTGTTTCTTTTTGTTCACTTTTTTCATTTCACTTCCTCTTCTTCTATATTTTGTTACTTCTCGATATGAAAACGCAGCAGTTTGCGTTTTCGGGATGACAAATGAGAGGAACTGTGAATGTTCGAAAAAAACCTTGCGTCAAAATCGCAGATGTGTGTACACGCAATGGGTTGCATTGGTGTAATTTCTTACGTTGCGGATTCACAGCGATAAAAGGAGCATATTGTGGGTTTTAACATATACTTTGAAAAAAAAAATAAATTATTTTGTTAAATACAAAATATTATGATTATGGTTCATTACAGAGCATTCAAATACTTGTTTATTGAAATATCTCCGCGCCTCCCTTCAAATCTGTCTCCCACCACTTGAGAACCACTGAATTAAAGTATCCGTAATGAAATTACAAGTGATGAAAATTAAATTAAAATAAATTAAGTATGTTATATTCGAAAACATATAATTATGGTTTCTATTGCTATGTATTTCAAAACCGCTCAGAACCCTTGGAACATTTGATTAACTTTCTCAAGATTCTACTGGATTTTGATTCGAATAAATTAAAATTTTGTTTTTTTTTTTAAGAAACCTCCCAAAATGTTTTTCTGGCGGCAGTACTGTTTGTAATGACCTTTTTAAAGTGTGGTGTACTTTTATGTATGGTTAATCGCGAGCTTTTGAGAATAAATTTAAAAAAAATACAGCGAGCTTATATATACAATATATAAAATTTGTTCATACCGGCGCTATAGATGTTTACACATCAAAAACATGGATACAATTTTTTTTTTAAGGAAGTAGGAAAAATCTTAAGCTAATGGCGATTTCTATATAACCTAATACTAATTTAAATAATGCAGCAAAGAATACTTTATAATAAAAAGAGGAATAGAAAAATCGACAAACATATAAAAGTTGTTAAAATTATTACACATAGAACGAACAGGATCAAACAGCGTAATTTGTTTTAAGATAATAGGAAAAAAGTTTCTTAGTTGATATATTACAGGATTTAGCAGGATTTGAACTTTGCTCTACTAATAATTGCGTATGACAGGATCACCTAGTTCTCTCTCTTATGGTGTTAGTGATAATTATAAAAGAAATGGTAAATATTTTTTGTGCTCAGTGTAATGGTTTAAAAGTTGTGCATTTCAACGCTCGCAGTCTAAATCGGGAAAAATTGGACTATGTTAAGTATATCTTTGAAGAGTCTGCTGTTGATATTATATATGTTTCGGAAACATGGTTCAATACTGATATCTCTGACTGTTCATATGAACTTGCAAGTTATAAAATTTTTCGAAATGACAGACGTGGTAAAAAGGGTGGGGGTGTTGCAAAATACGTGAAAAAGTACCTGAATGTCAAAATTGTGAGTCAATCAATTGACTGTGATGTTGAATTCATCAATATTGAAATCTGTGATAATAGTAATAAGTTATTGTTGTCATGTGTTTATAATCCTAATAGGTGTCATAATCTTGACAACTTTCTAGCTGATTTGTCTTTGCGTCTAATTGACTATAATTTTTATGTTGTTTCGCGTAAATTACTTGATGATGTAACTGAATGTGGGCTTACTTTTGTAAACGATTTTAAGCCTACACGTTTTGCGAATAATGTTAGGCCAAGTTTACTAGACGTTTTTATCGTCTCAGATATTCCTACTGTTTCTTTTTATGACCAAATATCGTTTATTTCTGACCATGATCTAATATTTTGTACACTTGACTTAAAATTGACCCGCAATGAAGAGTATAAAACCCTCTTTTATTATGATTTCAAATCAATTGACATGAGATTGCTCGTAAATGACCTAGAGTCTGTAGAGTGGAATAATTGTCGTTACTTGGTATCTGTTGACGAAAAACTAAATTTTATTGTTGATAATGTGAAATCAATTTTTGTGCAATATGTTCCTCTAAAGCCTATTAAAATTATTAATAATGCCTGCCCCTGGTATAATCAGCGCGTAAGGTCTGCCATTAAGTTGCGGAACCAATTACACTCCAAGTGGAAAAAACAGGCTACTAGTGAGAACTGGTTCTCTTACACTGTTGCACGTAACCGTGCAACCTTAGTTACCCGGCAATCTAAACGTTTTTTCTTTAAATCTAGACTGAGCACGTCTCTTTCCACGAAAACGCTTTGGAATAATTTAAGCAAATTCGGTATTCATAAAAATGATAAACCAATTTGTAACTTAGATGTAAACTGTCTAAATGATTATTTTGTATCCTCGTTATCGTGCATGTCTAATTCTGGAATGCTGTAGGTGCTGATGAAATATCACCCAAATTTCTAAAATTAATTATACCCTATGTGATAACACCACTAACACACGTAATAAACCATTGCTTTACTACCTCTTGTTTTCCGAGCATGTGGAAGCGAAGCATTGTGATACCACTTGCCAAAAATTCGAATCCTATTGAACCTAAAGATTTTCGTCCCATAAGTATATTATCTGCATTGTCCAAAGTGTTGGAAAATCTTATGGCATCTTAAATATCGAAACATCTGAATGACGAAAAGCTACTTAACCCCCTGCAATCTGGTTTTAAGCCAGGAAATAGCTGTTCCACTGCGATGGTGAAAGTAATAAATGACATTAGAATTTCGTATGACAATAATTTATTGACTTTACTTTGTTTACTGGACTTTTCAAAAGCGTTTGACAGTGTGAACCATGTGTTATTGTATGATAAACTAAAACATTTCATCGGTTTTTCTGAAGCTGCAACAAGGCTACTGAGCTGCTATCTGCATGGGCGAGTACAGCTCGTTAAAGTTGGTGACAAGTTTTCTGATGGAAAAGACATTCGGTCAGGCGTTCCACAGGGATCTGTTTTAGGCCCTCTTATTTTTTCTATGTTTGTAAAAGATATTTTCTCTGTCTGTAAATATATAACAATGCATGCGTACGCCGATGATATTCAGTTATATCTTTCTCGTCGCATCGGCCTTGTTGAAGATCTGAGTCGTAGAATTAACGAAGACCTAAAAGCCATCCTTGAATGGACGAAGAAGAATGATCTCTGCCTTAATGCCACTAAATCTCTTGTGCTCCCCATTCATAAAGACAAAATTACACTGTGTGGTATACCTCCCCTTTAAGTGGACCAAGTGCAGCTACAGTTTGTTGAA
Source organism: Toxonevra muliebris (assembly GCA_963691655.1). Lineage (NCBI taxonomy): Eukaryota > Metazoa > Arthropoda > Insecta > Diptera > Pallopteridae > Toxonevra > Toxonevra muliebris. Next base: position 40,867,254 of record OY829328.1, on the reverse strand, counting down.
AAAGTTAAAAATTTGGGTATATATCTCAACTCTTCGCTAACTTGCATCCACCATATTAATAATGTTGTGTCAAAAGTTTATTTTGTGTTGAGAAATTTACGTATGACCGCCAATTTTACGCCCTTGGAAACCAGAAAATTACTTGTAAAGCAACTTGTTGTCCCGCTTGTTATGTATTCTTCACTCGTGTATTGTGAACTTGTCTTATAGCTTATCTCTTCATAAGCTACAAATCGCACTGAACTATGCTACTAGATATATTTTTGGGTTAAAAAAATGTTACCATATATCCAGCGGGAGAAAAGATATACTTGGCATGGAATTAGATGAATATTTTAAAGCAAGAAACTGCATTTTTCTTCACAAACTAATACTTACAAGAACTCCAATGTATCTCTATGATATACTTATCTTTGCACAATCCAACAGAACCAAGCAACTTATTATGCCTTGCTTTAATTACATTAACACCATAAGAACCTGGAACTCATTACCCCTGCATATAAAATCAATAATTACCATAGCAAAGTTTAAATCTTCTATTCATGAATATTTCTCAAAAGGACCCACAAGTATTAATAAGATTAATTAGTATTAAGTTTTAATGTTCAAAATTGTATTCATTATTTAATTGTTTTTTTTTGTTTAATTGTATTCTTTATTTAATTGTTTTTTATATGTTAATTTCTTACTTTATATATTTATTTTGGATGTTGACCATTATTGTTTTAAATTTTAAATTTATTAAATTTGTTAATTTAATGTTCCTATTGGTTGTGCTAAAAAAGATTTTTGTATATCTTATTGCACTGATGTTTCAAGCCTTTTTAAATAAAAATGAAATGAAAAATTAAATCAAAACAATATACCTTTTTGTCTTTGAAAACTTTTTGAACTTCTTTAAGACTTTTTCGAAGACACTCGAACAACCAAAAACAAAGCAAAATATTTAGAATAACCGTAGGTAAAGTATAAAATTTCAATATGTATTGCATAATAGAGCCATTTTCTTGATAAAAACTGTCACTGTTGCATTATACCATATTATACAGAAGAAGAAGAAAAAAAACCATATTTGGTAACTAGTTTTTTTAACTCAAAAGCAACACCACCACTACTCCACACATTTGCTGCACTTAGAACGACTTAAATACCGAAAAATCTTTGGCTTCATATGCTTCGTTAGTTACTTTTCTGCTTGTTTCTTTTTTTTTGACGTCGTTCTTCGTCTTCATGGTGTAATTTTTACTCTCATATTTCAACTTCATCATCCAACATCTCCTTTCCGCTATTCAACCATTCTAAATTATAATCTCATAGCTAGCTAGCTATTTCGTCTTTACGGTACTGAGCAGAGCAACCTGTACTTAAAGATACACGCTGCGTTTTGTATGGCAGTTGTTAGCTTGGTAAGTAGAAAGGGGGTTAAAACATCAGCAAGCTCACCGGAAACAACATGTTGGCTGTTTGCTGTTGCATGCTACTTACATTCAGGCTCCTTTTCTCTCACTCTTACTCGCTCACTTTGTTTATTTATGCAAAGGAGTAAGAGTAATTTCTTGCGAAATTTTTAAGTTTTTCTGAAGAAAATTTTTACGTTACGTTCTTTTTCTACCTTACAATTTCATTTTAACTTTTCATGTTGTATGTGTTGTTATATTTACTGTTGTTGTTTTATAGTCAACATTTGGATGTAGTATGTCGGGCTGTCTGTCTATCTGTTTGTTTATTCGCCTGTCCTTTTCTGTCTCTGTCTATCATTATTTGCATTTGATGTTTTCTTGCGGGTGGCAATAACATTTGGCAAGTTGCCAACAGCATTCTGAAAGATAGTTATTATAGTAAATACTTACATCTACAAAATATTTATATGCATATATGTACATACACAAACAACTACTTCTACTGCCTCAGTTCTCCCCTAGTAGGTAGTAGTAGCAGCATCATCATCATCATCATCATCAGTATTCAAGATTATTACAATTATTATGTTAATGTCCTGTGGTTTAACTTGTAGTTATTTACTTATTTATTCACATAGTTCTTGTTGCTGTCCTGTTTATTGTTGTTGTTGTTGCTATCATTTCGGGCAGCAACTCTGAGAGTTGATGTCACTTTCCATATAATAATAAGATTTATGTATTTATTACATAAGTTTTATATTAAATACTATAGTATTTTGTATTTTGATTACAGGAGTAGTTAACTATTGATTTAAACTTAAATCATTGCAGAAGCAAAAGAAAAACTTACATTTTTTGATAAATTTAAGTTGGAATGGGTTAATTTTCTTTTATCAATTGAGCAATTCTTATATACAGTCAAGGTTCGATAATGTGAACATCCACTAACGTAAACATCCACTAACGTGAACAAATTCTGTCTCCATTGACTATTCTAAAACGTGAACAAAATTCCTTAGAAATTGTGTATAAATTTTCATGATTTTATTAATTTCGGAGTCCTCTAAATATGTTTACTACACGAGCTTAAGAGAAAAGGTTATATTTAAGGTGAAGATAATTCTGTGGTAAGATCATAAAGTTTCCGTTAATTTTTTCAACAATCGCAGACGTAAACAATCTCTTAAACGTGAACACCCTTGGGTTTTATTAGTTCACAGTTTCGAGCGTTGACTGTACTTACAAAAATAATGCCAGAAATTATAGTCAAATCCTCAATGAAAATAGCAAAGGTTTATTCATAATCCCTTGAGCTTTGGATTTACGGTAAAAACACTCCATTACACTAGCAGATCCTGAGATTTCGAAAAGAGGCTTATTTTTGTTGTTCATTTAAAATTGTTTTCGTTTCCTGAGCAATGACCAAAATGTAAATGATATTCATCGGGTTTTGCTTCCAAAAACCCCCCTTACTAATGACCTATTAAATTTATTGAGTAAAACTGTCTTAACCCTTTCACCCCTACTACAAAAATTCAAATAAAATAGGGGATATGGTTCCACGGTTGCCACTTTAGTACAATTCTACCTAAACTGGTTAAGTTTTTTCCATTTTTCTGCACTTGGTTCATGTTTTAAAAATTTGGTACTTTCTGTGGGCAAAGTTAGCTGTTATAAAATTAAGAATGGTAATCGCCAGAGGTACACAACAAGATCGATATTTTTGGTATATGGGACTTGAGAAAATTTGGCTTAGGACTCATTTGAAAGGGCATGGTTCAGTCTTTAATTTCTAATATTAGCGAAGTTTGTTGAATGTCAGGGTTCAGCTCCACAATTTTACAAAAATGGCAAAAAACGCTGATTTCAGGGATTTCAACCCCGTTTTTCTAAGAAACATGACGTGATGGAAAGTTTTTGACCACAGATTCGTGTTCAGCATGAAAAATTTATTGGAAATCATTAGAAGCCATCTTATTCGCATAAGAAAAGTCGAAATTTGCAGGGCAGTGTAATTTTTCTCATTTGATAAACGGTGAACCTGACGGTGAAATACATCCAAAACTTTGCAAAAACTATTCGTTGCTAAAAAGAAAACTCAATTTTACTCGTGCTCGACAATCGTAAATCATATCGCTTTCTCAGCGTTTCAGTTCCGTAATGAGAACGAGATTCATCTGCTTACTTTCCATCCTCATTCAAACAAACTACAACCGCTGGATGTGGCGGTCTTTACCAGAGTGGATTGTCAACCATCCTGGGAGGAAATTTCATATTCCAGAAGTAATTGACAAAGCAATAAAAGATGCCGTGATGGAGTAGAATATAAAATCCGGCTTCAGAGCTACGAGAACTTACCTATTAACTTCCCAAATATTCCAAAGCACCGATTTTATAGTCGAATGACCCTAAACAAGAGGCTGAGGTGGAAGCGAATACTGAGGATGAGGATAATAAAGTTGATGAAGAAGTGTAAAAAAGCCTCCTAATGACACCGACACCGATTCCAGTTCGGTTCCAGTTCGCTATTGAACGAAATGCTCGAAAGCATCCGGTCTTTGCCAAAGATAGTGCCTGCGAAGCCGAGCAATAGAAGGAGAGAGTCAGGTCGAGCCAGCATCCTTACGAGCAAAGAGCAAATTGAGGAAACCGAAGAAATGACCGCGAAGAAAACAAAAGAAACCAACAAAAGAAACCAGCCAAAAGAGGTAAACCAGCTGGAAAAAAAGGCCCCAACAGCCAGCGATTGCCAGCCATCAACAAGCTCTGGACTCCGTACCAGGGCACAATTCCGACCACCGGTCTCATATGCAGAATCCGATCCAGACTAAAATGTCATCGTTTTTATTTATTCATTTTTTTTATTTTATTTAATGTAATATAAAAAAGCCTTCATGGCCAAAAGATATATATATTACCAGCAGTATGTGGAGTGAATAGAAATAAATGTAACATTTCAGATTAAAAAAATAATAAGTACCTAAACATAAATATACATACCGCTCTCACGCTCCCCCATCACAAAACCATAAAAGAATTAATGTAAATAAAGATAAAGAGCCCTACAGTGACAAAACAATAATCTTGGTTATAAAATTAAATTAGAAATTAGATTGAAAAGTATAGAGCCTGTTGAGCAGCCACATGTTAATAAATCAAGTAGTATTATTTATACTCAGCAGCTTCATCCTGAATGTGTTATGATTTCCCGAAAAACAGCGTAAGTTATTCGGCAACGCATTCCAACAGCGTGCAGCTCGAACTTGAAATGAACGTTCAAAAATGGAAGATGAGATTCGCGGCAATTGTAGTTGTAAATTTTTTTAAGACCGTGAGAACTTAAATTTTCGGTAAAGACAAGGTGGTGTTTGCGCTATTATAAGTTTGAAGATATTCATCAACAACTGAGTTCTCACAAAATACTGGAAGCTACACTTCAAGAACTTTTGAACATACGAGGATATATGTTCCCTTAAACGAATGCCATAGACATAACAAACGATTCTATTGCAAAGCATCTCAATCCTTTTTACATTATATGATACAGTCCCTGTGTAAACCTCCAATCCATAGATTACATTAGACATTAAAAGGCTATAAAGTCTCCTTAGAGTTACGCTAATTTTACGGGACAGTTCATTAATGTGAAAATCAAAGGTTAATCTGTTATCAATTATAATTCCCAAACATTTCAGTTTGTCAACAATCTCAATTTGCTGGCCATTTCATACGATATTAATATTAGAGTTACATGCATTGAATTTTATTGCTTTAGTTTTAGTTGAATTAATGCAAAGAGAGTTTGCTGGCATCCATTGAGCAATACTATAAAGATTACAATTCACAACAGATTCCAATACGTCAATGAATTGTGCTTCACTAGAGAATAGCAATTGAATATCATCAGCAAAAAGAAATGGTGAGCATGAGTCAAGGTCAATACATTCAATAAAGTCATTTAAGTATAAAGTAAACAGAAGTGGGCCAAGGACAGACCCTTGTGGAACACCAGAGCTTACATTGAGTTTAGTTGATTATACACCTCCACAGAGTACATATTGTTTCCGATCAGATAAATAGGACTGTACTAGCCTGCACGCAGTATTAGAGAATTTAAAATTTTTTTCAATTTGTGAACTAATTTAACATGGTCAATAGTATCAAAAGCTTTAGAGAGATCGAGGGAGACTAGGATACATATTCTATTAGAGTTAATGTTCTCTCTAATGCTATCAGTCAGGCTAAGCAAGAGCGAAGTAGTATTGTATCCATCACGAAATCCAAATTGATTAATGTTGAGCAAATAATGTTGATTAGTGTACGACACAATTTGGTCTTTAATAATGTGTTCAACTACTTTAGAGAGCGCAGGCAATATACTAATAGGCCTAAGGTTGTCCAAGGTAATGGGTCCACCTTTAGGTATTGATACAACACGTGACGTTTTCCAAGCAGCTGGAAACTTAGATGTTGTTAAAATTGTATTAACGACGTATAATAAATGATTTTGAATATAAGGAAGTAAAATTTTAAAAAATTTAGAGGAATGCAGTCATTTCCAACTGCATTAGATTTTATTTTTAAAATAGCAGTATACAGCTCATTGAAATTTATACATTTGAATAAGAGGCAGTTCTCGTTATCTGTGTATAAGTCAAAATTAAATGGGTTAGTCGTTTCTGAAAGTTGGTTACTCAGAAATTTTCTGTTTATTACATCGGCATCTAAACCAACAAATGAGGGCGGTGATTTTGCAAACCCATTATACCGCAAGGTATTCCACATTTGTTTACTATTTAAATATTATTGAAAATTAGCATACAACACTTTTTTTTTGCCTTTCGAATAATGCTCGGTTACGAAACGAGCAAAAAATTTTCCAGTTATGATCTGAGCGGTCATTCAAATAAGCTGCAAATGTAATATCACGCAAAAACAATTTCCCTTGAACGCATCCACTGATTGCTATCGTTTATTACTTTTCTTCTAATAATAGGTACATGGTTAAAAAGATCATTAACAACGCAGTTCAGGTGTGATCTGACCAAATCCCCATCTCGAAATGTGATCTACAAGAGCTTCATAGTTAATGCTATTGTAACTACGATATTCGATGTAATCATCATAACGACTGACACGTAAATCAAGAGATAAAAAAATAAGTGAATGCCGGGATATAACTGGTGATTGTAACTGACCCGAGTAGCTCACTAAACCAGGATCACTCAGAAGAAAATAATCAAGCAAAGAAGTTGAATGGTTACGAAGATCATGATGAGTTGGAAGTGAATTATGAATGCAGGATAAATTACACCGTACACAAAGTTCACGTAAATTCATTGATTTAGCGATATCAAAGAGGTTATAATTAAAATCTCCCATAATAATAACGTTAGTAAACCTTACGAGATGATCGCCCACCAGCCTTTCAAAAGGCATTATGTCACCACGAGGCAGATAAACACACCTAGTAATATCTTAACAGAGTTTTGAGTAATCTCAATAAAAAGTGACTCACAAATTTAAGTTTCTTAGAGATAAAAAACCCAACTCCACCACCTCTATTATCAGGTCGATCATTTCTACAGAAATTATAACCGTCAATATCAACAGCTTTATCAGCCACATAAGGCTACAGCCATGCCTCAGAGACACCAAACACATCCAAAATGCAACCACTGAGTATGCATCTTATCTCATCTAATTTCAATGACGGAGATGAAGGTTTGAGACTCTGACAATTTGCGTGTCCTACATTCATGTTCCCTGCATAAGGAGAAAGTTTAGAACAAAGCTCTGAATTGTCACTGCTAATAGAGCCGAGATTTAAATTAGGTGACGCCATATTCATTACTTATTATTGTGTTGTGAGGGTTCTGTGAGTGAAGTATACAAAAACTATAATAATTACAAACTAAGTAAAAACTAAAAGATACAAAGTATTTACCTATAATATAATTCATTATTCAAAGAGGTACCAGTAATCGAACAGTGCTTCATTTTTAAAAGATATATATATATATATATATATATATAATATATATATATATAATAAAATAAAAAACAGGAAACAATAAAAATTCATAAGTTTCAAAGAGTTAGTAATAGAATATTGAGTATTTACTAGTTCAGAGATATGCAAGGAAGTTGTTAATTGTAATTTAAACATTGTTGGAGATTATATAAGTCCTCTTTGCCATTCAAATCAGTTATTTTGGCCTTAGGAATATCTGCATTTTGAAGCACAGAATTAATTAAAGAGACGCAAGGGTCAACTAGAACTTTCTCCAGGATTACTCTATTAAACTTTATAAACTAACCAAAATTCTTATTTTTTTGCTTAAATCCCTTTCTCTCCACTATGTGGGCGTTGTAATAATAAATAAATAATAATAAATAAAGTATAAAAAAATGGTAAATTTTCGACCACTCAGGGGTCCAGTGATGGTTTTGAGGGTGTGTAAGATATATAAAGTTCAGCCCTACTCACACTTTACATTTCCCCTCAGACAGCGAAGCGAACCCAGCTAGTAAAGCAGTAAAGTCCGTTTTTGCCATCATTTTCATTGTATCTTTTATTACTTCCTTATACCTCACTGAGCGGCGATATTTTAGAAAATCTAATCCAAATTCGACTTCTTTTTTAACTCTGGCCAACACTCTAAAAACTGCCTCTAGTTAATTAACATATGTAAATACTTAAACTAATAGTGTACCCAGACTATGGTCCAGCCGAGTAATAATATAATATTATATATAGTACCCTGCATAAATATACTGGCACCCTTTTAATTTTTTATTTTGAAAGATGGATAAATTAGAACTGTGACTCCTTAGGTAAATAAAACTAAGTTGCAATATTTGAAAATAAAAGTAAGAGCTTTGAATGCATTTTTTAATTAATTAGTCGTTAATTTTCAAAAAGTAGACACCGTGTAAATTGGCCCTGTACCAAGTAGAATAGCAAAATTTAGAATGTGGACACAATTTCTCAATGACACTTACTGTATAGATGTATTTAGTGGGAGTGGTACCACCAATTCAACCAAAATTGTATGTATGAGAGCGGACTGGGAATATTATTCATTGGGCATGTAGTGGTCTATGTATATTGGGTGCTTTTCATGTTGAGCAAAACATTCTAAGCAACATATCGAAGAACTATCCGAAGTAGAATAACAAAATTTAGTCTTTAGACCAGTGGTCGGCAAAATTGAAAATGAGATTGTATTGGTGAGCGCAGAGTAATTGCCATACACTGTATAAAAATGAACCTGAAAGCCGTCACATGACAAATAAAAAACTTAAAAAACTAAAACAAAAGGTATGCTCCCAATGCATTTATTTAAATCTATTTACTGCATGTTACCAAAGGCATTTGAAATCATAAACTATTTTTTGGCGTTAGTTTTTAGTCATAGATATAATTTCTCGCTGTGAACATAACGAAAAAATCAGCACAACCGCTACTCATGTTGCTTCGTTGCTGTCTGAACAACGAGCGTAAGAATGCATGTGATGAGCGTACTGCTCGTTTGAGTAAGGAAATGCTGACCACTGCTTTAGACTACGGTTTCAATCCATGAGCGACATCGGCCAAGTAAGCGTGGCATTTGCCACACAAAAATCAATATATACATATTTATATTTAAAGAACGGGTTAACCGATTCTTTTGATTTTTACACTATTGGAAATACTGGTTTGATAATAACAATCTGTATTTCATTGAGGTTCCAAGAAAAGTTCGCTAAAGGATCTAGAACTCACTAAAGTTAGTGAAACTAAAGTTCCACTAAACGGCTGCACATTACACCACCACAGGACACTCGTACTCAAAGAATATTGAAGTATGTCCTATAACACAGTTTTATTCTTCCGATTCTCGAGATTTTAAACTAGAGATTGAGCCTAAAAAGCGGAAATTTTCAAATTTCTACTGCAATTACGACAAATAATGGAATGGTTTGTTTGTAGGGCAATTATGTTCATCCAAATAGATTTTGTAAATCAAACTTTTTTGTACTAAGACAAATTAAAATTGAGATGTTAACTTTAAAATGTGTGGACCCAAATATGTAAATTAAAAACACATTCCAGTTTAATTTCACGATTACATAAAATCATTATAACTAAGTTGCTGGAAAAAGTCAATTACTTGGGCGATAGAGAAATAAATAGGTCATTGTGTTGTGTAAATTTTTATAAGAACGATTTAACCGAAAACAACAAGTCGAAAGGAAGTGTGACATACATAGCTACAAACATCCGGAAAGAGAAGGCATGTTCTACTAAATGACATTTTCCTAATAACGACACAACGCGATCCTTTGCTCTTTGTTTGACATACATAATGACGTTGACGAACAGACATTAACGAGGCTAAGAGCAAAATGGTAGTAGAATTTCAACGGCATATGACTTACACATATATGCATATACACAATGGCAGCCAGACAATCAGACAGGCGTAACTGCTAGAGAATGTGCATATAAAAATATATGAATGTATGTAGATGTTAAAATTAAAAAGAACGCCAGGATCCTATACTGTATATATAAAAAAGTAGAACAATTCACTGCTGTACGCCGAATTTGTATGAAAAGAAAAATAGATAAGGACATCATAAAAAAAAAATTATAAAAGAAGAATGAAAATATTCTATGCCTCAATGCATTCCGCTCCTCTGCATAAATATTTAAAATATGTATGTAGGTTTCTTCAACTAAGTAGAGCATATAAGATGCTAATGGATTTTTCTGGTTTAAATTGTTGAATCGAGAATGAGTCTCGTAAAATTTTGTAAAGTGTCCTGATTATGAGCATACATTTTTCTTTTACAATAGTTTACAATATCAATATAAGTGATGTAACAAATGTCAATTTAGCGGATGCGAATATCTAAAACTTACATTCGCGAATGCGAATGTCGATGCAAATGCGGATGAGTAAAGTTAATCTTCAATGTATTAACTTTACTCACAAATATATGGTATATAAAATTCAGATTCACATTATTTTTGTTTTTCAGATTCATTAAGAAAAAATGTGAATTAGAAGATAAAATTAATATTAAAAAAAGTTATATGTGGGCGATTTCTCAAGTGAACTCACTCTTAAAATCAATCAAGCTCAAACTTACACATTGATTAGTCCAATTAGATAGTAGCAAGGGCTTGTATAGTATTAGAGAGGTTTCTGTCGTTGTACCGCAACCTATAAGATCTATTGTACGCCCCTCGTTTATATCTATATAAAATATTAACCCTCTATCAACCCTTGTAATGGGACAAAAAAGGGTTAATATGTTGGAGGAAAATATTCTACGGAAAATTCTACTATAACTTTCCTCGCATACAAACAAGCTTTGATGCAAAACTAACAAGTTGTCTTATGGTTTATTATACTTAATCTGTTAGAAATGGGCAAACTTTAGGCCCGCGTACACAAAAATTTACTTAAACTTTTAAAACGTAGAAACCCGTATAATTTTTTTCCCTAGTTCTATCAGAATCGACTTTCAGAACCTTGTTATTTTTGGAAAAATTGATTTTTGTCGGATAGTGTAATTTTCGATTTGATCTACTTAATGTTAAGTAGCGTTTGATCACTGACGATGAGAACTGGATAATTTGTTTTTAGCTGATTGTTCTGAAACTTTCACAAACTAATTCTTTAACGAAAAAAATTATGTGTTAGAAAATTTAAGTTATTTCAATGTAAAATAAAATAATACAAATTTTCCACTTTTTGGGGATTTTCGACAATTTTTTGTATGGGAGGTATGTCTAAAATAGTTTTTTCCGGCAAATAAATGTCAGATTCAGTTTTCCCATGTCAAAAAACCCCTCGATACAAATTTTCACCACAATTAGAAGAGGAACATGTAACTTCGTAGTATACCCCCAAACCAAAACTTAAAAAAAAATTGTTGTATGAAACACTGCTGATACAGAAAAAAAAACTGTTATCACCACTGAATTCCTTGACCCTGAATTAATTAGCAACGATATGTTTCCCTTTTGCTACAAATTTTTTTTTTTTTTTTTAATTTCGAGCACAGTGTTATTGCTAAGACAAAATTTTCTTTATCAGATCAAAGATAAGAAATCATGAAAATCAAAAAATTGGAAGAAGTGGATTATATAGTGATTGTCTACAGCTAGCTATTTTTGTTTAACCTTTAATAAAGGACAAACAAATCAATATAGAAGCATGAAATTCGGTGTCATGATTGTGGAGGACTTAAGTCACCATAATAACAAAACAAAAGGTTTCTATCAAGGCCCATTAATTCGGGCGCCAAAGAGTTAATGCATTGCCGAACCGATACCGATGCTGATGTTCGGCTATAAGAAAATATTTACCATTTTTTTCTGCTTCTGTCTGCTTCAACTAGGAATTTAAAAAACATAAAGATGTTAATTTTGTTGTACTGCGTTTAAAAGAGGCCATGGAGGCTAAGTATAAAAATATGGTATATAGAGTATGCACGGAAAATGCAAACATCCTTTACATTACTAATTAATATGTAGAAATAAATTTACGTAATGTGATTGTCTTAAATTCTCTCATTTCCCACACACACATATTTAATAACCTCAAAAGAATTAGACAGAATTTGAAGGCGCCAATAATTCGAGTGCTTGACATCAGCCTTCCTGATGTAGTAATTCCTATAGTCCCGAGAGGTGTATTCTCCAAGACAGTGAGGTGGTTTTAGTGGATGAAAGGCTTTCAAATTCCGACGTTTGTCTACCCATAACAAAGTCAAGATTTGTTAGATACGTGGCCATTGTGAAATTAAGAGGAATAAAGCAACTAATGAACCAGCTAGAAAATATGCCGATCCTTCATATTTAGTGGAGTGAAAAACTTTTCTTAACCAATTCCTATTATTGAAAGAATGCCTTTGCCATCTAAGAGGTAGTACTGTGTAGAAAAATATTAATATTTTTATTTCTGTTTTCTTGATTGTGCCCAGGTGACCACTGAAAACAAATGAACCAGGGCAAGCGAACTTACGTTAAAGAAATATATATTTAAACAACAGAGCATCTACAATAAATAACACTGGGTGACAAATTGAGGACATCCAAAAGTGATCGAGATCAGAGTACGCTTGTTGGATAACGAAGGTGTGCCAGAGCACTGTAATTAATTCCTCCATTTTAGGCCTCAATGTCAAATTTTTTTTTACGTGTTCCCAAATTTTGCCCATTTCTGAATGTATTGCTATAATAAAACATAAGACATCATGGTTATTTTTGCTTCTGAAAACGTTTATGTGTTCAGCACCTTATTATAAAATTCATAAGTGATGGTTGTAATGGGTTAACACAAACCAAAAATATATTCCACGTTATATTTTCCTACAAGGTTTTGAAAACATAAAAGTTCTTAGATGCAAAAATAACCAATATGTTTTATGTTTTATGATACCAACATGTTCAAAAATCACGTAAAATCAAAATATGACGTTGATGCTCAAAACTGAGTTAACCACAGTGTTCTGGAGCACTTTTACTATCCAACAAGCATGCTTTGCCCGGAATCACATTTTTTATGCCGCATAATGTAATTGGAAAACACTATCCAAAATTCGCCACGAATTATAATTTAATGTTTTATTTCAGCAATATGATTTGCCTAAGCTTTGAATATAAATATCGCCTAGCAATTTGTCTATTCAGAATGCGCAGCTACTGAGCGTTCAGTGATTGGTTTTAATTCCACACAAAAATAAATAACTTTAACTGTTTGCCACAAATTGTAGAAGACAATTTTTTTTTCGCATTTACCGTACATTCTAGCAAATCGAATAAACAACTATTTGAAATTAACTACAGTTAAAAACGAATATGAAATGCGCTATACATAATACCACTTTATAGTTTGTTTACACGAGAGTGAATTTCAGCGAAATACTGAATTTGTAATGCCACTGCTCTAACAGCATTTTTGTATTTTTTGTATTGTGTTTCATTATTATAGTTACCCATATTTCTTAAATTTCACTTTCTAAATAAATGCAACAATCAAGCAAGGAGCAGCTGTTATGAAAACAAAAACAATTGTTTGCAAAATGTCAAAAAAGCTATTGTTTCATGTTTTCACAACTCTATGTTTAAGATCGCAGGGTTGCTTTCCAAATTTCAAGTGAATTTCGTTTTAAATTGCGAATTTCATTTGACAGTTTTTGCATGGTGAAACTTCGCATTTTAGACGCATGTTAAATTCAGCTGAAATTCACTTTCGTATGAAAAAGAGTTTAATAAAAATGATTGCTTATGTGAGAATTGGGAATTTTTAACAACTATTTACTTAGCAGGTATAGTAATTGAATATTTTCTCAAATTTTTCAAGATTATTTTCTCAGAAATTTTCTTTGGCCCGATATTGCTAGTCTAACTAAACTAGTTTTGATTGAATTTTTGTCAACATTTACTATGACATTCCATGAAAACTCGACTTTTCGGTAATGAAAACAAACGCCTGCGTTTTTCAAACCATTAAACTAAAATAGTTATTTCCTATTAAGTTTTTGACTGAATCCAAATATGGTAGCAGAATTATTTGATGTGTATTCAAGAACAATTTGAGCTCGAATCTGAAGACCGTTTTGCTCCATCACGTCAGGTTTGGCTTTATTAAAACTGTACCAGGACATTCTTAATTTATGTTTTATCGTATTTGGTGTTTATAGAAAAGTTGCTTAGTAGAAAAAGAAGCACATTTATTTGTGAACAGAAGAATGCGCCATCTAAACTCCATACCCCAACTTTTGGGAGTTTTTTAAGTACAGCTTAGAATAATATTGCTAACAGGCTAAAAGAATGATAAATATATTAAAGTGTGCTTGGGAAAAAGTTTGCTTATCAAAAATTATGGGGGGTTCTAGAACACTAAAACACCCTCCTTAAAAAAACTATCCCACAAAGTCAAATTTCCAAGAATCCATCAAAGTGTTCACAAAAAATGTGCTTTTTTTCCTTTCAAACAACTTTTCTATAGACACCAAAAACGATAAGACATAAATTAAGAATATCCTGGTAAAGTCTAAATAAATCCATTTTCATAATTTCATTTACTGTTATCTCAAAAACCTGGCGTGAAGGAGCAAAAAGGTCTTCAGATTGGAGCTAATCGGCCCCAAACTACTCAAGACCACATGTCAAATCGCCAGTTCGATTGAATAAACTAAATTTTGTGGCACAGTGTTCTTAATAATGAGCTTCACAAACTACCGTTAGCTGAACGAAACCAATTTGCCATTTACCGAATTGTGTAGGGTATTAAAATAAATAATGAAATAAATAGAGAAAAAATAAAGTGAAATATTTTCTTTTAAAAAAAGAGATTGAGCTATTTCATTTTGTCTTTCAAAGTGTTTTCTTTCCGAGCTCAGTAAATTCAGTGACAAATAAAATACTTTATGAAAAACCACTCTAATAAAAAATAAACTTGTGGAATATATCTTTGCAGGCTTAAAAGAAGTTAAAAAATACCATATTTTTCGGACTTAACAAATAATTTAACTAATTAGCCACTAAATTGTAAATAAAACGGTATTTTTTATAAAGATTTATAGTCTCGGTTAAGATCAAACACGATGAAAAAATGGAAGAGAAATTGTATGAAGCTGAAATTGTCATTCTGCGCATAACATATCAACCTTACTCGTAAGTGAACCAGTTCCGTCATTGGAAATCTGTTTGATTTGAGCGCAAATCCTGAAATAATTTTTTCTTCCTTTCTAGCGATCCTAACTTTTGTGAGATTACCTTCAACCAAAGAACTGAGATACCAAATAATATTGTTAATACAGAACGCGTGTGGGTAAGATTTATCTTATACATAAAGTAAATAAGTATATAACAATAATAATACTAATAAATTATTCATACTACATATATATTATAGTTTAATAATATATTGCATTTGGATCAAAACCAACTGCCGTCTAGCACTCCTCGCCGATATGTGGATTATCATATGTATTATGGCAAGAACGAATTATTCACCCTGCATGGTTTCGGTTATGGAAAAATTATAGTTGTATTGGGTGTCGAAAGTATCTATTGGGTATATTATGTGAATCATCCTCGGCATGTACGACTTGAAGGCAGGGGTGATCTTCCGTTCAAATATTGCGATTGCTGCGTGAAGAGGCTATTACCGAGTCTACTGAAAGAAATGAAAAGACAGCATCATATTGATCTATTATCAAGTGATGAAGACGACGATCATGTTGAGTGATTAAAATCTGTATTTCTTTTTTAAAATTATGTGTGTAGGTATTTAGCAAATTTTAATCAATTGTAATTATAAGCAAATAATAACAAAAGTATTGAGGAAGAAAGATGAATAAATTGAAGTTGGGAGAAGTACAATATATGTGAACGTTTGCACCTATTAAATTTGTAGAGGTCTTAACTAGTGATGTAACGGCTGACTGCATTCGCATTTGCTATATGCGAAATATTTGCATAATTTTGACATTCACGCATTCATTCGCAATTCTTTTTTGGGAATGTGTAATGGATGTTTAATGATGTAGTCTGATGTTTGAGTTTCGAAAAATTGATTTTTTTATTATTATGTATTTCGAAAGTAAAATATATTGAGAGTATACTGTAAAAAAATACCAAAATTCAAAATATGGTATTAACGAAGTTATACCATATTTTGAATTTTGGTATAACTTCGTTAATACCATAATTCGAGAGCGCCTCATAATTGCGAGCTGTAAGTTGTTAAAACTTTAAAAGCATTTTTCTCGAAACAACGTTTTTTTGATCGACCCAGGGGCCTGAAAAAATTCTATCGAGCCGATCTGGCTGAAATTTTAAGAGGTTATTTTACACTTCACTGGATCTCACAGGTAGTAGAATTGTTGATTTTAAATCATTATTTCCAATCTTTTATCCCGGCTGCCATTTTGTTATTTTTTAATAAAAATATTTCAATCTGCTACGTGCCAAATGACAAATCTACAGAACCTTATTCTATTTAAATTTTTTGTCTCAGATGACTTCAAGTGCCGTAATCACCCGGGCCAGCCACACACCTTTTTCTTTAGTTGTCCACTTTGGACTTAAAAAATACTAATAAAATATCGTAAAATAAACTCCAAAAATTTGTTTTGTACAGTCGAAAATGTCAATAATAACATATACAAAAATTGAAACGATTGTATTTTATTTTGTTATAACCTTGGAAATTAGGCCGAAACACCAGACTACATCCTTAAATAGAACAAACTCCGCTCACACAAGTTTCCATGTTGAGAACATGTGTGCTTAGTTTCTTATGCAATTTTGTTTGGGGTTGCCAAATTGTCCAGTAACTCCAGAGAAATGGGTCAAAGAAAAGAATGTTATGAGTGATGAGTTTTAATATCAAGTCTATGTGTGAATTCCTCGTTCGATTTGCATTGCGAACACACGGACAGATGGCATAATATTGCTCATCTGTGTAAAAGATTAAAATTGCGGTATAATAAAGTCACGATAGACACTTTTCTACCATATTCCAAGTAGTCAATAGAGCTGAAGACCCTTTTAGATGTTTCGCGGGATGTTGCATACAGACACCGTTCATAACCACGATTTTAACTTAATTTTAGAACCAGTCGAAGTAGTGAAGTAATAGTGTAAATTTATGCAAGTTATAGGTATATATTTTAGCTCCTTCTTTCACTTTAAACTTGAGTGACAAGAAAGAAAGGAGAAATAAAGTTTACAAAACTTGGTTTTACCAATAAGATAATTTTGCACTCGATTTAGTGCTTTTGTTTTAATAAATGAATGAACTGAAAAAAAGTTTTGTAACTAATTATCGATAATTATTGATAATGTGATCTGCATCCTCATACACCTTAGTCTCACCATTAAAAGGGATTTATGTATATAAATGCATACAAGGAAGGGCTCTATGAAATATGACCCCACGAAAAATAGCCCCAAAACCAAAAGTGAAAAGTCATCCAAAAAAATTCTATTATTTACAAACAACACGAGAATGTGGGGCTATAGTTCCAATTGTTTTGGGGTAATTTTTCCTTTTTTTATTTGAGATGATTTTTTATTTTGCAAAAAATCCCCAAAGTTTGAAAATATCAAAATTATTTTGGGGTGATTTTGCATTTTTCTTATTGTTGAAAATTTTGGCAAATCGACGAATTGGAGTGAAATGGTAATCGGATTTTGGTGACCTGACATAAAGCCCAAGAACATAAAGCTCAAAAACATACTTAACGTAAGAAGAGAACATTTTTATATTATATTTTTGTTTGCACCTAAAATATGTTTTATGAAATTAAGAAGGTAACTTTAAAAAAACTCTAGTTTTATTTTAAGGATTTATTGTTTCTCCGCTGTCACACACCCAGTTCATTGACGGTGTAACAAAAATTTTGTTCATTGACGCCGGATTAATGCTATTTTGTTTTTGCAATCAGTAATGCATTGGAAATGGAAGGAAACAAAGAATTGTTTCGAGTAAACATCATCAGTGCTTTCAAAAGTAACGATCAACAAACATTACCAAATGAATTAAATATGAAAAAATGATAAGGAATATAATGAACAAGGAACTCCCGTAGGAAAAACATTTTTTTTACAAAAAAAGGCATGCAGGAAAATTTATTTAGAAAAAATCGCGCGATTTTTTCTTAATAAATTGCGCGGTTTTTGCCAAATAAATCGCGCGATTTTTTCTAAATGAATTGCGCGATTTTTCCTAAATAAATAGCGCGATTTCTCCTAAATAAATCGCGCAATTTTTCCTAAATAAATTGCGCGATTTTTCCTTTCTTTGTCAATTATTATCCTTATAAATATTTTTACCTCTTTCATTCTTAAATTGCAGATCACTTCACTTGCTAAGTATAAGGCATAAGGTGATACAATTAATTATTTTGTTTAATTTTTTAGGCCTCTTTTCCTTTAAATAAAATTTTAGAAATAGAAATATTGGGGCCTTTTTTCATTTTAATTTGGGGCCATCATTCAATTTGTATGATAGATCAGCATTTCATATTGGGAAAAAGGCCCCACTTTTGGGTGATTTTTTACTCTTGAGTTTGGGCCATTTTTCTATCTAGACACAGAAAAGGAGCTCGCTCTGAGTTCCTGGCATTTTCGACCCTAAATTAATTTTAAAAAAACAACAAAAGTAGCGAATGCATTAGGAAGAAGAATAATTTGGAATGTTTTTTGATGATAATATATATATGTATATGACCCCCTAAATCCTTCACTAGAAAACACATCGCAATCAAGACTGGAGTGCTAAATTGTGAGACATAAGATTTTAAGTCTCTAAGGTACTTTTTACTTACAAATTTCAAGGGACACTCCAGTTATTCACCTCCTACCTTGAAAAACGAAAGCCGAATATTTTTACTTAGACCCTTTCACATTCATAAACATTTGCCACCTTTTCTCTTGCTTAACAAGAGAAACAATTTTTTATTATTTTCAATGAATTTGATAAATTTGCTTCACAAAAATTAAACAAATAAATACTAGCAACAAATAAATTTTAATTGAATTGTGGAACTTTATGAGATAAAATTAACTTTTAGGGGTAAATTAAAATTTAACAACGTTATGCAGTATAAAGCAAAAAATAAATTAAAATAAAACACAAATAGAGATGAGATAAAATAATATTTACACTTTCCTTGTCGCAATTAACCGTTGTTATTAATACATTTTTTTTATTAAAATCATTGCTTTTTACATGTAACCAGGCAAAAGATAACAAAATCCGGCAAGACACCAACCACCAACGCGAAATAAGAAACGACAAAATGGCAATATAAACGCGTGGAAGTGTTTGGATATAAAAGCGAAGCTTTTTTTCTCTGAAATTTTAATTTGCCTAAGTAGCACAAAAAAGTACAATGAAAAAACAAAAAAAATAATAATAAAAAAAGTAGAGCACAGAAACGAAGAATATTGAGAGATATACATAGAAGGCAAACTCAGTTATTGCAAAAATGAACAACGAAACCGGAAAAATCTCGTCTAAGTTAAAAAATCTAATTTAATTTAAAATTTCATTCTTCTTGCTCCACTTTACTTTTACTTGCATTCAGTGTTTTTTGTTTACTTCCACTACGATGTCGTCGTCGCCATTACGTCTCTCGTGGTTGGAGTTCTCCTTATCCTTTTTTTTTGTTTGATTCGCTTAAACATAGTGTGTACTTATATAGTGTAACTATTGTTCCATTATGTTGGCTTTATGCTCATGTATATTAAGGCACCACACGAAAAAAATTAAAATGAGCCTTGATTTAATTTATGAAGGCTTCCAAAATATTTCGGCTTTAGCGATAAGTTATCGTGAACTGGATTATTTTAAACAGAAGTCTAAAAATCAGAGACCGCAAATAATGGTTATTTTAAAATTAAATGAAAAAATCAACACTCTTTATGCTCATGTATATTAAGGCACCACACGAAAAAAATTAAAATGAGCCTTGATTTAATTTATGAAGGCTTCCAAAATATTTCGGCTTTAGCGATAAGTTATCGTGAACTGGATTATTTTAAACAGAACTCTAAAAATCAGAGACCGCAAATAATGGTTATTTTAAAATTAAATGAAAAAATCAACACTCTAAATGTTGGAGGGCATAGTTGAGTACAACAAAAAGTTACTGGTTGCATACTTTAGTGGATCCAGTGTAATGGATTTGTATTTCTTGAGCGTTATTCGTAAAAATTAATACTAACTATTAATTGTAGATTTTAATTTTTTCGATCTGGTATAAAAATCATTGTTCGGCTTTTAAATTTTTGCTCATTATCTTACGATTTTTATTTTTATTTTTTTTTATAGGAATACAAAATATTTTTTGAGTTTAGATTTTTGTAGCTCTTACTTGTTTGGAAATAAAAATTAATTATTGAGCTTGTTGTTATTGCGAGCAAGGTGATAAATTTTTCCCGGTAAGCAGTCTTTCAGTTTTGTAGTGAGTTTCTCGTTAAAAAAAAATAACAAAAACTACTCAAATATTAATTTTTGTTCCGGAGCAAGAAAATAAAATTCAAAGTCAAAGTAAATTTTATTCCTGAGCAAAAAAACTAAACTCAAACAATAATTTGTATTCTTAAGAAAAAAATAAAAATCGTTTATAATAATAATTTTTATTTTCGAGAAAAAAATAAAAATTATCAATTTATTTTTGCGGTTTGTTAACGGGCTTAATGAAACGTCATGAGCAAAAACTTAAAAACCAAAGAATAATTTTTATGCCAGACCGAAAAAATAAAAATCAGGCAATAATTATTATTAAAATTAATTATTATTATCATTGATCAAAACAAAATAAAATCACAAAATAATTATAAAATTAAAATTTTTTGTAGCCACAATTTTTTTTATGGGACTTGAGGCACCTTAATGTATATATGCACGTATAGGTGTTTTAGCCCACTGGGTTGCAATACAGGATATTTCGCTATTCCTTCTTCTCTTCATCTTTGTATATGTGTTCCTCTATACCGTAATACAAGCATAGTTAAATGTAACTCTCTCTAACACAATGGCTTAAGTAAAATATTTACCAAGCGGCATTGAGTGTTGAAGGAAAGAAATGAACAACGGTGATTGTGCTGCAATACGACAATAATATGTAAGTATGTATATATGTATAATAAAAAGTTTAGTACCTTTATTAACCCTGGAAGGACATGCTTCGTCGAATCAATGACGCATTTTTACGTTTTACAATTTTTCTTTCTAAGTACGTGTTGGTGAAGTTTAATTTATAAATAAATGTTATTAAAAAAAATTTCCATTGTTGTTTTTCCATATAATAAATTAACCAAATAATGGAAAATAGTCAATTTTCAAAGTTATAGTTGTATAGATCATGTGTATGAACTCTTTGAATAATGCAGTCGTCTTTCGAATATGCATGTACTTCCAGGGTTAATACAAAAATTCTTCTCCTCTTGGAGAAATATGTATAGGAAACCCGCATAAAACTGAACTAGTTATATTCACCAAGAAACATAAAATTCATATTTTTAAAGATATTAACTTCAATAATAATATACTATTTTTTTTTTAAACGGCCATGGAAACCTAATCTCGAAGAATGATGGAGGGGGTTGAGAGTATTTTGATGTTCTTGGACCACCCATACTTTTTGATTAGCAAACTTTTTCCCAAACACACTATCATACTTTTATCATTCCTTTAGCCTGTCGGCAATATTGTTCTAATCTGTACTTAAAAAACTCTTGAATTTTGGGGTATGGAGCTTAGATGGAGGATTCTTGTGTTCACAAAAAATTTGCTTCTTTTTCTACTAAACAACTTTTCTATAGACACCAAAAACGATAAGACATAAATTAAGAATATCCTGGTACAATCTTAATAAAGCCATTTTCATGAGTTCATGTACTGTTATCTCGATATAGGTGGTATGATAGAGCAAAATAGTCTTCAGAGCTCAGTGACCCCAAATTACTCAGAACTATATGTCAAATCCCCAGTCCGATGGAAAAAACTCAATTTTGTGGCACAGTGTATTTGATCATAGCTTCGGTATTTATCCATAGAATTTGTTTATAAATTCCATGTTCTTTTCGTAAAAATGCAAACTCTATGTAAAAAGTAAGAAATATGTCATATTTTTACGATTTATAGTTTTCCTTATGTTTTAAGTGAGTTTTCGATTTTAATTTTGGTCCAAAAAAACATATTTTGTTTCATACTTTGGCTAAAAAAAATGAAGAACTAGAAATCAAATTCAAACAAATGCAGTGGCTTATTGGCAAGCACTCAGTCATATCGACATCTAACAAAAAATTAATTTATAAGCATGTCCTTAGGCCAGTGTGAACTTATAGTATCCAACTGTGGGGATGTACCAGCAAAAACAATAAGTTAATGATAAAATTTTGAACAAAAAGATGTATTGAGATAATCTCGTTCAAAGTCGCTTATTTAGCAGCATCGGGGTAGCGCATTTTGAACGCACATAACTTTAGAACAAGTGCTTCGAGTCTCATGGAATTGAGAGAAGAATTTTGAGAATGTGTAGGTATATATTTTAAGAAAATGCAAGAAAAAAAACGAATTTTCCGACGTACCCAACTAAGGCATTTTAAACAATGTTTCGCTTGCAAGCACTGCAGGACTTGGATGAAATATGCCACAGAAAATAAATAGATTCTACTACTACTCTAACCTTACTAGCAGTGTTGGGCAAAACTCAATTTGACTAATGAGTAAAAAGTATTGGCTTAAAAAATCGTTCATCAATCAATCACAAACTAATGGCTAATTTTTATTAGTCACGCATCGTTGGCTCATGATTAAAAATTTTAATTGTGACTACGATTCGATTTGTTTCCACATGAAGTACCAGAAAAATAGTTGATGGGTTTTGATACCTGGGTGAAAAATGCGAAATCCCATTTTTATTTTTTAACAGCGAATGTACCCAATTAAGTATTTTTAGCGAATAGTTAAACATAAAAGTCGAGCCTTGTCAAACCACCACTTCTGCACACTCGTGGCTTTAGCAATACTCAGCGATATGTAAGAAAGTCATGACACTGTCAATATGATTAGAACTAATGATTGAAAAAAATAATTGGTTATGCCCTATTCCGGTTACTACTGAGTCTAAAGTTCACTCTGCCGGCAGTCGAAATATTACGCTATCACCAGGGGATACTGAGCAATGAAACCTAGGACATTATGGCTAAGATAGGATATGGTAACATAACATACAAGCTTTGCTTAGAACCTAAAAGTGCATGACTTGCTAGAACTGAGGTAAAATTTTAACTCACACCACCCCTCATAATCTAACTTTTAACTTTAATTTCACTTAAGCCTTTAGGCCCGATATTTTCAGTTCTCTTGTGAAAACTTTAATCAAGACAACAACAACAAACTTTCATAAGTGAAATCACAACTAATGTAGACTTAGTTTCTTTTATTTGAAAGTTTTACGATAACAATAACAATTCGAAATAACATACCAAATAATGTTGTTAATGCTAATTGCTTTCTCAAATAATTTTGCACATCAACAAAAACAACAATGGATTGTATGTGTTGCAATAACAAGAAGAACAACAACAATAAAAACAATAACAACAGTTACTGAAACGATTTAAAAGAAAATAAACTTGCCCCAAAAAACAACAACGCATCGTGATATCGCCAGCTTATGCTCATTCACAGAAATAAATACCTAAGACAAATTTAACATAAAAGATGACGAAGAAGTAAAGAATGTAGAAGTTTTCTTTGTTTGTTTGTTTCTGCTAGAGGCGCAGCAATCCGCAATTCAACACAAGCGGAAACGCGAACTTCAATTGTCAACGTAAATTCAAAATCACAAATAGAAAATTATAATCATCGTGGCGCATAGTTGTAGAAACACATTTACGACAATAATTGCAAAGAAAACAATACAATACAACAACAATAGCAACAAAAACAATACTGACGCCATCTTGAATGCACGAATGCGCGCCATTTTCACAGAATAAATGATGGAGAAAATGTTAAGTGAAATCACTACTTCGGAATTTTAGTTCATGCTACGAGATTTCATATACTGTTAGAGTGACAAAAAGAAAAAGAAAACAATAATAAATTTTAATAGTTAAAGTTTAATAATCGCGAGAATTTTGTAAAAAAAAAGATTTGTTTCCTGCTTCAAGTTCAGGAGCTTTACGAACATTCATTAACTCGAAATTAGAAAGGGATTTTCGGAAAATAAAATCAGGGATTCTGTAGAAACCTTTTTCGATTTTATGGAGGAGTCGAAATCATCTTTATGAGAATTTCACTAGTCGTGGTCCGTAGTCCATAGTCAAAAATCAAAAATATATTTTGGTTGACAATGCCAAACCTCCAAAAGTAAAAAAGAGAAGTGGTGACAAAAGATCGTTTTCAAATAGGTATATGCAAATTTATTCAGTCAAAAGATTTTCATAAACCTAAGAGAGAATGGTGATAGGACAAAAATCGCTAGGTAATGAGGCTGAGGTCTTTTTAACTAACGGAATTATAGTTCCATCTTCACCCGTTGCCTTGGACTTGTGTCTAAGCCAAACTTATTTTTTTAATTTTATGAATTCAGCTACTACTTTAAACTTTCACGGCGTATTTACATATATTTTACTAACCTTCATAATATATAGTACATATGTAAGTTTAAATAAGCAGATTTATGGTGTACGCTCTGCAACATTTATAACGTTTTCTTGACAAAATTATGCATTTTGTTTTTGCCTCGTGCGATGGCAAACATTTCTTGATGTTGCCATCAGCTGCCGCGTGCTGCACTTCTTAACCTTTTCTTTCTTTTTCTCTGTTTATCTTTTTCCTGTCATTCTTCCTCTTCTATTTAACCGATATCTACATTCACAATAGTAAAAGAGTACCATTTAGTACTAGATTATACTACTGGGAATGGGAATATGGAGACTTCTGTAAGTGCCTGGTTATATTGGTGCTCGGTGTTCGACGAACACAAAACATTTTCTCCCGTGCTCAGTCAAGGTGGTTTCATTCAGCTCGTTGCAGAGTGGTTTTTTGTCAAAATATACTCGTTTGTTTGATACTATTTTATATGTAATGAAACTGTTTTGTAAAATAACTCATTGCATAACATACAAGCTTTGCCAAGAACCTAAAAGTACATGACTTGCTGGAACTGAGGTTAAATTTTAACTCACACCACCCCTAATAATCTAACTTTAATTTTACTTTAAAATAACTCATTGCCACCCTGAATACTCGGCGTGCTCGGTATACAATACACCGAGCCTTAGGCTGTGGTTATATTGGGAGTATGTTCGGCGAACACCATGAAATTGTTGTTGCACCGAACACAAAGAGAATCTGTACTCACTCTCGCACCGAACACGATATGCTCGGTGCAGTGTTGCCAGAAACTTCACTTAAAAAATCGTCAAAATTGTAAGAAAAAAATCGTCATTTTCATAAAAAAAAATAGTCATCAGAGAAAAACTCCAAAATCTACATGTCGTTGCTCCCTGAATTTAACATCTAATTGGATTTTTAAGATACGACATCAAACTTTGTAATGAATTTACTTCTTTGGAAACTCATTGTCAAATTTCATATAAATTTTGACAAGTTTACAAGTCTTTGCACGTTTTAATGAAGGCTCTTATTAATTTTTCTTTAGCATAAATGCCAACGTAAATATATTTTCTTTCCAAAAATGCTGCTTTGTCTCTGAAATCAATGTTATTAACGTCATGAGTTAAATACTCTGGTCTTAAAATATTTGTGCATGGAAAGCTTAATCAAAATTGTATAACTGGAAATCGAGTTCAACACTGATATATCTAGTCTTTATTCCTTCAAAAGATGTACCAGTTCCTGACGATAAAAGCTTAATAGGTAATGTTTACATTATCTTATAGTAGGTGCAATGTGTATTGAAATGTGTTCATAATGATGAAGAAAACTTTTTTTAATGATCATCATCAAGCCTTGACTTGTCACCAAATGGTAATGCAAAAGCAGATTAAGGTTGATTGTTTTAGAGCACTTTCTCATATACAAGGACTTGTGAAGTTATAATTTCCACATCAAGTTTGTTATTTTATCTAGGCGAATTTCTCGTTTCAATGCAAAATAATTAATTTTACTATTTCTTGTTGATTCTCAAAACCAACTTCCAAAAAAGTAAGTCTGTTCACTTGGCCTCGAAGGCAGGTGAACAATTTTAAATTATCTAAATTCAATTTTAAAGTTAGTATATAAAGAAATATTAAACAGTGATTACTTTTAGGAAAAATTTATAAATGTATTTTTACGAATTTACAAAGTTGCTGTTAGATTAATCGAATGTTGGGACGGTATGAGTTAATTCGTAGCGCCAAAAGGTTTAAAACCATGTTTTCCCCTCTTAAACACGCCCATGTTTCACATAAGTATACAAAGAAGCAAGCCAAAAACAAAAACCGATTCCGTTTCTATTTCGAAACCGCATTTCAACAGCAATCAACGTTTGAAATAACGGCAAGTAAACATTTATACCGTTTCGTATGTTTTCCCCAAAATGGCCGCTGCAATAGGCACACTATGTGGCCTGCACCGCGCTGTCATCATTCTTCTTTGCGGGTGTGTGTGTCTCTATGTGTTTGCCTGTCTATGTGTGCGTATATATGTATGTATATTGGTTTGTTACCGTCTGCCTGTCTGTCTGTCTGACAAGTGTAAATATTAGTTTCCTAATTGAACGATTCATCTCTGTATGCAAAATGAGTGCCAACAACAACATTCGAAACTTCTGACATGCCACGCTCTCTCCGGCATATTTGAATAAATTTGATTTTGCTGATTTTAGCGCAAAATCGGTCTTCCTTTCTTTTTATAACCAAAATTGATGATGCATTTGTGCTGCACGCTCTGCCTTTTAGCTCTAATGCCAGCAGCGGTGGGATGAGGTTGTCGAGAATGATGATGTTGAGGGTATAAAAAAAGGACCTTGTTGTCAAAATGCAAACGTTTAACGTGCGGTGGGAAAAGTGCAATTGTGCATAGTGGCGCAATATTTTACAAATTAGTCAGTTTGCTTGACACTCACAAATATTTGCAATTCAATTAAAGTCGATATTGCGGAAAAGTGCTAGCAAATAGTTGCACAAGTACAAGTTTGCATACATACCTACACATGGCAATGCAGTGCCACCAAAAGGAGCAATTCAAAGTAATTTTCGCAAAATAAAATAATATCAATTAGTAAATATCTATGATTCATGATGAATTCAATTGAAATGTGTGCAATTTCATTGTGTCTGTCTGGAACACATTTCCACATGATTACACTCAAAAAAGAAACTTATAGAAAATTATCATTATCTTAAACGTTTTACCGCTCTTCACTTTAAAGAATTGTGTAACTTACTTGTCTATTACAAACTCACATCTTCATATGATTTTGCTCTTTGAATCTAACATTGTTAAATGTGTTAAATGTTGTAATGTAAAAAGAACACATATAATTTAATTTCATATAGAATTGAGAACTTTAAAGTTAAATTCGCAGTACAATGAATGCACTTAATGTGAAGATTCCTTCGACAGTTAAATACAAGTAAAACACCTCAAACTGTTACGTTAGATTCAAGTTATATCAGCCGAACCATAACACTGCGCGACACATTTAACAAGAATTTCGGCTTACGATTCTAAAAGAAGAAGTGCTACTGAGCAATCGGCTGTGAGTCGGCTGTGACATCTTCTCTAGTAAGTTAGATCTCAGACTCTCTTTCCGACTTCCTGACCATTGCAGCGTCTTTCAGGCGGAAGTAATGGCTATCTATCAAGCGTCCAAGTGGCTTATTCGCAGCGATTCATTCGATAAGAATATCTGCATCTACACGGACAGCCAAGCAGCAATCAAGTCCCTTTCCGGTGTTTTCACTACATCAAAGCTTGTTCTCGACTGCCGATCTTCACTCAACATTTTGTCGAGTCACTCTCAGGTCCACCTATATTGGGTGCCTGGACATATGGATATTTCAGGTAACTGCAATGCCGACGAGTTAGCAAAACAGGGCTCGCAGCTTACAGATATATCACCTTCCTGCACAATTGGTGTCCCTCTTACGTCTATTAAATTAGCCATTAAGCAAAACTACCGTGAGGAAGCAAAAAGATCCTGGGTAGCGGAGCATACCTGTGGTATTACCAGGCTAACATGGACCACTATGGACAATAGACGAACTAGACAGCTACTCAACCTTAGCAGAAACTCCATCAGCATTACGACTTCGGTGCTCACGGGACACTGCATAATGGGGAGACATGCTGCACGACTAGGACTGCCATTCAATGACTTCTGTCGGGGCTGCGGCTCTGAGGAGGAGGAAGAAACAGTCCTTCATTTCATGTGCGAATGCCCATCCCTGGCCAGGAGGAGACTAAAACTCCTGGGCTCACCTTTCTTCACTAGTCTGTCCGAGCTATCATCCGTAAATATTAAGGAATCCTCATTGTTCTCCAATCCGTAAATGGGGGAGTCGCGCCGTACTGTGGTATCACAATGAGCCTAAATGTGCTTAAGTGTGCTTTCAAGCATAAGGCTGCCACTCCATCCTAACCTAACCTACTGAGCAATACTGCATTCACGGTTTTACAAAGTTCGTAAAGTTAAGAATTTTTTTCTTTGAAATTTTCATCCTAAGTAAGATTATTGCAACCTAGGAAATAATATCGGATCTTTGTAAATCTAGACTTGTCTGAAAGATAATATAAATTTTCCAAAACAGGTATAGTTATGAAATATTTATTTCTCATTACATACGTTCTTATTTTATGCTGTTTGCTGGTTTTTTATTTTTTATAGGAATAAATATGTCACAGAAAATTAACGTCCTTCATTCGAATTTGCATTTTTCTCGGAAAATCTTTGTGACGAACAGGGCGAGATCTTTCACCAACAAATAAAGGGCATAGAGCGGCCATACCAAGATTTCTGGTATGAAGGAATGATGAGTGATTGTTGTTTCCTACCTACATATAACATATTATTATTAGTCAATTATGCAGGCAAGGAAAAGTGACCTGAGTTTAGGGAGGTGGCAAGGTGATTATAAATCGCTATATGTTTTCTATTTATTAATAATTATTTACAAAATCGACACCTTTCAAATAATACAGATATAAAATGTGTTAATGTTCGGTGATTGAAAAAAAAAAGCAGAAAATGTCATCTTCTTACATTTAGATGTCAGAAAAAGGCAGTGCTTCCTTTTGTTGACCTTGATCACAAAGTTCTTTATAAAACGTCGAAACACTTTGTATGGACCAGAGTCGTGCGATGTTAGTGAAGGCCGCACCGTTTTGCAAAGCAAAGAAAAACGTGCTCACTAGATTCGAGATGAGGATGAACGAATATGTTTTTTGGCGTGAGTCAAGACGTCTCAATCGGACTTAAATTACGCAATACTTGCCGCAGTTGTTGAACGGTGTCTGATACCGCTGTGATGTCGTTGTCGATGAACAGCTCTGATGGCAACCTTATCATGGAGCCTCTCGGTGATTCCGTTCGATTGCGGATGGTGTAGTGACGTACTGACGTACGTAGATGGCGCGTATCGAGAACGCACATAAACCTGCTGACGAACTGACGGCCAAGGTCCGATGTGATGGCGATCGGCACGCCAAACCGGGATATCCAACCAGTAACAAGTACGTGTGCGACAGTGGGCGTACACATGTCGGCAATAAAAAAGGCATCAGGCCAACTAGTAAATCTTCCGATCACCGTTAAACAATAACGACAATCTTCCGATTCTGGGAAGGGGCCGAATATATCGATGTTGATGTGTGCAAGCCGCTGTGATGGTATAACTCGGCGCATAAATGGTAAAGAGGTATGCCTGTTGACTTTATTCGTTAGCACTGTGAGTAGAATCGTGCGAACCTGACACTATCGCTTCGGATGCCGGACCAAACGAATCGTTCGGGCATCAACTTGCCTGGTCTCTTCGTATCAGGATGAGACAAGCCATGTGTGGTATGCAGGAACTGTTATCGAAACCTCTTCAAGACTAATGGGCGGATGCGGCCTGTAGAGTGATCACAGAAAAATATCTTTTTAAAACCGAAAAAAACGAAATATTTTAGTTTTAAAGAATATAGGTTGTTCCTGATCTAAAAAGTGGTTGAAATTCGTCGCCGTTTTCTTGGTCGTCTACTAGCTGATCAAAATCGATTTGGGCAGTGTCAATTTGGTGAATCCTTGATAGTAAATCATCTTTCACTAACATTATCCTACTCGGGTCCATACAAAGCACTTCGACGTTTTGCAAAGTACTTTGTGATCGAGGTCAACAATAAGGAAGTTAAAGCGTCCATAGGCCATCTGAAACCAGCAGTTATCGACTCGCCGTGGCTATTACTCAAAGGGGGTACTGTGGGATTTAATTTTTGAGATTAGAAATGTCAACAGCTTGGTTAACCTCAACAGAGTTAACGGCCACTTGCTTCATCTCGTGGAAGAGCTGGCTTGGTCTACGACTGCCAAGTTCCATTTGTGACAATACTCACTGCAAGCATCGCTGTTCACTATTAATGAACTAGTCGATGAGTTTTGATTTTATGTACTCGTGCTTCTTCACCGGTGGCGTAGTTCTAAAAAATTGTTGCCGATGCTTCAAACCAAAATACTAGTAGAAGAATAACTCGATGATTTTCTCCGAGAGCGTTTGCATAGGCAACCTCGGCGCGGATATTGTGTTGGTGCAGAAATTGTGTTAGAGGCCTCAGACTTGCTGGAGCCTGCACCTACATCACTCTTAGATATTTTGTTTAATTTTTCGAAAGTTACGTTAAAAAAGGTAATATTTTAGGTAAAGATATTTCTGTGGTAAGATCATAAAGTTTCCTTTATTTTTTTCAACAATCGCAAACGTGAACAATCTCTTAAACGTGAACACTCTTGATTTATATTAGTTCACGGTTTCGAGCGTTGACTGTATTTATGAATATATGTATATACTAACACTGCACATCGTTTTCAATTTAAAGTATTAAAGTTAATTTGCTCCACATCTGTAATACACTATCAAATTTTAAAGAAATTTTTCTAAATCTCATTTTGAAATAAAAAACTGTTAAAGAAAATTGAAAAATTGTTGTATGCATTCGTATTCGATAAAGATAGCATCTGCGTTGAAAACAACCATTGGTAATTCAAACGCCTTGAAATACTCAATGCCAATATATGAACATACGTTCACAATCACATACAGTCGGTGATACTAACAAGTGGTGGAAGATAGGAAATTCAACGTTTGTAGAGAACAAGCGATGGTAAACAGTGGCTAATGTCAAGCATTTAACATATGAAAATGTATAGCTTTTAGTTCGTTTTGTAAAAATTTGATATTAAATTTTGCAAAATGTGCCAGCAAAGGCCAGGTGTACAACCAAGTGTAGTCAAGAGTGTAGTGTAGTGATTATGCCGTCCTCTTCCTAGATGAAATATTTCATCCCGTGTCATCATACAGTCTATAAGAACTCTGCAAGAAAGAGAACCAATGCTGGAACCTGACACGTGACTGGTTTTTTTAATTTAGAAACCGATCCCAGGTCTCATTCTTGTATAAGAAACGAATTGGTAAATTGGAACCGGTAACGGTATCGATCCAAAATGAACAAATTCAGTAAAAAACAAGTATAAAAGCATTAGTGCAGTAAGATTTACATGAATCATTTATAGCTCAACAATAATTGAATTAACAATTTGAAAGTAATAAATAATAAACATCGAGATTCAACAAATAAATAACACTATGCTTGAAATTGGTATTGGATTGGCTCTAGTGTGAAGAAATCCGTCTTTGAATTTTTCTGATTTCAGTCGAGTTCTTTTTGAATATCACATTACTGTCTTCGGCAAAGTTATGCCATTATTACAACAAATAAATTTTGCTGAACATACTAATACAAAAAAAAATTATATTCTAATAAATAGTATTTTCGACTAAAATATCTAGAAAACCTCACTTTTTCGTCGATTGAATTTATGAGATCTTTTCACTGATATGCAACATTAATAAAAACTCTTCATTCAACGGAAGTTATAAGCAAAAGTCAAAACATGCTCCAACCCTGACGACACTCCCCTATATACATTTACAAAGTCAAACAAGTCACTGCCAAGTACATATGTCTTTTATCCAACTGGATAAACATTGAACTACGAAAATGTAAAAAAAAAGAAACGACAAAAAGTTTCATCAAAATGCTGCCCGAGCGATTTTGTCTATCCCCCTGTCGTTTCTCCCCTCTTCCGAACATTTTCTCAAGTTGCATGAAACAAATCTCACCGTCTAAGAGCTGACAAAGGGTTTTTGATCCTAAAAAGAAAGAAATTTAATATCTGAAACGATAACAACATCTAACAGACAAGGATTAGCATTATTCGCAAAGCGCGTGCGCATAGAATTCTTTACAAACGTGAGCCCGCATTGTGTTATATCATCAAATAGTTCACGAGAAACACTATCCTTCAACAACAAATAAATATTTAGATCACCACAAACGACATAAAAATCATAGTCAATTGGACGCATAATCAAATCACTGAGAAAATAGTCAAGACTGTGACGCCTACAAGGATTATAGACGCATGACAACAATAATTTAATACTTGCTATTATCACAGATTTAAATATTTATGAATTCAACATCACAGTCGGTTGATTGACTCACATTCAAGTACTTCTTAAATTATATTGCAAGGCCTTCACCCTTTTTACCACATCCGTCGTTTCTGATCAAGCTATAATCAACAAGTTCTTATGAACTATCTGAAATATCACTATTGAACCATATTTCAGTGACACATATAATATCTACAGTAGTCCCTTCAAAGATATACTAAACGTAGTCCAATTTATCACGATTTAAGCTGCTTGCATTGAAATGAACAATTTTAAGTCCATTATACTGCTGACGGCTGACCAGGGTTTTATGATTGTCATTAACACCAAAAGAACGAAAACTATATGATCCAGACATATATAATTAGCAGCATAGCAAAGTTTAATTTCCGAAATTTTAGTGATGATGCAACAAAAACATAAATCTCACAAAATTTTAAGATTAATAAAGAAAACTTATGATAAAAAAGCTGGCCCAGCAAGAGATGAAGAACAAGCACTGCGCATAGAAAGGGCTTCACCTTATTAATTCTGAATATTACCATGTCTGGCAAAGTAAATGTATTGTAAATTTTACGCTCCCGCTTTAGTTTCATGGCTGATTGCAGTAACTGTCATGTCTTTAAAGGTAGACTTTAATGAAGATAAATATGATGATTACGTTCTTTATGTTCAGTAAAAATTATTGCTCTTTTATTGTTTCTTCTATGGGCAGAAAACGCACGAAAGACACGATTTCGATCAAACTGTGTGTAGAACTTAACAATAACTACAGAGCTAGGGTTGGTAATAGTCGCTTTAACAAGAAATAAATCTCTCACTTGTGGTGCCATCAAGTCAATAGACATACAAATCAGATTGAAAGAGCTTTTTAGGTTTTCCTCATTTTCAAACGGGGTACTTAACAGCACAGCATCCAACGAGGTATCATTACTTTGCTTTGTATTGCATTTTTCAGTAAGTGGCACAAGATCTTTTTTCATATCGTGAAAAGTTGATAGTTCCGTGTTAATATTCTCTCTTTAATTTCATAGGCAATTAACTTCTGATTAATACTATCAATTTTAATGTTTACTTTAGACATAATTTTGTCTTTAAGTTTGGTGAGGTCCAATGAGAACTGGGCAAAAAGGTGATCACAAAGTATCTTAGAGTGGTGCTTTAGCCGAGAATTGAATTCACTGGTGCAGGGCTGCTAACAGTTGTTGGAGTGAATCTTCCCACACCATCCTTACGTTTAATCGTGACAGCACGTGTAGTAGCAATGTTCAGCACAGATAAATAAAAGTTTAAATATTTCAAAATTTCAAACGGATAGTTGGTAACTCTATATGGTTAAGCTTTTTATTTTTCTATTTGTAGAACTTTCACGATCGGGTGGTTGACCTTACTTAAATTGTGGGCCGCAAGTTAGTAAAAGCTTTCGGATTATGCGGGTCTTGTCCTCGCTGAGCTTTATTTTTATGTTTGGTTATATAGGGCAAAGACCAAATTTGTCATTTGTTTTGAATATTTGTGATTACTTATGCTTGGTTTTCACAGTATCATATTCCCTGTAAAAAAGAGACAAATTCTCATTTGAAATTCGCCAACATGTTGGCAAATATGATTGAATTTGACATTGTGATAACCAGGCATTAGATGCACACATGTTTTTGCTGAAGCATCCAAGTTAGAAATGCATGCACTAACCAAGGAAAACTTCAGTATCACAGCGAAATCACAAATCCTTCAAAAAGCTCGTATATAGTAGCAGTAGATCTTTCCATAATATTTAAGAAGTTTTAGATGTAAGATTCAAATTTTTTTCACAAGCAATGGATAGGCGTCACTTCCTCTCGCCAGCGCACAGTGTAACGATCCCATATAAACCGCGGCCAAAAATAGTAAGCGTTGTTTAATATTAATAATATTTGGTAGTCGAGATAGTCTAATTAAAGTAATGTTGTATGCCAAAAATGGTACCGATTGGACTACTGCCACGCCCACCTCCCATATAATTCAAACACTTAAATTGCAATAACTTTTTAAATATCTGTAGCATAATGAAAGAACTTCCTTGTGTGCTGCCACGCCTACTTAAGAAAATTGCTTAAATGTCAGAAAAAGAAGCTCCATAAGAATGAAACTGAACATTTGAATTTATAAAGCAGTTTTCCTATCCTTCAATATAATAAAGCTGCCACTTAAAAAACTCCCAAAATTCTAAACAACTTTTCTATAGACACCAAAAACGATAAAACATAAATTAAAAATGCCCTGGTACAGTCTTAATAAAGCCACTTTCAAGATTACCGTTATGTTAAGAACCTGAAGTGATGGAGCAAAATGGTCTTCAAATTCGAGTTCAGCGGCCACAAATTACTCTAGACTACATGTCAAATCACCAGTCCGATGGAAAAAACTCAATTTTGTGGCAGAGTGCTATTAAGAAAGTGCAAGACATTTTTTCGCTTAGTCGCTATCATTAATATTATTCGGTACTCAATACTTGATACTACTCTCCAGCCAACATTTCATCTAAAAGGTAATCTGGTATTTTTACCTTGGTGATTTGCTCTGATAACATGAGAAGAGAAACCATCAGACAGGGCTCCAATTGGCAAACTGCAGTGCTTGACTATATCGGTACCATGAACCGGGACCTTGTGGACTGTTATTGGCATATTATTGATTTAATTTTTATTATTGCTTTCAGGGCCAAATGTAAAAAACTTGAAAAATCGCAGCTCTCTGCAGACAATCTTTCTTGAATTAGTGAAAGCATGATTGTGACGTTAATATATGTTAAAATTGGAAATATATTTTGATATATATTTTTTTAAATCTCTTTTAAAGTCATCGAAATCACTATGTTTTGATGTGAAAAAATACTTTTTTTCAAATAACGGTAAAAATCACATGGTTAAACATAGAGTCAAAAAAATAGTGTTACCACATTTTGCAGATTTTATATTTTTCCCACATATTCATTTTGCATACATTTATTTGTTAATAAGTGAAATGTGGAAATAAAACATTTAGGAGGGGGAGATTTTGGGGGTTCTGACAGAGAGGCAAGTTATTTTCTTAAAAAAATTTCCATAATATTATCAATAACACTGCAGAATTTACTCTTTTCCCTTTTTTTAAAAAAAAAAAGAAATGGAAATTTAATAACCCCTGAAATGTAGAAAGTAACAAGCAACCCTCAAACACAAGGTTGTAAGAAACAGGAAAAATTTAAGATCAATCACATTTTTTTAGACATTTTAGATTTTGTTTTCATAACAGCTGATCTTGTAATATTTATTAGATGAAATAATGGAGTTTAAGAGTAACTCATTTCCATTCCTCCAATTATCCATAATTGTTGTATAAATTCTTGGTGTCCAAATCCAATTAAAAGGCACACACAAAAATTCTTCTTCTTCTCCAAACTTATAATCTGCCAAAAAATGAATTTGAAATTCCTTTTTTGTCGTGTGTCCACCTAAATTTGAAATGCAGAATTCCAGCGAAATGCACCCTCGTGTGTCCGCACTATAAGACAACAATTTCAAATAAAAAATTCTTAACTTTACCTACGTAAAAAAACGTAAATTAAAAAAATTAATTTTGATTGCATTTGGGCTTCGGGAATCAATAAAACATACCTAAAAATAGTGCGGAATTTGGGTGAGATTGGCATATATTTCCTAAATTAGTATAGGCACAGGATTAAAAGAGACCTTTCGAATTGGGGCACGTTGAGCATTTATGGATTAATTAAAAAGGATATTTCCTCATTTTTCATTAACTATAATCTTCTACTGTTTGGTTGGGTCCATCAAATGCATCGTCGTATTTAATTTATTATATTTAAACATCAGTTTCATAAAAATTATGAATATTTTCTTCAAATGAAAGCCTCCTTCGAGAAAAAATCCTGGCTTACGGATCAGCGCACAATGATTCGTCCCATAGATAAAAGTCGTGAAATTCATGGTACCAAAACGTAGCAAATTTGGCATCATTTTACAGCAATATTTCTAATAAGAACCGTATCGGTTTTTTTTTACACAGTAAATTTCTACGCTAACCCACTGTGTGTGTCGGCAAAAGTGTAAGGGAGTGGGCATCATAAAAAGGACAAAATTTTATTCTAAAGTAATGACAATTGCCTCTATGACAATTCTGTTTTTTTCTGCTTTCTTTTTCGCATAGAGTATAAAATTATGTGTTAATCGATTTTTCCGGTCCACAATTGGGTAGGTACTAGAGAAAAAAGAAAAGTGTATCCGAATGCAACAAAGTTGATAATTGTTTATGACATTTCAGTTCCCTTTTGGGCTACTGTAAGGAACGAGAAGAATACGTTTATGTACATTTTTGTGTGTACGCTTCTTACAAATATTGGCAGTCGTTCTTTTTTTTTTTACGATTCACGTTGGGCTTGACTGATTTTTATTGCTTTTGTTAACATGTGCGATAAAAAGTATCAAACAAACCAAATAAAGAAACAAAAAACCAAAAAAAACAAAAAAAAAACGAAAATGAACTTACTCGTTCATCTTGTGAATTGTGAAAGTTTATGGCGCACCAGATGGAAACGTTTTTGTAAGATTAAAATTTGATGTGCACACACGTTGGTACATACAGTAGAAAATTGATTCTTGCACGTAAGTAATGAAAACCAGGCTCGGTGCAAGTTTCGAGGTTGTCAAAAGTACCGAGTTTTTGTTTTCCATACAAACTACATACGTTTGTTTAGAATTTAAGTTTATTCTTTTTAATAAAGAAATTTTCTATAGCAGAGTCGATCTACCCATGTTCGTCTGTCTGTAAAAACAATAACAATTCCATGAAATATTTCATATTTTGTGTGTTATTCGAAAGTATTAAATTTGGAGTATTAAATGGAGTGCTTTCATAGATATAGACAATTATAGCGCCGAGTGTCAGTTAGGACCAAACAATCACGCGGTCCTTCGACTTCCATTTCGGCCGTTAATCCTTGCTGGCTAATCTGTGAACTTACAAATTACGGTCAGCCATCATAAAGAATATGAAGTATATTTTATATATTAAAAACAGGTGGTCAAAACTTTGAACCCGTTTTCTTAAAACAAGGTTTTTGCCATTTTTATTTGAGCCAAAAGAAAGCCCATGTCTTTTCCTTTGAGAACTTTGATGCCCCAAAAGTGGGCTGATCCTTGTTTATCTATCAAAATGAACGTCTAGTAACGCGAAACACCCCATCTAGTTGTGGTAACTACTACACAATAGGACTAAACTTTGTGCAAGTTTGAGCTTGATCGAGTTTGAGAGTGGGTTCCCTTAAGATGAAATCACTTATGTTTGAAAATAATTCCGAAATCAGAAAGTACATTTCTATTAACTTACCAGTCCTATAAAATTTGGTTAAGTTTTGGCCCGAGAAAGTGCAGAGCCGCTTTAAAATAAAACAACGGAAATGTTTATATGGAAAGTGCGTGTCGCGCTGTTATAATTTAAAATTATACCGGTGCGGGGAATTTGATCGAAAATCGGGGAATTTCTCTAGAGCTATCAGGGAGACAGAAAAAAGTAGTTGACATCCCTGATATACATATACACACAAATGTATGTATGTGGATATATGTAGCTTTTATGTTATATATGTATATAAAAAGACTAAAACTTCAAATTTGTGTGGCAAAACAAGAAAATTTGTTTTCATTAATTCTAATAATATATTTACATATATAGCAGTGGCGAATACAAAGGGGGAAGGAGAAGCGGGGGCATGTTTGGAGGAAATTCAACCCTCCCCCCTCAACCCCAAAAGATTTTCAAACACTTACAACAGTAAAAACTTATAAAAAATTCTACATATAATGAGAATTTTTATTATTTATTTTTATTATTTAAATCAAGCAAAAAATTTGAGAGCAAATTTC
Organism: Toxonevra muliebris; assembly: GCA_963691655.1. Lineage (NCBI taxonomy): Eukaryota > Metazoa > Arthropoda > Insecta > Diptera > Pallopteridae > Toxonevra > Toxonevra muliebris. The sequence goes on along the minus strand of OY829328.1, from coordinate 40,828,750 downwards.
AGATCGCGAACTATTTTTTTTGGATCTTAAAATTTTCAGTCCGGATCACGAACCAAAAAATTAAATTCGCGAATAAAAAAAAATATTTCGTGAACAAATTAGAAATAAAATTCGTATGCGAACGAATCAAAACGAATGATTCTCCGTACCCTGCATTAAAATGAGGTCTCTGACGTTTCCCCACCAAAACATATAACGGCACATAGTGTTTCAACCTGCATGCCTTCATGTGTCTCAACCTGCAAGCATCGCCTATATTTTAAAATGATGTAATATTCTTTTCACTATGCAAAATATGTTCAAAATTCCTTCGGAACTTTAAAAAAGAGCCAAAACTGTGGAACAAATTTTATATTAACCTTTTTGTTCGGCTTCAATAACTACACTTTTTTACGTTTTGAAAATTCTCAAATTTACTTTTTTCACAAAAATTGTTTGAATAATCTGTTTGAAATATAAGGTATGGGAACAAATACTTAGTAGGTCTCTCTGTAATGAAAAATTTACTGCTGATGTTATATCATCGTGACAGCTAGACCACTAGACCACAGTGGCGATGGTAGGACCTACAGTTTAACGCCGATTCCGAACGGCTGTGTGGCAACTTTTTATCAGCTGGGTGGTTTTGCCATTACCAACCAAGGTGTGTACTTGTACACATTCTTATAATTCTCATCCACTTCTTATCGATAGTCTGGATGAAAGTCTAGTGCACTATCCACCAGACAATCGAGGTCGTCTGTTTTACACGATAGCGAAATGTAATCTTCAGCTTTCCAACATATTCCACAAAAGTTGATTATTTTGCAGCCATTTGAATTTTCTTGTTCCACTATTGGCCCCCTTGCCCTATCCAAATTGAGTTTCTTTAGCTTACATTATATAAGAACACACAAGACACCGGTTAGAAATAACTTCTAAGCGTGTTTGTATAAAAACAAAGCTAGTTCTTCAACCTCGTGTCTTCATTTTAACACTTAAGTTTATTCTCAACCCCTGTATACCCCTAAACCGTTTTGTAAATAAGATCTAAAAGTGCGGATTGCAAAAGTTTGACACCTTTTCAACAACAAACACTCAATGCGTAATTGCGACAGAGTGTGATTGCAAACTGATAAACCCCTGATTGGCGCTTCGGAAAGTAGTTGCTACCTGTCTTTAACATAAAAAAGGATAAATTCGTAAGAAGAATCCAAAATACTCTCATTATTTTGCAATAAGGTGGTAATATTTTGATAGTTAAACTATTTCGCATCTCCAATATTTGCATTGAGTACTTACACGTTAGTGTACTACAAATTTCAAAATTTTGCACTTTCGCATCAACTCCGGTATTGGGGTAAAAGCACTTTATTCTAAAGAGTGACTAGGACTCCTGTTTTGTCGGAATGGTCAATTTGTTTCTATGATACTTACTTTCAAAATAAGTCTGTAGGTAACTTTTGAAGTACATAAACTCATTGTTTCATCATTTCCAGATTGGATTAAAATTTATTTCAGGAATACTCAATTTGAAGTCATCGTTTTCAGAAACATTTCTGAACTCAATTTGATGCTTTCTGATATCAATTTGACTTCAATTGATGTCAAACATAAAAAATTTAATATGTATTAATGAAAATTGGAAGGCAAATTTTCAATATGAGTTATTAATTATGGAATCTAATACTCCTTCTTATGGAATTGACATTATCAAGTATGTAAGTTCAATATAGGCGGATACCCCTTAAGCAAATTTTCTCTGGCTTCGTCACCCATTTAATTAAATGAATGTTATACGCCTTGAACCCTTTTTTCCATTGTTTCTTCATTTTCATTTTCTGGTTTCTTTTTCTATTGTATTAAGCATCAATCTCTGCATTTGATGGCACCAATTAATTTCCTTTTCGGTTTTTGCTTTTTCTTCATTTCATTGCAAGTGCTTATGAAGATGAATTAAAAATTCCTTTCAGCGAGTCCAAGTGGGTGGGAGCGGTCTCTGCTGCGGTTATATGTGCTTACACGAGCCCTATATCCCAGCCTGCTGGTTCATGATTGCTGCTGTGTCTGACAGGCAGCAGTTACAACGAGTTTTCTATTTACAACCGCACACCCAACGCTACTTCCTCAATATTGCTATTAGTTAGTGGTTACACTGCAATGATGTTGCCGATGGTGATAGTGATGATAACGATGATAGTGGTTGTGTTGATGATGATGGTTTCATGTTAAATGAAGTCAAATAACTAAATTTGATTGAGTTCCTGTATGTTAAATATTTGATTGGAATTGTTTTCCAATGCTCCATTATAGGTAGCATATACGAACGTTGAACAATCTCCTTTTCATTGAATGTAAAGTGAATTTTATTATTATTTAATTACTTTTTCAGGAGAAATACTCAAAAACTATACCAAAAGCATTCTAAATACCACTCATTCTATATACATATGAATGTAAGTATGTACAAGCTTTCATATTCGTATTTATGTGTAATGATTTTGAAAGTGTGCAGATTGAATTTTGTGGTCATATAAACGTTCAAGCGTAAGCAAAGCAAATCATTTTTGTGGTTATTGATATTTAATGAGGAATATGTAAGTATTTTTATAAAAGGATACAAATACGGATACAAAAGGATGCATACATACATATACATAATGTGTGGGAGTGTGTGCCGAAAGTCTTAAGAAGTTTTCCTTACTACTCCATGCCCACATTTGCTTTTGTATTCCAATTTTCTTCTTTCTGTTATGCACTTCTTCATTTCGTTCATCCAACGCATTTTTCTCTTTACCAGTATTGTCATCTGCTATTTTTGTTTCCATAGTAGCTTCATACTTACGTACATACAAACTAAACAAAAAAAGCCTGCAAGACTTTAGACCCATTAGCTTTTCGTCCTTCGTACTAAAATCATAGAACGCGTTCTAGATATTTATCTTAGGAAGATAATTGAAGGTAAAGCGTTCTCGAAATCCCAGCACGCCTACCTCAAGGGCAAGTCAACTGAAACTGCCTTACATGAGGTAGTCGGTACAATCGAAAAATCATTAGAACACAAGCAATTCTCGTTTGCTACTTTCCTTGACATAGAAGGCGCTTTCAATAACGTCAAGACAGAGGCTATACAGTCCGCTTTGGCCAAGCTAGGTATAGAAAAGGGACTAAACAGCTGGATCATATCCATGTTGGAAACCAGAGTGATTCTGGCGGAAATAGGTACCAGCACAATAAAAGGGTCAGTAAGAAGGGGAACACCCCAAGGGTTTGTTCTCTCACCACTATTATGGCTGATTATCATAGATGGCATATTGACCGAATTCAACCGAGTTGACCGAGGATTAAAGCGGTAGCGTATGCGGATGATGTGGTGATCATAGTTTCAGGTCTGTTTCCAAACATAATAAGCGAGATTATGGAAGGGGCCTTGGACTCACTCAGTAACTGGGCGGTAAATTGCTGTTTAGGAGTGAATCCAAATAAAACAGAAATGATGCTGTTCACCACAAAAACCAAGATACTAAGCTTTAATCTGCCCAAATTGAATGGTCATACATTAACTTTATCAAGCAACGCAAAATACTTAGGGGTCATCCTTGATACTAAGCTCAGTTGGAAAGCCAACATAGAACTTGGAGTCAAGAAGGCCTACATTGCCTTATATACTTCCAAAAGAATGTTCCACAAGTGGCACTCTGGTCTTACACATCCATAATAAGGCCAATCCTGACGTATGCATCATTAGTATGGTGGCACACTATGAGGAAGGGGTATAACTAAACTAAACTAGGTAGAGTTCAAAGGTCAGTTTGCATTAGCACTACAGGGGCTATCCGCTCATGCCCGACGGAGGCCCTAAACGTGCTAGTGCACTTGCTTCCTATAGAACTATATACCAAAGCAACCGCAGCCTTAAGTGCAGTCAGACTCAGAGAAATAGGGTCCTGGACTGCCAAAACCTACGAACACAGCCGAATCCTATTACGAATACCGAACATACCAAACCAACATAACCCTGACTACATGATACCCAAATTAAACTTCAAGAAGGGCATCGACACCTTGTTTCCAACAAGACCAGATTGGAGAAGAAAACGTGTGGGAGCTGGTCTTGAGATAGAACTCTACACCGACGGGTCAAAGATGGACTGTGGGGTCGGTGCGGAAGCCTACTCAGAGCACCTAAATATTGCTGAATCTCTTAGACTCCCTAGTGAAGCCAGTGTTTTTCAGGCCGAACTTCTGGCGATCAGAAAAGCTTGTGAAGCACTGAGCAAAATTCAAAGAGGGCTAAAGTAGCTATCTTCCCAGACAGCCAAGCGGCAATTAAACCTATAGGCTCAGACATAATATCCTCTAAATTAGTGAACTAATGCAGGGAGTTACGCGTCACTCTAAGTCACAGGCTAGACATTGGCCTCATTTGGGTTCCTAGTCACAGGAACATCGAAGGCAATGTAAGGGCCGATGAATTAGCGAGACGGGGCTCAGCTCTGGATTTAACTCAGGCGCAATCTGTAGCAATCCCCCTGAATAAAATCAAGGCTGAGATACTTTCTCACTTCCTTACCCTTGCAGATGGAAAAATCTTTCCACCTGCGACGTAACCAAAAAAACATGGCCAAAATTCAACCATAGCAGAACCAGGAACCTTCTTTGCCACACTCGACCTGATGTAGCCAGACTGACTGCAGTACTGACAGCTCATTGGGCAATAGGAGACCATGCGGCCAGACTCCGCATCCCACACAACACGCACTGTAGAAGCTGCAACAACCTTGATGAGAGAGAGACTCTAACCCACTTTCTCTGTCATTGCCCGACTCTTGCTAGGACCAGACTAAAATTATTCCACGAACCTTTTCTAGACGACATAACCAAGATCTCCAAACTCGAAACTGGAAAACTCCTCCAATTTCTTAATCTCACGAACTGGCTCTAGATAAAGAGCAAACACCCGTTAACAAATGAGGTTGTGGTATCAAAACGGCGCTCTAGCGCTAATTGTGCTCCCCCTGAAGGGAGTAGCCACTCTAGCTACTTACCTACCTAGCTCCAGAAGGTGTATCAGAGGAGTCAACAAAGGTACTGTGCAAAGAAAAGTAAGAGTAAGAACTCCAATCGACCCAATCTCATTTTAATAACTACTTACTGTTCGTAAGTGCAAGTGGAATGTGCATGGACAGGGGAAAATGGTAAGCTACAAAGGGGAGACATTCAATAACGAACTGTTATGAAGACTAGTTACAATGAGAAGTTTAGGGTAAAAGAAAAGTGCTCAGAAAAACTGAGCGTCCAAAAATTTGAACGCTCTGTTGGCGGAATCTCTTCTTCAAACAGTCTTGGTCTAGACTTGATTTCATGGTTCCTATTGGTATCTTTAATGACACCAGATCATATTCAGGATCTAAGGCTGCTCCCATGTAGTTCATTAGCTTTTTTGTTTCTTCCAATATTACATACTATGTCTGGGAACCCAGCTGAGTTTGACTTGATGGGTGTTGCTTATTTCCTTAAGCGCGTTAAAGCAGCTTAATACTGCTTTAGATCTTATGGTCATATTATCGAGTGCTTTGATTGCTGCTTGGCTGTCCACAAAGACAGTGGTCCGTGAGGACTCAAGCTTCCTTTTGATGATGCCTTGGGCAGCTTTACCGATAGCGAGGATGTTTTCTTGAAAAACACTACAGCAATAGAGTAAAAGTTTATAATATTCCATAATTTTTAATGAATCGCAAAACACTCTGGATCCAACACCCCCTTCTATTTTAGACCCATCAGTGTAGAACTGAAGATCGTCGCTGATAATAACCATCCCCGTTTGCTGGGTATGTTGGTCAAGAAGTTTCTTTCTACTACCACTTATGGTGTGATATAGTCTGTAGTCAAGTCTGTTGGTCTAATCGGACATTCGAATAGATGCCATGTGTCGTATGGGGGTTGGTTGTACTGTATCATCATCTAGTCGCCACATATAGTGATTAAGTATTTTTCTCCAGCCGGAGCGGAGTTGTGCTACAGTAAATCTAGTCGCTCGGGGAAGGTGAATTTCTTTGGCTGCCATTAGTGGTTTGGTTGTCCTAATGCTTGGTCTTCAAAATGTCATATTTCCTGTCAAAAAGAGAGAAAGAAAGAATTGTCTACATAAAATTTGATTGAATTTGACATAGTGAAAACCAGGCATAAAGCTGCTTCTACCGCTTCGCTGTGCGTTGCTTTTGGAGATATTTGGTAAATCGTTGCATAAAATGGATTATTAATGAGATGACCTTCTCATTTTTAAAGTATTCAGATTATTTCGCAACTTCCGAAGTGGTTGCAGTAGCTCCAGGAGGGAGTGGGTTGGATGTGAGAGTTAGTGCCGTGCTATTAAGTTTTGCTTTGTCAACAGTATGTTGTGTTCACGTCTTTCAGTATGCTGACTTCATCGCGGAGGTGGTCTTCGTTTGGAATGGTTGCATTTTGAGTCGCCTGTAGGCTTTGCCACTGTGTATCACTAAGTACTGTTAACCAGACGGAGACGGCGTAGTTCACTACTGACCTACCGATTGTTTTTAAACCATTGCAAACGTTAGTAGGCTATCGAATGTTACATCCAGTATCTTCGGGTTGTTAACTGTCGGGATCGGTTGGCCGCCGACCTCGTTAGGGAGAACGACCTTCACTTCCCTTGTCCATGTAGTGAAAAGACTAGCTGTTGATTTAGTCCTTGATAGCTGCATTTTACGGTTTACAAGAAAGTCAAGAAGTCTGTCAGGTATTTGTTTATCACCTCACACATTTCGATGATGTTACTGCTAGTGGTGAAAATCGTGTAGTCGTATTTCGTTAGGAGGAGATGGCATTTTCGAGGAAAAGCGCTTCAAGCGTTTTTACTATAGGAAACAGCTACGATATTGGTCTGTGAGATTTTCCATTATCGACGTTCTTACCTGGTTTTGGTAGTGGTATGATCTTCCCGTCTTCCAAATAGCTAGAATTATGGGTGTCCTTAATGAAATGTTTAGCATCTGCGGGAGATAGTCCATGTCGATCGTACTCGGGGCCGAGGACTTTTGATGGTTTCGCGTTCTTGATTGCGGCTTTTACTTTTTGTGGTCTGGCTGTTCATTAGTGTTCAATGCATGCATCTTCCTGCGAATTACCCTTTTTGCAACTTCGTGTCTTATAGACTCTTCCACGAACTGTTTCCAAAATGAGTTCGCGCATTTTTTGCGTCACATTGTTGGTTGATGTTAAACATAATGGCCGTCAGGTTCTTGCACCTTGGGGGATTCGATAGTGACTTGATGGAGGCCCAGAGCTTAGGCTTTGATGTTGCAGTTTCTAATCGATGTATTACTGGAAACCTTCCCAGCCAGCTTTGTTGTAATTGACAAAAGTTCTATTGTCTGCTTCTAGGAAGTCACAGGCTATATCTCGCGACACAGTTATTGGAAGATGGTTGGAAGGGAGAGCTATTCCCGTGCACTATATGGTGTTAGTGAGCAACGACGCACTGGTTACCATGATCTCCTAATAGGTTGTGCAATTACCGCTGATCCTGGTGGGGTGGTCCTCATTTATTGTACCGAAATCAAAGCTGAGTAGGTGAGTAGGTGGCCACATTAAAATCAATTCCCCCAGGATAATTCGATGATTTCCCGTTTGTAGATGTTCTATATTTGGAGAGTAGCTCGTATCACAACTGCTGGGAGGCGAGATGTACATGTTGACAACTTCGATTTCTTCATCGCCTGATTTAATGGCAATGTCTTGTTGCTCGATGGTGTTATCTATTTGAGCAATTGATAAGAGGCGATATTTAACGCTACTGCGACTTTGTTGCTGATTCCGCTGCTCGGGATGATGTTATAGTTTAAGGTCCAATTATAGAAACTTAACGCCATGTAACTTAGCATAGCAGCGCATAGCAAAACTTAATGCTGATCATAAAAACATAGCACAGCAGCCAAAAAAAAAATCCACTGCAGAATGTATCAGAAGTAGGAAAATAATTTTCAAATAATGAAGAAATCAATTTAATAAATAAAACAATCATTTAACATGTAAATACATGCTTCTAATCCCCATAAAAACTAAAAAAACAGAAAACAACTTCTTTTGTGAAATGTTACTTAACTTAACAGCAATTCTAGGTTACGATAAGTTTTTTAAGTTTCTATAACCAATTACATATAAAGTATATGAAAGAAAATTCTATATGACATCTTTATGCGCAGCTAAGTTACGTTGAGTTTCTTTAATTAGAGCTTCACGCTCTCATTTAGTGCTGTTCTTGGTGGGAGTTTTGTTTCCTGTATTGCACCGATCAGGATATATTTCCGCTCCATGTAATCAGTTATTTCTTCCAGTTTGGCCCAGAAGCCATTGCCATTAAATTGAAGGATCTTGAATGATGTCAGCTGTGGTTGCTGTTGTAATGCCTGCGGCACTTGTAACTGTGGCTGCTGCATTGTGTCAGGCACAATCCACTGATACTTGCTCTGGCTATGTTGTTGGTTGGGCAGAATTCTTGCATGGGAATTCCGGTTTTGACGCAGTTGTTGATTTTGCATTGTGCCTGGCGTATGTTGGTCGCTTTGATGGTTGGATGGATGGTTACTTTTTCTGATTATAGGTCGTTGTTGTCACCCGTGTCTTCTTAAATTTATATTTAACTACATTGTTTGTGTGCCGTCAGTCTTGACACCAGTTTTTGCAGCTATTGCTAAGCACCGAGGTGGTGTTGCTGCGGAGGGTTCTGTTACAGACCGAACAGTGTCATATTTAAGGCCAATTCCGGCGCGTATGAGTAATATTAGGTGCAGACTTGCCTGGATAACCAGCACTGTAGTCCAAAATTCGAACGTGTGTATAGTTTGATACTAATTTGGTATTGAGATTTGACGAGCTTTGGCCGAGCGTATGCGGGTCGATCTAGTGCGTAGAACCATTCGTCGTAAGATCGTCAAAACTTTATAATTCATGGTTACGAGTTCAAATATTAGTAACTTATATAAGATGTTGAGAAACCTATAAGAACTATCACTAAGATCACTGACGAGGAATCGTGACGAGTTCCGAAAAAATTCGAAAATAATTTAGAAACTGTTGCTCAAAAAGAGGCGTGTGTGGGTTTCGGCCGGTATTTTCTTAAGAAATTTTAAAATGGAGAATCGGGCTGGACTTCAATAAAATTATAGCGGGTGATGTAACTTGATTCTTTAAGTACGACCCAGAAATCAAGCAGCAGTCGATTGTATGGAGCCCAGAATGTGCTAATCCAGACATTAAAGCTAAGCAGCAGAAGTCAGCGAAAAAAAAATTGTAGCTGATATTCTTTCGAAAACTGGATAGACGGTAACTACTATTACGCTCTCAGGGATTGAGCAAATTCGTCCAGTACCATATACCCAGGACCTAGCGCCGGGTGTTTAAAAGAGGGAGAAATATGCTTTAATTTTGTATTAAGACATTTTTTTCATAAATCTGCAATCCTGATTTTTACCGCTCAAAGTTTCCCTTGGAAAAATCAATTTACGTTACTATTTAATAAACTAGAAATAATAAAAGATGAAATTGCACAGATTGTAATGGCGGCTTGCAAAAAAAAGGCGAGTCAAACCGAAACACTTCCCTTTAGAATGAATTACAGGCCCTTGAATTCGCAGCACCCTCAATGGTAGGTAAAATTCACATATGTTATCTCTCTACCGAAAACAGAAGACGACTTTTTTAATAATATCTTTAAAAATAAAAAAAATTTATAAATAAATAAAAAAATTATCTCACCTTTGATAACCTATTCGTATCACAAACGGAAAAATGCATGATCATAGAAGATATAACCATTTTCAAAAGAAATCAACTAGAAAACTTGATGCTAACCATTGCATTACTGAAATTCTCACAGGCGGAAAAGCGCTTTGTGACTACCAATTTAAAAGTTAGCCAATAACTAATTACAGAAGACACAATTTGTTTAACTAACTATTTTGGGGATCTAACTTACAGCAACATTACGCAAATCTTAAACGGGACATTTGTCATTAACTTTTGTGACGAAACAATCACCCTAGGCTAAGTCAGTTACACTAACTGGCAAATTACATCTTCCCATATTCTGCCCCCCATACTTCAAAGCAACCTAACACAAAACGAAATTAAGTCGGATTTGCAAATTCTTCACCAGCTCCATTTAAATAACGTAAAACAATTAGAAAAGATTTCTCTCATATCAATTAGCTCTGTCTTCGCTACCCTTCTCGTGGTACTATCATTAAGCGTAACAAATTAAGCGAACAAAAAGTTGCCAACCCACCCCCATCACTGATTTTGTACCTATTCAATTATATTACTGATCAGCGGGACGCTGATACTTGAAACAGGGAGAGTTAGCACACTACAGATATTGCAACAACAGCAATATTACAATGAACCTAACATGAAATACCATAATAAGCAAACATATTATGCATGTAAAGTATAATACAAAATATGTATTTAAGAAAATATATTAATAAAGAACTTCGAGTTCAGTGGTGACAGCAAAACAGTGCGAGTGAGTTTATTTTTTACCATATCCAAAACAAATACGATAACTTATATGTACCTATACAAAAAAAAATGTATTCTTCTCAACTTTTATGGTTTTATGCAAAATAACATCTGTTCTTAAATGTTCTTATTTAAGAATCAATACAAATAATTAAATAAAACCGCGAATATAGCCAGAAATAGATTAACTTTATGTTGTTTGAAAAAAAAATCATTTTTCTTCTTAAATTTGTAGCAAATTGAGTATTGCTAAGAATATTTTACTTTGTAAACCGGACACTATTTTGCACAAAACCATACAAGTTGATAAGAATATTTTTTTCTGATATATGTATGTACCAGAAATCAGCAACAAGTCGCTTTTTCGCTATCCATAGGCATCCATAAATTTTTAAATATAAGTGCGTTGAAATCATTAGGGGCTGTTCACATATTACGTAACGCGCAAGGGGAGTGGTCCGGCAATTTATTTATATATATAATATTTATGATCGAAAAGCCAGATATGGCCAAGTTTGATTACAGAAAGAAAATAGAGAAAGTATACAACAAAATATAAAAAAATTTAATGAATGTAAAAATATAATAAAGAACTGTTTTACTTGTTACAAGAAAAGTATGAAACTTAATTAAATTGAAAAAAAGAAAAAATAAAGAAAAAGGTGGAAATAACAAGAAATTGAAAAAGGTGAAAAGGCCTGCAAATAGTAAAATTAGTAAAAACCAACAGGCAACTATACTATATTGTTATTTTTGTATACAAAAAATTATCCGTTGTCAATGAAAATGGCAGAGGATTTTGAACTTTATATCTTCTTCAAACCCCTTTTTGATTTTTCTTCCTAGCTTGTTTGGTTTTTGAGTAATTCAATTTTTCCTATAGGCTCCGCACTCACAAAAATTCAAATAAACAAAGATGCGCGCGCATCCACAGTACATCCAAAGTACTAAATTTCAATTTCTTGAATATTAAATATCTCGAAAACTATAACTTATACAAAAAAATGACTTAAGACCTTTTTTTTAGAAAATCACTTAATCTTTTTATGTGTCCTAGATAATTTTTTGATATCTCCAACGGTTAACCAGTTATTAGTACAAAAAGGCTTTTTCACCCAAGAGGGGGTTTTTTTTGGCGGTCGCTCTGCAACCCCAGAACTGATTTTTGTGGTTTTTCCATCTATCTTACCCCCACTAACAATTACTGGAAAAAAAATCGCAGTTAAGAATTCTTATGAACTTTTAGTGCATTTTTTACTCTACCGACTGGGCTTAAAAGAATTCATTTTATTCATAACAAGTCACATTCAATCTATATTTAATCTATAATATTTAAGCACAACACCCGTATTTTCTATATTCCCGATTCGCACTTTGAAAAAAAACAACGTCGAACAACCACAACAACTTCCAAATAGCGTTTAAAGTAGAAAGTAGCTCTACTCTCAGCGGTTCAGCTGCGTTGATCGTATTTACGATCTAAAGCCTGAGGCCAAATTGTGTTTTGCTACGAATGAATGCATACGTGCATAAATAAATATTATTATTTATTATTATATCATAGTCTCCTAAAAAACTATCATGAACTGATCGAATGGGGACCGTTCAGAAAAAATGACACCTAGAATCATTTTCTCACAAACACACACACTCTCCCGTGTACTAGACTTTGAAATAACGAACTGTTATGCAGACTAGCTACAATGGGAAAAAAACAACAACATAAGTGTATAGAACGGTAGTGGTAGTTTCTTTCAATATCTCTATTCAGTGAAGATATTTGGAATCAAATCCATAATTCTGGGTTATGATTTCAAATATTAGTAGCTTATATGGGATATTGAAAGATTAAGAACTACCACTAAGATCACTGATGAGGAATTGTGGCGGATTCCGAAACGGCCGTCTGATTTGCCCGTCTCTATATACATTGTTGTTGTGATGACTACATTTGTTCATTAACCTGTTTATATATAACTTCAAATAACGAAATTGACATGAACTTAAGTCATGACTTTGAAAATTAGCCTCTAGATTTAATTTTCATAGTCTCCTAAAAACTATCAAATATTATTATTATATACATTGTAATAAAAAAACATTTGTAAAAAATAAATAACGGATATAAAAATTTAATTATAAAACTAAAAATTGCCACCCCATTTTACAGTCCACATAAGCAATAACATTTTTTTGTTAATATAAAATCGGTAAGCGATAACTTACGATTATGTCGAATTATTAATTTTGGTTACTTTTTATATTTATATTGCATAAAAAATATGTTTATGGTATATAACACCAGGCTATAAAGATTACAATTTATATATAAATGTATAAGTGATTCGATTATATAATTTTTTGCTTAAAGTTAATTTTTAAGAGTTAGTTAAATTCGAATTTGTTGAAATTTTTTTTTGGTTACAAAATTTGGTAAAACTGATTCTCTGATTGAGAGATTTTATTATTAATTAAACGTTTGTATATAATTTAAAACAGTGTCAATATATAAGCTGTTGTTAATAAATTAATTGACATTTTAAATAATAAAATGTGCTATTATTTGGAAGAATCAATATCACACAACATTACATTTTTAAATTTAAAACAGCAGGTTCATAGATATAAATTTGTTAGTACATGCAATTTTCGGAAAAATAATTTTTGATTTACAGCAATTTGAAAATTATTACATGATGATGGCTTAATTTTTTTTGTTTTTTTTTTTTATTCTATATTTTTATTATAAAAAGGTGTTCAGAGCTTTTTTATGGTTTTGTTTCTAACATTTTTATATTCCACTCAGTTAAACTACATTGGTGTTAATTGCTGCATTCGTGCCAACTGGATACTGAGCTCCATTCGGACCACTTATATACTTCACTTCATTCGGGCAATAGTTGGGGTTAAAATTTCTCGTCTGATATTCTGGACGAACATTTTCAGCTTTAACCTTTTTATAAAGCGCACATATAACAAGCCAGAAATAAACTGTCAACGCTGCAAGAGAAAAAAGTTATAATTTAGAAAACATAAATTCAAATGAGTGTAATTGTTTAATATTAAAATCTCACCATAAATGAGAAGAACCACAATAATAATTACAACCAGAATGCCATTGGAGTCCTTTAAGTCGATAGTTGAAAGCAAGAAAATAATAATTCCAATACCAAAAATTGCTGCTATAACCGTGTAAATAAGCCATGCCAAGATCAAATTGTGACGCTTCTGTAAAACATATGGAAGTAATAAGAAATATTAAGTTAAGCTAAGTTAAAAAAAAAAGAAACAATAAAAACAAGATTAAAAGCTAACTTCGGGCTTGGCCAAACTTTAAATAACCTACACACCCTTGTCATTTAACGATAGGTGGGTGTGGTTGTAGTTGTTAGCCTAACTTACTATACTAGATTTTATAATTTTATAACCCTCGTGATGACAGCGTTTTTTTTTAAAAGGGCGGTAAATTCATAAAACTCTGATAATTAAACTTAAAGGGGTATTCTACCCGAGATGGTCCGAAAAATCGATTTTTTTTTATTTAATATTTTTGATGTAGACAACGAGTTTTATGAGAAAGAAGAGGGGGGCAATGTATGGTCCTGGAATCGCTGATTAACCGTAAGTTACATCATTTTTAAGTACCATGTTTGTAAATCTTTAAACTCGTTTTTCTTGAAACCATTTTTTTCTGAACGGTGGACACGATTGACAAAAAACCACTTGTCCAATTGACTTGAAATTTTACAAGGCTGCTAAACAAATGTATGTATAGGTATGGCCTTATCTAGGATTATGGCGAAAGCATTTGTTTAACAAATGTTTTTAATGCAAAATATAAACAAAAACAGGGCAAAAAATCGTCATTTTTTTCAAACGTCTGATTTAAATTGAAGAAAATTTTTTTTTCTGATTCGCCATATGAGGCGATAGCAGGAAGTTTCACGATTACAAAATGGGTTACATTTTGTGTTTCAGAATATTTAAACCGGAGATATCATGTCCACCATGGAGCAACTATTTTCGGCAGGCTCAAGGTTCGAGGCGTCCAATGGACCATTATGGTATGGCAAATAAAAGTTAGTTAGTGCTTACCACCAATATTCACCTATTTTCAGTATAATATGCTTCTATATAATATGTTATTTATTAAAATATAATATAAGGGCACTTCCAGCAAGTTTCGACTGAAAAACAAGAAAACGGTATCTGAGAAAATCTTGCTATTTAACCCTTTCAGTATATTGTTACCGTACGGTAACAATCACTTTAATCTGGCATAAAACAGATATAATACAAATTTTACCAATAACATTATATATACCTGATTTTTGATTGCCAAATTTTTGAAATTTAATGCTTATGCTATTTTTTAAAAGAGTTTTGTGCTTGAAGTCAAGTCAAAAATCTATGTGCAAAAATTGATCATCAGATCTGTTTGCATTATTTTAATAAAAACATCTTTAATTTATTGCTAAATGGAAATATTGCTTTTCAAGTATATTTGCAAAAGATAAGAGAATATAAAAATCTAAAAATTGAGGAGAAAGTGTTAACCCATTTTTGTCTATAGCTTCAGAAGTTTAATTTTTCAACCTTTAATAGCGGACAAACAATGATATGCAGAGGAGTGAATCTTTTTTAAATTTGTTGTAGAAGTTGTAGGTAATCATAAATTTTACACAAAAGGTTTCTTTCGAACTCAATTAAAAATATGTACTAAAAGGGTTAAGAATATGAACTTCTTTTTTTATTATCTCTTATGGTTTACGTGCAATGGTCACTCAAAGTTTTCGAACATGCGCAAAAGAGTAATTTTCAAGAAATCATAACTTCCGTTGTATATGAATGACAATTTAACAATATGTAACTCGTTGAAATTGTAATACGACTGTAAGGAAACAACACAAAAAAATAGGAAATAACAAAATAAAATTTAAATCATGTAAGGTCCATATTCAGGACTGTGAATGTAGAAATAATGAAGAAAAATTTATAAACAGCGTAATAATAACCCTTAATTGCATTAATATCACAAAAGAAATAAATAAAATAACTCTAAAAAACATGAATTTAAACACAATAATATATAGAAAAATAATCGATCATATTAACATTCATACCTAAATTAGAGCGTCAGCGTTTTTTATTTGCCAAAAAGCCAAAATGAAAAACGACACGACACTTGAATTTAGGTTTTAGGTTGCATGGTCAACAAACAACAACAATTTTGATTTTAATAATACTTTCATTAATCGTTATATTTGTATTTACAAGAAGTAAACAAAATACAATGAAAATTATACTAAATGAGAAACACATTTTTTGCAGGGACAGCAAAAGCCTAGGTGTGGGAGGAGTTTTATATCCCTCTACACATAAGGGACTGTGGGGTAAGTTGGCATTCTGCCTTTTCACTAGGATACTGCAGCGGTAAATAATATCAGTCAAATATCAAACTTACTGTTACTGACGCCCTCTATTCCTATGAGAACTCGATGCAATCACACGCATATTTTATAGCTGCTCTTAAAAAATGTGTTTTAAAAATCAAATAACTTTTTCAAACTTTTCAAAAATGGCTGTTTTTCAACTATTTCAAATTAATAGACTTCTAATGAACAATGATGCCAGAAAAATATCAGATCAGACGATCTTTTCAGAGCCCGCTATCAGTGATCTTTTCAACATTTCCCCAAAATTAGTGATTGGATGTAAATCAGTTTTCAATGGTATAATCAGTTTTGGTGTGAGTGTGAAAAAAAATTGTGACGTCATTTTCCGAAATATTGCATATGGTGTAAGTTGGTTTTCAGATTCGGAAACTGTCACTAAAAAAATGAATTCAAAGCCTTTTTCAAATTGAAGCTCATCTTTTTTATTTTGTTGACATTTTTCAATAGCAACTGGCTACTTTACTTGCTTTCACTTTTTTCTTATATTTTATGTCAAATTCCATTCTTTTTTTGTGGCTTGACATTAAAATCATTATCAAACTCTCTGAAAACATTCCTTTTTTTAATATATTGTATTTCCAATCATTTTTAAAAAATTTTTAAAATCAGTGTTAACTTACCCGACGTCGGGGTAAGTTGGCATTTTTCAACCTTTTCGAAAATGGGATATAAAAATTATTACTTATTCATAAACTGATAAATGTTTTTCGGCAAAAAGTGAACTTATAGAATGACCTACAATAAGCCATATTCTTTCAAATTCAACTGTACTGTACAAATATTAGAGCCGAAGCAAAAGTGAGAGGGAGAAGCTGGCATATCTTCTCCCACATACAAATTACGGATTACGTTCGGAATCGACTCTTCGGTATTTCAATGGCGGGATTTTTATTCATTTATAAATTATTTTCTTCTTGTTATCTATTTCTTCTAAAAATAGATGAATTTTACGCGCTTTGTATGTAAAACCTTTTATTTTGAGCTTGGCTTGCTTTCAGATTAATGTAAAGTAAAAAAACAAATACGAAAAAACTCTTATTTTTGTTTGTAATTTTTCTACCCGCTACTTACAACATTAATAATAATAGCTTTTCGGTTGATTTAATCCTTCTGTCAATCATTTAACCACCCACACAAATATTCGAATTCTTCAAAAATTATTACAATTTTCAAACGGAAAAAAAATTTATGAAATATTTAATGGTCTACTGAAGAACTAACTACAGTCAAACCTGCCGATTGGGACACCACTCGGGACCAAGCAAAATCGGTTCGATTAAAGTTTTTATTTTCTAGTAAAAATTCGTAAAAAAATGGAAGACGAGATAGTACATATCGCTCATTTACTAAAAGACTGTCATAAGTCAAAAACACGATTTTTGAGTTAATGATGCAGAATTATTCATTATGTCACGCTTCATATTGTGTAAAAATTTCATATTAATATCTTGTATACTCGGCGCGTGAGAATTATAAGATTTCTTCTTTTTTCTGCAAAGTGGGAGTCAATTGAAAACTTTAAACGCGTTTTCTGCAAAATCATGTTTTTTGAGTTACGACAGTCTTTTAGTAAATGAGCGATATGTGCGGAAACACATGAATAATTTTTTATTATGTAAATGCTTATACATGTGACTCGAATAAAGGAACATATTTTTGAGATACGTTAAATAGTAAAAGTGACAGTGGAGAAAAGTGACGAAAAGTGACAGTGGAGACAAGTTTTTACTCATCTCAATTAATACAAAGGGAACAAATTTTTAATTCAAATAATATCTTCTGGTTCCGAAAGGGTTTCGAATATTCCGAAATTTCGAGATTCTCCTGTTAAAAATTTGAAGACTATGTCAATGCCTGGGTTTAAATGCTTCTAGCCACCCGTTTGATGCCGTAAAATTAATTGGAAATATTTAATGCTTGAGCAATTAGCAGGTTTGAATGTACTCCCATAAATTTAAAAATGTCATGTTGCGATGCTTTTTGAAAACCTTTTAAGATACAGATTTTTTCACAAGTTGAATATGATATCCATTCAAATTTTTGGAGTTTTGAGTTAGAATTTCGTAGATCAAAGAAACAAAAGCATCACGGAATACACTATAACACACTTAATCGCATTTTGAGAGTTGCACGAACGAGTTGAACGAAGATATTGTAAAAGAAATAAACATTTGAATCCCAATAAGTTTGTACAAATACAAACGAAAATAAAGGGACTTCAATTCTAGGATTTTTGGGGCCACATTTACATCTCATCCCAGGAACCCGGAATTGACATTCCTAAATTGTACAAACCAAGGCCGTATTTAGGTGGGGAGGTTTTGGGGTTTCTGCCCCCCCCCCCCCCCCAAATGTGGAAACTTTATTCTAATTTTTGAGATTAATTGCCAATGGATGGAAAAAAAGTCAAAATAAAATCTATTTAACGAAATTTTTCACTTTCATTGGTTTTTTTTTCTAAAAGTCGAGTATAAAAAATAAATTTGAAACCTTAGTTACACTATGCGATCAAATACGATTTGATTTCTTCGACATGAAGTTTGACTACGGATTCAAAAAAAGGAGGTGATACTGAGCAATCCTGTATTCATAGTTTTTCTAGGTCAGTAACTTTTTGATTTAAAGTTCCGTCTTGAATCAGTTTGAAAAGTTTAAAAATTAATAAAAAATAGAAAAAATTATCGGATCCTTGTAAAATTAGGCTTGCTTGAACCCCATTTTTTCCCTAAAACGTGACGTGATGGGAAGTTTTTGACCTCAAATTCGTGTTCAACGTGAAAAATTCTTTCGCAAAAACTAGGAACCATCTTATTAGCACAACCATACAGTTTTAGGAGACAATCTTAAAATGTAATTAATTTTTAACTCATTATTGCTCAGAGCACCACGACTAGAAAGATCTCTTTCAATGCTGTGACTTTACGAATTTAGGGAATATAAGCCAACCTCATCTGGGTTCCTTATCATTGATAATAGTCCGAATTCCCAATGAGCCTCTACTATTTTTGGTAATTTTTTTGAGGTTGGGTACGAAATTATTCCCTTAACGATAAAAAAAATGCATTAGAATGCACATTGAATAATATTTATTTGAAAAAATTCAATTTGATCATTCCGTGAATTTTTTTGTCATTTATGGCCATTTTTTGAGGTTAAGATTAAAAAAAATTGGAAAATTTTTCCTAAAGTTTTAAGATATTTATCTACTTTTGTCCTTAGTCTGATAGGGTCCATCAAATGTATCATCGATTTAATTTATTGTATTTAAAAATCAGTTTGATAAAAATTATTTATGAATATTTTCTTCGAATGAAAACCCTCACCCCCGAAAAAAATTTCTGGCTACGGCCCTGGTACATACGTATAAACATAATACAATTGATACAAAGTTGAAAACTGAAACTTAAGAATCATAAACAAAAGATGTTATTAGATGCTGACTAGCCATTTAAGAAACGAAACTACATCAAATGTATGACTGTAAACATTCTAAATATCTGTCCACACATATTATTTAAGAAGTTTCATCTTGTATTAAGTAACAATCTGTATTGATGTAAACAATCATTGAGAGTTAAGAAGTTATTAATATCACCACAAATATTGTAAGTATGATGAAATCGTTTCAATATTATTAGTATATAATAAATAAATAAGAAGAAAGCTTAAATAAACAAAAATTGTTCATAGTTATACCTATAGCTTTGACTGAATTAATCAAAATAATAATCAAAAACAGTAGGTTATTTAAAAACAGCTACAGTAATCCCCGCTTAATTACATCGTACTTAATTGATTCCCCCGTTTAGTAAGATCAATATTAAAAATCCCGCTCCCAAAAAATTGAATCACTTTAAAAACATTCAACGAAACCAACCAACATATTAAACAGCTGTTTTTGACGCTATTTGCGGAATGTGCTCGCAAGTGGGTCAAAATTCGTGAAATCAATCACTGAAAATTATTTTTTCTCAGATTTTAATGTAAATATGGAAATTAGTAAGTTTCTATAAGAAACTTATTGACACTTATTGATATTAATAATTTTAGGAAGTTTTTTTTTTCAATTTGATGTATTTCGGGATCTGCTCAACCAAATTTATCGAAATTTTTAGGACTACTTCCTTTTCAGTGATAGTTTATGAAGAATTTTTTTTCGATCGCCAAATAACGGTAATTTGTTTATTTATAAGTATTTGTTTATAACAATTAGCAAGCAAACATTGTTCTGGAGCATGAAAAAATCTGAAAAAAATCATAAACATTGCTAGCACTGTTTTAAAAAATATGTGCAAATTTCAAAGTGTGTCCATTTTTTGTTCAGAAGTTATGATTTTTTAAATCAGCACTGCACAACGTTCTGTCGCGTTTGGAGTTAGTGCGCTGTCGCTCGCAAAACAAAATTTACGAACACATTTTCGACTATGCAAATTTCACTATTTTTTATTATAAATAAATCGATTATGTCAAATATAGACTCTCCGGTTTGTTCAGAAAAAAATTTCTGGATATCGGGTGTATTTTCAACCTTCACTGAGATACAGGGTGTTTAAGAAAATCCTTAGGAAAAATAGTTGCCACCATATTATGTATTATAACTTCAATTATATTAAGCGTAGAGCAATAAAATTAGATTTGTTACATAGAAAATTAATAGACCTTTTTTTAATATTACATTTGTAATTAATAATTTTTTTGGGTTGGAAGCAATTACTAGTCTAAGTCCAAAAATAAATTTGTTCGGCTTTTTTTAGAAAATGTAAGTTTTTACAAAAAGCTGTGTAATAATGTGTTTAATTTTGTACATTCTCTTTATGCTCTGTAGTAAGGTACATCAATTTTTTATACCAAGTTCCTTGCTAAGTTGTACTGTTACAAAGATACAGTGGTTAATGTAGTTTAATGTAGTACTCCTCCACTACATTTTCTTGTACTTTCGCACTAAAACCATTCGCTTAAAAGAAAAGTTGCAACTAGTTCCTGAATTAAAAACTGCAAAAAGAAAGAATTACGAGCTGTGAATACCTTCATCTAAAATGCGTCTGTTTTTTTCTTATTATTTTGTGCTTGTGTTTCTTTCCGAAAAATCAAGTGGTTTTCCATAATTGAACAAAAAGTGCAGGTAAGCGGAAGGTTTTTCAACAACTGGTCAATTAAATGCGATTTTTTTTTGTATTGAGCAGCTGTTCAATTAAGCAGGATTTCGTTAATTGAGTTTCCCCTTTTAATTGAACAAAAGCGTGAGCATTTTTGCATGTAAAATTAAGCGGTGATTACTGTATTCACCTTTCAAATCGTTTTTACCTTGGCTCAATCCGACTTCTCTTCTTTAAGATATAATAAATTTACTTAATACAAAAATTGAGGTAAGTAAATTAAATTAAAGTAAATTAAATATCTGTTATAACAAAAGATCTTATCATAACTTGCTATAGAGCAATTTAAAAAATGAATATTACTAGGCTATTATGATGTATGCAAAAATGTCTGCAGATTTTATAGACGGTAAAAAATGAACTTAAAATTTCACTTTTAGCTTAGAATATCTGGTTATGATAGAAAAAGTCTGCTCAGCAACCGACAGAGATCACACAAACGACTCAAGGATCCGAAATCAATAACCGTTTATAGCATTTTCCAAATTTTTTTATTTAAGTTTTACCTTTTTTTTTTTGAAATTTTGATTATCAAAAACCATAATAAAAAAACAATGCATTACTTGAATACCGCTTAATGTGAGCACTTTTTATTATACATTGACTACTCCTAAACGTGAACGAGAAGGTTAAACCCCTTATAACATGAACAGTAAGTAATTCAAGGGCGCGCAGTTACAGTCGTAAAATAAAATACATAAAACAATAAAACCAGGTTTTAACAATAATAGAATTATACAGAGTCACCCCATGAAATAAATACTAATTTAAACTACCTATAAGAAAAATCGCAATAAGAGATTTGCAAATTTTGTTGGTTTTTTGAACATAAAGCATCGGAAAGTATTTGGGGCGGAGATGAAAGTGTTATACTTAAACGCGTAAGCGAGTAAGCAGGTTTTCGGTTATTTGAAAAGAAGATGCAACAAAAAAGATAAAACAATTTTTCAATTAATAATACTAATGATCATTTGTATTTCAATTTTAAAGTTGAATTAAACCGGTTTTTTTTTTTGGATGTCTATTGTATTAATAACAGTTTAATTAAACATATAATATATAACTGGTCATACGTTGACCACTCGCAAGTACTTTTTCACCCCTTTTGGTAGACGAGACAATAACGCAATAAATTTCTATAAACAATATATAAAAATAAGTTTAAAATAAAAAAGAAATAATCCCAAAAATACTTCTTTCTTATTTAAAATGATTTAAAACCCAATTTTACATATTCCTTATAAACATTTATTGCTTTTTTTGTCGTCTGTTCCAAAAGTGATGAAAAACTACTTACCGAGGGGTCAATATATGACCATCGATGTAGTATGTATAAAAGCAGTGGCTGTTCTTTTGGGAAGGCTGATTTTACTAAATTTAAGGATAAATATCAGACTCAAAATCAACCAAAACCCAGACCTAGACCAAAAACTAGTGCAAAAGTTTTATGGATGTTCACACCAAAAATTAAAATATAACTGGCACAAAACTGAGATGAAAATTCCAAATAAAATCGGATAGAAATTTAGGCAGAAATTTCAACCAAATTTCAAACTAAAACTGAAACACTTTTCTCAGATCGAAGTTCAAACAAAGAAAAAGACCAAATTCAGATCGAAAATCTAGATAAAGTAGGGGTCCTAATTCAGACCAAAATTAAAAAAAAAAACAATATTCAGACCACGAATAGGGTCAAAATTTCAACAAGAATCGAACAAAATCAGGCCAATTTCAGACCAAAACTCAGACTAAAAACCCAAAATTCGGACCGAATCCAAACACAAATCAGTTCAAAATTCAGACCAAAATTCAGAAAAAAAATTTGACCACAATTCAGACTAATAGTGAGACAAAACTTTAGGCCAAAAGGACGCGAAATACCGAAGAAAAGCAAACCAAGTGGTACAGACCAAAAACCAGGGGAAGGATCTGATAAGTATTCACACCAAAAAATTTGAACTCAAAAACAGATCAAAAGTAGACAAATGTGAGACCAAATTAAGGCAACAAATTAAACAAAAACTGGACCAAAATTCCAACCGAATTCATATCAAAATTTAAGCAAAATTTGAACAAAGTTTTAAACTAGAAGTTACACCAAAGCTCAAACCAGAAGGATCTCAAATACAGGGCGAAAGCAAATCAAAGTTTAGACCAAACACGCATTTAAAATTAAACCAAATTAATTAATAAATTAAAATGCAGACCTAAAATCAAAACAAAATTCTGACATACAATCAAATCAGAATACATATCAGAAACAGACAAAAACGGAAAAATTAAACCAAATATCAAACTAAAATTCAGTGCGAAATTCAACACAGAAACTAAACCATTGTCAAGCTTTCTAAAAGCGCAATACGTCCAGTGTTACCACTGACAGAAGAAAGGCAGAAAAGTATGAAATGCAAAATTTAATGATAAAATGATTTCGTTAACAAATAACAAGTTATTTTATTGATTAAAAATGAAAAAATGCTTTGCAAAAAAATTAGACAAAAAAGGAACAAGTTTACTTAAATCTAACGATTTGTTACACAAAGAACAAAAAGATTTTTAATTTTTTTTTTTTGTACCCATGCACAGTGGTCGGACTTGTATGAAGTCAGCCAAAAGTACTTCCAGTTGGGATACCAAGGCGAAACTTTTGTTACAACTTTAAAACATTGTTAAAATAATTGTTATATCCAAACCACCCACTACCACCCCTTTCACTCTGTATAAGCAAAAAATTTCAAACAAAAAATTATATTCAATTTGTTTTTTAAATAAAATAAGTTTTGAATAAGATTGAGTTTTACAAAATTAACAATTCAAATAGCGACTGCTTATAAAAAATAATAAAACTGATAAATGTTATTCCAGCAAATCAAAAAGAGATGTCAATATCGTAATTTTCGCTATCCCGTTAAAAAAGGATCCGAACTTGAAAGTAAACGAATAATCAAATCCGAATTAGTTGAAATAGAACAAAAATACCGCACGAAAAGTTACAGTTGCATAGCAGAACCCAGAGCCAAAAAAACGTGCCTACTTAGGTCTGTGGGGTATAACCATATATTTAATACTTCTATATTGCTCGCAACCTACCTGCGCAATGTATTTCAATTCAGTAATCAAAGGGAGAAAGTCTAGTGCAAATGTGAGTTGTGCACATGCGCACGTTTAATATGTATTAGTATGTGTGTATTTGACAACTAAAACATACAAACAATTGGCAAATGACTTCAGGGGTGGATGCAGAATAAAAATTTGGGCCACTTTAAAAAATTATGAATTTTTGTAAAAGTTTTTATTTTCATAAGTAGCTGGAAAAGGTATTTTATTTGAGTATTGATTTGTTGTATTTTCTTAAGAGGTGCAACTATGTAAACGATAAGCAGTATTGAAATGAAAGTTCTTAAATGCGGTTTTGCAGCTCCAGGAAAGCATTGATGTATTCCATTTCAGTATTCAGCAACTATTCGTTTAAAAATACCTTTAATTATTGGCGCATTTTGCTTTCTTGATGGTACTGTCATTTTTACGAAAAGATCTTCTCTATTTAAATATTTGATTGCAAGTTCAATATTTTATTTTCTTCGTAGTCATCCACATAAAAATGGGTGCAGCATATCTTTGCGTTTCTTAGTGCCTGGTTATGCTGGTGCTCGGTGTTCGACGAACACAAAATATTTTTTCCCGTGCTCGGTTGAGGTGGTTACATTCAGCTTGTTGCTGAGTTGCTTTTTGTCGAAATATAGTCGTTGTTTAATACTATTTTGTATGTAATGATACTATCTTGTAAAATAACTCATTGTCACCCTATATACTCGGCGTGCTCGGTGTACAATACACCGAAATATGCTTGTGTTCGGTGTGAAAGTGAGTGAAGGCAATCTCCTTGTGTTCGGTGCAACAACAATTTCATGCTGTTCGTCGAGCATACTTCCAATATAACTACAGCCTTACATCTTACAAGCCACAAGCGTCTACACACTTTCGCTCCACTGCTTCATCTTTTGGGAAACTATAAAAAATTAATTGTGCTAATTTGATACAAATCTAGAATATTAATTGATATTTTTTTTGGTTTCCGCATAATTAGCACCGGCGAGATATTCAGCCCTATTCTATATATAATTTTCACCCGATCTTTAGATTTTTTTGAATTATATGTCATTTTTGGAAGATGCGGAATCGGTTGTCTCCCTCAGATAACTATATATCTGGACTGTAATGTCTGCGTTTGGGTATTCATTGTACTGACAATATAGAAGTATTACATATATGGGCAGAAACGGGCAGCTGATATTAACAGATTAGAATCTTAAAACGTTGACTAATATTAAGAAAAAAAATCCCAATGGGGGATCATTGGAAAAAACAACTAAAACTCTACCTGAAACTTAATTATATAGACAAGAAAACACTAAAAATGGTATTGGCACAACATTAATTTTATAAAAAGTCAATTGAGAACATTAAAATTCATAAATTAAGCTAATACCTTTCTTTTCAATATTCATTTGATTTATTTCAAAACAATATTGATTTATATTTTTTTTAATTTCTTAAAATTGCACTGCAAGAGCCAACTAATAATTACATGCTCTCTTTTGAAGCTACGCTCATAATAAAACAAAAACTATTATACTTTTGAAAAGCTTATTCTTATAGGAAATAAGGATGACACATTTAGTACCAAACTTTTGACTTAAATTTTTTTATTTTTAGCCTATGGCAGCGACCAGTGTGACATGTTAAGACGTCATACCACTGTTCCCGAAATTGGATTTAGAGGAAACAGAAATTCCAATAGTAAAATTGATAATGGAAATTGCCACTCGCAAAAAATAATAATAACTTGTGGAAAAAAGTAGACAACTGTTTAGGGTTAAAAAGTACATTTTTTTTAATAAAAAAGTATAAAAATATGGCCAAAGACAGAAAAAAACTACCAATGAAAGAAAATGGGAGAAAATGTATCACTTTTGATCCGATCGGGTCAAAGTGGTAACACTGAAGACATCTATAAGTTGATGCTGAAATTGTAGAATTGTGGCGGCTAATCAAAACTGATTAAAATATCCGCTCCTATAGCCACTTCCCTTTCTGCGCCTGCCACTGTATACATGTAGGTAATGTTAATTGAAATGAATTTTCATTGACAGACTTTTTTTAAAAAAGTATTTCTTTTATTTTTTTTAGAAAAGGAAGTTTTAATTTTAAAGTGCATAAATAGGCTGAAATTATGGTTATTAGGATTATTTATGACTTGAATTTCGACCTTTGCAAATATGAACACGATTGGTTTTAATTGTTTTAATTAGCTCGCATTATCGCGAGAGCACTGTATCCACTTCAATTAAGCCTAGTTCCTACACTAAAAAAATAAAATAAGAAACGCTGCAATGTTTCATATACCACTACTATCATTTCTTTCAATTTCAACTCAATCGGTCCAATTCTGACATCTTTCACAATTTTGATTTTCTTGGCGTTGAACTGCTCATATGCATTTCAACACATAAATACATAATTATGTTATACATACCTTAATTATACCAACAAGAAGGCATACGGCTATAACTAGACCCAAAACATTTGACACAATAGACACTGATGTTTCTTCAGATGCAACTGCTGTAAATGAATAGTAAATAAAGATTATGCAAATATTCATCATATTGGCGTCTGATAACACACATTGTTGTCAACATTGAATACTAGCATGGATCGGAAAAATCTTTTCTTTTTTTTTATCAAATTCTAATAGCGCGCAAAAGAAAACAGTGCACACCCATGCCAGCAGTCCGTGTTCAAAATTTCAAATTCGAAAAAATTGGCTGAGGAATGAACATAGTTTTCGATATTCTACACTACAACTTTCATATCAACACTTTAAAGCTAGTACTTAAGTTTCGCGCGCTATTAAATTCAATCGGAAATATTTTTCGATTCATACTATTGAACTCATGGCACCAGGTAAGTTTGCAGTTTGTTTATAACCGACAATACAACATTTATACATGTTGGAATAAAATCAAACCGAACTTGATTTTTTAATCTTATTGATAACACTGCCATACTTCGTACAGAGCAAGGGCTTTTTACTTTCTGCCCTTCAACTTATTTTCATTATTATTATATGTACGTTTCATTGAATCGTATTGATCACCTCTGTTATCAGCAGCTCCAAAAAATATTTTCCCAAGTTCGATAATTGAACCAACAATCGTAAGAATAGCTATTGTTTTTCCACCATTTTCAAGAGAAATACAAAAACAACAATTATTTAACATTTTAATTTTGAATATATGCAAAAAAAAAGTAGGAATTAAATATTTATTTGTATATTTTTTGTTTGTTAAATGCGAGCGTGTTGTGAATACAGCAGCAACGAATTTTAAAAACTGAATTAAGCAACGTCGCACGACGAACGACGAACTAGAATGTATTTGCGTGAGATGATCTCATTCTATCTGTACTCTAAAAACCAAATACCAGTGCCGTCACTTAACACAACTGCGGTGAATCCACCACATCTAACACACAAAATCTACCGAATTTTTTGTTTTAGTTGTATGTAAATTTGTTTAGGCTGTGGTTATATATATTGTTGCATCGAACACATTGAGAGAGTCTTTACTCACTCTCACACCGAAAACGAGGTGAGGAATTTTAATTCGTTTGGTGAAACGGGGAATTTGGCTAATTTTTGGAAGAATTTTGAGTCAATATGAAAAACTTTTCTAAAAGCCCAAATAATCATTTGGAAAATTCCGATTTATATTTTGGAGGTAAAGTTGAATATACACTGTTAAACACCTCTATTGGAAAAGAAAAAAATTTTTTGCTTAAAAGGAATTGTTTCAAATTTATATTGAAACTATTGAGCACATTAAACAAAGATCTCCGAAAAAACACATGAAAATGTTAAAGAAGTGTAAGTTAATGAATCCAGAAAAAATAGCTTTAGAAAAATCTATTGTACCATTGATACAGTTTTTTCCAAACGTAATTGATAACTGTGAGTTCATTTATTTAGAGAATGAATTTCTATTATTTAAAGTCATGGACTTAAAAGTCATTGAAACTTAAAAACGAAGAGAGGAAAGGTATTCCTCTCATCAAAAAAATTGTCTAACATATTTTTACTGTACCACATTCCACAGCATGTGTGAAAAGAATATTTGCTGATATAAATAATAATAGCTGTGTTTTATTCGCCAGTCAGTTTAACATGTGCGAATAAAACGACCAAGTGGTTAAGTCTCTTTTTCGTTATAACGTTATTCACAATGAAACTGCTCAGCAGCTAGAGCTTAAACATTTTAATGGATCTCAGTTATTGCGGTCAATCGCAGGCATTGTTTTTAGTTTTTACTCTTTATAAGAATATTTAACGATGATTTTAACTTATTTTCACCGCCAGACATTTCAAATATTTGCCTTTTCTGTTTTTTGCCAAACTGTCATGCTTCTTGTTTCGCTATTAGCAGTTCACAATAGAATTTGATGTAGTTAAACAACTTGTTAAGTATACATAACAGCTATAATTATACGTATTATCTCTGCCGCTTTGTTGTTGTTTTCCCATACAATTATCGCTGCTATTTATTTATACATAACTTGACGCAAGTGGCGAATAAAATGCAGCTATTAAAACAAATAAGAGGAACAGATTATTTACAGATACAATACAGAGGCAATACTGTTAGTCAAAGAATTTAACAAAGAGACTAGTTTAAAAAATATCTGACTTTCAAATCGATATATTACAAATTTTTAATCAACCCATTTCTGAAACTAAAGAATAATATTAATTTTAAAACTTAAACAAAACAAAAAAAAAGCTTAAGTAAAAGCTTATGTGCATTTGTACATAATTACGCTGAATTGTTTTTTTTTTTCCTCACTTAAATTTTCTATAATAAATATTTCATAAAATGTAAACAAAATTTATTGTTTTTTATCTCGTTTTAAATAAATGTGTTTCTAAAACATATATGTACAAAAAAAATTGTATTTATTCTGTAGAAATGTGTGGGGAATCGTTCCGGAAATTGGGGAATTTTTTGACGTGTTTAGGAAAATCAGATCAACATTACCTGGCAATACTGGTTCGGTGTATTGTACACAGTGTTGCCAGAAAAGCGAATTTTTCCCGTTTTCTTGGAATTTTTAACCCAAAAGGGAAAACAGAGAAAACAATCTTAAAAACGGAGATATTTAGATTAGCAGTACTATTGACTGCAAAAACAACGCGACTTCCGTTGCAAAATTTTCGATTTACCCTCGCTAAAGAAGTTTCACTTCAAAAAATTTTAAATCGGATAATGTTTACTGGTGCCACGAGAGGTTCAAAGTTTTTCGAAATTCAGCAAAAACTGTATCAAAAGTATAAATTTTGATCGTAACTTTTATACTTTGAACGTCTTCCGGGACCAATAAACTATCCGGTTTAAAAAATTCTTTTTGCATTGGTAAAAAATTGTGTCTAAAAAAATTACGAAAAATCGGAAATTATGGTTAAAATGTCAGGACTTTCAGGACCCTTTTGAAACCTAAAGATATTATCTGTTTTCAAGAATTGTTTTTCCCTTTGTGTTACTTAGATGAGTAAAAACTTTTCTGCGTTGTAACTTTTGCCTTATTCGATCGCTTTTGTGAGTGAATGACGGCGGTAAACGCCAACGGCAGCTGTTCATGTAAACTCGTCCGCTTTACCATCGTACGACGCAATTGTGTTTCAACTAAAATCATTTTTTTTTTCAAAAATAGTTTTTTACTGACTATAAAAGAACAAAATAGACCAACCACTTTTTTATGAAATACACCACTTTTTAAACCTAATCTCCCACAATATAAAATGAATGAGAGACAACGCATGACGCCCATTATATTGTATACATACAAAAAACTCAATGCTTTTAATAACATAAACAAAAAATATATATATGTATGCAGGGCTGCCATATTGGCACGAAAGGTGCTAGATTTGACCCTATTTACTTCAAATGGCTTCTTTTGTTTTAAGAATTTGAAATTTTTCTTGTACACATTGATGCACACATCATGTTGGTGCAGATAATAATTTCTTCAAAGAAATTTGTAATTATTACATATTTCTTAATATTTTATCGTTCCCTCACTTAAACGACGACGTTGAAAGAGGTTTCAGTCATATGAACTTCATCATAAAAAATAAGTTGAGGAATTCAATAAGTTTCTCTTTGAATAAAGACTGTTCAAATTAAAAACTTCCTAAAGGCTTGCATCAAAAAGTACAGTCTGCACAAAAATACAATTACACTGTGTAGGTTAGGTTAGGTTGGAGTGGCTGTCGAGAGACACACTTAGGCCTGAACGGCCCATTGTGATACCACATACCTACACTGTGTAACTGACCCCAAATTTGAGGAGTTTTTTAAGTACAGCTTACAACAATATTGCCAAAAGGCTATGGTGTTTTTGGGGAAAAGTTTGCTTAGCAAAAAGTATGGGGGGTCCTAGAACATCAAAACACCCTCACCCAATAAACAAAATAATTTCGGAATACTTCTGTTTTATTGATTCAATTAAAAAAAAATTAATTTTTATTTACTCAAATTTTTTTTCTTCTTTAATTAAAGAACAACATAAGCGTGTAGATAGTCATATCAGTCCCATTCAAATAATGTAACAAGAAACATTATTTGAATAGGCACACTATTCATTATCTTCCTTAGGGCGATGTTACACGATCAATATTTTGCTGTCAAACAATGAAATTGTTGTTGCTTTGAAAAATGAACACTGAGCAAAAGAGAGGATGAACACATTTCACGTCAATTTTTTTACTGTCGAAAAAAACCTGCATCACCTCAAATAAAGTGGGGTTGCTGAAGATGCACTGTTGCATTTTATTGAAAAATACTAATATTTTATGAAAAATACTAGACTTTTTACTAACTTATAAATACATTTTTTTCTTTGACACCCTTTCCGTTGTTTGGCTTTTGTTTGTTTGTAAAAATGAGTGCTGTTTAAAAAATTGCTTAATAATTTGTATAAAAACATGGTAATTCAATGGCCAAGTAACAAAATGGCGGAACTTAATTTAATAGTTCGCAAATTTTAAAGATTATTTTTCTTGCGTTTTTCATATATAAATGCAATATTTTTTGTATAATTTGTGGCTATTTCCACCAATATTATCTCATATTGTCATTATAATTGTTTTCCATCCAATTCCATTCCAATTGTTGAATTTTCATTCACTCCAAAAAACAATAAAATACTTTTTAGTTGGAAAAACATAGTTGCAGATAAAAGTATTAAAAAAAAACATTCAGGAAAAAACTGATTGTGTAACAGGGCATCAATCAAAATGAAAAGAGAGTAAAAACAGAAAACATTGACAGCAAAACATTGACCGTGTAACATCAGCCTTATTTAAAACTATACGATCATCACGTAATCCAATTCTGGCATACATTCGTTACTGCATGAGATCGTTGGCAATGCATTTCGCACTTCCACTTTGATGAGGGTAACATATATCATATGTATATTATACTCCTATTTTTAAGTAAACACACATTATATGCTATCGCTATATTTTTATGTAAACCTAAGGTTTAGGTTATAGTTCTATTGTTATATAGATACATATGTATGTAAATGTGTATGCATACAATTGTAGATTAAGGAAATTAAGAATAAGCAAAACTAGGATAAGAATTTTGTATTTAAGATTTATATTTTCCAATAAAGATTTAGTGATGAACAAGAGTTTCATGGCTCAACATCCAAATTAAGAAACAAGAGTTTCTTAATGTAAATGGACGACGAGGAAAATAAATAATAAATGGCAGAAACCTCAATCCAAATTTTTAATAATAGATTAAATCATTAAATATTTCTCGTGATTTTTCTGATTGTCTACGAGTTTTATTGAATAAATTTTTTTTGAAAGCAAAATAAACTTTACGCTAGATAAGTTCAAATACAAAAGAAAAGTGCAAATGTTAAAAATCAGCAACTAACGAATTTTCCTAAATTAAAATTTTAATTTGTGCTATAAAAATAAAGAAGAAATTGTAATTGTAAACATAATTTTTTTTATATGTAAAAGACAAAGAAGAAATTTTTCTGCACGGCATAAAAATTTAATAAAAAAAACAATGGATGCGAGTAAGGCACGCAAGATATTTGATGTGTAAACAGTTAAACCAACTGAAAGCCATATACATAAGCTCACATATGTATAGCCATTTATAGGGATTTAATGTATAATCTATATGCTTAGGTAAATAATTCAAATTAAAAGAATTCTTTTCTAAACTTAAAAATTTATTAGATATCATTATCTTTTATATATAGCCCAATTCACTATAAATTGCAAATGGCCTTACATCAATGCAAATGCAAATTTTTGTTCTATATCGCATGTTTTTGTTGTTGTGATAGCAGAAATATTTTGCATTTCCACCAAAACCTGAATAGGGCTGATATGTTGTAGTTGAATCATTTTTCTTTAACTCAATGCATCGGGCATGCTCGCATATACGCAACTGCAATTACATCTTTTTTCCCGCGCTTTAAGTTTTTCTTCCTGTCGATTTGAAATTTTATTAGATTTGAAAATTTTACATAACATCGTATAGGTATCTGAATTTATACACACATACGCCAAATCAATTCTCAGGCGACGATAAGTGCTTTCCGCATTTAACCTTAGAAAAGCAACAGGGGTGACCAGTCAGCCCACTACTTTTTAAAAGCACCGCAAAGAGATTTACCGTAACTGCATTTAATAAAAATAAGAAACAATGTATTTTTATTGAAGTAAATAAGTGATTTTATAATACCTAAATAAGTTTGATTTTTTCTGTTTAACACATTTGTTATTTACATAGATAAAAAAGTGTTGCCTTTCTAAGGTTAATGCACAAAGCTAAATTTTTTATAATGCCGTGGTTTGCTATTATTATCACTAAATTTTGTTTATACATTCATTGAAACCTAGATTCCTTTTAACTTTTGTATTGTTTTTATGTTTTAAAAAATATTTAATTATAATCCAATCTAACTAATTGAATGCAAAACCTATCAAACGCCTGTGTTTGCTACGTCGACTTCTCTGCTTGCATGGTGTAGTCGATCTCCACACGTTTAACACCAACAAATAATTCTGCCACGAATAAATGTACACACACATTTTGTTTTCGCATGTTTCGTTTGTATGTGTGAGTAAATTGATCGAAACATAAACAAACAAACTCCGCTCGTATTTGAATTTCTCCCTCTGCTCTTCTCTTTGTTGGTTAGAGTAGCACAATCATGCCGCGCAGTAGTGTGAGCGAGAGAGGAACTGGACGTTACAGACACGGTTGCCACTTTGGTCCTTTTGGACCAAAAGTGGTCCTTTTATTTTCGTTTGGTCCGCTGGTCCTTTTTTTTCTGAATTGGTCCTTTTTCAAAAATATTAAGTAATTAACTTTCATATGTAATGTATGAGTCACTCTGTGACTACAAAATGTGATGGTAAAAAAATTAGTGTAAGAAAGTTGTAGTAATGAAAGCAGGCAACACTGTCGATAATATTCGATTACTGATTTGGAAAAGTAAGATATAAAATGATATCAATAAATTGTTGCCATTTATTTAATTTTTCGTTGTTTTTTTTTTCAAATTTTTAATAAACAAAAAGGCGAAAGTTGCAGATGAAGGAGACAATGCTCAGCCAATTGAATGTGATACCAGTGACAGGTAAAATTATTGGACTTGAGTCTTTGTATATTAATCCAAGTGAAATACGAATTTCATTTGGTTTTAATGAAAAAAAGTTCATTTATAAAACGAAAAAAGAAAAGGTAATTAGATTATTAATATTATAATAGTAGGGTTATATTAAACAAAATAGTGTCTTTATTAAATGCAGTAAAATTATTTGGTATTTTTCAGAACATACTTGATGAGAATTTTTTTAAAAATCACTTTTTTGACCCAAATTTTGTTTATTTGAATTAGGGAGGGCAGGCCCTTCCTGAAAAACGGATTAAAATGTATTCAATAAATAGTAAAATAACAAATAAAAGAAACTAAAAGGATACATGACGCACTAAATTCGGTGGCCATTTTGGTTCTTTTTCGCGCGAATTTTTTACTTTTTTTAAATGTGATTTGAATACAAATACCTAGACAAGTGCAATTTATGCATGATGTATTTATTTATAGTCATATCTTTTTTTAGTTATATTTACTATTTTCTGAAAAAATTTTAGCGACAAGAACCCGAACCGGGAAAGGGCGGCACGCCCCAATTCATATTAACAAAATTTGAGTCAAAAAGTGATTTTTAATCCCAATCAGAAGTGTAATCTGAACATTTACCAATAATTTGAAAACAATAGAATAACTTTTTTTCAATACGCCTGCCTAATTGAATCCGCCTTGCTGGCGATGGCTTCGTCAGTAAGTCTGCCATCATGTTTTCGGTCGGACAGTAAGTGCCACTTTTTATCTACTTAGTCCTTTTGAAAACAAACTCGCGCGTTTTTGTACTTTTATTGGCCAGAAAACTGAAAACTTCTCTCCTTCAATCAGTCTCAAGCAACTTTGTCTTCGTACAACTTAGTTGGTGCGCTCATTTGTTGATTAAATCCACGCCGAAGTCACACCAACTCATTGCATACTTCTGATAAAGATGTAAACACAGACCCGGTCTATGAAAGATCATCTAAGTTGCTGACGAAATCTACTTTGGTTTCGATACTACTGAGCAGTAAAGATTTAGCAACGCCATTCTGTTGAGGAGTATATGGCCCTGTTTTTTTGTTTTGAGTACCGTTTTTTTTCTAAATTTCGGGGCTTTCAACACACATCTTCTTTTTTCTTTGATATCTGATTTCAAAAATGACTTTCACCTATAAAAGAATATACTTTCTGCCCTGTTATTTTTTGATTTGTCGACATACTTGATTTATTTATCGTGTCCCAAAAATGTTCTTCTTTGTATCTGAATTGCTAACCATTTTTTTGTTGTTGTTTTTGGTATTGTTTAATGTGATATATGTTTTTACTATATAACAATCTCTTAAAATATTATAAGTAGTTTTTACATTTTACACACTTTTTAATACATATATGCTATATGAACTTGTAAGCACTTCTTTTTTTTGTTTTTTCTGCTAATATATAATGTGATATACTTATGTTTGTACTATATAATAATCACTTAAAATATTATAAGTAATTTTTATATACCTTTCATTACATATGTGCTATATGAATCTCTGAGCATTTTTTTTTGTTTTTTGTGTTAGTTTGATGTGTTGTATGTATGTATTCTATAGCAATCGCTAAAAATATTATAAAATTGTTATATACATTTTACAATGTGTTATATTTACTTGTTAAATAAATCAAATAATTAAAAAAAAAATTTGGTCCATTTTTTTCCATTTTGGTCCTTTTTGCTTTTGTTTTTGGCCCCAAAAAAAATTTTAGTGTGGCAACCGTGGTTACAGTTATCTTACATCTTACGATACAGTTATTGTTACATTTTACACATTTGAAATTTTGCCCATACCGTGAGCTAAAATGTTTACACATCAAAAAAAAATGGCAAATTGTAAATTGCAACAACGAACTACTATAAGTGAAGAATTCATACATACACACATCAACGAATTGTGAACGGAAACATCAACATCTACAACAATAACATCACCATCAATACAGAACCAACGACAGCAGCTGCAACAAAAACTCCAAAAAAGACAACAACTGAAGCAATCGAGACTAGCCAAGTGAGCTCGCAACGAAAACAACAGCATATAATATCATACAACAGCAGCAGCATCCACAGATCCACTACATCTCTAACAGTATGTAAAACTATCTTATTTTATCATAAGTTAAATGTAATTAAATTTCCTGATTATGTTATGGCAATTTTATTGTGACAAAGCATCATTATTTTTTTAGTAAACAATATAATATGTGTGTAATAATTTTTAATTTAAAACAAAAAAAAAAAACAAACAAAAAATGGACGCTAACGCAATAAGTTTATTTAATTTAACAATTAATTTTATAAAAAATATAGAACAGTTCAACGGTACGGACAAGAACCACTTACCTGACTTTTTAGCACAAGTAGAAAACATAATACCGACTTTAGAAACCTTTGACGAAAACAACAGAAGAATTTTATTTAACTACTTGAAAAATAAATGCGTAGGGGAGGTAAGGCAAGTCCTTCATAGATATACCCCTCCAGGACATTTTAAAAGCTAATTATGGCGAACTAATGGATAAGATGAAAACTCTTAGGATAGATGGTACAATTGGGAAGTACCATTATCAATTTAATATATTAAGAAGTAGAATGAACAACAGAAACCTCACCCACTTTGATGAAGTTATATATACAGTTGGAGAAATAAACAGAATATGTTTTGAAACTTTCAAGAGTCGGTTGCCAGAACCAACTAGGACATTGATTCTTGTTAGGAATCCCGACACAATAGAAGAAGCGTTTAAAATAATTAGGGAAGCTAGACATCAAAACTTTACGGCATTGGGTTGTAATCAGTCCAATTTTCAAAGTTCTACATATTGAACTAATTTCAGCAATGACGTTAGAAACAGGACGGCAACTTATAGAAATTACGGAAATAATAATTATAGATATGGTAATAACTATCATCAAGATAACACTAATAACTATCAAACGATAACTATAATCATAGAAATAATAATAACAATAATATTAATAACTATGATTACCAAAATAGAAATCTTAGTAATTATCAAAACGGCAGTGGTAACCATTACAAAAATAAGAATTATAGTAATAATTATCAAAACCAACTCAATCAAAATAGAAATTATAGCACTAACCATAATAATAACAATAATAATAATGGTAGGAACCAAATACAAGAACCAAACGACAACAGAGTTCAATTATCAGGGCAAACGAGAAACACCACGAACTCAAATCGTAGTAACCGACCCATTCCAATGGATATTGGAAATAACAACGTAAATTTTCGTGCGGAAGGACCAAGCAACTTCCCTATATAGTCATCAAAAACTCAATAAAGACATTGTATTTTTTGACCGACACAGGGGCGGAATTTAGTGTAATTAATGAGAACTTATGTAATCCGAAATGGAAACATAATGTAAATGTCGTAATTAGGGCAATGGGAATGGAAGTTCAAGTTAAGAAAATTTGTAAATTTCCAATTTTTAAAGAATTTAATTTAAAAGATTATGATTGCGAATTTTAAGAATACAATTTTAATAACACGTTTGACGGTTTAATCGGTAACAATATTTTATCAGATCTGAATTGCGTTATTGATTACCCAAATAGACATTTAAAAACAAATAAAACAATTATACCTATTTACCTAAATAAAGAAGAAGAAGTTTATGGAGAAATTGCTTACAATGAAAACTCCATCGAAATATTTAATAACGAAACCAGAGAATGTGACTTTTTGAATAAATTTAATACTGACCATCTAAATCATCAAGAAAGAAGATTACTATTTGAAACAATAAAAAAACATAAAAAAAGTTTTTACAATGAACATGATAATCTAACCTTTACTAACGAGATTAAGCATAAAATTACCACCAAAAACGATATTCCGGTATACTCAAAAATGTAAATAGTATGCTTAAACAAGGAATAATTAGAGAATCTTATAGCCCTTACAACAGTCCGTTATGGATGGTGCCCAAGAAGCTTGATAACTCTAATAAACAAAAATGGCGTTTAGTAATCGATTATAGGAAACTGAATGACATAACAATTGAGGACAGGTTTCCAATTCCAAATATAGAAGATATATTTGATAAATTGGGAAGGTGTCAATATTTTTCAACTTTGGATTTGGCCAAAAGATTCCATCAAATCGAAATGGACCCTTATGATGTTCATAAAACAGCCTTTTCTACAGCCAATGGACATTATGAATTTCTTCGTATGCCTTTCGGCCTAAGAAATGCGCCAGCCAATTTCCAAAGAATGATAAACAATGTATTACAAAAATATATTGGAAAAATTTGCCTTGTCTACTTAGACGATATTCTAATTTTCTTTGCTAGCATAGAAGAACATATAGAATCCCTTAACATAATACTTGACTGCCTAAATAAAGCCAATCTGAAAGTTCAACTTGATAAATGTAACTTCTTATCAAAGGAAACAGAATTCCTAGGTCATGTAGTAACATCTGAAGGAATTAAAACAAATCCAAAGAAAATTGAGGCAATAGAGGTAATTACCTTACCTAAAACACAAAAAGAAATTAAGTCTTTCCTTGGCATAACAGGATATTATAGGCGTTTTATTAAAGATTATTCAAAGATAACCCATCACCTTGTTAAATACTTGAAAAATAACTCAAACTTTTATTAAAAAGTGACCCGATATTTACACACCCAGATTTTATAAAACCTTTCACCTTAATTACAAATGCAAGCAATTTTGCACTAGGGGCGGTCTTAATGCAAAATAGTAGAACTATTGCTTTCGCTAGCCGTTCTCTTAATGGACATGAAAAAAATTATAGCACCATCGAAAAGAGCTACTTGCCATAGTTTGGGCAACAAAATATTTTAGGCCTTATTTATTCGGTCGTAGTTTTACAATCAAGACGGATCATCGTCCATTAGTATGGTTGAATAACCTTAAAGAACCGAATTCCAAGTTACAGCGTTGGAAGATTAAATTAAACGAATTTGATTTCGATATTGAGTGCATGAAAGGAAAGCAAAATGTTGTAGCAGATGGACTAAGTAGAATTTTACAGGAAGAGCCTGGGAAACAGAATTTATTGGTACACTTGAATGAATTAGATGAGGATGATATTCAAACCGTACACAGTGCAGAAACTGACAGTATGAATTTCATCAGTATTACCGAAAATCCAATAAACATTTTTAGAAAACAAATAATTTAAAAAAAATCAGAGACAAACAATTAGCAGAAAAATATTATATAGAAACAAAGTTAGGGACACAATTAATATAAGTCCACAAAGCAATTTACTAGAAATAATGAGGGAAAAATTACCAGAAAAAGGGCTAGTTGTGATATTTTGCCCCGATGATCAACTTTTTGTACAATTTCAATATTTTATAAATAACAAAAATCTTAAAATTATGAAATCAAATTCTCTTTTAAATGACATTGTTGACAGAAACGAATTGCTAAACATAATAACTCAAGAACATAACAAAAATAATCACAAGGGAATTAATGAAGTTTTCTAGAGTTAAAAACTTCATGCTATTATCCAAATTTACAAAAAGAGATCCAAAAGTTCATAAGCAACTGTGAGATCTGTAATAGAGCGAAATTCGACAGAAACCATATCAAACACTTTTTAAATATTACAAAAACTCCCGAAAGACATAACGAAATAGTACATTTTGATATTTGGTACCCACAATGGACAAATTTACCAAATACGCTACTGCCCATGCATTAAAAGATAGAACTTGAGTATCAGTAGTGGAGGCAATTAAACATCGAATTCAATACTTAGGGAAACCAGACAATTTAGTCACTGACATCGAATTAGATACTTTAGCAGTGAAGGTGTTCCTTAGTGATAGCAGAATTAATGCTCAACGCTAATTTGTACCAACAAACCTCATAATGTAGTGATAGTGGATGATCAACTTTTTCCTACCCTATTAATTAAGGTGGTAAATTTAAGTTACCACCATTTTTAAGAATCATGCGAATTATTTTAATGGCCTAGCAAGCAAAATCATTTTGGCATGAGATCTCTTGAAAGAAACAGAATCCAGTGTTGATTTGGGACTCCACCATCTTCGTTTGAAAATGGGTAATACAAATTTTACCTAATTCAACATTACATCAACACTATTGTTTCAAGTTGATTTCAGCAGCAACGATTCCATCAAGGATCCGAACTATAAAATTAGTCAAACTCAACTCAGCGTATTACCAATAACTCAAAAAAATGGAATTTAACTGAAAATTGGGTAAATCGTATATCACCAGAAAATAAAAAGAGTTTCCTGATAGAGAGTGTTGGGATGTTGCCGCAAAAATTGTGCTCTTAAATTAACATATGAAATACAAAAACAGGTTTTTGAAAAATATTGGAGCTTGAGAAATTATCAAGCAAGACTTCTTTTTATATGTGGACTAATTGAGATTGACGAGAAATTAACGCAGAAAAGTCAGACGTTGATCAAACCTAAGAATCGGCTAATTTCGAACTATTATTATGTGAATATTGATAGCGATAAAGTGGGCGTATGCATAGGATATTTTATGAAGTGCTTTGGTGAAACGATCAAAAAATTGATTGACAGTTCCGTTGAGATATCGCATTTTAAACTAATTAGTAAGCGAGTAAAGATTTACGGAATAAAGATTTGTGTTTATCTCAATAAATTTCCAAATGTAGGAAAATTAAAACTTCCTTCGGAAAAGTATAGTTTGGTTTCCGCTTAAGGATGTTGGTCAAATTTTGTCGGCCTGTATTATAATTAAAAAACAATGTAACTAATATCTTATAATAAATTTCGTAATAATGTATCATTTTCATCAAAATTTAAAAATGTATACTATAAGTTTTTCCCCCTTGAGAATAAAATTTCATTCAGTTTACCTGGGAACACTGGTTGAAGTTCTAGAGTGTCACGCGGGCTGAAAAGTTGTTTCCAGAAAAACGCCTTTAAAATAAAGCAAGGCGTTCTAATCTCATTCTATTCTGTGCCAAAGATTTGCCTCGTGGCAGGCGAAACGAGAAACTTCTGAAATTAATTAGAAATCCACTATTTCTAACACAGAAATTTTATTTTATTATTAATATTTTTTTAATTTCAATGTGATGGTTGAAACTCTTTATTTTTGATAATTTTTCAAAAATTTGGTATATCTTTACAAAGTTCACATCAAATTTCAGATTCCAAACTATCTTGTGACAAATTATTACGGTATTTTTACTTTAAGCGCGCAAGGCTTAAAAATGCGCATTCACAAACACATAAAAATTTTGGAATAACCTTATTGAAGAAAAAAACAGAATTATATGAGAGCAAGCGTTTCCACATTATATCAGTTTGTTGTAGTTTTTTAATCATTATTGCTTTTTTTATTATTATTTATTAATATTACTAAAAATATTTTTATTGTTATTTACTGATGCTACCGTTTGTTTTCGAAAATATTTGGTTATATATTTGGTTTTTATATGAATGTGTTTTATTTTCATAAATTTTTTAGCTTCAAGTATGTAACAAAAAAGGTGTGAATAAAAAATTGTATTTTTTTCTAATAAAATTTCTATACATTAGTGCAACTGTTTGCAATTATCTAAGTAATACTTATTTGAAAACTTGTAAGACATTTTAAAAAACTCCTCCCCTGTAAAGCAAAGTCCTCCTCTTAAAAGGAAAAATTCCTCCCCTTAAAATTTTCAAAACGACAGCACTGGTGATGAGTGTACTGCTCATTTAAGTAAGGTAATGCCGACCACTGCACTAAACGGACAGTAAATTATAAAATACTTTAGATATGAAAATATCGAAATGTATGCTCCAAATAATTTAAGGATGAAAAAACGAAATGGAATTTTAC
This sequence comes from Toxonevra muliebris, assembly GCA_963691655.1. Taxonomy (NCBI): domain Eukaryota; kingdom Metazoa; phylum Arthropoda; class Insecta; order Diptera; family Pallopteridae; genus Toxonevra; species Toxonevra muliebris. The sequence continues at coordinate 40,787,003 of OY829328.1, read as the reverse complement.
CTCCCCTTAATAATAATAATTTAGCCGGCACTATAAATTATCAAGTGTAATTGAAAAATTTGTTGATGAATATTTTTCTTTTTTGTCCTATTTTAAAAGTAAAGGCAAGAATGAATAAGGTTTTTTAAAAGTAACGGTTAAAAGGCAAGGTCTGCTACAGAGTTTTAAATTTGCGCCTTTTTATTATTCTCACCCTATATATAAGTAATATGTATGTAATTCTCTTATTATTTAATTAAACGGTAGAATAAGCTAAAAATATTGTCTGAAATTCTTATCCAATGGCAAAAATGTAATTTACAGTAAAAGAACAACCACGCGTCATGCGAGTTTTATGAATACAAACACTCCCAGTTCTCCTTCTCCACGACATAAAGTATTCGCACAATTGTAGTAAATTTTATTTTTATTGCTTGCATCCCTGGAGCGTATGCGGCTTACATTTGTGACGTACGTTGCGTTGTACACGTTTTTTGCGTTTATGTTCAGGTTACGTTTCATTGATGTTGCGGTCGGAATCGCCGTGTGTGCGCGACGCGCGATTTCTTTTTGTTGATGGCAAGCAGTACGAGTATAGTAAACAGTGTATATTCATGTATGCACTACCGGATCCAGGGAGGGGCAGGGGTGGGGTGGATGCGCCTCCCTTCCCCGTGAATAGTTCATATATTTAGATCGTTACTTAAGAATCAAAAAAAAAATTAAAGGGAAGAAAATAATAAAAGCCCCCTCCCCCCGGAAATCAAGTCAGGTCCCGCATCCGCCACAGTATCGTTTTTGTCATATTTGTAATTTTCCATCGTCAATGTACATAGCTACCTACCACCAAAGTAGTGTTACATGTCGCCATCTTTTTTACTTCTTTCTTCATATTTTCATGGTCCCCAGACGCAGCGTAATGGGGGAAACTGAGGCTATTGTTACATTTTTATGTATAGTGAGCTTTGAAGGATTAAAAGAAACAAAAGTAGGGATGAGCTCACAAGATATATGAATTGTTATAGATATATAACAAAGTGTGCACGGATTTCGTAAAGAAGAATACTTTTTTCAGATCTAATAAAATCCAAAATTTGTAATCGCTCCACAACTAGTATTGGGTCGAATGGTAGTAGTTATTGGTGCAACTTGTTGGTATCGCATTTGTACCAATACTAATTCTATTCCAGTACTGGAATGGCAACCACACTCAAAAAAAAAAAGTACAGGAAACAGCTGTAAAAATAACATTTTTTGTTTACAATATTCAGCCAACATTAAAAAATATTAAAATTGACGTTAAAAAATGTAATCTTAATATTACTGAATTGAACGTAAAAAATGTGTAAATGATGTGAAAACAATGTAATTTTAACATTAAAAATGTAAAAGAAATATTATTTTACTCTGACATTGATATTTAAAACGTCAAAAGGATATGAAAAAATGTAACATTAGCCCTTCGGAGGGCGCGCTCTGAAAAGTTAAATGTAAATCTGATATAAATTTAACGTAGAATTGAAAATTTATAATGTTAAATAAAACACAATAAAGAAATTTTCTGTATCTTTTATAATTTTATTTCTGTAATAATAATTACACTGCACAACGGAATTTACCAAAAAAAAAAGCTCAAGGGTTTTGAAAGTGGGTCTTATATAATTCGAGTACGCTGAACATGATGGCGTATTCAGTTTTTCTCTATATCGTCTAATTATTTTATAACGGGTTAAACAAAAAATCGTACATAAAAAACATTGTTTGTAGATTGAGCTTTTCTTTTTGGTCAATTCCATTGTGCAGTATTTTAATACATATATGATATTTTTTAAACCGTTATAAAAAAGAAATTAGACGTTATAGAAAAAACTGAAAACGCCATCATCTGTAGCGTACTCGAATCATATAAGATCTACTTTCAAAACTCTTGAGCTTTTTTAGCCGTTGTACAGTGTTATTAATAATAATGTTTAAACATAAATAACTCCAAAATTTTTAAATCACGTTTTAGTTTATTTTATTTATTATTATTTAAACTCTTTTTTCATAATTTTTTTCACACTCTTTTTATTTAACTTATTAATGTGCGGCACTGCAAATATATACGTCTACACTCACCCCAACGAAACGCAAAACTATTTCGCAATTAAAAAGTTTTGCCAGTTTAAATTTTTATGCTATACTTATACAAAAAGTATTGCCAGAGTTAATTTTTAATGCTATATCAGCCTGTTAACATTTTGAATGTTAAATTTGCACATGAAAATATCAATAAATTCAACGCAAAACATATTAATCTGATATTTTTTGAAGTAAAACTAACATTTTTGTTTTTACATTGAAAATAACATTACAAAAATATCAGTTTTACATTGCACTTTTTTTTGAGTGCAACTGAAATTAGTAATTTTTACTGGCGTTTAAAAGCGTACAAAAAGCCGTTTTTTGCATTTTGGTATTACTAGGGTAATATCACCCATTCCAAATTGAACATAACAAAAAAAAACTAATCTCGGCCTGGTCATTTTAGATTTGCTTCAAACTTTGTCCATGGTTTTATTTTAGACCAAACCCAAGAAAAAGGTCCATAACGTCCAAATTAAATTTTAATGAAATAATTTAAAAATTAACAAAATTAATTTATAATTATTATAGCTATTTTGTAGCTCGTCTTATTACCTTTCCAACAGTATTTTATACATGCATGTCAGTAGTATAATGACTGAGTTATGGGCGATTCTGTGATTCGATACAGTCAATTTCGGAGATTTGGTTCGCTCTGGCAACTCCTGTGAAAACCGTACCGGAATTTTTTTAAATACCTTTTTGTTGGGTTTGGTCTAAAATAAAACCATAGGCAAAATTTAAGCAAAATCTGAAAGGATGAAGTCGATCGCGCGTCACGTTTAATCTGGAGTGGCTGATATATCTTTATGCTGTCTGCTATATAGTTATAGTTCTTTTAAAAAATCCCCAGAAAAACTATGATGTGCTGGCATATATTGGGTGTATAACTTGAAAATGAGGGATTTACAATTGATGGCGTAACTTGTATTGAATCACATCTGGCAATACTGTAAAAACTTTCATGTTTTAGGCGCTAATATAGTTTTTGTTTTGATTATGTATCATTTTGCGCTACAAACATGTCAGCATACGTGCCAAATAAACAGCGTTTGCTGGAAGTTTGGCTTTTCTTCTTTAATTCGGAAAAAAAGTGTTGCTGAAAGTCATCGATTGCTGTCGGAAGATTACGGAGAATATACTCCATCGATTAAAAAATGTGAATTCTGGTGTCGACGCTTTAAAAGTTTCTTACGGAAGGTAAGGAACGCCCTGGTCAAGTGAAAAAGTTGGAAGATGAAGGATTGGAGATGTTACTAGATGAAGGTTAGTGCCAAATGCAAGAGGAACTTGCAATTTCATTGAGGCAGCAATTTCCAAGCGCCAAAAATCGTTGGGGTTCATTCCAAAGGAAGCAAAATAAGCCTTTTTGCATCGAATTATAACTAGCGACAAAAATGAATTTATTACGACAACCCGAAGCGCCAGAAGTCGTGAGTGAAGCCCGACCAACCAGGAATATTCATTGGGCCAGGGTATTGGTGGGATCAGAAGGATGCCATCTATTGCGAGCTGCTGGACCGGTTAAGTCTATCACTTATTTCGGTCGATGCAGAATGCCCTTACTGGAATACGATTTATTTCAGTTGAAAGTATCGAAAATTGGATTGATTCGTTTATAGCTCATAGTTCAAAGAATCCATAAATTGCCTGAAAGATGGTAAAATGTTATAGCTTCCGATGGACACTACTTTAAATAATTTATTCATTCAATGTGTTATTGAAATAAAGCTATATTCAAGTTATACACCCAATAACCTTTAGGAAAAATGCCCTTTTTCGGTATGACACTATGATTTTCACATTTGCAGGGCAGGTGCGGTAAACAATTTTGATTAAATTATGTAGAGATATTTTATTTATGTATGTACATTAAAGTGGGCCAAGAAAAAGTTCACGAGGCAATCGAAAAATGGTTTATGGCGCTGGACTCACCCAATATGTTAATCGCTGGGCCAAAAATATGAACTTTTTTCTGCCTAGTGTATATATATATATAGATTTCAATATTGACCCGTTTTCCCCTACATTGTGTCTGCTGCTTCTTTTCTCTCCGCTTAACAAAATCTTGGCTTTAACTGGTTTTATTGAAATGTCGTCGTGTAGAACGCAGTATGGCATGGTGTGTGTGTATCTGTTAGCTTGAATATGAATTGTGAGAAGCGAACCCCCTTAGCATTTCACTTTATGGTTGTTGCTGAATGGTGAAAGGAGGACGAGAAGAAGAAAAAGAAATGGGAAAAAACATGTTTCATCTTTTTATGGGTAAACCTTTCTGCCATGGGTTTTGTGTTTGAGTTGGATGAAATTGGTTAAGAACAATTGCAATAAAACACACACGCACACACTCACGCTTAAAAAGTTTCTGACTTACATAAATGTTGTACGATATGTCGCGTTTGGCTGTGGCAAAGAGACGATTGCACAGCGAGTATCGTTTTCATTCTTTTATTTTATTACGTTTTATTTGATTTGCACTTGTTTTGCGTTAAAATGTTTTACCTCAGGGTACGCGCTTTCAGTGAAAAATGAAAGCGGATTGGCATTAGGGTGCCAAAGTAAAGTCAAACGCATTTTCACTAAACCAATTTTGACATGGAGTGTCTGCAGATATTCTGCATTTACCAGCGAAAATCTCGCAAAGACCTTTACACTTGTTTGTGATACACTTCAGATAAAAAAAATGTATCATTCCAATATTGTGTAGTACATACATAGTTACATATTTACATACTTTTCTATATCGTGCTTTCCGTATTTCTATGTTACGTATTTTTGACTTCTTTATTCTTTGATTGTGAGTAAATTGAATTTAAGGCATGTCGTTAGCAAATACTCGTACCCTCCTCATTTCGGAATAAATCAAATAAAAAATATGCCAGACACTTCCACCTATAAGATTTTAAACTTTCATAACTTTAAATTCACCGTTGGCAAAGTTTAAATAACAAATTTTAATGGATAGTGCCAAGCAACACTTAATAAACTTTGCATATGACGAGCGTTCGCGTGAGAATTAAATTAGTACAAGAGGTAATATATTTTAAGATGCACTCTTTCGAAATAAAGGAAGATAAAAACATGGATTACTCTTCTTCTTTTATGGCACAACAGCCCATGGAGAGCATAAACTGAGCTTTCCGTATCCATTTACGTTGTGTGACTTAACACGTTCGCAGACACTCAAAATTGTATAGAGGTGCAAAAAAGAGACACATAGCGGCTCTCCTAAAGTAATCGTAATATTTAAATTTTGGTTATACACGTTTTTGTAAGTTTTAACAATATCGCTTTTTATTAGTTATGTACACTGAACACTAAAGCATTGACTTCGATACATAGATCAGTTCAGTTGTGGATTATGTCCACCTGCCATTTATCACAAAAAGAAACAAAAATGGTCAGGAGCTTCGCATTTTGATCGATACCTCGAAAAATTATATGAAAAACTTTTCATTTCTTCAGGGAATCAAAACAATGAACAGGGAATCATAAAAAAAATGCTTACTTAACGTCCTAGATTATACCTCAACTTTTTATTTGTTACCAAATTTGAGTACGTTTGATGGTATTATAGGAAACGACTTTTTGAAAGAAATTGAAGCAAAAAATGACACCGATGATGGTTATTTATTTTACCGAAACGGTAGGGTGAAATTGCAACACCTCCCATGCGATCAAGTAATCTTGATAACAATAGAAGATGGTTCAGTTCCAGTTCATGTTCAATCTCAATTTCGTGAAATGATAAATAACAACATTAATGCTTTTGCTGACCCTAATAGAGCGTTACCATATAATACCAACGTAAAAGGCAGAATTCGCACCAACACCAAAGACCCAATTTATAGTAAAGGTTACCCGTACCCCATTTCAGTTACTTCCTTTGTTAATAATGAAATTAAAACACTTCTTAAAGATGGTGTTATCAGAAAATCGTGCTCACCTTACAACGCACCGGTTCATGTGGTAACCAAAAAAGGTTTAGATGAGAACGGAAAGCCGAAGCTCCGAATGGTGATTGATTTCAGAAAACTAAAGTAGAGAACTATTCCTAATCGTTACCCTATTCCAGATACATTGTTACGAAGCAGAAAATGAAGCGAGTCGTTTCGCTATAAATAACAAAAACGCTGTTTCATTAATTTACACAACGTTTAGTGTTCTTTGAATTTGTGTATGCATACCGAGCACAAACGATGAACGCTACAAATACACTAAATGTAGTGTACTTTTACCGTATTCCGTTTGTATACGGTTTGTATACGAGTGCAGAATACACTACGAAGCGGTATATCGTTTGTGTACGCATACACAAACTCTACGAAGCGATTTGATGTACTGTTCACGTAGCGTACGGTTTTTTTCGTTCCCTGTTCAGCACACTAAGCACTACGTCGACCACAAAAAATATAAAATTACAAGGATATGATTAAATTTGAATAGCGTATGAAACTTTAGGTTTTCATTCAGCTGAGCTTAAATCAGCCGGTTAGAATTGCGTTTCAAGCAGGCGAAGTTGTCCCGTTAAGTAAGAGGATCTCAAATGGTGGGGATGGTTTTCCTTTAATTCGAAAAACGGAGTTAAAGCAATTAAGAACCACTGCGTTAGGCGTTCGATCGTTACAGTTTTTAATAGTTTAAGTAGTTTAAGAACAAGAAAATGCAGTTGAAGTAAATTAGCATTTCAGAAAAACCGAAACCTCCAATTAACATTTTATTATTATTATGCTTTAAACATAATCAAAGCAGCTGACCTCTGACCGCCGACTTTTTCTGTGAGAGTAAACTTTTTATTGCGTCTACCTCTAGCGTCAAGAATATGCAGTTGGATTTGATTTTTGTTTTTACAATTCATTTTGTTTTTATTCTTGTTGCAAATTGTTAAAAAATAAAAGGAAAAATTCAAGATTTTACAATTTAAAACAATTGCTGCATAAACAGGCTCCCTGAAATGTGGCCCCAATGAAAAATAGGCCCAAACGAAAATAGAACCCAAAAAATTTGTATGGAAAGCAACAAACACAAATTTTGATGTGAATTGGGGTAATATTTCATATTTTGGGGCCACATTTCATTTTTAATTTTGGGGCACAATTTCATACTGAAATATGACCCCAAAACTAAAAATGAAATGTGGCCTCAAAATCAAAAATGAAAAAAGGTCCCAAAATCAATAATGCATAAATAATTTTGCGAAAATTCTCACTTGTAAACAATTAATCCTCTAATGCATGATACTTCCATTCCAATAGAAAGCACATTTAATTTTTATGATAAATTTTGCTTAGTCGTGAGTGGTACACTTTAGCAAAATTTACTTTAGTTAAAAAAATTCCTGTGCGACAATTTGGCATCTTACAAATCAAATGGCGAACCATTTAAGGACAATTCAAATCGGCATTAATTACTTATAATATTTTTTTTATGAAAGATATTATTTAAGACCTTAATTTAAATTTAAATTTACTTTTTCTTCATTGCTTCAAGTTACGGTGAAAATATGCAAAATGCATAAATTCCATTATCCTAGCAAACTACTACAACTACTTTTGTACAACCGACTAAATCTAATACGCAAGCGCATTGAGGTTCCATCTAGCTGTGTGGTCATACTCACAAAAACAGTTTTCTTATTTTTTGTAAAAATAGATAACAGTGGCCGATCACTAGAGACTGGTTGATCATTAGTGCTGTTGCCTTACGTGCCGAGTGATTCTAAATAAAATCAGTCAAATGATTTCGACAAGAAGACACCAGCAACAAAATGTGATCGAGGAAAAAAATTTGTATTTATAAGCTCGCTGTGGGAAATGAAAGCAATTAAATAATTTCGGCAACAAGAGCACAACATAACAAAATATGATCGAGGGGGAAAACACAAACAAAAATTTATGAATGATTGAAATTAAACAATTCTTGTATTTGTTGTTGAATATTAAAATACAACAAACACAATTTTGAAGAAGAGCCAAAAGCCAATTGACCTTCTGCTTGGTCATCCCTGCTCTAGAGTAACACCTAGTTAGCTGCGCATTTTTTAAATATGTTGGTCAATGATTATGAGTAGACCTTGGATTTCTATGTACAGAAATATTCCAAAAATATGTGAAATATATGCGAAATATATGTAAATTATAGCCACTTTTTTAAAATGTAAATCTTTTTAATTACAACACATTTTTATAACGGAGAATCGGCTAGTACTGGTCTAGATTAACAAAACCCTAAAAGGGTTTTGCAAAAATAACTCGCTTTTAAAAAATATTAACTATTAACAAAAATGTATAGAATTTAATAAAGTTTGGGTTTATAAATTTTTGTTTTTAATCTTAATGAGATTTTTTTATTTTTCTTTAGTTTTAAAATGATATTAAAAATTTCGCAATCTTGTTGCTTGTGATAGCGTTTTTCCAATAACGCTCTTTTTCTTTTTTTCTTCTTAATATTTGTAGCGAGTGCTTTACATTTTAGAAGCTATTATTTGATTGGTAACATTACTCGCTAGTTTGACAATACATTAGAACGAGAAAGATGCAATTCACAATGATTTGCAATACGTCACAATAGAATACCACTATTTAGAATAATGGTTCATAATACGTCACAAGAAAAGGCTACGTTTTATAATAACTCATAATAGCGAATAAGGTCATGAAATTACATTACATGTTTTTATTATAAACAGAAAATAGAATTGAAAAATGGAACAGCTCAACTTTGAAATGCTATAACATTTAAAAGCGAGCTAACTTAGGACGTAGTTTTTACTCTACATTCTATCTATCTGAAGCAAGCGGTACTCTCGATGAACAGGACATTTAGTTGCACTTGATTGTAAAACAAAAATGCCAGTAATATGGAACTAATATGTTTCAATTACGCAAAATATTCAAAATGTATACAAAATATGCAAAATATATAAAAATATGCAAATATGTATGCAAAACATAATTTTTATTTTTGATGTGTAAACATTTTAGCTCACGGTATGGGCAAAATTTCAAATGTGTAAAATGTAAGAATAACTGTATCGTAAGATGTAAGATAACTGTAACGTCCAGTTCCCCTCTCGCTCACACTACTGCGCGGCATGACTGTGCTACTCTAAACAACAAAGAAAAGAAGAGAGGGAGAAATTAAAATACGAGCGTAGTTTGTTAGTTTACTTTTCGATCAATTTACTCACACATATATGCGCATACGAAAACAAAATGTGTGTGTACATTTATTCGTGGCAGAATTATTTGTTGGTGTTAAACGTGTGGAGATCGACTATACCATACAAGCAGAGAAGTCGCCGTAGCAAACACAGGCGTTTGATAGGTTTTGCATTCGGTTAGTTAGATTACATTAAAATTAAATATTTTTTTAAATATAAAAACAATACAAAAAAATAAGTAATAAGGAATCTAGGTTTCAATAAATGTATAAACAAAATGTAGTGATAATGATAGCAAATCACGCCATTATAAAAATTTTGCTTTGTGCATTAACATTAGAAAGGCAACACTTTTTTTATCTATGTAAATAGCAAAAATGTTAAACAGAAAAAATCGAACTTATTTATTATAAAATCACTTATTTACTACAATAAAAATACATTATTTTTTATTTTTATTAAATGCAGTTAAGACAACTCTCTTTGCGGTGCTTTTAAAAAGTAGTGGGGTGACTAGTCATCCCTGTTGCCTTTCTAAGGTTAAATGCGGAAAGCACTTATCGTCGCCTGAGGATTGATTTGACGTATGTGTGTACAAATTCATATACCTATACGCCAAATCAATTCTCAGGCGACGTTATGTAAAATTTTCACATCTAATGAAATTTCAAATCGACAGGAAGAAAAACTTAAAGCGCGAAAAAAGGATGCAATTGCAGCTGCGTATATGCGAGCATATAGATCCCGATGAATTGAGTAAAAGAAAAATAATGCAACTACAACATATCAGCCCTATTCACGATTTGGTGCATTTGCAAAATATTTATGCTATCACAACCACAAATATATGTGATATGGAATAAAAATTTGCATTTGCCATAATGCAAGACCATTTGCAATTTATGGTGAATTGGGCTATTATATATAAAAGATAATGATATGTAATAAATTTTTAAGTTAATAAAAGAATTGTTTTAATTTGAATTAATTGCCTAAGCATATAGATTATACATTAAATCCCTATATATGGCTATACATATGTGAGCTTATGTATATAACATTCAGTTAGCTTAACTGTTTACACATCAAATTTCTTGCGTGCCTTGCACACATCCATTGTTTTTTTATCTTAATTGATACCCTTCTTAATATTGTATTGAGTTGTTCAAGAGATACTACTCGTCTAATTCTAACCACTGTATCGATCATTAATATATGCAAAATATATAGAACTTAATTATAAATATTTTTACATACAAATAATTTCTGTGTTTGTCCGAAGTAATTCCGACAGGTAAAATATGCTTTTGTATAAATAACCGATGTCTACTTCTGAGATATGAACAATTGTTTTAGGTAAACTTTGTCAATGGATCAACTTTTGATTTACTAAAACACGTATCAATGAAAAAAGTAACTAATTCCCACCAACTTTATGATAATATGTACTTAATTATTCAATAGTTTTTTCAATTCAATTTTAAATGAATACTTAACGCTGATATGCCACTTAAGTATATTCCGATATAAATAAATAAACTAGACGATTTTATGGAGAAGTTGTAAAGTTAAGAATTCCATGACAACATTTTTACTATTTCAAGCTCAACTATGAGCCCTCTTTAAAAAAAAATTTATTTTTGTGTTTTACGATTTCGTAGGAGTTGAGACTATTAGCGGAAGAGGCTGAAAATTAAGAACGGTTTTGTGAGAAAACCGAGGAGTTTTCGTGTTTACAAAGTTTAAATAAATTTCCATAAATTAAGAAAATCTATTACAATTTGAATGTTTGTACAGAGAGATAACATTAATGTGCCAACGGATTCTGGTTATAATTCAAATTTAAATACTAGTGTGGTATTTTAAAACTTAAGGAGAATAATTCATACTTCAATAACCAATACTGCCAATGTAGGTGCAGCATTGAATTTTAGAAAAGTGTGAGTTTTAAGACTGAAACATAATTATCATGATGCCATCGTGGGTTGTCTGGCCATAATAATACTGCCCCGCAAATTTCAACTTTTCCCGTGCGAATTAGATGGCTTCTAGTGATTCCGAATGAATTTTTCACACCCCCTACTCTAAGGGTGCATGCGAACAATTTGGCTTGGGGCTCAAGCGCATGGTTCAGCCTTTAATTTCGGACATTTGCAAAGTTTGTAGCACGTCAGGGTTCAGCTCTACAAATTTTCAACCACTTTTTTTCGAAAACGTGACGGAAAGTTTTTGATCCCGAATTTGTGTTTAATTAACAAAAAATTCATTCGGAAAACGTATTTAGGGCAGTGTAATGCATATTTCTCTTTCTTACTTACTTACTTGGCGCTGCAATCTAAGATCGGCCTTAGCCGCCGCAATAAACCTTCGCCAGTCGCATCTGATATGCTCGCATTTGCGCCAGTTGTTAATTCCAAGTGTAGTCAGGACGTCCTGTGCCTGCTTTTTCCAAAGGTCCTCCTTTTTGGAGCGTGCCGCTACTGTTGCTTGGGTATAATACCTTTCTATCCAGAGCATTTTCTTCCATGCGCTCAATATGACTCTGCTAGCGGAACATCTGGATTTTTATGCGCTTAACTATGTCAGTGACATCTGTATACTGCCCATGTATACTGGATCATAGATCATACTAAGTAATTCTCCTCATGAACAGTTCCAACAGTGTCTTGTTCTTCTTCGTCCACATCTCATCGCCATACATTAGGAAGGGAAGGATTAGGGACTTACGGAGTGTTATCTTCGTCCGTCGAGAGAGCTTTGCTTCTCAATTGCCTAACGAGTCTGTAGTAGCACCTAAGTATTCGACTTTGAAGAGGGTATCCTCAATCATTACAGGATTAAAGGCTGGGAGTATCGGATTGTCTTTCTTCTTTCCCGACAATCCTAAATGAAATAAGTCCTAATTGAAAAATTAAATAAGTCCTAACGCTAAATAAGTCCTAATGAAATAACTCCTCACAAAAAATGAAATAACCTCTAATGCAAAAATGAAATAGTTCCTAATTTTTAGAGGTTATTTTGCAATTAGGAGTTATTTCATAATGAAATGTAATAATTCCTATTACATAAAACACAATCAAGCTTTTCGGCTGAGTGCATGACATTTATTCGCTTTATATCGTTTTTTTTTCTGCCAAAAAGCTCGATCTTAGTTTTTCTCAAAACGTGCGTTAAGTTTCATTTTTTTGCCAATTATTAAGGAAATAAAATTACAAAATTATGGATTATGATGACCACAACAACTGCTAAAAAGTGTTGAAAGTAGAAAGTAGCTCTACTCTCAGCATTTCAGCTGCGTTGATCGTATTTACGATCATCTAAAGCCTGAGGCCAAATTGTGTTTTGCTACGAATGAATGCATACGATTCTATTTTAAGTGAGGAACAGAATGTGAAGCTGATTTACATTTACATTTGATTTACATTTTCATTGTAATCAAACACAATGTGAAGTTGTCGCTGCCGCCGAAGTTGAAGATGAAGCGCAAAATAAGAACTTTTCAACTTTGTCGCGCTTCAAAAATAACAACTGATTGTCAAAATAAAAAACTGGAAGAATGCATTGAATTATTTATAAAACTTGTAAAAGAATTTGATTGGTTTACAATTTAAAGCACTTTGATTGCAAAGATGTGGAGAAAAATATGTGTTTGTTTTTAATTAAAATAAACATGAGCTTCAGAGGTGCACATTCTGTTCACATTTTTCTTTGTCGTGCTTCAATGTTTTCTACGCTACATTTTGCGCTTCAGCTGCGTACTTCACGCTTCACTTTACGCCCGATAGTGCCATTTAGAATCTTACTAAAGTTTGCCATTTTTGAGTTGCGTCTATAAAAAAATATTTAATTTTTAAACAAAATTTTAAAAGTTAATTTTTTATTTAAGGTAAATAAAATAATTTTTACATTGAAAAATTTCTCTTTTTTGTATTAAAAATGAAATTTTGAACCATAATAATACATTTTTGAAATTTTTTTTTGCACAACCACTCAAAACCCAATTCTATTTTGCATATAGGGTGACCGTGCCTAACTTCGGCATGTACCAGTAGTCTGCATTTTTTGAATTACAACATAAATAAATAAGGATAACCACAGTCAAACATTTAAATAAGATCAGCTTTCTATTAAAAATATATTCATCTTTCTCTCTGTAATTATATTAAATTGAACTGAGAAAAGCATTTTGACGTCTTTTTATCCTCATTCTATGGCAACTTTTTATCGCGTGTGAAAGAGCTTGTTTTTTAATGATTTTTTTAATGAGAAGACCAATTTAAAAAAGTAAGTAATTATTTTATTTTAGTTTTTATTTTAACCATAAAAGTTTCTCAGGGTAGGTATTGATTAAAATTTTGTATTGAATGTGATCAATTAAGTAAAAAAAATATGATTTTCGTATTTTAATGGTTGCTGACATAAGGAACAAAATTTTTTTACAATTTCTAGTAGTCGGCATCAAATGTCGGTAAGAAAAATCTATTGATAATCAACTAAATTACAAGCTTATAAGTGCGTAAAGGTACGTAAAACCAGTTTTTTTTTTACGGTAAATCAAGATTTTGGGGGTGCTTGGTATCACTTCCCAAGTATTTCTATTTCATTCTTCCTTGTATCACTGTGTAATTAAAAACAATACAAGCGCAACTTCAATATCACCAGCTTTTGTGAAGCAACTATATTGTCCAAAACCATCAATTTCTGCACAATCCGCAATGAAAATCAAGCCCCCAATTGCTATATTTGCTCTTGAATGGAGAAAGCATATGCAGTCAAAGGAAAATGAAAAAATAACTAAAGCACAAAATTTTAAGTTGGAGCCCCAAAAAAAAGAAGAACGAAAAAGAAACCAGACCAGCAAAAGGTAACAAAAAGAAAACAAAGACAAATGTGGTGTACTTGCGATGAAGATCTGAACTCTGATGCTAAGGATGATGGATTGAAGAACGTGAGATGTGATTCTTGCCCTCAGTAGTTCCATCTTGAATGCAGTAATTTCAAAAACCTAACATAAAATGAATTCAAATGGATTTCATATGCAAATAGTGCAATGGCCAAAATTGCTAAGTTCGTACAAAATACTTTTTATTTTTTTATATGTTTTATTTTATCACACAATCTCACTTATATAAATATATTAATTATGTAAGAATGTAAATAACTTTCAGTTAAATAAATATAAAATTTAATTTCCTTACGATGTTTTTTTCTTTAACAAAAAATATGTTATGCCGACTACTGGAAAATGCATGCCGACTACTGGCAAATACGATACATTTTATAAAATATATAAATTAGTGATATTTAGAAAATAATTTTTTGAAAAAAGTTAATTAAATCCAAAATAATAAACTTTACTAGTCGGTAAGGCTCCAGTAACTTGGGCTAATTTTTTTTCCTCAAGAAATCTCTTTATGAAAAAACAAATATCAAAAGAGAACCAAACTACTCGTTGTTTTTTGTTTTGTTATTTGTGTATGCAGATAATTCGTTAGATAATTCTGAGAAATGCCGTTACTCGTGTATTCTCTCTTTCTCTTATTTGTTATTTACTCCCGCTTAAGCAATAATTTTTACAACGATGAATGCAATGCTTTGTTCAATGAGTGAATTTTAAAGAACTTCCGACGCTAAATCGGTTTTAAATCTGATAATTTTTGGTCAACCTACTCATCAAGCTCTTTAAATTTATATATAATTTGATAATTTTGTAGCACTTCTGGATCTTCTGGAATAAAATTGTAGTTACACTAATAAATGTATAGATTAAAATAGAATGTCTATTTGTCAACCCAATACCATGTCCACATACGTTAAACAGAACAAAAAACGTTAAACTGCCGACTACTGGAACACTGACCCTATTTCTTCATTAAATTGTTCAACTATAAAGAATTGCAACTCCTAAAAATGTGTTTTTTTAGCAAAATTATTTCAGATTTGTTTTGTCCATATCAGAAACAAATTTTTTTGATTTTTGTCCACTGTCGAAGCCTGTGCGACGTGACATTTGATTTTGATTTCTGTCAATTCACTCCACTGTAAATGTTTTTTCAGCTCCGAGTAAACATGTTGTCACAACAAAAATAAATTCCAAATGAAAGTCCATGTAGATAACCCACAAAGAAAATTTTAGAAATTTCCCGATTGGGAATATTATTTAGTTCAAATAAACAAATAAAACAGATGCGCAATATTATTGCTGTTACTTTTTAAAAATAGAAAACATTTCTTACTTAATTTAAAATTGATAGGGTCATTAAGATTAATTAGTGTGTGGGTATTCCCTTTTGCTTTAAGCTTATCAACCTAATCACTATTACTAAAGATCATTTGTGATTTTTATTCATTATCAATAAATTAATAATGATACACTAATACACAGACATATTGTCATATATTGTCACATATATAACGTCTCTATAAATACTTTTTCAAAATTGCAAAAATTATTCACTTACAATTTGCTAATTTTGAAACAAAGTATCAAACCAAAGTCTCAAAAAAGATGTTCAAACTGAATCTGTTCATAGTTTTGGCGATCGTTAGTGGAAAATGCCTCGGCTTTCCCCAGGAAGAGCAGGGCATTGAAACCACTACCACTCCAACGCTTGAGGACGATACTTTAACAAAAATTAGTAGTGACTTTGGCTTAAAAGAATTACGTGAGTTTAATTACACTTTTCACACAATTTATAAAAACATGTACTTTGCATTTTATTTATAGCTAATACAATTAGCATGGCTCCAGCGTTTCACGATCAGCCTTTTGTAAAAATTGGTGAAAAGGAATACTTAATTGATAGTGAACAAGAAGTCAGTACTTATTTTATTATCTTTCTACAATTCTATAAAATTAAAAATATATGTTTCCTAATCGTAGGTTAACTTCTTCAGAGCAGCGCACATCTGTCGCACATATAATGCTCAATTGATTAGCATTGAAACTTCCTCCGAAATGGAAGCTTTATCCAATTATCTTCTTCTCAAAGGTTTGACTTCAAAGAGCTTTTGGACATCTGGCAATGATTTAGCTAATGAGGGTTCATTCTTTTGGTTGGGCACTGGTTACGATATGGGCTATGCCAAATGGGCATCTGGAGAGCCAAATAATACAGGTGGAAATGAACATTGCGTAAATATTTGGACATATCAAAATGGCAACGTATTTCATTTTAATGATATGAAATGCAGTAATAGACAATATTTTATTTGCGAAAAAAATTAAAATAACGACATTTTTAATTCAGAATTAATAAATTTTATTCAATTTATAACTATAAATGTTTTTAAAAACGCAAGAAAATAATACTTAAAAATTTGATTGATATTTTTATTAGGAACACACATCCAAAAAAATATATTAATAAACATTTAATAGCATTTCAAAGCAGTTTCTATTTATGCTAAGGGGCTTTATCTAGTTTCTGATGAATATTATGGGCTTACAAATATAGCAATAATAATGGGCTTACAAATATAGCCATATAGGCCATATAGTTTTAACTTTCATATAGAATTTAATAAAAAGTGCATAGATAATTATAAAACTTTTACCCACAAAAAATAGTTCTGGGGTTGCAGTGCGACCCTTTCCCCTCCTCCCCCCCAAAAACCCCCTTTGGTGAAAATGCCATTTTTTATTACTAATAACTGGTTAACCGTTGGAAAGGGTCGCACTGCAACCCCAGAACTGTTTTTTGTGGTTTTTCCATCTATTATACCCCGACCAACAATTACTGAATCTTAGAAAAGATTTTTTATGAACTTTTAGTACATTTTTTACTCTATCGACTAGACTTATATGCCATGACTGACGAGCGTTGTTCTATCAAAAAGTTGACTTAGTAAGTTTTTCATGTTTTATTATTGATAAACTACTTAAAATTTTTTTTTTTTCAGATTTTAGAAAACCGTTGCAAAAAAAAATTTGTTCATACAAACTTGGAGCCTGACTGACGAGCCCCGTTCTAACGAAAATCTGACTGACTCCCGGAATTATGTTTTTTATTGAATACATAACCTGTGTATAAAGTTTCAGCCTTAGAAAACCGTTGCACTTACCTCGTATTTTCTACATGTTTGAAAGCTCACCTGTGCCACCTGTTCTAACTGACCAGAGTATGTCCATGTATTTCACTAGTATAACAACATATTACAAAACTAGCCTTTAGAAAGTCAGATACTTTTTTTGTCACGGGCTTCCCGTCTATTTGATCTCATATGTTTCATAAGTAACACTAGTGAGCAAAAGAATACTTTTTAAATTCTTCCTGAGATACCCAAATTAGGTATTTTGTATTTTAACCCATTAAGGTCTGGGCGTTGCCAAAACACAACGTTGGTAATTTTTCGTATTCTGAGCAAATAATTAAAAAATCTGATCTTGATGCAGTTGCTATTTACTCATATTGGATGTCTTTAGATTACGCTAAGTTTGATTTGATTCGATTTCTTTATTTTAGTATATATATTTCGATCCAAATTTGACCAATTTTTTTCCCCCCAATTTTCAAAATTATGGCAAAAATTGTAAAACATTTTAAATTTAAAACTTCTTTTGGTGTTTCTTTTTTACAATTCTATATTTGATATAAATTCATTTTTTAATGCATTTTCGTCAACAAATTATTTAAAATATAAATTTATACTTTGCTGGGCCGAAGTGCTGCTAATTATGCTTGTGTGGCAGCTCTGTATAAGTTAACTGATTTCCATTATTTTTATTATGACTTGTTTATATAATTTGTGCTACTGTTTTTTACGTTTTTGCAATGTTTATAAAACGTTTTTTGACTAAAAAAGAAATCGAAGAAGTGACAAATGGGTCCGGCAAAGAAGTTGAATCGGCAATTCGGGTCAAATATGAATTTTCGAAGCAGCCATGAGATAACTAAAACAGTTTATTTATTTACAAAAATAATTAATCACTGAACCCCTATGAATTGTGTGAGCTGTTTGTTGATGAAGGAGGGGATTGATCTCATGGTACAAAGCACCAATGTGCACTCGCAAATTGATTGCAGTGATTCATCGTCATCCGCAAATACCAGCGAAATACGACTGTTTATTGGCTTTAATAACCACTAAGAAATGAAATAAAAGCTTGAAATTACGTAAGTACTTTTTCACCACTTTTGGAAGACTAGACAATAACGCAATAATTTATAACAATTTCAAAAACAATATATAAGTTTTAAATAATAAAAAATAATTCCAAAAAGATTTTTTCTTGTTTAAAATGATTTAAAACCCAATTTTAAATCATTAATTTTGTCATAAAACTAAGATCTCTATATGTATACTACATAGATAAAAATGTGATTACTAAAGGTATTTGTTTTGTGTAGCACATAGACCCAGCCTTGCACTTTCGCAACGTACCCTATAGGACCCAGGGTTCGGGATAAAATTTTTTTTTACATTTTTTTTCTTAGTTAGGTGAAATGCAAACTCCATGTGAAGTTCTGTCGATTTTGCACCAGCGGTTATATGCACAGACCTTAATGGATTAAAGTAAAGGTATTACACAATTGTAATAAACTTTTAGAATTTATGTGCGGTTCCTTCGCTTTGCTCGTGGTTAATGAGTTCCGGGGGCGAGATAGGAAACCACTTCTTAATATATATAAATGTTGAACACAATTTTTTATTTATAATTAAGATTACTTTATTTAATATAAGCGCAGAGATATAAAAAACGTGTTGGCTTCTTGACAGTCACGATGAAAGAGAGAACAACATTTTTCTCTACCAGTGAAATTTATATTTTTTGCTGAATTGAATTCAGGGTAGATATAAATAAGTAAGTAGGTAAATAACATTAAATTCAATGTTGATAAAAAATGTGTCACCGTCACCATCGCCTTTTTAAATTTTATTGAAAATAAATCAAATTACCTCGACTCTACTTTAAAATTAATATGAAACTAATACACCAAATAACCCGGCTAAAAATTACTTTATAAAAGTCTCTACAAGTTAGCGACACACCAACACAATAAATTAAAATTAAATTATAAAATGTCCGATACACCACGATTTGGTGATTCGCGTTCGAAATTTAATAAATAAATTTAAAACACTATTGATCCACCACGACTTGGTGGTACCAATCACAAGATTATTAACTTTAAATACTTTGGTTAACCCCGTCTTGGTGACACCAAAGTACACTAAAATTAATTGAACGCAAAAAAAAAAAAAAAAACAAAAGGAACAATAATTCAATGATCGCACAAAATCACAACGTATCATACTCAATTATCGCTCGAAAAAATTCGCACAAGAAAAATTCTGGTATTCGCTCACTAGCTAGCACAAAACTGAATACAAGTACGGTGCAAAAATATGTACCACTTATATTCAGCCACATACATTATCTTGATCGTCCGATATGTCAGCAGTACACAATGCAGTTTCTCCAAGAAACTGGTCTCTAAACGGGAAATCATTATACCCATATATGTGTGGGGGTACATGATTACACCCTGGAAAAAGTCTCCGACCCAACCAATTGTATGTGAATTGGCGGCAAAGCACCTGTATTATTTCATAGCGGAGTCATACCGTTGAATTCTCACAGGAAAATCAACCAAACGAGAGAACAGAAGTTTTCCCGTTTTTCCGCAAATTTACTACAAATACACCTCTGCGCTCTCTTACAGAAGTCTCCATGTCCCCATTCCCAGTTGTATAATCTAGTACTCTTTTACTATTGTGAATGTGGAATGTGTGTACATACACTGGCGGTCACAAAATCCGCACCACTTGCAATTCTGGTAAGATTTCCTAACTTAGCCCAAATTTCTCTTCCTTGGTAAAGGAGATTCCCTTGTTTATGTTTTAAGAATGTATTTAAGGGAAATGCACCATTTTTTATTGCGCTTGTTTGGCGAAAAGAAGAATTTTTGAAAAAGTGCCAAAAACAGGTGCAAAGTATGAACAATTGTCGCGCCACCAAAACGTCGAAATTTTTGTTCTTAGGTATCAAAGAGTGTCATAAAATTAAATAACTGAAGAAATCTGATGCCTACATTCGACTGCTTTTGGGACTCATCCAGAAAAAAGGCAATTTGTACCCGCTTGAAAGGACAAAAGGATGATTAAAAAAAGAAATATGGAAGACAAATACGAGAGAAAATGGCATAAACTGAATGATAAGCATAAATTATCGGTTGAAAAATAGAGTCACAATAAGGACTGAGCTAAAGAACTATTACAACGTGAATATAAGTGTCGAAAGCTTACACAAAAAGAAACGAAAGTTCGGTCTGTATGGGAGACGATCAGCCAAAAAGTTGTTGTTGACGAAATGAATGGAAAAAAATCGCCTGGCATGGACTAAAAACTACAACAATTGAACTCTGTCAGACTCGAGAAAAGTAATATGATCAGCCAAATTAAATTCAATTCTTTGTGCGCAATTAATCTTCGGTACGTGCGTCGCTCTGATATAGAGGATAACTGTGTAGCGAAAATAGTCAAATTCCCACAAAATCATATGGCTTGAATGGTTTTTTTCTACTAAGTATATCCGGGGTCTCTTATACTATATTCAAGAGACTGTAAACGCCGAAAAATATGGATAAAATTTTATGGAGCAAGCCAATTGTGGTGCGCTTTCGCTCATTAATGACGTTTTTTCTGGACGGCTTCTGCGGCATATCATCGCCCCAAATTGGCAAGATTTAGTTAGTAATTAATGCCTAATATTTGATAACTTTAGAAATAGTAAAAAAGTTAGATTGTTGATGCCTATTTGTGTGCAGACTCAAAATGTTTTCGATGATGTTAGAATTTACTGGCGGGAATGATCAGGTAGCTCAGGTAGTAGAGGTAGAGCACCTATGTCATATAATGAAACAGAAAGTTGCTCAAAACATGCCAAAGAATAAAAACCTTTTGTTGGAGTTCTGAAAAAAGTTTGGTATTAAAAAAATAACGAATGATATCCTTAAAGTGCCTGTCGACTTTATGCCATTCAAGATAACGGCCATAAGAAAAGCAACGAGACAATTTTGCTTATGATTCTATTATGAAACAAATTAATCCTAGTTTGCACCTTCAAAAAATAAATATTTTTGTTTTTACATACTTTTAATTAATACCCTCAAAAACGTGAAATTTCTTCTAGATTTTGGTTTTAATTAAAAAGTAATAAAATGTGTGTGTATGTATGATGTTTCTTTCGCAATTTTGTTCATTTTGTTCCCGAAAATAAAAAAAAATTACATTCACTAAAACAAAATCAGGTTTAGGTCCCATTTTAAACAATTTTCTTGAAATTGATGGGTGGTGCGGTTTTTGTGACCGCCAGTGTATATTCAAAGTTTGCGACTTTGAGCCTATCAATTGTTACCGTTACTAATCTGTCGTTAATCCGAATGCCAAAATTCATTTCTTGATAACTTTAATATTATGGTTGTTTAAAAGGAGCCCTGAATGAATCTTCACGTAGGAAAAGCGTACTTTAACATATTACGTAACGTAATTTTTCACCAATTTCGACCCCTCTCCCCCTGGTCACAACACATTGTAAGAAAATCGACTGCAAAATTATAAAGTTATGAGAGGTTGAGTGAGTTTAATTGCTCGCAATACATTCTCTACATTTTTGTTGTTGGTGTTTTCATATTATTAGAATCAAAAAATGCTAGTCAGTAAGGCCCCGGTAACCGGGACTATTTTTTTTCGGAAGAGATCTCTTTATGAAAAAAAGCAGAATCAAGTAGGTGTTTGTAAATTTTTCGTTAAGCTGAATAACTTTATTCGAGAGCGCACATTAACTTGATTCTGTAGTATATAAGCAGTGTGGCTAACTTTTGTTTTTCAAAATCCGCTAAAAACGCGTATTTTCTTTAAAATAGTGCTAAATTTTTTCCTTATAAAAGTGTTAAACACAAATACAGTAGAATCGCGATAATTCGTACCCCGTTAATTCGAAAACCTCAATAATTTGTATCAAACTGATGGTCCCTTGAAAAAATCGCTTTAATTCGCAAAAATTTTACATGTTTTGGTCCCCTCGCTAATTCGTATTTTTTTTTCAATACAATGTGTGTTTAACCTCTAATAAATCGAAATCGGCTGTTGACAACCTTAAACTACAAAACCGTTAATTCGTATTTTTCTTATTTTAACCTCGTTAACCCTGGGATTGTATAACCCAATAATGTTCGAAAAATTAAGAAAAATGGGAGATCCGGTTTCCATTTTATTTGAGTTTTCTTTAAAATACGGATGCTGGCTGTCAATGAGTGGATTGTATACATGCAGGGTCATCGCCGTAAATTGGTTTGGCTATAATTCCTAGTTACAAAGGATTAAGAGTCTTGGACATAATATTTTTTAAAATTTATTTTAATATTTGCTTAAAATATTGAAGAAACTCAACCAGATTTTGAGGAAAAACTCGAGGGTGAAAGGGTTAAATCGAAATCTCGTTAAATCGAAAACCTCTATAATTCGTAAAAAATCAGCTGGATTCTGCTTTATTAAAAAAAAAATTAGTTAAATAAATGTATTTTTAAAGCTTTTAATTCACAGCATTTCTAAATTATACAATCACAAGAAAAACTAAAATAAGATAATGGAAAAACAGTATTTTATACACTTTGATCACAAAAAAATTTACAGAGTATTAATTTAAAACTATCACATAGCGATGTCGAAGTCTATATTCTCTTCATTACTATCAGCTTCTTTTGGCCATAACACACTCTTTAGTCTGAATCCAGATGAATTATAAACACTAGTGCTGTTTATTTACGTCATCAGGTTTTTTGTAGTTTTCACAAAATGAATTTTCGTGTTTTAATCCATTTTTTTATATGAAGTAAAGAATTTCTTAAATTGAGTGACTTACGGTTACGAATTTTGGTTTTAAATAAGTTCATTGCTTATTGTTTCGATAAAAAAATGTTGTTAGGATTATTCAGGAAATGGATTATATAGCGGAGCATTTAGTGTCTTTTGAATTGAAAAAAAAAACGCGTTAAAAAACCCGCTGACCGCTAAATCATTTTTTCCGCGTTTTTATTTTCAAAAAACACTAAATTTAGTGGGAAAAGCGCTGAGTTGGCCACACTGCCGTGCAGTAGTGTGAGCAAGAAGGGAACTGGCGATGATCTTTCAACTTACATTTTTGAAATTTGCCCATACAGTAAGCTATAATGTTTACACATAAAAAAAACAAGCGGAATAGCATTTTGCTGTTAGTAAGGAACTAAAAAAATATTAAAATGGCATTCTGGTAAACAAAGACAATGCAACTCATTTATATTCGGTAATGAATCAAAACTTGATACCAGTGTTTGCGATGTACGAAGGAGAGTGAATCCAAAAAAGCGCCTATTGATTGTCATAAATACATGGTTAAGTTTTCTTCCAGCGATATGGAAGAAAACTTGCAAAAAGCGTAGGGCGATTGCAGTTTCATAACGACACCACAAAATTTGCCGACCATGGAAGATAACCTCATACCATGCGTGAATGACATTCATAGAAAGTTTATCTTGCAGCAGAATATTGTACCGTCTCATACCTCTAAATTCACATAAAATTGGTTAAGCTCGAAACAACTAAGTGTGTGAGACTGGCCATTATCATGCTCTAGTATCAAGTGAACAGATGACGTCTCCAGCGATCTTTATAGCGCTGATGTCATACCAGTCAATTTCTTATGGATGCTGCGTTTGTCTAACTCTATTTTGGAAGCGATTTTTGTATTTTGAGCTAGTATTTAGTATAATTAAAACTAAATATATCCGCTTTCATCAACAACACAGTATTATGAGACACTATTTTAAATGTGTTGCAGACCCTTAAAAAGAAATGACAGACCTTACTACGCCGCTTACTACTACCAGTATTTAACATGGCACTAATCTGTCTTCTTACTTGCAAATTAATTTCAATGATATCTATGAAAATTGTAACAAAATTTATACTGTGTGTAAGCATAATATCAAATAAAGCACTGCAGGTGCATTTTAATGGGTGGGTACATAGCCAAACTACTATAACATGCACCTTCTCCGACATTGTTTCATTCTTTACAGAATATTTTTTGTTTTATCTTTGTTTTGACTTTTCTGATAAATTTCGAAGATTTTCTTTTACACACTTATGTACCTACGTTGAAATTCGCCCGTATTTATGATGCATACAAAGGAAATCGTTGTTAAAACTGAAACTTAATGCCACGATGGACAACAGCAGCAGGTCCGCCGATTGTGCATCAATGATGGTAGCGCATGGACGACGAGCACACGCAGTCAATTTAAAATCCACATTAGAGTTTGAGAAAAAATGAAAGCAAAGCAGGCAAGGGATGATGAGGATGTGGATGAGTAAAGATTGACGTTTGCATGTGCACTATAACTTTTTTCATGGCGCCTCCTTGTGCATCATTATTTTGCATTATTTACCTACACTTTCATACTTACATACATACATAAATACATACATACATATGAACGTTTGAATGAAGCTGAAGAAGAAGATGAAGCAAAGTCGCCAACGTAACGTAAAGCAACACAATGCCAGTGCCGGTATGCTAGTACCAGTGAACGCAATATAAACTTCTCATCAACGTAATGATGTTTCCATCATTCGGCGTCGTCATTCGCATGTTGTTGCTATTTTTTCTTTTCTCCTCTTTTTCCTTTTCTTTTTTATGCTTTTATGAAGTTGTAAAGTGAGATGATAAATTACATTATGTGCGGTATTTACGATTGCCAGGCAACCGGATGTGAAGCCATCATTATGACAACGGTAGCAGGTTGCGCGCCATAGCGTCCTGTGTATCTGTGTGCAACATAGATATATTTACGTTTTTACAACACTACCACCGTTACTCACACATATACTCATTTCATTTTTATGTACTTTTTCATATTTTTATCCTCTTGCCATTTTAAATCGCTTTATTACAATCGTAGAGAATTTTATTTTTTAAGAGTAGCGTATATGTATCGGTGGTGGCATTAACGCCATGCTACTTCTACCTACCCGCTCTGTCTTTCTATCGACCTGCTCACATTACTCACATTGCTCGGTTACTGCGTTGCTGTGTTGGCTGTTGTTAAATTACTAAATAAATAAGCAAGACAGCAATGATGCTGACGTAGTAATTATCTATATTAGACTTTAAAATATACTTCCTGCAGGAATCATCTTCTTTATCAATTGTTGTAAGTGCGTATATCGACTTATGTGCCCCGTGGTGCGTTTTATTGTTACTGTTTGGTACATGTTTAATATAGCCAAGTTAACCGCGTCCTGGAATCTCTCATCAAATTCTCTTATTTTATTGGCTCTTATGTAGATATATAATTAATTTGTTATCTAAAAAATTTTGGGCTTTTGGAATTTTGAGTTTAGGTAAGGGAAGTGGGATAAATCCAAATCCTAAATGACCAATGCAATCGCAGTCTGAACTGCATTACTTAAACGGAAAAGGTGAAATGAATTGCGTTTAATGACGATTTAAAATCAACTTTTTAAAGCTTAAAAAATTTCAATCGATATTTTTGATCAAAAAGATTCTTTCATTCTCTTTTTAGGAAAGCATCATAGAATTATTGAAACACAACTTTTTTTTAAATTTGTATGGAGTCAAATTAAAACCAATCTACCCCACTTTCCCTATTATTCTCGAAACATTTTGCAGTAGGAAAAGTGAAAATGTATTTTTATTGATCATAGCTTTTGTAGAAATTTATTGCATCTAACTAGTTAGCATCTTTAATATATCCTATTTTACTTTGTGGATAATAGTGTGGACACACGAGGTTTCATTTCAGGCAAATTTGACATTTCGTTGAAATTCGTCTGAAATGCAGAGTTTCGCCATACAAAAAGTGTCAAATGAAATTCTGCATTTCAGACTAATTTCATTGAAATACATCTGAAATGAAGAAATTAACTAGCACCCCTCAAATGCAAGGTTGTAAAAACAGCGAAAATTTGAGGTCTATTACATTTTTTTTAGACATTTTGGATTTTGTTTTCATAACAGCCGCTCTTGTAATATTTATTAAGGGAAAAAATAAAATAATGGAGTCGGAGAGTAGCTCCCCAATTTTCCATGAGTGTTATATAAATTCTTGGTGTCCAAATCCAATTGAAAGGCAACATTTTTTTTTTATTTGCACAAAACACACACAAATATTCTTCTTCTTCTCCAAACTTATAATCTGTCAAAAAAATTTGAAATTAGTTTTTTGTCGCGTGTCCACTTTAATTTGAAATGCAGAATTTCAACGAAATGCACTCCCGTGTGCCCGCACTATAACAGAGCTGAGTTTTCCATACAAGCAGTTACTTAGGGGCGTTGCGAAATGCGAATTTTTCAGTAGGTACTTAATATTATTTAAAAAAATTAAATTTACTTTTTTTATTTTTTAGAAACGAAATTTCTTTTTTTGTTTTGCCACAGTTATAATTTGTGCTTAATATTGCTCGCCCTAAAAGTTATTTTCTTCCCTTCGTCAACCTATTAAATTTTTTACAATAGCAGGCATTTATAGTTTTTCTATTAAAATACAATTTACTCACTAGGTTCGGGATCGAACATAAAACAATAATATGGTTTTTAACGCCGAACTCTGACTAGAAGCAATAATATGACCGGAAATTTAACTTTAATATATAAAAATTAGGCAATTTTCTTAGGGTCAAGCAGCTTCGTCGTTTTAGGACAGATGCGACAACCAGCTTCATCTAAATTTAGCACTCTTCTATCATCCTCAAAAGTATCTTTGCAATTATTATGATAGAGACGGTTGGAGATGGTTGGCTCTTCTTTATTTAAAATATATGATAGCTGACATTCCGTTCACAGTCTTCCACTTCCGTTAATTTTACATCTACAAGAAAATGTATTAAATAGAACTATATGTTTATTTACTGAAAAAGGCAAAAATTTTTGTGTAACCAATGACACTGTGCAACACAATTTCGGATCCAGCATAACAACTATGGTAGCTGAAAAGTACTTGACCTAACAATAAAAACGTTCGGTACAACCCTTTGAAGCTGCAAAGCCATATCTCTTCTAATAATGAGCCAAAATAGTAAATATATTCATAAAATCCCAAAAATTAGCATTTAGTTAGAAATCGGATGTGGATATGTGGGAAAAAATGTTAATTTTTTAATATAAACTAGGGTCTCCCAACATGGCAAAGCCTTAAAACCATCCATCTTTGCGATATCGAACGAAGACTATCCTTGTGGTTATTATCCTGTTGCTCCACCGTTATATAAACACGGAGAACAAATTGCACCAAATTTTCAAGGTTCAATTTGTTTATTTTGTCAAGGTTAAATAAGTTTATTTTGTCAAAGTTCAGATTTACTTCGAAATTGCATTTAATTTTGTAAACTTTTTTTTTACAAAAACACTACCGGAGCAAAAATTTCCTTTCTCAGAATTATATGGCTGAGGCAATTTTGTCGTCTTTTGTTGTGAAATTTTTTCTTTTTGCACGTATTTATGCCCAATAGTACCAAAAATATTAATTGTAGACTCATCTATCCTAATGGACTAATGGACTTAAAATCGTACATAGAAATCTAATTGACAATTAAAATGCGGCAAAAGTTATATTACGGACGAAATTTAATAGGAAATCAAATGAAAATTTTTGTTCTGGGCCCGTTTATGTATAAAAACAGTTTTGAAATTTTACAATATTGAATGCAATTTGGACTTTGACACAATAAACACATCTACTCTTGAAAATTTAGGACAATATGTTCTCAGTGTCGATAAAACGATGGTGCAATAAGATAGTAACCACAAGGATATCACCAAAAGACATATGAAACTTAAAGAAAACGGGGAAGTGATGTTGTTGAAAAGGTCCCAAAAGTCATTAGCTTCAAACCCTATCAAAAGTTTGTCCGGACATTCGAAAATTTAATTTACAGTTACCAAAATTCAATTTATCACAAGGATGGGCCTTTGGGTGTCCTGTGTGCATAAATAGGTTGTCATATCATAAGACAAGTATTTAAAATCATGTCTTCTCTTATACAAGATGTGATAAAAGCTAAAAAAAAGGCAAATATTCATCCACATTCTTTTCTTCAATAGAATTGCATATTGATATACCACACCACAACAGTCCAAATGGCTTTTTATTAAAAATTTAGTTTTTGTAAAATATATTTAATTTTTTTTCTACCAAATAATTACGTAATTAATGAAGATTTAAAAACATAAATGGTTTTTCCCAAATCGATTTCATAGTAATATATATCTTGGATTTCGCAGCATATATAAAACATTTACACAGTTGTGTCGCGCACTGTATTTACAAAGTTATAGAGACCAATAGTAAACATTTTCACAAACACTGTTAGTTTTACTCAGATTCTTGACGAATTCACATCTTTGTGTTTTCTCTAGTTTTTATTTTGACGAATTTTCTAAATTAAAAAACTTAACGTAAAGCTAAAAAACCAAACGACCTATTGAATCGAACCAAAGTTTTTTCCTTTAGCATTCAATTTTCTTCTAAGTGAACTAAAAAAGTTGGTCAAAAAGTCTTTTTGAATAATTTTTATAGCACCTTAATTTGTTTTTTTTTTAACAAATTTTTTTTTTATTTGTCACTGGTTGAAAAATAGGCCATATAAGTAGACAATAGAATCATCGAAATTGACTCTCGGCTTTAAAAAGAAATAAGTACTTTGATGCGTCCTTAATTAATCCTTTCAGACATTTGTTCAATCTTAGCTTTACAACAATTTAACAAGTGCAATTATATGTTTAGTTTAGAAGAGTGTGTAGACAAATTTCAAAATGTTTGTTGTTGTTATAATCTTGGTAAATGCGGGGAACAGTAAATGCAACTGTTATTGTCGCTTTCGTTCCTTTTGATTATTCTGTTAAATTGGAAGGAGTGATCAGTTTTGTAAGTTAAATGAAAATTTGTGTTTATTTCTTAAAAGGAAACATACATATTTATTTTGTGGTAAGTTAATTACTGTTCCAGTTTGTATCAAATATACAAAAGTGAGAACATTTATTTATTAAATATTCTGCAACTTAGATTTAACAGGGCCTACAAGGCTTTGACGAAGCAACACGACCAGCAAATAATGGAGTTAATCAGTCAAGATGTATTCTATCCGCCAAAATTTGTTGCCAGTGGACTTCAGAAGACTGGGCCAAATTGATATGATCCGATGAGTCCAAAATTAACCGATCGGGCTGCGATGGTCGCGATTGGGTATGGAAAACATCAGGAAAAAAATGCTGTCACATCATGTCAAGCCGACATTAAAATTTGGAGGAGGTTCTATGATTGTGTGGGGTTGTATGGTGACTAAAGGCGTAGGAAATCTTCATAAAATAATAGAAAATATAACGGCAGCATCTTATATAGACAATGGTTCAAAGCACATTGCGAAAACGATTAAGCAATGGTTATCAGAATATAGCCTAATTCCTCTAATGTGGAGCAGCCCGTACCGATTGCCAGAATATTTCACCTGATCTATTAGGTAGTATGCCCGGGTGGATACAGTGAATAAAATCATTGCTAAGTATGCAGAAACGAGGAAAGGAAAGGAGAAAGACATCAGTCGAAGAGGCGCTATCCATTTATGGCTCATATTAATGGCGGATCTTTTCAAGCTTGCAATCAAACTGAACAGGAAATTAATATAATCAATATTAACAACATGCAGCGTTCGATCGGTGCAAAGAAATCCAACTGAAATACGCTTTAAGGAAAAAGAGTGATAATTTCTGATGAGCCCAAATGGGACACTAATAAAAAGTCTCAAAAATGGAGAACGTTACAAATCTGTCAAGACTCTAAGTAGTGTCAAATATTCTCCAGACGTAACGCTCGTATATTTTTTTGGAACAAAAACTGAATATTTCTATCAAAATTAAAAAAAAAAAAACAGTAAATCGATTTGAACAAACCTTATATTTCGCGGTATCGATTTTATTCGATGAAAATTAACTAGGAAAGCAAATTATCCATCATCTGAATCGTCTTTGTTCTCCATTTTTATATGTCCTTCTGTAGTTGTTGTATTATATTTGTCCTTTGAAGAAATTTGACTAAGCAATTCCGGCTTTGTTATGAAGTATTTATAGAAATCTACTTTTATCAAAAGTATACTCGCAACGTGTTGGCATTGTTCTCTCTGACTTTTTGTATTGCGATGGATAAATTTGAATTTCGATGTGTTAAAGAAATAAATTTTAATTTTTGCTTAGTATAACGGCGGTATTTCAGTAAAAAAGGCAGTATGCAGTTTTGGAGTCTAAAAAACAGTATACTACCGCGAAAAACTGTAGAGATACGAGCGTTATTCATACGTGACTATGTGGTGGTGTATCAGAGCCAAAATTGTAAGTATTTTATATTTCATCTGTGTAATTTCAAATTTTTTTCCACTATTGTTTTTTTTTTTTATAAAAAACATGCAAAGCATTTGGTCTTTATGCAATCGGGGATAAAGTTTTTATCTTTGCCCGGAAATAACCCACACCTCAACCTGATTCAGAAATTAATGAAAAACAGCCTTCAACAATGAAAATGCTGGAATTTGTTATCCTCGATGTTTGGTATAATGAAATCGGTTCAATTCAATGTTACTACATAGTTACAGTAATTGAAGTATAAGGAGGGCCAGCATGTTATTTACCCAGATATGACCTATATTTAGTACACTTCGGAAAGTTTTGATTTTGAGTTAAACATTTTTTGGGTTAACTTCAATTACATTAATTTGATTGGATTGAATCAAAAATCTTCTTCAGTACACTGATAATAAATATTTATGTTTAAGTTAAAAATAAGCGTTTTAAGTTTACAGAAAGCATTTAATTGGGTTGAAGTTCTCTTAATTTAATATGCTTTTTAAATTTAAATAAAATTAATCGGATTTTTATTGCCGCTGGGATTTTCAGATTTTTAACTCAAACATCTGACTTTCAAATTGAAAAGGATTAAGTTTTACCGGATCATCTAAAATATTTATATAAAAACAATTTTTAAAATCAGACAATATCTCCACTTTATAAGTTTTTAGAAATTTAAATTATGGTCGAAACTTCTGAACTTTGAACATCTTACTGCACCAATAAAAACTATCCGATTTAAAAATTATCTTTGAATTTGTAAGCCATAGCAGAGCTGTGAAGTTTGAAAAAAACTTTGGTTGAAAAATTTAAAAAAATCAGAATTATCGGGGCTTTCAAGACCCTTTTGGAAATTGAAGATATTATACGATTTTAAAAATTGTTTTCTCCTTGTATTTGCCTAGATGAGTGGAAACATTTTTTTCCTGTTAATATTCGATTTAACGCCATTCTTGGATATTTATCGTGTCCCATTTTACTGTCACGACAGTGTGAGTCACTGTACTTATTTAATAAAGAGATTTATGCGCAATAGAACCATTAGTATATCTACGAAGCTGCTGATTTAGCTTCGACTGCGGATTTTCGAGAAATGTGTATGAAATTAATATTAAAATTACAAAACACATGATAGAACATTTCCCCAAAAACCATTAAAATTAACTAGTCAGTAAGGTCCCAGTAACTGGGGCTAGTTTTTTGCGGAAGAAATCTCTTTATGAAAAACAAATATCAAAAGAGAACCAAACTACTCGTTGGTGTTTGTTTTGTTATTTGTGTATGCAGATAATTCGTTAGATAATTCTGAGAAATGCCGTTACTAATGTATTCTCTCTCTCTCTCATTTGTTATTTACTCCCGCTTAAGCAATGATTTTTACAACTATGAATGCAATGCTTTGTTCAATGAGTGAATTTTAAAGAGCTTCCGACGCTAATATTTTGGAATTGGCTAAACCGATTTTAAATCTGATAATTTTTGGCTAACCTACTCGTGAAGCTCTTTAAATTGATACTTCTGGATCTTCTGGAATAAAATTGTAATTACACTAATAAATGTATAGATTACTTTTATTTTTATGCTCACTCGCTTTATTGGTTCTGCCCCTCGAATTATATCGATAAAGTTCATTACCCTGATGTATTTTTGTATACCTTTTATCTTCCTTCAAGAATACATCCTTCCTTAACTTCAAGCACAAATATGTATTTTGAAGTAGTAGTAGGAGTAAAGTATACAAATCATCTACCACATTGAATCGTAAGTAGGTATTTGAGCTATTTTCGAACATTTCCAGTTTCTAAGAGAAAAGATCTGAAGAATATAAGGAATAACTTCGCTCATTATTTCTATACAGTTGATGTTTATTTCCGTTTAATTTTACTTCCTAAATTTAAAACACACACTCAAGCGTAAATAAACGCACACTCTATTCTTCTCTCTATCTTTCTGCATTGAAACTTTCAAAAAAAACTCTCAAGATCAATAAAAATAAAAGTGCATTATCAATGCATCACAAACCAAACATCTCCTTTTGCGCCACGACAGTAATGCGGCACGAGCGATCCCAAACTATTTTTAGAACTAATTCAGTAAATCATCTGCTCAAATGCGAGTGGCAGGCATGACAGAAGGTGTGTCTAAATTTAGAAAACGGTGTCATCACATGTTTCTATCACGTATTGCGATTGTTTAGCCAGCAGACAGGGATCCAAAAATAGATGCAACATTTCCATTTTAAAGAAGAGAGCATGAACTAAATAAAAGCAATTCTAGTTGGAGTTCAAAAGAAATCACAACTGCAATTGGATAATGTAATAAACCAAACCTAAAATTCAGTTGAAATCTTTATATCATGAATACCAGACGTATTCCGACGCTTCCGACATACGCGCAATCGTGGTTTGTTCATATTATCAATCAAAATTTCTGAATTTATAGTAATAAAATTTAAAAATTATTTTTTCTCAAAATATAACAGTGAATCACAACAGCATTACTTGTGTAATGCTTTTTTTGCGTATGCACTCAATGATCCCATACTAATAATAATCACATTAGCTGTTGTCATTGGTTCGTTTTCACTTTTAAGCGGCTTGATACTTTTGTGTATGGTTTCGAAAACGCTTCAGGATCAAACATCGGAAGCGATACTTTTAATAGGTAAATAATATTGTATCATATATTGTACTTATGACATAACACAGTGCAACAGTCATTCTGGGGGATGAAGAATTCCGGTTCTGTATGAAAATATTTTTTTGCACAGTGTAATTCGTCAAAAGAAGTGTTGCTATTTACTGTCAAGCATGGAGAGAGTATATTTCATTTGGTCGCTTAGTTGACCAATCGTATTCATTTGGTTTCCATTGGATGATCGGTAAATCCTCTCAATATGCATTGTTCCGTTATGAACTGTACGTACATACCAGCGATGCCAACTTGCGGGGAATTTTACTTGATACGGGGAATCGGGGAATGAGCTGTTTTTTGCGGGGAATTTGAAGTCTTTCAGCTTTTAGTAATTAAAGTCTGTAGAATATTTTTTGTCAAATTGTATGTAATGTAAAATGTTTAACTTATAAAATATTTCATATTTTGGGTCTTAAAATCTTCATCTTTTCTTAAGCAGGCCCTGCAATTTATTGGTTTGAAGAAATCGATTTTTAAAAAAGTGTACTATTTGAAAGTATTATATTTCGAAAGTATTTGGTAAAAATTTCAGAGAACGCAGATTATAGCGCCGAGTGTCAGTCAGGCCAAAACAGTCGCGCGGCGCTTCGACTTCCCTTTCGGCCCTTCAGAAAGGTTTAGCTATGCCTTCGACCAGCACCTCCTGATTAATAACTCTTAATCATTGCTGACTAATCTGTAAACTTACAAATTACGGTCAGCCATCATAAAGAAGATGAAGTATATTTTATATGTTAAAAACCGATAGTCAAAACTTTGAACCCATTTTTCTCAAAACAAAGTTTTTGACATTTTTTATTTGTGTCAAAAGAAATACCATGTCTGTTGAGAACTTTGATGTCCAAAAGTGGACTAAAGCTTATATGTTAAGAAGGAGTCAGAAAGTACGTTTCTATTAATCTACAAGTCCCATAAAAATTGGTTAAGTTTTGGACCGAGAAAATTCAGGGTCGCCTTAAAATAACACTCACTGACGTCAATTTCGTTCTTGTAAAATTTTTATATGGAAAGTGCGTGTAGCGCTGTTATAATATGAAATTATACCAATGCGGGGAATTCGATCGAAAATCGGGGAATTTCTCGAGTGTTATCGGGGAGAGAGAAAAAATGAGTTGGCATCCCTGACGTACATACACATATCAACTTATTTATATAATTTAATTTTCTCTTCTCTATTTAGGTATGGGATTCTTCATTTCATCGGTCGCATGCGTCACATGGAAACTCACAAACGAAAGACGAATATCGCGTATAATTGATGCCATTAAAGAAGAAAACGTTTGAGAGCAACGCCAAGTATTTTAGTTTAGTTTAAATTTATATTCAGGGATTTCATATAATATTTAATTTAAGCAATAATCTAACCGCTAAAAGTAGAAAACCCCATTAATGTTACAATTAAATCTATTATCTACACATATTAAAAAAATAAATACATAGTGCATACATGCTTTGTATATGTAAATGATAATTAGTTGAACAAATCTGTTCATATTTGTATGTAAAAGGTTTTAACCCAACATTCGAATAATCGAAGAGCAACTGTGAAAATTCGTCAAAAATACATTTATAAATTGTTTCCAAAAGTAATCACTGTTTAACATTTCTATATATACTGACTTTAAAATTGCACTTAGATAATTTAAAAGTGTTGTATTTCACCTGAGTTAAAGGACAGGTGAACAGACATACTTTATTGGAAGGTGACTTTGAAAATTAACCAAAAATAGTACAATTAATTATTTTGCATTTGAAATGAGAAATTCTCCTGGATAAAATAACAAACATGATGTAAAATTTATAACTTCAGATGTCCTTATATTTTAAAGAGGCTACAGGTGACCAAACTTAAAAAAAAAAAAAACATGGAAAAATAAGCAAAATTCAGAGCAGCCACTCATTTTGATTTTTAGTAGGTTTTTCAGTTTTTTCGGATTCCGTTTTAATTGAAAAGCTACATTGCATTAGTAGAGCCCCTCAACTGATGGAGGTCCCGGAGCTGTGGATCGCTGGTTCCATGCTAAATCCTGCACTATACCTTGAATTAACTTTAAATTTTGGATTCCTCTAATGTACATATATACTCGTATATGTTCGTTACGAATACCCCTTTTTTCCATTTTGGTTTGCTAAGACAACAACTTAAGATTTAACATCTTAACACCAGCATGGAATTCGATTGATGTTGGCGTAAAGTCATTTAAGATGCAACACATATAGAAAAGGGATTTTGAAACTTAAGCTTATCGATTTACCAAGTTATATTTAGTTATTGATCCCTTGTGTATCGTCACTTCGAACAAAACATGAATGTTATAAGTAAAATAGGTAAGGGGAAAAGAGTAAAGATAGGTAAAAGAGGAATAATATCGCAAACAATATAGATATAAATTTATTTATCCCTTTAAGGCTGTAATTATTTTCATAAATTTTTTCGCTCTTGGCATTCAGTTAATTTCAAATCAGGAGGAATTCAATTTGCCAAATTAAAAAATTTTGGTATCCACTAAAAACAAAATGAAACTAAAGTTCAAATATATTAAATACAAAAGGACGGATCGAAGCATGGACGCCCAATATCATGAATTGTGTTTCCAAAATAATCAATGTTCAAATGGGCACGCTTAGGGCACCATGAAATTGTTGAACACAAAGAGAGAGTCTGTACTCACTCCCACATCGAACACGATATGCTCGGTGTATTGTACACCGAGCACGCCGAGTATTCAGGGTGGCAATGAGTTATTTTACAAAACGGTATCATTACATAAAAAATAGTATTAAACAAACGACTATATTTTGGCAAAAAGCAACTCTGCAAAGAACTGAATGTAATCACCTCTACCGGGCACTAGAGAAAATGTTTTGTGTTCTTCGAACACCGACCACCAATATAACCCGGCACTTAGAATGATTCTCTGAACTTTATTTAATTAATTTATACTTTACAATTACGATATTCAAACAAACTTAACTAATTGAATTTGGGATCTATCAACCATTTCAAATTACTTTTTAATTTTGTTTAATCAATAATTAAAACTAACTTAATTTTACTGACATATTACATGAAGCAAACTCCAACCACCAACTATTTATGCTTGCCGTACAAATTCGATGCTTTTATTTTGCAGCTTTATAGCTTTTTACAATAGTTAACTGTTGCAACAAATCCCAAATTGATATTAGTGTGAAAAAATTCAACCACAACCACAAATTGTGTGCAAACAAAAGTGCCCATTTTCCCTTTTTTGGGTTGCTTGCCCCCAGATCCTCACTTTTCTAAAATTCCTTTAATTTACCTTTTTTTTGCTTAATTAAACAGTTTTTTAACCTTTTGTAATATTCGGTACATTTTCCGATTTTTTGAACGAACCATCAGCGATATTTGAAGCTATTGCTTAAACTGAAAACGCTTTGATCCCGTTTTATGCATTCGTTTTCTATTTTTTAAGTATTGTGAAAATTTCTCAACGGTAACCCTGTGTGTACCTATGTATGTACATAAAAGTGAGCAAATCGATTAATTATTGCATAATAATAATATCAACTCAATTCATGTCATTCATGCATAATCCGTGCATAATAGCCATTACGGTTTTTGTGTAATTTTAATGCGATTGATGGACAAATATTGATTTGGCTGTTATGGTTCTTTGATTACAGTTTTTCTTTTTGTTTTTGCTAGTTATTGTGAAAGTTTCATTTTCATGTTTAGTCATTTGCAAAAAACAAAAAAAAAAAAAAACTATTGATTTATTTTTATTCGCATGAAAAATTATATCTTTGTCTTTTGCGATTTCAAAAAATAAAAAAAGACATAGAATTAATTGCTTAAAAAGTTGCAGCTTTCCTTTTCCTATAGATTTTTATTTCTATCACAAATTGAAATAATGATGGAAGGTTGATCTAAAATATTTTCCCTAGTTGGCTAACAATCACTGATAACACTTTGTGACAATTTCATTCCTTACAAATGACGAATGCTATAGAGTTAGTTATTTTTATTTTCAAAGATTCTTATTTACCATTTAATTCATCTGCATTTTTATTTTTTTATTTTGTGTTTGTGGCCTGTCATATTCAGAAATTTACTCACTGAATTTAGCTTCATAGAATGTACTAAACTAATTATAATTATATATGTATATGCATTAAAAAAATTCACCAGAAACTGAAGAATATTTTAGAATTTTCAAACTGTCAGATGAATAGCTTATGATAAATGTGCCAATATACCCACCACCTTATCGCCCCTTTGGTGTTATAAAATCGTTACCACACTGTGTAAATATAAATCTATCACAGTAATCTCTTAAAAAATTTTCTTCTCGAAAATTTTTTAAAAAACTGGACACAATAATCTTTTTACAATAAGAAACAACAACAATTAACTTTTTAAGAGAATGTTTTTTTGTCAAAACATACTACCTTGATCAAAAAGTTCCCGGAATTTATTCAGAAAATTAAAAATACAAGTTTATTCATCTAAATTTATATTGTCCCCTTCAAAGTAATCCACATCGATTGCAACACACTTATGCCAGCGCATGATCCAATCCTCGAAACATTTTTTATATTCGGTTTTCGGTATGTCCATCAGTGCTTCCTGCGATTTGTCCATCACTTCCTCTCGGCTGCTGAAACGCGTTCCCTGTAATGGTTTTTTAACTCGATTGAACAGAAAGAAGTCACAGGGAACCAAATCAGGTGAATTCGGTGGCTGTTGCGACGGTGTGTTATCATGGTGCAAAATCCACGAGTTTTTTTTCCACAATTCTGGTCTCTTTCGGTGAATTGCTTCACACATACGCCTCATAACGCCCAAATAATACTTTCTGATGGTTAATTTGCGGTTATTGACCAAAATTTCTTTCACTTTATCAACGTTTTCGTCGGTTTTCGATGTCGACGGTCTGCCACTGCGTTCATCATCTTTGATTGACTCATTACGCAAAATTTAATACAATACAATTTAATAAAATTGTAAAAAATCGCCAACATACACAGAGATATATATACTCTTGGCTACGTAACTTTTGCAAATGTCAAGCTATGACGATTTAGAGGGAATATCAACAACAGATGTAACATTTAACAAAAAAAAACAGAACTCAAACTTTTTTTTTTTTTAAATAAACTGATTTTTGTGGTTTTTCTATCTATCACATTCCCACTAACAATTACTCAAGAAAAATCTCAGATAACATTTTTTATGACGAACATCTTTACAATTACTGGACTAATACTTAATTTGTAATAATTTTCCATATAATCAATTTAATTTTCAATTTAAAATTATTCTGTTATAACATTAATTTGCGTAGTTTATACTTCAACGACATATATATGGTATATATACATATACATCAACAAAGACCATCAGGTGCCTGCTGTCTTCATCGATGGATTATAGTGCCAAGTAAGTGGACTTTATATGTGAGATTTAAATATATACACATATGTATATATTAATAAATAACTATAAAGAAAACACAAAGATACGAATTTTTATTTGAAAACTAAATTATTTGTTTTGTTGTTGTTGTACAAACACAAATCTGTGGCCACAAGCAATAACAACACAAATCGAATTTTGTTGAATTGGAGTTATTATCATAATTGAAATCTTCATATCCGATTTCACATTGTGTTAAAAATTTTTTGAATATCGGTTCAGTGGTTTACGAGATATTAAGGAAGGAAAATAGCACAACTCAACTTGATTACTCTTAGCATTTAAACTTTGGAAGTGCTCTCCTGTAAAATACAAAAACACACTTATGCTGTTATGCCTTGTGACCACAGAAACATTTGCTTAAAATATTTTTATGTTTTCATGTTGTTTTATTGTTTGTTATAAAAAGAAAACATTAAAAACAAATTATAAATAAAATTCATATTTTTATTACTTGAAAGGCACAGGTCTGACCTTAGACTTGATTATTTCAATTGTTTAAATGTTTTATAGCAGAAATGATGAAGAGCTCAAAATTCTAAGTTTCCCCTTATTCAATTAACTTTAACCAAGTATTCCACTTGACCGCCTGTAGTTGGCTCTACAACCGATGATCGATCTTGGCCGCCTCTATAAAGCCTCACTAGTCGATTCTGCAATGCGCGCGCCGGTGCCAGTTAGTAAGGCCAAGTGCAGTCAGGTCCCCCAGTATCTGGTTTTTCCAACGGAGATTAGGTTTTCCTCTTCTGCGCGTTCCACCTCCGTGGAAAATTCGTGGTGTTTCTAATGGTTTAGC
This sequence comes from Toxonevra muliebris, assembly GCA_963691655.1. Lineage (NCBI taxonomy): Eukaryota > Metazoa > Arthropoda > Insecta > Diptera > Pallopteridae > Toxonevra > Toxonevra muliebris. The sequence goes on along the minus strand of OY829328.1, from coordinate 40,747,393 downwards.
GGTATACTGTAAGTTTTAGTTAGTTTATAAAAAAATGAAAAATAAAATGAATGATTCAAAATCTTATAGCGTTTTCTTTTCTTGACTAAATGTTGCATTTTTTTTTGTCCCGTGCGATGGCAACAATTTTTTAATGTTGCCCTCAACCCTGCCAACATGTTTCCTTTTTAGTGAGAGAAAAGAACATAAAAATGCTACGCTGTCAGAATGAGCTGATTTGCAGGGCAACATTCTCACCCCGTCATTTAATTGAGTGCAAAAGTATTATATTTTTCCCCGCTTAGAAAGCAACATTTTTTAGAAAGGAACACAGTACTATCTGAAAAGGCTGCCTCTTTTTAAGGAATGAACACGAAATTTGACAGCCCTTGCACGGTGCCGAAAAATGCAACATTTTATGGAGAAAAGAACTTTAAAATTTAGTATTAATATTTTTTTATTTCATTTCTAACTCACATTTTTCGCCAGCGCACGTAAATACATTCCGCGTTATTTTTTGACCAACAGTTCTTCACTAAGATATGCACGCACAGTCGCGATTTCGTCCCAGTAATGTCGTAGTGGTTTCGACGTTTCAAACTCTTTAACTACTAATTCGCACATTACCTCACACTGGCGCGATTTTTCAGCTCTGAAGTCGTAACAGCTGATTTACTTTTTGCTTATTTTTTCTGCGCAAAAAATTAAAAGAGGTTTCTTACATTTTACAAATTTTTCCCTATCGAACATCTTTCAATCATTTTTTTGAAAAACTTTCCTATCACAAAAGAAGTAAAAGAAAAAGATGAAGAAGAAAAAAATCGCTGTAAAAACGCGGTTGGAAAAATTCTGTGCGATAGTGACGCTCCTGAGCGTCAAAATCGTGCTTTTATTCATTATTGTCCGTTCATAGTCGTATCTGATGGGTTGCCCAGGGTGGTTAAATAATAGCTATAGTTATACGCGTTATCGCTGCAGCTTTGCTGCTGTTTTCCCATACAATTATCGTTGCTAGTTTAACATAAATAGAAGCCAGTGGCGAAGAAAACGGTGCTATAGTCTAATACATATATACATATTTTAAAGCAACCTATGGATTACATATTTTTAATTTGCCATATTTATAAATAGTTTTTACGATTTTTAAAAACATAGAAATTTGGAAGCTCTGGCAGGTGAACTTAGAACCAGCTACGTAGCTGCGTATAAACGAACTTAATGTCTATGCTATATTTTTCTTTTACTTTCAGATATTTTATTCTTTTGACTCAACTTGAAAGCATAGGGCTTCCACAAGACCCTTTCACTGAATTCGATTTGCAGCTATTGAGCTAGTACAGACCCAGTTGGTGTTTTCAAGAACTGATATTTGACGCACAGTGTAATAAATGAAATGCAGAAATTAATTTTAATTAAATTAATACGAAAGTAAATAAAAACTTGAACTTAGGTTTTTTTAAAGTATTATTTATGAGTTGTATCTCAAAATAAATACCGAATTTTTGTATTATTCAGTATTATGGATGTATGCCAAAGCGAAATGATAAAATTTGACTCTTTAAAGCAATATTTAAAAAGCTTAGTTATTATTAATTACATTCATTAGTCTTCATATTTATATGCACTCGTATGTACTTTACACCTATTTTTCTGTAAATATTTGTACTTCGTATGTATATAGTTAAACTCATTATTTATAAAGGAGTCACCTTGTCCTCATCTGTTTCAACAACATCAACGTCATTATGGACTACAAATAAGCATCATCAAGATGAAAACTGTTTTAACAAAATTTTCACACCTTTTCATTCATCCATTCATTCCTTCATTTAATATGCAACAGCGTTTTCATATATAAAAAATAAAAATAAAAAGACATAAGTAAACAGCGCAATGAATATATACAAAAGAAGAAGAAGGAAATGCTCCAGTTTTTCTTTTATGATGCTATTTCATATTTGTGTTGCTAACCTTTCGTAGGTGTCATTATAAATGAGTGTACCCAGCTAGCATTTTGATTAGTATTCGACGATTATCACGCGACCTGATGGTTAGAAGAGTTAAATTCACAAAATGAACAAAATGTCTAGACTTCCAATTTCACCCCTGCTAAACTCTTCTTGGCAATTGCTTGAATGGCGCTTTTACATTTTCTTTTTAAATTTTAAATTTATTATGCGCGTTAGGTACGTGTAAAAGCATTTTTTGTTTGGAAAAATACAAAATTTTTTAAAAATGGAATTGTTTAAAAATACTGATAGATTTTCTTAGAACGTTCGTCATGACATTTTCGTTTATGTCGTCTTCCTCTTCTTTGTCGCCTGGGAAAGAGTATATAAAGAAACAAACACAAAAAAATCTTCTACTTCTTACTTGATTTAACAATTAGTAAGTCCAATGCTTGTTTTTCGCACAAATCAGCTATAATTTTTTTCACTTTATTTTGGCATTTTTATTAATTACATAAATAGTTTGGCTCCCTTTTCAGCTGATTAAGAGTTTATATAGCACTTACACTTATGAAGGGGTGTTCACAAGTGCTGTATGTTGTAACTTATGACTTTATGAGACCTTGTAAATCAGCTAAATGTATCAAAGCAGCAAATATTTTTGTTTTCATGATGAAAAAAATAAAAAAAAAATTTTGATCATCAAAAGAGAACTATTTCAAATTGATTAAAAAATTCCAATTATTCAATGATGAAAGTTTTAATGATAGAAATGAAATGATAAAAAAAGATGAAAAAATTTTGTAGTTTTTGAATTGTAAAAACACAACGACAGCATAGTAAATGTTGGTAACTTCTGAACCAACTAAGATATCAAAAAATGATTTGGTGTATGAGGCAATTGTGTGGTACAATAAAAACAAAAATCAAAATTTTACACATAACAGAAATTATATGCATAAATAAAAACATAAGTCTACGTATTCCTCAAAATGGCATTTAAGTTTTTCCTTATTACGTTTCTATATTTACGCTATATTATTTTAAAATGGGTTAATGTACTACTTTCGTGAACATACAGTCAACGGCGTCTGCACTAACCTTTCTCATATTTTACATACTTGCACTAAAAAAAATTTGGTTTGAAAATTCTATATTGAAATTATATCATTTGGTTAGGTGTTTATATAAAAAACTATTTAAAATTATGCGCACTTAATACTAGTTATGTTCAAAGCTAAATAACTCAGCGATAAATGATAATCCTCCGAACCAAACATCGTGAAACAAATTTTTTCTTCTCCTCCACAGTTACATAGCTCAAGCATGACGGAAAAATTTCAGGGCGACTTTAACGAAATAAAGGTTTAAAGCAGTACAAATATAAAGATGGCCTTAAAGCCTTAAAGGAATTGAAACTTCCTGGAGGGAGATATCCTTCAACTTAACGGAAGGTTGCCAATTCATGGACTTTGGAAATTTTCGTTAAACATAAAATAAAGACTTTTGGAGATGAATTTAACGTATTTTATTCTTCTAGCAATGGAGAGTAAATTATAGTTTTATTTATAAAAAAAAATCCAATTGTTTACAACAAATAAAGTCGAGCACTGCGTGCTTTGGTCTGCGCGGGCGCTCCAAAGCAACCTGTTCATCTAAAACAAAAACGAGTTAAAAATTATTAAAATAAATTAAGTTTTTTATCGTTTTTCCCCTGGATAACAAAATGGCAGCCATTTGAAAAAACCCATTTTTCCGTTATTTTTTTTTTGGCTTCAGCGGACGAAAAAAATATTTGTGAATCAATTTTAGACAAAATCGCTTCTTGAGGGCCTCGAAATTGGTAAATTGGTTCATCCATTGAAGCGGTAGATCGCCACGCCGACGAAAAATGCTGTTTCCAGAAAAAACGAATTTAAAGTTTAACGTTATAAAAAATCCTGCTGGCGCACACTGGGGTATTTTAGTTCAATTCTGCGAATCAATTAAAAAAAGTGAAATTTCTTCCGAAAGATGGAAATTCAGCGCTCAAGAGTTTCTGGGCGGATACCGAAAGGATCTTACAGTATCGAAAATGCTAGCTGGGTATGTATGTACTTTAGGTTTGTATATATTGTCCTTTATACATATATGTATTAAAAAGATCTTATATCACAACATAAACGAATAATGTTGCATATCTATGTATATATCTACACCTGAAATGAAAATGTAAAGGAGCAGAAGTTTATATCAAACATACAAAAAGTAATGCCAAAGGGTATAAATCTAACACGCTTTCGATTTGAATATTTTGACCTAAAATTTCAATTGTGAGAGTACTCTTCATATGCATACATACTTATGAGCAATTCCACTTCAAAAATATCAAAATGGCGGACTATGTCAAAAATGGTCCGATTTAATTGAAACTTAAAGAAATGATAGTAGCACATTGTAGTGTTTTTAAATTTTTTTTTAATTTCGATATTGTAGGAGCAAAATTCGGGTCCAGAAGGAGCGGATATGGGGGTTGAAGCCCATTTTAATTTGTCAAAATTTTGATTTGCTTTCGGTTTGATTTTTGTAACTCTTAATCTGAATTGTGGTGAAAATTTTGCTCAGACCAGCGTTTATTCAGTGTTTGATCTGATTTCTGGTCTAAATTTTAGTTTGCTTTTAATTTGTATTTGTTGCCCTCTTAGCATCAGTTTTAATATAACTCTTAGTTTGAGTTGTAGTCTAAGTTTTGGTCAAAATTTTTTACTGAACTTTGGTCTGAATTTTGAACTAATTTTGGCTTAGATTTAGTCTGAATTTTAGGTTTTTAGTCTGAGTTTTAGTCTGAACTTGGCCTCATTTTGATCGATTTTTGTTGGAATTTCAGTCCGATTCGTGATCTGAATATTGTTTATTTTAATCAAAGTTTTGGTCTGTATTTGTACTCATTTTGATCTAGATTTTCGATCTGAATTTGGTCATTTTCTTAATTTGAACTTCGATCTGAAAATAAAGTGTTCGAATTTCAGTTTGAAATTTAGCCGAAATTTCCGCCTAAATTTTATTCCGATTTTAGTTTGAGTTTTGGTCTCAGTTTTGTTCCAGTTATCTTTTAATTTTTGGTCTGTATTTTTGGTGTGAACATTGATAAACTTTTTGCACTAGTTTTAGTCTAGGCGTGGGCTTTGGTCGATATGGAGTCTGTAATTTCTCCTTTAATTTAGTAAAATCAGCCGTTTTCAAATCTTAGAACAGCCATTGGTAGGAGCTAGTCTCTATTGAAATGCTGATAATTTTTGACATCATTTGCAACTTTAATATTTCTGACGTTCTGGCTGCTCATATATGAGAATGCTTTAAACGATATTTTTTTTAAATTAGCAGCGTCAATGTCTTTTCTGTCTATATTCTTTCGGGGTAAAGTTCTATATTTGGTATGAACAGTTTTTCATACTTATTTCAATTTTCCTCCTTCTGCTATTTGCTCAAAATTAATTTCCGTTTTAAATAGAGCTTTGATGTAAATGGGAATGTCATCATGCTGAAAATTTTAACATTGTAGTTAGTTATTATATACGAATATGTATGTACACTTATGTAACTATACAATATATCCTGCATATGTATAAGCATCTGCCAGTTTCACCACGTTCTTTATGTTGTCATATTTTTTGGAAGGATTTTTCTAAAAGAAAAAATATCACCAGCTTCAAAATATGCGTTGGTTTTTTAACCCTGAGTGTATTGCTATGGCATAGTAAAAGTAATATTTTTACCTCACAATTAAAAGGCATAGATTTGCGTTTAATTGGCAGGAGCAAAGATAATTATGTATAAAGTATTTATCGGGAAGTGGGGGAGTCTTATCCTCAAACCATGAACGTCAAAAAAAGGATATTATGTGCCTAAACCTGAGGAACCCTTTTTTTGCCATACTGTAAAATGTATAAATTATAATTATGAGTCATTATAACCATGCCTACTTTTATCACCAGTTTTCAATCATTTCTGAAGCACTTGACTTATGGGGTACAGCCTTAATTCGACTCAGGTTTTCATTCCGGAAAAAACGAATTTGGTCAATAAACACGCCTAACTTGGCAAATAGACATAGTGAATAATTGTGACATCTAAGTATGTATGTAGTATATTAACTGGTGATCTTGGTATAAATTACTAATTCAGTACAACGGGGCTGTTAAACCTCCTAATCTAAAGGTATGTTAAATCAAACGATTCCATTCATTAATGGGCACGTGCAGTTCCTTAAAAATACACAATTCTATGATACAGAGATCAATAAGGGGCAATTACATAACAGATGCTTCAATTATCCAATTCCGTCTTCATCTTTACAGTTTCTTCAGTATTGTTTATGTTTGTCGTGCTTTCTGACTGAATAAACAGTTTTCATTATAAAACGGAGTTATTAGTTTTTTAGAGTAAAGAATCGCATTTCTTGATCCTCTTATTGCAGCATTTAAAACCAAGTGCACGTCGATTCTAAATCGGCCAAATTTCCAAAATAAATTTTTAGGCCCTTTAAAATTTTAGTCTTGGCTATGTTTTTGTATGTGTATATGTATGTTGTTACTTTCATTCTAATTGTTCAGGTTTCAAAACGAATAATATCTCAAACATTCCTTTTTTTGGCCGAATCAAATTTGGTGCAGTTTTTTTTTTAGTCACACAAGAGTTAAGCGCAATTGCACATAACGAAGCACACACAAACAAATATGGAGCAGTATACAGCCATGCAAAAAGGAAATTAAATGTTTGGAGTTGAAGCTATCAGCACCAAATGCAAGATAATGTTGTAATCATTTTAAAAAATTTTAAATTATTGTAGCAAATCTATTGAATTCCACCCACGATTATATTATGCCAATATTGCAGAAAAAATAAGTGTAAGTAAAGTATTAACCCTCTAACTCTCCAGTCCGCCTCTAGACGGACATTTATTACGTACTATAACATACTAACGGTAAACATGTTTGTAGTTGAAATGTACTGCTATGCTTGGAGTCGCTGTGCCACGTGTATTTAAAAAGTTAAGTCAGTTGGAAGTGAAAATTGACAAAAATAAGTCATTTCGTCATTATTTCGTCAAAAACATATGTCATTTGAAATAAAATTGAATAAAATCCTATCGAGTTAAAAAAAATCATCATCAGCAACAGTGCACAACAAAAATTATTTTCTTTCAATTGCATTGTGAATGATTTTCTAAAAAGCATTTAGATGGCCAGGACCGCCTGGAGGCGGGAATCACTTTTTCGACAGCACAGGTTAAAAACTACACTTACTCGAAATTCTGAAACGACAGAAATTAATTTTTTATTTTTTTAACCCTAGTTTGAGATTGTGAGCAAAATCAAAAATTGGGGAGTCAGAGGGTTAACATTGGTATTTTACGACTAGTCTCTTTATTTAAGATTTCACCAAAATGCTAAATAATAAATGTAATGCCTGTGGCATAGTGGTGTAATAATTGTGACGTAGTGGTTAGAGTACTGAACTGATACGCAAGGTGCCCGGATTCGATACACGGCACCAGCTCTTGGCTGGCAATGGCAAACTTCCAAGAGTAAAAATTGAGTAAGGAAAGCTTTTCACTTTGCAATAAAACTTTAGGTCCTTTCCATAATTCTGTTGGTTTAATCCATTCGTGTACAAATATAACTTGAACACAATGAATGGATAGAAAACTTCAGTATACAACAAATTCCATATTATTTCTATGTATGCTATGGAAAACTATCTAAAAATGCAAGATTTTCGAAAGAGACATTGAAAGATCTGAAATCTCAATTCGCAAATTGGCCTCACTTCAGTTTGTCATAGCAAAAAGTAAAAATGTAAAATAATATTGTAACTTATTTCGGAAATGATAAGTTTGCCAATATTGTAGTATCCCTCATTTTACTGCGAAGCGAAGTTCAAATTTCTGATGAAGCTATCACATGTATGAAGTCACATATTTGTATTTGGTTTCGCTTCGAACCGGAATTTCCATCATGTATGAATTTCGTTTTACTGCAATTTAAAACAGGAAATTGAGGCACACCCACTTTAATACGATTTAATTAAATGATGAAAATTTCATTCCCTTAGCTTTTTTTATTAACTTGAATTTTAGTGGACAGAAGGAAAAGTTTGTAAATACTTATATTTCGTTCTATTTAAAGCTTTAAAGCAAAAAAAGCTTATCGCAAATGGCTGTCTGCGGATACCAGCACACTTAGGCCCAATTCAACAGTGTTTCTTTAAATGGCAATTGACACTTAATTTTTGATATTCACTGTCATAGTTCGAAGCAGTGTTAGACGGTTTGCTTCAGAAATCTCAAGTTCGATTTTTCCCATTTCAAAATGTCAAAAATCCCTCGAAAAATTCCATTTAAATTAAATTCTAGAACATACTGTATCCAAAAATATTTTTGAACTTTTCTTAACCATTTTTACACATCGTAACTACGAAAAACTATTCATTAATATAAAATTGTGGGAAAAAGACAAAACTTCAATTATATTCAGATAGTTCGATTGAAAGATATCGATTTTAAGACGAAAAATCTGAAAAAAAAAATCATTCCCGTCAAGGCGCAGTGGTTCCCGCAGAGGAACCATTAATTTTTTTAAATATTTCTGTTTTCAAAGTCTGAATTATCAAGGCATACTATCAATCAAAAAAAATTTGCATGATTGTATTCTCAATGTTCTACAAGACTGCATTATTAGAATTTCTCTACGTTTCCAAATAATACTAGAGTCAAACTCAAAAAATTATTTTTTCTCAATTCATAAAAACTGTTTTGAAAACAACATTTTTATTAATTGTGAATTATTTTAATTTAAACTAAAAATACTGTTTTGATGTGTAAAACCTTTCGCTCTTCGGGGATAAAGAAATACCATATCATGGGCGAAATCCCACAATCTGATAACACTGGTTTGAAGTTAATTTCAATTTAAATGAAATAATGTAAATAGCTGATTATGAAATTTAAAACAAAAAGTGTATAAAAAATAAGGATAGAAATTGTAGAAAAGGGCCAGCCATATTATTTTTGTGCAAATCGAGAAGAAAATTGATTTCTTTGCAGACAAATTTTCCGAGGCGTCAAATTATCTATTTACAGTTTTTTGTTAATGCTGTTTGAAGTTTAGCCAAAGAATCTATATCATTTTTGTTTACAGTGATATCCTGATTTACGTGGTAAGATACAAAAATATTGGATGCAACAAAATTCAATCTAAAATGAGGGGGAAAACTCCAAAAGCTAAATGTACTTGAAGAAAAATATTTATAGCATCAATCGGCGGTAGCTCAAGATCTGAAATAGAGATATGGTGCCATTTTTTTTGAAGCTGCAAAACAATATTAGTGGAAAGAATATTAATCGAGCTATTATTCTATTTACATTGATGTAACGACAACCAACTTCATTGAGAAGTGGAAGAGAGGTGGCAGTGCTACCACTCATTTATACTATTTAAATGCGGGCACTGTGAAAACCGCAAAAAGTTAAATCACGTCTAATTTTGAATTTCCAATTAAATTGTGAAATTGGATCTTAGTCTAAAAATGGTATCATACATCTATATCTTTACTTCAGGTTATCGGAAGTAGTTCCTTCCTTTTGTGCACAAAAATTACGCGCATTCATTTGAGATATTATATTTTAAGGCAAAGACATACCATCGTGGCATCGTGAGTGTAATGAAAAGGTGTATTGTAAATCGAAAAAACTCCAAAAAAACCATTCAAAAAGCAAATTCATAGACAAATTAAAAGCCATTGAAAAATCATTCGTGCGTAACATTCGTACACAATTTCAAAAATAATAATAAAAAAAATGCCCTAACTCGAGTGCTGTACCGTAATCCAAAGAAGAATGAGTTAAGTGCTGAAAACATTCCAGACACATTCACCTACCAGTCACGGATTATAATTAAAATCGTTCAACTGTGATTGTTTCATTGAATTTAACACATTCACTAAAACTATGATTTTCCCTCAGCGTTGTATATCGAAATGAAATTTAATATAAATATTGTATAAATTTTTTTTTTTTTTGCTTTAAATTTATCCTAATTGCTTTTATTTAAAGTGGTAAAATCAAACAAATCGTTTTACTTTGCATTAGTGTATGGAAATTAAAACATATGCTGAATTAAAAAAACACATGGTTTTCAAGAAGTTTTTTAAGTAATTCTAGGTAAATAAACTAACCTGGTATTTAAACTTTATAGGAGTATAAAATTTATTTTTTATTTCAAACTTTTCTAAGATTCAATATTGCAAGATCGCCCCCTTTTACACCGTCAAGCTTTTGGGTTTTTAGGCAGGAGGAGAAAGAAGAGAGAGGAAATGTTTTCACATTTCCTTTGTGCTTTTCACATTTTAAGCCTTCTGTTAATAAAATTGCCGAAAAATTCTTGAAACTAAAGTATCTACACCGAAAACACATATCAATTTGGCATATCAAGCCAAAATGATAAATTTTTGAGAAATATCATTCCAGCAGAAAAATATCAAATTAACAGCTTTCTTGTTGAAATATTAAATTCTAGTATTTTATTTAACATTGCAAATGTTAAATTCGAGGTCGACCGAAAAACGATTCGTTTTTCTCGTTGCTTTGCTACCGTTCGACTATGTTTTCAGATTTGGTTTTTGAGACGAACAACGATTAGCTATTTATATTAATAAGTCTATTTCTCATTTTTGTACATTTTTAGAGGTTACATTTTATTGGGAGTATGAGCTCGTAATTGTGACTAAGCTATTCTATCTCGAAGAGCGCCAAAAATACTATAAGAATTGATCTGTCAAATAATTTTCATAATTTTACAAAAGTATTTTACTATAGCCGAAAATGTCGAATTTCGTGCCAACAAAACAACATTTGCGGGAAGTTTTAATTTGCTTCTTCCATTTAAAGAAAAACGCAACTGAAGCACATCGTTTACTCACTGAAGCTTATCCTGACTGTGCTATAGACGTTAGAATGACACATTCTAACGTTGGGAATGATTCAAAAACAAGGAAATTGGGTGCCGTACGAATTGAAGCCGAGAGATGCCGAACGACGATTTTTCACATATGAACTGCTGATTGAACGACAGAAAAGAAAGGGTTTTCTGCATCGTATTGTGACTGGCGATGAAAAGTGGATACGTTACGATAACCCAAAGCGTAAAAAATCATGGGAACCGCCCGGACATGTATCAACATCAACGGCAAAGCCGAACATCCATGAATCCAAGCTCATGCTGTGTATTTGGTGGGATATGAAAGGTGTCGTGCATTATGAGCTGTTGAAACCGAATGAAATGATCACTGGCGACCGCTACCGACTACAATTGTTGCGTTTGAGCCGAGCATTAAAGGATAAGAGGCCAGAATATGAGAATAGACACGACGAAGTTATTCTTCAGCACGACAATGCTCGGCCGCATGTTGCAAGGCAAGTAAAAACATATTTTGAAACGCTGAAATGGGAAGTGCTACCCCACCCGCCGTATTCTCCAGATATTGCTCCTTCTGATTACCACTTGTTCCGATCGATGACACATGGCCTGGCTGAACAGCACTTCCGTTCTTTCGAAGAACTCAAAAAATGGGTCGATTCGTGGATAGCCCCAAAAGATGAGGAGTTCTTTCGACGCGGAATCCGTATGCTACCAGAAAGATGGGAAAAGGTTGTGGCTAACGATGGACAATACTTTAAAGAATAAATTTCTAATCACTTTTCACAATAAATGTCCAAATTACGAAAAAAATACAAGTTTATACATTCATACTCCCAATAATATCCAATGAATTTTATGGAATAGGCTGCTTTTTCTTTCTTATATGTACACTTTCAGATAAATAATTTTAAATTCGATTTAATATTCTTTTGTGAGACTTCCACATGTGTATAATGTTTTATAATTGTTCTTATTTATTTTGTTGATATAATTTATTACAGTTTCACAACCCAAATGTTTTATAAAATGTTATATAAAGTGGCTGTGCACACGGGTGCAGGCATGAACGCCTGCCTGAAAGAAAGAGGTAGTAAGAAAGAGATAGCAGAGTTGCGCCGAAAATCGAAAATAGGTAATTAGAAAAAGACAGGCGAGTGTCTATCTCTTTCTGAATACCTTTTTTCTCTACCTCTCTCCTTCAGACAGGCGTTCATACTCGGGCCCGTGTGAACAGCCACTAACATCAAGAAATTAATATGTAGCATTGGAATAAATTACAAACCGAAAATTTAATAAAATTTCACGAGGAATATAGAAATTTATATGATTGGAAGGATGCTAATTATAGAAATAGGATGAAAAGAGTGAAAAGCTTAAAAGAAATTGCAAAAAGAATGGATGAACATCGGCCCAAATCAGCAACAATAGATATGCGACTAAAATTGAAAACATTAAAAACGGAATACATGAAAGAAAAAAATTTAATACGGCAATCAAAATAAAGTGGTTGTGGCATCGAGGATCATTTGGATGATATGAATGATGAAATTGCTGGAGAATCCAACATATCGTTTTTAAACGCAAAGAAAAAAAAAGTTTATCGCCCGTTTGTGGAGAATATATTACTCTTACTTTTTATTTATTTTTTTTCGTTTTCCTCTCATCTCGCTCTCGTCGCAAAAAGAAGCAGCAGCGACGCTTACATTCAAACTCTACACAACAAATCAACACAACATAACTGGAAGTACCATTTCTTATTTCATTTCATTTACTTATACACATACGCCAAATCAATTCTCAGGCGACGATTTGTCAACGCATTATTGAAGAATTTTAATTGTGCATTGAAGTTGTTTCATCACATTTCTTTTTGTCTATGAAAAAGTGCGTGGTGTTTATAAAAAACAATAATAATTTACAATAAATAATTCAAAAATTGTAATAATATAATTTTATGTAAATTTCATACACTTTTTCCAGTTTTTAATCAGAAAATTGTAACTAAACAAAAACCACAATAAAATGCCAATGTATATATAAAAATTGTTTTTGCTTTCTTTTTTATATTTTTCACGGAAATATTGCATTTTATTGCAAACGTTTTTAGTTCATCGTAAAAGAATTGAACCATTTATGATGAAAAAATCTTCGTTCATGGCAACAGAATGCAGTCGTTTATGATAAATAAATGTTCGTTCATCATGAAAACATTCCATGAACGAAGTTCGTTTAGTGAAAATTTCGTTTCAGAGAAACGAATTTTTTTTTTTTGCCTGTAAGCTCCGTAAGTATATTTTTTATTCAAAAAATGTAGGAAATAGAATAAATACCTATTTTGTTTCAAGATTAACTTTGTCTTAGTGGCCTGCAACACCGGCGTCGACATATTCTGCGGTATTTCTATTAAGAAATATATGTTTTGACAATGTAATTCAATTAATTTTTTTTTACAGAAAACACCAAAAAAAAAAAAAACGTTGCTGGAAGCCACGGAATCCGCAATGGCGTTGTTTGAGCAGTCAAACTCGAAGAAAGAGTCTCGTCTTCGGCCGTTCCTCAACAATTTGGAAGTGGAACTGCTCAAACTTGGAAGCAATGGGCAATCTTGAATATTGTGCAAAAAATGCAAAAGAAAAAAGCAGCGTGAAATAGACGCGAAATATCATTCGTCTACTCCATTGCTTATGTCGGTTGTAACAGAAGAGTCGTCGTCGTCATCTTCAAAAAATATTCTAATATCCGCAATGGAGAATATATTTGATGATGATGACTTCGAGAAAATTCGAATTATCGTTGATATCACCAAATGCTGCACAGCTTGGTTTGCGCTCTTAGTTTTACGTTTACATCTTTTGCAGTAATTTTCGGTCGATAATAGCAATTTCTTCCAAAAATGGCCACTTTTTTAGTTCTATTCCTATAATTAGCTTCCATACAGTCATACAAATTTTTATATTCGTTGTGGAAAGTTTTATTTCTTTTTTATTTTTATACTGAATTGCTTTGTTTTTAATTATTTATTTTATTATTATTTTTGAAATTCTGTACCTAAAATGAAGATTTTATATTCCTTGTAGAAAGTTTTTATTTTTAATTTGTTTTGAAAGCCTACATTTATAATATTTTTATATGAACAAACTAAATTTTTTGTTTAGTTATTTTATTAATAATTTGGGTTAAATATTTAAATTTCAGCTTAAATGTAGTTCACAGCCTCGCCATCGCACAAGAAGCTTTGTAAACTATCGCTTTTATTAAAAAAAAAAAAACATTTAAAGAATTGTAAACATCTTGCAGGTGGTTTCTTTCTATATTTTTCTTACTCATACCAGATAGCTGCTACTTACGCTTTACACTGCTTCCTGTCAAAAGAAATATCAATTCAAAAAGGAATAAGAACAAATCATTGAAATAAACTCTCCGATTTAAGTTTATTGTTTTCAAAATATGATAAGCACAAATTTTATCTCAAATATATTATATAAAAGAAAAAATATGGCAAAAAAAAAAAACAAAATTAAAATACATTAGCATCGATATATGCTGTTGGTGAAAAGCTGGAGTGTTCGCAGAAATAACAACTGTTCTTCGAAGCTTCTACTTGAAGAGCACTGCCCAGAAAATAAAGATTTTTCCCAATGTTTTCTCAGAATGGAATTGCTACGTAAAGTTGTTAGGCAATGTGCAAACATCGCTTAGGGCGATGTTACACGATCAATGTTTTGCTGTCAAACAATGCAATTGTTGTTGCTTTGAAAAATGAACACTGAGCAAAAGAGAGGATGAACACATTTCACTTAAAATTTTTTTACTGTCGAATCACTTCAAATAAAATGGGGTTGCTGAAGATGCACTGTTGCATTTTATGGGAAAATACTAATATTTTATGAAAAAAACTAGAGTTTTTACTAACTTATAAATACATTTTTTTCTTTGCCACTTTGCGTTGTTTGGCTTTTATTTGTTTGTAAAAATGAGTGCTGTTTAAAAAATTACTTAATAATTTTTATAAAAACATGGTAATTCAATGGCCATTTAACAAAATGGCGGAGCTTATTTTAATAGTTCGCAAATTTTAAAAATTATTTTTCTGCGTTTTTCATATATAAACGCAATATTTTTTGTATAATTTGTGGCTATTTCCACCAATATTATCTCCTTTTGTCATTATAATTATTTTCCATCCAATTCCATTCCAATTGTTGAATTTTCATTCACTCCAAAATACAATTAAATACTTTTTAGTTGGAAAAACATAGTTGCAGATAAAAGTATTAAAAAAAACATTCAGCAAAAAACTGATAGTGTAACAGGGCATCAAACAAAACGATGAAAAGAGAGTAAAAATAGAAACATTGACAGCAAAACATTGACCGTGTAACATCAGCCTTACAAAGCAAGACTGCATGAGAACAGCACTTTGAGCAGAGCAATGCTTAGCCCTAATAAAGAGATTTCTGGCTACAGGCGAAAGCTTTAGAAGCCTAAACTGTTCACCTTGTTCATTTCGCAGAGTATTCTTTGGTGCTGTTATACACG
Source organism: Toxonevra muliebris (assembly GCA_963691655.1). NCBI lineage: Eukaryota > Metazoa > Arthropoda > Insecta > Diptera > Pallopteridae > Toxonevra > Toxonevra muliebris. The sequence continues at coordinate 40,731,969 of OY829328.1, read as the reverse complement.
CCCAAGCTGAAAGAATAATATTTAAAAGTAAGTATCTCGGAAATCATGAAATATGATCAGTAGTCTGAAGAGAAAATCTATACACTACCCACGGTGTGCGTCAACGGAGTATAATAAGATGGTAAATTACCTCAAAATTGTATGTCTACTTTTATTGAACAAATTATTTTGTTGTGCTTTGGTGAAGACGAGACTGTTGGTATAATCGTAATAAAGAACACCATCTGAATTAACAGTTCCAAAGCCGATGTTCTTCCCATCCAGAGCTCCTAAGTATGAGGGAAATTGCCACCTTTTATTAAAATTCGTTCCAATTTGTTCCCATTCGGTCACACTTCCAGGAAACTATGTATATTATTTATAAAATGCATATTTATTTATTATTATTTTTTTTTTATAATGTCGAAAATACTTACTTTTAAATAATCTTCTTTCAGCTTGGCGTGTACAACTGCACAAAACCAATTTAACCATTTTATACCACTTTTAATATATAGTGGGTCCTCCTTGGGCGTCAACAGTTGCTTGCAGTCATCGTGACATTAGACAATTGAAGTAATTTTTTATTTTTTATACAGTGAGTGTCATTCAAAATCGTACAGACACGCTTCTTCAAAATTTTCGAAGAATAAACCGAAATGTTTTTAAATTTTTAAGCAAAAACAATAAATATAGCTTGATAATAGAGTAAGAAACTTATTTACTAAAAAAAATCAATCATTAAAAGAAAAAAAACCCAATTTATTACTATTGCATTGAGAATAATCGGTCAGTTAAAATCGTACACTATAAATAAACAGAAAAACATTATTGGAAAAAGTTATTTTGTGTTGTTAAAATTGGTTTTGGTATTTCGTTGAAAATCCTTTATTTGTTTCTGCAGCTTGCATTGTTTAGGCATTGAAGTAACAATTATACAATAATCCATCGTGATATCTTTCCACCTCTCTTGTAGAGCTGTTTTTAAATCGTTTATGTTGGAAATTGGTTGTGTTCGGATTTATTTTGTCCAAATGATCCCAAACATGTTCAGTGACCAGCGTGGCCGTTATGAGACTAACATTGCAATTTGCAACCTTTTTGACTGCTTGGAGACTTTGACACGACTTTTCGAAAATACCCAAAATTTGAGACATTTTTTAAAATCCTTGCAACTTTTGAGACTTTTTTGCAAAAAGAGTGGAAATTCACATGAAATTATACGAAAAATCCATTACTTTTGCAACACTGATTTTTTACAAACTTATTGCTATTTTCAAATTTGCCACACTGACTTAGGGAAAATTGTTTGGCCAATTAAAAGTTCACAAATGATAGATACTGAAAAATGCTAGGGTTATGCATTCAAATTTTTTTAAATCTGCTAGCAGACTCGAGAAAATTCGATTTTTTAGAGTTTTTTTTCAAAAGCGAGGTATTGTAAATTTTTGGAGGTGTACATAAACTTTTTTTTCGTGAAGCACCTTAATGTATTAATTACTTGGGATAATTGATTTTATTTTTACTTTCAATACATCAACACATTTTTTTATATGCAAACTGCTGTAAAATGAAATAAATGTTCCTTTTATTAAAAAAAAATTGGATGAGACTTTTTTACTCTCAGTGACACTTTTTTTTTTGCAAATTTTTGAACTTTATCAACGGCCACGCTGTCAGGTTAGGTTAGGTTGGAGTGGCAGCCTTCTGCTTGAAAGAACACTTAAGCACATTTAGGCTCATTGTGATACCACAGTACGGCGCGACTCCCCCATTTACGGATTGGAGAACCATGAGGATTCCATAATGAATCTAGCTATGTCCTTAATATTTACGGATGATAGCTCGGACAGACTAGTGAAGAAAGGTGAGCCCAGAAGTTTTAGTCTCCTCCTGGCCAGGGATGGGCATTCGCACATGAAATGGAGGACAGTTTCTTCTTCCTCCTCAGAGCTTAATGCTCTTAATGGCTAATTTAATAGACGTAAGAGGGACACCAATTGTGCAGGAAGGTGATATATCTGTAAGCTGCGAGCCCTGTTTTGCTAACTCTTCGGCATTGCAGTTACCTGAAATATCCATATGTCCAGGCACCCAATATAGGTGGACCTGAGAGTGACTCGACAAAATGTTGAGTGAAGATCGGCAGTCGAGAACAAGCTTTGATGCAGTGAAAACACCGGAAAAAGACTTGATTGCTGCTTGGCTGTCCGTGTAGATGCAGATATTCTTATCGAATGAATCGTTGCGAATAAGCCACTTGGACGCTTGATAGATAGCCATTACTTCCGCCTGAAAGACGCTGCAATGGTCAGGAAGTCGGAAAGAAAGTCTGAGATCCAACTTACTAGAGCAGATACCACAGCCGACTCTTTCCTCCGATTTGGATCCATCTGTATAGATGTCAATTGAATTGTCAGTGACCACCTCGTCATTATCCCATTCCTCTCTACTGGGGATATGGGTGAAGAACGTGTGGCCACGCTGTCAGTGACGTTAAAATCTGGCGACTGGGCCGGTGTGTTTATAACTTTGGGGCAGTTGTAGACGGTCCACATACGCGAAATATGTGCCCTATGTTTTGGATCATTGTCGGCATACAGTTTGAATGTACTATGGATACCAATTTTCTCAGCGCTCTGCTTCAGATTTTCCTTAAAGATATTTATATATTTCCACTGATCCATCCTCCCTCCCGTCTATAAATTGCCTACTCTTTGAGCGGACATGCAGACCCATACCATGAGTGACCCTCCACCGTGCTTTACTGTCGGACGCAAATGCTTGGGATTCATTTCAAAATTCAATTTTCTCCATATATTTATATTACCATCCGATGCAAAAAAAATTAAATTTTGACCCAACAGTAAATGTAACGTCAAGCCAAAATTCTACTGACTGCTTTAAGTACTCTCTAACAAACTCTAATCGTGTTTTTTTTATTTCGCTCATTGATAACAGGCTTATTACGTGCGACTCTCCCATGATAATCATTTTTTTGAAGAAGTCTGTTGATTCACTTACATCTTTCTTTAAATAAATTTTATGCTCTGATAAAATTTTAGGAGCGGAAATTTTGGAATTTTTTTTGATTCGCCACTTTGTGTTAATTTATTTTTTGACGACTTTTTTATTTTGTTAGAGACAAGATCGTTCTTTTTGTATCTTTAAATTATATATTGTACAATGCTTCGATTTTCGCAATTTCACCATAACTTTTACCATTTTTATGATGATTAATAGCAATTTCACGAATTTCTATGGTTGTCTGCTTCATATATTTTTTTTTAATTTAACAATGTACAGAAAACTTGTTCAAAATCGCTCAAAATTGTTGTAAAAATGCACAAATATTAATCACTTTAATTTAAGTTAAGAAACTTATTAAGGAAATACCCAAAAATATAATCAAAGACAGCTGCACGATTTTCAGTGATGGCTACTTTCGTGACTTACAGTGATGCTCGCTTTTTTAATTAATAAGGAATTTTTTTCAAACAGTATCTACTACGTTCTAAACTTAAATGTGTGGTTTAATAATTATAAAGTTTGTTTCCTTTTTTTGTACTTGGAGAAACATAAAATTTTAACAATTACTATTTTAACTACTACTGTACGATTTTGAGTGACATTCACTGTATATGAATAAATAATCATCCTTTATAAAACTGAAAACCTAATTTTCCTTTTGATTCACAGGTTTAGAGGTGGTGTATGTTGACTTTTGTCCTTCTCTGTACATACAAAAATACTCGTACATAAGTGAATAATAAAGTTAGTTCAAAGTGAAATTACTTTCTAAATATTTTCAATTGCATTTTAAGTATAACTTTCCCCTATATGTATGTATTGCAATTGTATGCACCACATACATATCTAAGTATGTGCATATTTATATACATAGTTATTTGCTCATTGTTTATGAAAAGTTTATATAAAAAAAAATCAATGAATGAAAAATTGTTTTACTTTTCTATTTAATTTTAGTTTTCATTGCTTAACCCATTTCGTACCATCGAAGCGTTAACAAATCACGAAAATTATTAATGTTTGCAATATTTTTTCATCATGATATATCTGTATAGTGGAAGGTATATATTTTTCATATTATCAGGCATGTTCCAGAATTCACTTTCGAGTGAAAGTGAATTGAAATCACATCAATTTCACTGTTTGGTGTTCTAGAATTCCCTTTTATTTTCTTACTCGTTGTTAAAAGTGAATTTCGAACGAATTCGCATGTTCTAGAAACCGAAATCACCAAAAAAAGTGATTTGAATTCACTTTAGCAGCAACAAGTGAAATAAAGCAATTGGCCCAAAAATGTTAGTAAATTTAATAAAAAATTAATCAAGTATAAAAAATTTTAATGAAAATAAAAATTTCATGGCGAAAGCATAAGAACTCCATCCAGGGTACCTTATTCCTCAAGTTTATGAAAAAGCATCAAGGCAACTGTTTGAGAAAGTATTTCCTCGCCAACTTGTCCGATTGCTAAGCAGTCAGTTCAAAGAAACTGCAGGATTACCTAAGCTCCACGAAGTGGGTAAGAGCCCAGCTGGGGTAGTACGAGTCCAACGTTAATTCTAGTTCGGTGAGAAAGTAGTTTCAAAACGGCGCTATACCGCTCATTCTGACTCACAGTGGGTCTGCTGTGGGCCTCCTTAACCAACCAACCACCTAACCAAAAGTAGAAACACTGGCGGCAATTAAAAACGGAAATGTATCGGATTGGGAAAAGGTAATTTTATACATATATTTTTGTATGCATGCTTCAGAGTTTAACGCATATACAATTAAAGCATTAATATTTTTAAATTTTCACAACTTGTTTTGTTTTTTTCCTTGCGTCACCAATCAGCTGATTGAAAATTACAGCGAGTTGCAAACATTACAACGAGTTAAAAAAAATAGTGAATATGAATTCACTCGGTTTCTAGAACACCAAAAACAATTTCACTTGATTTCAAATTCACTTTCACTCGGATTCTGGAACATGCCTGTATATGTATTTCAATCTATTGGCTTTTCGATAAATTTATTTTTTTCCTGTCACGCCCCCTCTTAAAAGTAGGTTGCAATTAAACAAAACTAAAATTAAGAATTTAAAACATAAATTAAGACCTTTTTTAAAAAATTAATCCAGAACATTAAAAACAAATAATTATGTTTAAAACACACATACAATAGTATACTTTTTTGAAAGTAAATGAGTAATTAATGGAGTGCACATATGGTGATTCGTAAATGACCACTTCTTTAGTTTGCGCTTTTTTATTTCGCTAATTACTAGATACTAAGAAATACTGTTTTTTACACACAAATTATAAATTGATGTTGCTTAACGAGCGCTATATGCAGTTCGGCATTTAATAGGAAAAGCTGAGTATTGACGATCAAATGGTACCGTACTGTCACCACCATTCCACAAAAATGTGCATTTGTGGTAAGACAATATGCCTTGGCTACAAGTTGTGATGCTTGTGGTCATCAGAAGACTACCAGTTTTGTGCATTGCCGTAAGCAGGATCATCACGACACGAAGACAACGTTCTGAAATTGCTGGAAAATGTTCAATTTCCTCAACTAAAGTAAAGGGGTTTTCATTAACTCTTCGGAGGGCGCGCCACGGCAAATTAGCCGCAAATTGTTTATTTTGTGTTTTTAAAATACAAATCATAGTAGCCGACCGCTGCCACTCAAGTGATTTTGTAAGTTTTGAGATGCAGCGGGATTTATCGTTAGCCGTTGGTTTCAGCGTTACATCGTTTAGCTGCTATTTGTGTTTGAAAATTGGTATCTCGCTTTTGTGGCTAATTTGCAGCGGCGCGCCTTCTCGTGTAACAAAAAAATTTAAGGGTAGCTTGATGAAAATTGTTCAAAGGCAAAATGATGACAAATAAACATTTCAAAATAAATGCTTAAAATATAGTTCAATATCACTAGAAATCAATCAATTGTTTTATTTTAATGATTTTTTTGCTATAAATAAGTAGCAGTCGCTACTATGACATTTACCTTGCGGCTAAATTGCAAGACGCGGCCTCTCGTGTAACTTTTCAGAGCGCGCCCGCCGAAGGGTTAAGCGTGTCTGAATTTTAAAATTGAATAAAGCGAGATATGACTAACGCTCGTATCTATACAGTTTTTCGCGGTATTATACTGTTTTTAAGACTTAAAAACCGCCTTTTTTTTGCCAAAATACCGCGTTTATACTAAGAAAAAAATATAAATTTTTGAATGCTATGAAATTCAAATTTATCAATCGCAATGCAAAACGTCTGAGAGAACAATGGCAACTCGTTGCGAGTATAATTTTGATATAAGTGGAAACATTAAAGGTTCTGATCGTCAAATGTAACTTGAAATATCCATGCGTTGATTTCTATAAATACCTCATAGCTAATCCGGAATCGGTTCGTCAAATTTCTTCAAAGCACAAACTCAATACAACTACATAAGGAGATATTAAAATGGAGAACGAAGACGATTCAGACAGTCAGTTTTCATTGAAAAAAAAAATGATACCGCGAAATATAGTTTTTTCAATTCGAATTACATTTTCTTAAAAATTTTTGGTAGAAATATACAGTTTTCGGTCCGAAAAAAGATACGAGCGTTAGATATGACGGAAACACTTATTGTGGATTAAATTGCATTCAATACCATTATATTTTAAAAATAATATCATTCGCTTCGTTTACGGCAGCCATTCAACAGCGCCTCTTTTGGAAATAAAGCGTTCTGGGAACTTTTCTTGCAACAACTCCAATGTAACACCCGCTGGGTGACACGTTGTGTCGTCTTTTTGATCCATATTTTTCAGGTCCATGCCATCCAATTGAGGCCAAGTTGAGGTCACAGAAAGGCAAACTCCTTTTGCACGACGGGGGACTGCTCGATCGACAACCGAACCGCTTTGCTCGAATTTCGCGATAATACATTTAATTGATGGCTCTTTTAAAAGTAAATATTTCGTAGCTCGCGAAAAGTTTGGCGAATAGAATATGATTTTTTTAAAATAAATTTTAACAATTTCGACGCGTTGTTGCATGATGAGTACGCTATTGTAAAATGGTGACTATGACAGAAAACAAACGTAGAAGAATGACAGTGCTGCCACATGAGACGTCAAAGCAATAAGCTCTCAAAGTTCGGACATAACCTGTGTTTTATTCGCCAGTCAGTTTAACATGTGCAAATAAAACAACCAAGTTGTTAAGCCTCTTTTTCGTTATAATGTTATTCACAATGAAACTGCTCAGCAGCTAGAGCTGAAACATTTCAACGGATCTCAGTTATTGCGGTCAATAGCAGACATTGTTTTTAGTTTTTACTCTTTATAATAATATTTAACGATGATATTAACTTATTTTCACCGCTAGACATTTCAAATATTTTCCTTTCTGTTTTTTGCAAAACTGTCATGATTCTTGTTTCGCTATTAGCAGTTCACAATAGAATTTGATGTAGCTAAACTACTTGTTAAGTATACATAACATTACTTATAATTATAACGTGTTATCTCTGCCGCTTTGTTGTTGTTTTCCCATACAATTATCGCTGCTAGTTATACATAACTAGAAGCAAGTATATTTATCAAGTGTTTTTCGACAACTTAATTTTTCTTCTTTCTTTGGCATTATATTTGTATTTGTAAGGAGCAGAGCGGTGAGTTTTAAAAAATTTTCGGCTTAATAATTTTTAAAAAATCATAATTTATTGTCAAAATTTCGTGACTTTCAAAACCCTTTTTGAACCTGAAGATATTATCTGATTTCAAAAATTTGTCTCCACTTCTATTCATCTGAATAAGTAGACACCTAATTATGCTGTTACTTTTTGATTTGATGGCATTCTTGGTCATTATCGTAACCCAAAAAAGTGGCTTTGCGCGATCAATTTTGCTAGTCACTGTAAATGCATTTTTTAAATGTTTCTTCATTTGTATTCTACTTTAAATTGCTTTTCATTCAGCTCTGAAAATAATTCAGTATGATAAACACTTGCTTTTATTTAGTATAGAGGACAGTAGAGAAAGAGGCCATTAATGCGTTAACAAATCAATAATCTTCAATCTGTAATTCTGGAAAATTGGATTCGCCAATTTAGTTCAAACTCAACCCGCGAACTTTTGTTCAGTCAATTCACCCTCCCATCTCAGTGATTAAGAAATAAAAGCTTTCTGATATTTTCGGTACGAAATAGGTTAAATTTGTTTCACTTATGTATGTATATAGTTCCTGTGTATAGTTCATTTGCAATATGATTGCTACAATGCAACTCTAAAACATCTATAGTTTTAGTTGTTAAAAGTTAAAAGCAATTTTTTACATAAGCTTTCTGCTACATAAATGACATGCACTTCTATGTGCTGAAGGAAAACTTGTTACCGCAAAAGAAGTTTCCTTAAAGCCAATTAAAGTAATGTAAATGTTGTTGTGATTTGTAAAATCATAGTCATTTTTTTCTGTGTTATGTATTCCTGTTTATACATATGTATATACCTATGTGTATTGTAGATAAATGAGATAAATGAATGAACCTGAAGATTACCTCAAACGTCAAAGTTGCAATTGCAATATTTTACAGCATTTGCTGAGATTCAGAAAGTTCAATTAATGAAATGCAGTTTAGCTAAAGAGTAAAATGTTACAGAAAAAGTTTGAAGCTCAGGAAATTGTGCAATTTTTAAAACCAACTTTTGTTTTTTGTATTGTATTTCCTACATAAGATCTATCAGTTGTCGATTGATGCTTTCATTCGATTGTTTCTATGCTTTTATTGATTGTTAAAAGAAATTTCAAATACAACTTTCTGTAGCTCAAAAATAAATATGTTTTCATAAGTCTATTTCAAGCATTTAATTCTATAACCTAATAATGTATGTGTATAAGTTCGATAGTTTCCCGAGATTTATAAGACATAAATTTCATTTCTGTGGCAATTAATTCATTAACGAATAACTGTTGATCAAAAATACGTGATTTTTTTAGAGCGTGCCCTTTTTATTTGTTTTTATAGATTACTTCTAATTTGTGAAGGCAAATACAGTGGTGTTCACTTAAATAGCAGAACCTAAGAAACAAGACAATTTAACATTTTGTTTACTAGTAGGTATTATTTATACTTCAGTTTTAATCCACGTTGGGTTTATTATTTATACATATAACCCGTATCAAGAGAAAGTATTTGTTTGTAAGAAATATATTCAAAATACTTAAAAACTCATTGTTCAAATAAATCGCACACTTCAGCATAATTAAATGTAAAAATATAAAAAAAAGGGATTTATAGTCGAAATTCATTAATATTTGGTGGAACAACTTTCAAACATCGACGAGGTAGGCGTTCAATTAATCTTTGACATCGCTCCCTAGGTATTCCGATCCAAGCATTATAAATAGGGCAGCCAGACGTACTGATTTGATCAGTACATGTCCTGATTTTTTTTTTTAAAACCGACTTTTTGAAATCTCGAAATCAGTACGAAAATGTACTGATTTTTGTATTTTTTACTGATTCTGTACTGATTTTTTCCAATTATATTCTTAAGAATTTTCGTGCTTATACCTTAAAGATATTAAAATCGTTTTTGAAAAAGTCTCGCCCTATTGGTTTTTTTGTCCGATTCTTCACAAAATCAAAATCAAACACACATTTGAGTTTAACAAACTGAACACTGCTGCTATCGAGAGAAGAAAAGCAATATTTCCTTGGATAAAAGTCTGTTAGCGTAAGTTTTTAAAGGAGTGAATTTGATTATTGTCCTCAGCTCTTACGATTCTCCAAATATGGAAACTAATACGGAGAACAAGTTTCAGGAAGTGTAGATAACCAACTATCATTGGATAAGAAAAATTGTGAATGTTTATATCACTATTTTACATTAAAATTACTAATAAAATGCACTCAAAAACTGTACTGATTCTCTACGACTTCCAACGTCCAATGTACTGACTTTGCTGATTTTCAAAAATCTGGTTACCGTAATTATAAATGACTCGCCACAATTGCCCAAGTTTGTAGGATTCGCTTGATTCACTATGACATAAATATCGTTCCAAATATTCTCAATAGGGTTGAGATCGGATCTTTGGGGAGGCCACTCAAGAACTTCCATTTTTCGATTATAAAGTCAATTCTGCACTAGCCGTGAAGAATACGTTGCATTATTATCATGCATAAACCTCCAGTTGAAGGGCATTTCCTCTTTGGAATATGGTTGCATTGTACTCTACAAAATAAAACACGAAATATTTACATTATATTACATATAGATCGAAATGCGGACTGGAATGAACATTCCGTACGTAGTTTTTGCACATTTTTATATCAGCTTAGTAACATTTTTTTGAGTGTTCGGAGACCGATTTTTTCGGACTGAAATTATACCCTATTCAGACGGAGTCCAAATTGAGCAATTTTGGCACTCAATTTCAATTTAATATTGAAGTCATTGGGTGCGTTTCCCGGTCCAAAATCAGAAAAGCTGCTTTCAAAATGTATTAGAAACGCGTCGCTGAGTGCTTCTGATTAGCCATTTTTGTAATTACATTATTTTTCTGATATTTCAGATCAGCATGATTTCTCAAAACTTTGACAGTTGAAAAACTCGACACAAGTTCGAAATCATCCAAAAACTATATAAATATATTTTTAGAAGGTAATTAAAACATTTTACAAACTAGAATTTAATTATTTTCAAACATTTTACAACTAATGCATCATGTCGCTTTTAAGACGCAAATACTGATTACTGATTTTTGATTTATCAGTTCGGAATCAGTTTTTCTGATTTGTTCCCGGGAAACGCACCCATTCACATGGAGTTTTTCTTCTTGCATAATTTTATTTGACAGTTCAATTTTATTGTTTATAAAAAACAATAGAGAAGTTTGACGAAATAAACCAAAGAAAGAAAATAAATAAATGTTTTATTTTTGACAGTTCTTTTTCTGATAGTGATGTGTTTTTTATCGATTTTTTTTATCAATACTTGTCGTTTAAGTTGTTTTCGGATAGTAGCGCGATTTCAACACAATTTCATCAAAATTGTGCAAGGCAACTCAATTTCGTTTGGCATTTATTTCTATAACGAAATCGAGCAATTTTAATTCAATTTGAGTTAAAATTGAGAGAGAAGCCGAAAATGCTTAATTTGGGGTCCGTGTGAATAGGCTATTAAGATGTTATGTGAAATTCATTCTGTAAATTAAACAGAATAACACACCTAAATTTAATTTGAAGTTCGAAGAATATTACAAATAGGAAACATTTATTAGATTTTGGCGTTTCAATTGGTTTAAAAAAACCTATTGTAGAAATACCACTCATTTCAATCTTTTTAAGATTTATTTATACTTATTTTATAATTAAGGAGCAACATAACAAAACGAGACAATTCCATTTTTTCCGATTTTGTTTTTTGTTGTTTTTGCATTCATCGGGCTGAAATCTATCGGAATATAAAGTCAAAACATAGAAAAAGTTGTTTTTTTTTCATTATAAAATTTAACTTACAAACACTACTTCGCATCAAAACGTGACAATTACGTAGTAATAAAAGGAATTTTTGCACCAAGATAGCAAATAGGTTGTATAAAAGATAACCAAAATGTAATAGTTATAAAAAATATGTACGACAATTTGTGAAAAATTACGATGTTCTCATCTATCCAGGGTAGCCGCAAGATTTCCCCATGGGGGATTTCAGTTTCATTTTATGAGTAGACTTGTTGATATATATGAGAAAAATTAATAAGCTTCCAATTCCAATGGAGGTGAAAAACTCCAAAGTCCTCTTTGCATGCGACCCTGCTCCCATCCGTACGATAATCGGCTTTGACATAGTTGGCAACACTGGCCAAAACTGTTATTATTCCTTGACAAAAAATACGAGATGGCATCAGGTAATTGTGTGATTACTGATTTTATCATAAATAATTTACAATTTACTGTAGATTATTATTATTTATTATTAATATTAATATTATTATTTATTGAAGTTGAATATTTTTAAGATATTTTTCCTTTTTTAATAAATAGGTCTGTTCCTTATTTTTTGGACTAAAACAAGAGAAACTACAGGAACGCGTAATTTGAACCAAAACCAATACCTTCACAAAACCCTTGAGAATTATTTTGAAAATTATCATTTTGTTAATTTATCTGTTTATTTTATATTTTGTAGTTTTTTGTTGTCGTCAGCAGGTAATATGTTATTCGTTAAACAGTTTGATACTTTTCAAGTATTTGCCAGCAAAAATTTCTCGGGTAAGAACTTTAAATTTTCTCACTTACCAGATTTTTGTGTACGGGAACGCTTTTCAAGTAAAAAATAGTAGAAACTTGAAAAATGGGCTAAAACTTTACAGTACGGGAACAGACCTAATATTGTACAAAACATCAACGAATGATGACATAATTAAATTTCATTTATATAAATTCAATCAAAATTGGTGCAGTATTCAAATTTTAAATTTTGTATATTAAGAAAAAATTATAGGGCCTCGGAATAATTTTGCCTCAGGGCCGCCGAAAGTGCTAAGATGGCGCTGTCACATCCTATTAGCATTTTGATGGAATATTGCTTTTTGCGAGAGAAATAGAATTTGTGATCCTTAATAGGAAATTCCGCCAACCTTATCTCGATACCATCAGCGTAGCCAATACACCCTAGTAGCTCATACATTATGTTTGCAACAATTTTTTGCTTTTTCCACCTTCTCGGCCAAAATAAAAACTTTGGTTTCAATTTTAAGATTGCAGCAAGAGGGTGGTTTGATTGTACTAAACAAAATGTGAAATTAATCACCTCACTTGTTTCCTCTTGTTTTGTCCTCCATTAGGAGTTTTAAAAATTGACAAGCCTACTAGACTGTAACGTTTATCGTTAGATCGACCAAACGACCGACGACTGTGGTTGACTACATGCCGGAATCGCTTATTCTACAAACGTAGCACGTCGCGCAGACTAACAAATAATATTTGTTGTTGTAGAAGCTCGCGTCATTTTTCGTTGAATGCTACTATTTACTTTAGTATTTTTTCATTCATTCATTCGTTCAATCACAACAGTCATTCACTGTTTTCACTTGGATTTTGGTATGATATATATCGGTAGCTTCAGTCACATTCTTTCAATTAATTTTTTTCTTCAGTTGCCAATTTCTATGTTTCAGATTTTGTTTTTTTGTTGTTTTCGGTTTTAATTTTCATGACAATAAAAATGCGTTCATGTCAAAAAATATTACAAAGCATATTTAATTTAATTATCGAATAATGAGAGTATCAAGTGTTTACCACTTGAGTTTTTTTTTTTAAATATATCAATATATAATTATAAGTTTTAATAAGCAACAAAGAAAATTCTATTTTTATGTTACTATTGTGATAGCTTGTGAGTAACCAACATTATGCCAGGCGGTTGAAGGGGGGAAGTTTTTAATTGATTTAGGGGAAAGCTACCTGACTTGCTATTGCGTAAGGCCTTACCAGCATTTCATTTCAAATGTGAAACATTTTAAAAAATGTCAATTTGAATTCAGTATATTCAAATTGCGTTCAGAGGGCGGGAATTTGTATAAAGAAAACGTCAATGAGTCAAATTCATAAAATGTCAATTTAAATTCAAAATAGTTCAATTGATTTAAAAAACGTCAGTGTAAACGTTCAGGTTGTAAAGTTTTGATTTTTTTTGGAGCCCAAATTATATTCCCAAATTGCTAATTAAAAATAATCAGATACCAATTTTTTCTTTTAACTCAAATCTTTTGTTTAGAGATTATGAAAATATTGTCATTTATTCTGTAATTCTAGATTACGATTCCAAATTTAAGCAACTCATACCAAATACAACTTGTACAGTGGATACAAGAATCTAGTTTCGAAGCTTGATGATTTATTGAAAATCTGTGTATTTTATTTCGTGTTAAGATCGTGTTAAGATCCTCAACTGTCCTGTTAGAATTTCTGTAATGGTTTTGAGACTATTCTTTGGCAAATTTATGCATTCCTTAAATCATTTTAGGTTATAGGCTCTTAATAGTTTTTTCGTATGTTCTAATCCTGGTATGTGTATAATTGTCTTTGATTTTTCTCATTTTTCCTAATTAATAGAGAGGAGGTTTCTTTTCCCATTTCGAGGAATAACTCCGGACCTACGAAAGAACTTAATGTTTCATTCTTTCATTTCAATATACATATGACGGAATGTAAAATATATTATATGTATTAAATTATATAGATATATTATATGCCACAATGGCATACCATAAATTCTGCCACTTCGCAACACTGATGATAGGTTAAGTTATTTTAAACGTGGCCTAAAAAAATTAAAAATTAAGTTTTAGATGTCCTATAATTTTTTTTGAAACATTCCGCAATATTCACACCGACTTTACTATAAAATACTATTATTTGAATATCGAATCGATTTTTCTATGTGGGTATGTAATTCACATTCTGTATGTGGAATCGGCAGTCAATGATTGACTAACTGTATTAGGAAATCCATATATTTAGATCTATTTATCTATTTGAAATAAGATAAACATAAGCTACGCGTATACCATTTAAATATTGAATTAATTGCACAGTATTGTTATTGCTATTTATTAAAACAAAAAAAAGGAAAAAATAAATTTTTTAAAAATCTGGAATTTTCCTTTAATGGGATAAGTCAACAGTCATCATATTAAGCGAATAGGACACGAAACTATTCTCTATATATGATGGATTGTGAAACGACAATAAATTAGTTCAAGGTTATTATTATCATTATAATTTTAAGCTCCATTTATTTATGTATGCGCATTAAAATGCATCACGAAAAATAGTTTTTGGTTATACCCTTGTAAAAATGAAACTCGGTTTATTTTATGACGACGATTCCTGCAATATTTCCTCCAACGAATTTTTAAAACCTTTAAAGATCATTTTTTGTATGTATTCCCAAAATATTTCGGCGCTAGCGATTATTGTTCGGGAGCTACAACGTTTTGAAAATAAAGTATCTTGCAGAAAACAACTTTTCTGTAGGATACTCAAAAATTTGAGTTCTACTTACAAATTTTTTTTCAATTTGCTATCAGACTCAGTTTTTTCTTGTAGATTTTATAATTAAAATAATTCCGTATTTTTTAAAAATTTGAATTAAATTTGTTTTAAAAATTTTATAAAAACTTTCATGCAGCGCCCAAGCACTTTCGAGTATCTATTATTTATGAGTTTTTTTATTGGCGAAAAAAGGCCCTTAGAACAATTTCCTTACAGAAAAGTCGATTTTTAAAGTTTTCTAAACAATCCAGCTCACGAACGGTAATCGCGAAAGCTGAAAGATTTTGCGAATCATCATAAATTAAACCAAGATTTATTTTCATATGGTGCTCGATGCACTTTAATGTACATATATACTAGGTAGATATGGATATGGTTTATATAGTACTAAGTATGTATGCATGGATGTATGTATATGCAAAAATGTATGATATTCTTAACTGAATTCAATATGTCATTACGCCAAAATGACGTGATAACTACAAATTCCTGCTCATTTTTATACATTTTTGCTTCTTATATTCAAATATTGTTTCGGCATACAGGTATCTCAAGTATATTTCTGTTGTTGCTTGTGAGTATAAACGTTTGCACATTCATACATACATATGCATACATATAAATAAAAGCAAAAATTTTACATTTCAATTAGTCTTATTTGACATTCTAAACGTGTGGCAGTCGTGTGTACGATAACGATACTTTTTACTTTACATTCAAGTACTATATTTACAATATTTAGTTAATTCAACGAAAAAATGTTAAATTCATTCTATTCGCGAATCTTTAAACTATTAATAATTCTTGTAATAACCACAGCAATTGTAATTTTTTTCTGCGGCTGTACAGAAGCGCAATATGTAAATGATAATTATTTTGACTTTAACATTCTTTATGTGATCTATGGTCCTTCATATGTACATCCGCGAAGAAATGTTTCATAGTGTTTAATCTAAATAAGTTTAATGTACAAAATTCAATATAAATATGTAATAGTTATAAATAATTTCGATTATTGTGTAATTCTTAAATAAAATAGATTTATAAAAAATCAAAAAACTGTGTATGTAATTTTTATAAAATGTTGGTACATAATATTAAAATTAATACTTAATTGACACTTTTTTTTTACTCATCTCCATTTGAGTTTTACAAAGTTTTTACTCGTTTTTGGTCCAGAGCCCCCTTGGGAATATTTGTTTTGAGCAAAATAGAGACCAAAAATGGGTTCATTGAACGTCTTACAACATACAGTATGTCAAGAATGACTTTACACATTGAACAAAAATTCAAATTTTGAATATAGTTGGCGAAAAAATTTTTTTTTAACCTGGCTCAGGAACGGCTTAGCGACAAGGTGCCGCTAGGCATTACTGGGTTAAGCTAACAACGAGATAACGAGGATGAAAAATTATAAAAAAATAAAAAATTAAAAAAAAGAAATTTTAAAAAAATTTTTGAAGTTAAAAAATAAAAAAAATCGAAAATTTTTTTTTTGTAAAAATGGATGTTTTGATGAAAAAAATTATGAACTGCATTTTTAATTTTTTTTTTTTTCAATTTTAAAATTTTGATGTCTATAAAAAAAATTGTGACGTATCAGAGCAAACGGACCACGGATTCGGAGTCAGCGGCCCCCCATTACCCTAAGTGCATTTATCCCGTCTCTGCTCGTTTTCAAAAGTTTCCATTTGTGGAACAGTGTAATATTTTAAATCGAGCCGAAAACGAGGGTAGATTGGAGCCAAAGCATGGAGGTGGATCTAAGTTTGAAAAAACTGCTCATGTAGAGCGCGTAATGATGAGAAAATTATACAAAAATCCGCAGATTTCAACCAGGACGTTTGCTAGTGAACTTAAGGCAGAATGTAATGTTGCTGTTTCCCATGAAACCGTATAATAGGCCATGAAGCGGAACAAATACTCATCAAGAGCAACTCGCAAGAAACCGCTGCTTTCTGCACAAAATTTTGAAAAGCGTTTCTCATTTGCTACAATGCACATTTCTCTTCCTGTTGAGTATTGGGACGACGCAATATTTTGTGACGAAACAAAAATGATGATGTGTCACAATGGCGGACTCACCAGAGTGTGGCGCAAGGCGTTAACATCGCTAGAAAATCGTAACACTATTCCCACAGTTAAATTTGAAAAATTGTCTGTATTGATTTGGGGGTGCATCTCAAGCAGAGGCGTTGGCGACTTGGCTTTTATAGATAATTATAGATAATACCATGGACGCACATCAATATCTAAGTATTTTAAAGAGCCATTTGATAAGCAGTGCCATTAAGTTCGGGTTTATTAAGGGCAATAAACCACATTTTAAATTTTATCAGGATAATGATCCAAAAAATATGGCGCATATTGTGCGCATGTGACTTCTATACAATTGTGACAAAGTAATCGAAACACTAGCCCAAAGCCCCGACTTAAACCCATCGAGAATTTGTGGGCATATCTGCAGAAAAAAGTAGCTCAAAGGCAACCGAAAAACCAGATAGCACTTAAAACTGCAATAATGGAAGAATGGCATAATTATGCAAATTATGATATGCATAAGTTGGTTAATTCAATGAAAAGACGTTTACAGTGCGTAATAGACACTAAAGGTGGTCATACAAAATATTAAATTAATTTTACAATCAAAATTTTATGTAATAAATTTCGTATTAAAACACTTTATATCATTTGTGAAAAGAGTTACTTGACACGCAAAAAATATGTAGTATTTGTTTTTATTGTATTTTTCGTTTCTTTTGCTTTGAAATTGCACTTTTTTATGATTCCTTTAGAAATACTATAGATAACAAGAATTTGTAATAAAAAACTTATGTACCTAAATAAAAGTAATGTTGTTTCGCCATCTATATTCAAAATTTGAATTTTTGTTTAATGTGTAAACTCATTCCTGACATACTGTATGTAGGGGAGTGTTCTCAGACTCCGACCATGTTTTTTTTTGGCCATAACTTTTGTTCTAGGCCAAGTTTCTTCTATTATAAAACATCGTTAGAAAGATCGTTCAAGAAATAAAGTGAAAAGACAAAAGAAACTTGAAATTGAAATGAGAAGCCGTCTGTATGAATTTTCAAAAGATATTTCACATTTTAATTGAAGTAAAAAGAAAATTAAAATGAAAATTGAATTGAGAAGCTAAATAGGAATTGGCTGAATATTAAGGGGGAAAGCTACTGTGACGGCTGGAAAAATTAGTGATTTTCGGGATTTTTTTTGATTTGTTAAATAAAGGAATATGGGGATCCTTTTAAGGAGTGAGATCGAAAAAATCTTAACATACAAAATTCAATAATTTTTCAACGGTTGATCTTAGAGTTTTGATTTTTTTTTTAAATTTAATTCAGCGGTTCTCAAATGTTTTCATGCTACGCCCCCCTTTTCGAATTCGTGCCAAGACAGCGCCCCCCACTTCGATTTTCAAACAAAATTTTTTGTGCTGATTTAGTATTTATAAATTAAATCATACCCACCTGGGAAAATATCTAGTTGTTGTTTAGTATAGTGGAGGCTTTGGTTAGTCAGTGTAAAAAATAAACTTCTCTGGTAGTTGAATAATTTCTCGTGAGCAAAATTGGTTGGTAGTTTTTAACAAATTGTATTTTCGCGGTTAAAGTCAGAAATAGAAAATGTGATACTAAAAAATGTGTATTTTAACACATAATATGAAAGAAAGAGAAATTATTTTATTAAATACTAAATATTATGATCCTGGGTAGCGGAGCATACCTGTGGTATTACCAGGCTAACATGGACCACTATGGACAATAAACGTACTAGACAGCTACTCAACCTAAGCAGAAGCTCCATCAGCATAACGACTTCGGTGCTCACGGGACACTGCATAATGGGGAGACATGCTGCAAGGCTTGGACTGCCATTCAATGACTTCTGTCGGGGCTGCGGCTCTGAGGAGGAGGAAGAAACAGTCCTTCATTTCATGTGCGAATGCCCATCCCTGGCCAGGAGGAGACTAAAACTCCTGGGTTCACCTTTCTTCACTAGTCTGTCCGAGCTATCATCCGTAAATATTAAGGACATAGCCAGATTCATTATGGAATCCTCATGGTTCTCCACTCCGTAAATGGGGGAGTCGCGCCGTACTGTGGTATCACAATGAGCCTAATTTGTGCTTAAGTGTGCTTTCAAGCAGAAGGCTGCCACTCCAACCTAACCTAACCTAATATTATGATTGCAAATATTTGTTTACTGAAATGTCTCCGCGACTCCCTTCAAATCTGTCTACGTCTCCTTTTAAAATCTTCGATATTTTGGACACCTTTTTTGTGCTCTTTAAGTTTCTTTTCACAAGAGCCCAATACCTTTCCACTGTCTTAGCTCCGGACAATTTGGAGGATTGGCCTCTCTTGGTACAAAACCTATGTTATTACTTTGGTACCACTCCAGAGCTTTCTTGCCGTAGTGACATGATGCCAAATCAGGCCAAAAAAATGTGGACACATTGTGCTCACTTATGAAAGGAAGAAGTCTTTTTTTCAAACATTCTTTGATGTATATTTCGGTATTTATAGAGCTTACTGTAACAAATGATATGCTTCTTTTGCCGCAACTGCATATGCCATACCAGGAATTTTTTAGGAAATTTTTTGGATTCTAAATTGTTCTTCGACATTTCCTCGAGCATCAGCAACATCAAAATTTTGACCCGGAAGCTGCGTAAAATCTGCCAGTACATACATTTCGTCGTCCATTATACAACATGAATATTTTTGTATGAAATTCGATTTCAATTTCCGAGCCCTACTTTTGGCGTCTAAATTTTTTGCAGCATTCCTGTCTGGAACTTTTCGGACTTTGTATGTTTTCAAACCTGCATTGGCTTTAACTTTTTGCACCAAATAGTCAGAGCACTGGGCTAACCGGGCAGCTTTTCTACCAGATGTGTTTGGAGATCTTTTCAATATGCTTTCTATTTTTTGGCTTTCCCAATATCATGTGGTCCTTGTTTTCTTCCCGAACCAGGTTTCCTATCGATGGTCAAATTATCCTGAAACTGTTTAATAACATTGGAAATAGTTTGACGGCAGACCTTCAATTCTTTGGCCAATTTTTTGTAGGACAAATTTGGATTTTTTTTGAAAATTTTTAATAATTTTAAGACGTACTTCTTTTTCTTCCCTTATTTCTCAAACTCACAATAAATCAACATGTTTCTCATTAAAAATAACAACTGACATATTTTTCAAAGATAACTAGATCAAAGAAATTTTTAAATTTTACACCCAAAAAAAATTATTAGGTAAAACGTGTGTTGAGATTTTTTCAATCTCCTCCTTATATTCATTTTATTAAGTGCACTTCCAACAATATTTCCATAAATTTTTATTAAAAAACATTGAATAGTTTTAAAGATATGGGCGTTGCCGTGGAGCCCAAAAAAATGTTGCCATGGAGGGGCCGCGTCTATTTTTCAAGAACGGATTTTCTGAAAAAAAAATTTTAGTTTTTAATAATCTATATAAGTATAATTCTCGTCGCACGTAGCGTTTTTTTTATTTTCCACAAAATGTTTACGACACTTTTTTTTTGTTTCAAAAGAGCTTAAAAAATAGTAAAAATCAAAAATTTATAAATAATAATTTAAATTAAAAATCGGTTAGTATTTGATCGAGTTATCGATACGACCAGTTCGAAAAAAGTCGTTTCGAGAAAAACGCGTTTAAATTTTTCAGTCCATTAAGTTTTCAGTCTACTTGACTATCACTAAAATGGTTGTAACTCAAGCAATTTTCGGAATTTTGACTTGAAATTTTGTACGGATATTTTTCAATATATAAACATTACTTTAAGACAATAAACAAATTCAATTAATTACAAACTCCTTTCACTCATTTAAAAACTTACGTTACTTTTCTTCAAGCAAATGTCGTTTTTCTCCTCTCGACAGCAGTAATGCATATGTATTTTATTTTGTGAACAAACAGAAAAAGAAACAAACAGGGTGAGACTGTCTGCAAAAACGATTTTAGGACTATTAAGATTAAGCACAAAAATTCTTAAGATATTAATTTGAAAAAATCAGTACAAAATACAAAAATCAATACATTTTCGTACTGATTTCGAGATTTCAAAAAATCAGTATTTAAAAAAAAAAACCACTACATGTCCTGACCAAATCAGTGCGTCTGGCTACCCTATCCTCAGCTCTTACAATTCTCCAAATATGGAAACTGCTACGGAGAATAAGTTTCAGGACCTATGGATAACCAACTATCATTAGATAAAAAAACTGTGAATGTTTATGTCGCTATTTTACATTGAAAAAATGCATTTAGAACTGTATTGAATTATATTAATTTTCTTTGATTTCCAATATCTGGTACTGATTTCGTGGTTCAACAATCTGGTGCATGGAATGGAGTTGTTTCTATCGAGGCATCGATTCAAGGGGCACACGCTACAAAATTGTTCATCTTCGTCAGACGATAATATTTTGAGCGTTTTCTTCTTTTTTGTGGCTATTGCGAGCGAATCGAGCCGTTGTGGTACTTAAAAATAACTCTATCAGCTGTTTTGCTTTTGTGAAAATATATAGAAAATTTGAAATTAATAAGCAGATAAGTTTATACAAAGCGCAACTGCATACTTTTATTTGCAAACTTTCATGAACATGCCTCGCAAGTTATTTGTGCACATTTCGCATAAAACAGTTTTGAGTAAACTGTCACAAAACCTTATTTTAAAAATGCCATAGAAATTTATTAAACTTTGGGAATTAGCTCAATTTTATAATTTAAACAATTTTGCTCCTACTTCTTCCATTTTTCATTTGATGTTATGTTGTACAACAAAAAACAGCTCTCAGGTACTCAGGGTTTCCGAGGTCGTTTGAGCATACAAATCAAATAAATTTTTATACAAAATCTGACAGTTCCCTTGCGAGCTTATAAACTTATACGGATTGCGAGGCATTTGCGAGTTTAAATGAATACCCATAATATATAAATAACGATTTTTTAGAAAAATTAGTGTCATTTAAAATGGAAAATATTCAAAAGACATTTGAAAATGTATTAATTGTATATTTGTTAATTTTTAACTACAGAACTAGTCAGGCGAACAATTTATGTTTAATTTTTTCATTATTTATTTATTTTCTTGTAAGATTCAACAATTTTTATTTTATTAAATATAATAGACACTTTGTTTTTTGAATTTAACTGTCGTTACAATTTGACGTTTTGTTTCGTGAAAGAAAAGTGTTTTTTTTTTTCTTCCCGTGATTTTGTGCCATTTTGTCTACCACAGAGAGTATTTTTTGTTTACTCTCAGTTTACCAGATTTGCGACTGTCATGAAATTGCATAAAAAGTTTGAGGTCGACAAGGCGAACATTTTTGCAACAACGGATGTTGCTAGAAGAAAAATTTGTATGACTTGGAAATGATTCTGATGTTCAAGGACCAACCTTAATTTTTATCAATGAACATTTTCTTCGAAAACAGTATGTTAGTTTTCTGAACGACTTTCTAACTGCCCAATTTTTGATTTCGGTCACAAACTTAAATTAGGGTAAAAAATAAAAAATAAATATCTGTCGTTTCAGAATTTCGGTTAACCTGTACAGTTGAAAAAGTGCATCCAGCCTCTAGGCAAACCTGACCATTTAAATGCTTTTCAGAAAATCATTCATAATTTCGAAACAAAATAATTTTTATCCTTTTTTTTGTCAGAATTTGATTAAATTTAAATTTTTCAAATTATATATATTTTTGACGAAATAATGACAAAATAACTTATTTTGGTCAATTTTCAATTTCAACTGATATAACTTTTAAATACACGTGGCATAGAGACGGCAAGCATTGCAGCATACATACATATACATTTAAACTACAAATATGTTTACCGTTAGTCTCGGACAAAATAAACCTGTGTATGTTATAGCACGTTATATAAAATCCGTCTAGAGGCGGACTGGTTAGTTAGAGGGTTAGGGATGGAGGAAGGGCGTCATTATAAAAATTTGTTATCTCATTGTGAAGAACAACTTTGCTTGAGAAGTAAAATTCGATTCGTGATCAGTACTCTCAAATTAATCTAAAATCGTTTTTATACCATATTTGAGAACAACATTAGCTGTGCTTTATTCGCTAGCTAGTTTAACATGTGTGAATACAACGACCAAGTTGTTAAGTCTCTTCATTGTTTTATTGTTATTCACAATGAAACTGCTCAGCAGCTAGAGGTGAAACATCCCAGCCATTGCGATCAATCGTGGGCATTGTTGTTTAGTTTTTACTCTTTATAAGCATATTTAACGATACATTTAACTTATTTTAACCTACAGCCATTTCGAATCTTTTCGTTTTTTGATTTTTTTTTCCCAAACTGTCATGCTTCTTCACTTTCACTATTGACAGTTCACAATAGAATTTGATGTAGCTAAACTACTTGTTAAGTATACGTAACAACTATAAGTAACTATACGAGTTATCTTTGCCTCTTTGTTGTTGTTTTCGTATACAATTATCGCTGCTAGTTCTACATAACTGGAAGCAAGTGTCGAATAAAAGGCAGCAATTGTTTGTTGCACTGGGTTATCAATAGTCAATGGCAGTGTTGCCATATTTTTTTTGCTTTTTAGCAAAAACTGTAAAAAATTAAAAAAAAGGTGTATTGTGGAAAAAAAAACTGTAACCTACAAAATCAACGAAACTAAAATTTGTAAATTTCACAGCCACTTGCCCATCATTCCACTATACATACAAAATTTAAAAGGTCCAATAATTTAAAGTTTCCCTATTTCGCATGTTTAGGAGATGCTATGCCTTCTTAAAGAGGCCAGACATTTTAAATCTTATCACTTCTGGCAAACATAATGCAATAATGGTGCAAAATTTGGAAAAATTTTCGCTTATTAGGCATGATTCGGAAATAAAAACCAAACGAACTTACAAATTTTTTATTAATATTAAAACAGTTCTTATAAACCTTTCTTGGTTAAACTGTTGTCAGATTCTACTCGCACAAATGCATTGGTGGGCTCTAAAAGAGTTAGGATTCATTTCTTCAAATATGTAATAATTTTAATAAAATCAAAGAAATCTCATTCCTTAAAAATTAAGTAAAGTAAATCAATGAAAAACAATATTAATTTTTAGAGCTTTTAAAATTATTGTATTGATTACTGGTGAACTAGGACTACTCAAAAAATCGGACCCAGGAATGTTCATTTAATTTTTTAACTAGTCATAACAAAAGAATTTAAAATTTCGTGTTTCTTATTAATAATAATAACTTATTTTTGTTTTATACATTTGTAAATGAATCTGTTTCTTTTTTATTGACTTATTTTACTTAATTTTAAAAGAATCAGTTTTTCGATTTTATTAATATTATTACATATTTATTCAAATAAATTAATTTTAAGAGGATTTTTGCGGGTAGAATCTGACACCAGTTAAACGCTATTTTTTTCAAACAAAAATAGTCTGATGGCTGATTGTTGTTGTCGTTTTTTGGGTGAAAGTGTTATAAAAACTGGTTTAATATTAATACAACATTTGTATGTTCGTATTCCAAACTCATGCCTAATGAGCGAACTTTTTTTTCCAAATTTTGCACCATTATTGTATTAGGTTTCCCAGAAGTTATAGGATTAAAAATTTCTTCCCCGTTCAAGAAAGCATAGCTTCTCCCAAACATTCGGGAACTATTATATTATTGGACCTAATAAATTTTGAATGTGTGGTGGAATGATGGGCAAGTGACTGAGAAACTTTTCAAATTAAAAATTTTAGTTTTGTTTTTCTCGTTTTTATAGGTTACAGTTTTTACTTTTTACAGTTTTTGCCCAAAAAAATATGGCAACACTGGTCATGTGAAACATTTTTACATTTGTTTGCCGCTAGGTGTCATTATTTTATATACACATGCAATTATAACAGTTTAGAAAACAGTTTGTGTCTTTGCTTTTGCCTGTTATTACTTTCAAAGCATAGATGGCGCCACAATTTTTGTAACAATAGTTATATTGCTATAATCGAGAGTTTGACCGAATGTCTATTTTTTGGCCGAAGCCGAACCGAACTTTGACCAAAATTTTAGTGTTCGACCGAACACGAAGGAAGAACCGAACATTTGAACAGAATCTGGGTTTTCCTCAGGCAAAAAATTAAACAAAAATTTTTCAGTTTTTAAATGATTAATTTGGCCTAATTTGAAATAAAAATATTTATGTACATTATTTATTATATTTTCTTAATATTATAATAGTATCGCGTTTTAAATCAATAAAAAAAATTAGACTTAGAAAAAAACACTTATTTCCATAATTCATTGAACACAAAATATATATTACATTGCACGCTCAGAATACTTAAGTTCGGAAATCTTAATTGTAAAAAACTAAAGCAATTTTCGACTTGTATATAACTTCCTAAAATCTTAAGATTTGACTTAGGTTTTCTGAGTAGGTTTGAAATTTATTTTTGTTCGATTGTTCTTCTCGCTTTTAGTGCTTTTACCTACTAAAATGCTGCTGTGTACAATGTTCTTATTTCTAAAATATTTTACGTCTATAATTATTTCAAACAACTATTGAAGCTTAGAAAAATATTTAGTACTTTCTTGAAAAAAGTTGATTTTAAAAACCGTCCAGAAATCTTAAGAATTTGTAATTTGTTCTTAGACTACTTAAGAATTCCGAGCGTGCATTGTATTAATATGATATTACAAAACACAAAAACTCCAAAAAACTATAATTATTAAAATTATTAATAATTAATTGTTAATAAGTTTAAATATTATAGTGTAAAAACAACAATTTGTCAGAATTTGTACCAAATAATCGGCATCTCCTATCTTCATAATGCTGTCCTACAGCACTAAAGAGTTGCTCACTTACAACACTAGAGGGAGGAGCGGAAGATACTTGGTTTCAATTATTTTTAATTACAAATAGGAACTGTGGTGCCAATATTCTTGTTTCGGCTATTGGTCGGTCAATTTTGGCCGAAGCCAAACCGCAGCCGATCACCAAATTTATAGTCGAACCTGGCCGAAGTCGCTGCCGAACGTTCGGTCAAACTATAATGATTTCTTTATTTTCATACCCCACATTTTATGAAACTGAAGATAAAACGCCTAACAGTTGTGACGAGCAAAAATTGGACACCAATTTTAGCCGCACAAATAACACCGAAGTGCTGCATAAAGCTTTAAAAACACAGAAGCCTGCCCCAGCGTAGGCTGGGAGAAGATCACCGCAAAGGCGAAATATAAAATAAAGCGGGCAACAACAACAAAAGACTCACACAGCACAAAGAAAAAGAAAAGCACAAATGTGCTACGCTAGGTGTGCTACAACATCAAAAGACGTATACTAACAACTACGTGTGGGTTTTTACTACAAAACTACAATTGGCAGAAGCAACATCCCAGTGGCGACAGTCTGCACAATAGAATAACGGTATAGCTCGATGTGAGCTATAAAAAGGCGAACGCAGCAAAGATCTCCCCTTTTTGGGTGGCAGCTGGCATCGGAGCAACACGTACCTCTGGTAAGTACAAGTTGTGGGGAAAATACAATAGTTAGTTAGGGAAATTAGAATTCGACACGACGGACAAAATTTGGGAGGACAGAAAAACTCCAAGTCTTGTAACCTGCGAAGCCGTGTGCGGCTTGCCTTTGATCGTCAGAGGAACAACAAGCCGACCTGGTCATTAGTCAGGAAAAACTCCAGGTCTTGTAACCTGCGAAGACGTGTGCGGCTTGCCGTTGATCGTCGGAGCAACAACAAGCCGACCTGGTCTAACAGACAAGATATCACGACCAACGCAAGACACCGCATGGTACGTTCGTTGTACGCCAGTCTAGCCACAGCAGCGCTACGCCAGCGCAATCCATCGCATTCGTCAATTACACGCCAGCCCACGCACAGCAGCGCAATCCATCGCATTCACCCGTTATACGCCAGTCTAGCCACAGCAGCGCAATCCATCGCATTCGTCAGTTACACGCCAGTCCACACACAGCAGCGCTACGCCAGCGCAATCCATCGCATTCACCCGTTATACTCCAGTCTAGCCACAGCAGCGCTACTCCAGCGCGATCCACCGTATTCACCAATTACACGCCAGTCCACGCACAGCAGCGCTACGCCAGCGCAATCCATTACATTCGCCCGTTATACGCCAGTCTACGCACGACAACGCTACGCCAGCGCGATCCATTGCATTCGTCAGTTACACACCAGCCCGTTAAATATTAAGTTGAATTAATTGAATTATTCAAAGTGACATTGTTAAGAGTAACTTATTAGTGAAATTAAACCTGAATTATTGT
Organism: Toxonevra muliebris; assembly: GCA_963691655.1. Classification (NCBI taxonomy): domain Eukaryota; kingdom Metazoa; phylum Arthropoda; class Insecta; order Diptera; family Pallopteridae; genus Toxonevra; species Toxonevra muliebris. The sequence goes on along the minus strand of OY829328.1, from coordinate 40,704,600 downwards.
TAAAATAAAAACCTGTGTGTCTAAATAAAGTGAGGGTCCCCTGCAAAATATAAATTTTGTAACGCGAAGAACCTCTGGAGCCCGATGAGACTACCCCAGCCTAAGACCGGGAAACGGTTCGTGACAGTGTTGAAAAAATTGAAAATTTACAAGCAACTAAAATTTTTAAAGGATAATTTAATGGGTTGAATTAAAATGAATTTTAATAATATGATGTCATAAGTTGAATCAACGTTGCATCTAGTATGCTTCTTTATCATAACTTTAATATTTCTGGAAAAACGCCTTTTATCTAAAGCTTAGTGTTATGTTCGTTTGCGTGAATTTTGCATAAAAGTCCTTTGAAAAGTATGCAAAAGTCCGTGTTTGTGTTCGCTGTGTCGAATATTTCCTTACAAAATTTTAAAACGCAGGTACCTTTAATAAAATCGTAACAGGTGATGAAGTTTGATTCTATAAGTACAACCCGGAAACTGAAAAGGTACGTGCAACTCCAACCGGTAAAGCAAGATAACAAAAATCAGAGATCTAAATTATAATGCCGATTTACTTCCCCTGAAAACTGTTCAGACGGTAATTGCTCAGTGGTATACAGAAAATTACTTACCAGAAGTTTTCAAAATTTGTTGCAACCAGCAGTTTTATTATATATAAAAAATTAGGTATAGAAAAAATTTGCCAGAACCATACTCCTCGTTTCAAAAAGAAATTGTTGTGTTTTTCTCATTGTTACTAGTCTGCATAACAGTTCGTTATTTGAAAGTCTAGTACATGAGAGAGTGTGTATGTTTGTGAGAAAATTATTCTAGGTATCGTTTTTTTTTAACAGGCCCCATTCGACAAATAAGTATATAGAACGGTAGTGGTAGTTTCTTTCAATATCTCTATTCAATGAAGATTTTTGAAATCATGTCTGTAATTCAGGTTTACGCTCAAAATGCTGTTTACTTCATTAGTAAGATCTCGGTTAGAATATGCAACATTTATATGGAGTCTTTATTTGATTTGCAGTGCGTTGTCTTCATTTTGCAGAACCCATTCCCTCTACAATGCCGGTTGCATGTTCATCAATTTAAAGTCCTTGAATAACAGAAGAATTATCTTGTCTCTTATGTTTGTTTATGACATCATTTTTGGTTTTGTTGATTGTCCTGCTCTTCTAGAACTGATCAATTTTAATATTCCACCCAGAGATTTGCATCATTCTGCTTTATTTTATGTTGGATTACGACGATCAAATTATGCCTTATTTGCTCCTATCTCTAGAGCCTTAACTGAGTTTAATTTTATTTTAGATTTCCCAGTTACTAAAGTTTCATTTAAAAACCTATTCAATGAATTCTATCCTTAAGCTTGTTTTAAATCTATTTATATTTTTAATTAATTCTAAGTTACAATTGTTTTAGTCTGTAAGAAATTATTATAATTGCCATTTCTTTGAGAGCTATCACTAAAATTACTGTGGCGGATTCCGAAACGGCCGTCTGATTTGTCCGTCTCTATATACACTGTTGTTGTTTTGACTACATTTGTTCATTAAGCCTGTTTATACACAAATTTTTTACTGTCTGATTTTTCCAACCAACTTAGCGAACTTTTTTAGTTCCTCTACATTATTCCCACTAAAAAAATGGTTTTGATCGAAACACTTGGAACCCTACTTCATATTAAACACAAACAGCAGTTGGAAAAATAAATAAAAATTGCAAAAGATTTTTTTGATTTATATGTGCCCGTAACTGAATAATTTTTTTTGCTAGCTTCCTTGTTTCGAAACCACCCACGTTAACTTCAAAGTCCCTCGGTTGTGGATAACTATTAAATATTCTAAAATTAAAAACATTTGCATTAAAATTATAAGGCTTTGAATGAACAATGATGCCAGAAGAATATCAAAAAGTTCATAGAACTAGCAGATCAGACGATCGTTTCAGAACCAGCTACGGTTCCTGATCAGTGATCTTTGTGATAGTTCCCTAATTTCAACAATCTATATGAGTGAAAATACTGTAAAGTAAATGAGAATTACATTTTCTTTCTTGTTCTTTATTGTGTAGCTTGAAAAATACTAAAAGTTACAGAAAATTATATTAGAGATAAAAAATAAAACACCGCAAAACTTTTTGAAGACAGTCGAGCTCACTGATGAGGTTAATCGTCAGCTAAATCATTTGCATTAGCTGCAGTTATCAATAGTTACGAAAATTCTGAAATAGTTTAGGCTTTGAAATAATTAATGAGATTATAGCTTATGAGCAGAGCTGGGTAAATTCAATTACATTAGAATGCTTCTAATAAGCCGTTACGAGAGAAGTGATCCGCATTTTATACTGATTCGCTCGCAACGGCTTATTATTTTTTTTTGCTTTTTTGGAATTGAACTAAAAAGGAATCAATTACTTTTTAGGAATCCTTCAAACTAAATTGGAATTTGATTCCAAGAAAGAAATGGATTACACTTAAATAATAAATTCCTTTCTTTTCAATTACATTTTCAATTCCTTTAAGGAATTGATATATTTTTAATTACAAAATACAATTCCCTGTAATGGAATCGAAAATTTTTCCAATTCCATCACTTAGGAATTTAAAAATTTTAATTACCGGTTACAATTCCTTGTAATGGAATTGAAACTTTTATCAATTCCATTACTAAGGAATTGAAAGCATTTAAGTACCAATTGCAATTCCTTGTAATTGGAATGGAGATGGAATTTAATTCCTAATGTAATCATTACTACCCAATTCGGCTTATGATTAATTGTATATATGAGTAATATGGTATATAACTAGGGTGACCAGGGTTTAGGTTAAGAATTAAATACTATGTAATTTTCAGTTTCGCACTTCGTCCCAAACACGCCCGTTTTATAGCCTAAAGTATGTAAGTTTTTGAAATTTATAAACTTCAAGTACCGTAATTTTTTATAAGAAGCAGGCGGAACCAGTCAATCGTAAGTTTATTTTCTTTTAAAAGATGTACACCTGATGGCTGAGAAACATTAGTTGCTTACATACATTCAACAAATACACATATTTTCAGTCTCGTTTTGTTAATCGTGGGCATTAAATATTTAGATTTAAATTTATTTCTTTTAGCTTTAGAACGCCATCTCAAACATGAAGATATCTTTATTTTTAAAAAAATTTACAGTTAAAAAAGGAAATCATTAAAATTACACTTTAATTACTTTTAATTCGCGCTGCCGCGAATACCGAATTTTTTTTTGATTCTCATAAGTTTAAGCAAGATCTAAAATAGAGCAGCAACGAAAAAAATTGATTTAAAGGTTTTATTTGTCTGGAGTTCCTCCAACAGAATATAACTACTAGGATTTTGAAGAAAAACTTTACGTATATGTACCTAACTTCGTTGACAATTAAACACTGTTGGAAAAAGAAAAGAAAAGGTTTGGTGTTATATGGTGGAATATCCCACTAAAATTATCCTCTCTTTCTTTCTGGAAAATATGGTCGCCGTATATATAACTCACGTTTAGCGGTATGCTCCCAACCGGGAGTAATTCCTTCCGACTCCAAATATATTGTCATCCATTGGTGTGTGGGCTCAAAATAGTCGAGCAACGATTTGCCATTAAGTGTTGAATATTTTGGTAGTAGCGGTTCAACAATTTCATTAAATGGCTTCGATGAGCCCATGGATAACATTTCACTGTGGAAAATATATATGGATTAGTTACAAAACTAATATCTATACTTTGATAGAAACATAAATTCTATAATAAATAAATATATATGAAGCTTGGAACTGAAACAACAATTTTATAAGGAATAGGGGTAGCCAGATTATTCATCTAACAAATCAGTACCAATTGCATATGCAATAGGGATAGCCAGATTTTTCATCTAACAAATCAGTATATTGGACTTAAATTGTATAAAAAATCAATACATTTCGTAGTAATTTAAAAATGTTTGCTTTAATTAAAAGCTCACTTTCTAAACTTACCAGAGCCTGTTTCTTTCCTTCTTTTTAGCGATATCGATTAACTTCACATTTTTTATACAGTTGGGAATGTTAGGTTAGGTTGGAGTGGCTGTCGAGAGACACACTTAGGCCTGAACGGCCTAAGTTTGACCTACAGTTTAATACCGATTCCGAGCGACGATGTGGCAATGTGCCACTACTCTTAACATTCATTAAAATTCACAAAACCTGTATTTCTGTCTATATTTTAAAGAAATAATAAATTTAATAAAAAGACCATTATGGTTTAAAAATGTGATTAAGATGTAATCAAATTATAGATTTTTAAGTTGAAAAGTACTGATTTTTTCAAAATCCAAAAATTAGTAGATTCAGACTTTTAAAATTAGTATTTAAAAAAAATACAAGAATTTAGTACATGCACTGACAAAATCAATACGTCTACTACGGCTACCTTACTAGCAATTCAGTGGAATCCTAACAAAGTTCATTTCAGTTTCCGACATACTTCCAATATTACCATTTTGACCTACCTCAGAGTTCTGCCTATTACTAAATTACTATTAAAATCGCAATTATCCAACATGCCAGTGTATCCAATTTTCTTACAAATAGCGCTATAAAATTGATAGCTCAAAATGTTCTCTGTGAATTTGTGTACAACATTTGTATTATGCAACAGATCTTCGAAAATGTAGTATGGTAAATCTAAATCGTCTTTGTTTCTATCTAAAGGAGGTTCGACGCCAACATATTCTGCCATCAGCTGCCAATAGTAATTATTCAATTCTAACTTGTCAATATTTCCTTCCAAAATTCCTGTCAGAACTTTTGCGCCTATGTAGGAGTTTGCCAATGAGAACATAACTTCAATCGCCTGAAATTATAGTTTATAATAAATTCCCATTCAATTATGCACAATAAAATACAACATTATCATACATACGTTATGAAAATTTCTATTTAACGTACTCTTCTTGGAATATTCAAAATTATTTAACAATCCAATGGCTTTCAAATGTTTTGGTGTGGTTGCAGCTAGTTTTACAGTATTTCCTAATGTCCTGCCCAAAAAATGCCCATCATCGAAGTGGGCGGGCAAATCTTTTTTCATATAGTCTGCATAAATGCGACCTAATTGCACATGATGTTGGGCAAACTTTCGAAATTCTGGTTCTGAATTACAATATTCTGAAATATCATGGTTAACTGTGTTAGCAGGGCTACATGTTTCAGTATTTCCAATTTTGTATATATTGTATTCCCAGAACTTTTCGGTTAAACTATCAAATCCTATCGATTGATAGAATTTTTCGGCTACTTCCAATAATTTTTCTCCAGCGTAGTTTTTTGCCTTCAAGATGTTATTATAATTCGGTAAATCAGTAATAGGAAAATCTTCTTTAAAATATTCATCTGTATCATTTTCAAACTGAAATTGATGCACAATTTTTTCATATAGCTGTTGAGGAATGGGCCCGTTTTGCTTGATAATATCAGCACCATGTATTTTATATAATTTATAGCGCACATAGGCATGCACTTGTTGATAGAAAGGTCTAAGCATTTGAAAAATCTCAGTCATTTCTGACATTACTTCTTCTGAATAGTTTGGATACCAGAATTCAGCTGTTTTCATATCTAAAAAAGTGGAACATGTAGTCTTAAATAAGTTAAAAATATTATAACTCACTATAACGCTTTGCCGCATTTTGTATCATTTGCACTGTATCAAAAAATGCCACTGCTGCATTTTTCTTAATGTGTTCGTTTCTAATTTGCCAATAATAAGTAATATCAGACAAATTATTTCCATGCGCGAACATCGTATTATCACAATGACTCAATGCATCAAAACCATAACTGCCTTGGGTACACTGGACAGCCTTATCTGTATAAACCTTTGTAAGCGCATTCATATATGTTGCTAATTTTATAACATTAGCACCACCGAGTCTAAATACGCTGCCAGCATTCTTCAATTTCCCAATAGTATATTTCAATTCTTCATTATTTAATCCCGGAAAATCGAATGAGCGAGCTTTACTTGATATATTAAAAAGCATACGTTCACTTACTTCAAGGTCATCTATTAGCTTTGAATTCGCTGCTGCAATTTCTTTATCATTATCTTCATCGGACACTGGAATCACTATACTTTCAGGTAGATCTCTAAATTTTTTGTAGATTACTTGAAGTTCCTCAGTAGATTTTTTCACAAAGTCAATAGCATCTAACTCTTTTGATATTTTTGATGAGGTTAATTCTGCTTCATTTCGGCTGACAGCTAATGCCAGCATGGAAACAATAATTATAATTAACTGTCGACGCATAGTTTGTACAACCGCAACGAGCTCTAGAAAGCAACTGATTAAATAATTTAATCAGAGCTTTAGGGTTTGACAGAAGTCTAGTATTTGTGTATGTATTGTTAATTGTAATGCGACACATTTTTGGGTGTGGTCAAGGTTAATTTATATAAAGTGAAGTTACCAGAAACTCATTCTTCTTCTTCTTTTTTATGGCGCTATTTTGTTTTTGTGGTGAGGAACGCTGGTTGTCAAGAGTATGTTTACGTTTGATTGTTTGCTTATTTTTTTTCGCCCGCCATAATGACCGCAGCAATAAAGATGTATTGTCAATGTCAGTGTTATACTACTGCTTTCGTCAGCTGATTTTGACATTCAGAGTGCTTTTCCATAATGGCCGCAACAACAAAGCTCTGTTGTTGTTGCCATGGTAAAGCTGGTATCACCTTCTACATAAATTCACTTTGGATTTGGTTCTAGTCTCTTCACTATAATTAGCATATAGTTGGCCTTCCTATAATGACCTCTCGTATTGGAAATCTCAAGAAATCTTTACAAATTTCATAAATTTGAGATTTTTGTAAATTTTTAGTGATTAAGAGGAAATAAATTGACGGAAACAACCTTTTTTATTAGTATAATTTTGGAAAAACAAATGTGAATTTAAGTCATAAAAGCGTTTCTTCAATGCATTTTATACAAATATTCCGCTTGTGCTTTTTTTTTGGATATCCAAAACAACGCGTTCACCTTGTCTTTCTTCGCGTGAACTGGCGCCAACTGGCTTCCCCAGGTACGTATGAATTTTCTAAATGTAACAGGAATTGGAATAAACACACATCTAAAATTTTAATCCGTACTTTACTGGCTTCGATGGCATTTTGTAGTGTATACACTTGTGCTACCACTACCACCTTACATACATAATATACACGAGTGACTTGAAATTTATTTGAGTTGCAGTGCCACAAATTGACGAATCATATTGCACATAAAATATTTTGAGCACATTGCATTCAAGCATATTGAAGGTCACTTTATATCAATAATATAGATTATATAATTACAGATGAATAGGCATAATTAAATTAAGTAAAATAATACTTAATATTAGTTTTAACCAATAAGAAACTAGCCAATAATAATTAAGATAAGTACTGTATGCAAATTTTAAGCCCAAGACATTTTAATCAAGGCTTTGGAACAGCCAAGTTTAGGGGCTGCTCCGCCGACCTCTTAAGTATAGCTCCGGCTCCTCTCCGTGCTCCGCTCCGAGCTCCAACCACATATAATTTTTCGAATAAAAATAATTTTTTTTTTATCAATTTCATATGTATCCTTAATTTGCTAAGGCTCTAACATCCATTTTTAAAATTTTACAGGAAAAGCAAAAATCATTTTGATATTTGGAGTACTGTTTCCAGAATTTGTAATTTGAACAGATCGGAAGTTTTCGCTGTATATCTCCAAAATTTTCGGGGCAAATTAAAGTGGGCACGGCTTCTCATAATCCATCAATAATCAATAACTCGATATAGAAAACTGTAATGTTATTGGGGCCAAACCTGATGAGCATGGCAGCTGGGGCAAGAGTTCCGGTCGTAGACGGTCGATCGTTTTTTCCATTAAAGCATGAGACAAATTGACCATTTGTTGACGGTAACCACTAGGTTTCAGAAGCTCGTGGTTCTTTTGATTAAACAAAGAAAAAAAAAAAAAGCTCAAAACTCGATGTTTGCCATACGAACAAAATATAATTTGTACAATAACTATAACGTTTTGAAGACTGTTGTCATAGCAATAGAACCAGTGAAGAATGTGAACAAGTCCTTATTTCTAGTGACATCTTTTGAAAAAAATTAGAAATTATGAACACAAGTTGTAATTTTGATTGTATTTCTATATATCGCTCATTTACTCAAAGACTGTCATAAGTCAAAAAACACAATTTTTGAGTTAATTTTGATGCCGAATTATTTATTATGTCACGCTTCATATTGTGTAAAAATTAATATCATATTAATATCTTGTATACTCTGCGCGTGAGGACTATAAGATTTCTTCTTTTTTCTGCAAAGTGTGAGTCAATTGAAAACTTTAAACGCGTATTCTGCAAAATCGCGTTTTTTGAGTTATGACAGTCTTTTAGTAAATGAGCGACATTGAATTACTTTGATGAAGATTACACTTACCATAACGATTACTGGCAATGGAATATTTCTATTACCATATCCATTACGGCAATGGAAATGGCAATGCTCAGTTCAAATCCCTTCCAATGGATTTGTAGTTAATGAATGAATATAATAAATAACTTATTTTATGACTATGACCATTGTAGTAATGGAGATGGTAATAGTGTATGATATCCAGCAATAATATTTGGAAAAATTGGGACTCTGGGCAGTTAAGCTCAAGCTCCAGCCAAAACTGTGGACCAGGTCCACAGCTCCTTGCTCCTGGTCCACAGATCTTTGCTCCTTCTCCACGCTCCGCTCCAAAGCCCTGATTTTTTTTACCTTATGAAATTTTTTCATTTCATTTTTCATTTTATTCAGTCATATAGAACATATCCTTATTGACTAGAAATTACGATAATTAACAAAGGTATTGTAAAAATAAATAACAATTTAGTTTTAAGCATTATAAATACAAAGATTCAACATAATGTTTGAATTTAATTCTAGATATAGAGAAATCAACGTTGCATTGCTTTGAGATTTTATTGATTTCAATCAAGGCCCTGGTAATTGGGGCATTCAGAAGATAATTAGTTTTTAGTGAGGGTATATAAAATAGTACATAATAGCGCAGGTGACGAGAAGTTGTGTTGATTCGATACCCACATAGTATCGATACTTTTACTCATTACTTGTATCGAATAAAAGTATCGATGCTTCCGAAAATATCGGAAAAAAGTATCGAATATTTACTTGTATCGAATACTCGTTTAAAGAGACAAATTACTATTTTTTTAAGTGGTTGTCAAGGAAAACATTCAGGCCAGAACGGCTCATTGTAATACAACATGGTTGAGCCTACAGTTTACACTACTCATTACGAGTTTTTCGCCAATAAATCATGGTTTTGAGATATTACCACTGAAAACACGTGAATCATATAGAAATGACGTTAATTTATTTTAGCAAAATGCTAGAAAATTTGTAATAGAAGGAAAACTAATCAACAGATTAAAGCTTGTTAAAAATATTTTATTTTAATGAAATGGTTTCAATAAACATTATGTTCTACATGCATGGCCGGAAATATTTTCTAGAACTTCAATACAGTACTGCAATATTGTCATACATTGAAATATTGCAATATGGACTGAAATATTTTGAATAATACTACAGCAGCATTTTGAAATATATTATTGATTGCTGTAAAATATTGTAAAATGATCCACAATTTTAAATATTCTATAGCAATATTTCAGTTTTTTAAATAAATATTTTCCAAAAGTATCGAGTATCCGATACTGACCCTTTTTTCCGATACCAAGTAAAATTCTTATGTTATAGCATCGAGTAGAAAAAGTACTTGAATCGAATGAAAAGTATCGAGTTTTTACTTGTATCGAATCATCAATAACGAGAAGGTCCATTGAAACTGATTTTTTCAAGTAGTAGTGGGCAATCAGTATTACCACATATTAAGTCATTTACAACCATCAGGGAATGTACGATTCTTCTACTCTCAAGAGATTTAAGACTAATAAGTAAGCAACGAGCATTGTATGAGGGAATCGGGTCAATAAAACCTAATGGTTGGAGGCAAAACGCAGAAATTTCCTTTGAATTCTTTCGATACGTGCGAAATGCGTGTTATAGAAGGGATTTCAATGAAAGAATCGTATTCAAGTTTGGATCGCAAAAGCGTTGTATATAAAGTTTTACGCTTTAAAATCTCGATCATAACGTCGAATAAGACCTAAAAGCGAGTAAGCTCTTGGTACAAGGAAGTTAATATGATTTACAAAGGTAAACCTTGGATCAAAGAGAACCCCTAAATCAAGAAACTTCTCAACCAATTTTAGCGCATTATTAGATAAATTATAGGATGAATGAAAATGGTTTGCTGACCTTAAAAAACTCATGTGAAAGCATTTTTTTATATTAAGAGTTAGTTTGTTTTGAAAACACTAATCGACTAAACTATTAAGGTCAGATTGAAGCAGAACAATATCAGTCAAGTTTTTGATTCTGCAAAAGACTTTCAGATCATCAGCAAAAAGCAGGAAATTAGAATGGGAAAAGCAGTTGCCTATATCATTAATGAACATTGTGAATAATAGGGGGCCAAGGATGCTGCCCTGCGGAACGCCAGAGGTGGCAATGAATGGATCCGATTTTACGTTTTCGATATCATTATAGCATAACCTATTGTGAAGATAAGACTTCAGTCAATTGCAATTTTAGCAATTAAGATGTTATGGGAAATAGTGTCGAAAGCTTTCGAGAAATCAGTGTAAATAGTATCAATAGCAGATATACAGAAATCAGTGAAAACTGCTAGATTTGTAACTATTGACCGTCCAGTAATGAAACTAATACGCTTTACCGCAAAAAAAAGCTTTTCCTTAACCACTTTTTCAAGAAGTTTTTGAAGTTGTTGAAAACTTGGAGATAGGCCGACAATTAAGAACATCACTTTTATTTCCTGATTTTAGAATCGGTGTAATGTGAGCAACCTTCCATTTATCGATAAATTCTCCTGAGCTGAGGGAGATATTGAATAATTCGCAAAGAGGTAAACATATAGTTGTCACATATTTTTTAAATAGAAAAGAAGACAGCCCATCTATATCTGGCTTTAGAGATGGTTCCAGACTCAAAATACCATCAATAAGATCATCCATAGAGCACCATCGATCGATGGTTTTGTATTATTCAGGGACAGTGTATTAATGTTATTATCATCTACAATAAAATTTGATTTAAAGTAATCGGCAAAAAGGTTTGTAGTGTCGGATACATTATTAGTGGAAATTCTATTGTATGTATGTCATGCATGAGGGTATATTGGCGCAGGCTCTCTTAGACCAAACGAAATTCCAAAAAGATTTTGCGTTTAGCTTTAAATCATGCTCTACCCGTTGTATATATTGATTATAAAGAAAATTATCTAAGACATTAAACTCCCTTATAAAATGAACTTTAGACAAGCTTTTGATACTAATTGTTGTAAAGCTTATTTTCTTTTGAATACCTTTGCTAATCTGCCAGCCAGAAGCTCGTCAAGGTAAGGCTACTGCGGAAACGCTTGTCCATCAACCTCTATTCTTTCAAATATAAAAACCAAATAACAATTTTCCACATTGAATTCAATTCATTCAATTGCTCGTCGATTGAAACACGCTCAGTGGGTTATAGTAAACTGCCAATAAATTGGACCAATTACCGAACTCTTCACGAATTGGTGTAAACTTGTCTGCTCTATCTTTGTTGCCCACGACTTATAGGATTATCCCATCGAATAACTTGGTTCACATATTGAAACGTTTTTTTATACCATTATAACTCTGAATACTAGACGACCAAATTAACCATTAAATAAATCAATTGCTGTCTCGTTTTTTAATCTAAAAACAAGTTTGAAACAAACAAATTTGTTTTGACCACTCTAGGTGTATATTTCCCCTAAATGCAATTAATAATTCACCTCAACTAGAATTATTATTTTCTACAACAAATAACGCAACCAATATCACATTTTAAAGTAAAATACAAGGGGCAGATATGCTGTTATATTTTTTTTTGACGAAAAGCGATATATTTTTTGATAGGTAAGTTCATTCCGATTTCAAAAAAAAGATTCTGTGGCTGAAAAATAATATTGAACCATGGTAGAAGTATAAAAAGGTAGTTTAATTTTCAAAATTTTGGACGTCATTTTGAATTTTTGACAAACATAAAAATGTTTCAGAGATTCATTTTACAAAATGAGAAACGTTATAAAATGTAGTAGTAGATAAATTTTACTTTTGTTATTTTGTAATAAATAGGGCAAGGAATTTCATGCACTAAAAAATCGAAAATATGCGCATATAATATCCACTCAAAGTTTAAAAATATGCAACTAAAACTGCAAAAAATGCATATTTTCGGTAAAAAAAAAAAACTAAAAATATTGCATGTAATTTAACAAACAAAGGACGAAAACAATTCAATTTAAATTGTAAAATGAATTTATAAAAAGCAAAAAAAATGTAAAATGAACATAAAAAGCTTAACATAAATCGAAGTTAAATAAATATGTAAATGATCATGAGATCAATTCTTCTTTATTGTTTTGTTGGCGTAAACAATAAAAATTTTTTGAAGTTTTCAAATACAAAACTTTCAATACTCGGACGATAGGAGCATATTTGAAAGCACAAAATTCATTTATAGAATAGTTGTTTATAAAACAATTTTCTTCATTAAACTCCAAATTTACATATCTTACCAGGATATCAATAGCCTCATCAATGGAAACCCATAAGAAATGGTTTCTAAGGCGAACTTGATTTCTTTTAATAAACGAATATTATATTTGTTCGATATAAGTTTTGCGCAGTGACGTTTCGTGAGGAATGATTTCATTAATATATATTCTCAAAAAACTTCTTAATTGTGAATTGTAAAATACAATGGAATATCTGCTGAAATAAAAGCTTGGCATAAATCCAAACCAAATATTTTAAGCCCTGCCGCTGCAGAGGTAGTAATCAAAGGCTGTATTGTTTTTTCTGAGCGCCGATCATTCAATTCTTTAAGTTTCTGGCTTTTCAAATGCTAGTCAACTTGAAATTTCTTTTCGCAGCTCACTAAAAGGTTATATGTGAAAACATGCATATATTGTAAAATATGCAAAAATATGCACAGTCCCAAAAATATGCATGCAAAAATATGCATTTATTGTAAAATATGCACTAACGATTGAATGCCATTTTAAAGGAAATTTCATGATTCGTAAAGATAACTTGACTAATTCCCTTTTGAGATGCCCAGTAAAAACATGCATTTGTATGGAATTCCTTGCCCTAGTAATAAAAAATGCATTTTAATTTCTAATAGCCCAAATCAAACAAAACTAAATTTTATTGTTTCCTTTATTACCAAATATTATTGTATATTGCAATGAAAATGTTCACAAAAATCAAAAAAATTTATTTATAATGCCACTTATTGGATTTGCTGTATGCACCGCTGATTTGAATTCTGTTAGAATTTGGCACAATAATTTGAAGTTCGTTTGTGTCAATTTAATTAAATATCGTGATAAATATAATAATAATTTGTGTTTCAAATTTATTTTATTAATATTAAATAAAAATGTGTGTGTGTTTTATAAAATGAGTTGCCTAATGCGGTGATGTCTAAATAATAGACATAATTCCAAAAACACTGGCAATTTTCCGTAAAATAAATTTGTGCGAGAAAAGTGGCTCTCTATTTGTAGAAGTGAAAGTGATCTGCCCAATCGAATAAATCGAAATACGCAGCCAATTTCCGAAACTATTGAGACACAAAGATAATGTTGAACTTAAAATTTTATGCAAGTTATGCCCAATATCTCAAATTACAGCAATATTGTACTATCTGTTGACCCAATTGGAAACAATGATATATCAGTTACTGCTAATAGGGATAGCTACGATGTTGTTGTAGAAAAGTAAGATTTTAAAGTTGTCGATTAAATCAGAATATTAACTATAAATTTTCCTTATAGCAATGAACGATAATCAGATGTGGGAGGAAATTGCCCCACTAAATTATATTGAATTTGACGGCTTGGGAAGTTTTACTAGCTATTTAATACACAAATTACATTTGCATCAATATGGGTATAGAGCCGCCATGGCGCATCATACTTACTACACATATGTTGACTTGTATTCCGATGGTGGACTTATTGTATGAACCAAATGAGCAATTTCTCGGTTTCTATAAATGGGGAGAAATTGTCTAGTACAAATTGTCTAGTCCTTAACCGACAGCTAAAGGAAAATAAACCATCAAATTAAAAAAAAAAAATTAAAAAACTTATAACATAAAACCCAACACCAACAATTACATTGCACAAATATTAAATTTATTAAACATACTATTATTACTATTATTAATGTTCTATATACATATAGTACATATATATGGGACATTCTCTGTCAATGGGAGGCCCCCCCCCCCTGTCCAAAATTGGTTAAGGTATTTTAGAGCATGTTTGGGCTCAAATGAAAGCTTATTATCTCTAGTTTCAAATGCAACCTTTTTTGATTTTGCATGATGGTGGACCAAAATGGCGGCTGCAAGCCTACCAACTTACCTTAAAATAATAGTTTTATAAAGCGTACGTTTACCCAAGTCATCATAAAAAACAGATAAAGTTTTTTCGTATATTTTTTTTCGCTGAATATGAATCCAATATTATTTTTCACGGGGAATGTTACATGTTGTCCCTAACCTCAAAAAAGGTCCAAAAAGGCTGTTTTTCGGGTCTCACGTCTACCCAAGTCATCATAAAACGACGTAAAAAGCCTATTTTTATGTAGTTTCAGCTAATGAACATGAATCTAATATTATTTTCTATGAAAAATGTTACATGCCGTCCCTAACCACAAAAAATTAAAAATATCAAAAAACTTTTTTTCGTGTCTCACGTGTCCCAAGTCATCAGAAAACTTCCCAAATGACTTATTTTTCAATTCTCATTCCTTAACTTGACTGTAACATACTTTTAGTCAGAGAATATACGGAGAATGGAAACTTTACCATTCCACATGGTGCCAAGTGATTTAGTAGACCTACCACAGTACTGCCCAGCGATTTAGTAGACCTACCACAGTAGTGCCAAGCAATTTAGTAGACCTACCTTTGAGTTTACTCCTATTGCTATATGTTATAATTTTTTTGTTATGAAACGAAAATTGTTATTTTGTTTTTTAGCACAATCAAAATATTGAAATCGTACCAACTAAGATTTTTTGCTAAAAACTATTTTTATATGCCTAAAAGCGTTATATTCGTAGTTTATTCGATGAACAAAACATTATTGTTTACCCATAATTTTTTCATAAAGGCCAAACAAATAAAAATTAGAGTTGTAGTTAAATATCTTATTAACAAATTCAAAAAGCGATTTGAATTTCTAAATTATTTTCACTAATCATGTGTTGGAAGGAAATCGTGCTATTGTGGCATCGCGTTATATGGGGATTTCCGCTATTAACAAATCGTGTTCGAGCGAAATCGTGCTCTACGAGTGCCGTGTTGTACGTGGGAAACCTGTACATATAATACTGTAATTGACAGACGAAAATAAAGATTACAAATTTCTACGATAAGAGAATTTTTTCAACTCAAGCTTTGTTTTTTTCGTGCAATTTTTTGACGACATTTGTCAAAGGTGAACTTAATTGTACTCGACATGGGTTAATTTAAAAATTTAATTAAAAGTTAATTTACTAGTTCAAATATAACTCAATTTGAAAAATTTTCGTATTTTAAATAAAGTAAATTAAATTACCTACAATTCTACGTACTTTAATTTTTAAAAAATTACCGCTATCTGGAAAATCCTAACGGTTGAATTTAAAAATTCGTAAAAAAAGTGCCAAATGGTCAGTTTAGGCGCTAGTGGTGGCTTTCGGTTTAGTTGTATCAAAAAACTGGGTACGTCATTGGCTTTAGCGATTTTTTTTAAGTGGGTATAGATATCTGAAAATCTTTTATATGCAAGTTGAATGCTTTTTCCATACAAAATCCCAAACCTATTGTAAGGCATTCTTTAAAATCACTCTTTTCGGAGTAGCGCATCCAGTTTTCGCAAATTTAAATTTTTTTCATTTTAATTAGTTTTTGGCACCCTATTTTCATATTCTGCTGTCACAATGAAGATCTGAAATACTTTAGCAAAATGTATGGAGCAAATAAGCCATATAATGTGCATTGGAATAAGAAGAATACGATAGCATTTATAACTCAATTCTGTTTAAAGTCAACTTAAGCGATTATTGTTTTTGGTACAAGAATTTATAAATACATTTTTGGAATATTTAAATTTTTTCTAAATAAGCCTTAGTAACTATCTAAGTTTTTTCTTAAATCTCAGTAGTTAGGATTAAAAATATCCAATACCTTTTTTCGTTTTTTTCCAGCGTACAGTAATTTGGGGTGAAAACAGTAATTTTTAAGAAATAGCACAGTAATTTTTAAATTTTAGTTAACATCACTGCCCGTACTCTAAAGTATTGCAGATAAGAGAGTAATTGTTATTCTCTTCTTGCATTTTTGGAATAAAAATATGTTCCAAAAAACCAAAGTTCTTGAAATTAAAAGAAAAAGCGGACACTTTGGATTTTTTCAAAAAGAAACGAGTGTGACAAGCTTGGCAAAAAAATATAGGGCCCTATTGCGTGTCTCCATCGACTGCGAGCTCGGCTACAGTAAGTAATGGAAATGGTAATGGAAAAAATTTATTGCCTGTAAATGTAATAGTATAAAGGTTTTCAAGTATGATAGTATGATAATTAGCTAGAAAACATTGCATTTAGTAATAAAATTAAAATCATTTAGCGTGTGTTTTCGTTACAATTATTTCTATTATTATAAACCATATTGCAGAAATTAAATCCAGAGCGGTTAAATTTTCGTTATTGCAGCTCCAGCTCAGAACAAAACAGTGTGCTTTACACCTCCTCGTTCCAGCTCCGCTCCAACACGCTGGAATCAATAATATTGCTAAAAAAATTATTCATTTATTTTATGTAAGAAAAATTGGACTTAATCAATTAAGCAGAATTTAGCTCTTCTGAAAGTTTCTATTAACCTTACAACACATTTTAGATCGAACCTTGTTCTCCATAAATTGTTTCTTAATATTCGTGTACTTGTGCCCTTGTGAGAGTACATAATTCTTAACTAATCCAATAAAAAAATAATATTAATAGATTGTAATTTATATTTCTTTATATATTTTTGTAAATCTTAGCTTCTTCCCTTCTTCTTTTATGGCACAACAGCCCATGTACGGCCTACACCTAGCTTTTTTTAGCATTGTTTTCATCAATAGATTCGCTTCTCCAAAATTCTAGAAATACAAATATTTTATGATTAAATAATTATTATTTATAATATTTTTAATGTAAAATTACATACTTTTTGAAGATTTACCAAATCCAACAGTGGCATTCAATTGTTCATTCTTTTCTTGCAGCCATTTCATCAGTGGTTCATAGTATTTCAATATCGATGAACCGTTCTGTTTTTCCTCGATTTGAAGTATTTCCATAATATTAGCCAATGTTGAAGAAGAACCCAATTGCATTATTTTTCTGTAATATAAAACCATATATCTGTATTAACAAACACCTACGTATAATTATAATTTTATTATGCTGACTTACTGCATCATTGTTCCAACATCTTTATTATTATAGAAGTCGCAATTATTTAATTCTCCTTTGTGACCAGATTTATCGCAGAAGATCTCATAAAATAGATAGCCTTGGACCTCGGAAATGAATTTTCTTATTAAAGATAGAGGGAGAAAACCATAAGAGACAAATTTAGCTAAATTAATATATTTTATATAATTGAATCAATAATGTCTCTTAACGTCCTTCTATAAAAATTTAACATTGAAAAATGTAAAATAATGATAGCTGCCAAGATCTGATGACACTGATAATTTTGCCTTAAAATCAATATATTAAAAGCATGCAAATAAAGAAAAATATTTGGTTTTAAGCTTTCAGATTCTCATTAAACTCACTTTTGGTTTAAGAGGTCTGATCAGGGCTTTTACTATGATCGATGCCTTTAGCTGCTTGAAGGCATTATTCAAACTTGTTACAAATTATTCAAAATATTCCTATTTCGGGACCGATTGTAAAGGTTAAGTCAAGTGAAATAGCGATGCAATTGGGTGTATCTGAGTTTTCTGCTTCAGATGGATGGTTACAAAAATGGCGCAAAAGGAATAATGTTGCTTTAAAGTATATAACTCGTGAAGATTCAGATGTAAATTAGATGGATGTCGAGCAATTCAAGGCCAAACTGCCATCTATGATGCGTGGATAAAAGCCGGAGGATATTTACAAAGGAGATGAAAGCGGGTTTGTGCGCAAAACTCTCTGAAGTATGTGGTATAGAATGAATGCCGCATTTCATCCTAGGTCATTAAATTTAACAAATATAAACATCGTTTTTTGGAATGCAAATACAACTGCAGTTTGTCAACCCCTTGATCAAAGCATAATCCAAAATTGTAAGGTTCACTATAGAGGCTTAATATTAAAACACTTACTATCAAATGTCGATACAGCAAGTTCAGCATCAGAGCTGGCAAAATCTATTAATGTTCCTGAAGCTTTATACGTCATCAAAGCCTCTTGGGATAAAATTGAAGCAAGGACATTCAAAAATTGCTTTTGTAAAGCTGAATTTTTAGGAATTAATTATAAATATTATAATAATGATTTACCACTGGCAACGTATGCAAACTCTTAAGAAGTGTTGCTAAATCAAATGGCTTTGCCGAATTCGACAGCAGAATATGAAAATAGGGTGCTAAAAACCACCCATAAATTTGAAATTGCGAAAACTGGATGCATTACTCCGAAAAACGTGATTTAACCCATTAAGGACGGGACGGCCGCAATTTCAAAGCTTATTTAAGTGGCTCCGTTAACTATGAAAACGAATTTAAAAAAATTTGAGCCATATCATTTTTTATGCCAAATTTTATGAATTTTCGAAACCTGCAGTCAAAATAAAAAAAAAAAATTAGATTCAAAAAGCTATGCTCACATGTTCATCAAAAAACATGATTTTTAGATTATAATTTTTTTTCTTAAATTATTTTTCTTAAAATTCCGGCGTCCATACCCATACATCCTCAACTTCAAAATGTGTCACTTCGTGTTTAAAAATTTAGTGTGTAAATATGCAAAATGGCGGCTTGATCGCGAAAAGTCGTTTCAAAACTTTCTGGAAGTTTTTACATATGACAGGTGAACTTTCGAAAAAAATTGTGTAGAGCAAAAACTTCTTAAAATTCATGAAAGAATACGTCTTTCCGCTAAAGCGAACGGTTTTTTGATACAACTAAACTTAAAATGACAATTTGGCACTTTTTTTACGAATTTTCAAATTCACCAGTTAGGATCTTCCAGATACTACTACTACTATTAAGGCACAACAGCCCCTGGAGGGCCAAGGCCGAGCTTTTCGCATCCATTCATGTTGCGTGAAATATATTTATACACGAATGGAAGGGACCTACAGTTTTATGCCGAATCCGAACGGCGAAGTAAAAAGCTTTTCATAGGCATTTTTTTACTCTTGGAGGTTTGCAATTTTTTTTTTTTTTTCTATTTTTGATTTTTAAGCTTGCCGAGATATGAACCCAGCCACCTCTGCCTAGTAGTCCAACACACTAACAACTAGGCTACGACGACCACCTTCCAGATAGTTTTATTTTTTTTTTTTAAATTATTTCAATTTATGAGTTTATTAAAAAAACTTCAAATTCAAATCGAGTTATATTTGAACTAGTAAAATAGCTTTTAGTGAACCCATGTCGAGTACAATCAAATTCACCTTTGACCAGTGCCGGATACAAGGAATATTTTGGGAGGGGCGGGGGGGCAGGGGCGGAAATAAAAAATAAAAATTCTCCATATGAACCAAAACGCCGGCTTTTTTTTTTTTTTTGCTTATTCGTAAACTTTATTTCGATGACTAACTATTTCAAAGGTATGGCCATGTGAAAACTTACTGGTACGTTACACATTTTGGGGAACCCTGGTCTTGTAGCAAATCATTTCACAATTTCTATGGATATATTTCCACGGTAAAGAATCGTGGAAAATATAACAATAGGAAACATTTTTCGAAATGGCTGCCACAATATCTCAAAAACTAATGAACTAACTGATTGCGCTTAAATTTTCATCGTATTTTCAATGCATCTGAAGTTATACTCCGTCCGAACTAGGATTATTGTGATATCTCTCAATGGTTTTAGTTAAATTGAAATAGTTAAAAAAAATTACAAAAATCAAATACTATTTTCAAAACTAGATAGATAAAAATAATTTAAATAAAAAATATTTTTAATATACCACGCTTTTAAAATGGACTAAAAAGTGTAAAATAATTTCTCCTAACCCCATACAGATTCACAACCACATACAGATTCCTTACCCCATACAGATTGTCTTGAAAATTTGTAACTGTGAATTTTAGTAGGACGAAAATACTTGTATGATTTAAAACAACAAACGTGGTTCGCATGCAATAGGAAATTGATGGATCAAATCTGCTAAATGGCTAGCAATTTTATCTCTATCCATATGCGTCCCACGTTTTTCGTTATTATTATATTTATATATATTTTAGATACTTCATATTGCATTGTCTTCCAGTTCTGAACTATTGCCAAATTTGTACCGAACAGACTGACAGACAGATACCATTGAAAGGGAGTTGATATAAACGTGGTAAAATACAAACTTTTAATGACTTAACTAAAAGAACAATAAGTACAATAAAACTATCCCAAAAATTTAGTTTTCAATACTTTAACTAACCCTCTAGCTCCCAAACGTGTCTCTAGACAGCCATAATCAAAACGGGTTTAATTACAACCTTAATAGTTTTTTGTTGCCAATATGGCATTTCCCAAACTTTTAAAAAAATGCATTAGTTATATGTTATTATAATGTTAGCGACAGTCAAAGTCAAAATTATTCAAAAACAAAAAAAAAATTAATTATTTTGTTTGAATTTGAGATAAAAATAAAAAAATAAATAAAATACTTCCCGTCATACTAGCCAGATAAAAAACTAACTGTAAGTAGCTAGGAATTTAAATTTTTTTTACAAAATATTATTTAAAAAAATTGCTTAAAAGTTTATTCAACATCAAATACTTTTAGAGATTCAACTTTTCCGGCTTCATAAAACCACGCCCATTAAATTTTTTAGGGTTTTGAGATCAGATTTATGCTTTTTACATTAAAATTTATCAATCCCAATTTTTTTTGAATCAATCAAAAATTTGGGAACTAGAGGGTTTATTCTGGTTCCGGCTACAGGTCTCTCGATTAATACGCTGATTCAATCTTTAATTTTAGATAAGCAGAATCATGGCAGCCATCGACCAACTTTTTTTTGACACAGGTGTCGTTGAACGACAGTCATTCTACAGTAAACTAATTCTTAAATGATTCTTGAAATAAATAATATTTGTCAGCTCCTTCGACAGTGAACAGTTATTTAATGTTACTAGTCAGCTTTTTATTTGGAGTATCTACTATTTATATTTTTCTGTATACTTATACATATTTGAAAATACATAGGTAGAAAAAATTTAGTTTCAGATTTTTATTTTTTATATTTTAAAAATCCTTCGGTCTTTGGCTTCGGCCGAAGGTTAGATGAATGGCCGAACACTACTCAGGAGTACCGTGCTTATGTCGATTGGTGATTAGGAACTATATTCTTATTTTCTTGTATTATTAGCAATCTACTACTTCGAATATTTTCAAGAATATTGCCATCAAACTTATAGGTCTTTATGAGGGCACTGAGTTTTCAGGTTTATTTGGATTAGGTATCATTATTATTTCAGAACGTTTCCATTGAGAAGGAAAGTTGTTTAATGAGCAAGATTATTCATTATTCTTATAATTGAAAGTAAATCGTAATAACTATACACAACAATAACTTCTTCACCTTTTTGCGTGTTTAAGTTATTAAATTTTTAAGTGTTTGCAAATCTTTTGGTGGGGGGAGGGGGGAAGGAAATTTCCCCCCCTTATATCCGCCCCTGCCTTTGATAAATGTCAAAAAATTGCAAAAAAATAAAACAGGCATTGAACAAATTTTCTTAAATTAATGAGACAAAGTTTTTTTAATAAACTAAGCATCGATACCTGACGATTACTATCAATACTTGAGCAAGAAATTGCGAATCCTAGTTCTACCACGGTTGCATTAAGTTTACGCCACATTGCAATATAAAATAAAAATGAACATTTTACTAATTTTTCGCCCATGGAACTAACATATTTTTTAGTTTGAATCACGGATTATTTCATTAAATTTCTCCCATAACCGTACAAAAGCATTTAAACAGTGAATGCAGACTGCTTATGGGATCTATAGCTCTGCATACTCACTTGAAATGATGATTCTGCTCCAAATCAGTATAGAATTCATACGGTAAATCAAAGTCTTCATCTGAACGATCTATTGGTGGCTCAACACCAATATTCGACATTTGCTGCCAATAATACTTTCCCATGTCATTTTTATCATATGTATTTTCTAAATTATCATTGAGTACCTTGGCGCGTACTGAATACAGGTGCACATTCAATAGTGTATGTATGCCCTGCAAATTTACAAAACTTTAGAAAAATTTAAAATATTTTCATTATATTTACGAACGCATTCATCAATATGATTAATATGCAGAAAATTATAATCGCTTTTATAAGAACAGTTTTATAACCAATTGTATTTATGAATGTAGTCATCATTGATATGAAATCCATCCATCGAATCAGGGTTATTTAACCCTTCGATGGGCACCTCTTTTGGAGGCGCTAACATAACCTCCTGGGCCTAATAAGGCCCACGTGAATAAAACGATAGTTATGGGCTATTACAGCATGTTATTGAGCAAAATTTATATAAGGTTTTGTTCACTAAATATTCTGCTATAGTTTGTTAAAAACAAGGACTTTTTTAGAAAGCTTACTAAGAAAAAAATTAACTTTTAAAATCGATCCGAATTACCAACATGCGTTTTTCTACTTGCAAATTACAAGCAAATAAGGTGTTTGCATAATTACAAAATTTAGGAAAACTAGGTTGTGATTTAGGTATAATAGATGATGTTTGGAGGTATTTTGGATCAACCCTTTGTTTGGAGAGCTTTTGTGCAATTTGAGTTCAAAGTTTGAATAAACTTGAAATTTTTTTTTAATTTCAGTTTAAAATTTTGCGTTTTAAAATCCAAAAATATTTTTTGAAGTGAAACTTCTTTGGCGGCGTTTTGAGGGGTAAATTGAACAGGAAACAGAAAGTGGGAACGGAAGCCGTTAAAATAAGAAGAAGAACGGGGACGGAAACTATTCGATTCCACAACCACAATGCTTCCATTTGAGGTTATTAAATAGCGAAGTGAAAAGCAAAAGAGATGTAGAAATGAAAAATGTTGAAAATCCCTTAAATTGGTTTGGTATATTAAGCATTAATTTACTGAAAAAAATTTTGTAAGTAATTATTTTTTAGAATACGTGTATGCGTTATTTGTGTACAAAGAAGAATATTTGTTTTCACAATAGAACATAAATGACAGATCAGCAATGAGTGAGAAAGAGATGAGTCGATACAATAATAACGCCATCTGTTGACTTCATAGTACTATGAAGCGTACTATGAAAAACATAAACAATTCAAATATATTTGAATCTACTACTATAATGAATAGAACAACAAAAGCTAAACGTTTTCGCAAATATTTAGTGCGACAAAAAGATAAAAAATTTACAGCGCGTTATGACTTGTTTAATACAAGTAAGTGTTGTACATCAAAAACTCTTTATTATCTTTTATTAAAGTAATTTTCTATAGCAACGTCATCTGTTGGCACTATGAAAAACATAAATACGCATATATCAATAGCAATGCCATCTGTTGCTATTATAGTGCAATACAAAACATAAAGAATATAAATATATTCGAATGTACTACTATTATGAAAATAACGCCAAAACAAAACGTTTTCGAAAATATTTAGTGCGACAAAGAGATAAGAAATTTACACCGCGTTATGACTTGTTTAATACAAGTAAGTGTTGCACATCAAAAACCATTTATTATTTATTATTAACGTAGTTTTTCAATAGAAACGCTATCTGTTGATATAGTGCTATCATGAAACATGAATACGAATATATCAATAGCAACGTCATCTGTTGCTTTTATAGCGCAATGCAAAACATAACCAATATAAATATATTTGAATCTACCTTTTCATTTACATTAAAAAGAAAACAGTGCAAAATCAATCTCAACAAAATTTCGGTAGCAATCAAGCTGGTGTGCGTGAAAATCCACACTCTCTACCATGGCAGAAGAATTAAAAAGGTAGATTTATAAAAATCTGGGAAATTTTCGTCTATGGCCTTGGTACTTTGGATATTATTATTATTTGAAGGAAGGACGACTCGAAAGTCAGGCACTGCGACCTATAAGATCTTTTGTACCAAAGCCCCAAGAAAGAAAGAAAGAAAGGAAGGGAGAAAGAAAGATAGATAAGAAACATACCCAAGCCGAGAATCGGACTCGGGTCTCCAGAAACAAGAGTCTGGCACTCTACCACTAGACCACAGTGGCGATGGTAGGACCTACTGTTTAACGCCGATTCCGAACGGCTATGTGGCAATTTTTTATCAGCTCGGTGGTTTTGCCATTACCAACCAAGGTGTGTACTTGTACACATTCTTATAATTCTCATCCACTTCATATCGATAGTGAATATAAGAAGTTTATGAGAATTAACCACCAGACCAAGACGGGAATCGAACCCGTAACCTTCTGGATGAAAGTCAAGTGCACTATCCACTAGACTATCGAGGTCGTCTGGTACTTTGGATATGTACCGACTTATATTAACTATTTAAATGCCATGTGCATACATACAATTATCTCTCCCAAACTGCTGTTATTGCACTTACATATTCCCAGTTACAAACCTACCAAAGAAGTTTCACTTCTATCGAGTGCACTAAGTTGCGCATGTGAGTTTTTATTTTTATATATATTTTCCTTAAACCCCAAAATTATCTTTTGCATCTAAATAAACCTCAAATTCAAAATAATTTGCTATAAATTTTACGAATACACAAAATAAACACTTGGGCCTATTTAGGCCCAGGGGCTAACTTTAGAGGTTGAGGCAATAAAAAAAAAATTTTGTTCTATTAACTTCTTCCGATTGAAACGAATTTTGTTTTTTTTGTGCTCAGAAAACATTGGCGCAAGAAGTCATGAAGTTTCAGATCGATTCGTCAAAGAAACAAAACTCGAAATGGGCCTAATTAGGCTCAGGTGCCCATCCTAGGGTTAAGTGATATTGATCATAGTAATGATAGGTTTTTGTATGTACTTACCATACGTAACAGACGATTCATAAGAACTTTATCTGAGAATTCAAAGTCTCCAGACAAACCAATAGCCTTTAAATGTTTCGGCGTTGAAGCCGATAGTATAGCAGCCTCACCTATTCCATATTCCATAAAGTGTGAGTCAAAGAAATATGCTGGCAATTCACGTTTTTCATGAGCATAGTGTATGCGTCCCATATAACCATGTGCTTGTAGAAACTTTTTAAAGCTCACTTCCTCACAATATTTCAAATATGCTTTGGGTGTCATATCGTATACGGTTGCATGGCAATTAGTTAAATTTTCATCAGTACTTTGTGGTGCTACTCGATTTTTCCAAAATTCATCATCCAATGGTTCTAAGCCTAAAGACTCGTAAAACTTGTCAGCTTCTTTCAACATTTTAAGCCCATCATACTCTTTTGATTTGACAAACTTATCATATGGAGGCAGCTCATCCCATGGGTAATATTCTTCAATAATGCTATGATTGGTCCAAACTTGCAGTAATACTTGTTGGTAGAGATGCTCTGGAATTGGATTCTCTGCAGACAATACATCGGTGCCATATTTCTTAATGAGAGATGCACGTATGAAAGCATGTAGCTGTTCATATAAAGGTTTTAATTGTTTGGAAAGGTCAGTTGTAGCTGAGCTTGGAAAATATTTCGAACTCAAAAGCTTATCTGGTGAGGTTCCTAAAACAAAATGATAAAAATATATAAAAAATTAGAAGAAAACAAAAAGAGCAACTTCACAAGCCTTAATTAATATACATAGCTCGTTTTAAAAGTGTTGAAATATGCTAACTTGCCCAAAGAAGGTGCTATGCGTAAAGTTATAGTTTCTTTAATTTGATTTTCAAGGGCCGGGGATAAAAAGCTTTCTTTGCACCTAGATAGCTCCACGCCTACGCCTACGTATACATTCTCGGATGCAGATCTCTATAACATGAATCTCTACTATAAATATGGAAGGGTGTTTTCCATATTGCTATGGTTTTCTGAAATATTGATCCAGCCCCAGCACTGCTATCTTCCATTTAAGACCCATCAGTGTACCAAATCTGTGCACCGGGACTAATTGTGAAATTTTGGTTTTTCCATATTTGACGGTCGCTTATAACCACTATAAATGCATGTATTTTACTCAGAGTTAGTGAGTTTCAGCAAGGAACCTGCAAGGTCCCTTCTTTTGAGACGGTTTAAGGACACGTTTTCATCGCCCCGGTAATACCCAAACAAGATAGGGGATAAAGTTTATTCAATTCAAATTACGCCTTGGCAATTTCTGCATAGGTGTCAATGGTTTTGATGACTGTTTGATATGATCAATGCGGAGATTGGTAAGCAAACTGGAATTTCTGTTAGTTAAGTGGCTATTCTAAGATGCAATTAGGTCAGAACGGCTCATTGTAATGCCACATGGTTGGACCTACTATTCCAAACCTCTTGGTGTATTTGCTATTGCCTACCAATAGGTGTATTTGTACACTTAGTAATACTCATTCACTTTCTGTCGATAGTATAAGAAGGTGGAAGAATTAACCACCAGACCAAAACGGTAATCAAATCCTTAACTTTACGAGTGAGAATTTATTGCACTACCCACTAGACTATTGAGGTCGTCGGCATTTCTGTTAGAAAGGAAAATTTTACTAGCCAGACCAATGGCACGCTTATTAGTTTCTAGAAACCTAATCTCTTGAGGTATTAGGCTGTTTTTTGATCTGACCTAACCAGGAAAGTGAGTGTCCAGTAAAATCTGACCCGTTTTCTGCTGATTATTTCATGTTATTTTTTCAGTGTTTTTTAGGGCCCTAGCTAGAGCTTTTTGGAGTCTTGTTGCTGTTCATTGATGTCAAAGTACTTCCTCTAGGTTGCCCCTTTGACCTTACTCAATTCTTTATTATATGTTGTTAAGGCATTTCTATAGGCTAACCTACCGCTTGTATATTTTTATATTCAGGAGTTTTCTGGCATTGCTTCTTAACTGCTCCACCCAGGAAATTCTCTATGAGAAGATTTTTCCTTTTTGAGTAACTGTTTTCGAAGGCTTTGCTTATATTCTTTTGTTCGATCTCCAGCACTTGCGAAAGAAAGAAGAAAGAAAAAAACCGAGTGGAAAAATATGCAAATTTCTGGAAAAGTGAATTTTTTCCAAAAATTTCGTTGTTATTAACTAATAATAACTTCTAAAATAACGTTTTTATACTAGTTAACCATAGAGAACCTTTTTTGCTCATTATAAGTATGAGTATGTATATTTTGTTGCACAGTTGACCACCTCTTCACACCTCCACAAAAATGCACTAATTTTGCAACACTGGTAAGTATCGTTTAATTCACCAGAGAAATGCGCAAAGGAAAAATCTTTAAGGGTATACCCTTAGCACCTATTGTTTGAAGTTGTCCATGTTTCCCATTCGAATTTCATTTTACAATTTTGTTGCACAATGTAAACAAGTAAATCTCACCTAGTATTTTAGCTGCTTTCTGGAAATATCCCAAATTGCTGAAGAAATAGCTCTTAGCATAATCCGCATTTTTCCATCTCCAGGTTTTCCAATAATATTTCAACTCTTCGGGATCACTGCTATTCAGAAAGATTTCATTTATTTCCGGATAAAGTGCAATCAATTTAGTATCATCATCATCATCATCATCCACACTTTCATCATTGTATCTTCCAATATCTCTGTCGGTAGCCATCCCTTTCAGCATCTTTTTATTTAAGAGAAAGTCTTCCAAATCTTTTCCAAGTACAAAAACATCTGCAACATTTTTTAACTCTTGTAGAGCTCGTCGAGTTTTTTTATCCGAAATAGATCCACCGTTAAATTTTTTTGCTTTAATTGAAATCTGTTTAAGCTCATTAGCAGCAATAGCAGAATCTGATGTTAACCAAAATTCGGAAGTATCATCGACTTGATTTTTCTTATTGAAGAGATCTGAAACTATTTGATTATACAGTGTATAAATTTTGGCACTTGATTCCTTAACAAAAAGTTTAGCATCTTCTTCGGAGTCGTATGCACTTTCTGATAATTCTGAAATATAAAAATGGAAAATTTAATAAATCTGGTCAAAGCTCCGTAGTTAATAGACTAGTTAACATTTTTCAGCAGTGAATAGGGAAATTTTTAAAAAATTGTGGTCTAAAGAATCCAATAAAATTTCTGAAAATACGTTGAGCAAATTTACTAAAATTACTAGTCGCATACAAATCGTTGGATTTGACCGTCAATGCAATTTTCTCATTCTCTATGGTTTAAAAAGTTTTCAAATTATGATTTAAGTTCAGATCTTAAGTGAGCTACTACATTTTTTTGTACTCACTTTTAGTTGAATTCTGCTTCCAACCGACATCTAGTTTATTTTTTTTTACATATTCCTTTAGCCAATCATAAATTGGAGCATAATAATCAAGTAGAGCAGCTGCATCAAGCTTTGTATTATCCGGTAATAATGTACCAAGAACTTCGTGCAAAGGTTTCGAAGATCCCAATGATATCATTTCTCTGATGACAAATAAACATAAAATTAGATTGCATTTGAAAAAAAGTAAAAACTCATAATTTCTCATATCATACTCACTTCAATAGCTTTCCAGCATCCTTATTTCCATAAAAGTCACACTTGTTTAGTACACCTGCATGACCAATTCGATGGCACAATGCTTTATAGAATTGATAACCCCTTATGATAGAAGTAAATTTACTAGAAACATCAAAAGTCTGAAGAAATTCGTTATAGAAATTTTCTGGCAAATCAAGTGATGAGTTATAACGATCATCTGGAGGTTCAACACCCGCATATTCGTCCATTAACTTCCAGTAGAATCTGTTTACTTCAGTTTTCTCTAATGTACCCTTCAAAAGTCCTTCCATTATCTTTGCGTATGCATAATATCGGGGCAGTGCAAGTATGGTTTCAGTGGCCTAAAATATATATACAAATGATAATTTAAATTTATAGCTGGGAAGATAATCAAATTTACCTTACGGAAATTTCTATTCAACATAGTCTCGTCATTAAATTTATACTCTTGATTCAGTAGTCCTAGTTTCTTTGAATGTTCAGGTGTACTTGCGGCCAATATAACGGCCTCCCTTACAGCACGAACCAAATCATCATTATTAAAGTAATAAACAGGTAAATGTTGTTTCTCTAACGCAAAATGCATTCTTCCTACATGATTATGACGCTCCATTAATGACTCAAAATCAACTCCGTCACAATATACCAGTGAAGCATCCGGGCTGTCATCAAAAGTACTTTCAAAGCATAATTTTTCTTCTTCGGTTGTGTTTTGCAAAGTGATTTTATTTTCCCAAAACTCCTCCGTTAATGGATCAAACCCAATTGAAGTATAAAAATCTTCTGCAGTTTCGAACAACTTCCTAGCATTGCAAGTTTCAGATTCATTGTTTAGAATCTTGTCATATTGAGGTAATGCATCATAAGGAAAATCTTTTTCGAAATTGCCAATATCTTTCCACGCACCCAACATTCTCTGCTCATATAAATGATCTGGAATCAAGCCTGTGGGCGTAATAACACCGGCACCGTACGTTTTAAATAGTTCATTTCTTACATAAGCATGTAAGTGTAGATAGAATGGGCGTAATTGCTTCATAACTTCGTCCACTTCATTAATAAATTCGGTGTTATAATTTTCATTATATGCTTCCAGCACTGGTAAGTCTAATAAAATAGAATTTACAACATTTTCACTGGTTAATTTTACCATTTTTAATTTGAAGACTTTAGAATTAATTTTACTTCTAATTAATTAATTGATTATTTTTCAAATTCGAAATTCAATCGAATTTTTACATACCTAATAATTCAGCAGCCTTTTTCAATAAATCCACCATTGCAAACAGATTCTTTGCTGCATCATCGCTGATAATATTACGCCATTCTAGCCAGTAATACTTGATTTCAGCCTCCTCAGCAAGTTCATGCAAAATCTCAAATAGAATATCGGGATTATAGGCGATAGGTTTATCAAAACCAGGATAATATGGCAGAACAAGATCATTGAAAGTGTTATTTTCCATTGCTTTTATGAACTCGTCCAAGCGTAGAATATCATCTGCTTCCAATATCAAAATTCCAGTTTCTTTATGAAGCTTATCAAACGCACGTTTTACATCAGGATCCACAACCTTAGCAGCGTATTCTCTTGAATTTTCTAAAAACTTGCGTAAATCATTTATTTCACTTTTTAATTGATCTGCCCTTTCCGTATATTCGGTTTGCTCCTTAGAAAAATTGTACAGTAATTTGCTGAAATGGTTTATTGCTTTAAAAATTTTGTTACTAGCATCTTGTAGAAATTCTTTTGGATCTTTGGCAACTGCTGTGGGTGTGGACTGCGTACCCTATATATGGATATGTTATTGTTTTTACACAAGTTATATTTTTTTTTATGAATATTTTATATTTCGTTCCTCAACGATGAGAGACTTACCGCTAATAGCAGGAAGAGCGGCACACAAATTACTAGTTTATATTTCATTGTAACACTCACTATCCTCAGCTCTGCAGTTTCATAGAAACTAAATAAAGCATTGAAAGTAAATCTGTATATATAGCAAAAACTAGTAGCAAATATGTATGTATATGTGCATTAGGGTGGCCCTTTTTTAAATACTTGATAATTTTTCATGGGCTACCCCTCAGTTTGGTTCCATTCTGTGAAAAAATGAGCTATGCGAAATTTGTGCTCAATCGGCTAAGGGAAAGGGTTGCCCCTAAAACTCCAAAATCAAAAAATTCGGAAAAAATATTTCATCCATTTCTTTCAATTCCTCAAAATGTTACTTATATGTAAGGGTAGATTTGCAAACACGGGGCAGCAAATACTGTCAGTGGCATACAGCAATATTGTTTCCTTTTTGTTATTTAATTCGAAAAGAGGTGACTATTAAAAATTCTAATTTTCTTGGCCACTGCTTTTTCCTGCCCAAGAAATAATTGTTTCTTTTATTTTCTTGACAATTTTTTTAGAGATGTTTTTAGCCTTTACTCTATTGGAGTAAAAAAAATTAATTTTTTATAGGATTCAATGTACGGGCCGAGGGGCAACCCTTCTTCTTATCCGATAGAGCTCAAGTTTTGAAAAACAAATTTTTTAATGTAATGAAACTAAACTGAGGGGTAGCACCAAAAAAATGAAGCTTGAAAAAAAGAGCCACCCTAATATGCATGTATCTACTAGAGACATCAATCTCGAGATGCCGAGATTTGCTATAAGATTCAGTTCAAAAATCTCGGTATAGAAATAATAAATCCCGGAATAATCATTTAAATGTTTGGCATTCCAGTCGGCTTTGAGAGGTCAAGCAATGAACAAGTTAGAAAAGATTTTCTCTCTACTCGTAAAGATTTTCATAAACTCGTTTAGTTTTCATACTATGACTGCAAAAGTGCGCCGCTCTAATTTAAATATCATGAATAAATAATAATAAACATTCTTTTATCTTATATTTTGAGTCTTATCAATAACTTTTTAGTTTTTATTTTATATTTGATAAAACTATAAAACTCGGGATTAAACTCGCCATTTCCTAAAAAAACGCAGCTACTTCACTCAGTCGTACTGTTGTCGACCTTCTAAAGCCTACCTTGATAAAAAGCTCCATAAATTTTCTATAATGTAAAGTTTAGAAGATTTTGTAGGGCAGTCTAAAATACACACGCTAACCAATCAACAACACCTGCAAAACAATTTGTTTTAGCAATGTGTTGTTTTGATTTAGCATGTTATTTGTATTTTGTATTGCATTGAATTGATTTATATAGTGTATGGCAATGCATCAGTGGCTTAGGTAAGGGGGAGGAAATAAAGGAGACCCCCTTTACCCAAAAATAATTCTATTAACTGGCAAAATTTGTCCTAATATTCAGTTACTACAAATTTTGTAAATAAAAAACTCCGGGGAGGGGTATTTTTGATATTCAGGGGATTTTCATAAAATAATTTAAAATTTATAATTTTTTTAAAAGCGTTTGCGAAGTTCTTCATGCCTTCTTCCGCAAAGATACTCAGTTTAACTTGCTCTACTGAACTTTGCTGAAAATACTATACATTTACGTGGTATACGGAGCAAAATGTTAAACAATAAGAGGAAAAATCATTTTCGTTATTTGTGTGTTGGGAACTTCAAGTGTTCTGAAAAAAAAATGGAAACTAGCCAGGCCAAACTCTTTGTTGTTTTTAATTACTATATGTATGTATATGCCTTCTTTTTTTTGTGCTAGAATCACTCAAAAAATCGAACAGTGTAATGTGTGACTGCAGTAATTGATTGCACCTAGAATAAAAAATGCAGTTATAAGTTTTTTTTTTAAGTCACCGATAGGCTGATAGTAAAACATCTTTTGGAGACAAGAGAATGAAAATGTTTTGACTGAATCATGACTGCTTTTAAGTCACCCGGAGCCACTTGAATACGCTTGGACCCACATGAAGTCACGTGAAGTCTTTTGAAGTCAATTGCAATTTGAAGTCACTTGAATACACTTGGAGTCCCATGAAGGCACAAATTATATTGTACTAAGAATTCACAAACTTTTCATTCCGTTTATACAAATTGTACCCAACCTTTTCGCGAAATACCCCATTATAAGAAGCGTAAGGCCCCAAATATTTTAACATTTGAACATTATGGGCAGTGTCGGATCTAATTTATTTCAATTTATAATTTCAACCTCCGACCTACATATATGTATTTGGAAATGCGATTATTGAGCTCATTCATTTTTTTATTAAGTGTATTAAAACTGACTTCAAATTACAATTAACTCTAAGTGACTTTATGTGTCTCCCAGTGTATTCAAGTAATTTTAAATTTCAGTTGTATTATAATATACATATATAATATATGAGAGGGAAAAGGGATAAATTTGCACTAAACTGGAGAAATGGGCACTTTAATAATGTTAAAATAGCAAAGAACAAAGAAAGACGTCATTTTCGAGTTCAAAGGAAACACTTTGTCTGACAATATTGTTCCTAGTAATAACAATCGAAATAACTCAAACACTCTTTATTATATATAACCGCCCTTAGGAAAATTCTTATCTACTCCACTGCAATGTATCATAATTACTATTAGTAGATGGGCAATTATATTAGCTAACTTGATATATAAAAAATACAAGGAAGGTATAGTTATATTATTTAACAATTTTAAATTAACATATAAATTCATGAAAAACATTAAAAAACCGACAATGGAATTTAATATGTGGGTATACAAATTGTAATAAGTTGCACAATGCAATACAAGTTCCAGA
The DNA here is from genome assembly GCA_963691655.1 of Toxonevra muliebris. Lineage (NCBI taxonomy): Eukaryota > Metazoa > Arthropoda > Insecta > Diptera > Pallopteridae > Toxonevra > Toxonevra muliebris. The sequence continues at coordinate 40,670,865 of OY829328.1, read as the reverse complement.
GAAATTAATTAATAATATCACAGCGCGACAAAAATTTTGTGAGCGAGATTTTCCAACGGTGTTATAATAATTTAGGGTGACTGATTATGACTGCAAATACTTGAACTACTGACTTCCAGAAATTACAAAAAAAAAATATGGTTTAAAAAAAAAAAATCTTATTGGCTCTACTTGGGTCTGTAGTATAAGTTTTTGATTTTCTACGTAATTACAACAACAAAACGATTTTATTATTTACGTACGTAGTGTGAATGGCTTGGTTCTAATGCAAAAAAAAATATAATACAATGGGAAATGTGAACCTCGTAGGGCATTTCTATGTTCTAGGACTCCCCATCATTTTTAACAAGGAACATTTTCTCCAAAGATAATATAATAGTTTTCTCAATAGTTTTTTTTATCGGTCATTTATCGAAAAAGGAGGTATTAAGCCCCATTTTCAAGAGGAAAGGTAGAAGATGTGGAAAAAATATTTATGCAAAAATTGTTCATCTCTTTTTGCTTAGCAACTTTGCTTCAGACATTAAATTCGTATCTGTTAAGATAAACAAATTTCTTAATATCCAGGGGCAATTTTTCCGATTTCAGGTCCATATTGTGGGAGAACAAGATGTATAAAACTATATAAAACCATTGGAAAATCTCGAGCATAAGACAAAATTTGAAATTTTGTTGCACTGTGTATTCAGAAGAAAGATTTATTAAATCATTTTGCGGTTATGGGTTTCCCCCCAGCAAAACTAAGCCGTATTACAATTTCAAGTTAACTATTTCGTAGTAAGTGTATATAGAGTGTGCGAGAACATTAATGATTAATTCATAAAATCACAAATTGATATGAATACCTAACCTGATATACATATGCACACACATAAATATACAAAGAGATAACAAGCTTGGGCTTTTTCTTAATTTAAGTTTATCCATTTTCTTAAGAAAAATGCAATAAAACAATTTATTTTTTTACATACATTCATATAACGCAAGTTGACTTTGGCCAAAACTCTGTAAAATTATCATTAAAAGAATACAGAACGAAAAGATTGCATCGGGGAGAAGCATTAATTTATTCGATGAATCGGAATTATTAAAGCAAGCAAGTGTAAAAAATATGTAATTGAATTTAAAGTTGTTTTGTGCTAAATAAAAGTAGTAAGTAAAAAAAATTTTTTGAGTTTATAACCGTAAAATATGGTAAGGAGTGAGATTGAAAAAATCTTAACACACGTTTTACCTCATAATTTTTTTTGAGTGTAAAATTTAAAAATTTCTTTGATCTAGTTATCTTTGAAAAATATGTCAGTTGTTATTTTTAAAGACAAACATGTTGATTTATTGTGAGTTTGATCAAAATGAATGAAGAAAAAGAAGTACGTCTTAAAATTATTAAAAATTTTCAAAAAAAATCCAAATTGGTCCTACAAAAAATTGGCCAAAGAAATGAAGGTCTGCCGTCAAACTATTTCCAATGTTATTAAACAGTTTCAGAAGAATTTGATCATCGATAGGAAACCTGGTTCGGAACGAAAACAAGGACCAAATGATATTGGGAAAGCGAATAAAATAGAAAGAATATTGAAAAAATCTCCAAACACATCTGGTAGAAAAGCTGCCCGGTTATCCCAGTGCTCTGACTATTTGGTGTGAAAAGTTAAAGCCAATGCAGGTTTGAAAACATACAAAGTCCAAAAAGTTCCAGACAGGAATGCTGCAAAAGTAGGGCTCGGAAATTAAAATCGAATTTCATACAAAAATATTCATGTTGTATAATGGACGACGAAACGTATGTACTGGCAGATTTTACGCAGCTTCCGGGTCAAAATTTTATGTTGCTGATGCTCGAGAAAATGTCGAAGAACAATTGACAGGCTGAGAGGAAAAGCGGACTAAAATTTATATAAGAGCAAAAGTGAAATAATTTAGTGTGTCAGTGCAAGAATGGCATAAGTAATACGGTTTAGTGTGAAAATGAAACGCCTTAAAAGTAAGAGCAAAAATGGTATAAGAATTCTTTCAGAGGAAGAACAGCATAGTTTTTTACTCCGTTTTCGCTCTGAACATATTTCGTTTCACTTTTGCTCTGAACATATTTCGTTTTGCTTTTGCCCTTAAGTAAAATTATTCCACTTTTTTCTGAACGTAGAAGTTATACCACTTTTCTTCTCAGCCTCTCAATTTAGAATCCAAAAGTAGACAAAATTTCCTAAAAAATTCCTGGAATGGCAAGCTATATGCAGTTGCGGCAAAGGAAGCAAGTCATTTGTTACAGTGGGCTCTATAAGTACCGAAATATACATCAAAGAATGTTTCAAAAAAAGACTTCTTCCTTTCATAAGAGAGCACAATGTGATGTGTCCACATATTTTTGGCCCGATTTGGCATCCTGTCACTACGGCAAGAAAGCTCTGGAGTGATACCAAAGTAATAACATAGTTTTTGTACCAAGAGAGGCCGATCCTCCAAAATGTCCGGAGCTAAGACCAGTTGAGAGATATTGGGCTCTTGTGAAAAGAAACTTAAAGAGCACAAAAAAGGTGTCCCAAAATATCGAATATTTTAAAAGGAGATGGGCAAACTGTTCCAAAAAGGGGTCTGAAACAACTATCAAATCTATAATGGAAGGCTTACCAAAAAAGGTCCACGAGTTCAAAAATAGTGGTTAGAACCATAAAAGTTATATTTTTCCGTAATTTGTAAAATATTATCAATAAAATAAAACGAAAATCAAAACTCTAAGATCAACCGTTTAAAAATTATTGAATTTTATATATGTTAAGATTTTTTCGATCTCACTGCCTATATCATACGTAAACAATAACGCAGTTACCACGCCCACAAACCTTAAAATATTTTTCTGAAAATTTGTAGTTTTAGACCGAAAATAATGATTATATTACGAAATTAACTGAAAAAATCGGCATGTTCTAAATGTCGGAGGGTATAGTTGAGTACACCAAAATGATACTGGTTCCAGACATAACTAGTCAGTAAAGCCCCAGGGTTATTTTTTTGCGGAAATTCCATATTTTAAACAACTCTATAGAATAAAAAATGTTTAAGTGGTATTAGTCATATTTATTTGTTTCTCTTTGTCAAAATAAGTATTACAGTAAACGGATTTGTTCATGTGTAACCAAGCGCGTAAAATTAAAAACAGAAAATTATTTATAAGTTATAGTTATTTGTTAATCTCTATTTTAATACCTCAGGGGGTCAATTTTCGTGAAGTGAAAAATATTTTCTCAAATTCACCACATTCACGATTCTTGTTTTGCTTTAAAAAGACAACAGGTGATCGGATTCAAGTGAAGTGAAAAAAAATTAACACACATTGCTTGCTTTAAAACGTATTCTACTTTTACAAATGCAGTTTCTAAATAATTATTATGTCAGATCCAAGGACAATTCGTATAACTTAATTCGTATATTATGTAACCACAGAAAAGGCCTAAAGATATGTCATATTAACGCACAAAGTTTAAACAAGAAAATTGACGAGTTTAGGTACATGTTTTCTGTTGACATCATATGCTTTTCTGAATCATGGTTTTCTCCTTGTCAGGATGACAATTTATTTAAGGTAGACAGTTTCAAAACTTTCCGTACTGATAGACAAACTCACGCGGGTGGCGTAGCCATCTTTGTTAGAAAGGGTAGTAAGTGCAAGGTAGTTAGGAAATCATGTTTTGATAGTTCAATCGAATATCTGTTTGTTGAGGTCATTACTGGCGATGGTAAAATTCTTGTTGATTCAGTTTATAGGCAGAACCGCCATATAAATATAACTCCTCTACTGGACCCAATTGAAAATTTTTGCTTGTCTTATAGTCGTCTTGTATTGCCTGGTGATTTTAACAGCAATCTATTGGCTGAGAGACATTTGCAGAACGGAATGGAAATAAAGGAGTTTTATACAGCAAATCAAATACGTGGGATTTGCACGTGAAATTATGCTATATGACTAAATATGTATCCATGCCAGCATTTCAAAACGAGATCTCATATTTCTGGTGTACGATTTTCAGCTTAGTAATAGCTCTAATACTTTTCTATACCGTGATTTTAAAAATGTAAGTTATTTCTCACTGGAAACCGATGTGTGTGGTGTTCAATGGACACGAATCTATGCGATGGTGGCTGTAAATTACAAGATGCAATTTTCACAGAGAAATTTGGGCAGGCTTTTCGATATTCATGTTCCGCTGAAAAGAAGAACAATAGAGCATGATAAAAAACCATGGTTTTCGAACCATATTAACCTTTAAGCCCGATTTTTAATGGGGCTTTACAGAAACCTTTCGTTTTCCAAATTGTGGTTACTTAGGTCTTTCACAATATTGACACCAAATTTCATGATTTATTTGTCATTTAAAGGTTAAAAAAATAGTTATGGAGTTGTAGACAACCACTGGATAATTCGATTCCTGTAATTTTTTGATTTCATATTCTCTTATCTCTTATCAACATATTTGATTAAGAAACCTTTCGCTTAGTAATACTTAAACGCATTTTTTCTCAAAAAATAGTGTAAAGGATTTTACTAAAAATTGTTGCACTTAGGTTTTTTTGCTGGACTTCAAAGAGAAAACACTTGAAAAAATGTCTTAAGCAAAAAATTTTAAATGTTTGGTAATCAGCAAACGTGAAGAATACCTAACAGAACAGAATACAAAAAGCGTTAACAATAAAATTTGCTAAACACCTTATTTATGGCACATAAAAGTGAATGTTGCATATACGCAACATTGTGTATGAAAGAGTTAAATACTTAATTTTGAAACGTGATACTGCATACAATAAGTGGAAACGCTACAAAACTCCTTTCTTGTTTGAAATATTTAAAACATTAAGAGGAATGTGACAAAGACGGTTAAAACATCAAAAACTACTTTTTTTAGCTCAAAGTTTAGTTCCGCAGTGATTTGGATCGCAGTATAAATGAGCTCAACCATACGTTTCGTAATATACCAAAAACGAATTTGAGTACGAATTGCTGTCAACACTTTAAAATTGTTTTAAATGCAACCACGTCCTTCGAGTTTGCTTGCGTGGATCAAGATAGTTTCCTAGCGGTCAAATCTAACTCAATCGGTTTCGATAATATCCATCCAATTTTCTTGAAATCTTTGTTGCCAATTTTACTAAAATATATCACTCATATCTTCAACACCATTATCACTTCATCCTACTACCCCCTGAGCTAGAAACAGGTAAACATAATACCGATCCCAAAATGCAAACTGAATATAGACCTACAGTTAGCCAAATAAGTGGACATACGGTACAATTTTTCGATTTTTGTGCGTAATAATTAAAATGTAAAAATTTCTTGAATGCAGTTTTGTTATTTTGCTTTTTTTACACTGATAACAAAAACAAACAAAACAATTCTTATTAGTTTAGCAGGTAAAAAGTAGGAAAAACTATACCCCTATATAATGAAATCCCACAAAACTACAAGAAACCTAAACTTGTCTATGCCGTCTCGTCTATCAGAGGCCGCTAAAGCCAATTTAGGCCACACAAAATATTAAACTTTAATTTTTAATATTTTTTTCTGAGTACGCTAAAAAATCTTTCGAATATCATTTAATTACCTTTACCTTTCCTTTAAAACTTATTATTTCTACACAAAGTCATCTCTACTCATATAGAGCCTTTATACCTGTATCAATGCAGATAAATAAACTATCACTTTTAAAACACTCATGCCTTACGTCAGAAAGGCAATTTTTTTATAATCTCTCGTCGTCTTTGGAATTCTCTGCCAAATTCTTTACAATTAGGAAGCAGTACTGTGAACTTTTTATTGTATTTTATCAATCTGCATTTCTGTTTGCTTTGAATTAACTTATTTTTTATAATGGTTTATTGTTATCTTAATTTTTTTACTTGATCTTAACTTTATTTGTGCGTTCTTAATGTGGTGACTTAATTTTAATAATAATATTTAAATAAATTAATTGATTAATGTTAACTTTGACCATGTTTTAATTTCATTTTTATTGACGTACTTATAGTAATGCAATTTTCTATGACCAAAATCTTGTTGCACTTGGTAATCCATTAAATTAATAAATAAATTTATTGTTTACTCTTGCTAAAGCAATGATTTTTACAGCGATGAATGGAATTCTTCGTTCAATGAGCGAATTTTAAAAAACTGCCGACGCTAATATTTTAGAATTGGCTTAACACTTCTTAAAATTGCATTGGTTTATAAACGGTACCATTAGTAAATCAATGACTCAACTTAATTTATTTCTCTTCGAGATCACAATAACAAAGCTGTATGACGTTTTGAATTTTTCATGTCGAGTCAAAAAATAAAACTCAACCATTCCTTTTTATTCCCGAGTAAAAAAATAAAATTCAAAAAATAATTTTTATTCCTGACCAAATATATTAAACTCAAACAATAACTTTTATTCTTGAAAAAAAAAAAATTATTTTTATACCCGACCTAGGAAATAAAAATCAAGCAATAACACTGTGCAACAATCAAATGTCGAATGGATAACTTGTAATTCGGGGTCCCTGAATCTGACCCTGTACTCAGAGTTTGTCTATCATGTCTGTGATCCCCGGTATGGGAACCGAAACTCATAATTTTAGTATGCGCGGATACATGTTTCATAGCTAAGAGAAAGTTGTTTATCATGGAAAGAAGGAGAAAAATTACTTAGATAGCTGCACTGCAACAACCAAATATCTTCGGAGAAAAAATACATTTATGTATATAGTTTACTTATTATGTACTTCCATTACTTTTAGTACAACCAAATAAACTTTTTTAGCAAAACAAAAAGACAAGCTTCTCATTTAAATATTGAATTGACCATTTATTTGGATGTTTGTTTAAAATTTACATTTCATTACAGCAATCCAAATTGTAAAGTAAAAAATCAAAACCGTTTCCAATTTATTCATTAGTGCTTTATAAGACCTCTATAATACAAAAAATTATTTAGTAAAAATTGATTAATAAAAAAATAGATACATCAAATGTAAATATTTAAGCTTACTTTTCTTGCTAGCATTCCAGCCAATCTTAACCTTGGACTCTTTGTTCTTTAATTTAACCCAATCCAGTATTGGGGTATAATATTCCAATAGAGCATCACCGCTAAGACCTTTATTATTAGGCAAAACTTTAGCAATAACCTCATGCCATGGCTTGGAAGAACCTAAAGACATCATTGCTCTGGAAATATGTGTTACAAATGAAAGTTTTTCATTTTGACATTTAATTTTTATCTTACTTTAAATCATTTCCAACAGCCAAGTTACCATAGAAGTCACAATTATGTAGAGGTCCAACTTCCCCATTCTTTTGACAGAATTTGCGATAGAATTGATAGCCAAGAATTTCAGAAACGAATTTTCTAAATAAAAGTATATGAGTATGAAAATACGTATTAATGGTATATAAATATATGTGAATCTCACAAGAATGGGCCCCATTTTGAGCGCTTCTAGTTTCCAAGAATTTTTGCGACAGAATTATTGAATTTCGAATTTTACGCGATTTCTACTTAGCGTAATTTAATTTTTCTTGACTTTAATTATAAAGTTTGGTTCTTATTATTCAATGTCTGTAAAGTCTCCAATTTGGAGTCTGATACAAGCGCAATACCGGCCCATTCCTGTGTTTTCATAGGCACTAAAAATTTGCTTTTACTTCATTTGATAATTATCTTGAAAGTCCAAGTAGAATTTATATGGAAAATCGATGGCGCCTTCGCTGCGATCAACTGGTGGCTCAACCCCAACGTATTGTTCCATTAATTTCCAGTAATGTTTATTTACGCCATCCATTTCAATCGATCCAGTTAACAGATCATTCATAACTTTTGTGTGAACAAAGTATAATGGAATGCTTAGGATTGTGTGAATACCCTAAAAAAAGAAATAATTATTTGTATGGTTCAATTTGAAAGATTACTGGGGCTAGATCCCGTAACGAACTTAGCTCGAATATTAGGCTTCCAATGTCTCATATCAGATTTTTATTCTCACGAATGAAAACCTTCGAGCTTACTTCAAGCTAGTTTTCTTTGCTAAGTACAAGAAGCTGTAAAAGTCTTTTATTCGTGGCAATATGTGGGCTTTGTTCGTCACTTAATTTTACCTACCATTCGGAATAAACGATTCATCAAGGTCTCATCCGTAAATGTAAAATTTTTTGCTAATCCAATTGAATTCAAATGCTTTGGTGTTGATGCCGAAAGAATTACCGCTTCACCAACAGGATATTCAAAATCGTAAGAATTAAAATAATAAGCGGGTAAATTATGTTTCTCTCGGGCATAGTACACACGCCCCAAGTAACCATGATCTTGTAGGAATTTTCTAAACTCAACTTTTTGGCAATATCTCATGTACACATGCGGTGTGCAATCGAAAATGTCAGCCTTACAATCACCGCTATTTCCAATTTGATCGTGTTCTTTTAGTTGTTCCTTGCGGAATTTTTCACCCAAATCATCAAAGCCGAGTGACTTATAAAATCGTTCCGCTTCATTAATCATTTTAATTGCATCCATTTCATCCACGAAATCATCATAAGGGGGTAAATTTTTGAAGGGAAAATATCGTTCAATTACGCTCCCTTCCTTCCATGCCTGCTCCATTACCTGATTGTACAAATGATCGGGTATTGGACCATTTGGATCGATTGCCTCCCTGCCGTACTTTGTATACAATTCTTGACGTATGAATGCATGCAGTTGTTCGTAATGTGGTTTAATTTCTTGCATCACTTTTTCCATTTCCTTTAGTATATTTGTTTCATGATATGACTTATACCAGACTTCAAGCATTGGAATATCTAAATTGGGAATACAAATAAATTATTACAAAGAAAGCGTAACCACTCTCATATGCTTCCTACGCACCCAGTATCTTTGACGCCTTTTCAAATGCCTCCACAATGGTGTAGAAGTTAATCGAAGACCATATCAAATTCAATTCACGCCAATTTTGCCAATAGTATTCTATCTCTTTGGAATCATTGCTATTCTGCACAATCTTCTGTATATCTGGGTAATATGCCAATTGGGTTGAGTCGTGATCTGGCATATTTGCACCATCCAAATACGGTGTGATATCTTTGTCCGTCGCCAAATCTTGTAGTGCTCTCAAATTTATTACTATCGATGAGAAATAATCTTCACCCAATACAAATAAATTTCCAACTTTACGTAATTCATATAAAGCTCTTTTCATTTCTGCATCCTTAATTTTAGTCAAATCAAACGTTTTCGCTTCCGATCCAATCAAAACCAATTCATCGGCAATTTTCCTGACATTCGTTACTCTTAAAAATATCGCATCGAAACTTTCATCAAAGAACTCGGCATAAGTTTCGGCAGCTATTTGATCATAGAGCTTGTAATAACGTTCGCTAGCATCGTCGATGAATTTCTTCGCTTCGAGCTCATAAGTCGTTGCGGCATAGGACAACTACAAATGAGCAAAAAATATTTGATGTTTTTAATATTTTTATAAATAAACTACATTGTTTAAATAAACTTAACTTCTCACAGAAGAGTTGAAATGCAGATTAAACAAAAAGTAGCCAGTTTTTAAAACTGAAAAATCAGTACATTAAAATGGAGTCGAGTTGAAAAATCAGTACAAATCAGCACATTTTTCTCAGCTTTTCAATGTTGTACTAATTATTGCTTTGCGGTTTTTAAAAATCTGCAGGGTTCTTTACATTTCATATTAAAATTATTTTTTATAATAAGCTCATTTCTCCTTTAAAATGTGAACAACAAACTGAATCAAATTATTTTTCATTGGAATAAATTTTCAAACTTTTCTTGAGTTAAGCAAACTCATTTTGGCCCGATTCTAGATGACATGATCCAATTTCGAAAATTTTTAAAATACAATTTCCATGTCTTCAATAAGAGATTTCAGTACTCCAAAAAAAGCTAGATTAATACATTTTATTCTAGGGGAGACTGGGGTATTGTGGACCGCATTTTCATTTTGGCTGAAAAATAACTTCTTCTGAAAATTTCAAAGCTTGAATTTGTAGTACGAGAAATAACCTCTCTTTGGGTCGCACAAGTTTGGTCAAATTGTATTAAATTATACAAGTTACATCTGTTGCCACAAAAATGGTGTTTTTGCGATCTTGAAAAATCTCGGGGAGGGGGGGGCGGGGGGGGGGGGGTGGGGGGGGGGAAATGTGATAGAAAAACTTTATTTTTAATTCATAATGACAGGAGATTCATTATTAAAGAGAAACAAAGTGAAAAATGGCAATGAAAATCAGTCCGAAACGCATTGTTCACAAGTCCAGTAACTTGCAGTCTTTCCGGCACATGCCAAATAAACAGCTCGATCGCACACGTGGCAATGGTTGTAATTTTGGCGGTTCGCCTTTTTTGGCATATTTTTCTTACAAATTATGCAGAAATCGATGTTTTTTTCCACGTCACAATCGGTTGAAAACGATTGTTTCTTCTGTGGCGTCCCGGACTTATTTGTTTTTTTTTTGGAAAATATCGCGTCGAGATCGCGTGTGTTCTTATTGAGAGCGAAGCTCTAATTTTTCGAATGTTCGAAATTATAGATATGAATAGTAAATATGTTCGCTTTTTTTTAATGTAATCGAAATTCCCTACAGAAGAGAACCTAACCTCAACATTGTATACTTACATATGAAACACTATTTTTGTACCAAAAAGCTATTTGAAATTGCCAAAAAACTAATGCTGTGTTGAAATTTTGCATGAAAAATCACTTATATGCATCAAATACACGTAGTTAGCTTGTCAAATGTCAAGAAATGAGTGGTCCGTAATTCCCCGATCGCTCTTTTTTACAATATGCCAGCAAATGAGTAACGCAATGCAAACTTTATGCAAAATTTCTTGTCTGTGTCGAATGTTTAAGGTTCCACAAAAATTATGATCATATTTGCCTGAGTTGGTTCGCGAAAAATGTGGTCAAATTAAACGAAACACGAAGTGAAAAAAAAATTATCAAAGTATCACTTTTCTATCTGCTATCGAGGCGAGGTAACAGTGCGTGTACACAAGTATAGTACTAAAGGGGAAATTAGCTTAGGCGAGCCGTTGACAGTTATTTGGAGCCATCAACCATTTCTAGGGGGAATAATATGAGGCTGGTCCGCAATTCCCCGTGGTCCCCAATACCCCAGTTTCCCCTATTATTTTTATATCGATACAAAATCTGAATCTATCAAAATATCAATCAGCGCCATTCAGCACATTTTACATGTTATTTAGCGAGCAGTTTTCACATCAAGTGAAAACCAAAGTGAAACGTTTTTTTTTTCTCTTCACGATAACGCAGAACGAGAATTGACCCCAGCTGAGCCCAGGTGTAAAAAAAATTCAAAATATTTTTACGCCACATCATGTGCAATAAGTATTCCCTGGGATCAAATGTATTTAACTTAGTATTTTAGAACTTTTTATAAGTTAAAAACAGTGAAATGTGGGAAAAATCACCGTGGGAAGAAGAATTTTTAAAATTTTGATTATAAACATAAAATCAGCTATCTGATTTAATTGGCATCACTCAAACAAATAGCGACTATCTCAGTAAGGCCGTTCTTCCACTGGAGACAACGCAACTGCGATTTTTTCATATGTTTTTTATAAAAATTTGGTTAGCTGTAGTCTCTTAAAAATATATCAGGAACAGTGAAGCTATAATTTCTACATCAAGTTTGTTAATTTATTTCGACGAATTTCTTATTTCAAACACAAAATAATTAATTTTACTATTTTGTCTTGATTTTCAAAAGTACCTTCCTAAAAGCGGCGTCTGTTTGCCTGGTTTTTCAGTCAGGTGGAATCTAATATTTTTAAATTATCTAAAGTCAGTATATAAAGAAATGCTTAACAGTGATTACTTTTGTAAAAAATGTTTAAATGTATTTTGACAAGTTTTCAAAGTTTCTGGTCGATTAATTGAACAGCAGGCCAAAATGGGTTAAATATCATTTCTTTCTTTACTTATGATTATCACTTATGATTTTATATATGTTGCCATTAAAAGTTTTTGTAAGCAAAGATTAAGAAAATTCAGTACTAAAATTATTACATGAAAAAAAATTCTAAATTTGTGTACTGATTTCTGGATTTTAAAAAATCAGTATTTTTAAAATTAAGTTTAAAAAATTAATACATGCACTAACAAAATCAGTACGTTTTTTAAAATGCAATGAGTTCTTATCATCTAAAAAAATATTGAATAACTAAAAGTTGAGGAGGAGATCGAACCAAAATTGTAAATATACTTAAAAGGAAGAAAAATCACTTTTTATTAATTTTAATAAAAATTATGCTAACTAAGCAGTCGGGATCCGGAGCCTTTAAATGTGTATTTGGGGTCCTACGTCCAATTTGTTTTCAAGCTTTCCTTAAGTTTCCCCATTTCTGATAATTTCAGTATAATAAAACATAAGATATATTGGTTATTTTTGCATCTAAGAATATTTTTGTTGCAACTTATCAAGCTTTTTTTTTAAAAAAATTTGTCTTTTTAATCCTTTAAATAAATCCTTTCATAAAATCTTTCAAGTTTTCATTCGTTTCACTTTAGAATTAAAACCTTTAAAGCTTCGCCTCGAAATTGTATTATGGTTGAACAAATCCAGTTCTTGAAGAGAAAATCTTAGTAGTTAATGTTTTCATTAATTCAGATCACAAAACTAAAATAAAATTTTTAAAAAAGTACTGGAATTTATTCAATGAAAGAGATATTTTATTTTCATTTAGCCCTGACTCGTCATCAAATGGTTATCTAAACACAAATTGAAAATGTGTGTTTCAGACCACGCTCCCCAAAGTAACGAGTTATAAAGGAAAATGGAAAATAATAGTTTGGGAAAAAATGCTCCAAAACGATGTAAAAATCTTGTTTTCATCATAGAACACGAATTCACTAAAATTGTTATAAAAGAAGGTGGTACTTTTGGATGCTAAAGCTTTTACACCATCGTACTGTCACTTAGTAATATTAAACTTTAAAAGAAAATCAGAACTAAATTTGACTCCTTATTGCTATTTCAACAACATTTCATGTAGTTTTATAATGATGCAAAAATAAGTTTAAAGCTATCTATTTTTGAGAAGATATTTGGTGTTAAAGTTCTCTTTTCATTTTGATATCTTACTTTATCAACCTACTGTAGGTAAAACATGGATATCTTTGAAAGAGGAGCAGCTAGGATTTCATTCCAATCGGATTTTTACCTGTAATCGTCAACAAATACACCCTTACTTTCAGCTTTTGTCGACATTTTTATGCAACCTATCGTTGCTTCCTGCCCACCGTGCGTAAACTTCGTTTCAGTACAAAATAAATCAAAGCTCGAAAAATGTGTGCAGTGAACAAATAAAAATCAGAGCTCGCGAATTATATGGAAATTATGTATGAGATGCCTGTCGCAGTTTTCGTGCTGACTTAGGCCTTTTTCTCATTGAAGGCAACGTAACTGCGATCCGACATAAAGCGGGCGATTGGAAATGTCAATCAGTTTCAGACGATCGCAACGATTTTCACTGCCAAAGGCATTATGCCGAATCACAGTTGCGTTGTCTCCAGTGGAAGAACGGCCTTACTGAGATAGTCGCTATTTGTTCGAGTGATGCCAATTAAATCAGAGAGCTGATTTTATGTTTATAATCAAAATTTTAAAAATTCTTCTTCCCACGGTGATTGAAATTTTCTTTATCAGATATGGTTATAAAAGATAAGAAAATATAAAAATCAAAAATTGAAGGAAACGGTTTATCCAGTGGTTGTGTCATGATTGTGGGAGCCCTAAGCAACCATAATTTCAGTCCAAAAGGTTTCTATCAAAAGCCATGAAACTTCTGGCGTCAAAGGGTTGAGGAAAAGCAGCCACTCAACCTAGCCTAACTCTAAACCACAAGTGAACCTAACAGACTTAAAAGAAGTTTTATGACTTCATATTCATTCACGGTATAATTCTCTGTAACTTGAAAATTTTTGTACTTATGTACAGTAGACTGGATATAAACACAGGGGAATTTTTTAACACCCTTCATGACAGCGATTTTTGAAGAGGGGTAAATATAAGATGCCTAATATAATATTTTTTTTTTTTTAATAAACGTCACAATTTTTTGTTTTATAGAATGTTTACTAACTTTTGCTTCCTCCTTTAAAATACTCTTTGGTTCAAAATATAGGGCAAAAAAAAGTTCCTTGACCAAAAAAACTCTGGTGAACACAATTTCAACAAAATCAGAGAGGTTTTCTTGACCTTTGCAATTTGGAATATTTTCTAACTCAAAATATATTCAAAAAATGGATTCCTAAGCACACAAAATTTTAACAAAATCAGGTGATAATAACTGTGCATTTATGTCACTGTTGTTGCATATTTCTTTAAATGTATTTACAATTTGCTTACAAAAATTAAACAAAAAAATCATTATAAGCATCTTGTATTTTCCCCCTCTTCTCTAAAAGCTCTTTCATGGTGTGGGTTATAAAATTGATACAGTAGGCGTAGGTAATAAAACCAAAAAGTGGATCTAGCGATATTGTACAAAAAATGTATAGCTTTTCTCAGTTGGGAGATTTTTTTTATTAAAACGCTTACGGTTAAATATATTTGGCTGTCTCACTAACAAAGTACATACTCAGCATAGAATTACTGTAGTTAGGTTCGAATGACAGAGAATAAATTACGTACTTCTCTGATTGACACAGATCATGTTCGATATAATTACCTTTATGGAATAGCTCAAGTCAAGCTCTGGGCAGATTTATAGCAGTTTAGTAAATATATACTATTATGGCATTAAAATATTAAACTTTTAGCGATTAAATGTTTATATGGGCTTACTGTGACGTAGCCTGAAATCTAATAGCTTAATAGCAAAAAAAAAAGGATGTAATTTAATTTAAAAAGTTATTTTAATATTGCCTTTATATCTTACCCCGAACAGTACCACAATCAAGACGCTAACTTCGCAAAGAAGCTGCATTTTATAGTTGCTTACAAATAAAATCAGAGATCACTGTGTATAATTGAACACCGAGACGCTTAGAACAAAGACTATATGAAGACTATTGAAAGCTTTTTGAAAAAATTATTTGAGTTAAGAATAGATCGAAAGAATTCGAAATCAAAATCGCGCCCTCTTATCAGCGATGAAATGTCTAAGGTTAATTTGCTAATTCAATTATTACTTTGATTTTTTTTAATACTGATAGTAAATTGTAGCAAATGAAAAAACACTAAGTAGAAAGGAATTCTAAATAAATTTCTAAACAAAAGTTTTTTGTTTGTTTTCTATGCAAAACATGATTTATTTGTGAATATGTACTTTAAAATGTAATATAAAATTGTAAGAAAAGTAAAAGGTAAAAAAATAAAAATTAAGTAAAATGGGAAGTGATCAAATCATTTCAAGTTTTCGTCATCATTACAGTTCGTGTTAGTTATCGAAAGTTCAAGCAGCTGGGCGTAAAACGGTGCGGTTCTCATGACGTACTACTACATCAACTAAACTCATGTTGGGTGTTAGGAATTGGTTCAAACGATCAGTACCAGTACGTGGTAGACGATCAAATGGATAACCCATGGCACGACGATCGGGATAGAGACGATCACGTACACCGCAGAAGGATGAAGCATCACTGCAAACGCCGACTAATTCTTGATCAATCTGTAAATTAAGATAGGAATTGTAGTAATGCATAAGTTACATTCAGTTCTTTCCTAAAAATAATGAACTTACTCTGTCATTTTCATAATTGGATACCATGACAAATAGTTCACAGCGCAAACCCTCTGGCAGACCCTTAGGTATGAGCATATGATTTGGCCAGCCACAGCCGCAGAAATTGAATTCAAGCTCTCCAGCAGAGCCAGCAGCTGGACGTTGATTCTCCAAGTTACGGAATGTTCGCTCGAATGGAATAGTGACACTGGACTCAGTTGAACGACGACGTATGGTGTTTTGACCGGGGTTCACTAGAGTTGCACACGTTCATTAGTATATAGATTTGGATTTTAATCGAGTTTATCAATAACTTACAAGAAACGACAAATTTGTCCAACTCAATCATTAGTAAACGCTGATCTCTGAAAAGCATAGGCTGTCCACGTTCATCAGTCTTGGGTCCCATAAAGATACGTACAGTACCGAAACGTTGAGCTCCGCCTTCATTGTTGACATTAATGGTATAGGTGAAGGGAGTGTGCTGCAAGTGAGTGAAACGTGCGAAAACATTACCACGTGGCACAAAGTCCATGCCTCGTGATAGATCAACATCAGATTGCTGCCAGAAGGTACTTAGTATATTAGCTTGTCCACCATCGCCGGCCACTTGTACGCCAGTCACTGATACACCGTCATAGCTTAGAAGGGGTGCAGTGTATGGAGGTAGACGTGTCTTGTGCTCCTGGAAAATGTCATCAATATAAGCGTGCCATCTGTAGAATACAGGATCACGCATAGCAGTTGCCGAATCACCCATAACACCGAATGATTCCAAATGGCGATGGTCGGGATCGTGTGAGTAAGAGATGAAAACATGTCCCATGTTGTGGAAATCACCGTACAATGCGCGATTGGGAGAAACGATTGAAGACTCCATCATATTCCCCAGAAGGTCGATACCGCGTGTTTCATCAAGAGTCAAACGATTGCCACTTTCCTAGAAAAAACAAATAAAAATATGCATTTTATGAATATGAGACTTTATAGAATCTAAGTCATTTGCTTACATCTGTAACAAATCCTTGATGAATTGCCTCGAAAATGCGATCCCTCCAGCGTTCCAAGTCAGCGACATCCAAGTTAATTTGATCTAACTCACGATTGAGATCAGATAAACGTGTATCCTGGAAACGTGGTGGCCAAGCGCGACTGGCAACCAGAGAGTCCATTTTGGGGAAGTATCCCTCGCCAATGGGTTCCCGTAAGTTGTTAAAGCGTGTTACACGCGCTAAGTTATTACTAAAACGCTCCAAGTTATAGCGTGCAATAATCTGCTGATGCATATAGTAGAACAGCTCGCCTCGACGATCCTTATCGACAATGGCACGATCACCAGCCTCGAATGGATACACCAAATGCCAATGCCAATGATGTAAATTGATGCCCATATCTTCACGGAAGTACCACAAACGATGTTCTGGTTCCAAATCGGAGGCGGTATAATCACGTGGAATGATGATAGGCATCCGAGAACCCTCTGGCACTACGAAAGTCTCTTCACGCATTTGCCTGAATACCTGCGAGTCTACGAATTTATCGGGGAAACTCTGAGCAAACGAAGGCAAATCCAAACCCTTTGTGTCAGCACGATTCAGCAGCGCAACTGACAAGGCATAATTGAACAAGTAAGGATTGATACGATCACGTGCGTAAACTGCAACACTCTGCAGATCATCAATGGAACGTAAACCTACGAAAATATCAATCAAGCGTCCAGCGATGCGACGATGACGTGGCACGAAAAGCGAGAATTGTTCATCGCGTCCCAAAGACATCGGTATACGTAAATCGGGTATGGCAATATCTCGAACCGGAATACGTCTTTCGGCCTTCTCACCAAAACGGCTCTGCACTTCATTGCCAATCGGCTGGTACCGTTCGGTCAAGAACTTATCGGGAATATCGAAGATGGCGCCATTACCTTTGCCCTTTTCAGCGAACACAGGTTCGGTGGGACGATCGAAAAGTAACAAAATATCATTCTTGTTAGCAGCCATGATATTTGGATTGATGTTTTAATTTGGAAAACGAAACAACGAAGGTAAAAACAAATTAATTTGTATGGAAATGTGCCCCGAAGAAATTGCACTTCAGAACTGATGATTTGAATGAGTTTTGCAAAGGCTTTTATACTAAATTATGAGCTCACTATAGAGTACAACAAATTCCATAGTATCACACTACAAAGTGTTTCTTTATCACACATACGCACTATTTCGTGGTTGAATGAATTTAAACGATATCAGTTCTTTTTTTTTCTCAGCAACAAAACTAAATTGTGGTTTTAGTCGAAAAAGTATCATTCGCATGTAAATAGTTTCCAATATAGAAAATATTTAGTTAAAAGGAATATATTATTTTTTTAAATTTAATTTAAGTTGAAATAGTTGCAATTATACTTTTTAGGATATATAATTTATTGATATATTTGTTATTCTCAATCATTTTATTAAGATAGTATATTTAGGTTTAGGATACAATTCTTACGACTTCTTTCGGTTTTCTTCAAATTTGACATACAGTACTCAGTAGTAAATTTTTGTTTAAATTTTGGCCAAGACAAAGTTCGTTGAGTAGTGTGTAATAGTGAAAAATTATCTGAAGAAGATTCAAACCATTGAACCATTCCAAATGGCTCAATGTTCTCATTTTAAACAAGTAAATAGGTGCGTCACGAACACTACTAAACTTACTTATTTGTTTGTATTGTTATACTGAAATTATTTTTTATAATTATCTGAATATTACTGATTCCTAGATAAATGAATTTGACTTCTTCAAATGTAGTGTTTTACGGGACTGGTAGATTAATAAAAATGTACCTTCTGACTCCGGAATTCTTTTGGCACATGGGAGATTTTACTTCAAGGGAACCCACTCTCAAAATCGATCTGGCTCAAGCTTGCATAAAGTTTAATCCTATTGGGTAGTAGTTGCCACACCAAATTTGAACGAGATGGGGTGTTTCGAGTTACTAGACGTTCATTTTAATAGATAAACAAGCCTCAGCAAACTTTTGGATATCAAAGTTCGCAAAGAAGAAGACATGGGCTCTGTTTTGACACGGGTTCAAAGTTTTGATTATCGCTCGACTGTTTTGGCCCTCGGCGCTATAATCGTTTATATCTACGAAAGCACTCCGCGTCTCTCCGAAATTTTCACAAAATACTTTCGAAATATAATACTTTCAAATGGCACTGTTTTTTAAAAATCGATTTTTCCAAACCAATAAATTGCAGGGCCTGCTTAAGAAAAGATGAAGATTTTAAGACCTAAAATATGAAGTTAAACGTTTACATTACATAAAATTTGACAAAAAATATTCTACAGACTTTTATGACTAAAAGCTGAACGACTTCAAATTCCCCGCAAAAAACAGCTCATTCCCCGATTCCCCGCACCCAGTAAAACTCCCCGCAAATCGGGAAATTCCCCGCAAGTTGGCATCGCTGATATGGTCTTAAAATACCTAAGCGGCCATATTTGATATGGTACAAATATCAATGTCTGCTATTTGTACTTAGGCATAGTCAAAATATCAAATGAAAAGTTTCGATTTTTACAAATCGCCAAATTCCATATTCTGTTCCGAAAAACTTATGTCGTGGAGCAACCTAGAACCGAATACGGGAATTCATCCGTGGCCGGGCTTTGGTAAAAACAATCATATTCATTTAGCCTATTGTGAACAGCTACCAGAAATTCCTACGTCTCCAATATAGCATTTCAGTATTCATTATTAAAAGTTTGCTGCGTTATTTAAAATGTGTAGTAGTAATTGGTCTGACCTGAATGAAGTGACTAACCGTGCAATCATATATAAGATGATAGCAAGATTACAAGAATTTCACATTGGCAAAGACCACACATCTTTGTTGTTGCGGTCATAAGGGCGGCATGAAGTAAATGTCAAAATGGAGAAAAACGTAAGCAAACAATCAAAAGCAAACAATGATTTTGACAGACGATGGTATTGACAACGAACTTCACCTGGTATAAATTCACCTCCCGTGCAACAATGTACTGGACTGGGTCGAAATGCAGGGGACTTTTGCAATTAACAATGCTTTTTGAGAAGAGGGGTAAATATAAGATATCTGACATGTTAAAATTTTTATTTTTTTTTTTACTTTTGCTGCGGAGAGAGCTTGACTATTTTTAAGATCAAAACAGAAGCCAAAAAAAGGTTCCTTGGTTAAAAAAAACTCTGTTGCCCAAAATTTTAACAAAACAGGCCAGTCTATATACGACGCTTCAGTACAAGGAAAAACTCCTTTTTTCCTGATTTTTGCTGCGGAGCCCACTTTAAAATTTCTAAAAAACCCTGGTGGTAAAAAAACCTTGGTGTGAAAAATTTCAACACAATCAGTTGCTCCATAGATAGTCAGAGTTGGGTAGTAATGATTCCTTTAGGAATTAAATTCCATCTCCATTCCAATTACAAGGAATTGTAATTGGTAGGGGAATGTCGAACCACACTTTGATTTTGACTGATAACTCACCCTAAAATAGTATTTTTTCAAAATTTGAGAAATGGAGGTTAAACTAGAAGCAAAATTCCACGTTTTGGGAGTTGCAGAATTTAAAAATTCGAATTTGTTGTGAAGTTTTAAGAATTATACCAAAATATTCGATTTTGTCATTATGAAAAATCGTAGGGAATGTGGAATCACTTTGCAAATTGAGAAAATTCGAACAAATATTGATGTAAAACGAAAGAGAAAAAATAGATGTTATTTATTCAGAGTCGCAGTTTTTGCATGTGAAATAGCCACCAGTCATGTGTACACATCGCAAGTGATTGTCGATTTTAATCTCCTTTATGGCCGCTAAATATTCTTGGAGATCATCGGATCGATCATGTTTTGCAACGTAACGCGGCATATTGACGTTAAATTACAAAAAAATAATTCTTTGTCGATAATTTACTATATAACTAAGTGGTTCGATATTCTCCACAAAAACTAGTTCGACATTCCCCAAAAGCTATGTTCTACAAAATAGCCGCCCATGAGTCGCAGAACCAAATTTCTTGAAAAAAAAACTTTTTTGATTGTAAGTAATATTCACACACAATGAATTGAAAACTATTTAAGCAATGTAGTTTTTAAAACACAAAAAAACCTTTTGGAATCTCAAAAATCACTTGATTATCGCAGACAGCACAAAATACGTCTCATCGGTTCGACTGCTAATGAAAAAAATTAAATGAAGCTGAAATAATACGATGGCAAAAGTATCGTATAGATCGAATGTCACATAATGCAGGTAAAACTAATGGTTCGATATTCCACATGGCTCGAAATTCCCCACATTCCCCTACTTTAACGTTTTCAATTGGAATTGATAAAACTTTCAATTCCATTACAAGGAATTGTAATGGGTAATTAAAATTTTTAAATTCCTACCTAATGGAATTGCAAATTTTTTCGATTCCATTACAAAGAATTGTATTTTGTAATTAAAGGAATTGAAAATGTAATTGAATAGAAAGGAATTTGATTTTTAAGCGTAATCAATTACTTACTTGGAATTAAATTCCAATTTAATTGGAATAATTTAAAAAAAGTTATTGATTTCCTTTTAGTTCAATTCCAAAAAAGCAAAAAAAAAAAGAATCCGTATAAAATTCGGGTCACTTCTCTCATAACGGCTTATTAGAAGCATTTTAAAATGTTTTCGGATTTTTTTTTTTTTGCTTTTTTGGAATTGATCTTTTGAGGAATCATTCCAACTTGGAATTTAGTTCCAAGAAAGTAATTGATTACATTTAAATAATAAATTCCTTTCTTCAATTACATTTTCAATTCCTTTAAGGAATTGATATATTTTTAATTACAAAATACAATTCTCTATAATGGAATCGAAATTTTTTTTGAATTCCATTACCTAGGAATTTAAAAATTTTAATTCTTGATTACAATTCTTTGTAATGGAATTGAAACTTTTACCAATTCTATTACCAAGGAATTGAAAACATTAAAGTACCAATTATAATTCCTTGTAATTGGTATTGGAATTGTAATGTAATTGAATTTACCCAACTCTGGATAGAGTTATAGTACAACTACAAATTTAAATTTTCGAAATATAACAAAGGGGGCTCCGGAGCAAAAGTTAGTAAAAATTTTATAAAACTAAAAATGTGTGGTATATTTTTTTCACAAAAAAAAAAAAAAAAATAAAAATGGTATCGAAGGCTCCAAGCGAGTTTAATTCGTCACAGCGAACACATTTCATCTCAAATCAATTAAGTCGAAACATTTCATCGTAACTCAAAAAAACAGTTGTAACAAAACGTGACGTAGTTTTTCTCTATTACTACAAAATTGGTAATAACTAATTTTCAATGATTTTGACGTTTTGACATTAGCACAAAATAACATGAGATCATATATTCTTACCACATTATCATTGTTATCAATTATATTATTAATAATAATTCAATTGGGAAGTTGCATGAGAAATTCATTTGATTTTTTTATTGCAAACTGTAGAAAAATGAAAGAAAATCAAAACGATTTTTTTTTTAATTTTTTCAAAACTCGTTTGTTTCGAAAGTAATTTATTACTGTAATTAAAAAAAAATTACATGCGATTTAATTGTAATTACTTAAAGTTTTATAAATTTATATACATGTTATGTAAAAAAAATGTTTTAACAAAATCAACAAATAAAATATCATAGGAGAGGTACGTATGTAATTAAAAAAAAAATGTCTTCATATAGATCGATTAAAAATATAGAACAGTTTCTGACTAGGTTTTTCATGATGCAATTCACAGATACATATACCTAATAATTCTGTAATGAAAGTTGCGAAAGTGATTATAATAGTCATATTAAAGTGAAGTCATAATATAACTAACTATATTATAGTTACGAAGATACAGTTCTTATGTACTAATCTTTCCAGATACGGACTTTCAAGGACTCGTAGAATCAACAATGGACGGAATCAAATCTTTATGTCACAATGACATCAAATCATCTTTTTTTGCATTTCATTTATGTATGGTTTCCTAATGCTACATGATTTAAGCATCTTATGTTTCGAAGCATTAGTCACTAACAAATGCAATTCACTCTTAGTAAGAAATAGAATAAAATTGGATTAAATTGAAAACAGTAACTTATATATACGTATATATAGATCACTGATGAGGAATTGTGGCGGATTCCAAAACGGCCGTCTGATTTGCCCGTCGCTATATACATTGTTGTTGTGATGACTACATTTGTTCATTAAGCCAGTTTATATATAATTTCAAAAAACGAATTTAACATGAACTTAAGTCATGACTTTGAAAATTAACGTTTAGATTTAATTTTCATAGTCTCCTAAAAACTATCATGAAAAAGAATAATATCTAACATTAAAAACAGAAGAAGAAAAATAAATGATAAAATAAAACCTAAAAAAAAATTGGTAAGGTTATAAATTAATTGTGTTGCAAGTTAGGTATTTAAGTAAAGCAGTTTTAAAACGCATTGCATTTCCCCTCTATTGAATGTAGCAATGAAGAGAGTTCCAAAGACGACCTGAATAAATCATGTACTGGCGTTCCGATGCATGAGTAAAATGCCTCGAGCGAGAAAAAGATAGACTGCGATGCAAAAAGTTTGGTTCTATTGTTGATATTATTTTGTGTAGTAGTAGCAATGAGCAAACCCGCAAAATTCCCCTGTGTCTTTTCTAATGTTAATGACACTACATTTATTGGACGACCCTGAGTTAACTTCTTTCCAAAAGTACTTGAATTCCACGACATGATCTGGGGTCGAATCGACTGAATCGTGAACGTACAACTAGTCACGTCACGTAAAAGTGAGTAATTTGTATGTATTTTGATGTGAATTAAGTGACGAGTGACGTTCATGGATTAGACGATACGAACCCTGGATTCGCACTCACATAGAGTTCCCGGACTTTGGACACAGTGAATTTTGCTCCCTCTTCTTCTTTGTCCCAATTGAAATTTTGTTCAACGTCTTTAAAGTCGAAAATTATGCTCTGATTGACTTCCATCACTTTATACGGATTGTTATCGTTTCTAACTGACTTCATAATTTCGATCCAATCTTCAGGACAGAATATTGATTTATGTCAACTTTTTCTTTCTATTGTCGCATGTATTGAATCCATTTCTTCATAAACCTTTGCGTGATTTCAACATTGAATCAATGAGCAGCCAGCACTAAAATGGAGAAGACAAACAATCTATTGAGATGTTGTCTAGCACAATTATCAGAGTAGAAAAAAAAACTTGTTTACCTCTGCAGCAACGTTTTCCGAAATTAAAACAACGACGAAGGTAGCAATTTCGATCAGATTGTTTCGTTCCAACCGTAGCAGAAAAAAATCGTGTAGTTTGCAGTTGTTCACAGTGAAATTGTAGGCTGCAATATGATGAAAAATTATTCTAGTGCGACAAAATTTTTTGTGATTTTTATTACTCATTTCATATTTGTAAATTTTGCGGAATTTATTGACTTATATTGGGAATTGTAAATAATATTAGCGATTTCATAGTTAATTTGAATAAATCGTAGTGCGATTTGCCCTAATTTAAAATTTACTTTACTCGGCAATAGTAACTGGGCTGTAAATTTCACGGGCGGACGCCGACGGATATGAAACCTAATTAACCTAACCTAATTACGCTATAAGTTAATCAATATGAGAACCTAAAACCTCTTAAAACACTTTTTAAAAGCTTTGTAAAGATTGCTTTCTTAATTTTTTAAAAGTAAAAATAACGAGTTTTTCAAAAGCTGCCACATACTTACCAAAATTTCAACATCCAAACGCACAACAAAATACTTTAAAAATGTACCAATATTCACCAAAAACCGATACCACCATTTTTCACAGCGGAATTCTGAAGAAAAAACGAAAAACCAAATACCGGTATATACGTCCTCGCTCCACCATGCTATTCAGCCCAAACAAAAACCAACTTTAACGTTGCCGTGACAGCGTGTCTTGAACTTTTTTGATGAACAAAAATTGAAAATAGCTATTTTAAAATAAGAAATTGTAATGCTCATTGGAATTCGCGACATGAAATTTTTTGATTTATGGCATGCTAGAATAATTTCTCAGACCACTGTGCGTCGCTTGTAATAAAAAGAAGAGAACTGTGCACGCGGAAGCTGAAGGACTTTTTGTAGGCCATAGCACGCGACGCACGGGGTAAGTTCTCTTTTGTATAAGACTTTACTTTCGTCTTTGATTTCTCGTGCCCATGTAAACGTGTTTATCATACTTTTCTTGAAATTTCGCTTTGGTTGTGAGATAGGTACTGAAAGTTCTCGATATTGACGCAATATGACTTCCATTGGGATAATTTCTTTTAACCCCCGCATTGTACAAAGTGTGCATTCAAAGTTTCATCCAAATACTCCCGATTGGAATCCTTTTGACAGTAATGAGACGGAACTTTCAGCAACTCATTTATATGCACATATGAAGTTTTCCGCGACAAGTGTTTTCCACGACGATTGATTTTTATCCCGCTACCTTCACCCTGTTTTTGTAAGGCGGTTTTCACCGATAAATTATATCATCGTTAATAACGAGTATACCGATAAATATAGACTTCCAAATGCATATGACTATGCCATTCATACGAAATGAGTAGACACGACTTACTTTTCGTGCCGATTTCCACTCAGTCGTGTGTTGTTCCACCGGTATTGTTTCAACCCGCCTGGCCAAATATTGCCATTTAACTTTATGCGAACCGATCCCTAAGAATTCTTTAAACAATTTCTCTCTATTACTTACCGAGGTGTTTGGTTAGATAGTCTTAATTCCAGGTCCGCTGCTACTTGTAGTAACTTCAGCAGTCGAAGACTTTGAAAAAGCTCAAGAGTCGCCAGAGAGACAGATCCGTCAAGCTCTAGTAGTGAAAAATACGAAAAATAGTTACAATTAGCGCATGCAAAAAATTGAGGATAGATTGTACCTGCAGAATTCGTCTGTCCGTCAACTTCAAAGTCCACTACAAGATTCAACTGGTTGCCAAAAATTGTTGGCACTGAAGAATATTAGAATTAATTAAAATTTAGAATTATTTGTTATGATTAGAATTTTTCGGAAAAAAATTGATTATGATATAATTTCAGAGAAATTCTTAATAAACTAACCTGTCATTATGTGCTCTTCCACAAAAGCATTGTGAAGAAAATTTGTGCTTGAGTGATCGATACAGATACTATCGAAAACAACAACATTACTGGATGGAAATTGAAGGCAACAGACAGGTTTAATTTTTCCTGCCAATGATGTCTTACCAAAGGACTATTAAAATACTGCAGCTTAATAGATACCACTTAAGGGTGGTTACGGGCTTCCTCACAGGACACTGCCAAACAAGGAAGCACTTCTCCAACATGGGCATAACTAGGAAGAATATCTGTAAGAAATGTGATGAACAAGACACATACTGTGAAGTCTTAGCTAGAACTAGACAGGCTTTCTTCGGTAACGCTACTTAGAATCAGAAGTATTGCTGAAATTGCAATTGATTCACCTAAAAAGATAGCCACTTTTGCTGGGAAAACTAAAATCATGGGTGATTTTTAATTTTAGAGGTTTGTCATAAAACACCCAATGTCTGGTCGGTGTGACTAGATGACTGGTTCCCTCCTCGATTAACAATTTACTCTAAAAAATGGGTCCACAGTTCATAAAAATCAGTTCGTCATAAATAACGCTACATTTTAAAATTCTAATAAGTAGAGGAAAGCTATATGTCGCGTTTCGCTACAACTGTGTTTTTAAGTTACGATGACATGTTTCGACTTCATTCAGTTGAGATGAAATGTTTCGACTTTATTGAGTTGAGATTAAATAAGTGCGCTGTGACAAGATAAGTTAGTATGAAGCAAGGGAAACGAGTTACGATACTCTTCGTAGCCGGCTTTGATAAACTCGCTTGGACCTATCCGTCTATTTAGTACATGTTCGTTAAATATATATGTTTTAATAGCGCTTTTAGCCAGGCAAAACCTGATTTGCAATTTTGCAATGAAATGCAATTTTACAAGAAATTTTATTCGAATAAGTTTTTAAATATATTTTTGTACGAAAAATCGTATGGACGTTCAAAATGGGTTAATGTTATCTATTAATATG
Source organism: Toxonevra muliebris (assembly GCA_963691655.1). Taxonomy (NCBI): domain Eukaryota; kingdom Metazoa; phylum Arthropoda; class Insecta; order Diptera; family Pallopteridae; genus Toxonevra; species Toxonevra muliebris. The sequence goes on along the minus strand of OY829328.1, from coordinate 40,643,969 downwards.
TATAGGAACCTTTAACCTAATCCAGCTCATGGGAAAAGAAATCTTAATTAATTTTGTGACTTATAGAACGACTATGAGATTAATTCAGCATAAACGGATCCGAAAGTGATATTTAAATCGCATATAATTTAGTTTCTCGCATACCCAAACATTTCCATTGAAATCTTTAAAAAATTCATTTATGAAGAAAACAAATAGTTTTTATTTCGCAACAGCATATATATGTATTTTTCTAAATATTGTATTTATATTTATATGATATACATAATTAAATTAATTTCTCTAATATGCAATTAATGAAGTTTAAATACTTAGTTATGAATTACATACATACATATTTGCACTACTTATAACATACATACATCAATAATTATTTAGCTACATAAGTTGTGTACACGAAAAAAATTAAGAATTATAAATTTTCCGAATTTCTGAAAAAATTGCCATTAACTGTTACATTAAAAACCATAAACAAAATTGAATTACCTACAATTCTACGTACTTGAATTTGAAAAAACTGGAAATCCTAATGAGTGAATTTGAAAATTAGTAAAAAAAAGTGCTAAATGGTCACTTTAGGAGCTAGGGTGACTTTTTTTGTATTCAGTTGTATTAAAAAACTGGAATTAAGTGACGAGTGACGTTCATGGATTAGACGATACGAACCCTGGATTCGCACTCACATAGAGTTCCCGGACTTTGGACACAGTGAATTTTGCTCCCTCTTCTTCTTTGTCCCAATTGAAATTTTGTTCAACGTCTTTAAAGTCGAAAATTATGCTCTGATTGACTTCCATCACTTTATACGGATTGTTATCGTTTCTAACTGACTTCATAATTTCGATCCAATCTTCAGGACAGAATATTGATTTATGTCAACTTTTTCTTTCTATTGTCGCATGTATTGAATCCATTTCTTCATAAACCTTTGCGTGATTTCAACATTGAATCAATGAGCAGCCAGCACTAAAATGGAGAAGACAAACAATCTATTGAGATGTTGTCTAGCACAATTATCAGAGTAGAAAAAAAAACTTGTTTACCTCTGCAGCAACGTTTTCCGAAATTAAAACAACGACGAAGGTAGCAATTTCGATCAGATTGTTTCGTTCCAACCGTAGCAGAAAAAAATCGTGTAGTTTGCAGTTGTTCACAGTGAAATTGTAGGCTGCAATATGATGAAAAATTATTCTAGGGCGACAAAATTTTTTGTGATTTTTATTACTCATTTCATATTTGTAAATTTTGCGGAATTTATTGACTTATATTGGGAATTGTAAATAATATTAGCGATTTCATAGTTAATTTAGGCGCTAGGGTGACTTTTGTTGTATTCAGTTGTATTAAAAAACTGGGTACGCCATTCGCTTTAGCGGTTTTTTTTTAGGTATAGATATCTGAATTTTTTTTATGTGCAATATAAAGGTTTTTTCCATACAAGATCCCAAACCCATTGTAAAACATCCTTTTGGATCACGGTTTTCAGAGTAGCGCATCCAGTTTTCGCAAATTTAAATTTTTTTTTCATTTTGTTTGGTTTTCAGCACTCTATTTTCATATTCTGCTGTCGCAATGAAGATCTGAAATACTTTAGCAAAATGTATGGAGCAAATAAGCCATCTAATGTACATATCTTGGTTTATTAAAAAGAGTGCCACTTTTTTCACAAATACATATTGTCTGCCTATTCAAAACACTTTTTATCTAACTTTGACTGTTTTTGGTTTCTAAACAATTTAAGCACTTATCCTTTAGCTGGGGTTGTGTAAAATTGCTATCCAGGCATTTGCCGTTAGTCATCTATCATGCCCCGTATATGCCATTTCGCTTAAACTCATCAAACATTTTCTCATATACATGTAAACTAAAACCACAATAATCCATGAGTATTTAATTTTTTGATAAAAAGAAGCCTACCCTTAATCGCATGTATTTTAACTTATTTATGAAGAAAATAACTAGAATCAATTTTTTTCGTGTACGCTAGTCAGTTATAATATAATTTAATATATAAGTATAGGTATATATTTTATTATATATATTATTATTATTATTAAATATATATTTTAATATTTGCTTAGTTTTGATCCATGATTTAATTATTTTATTTCTTTTTCTTTGCATTGTACTATCTCAAAATATTTCTAGTATTTCCAACAATATTTTAAATATATAATCTTTTCAACATTCAACAATTTAATATAATATTTTATTTTAACTTTTCCTTGTTTTTGTTTTTGTTTATTTTTTTTTTTCAAAGCAATTATTTAAGCTAAATTTATCTTTGTTTATAAATAATTTATCATTTCCCTAAATAGAATCAAAATCCTTAAGCAACAATTCATTACAGTGAAACTTTGTTTCTAGTTTTACATCACTTTTAATTTTTTATACAAAGAATTACAATGTTGTCGTTATATTATTATAATTATTACATAAATAGAAAAATACTTATTTAATGCATTATGCACATTTTAAATCATTTCCGAACGACTTAAAAATCTGTGAATGAAATAAAGAAATATTAATTGGAATCTAAATCATTGTAATTTGCTAACAGATCTATAATTTCTCGTTTCTTCTATCACACCTTACTATGTTGGCAAAGAATTTGTATGGTGGATATCAGAGATATTATGCACTAGATTATATTCATTGGAGTCGAGGATCCCAATAGTGCTACACTCTAAACATTACACAAATCGCATGAAAATGATATAAAATGTGACTGCAATACTTATATTTGTATAAGTAATGCAAATGAAAAGCTTGAAACTTAAATGAGTTCAATTATAAGCTTTACATATACAACAGAGTGGTCATAATAGGTCGATTTTCGAAAACCATAAGTTTCCGCATTGAAAAATGTGAAGTAGGGGATGAAAACAAACATGGAATTCTTTAGAATGCTATCCGGTGATTCCGAGTGGTTCCAGGTTGAGCATTTAGGTTCGTCACTAGGAAAAATGTCGAAAATGAACCTATTTTTCTAAATTTCATCATTTTACGACTACAAAACCCAATCTTATGATCTTTTCGAACGAGCCGAAAAAGTCGGAATTGGCGGATACCAATCTAAAGAATTCCATGTTTAATTTCATTCAGAACTTCACGTTTTTCCATGCGAAAACTTTTGGATTCAAGATTTTCAAACTTTCCTATACAGGCTGGGGCCACTCTACTCTACTCTACTACATATATAATTTTATACTTATTAAAAAATAAAATGACTTTTAAGATTAAAAATGTAATAAACGTTTATTTCTTATGTAGGGAAACGCATATTATTTAAATCGGTCTTAAACGGGCCATAGGCGATCAAATTTATGCTTCAATCAGAGTCTACGTGTAATATTACGGTTGCCCATAGACGTTTCAGCCATTTTCTTAAAATTTCATGAACGATTTAGTATATTTTTCTTTAGGTATGATTGTTAGATTTTCTCATTTATTTCATTTTCAAAAGAAGCAAAACATGTCTCACTTATGAGTACATTCCCCTATTAACATACAAATTTGGTTGATTTAAACTTTTAAAAATATAATCTTAAAACTAAACTAATAAAATTGTTTTTTTTTTCTTTCTTCCAAAATTCTTACTTATTTATTATAAATATTAATAAAATAAATTATAAATATATAATGTATCAGGTAAAAAATATTTCTTCTTTTGATATGTGATTTTAAGCTCCTTTTTTTTGATAGAGTTATCGATAAAATTAATTAAATACACAAAAAATAAGGATGTATAAACATACACCAGCGCAAAAGTGAATGTAAGCTAATCCAGAATTTTATCAGAATCTTAATCCGATCTTAACTAATTTGAGTGCACATATCCGTTGGATCACTTGAAACGTCAAATGTGGGGAACAATAGCAAGGAAGAAAGGTGATAAAACTATGTATGTTAAGAGGGGATATTGAGGAGAAATTTGACACTATTGAACAAGTTGGAGTAGCCATGCTCATATGGTATTTTTTTTTTTTTTTTGTAAAAGTTTTTTATTGCAATTTTTGTATAATCCAAACTTTGTCAGGACCGGCCTGCGAAGCTAGTAAATTACGAAAACAAGCGTGCTCCACCTCTTCATTTATTACAAAAGTATGCTACTAATTTATGACTGTTCATACTTAAAACTCAGCATTAAAGTATGTGAGCTTTATAATAACAATATAGGGACAAAATGAAAGAACTACATTAAAGAAGAAACACTAATTTGGCAAAAGTTTTAAAGTAGACCAGGATTTCATGAGTCATAATTGACAAAAAAAAAATATTAGAATATAAAGCAAATTCATGATGATGAAATCTAAAGTTTTTTTTAATTTCTCCATGCCAGTAAGATTTATAGGAAGTTGGTTTATAAGGCATTGACGCTATTTCTTGTAACTGTATAAGCCCCGAAAAGTGCTGTCAAGCTTGAACTCGTTTTTGGGCCTTTAAACACCATTTTCTTAAAAAAAAAACCCATAAAAGTTCTATGTACTTTTAAAACAAGTCTATTTCAGGCTGCAAACACCTTGTAGATAGGCACAAAAATTGATTATGCCTGTGCCTATGTATAATCCATTCCTGTGCCTAGATAGGCAAGTTAATTTATAAGACATTGATTCTATGCCTAGATAGGCACAGGAATGGATTATGCCTGTACCTATCTACAATTATTTTCCATATAATGTTTGACGCCAATTCTGCTGCTACAGAATTGTGCTATCACGTTAGCAAAAGATTCCACAAGAATAAGTACTTCGGTATGAAGTATATAAATAAAATTAAAATACTGTAAAATAAATTTAGCTTGCGTAAATATATTCGGTGCAGCATTTTTGGAGCATATTAAATTTTTAGCTCCCTTTGTTTTGGGGAATTTTTATATATTTGCTGAAATTTTTTTTCAACCCAAATAGATTCATTTAGATATACAGATTTTGCCACCTTGGCCCTCTAATATCAACGTGTTATGCTATCATCTTTGGGAGTTCATGCTTTATTTCCCGTAAGGGCATGACCACCCGCTTTTCTTTAAAAACTATTTTTTATATTATTTCTAATTTTCAACAAAATAGTCCAAAAACCTAAGCTATCACCAAAAATTACTCCTGCGTATTGCCAGACAACTGATTAAAATAATAAGTAGCTGTAACGACACAATTCCCTATTTATATAACTTCATACATTTAACAGTGAAATCAGGTAGCAGTGCTTGAAACATCGAAGACCCAAACCTCCTCTACTTCCCACTAATCCATATGTTAGCAATAACATAAACCGGATAGCACAGTCGTAGAGTCCTTCGCGGTAGGATAATTGCCTTCTCAGCTGACAATAAATTAATGAAACAGAAACTAATGAATATATGTATCTTGTTTCAGCTCAATGCTCCCTAGTGGAGTCCAAAAAAAAAACAATAAAACAACTTTCCATTGTAAAATTGCAATTGAATTTAAAAATTTCTCATCATGCTACTGTATTCGCTAACAAGTGAACGATGTTTGACTTAAACAGTTATGCAAACTACGGTATTATGTAAAAGAAAGAACAAATTATTACAAATATTATCAGCATTAGCGGCCGCATTCGATTATATGCATCATTGAAATATTGCCTCTCGGGAGTGAAATTGAAGAATTTTTATCCGGTTTCGAGTTTCTATAATTAGATTATTTAATCATAATTTTTGTGTATCATTTCTTTTGGTGAAATATTTTTTATTTGGACTTTTTGTAGCAATGCCCAGAGGAAAGCGATTAAGTGACGATTTTCGATCAACTTACTCAAGTACGACAGATATTCCAATGGATACATTGCATCAAAAATTGGTCGCTCTGAAAGCGTTATAAGAAAGGAAATAAATATGGAATTAAAGCTCCCACAAAAGGTAACAGCAAACTGAGTCTTCGTCATAAGGGACAAATTCGGCATGAAGCAACTAAAAACCGGTTATCATCTAAACAAATAAAAGAAAAACTTATCGTTCCAGTAACGGCTCGTAAATTGCAATTGGTAACACCAAACTGAGTCTTCGTCATAAGGGACAAATTCGGCATGAAGCAACTAAAAACCGGTTATCATCTAAACAAATAAAAGAAAAACTTATCGTTCCAGTAACAGCTCGTAAATTGCACGTGTTTTAAAATCTTCTCTGAACATTGAATGGATGAAATTCCAAAGCAAACCACGTCTAACAACAATTCACAAAGATAACCGACTTAAATTCGCTAGCAATTGTATGTCTTGAACAAACGATTGGCAAAAAGCAATTTTTTCTGACGGCCCTGATTGTGAAATAAAACATTAATCTTAACACCGTCCAAACACTAAAAAACTCTATGTCGAATCAAATTTTTGCTGTGATTGAAAACAAAGGTGGTCACACAAAATTTTGAAAGGAGTTTGAGTATAAATATTGTGTGAAGTGGAAAACTTACGTTAACGGCCCAAAGACTCAGGCGAAGTATTTCACAAGGAAACGGAAAACTATTTTCGTCCCAAAAAGTTATATCTTATCTGACAATACCGATATCTCATGGGAGCGTAAAGTTAGTTATCTAGGTGCCATATTTGACCCAAGACTGACATTCAAAGAAAGTTAATCTTATGACGCGAGTGATGTACCTGTTTTTAAACAGGTATCGGCAAATAAAACAATTATATTCAAAGCCACAAATTGCGCAAAATAAGTTGCTAAAAAAGAATTAATAATTCACCCTGCCACTACTGAACAAATTACCTAGACTCTTTTGGCAATTTAGATCTAGTACAAGCTAAATTTGAAGCCCTATCAGGAAACTTTGAACAGCGTTGTTCAAATTCAGAGTTCGATCGCATTAGGGCGATTGTTGTCTGATCTGTAATTTTATAATACCACTTCTGCTTACACATAGGGTTAGCCTTGTCCGGGATATGCATGCTGGGCTGGAACAAGCACAGGACTTAGCATGGTCAATAGCTGGCACAAAAATTGAGCCGATTATAGCTATTCCTAGTTTTAAGTATTTTTAGATTGACCAAATGTAATTATAGGCAAGTGTTCAAATAGGTTTTTTAAAATATCTCGTTAAAAAGTACAAGGTCTTGAACTCTTTATTCTTTACGTTAACTAGTGTGAAGAACTGTATAATATTTATGAATAAACTAAATTCAATTCATTATTGTGCTTTCATGTATTGAAATACTAACAATGATGTAAGAGCTAAAAAATAAATTTAGCCGTAGAAATTATTTTTGTTGTCATGCTGCCAAGTATTAGGAGTATGAGAAAATTAGTCACTTCGAATATGCCTTTAATAACTTTAATACACACTGGGAAGCCGCATCACGTATCAGTTATGGCAGTTTTTGAGGTCAGAAAGAATTTACAAAATTCCGGGATTAATAAACATTCATTCGAAAATATAGATGGAATTAGTGTCAATCATATCAAAACGTCTACAGCTAAATTCACGATAGCTCCACTATATATTTGTGGGGCAAACTGGAACGAGGAATTTGTTAAAGTAAAAGATATGTTTACTCAAAACAGCTTAAGCAACGTAATATTAGCTGTGTTTTATTCGCCAGCTAGTTTAGCATGTGCGATTAAAACGACCAAGTTATTAAGTCTATTCTTCTTATTCACAATGAAACTGCTCAGCAGCTAGAGGTGAAACATTTAAATGGATCTCAGTCATTACGGTTAATCGTGGGCATTGTTTTTAGTTTTTGCTCTTTATAATAACATTTAACGATGATTTTAACTTATTTTCACCGGCAGCCATTTCGAATCTTTTCCTTTTTTTATTTTTTTTGCAAACTGTCATGCTTCTTTTTTCATTATTGGCAGTTCACAATAGAATTTGATGTAGTTGAACAACTTGTTAAGTATACATAACAGCTATAATTATACGTGTTATCTCTGCCTCTTTGTTGTTGCTTTCCCATACAATTATCGCTGCTAGTTATACATAACTAGAAGCAATTGGCGAATAAAACGCAGCTATTGATGATATAAATATTCTTATTGGTCAGGAACAACAAGTTCTTTTTAGAAGAATTTTCAGCGGCAGCAGAAAAAAGAAACTCACAGGATCAAATATTGATTGCAAATGGCAGAGAATTCTTAGTAGGAATATGGGGTCTGAAACTTCCCATCACATTACGTTTTCGAAAAAAAAGGGGTCGAAACTCCTAAAAATAACGTTTTTGGCCATTTTTGTTAAATTGTAGAGCTGAATCCTGACGTGCTACAAACTTCGGTGATACCAGAAATTAAACTACGAACCTTTCGGATGCGCCCTTACAGCAGGGAATATGGGTATGTATAGGGGTGCAGGAGTAAAATATACTCAGTTCGGATTTTATCTTAGTTACACCGACGGCCAGACATGTTTTAAGAGTCGCTAGTTACAAATCTTTAGTCAGATCTTAAAAATTCAAAAACGCTGACTAATTTTATCTTACTTACACCTACGGCCAGAAATAATGAAAAGTGCAGTTGTCCGACATGTTTTAAGAGTCGCTGGTTACAAATCTTCAGACAGATTTCAAAAATTCAAAATGGCGGATCCGTTATATTTACATTTTTTCCTGCACCCCTGGACATAAACACACCTCCTGCTCTAAGGGCACATGCGAACAATTTGGCTTGGGGCTCATTTGATGATGTAGCACTTTTTTTTCGAAAACGTGACGTGATGGAAACTTTCCGACCCCAGATTCATGTTTAGCATAAAAAATTCATTCGGAATAACTAGAATCCATTTTATTCGAACAATAAATTTGAAATTTGCAGGGCAGTGTAATTAGTGCAGTTAATGTCAAAATTGAGGCCGATTTTAAGGTATGCAGTGAAAGGTGGATTTACCGACTTATAAAATGAATTGAAATAAATGGATATTTGAAGATATAAAATTATGAAAATTAATGATTTCATATTTTTTTTTTACCCAACCAAGCTAGCTTTTGTTAGTCCCTCTATATATGTCGCTGAATACTAAAATCATCTTCTATGTAAACTTATTCAAAATATCTTGAGTATTATACATAGACCAAAATTATAATTATGTAAAAAAATGAGTATTCCCTAAGATTGCAAAAAACGTCGGGACAGCTATAATTTATTTTTTGTTTAATCGAAGAGCAGAGGGGTTTCTTTGGATGCTGATAATTTTTAAATATTTTTTCTTTTTACTCTATCATTTCATTGAGGGTGAAATCCTCAGAACCTTTATATTTATTTTTCTGTTAGACTATATTGCAAATATTTATATTTTTTTAACTGTTGAAGAATCTTTGGTAGAACTCTAAATATTTCTGTTTGCCCATTCATACATTACCCTTGCACATATGTATGTATACGTATGTCTCTATTTGTATATTTATTTATGTAACAATTTACTTTACTAATATCTTCACTGGTTTAAATTTAATACATTTTTCTAATACAATTGATTTATGTAAGAGAAAGTAGAAATACATAGTTAGATAGTGTTAGTGCAGTATAAATTAAGGTACAAATAGATCATTGGTGCCATGTTGTAGATAGAATAGTTAGGTATAGTTTTTTTCGTTTATGTACTATGTACTTATAGTAAAGATATAAATATATAAATAGCATAAGCTCAAATAATCTATATAAAACTATAAAAAAGTCTTTTAGATATTATTATTAATTTCTGATTATTGTTTTCATTCCATTTTTTTTTTTGGTAATAGAAAATAAATGCAGTGCTTTTTCAATTTTTTGACAAAAAAGATATCCACATACAATAAAAAATAGAGTAACAAAATTTGGTTTATTAAAATGTAGTAGTACATATTGTAGATTTAGTAGTACATATTATTTATTTATTTTATTTATTTATTTAGGTACTAAAATTAAACATTTCTAAAGCTTTTTGGGTTTTAGTTTAATATACATAATTATATCTCTATAGTTATATATTTATGCCCATTTGGGTGGAGTGAAACCATTCTTTTATTCTTAGAATCCGAAGAAGTTAGCATTTCATGTCAGCAGTAAGTATATATGCATTTTCGAATTGAAGTTGATAACGTGAAGGAGAATTTTTTTGTTTCGATCGAATCGGAAAAACTGGAACAGATTGGAAAATTAAGCCTCGTTTTTCAACAGATACAAGGAAAATTTTCTCTTACATTGTCAATTTCAACTGAATAAAGCCAAAAAAATATTTACCTACTTATTGTTAATGTCAGTAATCAGTTGCTAACTTTTCCGGGTGGTACTGAGAAAAAAACAAAAATGATTTCGATCCACCCTAATATTTATGTACATATAACTACCTACACAAAGAATTGTGTAGGTTTTTTGTTTGTTTGTATTTAGGTACATACATATGTATTTTGCAGTATTAATGTATTTGTGGGTGTGTTATAATGGCGGAAAATTTTACTTTCATCTAGGTAGATAGATTTTAATTCTTTACTTTTACTTTTTGTTATATTATTCTTTATTTTTACCTTCTATTGGTGCCCAAATAATTTGTTTACTATATTTAGTAGTAGGTACTTGCAAATGTAAATAATTTATTTTGTTTAATGCAATATCGCTCTCTACTTACAACTAGGAACTTTTTACTATATTTTTTAAGACTTGTTTTTTGGTTTTGTTCAGTTTCGTTTTTTTTTTTTTGTTTTTTTTTTTTTTGTAAAATCATAAATATAATTTTATTGTGAGTTTTCTATACATTTAATAATAAAATATTAATATTCCAATTATAATAATTTTTGTTTCCTTCATATTTTTTGTTTCAGTTTTCTTATCTATTTTTCGTAGATGATTTCTATATTTTGATTCTGTATTTCAATTAATATTTATCAATGTCTTAAAATATCATTATTTATAATTTTAATGCAATCTATAACTACGCCTTTTACAATCTTCCATCATTTCCAGTAATATGAAGCATTAAAATCATTTAAAATCTATAACAGAATTCTAAATTTCATATACATATATAAAATAAATATTTATAAATTCAACAATTACTCATAATATTTTTCTGGTTTGATCTGATCTTTTATTTTCTTATTTTTGTTTGCTTGTTTTTAAATACTTTTCAACAATAATAACTCTACATTAAATGTGTAATATGTATATTTGTATATTTTGAGCGGAGCTTTTTAATTCACATTTTTACTGGCGGTCACATCTGTGGAATTCACATAAGTTGTATCAAATTCTTGCTTACAATAATCCATAACAATATCTGATCTGCAATCACCCATAATGCCTGGCAGCATTACAGCCGCGCCAAGTATAGTAACAATCGCTCCGAAAACCACTAAACCCAGTGCTGGCAGTTTCTCACGGCTGAAGAGCGAATGTGGTTCCATTTGTATATACGCTAAACCGGGTAGTATGTATGCCAATGGTATAGCAGCCAGAAGACCCTGGAAATTAAATTTAATTAGATTGTTATAAGTTTAGAAATGCAGAGGTGTTGGACTTTAAAAAATGTTTTGGATCTGGGTAGTTCTTAATTGGAAGTGTTTTTTCATGAAAATCATGATAATGATGTATTTGATTGGTTTTGAACGTGGTTTTTAATAGAAAGAGAAAGAAAGGAGGGAGGGAGCTGAAGGGCTGATGTTCCGGTCAGGGCCGTAGCCAGGATTTTTTTTTTCGGGCGGGGTCTTTTCTTTAGAAGAAAATATTCATAAATAATTCTTAAAAAAAACTGATGTTTAAATACAATAAATTGAATACGATGATGCATTTGATAGACACCATCAGACTAGGGACAAAAGTGGGTAAATGCCTTGAAGCTATAGGAAAAAATTTTTGTTCTTATCCCAAAAAAAAAAAATGGTTGTAAATGACAAAAATTCACAGAATAATAAATTTAAATTTTTCCAAGTAAATATTATTCAATGTGCAATTTTTTTTGTGCTGAAAGGGATCTTCCGAGTCGGGGTGCTCTGAGCAATAATGGGTTAAAGAATTAATTACTCTTTAAGATTGTCTCCTAAAATTTGGAGCTGATCCAATAACACTGCCCTGTATGGTTTCGGCGAATAATATGGTTCCTAATGTTTGTGAATGAAATTTTTAAGCTGAACACGAATCTGAGATCAGAAATTTCGCACGATGTCACGTTTTAGAAAAAAATGGCCATAAATAGAAATATATTGCATTTTATGACCTTTCAAATAAATCTAACTTTACAAGGATCCGATAATTTTTTCTATTTTTTATTTAGTTTTAAACTTTTAAACAGTTTGACTATTTCAGGACGAAACTTTAAATCAAAAACAATTACTGACCTAGAAAAACTAGATGTCAAGCCTCATGTCAAGGAAAACGAATCGGATTTGGTCGCGTAGTATAACTAAGATTTCAAATTTCCTTTTTTATGTTTGACTTTTTAAAAAAGGAAGTAAAAAATATTCAAAAATCGTGCAATAGATTTTATTTTGACATTTTTCCATCCACTGGCAATTAATACCAATAATTAGAAAAAGTTTCTACATTTCGGGGGGAGGTCAGAACCCCCAAAACATTCCCCCTAAATACGGCCTTGGTTCCGGTCATCCATTGTATTAATTAAGTATTCCGTGTCTCTTTTTTTTGATTCTTCCTTCTTCTGATTCTCTTTTTCAATTTCGTATTTCAATTTAAAAAAATGAGTTTTCTTAGTTGTATTAACTGTCACAGAAGCTCATTAAAGTATTGTTAGTTTAGACCAAAGTTTTTCAAAAAGAAACTTGCAGCTTTTGGGAAATTATTCCAGCACCTCATGAATTGTGTTTTTTCTAGTTGCTTATACAAGGGTCTTACTTAAGACTAATTTATGCTACGATAATATTTAATGCTGTCAAATTTGGCAATAGAGTGAACTCCAGTTAACTCGCTAACTTTAACACTGCTTGCAATTTTGTATTACCGAGAAGAACTACTTTAATGCACAAAACATGTGTTTTTAGGCGATCGGAACACTCCCTATAAAACTTAGAGGTCATCATAAAAGATGGAAGAACATAACCTTCAAAAGGGCTGTTGTGCCCTCAGTAGTAGTATTTAGTATTTTTAATACCATTTTAACAACAACCATCTTAACTACTATATGGCACAACGACCATGGAGAACCTAGACGGAGCTTTTCTCATCCATTCATGCTGTGTGAGTTATATTTGTACACGAATGGAAGGGACCTACAGTTTTTTTACCGAACCCGGGCACCTCTGCGTAGCAGTGGCAAGAGGTTTACCAAAAATGAAGAGGGAACAAGTTATTGCTTAATTCCTGGAATTGTCTGAAAGCAATGATAGGAGTGAGAGTGACAATAGCAGCAACTGTGACCGCGTTAGTGACACGCCATTAAGTCTGTGTTGACCTTGGTCTTTATAAAAATAAAATAAAAATTATTATTCGCTATTTTCTTAGAAGGAATCACCTAGGGATTACTGTATTTATATGTGAGTGGGTGAGTGGAATCCATTTTCCAACTTTATTTAGGTGAAATTCCAACTTTATTTAGGCTTGACATTGAAATCATTATCAAACTTTCTAAAAACATTACTTTTATTCAATTTATTGAATTTCTAATAATTTTTATAAAATTTTTAAAATCCGTGTAATTTCTTATTAGTCACTTACCCGGCGTCGAGGTAAGTTGGCATTTTTCAACTTTTTCGAAAATTGGTTATAAAAATTATTTCTTGTTCAGAAACGGATAAACGATTTTTGTAAAAAGTTGCCTTATTTGATTTTGGTGCCCAAAACCGATTTTGGCTGAAAATCCCTTGAAAATTGAATTTTCGTCATAGAACAATTGTCAAATGAAAATCTGATTTTCAGCCGATTTTCAACGAAAGTAAAAAGTGTATGAAAAGTAAATGATCTCAAAAAAATGGAAATACAAATTGACAGATGAAAAATCAAATGCCGCCTGAACGACTTTTCTGAAAATCGAATTTTGGGTAACGATTTTCAACTTCCATGTGAACACACTATTATAGAATGACCAACAATAAGCTATTTTTTTTTTTTCAAATTCAACACGGTACAAATTTTAAAGACGAAACAAAAGTGATATGCCAACTTCCCTGTGACTGTGTCCCTTACAATTTTCTATTTTGCTATCCAAAATATATTTCGTGACTAATAAAAAATTACCTCTTCATCTTTGGGTTTTGCAAATAGTTTAGTTTAAGTAGCTGCCCAGAGATACAATTAGGTAAAAATGGTCCATTGTGATAGTTGATGTTTGCACCTACAGTTTAATGCCGCTTCTGAATGGTTTCGAAGCGGTTTCTGGAAATGAAGTTTTTCTTGTTGTAATTACCAAAATTTGACTATTTTTTTTTTTTTGAATATTGTAATGCTTCCAGCTGCTCTCGCATATAGAATTTGCAAGCATGGCCGCTCAGTCTTGGTTTTCTTGAGACAAAAACATCGGTATATCATGCTTAAAGATCCGAAATGTCGAAAATATAACGAAAAATTTAAAAGGAACCCCTACGTTCGGTCAAAAAAAAATAAAAAATTTTTTCAAGCAATATCAAGCAAACTTACATTCAATTCTAATACCGAACCCAAACAATCTGTTAGCGGTGAAATAATAAATGCGCTAAAAACAATCGCCAATGTAATGCCTTTCGAATACTCATCGATTTCGGAGCCCTTCTCCAGATTTGGATCCTTATCTTGTGTGAATTCGGATATTGGTTCCTTTAGTACAAATCGATGCACCAAAGCACGTACAATCTATGGTTTTTAAATATAATAATTATTTTTCAATAAGGTTTATTATATGCATGTATAAATAAATAGGCATATTAGTTTTTGTTTAGTTTATAAATTAATTTTCATGTTTTATTTATTTTTTTATTTTGGTTTTTTATTAACACACCTCACGTGACACAAAACATTCAATTGGAAAGGTCAATAGGATGGAGATTGAGAAAAGCACTCGAGAAAAATTCATCAAGTCATCATTCCAGCAATAGTTTTCAAGTAAGTCTCCTAAAAATCCATTGGGGAGTTGGTGGGTCAAATAGAGAGTTGGAAAAAAATATGAATAGGTTTTAATTAAAAGTTGAAACATATTCATTCAATAAAAAAAAAATATTTCTACATTCATTCATTTAAAATATTTTTTCTCAGTAGTTACTACTTAAACTTAAACTAAAGATAACAATTGTTTCAATGATAAAATGCCGACAGAACTATCATTAAATATATTCATACACACTAAGCACTTGGGGGCACATTTATAAACAAAAATAATATTAATAACAATATTTAGTTTTATACTGTAAATGAAACCACTGTGCAGATAAATGCATGAAGTTGTATGTATGAGAACCAAAAACCGCAAATGGGAAATATTCACAGATAAAGTCACTTAAGTCAATGCTAAAGCAATACCACAGGCATAACATAAATATTAATAGTAAACTAAGATAAGAAAGTACATTGTTTGCATGAAGTGAAAGTAAAATCTGACCATAAAATTTTAAATACAAATGTAGAAAATAAAATGCTCACGCATGTTTGATTTATCATGCATATTTATAAAAATTTTAAATACATATTGCATATCTCATACCTTGCGATAATGCTCGAAATGTCGAATAGCCAGCAATGCCAAATAATGCCGCCACTGTCCACGCAAACCCAATCGATACATGTGTGACCTTCTCCCAGCGTTCCATTGTTGCATTTCTCATCGATTGATAAACGAGAAATGTATTGTGGTGGCACATAAATGCTATGACAAAGCGGAATTGTTGATCATTGATTAATAAATTTGATGTAGAAAATTTTAATAATTTTAATAATCGAGAAATGTATTGTGGTGGCTCATTAATGCTATGACAAAGCGGAATTGTTGATCATTGATTAATATCTTTGATGTAGAAAATTTTAATAATTTTAGTAATTTTATGGTGTTTTGTAATGCCAAAGGCGTCGTACATAAATAGTTTAAAATGTTCTGTGTGTATGTGTATGTACAAGAAAGTGTGCGCGTTTTTAGGTCATATCGAAAAAGGGGAAATTTTGAGAACGGTAAGAGAGGAAGTCCACATTTTTTCAGAATTTGGCGTTAAGCCAAGTTATGAAGATGAGTGAGGTAGATTTGATTGCTACTTTTCAAACAGTTTAAAATTTTTGGTACTTAAGTAGCTAAACAAATACGTGTATTAAACAAATAAATTATAACCACGTACATTTTAAATCTAATTTGTAGATATTTTACGAGGGATTAAAGTTTACTTCCTTTTGGCTATTATGGTACAATAAAACCTAAGATATCTTTGTTAGTTTTGCAAATAAGATGGTTTGAAGGTTCAGTAATATATTTATCACCATACTCACACATTTTGAGTTTTTAGTTTTGAAAAAAAAAATATAACTCAAACACTAATTTTTATTTCCGAGTAAGAAGGTAAAATTCATGAAACAATTTTTTTCCTGAGCAAAAAATAAAAAATAAACTCAAAAATAATTTTTATTCATAAATATATTTAAAAAACAAAAATCGTGAAATAATTTGTTTGGTTAAGCAAAACCATTAAAATTAAACAAAAAAATAAAAATATATAAATAATGGTTATTTTTAATTTTTAAGGGTAACGTTCACAAAATAAAAATCTTTACTGGATTCAATAAAGTATGCAGCCAGTTTATTTTGGTGTACTCAAATTTTGTTTAATCAGTAATCATTATTTTCGGCCTCTGTATTAATTCTCTTTGGATCCGTTTAAAAGGTTAAAAGTTCATATTCTTTTTAAAAATCCAAAGAAGACCCGAAAGAGAGGGAGGTAACCGTTAATGTTAACAAAAAAAAATTAAATCAACTTAGATGCTAAATTAACATATATTAAAATTCGATATCGAGATATTATATTAAATTGTATTGTACTAATATAGCCAGAGGTTAACAAACTTTTAACCAGAATGCGTAGAGCAATAAAAATTCGCTCTTACTCTTTTGAATGCTTTTTCCCCGAGTGCAGGAAAGAGAAAGATAGTTTTCAGTCGAGTTTAGGAAGACATTGTAAATGCATTCCACATCCTAGTGTTTTTAGTGTTTTTTACGTCCAAAGTGGAAATAAAAAAAAAACAGTGTGGGGTTGGCCCGGGTGATTACGGTACTTCAAGTCATCTTAAAAAAACATTTCAATAGATTATTGTGCTGTAAGCTTATCATTCTGACAGGTAGTAGATTTATACACTTTTATTAAAAAATAACAAAATAGCGGACTTCTAAGAAAATTTTTCAAAAATCGCGTTGGTTTTTGTTGAAGATCGGTGTAAAAAATAGGAAATAGTGATTAAAAATGAACAATTCTACTACCTGCGCTAGCCATCGGCGTGTAGAACAACGTATTAAAATTTCAGTCCAATCGGTTGAATAGAATTCTTTCAGACTCCAGGGCCGATAAAAAAAAAACTTTTAAAATTTTAAGAACAGGTGCTCTCGGCTATGTGCTATAACTAAGTACGTTACTATTTTGAATTTTTCCCTGAAATTTTTACAGTATTCTCTCAATATATTGTCCTTTCGAAATACATTAAAAAAATAATCGATTTTTTTAAATTCAAACACCAGACTACATCCTTAATTATAAGTTTTGTTTCAGCTTCTATATAAATGCACAAAATCGTCTGATCAGCCTACACAAACATTAATAAATATATTTAAAGATCCTTATCAAAGTTTAACAAAAACTACGTTATTTGAAGTTAAAAACTTCGAATCTAACGGCACAATATTTGCTTTATGTAATTTTCTTATTAATTTGGAAAGAGATTTGTTCGGAAATTACAGTATACCGCCAAACCATTAGAAACACCACAAATTTTGTCTAATTTTGTTTGAAAACGCTGTGAGTTTTAACAGTTTTTAACCCTTATTCTTCTGAATAGCTACACGTGTACCTTTTGCGTTTTATTTTGTTTCAGATCGACTTTTTTAATTATATAATTAAGTTATTTACTTCTTATTTGTTTACTTGCTTTTGGTTGCTTACTTGTTTTTTCCTCATAACAATGTAATAAAATTAAAAAAAAAATAGATATTTGTTTATAAAATCCATACAAAAATTACTAAGGTACACGTGTACCTTTTCAGTAGATTGAAGGTATAAGAGTTGTCGGGAGAATGAGGGTTAAGAAGATGGTGACAAAATCTTTTTTTAATTCAAAAATGAGGAAACAAAGTGAGTCGCTCATTAACCCTTTGAAGTTACACGAGAGTGCGCGCCTCGGCATTTAGCCGCAAGGTAAATTTCATAGTATCGACTGCAATTTTTCTTATTTATAACAAAAAAATAATTAAAATATAACAATTGATTGCTTTCTAGTGATATTGAAATATATTTTAAGCATTTATTTTTAAATGTTTATTCGTTCTCGTTTTAACTTTAAAAAAATTTCATCAAGCTACACTAGAATTTTTTTGTTACATCCAAAAGTAAGATATCAATTTTCAAACACAAATAGCAGCTAAACAACGCAGAAACCTACGGCTAACGGTAAACCACGCTGAATCTCAAAATTTACAAAGTGACTTGAGTATATTTTAAAAACAACAATTAACCAATTTGCGGCTAATTTGCCGCTGCGCGCCCTCCGAACGGTTGAGTTAATAATATTGAGAAGGAGAAGTGAAATATTTCTTTTCAATAGCGAGTTTTTGCGAACTTAGCTTTAAACCAGCGTAAAACATAAATTAAATGTAAACTTTTAAATTGCTGGGGCAAATTTAATTTAAGTTTGTGAATTTCTTTTTAACGTTAGTTATTTTAGTGTTTGTTGTTGATAGACATCAGTTGGAACTATTTTGTGATTAAAGACAGACTAAATATGATTGTTTATGTTAGTTTGTTTAAATCTAATCTGGGATTCAAAATCATGGTGTACATATTCCAATTCAGCCTTTTTATTTTATTGAGTTTTTGCGTTCATTCTATTTCATTCCAAAGTGATCATTTCAGCTAAGGGGCCTTTCAAATAGACTTTAGAAACGTGAGGTTCGGGTTCAAATCCTGGGAGTTACGACGACATTTTTTATTTATTTTTTAACTTTTTACTATAAAATTCATGCTGCGCTGGCCAGCCAAGTATCAGTGGGAAGGGCGTTCTCCGCCTTATGAATGATATTGATCCTTTGACACCCGAATTTGAATGAGGCCTGATAGAAACGTTTTGTTTTGAAAAAATGGTTTCTTAGGTCTTCCACAATCATGCTTCTGTATTGATGTGTTTGTCCTTTATTAAAGACATTAGCTATGGAGCTGTAGACATGTAGGATAACCATTTTTCTCCAATTTTTTGATATTCTCTAATCTTTTATAAACATATTTGATAAAGAAGATTTCTACTTAGTAATAATTAAACGGACTTTTTCAAAAAATAATGGAAATGATTTTACTAAAAATGTTTACACTTAAGTTTCTGGCTGAACTTCAAAGACAAAAAATTAAAAAAAAATAATATTTTGAATAAAATTAAAGTTATTTTGAATATAAATTAATTTCTTTTGATCATAATTATAAGTCAATGGACGTAAAAAATACTTCTTAAATAATAAAAGTTATCGGCAACATAAACATTTTTTTAACTCAAAACAATTATTAGTGGACGTAAAAAATATTTCTTATAAAACAAAAGCTATTGGCAATTTAATTGCAAAAATTTTAGGCGATTTTTGTTTTATCCAGATTTAAATAATAATTATTTTGGATCCGTGATCAAATGTGACCCTTCAAACCTTATACTGCATGCATCTACCAATCGATTTGCTTATATGAATTTTATGGATCAAAAACAGTGACCTTCATATCAGGGCCGTAGTCAGGATTTTTTTTCAGGGGGGCTTTCATTCGAAGAAAATATTCATATAAAATTTTAATGAAACTGATGTTTAAAAACAATAAATTAAATACGTCGATGCATTTGATGGACCCTATCAGACTAGGGAGAAAAGTGGATAAATGTCTTAAAGATTTAGGAAAAGTTTTTGTTTCCGAGTTTTCTTAATCTTAATCTAAAAAAATGGCCGAAAATGATAAAAACATTCACAGAATAATCAATCAATCAATCAAGAATACCCAACCTCAAAAACATAATCAAAAATGCCAAAAATAGTCAGAGACTAATTTTATTCAAATGATTATCAGTGGAAATTTGGGCCATTATCAATGATGAGGAGCCCGGATGCGGTTGGCATATATTCCCTGAATTCGTGCAGTCACAGCATTGAAAGAGATCTTCCGAGTCGAGGTGCTCTGATCAATAATGGGTTAAAGGATTAATTATATTTTAAGATTAAGAACTTTGAAGCTGATTCAATAACACTGCTCTGCATGAGTTTGGTGAAAAATATGGTTCCTAGTGTTTGCGAATGAATTTTTCAAGCTGAACACGAATCTGAGGTCAAAAACTTGCCATCACGTCACGTTTTAGAAAAAATGAAAATACCGTTTTTGGCTATGGCGTGCCACAAGTTTCGTATGATTTTAATTCAAATTTATTTTTAAATTTTTTTTTTTATATTTGACTTTTTAGAAAGAAACTGATTGAAGTAAAAAATATTTAAAAATCGTTCAATGGATTTTATTTTGATTTTTTTTTTCACATTTCGGGGGGGGGGGGGGGGCGGTAAGGGAGGAGTCAGAACCCTCAAAACCTCCCCCCTAAATACGGCCTTGCTTCATATGTTGCTTCTCTCTGAGAGTGGCTACCCAATAAAATTTCAGAATAAATCTAAAATAAGATATCAATTGATATGGTAGCAAAGTCAATACCCTTGGTTTTTTAAGATCTAGTATATTCCATATCCAGTTTGTATTGTATTTCATTGTAGTTATGTCAAATCTAGAGAATTCTTTTGTGATTTTACTAATATTTTGTAGAAATGTTCTGAAAGTTGCACAACTCTCCAGATGGCTAAGCATTTTTGATAATCGTTTTTCCGCTAAACATAACTAAATAATTCCACACCCTCTTGAAGTTTCAGCCACATCGGAATTACAATAGGGGATCCTCTAAAAGTAGGCAAGTTGTTATTCGAGGAGATTCTCAACCACCCTTTTTTAAGAAACATAATGTAATTAAAAAAATATTAGTATGCCGTTTAAGTATATGAACTAAACGAAGGGTTTTTAATTTGATTTCATAACTATGACAAGAATAATTTGTATTTAAATTTTAAATTGAGTTTAGTAATTTATTTGTTGGAAAATGTATCAAGTCTAAAATTACAGTGACATTTTCTAGCTTAAAATTAAATAACCATGTAAAGCCACTGTAAAAATTTCAACAAGTTTTTAAGACACACAGCCACACATGCACACAGTTTTGATTATAAAGTTCCAGCTGTGTGTCCTAGAATTTGTGCAAAATGCAAATTAAATAACATAGCAATAAAACTTACCAAAGACCATTATTCCCGTCGCTGGTATAACATCAACATTAGCGAAGCTCCATGATTCTGTAGTATCAGCACTAAAACAGAAGAAATACAAAGATGAAGTAAGTAAATGCATGCATAAATTTACTTATCTCAAAAAAATATCAAGTTCGTTGTTTTTTCTATTTTTAGCTCTGTACGAAATTATCATATTCGCTACATTTTGAAACTTAAGAAAATAATCCGCAAACCAGTAAAATTATGGTTAGCGCCACTGACTGGCAACACGCTCCCATCCCAAAACATGAAAAAATAATATAAAAAAGAAAAAAAATCAACAAAGAAAAAACATTGAAAAGGCGCAAATTAGAATTTTATTTAAATTTTATGCGAGTTCAAAAAAATAAACACTGCGATACTGTGCAATACACACACAAACACTCATGAGGGTGCTTGGTGGTGGAGGCAGAAAAGGATGCCATGGGTGTGTAGGAAGCCATGTGCAAATCCTATACCCGATGTTTCCTACTTCCCAAAGTAAATTGTATAATGAATGATGCAGACTTTATTCCTCACTGGCACTTCGAAGCTATGTGTATGTAGTGGTATCGTTTTCATTATTCGCTTGCCTCTTTACACCTAAATTAACCACATCGACATCAGGGTGAATGCAGCTGTTTGCAATTATATTCGCAACAACAATTTTCAAGAGCATTTAACACTGCGTATGCAACAGTTTCTTGCAGCTGCTACTGCTGCTTCCGCATCTTCTATTGTCTTATGGTTACACGCAAACAGAGAAATCGGAGGGAGTTGAAATATATGAATGTATATATGTATGTAAATATATTACCAGCACAACCAATGTTTTATAATGCAAAGTCATAAAAGCAAACACTGTAGTTATGTATGTAGATACTAAATGCTCATGGTAATATCTGTGGTAAAAAGGAATAACAGTTTAAGTTTACTTTCTTATCAGAGTTTGAAAGCATTGAATAAAAATATTATAGGAGCTATAGCGCTGTTTTAAAAGGCTCTATGTTCAAATCAAAACCCAAACTTGAAATAATATATAATTCCGAAAGTTATTTCAAAGTTCGCTTCAATTTAATATTTATAATCTAAAAAATATGATAAAAAAATTTTCGTCTTAAGTCGCGTTAGGCTGTTTTCCTTTTTACCACAGATATGCTAAGGATTCTGTACATTACACTGCGGGTCAGCAGGAGCAGCAACTGAAATAGTTACCAGCAGCCATAGCTTTGCACACAGTGTTGCCAACACCAACACTCATAAAAATGCATTGTGATTGCCTGGATGGAGCAAGAGCCAAAGCCGGAATAACCAATAGCTTCAAGTGCTGCTCTAAGTAAAATAATGTATGGTTATTTGAATACATTTACAATTTGCACACTTTTGTTACGATTGCTAAATGGTTTTCCGTTCACTGGCAACTCTTGTTTATCTAACTTGATTGGTTACCATGCTTTGTTATTGTTTTGCAGTTGGTACAGCAAAAACTTTATGTAGTATTTATTGCATGGGTATTTATTGTATGGGTTTGATGAATAGGTATCGGAACTTTGGGATTTACAGTGAGGTGAGCCAACTAACTGGAAATATAAATTTATGTTAGTGTGAGTTTTTATTGCATAGGTTTAAACGTTTATACAGTCTCGTAGTTTTATAACGCTATGTATAATTTCTCTATAAATTTTCAGTTAAACATGATTACACCAAGGTATTCAGTTATGATGATTATTTTAGTAGAATATAAAATATAGTGAGCCCAATTGGCAATGTAATTGGTGTTGAAATTCGCACATAGGTATAGTATGAAAATCTCGGTTCAGATGAAACGTTTGCTATTGCCGTCTGCCGTGGAATCAATCTTAACCCATTTGAACCGAATGGGGCAATACAACCTTTTTGCTATTCTATATGATCTTTAGTATAAAACATTGCCGGTTGTTTCGCAATTGATAGCTGTAATTGTTTCTGATCCGTATATTAGTGAACTCATACTGCAAAATTTTGCAAAAAGTTATCAAAAAAAGTATCCGAACCGACGAAGGTAACCGTAAGTTTTATGTTTCATACTTTTTCCCATATGTTTATAATGTGTTTATCCTACACATTTATAATTAAATTTTGAATATAAAGTAATTTTTGATATCGCTATGTTTTTTAGTTCATGCTATTATATGTGCTAATAGTACCTAGTGTCAACAAACAAAGTATCATGGCGTCTTAGACAAAATGTCACTGTTGACAATTACAAATTTGAAGTCGTCAAGGATTTCGTTTATCTTGGTGTGTTACTACGGGCTCAATAGGCAATTGAAAAGCAGGGCCCTCTCTCAACGTACGAAAATAACGCTCTTCAAGTTCCTCATCCTTCCCGTCCTAATGTATGGCGCTGAGACGTGGACATTGATCACCAACGATGAGAGGCTGTTGGGAGCGTACGAGAGGAAGATACTCCGCAGGATCTATGGTTCAGTGTGCTTGGACGACGTATATCGTATAAGATTGAACCATGAGCTGTACGCCGACACTGACGTAGTGCATAAAAATCCAGCGGCTTCGCTGCCTGGGTCATGGAAGAGGTGGTTTTATTCGAGCCACGGAGGCGGAACGCGCCGAAGAGTACGACATAATCTCGATTGGAAAGACCAGGTACAAGGAGTCCTGACCGATCATCGGTTGTAGAGCCAACTAAGCAAGCAAACAAACACTTTAACGGGGCTCCCTAGTGGTTCTGACAAACAAAATTTAAATTCTGCGATGATTAAAATTTTTCTTTTTCTTATAGCTTTCTTTTCTCGATAAAATGTTGCATTTTTTCTGCACCATACCTAAGCTATAAAATTTCGGGTTCTTTTCTGAAAAAGAGGCAGCCTTTTCAGAGAGTATTGTGTTCTTTTCAAAAAATGTTGCTTTCTGAGCGGGGAAAAATGTTACACTTTTGCACTCAATTAAATGACCAGGTGAGAATGTTGCCCTGCAAATTAGTTGATTCCGACAAGGTAACGTTTTTATGTTCATGGTGTTCATGGTGACTTTTGATGTTGCTCCAATGGGCTCCAACTGGTTAACCCTTTTAAAACTGGTGTTATTCTTCTTATTTTACCAGCCCTCAGAGGAATCACTATTTAGCTATCCCATAGGATAGATACCAAACTTCTGTTGCGTTCTCATGTTGAGCTAAAGGTATCCAAGGCATTGACAGCTTTTTCACAATGTAGGGCTATTTTTTGCAAAACATGGGGTCTATCACCTTATAAAGTCTTATGGCTTTATAAGGCTATGATTAAACCCATCATCACCTATGCATTCATGGCCTGGTGGAGAAAACTTAAGGTTACCAGCGTCAGAAAAGTTCTTGCCGTGGAGCTTTTCCTACAACACCTGGATCATCCTTGGATGCATTGCTCAACTTACCATCCCTTGATATTTTTGATAAGAAGAGGCTGTCAAAGCCTTCTGTAGGCTTAAACGCAATGGGTATTGGTATGACGCTTGCTGTGATATTGATGACATTGTTGAAGATACTGATTTGGATCTAACAGATCTATCAATGCCATCCGATACAATGCCAATAATTCCAGTTTTAAAACAGCGCTATACAATACAATTTCCAGAGGCCCAAACTTGGTTTTTGCCGGGACCTGGGCCGGGAGTTGATTGTAAACACATTTTTACTGTCTTCATTGAAAATAATGGAGTGCACCTTCACTTCTCTCTTGGATTGTATGCTTCTGCTTTTCAAACAAAAATTTTAGCAATCATCCAGGCAATGAACCATGTCATTGATGATGGTTGGAGAAAAAGGAGTATCTGTGTATTTAGTGACAGTCAGGCTGCGCTTAAATCCTAGTTTAATCCTCTAACCACATCGAAACTGGTTATGCATTGGAAATCCAGCCTTGATTGTGTTGGAAAACACAATAGTCTGCTGTTGATATGGGTTCCTGGACACTCAGGAATTTCAGGAAATGAATCTGCTGACCTTCTGGAAAGGTTTGGAAACTGCTTTCCCGGACTTTTTTACTTTTTTTTGGCGTCTACAGCCATCAACACTACCATTAATGAGTGGGTCGATTTGACCTACAATCGTAAATGGGAAGAACGAAGCGTCTAACAGACAGCTGGTGGGACTATACATAGATCAATTCTCTTGGGCCAAACATTTGAATATGATTGGCTTGAGAGCTAGTGCCTTCTGACTCATATTTTTTTTAATTTTGCTAGGGTGAAAACACTTGCCTTTTTCTTGTTGCCAACAGTACGAGGACTAGAGGAGTTTTTTAATTCCATTCTCAATTATTGAGTGCAATAATTTTTTTTGTGAAGAGTGTGCGAACATATTTATAACAGTTGTGAATTCAAGATGAATATTTATATTTTAATGGTGCCAGCTTCAAAATTTCCATTTACACAAGAATTATCAAAAAGATGAAAAAAAAAACACCCCCACAATTTGAATTTTGAAATTGCCACATGAAAAATTTCGTACATAGGAAAAAGGTCCAAATTATCGTACGGGCTGGCAACGCGACATCAAAGTCCATTTACAATAAGCTATAGACCTATTGCAGTGTTCATTGGGAGGGTCCTACATCACATATAAAAAAGTTGTCAAAAAAAAAAATAATTTCAAAAATTAAAAGTTAGAGCGGAGGAAACTTTCTAGTCATACAGACAGACACAAAGAAAAAACAGTTTTTGAAATCAGATAATATCTTCAGGTTTTAAAATGATCTCGAAAGTTTCGAAATTGTTTTCAGCCAACTTTTTTCAAATTGCACAGCCCTGTAATGGCTCATAAAAATACAAACATAATGCAAAAAGACTTTTTTAAATCGTATATTGTTTTTTGGTGCCACAAGATGTTCAAAAGTTATAAGTTTTCAGAAATTGAGCGGAAATCATATAAAAAGCATAAATGACACTGTGCAACAACATATAGGGTAATGTTCGGATCCAGCGTTTGGTTTTTGGCGCTCATAAATTGGCGTTTTCTGCCTTTTTGAGATATAAACGTGCATTTCTAGATATTTATCTCTAAGAATCTGTTATAGCAAAAGGTGCAATATAATTATTTAACACTGCAAAGTTATATCTCTACTTAGGTCTTTTTTGACCAAAATAGTAAATTTATTCATAAAATCCCAAAAACTGCCATTTGGAGTAG
This sequence comes from Toxonevra muliebris, assembly GCA_963691655.1. Classification (NCBI taxonomy): domain Eukaryota; kingdom Metazoa; phylum Arthropoda; class Insecta; order Diptera; family Pallopteridae; genus Toxonevra; species Toxonevra muliebris. The sequence goes on along the minus strand of OY829328.1, from coordinate 40,617,404 downwards.
ACATCAGATGTGGATATATGAGAAAAAAAATGTTTATTTTTTAATATAAGCCTTAAAAGCGAAAACCAACAAAAATTCTCTTTATGCTACTTTATGTAAACAAACCTATACTGTTTTATTTGCATCAAAATCCATTTGAAACTTACAAACTAAAAACGCATAAAATCTAAAAAAAAGTTTTACTTAAACGCCTGCTTCCTTAAAAATTGTTTGTAACTACGAATTATAATTGTAACATAAATTTCATAAAGTAAAAAACGATAACAAGAGTATTTGAACAACGATATGAATTATGATATTTTTCGAAGACTATGAAAATTAAATCTAAGGGTTAGTTTTCAAAGTCATGACGTCATATTAGACGTTTATATTCATTAAGCCTTTTACATCTATTACTAACGATAAGAATTATATTTCAATATGCCAGTTATCCAAAATAAGAATTGAATATTTTTTTGATGATTTCGTTCGATATCACAAAAATGGATCGTTTTAAGGCTTTGTCATATTCTGAGACGGTATTTTATATTCAAAAAGAAACATTTTTCTCACATATTCACATCCGATTTCTACTCAAAATGTAAACGCGACATCAATGCAAGAATATAAACACTGCTTTATTCGATATTAAAAAAATGGGGGTTTAAAAAAAAATCCAATGATACAAGGCAGAAAAAACCGGTGGAAACCGGCTTGAAAAAACAGAGCAACAGCCCAACGCCCATTAAAAAAATTGCTGAAATTTGTATACATGTTTTTTCGGTTTTATAAATGAACCTTTACGCACAAAATATTACAATCGAAGTGTTACAAGAAAAAGTGCTTATCTGAAGCAGAGCAGAGTTTTTACGAAATGTCAAAAGCGCATTCAAAAATTCAAAATTTCTGCTTCTATAAAATATGGCTATCAAAGATTTCTTGGATATCTTTATACGAGATGAAAATCACAAATATATTGTATTAACGAAAAAAATTATTGGCATAAATATGCCTGCATTTGTAACAACCCAACACATGAAGCACTAACTCATATTTTATATCTGAAGATTCTTGACATACCAATTCATACCTATTTAGACAATCAGCTGCTTTCTAAAGATTGAAATGTTATACTATTATATCTTAGTTCAGTATGCCCCCCCTCCCCCTTGTACATATGAAAAGGCTTATTTTATATAACCTTAGAAGATGACGACTTTAACTGATACTACACGTGGTATGAGTAACATTATTTCCCATAAGTAAAATCACTAAATCTTCCAAAATTTTTAGCAACTCTCGTTTGAGTTAAAACTTTTCACAACATCATATACAAAGAAGCCATAAATTTCCTGTAAATTACCATCAACCTCTGCCTTTACTTTAATTACTATTATTTTTTTTAACTTTTGGTACAGCCCATTATGCAGTAATAACATTCTGTTAAGTTAAAATTAAAAAGCATTATTAAGTACTTGTAGTTAGTAATATATATTCATGTTTAATTAAAATATTAAAATTAAACAAATTAAAATTAATTGCGTACAATTAAAATTTGCTAAACAAAAAGGCGGTAATTCATTTCGGTATATGCAAATGTGGGCACTCAGAGCGATAACTCGTATAGGCTTATACGCCGTATATTTTCATATAAAGCACACACATACACACATAGAAATACACGCACACACATATTTACTTATATACATACACTTATAGCGCACAATAAGGCGCAAAAATAAATAATGTTTTATACTCCTTATATGCATACATACTTACGTAGGTACATGTGCATATTTGTAGTACAAATGGCACGTTAAATGCTTAATTACCCAGAAATAAAATGCATGAATAATTTGTACTGCAGCATTGAATACTTACACTTTGTAATCGCCCGATATAAGCTTCAAAATCACAGCAAATAGAATGAAAACCACACATGCCAGGCTGATGAAGCTCGCCCTCGCCAAACGTGATACATTTTTGTACAAACACAGCGGTACCACGACGCCAACCGTTACGAAAAACACCACACCCAGTCGCACGGCACCCATCGATGTACCCCAGGAGGGGAAAAAACGTACCAGCACCTTTGAAAGTGTGTCACCGACAACAACATTATAGGAAATCATTGCTAAAAGGAGGAGAATGAACAAAAATCTTTGTATAATATAAATTTTGTTATTGAACGTGTAAATTATTGCTTTATTTTGTTAGTTATTATTGCGCACTTAATTTATATTTACTTATTGTATGTTAGAGGTAGGTACTAAGTTCAAATAGAGAGAGCTGCATGCAGTACAAACAAATACTTCATTACGGCTGAGTTCGTTGCTATGGACAGAAGGTCACGAACAAGCAGTTAACCTCTTAGGCTACAGAAAACTTTTTTGCAAGTAGGTGGATTGAAAATTTACTACCATTACGATACTATTACCATTACAGCTTTTAAGCACCATTTTTATGCCGAATTCTTATTGCAGCTTTGCTGAATTTTAAATTTATAGGTGTATTCACCTTTTCAGGTCAAGGCACTATAGTGATATTCCTAACTAAATCTTTCAGACCTCTTTGAGGTAATTTAAAAATAGTGTCCCCAAAGAGTGAGGGCTTTCACATGTGCAGATAAAACAATTGGCAGTCTCTTCCTCGAAGACTGACTGCGTGTTCATCCATTGGCCAGTGCTCCCTTAGTCTGCGTCTTACGGTACAAGTGACAAGTCTGTCTCATTTGTGATAGTTGAATTATTTGAATTCATCCTAACCAAAAGGAATTGGGAATATCTAAGACCTAGGACGTTTCCCTGTAAATTAATTTTGATTTTTCATTGCCTTTAATTTGTTCCTTTACCCCAGGACTTACAGTAGGTGGAAAAAATAAGTTGTCAAAATGAAAACAAAACTTTATCACCAAATATCTTCGCAATAATAGGTAGCTTTATATTGTAATTTTACATCATTATAAAATGTCGTGAAATGTTGTTGAAATAGCAATAATATTATGAAGAAAGAAATTTAGTTCTGACTTTGTTTTAAAGAACTGCCCTTTTTCACTCTGTCAAATTCAATTAAATTTGCCAACATGTTGACATATAGGAAATTCTCTCTTTATCTCTCTCTTCGACATGGAATATGACATAGTGAAAACCAGGTATAAGAGTTCAGGTATCCATAATAAGATTGGGAATATAAGTTAACACTAACGACAAGATTTTATTTTATCTTGGGAGCACGGTTGCCACTTTGGTAAGATTCTACCGATATTAGTAAATTTTTTCCATTTTTCTGTAAAGCTAGTTTTTATAGTAATTAGGAGTTATAAACATATTTTCCAAATATTTTTTGTTGAAAAAGGTAAAATTTAAATATATACATATATATATATTTTAATATATAATGCTTCCAAAAGAATTGCATGTTGGACGTAAGGAGTCTCTGGAAATGGGAAATTGAAGCGGTTTTGGAACCTATCACGTGACTGGTTCTGTAATTTAGAAACCGGTTCCAGGTTACACTTTCTTGTGTGAAATGAACCGGTAACTTTAACATGGGGTTGTCAATGGAAAAGGTGAATTGGCCACCAATAAACAACTTTGAAAAGCGTCAGTTTCAGTACCACTCCAAATAAACAAAAAGAAAAATATCAAACAATTTTATTTTATATATTTGTTTTTACTTATTTTAATTTTTTTTTTTTATGATTTTTTTTTTTATGACACATGAAAATTAATTTGATGAAAGTTTTCAAGGCTCGAACTGACGGCTGCAGATTATCGCGTAACGCGCTTATCTACTGTGCCATATGAGCATTGTTTGTAGGTCAATTTTAAGCCTAAGACAAAGAAAGACAAAGAACAGAGTGACGCAGCGAGCAAATCGAAAAATAATTGCTCTGTGTAATTACAGGAAAAGTTTTTTTGCTTACACACAGTAGTTATGATGTGAAATTTCATGAATAAAAATTGAGGATAAAGGATAACTTTGCCGTGCCGCCAACAAGTCAGTATGTAGCTCAGACGAATACACAGTGCGTACGCAAGTACAGGCTCAAATCCACAAACCGGTGGTGTCGTCATTTGTTTTTTAATTTATAGAGAAAAAAGTGTACAGAAATACAAGCGAATTGTCCCCCTCTGTATCACCTTTGAACCAGTTCGGTGACCAGTCACTTTGAACTAGTCACGGGGCATATCACTTAGGGACAATTTACCCCCAAATTTCCCGTACGGGTATTGGAGTTTCCATCAGCCCTGTGTTGCAGGAAAAGTATTCTTTCACATTATGTGACGAGTGCGCAAGGGACTCATTTTATTTTTTTAGTATATGTTACACAAAACAACAAACCGTAATTCAGCAGCGCCAATTTAGGAGTCGATTTTGGTCGAAATTTTTAAGTTCTGATGCTTTGTATTATTCATAAATATAAAATTTGATTTCAAAAATGATTTGTCGATCTTTAACTTTCTAGAAGCTTTTTGTCAGTTGTGCTTACGAATTCAAACAACATATTCAAGAATTTAATAGATTTCTATCCGTGAGCTTATGATGCGATTTTTTTTAAACAAAATAACATATTTTTAGTTTTGGAGATTCATATTTAATCAACATTATTGAGTACTTAGAGAATCGTATAAGTGTTACTTCTAAACACATTATTTCTTTTTTTTTTTTTTCGTTTGTGAAGTATGTAGTAGTAAAAATGTAGGGAAAATTACGAGCATGCTAGAATCAAAGCTAGCATCCAAAGCTATTTTGTCTTTAGTAGTATTAACTGCAATTAAAAATATATTTCTATTTCAATTTCAAATATTATTATTAATAATAATTTCCAATTACTTTCCGATCATTTACATAAGCAGTGCACACACATTTTCCATTCATTAATACTCAAATGTTCGATAATTAAATTATATGCAAATTGTAAACTCACCAAGAAATGGATACATAAACTGCAGCAATGACAACAGATAATAACCATATTTGCCATATGCTGCTTCCATAATGCCAGGATAACTAAAACGACCGCAAATGTGACCGCATCTAACCTGAAAATATGCATGCAAATGTAATCGTGTTAATTGCAAAGTTAAAATGGAAATCCTAGAAATATATACATTCGTATATAAATATATACATATATGTACATATGTGCATTAAAAATGTTAAATTTAAACTTGGCTCACCACAAAATGGATTTTGTCGCGATTATTTTACCTTTGAGTGTATGTGTGTGTGAACATTTTTGTTTACAAATGTAAAACATTTTCAACTTGAGAGAGAAATAAGTATGTAATGCAATTTTGCGAAATGTTAAGTGGATGATTTTACTGCTGGAACTCATAAAGTTTGCAATTCACTGAGTTCTCAAAGTAAAATGCACTTTAGTTTAGCAACATATGTGTGCATGTGCGTCTAAAGGTTGACACCATGCACACCTCTAAATTTAGTTGAAATTACATTTGTATCTATGTACGTAATTTTCAGTCTCAAAAATGTTATGCTAATCTTGCAGTAAATGCATGAAATTAATAAACAGCTTGTCAATAGTAGTAGGTAGTAGCAGGTAGCATAAAGTAAATGGATAAATTTACTTTTTCAATTATAAATTAAATGCCGTAATTTTGTAATGAATAACACTTCCTTTAATTTAATTTTTCAAATATTAAATTCTTTCTAAACTCAATAGCTTTTAAATTTTATAATTTTGACCATCGTCGATTTATCGATCAAAATAAACCGCCGAATAAGTATTTTTTAGCCAAATGACTTCTTAAAAGTTGAACCATTTTTAATTTTATCACTTTGAGTACAGATTCGGACTCAGCAATCCCAAAAATCTTTGAGTCAACATTTTCAACTAGATTCTTGTGGCCAGACAGGGATATGTTCTTCTTTATGCATTTTGTCATAAGTTGTACAGCAAAAGTAACAAAAAGTAGTAGGTCCAACCATGTGGTATCGCAATGGGCCGTTCAGGCCTAAGCGTGTGTCTAGAGAGCACACTCCAACCAACCAACCACGTACTTACGCTCTAAGGTTAAAAAAAGAATTTTTTCATAATTTGTTTTTATGTTTTTCAACCATATAATCACCAAAAAAACAATGGATGCGTGCAAGGCACGCAAGATATTTGATGTGTAAACAGTTAAACCAACTGAATGCCATATACATAAGCTCACATATGTATAGCCATTTATAGGGATTTGATGTATAATCTATATGCTTAGGTAAATAATTCAAATTAAAAGAATTCTTTTATAAACTTAAAAATTTATTAGATATCATTATCTTTTATATACATTTATGTAATATCCCAATTCACTATAAATTTGCAAATGGCCTTTCATCAATGCAAATGCAAATTTTTGTTCCATATCGTATGTGGTTGTTGTTGTGATAACAGAAATATTTTGCATTTGCACCAAATCGTGAATAGGGCTGATACGTTGTAGTTGAATCATTTTTCTTTTACTCAATGCATCGGGCACGATATGCTCGCATATACGCAACTGCAATTGCATCTTTTTTTCCGCGCTTTAAGTTTTTCTTCCTGTCGATTTGAAATTTTATTAGATTTGAAAATTTTACATAACGTCGCCTGAGAATTGATTTGGCGTATAGGTATATGAATTTGTGCACACATACGCCAAATCAATTCTCAGGCGACGATAATTGCTTTCCGCATTTAACCTTAGAAAAGCAACAGGGGTGACCAGTTACCCCACTACTTTTTAAAAGCACCGCAAAGAGATTTACCTTAACTGCATTTAATAGAAATAAGAAACAATGTATTTTTATTGAAGTAAACAAGTGATTTTATAATACCTAAATAAGTTTGATTTTTTCTGTTTAACATATTTGCTATTTACATAGATAAAAAAGTGTTGCCTTTCTAAGGTTAATGCACAAAGCAAAATTTTTATAACGCCGTGGTTTGCTATTATTATCACTAAATTTTGTTTATACATTTATTGAAACCTAGATTCCTTTTTACTTATCATTTTGTATTGTTTTTATGTTTTAAAAAATATTTAATTATAATCCAATCTAACTAATTGAATGCAAAACCTATCAAACGCCTGTGTTTGCTACGTCGACTTCTCTGCTTGTATGATGTAGTCGATCTCCTTACGTTTAACACCAACAAATAATTCTGCCACGAATAAATGTACACACACATTTTGTTTTCGTATGTTTCGTTTGTATGTGTGAGTAAATTGATCGAAACATAAACAAACAAACTCCGCTCGTATTTTAATTTCTCCCTCTCTTCTTCTCTTCTCTTTGTTGGTTAGAGTAGCACAGTCATGCCACGCAGTAGTGTGAGCGAGAGAGGAACTGGACGTTACAGTTATCTTACATCTTACGATACAGTTATTGTTACATTTTACACATTTGAAATTTTGCCCATACCGTGAGCTAAAATGTTTACACATCAAAAATTCTATCCAACTGATGCTTTTATATTTCTCTCTCGTGTGCCTCAAAGAGTTAAAAAACATGAACTGGTAACCAGTAAATAGAAATAAAAATGAATAAACGAATGAATTAAAAAAATTAAATTTGTAGGATTTGAACTTAGGTCACAAATTAAAAAAAAATTTTGAAAGTTTAAATCTTGATTTGTGCTTAACCCTTTAAAGCCTGCCCATAGATCCCGTAGCTCGATTTGTTGGAGATGTTCACATAGGCAATAGAAGTTGTCTTGCGTAATTTCAGATGGGTAACTTCACGCATTTTGGAGATTTGGAATGGGTATTTAAATACCCAACCGGCTTTTCTGGGTTCTTAGTGTGCATGCAATTTCTTTATATAGCAGCATTCTTTTGTCATCTGTTTCGTGAAGTAAACAAATGAAAATGTTGGGCGTCCCTATTAACCCACTCTTCACTATCCTTTTATGCCGACTTTTAGGTTTTTGAATATTCGCTAAGTTTGAATTTGGAGAAGGGGCGGAAAACATTAGCATTCTACCTAGCTTGCTTTCTGGCTCCATTCTTCCTTAATTTAATAAAGAAATCGTGAGCCCGATATCTGCTTCCAGACCCGAGAAATTCAATTTCTTGCCAACACTCTTTTTTGGGTATTTAAATGCCTATCCGTCATTAATGGGTTAATGGCGTTTTAGACAACTAGTCCAAGACGTCATGAATTTTTGTTTTGTTTTTCTATGAGATGCAAGTGAGATCGTGTGCTCCTTTATTACTTCTTTTGGACTCTACGAGACCATGGCATAGAGAGCATTAAAAGTAAGATTAATAAAAATTATTAGATAGTAAATATTTTACGTAGGATAATTTCGGGAGAGATAGAACCTTTTTTTTTTAAATCGTCGCAAATTTAAAGGGGATTGCAAAAATAGTCCATGCAATACACCAAACTTTAGCGAAGCGTTTTCGGTGTTTTATCATTTTATAATAGTTTCATAGAGATGGAGTCTTGCGGGTGAGATGGAATGCCTTTTATCCCCCATAAAAAGAGAAAAATTTAAAATTACCACTACCATTATCGGCTCATAAAATCGTTAAGCAAAATATTTGTATGATTTTAGTCCGTAGTTACGTTAGAGTGTGCTATTATTCTTAAAAGTTCTTAGTTTTCGCTTCTCTCTGACCCAAAGACACTTAGGGATACCAGTTATAACTAATATCATTGAAGATCCTTGCAAAATTTTCAACTTCGTATTTTTTATAAGAAGCCATAATAACTACAATTTCATCGAAAAAAGTAAATTATTCGCCTTCGGGTCTTGATCCACAAGGGGTTAATGAAAAATATTTTTAAGAACAATAAAAATAATTTTTAAGAACATTGAAAACTATTGGAACATTCCTTGAACAATCGAAAAATAATTTCAAAAACATTCTGGAACGCATCTCGAAGAAATTCTGCCGCAATTAATGCAACTTGCATCAAAAATAAAGCAAGTTGCGTTCAGCCATTTTTTACATTTGTTGCATCGCTATAAGTGCTTGCGTTCTCCCTTTTACACGTTAACACTCCACGCAAGATTCTATTGCGTCGACTTCATCTATAGCCTTATCACTTCTTCCTGGCGGAATTTCATTAATTTTCTATAAAAATAAGAAGAAACTGTCATGAAACCAACTTTTTAAATTAAATTTTGTTTTCTTTTCACATAAAACTTGATTGTTTATAAAAAATTATAATAAAGAAACACGTTGCGTTTATCCAACTATGACTTTTCTCAGAATATTATCGAAAAAAACAATTAATTTGTAAGACCACGAATATTCCATCTCACCCCGAAAAAAAGGTTCCATCTCTCCCATTTGTAAGGAAAAAATTAAAAGTTCAACAAAAACCAAAAATGCATTCCCACATAACATACAACTTGTACCTATCTTTCAAAAGGTACAAAGGCTTCAAGGTATAAGCCCTCAAACTGCATATCAAAGCGATTAAATGATGACAAATAGGTGACAAACTTAGTGGGAGAAAAGCGTTTACTCGGACAAACGATAGCGAAAAATTTGATTTTCTAGTTTTCAGCAATTTAAACCCTGATTTAAAACATAGAAACAATCAGAAGTTTTTAACATATGAAAACTTGCAACTCTTTGTAATTTTTGACAATATTGTATAATTAGGAATATTTTCTTACTTTTGCAATCTGCAAGGCTAAAAGCAACGAAGAGTGAACAGCCCTAATGTGTTTGTTGTTGGAAATGTGTCGAACTTTCGCAATCCGCCCTTTACCAACGTCGCAATTGTATTTCGCATTAACCTGTAAACACCCATATTGTATTTCAATGAAAGAAAATATATTTCTTCTCCCTTTATTAGACATAATTTTTTCCTATAAGTTTAAGTTTCATGATTTTTAAAGATATATACAGCTTTTAATGAAGCGTAACCTACATATGTATGCATTTTTTGTTTTTTTGTGTATGTGCACAATTTCCGTTTGTTATTGCGAGTCCCGTCGTAAAATCACTCAAATTTCAATTTGAATTTCAAAATTCACTTGAATAGCACTGGCAGTAACACATTCCAGTGTGCGTGGCCACAGTGACTGACTAACCGACCGACCCACTTTGCATCCACATTTACACACACACAATTACACACACACATTACCAGCTTAAATCAATTGCTGTTGTTGAAATCTCATCAACGACAATATTACCACCCAAACTCACGCCCATGCACCCACACATACCATCTGGTTTGGTATATTGTTCTTGTGCTTACCATTAAAATGAGTGAATAATCCGTAATGTAGGCGACTAGTATGAGCAGCAACAGGCCTAGACCAAAGCCAGCACGATGCAGGGCATAAGGAATGCCAATGACGCCACTACCTACAATTGAGTTAATATAATTGAAGGAAGCTTGCGGCAGTGACGACAATGTGTCGCCGCTCAGTGTTGAGTCATGATGTTGTTGTCCCTGCTGTTGTTGATGTGGTTGTTGCTGATGTTGCTGGTGATGGTCATTCTGTGTAAATTAAAAGAAGAAGGTAGAAAATGTATTCGAGACGTGCTTTATTCATATTACTACATACATAAGTACAAACACCCACACGAACATACATAAATTAATATGTATGTATGTATTGTTATGGTGATGAGGATGGGTCAAATGATGAAGTAATTGCTTCAAGTGCCTTTCACTTTTAGAGCACATGACAGAAACACTAGCATCAACAACATCAACATGATGTTGCGTAGCAAATTGAATTATTTTTTAAAATACCATACAAGAGAGAGAGAGAGAGAAAAAGAGAGATAGAGATGAAGGCTGAGAATGTTTTAAGTCAATTTAAATTTATGTTCGTTCGCGTATACGCAACTTAATTTTATTTAGCACGCATTAAAATTAATTGCAAACTAAAGTGTATCGTGGTCATTATGAAATAATTAAGAAGTCAATTTACTTGAAACATGAGTGCGTCTATCTACAAGGAAATTACGTTTTCGTAATAGAGAAAATATCTTGGGCCTAAAGTATCAAGAACTTATTTATTTTACTTTCAAAATAATTAAATTTCATAATAACATAATACATACGGCATAGAAAAACACTGAGCTACGAAAATGTAAAAAAGAAACGTCAAAATGTTTCATCAAAATACTGCACTAGAGATTTTGTCTAGCCTACCGTTGTATCTTCCCGATACCCTCACAATGTGACACCTCGCTTCGATAAGTTTTCAGGATCTTAATCCGATCTTAACCATATTGCGTATACACATCCATATAAACAATGTATGAAGATATTTGGATAAGTGGGCGTGGCACCTTCCACACTATTCTAATATTTTTTTTTTGCATATATTTCCAGATCCATTTACAGTACAGAACTGATAGATAAAACTTAGCTACAAAAGAAATTTAAGCAGGATTGAAGAAGAGGACATGTCACTTTGATATTATAAAATTAAATTTTAACATTCCTGAATTGAACGTGAAAAATGTATAAATGATGTGAAAACAATGTAATTTTAACATTAAAAATGTAAAAGAAGAACATTATTTTAATGTAATATTGACATTTAAAAAAAGGATATGACAAAATGTAACATTAAAGCAAAATTAATGTAGAATTGATATGACAATAATGTATAACTGATATTACAAAATGTAAATCTGATATAATTTTGACGTAGAATTGAAAATTTAAAATGTTAAATAAAACACAATAGAGAAGTTAATCAAATTTTGGTATATTTTATTCACATTTCTTATTATTTCAACACTTTTTTCACAATTTTGTTTCACACTTTTTTTATTTAAATAGATACACTCTTACCTCTTGAAAATAACATTACAAAAATATCAATTTTACATTGCAGTTTTTTTTCGCATTCATTCATGTTGTGTGAGTTATATTTATACACGAATGGAAGGGACCTGCAGTTTTATGCCGAATCCGAACGGCGAACCTCCTTGGATGTTCGCCATCGAAAACCTAGAGGTGGTGCTGAGCAGGAAAATTTGTATCTTCCAATGAATTATAATCTGACATTCATCGAAAAAGTGGGACAGCTTAGCGAGAAGTGGAGAATGATTGGGGAAAAATGGACAATATAACATTATTGATCTAGTTCAAATAGTATCCTTCGATACAACTGCCTCCAATTCTGACCCTAAAAGTGGTGCTTGCGTTCTGTTGGAGTAAAAGCTCGTTCGTAACTTACTATATTTGCAATGCCGACACCACATTTACGAATTAGTGCTGCGAGAAATGTTTGACTTGCGATTCGGCAAAGCGTTCGTTTTCGTGTAAAGTTCTGGTTCGGTTGCTCAATAGGAATCGAAGCACCGGACCAAGATTTAAGCTTTATACAAGATATCATCACGTATCCAGAATGTGATATATGGTATTCTGTTTAGTAATAAGTAAATTCATGGACCACTTCTGATATCTGAGTGAGGAATCAGTTGACTTTGCTTTTGTTGGAGGCCAAGAGAAAAACGGTAGAATCAATTAAAGTTGACAATCAAGTCGATTTTAAATCAGCTAATTGAGTTCAAGCTGCACTGAAAGATATCCATCGAAAAATGTAAGTGTTTTCGTCACATCTAACACTATTGATACATAATTTGTTATTTTTCCTATATTGAAAAATTTCAACCCTGTTTTGTGGCACGCCTGAAACTTTCCGATCGATCTGAAAATTTTTGAGGTGGTTTTTGGGGTCTGATAACACGTTTTTACAACTGAACACAAGAGAAATTTTGGGTGGGGGGTAAGTATCCATACAATGAAGGACATGACTAATGCTCATACATCAATAAATACTGATATCAAGTATTTACGGTAGAAAATATTGATAGCGGATCCACCGCCAGTATCTATAGATTTCATTATAGATTTGATAATTTTTATCCAAAGTTTTTTAAAAAATACAGAAATCAAAAGACTCTCATAAACCAAGACTTTATAAAAATAAGGATAAGAACGCTATTTTCAAAAGAGTTTTAATATTTCTACCATAGATGGGCATTTTGCAGTACCACTAAAATTGCAGTAAAAATAATTTTTTACTGATATTGCAATAAATTTTTACCGATTACTGAAAAAAATTGAGTAATCAGTAAATTTTTACTGATTTCACTGAAAATTCAATGCAGTCTCACCAGAGGAAATAAATCGTTTAAGTACCTAATTAATATTTTTAGTTCGAAGTTTTTCTGTTAAAAAGAAAAAGAACGTATTACAAAATCATCACCTCATTATATGAAGAAGCAGAGAGAAATCATACAATGCATTAATGCATGAAATAACAATGAAATAAATATGTATTATACCCTGCACATTTGGGTCGTTGTTGCAACACTTAGAAGGAGTCCAGATACATCACACATTATTTTTACATAAATGTTCAGCTACTTTTGGAGAATCGATTTACCCATGTCCGTCCGCTTGCCAAATGTAATAAGTGTACTTTAAATTAGGCCAACAAGTTGCAGGGTATCAAATAGTCAAGTTCACTTAACTATAGCTCTTTTTTTGTGATACAGTGGGCGCTCGGTATACTTAAGTTCAGAAATCTTAATTGTCCAGAATTTGTATGTAAAATCTTAAGATTAGATTTAAGTTTTCTGGAATTAATTTTTTTTTTTTGTATTCAACTTCAGATTAGATTTAAGTTTTCTGGAATTAATTTTTTTTTTTTTGTATTCAACTTCATAAAATCTTAAGATTTGACTTAGTTTTCTGAGTAGGTTTGGAATAAATTTCTGTATGATTGTTCTTTTTGATTTTAGCGCTTTTATCTAATGAAATGCTACTGGGTACAATTTATGTATTTCTAAAATGTTTTACGCCTATAATTATTTAAAACGACTATGAAGCTCAGAAAAATAATTAACGAATTCTTGTAAAAAAATTAATTATAAAAACAGTCCAGAAATCTTAAGAGTTCGGAATACATTTTTGAGAGAAGAGAAATTAATCGCATTTTTTTTAAAATGATTTATTTAATTTAGTGCATTGATTTTTGACTACCAGTAAGTATTTTCAGTAATCAGTAAAAATTTACTGATTATTGCAATTTTTTTCAGTAATCAGTAAAAATTTACTGGTAATGCAAATGAAATTTCATTATCAGTAAAAAATTTACTGATTACTGCTATTTGTAATGAACTTAATATATGTATACTGCAGCGTGCCCATGTATGATTTCTACTAAATAATGTTAAAACTTATTAAAGTGGCTCTTTTTGGCTGTACCACCGATACATTACCGGAACATTGGTCAAGTAAGCTTCCGCATCTCCTTAAAGAACTCGTCTGCCAATTTTTTTTATCAAATTGTAAACATGATTTTAAAAAACTTTCTCTATGTCATTCTACATACTTTCAATCAGGTCTGCAGATTGAGTAATAAACTTCAGGATACCGGTTTTGTTATGAGAGAATATTTTTCCCCTTTTTTCTGTACTTTAAGAATCATTATTGTAGTGTAATATCCTTTGAGAGGCATATCACTCATATGGCTGTAATCTTGACGTTCAAGTACTTCTTCGTATCCACATTTTCCATGATTAGTGTTGCCAAACTTCCTGTTTTTATCGGAACATCCCAGATTTTTCATTAATTTATAAATTTCCCCCCCAAGACAACAATTTTTCCGTGTCTTATGGAGTTTTAGTTTTTGCTTTCACGTTTAAAAATGTTTTAATATCCACTCACAAAAGGAGTATAATTTTTTGATGTGTAAACATTTTAGCTCATGGTATGGGCAAAATTTCAAATGTGTAAAATTTAAGAATAACTGTATCGTAAGATGTAAGATAACTGTAACGTCCAGTTCCTCTCTCGCTCACACTACTGCGCGGCATGACTGTGCTACTCTAAACAACAAAGAGAAGAAGAGAGGGAGAAATTAAAATACTAGCGGAGTTTGTTTGTTTATGTTTCGATCAATTTACTCACACATACAAACGAAACATACGAAAACAAAATGTGTGTGTACATTTATTCTTGGCAGAATTATTTGTTGGTGTTAAACGTGTGGAGATCGACTATATCATACAAGCAGAGAAGTCGCCGTTAGTTAGATTGCATTAAAATTAAATATTTTTTAAAATATAAAAACAGTAAAAAATTATAAGTAATAAGGAACTAGGTTCCAATAAATGTATAAAGAAAATGTAGAGATAATGATACTAAACCACAGCATTATAAAAATTTTGCTTTGTACATTAACATTAGAAAGGCAACACTTTTTATCTATGTAAATAGCAAAAATGTTAAACAGAAAAAATCAAACTTATTTATTATAAAATCACTTATTTATTTCAATAAAAATACATTCTTTTTTATTTTTATTAAATGCAGTTAAGACAACTCTGCGGTGCTTTTAAAAAGTAGTGGGGTGACTAGTCATCCCTGTTGCCTTTCTAAGGTTAAATGTGGAAAGCACTTATCGTGGCCTGATGATTGATTTGACGTATGTGTGTCCAAATTCATATACTTATACGCCAAATCAATTCTCAGGCGACGTTATGTAAAATTTTCACATCCAATAAAATTTCAAATCGACAGGAAGAAAAACTTAAAGCGCGAAAAAAAGGATGCAATTGCAGCTGCGTATATGCGAGCATATAGATCCCGATGCATTGAGTAAAAGAAAAATAATGCAACTACAACATATCAGCCCTATTCAAGATTTGGTGTAATTGCAAAATATTTATGCTATCACAACAACAAATATATGTGATATGTAATAAAAATTTGCATTTGCAATGATGCAAGTTATGGTGAATTGGGCTATTATATATAAAAGATAATGATATCTAATAACCTATATATAGATTATACATTAAATTCCTATATAAGGCTATACATATGTGAGCTTATGTATGTATATGACATTCAGTTAGCTTAACTGTTTACACATCAAATATCTTGCGAGCCTTGCACACATTCATTGTTTTTTCTTAGTATTCTAAGAGAAACAGTTTGAGAGAAATGAGTATTAGTGAGTACCCATTTATGAAAGAAGAAGTAATTTGAATTCCGTTATATTTAATGAATAGCGCTATTCATGATCTGGTGAGAATTATCTTTCACGAGTCCAATAAGCTATTGTGGCATTGATTTGATTAAATGTGTTAACAACTTCAAATCCCAATTGACTCCAAGTGACTTCAGTTGACTTCAAACACCCAATTGACTACAAATGGCTTCAAGTGGCTTCAATTGATTTCAAGTCTTAATTGACTCCAAGTGACTTCAATTGACTCCAATTGACTACAAAAGACTTCAAGGGACTCCAAAATACTTCAAATTCCAATTGACTCCAAGTGACTGCATGTGATTTCAAGTGACTCCAAGGGTATTCAAGGGACTCCAAGTGGCTTCAAGTAACTTCATAGCAGTCATAATTTTGCATTCCCATGATTTCAAAAAAAGTTTGCATTCCCTTGTCTCAAAAAAAGACATTACTAAATGAATAACCAATCGGCGACTCCAAAAAAGACTTCTAATTGCATTTTTTTATTCTGGAGTCAAATATGTTATTCAATACAACTGTGATTTCAAGGTATTGCCATTAAATTGAATCCATTATTTTAAAGCTGTGGTTAAGAAAATGCCAAATTATGAAATTATTTGAAATAAGCAAGACAGTTTTGGGAGAACGGGCAATCTGTGTTCAACGCCTTTCCAAATAAAATTGTTTAAAAGTCTCTTTGTTTCTTTCTACGTCCTTTTAATTACGACAGCTGAACCATACTTTAAAAACATTTATTGCTTATGCAGAAGTCAACTACATAAACAACTTTTAGCTTTCAAGTCATTTTATTACATATTATCAACTTGATGGTTAATAAAAGTTAACTAATTATTATTGAATTTGTTATATCATGCTGATCATTAATTTATTTTAGTTATATCCTTACCATATACAAAAAGCTATTAAATTAACTTTCGGTTAGTTTATATAAATGAGTATCAAATATAATTTTAGTGACTCATTTTAGCATTTTCACCCCTCCAAACTTTGTGCTTAACTTTCCATGAACACAACACAAAAGTACAATTTATAAAATTAATGAAATATAGTAACTTTGTCACATACTTAAATATGTATGTAAATTAGTTATTAATTGAATAAAAATTTCATAAATTATACGACGTCTCCATTTAAATAATTCTCATGCATAAAATTATACTTAATTAAAAAATAATAAACATTTTATTTTCAAATGCTTCACTCGCACTCTCCAAATAAATATGGAAAAGAAAATGCTTCCTTGAAAGAAAATAATGTGTAAGTTATTTATAGTAGAGAGTTTCCCTGAAGCAAATGATTAAATTGCTGTCATTTTATGTTTTAAAGAAAACAATCTCAAAAACTTTTCAGGCAAAAAATTTTATGTCTTTTAATATACAAAAATGTTTTTTATTTTTAAAAACATAAAAAAATTATGGAAATCATCATAAAAAGGAGAAGGAAGATAAATGTAACAAAAGTTTTTAATTTAATTTTGAAGGGGGAAAAATAAGTTTCAGCAGCACTTCCCAGTGAGGGAATTCTTTTCATTTTATTCTTTTTTATGCTTCTTTTATACATCAATTAGCAAACGTGAAGAGATTGTTGTTGTAAATGGTTAAAATATTTTTTGGTGCAATAGTGATGAGCACAATCATATATAAAGAGCCGAATACACTATTAACGTGTACCAGTGATATTTAGGTAGGTATTAGAATTAGGCAATGCTGATTGAGTTCAGTAAGAATTTACTACTAATTAAGAATAGATTTGGGTAGTACAGTCAATGAAATAGTAGTGACGAAAGAAAAATGTTACATGACACGCAAACACAAATTTTTAAAGATACATATAATTATTATATAATGTTTGGTATGAATAACAGCATAAGGTCTATTGCATTTGTCAAGAAAATAATTTGTATTTTAAAGTTTTTATATGATGAGATCCCTCATCATATTCCAGACACAGAGCATTATAATTAGGCGAAGGATCTGGCTGTGCGAGCGTCGAAAGTTGCAACTACCAGAGCTGGGTAAATTCAATTACATAACAATCCCAATTCCAATTACAAAGGATTGTAATTGGTTTTTTAATGTTTTCAATTCTTTGGTAATGGAATTGATAAAAGTTTCATTTCCATTACAAGGAATTGTAATCGGTAATGAAAATTTTTAAATTCCTAGGTAATGGAATTGAAAAAATCTTCAATTCCATTACAAGAAATTGTATTTTGTAATTAAAAATATATCAATTCCATAAAGGAATTGAAAAGAAAGGAATCTATTATTTAAGTGTATTCAATTACTTTCTAGGAATTAAATTCTATTTTAGTTGGAATGATTCCGAAAAAGGAATTGATTCCCTTTTAGTTCAATTCAAAAAAAAAAAAAAAAAATTACGAAAATATTGTAAAATGTTTCTAATAAGCCGTTACAATGGAAGTGACCCGCATTTTATACTGACTCCTCATAACGGCTTATTAGAAGCATTTTTAAATATTTTCTGATATTTTTTTTGTTTGCTTTTAAAATAAGTAAGAAACTATACAATTTTTCCAGTTGGGTGCTACAACTGCATGTAGAGTGAGCATTTCAATATTAAACTTAAATATAAAGATTATTAAGCGAATTCTTTATCCCCCATTGAATTTCTCCGAAGACACATATAAATCTGCCCACCGGTTTCACTCAGCTCATCACTTTGTACTTTATAATAATAAATATGTATATTTCACCGTGATTAACATAAATTATTCATTTGTGTTTTTCCAAAAAGTACTTGCCTTTTTATGTTTTTTTTAGTGTAATTGTCTAAATATACAGAAATTTTGAAAACTAATAGTTTATCTAAGGGGCCGTTCACAAATTACGTAACCGAATTTTTTACTATTTCCTTAGTCGTAATGCAACATATATTGGCATAGTCCAAAGTTGCATCGTAAAGTATACGTAAAACACTAAATGTTAATGCATTACACTCACCTTTTTCAATTAATTCACTCAAAAATATATCACTTTGAAAAAAATCAAAAAATTACGTCTCTGCAGCCACCCACAGTAGAAGAGGAACTTTGTTGTTTATTTGAAAATTATTAGAAAACATTTATAACAAATTCCGTTGAGGTTTTTGCAGTCTTCTTCTCTCTATTTCGTTGTTACTTTTTTTCTGTTGGTACTCTCTACACTTATCGACACAAACACGACAATTGTCCACGTATATAACACATGAGAAGAAAGTTCAGGTATATACAATCAAGCAGAGGCATCTAGGTCTGCTCTCTCACTAAAGCACATGAGATAAAACTATGAGAAGTTGACTCTCAGCTTGATTGTATGTAGCCGATTAACAACTGCATAACTTCGTTTCTTAGTGGTTTCGTATGAGTGCAACAAAAACGATATTTTTCACGTGAAGCTTTTGCACTCATCCTATTTTTATTTTCTGAAGCTTTTTTCCTGTTGATACTCTCTACACTTATCGGCACAAGCACAACGAGGTACACGTATGTATATAACTAGTGATCGGTTTACACCCAGGTATTTACCAAGCCGAGGGTAAATATCGGGAAACACCCATTTTTTTGTACCTATCTAGTATTTATTTGGGTATTTATGGAAAACACATCATCTTTCACGAAAATAATGGTAAAATTGCTTACAGATCACTTTGTGATAGGGTTAGTAGTTAACTAACTGTATGACGAAAACAAACTGCGAATATACTTTGCATTTAAGGATATACAAAATAAATTACAAATGACGTTGGAATCAATATCGATTGTATATGATGAAGAAAAATATTCGCTCTTATCCTTCTTTGATAACACTGTGTAACAGCCAAAATTGGACTGGCGATTTGACATGTAGTCTAGAGAAATTTGGTGTCGCTAATTCGCGGTCGCGAATTTGAAGACCTTTTGCTTCATCACGTCCGGTTTTTGAGATAACGGTGCATAAAATAGTGAAAATGGCTTTATTAAGACTGTACAAGAACATTCTTAATATATGTTTTATCGCTTTTGGTGTCTATCGAAAAGTTGTTTGGTAGAAAAAGAAGTACATTTTTTGTGAACACAAGAATCCTCCATCTAAGCTCTGTACCTCAAATTTTAGGAGTATTTTAAAGTACCGTTTGGAACAATATTGCCAACAGGCTAAATTAATGATAAAAGTAATATAGTATGTTTGGAAAAAAGTTTTCCCATCAAAAAGTATGGGGGGGTCCTAAAACATTAAAACATCCTGAAATGTTGTACATCAGAGTTTATACCCACGATTTGGGTAAATACCCCAGTTTCTCTCCATTTTTACCCAATTTTCCCTAATTTACCGGTATTTACCTATTGGGTATTTACCCAAGTCCCATCTCTATATATAACACATGAGAGGAAATCAGCTATATCGAATCAAGCTCTCTCACTAAAGCACATGAGATAAAACTGCGAAAAGTGGACTCTCTGCATGATTGTATGTAGCCGATCCCCATATAAACTCGTTCGCTTAACTAACAAAACCATAACTTCGTTTCTTATAAATATCGTATGAGTGCAACTAAAACGTGATTTCGGTTGGAATATTTTCGATTTACCCTCGCTAAAGAAGTTTCACTTCAAAAAGTTTTCGTGATGGATTTTCACATAGATGTTTGCAGTTGATTCAAGCAATAAATCTATTCACCCCGGTGTTACCACAAAAACTGGCTCATGTCAAAAGAAAAGTTTGATACCCGGGTACACTCCCCTACATACAAAAAAAAAATACATAAATAGAACCAACCTATCACATAAAAATAATATAACGATTCCCTCTTAATTAATTTTCCAATGTTTTGTTTAGCTTCGTAAAAATGAGAGTAGCAGCTATTAGTAGCCAATTTTTAATAGATTGATTTAAGTTTCAGTTTTCATATAATTGTAGCTAGAACACACCGGTCGACGCCGATCGAAAGATATACTCCGCCAAGGTTGCTAAGCAAGCCCTTCAAAATAACGGAAATTTTATCTCTGATTAAAAAATTTATAATTGTATCAGTTTATTAACAGTAATTGAAGTTGTAATAAGTTGAACATCTAATAAAAGCACTAAGCTAACCGATTTGAAAGCATATCAAGTTTTAAGTAGTACGTACGTCTTACAGATTTTTCTTAAATTTGTTTTTTATTTTGTGTGATTTTTCATTTATTTGTTATGTACATAACCTAGGGTCGAAACTCTTAGCAGTTTGAAAGTTAGAAAAACTTAAATTAACTCGTTAAATTAACTCGTTATTCACAAAAATTCTCCATTAAAAAGAAACGTTGTTGTTTTTTATAACTTGGCCTTTTACTTTTAAAACGCTACCAAATTTGTTGGATTTGGTCTAACTTTTTTGATTTGTATCTATAGAACGACGCACTGTGTGATGCATCGATAAAATACCGAATGAAATGTATCCAGTGCTAGCAAATATTGAAAAAATAATCGGTACCTTCGGTTTGAAACATTTATCAATTTGTATTTTTGTAACTGTTATAAAACATATGAAATAAGAAAAACATATAAGATAACTCTGTTCAATTTTGGAACGATTACACTGCCCTACATAGGTTTTGCGAACAAGATGGTTCCGGGTGTTTTGGAATGAGTTTTTCATGCTGAATCCGTGGTCAAAAACTTACCATCGCTTCACGTTTTTGCATGCCCCCTTAGAGCAGGGGTTTGCATATGGCTAGGGGTGCAGGTAAAAAATGTACACAGAACGAATTTTATCTTACTTCCGCCCACAGTTATACATAAAGAGAAGTGCAGTGGTCCGAAATGTTTTAAAAGTCGTTGGTTACACATCACAATCAGTTCTGCGTACATTTTTTTCGTGCACCCCTAGACATAAGCATACCCCCTGCTCTAAGGGCGCATGCGAACAATTTAAGCCTCATTTGAAAGGGCATGGTTCAGCCTATTTCTAATATTAGCTAAGTTTGTAGCACGTCAGGGTTCAGCTCCACAATTACAAAAAAAGGGCTAAAAACGCTATTTTTGGGTATTTCAACCCCTTTTTTCTCGAAAACGTTACGTGATGGAAAGTCTCTGAGCACAGATTCGTGTTCAGCATGGGAAATTCATTTGATATCACTAGAATCCATCTTATTCGCACAAGAAAAGTTGAAATTTGCAAGGCAGTGTTAATAAAAATTCAAAATGATACTAGCGACCTAGAATTCCAAAAAAAAAACATATAAAGGTACCGAGTACAATATATTGGTATCATACAGAAAAGAAGTCGATACTTTTTTCCTGTCCCTTTCCTTATACTCATTAGTAAATACGTTTGAGAGTGAGGCGTGGCTAAAAATTTACATATTTTTACATTTTCCGAGATTGTAATTATATTTATCTCGTTTTAAAGTAAAAATTATCATTTTATGATTTTTTTTTAGCCAAAG
The DNA here is from genome assembly GCA_963691655.1 of Toxonevra muliebris. Classification (NCBI taxonomy): domain Eukaryota; kingdom Metazoa; phylum Arthropoda; class Insecta; order Diptera; family Pallopteridae; genus Toxonevra; species Toxonevra muliebris. Next base: position 40,595,031 of record OY829328.1, on the reverse strand, counting down.
CTCAAAACCTTTCTTTATATACGTCCTTGTAGATAAATACACATTACTTTTTGTTATATTCTCGAGCATATTTTGTCCTTCATTTCATTGTTTGGCAATTGATTACATCAACTACTTAGCGCTCGATACTTGTTCATCACTAGCGTGTATATAATGTGTAGTGAAATATGTGAGGAACTCTATCACGTGACTAAAATTCAAACTCTTATTAGATGTTTTTCATATCGCTAAGTGCCGTCTGCATCTGATATGAAATATTTCTTTGAAGTTACAGAAATTTATAAAATAGGTTTTTTTTTCTGAATGAAAAACGTATTACTAACTACGTACATTATACATGTTTATGAGAAAAATATTGTTTTGACGTTGAAATGCTTACAAACTTGTAAATACAATTTTCTCATTGATGCATGGATGCAACATCAAAGTGTTTCCGTTTTGAATGATTTATGTGCATGTATGTGTGCCAAAGTTTGCCATTATATACAATATTTATAAGCCATAAGGAAAGGATATTAAATGTCATTCACATTTATTGAATTTTGTTAAAAGAATCAAAACAATTTAAATGAAATTGAAGTATTCTAAGAGATTTAATAATATCCGAACTTTTATTAGATGCATCACTTACACATATTAGTCGCCGTGGCTTAGTGGTTAATGCGCTTGACTGTTACAGGGACAAACTTCCATGAGTCGGCATAAAACTATAGCCCCCTTCTAGCCGTATACAAATATACCTCACACAACATTAATGGATTCGAAAAGCTCAATTTAGCTCCTCCATGGGCTAATGTGCCATAAAAGTATAGAAAAAATAACTTTCATATAGAAATCAGAGTAATTTTTACTCTAACCAAGTGGAAAATTTACTTTGTCGTGTATTTTGGCAACAATACAAAAGCTAAATATATTCAAATTTAAATTTACTCATAAAATAAATGAATCCTTATCAAATGCATGTAACTACAAATTATAAATGAGTAAAAGAAAAAAACATCAAAGGAAAGAGAAATATATAAAATGAACAGAAGTCTACATCAAAGTGGAATAGTAAAATTACTAAAAAATTATATTTTCCTTTTCTTTATTCGAAATTATCCAAGATCTTTTATTCACACACACACATTTGCAAACAATGTTTTTTTTTATGCCAAGTGAAAAAGGAAATGAAAACGCCCCCTTCTGCTCTACTACAACAATTGCTAACTAATACATATGCAGCGAATAATAAAAATACAGTCAACAGCAAAAGTTTGTAAAGTTTAGCAAAATATTTTTGTTGGGCTCAATTTACAAAATTTTAATTGAAAGCAAAGGAAGTTTTTCTAAATTTTAATACCAACGCACCAACGAACACATTGTTTGCCGAAGTTTTGTAAGTGACAGGCTCATACACTTCATATTGATAATAAATATAAGAAAGTTATGAGAATTAACCACCAGAACAAGACGGGAATCGAACCCGAACCTCTCGGATGAAAGTCTAGTGCACTAGACTATCAAAGCCGTCTCTTTTTTAGTTAGACCTAGATTTTTTTCAGGCCTCATCAATGGGATATTTGGTCAGCTCTTACTCAGTGTGAAAAGATTCTAGGAACTTTTTATTTGCACATTTCAAGATTCCATTACTAAAATGCAGTGCAGAATAAACAAATTCAAGATTCATTAGAAATTTATTTGCGGCTCCTGCACCAATAAAATTTAGGCTTCTCATTCTAAGATTTGAAATACGAAATTAATTCAGGCGTCACTTACTGAAACTGAATAAATTCTTTAAGCGATAACACAATAGGCCCTAGATAGCCGCAGTGATCTGGCAAGGAAAACCAGAAAAGTGAAATGAGAATGAAACCTGATAAACTAAGTATTTTGTTTTATTTTTTAAACAATGTAATAATGAACCATTCACAGCCAACCACTTTTATGAAAGTTTCACAAATATTTTCAAGTGCTGCAAAAAAAAATCGGCCCAGATGGCTGCCTGCGTCCGGCCATTGGCATAATTGTTTATGATCTGGTACAGCTGCCCAACCTCAATTTAGTACAGGATGTCAAAAAGAAAAACAACGTTTTATGCACTGTGCCATAGGAGCGAAATTATTACTATTTCACGATCGGTTCAATATCGGCAAAATGCTCCGTGATTGTCTAAGCATGATTGCTCAGGAATGGTATAATTTACCCCTGACATACCCCGAAATGACATTATTTATCCATAAATGCTTTCTCTTTTGAATGAGCGTAATTACTATTTTATATTATAATATACATGAAATTCAAAATCAATGCCAGATGATTCTATTTGGAGAGTATACAAAAAACAAAAACAAAACTTTGGTCGTTTCGCCCTTCAATCTTACGCTCGTACAATGTTGTGTAAAATTGTGTCATTGTAATAGAGAATGTATGTGTCATTTTCGCCAGGAATAACAGTTGCAACAAAGTCACCAAATGAAACAGCAGCAACAAAAAAACAAAAGACATTAGTTCTGCCCACACACAACAATCACATAGATAAAGAAAGAAATAAAGAAATAAAGGCAGAAACAAATATCCCAATCACCTTGAACTCCCACATTTTTGTAGGTTACAAAGATGATGGCATTTTTGAGGGGGAGTACCTGCATTTGATGTGATTTGTTTGTTGGCAAGGATTTAAGCTCCAAAATAAAAGAATATTATTATTGTAAAGAGGAATTAGTGTTTCTATTGTGAAGTTTGATCGATCATAAGTTTTTAGACGCACAAAGATATCATATTTCCAAGCTCAAACTTGGGCTATTTCATAGTTAGATATTATTATATTTTATAGCACAAATTCCCCAAAAACAAAACCTTTTGCAATTATCCCTAAAAACTTAAATTATTTCATAATATTTTATCTTTTTCATTTACAAAAATACAACATCCTAAATCAACATGACATGGAGTTCGGGGGCCATATGAGACGTGAAGATTACCTACACTACACTTCTACTTCCTACTTCGATGCGACAATAAAATATGCAAAGGAATCTGAAAACAGTAGCAGACTCGTTGAAAATTTGTATTTATTATGCAAATACATTTAAATTCAAAGCTTTGCATAATAAAAAGCTAAAGTTATCATTTGGCAGGAAATGTATGTATGTATATTGGATTAAAAAATATGGCGAAAAATATAAAAAGCAAATATTTGTTAGTGTAATGAATTTTCCATTGTGTACTTAAAAAAGGGAAAAGCGAATTTAAAGTAGTTGGGTATTATGTCCATGTGTTTAATACGTTACACTGTCGAAAAACACTGTACAACATTTTTGAACCTTTTAAAAATCCTGTCAGGTTTGGTAGTTGGTATATATGTTTTATGGGTAGCTGACACGAATATATAAACAGATTTTTCGGGTCACGTCAGGTTCTCTGTATATTCATTTTTTTAACCCAGATGTGCCGACCGTACTACTTTAAATTTTCTAACCTTGTGGTTGTTGTGATACAGAACATAGCAGTCAACAAAGTGTGCGTTGATAACTTTTATCTTGGATAATTGCTTGAGTGTTTTTTTCTTGGATCAGAGTTGTCAGATTGGCAAAATTAGCGAAAGTGTGAAGATGTCACGTATAGTAGATGTAGTACGTTCGGTACATATGGAAGCACAATTGTGATGCCGTAATGATTTTTCGAAAACTCTTCATAGCTTTCTTCTAAGCCATTTATTATCTCATTTAATGTTAAAAAGCTGAAAAAAAATTTGTTTCCCCCCACTTTTGCACGTCAATGCCGAGTGTAATACATTGAAATAGGCACAGATGGAATGGGGTGGGGGGGGGGGGCTTCGAATGTTCAGGGTCCTCGGCTCTTTTTAGAAAAATTTTTGCCGAAAACAGTCAGGCGTTTTCTTTACTCCTTTCACATTTTCGTAAGCAACTGGCGAGGAACCTCGAACTAGGTGACCTAAAATGGCTGTAGTCCCGAAAAATCTGAGTTCAGATTCCTGTTCAGCGACCCTAAGAACATTTCACTTTTTTCTTTATAATTCCAAAAACAATGACATTTTATTAAATTCTCCTATATTATTTCCAAAATTAATATTTATTAACTAATTAAATTTTTCGAAATTAAATAACATTTACTTATTAATAATTTCTTACGTACCAACTGTGAAAAATTACACAGGCGCGCGTAAAAATACAAAAACACTACTCGTTCCTTTCAGCGTCGAACTAGAACTGTCAAACTTCATATCAATAACACAGATTGATTAGAGGCGCGTTCGAATAAAAAATAGTTTATTTGTGACGCTGTCTTCACACTGAAATCGCCAATACTGAATGTGCCCCAATGCTGAATCTACCCCAGTCTCCCCTACGTCAATTCCACTACATATTATTTATAGGCAGATTTTAGAAATATATCCCATAGTAACTAACTTACATGTAGCCATATGCATAAATTAAGTATTTCCAGCAAAATCAAAAGTAACTAAATAGATTTATGTCTGGCTGCTTTTTGACTGTTTTTATTTCTTTTGGATTCTCTCTCCCTTATAAACTTTTATTGCATTTATTTGGCTCTGAGTGTCTTTTTTATCTCTGGTTATCATTGACCATATAAGACTAAATTTGATCGCTTTTAATTGCCTCTGATTGCATCTTAATTCCTTAGATTTTATCTTAATACTTTTGACTTCATCTGTCTATTTCTAGCTGGCTTTAATTGCTTGTTACTTTTGAATACGTCTGATTGACCTTCATTGCCACTGCATACTTTTGAAAACTTCTAATTACCTTCTAATTACCTCAAAGAGATATATATTTATTTCTCTTACTCCAGTGAGGAGTAGGGCACTACAAAGTTAGGGACAGTGCAAAGTTCTTGAATCTAGTTCTTCCTAATGACAATCTTAAATCGATATTTTCTTCTAGTTACCATCTCCATGTATGTGCTGGTCGTTTTTCGGCTGCATTGAGGGTTCCATGCAATAGTCTCCCTGGCGATGTCGCTGTTGGCTTTAGGCTAATACAGTTTCATTTTGGGTTAAAACTGGTGCCGCTTTGTGGCACCAGTTTCCTTGCATATTTGGGTTAATCTGTTCTGTTCAAAAGCGTTCTAGCATTACATGTTCTAACTCGTCTCCGAGACATTTTTCCTAGAATCAGTGATGTAAAATTAAATAACGGTAAGGCTCATTTATTTCCATACATATACAATACAATAATATTTTTATTTCAAATTTACTAAAAATCGATGCTCTTGACGTAAATTTTTAGATAAATGTGAAATAAAATAGAATATTGTACATTTAGACAAGCAGATTTCCGAGAAACAATTACAGTTCTCGGCTTTGTCTCGGACTGCAATATTTCGCTTCGTCAAAATCAACATTGCAACGGTTTCATATTTCAGGCGTTCTGATGGTCGGAAATTGGTAAAGTCTGAACACTTTGACAGGACCTTGGTTGACAATGAAATAGTTGTGTGGGCGTCGATAAGAGAAATCATCGTTGGACTTTAAGGCAAACATCGTTTTTCCAATTATGGATGATATGTGCGATGAATGTTGGATGCTTTTTCACAAATTGAAGTTCATATGTCGCTAAAAATTCACATCCTTTATCACCATTTGGACTACTTCAGTCTACAGTTGACAGAATCAGATGAGCAAGGAGAGAGCTATCATCAAACAACGATGCTATTTGAGTCCAGATACAGAGGAAAACGAGATCCAGATGCCATACTAGTCGGAACATGTTGGTGAAGTAAACATATTTTTCAATACGACCACGAAACAAATGAAAATGAAAAACGTGGAAATTAAGAAGAAGAAGAAGTGGAAGGAATGGAATTCTCTAGTGATGAGTCAGATAATTCAGATAGTAATGTGGAAACTGACCCATTGTCAAAAAGAGCTCGTCTCTAATGTTTTGGTATAAAAAAGTTTATTTTTTTATAATAAAACCAAGGAAAACGAAAAAAAGTCTATACTACTTTTCTACAATTCTCCTTTATATATTTAATCTTTTCCTACAGATTTTCCAAAGATTTCGTACAAAAAATGCTTTTCCAGCAAAATTTAGGTTCAATTTAGTATTGGTATTTTATAAATTACTTCTTCTAGTACATTTTAATGCCAGAAGAAGTGGCAAGAAATTTTAAATATTTTCGAAATTAGAGTAAAAAAATTCCAAAAAATTGCCATTTTTCTAACATTTGGTCTCAAAAATTGCGTTTCAGGATATTTATTCTTCACAAAATTTGTTTGTTTGTACATTAACGACATTTCTAAAAAGAATCAATATGACATACATCGGATACATTGGAAAAAATCGATTCATATGTCAAAATTGGGGTATATGAAAACGCCCAAAATGGCCTGAGGTTCGAAAAATTCAAAAAATAATAAAAAAAAAAGATCGAGGTAACTTTTAAAAACACAGCGAGGGTTTTGCTATTGGATAGGTATATTTTCAACAACAAAAAAGTACGGTGCGGTTTGAATTCGATGACCCGAAAATTGTCGCATAGTGTAACTTATTCGGCCGAAAGCCATCTCTTCTTCATGCGCCTATAACCACCATCAGCTATTATAATTTGAGAAACCTGTTGAAAGGTATTTTATTTCCCTACTACTACCCATATCTGGGAGGTGTTTGCTATCTGCCTCCTACTATCACATATTTATTTAATTGCTTCTCAATGCCTGACAGCCTCTTATTGGTTCTGACTGTTCCAGATTGCTTCTTGTTCTCCTTCTTCTTTTGTGTCACAAAAGCTCAAACTTTTCGTATTCATTCATGTGGTGTGAGTTATATTTAAACACAAAGTGAACAGCGAAGTGAAAAGCTTTTCAAAGGCAATTTTTATTCTTGAAGGTTTTCCATTGCCAGCCAAGAGGCTGGGCACCCTGCGTGGCAGTCCAACACACTAACCATTATTATGTTACGGTGACCACACTGCGACTATGACTAAAGTGATCAAACGTCAGCAATTTGGCCTGACAATTTTTGCCCACCTTCATGTTTCATAATGTTTTGAAAATCTTATTTCTTCAGCCATTTACAACAACATCTAAACAGGAACCAAAACGGAAATACATTGTATCAATGTTTTTTTTTTTGTTTTTAGTAATTGCAATACCATAATTCTGTCGCTATATTCTTTTATCGTTGATGTTTAGGTAGTTAGGGTAAAGTGGGGTACCTTTAACACTTAATTTTCAAAGGCCTGTTATTTGGAAAATTATTGACAGATTTTAAAAGATGTAACTGTTTTTAAGACATGATTTTTCTAGATCAAACCTCGAAAAAACTATATTTTTATAAAAACTGAATCAATATTTTTTTTTGTACTTTTTTCAAAAAACCCATTTTGTCAAAAGTGCCCCAGGCACGGGGCACATTTGACTTTAAAAGGGGCACATTTGACAAAGGTCAATAACTTTGCCGTACGTCTATATATAAGTATAAAAATTAAAATATATGTGTATATCTCGAAAGAACAGTGAAACCTCAGCAGAGATTGCCACAAATTTGTACAATGATACATTATTATTTTATTTTTCTGTTTTGACTATTATTATTTGCCCTTTATTTATCAAAATTTTCATTTGCATTTCATAATGATGCATTATGTCTCTGGTCATAAGATAGGCATTGTCTGAGTTCAAAATTACAAGTGGGTGTGGCACCTCCCATACAAACTTTTTGTTTTTTTTGGTATATATCTAGAACCATTTAGGGAACAGTACTGAAATTTCGCGCAAGGACGTCGATTGACAATGTCATACTACAGGAAAAACGTGGAAGGAATTGGAAAAGGGGTGGAACTCCAAGATTTAGTATGAAAGACTTTAAATGTTGTCTTATTTACCCCATATTTTTCGGAGGCTGATGTCACCGTTTCATGCTTATTTCTAATATCTGAAACAGCTCACTACACTTTCGCATCGATTTGTCTTTTTAGCTACGTACCATATCTTAAAAAATGTATAAATAGAAAATATAACAATTGTATTGTAAATACGTAAATCTGCAATATAGGGAACAATTGATATATGTCAAATGTGCCCCTTTGGGAAAAGTCAAATTTACCCCAAAAGCTCTTAATGATTTGTTTCTTCTTTTTTTTATTTTCAAAAAAACTCACTTTTGTTTTGTTAACATTAAAGAGCAGTGCAAACAAATTATGCTACTCTTTTAAAAAAAAAACAGCTACGATTAATTCACAAAACGCTTACATACTAGTTGTCGAAAATTACATCAGCGTTAGCAAATTTACAAAAATACGTTTTAATCCAAAAAGAGTTAAAGTAGAATCTTCAAAGTTCATAGCGTTTCTTTAAATCAAATTAAGCTTTTTTCTGCATTTCAACTTTTTGGCTTTTAGGGCATGGTCATACTGAAAATGGCAAAGTCAAATTTGCCCCGGTGTCAAAGGTACCCCACTTTACCCTACATATCAAATATTGTTGCTGTACTCATAGTTAGTGGCCAGTGATTTTCCAACCAGTAAATGACGATTCTAACATTTTCTTCATTCATTCCATCGTTCAGATTCTAATCCCAACCAGGAAATTGCACTGTAATTCATGTGCCCAACATATGCACCTTTAGTACTACGAATATTTACCAAAATCATCTTCTTATGAAATGCTAGTGTTGTGGTTAACTCATTAAATGACAGAAATAGAAATATTCGAAATACTATTATTTCCTTTAAAAGGACGCTTGGTAATGATCAAAGGCAAAAAAGTGTATTCCTGCCCAGATGCATGTACATAGATGTAGGCTGTGTGCACGTGGTGGGAAATGGTATGTCGAAGTTCATATTTGGAGCTATCTTCATATTTTTGTGGTTTTATTGTAATGATGATTAAAAACATAAATAGAAGTCAATTCTTTCTGAACGAGATTACGATTTGCGTGTTGGTCAATATTGGTATGCTGTACAAAAACGTCAATGTGGAATTAAACAAAAAATTCAAATTATAAATACTGTGAGTTACAAGCAGACAGTTTTTTGGACACGATGAATAGCCAATCAGAAAAATACAGCGTGGTTAAGTTTCTATTCATCCAGATGAACAGAAGTGGAAAACAATTTTTGAAGTCAGAAAATATATTTGGGTTCCAAAAGAGTCTCGAAGGTTCCGAAATTTCGACCATATATTACGATTTTTCTACCTCTCTACAGCTCTGTTAGAATTTTATAAATCGGATAATGTTTATTGTATGAAAAGTGTAAATTGTGATCGAAATTTTAAAATTTTGAACATCTTGAAAAGTTTTTAAATACTGTATTTATGCGATTTGTTCTTGTACAAATTGTAGAAATACATCATTTTGAATTTTTTGTTACATCTTCTGTGAACATTTTTATTTCAAACTTTTGAAATTTCGACTGCTATAAGATATATAAAAAATATGAGGTCATATAGCGGTACCGAGCAGCTCCAAGCTGATTTCAAAGGCAACACTTCAACGACTTAAAAAATTAGCAACAAAAGTCCGCAAAAAGAGAAAATAAAGTTATCCGATTTTTCAATGGTTATAAAAAAAAAAAAAATTTGTTACGAATTTTATTTCTGTTAAAGCGATATATCTTTGGGTTGAATCAACCATCTAACTTATTGATGATCACTGAGGGGCCAGGGATGCCATCTGTGGGCAGGAAAAAGGGGTAAGCCAAAAGGGGGTTAAGCGGTTTAATACACCCTTCCTTTCTTGTGTTTTCCTTCGCCTGGTGGCTCCAAGTGGTAGCGGAGCATTTTTACGTTGGACCGTGACCACCGTTGATATTTCCAGTCGAAAATTTATTTATTTATTAACATATATGTAAACATATTAGAAAAAAAACAAAATTCTAGGTAAGTTTGCAGAAGTAACTGTTATATTAAATAATCTATCTCATAACGGTATCTCATGAACTCTTCTCGTGAGAAGAGTTTTTGTTGTTTTTGGGTTCTACGTAGTGGTAGTTCATTGAAATCTTTAAAGGATATTTTCTCAAACCTTTGTTTTTTGACTAATGGTGATTTTAAATTTTTACTGTATTAAGTGCAAAGTGTCAGTCTTAATATTTAGATAGCAATAATTTGTATGAAAAGGATGGCAATAGTAACTAATAGATATAGAACTATTAAATTTAGACAGGGCCATGGAGAGAACATACAGGCCCGGAAGAAAAAGAAGACGTCCAAAGGGGCCTCTTAGTTTTGAAACCCAAGCCTCTATTCATAAATCCTAGTCTTCAAATTCAAAATAATTAATTTTTTTTGAAACACGAAAATGCTTTTTTTTTTAATTTTCCAGTCTGAAAATGTTTTATTAATTAAATGATTTACAAGGCCTAATAAGTCATATGCAATAAAATTTTACAATAATTGTAAAAATTTTGTTGCTGATCTCCACAAGAAAATATTATAGGATAATACAACTGTACAACGTATGTATGTTTTTTGAGTGTGCTATTCAATCAGCTGTGTCGTGATTCCCAAGGTTCTCTTTTCTATTAGTGGACCATGTATAAAAACAAACAAACTTAGTACAATTCTTTCAAATACCAGATTCAAGTCAACAAGATTTAAATTATAAAAATAAATATTATATTGTAAATTTTAATTTAAATTTAACAACATTATGTAGTAATAATATTAATGCAGTGGCGTAACAATAGCCGGTCTGGGGGGTTTCATTATCTGGGGCTCCAGCGGCATAGGGCTTGGGAGTCCAATTACATACAAATCGTAAAATAAAAATTGGCAGCGGTGTATTTGTTTTCAAAATTGTATGCCGCTTTTTATGCCAATGTTCAATGCCCATATAACTGGGTTAATTAGTATGTGAACGAGGTGAATATTTTGATAATCGAGAACGCTGCTTTATCTGCCAGCTATCCAGAAGTTTGCACAGTTTTAATTTTGTTTCTGACTATCACAGTTAATAAAAAATTATTTGAGCAATAGTATGACTCAATAACGCTTGAGTAATTTGAGTATTCTTTCTATCGAGTGCCAAATTGCAAACAATTTAAGAAATGATTTCGATAATAAAGCCCCAGGTCTCAAGTCCGTTGTTGTTTGCTTTTCAGTATATATGAAACTTTTAACGAAAATGTAAGGTTGCAGTAAACACTTCGGAAGTTTTATATGCTTTCAAATCATCGTTTTGGCTGACGAAAATCGTACAACTAATGAAATGTTGGTGTTTTGTAAATGAAGAGAGCTAGCATTGCAAATGAACCTAAACGCAAATAAAACACAAACACAATTTTTCAATTTTCAATAATTTATTTTAATTTGTTTTTTTTTTTTCAATTTGAACTCGGAAACAAAAGTTTTATGTTTGTACAATATGCAATGAATTTTTCAATAAAAATGCTTTTTATTCATTACAAAACAATTTTATAATTTTTCGTACAAGAGATAAACTCAATGGGATTTTTGATCCCATTTGATGTTTTTAATTTTCTTTTAAGGCCAAGGCAATATGACCAAAATATGAAGACCGCATTTTCCGACTTTAGGTCCATATTGTGGGGTAAGCTCTGAGAACTGTTTAATTGAAATGTAAAACTTTTTTTTTAAGCTGCAGTAATTTGACACAGACTTTTTAGTTTTTCAATGTTATTTGCACACTTTTCCATTTTTTAAGCGACATTTTTATGTTCAAAAATAAAATGCGCAGAAAGATGGCTGATTTGAGAAAGAATGCCCCATATATGTATATTCAAATATTCGGATATATGAAAAATTTAATTATGTGAACAATGCTTGTCTGAATTAGTTCATTTAATCGAGCGGGTATTGTATTATCAATACCTTTGCCGAAACAAAAGTTAGCAAGAAACAATTCTAAAAATGACATCAAAAAGGTTAATTCATTTAGATTTGTTTAAAGCCGTTAGAAGTATAAAATTTCTCAATAGTTTCTTTATTTCTGTTTGATTAATCCATTATCCATTAGGTTCAGTTAAGGACCTTTGATTCGTTGTTACGCCACTGTATTAATGTATGAGTTGTGAAAATGTCTTTGCTTCTGCCGAAAAAAAAACAATGCATCGATTGAATTAAATGATATAAATTATCATTCGATATCGTTCTGGAATTTTTTTGGTATTTCTTTTTTGTTTGTGTTTTTTGCTAATGACAATGCGCAAAAGTTGAAGCTATTCAAATGAGCATTATTTCCATGGTTTGTCGTCATCGCCGTCGCCAACGTTAGTTGCACCACATTTGCACTTTGCATAATTACATCGTCACTTCACATAGCAAACAAGCTATGTTCAGAATGAAGAATGATAAAACTTTGCAGTTAAATGATGCCGATTGATGCTTTAAAGCTCAAAACGTTGTAATTGCAAGTATTGGAATCTCATCTCATTAGTAAGCTTAAAAGTTTTTTAATCGCAAAGATAGGAATTCATATAACTTCATATGTATGTACTTGACGTTAGAAAAATTGTTTCAGTTTTCTAAAATGATATTCTTCCTTAATATTTATTTCTCAGCGTATTCCAAGCATTTCACAGATCATGATGATCCAGTCATTTAATAATCCGTTGCCAATTAATATTTTACTCGACGGACTTATTAGTACCACGACATAATCTCGACTATGCCGACAAGTCAGCCAAACTACAGCAAATGGAGCATTCAATATTGAGATTATCACACATGTCTCAACGCAAGAAACTAATAATCGATTGGGATCTCCAGTATAAATATAGGTCTTGCAAACACCCAGATAAAACTCAAATGAGCTTAAAAACTTGGCACAAAAGAAAACCAAACAAATAAAAAAATAATTTCGTGACAGCCCTTCGTTACTCCTAAGAACCTTCGGAATAAATACATATAATATTCAAATTGTATTTTTTACCCATAGCTTAATTCTTTCTGTACAAACTTTTTCGTATCCTTACAAAGTTAAGCGCTATGTGATTTCTTAAGAAAACGTGACTTTTTCAGAAAACGCTTAAACTCAACTCGTGTAAAAGTTAACTTAGCGTGTTTGCAGCTCAAAGTGACGATATATTCGTAATACTATAGAAAAGGGAGACAGAAAGTTCAAAAAGATATTCGCACAAAAAAAACAGAAAAAAATAGAATAGGTAAATAGAGAATCTATTTATGTGGTATCTGGTGACAGTATGAAGTTTGAATTATAAATCTGCACTGAGCATTAACCACTTTTTATTTGCCTACTGCTACCAGGGTTGCCGTTTTGTGTATTTGTAAGAGATTTACTTATTTTTTTTACGGTTGTGCACACCCGTACTTTTTTCTTATTTTGTTTATATTTTTAAAATAATTTGAATTAACATTAGCAAAAAAAGTTTGGTATATTAGCATAATTTTTTTATTATTTTCTTTATTTCGTTTTTTTTTCATTCGATACGATTGGGTAACGCTAATTATGTTCATGCAAGTATCAAGCTTTACCTTTTGCTATCGAATGAAAAATGTAAGTAGTACCAAAGTTATCATCTCTGCGCTCGATTACGGTTATCGAAAATGAGTCCCCAGATTTTTCAATTAAAGTTTTGAAATCATAGTTTAGTTACTTTGTGTGTTTTCTTGTATAGAAAAAAAATATTTTTTTAGCTATCTTTATGGCATTCAAATCAATATAATGGTTTTTTCGGGTCGAGGAATCCGAATATGGCATTAGTTTGCTTTTAAAATTAATTCTAGAGGGCGTCACATTCAAAAATGGGGTAGCTCATGTCTCGAAAAAATTCGAAAATTCGGTGAACTTGTTATCTCGAGAAATGGTCCAATGGAATGTCCGCCTCGTTAATGCGATCTAACGCCATTGGATTTGTTTTTATGGGGCTACATCAAATCACTAATCTCTGCCAACAAGCCAGCAACTTTAAACGAGCTCAAAGACAATATCAAACGCGAAATTGCTAACGTTCTGGTCGAAATGTGTGCGAGAGTGGTGGAAAATCGGGTCCAAAGAATCGATCGCTGTAAACGGGTTCGTGGTGGTCAAATGACCGAAATCGAATTTCATTCATAAAATGTAATGCTGGCACTACACCCACAATAAATTTGAGCTCAATATCTCAAAAAATTCTGTGTTTTATTAATAGATAAAATTGTTATGCTCTTAATGGAAAACCCTTTAGATAAAATCGTCAACGATGTCTACAATGCAAACAACGTCAACAACTACGGTGCCAACTACATTTTTCATAAAAGGGGAAATGAAACCAAATGAAACGAATGCTTAATAACTCATTTCTTATCACATATATAAATATGTGATAAGAAATTCTTCTTCTTGAAATGAAATTCATCACATTGTATCTGCAAGTAAAAAACTAAAGGGAAACTCTTCAATTGATGATGACATTTGCGTTGAAAGCAAACGTATTTTTATTGTGACGTTGTGAATGACATTAAACGATTGCGATTTGGCGGTAACGAGCGTACGAACAAAACCGCAAATGTTTATTTATTTTCGTTGTGATGATTGTGTTGAAGAGACACAGTGAAACTGCTTATGAATTTGATGACATCATTTTAGTTATTCTAATGGATGATGTGTTTATGTTCACTTTCCAAATATTTATTTTTGCGTGCATTTATGTTTTGAGAATAAAAATCAATCAACATTTCCTTTTACTTAGGAAATGAAGAAGATATATGGTTTTTTATTACAACTTTTTAGTTTATGGATGATATGTATTATGTATCAGCAAAAAAAAAATTACATTCACAAAAATTCAATTGAGGTTGAAAATCGTTTCATTAAAATGTATATTTTTGTTGCCACTTTCTCAGAGAATCAAAAAAATTTGAGATCATGTACTTTGAATCAATCATTCACGATGCAACTTTTTCAACAATTTAATTATCAAACTTGCTGTATAACATCCGAACAATTTTCCATTGGTGAGAGATGTACATAGAGATTCCTTAACAAATATTAATGACTCATTGACTTGTGTTCCTAAAAACGAATTGTAATTGCAGTCTTCTTGATTTCATAGATGTGGGACCCTAAAGGTGTTACCTTAAGAGGATTGTTATGAGGGTAACAAATATCTGATACTCCTTTATTCAAAAAGTTTATAAAATCACTTCTAATGAAGAACTGTTTAGTGGCCACATAATTATCTAATGTAAGCCAATATCAAGAACACGTTTTCGGGACAGCTAGATCTAACATAGAAAAAGTAAGAACATGGGGAAGATCTATATGTGGCAGTTTAGACGTTCGCAAGCATGAACGCCTATCTGAAAGAGAAAGGTAGAAAAAAAAATAGGTAATTAGAAAATGAGAAGCGAGTTTCTATTCTTTTCTTACTACCTATTTTTTCTCCCTCTCTTTTTCTGATAGACGTTCATGCTTGCGCTCGTGTGAACAGCTACTACGGGAATACAGTACTGAAAGGGGCATAACTAAACGGACCTTTTTTTGGAAATCGAATTGTATTGCAGTATTTTAGATTGCCAATATTCGAAAGCAACTGATAATTTAGGTCAAAGCGAACTAAAATTGTATATAAGGGAACACTGCACCTAGTTTTAACCTACCCATCCCACTTTTAAATTTTAAAGTTATTGCAAATTGCTATTGAATTTTCAATCTTCTTCTGCTTGCATAGTTGCATTCCCGATGTTCAATGTACGAATGGCAATATTTTTCAGTAGACTTAAAAACCATTAAAATCATGTAAGCTTCAAGGAGAAAAAAATGCAGTAAATGAACGGAAGAGGCACAGTTTCCACACATATTTCCAACGTACATACATATGCACACTTACATCAACAGATATCGCTGCCTTAATTTGCTGAAGCGCTAACACTCATTTTTCAAGTTTTATAGGAGAAGCAAAAAACATTTTGGTATTTGAAGTACTGTTTTGAGAATTTGCAATTTAAACTAACAGAAAAGAACGTAAGTTTTCGATGTAGGACTCTGAAATTTTCGGTACATATTCCATCAAAAACTCAATATTGAAAAATTTTATGTTAGGGCCTTAGCAAATAAAGGCAGCGATATGTACAAGTTTCGACATTTAATTTCGAATGCATTTTTCGTTTCCTGTGTGTCAATGAGTTTGTTTCCCTACATGCGCATATGCACATACAGTGTGATTCAGAGGATCTATTCGATATGATGTAAACTGATAGAGGACGTTGAGATAAGCAAAACAACATGTGGCTGGGGGAGTCTATTTCCAACTCCTTACGAGCTATTTTTCTGTCTTGTTCCAGTTTTTTTTATAACATTTAGGAAGGACAATAATATATATTTATATGATTTTATGTTTATGTCGAACTCTATCATTCCACGTTATATTGACCAGAGCTCTGGAATCACTCTGTATACATGTTAGGGTGGCTCTTATATGGCACTTTTTTAAAATTCTATTTTTTTTTTCACTTCCACAATATATAACTTCTATGTAAGGATAAATTTGCGTGCACGGGGCAGCAAATACTGTCAGTGGCATTATTTTTTTTATTTAATTTGAAAAGAGGTGAGTATTCAAAATTCAAATTATCTTGGCTACTAAGTACTTTTTCCTGCTCAAGAAAGAAATGGTTTTTTCTTTTCTTTTTTTTAGAGGTGAATATTGACCTTTAACAAATAATCTCAGTTGAGTTTTAGCCTCTACTCTGTACAATTTTTTTTAGAGCCAAAAAAAAAACAACAACAACAAATAAGTATACAGAACTGTAGGGGTAGTTTTCTTTCAATATCTCTATTCAGTGAAGATATTTGGAATTAAATCTGTAATTCTAGGTTATGATTTCAAATATTAGTAGCTTATATAGGATATTGAAAGATTAAGAATTATCACTAAGATCACTGATGAGGAATCGTGGCGGACTCCGAAACGGCCGTCTGATTTGCCCGTCTCTGTATCAGTGTTGCCAGATGGACGACCGCTACGTCATTTGGACGATTTCAGAGCTAAATGGTGGTTGGACGATTTAGTAGCACAAAATAACGTTTTACGAAAAGTTTGAAAAAAGGAAACTTAAAAAGAATACCTACAAAATATGTGACAAGGAATAAAAAACTATACTAAAAATTACAACTGACTTTATTTAATTTTTGATTTTTTCTAATAAAAAAGGGAATGAGAAAACCAGTCAAAAGTGCTAAAACTAAAAAATGCGTAAATTTGTAATAAAATTGAGTAAGTTTTAATACTGACCGAGTTTTGTTATAACTTTCTTTTGGGTTATTTCAGGTAAAAAAAAATTAAGAATGTAGTCTGGTGTTCCGGCCTAATTTTCAAGGATATTTCGGGATTTTTTTTATAACAAAATAAAATACAATCATTTAAATTTTTTATATGTTATTACTGGCTTCTTACATTGTACAAAAAAAAAATTTTGGAGTTTATTTTGCGATATTTTTTTAAAGTGTTTTTTACGTCGAAAGTGGACACCTAAAAACAAGGTGTGGGACTCGAGTGATTACGATAGTTGAAGTCATCAAAAACAAAAATTTTTAATAAAGTACTGTTCTGTTTGCATGGCATTCTGGCAGGTAATAGATTTAAACATTTTTTGTTGGAAAGTGGGGTACAAAATAGGAAATGATTAAAAATAAATAATTCTGTTACCTGCGAGAGCCATTGGTGTGTAGTTTAACATATTCAAATTTCAGCCCAATCGTATTCTTTCAGACCCTTGGACGAATCAAAAATAAGTTGTTTTGAGAAAAATGCTTTAAAACTCTCGACTATGTGCTATAAACTTCGATATTATTTTGAATTTTGGTCTGAAACAGTATGCTCTAAAAATATTGAAATATATTAAAAAAAATAATAGATTTTTTGAAACTCGAACACCAGACTACATCCTTAACAAAAGAAAAAGGAGCAGAATGGACAGATGAAATAGAATGTGCAGATGAAGTAGACTTGGTAGAAGATACGGAATTATTAGTTGAGGAAGAAATACTAGGTAATTTAAAATATTGCATCGTTATATTTGTAGGTGCCTAAAAAGCGTGTTCACAGCTTTTGTGATTCGTGGCTAAAAGATGAAAGATGAAAACATGGCTGCAAAAAATAAAATAATCGGATGGAAAGCATCCCGGTTTTTGCAAAATAAGCAACTTACTTTTAAGGTAAAGCGGGTCTAGTCCAACATAGCAAATTAGAGAGGTATATACACAGTACGCCAAGGCCGTATTTAGGGGGAGGTTTTGGGGGTTCTGACCCCCCCCCCCCCCCCCGAAATGTGGAAACTTTATTCTAATTTATTAGATTAATTGCCAATGGATGGAAAAAAGTCAAAATAAAATGTATTTAACGATATTTTTTACTTCCATCGGTTTTGTTTTTCTAAAAAGTCAAATATAAAAAATAAATTTGAAATCTTAGTTACACTGTGCGATCAAATCCGATTTGTTTTCTTCGACATGAGGTTTGACTACGGATTCAAAAAGAGAAGGTGATACTGAGCACTCCTGCATTCATAGTTTTTCTAGGTCAGCAGTAACTGTTTTTGATTTAAGGTTTCGTCCTGAATCAGTTTGAAAAGTTTAAAAATTAATAAAAATAGAAAAAATTATCGGATCCTTGTAAAATAAGACTTGCTTGAACCCCATTTTTTCCTAAAACGTGACTTGATGTGAAGTTTTTGACCTCAGATTCGTGTTCAACGTGAAAAATTCTTTCGCAAAAACTCCATCTTATTAGCAAAACCCATCTTAAAATTAATTTTTTAACGCATTACTGCTCAGAGCACCACGACTAGTAGGATCTCTTTCAATGCTGTGACTTCACGAATTTAGGGAATATAAGCCAACCTCATCCGGGTTCCTTATCTTTGATAATGGCTCAAATTCCCAATGATGATCATTTGAAAAAAAATGAGCCTCTACTATTTTTGGTAGTTTTTTTGAGGTTGGGTACATCATCAGAAGTGGGAAGTCAATGAGTTAATGAAATTATGTCCCTCACGATAAAAAAATTCATTAGAATGCACATTGAATAATATTTATTTGAAAAAATTTAATTTGATTATTCTGGGAATTTTTGTCACTTTTGGCCATTTTTTTGAGGTTAAGATTAAAAAAATCGGAAAATTTTTCCTAAAATTTTAATTTTATAGGGTCCATCAAATGTATCACCGATTTAATTTATTGTATTAAAAATTAATTTGATAAAAATTATTTATGATTATTTTCTTCGAATGAAAACCCCCCCCGAAAAAAATTTGTGGCTACGGCCCTGCAGTACGCATTCCATTTTTTTTTTTTTAATTATAAAAGATACATAAATTGAAAACCTTTAAATCATGTTTTTGTTTTGTTACTTAAAATGACGATTTGAACGGTCAAATGACGCTTTTCAAAGTTATTTTGGACGTTTTCCAACACTGCTCTGTATACACTGTTGTTTTGATGACTACACGTATAGTTCATTTAGCCTGCAAGACATTATTTAATGAAGCACATACATGGAACAGTAGTCAAGACTTTTAAAATTAATTTTCATAGTCTACAAAAAACACATAATAATAAATTAATTTTTCCGTTTTTTTTTCAAATGTGGGGACCAGGGACTAAGCCTTCCGCTTATTCCGCTGAGCTCAAATTTCGCAAAGCTAGTTTTTTATGTAATGGAACTAAACTGAGGGCTAGCACAAAAAAAAAATCAATGTTGAAAAATAAGAGCCAACCTAATACATAAATATGTGCATACGTGCATAGCAAAGCACCAAAATATAAAAATTTTAGGGTTAAAGCAAAATTAAACCAATGTCAGTGAATTTAATTTTTAAATATCAAAATGAATTTTGTTTTTGTTAGTTATGTATATACCATATACATATATGGTATATATGTATACACGTCAACATAATATATAAGGTCATGCTAACTCACGCTGAGTGGAATATGCTCCTCAAATGAGCGTTCAACAGGGACGTATTAAAATAATTAAATATGTAGAATAGAAACAATTTTTCCGGAAAATTTTTCAATTCATTTGTGTCAGAATATTTCTCAAGCACTGCTATTTTTATGAATAGCAAATTTTTGGGGTTGTAGTGTTTTTTTTTCCAAATTTTTATATAAATTTGAAAATACAAATTTCTTATGTTTTGGATACCTAAGGCTTCAGAGTAAAATTTTCAATTATAAATTATATTTCAGTATATCGGTAGAAATATTATTCTTAAGGTTTTTTGTTTGAACGTAATACCGCTATAAATATTACGAGCACAACTGTATGCACAAAATCGAAATAAACTGCAAAAATATGGATTGAACTTGACCAACCAAAGAAAAAATAAAAAAATTTGTTGATATAAATATGAATAAATTTGTTTTTTAATTTTTCTTACAACACTTAGGTATATATTTCCTCAAGTATCTTTCCAACACATTTGCTCCTCATCAACGTCGTGCAGAGATATATATTTACAATTTATATATATGAATGTGTATGTTTACTCATTAGGGTGAATCGATTTCTAACCCCACTTTATTGTAATTTTCCAAAATAACTGAACTTGAGTGTCCTTTAAGCAAAAGTGGGCTCTCCAACCCAAAAAACTACTGAAAGAGTAAATTTACGCTAGAGGGCATTCCAGTGGGACAACTTGCATAAAACTCAAAAAATAATTTTAAAAAATAATTTTCAAAAATCTATGTATAAAGTGGGATTGGTTCACAATTTTCTCCATAAGATGATCCACTCTAGTACTCATTTATAGCATGCATGTATCATACGTACACACATACTCATTGTACATATGTATGTGTGTATGTAGTTCAAGGCTACCACACAAAGCAAGGATATTTTTGATAAATGGTAAAACATGCAAAAGTTGATAGGATATGTTTGTAAGTCTCAGGTGATGATATTTCTTGTATAATTCAAAGTATCAGACTGAAAAGTAGAGGAGAAGAAAGAGAAGTGCGCTAAACAAGTTTCAAAACATTTATTTATGATAGGTACCAGAATATCTAATCTCTGACACTGTAACTACAGTATAGGAGAAGCAGCTATCCTTTTTTCCACATGCAATCATTATCGTTATCTTTTCTGTCAGCATGAATAAAAATTAACTAAAGCAAACCCGATAAAAGAAGCATGCAATTTTCTGCTCAAGCAAACAAAATATATTATACTTTGCACGATTTTAATTAATTTTATCCTTGTTTTACGTATTTATACGCTTATAAAAGAAGTACCTGCTTCCATAAGGCTCACATGCACACATTCATTTAAGAAAAGTTTATGTATGAGTGTCTGTTCGATTATTTATGTGCTCCTATATTGTTTCAAGATTGAATTCGATTTTGAAATTAATTTTTTTTTTCAAACGTAATCGACTTTTCATTCAAAGTTTCAATTATGATTTGAGCTATCGATCATGCTGAAATAATATTGCATATTACAGTAACGAAAAGGAGCCAGAAATAAGTGGAGAAAGCATATACATATACGTTAAAAAGACTCCGAACGTGTGCTTTTTAATTGCATATGCAAGAAGAAATTTTGTCAAATATCAAGAAGCAGAAATAATTATGCAGCCAAAAGAAGCTAGCTGTAGCAGCAACATTTAATATAACAGCTTATACAAATTAAAAAAAAAAAAAACAATTGCAAAAAAATAAAAATAAAAATAAATTTGAAAAATTGAATTTTGTTAGTTTTTAAAAAAAATCAATCGAGTTTGACAATTTGAATTCCATATAATCGAAATTTTTAAGAGATAGTCGATTAAAAATCAATTTCATTTCCCATCTTTACCAGCTAGTAAGAAATAAATTCCCAACCCCAATAACTTTAAGTAGCCCGCAGAATGAACAAGTCGAGAAAGAATGAAGCGAAAAGAGTTTTCCAAAACGTGGGCAGCAATCACGGTTGCCACTTTGGTACAATTCTACCAAAACTGGTAAATTTTTTTTTTATTTTTCTGCGCTTGGTACATTGGTGCATGTTTTTAAAATTTGGTACATTCTGTGGGCAAAGTTAGCTTTCATAGTAATCAAGAATTGTAAACATATTTTCAAAATACTTTACAAATTAGGAAATTGTTCAGATTAAGTAATTTTTTGGCAAAAAGTAAGTTGTATTAAAAATGGAATAGACGAAATGTGGTTTGAAGAATTGACTAAATTTATATTCATGTTAATGTTATATTCATGTCAAATAGCCCAGCTAATGCTGAAAGAAAATTTTTTTACTTTAGTCTAATATAAAAAAGAAAAAACAATTAAGGAATAAATTAGAATTTAATACTCTTATTAATATAATGTTATATAATAAACTGACAAAAAGCTTTTAGTAAAGTTATTTTATTCTATATGAAAAAAATGGTACATTTTTCCCCCATTTGGTACATTTTTTTGTAAATATTGGTACAAAATAAAATGAGTAAGTGGCAACCGTGGCTGCAATTTAGAAGAATAGTCCATTCCTTTCAAATCCCCCAAATTAAAATCCTTAACGCATCAACTCTTATACTTACAGAAATACTTCTGTCAAAGTACAATTAATATTTCATCTTTTTTGTTTTGGTATTACATAAAAATTATAAAACTTAAATTATTTTCCAGAAACTTTAAGCTATCATTTAATTGAATTATTTTCATTATACAAATTTACTTTATCACTCAGACTCTTCTGCTACTCAAGGACATTTGCAACAACAACAACAGCTCGTTATAAGTCGCTTTTCGTTTTCTTTTTAATTGCAATAACAAACTCATCAAGCAATTTTTATGGGCAACTTGTATTGAGTAAAGGAAATTGGAGGATATGACATCAATTAGAGAAGAAATTGAAAAAATTGATAATCTTGGTTGGCAAAAGGACGAATTGTATGCGGTTAGTTAGCCTTTTAAGAGACAGAAGAGGCAAGGTGAAGTCTGCGACTGGCCTCACAAAGGGTTAAATCTTGTAATGCCAGAATTCATTACTCAAAACTAATTTAAAAATATTTTACGCTCCAGCTTCGCATCTCCCATCTGCTCTGAGTACACGAAACAATTCAACAACTTTTTATGTTAGTTGTTAATACAAAATAAGACTTATGTAGTTATTTTTACAAGAGAGAAGTAGTATGCTGTTGAAGATATCACAAATTAAATAAAAAGTTCTTCTTTAATTAACCCAATGCGCTTCAGTGAAATTTTAAAAAAGATAAATGTGAAAAGCAACAACAACAAAATGTAGAAATTGTAAATATTGCATAACAACTCTAGGAAAAAGATGACCATCGTTTTAGTAGCAATGAAAATATAACGTAAGGAAAAGTGGTTATAAAAAGGGCAAGAGCGGAAGAAGAGCAAAAAAAGGAAAGTGCAAATAAAGAACTCGTAAAGCTTAACCATGAAAAAAGCATATAGCATACGTGTATATGCGTGGTATGCAGAGATTCACAAACTTTATTTCTTTTTTTCTAATAAGTAAATGATAAATAAATTCAATGGAGCAATCCAGAGGTCATCGTCAGGAGCTTTACACACATTTTCAATACAGACAGCACCAAAACAACAATTGGAACAGGTATTTTTTCGCTACAGGAGAAATGGCAATGGTTTCCCAAACAGAGATTTTTGCTATTTTAAATGTAGCTTGCTGTATAATCGAAACCGTTTTGCGACGAAAATAGATAGGAGGCTGCAGCGACAGTTACTTGCTGTACTAAGGCAAAACTTATTAGTGTCGTGAGACTAAATAAGTTGTGGGTGCAAGGTCACTTCGGTGGCCTACATCACACCACAACGTGTTGCCTTTGTGCGCACATTTACCACATTCACAAGAACAAGTTTTCGAGAAAACAGCTGTTAAAGTAAACAATTATTTTACTTTAAAATCATTACTCAGGTATTTTCAGGGTCGCTGATTACGAATCTGACATAAGATTTTTAAAATTCAAAATGGCGGATCCAATTCGGATTCGCTTGAAACTCATTACTCTGGTGTCCCTTGGGGCGCTAATTAGGAATCTGTCTTCATCTTTATTAGAAAGCTCCATCCTACTACCAAAAATGGGCTTTTTTGGTTATGCCAAAAAACTTTTTTATATTCTTTAATGAGATACTTATAACATCTCTAAGCAATTTTGTAATAACATATTATAGTTTAAAAAAAAAATTACCCAAAAAGTTTATTTTTGTCTAATTTTAAACTGATTTGTCCCCTTAACGAGCGTAAAACCCAGTGTTGTCTGCTACTTCGTAAAAGGCTCTATGGAATAACTCCTAATTGAGGAATAAAATAACTCCTAACGTTAAATAAGTTCCAATTAAATAACTCTTAGCAAAAACTGAATAACACCTAATGCGAAAACTAGATAAATTCTAATTTTTAGGGCCTATTTTTCAATTAGGAGTTATTCCATAATGAAATGAAGTTACTCCTAATGAAACAACAAAATAAGTCCTAAATATTGTTAATGAAAAATAAAATAACTTCTAATTTTTTTATATGAAGATTATTGGGAATTATTTAATTTTTTCAATTAGGAGTTATTTCATAGTGTTACCCAGGGTTCGGAATTTACTACGATCTGAATATATTTACTACGTATTACGCAAAATTTCAAAATCTACCCGGTCCCTCCAATTGAGCTAAAATTTACTACGATTTTTTTCGTTGCGTACTACTTGCGCAAAAAGGTTTGATATCACTGTTTTTCAAAAATCCACACATGGGTGAAGGTTTCTCAAGTGTGCCAAAAATTAGATGAAAAAAACCAAAATAATAATTTTTCATCAGAATGAACATTTTTTTATTTGTGACAAATAATAACTTATAACTAATAACTTTTTTTGAAATTTAACCTTAGAAGGGACCAGCCACCTCACTGCTTTTTGAAAGCACCACAATGAAATTTGCCTTAACTGCCTTCTATCATTCACTACGATATTAGATTTCCAAAGTCCGAACCCTGATGCCTCCACAAACTAACTTCATAAAGCTATATATAGATAGAATTGCGACGTATCATCGATTTTACGAGGCAACAAAACTCTGTAACCATAAAACGGTGCGTAATTTGCTTATCTGAACAGAATTGCAGCGCATCCAATGCGACGTTCGTTCAAATAATCACATGGAGTGTCGAAAGAAGCTGCCAAGCGTCTCAGCTATCTAAAGCGGTGTAAGAAATATTTTACTCCGACTGATCTCGCCTATGTTCGTTACAAAATAGAGTTTAATTTGCATTTATGGGCAGGAGCTTCACAAATGTAACCGAGCAATAAAGCTAATAGGAGACAATACAGTTTCCAGCTATATGGGCATGCGTTACTCCATTACACCGTTATTTCCAAGCTAGTTGCTCTTTAGAGATTCGCGGTTTAATGCCCCTACTACGTATGTTCCACATAACGACGCGAACTATATGAAAAACTCATGCAGTCCACGTGGACACGATACTCCAACGGTATTCTTATTACCAAGATAGTTGTTTTCTTTGTCGTACCTCTCGGTTATAGAATAAATTCCCTGCCAGAATTTTTCCTGGTATTTGTGACATTACCAAATCCAAAGTGAACGTTCACCGATACTTTCCCTTGTTTTCTCCTCCCTCATACCAATCCTCCCTTCCCAATCAGCATAACACTTTGCATTCATAGGGGTATCCTTCCCTTTGTGTGGACTGCCTCATTAAAAAAACAAAAGAAAACAAAATTGACAAATGATGTTAGTCACTGGCGAAAGGAGGGGAAATCTGTAGAAATCGATTGAACCGACAGATAAGTATTCTTGCAATTAGTACATGGTAGATTAGATTAAGCTACGTTAGGTGCAAATGGTAGCGGACAGGCATTAATTGAAGCAGCTATAAAATTGTATTATTTTAACCGCATGAAATCGTCAGAGCTCTTAACTTATATTAAAAAATCTTCAATTTTCAAATTTTTTTTACAATTTTTACATTTATGGCTAAATTAACAATAATATTAAATTAACTAGGTACTTAAAATTTATTTAAAATTATTTCTGTTCTGCATCCAAATGCTGTTAAAACTTTTTTCCGCAAAAATACATATACCGCAAAACCATATAAAGGATTAGGAAACACTGTTTTACTCTCGTACTGTATGTATAGTTGCTTAATTATAAGTTTTAGAGAGAGCAAGAGCAAAGTTTCGTTTTCATTTGGTTTTCACAGCTCAAAAAATAAAAGAAAAAAATTCATAAATAATGAAGACATAAAAGTTTAAATGCAATGATGCTTAAAAGATAGAGAAAGTTATGATTATCCAATTCCGATGAAATTTAAGTTTAATTTACAACTTTATTACCACATACTACATATAAGTGCCTATGAATGATTAGATTAGATTACCTCACCCTAATAGACTACTAAATTATAAAAATAAAATAAGAAAAATATATTTTTATAATTTTTTACATATAGTAGAAAAGTTTTTCTAACATGGATGGGTGGAACACGTAAAACCAGGTACAAAACAGTTACGCCGAAAATTTTTAAAAATCGGAAAAAAAAAAATTAATTTCAAAGAGAATAAATCAAAAATAATTATTATTTGTGAGAAAAAACAAAAAATACAAATTTTACAATAATTTGTTTGTAGTAAAAATATCCATCAAGATTTTTAATTTTGAAAAATATAAATAAAAATCACAAATAATTTTTATCACAATTTTAATTTTTTTTTTTTAATGTAATAGATAAAAACAGATCACCACACCTACAAACTGATTAGGATAAAAAAAGTATTGATAAAAATTTGCTTTTAATGAACAATTTTAATTAATTTAATTGGCCAAAGTTAAATTTAACTAACAGTAATATCTTCAAGCTAGTAATATCTTTCTAAGATGAGTTATTTTTATTTATATTCTTTAATGAATAAAAACTATGATAATTTTTATTTTTTCAGCAAATAAAAATTAAGATTGAATTTTTTTTATTATAAATCAAAACTAAATTTTATTTTGATTTATTTATTATCGGAAATGGAAATGTATAAAAGTTACAGTTTTCAAATTGTGGAATATTTTGTTAGGAATTACTTATATGTGAAAAAAAAAAATTATAAGGAAAAATCTAAATATTTTATTTACTCGTGCATACTAATACCGAAATAAAATTTCCCTATTGGCACGCAACAAAAGGTTAGCCACTCCTGAACAACTAGCGCTAAGTTACCTTGTTTTTCTTTATCACATCAATCGCCAACATTGATATCCACACGCTACCTTTGGCATGCAGATGTATGATGCATTAATTTTAGTGACTTACTGCATATAGTATATGCGCAGGTAGGGTAGTTCAGATGTGGTAATGCCAATTAAATTTAAAGGAACACTAAAATATAACGGGACCCTAGAAAAAAAAGAACTCATAGCCTTGAACTAAACTATGAACATAATTTCTAAATCATTCCACTAGTAGAAGTCGAGCAGTGAAGAAGTTTAATAAATATTTGAAGTTAAGCAAATTTGTAATTTAAAGTACAGTCAGTACAGTGCGTGTTAAATTTTTAAGACAATTTTCTGGAAAGAAAATTAGTAAAATTTTCTGCATATTTCTAACAAGGCCTAAGTTACCATATTTTACACTTAATCGCTGAAAACGCTCATGAAGCCATACTTTTGACCTTGAAGACCACGTGTAGTTACCTTACTACATGTGGTAACATTATACAGTAAAACTTTAACTTAACCTAACTTCTATTCACTACATTACTATCAAATGGCTCGCATACGAAACATTCTTAATTTCCTATTTTGGCTATTTTTATTTTAAATTTTTGTATTTTATATTAATTAAAAACCTATATTAATAATATTAAAGAAAAAATGAATTTATAAATATTTAAGTAAATATAAAAAAGTTAGTAATAATTCTTAAAGTTCTAATATAGTAAAGTAAAATGCAAATAATTTTAAAAAGTATTTAAGTTTAAATAATTTGTAATATACTTAAATTCTAATATTGAGATACATATAAAACTATGTGCTATACTACTATTATATATACTTAAAATCTACCAACAAATATTAACAATCACACCGATTTCGTCGACGTCGTTTGGCCAATCGCATTGATGGAGTTCAACGTAAGTTTTTCTTTTCTATTAAAATTTCAATACATTTTAGTACCTAAATTAGTACTTAATGATAGTAGTTAGTACATTTTAATATAAATAAAAAAAAATACAATTACGCAAATATCTCACTGTTAGCTATTACATTGATCTGTGAAATTTCGTATCTTTTCATTTCACTTTTTACATATTCTGTTACTAACATGAATATTTACATCTTGCATTTTACTTCTTTTTAAGATTCAATTCAATTTCATGCTCTCTCATGTTCTATGTTCTCATTAAATTTGCTGTTGTTCATTTAAGAGTAACATAAATGAAACAGTGTTGCTAACGCTATTAAAAATAGAAAATACTACTAAATATGAAACAAATACTACTATAACTAAAATCATATTTACATATTATAAAATTTAATTTGTATCTTTTGAACTACAATGCTTATATCAATAATCTTAAGTGTCATAAATATTATTAAGTAAGTTAAAATGAATTTTTGAATATACCTTTGGAGGGAATACTAATGCAAAATATGTTTGTGTTTAAATGAAGAAAGATTTTTTTTGTTAAAGGGGCAGTCAATAAATTCTGAGTGTTTTGACTGCCATAGGAGATAGGGTAGGGGCAAGTGCACTCCAGATGATAATACGATCAATCATCAATTAGGGATTCTATAATATTTTGCAATTGAGACTGTTTTGTTATTTTTTTATTTGAACTAGGTCTATATAGGTATTTACCAACAATATGGCATGATGAATTTTCTTCAGTTGCGCGTTACTGAGTATTGAGGACAAGAACTACGACCCAGCCGATAGACTAGCCGAAGACCATCAAACATGCCGCCTCGTTCTCAATAGTCGGATATAGAATAAAGTTTAGTTTTATTTAGATTCAAGTAACCCAGCGCGTAACAATTTTCAAAGAGCACGCCGAAAGCTGTACCAAACTCAAAATTGGTCAACAATTGCGTTACGTAATAGATGAACGGCCCTTTAGATTCTTGTTGATGTTGCTAATTCATTCATATATGTCAACTCCATCATTTATAAATATAAATATAGAAAAGGAATGGGTACTAAGATAGACCCTTGTGGATCATCTCGGTTAATCGGATGAAACTCGAAATAATTTGACTAACACCCTTTGTTCTACCTTGCAAATATAACTTTACAAGGTTAATTGAGAGGGAGTCGCGCCATACTATGGTATAACAATGAGCCTAAATGTGCTTATGTGTGCTTTCAAGCAGAAGGCTACCACTCCAACCTAACCTAATTGAGGTAGAAGAATGAGCAAAAAGTTTAAGCAACTTTGTTGTTAGGTTGTTGTAGTCAATGCTGTTAACATTTTTTCAATGGATCCAGAGGGGTTAAAAATGTAGCTTTATTTGCGTCTAGTCTTCGACTACTTTGACTAAGGCACTTATAGAATAGAAAATGGGTCTAAATTAATCGTTAGTTTTACGGACAGAGGCAATTTTAGCTTTTTCCTTCGAAAAAAGTTATTGAATTGTGAGGTAATTGATTTATAGTGTTCCCACCAAAAAGGCGGGCTGGCCAAATAGAAGATTAAAAGGGGTATCGTCAATATACATAGTATATGTACATTAGACTGCTTCGATTATTTCGTGTAGCACCAAGACACATGGGAAACAGAGATAGTGAATATAGTATTAAGCATATGGGTAATATAGGTATAATAATTTCGGAGGTAAAGACTTTGAAAATGTGGGACAAACATCGTCAAAAACCAGGTCGCTGTAGATGTAGAATCAGTCAGTTTTAAAATCAAGGTAGAAATCGTAAATCATAAAAATGAGTTGGTCATAGAGAAGTTTGTTAGCTGTATTGTTTACGGTAAACAGTTCCAATAATGTTTCGCTTTATTTCGTAAAATACCTAGGTGACCAAGTACTTACGGAAAATGGACCACGGTTTCTAATTTCAAGAGTTAAGTGGTATATTCAAGTCGCCCTTAATGAAGATATTAGTGTAGGATAAAGTATTTCACTCAATTTATTAGTATGGAAATATCAATATTTTACTTGGGTCCCCTAATTACGTCGTTTCAACAATTCGTTTTTATGGGGTAGATGCCATATCCATTAAACCAAGCCAGCCTATATTTTGCCACAGAATGACATTGCCAATTTTAGTGCTGTACCACAAATGGCTCCTGAGATATTCCTTAATGCGAATTCAGATAATATGTGAGGTGATATGCCTCCTTTCCAATCTCACTCAACACTTTTCGTGTAACATGGTATTGCTAACCAACACCTTTGCTCCTAATCTCAACATTGAATTGCCAGGCCTGCTTGTCAAAAACTCTTCATATTTAGCTTATGGCATCCTCCGAAGAGAAACGGATATATGCACATGATTCTGGAAACGTATGAAGGACAAACGAACACCCGTGTTTCATTTAATTTTATATAGCAGATTGCTGGAGCAAATTACAGGCATTTCCGGTGCGATTAGGTCCAACCCATTTGGCTGTATTACAAACGCAGTGGACTCCTTTTTCTAAGCAAAATTACGAAATGGAAACGACACGTTTTGTTGTAAGTAGTATCGTCGGACTCTACTCAGTTTTCTGTACAATATGAGAGTGTAGTGAGAATACGGTTTCTACGGAATGTAGTCCGATTTGATGTTTCCACTTTCTTCATCCAGATCTTAATACTTAATTTTTAGTCTGTTAACGGCACGAACAGTAAGTTTATGCTACTTTAAATGTCAATGTGCTCTAGTACTTAACCCAAGAAAGAAAACATACGTACATTCGTAATTTTAATGGAGTAGACGAAGTCATATTTAATTCCGATTTTTGAAAAGAAAATATAGCATGCAAACTCTAACCTCCTTTCCTAAACATATTTATACCTTTCTTAATAAATAATAATAATAATAAGTAATAAAGTTACTATGAAACTGTGAATAGCGTCATTTGAAGAATTTTGTTTACCTTCATTAAATTGTTGATGCCATCAAAGGCATGTACTTCTGCTGCTGAAACATCACTACCCTGTTTATTTAATTTTTTTTTGTATGATTCCAAGTTCATTTTGTTGTTATGGCCGAATATATAGTAGTAGGTAGTAGTTGTATGTGAGTTGTTGTTGCGTTTTATTGATGCATGTTGTTGTTGTATTTGTGTACGTTGTTGATTTTGTTGTCATACCGAAAATATCCATTTGAAATGTTGACACAATCAAAAAATTTTTGCAATGATATCAAACAGACGCCGGCGACGATATATTAAACGATAGTTGTTGATATAAAGTTGAATGTATGTGTAGGTGTTCATATTTAGTGATATGTACAATCAAATAAAAAATATTCGGTTTTTTTTTGTTTTTTAGTTTCAAATTTAAAATTTTTTAATTTTGATTTTTTAGTTTTAGTTCCAATTTTTATTGAATGTGTTTACATGAAAAGAAAAAGAGTTAATTGTTATATTAAATATAGATAAATTATATAATTACATTCAAAATATAATTATTTGAAATATTATGTATATGCTATCACATATTTTCCAGCATTAAATGTTTAATGTTGTTAAACATTTATGCTGATGATTCAAATATTTCATGAGTATATGTATAAAGTATAATATTTACATATCCAAATCTGAATAAATATGTCGATGTATCTATTTTCGTATTCATCGAAATTGCAAATTTTATATTAGATATCTGTGTACAAAAATAAAGAAAAGAAAAGGAGCCCCAGCAAAAGATTCAGCAAACACAAAAATCTGTTAGTTACAGAGAGAAAAAGAGAAAACTCATATATATAGAACAACAGACTCATAAATACAATTGAGAATGCTTGAATTTCCTTGGGAATACCTTGAGAAAATAAGCCATAAATTTTTATAGTGCTTGCTTTCTTCAGCTCCTTAAATATACGGTAAAAAAAATAAATACAACTTACGAATTCATCCGCACGCAGGATAATGAAAAAAAAAGAAATCAGGAAAAAAAGACGCAGATGTGCAGTTATCAGCGCATGTTCTGTATATTTTAACACACACACATGCATACTCTTAGAATCCATCACTTGCAGGCGAAAGTTGTTGACTTGAAGCATAACATGCTGCTGTAGTATGTGGGTACCCAAGAGTATGATGTAGCGAAAGAAAATAACAACAATTACTACCAATATTCAAGACTTCCTACCCAGTTGTACAAATAGTGAGTACTCCACAAAAGAGTAACGATTTCATTAATCCAAACAGAACATTGCGATTCTAACTGACAGCCAAGCGGCTATCAAGGCACTCGAATTCTATCAGGTTACCTTTAAACTGGTTAGGGAGTGTCTTCAGAAACTTAATACGCTTGGCTTGCAGAACAAGGTCTGGATAATTTGGGTTCCAGGCCATTTAGGAATAGAAGGCAGATGAGCTAGCAAAAAAAAGGGAATCAATTACTTTCGAGGAATGGTCCCAACTAAATTGGAATTTAATTCCAAGAAAATAATTGATTACACTTAAATATTAAATTCCTTCCGATTCAATTACATTTTCAATTCCTTTAAGGAATTGATATATTTTTAGTTACAAAATACAATTCCCTGTAATGGAATCGAAATTTTTTTCAATTCCTTTACCTAGGTATTTAAACATTTTAATTACCGATTACAATTCCTTGAAATGGAATAGAAACTTTTATCAATTCCATTACTAAGGAATTGAAAACAAAAAAGACCAATTACAAATTCCCTGGAATTGGAATTGGTATTGTAATATAATTGAATTTATCCAGCTCTGCTTGTGTCATTCTTCGCTTTGGAGCGCTCGATGATTACTTCTACGATCATCCCAAGTTCAACTGGGTAATAACAACGTTGTCTTACATCATCCCAGACACACATACATATACACAAACATTTATATGCGTTGTCTTTTTCTCTTCTTCTGTTCTCAGTCTTGTTCTTTTATTATTGTTCCTTAATATTAAAAAAAAACCTTTGCGTTTCAACACAACAGCACGCATAACATTACGATGAATCCATTAAAATTGAATAGTAGTAACAGACGTCTACAAGCACCAACATGAGGATAGGCACACATACATACGTATATTGTGAAGCATAAACAATAAAGCTAACTAAGACAATATACACAGAACAACCGAAAAAAGAAAGCAAAATGTCCTTAAAAATAAACATAAACATTTTATAGTGTGCGTAAGTAATATGATATTTCTATTATGGTTGAAATGCGTATTCAATCATCTTCCTTTTGAATTTTTTAGTGAACGTTTCTTAGCTTATTTTCATGACTCATCGTCGGCGTTCAATATATTCTCAGTATTCTAGGGAACCTGGCGCAAAGTAAGGTCTGTGACAATCTCACAAGTGGACGAGTTCACATTCGATCCTTGCGTTTCTTCGTCTCAATTCGTCTTTAACCTTGAATCAACGATTGCGCGTTGGGTTTGGAACTCCCTGATTTAACAAATATAACCCTGACTTTTCTAACCAAGCCTTGATAGGACAAACCCCCTTTTTGTTGATGAACCCCGCAAACTTTTAAAGGACAATGACTTAAGGACAACTAAATATTACATCCAAATTTTTTACAGAGAACGTCCCTCTATCAAATATATAACGAGCTGTCATTACAGCTATCCAGAAAATGCAATGGGCAGGGTAGGGTTGCTCCAAAAAACAATCCTGTGATATCTACTAAAATTTAGTGTTGAAATTTTGGTTTGCAAAAAAATTGATCCATCGAGGTTTAAGTTAGTAAATTCAATTCAAAATCAGCCTGATTTGTATCCACCACGCCGAAACCACCGATGACGGTATGACCAAATTCGCAACACCAAGGAACACGACAGTTAGTGACACCAAATTCCCACATTTCACCAATATATAGGCCCAATTATCTGTTCCCTGATCAAAAAAACAAGAAACCAAATTCATCCAATCGCGTTGTAATCGACGAAAGACACGAGTCCACTGTACTAGACCTACGCACGATAATGAGGAGCAAAAATCTAACAATGATCAGCAACAGGAACTTTGTTGCAATAATTTATTTTTTGAATGCTTATGTTTTAATATATGGACAACGAAAAAAAATGTGAGGTTCTGAAATTTGTTGAAAATCGGCTTAATGAACTTCTAGAAGATATTTGTTAAGTTACGCGTTTTTAAAGATTTAACGTAATTGAAATATGGATTTTTCGGAAGTAGTTTTCAGAATTCAACAAATTTACAATAAAATATTGAACACGGTGATTTTAGTAGGAAATATACTGTTCTTTTCAATTATGGAATCAGTTCCGAAATTAAAATTTTTTTCTTTCACAAAACCGGAAGTAAATATTTAAAATCAGCATTTCAGTTCTGCTTTATTTTTTTCTTTTTTTCAAACTTTATTGTTAAACTCTACAGTCTACATTTCTCATTAATTTTGCCATCGATATTCAATGCATCTCTTGTAATGCATTTCCGTATCATCAAACGTCCATTTCCATGTTTAATATTCTGGTTTTTCGAAGAAGCAGGAAAATATCACAATCGTCGCGTAATCCATTACTCTTTGACAGCTGATTTTAAATCGGGAAGTTTGATTTGAAAAAAAAGTTGAATTTGGAAAATAAGTTGATTAAGAATTGGAGTTATTTCATGCCTCTAATTATTGGTATAAGAGCGTTATTTTACTAAAAAATTATAAGGAAAATCGAAGAATCCATGTAAATTTTATTTGCCAGCTATAAGAAACAGTTCACATATTCTTGCATGTATTTTTTAAATAAAAATTGTATATGAGCTGTCAGACATTAAGTGGTGAAAAAATTACTAACACGGAATGGAATATACTTCTAATCAAAACGCCATTTGTAAATCCCCTTTTTTCAAAAAGTACTGTGAACTGCTCAAATTTGCGCACAGTGTATATTTTATTAGTTTGAAAGAGCATTGACCTGAATTCAAAACACATATTAAGAACACATATAAAAACATAGAATTTTCCAGTTTAAAATATACATACATACGGATACATTTTCCAAAAAGGTCAAATTTGATTTACATAACTATTTCTAAAACTGGTTGTTTTTTGTTTTTTGCTGATACTGTCAGGATGCAACAATAACAAATACAACAACTGAGCAAGGATTCGAAATTATTTGAGCATTAAATCGATTGTCCTTTGACTGTGAACCATGAACTAAATCATGACCATACCACATTCGTTGCTCATTGGATGGGCATACTGCACGGCAAGCAATTGACGTGTGCAAAGCACATGATTGCCTGTTGCATAGTAGTTGCATGTGACGATATATGTATATGTTATTTAGAAGAAATGATATAATTAAATGTTTTGTATGCTTCCATTTAGAATACATTTTATTTGTAGATAGTGTCATTACGATAGTTATATTATAGTTTAATAATGATTGGATTTTAGAAAGCTCTCAGTACAGTAAAATTTAGTTAAGCTAGTTTTTTAAATATATAGATCATCATTTAGACACTTTCATCGATTTATAAGGAATTTTTCCTTTCGAGTGGAAGATTTTGAGAATTTGAGGAGAATTCTTCAAAATGTCTTTAAAGTTTTCAAGTAAGTACAGTTCCACTAATGTATACTTACTTGTACCAAGAATACTTGATACTGTGCGCGGTTCCAAATCTAATATTGTCATTCCTAATATATTATTGACATTTATTAAATATGCAAACTTACTTTTAAGTGGTTTTTCTGCTATTGATTTCAATTGCCGAAAATTATAAACATTAACACAAAGACAAGAAAAAAACTTCTGGAAATGGAACATGAACAATTGAATTTTGACAGTAACACGGCGACAAATAAAACAGAGCTAGTCATAGTCCGATACAAGTAACTACGAGTAAATACTCGATACTTTTTTTAAGTACTGAGTGCATTTTGTTACATTGTTCCAGTATTTACTTGCTATTTGCTTCGACAACATGGTTTAAAAAAAGTTCCATTGCCTGTTTTTAGACGAGGAAACTTGTTTCTGGAAACTGTTAAATGTGATGACAGGAGGGGGCAATACCCTTTTCGTCTCACTCCCTCTTTTCCGCACATTTTTGACAGTTTCCAGTTTGCGGCATTACTTCAGTTGAATATTTGCTCGTTGAACGTTTTGCTCTTTTTTCAACTAAAATTGTGTGTTACACTGTGCAACATACCATCGTATGAAGCGTGACTGATTCTAATACCAAATGAAGGAAGGTATATATAGTAATTAAAATTCGCAAAAAATTTGGTATGGTCAGTTAAGGTTTCAGAGATTCAGGTGATTTCAATAATTTTTTTCACATTCTGTTATTTTTTGTATTGGCCATTTCTCGAAAGTATTTGGGGATTTATTCATACTTCTTTCAGCAAAGTTGTTCAGATTGACTTGCTCTACAACTTTGTTAAACATACTATGTCGCCTACGTCCTGCAAATTTTTCTGAAAACTTAGTAATTTTTTCCTTATTTTTGAACGGGAAGTTCAATTGATCATAAAGAGAAAATTAGAAACTGACGAAATCAAACTCTGATCTTTTTGATAACTATATACCGCTCTGTATATTTTCTGTAAGACTCTAGCAAAGTAGGTAAAAACATCACAACGATATTTTATGAACTCTTCTCGCGAGAAGAGTAAGTGTAGTTATTGCATTCTTTGGAGCAGTAGTTCATTGCAAACTTTAAACACGATTTTCTTGTCTTCTAGAAAACGAGCGAGAAGCTTACCTTTATTTGCTGCTTGGATAAAACCCAAAGTATTGTCACACAGTGTTATATGTACTCTATGTATGGACACGCACTGTTTTATTCACATAATAAATGAATTATTCTTCATAAATTCTTCCATCCGAATGAACACGATACGAGTAAGTATCGAGTATTTTTCTCCGATACTTTGTTAGCATCGATACTTCTCACCGATACTTTTAATGAGTACTGGTATCGAGTACATACCGGTATCGGAACAACACTAGTCTTAGTAACAAATATTTCACAGACAGAAATGAAATGAAAATAACGCAACAGAAAATATTTAGTATGATTTACGTTTATTTTGCATACAGCCCAAAAATTCAGAAAATATGAAACAGAAGGATTTTTTCCGATTGAGGAGGACAGGAGAATTGAGATTTGAGCGGAAAATATCTCAAAACCATGATTTATAGACGAAAAACTCGTGTTGAGTAGTGTAAACTATAGGCTCAACCATGTTGTATCACAATGGGCCGTTCTGGCCTGAATGTTTTCCTTGACAACCACTTAAAAAAAGAGTAATTTGTCTCTTTAAACAAGTATTCGATACAAGTTATGTACTTTTACTCTTTTCCGATATTTTCGGTAGCATCGATATTTTATTCGGTACAAGTAATGAGTAAAAGTATTGATACTATGTGGGTATCGAATCAACACTACTTATGCATAATTGAGCCTTAAGTGTAATGGCATCAGGAAAGTAATTACAACTAACACAATAAAATTTTTTGTGCCAAGTGTCCTACATACTTTCGCAAAATTAAAAACAGAAAATAAAATTTCAGTGTACTAGAATTCAACGAAAACAAAAAACAAATTATTTGCAAAAAATATCACGAAAAAACGTTATTATTCTTGTCTTAAGCATTAATATAAAAAAAAAATAACAAAAAAAAAAATATATATAGGGGAGAGTGGTCCTAAGTTGGCATTGTGAGTTAAGCCGGCACCCCGCGTTTCTCAGAGATGGCGCGCGTGTCGGCTTAACCATTTTGTCGTATGACAGGTTGGTAGAAATGAACGTAATTTACGAGGGAAATTGCCGACTTAGTTTGCAGTTGACAATGTGAGCGCGGTATACATTTTTCGTGCACACGGAGTTCCATTTTCTAACATTCTTGTGAAGCTGCAACAGGTGAGTAAGTATTTGAAATTGATTGGGAGCATTGGTTTTGGTGTTCTGAGTGCTTTCGCCTGATAAAACCGATTTTTCATTCGGATTTCTTTCGTGTGGGTTATAGAATGAAATGTGTAAAAACTCGTAGTGGTCTTAAGTCGGCAGAATAATTATATAATTTTATTAGTTATTTTGTTATGTAAAATTGGCTATAACAAGCGATGAACGCCTTTGGCAATTTTAACAGTTTTTTAATTTTTTTCTTTCTTTTCTCCATTCTATTTGGAATGGAGAAGTGTTTCTATTCAATAATAATTGTTTGACAATATTCTACATGTTTTTCATTGCATATACAAGTTTAAATTTGTTCATTTTTTCCTAAAACTTTTTCTTGCAATTGGGTAAAAAAAAGTATGTGCCAGGACCAGGGGGTGTCGGCTTAGGACCACCGTTTTGAGAAATAACAAAAATCGACTTCTTCACTTTGCGCTGCATTGCGACCACAAAAATCACTCTACACTGCTCCGAACGACATGGAATTGTAGACAAAAGATCGTAGTACTTGACCAAAGGCATTAAAGTGCTATTAATCCTGTTTACCCCTTGTTTTTGGCAA
This sequence comes from Toxonevra muliebris, assembly GCA_963691655.1. Lineage (NCBI taxonomy): Eukaryota > Metazoa > Arthropoda > Insecta > Diptera > Pallopteridae > Toxonevra > Toxonevra muliebris. The sequence goes on along the minus strand of OY829328.1, from coordinate 40,556,520 downwards.
AAACTCTTACGGTGCCGACTTAGGACCATTTTCCCCTATATTGCAGGTATTCCAAAACCTTATAGCTAAAACCAAAATTATTAAATTATAAAATTATATTTGTTTTTCTGGGTATATTAGCTAAGATATTCAACACATCTTCGAAAGAAACTTCCACATCTTTATATACATTTAGCAACGCCAACCCACTTAATCGTTCCTCGCTAATTCTACTCCTTAAATATGTTTTAAGTCTCCGATGAGACGAAATTGAGCGCTCGCGTGGAGCATCTGAAATAGGAAGCGTGGTACCAATTTGTAAGATTCGGCGAACAGAAGGATATATACATTCATTGCAGTTGTTTAGTGCATCAATGAAGGTTCCAGATCGCTCCTTCTGCAATAGATTTAAAAAATGTCTGAAAAAATATAAGATTTACTTTGGGAAAAATCCAATGATCCGAAGATGACCGCCACTTGGTCAATCTGTTTTTAAACTTTCAACAGTGCTATTTATATCTTCTGTGGTTACCGTAGCTTAGTGGTTAGTGTGTTGGACTGTTACGCAGAGGTGCCCGGGTTCATATCTCTGCACGTTCAAAAATCAAAAATAGAAAATACAAATGCCTATGAAAAGCTTTTCACTTCGCCGTTCGGATTCGGCATAAAACTGTAGGTCCCTTCCATTCGTGAATAAATATAACTCACACAACATGAATGGATGCGAAAAGCTCGGCCTTGGCGCTCCATGGGCTATTGTGCCATAATAGTAGTAGTAGTTTTTATATGAACACAGTTTTTGGGCAAGATGTTTTGGATCTTGGACAGAATATCTCTGTTTGAAAGAAAAGTGGTCTAAAAAAGGTATAAATAGGTATAGACTGACGAAAATATATTTCTGGACCGCCTTCATAATTTGAGCGGTTTTTTTTTGCCGATTAGCTCATCGAGGAACCAGGAGTTCTACCCTTACTATCGTTGCTTTATCGATTGTAGTAACGAAAATGTCTGAAAAATGTACTTCTGTATTTTGTCGCAAATTATCGATTCCTTCGGTTAAATTGTTGGTGTATTTGAAGCAAAGGCTGAAGTCGCAATTTTCATTCTGCAGAAGTAAACTGAGATTCTTTGTTAAACTGAAAATCGATTTCAGCACTGCCAATGGCACTATAAATTGCGGTGTAAGAATAGAAGTGAGAAGGGCATGAGGTTTTGCCACATTTGTTATCATATTTCGTTCATCTATCTCTTCCAGCGCTAAACAAATAAATTGAAATACATCCCAAATAAACTAAGCGAATCTAAATGCTCCACCCACCGTGTTTCGCAAAATTTCAACAGGCGCGTTTGTTTCGCGGTAGGGAGCCTGTCTTTATATGCGCTTTAGGAGCCAAGCCAGCCTAATTGGAGACGCGAAATAAGTTTACAACTTCTTCAATTGCACCTAAACAGTTTCAAATTGGCGAGATGTTGTAAGCATGTCAAATTCAAGTTGTGCTTGGCGCAGTGAATATAAATAGCTTCCGGACACGGTTTTTGAATTATGACAGCCCAACCTTTGTACTAGCCGCTTATAGAACGTGCGTCATCGTGACCTAGGAAATTTTTAAAATTTAATTTCAGTCAACATATCGCTATTACTCTGAGACAAGTAAACCTGTTTTCATGTAGTTATTGTTTTCTATTGTTTTTTAATAATTTCATTCTGTCGTTCTCTAGAAGACGTAGATGTCGAATTGGAATTTTTGAGAGTGATCAGTATCTCAGAAAAACAGAAGATAGAAGAGACAGTACGTCCCTATTGCCTGTGAAGGAGCAAAAACTGTTTGTCTTCTCCATTTGTATTAATCAGCGCATCCTGGTTCGCAATATCGAACAAGTCATCAAGGTTTGACTTAAAAACTTAAACTTTACTTTTTTAGGACTTGAATTGCACTTCTTGTTGCAGTTTTCTCCACTCCTCGTAAAGTTTCACAAGCTTCGCGATACAATCTTTTAAAAGTTTGGTGGGTATCTTAGATTTCTGTAAAAAAAAAACTAGTACTTCCTGTATTGTGAGTTTTGCAGATTCTTTGGTTTCTAATTTGGAGATTATTGTAAAATAAACTACACAAAACTTGACCATTGGATGGCAACTTACTGCCAGTAATTTGATGGGACATATATCCATTCAGAAAAATATTGTTCCATTAATTGGCAATGGTGCGAAAACCACCATTTTTAATCTATAAAAATAACACTTTCAGTCTATAAAAATCACACTTGTAGTCTTGTTGAAAAAGCTTTTAATCAATTTGTTTTAAGTAATTAAATATTTTGTATATAAAATTCAACGTCTTAGCTACTCACAGCTACTTTTTTTATCTAGCTACCAAGGCCGTATTTAGGGTGGAGGTTTGGGGGTCCCGACACCCCTCCCCCCCCCCCGCCCCCGAAATGTGAAAACTTTCTTCTATTTTTTGATATTAATTGCAAGTGGATGAAAAAAAGTTAAAATAAAATCTATTGAACAGTTTTTAAATATTTTTTACTTCCATCGGTTTCTTTCTAAAAAATATAAAAAAATAAGCTTGAAATCTTAGTTACACTATACGACCAGATCCGCTTTGTTTTCTTTGACATGAGGCTTGACTGTGGATACAAAAAGAGAAGATGATGCTGAGCAATTCTGCATTTATAGTTTTTCTAAGTCAGTAACTGTTTTTGATTTACAGTTTCGGGTTTAGGGCTCATTTGGAAGGGCATGATTCAGCCTATAATTTCTGAATTTCGAAGTTTGTAGCACGCCAGTGTTCAGCTCTCCAATTTTGAAAAATGGCCAAAAATACTATTTTATGGTTTTCCATCCCATTTTTTTTAAAACGTGGCGTGATGGGAAATTTTTGACCTCAGATTCGTGTTCAGTATAAAAATTCATTCACAAACACTAGGAACCATTTTATTCGCATGTAGGGCAGTAGTAGTGGATCAGCTCAAAAGTTTTAGGAAACAATCTTAAAATGTAATTAATTCTTTATCCCATTATTGCTCAGAGCACCCCGACTCGGAAGATCTCTTTCAATGCAGTACCTGCACGAATTTAGGGAGTATAAGCCAACCTCATCCGGATTCCTTATCATGGCCCGAATTCCCACTGATTAGCCTCTGACAATTTTTAGTATTTTTGGTAATTTTTTACTAAAAGCCCATATATTTTCGAGTATGAATGTTTCACATACAAGTTGTGTGAATAAAAATTTAACATCCTCCATAAAACTAAAAAAACAACAGTTCCTAAAATAAATGGCAGGGAATCCCTGATTTTTTTATGAAAATAGTAATTTTTGATAATTTTAGGCTGATGAGCCAGGTCTTAACTTTATCCGATTGAGATGAAACTTTGAGAATATTATTTTTACATCAATTGGCAACTTTTAAGAGACCACCCTAGTGTAGAGAGCAGAGCCGTAGCCAGAAATTTTTTTCGGGGGGGTTTTCCTTCGAAGAAAATATTCATAAATAATTTTTATCAAATTGATTTTTAAATAAAATAAATTAAATCAATGATACATTTGATGGACCCTATAAATTAAAATTTTTGGAAAAATTTTCCGATTTTTTTAATCTTAACCTCAAAAAAATGGCCAAAAGTGACAAAAAATTCCCAGAATAATCAAATTAAATTTTTTCAAATAAATATTATTCAATGTGCATATCGTGAGGGACATAATTTCATTAACTCATTGACTTCCCAATTCTCATGATGTACCCAACCTCAAAAAAATTACCAAAAATAGTAGAGGGTCATTTTTGTCAAATGATCATCATTGAGAATTTGAGCCATTATCAATAATAAGGAACCCGGAGGAGGTTGGCTTATATTCCCTAAATTCGTGAAGTCACAGCATTGAAAGCTATCTTTCTAGTCGTGGTGCTCTGAGCAATAATGCGTTATAAAATTAATTTTAAGATGGATTTTGCTAATAAGATGGAGTTTTTGCGAAAAAATTTTTCACGTTGAACACGAATCTGAGGTCAAAAACTTCCCATCACGTAACGTTTTAGGAAAAAAATGGGGTTCAAGCAAGTCTTATTTTACAAGGATCCGATAATTTTTTCTATTTTTATTAATTTTTAAACTTTTCAAACTGATTCAGGACGAAACCTTAAATCAAAAACAGTTACTGACCCAGAAAAACTATGAATGCAGGAGTGCTCAGTATCACCTTCTCTTTTTGAATCCGTAGTCAAACCTCATGTCGAAGAAAACAAATCGGATTTGATCGCATAGTGTAAGTAAGATTTCAAACTTATTTTTTATATTTTTTAGGTAAAAAAAACCGATGGAAGTAAAAAATATCGTTAAATAGATTTTATTTTGACTTTTTGTCAATCCATTGGCAATTAATCTAAAAAATTAGAATAAAGTTTCCACATTTCGGGGGGGGAGGTCAGAACCCCCAAAACCTCTCCCCCCCCTAAATACGGCCTTGGTAGAGAGTATCAACAGAAGAAAAGCAACTGCAAAATAAAGAGAAGAAGATTGCAAAAATTTTAACAGAATGTGTTTTAAATGTTTTCTAATAATTTTCAAATAAACAATAAAGTTTCACTTTTGCCTACAGACACATAACTATTTTTTGACTTTTCTTGAAAATGTGTATTTTCTTTTTAGATATTTTTTTTTATTATTTTTGCAAATAATTTTTTGGCATACTTTTTTGGGCCTATGTGTGCACATGGTAGTGCAAAATCATCACTTTATCTGAAGACGTTTTCTGTCATCCCGACATTGACATATGTGAAGTAAACAGAAGCAGAGTACACGAACACAAACCATGAATCGTTATATTCCTCAAAAACACAAAATAATTAGAATATAATGAGATAATCTACATTTTTGACATTTGCATTAGATCACCCGGTCTAATCATACTAGACTTCTTTCTTTGGGGTTATTTGAAGTCATTGGAATGAGACACAAACTCAGTCCTAAAATATAGCATAAAACAAGAAATGGAAAAAATTATGAAATTTTACATAAACACTGGGTCCCTTTAAATACAGCCTTGTCATATATTAAAACATTCCGAATTACAAAGCTCCCGTTGAAAGATTACATAGCCCAATGCTATACATTCAAATAAATATTATCGATCATATCAATAATGCTTGTATGTAGTTTGGTTTATTGTTGTTAAGACAATACTTCATTTAATTTAAGAGTTCTAAAAGTACCGAAACGAAAAACAATATTTTTTATATAAGTGGGCAGTTGCCATTTCTTCTGTATGAAAACATAAATATAAGATATTAATCACTAAAGAAACAATGTGAAATTCCAAGTATAAATCATACTATAGTATCATAATAATATTTATATACAAATGTAGGTAGGTTTCTAAAAACAACAATAAAAATAAACAAATGAAAGATAAATCTACAACACGTCCATAATTTTTGGTCTAATAACAGCAATCACAAATAATTTCCTTTCAACCCAAATCCAATAAAAACAAAATAAAGTTTCCTTATACACTGCGAAAAAAAAACATAGAAGGAAAGAAAAATACACACACTTGATATAATTGGATTTATCGGAATGGGTTGAGGAAATTTATTTAGCTTTCCTGTTGTTTGCGACTGAGGTTGGGGCACTGGTTGTGAAAAGGGAATACGGTTTCAAATATTTGTAGCATTTTGTTTGCTGTTCGAATAAGTGATGGAAGTTTAATAAATAACTGAAATCAACGATAACACACTGAGCAAATTGCCATTCTTTGTTAGGATTCAAAAACCTCATTTATTTAGGTATGTGTTATTGCAGTTTAATCAGTCTCATGCTATCATCAAAATAAATGTTGTCTTGTTTTAGGAAAGCTCCATGTATTTCATATAGCTTTAGTATTACGATCTAAAATTGAAAACTGTTGAGAGAAATAACGTCAAAGAAGAGAAAAAATTTAATTTTTTTTTTTTTTAGTATGTGAACATTGTATGAGTCAGTTATCAGCACAGCCTACTGCTTTTAAATACAACCCTACCAGCAATTTTTGCCAACCTTAACCACAGCCAACTTACTTCACTTTCCTTTTATATACTTTTAAAGAACAGCTTGCTTGCTTTCATAAATAAACCTATCTCAACAAATCACAAACTATCTGCTGTGTAAAAATTAAAACGTCTGTAAACATGTTTTTATATGATAAAATATTTTTCACCGGCAATATTTGTATTTGTGAAAAGAATGATGGAGAGGAGAAGCAAGTCAAACGTAAACGAAAATCAAAATAATTTTCGACAGATAAATTCCCTTGAAGAAAACTTGGCAATTGCTAACCATAAGTAAAAAGTATTGATGAAAGTAACTATATGTGACTTGAAATGACTTGGGAAAATGCACTTGCTTTAGCATCCATTTTTTTTAACACTTTATACTTTCAAAAAAAATCATCTAATATATGCTTGTAAATAATTTCTTTCCAACAGTCACACGCGGTTAATGTAAATGAAGAGTTTTGATTTATTGTATGGAGAGAAAAGTTATTCATCCCCCATAACGTTTAAGTTCTCGACTATTGGCCAGCTTTTGCTTTCAAGTACTCCACTGCAGGGCTGTCGTTTTGACATTTTTTTGTGAAGAAAAAATTTAAGTGTTCCGAAGTGAAAATTTTAAAAAAGTTATCAAAATTTATCTGCTTTTAGCACTATTTTGCTTTTTTAGTCTCTTAATTTACAGTCTAGTCTAGAAAACCAAAGTTTTATCTAATGACAAAATACATTTAGTAGAAAAAAATGAAGATGAAGTTTGTATTTTAATCCATGTTTTATAACTTTATTGTACTTATACAGTACATTTTTAGGTGGAACCCAGCCCCTAATTATATCTGTTAGAACTGTTTCTTTCTCTAGTATTAAGGCGATAGTAACATTTAATATTTCCGAGTATTGGTTTTTATGTGCTTAGGTTTAGAAAAAACCCTTTCAGTGGTAGGATACTGTCGTCTTTTTGCATAAAATCATTTAGAAATAAAAACCAATTCTGCCTTTTCATTTTCAACCAAGTTTTAATAAACAACATGGCAGTTCGTCATCAGTGTTGCCATGTAAGTATTTAAATAAACACAAAAGGCCTCAAAATGTACTATAGGATGTGTTATTCTTTATAGGCACCATAAATTCAAACACACCGATCTGGCAACAGTCAATGATGCCCTACCAAATTAAAGAAAAATGCAAAAAAAAAAAATTCGATGAAATAGTTGATGGAGGTGAGCATGTTTAGATTTGTTTTTAAACTGTGTTTTTATGAACCAGGAAGTAACGAAATGTCGGGCTTGAGAGTGAAGTCAAAAACTTCGGTTGAAGTGACAGTGACAGCACTGCTCCGCTGTGCATTGGCAAGAGAGTGATATTTTCCATAAGATTCCGTCAAAACCTGAAAACTTGTTTTTGGTCATTCATCTTCTTTCTCTATTCCACGTCATATATATTAAAGGGCTGTGCGAAATGTGACTAAATTTTAGCAATAGCCAAATTGCTGGAAATGCCGATAATATAGTTGATAATGTATTTCAAATTTTTAATAAAAACAAAACTCTAAATGTGGTTAAAACTTAGTATTTTTTGGAGCATGCTAAATCTAATCAGCTGCTACCAAATAATATATTAAAAGAAATACAAAGACGATGTAAACAAAATTTGTTATTGTGAATAAAAAATATTAATAAAGTAATTTATGTATTGACAGGGGTCGCAGAATGAAAAATTAATAAAGAGTTAGAAAATATACAAAATTGCGGCTAACGATGATCGCAGCTGATCGCTTTCCAAAAATTTAGCATTTTCAATCAATTCAGTGTTGGAAACATTTCGCACAGCTTTGTAAGTTGCAAAAGCAGTTCTGGGATATTTAGCCAGTTGCTAAAATTTAGTCACATTTCGCACAGGCCCTAAATATGTATTTTATTTATGACTGTAGATGGTGCGAAATTTAGGGATTCAAAATGGTTGCACCCAAAAAGATGGCGTGAGATGGAAGCAGTTATGAAGAGATTTAAAGTGAACATATAATTTAATGAATGTTGTTTAACTATTTTTGCTAAACTGACATCCGTTACATCACTAGCCTAACCTAGACTGTATATAGCGCTATAAAACAAGCAGAGCAAGGAAGTGATATGCACTGATTGAGACGAGCAAAACACATATCGCAACTGAATGAAAATAATTAAAATTACTACAGTTAAAGCAGAATCACACAGTCATACAATCATTATGGGCACGTGAAATGCTGCTATTGAAGCAGACCCAACAGGTACTATAGCGGTTGAAGCTGCAAATTGCAGGAGGTATCAGAACTGACAAACAAAAACTATTTGGAGTAGTTTTTTTAAAGTAGGTAACCAAAAGCTGAAAGAGTAAATGTGTTAAAGAAGCAAACCGCAGACAGATTCAAATACAACAGAACAACAAATTTCAGAAATGACAAATATACATAGTTCAATTAATTGAATTTTCTAATTTTATTCTAAGTACTAAAGTACTAGAAAATTTGTAACATTTTTGTATCAAAAATGTGATAAAATCAATTTTATTTGGAAAAGTAGATGAACTAGAGAACATAAAATCTGAACCTAAACTTTTGTAATTTTTTTCTATTTAACTTTATATTTTTAATATATTTTAGAAAAAGGTTCTAACTTTAACCTAATTTATTGTGAGTTAGACAGAGTACAAAATTGTTTTTCTAAAATACAGCCGCGAATTTAGAAAAAATTTTGTTATGCCAATAACTCCAAAACCTGACGTATAAGCGAAAAACTAATATGTACATCATTGAGATCAGGACAAATTATATATAAATGATACTGATGCAAATTTCGTGTTGATTAATGTAATCAGTGAGCAAAGAATAGAACGAAAAACATCAAACTTTAAAATATTTTCCTGCAGTTGGTATTAAAGCAAGGAAAATTTTTTGTCACGTCAGATTCGACGGGTTAAAAAATTCTGCATTTCTTATACATTCAACATTGCTTTTGAGAATAGAACGGAAAAAAATCAGAACTGACAAAGGAGGGCAAAAAAATTGTTTTCCGAGAAAAGAAAACGCTAATAGTCAAGCTCACAAAATTCCTGTAGTTGGTTAGTTTATGTTGGCGAAGGTATTCAATTAGAAAATAAAGGTATGGAATGCAGAGAAAAGGATGTTTAATTGCTGTTGGCGGAACAAGAATAATAGGGACCTCCTTTTTTCTTACTAACTGGCAAATTCAATCGATTTTAAAACGATATTGAAATGGAAAATTGATCGATTTGGTTCGGCTTGTGTAAAATGCGGTTTTAACTTCGCTTTCGAATGATATCGAAGTGTAGAATATGCCTGGTAGTTTTTGATTTCCAATTGTTTTCAGTTCTAACGGGGTTTTCGCTCAGTCTGTTCGTATGTTCTACTTATTGGGTTTGGTTCTTTTTGCTGAACAATTTGCAAATAATTAGGTTGATATTTCAATAATGATGCCTTTTCACGAAAATAATGTGATAAAAATTCGAACCTAAAATCTTTTATCTTTTATGCCTACTAATTAGATTTGAGAGCTTCAAAGAGAAAATCTTTGAGCTTTAAAGCAATCAATGAACTAAAAAAGTTAGTTATACCATCGTCACTTACATACATTGCAATGAATGATAACACAGCCCTGCAAAATTATGATATTTCCTAGACCTGAGAACTAAAGTAATAATTTTCCATGCAGTTTTTGATGCTTTATTTCCAACAAATGACAGCTTATTTGTTGATTAGTACTTCATACTTTCTCCAGCCATATTGAAATACTCAATGCGTTTTTGCTTGGCGTTTGCTTTAAGAAAGATTAAGTGGCGCAAGCGACCCTCTATGCCTCGTACATGTGTCAATACAATTCCTAAATCAATCATGCAGTATAAATTGTCTATATACAGATATGTCGAATGTATTTGCCATCCAACATATCAGCATCAAAAAAATAAAAAAAAACATACACAATCCAACCTTAACAAATATTTGCAAGCCATTTCTCGTTGGTTGGTGTTGTCGACATTGTCGTAGTCATTCATGCTCAATACAATGCACAATCCAATCCTTTCAAATCAAGCAAATTGTAAATACATTCACGCATTCATGCAAACATACATATCTACTATTTGCATTTATACAACACATACAGTGATATATACTTATATAGGTACATACATATATTTAATACGTACATACGTACATACATAGATATACATACATACTCTTGCATGAGTACCAGAGCCGTTTTAACCTCAAATCGAAAAACATTTGCTACGGACTACAGGCCTAGGGGCTTCAGCCTAAGGGGCCTCGAGAATAGTGTATTTCTTGTTTGTTAATGCTCGCAATATATTACATTTGTTAGCTATTAATTGCATTTCTTATAGTTTCCCATATATTTTTTTCTTAATTTTGCTACAACAAATTCTTTTATAATGTCATAAAAATTAATTAAGTTCATTACATCGTTTTCGATACCCATTAGTGCAATGAATTAAGTTTGTTTTCTTAGACAATATTTTTATATAAATGGGGGAAAGTTGTTAGGATTGGGCAGGGTTTTGTTTTTGGTTCATAACTTCCGTTAGAATTTGGAATTATTTATTATTGTATATCGTTGGAAAAGCGTGAAAAAATTAACATTTTTGCTGAGTGGAAAATGTAGAAGTTATGGGCATTTGAAAAATAATAAAAAAAAAGTTATCAGGGCTGGGTAGTTGGTGCCACTGCAAATCGATGAAAAATTTGCTAAAATGAAAAAGAAAAATTACCTGGAAAACTAAATTTAATGAAATAAAAATCAAAATTTAATGGATTTCGCCATTATTTTTATTGATAAAAACGAATAATTAGTCATTTGAATACAATAGTTTATCAGAAGTAACTTATGTGCGTATATTCTTTGATAATCATCCTAAAATTTGCTCAAATCCTGTGCTTCGCGAATTTTGAAACCCGTGCTGCACCAGTCACTGAGTGGGTCTTTACATTAATTGCTCTGATTGCGCAAAAAATATTTTCCATATCAAAAGTGCCGTGATCAGTATTTCAACTATATCGAGATTTGCAACTAAAATAAACAAAAAAAAAAGTCGATTAAAATGCTCTTCAGGCAATGAAATTTCACGTAATTGCCTCACGAAAAAATAACCCTACCACGTAAAATACGCTTCAAAGCATCAAACTATGGGTGCCCAACCCTGACAACAAAAAGTGCCCAACCCTAACAACAGGCACTATTCCCGCATCGCAATACGTCATAACCAAACGCGTTGTACAAATGAATTTTTTCTTTTAACATCATAATTTTTTTTCAGAATCTCGAAACTGGTATAAGGATGAACGTGAACTATGTAGCGAACTTACATCAATCTTTTTAACATTCGTCGAAAAAAAAAAAAAATTAATAACTGAAATATATATATAAAAAAAATGTACTTTTCCTTTATCACAACAGCCTCACATTTGTTTCTACATATTTTGCTGAATCAACATTTTTTCCAATGTTTGAGAAATATTATAATTCTCAATTGGATATCAAACAATTTTCTCTACTTGAAGCCAAACATTTTATTCAACGCTTGATATCAACTTAAACACGATTTGAGTTAAATTTGAGATATTATTTACAATATTTTATAAGTATACTCGTATGGCAATACTGTTGATTTCTCACAGATTCTCACAGAATTTTAATTTGTGAAAAACATTTTGCGTAAATTCAATTCAATTGTGAAAAATAAATATAAAAAAACTGACTGAAAGTGTAAAAAAATTCGAAATAAAAGTGAGGTGAAAATGAATTAAAGGGAAATATATATTTCTATGTTAGGTAAAATACTGTGTAATTCATTTTTTAATACTGACTAATTGAAATATTGCTTGAATGCAATTGTTGATCTAACAGTTCACTTATAATTTCAAGAAAAACGCAAAGAAGACATTCAACTTAATAATCGAAGGAAAGAAAACTAATATACAGAGATTAAACACTTTAGATGGTAGAAGTTAATTTTATAAAAACAAGCGCGAACATAAAAAATAATTTAAGCAGTTCCATGGCAGAATAACTAGGTAATCATCCGATTCTGGCGTTCTCTGAAGAACTTAACCATATCGCCTTTGCACCGGGGGATGGACATTAGACCGCGTGACATTAGGTTGCGACACATTTTGTATGGCGGTCTAAATTCATTTTCAAAATGAATTAAGAACGCAAAACCAAAATGACTTTAGCCCGCGCGGACTAATTTCATTTTTCGTTCGCGGCCTAAATTCATTTCATCAAATGTTTTTTGGCCGCGTGCGAATTTATGAAAAACACACACATAATGGCTTTATTGCATTTTAGATTGGAAAATAACGCCATATTTGCGATATGGGTTTATTTCCAAATCAAAAGTGCAATAATGCCATAATTTTTAGCAGACGAAGTGGAAATAACGCCATACCAGTGTAAAATATTCTCTCTGCTGCAAAAATCGAGAAACAAAATTCCAAAAAAAAAAACCGAACAAGAAAAAATCGCGCGATTTTTTTAAAATATTTAAATTTTTTCTTTATTTTTGTAAAAATTTTTCGGCTGCGGCGCTTCTTTCAATGTTGAAACTCAACTCAAAGAAACAACTAAAGAAAAATTTCCGTTCATTTCGTTTGTTTGTTGTTTGTTACCTTATTATGAATTAAAAATCCAGCGCGGTCTAAAGTCATTCATAGTAAAAAGCACTACAGTACTTTAATTAAGATTTACTAAAAAATCCTACAGATCGCACCAACGCTTAATCTTATCAAAGACTTCTCGCATTTTAATGCACACCGTCTTTAAAGACTATCCAAAGATCACTACGTACATCGTCGGCATATGCTTTGATGTAAGTTTCAAAGTTTTGCAGATCGTTGCGTAGAGTTCAAAACGAGGCACCATAGAAGAGGACATCCTCGACATTGCCATAACATGGTATGAATCCGTCTATGCGCAATTTCTTCAACACCGTAACTTCTAGCCGAGGAGCACATATAGTCAAAAGCTGCTTCAATATCAACAAAGGCTCTCAGGGTTTATTCTCTTGCTTCCAGCTCTTTTTCGATTATATTGATACAGTCGTGAAGAGCTGATTCACAGAATTTTCCACTCTGGTAAGCATATTGCTATTGTTAGAGATTCTTAAGCAAAAATTATATTAAACTTGTCGGTCTGAAGCTTTTCGACGTGACATATATATCCGAAGGCGAAATACGATGAGAACATCCTTTTCAGAGCCTTCACAAGATTTGTTTCCACTGCAGTGATTGGATGAATGCCATCGCATCCAATGAACTTAAAGTCATCAAAAGACAAAAAGTTTGCTATGTGTAAGTTCTAACATTTCATATTGACACTCTATTTTCCGTGTATTCTCCGAGGAAATGATTTATATCTCAGGGCACCAGACAATACATTAAGAGAGCCAGTGTTAACGTTTCTGCGTACATTATATGAGTCCGATCCGCATACGGAAAATTTTTTCAAATAAAAAAGGCCCGATCCGTCGGCTCTCTCATTGTCTACTCATGTGCTCTATGATTCATATCAGTGTTGAGCTGATACCACACGCATCAAAATTTGCCCAATTTTCGAAACGATTCTCCACATCCGATTCTTTATCGAACCAACACCATTTTTTATGTATGTTTTACATACGTAACTATTTATTTAATCCAACATAATAATGCAGGGCATATGAAATCGGCATGCGGCGACGCGCGGCATATGATTGTCAAAAACACGGCGAGGCTTCTCATCATGAGAGAATTTGAAATTACCGTCATTTTATATTGAATCTTAAACACATTTTCAATTGCAAAATTAAAAAAAAAGCAATTCAAATACTTTTTACTCACAACCAAGGACACAAAAACGTAGCAAAGGACCTCACAAATCCTTAAGACGGCAGTGATGCACATATATTGATATTTATATTTATGTATGTAAGTGTATGTACTTGTCGTGTACATGAGACTATACTGAATTTAGTAAATATGAATTTGACATAGCTGCGACTTTTATTATGGTTGCTGCTGGTGTTTTTTCTCTTATCGTGATGTTATCGTTTCATATGTCCTTTTTTATTATTATATTGTACTGTTTTACATATGTATTTGTCTATATATTGTGTTCTATTGTTTTGTTCTTCCAGCTGGATCTAGCGTTGATGTCTTCACATAAATTAGGGTGAACCCAATTTTTTCCTGCATCAGCTAAGCGATGTTATATGTGCAGTGATGTGAAAAATAACAAGGATAATGAGTAGTTTAGTTTATTTATTTTTATAATGTAATAACATTTTTTCTTGTTTGTTTAGAATAAAATTAAAAGAAAAACCAAATATATTTCATATTTTTAAACATTTAAAATATTATATTTAAATTGTGTGTGAAAAATAATAACGACAGCACATAAACTTTTGTGAAATATAAACTGGAAATGATTTAATAAAAAAAGAAATTAAATATTTCATCTAGAGATGTGATATACTATTGTATTGTTATTTTAATATATTTTGAAAATCCTTAATTGCTGATTACAGTCAAACAATGCCGTTTCAGGCAAGTACTAACCGGAATAGCATTCCATGCATCCTTTACAAATAATCCAAACTAATTGAAACTTTTCAAACAAATTTTCTAGAGTTCTAAATATAAAAAAAGCCTGCAAACCAGAATGGCCCCTATAAAGTTTTGAGGATTTGTAGGGTCAAACTTGAACTTTCCGATATATTTACAGCCATCTGTTTAGAATTTCGCATTCAAGCTTATAGCATAGGCGATATAGGTTAAATTCCTCCGTTACAAATTTTCCCACCCTAATGTACATATGTATGCGTGTATGTTTATAGATATTTGGCATTTAAGCAACGCCGCCATTTTTATTATTAGCATTTTATTATTATTTAGTGTAATAAAGTCGCAAACGTCTCAGAAAATGCACTCAGCTTTAGACTTTTATACGGTTATTGGCGAAAATTCTCATTCTAAAGAGTCAACACATGTTTTGAATATTAAAATGTAGATCAAGTGTGAAATGGAAAAGCAATTTTCCAAGAACATTTCACAAACACTCCACAAACACTCGAACTGCGATGTTAATAAAGTTGAAGTATAATAAAAAAATTTTTTTTTTTTTGTTGTTTCAGTTTCTTTGCTTCGATTTAATTCTTGAAAACAAAATTTTAAAAATTCCACAGTTCTTTTGTTTTAAATACGTGACAATGAAATTATGAAATTGCTTAAGTTTTTTTGGACTGACTTAAGTGTAATCTTTTTGTGGATTAACTTTGCCTAAACTATACGTACCTATACCAATATTTTCTTAGAAGAAAAGTTTAGTCTAAAATACCTACAAATTAAATCTTCAAAACGCCATAAAATCTGCACCAATTAGGTATGATTATGAAATTAGGTTCATAAATTCTTAGCTACCATAACAACAATTTTGAAAATCTTAAATAAAATCAGTAAATACAAAGGTATAAGCACAAAATTTTATCACAATATGCGTTGGAACTAGCTAATGACCATATGCAGGGTTAGCAGATGTCCAGATTTCCCAGGACATGTTCCTATGCAATTCCTACAATTCAAATACAATTACCCTAACTGAATCAAAATTTTTCTGTTTCACAAATTTGCAACAAATAGACCTCTGCGTTCTCTTAAAGAAATCTCCATGCCCCATACTACTGGGTAGCATTAAGTATTTCTAGCAGCAAGTGCAATGTAAGAGGGACTCACCTTATCAACTACATCTTGTCTTCTGCGTTGAACATACAAAACGTTGGGAATCAACCCACTTTTGTGACACCTACTAGACAGGAGGTTATGCAGTCAATTGCAAACTGGAAGATCCTTAGAGATGATTCTCTACCAGACCACAGATATATCGAGTTTCAGTATGGTGTTGAAGTTAACGCTCATAAGAAATCCAAAAAAAGCGGATTGGGAAAAGTTTATAGGAGAACTGGCTTCATTAAGCTGTGCTTTCTCCCTAAACTACTCAACAAGCGAGGTCTAGAGGTAGCGAGGAAAAATCTCACCTCGGCTCTTCAAACCACCTTTGAGAGTGCCTGTCCCCCTCGTCAGCCTCTGGGTAAGATTCCTGTTCCGTGGTGAAGCAAGGAGCTGCAAGCCCTGCGGGTTGAGTTGAGAAAACTTATCAACAGGGCTCTCAAGATTAATTTTTATGAGAACTGGGCTCTATATCGTCAAAAGCAAAAGGAGTATAAAAAGCTAATTCGAGATTCGAAAAGGGCTTCCTTTAGAAATTTCTGCAGCGGTATTGAAATTATGTCTGAAACAGCTAGGTTGGCGAAAATCCACAAAAAGGGTCAGGCCAACCGACTGTGTTCACTCAAAAAATCTGATGGCACTTTCATGGAATGCAAAAGCTCAGCTTTATTTTGGAATCTCACTTTCCTGGCAATCAGACGGGATGGTATACTACCAGTTGCTCTGAAAGAGGGTATGGTGCAAATGCCACCGGTTTTGAAGAAGAAGGTCAGCATGGAGTGGATCCGGTTCAATGTTGTCACATAGACTTATGATGGTTCAAGCTGATTGTGGTCAATCCGTGACTTGCGGCGTGAATAGAGAATGCCCCCAAGGGGGCGTACACTCTCCACTGCTGTGGTGTCTGCCGGTTGACTCTCTGCTTGTTTCCCTAAATGAGTAGGGTATCTATATACAGGCCTATGCCGATTATGTTGCCTGCTTAATCACGGGCCAATCGGTTGTAGAAAGGCCCAAACTGCTCTGAATATGATTGCTGAAACGAACTATCGGTTAACCCTCTTAATACTAGTGTTATTCTTTTCACCAGAAGATGGAAAATTGAAGGTCTCATCTGAGGAATTACTTTTCAGTTACCTCATGAAGTGAAATATCTTTGAGTTATTCTAGATCGTAAACTTCTATGGCGTTCTCATATTGAGCTAAAGGTATCCAAGGCACTGGCAGCTTTTTGTCAATGTAAGGTTATTTTTGGCAAAACATGGGGTCTATTATCTTAGAAAGTCTAATGGCTTTATAAAGCTATGATTAGACCCATCATCACCTATGCATCCATAGTCTGGTGGAGCAGACTTAACGTTGACAGCGTTAGGAAAGCTCTTCCTAGACTTCAAAGGGCTGTGGCCATTTGTTGTACGGGAGCTTTTCCTACAACACCTGGGCCATCCTTAGATGCTTTGCTCAACTTACCACCCCTTGATATTTTTGCCAAAGAAGAGGCTGTCAAAGCCATCTGCAGGCTTAAACTTGCTGGGATATTGGTGACATTGTTGAAGATGCTTACATGGACCTAACAGTTCTATCAATCCTATCCAATACAATGCCAACAATTCCAGTTTTGAGAAAGCGCTATACAATACAAATTTCAGAGGCCCAAACTAGGTTTTTGCCGGACCTGGGCTGGGAGTTAATTGTAAGTGCATTTTCACTGACGGCTCCAAAACAGAATACGGTTCGGGTTCTGGGGTCTTCATTGAAAATGATGGAGTGCACCTTCACTTCTCTCTAGGGTTGTCTGCTTCTGTTTCTCAAGTAGACATTTTTGCAATCATCAAGGCAATAGACCATGTCATTGATAATGGTTGGAGAGAAAGAAGCATCTGTGTATTAAGTAACAGTCAGGCTGCACTTAAATCCTTGCTTAATCCTCTAACCAAATCTAAACTGGTAATGCATTGTTAAACCAGGCTTGATTGTGTTGGAAAACACAACAGCCTGCTGTTGAAATGGGTTCCTGGCCACTCAGGGATTTCAGGAAATGAATTTGCTGACCTTCTGGCCAGGAAAGTTTCGGAAATTGGTTTCCAGGGCCCAGAACCTGTACTCTCTTTGTCGTCAACAGCCGTGAAGACCACTTTTAATGAGTGGGTCTATTTGACCCACAATCGTAAATGGGAGGAACTGAGGGGCTTTAGAAAGGCAAATATCATGTTACCTGTTATCTCGAAGCGTCTAACAGACTTTCTGTTATCAGTTACCAGAAAGAGCTGTAGGCAGCTGGTGGGAGCTAGCGCTTTCTGTGAAATGGCAGACCACTTTCTTAGTGTTTGCCCCACTTTCTGCCAGATCAGAGTAAGCATATTTGGGACTGGAGTTTTAGGAGACGAACACCTGAGCTCTTTAACACCGCAGGATCTGCAAAGATTTTTTAATAAATCTGGTAGATTTAAAGAATAGCAAAAAGGAACACAGGATATAGTGCTGTTTTTTTGAATACTTCTTTTGCAGTTCCAAAAAAAAAAAAGTATTTTCTAGCTATGTTTGGGTGAGAATAATTCAGTAGTTGTTTGGTTCTCTGGATATCGTAACGTAAGTTTGGGTAATTGGGATAGATTTTTGCAAGGGAAACTTTGAGCGGTAAAAATAACTATTACAAATTTATGAAAAAAACGTTTTAACGATGATAGCTACTAAAAAAAATCATAACTTTTTTTTAATAGTTACTAAGGTGGCATCACCTCGAAAAAAAATGAATTGTATGTAATTTGGATCGATTTTAAAAGTTAACTTTTTTGTTAGTATACTTTCAAAAATGGTGCGTATTTTTACCAAACTATAGCAGAATATTTAGTGAACAGAACTACAAATTGTTATAAAATTTGTGGTTTTCTTATCTCATTTGCTAAGGCTTTGTAGAAAAAAAAGCTCTTTTTTTGTTTTTTCACTCACAACTGATTAATTTGAAATAATTGAAATAAGTGTTGCATACTATTAGATAGAGAAAATTCTCATTCGTTTCGAAAAAAGGAAGTAATTTTAAAAAATACCAAAGAAAAGTTATTAGCAAAACAAAATCGATCCGACTTATATACATCGATCAAAATTGCCATCTTTATCGTGGGGACCCTTCTCCAAATCTGATTTGCAATGGATAAATTGAATAGATCAGTGTTGATTTTGGCAAGCGGAACGGTAACAGATTCCGGTTCAGCAACATCAAGAGCAGACTCTTGCCTATAGTCTGCTCTCTCATTACCCTCAATGTACCCATGGCGTGGAACCCAAATAATTGTGAATTCATCTCTACACTGTCTTACCAATCTAGAATTGATAGTAACGGAGTTGAAGCCCTGTAAAAATTGCTACATTCGCCCTATGCTGTATTCGCCCTTTGCGTAGCGTCAGTTACAGGCCTTCCTGATAGCTAGAAGTTTCCCCTTTAAAAACGCTGGATTAAGAAGGAGAAGAAGAAGACGAATTCATTCAGTATTTTTTGGGGAAACCTACACCCACACCACAATCCAATTTGAACCAGTCTGTGTATACCTCCACACCGAAGCCCTTGAACACTCCCCTTACCTCCGATTAGATCTTGTTGGGGAGAGTACCGAGAAAGCTTTTCCAAAGTTTAGGAAGGGTATCGTTGGCGCCTGCGACATTATTTTACTATCTTCGTATGTTTTTGCAATCCAGCATTCTATTTCCTTAAGTCTGACTAAATTGCTTGATGCGAAGAGTCTTATATGTGGATCTATTGGCAATAGGTAAGCAAGCATATCGAGAGCAGCGGCTGGACTTGAGGATAATGCCCCCGTTAGTTACATTTAATTAAAATTAGAGACGCGTAATTTAAAAAGCGAAAGATATATTGGGGAGAGGGGTAGGTTGCACACTTGTTCTGGATTTTTCTTCATATGTCAAGAAGAGCGTTTTCAAATAATATTCCATTTTAATTCAAGCTTATTAAACGTTTTTATTATTTTAATTTTCAGTATTGTTAAAAAGCTTAGCATACTTTTGGGCTAAATGTTAATTTTTTCCTTACTATTTAAAAAACTGATGTTCACGTAACAATTAATAATAATAAATGGTAAAAAGTAATTCATTCTAGTTAGGACGGTATCACATTTGCTACAATTGTCGCAGAGGCAAATGAGTTCTGTTTGCTTTCGTCCCTTGGTATATCACACTAAAGCGACAAACATTGCAGTCCTTTTTTGATTTTTTTATTGTTGCAATTTTTGCTCTTTTTAATACAATGTGCTATTGTATTATTTTGTGAGCGGGACTAATTGTGTAATATTTATAATATTCGCACAATGGATTATTATTATTTGAGAATGGGTATAGAGTTTGTTGGTGTAACACAAACAATTGTTTTAACTCAAAAACAATAAACACAGAAAACAAAAAAACTGAAATATAGGAAAATAAATAACAATGTGGTTAGTGACCGAGTTATATAATAGGTATATACGAGTTATTTACTCGATAACCTTATAACAAATTCTTATTAAATTTCACATAAACATCATGTGGAAATTCATTAATAAACCAAAATACCTAAATACACAAAATAGAAATACAAAATAACTAATCTGACCTGCGCGTCGGTATTATTAATAAGTATGAAAAGACGACCCAGCGTCACTTACACAAACACACATTTATTTTTATACGATATCCTGTATCATAAATGTGTGTCAATAAATTGTATATACCGAACTACGAATTTTTATGAATTTATCTATATACATATGTTTTTATAAACTGGCTACGCGTCAGTAGGTATAGTTGTAAGTAAAAATAGTTTCAAGATTCAGATGTAATCTCGCTTCCGAACAAGGTGAACAAAATGGTGCATACCATATTCATCATTTTTAAATAAAATTTTGCACGAAACACAAGATGTGTTGCGTTGTTCCTTGTTCTTGCCCGGGTGCAAATTTGTCACCAGTGATTAAAATTACTCTCTCAATCTCCCTCTTTCGTTTTATAGAGGATACAACAGCAATTCTGTCTCCACGGCGACATCTCTTGCCCACCCTTACGAAATGTTGACCTGTTGCCGTGTTTGGAAAACACACAAAAAAAATCCTAAAATTATGTGATTTAATAAAAATAGATAGTTTTATTTTGAGGGGAGACAAAAATATTGATTACACTGTGCAACAAGAAACGAGAATGGATTGATTGATTAATAGCCATATATGAATTTATACTCAGGGAATCCGGATCTATTGTCCATTTTCCGCCTAAACACGTCCAGTTTATGAGATTTTGCCATCTGTTATTTTAGAAACTCCATTTATATTCCACGAACAACACAAACTTATATAGAAAAAAAGTCGAAAATGTTCAATTACCACATTTCGGGAGTTTCTGCGCCCTAAACGGAAGGTCAGAAGAGTTCACGTGTTTGGGACTCTTACTAATTTTTGTAGGCTTGTTCTTTTTCCGGAAGACATGTTGATTCTTTTCTGTCTGGCTTACAAAATGTTAAAAAAAGCCCTTACAGTATAGGAAGGATAGAGGGGGATTGCACCAAGGCAACAAATTTTTTAGTCTGCTTCTGTAAAAAATATATTTTACTTGTGACAGTATCTTTTTTTGAAACAATTTTTTTTGGGATTTCAAGTGGTTTTTGAAACAAACACAAATAACAATTAAACAAAAATGTTAAAAATATTACAATTTGGGCAATAGGCATTTCCATTTTCCAAAAAAGCATGTCGAAAAATTAAGTTTTGGCAAGTTTGTTCCAGTGCGCGTCGTGTCAATTCTTTTCTTCGATAATGACACTCTCGCAGTTATTGAATTTGAGAAAGCCTAAACTTCTGAGCGTTCCGACAGAACAGGATACATGTTGTAGAGTGTACTATTCCGCAAATTGCCCAATATGACGGCAACCCATGATTGTCTAATATGCTCTCGTCGGATATATATCAAAAATCTCACTAACGTGTCCAGAGCTTTCGGAAAGGAAAGGTTTTAACTTGTTTGTTCCTTTAAAAAGTTTTTTGATGCAGGAGCAATGATCCTTATGTAAACGTGCAATTGCATTTTTGTTTACTGACTGCATCGATCGCGGATTCATTTCTGGATTCAAATCAAGTACTTCACCATCGTTTCTGGAACTTAAATGAAATGTTTTGTTTCTTGGGGAGTTTTACTAACATTTACATTTTAATCTCAAAAGTCAATTGAGTAAAAGTCATGAGCATACAGCTCATTCCCATCAATCGTATTCTATTCAGCATCTTACTGCCTATTCTCAAAACATTTATTTTATAATACTGTAAAGTTAAAATGTCACTACCGCGCATCATAAATATCAACTTAATGGAAAACATCTAACAATATTGTAGATAATTAAAATTCATTTAACCATAACTGACAATCAAATACCGTGGAAGCGAGTAACTAGCTCTTTACCCTTTCAAATATATTCAAAAACGTTGCATTCATTTAACCGCGCCCACACTCTGACTTCGCTTTCTGTGTAATAAATATTTTTCTCATTAATGTTTAATGCTTAAGATTCGCGAGTTGAGAATACGTTAACGTTGTCATCATCATTCATTCATCGTTATTATCATCATCAGCATCTTACTTTAGATACCAACCAATGGATCCCCTTTAAGAGGGCAACTTGAAATATAATAACTAACTGTTGCAAAAGTTCGTTCCATTTAAAATAAGTTTACTGTACTTGAACAAATTTTGCACATTGTAATTGATTGAGTTTTCTGCTTAATTAGTTGCCTTTAAACTTCAAAAGCCATTGAAGTGCAAAAGTGAAAGTCGAAGTAGAAGGTAGAACAAAAATTGAAGAATCGAAGCATTTATGCTTTTTAAATTTTTCTTATATATATGCACATATTTATATGTAAGGTACTTAACCTTCTCAAATTAAACATGAAAGCATTTTTCATTCATTGTTATGTAGGCATGTGAATTTACTCTTACATACGTAGTAAAATCAAGTATAAATTGCCTAAAACTTAGGAAAAATTGACACCTCCAAGTTTTTTGATAACTTGCCATGAAAAACTTAGGTAAAACTTCATTTAATTGAGTTGGGCAAATTGTAGAAAAATTTGTATAAATACTTGGGCAAATAATTTATTTTAGATATTTTGTAAAATCTTTATAGGGCATAGGTCCACCGTAAATTACCTAATTAATTTGTTTTTTGCTTAAACTACTACAAAATGAATGTAAATATTTTGTGGCTTACAAACACAAAAACAAAAAATTCGTTTTACCTCAAAACTTAAATAAATTACAATTTTCGATTGTCTGGGAGGTGGGTGGGTTGCATTCAAACTTGACAAAATGCCCAAAATTAAATTTAAAATATCTCAAACGTGACGTGCTGGGGAAAAACTGAGTACACCATCGAATTCAACCGCCAAAACTTTAGTTTACGTGTCTCGGCTTTCCGCTGTGGTTTTTTAAAAGTTTAAACATTACCTAAAATTTTATTAGTCTGCCCTTAATCATATGTTTGATTTGTTTATACGTTTTAAAAATTTCTTTGGAAACAGGAATAATAAAAAAAATTTGTTATCTTAGAAATACCTCCAAAATTAAGCAAGATATTTTCAAATACTTTTGGCACCAAAATTAAAAAAGGGTACCAAAAAGGAGAAGATATTTTCTTCAAAAGTGTACAGTTAGAAGTAGAATATTTTTAAATTACTGATTAAAAAAGTAAAACAATTTTCAACTCCAGCAATAAAAAATGTTGAAAAAGTAAAAAAAAAAAAATCTTTATCTTTACTCGGCCCTTAAAAAATATGTTGCGGACCAATAAACTGGAAAAATGGAATGATCTGTGGCAAAGATATGGTTTGGTTACCAACGTTAAAAAATTTAGAACAATCGCTTTCATAGTCATGAGTAAAGAACAAATCTGTGGCAACCCATATAAAAAAGAATTTGTGATTTCAAATGTGTTTCACTATAGGAATTTATTTGAAAATTGAAGTGGAATATTTGGCACTCTCTACTGTTTTACAAAAAAGGGGTAAGATTCGAAAACTGTGTTTTAATGGAGGAATTTATATAAAACTTTCTTAACTACTACATTTTGAAAGTTTTCAAAAATTTTCCGTTAAAAAATGGATACAAAATCGCCTACAACATAATCGCAAATTAATTACAAAAAATAAATACATTATGTAAATGTTTGTATTAATACATATATGCAGGAATTTTTATTTTATTTTATTATTCAATGTAATAACCTGTAATTAATAATGAAAGAACATCTTTTGGGAGTTCCTTTAACTTTTGGTTTTAGCAAGCCACTTCTTGGGATCCAATTTCTGTGTAGTGTCCAAGTGGCATCGGCAGACTCTGTTTTTGGCTGTATCTCCCAAAACGGAAAATATTGATGCATTGTATATTTTTTGAGAAAGTTAAATTCTCATGTTAGGGAATTGTTGTTTTTATACTTTAGTTTGATCCAAACTGCTCCACCATTTTCTAGGTCTATGGTATAACAGAATAATTAATTTCAACAAACGCTTACCAGAAAACTCACTTTTTTCTCAAAAAACAAATAATTGTGTCTTGGTGCACTAAAAAAGACACCTAACGTGCAAAAAAGGTTTCCGAGAAAACCGCTGTTAAAGTAAACAATTATTTGGCTTTAAAAACGTTACTCAGGGGATTTCATGGTAGGTGATTCCGAATCTGACATAAGATTTTTAAAATTCAATTTGATCGGATTCGCTTAAAACTCGTTACTTGGGGGTTTCAGGGTCGCTTATTACAAATCAGACATTCAATTCGTAATCAGTGACCTCAAAAATTCCCTAGTAACGAGTTTCAGCGAATCCAATGAATTTTTTCAAATTTTTCCGTCATATTGGATCCGTCTTTTTTATTTTCATAATCGAATGCCAGATTCGTAATAAGTGATAGCGAAAACCCCCGAGTAACGGGTCTCAATTTTTAAAAAATCTTTAGCCATATTGGATCCGCCATTTTTAATTTTGAAAAACTGATATCCGATTCGTAATCAGCATCCTTTTTTCTATCAGAATCGCCAAAAAAATCATTTTCGGACGTTGAAAATCTACGAAAATCGCATAAAGAAACACTTACAGTTAGAAGAAAATTACTTTTAGTCAGCCAGAGTAAAAGTAATTTGTATGAAAAAATCATTTTTTTAAGTTTATACGCAAAAATGTATTTAAAACACATTTTTCTCCAAATGACTCCAAAACTGGGAGGACTGATGTCTCGAGTTCTACTTAGCTGATTTTGACCAAAATGAGTTTGATTGATTTGATATCATAATGGCTACAAGTGGAACTTCAAAATCTGGAATATTCCCTCCTCCTTTTTTCTATAAATGAAATTACACGTACAAAATTGTGTTTTTTTTTCGTTTTTGTTGAAAAAAAGACCTTAAAAATGGGGAAGGGGAAAGTTTCACTTTTTTGTGTTTCCACTTGTAGAGAAATGTCTAGCAAACAAAATCATTTTAAGTTGTTGTCTTCATCTTTATTACGAAGCTCGGAATCCATCCAACCACCAAAAATGGATTTTTTTGAAGATTCCCTCTAACGCCATCATCTTGGAAAAAAAAAATTGTCAAGAAAAAAAATTGTTTTTTTTACTATTCAATATACAACATCATTAAGCAATTTTGTAATAAAATATCATAATTTCTAAAAAAAAAATTCCCCAAAAAAAGGAATGACTATTCAGATTTTTCCACTGAATATATGAGAACACATAAATAATAGCTAGAATCTCATTTCAGATCAGTGTGCGGTCCTAAGTTTATCTTCCCTGTCTGTCGGTTTAGTAATTCTTAGAATTCTTTTAACATTGGAAGACTAAGCCACTGAATGTGTTGTTGATTTAAATTTCGTTACTGGCGCACAGTTCTCAGATCAATATAAAATTTCCCATTCAAGTAAATTTGAAGCCGCTCATCTCAAATACGCACACGCTCATAAGTATCCGTATGGTATCGATGTTAGTTTTTTTTTTTTTTTTAAATTAGACATATACAAGTTGGAAGTTTCTTTTTTAAAGTATTAAATTATACTTAAAAAATAACAATCAGTAATAAAGAACCAAAAAACTTCAAATTCTACTAAAAATTATACAATTATTCCAAGCACACAAAAGTTATCACAAAAGTAAATTTACATATTCGTGGTAACGGATTGATTTACCGTTAGATATGCGATGCAATGATTTACATATCGATGGTCATACGTTGACCCCCCGTAAGAACTTTTTCACCTCTTTTGGAAGGCAAGACAATAAAACAAAATAAATTTCTATAAACAATATATAAAAATAAGTTAAAAAAAAAAAAAAAATAATTACAAGAATATTTTTTCTTATTTAAAATGATTTAAAACCACATTTTACATATTCTTTATGTATATTTATTGCTTTTTTGTCGTCTCTTCCAGAAGTGGTGAAAAACCACATACCACCCACCGTAAAACATGGAGGACGATCTTTTATGGTATAGGACTGCACGGCGGCAAGTGGTGTTGTTATTCTCGGTGTGGTGTTGTTATAGTCGGTTTATCGATGGAATTATGGATAAGCACATGTCTAACGATATATTGAAAGATATTTACCTTTCAAAAGGCGTGTGTATACTTTTGTGAGATTGGCTGTATGCAAATTATTATATAGTTTATTTTCCTTATTGAAATTGTAAAATAATATCAACACATTTGGCGCTGTAGGCGTGCAAAAACGAAATAGTACATTGAAAGTGAAAATTTTAAAAAGCCTATGGTTGCCCTTTTTGGAACATAAAAACGAAAACTTTTACAATGAAGTAAACAACAATGCGTAAAGTATGTTATCACATCACGTGGCGAGTGCTGAATAACATGAACTTAAGTCATGACTTTGAAAATTAACCTCTAGATTTAATTTTCATAGTCTCCTAAAAACTATCATGAACTGATCGAATGGGGCCCGTTCAGAAAAAATTACACCTAGAATCATTTTCTCACAAACACACACACTCTCTCATGTACTAGACTTTCAAATAACGAACTGTTTTGCAGACTAGCTACAATGGGAAGGAAACAACAACATAAGTAGGGTAGAAGGGGGAGCATTCGCCACTTTTTTTAAAGTGTTGTCTAGGCTAAACTAATAGTTTTTTTTTGAAAAATTATTTTTTAATTAGAAATTTGCATTTATTAGCTTTCATCTGTTATCTTTATGAGTTGATTATATTAATGATTTCTGTTATTTTTTTGATGATTTTCCAAGTAGTCCAAAATGGTGAAAGTGCCCCAGTCATGGGGTACATTCGTCAAGGGGGTGGGGTGCAACCATCAAGGAATAAAATTCAAGGTTTTTGATAAAGTAATAGTTATTTTTTTTTTTTAAGTTTTGTTCTTGTATATTACTATTACATATTATCAGTCAGAATAAGTTCTACTTATTTTTAATTTATGAAAATTTATTTATAACATAAAGTAACAAAAATATAAATGATTCACTTTTAAAATATTTTGTTAAAACTGGTGAATTTTTATCGAGCTCAAGGCCAAGCAAAAATAAAGTTTTTCATACAAATTTATTTTGATTTTTAAAAAACTTTTATATTTGTTTGTCAATATTTCGACTTCAATTAGAAGTCATCTTCAGGACACTATAGAGATAAAATTGAATTACTTTAACATGATACTGACAATTGCGCTCACAGCTACAGACATTTGGTAACAAGAAGAAAGAAAAGAAAGAAAGATGTTCGTTAAATAATATCTTAATGTTACAAATTTATGTATGTACATATGTATTTGAACCTTGTAAGATATATGTAACGTTTAATGTAAGTTGTGACTAATTATTTGTTTTTTTAAATATTATATGTTTGTTTTAAGTTAAAGTAATTCAATTTTATCTCTATAGTGTCCTGAAGATGACTTCTAATTGAAGTCGAAATATTGACAAACAAATATAAAAGTTTTTTAAAAATAAAAATAAATTTGTATAAAAAACTTTATTTTTGCTTGGCCTTGAGCTCGATAAAAATTCACCAGTTATAAAAAAAACAGAGGCCGTTAAATATCCAAGAAATATATTTTGTTAAAAAATATAAGTTATTTATTAAAAAAAAATAAGGATTTGTATATACATGTAAATAAAAGTGGATAGTACTGATCCAGAGGAATTTATTTAAATATGACTTAATTTAACATTATACTGTCTAAAATTCATATCATATGCCGTCGAAACCGCCCCATCCGCATTCTGGTGAATGTGCCCCAGGTGCAACCACTTTCATAAAAACATAATTTTTTTAAACTTTTTGAACATTTATAAAAAGAAACTATAGCTTATTCTTTAATTAAATAAACCGGAATAACATAGTTGAACAACTTTTTTCTCACTCAATAAATAAAAAAGTTATTACAAGATTTACTTGCTATTAAATATTTTTACAACCACCCGAAATACACAAAAACACGTCTGCCCACGATCACTCACAAAGCTCAACTGTCAAAGTAGAAGGCATGAAAGATGATCGACAAAAGCACAAATTTTAGATTGTTTCAGTTATAAAACTTTCTTAAATTAGAAGATAAGGGGGGTGGCAAATGTGCCCCAGTGGCGAATGCTCCCTCTTCTACCCTATATAGAATGATAGTGGTAGTTTCTTTCAATATCTCTATTCAGTGAAGATATTTGGAATCAAATCTGTAATTCTAGGTTATGATTTCAAATATTAATAGCTTATATTGGATATTGAAAGATTAAGAATTATCACTAAGATCACTGATGAGGAATTGTGGCGGACTCGGAAACGACCTTCTGATTTGACCGTCTCTATATACATTGTTGTTGTGATGACTACATTTGTTCATTAAGCCTGTTTATATATATAACTTCAAATAAAGAAATTGACATGAACTTAAGTCATGACTTTGAAAATTAACCTCTGATTTAATTTTTATAGTCTCCTAAAAACTATCAGGAACTCATTTTAGTTATTTTTTTTGTTTTGTTAAAAGCAACTAAAAAGCATCCGCATTTAAAATTTTTTAAGTATATCAAACTACTCGCATTTAATTAGCTATATCACACATACATACATAGTATCTAGTTATTCGACTAAGAAAAAGTTAAAAAGTGTGTCGATTGCTTTTTGATTAGAGTAGATATATATAGGTACTTGACTTGACTTTCGTGATATTATTAGATTATGAGATAACGGGGGGTTGAACCACTTTCCGTAGCAACAGCAGGCGGCTACTCGGTAATACTTTCATTATGAGTTGATTATGAGTTTATTCTATTATAGCGGTTGCTATAAGCTTGAATGTACCAATGCTCTAAAAAGAGTTAGAAGACAAAAAGAAGCAAATAACAAAGGACGCTTTTGCATTTCCATTTCGACTTAGATTCAGACCTCTTATCTTAGGCATGCCATGCATTCAATAGCTAGAACAATGCGAACTCTTCTCCAGAAGAAACTGTTTGAGGTAGAAAAAAACTATAAACAAACCTGTGATATAAAATGTGTGTACAGAATATTTCACCAAGTTTATATTTTCATCAAGTGTATATACATACACATTAGTTTGTTTATACATACATAACCATACGCATGTGTTTGAAATATGTGTGATTATATGTGTATGCACTAGGGAATCCAAGTGGGGGCTTTGGCGGTTTCTTCCCAATGAATCAAGAAAAAATTTAAGTGGCGAAGAAATCTCTAGACCCGCCGACCTTCTCTATGAAAATCTCATACATTTTGATCGTTGGTTATAAATCCAAAATCAATTTTAAAGGGACACAAAAATTAAATCTCCTTCTTGAAAATGTTTGACACCGCTACTGTATACATATATGTGTGCCACCCTACAGAGAAATGACTGCGTATTTGCTGTTGTTACAATTCAATTTAACGTGAAAAGAATATTTAACAATGAAACAAAATTTTTTCAAAAATAAATATTAAATTTGTTCTATTGTCCCATGTGAATTTCTTTATATGTATTATTGGTTTTTTATTACATTTTAAAGTATAAAAATTGAATTGCGTACATATGTAAAAATTAATACTCTCATGTGCACATTTGTTTATTTATTTACTGTGTAGAATCCTCAAACATTATTGACTGACTTAATGCTCAAAGGATTTTCAAACTTAACACTTGCGAGCATATATTAAAGATGGCAAATCAAGATAGCAGGCATTAGACAGCATACAAGCGTGAAATAAAGCATGACAAGGTACCAGCGGGGGCGGCTCATGTACCGCATAAGCAAAACGACGCCGTCTGTGAAGCAGTAAATTGTCAGCTCCTATAGTTAGTAGGGCGTATATATTAAATTATGCTTCATTAACTTTTGGTGTGTAAACCTTACATATTATTATGTTCCCCTTTGCTTGTTGAAATCTGATTTTCCTTTACAGTATTATTAGTACATACATATTTTATTTGTGGTATTTAATGTTATGCATTAGGGTAAAATACTTTGAATTGTATGCATATGTACATAGGTACATATTTGGTGGAATAGTGTAGTTACATTGATTCGAATTGTAAACATGCTTGCATATATATACTTATATAGTTTGTATGCATAGAGTGCATCCATTTTGCAACCCCCATCATGACAGCGTTTTTTTTTTAGAAGAGGGGTTAAATACAAGATGTGTTGCATTCCCTTTTTTTGGGGGGGGGGGGGGGACAAGGTGACTCTGCAGCAAAAGTTATTAAATTCGGAGGGTACGTTTAAAAAAAATTTAAGATATCTTGTATTTACCCCCTCTTCCCCAGTATTTCGATCAAGCCTAATGTATATATCTGAGTACATAATCCATGTATATTGAATTCATCATATTCTTTTATAAAATCATTAAAATAAGCATCATAATATTTATTCACGTTCAGTATTTTTACAGAATTTTATGATTTTTCAAATGTGTCTTTAATGTCAGAAAATTAGGAAAGATGTAGAATAATTAGCAACGTTGTTGTAAAGCTATACCAACAACAGTATAGTGGAGATAGAATCGCTGGTGAAACCAAGGCTTTAGATATTTTCGTTCCAAAAACAATAATCGGATTTGCTGAAATATGTATCCCCTAGTTGACAGAATTATTGAAATACAGTAAAAAGTTTTAAAAAATAATCACTTAAAAAATAATGGTAGGCATGATCTTTGGCAAACTTTGTTCTCATTCATCTAATATGTACTACTACTATTATGGCACAACAGCCCCTGGAAGGCCAAGGCCGAGCTTTTCGCATCCATTCATGTTGTGTGAGTTATATTTATACAATTTTATACCGAATCCGAACGTCGAAGTAAATAGCTTTTCATAAGCATTTTTTACTCTTGGAGGTTTGCCATTGCTAGCCAAAAGGTGGTGCGTGTAGAAATATTTTTTATTTTCCGGGAACCTCTGCATAGCAGTCCAACACACTAACCACTAGGCTACGACGATCACTTAATATGTACTATATATATACACAGGAGTAGTAAAACTCATACTTCTTTAGGGTTCTGTAGTGTGGTATGAAGCGAAAAGATGAAGACAATGACGAGAATGAACCTGAGCTTTGTAAAACACTATAAGAAGGTTCAAACCTCAATCCTCAAAGTCTTACTTGCTAAACACACATCATGGAGAGGACTGCAGACAATAAGAAGTCATATAAATATACAGCATTTTTCAAACTGTGGTGCATATAAGTTAACGACTATGGTTCTTGTGATGTTATGATTTTACCACTGTTTTCAAATTTCAGGATCATTCTGCTTCAATTGATGGATAATCAATTTTTTGAAGGGATGTCATATTTTTGTTGAGTCACCTTTTAAGATCAGTTTTTCGATCGGAATCGATCTCTGTTTGAGTTTCGTTACTTAAATCGTATGAGTTTTTTGCAAGTGGACTAAATTGAATTGAGGCAGAATTGCATCGAAAATCAACTTTACACTCAAACACATATTGCCGAAAAATAAGTTAAAATAAACTCTTACTTTAAAACCAACTCGTTTATATTTTACAATTTTGAAATGTACATAGTAGAAAAACATAACAAGCTGTACTTTTGAATTCAAATTGAAAATAAACCATTTGATCAGGTGGTGAGATAAAAACAGACACTTTGAAAATCAGTACACAGTACAGTCAGCACTCAGAAAAAAAAGTCAGAAAAAAGCTCACTGAACACGAAACTAGATTTTTTTGCTTCTAGAATCCCTAGTATTATACAGTATTTTTAGTAATTTAATTGAAAAAAGTTGATCATACGCCCTGTATTCCAGACTTGCGATGTCAAGAAAATCACACATAGCATATCGCTACCTCTATTCTTCAACCACGTATTTCCAAAATACCATTTCGCAGAAACGGAAAAAACTAAAGATTTGAAAATTAACTTTCGTGTTCATGTGAAGATACGAGGTTGAAAAACTGACTCCAAAACTTTTTTTCCATACGAACTCGCTGAGAACTTATTTCTATGGATTCTTAGGTAATTTTATACAATGTAACAAAAAAAAACTCAATTTCGACTAAAGTGGAGATACGTGGTTGAAGAATAGAAGAAACGATATGTACATATTCGTTGGCATACAAAATATCTAACAAACTGACAAAAGTGTTGCCAAATTTAGTTTCCGAGAATAACCAATTAGTTAGCGATAACGTGAACATCCGGCTTCGTGAACATCTGCTAACGTGAACATTGTTCTTGCATTAACATTAAAATTATAAAATTACTCTAATGTTTTAAAAACATTCTTCATTTAAACTTACCCAAGGGACCCTAAAGTCATCGGAAAATTTCAACATTTTTAAATGTCGCGAATTTATTTTTCAAATTAGCAAAAATTTCGGTAAGCGTAAGCACAAGTATCGGAAAATTTATACGAAATCTTTCTACCTCGTTTTAATCGGTTCTGTGATCCAGCCAAAAATTGCAAAACGTAAAAACGCCAGCTTACTAACCAAAACTAAACCTCCAAGAAAATTTCAAATCACTTGGTCTGATATGCTAGCAAATTTCAAAATTCAAGTTATAACTCTTTTTATGTGTTTGCCTTTTTTGTTGGAAGCCACCTTTTACATCAATTCCTGGGTGCCTGGAATCTGCATAGGTTGAAGGGGATATTACTGATAAAAAAAGCCAGCGAAATAACGTGATCTCCTCGAAATTATGCGTCATACGCTATTTTATAATTATTTTCTTGTCTAATTTTTTATATTCGTCATCAGCACAAAATATATTGGCTGGTGATTTATTATTCTAAATAAAACAAGCTAACGAAGCAGCAATTTGATCCAAGCTTGCTAAAACTTTTTGTTTTAGAATAGATTTCATTTGAATTGAATTGGGAGGCAAAAAGGGGTGCACAAATAATTAGACGAAGACATAGTTTTGCAATTCCTACCCTTATCTAAACTAAATGGTGGGCCTCGTTTTTTTTGGGATTTGGAAGGTTTTGGTTGACTTTGCTAAATTAATGGAACATTGAATATAAATATTTTAGGGCATAAATATTTTAAAGAATAATAAGGTAATCCGTTGAGTCGATTTATTTTATAATGGATCGCAAATATGTTTTCAAATGTTTCAGAACAGAAATATATCTCTTTCCAGTAGGCTATAATAGCTGCAGTATAAATTGTCTGGAACAATGGCAATACAAATGAAAACTGACAGCCAAATACATTGAACGTGTTTCCAGACCATATTACAAATCAGATAAAAATTAAACCAATAACCATACTAAAATCAAGACCAAAAGCAGACCAAACGTCAAACCGAAAGTCAGACCAAAAATCAGACCATATTTTAAACCAAATATCAGACTAAGTGCTGATCAAATTTTAGACCAAAAGACAGATCAAATATTAAACTAAAGTTTTGAACAAAACTCAGACCATAATTCAGAACAAAAGTCTGACAAATTATTCAGACCAAAGCTCACTCACATTAAAATTCATACCACAACTCAAACCAAAAATCATACCAAAAGTCAAACCGAAAATAAGACCATAATTCAGAATAAAGTACAGCAGAACTCATACCGATTTTGACCAAAAATCGGATTAAAACTCAGACGGACATTCAAACTAAAAATCATTATCGATATAGACCAAAAATCAGACTAAATTCTAGCCAAAACTCAGATCGATATTCACTCTAACAATCACACCGAAGGACCAGCAAAATTCAGACTACAAATCAAAAGAAATGTGTTTACTGGCTGAACTAGACTAGAGAACAAATCGGAAACCAGATTGCAAACCAGATGCAAATCAAATCAATAACGGACCAAAGCAATAAAAGCCGACCAAAATTTGGACCAATACTCCGCACAAAAGCCAAACCAAAAAACAGACCAAAGCAGAATAAAACTTAGACTGTAGAATGGACCAAATTCTAACGAAATCTTTGACCGGTATTCAGACAAAAAAACAGATCAGATCAAATCTTCGACCGATATTTAGACCACAACTAAGGCCAAAAATCAAACCAAAGCAAACTAAAACTCAGGCCAAAAATTAGACCTGAGAAGAATGTGCACTAGTTCATAAAACAGATAAAAAATGAAACCAAGTAAAGGAAAAATTTATTGTAGTCGAAGTACATATATAGGATAAACAATTCACATTTTTGAGAGGGGCTGTAGTGCACACGGTCTCCTATGGATTATTCACTGCCTGAACGCAATACCAGTATAACGTCGTATCCAGAATAACGTATACGAAGATGAGGTAGAGCACACCTGTGGGAAGTTAGTCAAAGCTAACAAGAGGAAATTTCAATAATCTCATTCGTTTTTGTAAAGATTTTTTTATATATAAGAGCGATGTTTGTTGCCGTTACACAAGCTTTAGGGTACTTAGACCTATGGACCCCACCAGTATAAAGAGTGGGGGCTCTTAAAAACTAATGAAAAAAAACAAGCTAAACAACATGAACTTCTCAAAATTGGGATGCATACGCTTTTTTACAATTATTTTGTATAATTTTTGTGTTCTTTCACATTTCAGTTGGGTCGAGTGAATTTTCTAAAAAAATTGGCCAATGTACTTTGAGCATAAGTGGCTTTAAGCAAGGGTAGGGGCATCACAAAGTTGATAAGAATTCTCGATTTGGTATTTGTAAACGATTGCGAATTTTTAGTTTCGTATCTCTCTGACTCTCTTTATCGCATATCTCTATTAGTATTCAAGTGTTAAGGGGTTATATACGTTTAGAGCATATTTGTGATTTTTTTTGGACTATTTGAAATAATTTATTTGAAACTAGCATAACAGGTATACATAGTACATATTCTTATGAAAAAAAAGAGTGGTCGGATATGAAAATATATTGAAAATTGTAGAAGTTGTAGCTCTTGTCCTGATTCGTATTTTTTCTGCATAGTCTGGCGGTGACCACGATTGAATGCTAACAACTCAACTGTAATCAACAAGACAAAAAATTTACAGTTGTGTACTCCAGCGCCGAAAATTTTGAAAAAAAACCTTTTTCTCATACGTAACTTGGAAAAAAATTTTAAAAAAATTAGATGAATTAGTCAAGTAGTTTTTGAGATATCGTGGTCACCGCAAAGGCATTTTTCAAAAAAACGTCATTCGGAGAAAATCACGCTTAAAGTTTTGAGTGCACTTTATTCATGAACAGTAACGCGCTACAAATCGAGTTGCTACTTACGATCTACTGCTCGGATTGACTTGGAATTTTGAACATAAACTCTTGAAAGTATGTTTGTTCGAAATAAGTCATAACAATTTTTTAGATTTTTTGGCTCTTGAAAACGTATATAACCCCTTAAAAGATAATAAAATAAAGATAGTTGCCCATACGCATTGTAGTACTGATATGAGTTTTCAAGGAAAACAGCATACAAAATGAAATTTGCTTTGCGAAATACGAAAATAAAAGAAAGCACATTTCTTAAATTAAGATTTTATTATTTTTAATAATATTTAAAAATAAAAAATATTTAAAATAAATTCTTAATAATTTGGATAAGTAAAAATATAAGTAAAAATATTTGGTAATTTATTTTTCAGCATTATACGATTTATGCTGTTTTGCCTTTTCACCCACCGATTATCACATACATGTGTTTGTAAATCGGTAATTTTTGTAAATATAAATTGCTCACCTGACGTTGAAGAATGTAACTGAATTCAGTTGCAGTATCGCGACGGCTTTCATTCATTTTGATTTTGTTGTTGTTGTTATTTCTTCTATTTTTATTATTATTATTATTGGGTGTTGTTATTTTTGCTACTGTTGTTTTTGTTTACTTTAGTTGAACTATTATTAGTGATTATTCAGTGGTAGTTAGGTAGGTAGGTAAGTTTGATAGATAGGCAAGGTGTTCGCTTGGGACTGCTGAATTTTCAACTATTTACTAGTTATTTTTTACATTGACGTCTATGCTCAAGGATGTGCAATCAAAAAAATTCGATGAAATTTTTCTTCGCTTTATTTTCGAAGGAATGGAATTTATGCACCACGCAACGACAAGAGTTTTGTATAATTAAGATAATTTTAGCGCTATTGTGCAATAGGAAGAATGTTTTTTTAAATGCTACAGAATTTAGTGAAAGGAATTTTCAAGTTCACTGCTACACATACACACACACACTGAAGCATTGCTGCGCGAGCAGTTTGTATATAGATATCGTTTTATGTCTAGCTTACTGGCTGACTGCCTTGGTGTAGATATATAATGTGCCTAGATTATAATACCCGCATGTTGTAGATGTATGTGTGTCTGCTTTTCTAGGAGCGTGAGTGTAGCGTTATAATAGATATGTATGAGTAAAGGTGTTAGTAGTAGCAGTTTACAGTGTTATTCTCCGATGCGGCAGGTTTATTTGTAGATGGTTCCGTGTATCCAGAACTTGTTTTATTTTTATTATTATTTTTTTTTTTTTTATAAGTAGTTTGTTTTAAACTGTAACTAGATTAGAGAAAATATTTAATTTGTATATATTTTGTTGTTGTGTATTTTATGCTTGCATTATTTTGAAATTCGCATGCCAAAAAAATTGTTTCGCAAAAAAGTATTAAGCTGCAAAGCGTTTGCTATCGGTGTGAATGTGCATGTGTGTGTGTTTGAATGAATCGGTGGTTGTGTGTGAATGTGTCAGTTATTATCGCAACTATGCTAGCTCCTTTATGTGTTGTTATTTTGTTAATTTTCATTGCCGTTACCTTGTCCTATGGGACCATTTCGTAAGTTTTTATTGTTGTCACAATGTTGTTGCTGTGGTTGTTGTTGTTTGTAAAAGGATATAAGTAGTTTGCGGAGGGTATGGAGAAGGTGTGTGAGCGTTAGCGTTTTCTGCTGATTTGTTTTTTATTACTTTATTTGTACAAGTGTAAATATGTTTTACTTAATTTATAAACGCAGCAATAATAAATCAGTGTATTTTTAACTTGTAGGTTTCTGATTTCCATTTGTTTTGATTTATTTTTTCTTTCTTTTTGGTATAAATTGCAGCAGCAGACAGTATTGATTTTGAGCTTGTATTTTATACTAATAAATTTATAAAGATCTTTTTATGTAAATGGTTAAGTAAAATTCTATAGTCGATCAAAACCAAAAAAAAAAAAAAAAAAAAAAACAATAGAAAAATGTAGTTTATATCACTTAAAACCACTTCTCAATTTAACTCTTCTACATCGAAGATTATGTACTATATATACAAGTGCATTCGAGTACATAAAATACACACACCAGTTCATGCAGCAACTCAATTCAATTCAATTCACGGGCAAACAAAAAATATATAAATTTATATAAAGATAGAAATAGGAAATCACTTCAGAATCACTTCAGTATCGCACTTCAGTATTCGCTTCTGCTTCACTTAGACAACACTAACGACAAACACTAAACGTGTATCCCTAAAAATGATTTTATTACTTCGACGATTTCTTTGTGACTGCTGCACAAAAATATTTGTTGCAAAGCTCTCAGCAACATACAGCCAGCCAGCAAGGATACCACAACATATTTCGCTATTTAACTCGTGTTGTCGGTGTCCGTCCGTCGTTTATCCTCTCTGAATGCAAGCTGGCGGGCGGGCGGACGGGCATAAACACATTTAAGTTAAGTTTCAACTACTTCATGCCTTCGTCGTCACAGTCAAGAGTTACGTCGCTACTTTGGTTGTTGTTATTACTGTTTTTGGTTTGACTTTGAAGCTGTTAAAAAAGCATCATATACACAAACACGTACACAAGCACACACTCAGACACACTCTCACATACACTTAGGCATCTTTCATATCTGTTGTTTTTACTCTCACGTGTGTTTTTGCACCGACCGATAGAGCACAATCGAAAGACAACAACACAACAACAATGCAAACAATAAATATTCAAAACAATACCGGAAGTAAAACTTACACATGCAAAATATGCAAAGAGAGCAAGTCAGAGAGAAAGAAAGAGAAAGTCTGTGTGTGAGCATTTGAAAAGTTTTATTTTGCTGTTAGAAATGTCAGGACACCTGGTGGTGAAATAAACAAAACATATTGCTTAAGAAATATTGGACAATATATTGATCAATATACTAGATTCGAATTGAGAGCATACAAAGAAAATACAAAATTTTGTGAATGAAATGAAATACAAATTCTGGTTTATATTGAAAACGATTTAAAATAAGAAAACATAAACCAAAATAACTTTTGTGCTTAACCTGCAAAATGACATGTGTTAACGCCCATCACAAAATAAAAGTTAAATAGATACATATATAGATATACAAAGTCAAATAGAAGAAATGAAAGCATACATTACTTTCCCATAAAAAGGTTCAAACTTTGTGTGCAAATAGTTACTTTTAGTCTAGCTCATCTACTTTTTTAATTAAATTTAATTAGTAGAACACTTTTGGCACAAACATTTTGAAGTTTAAAAAAAAGAAAAAAATTATACATTTGGAAACTACAATTAACGGCGAGCGGCTTGTGAACTTGACAGCAACAAAAAATCTAGTTGTTAGTAGTACTTTCTTTCCGCATCGAAATATACATAAAGGTACTTGGCGATCGCCAGACCATCGGGCGACAAACCAAATAGATGCCCGACACGCTTTAAGTGTCTTTGATGTGCGGAGCTATGGAGGCAACACATGGGCTCAGACCATTACCACGTGAAATCCAAATCCGACTAAGAATCTCTGCCAACAACAAGAAATTTAATATCGAAGTCTTAAGCAGCAATCCGATGTAGCCACTAAATAAGACATCATTGTTTCCAGGAAGTTCGAGCATACCAACTTACAAACCATCGACAATCATTGGCATCATTGAAAATCTTAGACGAGTGAAACCTTAGCCTAACTTTTCCAACCCACACGAAAGGCGATAAGAAAATACCACTTCGTTGAAAATGTCATATGTCCTTATCGGTTATCGGAGGTTGAAGAAAATAACAAATGCCTAAAGACCAAATAAGTATGTGCACGAAAAAAACTGATCCACTTATAACGTTAATAAACTTATATTTATTGTTCAATTTCCTTCATAAGCGCCCAGGATTTTTATTGAAGTCTCTGGTTATGTTACGCTATTTGTTTTTTAATTGATTTTCGCGAGATTTGGCCCAAAGAGAACTTGGTCCTCATGATGCTTAATTAAAGGTAAAACCCGTTTTTGTAAACAAACATTCGTTGGTTTATTGTACCAGTGCCAGTGAGCTGCAAGAATAAGAATTTTTTCCGAAATTTGTCGAACTTTTTATTTTTAAATTTATCAGCAACATTGCGCCTTTTATTCGCAGTAAAATTGGCGACCTCGAATTTATTTTATGTGCGCTTTTACGTAGGAATCGTCGTCCTTACAACTAGTGTTTCCAGGCAGTCTTCATTCGCCTTGATTGTCCAGATTTTTAGTCCCGTATCCAGAGTCTCGACTTTCAGAAATTTGTCCAAATTCGAGCAAACAAATTTAAAAATTTAAAAATATACCAGAAGTCTCAGCCGCTGAAAATATTAATGCATCGGCTCCGTAATTTAAAGTTTGAATGGTGTATTATACTGATTACCAGATAGATGTTCACTCAATAATAAAAAAAAAGCAAAATTAAAAAACTAAGTAAGAGGTGTTTGAAGATAGTTTAGCTAACGAACGGTAATCGCTAGAGATGAAATATTTTGGGAATCATCATAAAATAGACCGAGGTTTATTTTCGGAGGTGTTTTTTTTTTTTTGTATGGGACTCGAAGCACATACATGTGTATACAAGAAATTACATCAATTATAATTTTTATATACTGTTTTTTTTTTTTTTTTTTTTGTGGAAAAATCTTTTTCAATGTCCAGATGAAAGCTAAAAAATCTCGATATTTCAATTTCCAGATGAAGCCAGATTTGCATGAACTTGTCGATTAATTTTCGATCACGTTGTTTTTACCAAAAAAATATTGGTTGTCATTAGAGCTGATTGGAGGTAGCTGATCTCAAATATAAAATCAGTTTTATTGTTTCGCAGTAATTTAGATTTGAAATTGTGTTTTTTATAATTTTTGGCCGGCTATAACAGCTAAACACTTTAACAGATTTCAAACAAATTTAGTTTGTTTAACGAAGCTTACATTCATTTTTTTAAGTTTATCATTTCTTTTACAAGTTTAGTAGATTCACAGAAAATGTTGTTTTAATGCTTCAATTTTTCAGTTTTTTTTTATTTTTAAACATTTTACGAATGCTTTGCATACTTCTAGGATCAAACAAAATAACTTTCACCAAAAAAGTGCGAAAATATCGAGTTTAGACCATTTTTCGAAGTGATTTACTTTAAGAAGTCGGAAAAAGACATTTTTTATATCCATCTCTATAAAGATGAAATTAAATATTCATAAAATTTTGCAAGAAGTCACTCGACTTTGAGTAGCTGTAGAACCCACAGCAGTAATTTGATGGAGAAGTTTTGTTGTCTTCTTCTTAGTATTACCTGTAAATTAATGCAAAAATTGTTAGGTTTTGGTTCCATGAATTACTCGACTTTGGTCTATGGAACGAATCACTGTGCGATGGCATTGTCACTTGTATCATATACGTTTAATATTCATATATAAATTTTTAAAAAAATTTTAACTTCAAGAGAAGGCCCAAACTTTTTATTAACTCTTTTACACCCGATATGGCAAAAAATGCTAAATGTTTTCTGTTTTATTAGATGTTTTTTACGTTTGCTGGTTGCGGAACATTTGAAATTTCGTGCTTTTATCATATCTAAAAATATTTTGCATTATTATTATTATTTTTGAAGTGAAACTTCTTCGGCGGCGTTTTGAGGGGTAAACTGAACAAGAAACAGAAAGTGGAGACGGAAGTCGTTAAAATAAGAAGAATAACGGGGACGGAAACTATTCAATTCCACAACCACAATGCTTCCATTTGGGGTTATTAAATAGCGAAGTGAAAAACAAAAGAGATGAAAATGTAGAATGTTGAAAATCCCTCAAATTGGTTTGGTATATTAAGCATTAATTAACAATTAACAAACAATTTTGTAAGTGATTATTTTTTAGAATACGTGTACAAAGAAGAATATTTGTTTTCACAATAGAACATAAATGACAGATCTGCAATGAGTTAGAAAGAGATGAGTCGATACAATAATGACGCCATCTGTTGACTTCATAGTACTATGAAAAACATAAACAATTCAAATATATTTGAATCTACTACTATAATGAAAAGAACAACAAAAGCAAAACGTTTTCGCAAATATTTAGTGCGACAAAAAGATAAAAAATTTACAGCGCGTTATGACTTGTTTAATACAAGTAAGTGTTGCACATCAAAAACTATTTATTATCTATTATTAACGTAGTTTTTCAATAGAAACGCTATCTGTTGATAGCACTATGCTAAACATAAATACGAATATATCAATAGCAACGTCATCTGTTGCTTTTATAGCGCAATGCAAAACATAAAAAATATAAATATATTTGAATCTACCTTTTCGTTTACATTAAAAAGAAAACAGTGCAAAATCAATCTCAACAAAATTTCGGTAGCAATCAAGCTGGTGTGCGTGAAAATCCACACTCTCAACCATGGCAGAAGAATTAAGAAGGTAGATGCATTTTGACAAGTAAGAGGAACTTTGACAATTGGGAAAACATTTGTTTTTGCAACAGAGTTGTACTTTCATAGTTAAATTATTAGGTGAGAATTTATAAGAAAAATAATTTGTATAGTATTGCATGAACATAGGGAGAAATAGTTGTTGTTTTTTATATTATTTTTTGACTCTTAACATGTTTAAGGTATTTCCTAATAAGAAAACTAATTTTAATAACATTATTTATACGTTTTTTATTATAAATAAAATATATAATTTAGTACTAAGTAATAAAAGTAGTATTAATAATCTTCTCTTTTAACTCACTCTTTTCTATCCATTTAAAAAAATGCACCTCTAAAATGTTCAAAATGGATACTTTTTGAAAAAAGGCATCTACTTCTAAATACTATTTAGAAAACTGTTTTTGGAGACATTTTGCGAAGAAAAAACAATGATAAAGTAAGCCAAATCCAAAATAAGCCAATTTTACGTTGGACTTAAGCATTTATGATAAATACCATATGGACCTAATTAGTTTTGAAAAAAATCATCTGGACTTAAGCACAAGAAAACATAAAGCATCTGTATGAATGCGGCCATGTGCAAAGCCAAAAATTTAAATTTATTACAATGCAGTAGCAGAAAAAGGAAAGAATGCGATTGGCTGAAAGGGACTTAAGCAATTTTGATTTACACTTACGATTGGACTTAGTGAATTTTGAAAAATTAAATAGGTTTTTTAATTTAATTAACATTAAAAAAGCAATTTATTGAAAATTGTTTAAATTATTGTCGGACGCGAATATTCTTCATCGTTAAACAGCTGATGATTACTAATAATCTGTAGCTGTAAAGAAGACCAAATAGGGATTTATTCTCCCCAATCAGCGCTTTATCAGGGCATTCCGGAATGCATCTGAATCGGTCACCAAATCCGTACGACATGCGGATGTGCCCCTCGTGCGGATGGGCGGGTAAGTGGGTCCGTTGGGATTCGTTCGTTAAAAAAAAAATTAGGCTTATTTATTTTGTTTAAACTATTTATTTGTACTGTCAGTGTGTATTGCATTAAAAATCTGGAAAATTTTCGTCTATGGCCTTGGCACTTTGAAAATGTACCGACTCATATTAAATATTTAAATGCCATGTGCATACATACAATTATCTCTCCCAGACTGCTGTTATTGCACTTACATATTCCCAGTTACAAACCTACCAAAGAAAAGGGTTATCCATTGGTTATCCACAGCTCCATAGCAATGTTTTTTTCACCGGTCATAAAGGACAAATGAACATATATAGAGAAATGAAATTTGATTTCAAAATTGTGGAAGTTCTAAACAATCATGATTTCAGTACAAACAGTCGAAATTTAATGGGTTACTTCATATAAATACA
Source organism: Toxonevra muliebris (assembly GCA_963691655.1). NCBI lineage: Eukaryota > Metazoa > Arthropoda > Insecta > Diptera > Pallopteridae > Toxonevra > Toxonevra muliebris. Next base: position 40,513,241 of record OY829328.1, on the reverse strand, counting down.
TACTGTATATCATAAGCAAATTGGGCGATTTTTATAACTTTCTCAGAATTCAGAGTTTACGTTTTGTCTGTTACAGGCGTAAGCGGCACAAAAGAAAGCTTTTTCCAAAAAAAGCTTCCACTATTCCTTTAAAATTTCACTTGGTTATTTTTTTCGCGCACTTTTTGGGCAGTGTTTAACAAAAAGTTCAAAATGCCATGGAGATAAGTAATATTGTTAAAAATCAATTGAAAAAACAAAACAATAAATCGAGATGTGTTACTCAATTTAAAATGAATATTGAAAAATGTCAATGCATTCGTTCAATTGGATGTGGGTATGAGCATTAATGGGTTAATCATATAATAATTGAAAAGAAATATATTATATAATTATTCGACTAATCGGAACCATTATATCGATTATTTTAATCACCGATTTTCGATATTCTCTTACATACATATCACACACATTGTTATAAGTATTATAGTAAGCACTGAATTTAAGTTTTCTTCCCAACAAGCACAAAAAAAAAATACTCTAACCTTTGAGAAATTTATATTTCTCAAGTTGATATCCAACATGATTCTCCATCGATATCAACTATTTTTCTCAACATTAGCATTCAAATTGAGGATGAGTTGAGATATATTTGAGAAAATATTTACATATTTTATTATGACAACACTGCTATTGGATTTGCAAAAAATATGTATCTGGCAGTGATTGTGAATAACATGTTTTTCAACAAAAGTGAAGTGAAAAAAGAAAGAAAATGAAGTGAAAATAATTTATGCGAAAAACATAAATGCATAAAAGTAAAAAATTAAAAAGTGAAATAAGGCAGGAAGTGAAATTATTGTCGGATCGCTCAAAGCTGCTGAAACTTTGAGGCTAGAGCCTTCCACTTCAACTGCCAACCAAAATTGTTTACTCCCAAGTGATATTGACATGAGCGAGAAGGAAAATGACGATATGGAAGATAATTCAGAAGCGGAATTTATCGCGGAAAATTCGTGTTATGAAATTGTTAAAATTTTAAGTTGCTTTTGAAGTTGAAAAGCGAAGAAATAAAAAAGTCATTTGAAATTTCCTTTTATCTTTTAGTGTTTCAATTAAATAGAAATAATTATTGCTTATGGCAATGCTGTAAATTTCCTTTGAGACCAATTGGAGAATTACGTTAGAACTCAAGTTGAGAACTACAATTTCTCAAGTTGATAACTATAATTATTACCATACAAAAAAAAAATGCCTTTTTTGTTGAGAAAGCTATAGTACTCCAATGGAGGTGCTATTGAGAATTATCGTTGGAGATTTGAGAAAGGTATTTGATATCAACTTCACCTCAAGTTGATCTCAAACCCAAATGTTTGTTGGGTTATAATACTTTTTAATTTAAGCTAAGGCCGCTATGAGGATATTTTTATGAAGAGCGCTCTCTCATGTAATGACTCTCAGTGTTGCCAAGTTTTGTTTTTCAAAATCCGATAAAATGAAGAATAAAACGCGTATTTTCTGTAAAAACGGTAAATTTTTACCTTTTAAAAATGTCAAACACAAATTTTTTTTTATATATAAAAAAAAAACTAATTTTTTTTAATTCACCGCATTTCTAAATTATACAATCACAAGAAAAACTAAAATAAGATAGTGGAAAAAATGCAAAAAAATGTGCAGAGAAATAATTTATAACTATAAGTACATAATTATACCTACATAAATATTTTTAAATCAAATATCAATGCCGAAGTTTATATTCCCTTCATTACTATCAGCTTCTTCTGGTCATAACACACTCTTTAGTCTGAATTCAGAAGCATTATAAACACTAGTGCTGTTTATTTACGTCATCAGGTATTTTGTAGTTTTCACAAAATGAATTTTCGTGTTTTAATCCTTTTTTTATAAGTAAAGAATTTATTGAATGGAGTGACTTACGGTTACGAATTTTGGTTTTAAATAAGTTCATTGCTCATTGTTTCGATAAAAAATTTTGTTAGGATTATTCAGGAAATGGATTATTTAGCGGAACATTGAGTGCCTTTTGAATTAAAAAAAAGCGCTAAATCACATTTTTCCGCGTTTTAATATTCAAAAAGCACTAAATTTAGGGGGGAAAGCGCTGAGTGGGCTACACTGCTGTTAATATGCTTGCGAACCTCTTCTCTTTTGTCTTCGTGATATTTATTGGCAAGTGGCCTCTTGCCACGTTTATCTGGAGCTATTAAGCCTGTAGCAGATGCAATTTTTTTATTTTTTACGCTTTTAACTATCTGCTCAGTTTCACATTTTTGGCATACAGGGATTAATTTCTAAGTGGTAATAATTAGAATGGGTCCTATTCCTTTTTTCACAATATTTTTTATTTTACTTTCTGATTTTTTTCTTCAGTATTAATTAAACTACTTAGGAGGCAAAGTCTTGAATTATGACTTCCAAGACTCCAGTAGCTTTTAAAAACGTCTTTCTGGTTTTCGTATGTGATTTTAGTGTTACATTTCGGCAGCTTGGTAGTCTTTCTACTTTTCTTTTCCTTTATTACCTTTCAATGTAACATATTCTTTTCCTGCATTTCTTTTTCGTTTTCTTGTAATGGCATTTCTAACATTATAGCTGTAACATTATTCCTTGAATGCAGTTGTTAGTGCTTGAACAGCTGGATGGATTGTAATCTGGATCTGCGCCAGAGTCATCCAAATCCTCGTCTAATATAAATTGCATTTCTTGTTGGAAATCAAATCCCTTATCTTCTTCCAGTAAAATCCTGTATACGTAGGACATCTGAATAAAATAATTTTGACATAATATTTAGCGGATTCTTAATAACGCCAAAAACGCATTTTACCCCTAGAGTAAATTTATTTGTTCATTTAAATACAGTTTCTTATAGTTGAATGATTTTTTCGCTCCTGTCTTTTTTTTAATAAATGAATACTCTCTATGTGAAAATTTGTATTATAAGAAACTCTGTCTTTTTTGATAGAAAGTTCTGCCCTTCGACAAAAATATTTAATTGACTAAAACAAAGTAAAATTATTTTATTGTCGTATTTATTGTACGTAGCATTAATCAATAATAAAGGTGATTAAATATAGCAGTTTATTATATGAGAAATATCTTAAGTCTGCAACTGCATTTGAAAAAATATCTTATCTATACTTAAGCATGGAAAACAGTACATTTTTTAATATCAAAAAATATCGTATGTAGACTTAAGATGATGAGTCTTTTCAAGTTTTAAATATTTTTCAAACACAATTTTTATGAAATTCATCTTAAGTCGAAGTCGACATAAGTATACAATCAAAAATTTATTTGCATTAAAATAAATAAATTATTTTGAAATAAGATGGTTTTCTTTAATCGAAATTGGTTGTATCTTATGATTTCTAGTGACTGATTTATATCTTAAGTGAATTTTAGATTTTATAACAAAGGTACAATAAAACAAATGTGGACATCTTAAGATATAATGTTTTCAAATATCACGGAACCAAGTATAGTATCGAAATGTTGATAAGACAGAATTGTAGGTGCCTTTACTGCAGATGTATTACGATAAAAAAATGAATTTTCACTTAAGTCGACTTAAGATATTATAGCTCGCAAGTAGAGATATATCACACACATTGTTATATATAATTGAGTATTATCGTAAGCACTGAATTTAAGTTTTCTTATAATACTTTTTAATAGATTCCAATACTGAATTATTAACATATCTGCAGCTAAAATAATTTTATATAACATTTTTATTGACAATATTATTGTTGTGAACTGTTAATAAGATAACAGATATCGAATGTACATAAACATAGCTTAATTACAAAAGCTTTCTAGATGTCACTTTATTCAGGGCTACCAATCACATATTTCAAATATGTAAAGTACGATACATAATGTTTGCTTTATGTTATTATGGAGATAATAATAACGGAATGAGATAAAATACTTAGGTATTTATTAGTATTATTATTATTATTGCGTCTATCTTATTTTTATCTAATAATTGTGATTTAGTCCGTAGTCCGAGAAAGTTAGTAATTTTACCTGTAGTAACGATTTACTCGCCTATCTTGATTTAATGAATTTAATTCAACTGATTAAATTTCGGACTTTAATATTCATATATAAAATTATCAAAGGACTTGCTCTTCAGTATTTTACAAATAAAATTCATTGTAATTAGCAGCTCTTAGAACTCGATATTTATTATGGCATCAAATTATTTGATTCACCATCATTAGAAATTAAAAATTCAGAAAAAGTAGGTAATTTTATTTAAAAATTATGTGTTGGAAAAATTGTTAAAACTTGCTATATTAATGAAAAAAAAAATATTCAATATATATACATAAATAAAGAATGCCCGGCGATACCAACTAACGATATAAACTAATTCGTTATAGCGTACTCTACAGCTAATTTTCCAAGAGTGTTAACAGCTACTGGTCATGTTTATTTTTTATTGAAATCGGGCGTACAGCGCATAATTGCTGGCTGCTTACAGCTGTTAGCAGCTTGAATTTCTCCTCAGCATTAGCTGTTACAACCAGCGACTACAATCCATTAGCAGCTTTTTTGGCTGTTAACTTACTGGCGATTTTATAATAGCGGTGTTCACGATCTTTAGCAAATGGTCATGTATCATAATGTGTATTTTTCATAAATTTTATATACGATTTTAGATACGATGACATATGATTTTCAAATACTTCAAATATCAAAAATACAACGGTATACCCCTATTTGCCAATCAGCTGAAGCAAAAATGCGATGCTGCCATATAATATATTTTCTGATAGATCTTGAAGATTTTTAACACTAAATTTTTATTTTTAGATATGGCAGCACTGCTGTGTATATTTTGATCAGCTGATTTTGGAAGTTCACAAATTTACTACAACAGGCGTTCACAATATGGTGTATAATCAGTACTGAAAAAGCATATATTTTGTATGGGAGGTACTACACCCACCTGTAATTTTGAACACAGACTATACCTATATTATGACCATAGGCATAATGTATCATTGTACAAAATTGTGTACATGAAAAAGTTTTTTGGGAAGTTTTCTGATGACTTAGAACACGTGAGACACGAAAAACTGTTGGGATTTTTAATTTTTTGAGGTTAGAGACAACACGTAAAATTTCCCGTGGAAAATAATATTAGATTCATGTTCATCAACTAAAATTACACAATAATAGGGGTTTCCCGTCGTTTTAAGATGACTTGGGTAAGCGTAAGACCCGCATAACAGCCTTTTTTGATCTTTTTTGAGGTTGGGGACAACACGTTCCACACACACTCACTTACCCTCTAAAGTCAGGAAATCGTATATATGAGAACAGGCATAGGCATAAAGCCAGAAGTTGAGTTTGTGGCAGCTCACTTTCGACCTCTCATGAATTTGACAATTTCTACATTTTCTTTCTATTTTAAGTTAATTGGAAAAATATAAAATAATTAAAAATCTGATAGTAAAGAAGTGAATTTTTGTTGAATTGCTGAAATTGTTGTTGAAAAGCTTGACTTGAAAGTTTTTGCATGAGTGAAATAAATTTGTTTTAAGATCATTAAAATTAGAGTCAAATTTTTTTTTTTTTTTTTTTGGTAAAGTTAAGAGAGAATTCTTACAGCAGATACTTAATTAACAATTTTTTTTTTGTACGAATCTAACTACTTTTCCCATTGAATAGTGCGATTAACATATATGGTCGACTCAACCTATGCTTTGATCTACAGAACTTATTTGCTGATTATAATTGTTATTTTTTCTCGGGCTTGAAACCCACCTGGCTACTGAGTAATCTCCCTTAGAAACAATCTTTACCAAATACAGTGTAAGTTCCAAAGTTTCGTAGAAAGTAATTGCAAATCAGATCTTGGAGGGAAACTGAAACCTCTTTAGTTAGAAATTTACCCCGTACCTGGGGCACTTTTGACAAAATGAGTGTTTTGGAAAAGTAAAAAAATTGTAATGCAGTTTTTATAAAAATATAGTTTTTCTAGGTTTGATTTAGAGAGTTACCCCCCTTTACCCTACACCACATCATGAATACCCCTAATATTCAGTTGATAATAGCTGATGGAAACTTTAAATTTGTACTGAAGACAGTTAACAGCTTTTGAAAGCTATTAAAGGATAGCTAACATCAGTTAATATCAAATTTCCTGTAAAAGACGACTATAAAAAGTACTTAACAGTTCAGAGCTGTTGGGATATTTTTTTATTTTTTTGATGGAATATCACCCATTGTAAAACTTATTATGTGCCACAATTTCCACCAATTCTGTTTTTAAGAATATGTTCTCTTATAAGAAACTATAGTGCTCATACGCTTAGTTTTCATAGTTTGCGAAACCCCGAGCTGCGTTCGCCCTATACAAAAGTAACATTTGCGTAAGAAAAAGCATTTACATCGCTAATCCGACTCGGCTTAAAAATTCAGGTACAACAGGAATGATTGCGAATACCTATCCTATGCCCTAAATGGATAATGGATATTAGGGATAGAGCAATCAAAATTTTACATTTACAGATCCAGCGATTTAGTCGTCAGTGCAATAATCGGTTAGTCAAACTCTTCTCATTTATGTAAAAAGATTACATATTCACTACGTTGTCCTGCCGTTTTTGCTATTATTTATTTACTTTTTCTATTTCGTCTGTCTCGATATTAAAATAACTGCTGAGCAGTCGAATTCAAAAGCTTTTCGAAGCAGTTTTTATGTATGAGTTTTTGCGCGAAAGCCTTACGTTGAAGGAGAATAAGTTGAATGAAGTATGATATGACAGCGAACTCTAATAACATTTGATTTTAGATTCAAAAAATTTGCACTAGATGTCGCCATTAAGGCGGGAAAAAAGCAACAACATAAGTGTATAGAACGGTAGTGGTAGTTTCTTTCAATATCTCTATTCAGTGAAGATATTTGAAATCAAATCCATAATTCTGGGTTATGATTTCAAATATTAGTAGCTTATATGGGATATTGAAAGATTAAGAACTACCACTAAGATCACTGATGAGGAATTGTGGCGGATTCCGAAACGGCCGTCTGATTTGCCCGTCTCTATATACATTGTTGTTATGATGACTACATTTGTTCATTAACCTGTTTATATATAACTTCAAATAAATTATAGTTTTTATTAAAATGGTGTAAAAAGATTTGATGATCAATTTTTGCACATAGATTTTTAGCTTGACTTCAAAGGCAAAACTCTTTAAAAAAGAAAAACATAAGCACTAAATTTTAAATATTTAGCATTCAAAAATCATGCAGTATACCTAACAGACTCGAATATATATAATGTTATTAATAAAATTTGTATTGCATCTGTTTTATGCCAGATTAAAGTGAGTGTTACCGTATGGTATCAAATTACTGAAAGGGTTAATCAAAGACTATTAATGAATGGAAGACTGAATACTGTACAATCCAAAGGAGTCACTAAGTTCAACTCGTATCTGTATTTTCTTATATTTATGTAGCATTTTATAAAAGCAATGGCACTGAAAAAATTAAGACAACAAAAATTTTAAAATTTTCAATGTAACTGACACTGATTTATTTTATACATATTCATGGAAATTTGATTTTTATTTCTCGTAGACATATTTTTCAAAGACATTGACCAGACTCGCAATTTTTGTACATCCCTGAATTCTACTGAGTTGTTTTGGATTTGTATCCAAAACTTTTAAATAATCGAAAGAAAGAAATTTTATTACATCACACCCACGGAACAATACGATATTCTGTTAAAAATTCATTTGCAATGTAAGTTATATCAATCCATTCCTGCAGTACAACACGTGAATCTAAAAGACGCCGTAAAATCATAGCACATCTTCCATCAAAAATATTTCCATATAATTTCAGTGTCGTAATTTTTACACGTTTTTTCATGGCAGTCAGTATGTTGCTAATGGACTCTGCGCCAATATCATTATTTCTAATATTCAAATAAACCAGAAGGTAACAGGAGCTGAGATATTTAGCGACCACATCACCGCCATGAGAACCCAAACCGTTATTGCTAATATTCAAATGGGTTAATGCGGCACTATTGCCGATAGCGCGGAATAATGTTTCCGCGCCGTTCGAAGCGATTTTATTATAAGCCAAGTTCAGCTTCAACAATTTCGAATTCTTTTCATTTATGTATTCGCTTAGAATTTCCATATCATATGCTACGAATTCACACTGTTGCATTTCAATATCTTCCAGTTTATTCTGCCAAATTAACGAGGAAACAATATATGCAATTTTGGTAGAATCGAGCGTAAGTGTTTTCCCCAGCAAGCGGCTACATTTGAAGCCCCGCATAGTAGTCGACTTGTGTATGCCATCGGCCAATAACGCAAAATTATACTGAGTTACATTACAATCAGAGACATTCAAGTACTCCAAAGTCTTCGATTCTGCTAGAAAAGAGCGCAGTCGATTGATATCCTTAGTTGATAGTTGCGTACCTGACGTAAGAAATACGTATCTAAAAATAGAATGTATATAATCGTCCTTCCTGCATGCATAACGCTTGTATCTATACAGTTTTTCGCGGTATTATACTGTTTTTTAGACTCAAAAACCGCATACCGCGTTTTTTTTTCTAAAATACCGCATTTATACTAAGAAAAAAATTTAATTTTTTCTTTAAAAGGCAAGTACAATATAACAACTACAGAATGAGAAAATGATTCAGATGATGGATAATTTGCTTTCCTTGCTAATTTTCCTTGAATACAATTGATACCGCGAAATATACAGTTTTCTTAAATCTGTTTACTGTTTTTTAAAATTTTTTGATACAAATATACAGTTTTTGGTCCGAAAAAATATACGAGCGTTATGCATGCATATTAAATACATACCTTCAAAACTTAACTCCTTTACATTCATGTAATCCACATTTTTTCTCAAAAGTAGAAAAAAATCTGGTGGTAATTCCATTAACCTCAATTCTATAGTTCGGAATTTAACAAGACTGTTGGCAAATGAAGCTAATAATTTAGCAGCATAATTTACAACTCGTATACCCGTTATGGAAATGGTGCAGAGTAATCGATTGTGCAGAAACTTCACGATTTCTGTGAAATCTACAATTGGGTGATAGCTACGCTCCATTCGTTCTTCGAAGTCGGTCAGTAAAAATCGAAAATTACGATATGGCCGACTATCATATTCACGTTGCCAGCAGTCGAGCAGCAACAAAGATAATGCTTTGGTCGGTGTCTGTAATGTATCCAAGCATTCAATGCAAGGCTTATATTTATCGCACATTTTCTTAAACTTCCAAATCGAACAAATACAGCTGAATTTATTTTGCACAATAAATAATAAAAATACGTGAAAAACAATATAATAAATATATAAATATAAAAAAGGTTACTCTTTTCTCACTAATAAATTTGTCAAAATTTGACTTTTTACTATTCTGTGGGGGAAATAGTTAAAACCATAGATTAATCTGTAATTGAAACAAATGATTTTAGAAGAACACAAAATAACTTTCACTTATCGATATATATCACAGGATTTTGAATTGGAAACGGAAAAATAAGCGATCCAAAAGTCGGCACTGCGACCTATACCAGAACCCAAAATTACGAAAAAACGGAAGAAAGATAGATAAGAAATACCCAAGCCGGAAATCAAACCCGGGGCCCCAGAGACACGAGTCTAGCACGCTGTCACTAAATGTCACTAATGTCACAACCAAAGAAATTTGATGTCATTTTAAAGGTAGTACTCCAACTACCCCAAAAAAAAACTCGGCGAAAAGGTAATTAGTGTGGGTGCAAGAGCAACTCAAAGTTTACAAATTTTTCACTAAAATGTGGGATCGTTAGATTTTAGTTTTTAGTCCGTTGAATAAAATATATCCTGCCAAAGGTTCCAGTTTTGTGTTCGCAATTTATCAAGGAAATTTTTTGTTTTATTTTTTAATCAAGATTTCAAAAGTTAAAAATTCTGCATTGTTTCAAAAGTTAGGCCTTTTTGAAAATACGAAAACTGAAAATTGAAGAATTTTGACAGAGAAAATATAGAAAATATGTGAAAATATGTTCCTGGATTTTTTCTCAATTTTAGAAAGCACCTTACTTTATCATTTATCCTCCGCTTTCTTTCAATTTAAAAATAGGTCTGAACATGATTTTTTCAACTAAAACTGGAATTAAATTTTTTTTGTTAACCCTAAAAGTATGCAATCATGCTGAAAAATAACTGAAAGTGTAAAAATTCAGAAGTTTCATCCATTAATATCACTTTTATTTCAACAATAAAAGGATTCCAATAAAAATTAGGTTTCTGAAAAGGCCAAAATCAGCATAACTAAATTTCTTGAAGATATAACCGCCCATTCTACCATTATTAAAATTTAAATTTTCGTCATATTTAAAAAGCTTATGCCTGGTTTTCACTATGTCAAATACAATCAAATTTGCCAGCATGTTGGCAAATTTCATATGGGAAATTCTCTCTTTTTCTCTCTTTAACGGCAAATATGACATAGTCAAGACCAAGCATTAGTTTGTGACGAAACCTAAAAAGACTGATTAAATCTGACTTCAGATTTGAGTTTAGTGGCCGAAAATTTAATACCACACGAAATTTCATCAAAATCAGAGCGCTCCTGAATTGAATTGAATTTTGGTGGTTTTGTCATTGTCTAACTTGAGGGGTAATTGTACACTTTCTTATAACACTCATTCACTTCATATCGATAGTGAATATAAGAAATAATAAGGTTATAAGAATTAACCACCAGAACTAGACGGGAATCGAATCCGCAACCTTCCGGGTTTAAGTTTAGTGCACTAGTTATCCAATAGACTATAGAGGTCGTCTTTAGCACAGTACTAAAACATTACAAATTTTCTATGAAAGAAACGAAAAAAGAACGAAACTAAAAGGGAACTTTTGTATTTTTTTTCCATTACTTCCTTACCCCCGTTACGTCGGTAGGCAAAATCTTCCAAATTCACTTTCGGAACTTAATTTATTTATCATATGAAATAAAGTTCCAGAAGAAACTTAACTAAAAATTTGCTTCTAGAATATAATAAGTTTTAATTTCAACATGTTTTTATGAGCGAATATTTAATAAAGAATTAATATTTTTATTGTACTATATATACCACTATCACACCCACGGAATAATACGATATTCGCATATAGTTTCATCAAAAGTATAAGATATATCAATCCACTCCTGCAGTACAGCATGTGAGTCCAAGAGGCGTCGCAAAATCATAGCACAACGCTGATCAAATTTATTGCCATACATTAGTAATTTCTTAAGTTTCACCGGTTTCTTCATTGTTGTCAATATATTACTAATGGGCTCTGCACCAATTCCGTTATTCATTATATTCAAATACTCTAGACGGTAACAAGAACTGAGATATTTGGCGATTACATCACCGCCATGTGAGCCTAAACTATTGCCGGCGATATTCAGGTGCGTTAGTGTTCCACTAATGGAGATAGCGCGGAAGAGTGTCTCAGCGCCATCCGCTGCTATTATATTATAAGCTAAGTTCAACTTCAACAATTTCGAATTCTTTTTATTCATGTATTCGCTTAGAATTTCCATATCGTAAGCGAGAAACTCACACTGTTGCATCTCAATATTTTCCAGTTTATTCTGCCAGACTAACGAGGAAACCACAAATGCAATTTTGGTAGTATCAAGCGTTAAAGTTTTTCCCAGCAAACGATTACAGTTGAAGCCACATAAAGTTCTCGACTTGTGCATACCATCGGCTAATAATGCAAAATTATATTGTGATATGCCGCAATGGCCTACATTCAAATATTTTAAAGTTTTCGATTTTATTAGGAATATACGTAACTGCCTAACATCTTTTTCCAGCAAACGCGTACCTGAGAAGAATTTTTTTTATAAGTGTGAGTGCTGCATCAATATTTGCATTACGCACCTTCCAAAATTAACTCCTTCACATGCATATATTCAACACTTTTCTTCAATAGTATGTAGAATTTTCTGGGCAAATCCATTAGCCTCAATTCGATGCGTCGCATTTTCTCCAGACAATATGCAAACGCTTCCAGCATTCCATCTTCGTTGCCCACAACTGGTACACCTGACATATAAGTAGTACAAATTGTTCGAAGTTGCATAAACTCCACGATTTTTGAGAAATCTTTGACTGGATGATATTTGCGTTCCATTCGGTCCTCGAAGTCACTGCGTATAAATCGAAAATTACAATATGGGCGCTTATCATATTCTCGTTGCCAGCAGTCGAGCAACAGCAAAGATAATGTTCTCTTCGGTGGTGGTCGTTTGGGATCACTGCAAGGCTTATAGTAATCACACATTATTCAAAATATATAAAAAAAACAATACAGATGCAATTGCTTCGGCTTACGGAGCAACATTAAAATCTCAAAAAAAAAAAAACATTTATGAAATGTCAATCTGTATATTTTTATTGTCAAAGTTTCTGGTTATTGTCAGAATACCCAGTAAAAAAATTTATTCGAAATCATAATTACATCGCCCGGCACAATTATGACATATAAAAAAATCTTTTATTAACAATTTTGGCACATACAGTATGTAATAAAATTGAGCAAATGAAGGGACAAAAATGAAGTCAAATTAAAAAGTGACAGCATAGTAAAGTTTTTTCAGATCCAGATGAACAAAAGTGGAAACAAATTTTTGAAATCCGATAACTCCTGCCGAGTCCAAAAGGTTCTTGAAGATACCGAAATTTCGGCAATAAAGTACGATTTTTTGACCGAAATTTTTTTTCAAGTTTCACAGCTCTTTTATTTTTCCTTAAGTGTACAAATATAATGCAAAAAGAATTTTTGAAATCGGAAAATATTTATTGGTGCAGCAAGAAGTTGTAAGTTCAGAAGTTTCGAATATAATTTTTACTTTTCATACAATTTTTGTGAATTTTTGAAAACTTACCAGCTCTGTACATCTTGGCTGTGCCATGTGTATTTTAAAAGTTATATCAGTTGAAAGTGAAAATTTACCAAAATAAGTCATTTCGTCATTATGTCGTCAAACACATAGTTTGAAAAATTAAAAGTAGCTCAAATTCTGATCCTATCGCGCTAATAAAATTATCAGTGATTAACAAAAACTATTTGCTTTCGAATAGTATTGTGAATGATTTTCCGAAAAACATTTAGTAGTGTAAATTTAGAAGTTTGGCGAAACCGTATTGGGCCAGTGCGGCGTAATTTTTTGCGCTGCATTTTAGCGATTTATTAGCATTATAAGGGATGTTTTAGTATGTTTTTTGAATATTGGGTTGTTTTTTGTTTGTTATTAGCTTAAACGTGCCTGAATCGTTGTTTTTTATTGAGTTTTTTATTCATCAGAGAAACGGTTAGTGGGTCAACCAGTGGTCACAAAACCACTACCTAAGCCAAAGAAAGGTTACATTTCAACCGATGGTGTTCGATATGATAATATCGGCCATTGGTGTGCATTTGCCGACAAATCTGGGAAAAAGATGTGCAAACTACAGGGATGCAAGTCAAAAACTCATTCGAACTGCGCTAATGCAACCTTAAACTCTGCAAAGTCTTCCTTTCACAACATTTACCATTTTTTAGTGCAATTTTCGACTGCATAGGCTAAAAACTACACTAAAACGAAATTGTGAAACGACAGATATTTATTTTTTATGTTTCTTAACTTAATTTGAGTTGGCGAGCAAAATCAAAAATTGGGGAGTTAGAGAGTTAAGACAGTTTTTTTCAATTTATGTTATCCTATATTCCTTTCAAAATTGTGCTATATGGTGTCATTTACAACTTCTTTTTTATTGCATAAGAAAAAAATTTTAGCACATCTTCTTGGAGCATTTTACTGCTTAAATTATCATATCGCTTCCAGCTTTAAATATCCACATTATTTCTTCCAGCATACTCTTGCCAATTATATTGTAAACAATATGGCATAGTCTTGAGTGGTGTTGGCCAAAAACAGTTTTCATCTAAGTTATTAGTTTTACTTGGCTTCTATATATTGAAACAGCTTTTAGTAAGTTAGCATTCTTCGCACATGTCAGCAGTGTTGCCAGAAACTTCACTTCAAAAATCGTCAAAATTGTAAGAAAAAATCGTAATTTTCACAAAAAAATCGTCATGAGAGAAAAACTCAAATTTGTTTACTTTAAATATGTTTGCATTCATTTATATTATAATATCCCTTCAAGAGTCTTATTGTTTAAATATTCTTAGTTGGGTAAATATATCAATTTTAAAGCAATGTTTGACAATGGAAATGCTTTTGATGAAGCATCACGTTTTATGTTGGAAATAGCTTTCCAAAACTTCTTCAGCTGCAATTTCATTCACCTTATCAAAAATTGTCTCAAAATCTAAATATCGTAGCTCCCTAAAGTCAATATTTAGTTTGCTGAAAGTGGTTTTCGTCTCCTAAATTTTTAAAATGTAATATTACACTTTTTAATGAATTGACTTTTTTTGAAATTAGTTTTCCTGGCTAAAGAAAACTTAATTCTTTCAATGCAGCAATATAAAAATCTAATCGTTTTTTTATTCGATTACACAACTCATTATAAAAAAAGCGCAATTATTTACAAATTCTGAAAACAGGCTTTCTAATATTTTGTAACACATTAACGGTCGTATTATTCACTTTTTTGAAAACTAGCTATAAAACTAATTTTCGTGAAAACTAGCTTTTTGAAACATTTTTTGAAATTTTCCCAAAACTAGCTTTGAAAAAAAAACTATTTTCAGCTTTCAAACTCATAGCTAGTTTTGTTTTCATAAACTAGCTTTGAGTAATTTTATGGTATACGTCATGTAATATCATCAAAGCAAACGGTTTTACTTTTTGAAATTAGAGGATTAATGCTCGAACCGGCTAATGTTTTGGGGTGTCCATTATAGACCTGGTTGGATTCGGTTCGGACGGTCTTGCATTAGCAACTAGCAGCCAACCATCGAACGTTGGTCAACATAATGATTGATGTTACTCGATAGATGAAAGTGTCAATGATCATTGGCCCATTTTAATATACATACGTTCCCGACGAAGCAAAAGCACCGACACAAAAACGATGACAACCGACCATTGGAATTGCATTGAATTGCAATCAACTGTTGCATTAACAAGTGCGACATCAATTGACGCATCACCAATTAAGGAACTTTGCCGTTACGTATTTACAAAAAGGAAAAAAACGTAACCTTATCATAGACTATGAAGGCCAAAACGAACGATGCAAGGCGGCTACGTTGAGTCCATGCCGAAATAACGGGAAAATGCATTCAAACGCATTTTTAAATTTGACAGAAGAGGATACAGTTTGAACATATGAAGATAAGTATCCATTTCTGTTGCGGAAAGTTTCGCCCTATTAGCAGCACTGACGGTGTCTATGGCATGTGAATAAAATCAGTGAAATACATGAGTAACGCATCTCACACTTTTTGCAAATTCACACTTACGGTCGCCTGGGACACATGGAACAACATTTTCCTGGAAGCTGCCAGCCCCCAGAAAACGAAGCAGAGTCAGAACTCGCTGCTCAGTGCTGAGAGTACGACTTCTGCTGTAACACAGTTTATTTGTTGTTTTTTTTATTACAATATTTTATTTTTCATATGAAATCGCTAATCTATGTCGTCCCAATCATGGACCACAGCGCGATGGGCAATATACAGGGCAATGTATATAGACGACGAGGGCAAATGTCTTCACACTTTTCGTGTTGTCGGATCTAGTGTCATCGTCATCTACGAAGAAATCAGCCAAAACAACTATGTAAAGAATAACAAAATGAGTCAACACTAGTTTTGGAAGCTATAAAACCAACTTTTCCTGGTTTTGAGAAAAATGAGTTTTCACGAAAACTAGCTTTCACAATCAAAGTTTTATCGGCTAAAACTAGAGTGAATAATACGATTTTGTGAAAACTAGCTTTTAAAATCACTTCGAAAACTAGTTTTGGGGCAAAACTAATTTTCAGAAAATTGAATAGTACGGCCGTAAGAGTCTTTATTAAAACGTGCAAAAACCTCAAATTTCATATAAATTTTGACAAGTTTGCACATGTTATGTAGTTTATGAGGCTTACAACGATTTTTAATTTGTTTGTGGCGTTAATGCCAAGGTAAATATCTTTACTTTTCAAAAATATTGTTTTTTCTCTGAAATCAATGTTATTAACACCAAGAGTTAAATACTCTGGTCCTAAAATATTTATGCATGGAAAGCATAATCAAAATTGTATCACTGGAAATCAAGTTCAACACACATACACCTAGTCTTTTTTCCTTTAAGAGGCGTTCCAGTTCCTGAAGAGAAAAGCTAGCACTAGTAGTATTTTAAGGACAACGATACTACGGAGCATTATCTTTGTAGTTGTCCGGCGTTCGCGAGAATCAGATTAGGGCTGTTGGGTAGTGATGTCTTGAGTATGAATTATGTCCACACTCTCCCTCTTTCTGAGCTTTTAAGAATCATCAGTGAAACAAAAAAGTTGGAGGTTGAGAGACCCTAGACCTTTCTCCTTCCCATTTATCCCCTCACATATCTTTTCTGTCTTTCTACTTTTTTCTACTGGCTCTATCTTAGAGATATTACAATGGTCTTTGAGACTGAGTGCTTTGGTTTAACACCAAACTCTAAGCCCTGACTTGTCAATAAATGGTTAGGCAAGAGCAGATTGAGATTGATTGTTTTAGAGCGTACTTCTCACAGTGTCGTGGATGAAGAAAATTGGTAAAGAATATTTTAGGGAAGGTCGGTGTAGAAATCTTTTCACTATTGAAGACCAATTCACTAAAATTGCTGGAGTAAAATGGCGCCATTTTGAATATTAAAGTTTTTTAAAACTTACTTTTGTTACATTATACTATGATATTGAGTTCAAAAAAATCAGAATCACGTTTTCTTCTTCATAATATAGTTGGTATTTTAACTACTTTCTATGTAGTTTTTTAGCAGCATAGATTTATTATAGAGAAGATTTTTGGGGTTAAAATCTTTTTTGGTATGTGGAAACTTTTTTTTGTGATAATTACACTATATGTATAAAAATAACAAATGAGATTTTAAAACAAAAAAGTTTTTTGGAGTTGTTTTTTAATCTAAAAAATCGTAATTTTTCAACAAAAATCGTCAAATCGTCATTGGGCTAAAAAATCGTCAAAATGACGATAAAATCGTCGTTCTGGCAACACTGCATGTCAGTCACACTTATTTCGAAACTGCCTATAAGTATGCAATAACTAATTTGATGTTGTGTATTTAACGCACACATGGATGTTATAATTTCTTTTTTATCACTCATACGTACATTCCCAACGGGCCCGATTGTCAGCAGCTCGCCTGAGGAGTAAAAGGTCAGCACTTGTTGTTTTTGTTTTGTTAACGACCACTTGCCGCCGAAAAGCAATCGTTTCCGAATGAAACAACGACAAGATCGTCGTAATTTCATAGGGTGGCCAGACTATACTTTTTTTTCGTTTTCAAACCGAAATATTCAGTAAACTCATCGTTTTCAAGCCGAGAAAACTTTTTATTATATTTAGGTCACACTAAAAAAAAAATACAAACGAAATTCAAAAATAAACGTAGGAGTCAGTCGCGTGTTGTTTTAAAGCGAAACGGTCATCGGCAATTGTTGAAAATAATTAAAAGGTATGAACGTATATATAAATTAAATTGAAAAAATATAACAAATGAAAAAATACCATATAATGTGTGTATATCTTTTGTATTTGCAGATAGTGTTAAAAGGAAAAATTTCGACTTCTACCAATTTGAAGCAGCGATGAGGATCTTATAGATGATGCCGCAAGAAATTCCGCCGAAATAAATTAAACTTTAATCTTAAATACTTAGTTATATTTATAAGTATTATATATTTGGTTATTTAAAAGTTATTTATGAAAATCAAATTTTGCCCTTATTTTATAAAGCAGAGTGGAGGTAAAAACGAATGAACTGCTGACGCAAAGATTTCGTGAGAGGTCTTTTGAAGCACTTAGAAAAGAAGAAGAAGAATGTTGTAGAGCAGGGCAGTGGAAAAATGCGAACGAACTGCTGACGCAAAGATCTCACGGGAGGCCTTTCAAAGCACTCCAAAAGGAGGGTAAACGGAGTGCTTTTTTCCAATGACATGCAATGTTAAAAACGTAATGGTGTGTCATACGGAGAGGAAGCGCCTACAGCTGACTTGTCAGCACTCCGAAAGGCCTTTTGGAGTGCTTTTTCCCCGTTGGGTTGTATCGAAAGTTCGCTGGGTGTACCGCACTGGGTGTGCACTAGATGGCTTATTTTGCGAAAGTATTTCAGATCTTAATTGTGACAGCAGAATATGAAATTAGGGTGCTAAAAACTAATTAAAATAAAAAAAAAAATTTAATTTGTGAAAACTGGATGCGCTACTCCGAAAACCGTGATTTTTAAGGATGTTTTACAATAGGTTTGGGATTTTGTATTGAAAAAGCATTTAACTTGCATATAAAAGATTTTCAGATATCCATATCTATGTCAAAAATGCCGCTAAAGCGAATGGCGTACCCAGTTTTTTGACACAACTGAACCTTAAGCCACCCCTAGCGCCTAAAGTGACCATTTAGCACTTTTTTTTACGAATTTTTAAATTCACCCGTTAGGATTTGGAATATAGCGGTAATTTTTTTAAAATTAAAGTAAGTACGATTGTAGGTAATTCAATTTAGTTTATTTAAAAAACAACATTTTTTCAAATCGAGTTATATTTGAACTAGTAAATTAACTTTTAGTGAATCCATGTCGAGTGAACTTGATTTCACCTTTGACAAATGTCGTCAAAAAATTGCACGAAAAAATAAGGCAGGAGTTGAAAAAATTGTCTTATCGTGGAAATTTGTATTCTTTATTTTCGTCTGTCAATTACAGTATTATATGTACAGGTTTCCCACGTACAACACGGCAGTCGTAGAGCACGATTTCGCTCCAACACGATTTGTTGATAGCAGAAATCCCCATATAACACGATGACACTATAGAAACGATTTCCTTCCAACACGATTTGCAAATAGCTGAATCCCTGGTATAACATAATTAGTGAAAATAATTTGGAAATCCAAATCGCTTTTTAAATTTGTTAATAAGCAATTTAACTACAACTCTAATTTTTATTTGCTAAATTTATCAAATTCCAGTTCACTCTGTGTTCTAGTTTCATTGTTATTTTTGCTTGTTAAATTCAAATTTTTTCTTTAAATCTTCAAACAAATTATCTGTTAAGTTTTATTATTAAAATTTTTTTTTATATAAAATCAATAATCTCTGTTTTTTTACTTTTTACAATCAAAATTAAAAACTTTAATTTATTAATAAAAGAGAGAAAATGTATCAAACCGTACAAAAAGTTAAAATATACATAAATCAAATGAATGCCCCTCGAACGACACTAATCCAAAAAAGTTGTTTTTTAAACTCTTGGAACATAACCCTATTTTTGAACTACTTGTACTATATAACCCTATTTTTGTACGATTTCGTATATAATACGGCAGATTTCTAAATTCTTGGAGCCTAACTCCGCTTTTTATACTGGCTCCTTGTTCCGCACAACACGATGGTTTTTTTGGAACCTAATAATCGTGTTATATGGGGGACACCTGTATTACATATTGATATAAATCCACAATTTTGACGCAAGCGATTAAGTATGGAGAACATTTTAAAAGTTAGTAGTTACTTCTTAGTTGGTAAGTTTCATTAATTTAATGCAATTTTTTCAACGTCTGCTTTGTTTTTTGCAATTTTTTGGCGAAATTTGTCAAAGATGAACTTGATTGTACTCGACATGAGTTCACTAAAAGTTAATTTACTAGTTCAAATATAACTCGATATGAATAACTATATATGTTTTTTGAATAAACTAAATTAAATTACCTACAATTCTATGTACTTTAATTATAAAAAAATTACCGCTATCTTCAAAACCCTAACGTTTGAATTTAAAAGTTTGTAAAAAAAGTGCTAAATGGTCACTTTAGGCGATAGGGGTGGCTTTGGGTTCAGTTGTATCAAAAAACTGGGAACGCCATTCGCTTTAGCGGCATTTTTGACATAGATATGGATATCTGAAAATCTTTTATATGCAAGTTAAATGCTTTTTCCATACAAAATCCCAAACCTATTGTAAAACATCCTTAAAAATCACGGTTTTCGGTGTAGCGCATCCAGTTTTCACAAATTAAATTTTTTTTTTTTTTTTTAATAAGTTTTTAGCACCCTAATTTCATATTCTGCTGTCACAATTAAGATCTGAAATACTTTAGCAAAATGTATGGGGCAAATAAGCCATCTAGTGTGCACGCATCAGGAATAGTGTCCGACCGATTATTCGGCTTCGGTTCTTCGGCTATTCGGCCTAAAATTGCACCTTCGGCATCGGCTTCGGCAAAAAGTGGCCGAAGTTTTGGCCGAAGACAATATATGTAATATTTTTTTCGTATTTTTGGCTATATTTCTTTAAATTCCACGATTTTCTACCAATGTCACTAGAGCCCACGTAAATATCTTTCGAATCAGACACGTTATTATTGAGATTTAATTTAAATTCATTGAATTCATTTTTATTTCTTAAATAGTTTTCATTAACTTGTATTAAATGAATGTTAAATTTTCGCATAAAGTTTTGTCCAAGTATCATAGGTGTCGACAATGTATCGTCTGGTACTACCATTACAAAGATAGATTTAGGTTTTTTTCGGAAATTAATTGTGCACAATATTTTACCATAAGAATACAGTTTACATTTGCCAACACCAATATAATTAGTGAGCCTTGCTACATCTGATAAAACAATTGAAGGCGGGATTCTTGAACGTTGGACAAGACTAATTGGACTGCCCGAATCAAAAAGACACAAAATATTTGAAAAATTTGTGTCATTGCATCGATCAACGAAAGCCACACTCACCTTTTGAACTACTTTTACATAAGAGTCATCATCATCATCTGGAGAATCATAGGAGACGGCAGCGATGTAAGTTGGCTTGTTATGCTTCTTCGGGCACTCTTTGTGCATATGACCCAGCTGATGGCAGTTAAAACAGGAGCCAGCTGGTCGCAGCGGTTTAGGGCAGGCATTTTGATAATGCCCGAATCTGGAGCAGTTAAAGCATCGAACAGCAGAGAGGTCTTCGGACACAGTGGTAGTCTGGTGAAACTTCAGAGCTACAGGAGTGGTATTTGGTTTTGATATGTTCATTTTAATGGAGATAAGCTTTGGACGACGCTGCTCATAGCGATCCATCCTGCGGACCAGTTCGGCGATTGAGTTAGCCCCATACAGTATAGTTACCGCATTAGTGGAATCGGGGATGCCATCGATAATAATATCAACCAATTCATCTTCGGTGATGTCTGCTTTGGAAGCTATCATCTGCATTGCTACCACATAGCTAACGCAAGACTCGACTGGCTTAAGTTTACGGGACCGCAGTTGGCGATAAATTTCTTGGCGTGTGATTGTGCGTTTGAACATTTTAATTAATGCGACTTTTAATTCGGTGTATGTCATCAAGCCCAGATTGAAAACAAAATCTTTTGCGGTTCCCTCCAAACATCGCCTCATTGCCAAGCACTTATCGCGATCACAGAAACCCTTCGCGTCGACGTAGTCCTCAAACTGGATAAACCAACGGTCTACATCGTAGTGATTGTCCCCACTAAACTTGGGGACAGCGGCGTCTAACTCTTCGAAATAAACGTGTCGGCCCCTATTTGGTTGATTGTTTTCCATTAGCTGCATCTGGCTTTGGAGCTCAAATATTTCTAGTTGCATCTTCAAAACTTTTAATTGTTCTTCGAGCTTTCGTATCTCTACACCTTGTGCATTAACAGCGGTAGCAGCATTATCAACGGGCTCCTCATCCAAGTGCTTTGGAATAGTAACTACGGCGGCGGTTTTCATTGGCTTAAATTCACCTGTTACCTTGGTGATAGGAGTAAGAATATCAGTTGGCTCTATGTCAGTGATCATAGTAGTAGCAGCAGCAGTTGAGGTAGATACAGCGGTCGAAGCAGCGGTAAATATAGAGGCAGCAGGGACCAAAATGGTGGTATTCGGAGCAGCGGTGATTACAGAAGCAGCAGTTGCAGCGGTGATAGCTGTTGAAGTAGTGACAGCGGGTGAAGCAGTGGCAGCGGTCGAAACAGCGGTAACGGGTGCAGTCGGAGCAGCTGCATGTATAGAGGGAGATTGTAACAAATTTGCATCGATTTTTTCATCTGTAGTGGGCGGCAGAACACACTGATTAGGGGCTGTAGAAGTAGTTGGAGCAGAGGCGGCGAGATCTTTATTAGTTTCAGCAACAGCGTCCAGCTCATTATAATCAGACTCGCTCCCCGTATCTATGACAGCAGGCACTCCAAGAGCCCCATCGCTGGCTGTTGCCCGCATCTTATCGTATAGCACTTTTAACTGCGACATTGTATAATTTGGCTCGAAAGAGACTCCGGCTGCAGCAAGCGCTTCTTCCAACACAGTGCGAGTTAATCGCTTTCCGCTTTTTTCTTTATTCATTGTTTCCTCTTGGTTTTAAAATTTAACTTTATAGATGGAGCAGATTTATGTTATTTTTTCTTTTTTTCTTTTATTTTCATTGTTGTTCAACAGGGTGGTCTAAAACTATTTTAATTAGAATTGTACATGCAAATGATCTAATTGTACGTAGCGGTGTGGTCTAGCATATCATTGAGCTATTATCCCAGTTTACACTGGTCACTAGGATATCATTGAGTTAATATCCCAGTTTACACTGGTCACAATACACTAGATCTCACCGATTACAATAATATACTTTTTTATAATAATTTTTAATATAGATTGGCAGTAAGAATTTATACAAATAAATAAATGTGAAGTGGTTTTATAAAGTATTTACATTACAATTTCTGTGTTATATTTTCTCCGATTGCTTGGAAAATAGAATTTTTACTTTTGAAATAACCCACAGATTTACAACCGTACAAACAGTAATCAGTGCTTTTTTTAACGAACTACCTGCTGGAGCTAATACAATTAGAGGCAGCAGAAGCATGCAAAACTTTTTTACTTTTTAAGGAAGACTTGAAGCGTATTGAAAAGAAGCGTAAATTGTTAGAGAATCCGACTGCTTCCATTACTGGCGCTTCACTTTTTTTTTTGCTTTCAAGGACGTCAAAAAAATTTAAAATTTGTTTCGCTCTAGAATATATAGGTAAAAGGAGTCTTTCACAGTCGATTGAAAGTTACTGATGTTTATTTGTAGGCCTTGATACGGCTATCATGCATATTTGAACTTTGAAACTAGTTTTTCTCAAAACAGCATTTTTCGAAATGGCTGCCATGATATCTCCAAAACTAATGAACTGATTGCGCTTAAATTTTCATCGTATCTTCAATGCATCTGTAGTTCTACTCCGTCTGAACCATGATCATTGTGATATCTCTCAATGTTTTTTATTTAAACTGATAAAGTTAAAAAAAAATGACAAAAATCAAATACTTATTTTCAAAACTAGATAGATAAAAATACAAACTTTTACTAATACAGACTTAACTAAAAGAACATAAGTACAATAAAACTATCCCAAAAATTTAATTTTCAATTTAATTACCACCTTAATAGTTTTTTGTTACTACATTTTATCACATCGTTTATGGAATTTCACCAGCTTTTAAAAAAATGCATTAGTTATGTGTTATTATGATGTTTGCGACAGTTAAAGTCAAAATTTGTCAAAAAAAGCAAAATTAATTATTTTGTTTGAATTAGAGATAAAAATAAAAAAATAAATAAAATACTTCCCTTCATACTTGCCAGATAAAAAAATTACCTGTGAGTTGCTAGGAATTTAAATTTTTTATACACAATATTTAGTTATTTAGAAAAAAATTGACAAAACGTTTATTCAACAACAAATACTTGTAAGCATTCAACTTTTCCGGCTTCATAAAACCACATCTATTAAATTTTTTAGGGTTTTGAGATCAGATTTATGCTTTTTACATTAAAATTTACCAATCCCAAGTTTTTTTAAATCAATCAAAAGTTGGGAACTAGAGCGTTCTGGTTCCGGCTACAGGTCTATCGATTAATACGCTGATTCAATCTTTGATTTTAGATAGGCAGAATCATGGCAGCCATCGGCCAACTTTTTTTTTTGACACAGGTTTCGTTGAACGACAGTCGTTTTATAGATATATAGTCGATGTAACTGTATAATTTCACGTAAACAAATTTTTAAATGATTCTTGAAATAAATAATATTTGTCAGCTCCTTCGACAGTGAACAGTTATTTAGCCAGTAATACGGCCAGTTTTTTATTTGGAGTATCTACTATTTATATTTTTCTGTATATGTTTCCAAATACATAGGCAAAAAATATTTACTTTCAGATTTTTATTTTTTATATTTTAAAAATCCTTCGGCTTCGGCTTCGGCCGAAGGTTAGATGAATGGCCGAAGTTCGGCTTCGGCATCGGCTTCGGCCAAAAAATCACCTTCGGTCGGACACTAATCAGGAATTCCAAAAAATCCTGAAAATGGACGTAAAAAAAATTATATCTGTCTCACCGTTTTGCTGTAGCATTTCAAAACTATTTTTAAATCGACCTCAGCTGACGGCTTTAAATAACAAAAAAAATCTATAAAATAGGAAAGAGTAGGCTGATTTTAATGAATAAGGGCTTGCTGGGAAGGTAATTAAATAACAAATAAAGTAAGAACCAAAATTTTCACCACCAGATGGCGCTCCGATTTTTTTTTCATTTCAAATAAGTACTAAACGATTTAAGTTAACTAAATAATTCTAATAGAAATACACATATCAAAATGGAGAAAGCAACAATCTTCTATATATATAAAATAGAGCTCTGTTAAATGTTTAGTCCTAATAGGTTTTTATATTTCGCAACGGATTGTCATGAAATTTAGTATGTAATTGCTTTTGACATTTGTCAAGTTAAGTCGATATTTATTTTAAGTTAATTTCAAATAGTTTCTTTAATATAGACCATTATTTGGACCAAAGTCAGCTTTTTTATAAGATGTAGCTACTTAATGCAAAATGCTGCTTAAACTATAAGAGGTACATAAAAATTATGTATTGAGATTATAGATCTTATCGTTTGCTAAAATAATGTCAGTGGTGGCATAAATCTAAAGTTAACTGTTTACCTGTAAAATGCATTTTTATATTAAAAATTTGTTCCCCTTACATTTGTTATTGTAAATATTTATGTTTTTCCTAGAATCAAAGCCAACGATTTTTGTACTTCACTCGCTGTAATTTCCACCACACAAACACAAAGCAGAAAAGAATGCGTATGAGCTTTGCGTTTGAAATTCTTTTTCATTTGCATGAATGTAACTATATATTACTAATTTGATCACAGTATTTCATAGTGATGTGTGGATGAGTTGGTTAGAAGGGAAGGTAAAGTAGTGGATGTAGGAAAGAGTTTTGGAATAGTGAGTTCGAATTCCACTTGAAGCGGGACCAAACATTTTTTTTTTTCAATATATTTCTTTTTTATCGGTATGGTGGAAAAAATAAATATACAACAAAAAACAATTACGGACAAAGGTGAATATAAAACATGCAAACACACAAAAGGCATTATTATATATTACTAATGTGATCACGTTATTTTGTAAAGGTTTGTGGCTTAGCGAGTTAAAAAGGAGAGTAAAGTCGTGTTTGTGCAAAGAAATTGTGAGTTTTTTTGGTGTCGTGAGTTCGAATCCCACTATAGGTGAACCCACCAAGTGATTCTTTTTTTATACACATAATTAATTTTTTCTACTATTAATAAAACTGTAACTTGATTTCATCGACATATGCCCATCTATAACTCAGATAATTTTTGGGTATATCTCCACAATCAGAGATTTAGTACAAGGATGTTAATTGGCAGTGTAATGCCGCAGGAAAAAGGTCTGTGAAATTGAAAAAAGGGGACATGACATCTCCTACATAATCTGAGTTTTAGCTATGGAATATCTCAGTATTCATTCGTTATTTGTCAATGGCATTTTATGAAAATATGGATAGACGTGGCCTTTCCGTTCAATTCGAATGTATATATATTTCCCGAACCATTTACCCACGTTGGTTGACAAAACCACGCCACAAAAAAATGTGGTTAGGATTGAAAAAGACGGCGAGCAACTTTCCATATAGCCTGAATTTTCATTATTGTATATCTTAGAAACTATTTGTAGTACAGTACTAAGATTTGGAATGATATGATTTGTCAATGAAATTTGGTGGGTAAAGTATGGGTACACTTGAGTTAGTGACTGTTCCACCTCGGTTTTATAACGTATATTTACTAATTTTTTTGTGGTTAGAGAGCACAAAGAAAATGTTTGAAACTGTATACCTGAGAAAACACTGGCAGTTTGTGCGTGAAGGGGGATGGTTAGTAGTAGTTGTTGGGCAGAATGTGGAAGTTTTTTGGCATACAAAGGAAATGCTTCAAAAGATATATATCTCTGCCTTATTTTGCTAAGGCCCTAACATCAATTTTTCAATATAGAGTTTTCGAAGAATTATGATAAAGTGTGTCCTGTTCCGAAAATTTTAGAAACCTACACTGAAAACTTGCAATCTTTTCTTTTAGTTTAAATTACAACTTCTCGAAACAGTACTCCAAATACAAAAATGTTTTTTGCTTCTCATATAAAATTTTAAAAATGCGTGTTAGGGCTTTAGCAAATTAAAGCAACCATATGGGGAGCCATAGTAAGGCAAGCAATCAAAATTTAGTTGTAAAGGATGTATGTTGATTGTTATTAGAGAGCCATAATAAGAAAGATGATGAAGGTTTGTATGTTAAGATGGGATGTTGATAGCAATAACTGAGAAGAACAACTAAACACGTGGAAGTGGAACTACTCATGTAAATGATATGAATGATTAGTGCAATGATTCGATTTTGATCGGAAACTGGCACGCTCATATAAATATAACTCTTGCAAAAGTTTTAGTTGTTGTAATTTTTGCATTACCCCTACTTTGCCAGGTCGGGACAACGAAGCTGGGCAAAGCCCAGCTAGTAAAATATAAAATAAAGATGCTCTGTATTTTTTAACATTTGTTTCCAATAGATACAAAATTAGCATGTGACCAAAGATAGCTCAACACAAAAATTGCATAACTGCGCAGAGCAACAATTTAATTGTTCACAATAAATTAATAAATATATACATTCAGCCCGGGCAACTTGGAAACCGATACCGGAGCTATATTTAAATATTTTATAAGTATCGACCATGGCGGAATTATAATAGGTGGTAGCAGCGTCAACCGTCTCTTCCTCTTCTTAATTTTTTTTCTTTCAAGGGACTCAGAACTGTCAAATCTTTGTTTACGTTTTGTTTGTTTACTTTTTTGTGAAGTGAAAAATAAATTAATTGAAGAAAATTTAAATATAAAATAAAAAATAAAAATGGGAAATTGTAAGATTCGTGCAAAAAAAAATGGTCCTGGATCATATTTTAAAGTTCCGAATGAAGAACGCATGTGGCTTCAATGGTCCACAATGTGTAAAATGGATACAAATGCATATGTATGCATAACATTTGTATGCTTCTGCAGCTTAGGTTGTGGAGCTGGTGCCTGGATTGGTCATAGAATGGAGTAAAACAGTTCAAATCATCAGTCAAACTCAGTCAGTGGAAGATTTTGCCATTTTGATTTAGTTTGGTTCGGTTTCTGTTTACGATTATTCACTTCTACAGACAACTTCGCTGTATATCTTCTCAAACTCGATTAAATACATACAAACTTACTATTTCATTGCTTATATGTTATTGAAATATAAAAATATTTCTTAAAAACCAAATTTAAAAACCAAGATTTTTCCTTTATTTACAATTTATAATTTTTTGAAAGAAATTTGTTTTTATGTTTACGTCAACTGATTTTGACATTTCTGAATCTTTGGATCAACAAAGTAGTTGTTGTTTTTGTTTTGTTGTACTTGTTGTAATGTTGCTATCACCTATTATAATTCCACCATGGTATCGGCAAAAAATAATAAATTGTCATTGTCAAAAAGAATATAAATAAATGAATGAAGTAAGAAAATAAAGAAAAAATGTAAAAAAATGTAAAAAAATTAAAAAAAAAGTTCGATAGCGCCCCTTTTAAGACGTCTGAGTTAGAAATGAATATAAAAAATTAACTCCTCGTACGGAAAAACCCCCGAGTACCGATTTTCACAAGAAAAATAATTTAAAAAATTTCAAGTGCCTTGAAAATTCTATATAAACCGAATATTTTCCATAAAAATCAAATTCCTCGGAATTCATGCTAGACCTATATCCTAGAATAACTTTTTGTTCGTAATGACAAGAGGAATCATAATTTCAAAAATTGTTCTTGACCTTGCTCAGAAACGGCTCTGCGACAAGGTTCCATATAGCACCGTTATCCATTACTGGGTTAAGTATACTTCATCTGAAACTTTTTTATTTATTAGACCTTGAAAAGTACGACGTGCTTCGTGATAAAAAGCTTTCCTAAAAATTTCAATACTTTCTATAAAATCGCTTACGAACTACACGGTTACAAAAATGTTTTTTTTCCACTCTTCAAATGTTTATCCCTGAAAGAACATGCTTCGTCGAATCGACGATGCATGTTTACGTTTTGCAATTTCTCTTTCTAAGTAAGTTTTAGTAAACATTTAATTTATGAATAAATGTTATTAAAATAATGCCCATTGTTATTTTTCTATATGATAGAAAATTATTTTAAACAAATTTTTGATGTAATGCTTATTAATACATTACTGCGTGAGGAAAAATTTAAAAAATGTACATATAACTTATCGAATTCTTCATTCTAGAAGTCAGCTTGTCTCCAACAAATTACAAAAGAAAACCAGGCTCCACTCGTCAATAATGGAATCATTATATAAATGCATTGACTGCGGGCGGGTAATCATTCATTTATTCAGTTACATTATGTAATTCGATTACTTTATCTTTATTTTTATTTAATGGCTCTAATTGTTTATAATTCCTGTACAATAACAGAATCTTACTTTATTTGATTACTCGAATTGCTACTTGTAATTACTTGATAATTATTTTTAACTAAAAAATTAGGAGGATCAAATCGAAATTTTTTTACAGGAAAAATTTTTTAATTATAAAAAATGTATTAAAATATTTCTATTTGGCCAGTCGGTCGGTAGAAACGTGCAAATCGAATTTATAGAAAAAAAATTTTGTGTGAGCTTCAAAAATCACAACAAAGTGAGAGTTTTGAAGCAGGCAAAACTTGTATTCAATGTTAGTTTAGCTGAAGCAAAGTCTTACGAAATCTCCCACTGGGTATTAACAAATGGGATATTCACATGCACTTGTATAGTAAATTGAAAAATAAGAGTAATTTTAATAATATTGCTAAGCAAACAGAAATTTAATTCATCCATCACTTTATTGCATTCATTTTGAAGCGTGCCAGCAGCTACTCTTCAAGTACGCATACCATAAAAATATCTTTTTAGCTATTTGAATGAAAAATGAGCTTGCAATTATTTTTATTATCATAACAAAAAAAGTAAACGTTGCAGACAAAACAACATGACAGCAAAAACTAATGAAGATCACAGAAATCGTTAAATTGAAATGAGATGAGTACAAACAATATTAAAACGGCATAAGGCAGTGAGAAAATAAGGAACAAGAGTAAAAATAATAAAAATAATCGTAATAACCATTTGAGGTTCTGAAGAATATTCATTGGCTTTACATGGATGTATGTAAGTACATATGTGTTAATATGCCATAAAAACCAAGAATCTGTTTATAGGGCAGCACGTGTCACTATGCAATTCAGATGTTTTCAAGTTTTTTGTGTCTTGTCTTGAATGATTTTATGCCATTCAACAATTTCAATATGAAGTTAAAAACAAGAATAAGCAAGTATCTACATATGTATGTAGGTAGAAGTACGAATACCTATTTTTCAATAACAAAACGCTATTTCATTCTTAAAGCTTCTTTATAAGTAAGTAAGTATGTTACAGATTCACAACAAGAAGAAAATGTAAAAGGAACAAGTTATTTTTTCACTATCATGTAGGTACCTACATGTGCCTGGAACATTGTACAAAACTAGAAAAGTTTTGGAATCATTGAATTGAATACATAAACATTATTTTTATTTATATCGAAGGTGGATGCCATATCTCAGTCTAATCGATTAGTTACCTACTTATCTATTGCAGAGAGAAACAGGTGTCTGATCTTACTTATAATAATTTAAAATATGTAATTTCAATAAAATATACTTACAAGTACCTATCTAAAAGTGATATTAAAATATAAGTAGTAGCCTGACTTTCAAAAAAGGTTTTATTCGATAACAGCAAAACCAACATTAACAGTCATCAGTCATCGTCGAAGAAACGATTAACAATTTATTTAAATGTTCACAATTTCGTGCTTTTTTTTGGTTTTTTTTTTTTCAATTAACATAATTTTGTTTTGACCGTGAAATTCATTAAAATTCACATGAGCGAGTGTTCAACGATAATTACTGAGCAGCAACAGCAGACTGCGTGTAGTGCATTGCGGTGCTTCTACCTGTCAGCAACGATAGCAATGTGATTTATAACAAACAACGAACGCATCACACGTGAATGCTGTAACGTTGAAACATACAGACAATCAGGAGCCAGACTGCAGACGCATATACAAAATAAAAATTTTTGAGCCGAGCAAAATAAAAATGTAGACGATTAGTCATCATTCATGCGTTTTGTATTAATGAAGCGTTGTGAGTTTGAAATTATGCGTTTGAAATGTTTGTGAAGTATGTATGTGTACAATGTTGTATAAGAAACTTGACTAACTTTCTACCCTATATAACGAGCTATTCCTTTTTTTAATATTTTGTTTTGAGATTTTTAATAAGAAACAATAGTTCTTAGTCTCACTACAATAAAAAATTAAAAGACTGTGACTGCCCTCAAAACTTGGTGTGGCATCTAAAGATACCACACAACCTACATAGCTTCTTCTCCGGTCAAGGACCTAGACCCCTTTTACACCAACACCCATTGCTAATTAGTTATCAAACTTTTAAACACATTTATTAGTTTATGTTACACTAAACCTAATTTTGACAACAAATTCAATTTTTACAAATCCTTATTACTAATTTGCAAAGCGAGTAGTTGGTCCAATAGGGCCCTGGGTTAAAATAAAGTATAGTTATGAGGGAGGTGTGGTGGAGATTATTTTTGTTTCGGATTACCTTACGATTCTACAAAGGAGTTGATGGAAGTCGTACGATATGCGGAATCATATAGCTTAGGACTGATAATTAGAGGGCTGTGACGCCAATGCTCAGAACACTATCTGTTATCCCGACTGGTAAATCATAATGTTGACACCAGCCAGCATTTTGTTACTAGTAGGAGGCAGGAGGTGATTGATCTGACACTAGGTTAGGTTGGAGTGGCTGTCGAGAGACACACTTAGGCCTGAACGGCCCATTGTTATACCACATAGTTGGACGTAGAATTTAACGCCAATCCGAACGGCGGTGTGGCAATTTTTTATCGGCTTGGTGGTTTTGCCATTACCAACCAAGGTGTGTATTTGTACACTTTCTTATAATTCTCATACATTTCATATTGATAGTGAATATAAGAAAGTTATGAAAATAAACCACAAGACGAAGACGGGAATCGAACCCGAACCTCTCGGATGAAAGTCTTGTGCACTACCCACTAGACTATCGAAATCGATCTGAGACTATCAAAGAGCATAGTGGCTGAACCGAGCCCTTAAATCTCGATTGGAAGCGGACTGCACTGCCTACCGTTAGCTTCAAAAAGACTATAAGAAGAAGGTGAAATATTTAAAACTGAACTCTTATAGAAATTTTTGCAGTGAAATTGTATTGGTTGGTGGTTTATAGCCTCTAGCATAGTCACCGAAGAGACATTAAGGTTTGCCTTTATAGTCTGACATAATAGCAATATCTCGTCTTTCAGCCTTTGGCTTCAGCCAAAAAATCACTTTCGGTGGGACACTAGTGTAAACATCATATGGAAAAATCTACTCAAATCAATCGCACTCACTTTAACCCGATTTCTGCGTTGATGTCGATTTGACACAATTTGGAGTTTCAAAATTCGGTTGTTTCCTTATTATTCAAAATGTTTATTCAGATTTTTGTTAAACTAATATTTGTTGTTAAGTTTTAAATTGCAAAACTAAAATTATTTGCAACAATCTGTGTTTTTATAATCAACTGTGTCAATATGAAACATAACGAAACTAGACCAATAAAATATTAACGCAGAAATCGGGTTAAAATCGGCATTATAACCATAATGCAAAATAAGAACATTCTGTGTACATTTACGTAAATATTGGACATCAAAATTAATACAGGAGTTTCGATTGTTTTCATTGGAGTCTTTTTTTTAATTTTAACCGAAGCTTATATAAAACATGGCGTTTTATATAAGCTTCGGTTAAAGCTTATATAAAACATGGCGTTTTATATAAGCTTCAACACCACTTTTCGCAGTGCAACAAGTTAACCAGCAATTTACAATAATACAATTCACATTTATTGCATATAGTAGTACCTAATTTTAAAACAGCTTCTGCAAGTAGGCGTGAAAAATTTGCATCTAGTTTTTATGCAAACTCGTTGAGGGGTGTAATTGAAGTTGGTATATATGCACATACTTACATACATATTTATATATACACACGTACATGCATAAGAAGGTGTGCAGAAGGAAACCCACAGCGATTGTTTTTATTATTTGAATTTTGTTTAGTTTTTTTCTTCTGCGAAACATGCCCCGACATTCATAATTACTCATATAATGCAGTCAGTCTCTCTCTATATAAATTTACAGCCAATAGCTTTTGAATGAGACATGCATCCTAAACTGGATGCAGCAAGCACAATAAATACAACATAACAAAACAACATGCATGCAATTTAAATAACTTCAGTTAGTCCATGTAGACTATCTGCAGCGCGAATTACGAACATGAAGAAGCTTAAAAGCAGTCAGTCTGCTGCTGCTGCCAGTAGCCTATCTGTCTGGTTATGCGTCTGCGGCATATTGCTGTACAACAGTTTGATTGTTAGTTTCTGCATTAAAGTCTGTCTACTGCTTGTTTGTCTGTATGTTTATCATGTCTGGTCCATATTTGGACAAACGCCATTGAAAGACTTTGTAGCAAGGAGCAACAATAACAACAGCAACAGCAGCAGCAGCAATATTTTCTGCTCAAAACATATTACATACTTAAGGACACTGTCTGGAGAAGCCTCCAGACAATCCGTAGACATGCACTTGTCTCGATATACTTGGTTCATTCGGTTACCTTTTCTCAGTTGGTAAGTTGTTGTCGTCGTCATTATGCATAAACATATTCATTGTTAATTTTGACAATCGTCAAGATGCACGCCACGCCGCACGCCTACTTAACATAAACTACACATGAAGAACATACCCAAAGGAGATGAGATAAGCATCAGAATGCATTCAAATGTGCATCTGATATCAAATTCTTTTATTCTTATATATGGCCGAAAAAACCGAGTAACAGAAAAAATTGGATATCATATTTATTTCGAATAACAAAAATTAGAGTAATTCCGGGAGAGACATGATGTCTTTTTTTTCAAGTCATCACACCAAACCCTAGTTTATAAGTATGCGATTTCGCTTTTTTATCTATATTATTTTTATGAATATGAAAAAATTTTATATGGAATTGAAATCACAGATTATTTCATCCCATCCCTAAAAGCTTGCTGTATTTTTTTATCTTATGCCCAAAAGCTCGCTATTTTAACCATAAAATTAAATTATTGTCAAGGTCATTGCAATCAGTGCTACAGCCTGAAAAACATTTTGTGTGGTTCTGTAAAAAAATAAGAAAAAAGTTATTTCATTTATTCGAATAGTGTAGTTTGGTATGAATAACAAAAAAAAAAATTTCGGGGTGCCAGAATATTTTATTTATTCATATCGAAATAAAAATTCAATATGATTAATACAAAATATACAGAGGAGCTCGGAACTCTGTCCCACCTGACTACAGCCCTCCACAAAATAATAATTAATATACAACATACTTTCGGGTTGGAATCTTTGCACTTAACAGAGTGGTACGAAAGTTTGACAGGCACTACATCACTTTATTTAAAGTATTTATAGTTTGACTGCCACTTCAGTTACATAATAATAATAGTGTATAAATATGAAGTGCGGTTTCAACTAACAGATGGCGAAGATAATTAATGTGGCGTTTTGGAGAGTAGACATTTGTCAATAATCCCTGGGAAATTTAATAACCTTTTTTCATTGTTGGAGGTTATAGACTGTTGATAGGGGCTTATGGTGAACATGCTCATAGCTAAGACACTTGTGCACAATGATTTAAAAAATTTAAAAGTGGAGATTTCAACGTCAATAAGAAAGACCATGGACGAGCATCGAAAAATTCGGAGATAGGATATGTCTACTATGAACTTTTAAAACCCGGTAAAATGATTTCTGCTGAACGATATCGACAACAACTGATCAAATTGAACCGAGCATTACAGGAAAATCGACCAAAATATGTCCAAGGGCACAATAAAGTCATTTTTCAAAATGACAATGATCGGTCTCATGTTGCAAATCATGTTAAAAACTATTTGGAAAACATCAAATGCGGCGTTTTACCCCAGACTTGTTTCGATCGCTACAGCACTTTAATTCGGATGAAGAAAAGAAAAATTTCGTTGATGGATGGTTAGCCTCAAAAAATAAGAAATGGTACTGGAACGGAATCCATTAATTACCAGAAACATGGTGAAAAGTCAAAGCTAACGATGACCAATATTTTGATTATCATTTTTTAATTAAACAAATGCCTTTTTTTAAACAAAAACAAAATTTCACATTTATACACCACTTACATACTTTCAGGGTTATTTTTTAATAATATAAAAACAATACTTTTATATAACAAAATTATCTGTCAAATTCTCTACATCGCCTAATCTTAGAAGTTGAGTTTATCAACCGCGATAAAAGAAATAAATTTGAACACTTAAAAAGTTTTTTTAAAATAATTAATCTAATGTAAGAATATTCCAAATACATATTTCAAAATATACAAAAACAAGGGTATAATGATGACTAACAAACACGTTGATCAGATCCAACTATAAGACGACATCAAATGGTTTACGGATTCGGAATAAAATGAACAAATGATCCTAAATTACTTCAAATAATTTCAAATCTCTGTTAATTAGTCTGTAAGTACTTTTTATTAAATAAATATCAGTTAAAAGTATAAAAAGAAGTTAAACACTGATGTTTACACATCATCGACCGCGAGTGCCATCACTCATTTTGTTTTTTTTATTTCTACTACGCTACTAATATAATAATAATAATTATATAATATTGTTTTCTAATTTTTTTCTAAATTAAAAAAAATTACGATTCGAGGAGAGATTGAATCTTTCACCTGAGATGGATTTTCCATGAAAAGAAAAAAATCAACTAATTCATAGTTGAGTAAACTATGATTTTGTTCAGTGTAATATCGAAAAATACAATTAGTTTATAAGACAACAATATCTCATCCCGAACCAAAGGTTCCACCTCTCCCATTTCTAAGGGGGAAAAATGAAAAAATTCTTCATAATTTCAAAAATGTTTAAATAAAGGGTGCTTGAGATATTTGGAACTGACTAAAAAATAACTTAATATACGTATCCACTTCAGAGAATGAGGGTACATTGAAATTTTCCAGTATGAAGTTTTTTAATGTCTATCATGTGTGCATACAAATGAAAAGCGAGCGAATTGAATTTCGCTCACTCATATTTTCAATATCCTTCAAAAGAAGCACATTAGATCCGCATCAAAATTGAAACGAATTAAATATTGCCGTAGGGTATACACTCATGTCTGTCTGTCTGCCTGTCTGTAAATATGTATGTAGCGTAACATAAACTGAAGCCAAATGAAGGCACGCGAAATAAAAAAAAACAAATTAGCTTCTGGTCTTTGCATTCTTCTACATGCAACCTGAGATTGCTCCGTAATGAAGAAAAGATGCCTCTGAATCCAAATTGCTTTTTTTTAATTTTTCTCTTATTTTTCGTTTATGTTTTAACTCGGGTTGTGTATTGTTTTTGCTGTTTTTTGATTTAGCTTACTACATGATTTTTGGTGCATCGAAGCTAACAAGCCACCAAACTTTTTGGGCTCAATTATATTAATTATGTGTTTTATAGTTACATATGTGTTGGTATTGCAAAGTGGATGCTTAAATTAATAAATTGGAAATGTTTCTAAATTTAAGGAACTGCAGATATGTAATTATATAGAATATTTTAGTAGCATTAAATAGTTATTTAATTTTATAATGTCCGTCATCTTTGTTGAATGCCCCCAAAAGTGAGAGGATCCACTCAACTACATATCTGCCTCATATAGTTTGGACAAAGCTGGCCCATTAGCTAACATCTCTAAATTATTTGTTTAATATATGTATTATAGATAATCATATGACATTTTTGAACCTAGGAGAGGAGGAGCTGAAAAGCTTGTATGAAATTAGCTTTTTCAGAATTACTTTATTAAAGTGATTAGTTCATTGAATTTGAAGTTTGAAGTTTTTATATTTATGAAACAGGCTTAATGATAACGATAATTAACCCGCCGCAATTCCTTCTCAGTGATCTTAGCAATAGTTCGTAAAACTTCAATAAATAATAGCTGTGTTTCTTTTGAAGCGAACAATGCGTGACAAAAAAACCGCATCCATAATTAGATACTATCGAAAATGTAGAGAAATTAAAATTTCAGTTAATTTTGTACATATATCTTATCGTGCTCAGCCATTTTTTCTATTAACCTGTCTGACGTTTAAAGATGAAGCTTTTTTAGTACATTGTTGATAACAATTTCCAATTTGCCAATACTGATTTTTATCAGCCAAAATAGCACTCCCTACAAATAATTAGCTAATTGTGTATACACGTCAAAAGGAACACAGTTTATATAGGGGGGTTCATGAACTCAAATGGCATACGACCAAATGACGCACATATTGAAAATATTAAGAGATTTCCAAAACTGCAGAACTTCAAACAGCTTCAGCAGTGCATTGTCCTGTTCTCTTCGAATGCAAAACCTTTAACGAGTTTACTGTAGAAGTTTATTCAATTTTGACGCATATTGTGAGGAAGGGCTGCAAACACTTAAGAATCGTGTAATATCAGCTATTTACAGAATTGCATACTGATTAAATTAAATTAAAATTCAGCTCTGTTTTTATGCAAAAGCAGGAAGACAGAAAATTTCACCTGAACCCGGATCAAAGTTGCACAGTTTTAAGCTGGAAACCCTCCGCAGCGGAGTTTCTATGGGGCATGCCGATGCCCTTAGTCGATGTCATTGGATTAGCTCGGAGGATGTTAATGATATTGATTTGGACATTCAGATCACGCAAAATTGGTATGAAACAATCAGATTGATAAAAAGCAAACTTGAGGAAGGACCTGTACAACATTATGAGTTATAATATGATTTAGTATTCAAATCTGATGCGAAACTAGGCTACTTTCAATTTTATGTACCTGCGACGATGGAAGCAAACATAATTAGAGTTAAGCATGAGAAAATTGGGCACTTGGGTATAGATAAGACTGTGTACTTTAAATGACTTCTCAGAATTCATAAAGAAAAACAATATTCAGCATGTGAAAATTGCAGTGGCTTTAGCACAAGCAAACGGACAGGTACAAAGGGTGAATAGGGTATAGAAGGCAATGTTAGCGAAGCTTAAGGAAACAATAAGCAAATTAGTTTATAATTTAATTCACTCTCCCACTTGTAAATCACCAAGCATGCTTTTGTGTGGCGTTGAACAACGAGGTGGGGTTGCCGATGATTTAACTGAATATCTACAAGAGAAAGAGGA
The DNA here is from genome assembly GCA_963691655.1 of Toxonevra muliebris. NCBI lineage: Eukaryota > Metazoa > Arthropoda > Insecta > Diptera > Pallopteridae > Toxonevra > Toxonevra muliebris. Next base: position 40,475,226 of record OY829328.1, on the reverse strand, counting down.
AACCTAAAATCAGCGATCTGCAGGCATCTCGTTTAGAAGCTTTATGTAGACTCTTTTTTTTTTGTTGGAACTTATATTTACTCGCTAGATAAATCTATAATACTTCCTCAAGCAAAGGCTACCGTCAAAAATATACAATGTAGATGGATCACGTGGTTATGAAAAACAAAAGAACCAAAACGAAATTTATCGTTAAATACAAAGGTCCTTATGTTATAAGTAAGAAATTACCAAACAATCGATATGTATTGAGGGATATTGAGAATTTTCTAGTAACCCAAATACCGTTCAATCAAATCGATTACGTATGTGGATTACACTTGGAGAGACATCACATATTTCGAGTGCAGACTTTCACAGTGGCACGGAAACCGAAAGAAAAGGGGTTCAGAGGGTTGTCAAGTGTAAACATTATATGAGTCGGTTATCAAAACTGTCTACTGCTTTTAAATACAACCCTATCAGCCATTTTTGCCAACCTTAACCGCAACCAACTTACTTCATTTTCCTTTTGTATATTTTCAAAGAATACCGCGAATACTTGCTTTCATAAATAAAATTATCTCAACAAACCATAAATAATCTGTTGGAGTCTCACGTTTTACTTTATCAACTTTAGATGTTATAGCGAAAAGACACAAAATTCTTTAACCCTTTCTAGCTCGTGAACGAGTGAAAATATACACCTCACCCATACATTATCACCTCCTTTCGTATTGATGAATTTAAAGCAGTGAAGGGGCCAAATACCTAATACATTGAGCTTATGAACTCCAAGCACCGATATGTGCTATAAGTCTGTTCTGCGTGCAATTAAACTTCAAGCGAAAGAGTCAACCCAAAACATATAGGCCGAATTGGCTTACCGTCTACGAAACTGTCAGTATTCGTTTTAATATTACCGTCTACTCAGAAGTTGATTTAACTTATAAGCGTAACCTTTAAATGCCACAGTATCTTTAAAGACTGGCTTCTTAGCAAACTTAATGCCAAAACTTTTTTTATGAATTCCATAATAAAACACCTTTCATTTAAAACCATTTATTTTATAAATTAATAACTATAGAACTTATAAAAATCGAAAACTGGGAAAAATTATTTTTACGAATTTAAATAAAATTGTCATTTTTTACTTAGATATAGTTACTTTTTTTAAATAGTATCTTATATAAAGGGTCAAAGGAGAATACACTGATAAGCAACCTTAGCGGGCTCTTCAACGATCGTTTGATCTGCGTGTTTTATGACTTTTGTTATTCTTCTGATATTATTGGCTATTAAGCCTATATATCTCAATAATTAGTTCTAAACTGCCAAATTTGGAAGAAATTTGTATAAAAACATTACAAAATTGATATAAATAAATTTTAAAAAATTAACTCTTAGCAAAACTCAATGACACTTTCGTTCTTTTCTCATCTTTTTACACGTCATATAATTTTTTCCATTAAAATCATTATCCTTGGGCATTTAAGGGTTAATTAATAAATTAATGAACGTGTGGTTATATTCACCTAAAAATTCGACGCTACCTACAATTTCAATGAGACTGTTATGAGATCAAATAATGACGCATGTAGCTACATAGTTACTTATTTTTTTAAAATAAATTTATCTAACTGCAATAGTTAGACTATTTATACAATTGGCATACGGAAATCTATTGGCGAGACCTCAAGGACGTTTAAAAAAAAAAATTAAGAAATAAAAAATGAAAACAAATAACGAATAATAACAATAACAAAAACTCAAAATTATTTTCGACCCGTCTGGATAGAAATTGAATTTGAAATTGTAATTGAAATTCGGAACGTTCAAGTGAAGTCTGGCTGCTTTAGCTACTGAAACTGAGAGCTGAAAGCTGATGAATGCGCAGTCAGCGAACAATAAAAAAAGCGTGTGCAAAGCGTGTGTCCATATGATCAAAACTACTGCGCAAGTGGCAAGTGGGTGGGAGTGATTGAGTAATTCAAAATAAACAACAACAACAAGAGCAAAAAATGCTAACACATAACGTAACGACGAGACATTTATATAATTTTCTATAATATTTATTCTAATAAATATTATACATATTTGCATAGATATATACATGCATAAGTGCACTAGCGTATCCAGAGATTTCCGAAAGGGGACTTTTAATTTTTTGTGTTCCTTTAACATTTTGTTTTTAGTTATGGCCAACGATTAAATATATGAGATTTTCGTCGGTAAGGGGGTTTTATCCCCAAACCTACCCCCACCTCCTCATCCTTCTTAGGATCCGCGGGTACATAAGTGTATGTTAGTTTGTATGCATTTTGTCCCACTTAATAAATTGCACCTAGAAATTTATCGTCGTACGAGTAAAATCAAACACCAAAAAAAAAAAAAAAGGAGAAAAGAAAAAATCCCAAGAATGACTGATGTGTTAGAGAATTAATCAATTGAGCATTTACTTTCAAGGCGACAAAATTGGGTAAATTGTTATAAAGTAGATGGGAATTATTTAGTTTGAGAAGGAAGTGAAATGACTGAAACATTATTTGGACATTTGGCATTTGAAAACAATAGATAACAATTAAAAAATTGTTAGTTCAAAAATTTTTTTTTATAATTCCATTTTTCGTATCACCGAAATTACCTCTTAACCGTTCATATTAGCGTATTAATCCGAAATGTTCATCTACTTAATAGTTTAATTTCCTTTTTGCGTTTCTCAGCGGTGGAATATTGCTTTTCATGAGTATTTTAATATATTAATCAGCCAATCGATTTCACTATTCCAGATACCAGTTCTGTAATTAGAACAACTTGCAGCATAGCGACAACTTGCGGCTACTGCTCTCTTATGCAGTAGCTATGCGAAACTGCATATGAATCCTTATAATCCAAGAACATTGGGTGTTTAACAGACGCGTATGTGGATTAGGAGGAATTAAGTGGGGTTCTGTCATTTATTGCGAAGGACTGGTTTGTCCGCGTTTTTGCATTTTTATGGCGAAAGCGGTTTACTGCACGACGTTAAGACAATTCTGCTCTAAAGTCCTCGTTGCGGTTAAAATAAAGTTTTGTTATAGGGGAGGTGTGGTGGAGACTAAAGCGCGGTTCACGCCAAGTTGGCACGCTTTGTTGTGGTCACCACGTCGTCTCTAGTCATAAGAACAACAAATTTTTTACTGGGATTTGTTTATAATACCGTTACCATTAGTTGATAAATTGTTCATATAAATTGATTGCAAGTTGGTGAATGTGTGATATAAAGAAACTCTTAGTGTTGAAAGAGCTAAAAAAGTTGTGAACAAAACGGGAACCACCAACCTAAAACTAAAGGCAAAGATCTTGAGATCCATCAAAAGCAATCCCGGACTATCGGATAGCGATCGTGCCAAAAAATTCAATACCAGCAAAAGTACTGCTAGACGAATACGCATAAAAGCTGGGCTAAAGTGCTATCGTGCTATAAAATATCCAAATAGAACAGACAAACAGAATTTGCTGGCCAAAAAACGTGGTCATCTTCTTTTTAATAATGTTTTGACCAAATTCAATAGATGCATTATTGTGGATGACGAATCATACGTAAAATTTGATCTTAAACAGCTTCCAGGTCAAAAATTTTATATGGCAACGAATCGTGGTAATGTACCCTCAAAATTCAAGTCAAGGCCGTATTTAGGGGGAGTTTTGGGGGTCCTGACCGCCCCCCCCCCCGCCCCCCGAAATGTGAAAACTTTTTCCTAACTTTTTATATTGATTGCCAGTGGATGGAAAAAAGTCTAAATCAAATCTATTGAACGATTTTTAAATATTTTTTAAATATTGAAATCGTACGAAGTTGTGCTACATATCCAAAAACGGTATTTTCCCCATTTTTCTACAACGTGACGTAATGGGAAGTTTTTGACCTCTGATTCGTGTTCAGCATGAAAAATTCATTCGCAAACACTACGAACAATATTGTTCACCAAACCCATATAGGACAGTGTTATTGAATAAGCTTCAAAGTTCTTAATCTTAAAATTTAATTAATTCTTTAACCCATTATTGCTCAGGGCACCCGACTCGGAAGATTTCAATGCTGTGACTGCACGAATTTAGGGAATATATGCCAACCTCATCCGGGCTCCCCATCATTGATAATGGCCCAAATTCCCACTGATAATCATTTGAAAAAAATTAGTTGCTGACTATTTTTGATAATTTTTTTGAGGTTAGGTTCATTATCAGTAATGGCAAGTCAATGAGTTATCGAAATTATGTCTTTCACGATAAAAAATGTATTGGAATCCACATTGAATAATATTTATTTGAAAAAATTTAAATTGATTATTCTGTGAATTTTTTGCCATTTTCGGCCATTTTTTTAAGTTAAGATTAAGAAAATTCGGAAACAAAAATTTTTCCCAAAGCTTTAAGACATCCACTTTTCTCCCAGTTTCATAAAAATTTTATATGAATATTTTCGTCGAATGAAAACCCCCTCCGAAAAGAAATCCTGGCTACGGCCCTGATTTAAGTACATAAAAATGGATAAATTTGCAAAGAAAGCAATGGTGTGGTAAGCTATTTGCAACTGTGGTCTCAAATCCAGGGCATTTGTGACATCCTCTTCTATGACGTCTGATATTTACATCAAAGAGTGCCTTTCGAAACGACTATTGCCATTTGTTCGTCACCACCATTCGCCTGTGAAGTTTTGGCCTGATTTAGCCAGTTGCCACTACTCTAAGAAAACCATGAATTGGTATCAGACAAATAAAGTAGATGTAGTGCCCAAATATATGAATCCACCCAATTGCCCCCAGCTTCGACCGATCGAAAAATTCTGGGCTATTACAAAATATAAGTTGAAGAAAAATGCAGGTATTGTCAAAAATGTGAATTCAATGTAACTAAAATGGAACCAAATAGCCGCAAATAGCCGTACCCAGAGCGGATGTTCAAGGGTTGATGGGGTCCATTAAAAGGAATACCCGGAACTTTTTGCACAACAAAGAAATTTAAATCTTTTAATATTATAGTATTAAAACACAATATTAAACTTATCATTTAATGCATTATTTGTTATTCTGAGTGTTCTGATTAAAAAGATACAGCAACTTTCCTGCGTGCCAATTTTGCGTGAACCGTGCTTTATTGTTGTTTCGTCTTACCTTCCTTACGATTTTATTATGCCCCCCCCCTACGAGGAAGTTAATGGAAGTCGTACGATACGCGAAATCAAACAGCTTAGGTCTAACAGTGGGCTTTGACGCCAATGCTCAAAACACTATTTGGAGAAGCACTTAGTGAACCTTCAGGGAAAATAATCTGTAGGAGACAGGAGGTGATTGATTTGATATTATCAAACAGTATAGTGGCTGCTTAAATCACCAGATGGCGAGTTCTTAGAGATAACTCCCTTTGGGACCACCGTTACATAGAGTTTCGGCTTGCTGTCGAGCTAGAATTGGTTCCTGGCGGTCGGAACCCTCGAAAAGCGGTTTGGACACGATTCACTGGGTTGGTCGAAGAAAGAATTTGCGTCGTTCCTAAATTCTGCACAATAGAGTGAATCGAGGAAGCCTCTCATACATTTGGGCGTATCTTGGTCGAATGCTATGAGATGGTGTGCCCGGATGGTGGTTTCTTGGTGGAATACTGAGCTTTCGAAACTCCAGAAGGCTTCCAAATCCAGCCCTTAAACTTCGGTTGGAAGCGGATTGGACTGCCTATCGTCAGCTGCAGAAAGAATATAGGAATTATAGGAATTTTTGCAGTGAACTGGTAGTTCAGAAGGGCTCGGCGAGGCTATGCAAAGTTCTTCAAAGGGACGGGACGGCTAAACTGGACGCACTTCTGGAGCTCGATGGCTCCCACTACCTACCAACTCCAGGTCAGAAATTAATGACGTACTTCCTGGGTTGAAAAGTAGCTGCTCCTTAGGACATTGTCAATACTCCTGGTCAGGTTAGCTCTAGTACCAAAAAGCTCGATTGATTTTTAGCTTTTAGGGTAGTCACTAAAGACAGATTAAGGCTTACCTTTTCGTCATTCGCTGACTTTAAGCAGACCGGACCAGACGGCATTTATCCAATTATGCTAAAGCAGGGAGGGATAAATCTTATGAAGGATCTTCATGTCTTGTCTCGCTCACGGATATATTCTACGTCGCTGGCGCTTGATTAAAACTGTATTTATTTCTAGAACGGAAAGGGATAACTATGCTCTACCAAAAAGTTCCCAACCGATAAGCTTGACATAGTTTTTGCTTAAAAGTCTGGAACGACTGATAGAAAAGCGCATCAGGCTGAAGGTACTCAGTCAAAGCTCTCTCAATTCTCGACAACATGCGTATCAGAGTGAAAAATCTTGTAAATCAGTTCTTCACGACTATGTGAGTACAGTTGAACAAAGACTGAAAGCAGGGAACTACACCATGGAAGTGTTTGCCGATATTGAAGGAGCTTTTGACAAAGCTACCTTCGACTCGATGTGCTCTTCGGCTAGACAATATGATGTTAAAGAAATCATCATTCGATTTATGCCATGTTATCCAAACGGCTGCTTATCACGGAGAGAGAAAAAGAAGATAATGTCACGGTCGAGGTTGAAAAAGGGCGGCATATTCTCTCCTTTTCTATGCTGCTTCGTGGTGGACTCCCTTCTTAATGATTTACAGAGTTTTGAGGTTCATGTCCAAGTGTATGCTGACGAGGTGTGTATACTAATCTTGCGACGGTCCTTATATGCCATGTGCATTTAAATACAAAAAGTCTTGAGCAAGATCGAGGTTTGATGCGGTCTGCAGGGTCTTTCAGTGAACCTAGTAAAAGTACCTTAGTTCCTTCTAAGCGTGCATTGAAGGTTTTCTAACAGTGCAGACGAGCTTTCGGCAAGACTTGTGAGACCTATTGTCACGTATATCTCCGTAGTATGGTGGAAAAGTCCATAACATCCTCTCTGACCCGGCTTCAGAGAAATGTGTGCCTTGCTATCACTGGTGCAATGTGTACTACATTATTTATTTATTACAAAGTCCAATTGTACTCAAAAGGAAGAGATTAAGGGAACAAGAAAGTCAAAAAGCAAAAACTAAAAAAAAATAGTACATACTTATGTTTTACTCACATCGAGTAATAGAGAGTGATAGCTAACGGTTCTTAACCCTTTAATACTTGGGCACGCCTGTTATATTTTATAGTTTTTTCTGTGTATTTATTATATGTGTGTCCTATATATTTATATAATTATGTTTGTTAGTTCATGGGTTTTTTATTTTAAGTAGTTTAATAAGTTTTACTATAGTCATATTCACATTTGTGCACTCAGTAGGCAAAAATTACCAGCTTAGCTCTCTAGCTGACTGACGACGACTTCAAAAATGTTGTCTGTTATACCTGAAATGAGTCAGGGCGATTTGAAGACAAAGGTCCTGAGTATCTTGATTCAGAGAATAGCGGTGCAACTACATCGGAATAAGAGGGTCCAGATGCAGACTGTGGTGATTTCAGCAATGAGGAGTCCAATTGCGATGAAGATTTCTGATCAATCGAGTTGAAGATTGCAGCATTGCAGTAACACTTGGTACAAAAAATAAATGGAACATCAACGGCAATCGCTAGCCAACGAAAAGAAATGCCTCCAGAATACATTCCGTCTGTGCTATGTAATGTACATCGAAACTCAAGTGAATTAGAGACTTTTTGTAAATTGTTTCCCCGAATTCAACATATATGGATTAGTCAGTGCACAAATGAAAAAATCGATATCGTAGCGAAAACTCAAAGTGCATTAAAATAATCTACTCAATCCAAACAACACACAGATCAGCACGAAATTTTGGCAATGATGGGAATAATGCTTATAACTTCGTAAAATAGACTACCGAAAATGGCTATGTACTAGTACTAGATAAAGACGACCTCGATAGTATAGTAGATAGTGCACTAGACTTTCATCCAGAAGGTTGCGGGTTCGATTCCCGACTTGGTCTGGTGGATAATTCTCATAAACTTCTTATATTCACTATCGATATGAAGTGGATGAGAATTATAAGAATGTGTACAAGTGCACACCTTGGTTGGTAATGGCAAAACCACCGAGCTGATAAAAAATTGCCACAGCCGTTCAGAATCGGCGTTAAACTGTAGGTACTACCATCGCCACTGTGGTCTAGAGGCAGAGTGCCAGACTCTTGTCTCTGGAGACCCGAGTTCGATTCTCGGCTTGGGTATGTTTCTTATCTATCTTTCTTTCTTGGGGCTTTGGTACAATAGATCTTATAGGTCACAGTGCCTGACTATCGAGTCGTCCTTCCTTCAAATAATAATAAATAATAGTCTAAGAAAAAATCTGTTGGCAACAGTTTGATAAGAGAGCATGTTTCGTGATCTATACCTTTTCCTTCACTCAAAATTATTGGAACTCCCTTGAAAAGCCAAACTATTGTTCAAAAACTTATTATATAGAGGAAGTTGTCTGTTGCCTCAAAAAAACTTTCAGTGCGTGCCGTGGCGAAGACATCTCGTTTCAAGCCATAGATAAATCAATGGTTAAGTTCAAAGGCAGATCAGCGCAAAAGTAATGCCTTCCAATGAAACCCATTAAACTTGGAATTGAAATATGGAAAGATCTGACTCATCCTGTGGCTATGTATATGACTTCAATATATGTTGCGTAAAAGACGAATTGGGAAAAGGTCTTGACAACTGGGCATTGGGTGAAAGGGTAAGACTTAGCATTAGAGAAAACTGTGAAACGAGCCAATGGTGGCGCTTTTTTGATCGAATTTTTCCTTAGTATATCTCTTCAACAGCCTACCATTCACAGCCATCGGTACTGTTATATCAAATCTGAAGCATTTTCCATCATGAACACAGAAATTGAAAAAAGGAGAAAGTGCGTGCTAACAAAATCAATTTGACATGACACAAAACTAGTAACAGTAATGAGTAATTACCATGGCTAAGAAATGAGATTAATTCAGCGCAAACAAAAAACGGTTTAAAAAAGGCTTGAGTTGCCCCGAGTCCATTGTCGACTATAACCAACATACAGGTGGGGCAGCTGTATGGCATTAATAGAAAATCCACAAAGTGGTGGAAAAAGGTATTTTATAAACTCATCCAGACGGCCTGTGTTTACGTCTGGATAGTATACAAAGAAACGCATCACTCGCCCAAACTTCCATTTATTGATTTTATCATTGCGTTAGCGAAAGATGTGATAAAGTCTGGGCTGGACAAGACTAAGGTTCCCAGGAGAAAAAACCTGGACGCCATTTGAGCAATTATGACATCAATTACGGTGTTATTGGCGGTATCGCATTGAAGGCAAAACGCGACGACGTTGCGTAAAGTGTTTCAGGGACAAAAAGGGGAGGAGAGGGGGAAACGACAAACGTTCTTACTTAACATATAAGTCATGTGAAGCTCCACTTTGTTTCCGGTGTTTTACGCCATATCATACGTAATAAATACACAATTGACCAATTCACAAGCTGTCATATACTGTAGTATAATCATAATGTCATATAATTTGTATGAAAAATGAGAGGATTTATGACAGGTAAGAGGAATAAGATGGCTTGTGAATTGACCAATGGTTCGGGTTATTTACATTCAATCATATGCAATAAATCAATCAAATTGGGACAATTTTAATAGCAATTGTTTTTTTTTTATGAGCACTACTGGGATTACATCCCACATTTTCAAATAAAAAAGACCGACTGGGACTACATATCCCAAGGCTCCCGACGAAAATTTTAATTCTGGGACAATAGTGCACATCCAGCAGTTTTTTTCGGGTCGACAGGGTTAAAACAACAAAAATAGTTATGCACCTTGTAAAAAATTGTTTTGATTAAACTAAAATTTTTAAACCTTTTTACATTATTTTGCCAAATTAAAAAAATATGTTAAGTATATTAAATATGTATGTGGGGCATTCTACGTCAGTGGAAGACCACCTCTGTCCAAAAATGGGCTTAAAATGTAGATTATGATGTCTAATTATATGTGTATTTATAAATGCAAAGTGGCACCTTTTGAAATTGCAAATGACAGATCCAATACGGCATGTGATTTAAAAAATTTCATTTTTCTAAAAAAAAAAAACAAAAAGCCTCATGAGACTGACACTTCCTGTTTCGGCCAACATATGCTGGTCCCGATCAAAACTTTGTGCTGCCGCTGTAGTTCACAGTGTTACATCGAAATCAGAAGTTATATAAAAAATTACATTTAATAAAAATAATGTAAAATATAATAGTTAAAAATATTTTTGAAAAAAGATAATTTGGTACCAGTCACCATAATAGATAATTTGTCAAAAACTAACTTCTCTAAATGAAGCGTTTCCTGTTGATTTCATAAATTTTTAAGCAAATTGCTATTTACTGAAATTATTCAATCTCATTTACTTTTCTCTATTCTCAAATAATCTAAATAGAATAATTTAAAAATTTTCACGCACTTTCAAACGCATTCATTTGCCTTTTGAAGTACGCACTTTTTTGTTTGCGCAAAATTTAATGCCATGTCCAAATGATGATCTATTCAACTAAATCCTAAATTTGAATATTTGTATATGTATGTGTACATAAGTACTTACACTAACGGTGATCTAATCTAGCAAATCTAGCACAAATAACAATACCATATAATATTAAAATTGTGCGTATCTCTATTTAAATAAATTAGTATTTATTCATAAGTATATTTTACACTGCGAACAAAATTTTAGCTATATGTACATGTTTGTCATATGATTTTTATACTCTATACTACTTTAATTCTAATTAGGAACCTTATCATACATACGGAAAACTTTTTAGTCCAATAAGAAAAATAACCAAAAAAGTGACTAAAAGTTAGGAAAAGGTAATTCGTAATTTCTGCTAACGGGACTGTGTCGGTCACTAAGAAATTGCAGAAGCTTTTTGATGTCTCCCTTGTAAAATGCAGTAAATAATCTATGAGTTAAGAATTAGAATAAATGTCTATAGAATATGTACATTAGATGGCTTATTTTGCTAAAGTATTTTAGATCTTCATTGTGACAGCAGAATATGAAAATAGTATACTAAATACCAATTAAAATGAAAAGAAAAATTAAATTCGCGAAAACTGGATGCGCTACTCCGAAAACCGTGATTTTAAAGGATGAGTACAATCAAGTTCACCTTTGACAAAAAATTGCACGAAAAAAAAGCAGGAGATGAAAAAATTGTCTTATCGTGGAAATTTGTAATCTTTATTTACGTCTGTCAATTAAAGTATTATATGTACAGGTTTCCCACGTAGAGCACGATTTGTTAATAGCGGAAATCCCCATATAACACGAAGCCACTATAGCACGATTTTCTTCCAACATGATTTGCCAATAGCTTAATCCCTCGTATAACACGATTAGTGAAAATAATTTAGAAATTTAAATTGCTTTTTGAATTAGTTAATAAGCTATTTAACTATAACTTTAATTTTTATTTGTTATATGGTATTTATCAAATTCTAGTTCACTCTGTGTTCTAGTTTCATCGTCATTTTTTCTTGTTAAATTCAAATTTTTTCTTTAAATGTTCCAATAAATTTTCTGGTAAGTGCTAATTATAAAAATTTTTTTATATAAAATAATATGATTTTTTACTTTTTACAACCAAAAATAAAAACTTTAATTTATTTATAAAATTGAGAAAATGTATCAAACCGTACAAAAACTTAAAATATATATGAAGCTATTGAATGCCCCTGAATGTGACAGCTCGAACGAGCACTTATCCCAAAAAGTTGTTCTTTAAACTCTTGGAACATAACCCCGATTTTGTACTACTTTCTTGTCCCGTATAATACGATTGCGTATATAATACGACAGATTTCTAAATTCTTGGAAACTAACTCCGCATTCTATACTGCTTCCTTGTTCCGTATAACATGAATCCGCACAACACGATGCTTTTTTGGAACCTAACTATCGTGTTATATGGGGGACACCTGTATTACATATTGATATAAATCAACAATTTTGACGCAAGCGATTTAGTATGGAGAAAATGTTAAAAGTTAGTAGTTACTTCTTAATTGGTAAGTTTCATTAATTTAAGGCAATTTTTTCAACGTCTGCTTTGTTTTTTGCAATTTTTTGGCGACATTTGTCAAAGGTGAACTTGATTCTACTCGACATGGGTTCACTAAAAGTTAATTTACCTGTTGAAATATAACTCGATTTGATTTGTATTTTAAATAAACTAAATTGTATTACCTATAATTCTACGTACTTTAATTTTTAAAAAATTACCGCTATCTTCAAAACCGTAAAGGGTGAATTTGAAAATTAATAAAAAAAAGTGCCAAATGGTCATACGCCATTCGCTTTAGCGACATTTTTTACATAGGTATGGATGTCTGAAAATCTTTTATATGCAAATTGAATACTTTTTCCATACAAAGCCCCAAACCCATTGTAAAACATTCTTTAAAATCACGGTTTTCGGAGTAGCATCCAGTTTTCGCAAATTTAATTTTTTTTTTCGTTTTAATTGGTTTTTATCACCCTATTTTCATATTCTGCTGTCACAATGAAGATCTGAAATACTTTAGCATAATGTATGGAGCAAATAAGCCATCTAATGTACATATAAATAATGAATACAGATATGTACCTATGTATATAAAAAAGGTAGACATATATTTAATATAGATACATATCGATCCTCTGTTCAACAATTTCGCTACCTATATTCTTCAAAAGTACCATTTCGCAGAAAACGGAATAAACTAAAGGTTTGAAAAGCAACTTTCATGTTCAAGAGGAGATAGGAGGTTGAAGAACTGGCTCTAAAATTTTTTTATACAAACTCGCTGAGAACTTATTTCTATCTGGATTCTTAGGTGATTTTATACTATGTAAGCAATCAAATTAAATTTAGACCAATATGGAGATACGTGGTTGAAGAATAGAATTAGCGATTTGCAGTATGTACATTCTGTCAAATAAGTACCCGGAAATTCTCATTTTAAATTTTCCCTCTGAGAATATTTCAAAAAAAATTTTTCCCCAGGTTGGCACAACTGTCAACCACTATGTGAATTTTTATTGCTATGTGTCATTTAGTTTGGTTACGGCATCATTAAGAACAAGTCAACCTTTTGTGTGCGTTGCGATTTTTACTATGGATAAAAATATCGAACAAAAAATTTTTGTGTGAAATTTTGTGTTTCAAACGAAATTTCTTGTGCCAAAACGACATGTTTTGGGTATGCGGAAAGTCTCAGCGCGATTGGTGCCAAAAGATCTGAATTTTCTTCAAAAAGTGAATCGCAGTAAGGTGGCTGAAGACATGCTTGAACGCGTAAATTCCGATCCAACGTTCATCGAACGCATCATAACTGGTGACGAGACATGGGTTTTCGAGTACGACATGCAAACAAGTCAACAATCATCGGAATGGCGCGCCAAAAATGAGCCGAAACCGAAATCGCAACGCACACAAAAGGTTGACTTGTTCTTAATGACGCCGTAACCAAACTAAGAATAGTGGTTGACAGTTGTGCCAACCTGGGAAAAAATTTTTTTTGAAATATTCTCAGAGGGAAAATTTAAAATGAGAATTTCCGGGTACTTATTTGACAGAATGTATATCTAAATATAAATTAGCGTCATCTGATTATACATATGTTCAAAAAAGTACAAGTCGTACTGTTTAATTTTAATTGCAATTGCATTTTCATTTTTTAGTACTGGAAATTTTGAAAAGTATGGAATTTCGATCCCAGCGTCAATGTAGTCAATGAGTACAAGTAATATAATAAAAGTATAGAGCAAAATAGTATCGGGTATCGGGATAAAATTTCGAGTACTCAAAGTATCGAGTACCGATACCATTTCCCTACATATACCTAATATAAATGTGCCTTGGTAAGAGACCTAACGTCAAAAAACAAGTTTTCTAGAAAACAGCTATTAAAGTAAAAAATTATTTGGCTTCAAATCGTTACTCAGTGGTCTCCAGGTTAGTTGAGTAACGGGTTTCCCGTTAATCAGATAAATTTTTAAAAAATCTTTCGCCACGGATTCAATCCGTTATTTTGAATTTTTAAAAACTGACATCCGATTTGTAATCTGCATACTTTTTTATATCAGAATCGCCAAAAAGTCGTTTCCGGACGTTGAAAATCGACGAAACTCGTAAAGTTCAAGGCAATAGAAGGAGCGGAGAGCATTCTAAAGAAACACGTACAGCGAGAAAAAACAGTTAATCAGAGCTTCACAGAAGTTGACAGAACTTCATGATGCACCAGGAATGACTGACTAAAAGCAATTTATATAAAAAAACATGTTTCCAATTTTAAAACGTAAAAATTAAAAAAAAAAAAAATTTAACGTGTTTTTGGTTTCCTGAAATCGAGTTCTACTAAACTAATTTTGAAAAATCAAAATGCGTTTGATTTATTATCATCATCGTATTCTATAAGACAAATTCCAAGTAAAAATAAGTATTTGTTTTTTATTTTTTAGAGAAAAAAGATCCTAAAAAAAGCGATGGGGAAAATTTCAGTTTTTTGTAGTTCAGCGTATAGAAGAATATCTAGCGAACAAAATCTTTTTTAATTCATGTTTTTATCTTATCTTTATTAGGAAGCTCGGAATCCATCCTATCACCAAAACTAGACTCTTTTGAAGATGCATTCTACCGGCGCCATCTTGGATTAAAAGTGGAGAAAAAAATTGTTTTTTGTTCTTCAATGAGATATTTATAACATCTTAAAGCAATTTGGTAATAAAATATCATAGTTTTTTAAAAGAAATTCTCCAAAAAGTCAATTTTTTTTCTAACTTTAAGTTGGAATGTGCCTTTAAAATAAATAAATTCCACAGTGAAATTTATAGTCTGCTTCGGAATGGAATTTTGCTTTTGAAGGGATTCGAATGGAAACAATTTCCAAATAATTCGTCGTGATTTTAGTCCCTTATCCTGTGATTATATTATAATTTCTTCTTTTTCCCCATCTTCATCATTTAATTTTGGCAATACAGTCCTTCAACATTTTTAAAAAGTTGTGTCTCAACCTCATTTGGGGAATCTTCAGAGTCAGAAAAATCAAAAAATTCTAAATTTTCCCAAAATCTCTGTCGTTCTCCAAACGGAATTTTTTCTGAAAACCAAAAAAATTTATGGAATGAGTTCTGGCTAACACAATTGTGTAGGTGAAAATTTTTATGGCTATATATTTCCAAGAGAATATAAAACCGAGTTTGTTTTGGGGAAACATATTAATTGAATATTTAAGGATATAAAATTAAAAAGATTTGCTAAAAATATAATAATATAAAATAAACAGCTAAGAAATAAAAACTATACTTACGATGACATGCCGTCTTTTTCACTTCAACAAAATTCTGAAATTATTTTATGTATGTGAGAGAAAAAGACAAATAATAATTTTTTGGTATAAAAATTAATACTGTTTGTATTGTAAAAATCACCCACATAAATATGATAGTTGCTGTGTAAAGAGTTACACACAATCACGTGATGTCTGAACGGGCAATGACTGATTAGTAAAGGTATTTCCACTTATCTAACATTGAAATCATATTATTACTGAGTAATAATACGCAAAAATGTTATCTTTTGTGATTAGAAATCACCAACACATGCATCGTAATATATAATTCACATACATACGTGATTAAAAATATTAAATATTTTTAAGTTTTATTATTAACATTTGCATTAGCAAAGGTTCTAAAAATTCTTAATTTTACACTTTCATATACAGTGCCGGTCATATCATTTGCAACAAAAATCACTTGCACTTTAAATGACTTCTTAAGCTCACTAAAATAATTTTTATCAAAAATCTTTTTTATTCAAAACAAAGTGTATTTATTGCCATTTATTATAAAAAATTAAAAGTATGCAAATAAAAAAAGAAAGATGTAAAATTACATTGAAGTCTGAATTGAAGAGGTCAAAACATTTGCAACTAGAAAAAGTTAATGTAAATATTGAAGTAAAATCGAAAAAGTTTTTAAAACTTTGTCGCATATTCATTATTAGCGAACACTGTTAGATGTCTATGTGGCATTGGCTCTATTAAATGTTTCGTCTGACCGATTCCAACTCGCTTCCATTGCTTTTGAACATCCTCATAGAGATCCTCCAGTTTCTTAAACGTTTCGTGCCAATTTTTCGCTTTACGAGCATCTAATGGCTCTCCATTGAGTTTAGAGCGGGTGACTGTACTGGGCAAATGAGAAGTTGTACATTTTTGTGCGACAAGGTAAGCTTTTACTAATTTGGACGTGCCCTTTGGGTGATGATTCTGTATGTCCAATCAGGCGTCCAAGCTAGCTTGCGTAAGTATAATGTCTCTTAAAACGTTTTTAGAATCGTTGTATTTCATAGTTCCCCGAATGTGATGCATTGGATCCATACCATTAGCTGAAAAGAAGCCCCAGACCACAACACAACCTTCTCCGTGCTATACCGTACCCGGTGTATGTCTACGGTCGACTCTTTTACAGTGTGGCCTTCTATAAAAATTTTTTCCGTCAATTAATTTTGCTCTCATCTAAGAACAAAACGCTTTGCAAGATTGAAAGGTCCAGGATTTGTCTTTATGATTGAATTTAAGTGAGTTAAGCGATTTTGTATGCGCTTAATCCACTTTTCCTGGGTTGTCGCTTGATTGTCAATAATGATATATCCAACTAAAGTCCACTTTTTACTTCTTTCGATTTCACTTTCTGATTCACTTTCTTCAATTTTGTGATTTCATTAGTTTTTCTACAAGTTTCTTTGCGAGGTCTTCCACCTCTATGACTCAGATCAGCGATACCGCTGTTAACTTGTGTATTGAATATTTTTTCAAAATTTCTTTTTGAGATAAATTTCAATTTAAGCCCAATTGAGAGCCATTGGATGCTCGTGAAGCGAAAGATTGGCACGAATATGTTTAAGAAACTGGAGGATCTGCATGAGGATATTCAAAAGTAATGGAAGCGAGTTCGAATCGATCAGACGCAACATTTAATAAAGCGAATGTCATTTAGAAGTTCAACAGTTATCGCTAATAATGGATATGCAACAAAATTTTGAAAACCTTTTCGTTTTTCCTACATTTTTCATATTAACTTTTTCTGGTTGCAAATGTTTCAATTCAGACTTTAATTAAATATTACTTCTCTCTTTTTTTATTTGCAACATAATTTTGTACCTTTATTTTTTATAATAAATGGCAATAAATACACTTTGTTATGAATAAAAAAGATTTTTGATAAAAATTATTTTTGTGAACTTAAGAAGTCATTTAAAGTACAAGTGATTTTGGTTGCAAATGATATAAACTGCACTGTATATTGCGCATATCAGGTTTTTATCGACACCAAGATCGAAGAGGAAAAATATTTTTAAAAATCCGATTGTTATTATACTCGCTTTACTTTTTTGTTTATAATAACCAAAGTATCTATGTGCTTACAACTTAAACGTATGTAAATATTAAATATTAAAAAAAGAGCTCATTCAGATCACACATAAATTGCAATATGCATATAAATATTTTCATTTTTCAACTAACACAATTGGAATTTTTTCTTCGTTTGGATATTAATAAGAATCGGAATCATCGAGCTTTCAATTACAACTACATATTTGCATATAGTAGCTCGCACACCTGATGTCAATGATAGTATATGAACATATCAGTTTACACCACATGTGAATACAATTCACACGAACATATACACTGGAAAAAAATTAAAGCAAGTACCATGGATAATTGAGTTATACTTATTGCATGTGAGATATCAGGAATGATTTAAGGTTTTTTTTTTCAGTTTAAATATACTATTTCTGTAGACAGCGAAATATATAGAGTATTATTATGGCTAAAGCCCCTTTTCCCTCGAGTTAAAATTATTGATATCACAAAAAAAGGATCGTTTAAATACAACACTTGCAGTATTTTTAAATTGGGTAATGCTTATTAGTCCCGAAAGATGTTCAACTTCCAAAAACTTACAAGCTTTAAACTCCTTGCGACACCAGTAAACTTTATCAGATTTAAAATTTTTTTTGTTTAATGTTTCTATTTCTAAAGAGTCATAAAAGAGCTGTGAGATTTCAAAAAGTTTTCGGCTAAAACAAAATTTGAAAAATCGAAAATTTCAAAAATTTATTTACTTTTTTTATTCATACCTGGATAAGTAGAAACTTAACTTCGCTGTTAATTTCCGATTCGAAGCCATTCTTTGCTATTTATCCCAAAAATGTTGCTTTTTAATATCAATTTTTTGAGCCCATTTCCTCTCTGATTTAACTCTCTGACAGCCAAAATAATTTGTTTTTATTAAGATTGGCTCAACTGGAGTTTCTGGATAAAAAAAAAAAAAAAACTGATAATTTTGTTATAAATATTTAGAACAAATTGAAGTAAGAACATTTTTCTGAACGCATCAGATGCTGAACCTGATCTAGGATCTTCAAAATACGAGGATAATCTACGTTTTGGAAAAAATTACTACCTTGAACTTTTTTTTTTGTATTACACTTTGTAATCTTCCAATTGCTCTCAAAATTTTCTAAAATTTCCTCTACTTTTATAGAAGAAAATAAATAAATCTTATGTACCTAAAGAGAAGAAGGTGCTAATCCAGATTCCTGGATCTGAGTTCCCAACTCAACAGTCGTTTTTGAAATGATTTTTTTACTCACATTAGGTAAGTGTTAAAGTATAGAATCACTGTAACAAAAAAGTCATAATAACTTAAAAAAAATTTTGTTTTAACCTTTATTGAACCATTATTTTTAAAGTGAAACTTTAATATAAAAAAGCACAGAATCGATATAACATTGAAAGTTATGTAAGTCCGCTTTTTCACACAGCAAATTTTTTTATCGGTAAGTTTCCAATTCTTTTTTAGACTTGCCACTTGCTATTCCACATGGAAAGATCTCTTGGGCAATTCTGCTTTTACTCTGTCCGATAAATAGATAAAACTTGCCGGTACGAGCAAATCTGTACCCATTTCCTCTCGTCTTTCCGCTCGGGCCTACAAACTCGACTTGCCGTGTGGAAAATGGGACTAATGAATAGAGTGGGGAGTGAAACGACGGAAACAGACGATTTTTACTTTAGGATGTACATATGAGCCGTTGAGTGCAAAAGTGGTGTAAGTCATAAAATTCCATTTTGAGCAATACATTGGTTTAGTAGAAGTATTGTAAAAAATAAAATACTTGTTAAATTACTTTTCTCACTGCACAAGCAGCTTTATGTATGTACTGAAATATACCATTTATGTACCCTCAAAATGACTTACTCTACTTTTGCAGGCAACATGTTTATTAAATTAAGTTGTAAAGTTGTATATTATGACTTACACCAAATTTATGGCGGACGCATTTTAGAGGATCGTGAGTTTTGTAATAGAATTTTTTATTCAAAATATAACAAAAATATTTTTCAAATTATTTTCAAACTCAAAACAATATTAAATTAAATTTTCGTAAGTAGGTATAATAAAGAAAATACAAAACTATTAAAAATCAAAATTTTAATAGCAAGCCTCAAAAATATTAATTTGTTACTAGTCTAAGGGTCCCATCTTGATTCATTTCGTCTTTAGATGTTTTTAAGTTAAGGAAAAATGGGTGATGAATTGGTGGAATATAAGGAAGTCAGTCCATCATGTCACTCTTCTTTGCTACTGTTACCGCTCTTGGGGGCGTAAACAAATGGCGTTGCTGTCTTTCATAAAAATTTTGTTAGGACTTTAGTTGTTTTTTAGTTTAAGCTCTGAAAATTCTTCAAATTCACTAACTGTTTCATTATAAAATATAGTGTAGGGACTGTCTTTTTCAAAACGTAACCATTTAATTCGCAGTCTGTTCACAGCCTTTTCCTGTTGATTAAGGCCACCTTCTTGTCTAGATTTTTCAAATAATTGATTTTTTTTATATTTCAAAAGTATAGGCTTTTAAAAGTTTACTGTACTTTTCGTATCAATATTTCCAGTATTTCGACTTCTACAGCCTATTTAGCAGGTGAGCGCAGAAGCAGGTAAAAGGGCCGACCGAAGTTTAAACTCATTTATCTCGAAACTATGTTTTTCTGCACGGTGGGAGACAAAAAACCAAAACTACTCGACCGATTCGTACTATATTATTCAGTAAACCAATGGTTATCGCAAGAACTAAAAAAAACTTTCTTCGTTGAACACTTCTTACTTTTTACATACAAAAAGTAATGGAAAAACGGTCTGTTTTCGTAAAGCAAATATCAACAACGCGCTTCTTTTTTTTTTTTTAGATCAGTGGAAAATCCAAAATATGTCCCACCAGTAAGATCTGTTTTTTTGAAGAGGGCAACTGTAACACCAATTCTAGTTTACTTAAAATTATATTTTTTTTTTATTTTTTTTGTATATTGTTAAAGTAATAAAATATATCTACAAAGTTTAAATACTATTGCTCATTATTTCACTAAAAAAAAAATCCTAAAAGCTCGTCAAATTCAAGGGCGCTAGACCAGAAGGTCCCCGTAAATGTTGTTTGGTATACCGTTGTTTTTGTTCTCGCTATCATATTTTACCACGCGTTTCGTTCTAAAACCATAACCTTCTTGATCAGTGACTTACACCACTTTTGCACATAACACTATCGCCATTCCGTTCTAATATTCAATAATCTCCTGCCATCTACCGGCAAACAGATGAACCTAGACTTACAAAACTTTCGCACAAAACGAAATGAGGTTAAAGTTATTGCCGAGTGGTGAAAACCCAAATTATAAAAAAAAAGACTTACACCACTTTTGCAACGGCTCATATATAAATAAACAAAAGAGCGAGTAAACAAAAAAAGTAAACTCATGCAAGAACCACCAAATAACAACATAAACAGCACTCGCTCTCTTATATTTATGTATTCGCACTAAAAGAATTTCTTGCAAAAACAACACGACTAACAATAACAGTAAATCCCTCTGAAATCGATCACTCGCTAATTTGAGATGACATTGAGAGAGACGACGTTTTTGCTTGTATTGCAAAGGCCCGATTCCCTTACATTTAGTTTTTTGGTTTAGGTAGCTATGCAGCTCTCAAGAAAAACCTCGAGAAAAAATTTAATTTATTACGCAAAATAATTTTTTACATTTTTGCAATGGGTAATAATTTGTAATCTTTAGGGTTTCTTGCTATGAAAAATATTTTTATTTGGTAATTTTAATAGTTGAAGTGCTTGTAGCAGATATTTGAGAGTTTTATATGAAGTTTTGCTTTTCTTGAAAGGTGCATAGGAAATTTACCATAAAAAATAGCCACTTTTACCATTTGACCTTGAATTAGTCAAAATCTTGGCATGCTTGCTACATTCATTTTCAGCGCCAAAAAATCAATAGGAACTTTCATTGACGTTTCATATTTTTTATTGATTTCATTCATATAATTTCATTAATATATGTTCTCAAAAAACATCTTAATTGTGGATTGTAAGGTACAATGGAACATCTGCTGAAATAAAAGCTTGGCATAAATCAAAACAAAAAATTTTAAGCCCTGCCGCTGCAGCGGTAGTAATCAAAGGCTGTATTGTTTTTTCTAAGCGCCGATCATTCAATTCTTTATGCTATAAACACAACCAAAGCAGCCGGCCTCTAACCGCTTACTTCTTCTGAGAGAATAAACACAATAAGAGCGTCAACCTCTAGCGTCAAGAATATGTAAAAGAAAAACAAAAGCAGTTGGATTTGATTATTGTTAGAAAAAAGCAGGCGAGTTTCTATCTCTTGCCACATATTTTTTCTAACTCTCGCTTTCAGACAGGCGTTCATGATTGCTCCCGTGTGAACAGCCACTTAAGGGGGTTCTCCAGTCCAGAGATCGAAAAAATACAGGTTTTTTCACGATTTTTTTATATAAACTGGACAATGAAAACAAATGACAATTGATATAAGTTCTTTTATTAACTATTCAAGATTACAATTTTTTTTTACTTTTGTTTTTTTTTTGACATATATAATCAATATACATATAGATAATATATAGCGATGTATCAAAAATTCCCACTTTTGACAGGATTTTAAAGCTCAGGAGCTTAAAAAATTTTTTTTTTTAATTCTTAATCTATATGAGTATGATTATGGACTGATCCAAATTAGTAATTTTGCATGTATAGCCAGATGTTCAAACAAAATTATAATTTTACTATTTAAAATGGTCTTAAAATGCCAATTTTTATCCGCAAAATCTGGCCCATAAAGAAAGTTTTGTGAACATTCTACCCAAATTTGAGCTAAATTGAATTGATTCAAAGTAATCTTGACACAGGTTTCCAAAAAAAATCATTTCGAGAAAAACGCATTTACAGTTATGAAGACATTAAGAGACACTACTGCGGTGCGATCGACTACTGCGCCAAAAATATAAAAAGAAAATCAGATATTAAATAATCCTCTGGAACAAAAAACGCAAATGAAAATGCAAAAAAAGAAATGTTCGGAGTTTTTGGACTGGCGAGCACCGCCCCCCTTAAAAAATGCTTAAGCAAACTTTTCTTGTGAAATTTTGTTTTGAATCAGTTTCCAGTTTTACTTACTATTGTAATAGATTTTTGAGACTTTTGTAAATGCTGAAAATGCAACCTTGTATATTCAAAAAACAAAAGCAATACTAAATTTTCCTTCAAGAAAGAAATTCATGATTTTAGAGTTATTTAGCTATTTTAATCAAACCGAAATATTTCTTTTTATAGAAATGGAAGATACACAAGCCAATGGTTAAAAAAGGCAAAAGAGGGCACATAATGGGACATCGACCAAGCATTGCAACAAATAACCTTCGACTTGGATAAAAGAGGTAAGTGAATAATCGTGTATTTTGCAATAATATATGGTTTTATATGTTTTTTTCCAGTAAATAAGTGCAAGTTGTCATGGACCAGTCTGCGGGAAAGCTACCAGTACCATGCCAAAATCACAACAACACAAGATGGCTACCGTGCAGGGTTGTATTATTTCGTATTTTATTTCGTAAGGAACAATATGTTCTTTCTTGAGGATTTCCTTCAGAGGTGGATACTCTTTAGAATTAAAAGAAAATTAGGTTGAAATAAGTAATGCCCATACACCAAAGTTTCACTTTTACCGTGTGTCCGCTCCACTAAGAAGATGTTACTTGTTGCTAATAGATTGACATTGATATCGAAATAAAGCAATTCAAATTTTAGCAAATTTGAATTCACTCGTAAATGAAATCAATATGCAAAAAAAGCACTAACAAACGCACACGAAAAGTTAAACAAAGCACACGAAAATTCGGGGAACCACACGATAGCAAAAAAAAAATAGTGCGACAATAGTGCATCTCTTTCCCATTTAACCCCCTACTGCATGAATTATTAATCAAATGGAAAAACAAATTTTACTTATTATGATATATTTTGCACATTCTAATATAAAATAAATTTACAGGAATTAATTTTAAGTAAATTACATTTAAATAAATTACATTTGCCAAAATTTTTTCCAAATTAAAAAATTAAAAAAGAAGAAGAAAGCCTGCTTCTAGGTACATAAAAATTTTTCAATAAAAATTTTTTTCGTACGATAAACAGACACGGTTCATATTAGATGTCAGAAAATCTGATCAATATGTAATACAAGTGTCAAAGAAGAATGGCAAAAAGTACATAGAACGGTAGTGGTAGTTCCTTTCAATAATACTTTTCAGTGAAAATAACTGTCTTTGTAATTCTCATTTACTTAACAGTATTTTCACTTATATAGATTGTTGGAATTAGGGAACTATCACAAAGATCACTGATGAGGAACCGTAGCTGATTCCGAAACGATCGTCAGATCTGCTCATTCTATGAACTTTTTGATATTCTTCTGGCATCATTGTTCATTCAAAGCCTAAAAATTTTAATAATACATTTTTTGATTTTAAGTCTTAAAAAATTTTTTTTTCAGAATTTAATAAATAAATATATTGAGTAATATTTCCAGGACCCTTTATTAGCATGGGAAATCAAAAGAGGAATGGAACAGTGAGCCATCTTACTGGCTTCACCTCTCTAAGCTTAGGCAATCAAAGCTACTAATTGGAAATTTCGACACCAAAAATCTGCGCATTTGTCTCAAGCTCAGCAAAAACCAACTCAAATTAGTCTTGGGCCTGAAAGGACCACTGTAAACTGGGGTAACACATAAAGAACTGAGGCGTAAGGCAGAACAGCACCTATAGTTTTTGCCAAAGTGACAAGGAAACACCAGAACATATTCTAATACATTGCGAGGCACTCACTCGCAGGAGGAAACGATATCTGGGGCACTAACACCCAGAAAGTAGGGGCATCATAGCCTTGAACAACCACTATTCCTTAGCAAGATTGACTTGTCTGATAGCTTATAACCATGCTACTATCGGGAGTGCAATAGGCCTTTAAGAGCGCACTTCACACCATCCTCTTCATCAATCAATCAAAATATTCCATTCCATGATCTTAAAATATAGTTAATTGTTGGCCTCCTTTAAGCTCCTCAACTATATTTAAATACCAATTTCAAATAATTATTTAAATTTTCAAAAACCAACTTAAATTGCAACTTTTTACAGAGTAGAATGTGGTGTCTAACAAATGTAGTTCTTGGGCTTCGTTTTTCGTTAGTAATTAACTTATTTGTGATGTTTACAAGGTGGCTTATTTGGCGTCGTATACTCTCATAATTTCATAAATTCTCTCATTTTTCATACAAAAGTATACGACTTTATAACTACCGTATACGACAGCTTGTGAACATCACAAATGATACTTAATATATCGTTGCCTTCAGGCCTTTAAATAAAAGTTTATGTCTTCAAAAAATAATAAAAAAAAAAATGGAATATATGAAAAGCTATATTTGGGTTTCGTACCCAGTAGAAGTTTAAAAATTACAAACGATTCGAATAGCCTTACCAAATTTCATATTATTGAAGTAAAAACGATGAAAAATAGTTTTCGAGCTTGAGCGGAGCAAAATGAAGAATTCCTTTGAGTTATAGAATTTTAGAATTATCGATGTTTGAATTATAGAGGTTCTCCTGTATGTGCGTAGTCATATTATTCGAGATATCGAATTCGAATGCTCGAAATTTCAACGAAATTGAGCGATTCATAAGCTCCCTTTGGAATATTTTATAGATCAAAATATAAGCCGAAAATGGGTTCCTTGGCCAGAAAAAAATTTCAATAAAATCAGGTAGCAGCTATGCATTTATGTCACTGTTTCCTTTGAATTTATGTATTTACAAAAATATTTCAAAAGGGAGTCCAGAGCAAAAGTTAGCAAAAATTTTACAAAACCGACGATGCGAATTTCGTTGTTAAGTTAAATAAAAAGCACTGAAAAAATGAAACAATTAATAATTTTGAATAAATAATAAAGTGTTTAAAAAATGCAATAATAAAACCA
This sequence comes from Toxonevra muliebris, assembly GCA_963691655.1. Lineage (NCBI taxonomy): Eukaryota > Metazoa > Arthropoda > Insecta > Diptera > Pallopteridae > Toxonevra > Toxonevra muliebris. The sequence continues at coordinate 40,449,796 of OY829328.1, read as the reverse complement.
GAATTTTTTTGTATAGGGAACAATCGGCATCGAGTTAAAATAGGCGTCGCCGTCCAGGGTTAAAAAAGTGTCAGCCATCGTGTGCTTACCCCCTTTTCTGAGGAATCGCTGTCACGATGTGGATACTGCACATATCACTTACGGTTATCATATCAAAAGAAATATTGGTGCAAATTCAACAAACTTGATGCAATTAATTAAAAAAAATAGTCATTTGCATTGGCTTAATTATTTCTCTAGATTCTTTGAAACTTAAATTTCTTCTAACTAAAAGCAAATAGAATTGAACAAGTATTGGCATGTATAATATGACAAAATTTTAAAAAATCTACACGCATTAAAAAAAAGATATACCTCCGTATAGTAACATCGAGTTAGTACATACATATTATGTACACATGAATTTTTTACAGTGCAACGTAGTGCAAAATACTTACGTTTCTCGTCTCGTGTACGACGAGAAGTATACGCAAACTTAATTTTGTTTGTGTCTGATAGATGGAAATGTTATTTAAGTCTTAAAAGTGCCTCGCGCAAATCACTTCATACTTGGTGTTCTTAGCGTGAAGACATCTACAAAATATAAATCGGAAGAAATCTAAAAAAATCAAAATATTTTAAAACTTGCCAGCACAAATAAAAAAAATATTTACCACACAACACCGAAAAAAGACAAATTGTTAATTGAACTGTGGATAGAGTTAAAGGCAAAAATATAAAACTTTATAAGTTAAGATTTGAAAAATGTTATAAGCGTCGTTTTTAATTGCAAGAAAGTAAAGTGCATAGAACTTTTCGTAAATAAAAAGAAAACAAAAAACAAAAAAATGTCACAAATAACATTTTTAAAAAATTGTGCTAACATATTGCTGCAGCAGCAATTTTTGTTGCATTGGTGTTTCATCTTGTGGATTTTGATTTCAATTTCAAATGGTGTTAACGGAATTCGCGTCAAACGCAGCTCACCGCTTGACGATGACACAACAATTCACACTGAATATATTGATAAAAATAATCGCACCATTTGGGCTATGTTCAATTTAACCGATGCTCAAGTTAGCCGCATTTTTGCCGGTCAGAAGACAAATAATAAAGATCCAGACGAATTAAATCGAAATAGTGAATATTTTAAGGATATCAAGGAATATAGGTGAGTTTTGTATTTATTATATATTCATGTATGTATATAAAAATGTTTTTCAACTTCAAGTTGTACTTCTCAAAATTTATTGTATGTTGTTATAAAAACATACCTACGGGTAATTGAAATATTCCATATAAATAAATAGTCATTAATTTTAAATCGAAGAAAAAAATACTAAATAACAAATAATTTAAAAATAATAACATTGATAATAACATAACATTACTTTCGCTTTTATCCAACTGGAGAGTAAACAGCTTCAATTAGCTTTCCTCAACGGACTTTCTTTGGAACTGTCCTTTTTGCTTCGACGTTCCCACTGTTGCTATTTCGTTGTGAATTATGACTCTCCTGGTGTTTCTAACTTTTAACGCAGTTTTAAAAATGTAGGTAGGTATTATTATATTCTTTTTTAGATCGATCATGTTTATGGCAAATAAAAAATGAAAGTAAACATTTTGAGAAACTATGTGGCTTATCTATCATATTATTATAATATGCCCACTATATATTAACCCATTTTGGACAGGTTCCAAAACACGTAATCGAATAAAGAAAAATAAAAAATATTTTGGAAGATAATAATTAGCTGCCTTTTTAAAGCATAACTATAACTCTTTCTTGTTCATTTTCGAAAACGCTTCCAAATAAGGTGGCCTGGGCTAATTGTTCCAAACTATGTAAATGCAGTTTTAAATCTAGTATACAAGCTGATTCAAGTATACAAGCTGGTCTCCATGGTCAGCATAAAAGTAAAAAATCGTATTCTAGAGGGGACCTATTTTCACTCACGAGCTATAACGGGTTAAACAATTTGGCGGCTTGTTTCAGTCAGTTTGCTATAAACTCTAAAATTGACAACCTACAAAAATAATTCATTCAGTTGGAAGCTAATAAAATTATTTTTTAACAAGATATAAAAGGCTTTGTCGAGTGTCTAGTAATTGTCCTTCAAGCTGCCAAACTTCAAAGTTTGGGTTTAAAACAGAAAATTTAAACTATGGAGAAAATAAAAAACTATGGAGACTGCTAAATTGCAAAAATTTTTTGAAAATTTTCAACATTTTGGGATTTATAATATAAAATACGCAGCAGGTTTTTATTCGACTTTTGAGTTTAGCTGTTATTCCTTATTGCCACAGAATTAATGAAACTTTCAAGCGCGCTCTGTAACACATCACAATTGTGTATAATTACTTAATTATATTATTATTATATACAAAATATATTGATTAAATAAAGTCACTGTATGAAAATTTGTACATATGTTCAAAATGGGTTAACTTAATAATTAGTTTGAAATAAAATAAATTCATAGGAATTTTTAAGAATTTTCAGAATGCCTATTGTTTAGCATATAGGCACGATATATTTGAATTCATTCGTGTGAAAATTGAACCAGCGTTAATATAAATATGAATAAGAAAATTTTAAGAAAAATAAGAAAAATTTTAAAGTTGATTCAGAAAATTCTAAAATATGCTTTAAATCGAAGAAAACTCTTAACCACAAATTCATACAAAATCTAAGTCACTTTAAAAAATCCTACGACAAAGACTAGATAATTATGTATGTGATAATAACCACAACAAATTTCAAGTAAATCGGTTCATGGTTGTCGATTTGAAAAACATGGTTTCGAAAAAAATCAGTGTTTGTCTTAAAATCCCCACTATAGATCCGCCAGTCCATGCATACATATGTAGATAGAAAGTGTAAAATCATTCGCTGCCAAATTTCATGTAGGAATATTTCCAAACCATTATCTAAAATATTTATTTTTAATGTTTGATTCAACAAACCATTTCAGCAAACTATTTTTTTAATGTTTCCCATGAAAAAAGAACTTATTTTTAAATCAAAGTTAAAAATATATTTCTCTTTTAGCTTTAACTAAATTTAACTAAAACCAAATTATCTAAAGCTATTTGTGTTAGCAGGAATTCAATGAACCTAGAGGATATTAATTGCAAGAGACAAGCATTTTTGCTTACGAGTAAATGTAAGTGAATCACTTTGAAACATAAAACATTCTGAACCATCCAAAATAGATCAATATACGAAAATATACAATTTCAACAAACAAAGTTCCCAGTGGAATTTTTGTAAATTGTAAATTTGGCCATACTTTGCATACACCTACTAAATTATTAACGATTAACAACTAAAACTATCACACGTCAATCTTGTTGTCAATCAAATTGATGTGTTCGCGCACATGTGCTATAAATGAAATTAAATATCTACGTTTATTTCGTTAAACTATTTATTTAGTTCAAAAAAAAAAAGTAAAAATTCCAAAAATAAATCGGAAGAATTAGTAGACCATCTATCACACACCCACCGCATTCATACTAATTTCACACAACACACACCTTTCACACTTCATCACTAATGATAATAACAATTATCAAATTTGATCAAATTTATCGTTTTATTGAATTTTTAAATCAAAAGCGATATCTATTCGCTATAGTTTCTTATTTTTTTTGTTCAGCAAAATTGCTGACATTGTGCAACAATTCGCAACAAGATTAATTCGATAAACAAGCAAAAATGTTTTGCCTATTAATAAATTGCAATTTGCTTCAATGTATGTTTTTCATTGGTTTTATAGGATAAACAAAACAATGAAATACGCCACCACCGGCCAGCTTAACCAGCTACAAGTTACTCGCCTGCTTACTGCTCGATTTTTCATTTGCGTTTTCGTCTTACCAAAATCCAAATTAATTTCACCAACTCAAGGTTAAAACGATATGCATTTTTCGATGCGGTTAAACACCTCGTTATTTTTGTGTGCTGTTTTCTTTTACGATTTCCATTTACTTTTTTCTGATTTTGTTTTTATTTTCAATGAAATATTTTCTTTTTAAGAACGAGAACAAAAAATTAAAGAAAGAAATAAAATCCACTTAAAAATTTTCCCACACGTGTTGAATGACTTTAGCTTTTTCATTTTTGGCAGCGCAATGTTATGAATATTATAATTAAATTGGAGTACTCGAACAAACTGAGCCACAACTAGAAAAGTGTGGAATGCCTTACAGCAAAGGTGACCGCAGCGGAGTGAGAGGAAGTGAGCAGAATTTGTCATCCTCCCAAAAATTTGATGTTACTCAGTACCCAGTATTGTTAATTACCAACTAGATTTGGTTAGTTTCAATGAATGTTTTTTTGATTTCTTACCCTTCCCTCCTTAAAATTGTAATTGTTTCAAAAAAAAGAAGTAATAAATAAAAATAATTTTTATTTTTATGATGCTAACTACTTGAAATAAAATAATTTGAATAAAAAATTTGCCCATTTGATTACGGAGTTCGGGAGTTGAGTTATTCCAATTTAAGTAAATGGTATGGGCATGCATACCCAATCTAATGTTCCCTCCAATTTGGATCTAGTACTGGAAGGCGACATTGGTCCTTTAGTGGTTAGACAAACGTCGAACCTGCGTCATTCAGTTTCAGGCTTGAGAAACCTTTCAACCAGGGCTCTCATCACGTATGACGAATTCGTTTTCACGATACTTTTACTTCACGTAATCACTAAAAGGTTATATTGTTTGCACAATGTCGTTTTGGCGATACACCGCTTGTTTCACGTATCGTCAAAAATTTAAAAATACTATCGTCTCAACGATTGAGTTTGCACGATAAGTAATTTGGTATCGTTTTGAATTTTTCTGTACTTTTTTTGGATTTTTAAAATTAAATAAATTTTTTAAAATTAAATAAATTCATTTTCTCAATATTTCACTATCACAAAAAGAGAAGAAGAAAATGAAAATCGATTGACAATTTTGAGGCAACGACGTGCATTGTGAGATGTCCAGCTGTACCTTCAGTCTGTCTTCCCGCAAACGTTTTTTTTTTTTGCGAATGTTCCTCCACGTAGGTAATTCCTCAATATTTTAATTTGTAAGGGTTTAGTTGATTTGAGTATAATTGTTTTTGATTTATTTGTATTTAATTTCAATTCATAAAACTTTTAATACTTATTTTTTTCAATATTAATTTTAAAATATTTTTGTAAATAACGAAAACAAAAATAACATTTTTGACAAATCAAACGAAGTTGCCAGTAGCTCTTAAACTGTAAAATACAAACGATACGATAAACGACACGATAGTGATGAGCTTACAGGAATCCAACCACAGTTAAAATCGTGTAATGAGTATCGTTCTGACGACAATCGTCCAGAAATTAAGTGATGAGAGCCTAGGGCGTTCAATACAGAGACCGATTTTGGTTTATTGTTTGGCAGGGCATCATTATTCAAAACATATTTTTGATACTAGCGAAACAGCTTCAAAAATATTGTTTCGGTATTAACCCCACACTGATGTAAGTTAAAAGGTCGACCGTTAATTTTATAACAGGGTTGGAAGTTAAATACATAAACCATTTTTCTACTGTGAACACTTCTCGTAAACTAGAAATTCTACAAAAACGGGGAATTATAGAGTATTAGAAAAGTGTGTGAGTTTGGGGGTGAATTTACTCTAGCCGTTATAGCATTCATTTTCTGTCTGACTTTTGACAAATAAGAGAGAGAAAGTTTTCAAAGAGATCTATCTATTAACGTAAAACCAACAACAACAATTTTTTCCTATAAAAATCTGTTTTTGTCGAAAAACTTAAAATTTTTTGAAAATATCTACCTCACCCACTTTACTGTATGAGGGTACATATCAATTTACGCCTCAATGACATGTTGATGACGAAACATACCGACAGACCAGTAAACTTTCGGCATAATTTACGATATGCGATATTGAGACCTAGTGTTGGCTCATTAAAATTATTCGTGAAAACTATCGATGCTAGTAAAGTATCAGAGAAAATACTCGATACAGGTAGACCTCGCCTTTCTGGTGCTTCTAGAAGCGATTTTTTCTGTAACCGCTAAAAACCGAGCCTAGCGACATTTAAATTTCAATATTTTTTCGTGAAAATTTTAGGATGTCTAAATGAAGCCAAGTGCAGTCAAAAAATTTCAAATTTTTATTTTTGGGTGATGTCTATATGTGTATACACTAAACAACATAACAAGCAAAAATTTTTTTTTGTCCCCGATACCTTGTTTGAACGAGGTTTTACCGTGTTGAACGAAAATACATGTCGCAAAAGATGGAAGGAGAGAGGCCCAGCTGTAAGAAGTTCGTGTTAGGCGAGGTCTACCTGAAATTACTTGTGTCGTATTCATTTGAATAAGTAAAACAAATTTATTATATGATTAACCCTCTAGCAGAATAATTTTTCTCAGCTATAAAAAAATTTTAAGTTGGCTAATTTTAGTGCATAGACCTTATAAATGAAGCCGAAAATCACATTGGAGTCAATGTCTCGGATCTGGGTGAGAACATAGGTGGTCCGATAAAAACCGGGTAGTTTTGATAAGTGGAAACTTAAAAATACTATTAATTCAAAATGTACAAGCATTTTCTTTGTCATAAAATATAAAATATCTTACCTTATTAATTTTTTTTTTCAACTCCATATAATATTTATAAATATATTTAACTAACAACAAAAATGATCACTTCACGCAAACCAATTGTTTCGTCTGTTTGGCCTGAAAATTCACAATTAATTTGTTATAACTTTAAAAAGAACATTACGATATACATCAAATTTATACTAGTGTATAAATCAAACCTAATGGAATGTTGTGGAAAGGAAAAACAATAATAGTAAAAAGTTATTGAATTATGAAGATGCGCATAATAGACATTACATTACAGAGTAATAGTGCGGACACACGAGAGTGCATTTTAGGCAAATTTAACATTTCGTTGAAAAGCGTCTGAAATGCAGAATTTCGCCGTACAAAAAGCGTCAAATGAAATTCTGCATTTCAGACTCATTTCATTGAAATACATCTGAAATGAAGAAATTAACTACCAACCCTCAAACGCAAGGTTGTAAAAAAACAGGAAAAATTTAAGATCTATTACATTTTTTAGACAATTGTGATTTTGTTTTCATAACAGCTGTGCTTGTAATATTTATTAAGTGAAAAAATAAAATAATGGAGTCGAAGAGTAACTCATTGCCATTCCTCCAATTATCCATTAACTGTTATATAAATACTAGTTGTGCAAATCCAATTGAAAGGCAATATTTTTACTTGTTTTTATTTACACAAAACACACACAAAAATTCTTCTTCTTCAACAATCTTATAATCTGTCAAAAAACGAATCTGAAATTTCTTTTTTGTCCTGTGTCCAACCAAATTTGAAATGCAGAATTTCAACGAAATGCACTCGTGTGTCCGCACCATAATAAACAATTTTATTTGAAAAAAAGCAAAACGTTCAACAAGTTACTGAAGCTATGACGCTTTATATCTTTTTTTAAACTGTTGTATAAAAGCAACAGCGAGTAAATACGTACTCGGTACCCACCTGAGTACTTTCATAAAAGCAGCATCGAGTACAAAAAACACCCAGCACCCGAAAACAGTATTGAGTATTTACTCGTAGTTACTTGTATCGCTATTGACACCGTACCACACAGGCAAATACGTAAACACGTGGCAAATTCTGTTAGTTTATTGTACATAAATAGTTTTTCCAGACGTTTATTTTTAGAATTTTGTTAACATTGCAAAACAATCACATGCAACTTGATCACGCCAACAAGAACACAGGACAACAAGGTTTAAGATCATTTAAGCAACCAATCGTTTCCCATGTATATTTGTACGTTGTATTACGTTAGGATTTTGCGAAAAAAGAAACCATTTTTCACTAGTTTCGCTAAAAATTTATAATTTTTGTCGTTCGGTTCATGCTATATTTCCTTTTGATCCGATCATTAAAATTTTCATAATCTTGAAAAGTTCGTATCTAAATATGGAAAATTCCTGTTATAGTAATTTTCTAGAGTCTATAAAACAAGTTTTTACATTTTTTTATTATTTTTGTTGTAAACTACTATTATTTACTTTTGGAACTGTTCTATGCAGGTTTTTGATCCGATCTTTAAATTCCCTAAAATTTCAGAAAATTCTAACGTTAAAAGTAAAAGACCGATTTTAGTTTCTTCGATAATTTAAAAAACTTGCTCTTCGATCTTTATCACTGGCTTCACAATAAAGTAGTAAAGAATAATTTTTAGTTTATGCCCATAATTTTTCGATAAAATAGCTACATATCCCAAAATCAATTCCCATTTTTAAATTTGTAGGCTTTGATGTTTTACAATTCTGATGATTTCAAGAATCGGATTAAAAATCAACGTAATATGAACCGAAATATTACCAGTTTCAAGCGAAACTAGTAAATAAAAACTAACGAAAATTGTTTCTAGATTTTTTGAAAGATAGAAAATGGCCAAATTGTTTTTTGTTTTTATTTTTGGGTTAATATTATAAAAAAATATTGCATCTCATTTCTTATTCATCGTACAAATAGGAAATACAACATAGACAATTACTATTTATTTCCAATCATCTTAAAAAAAGTTGAGTTTCGCTGGCCTGTGTAATATATAACTATATATTGTCATCAATATTTACAAAGAAGGCCCTAGTTGACATTTTTGTTTTTACTTACAGGAGAAGCAAACAACTTTCCAAAATGCAAAAACATATTGTTCTAAATATTTTTTAAATATAGTTTAAGTACAAATTCAATTCTGAAATTCAATCTTAAGAGTATTTATTTACAACAGAATTACATATATCACCTTTTTGTTCCTCCTGTAAAAAAAAACACAAAATATCAATTAGGGTCTTTTTAAATATTGATGACGATATGCTGCCGATTAAATAAAACTAACTCATACAGATAAATAAATAAAAGCACCTGTGTACGAGTAGGGTTGACATTTTTTTCTTTTTACTAGGCCCACAATAAATTAGTATAGTTTACATGCTTATCTGTCAAGCAGATTTAGTAGAGTTCATTTCGAGTACTTAAAAAGTTTAATTTTAATAATGATGCAAAGTTTAAGTTTAATTTTAGTATTATCAGAAACAAAATTTGTGATAATCACAGTAACGTAAAAAATAATAAAAATACTATGGTTAACCCTTTCCTTACCAGCGTAGCATATGGCTGCCACACTTAAATTTCAATATTTTAACTTGTATTTGTCAAACTATTTTCATTTAAAAATTATTTCAGTCAAAAACTAAAATTTCTCGAAAGTTTTCCATACAAATCGTAAAGTTTTCTTATTGGCAATACTGAAAACATTTCACATTCCATTGACGACTTTCTCTTGTTTAACATTTGTGTTTCATGATATTTTTTTTTCAAAAAAAAAAAACTTGCAATTATTATCAAAGTTTCAAATTTTTTCAGATCAAAAAATATATTCTAAGTAATATATAACAGGCTTATTGAAAGTATGTAATCAAGACTACAACAGTGTATATAGAGACGGTCAAATCAGACGGCCGTTTAGGAATACACCACGAAAAAGGCATGAACTAAAGTCATGACTTTGAAAACTAACCCTTAGATTTAATTTTCATCGTCCCATAAAAACATATAAAATGTATTCGGCCATCTAAATGTTTAAAAACGTCATAGCATCCCAACGTACTAATTTGGATTCCACCTCCTACCGCCCACTAGAATATTGAAATCACTTTCATTTTAATGTATTATCACTTTGAATAATCTTCTCAATCAAAATGGCCCAATTCCAACTTTTTCTTATGGCTCCTTCATAATTCGGGAAGGATAGGGTTAATAAAATAGTAAAAACGCTCTTCAAAAAAAAAAAACTATACTGATAATAATTATTAAAATACTATGCTGATTATAAACAAAATAAAAATACTATTTTTGTAAAATAATTTGAACACCATGAAGATTTGCAATAAATAATAAGATAATTTTTTATAATAACTTTCTTAATTTAGTAATTTTATTTTTAATTTATTACTTTCGCTTTATATAAATTGATTGCAAATAATATAATTTCATTTAAGATTGTAAGTCTACTCTTAGATATGGTGTGAAATTCATAACGAGGTAATGTAAAGAAGTTACTAAAATATCGCGGTTCTGTCTTCATTCTTTCTCAGTTTCAGTTTTGAAGACTCTTTTTATCAACAGAGTTTGTTGATTTCCTTTTGTGGTTAACTTATTCAATGTATTCAATAGTACCCTCAACCACCATTCCTACCTGTTTTGTTTCCCCAGTGCATGAGTTTATCGAAATCCTCAAACAAATTTGGTACTAACTGCAGCTGAAAGGATCACTCGCCTGTTGTATTTTCTGACCATACTGTTCACTGTTGTCTAATTTCAAAACACACATACCTATTTATAAATACAACAATAATACAACGTACTATGTTTGTATTTTGTATGCGAAGCTCGAGTGACTAGTTGTCAACACAAACAGCAGAAATATACATACAAGTGAAACATTGAATGTCAGATCGTCTGCAATTTGTCTGTGCCAAAACTTCAATTTCTTTTGTCATCAAAATTTTTAAACAATGTTGCTGCTTGCAAAAATTAATTTGGCATTAGAGAAACAATGTTGCAATTTTCAATTCTATATGATTGGAATGTTAAATTTTTAATTTTATTTACATTTTGAATATAAATAAAATTTTATCTTCAGAATTTATTTACTTTTTCTTGAAATTATCAAAAAAAAAAAACAAAATTTTTATTTTTTTTATGCGAATTTCAGTATAGTGATTTATTTCATGAATTTCAATGGAGAAATCCGACAGGAAATTAGATATAATAATATCAATATTGTATTTTCTTTTTAAAAGGAAAGATTACTAGTTCTAAACACGGTGTAGGAAGCCAACAGCTCGAATTTCAAGTGCAGTGACACTGACCAAATCTTGTCAGTGTAGGAAGTCCGAAACAAATATAGTTTTATGAGTACCTAGGATTAGATGAAAAGTATTAATGTCTCAGTTCATAATCTTTAGTACAGAATTTTCTCTCTATCCACTAAAAGCCCTTAAGGGGAGGTTACCGTCGAGAGGCATGAAAAATGCGTGCATTTCGGGAATTTTCTTTACATATAGGATAAATACTTTTGGATATAAGTTTTAACGTATTTTATTCTTTTATCAATCAAGAGAAATCTAAAATGTCAGCTCCAGTTCACATCAAATAAAGCCACATTAACATGTCGTGCGTGGGTTAAAAAATATTAAACTAAACTAATTTCTGTAACCTTACCTTTTGTCGTTTTCTGTGGAACCCCCGAAGATAGCAAAATCGCAGCCGTTTGAAAGAAACCCGATTTTTTCCCTCCTGTTTTGTGCGCTTCAATGGACGAAAAAAATATTTCTTAATAAATGTTTGACAAAAATTGCTGACGACCCCGAAAACTAAATTTCCTTTCAATTGCGCAGATATTCATGTGAATCGGCTCGTTCGTTGAAGCTGTAGGTCGCCCTGCCCGATTATAGATGAGCGATATATCGATACCGGTATATCGATACAGCGACGGCTAAGTCACTGTAGTAGCTACTAGCGACCACTGTATGGTAGTGGTGACTGAGAGCTGTGGTCACTTTCAATATTTCAAGCTTTTTCTTATAAATCTTTCATTTTCAAAAATTTTTTATATTTGGGAGAAGAAAGTATATTTATGTTTTTGTCGTTCTTTCATATTTTATTTTTTGCATTAGAAGATACTAATAATATTGTTTGTCATAACTGTTTCGGCTACCTTTTTTTAGTTAACCAGCGACCTTGGTCGCTCAACAATCTGTAAATTATAAAATACATTAGGTAAGAAAATATCCCTTCACCCACGTGTTTTAAACACTTTAAGGATGCAAATTTATGTACAAAATATCGAATTTTCCATCGTCATAAATGGTACCCTTCCCTTAACTTGAAAAATCAACTTCTGACTTTCATATGTAGCTGATGAGATTTTGTCAGTGTATCAACTAGCAACAAATTAAATATTATCTAAATCAAGATCTGCGTGATAAGTAGCAAGATCTGTTCTAAATCTTTAGTACCTCAAGTCGAAGTCTTTCTATTTGGATTCTCGAATACAGTAACAATCCAAATCTTATCCAATCTATTTCCTTCCTAAGCAGAGAAATTTAGGTTTTTAGGCTTAAAGATGGAGTTGTGCTCTAATCTTCTCAATGTAGAAAAGACGACATTATCTGTATTAAGATCTGCTTGAAATTAAAAAAACAATATTCAGTAAAGACTGTATTTGTGAATTATATATTATACGTGAAGTTTGCATCGACAATCGGATTTACCCACAACCAACCCTCCCCCAAAGGGGAGAGGGTCCCTTGGAACCGCTACTGCGTGAGCCTACTTATGTTATGAGCATAAATACATATGAAGTCTAAGCATCAATTTAACATACTAAGATCAGTATCAGAGAGATCCACCATGACATTGCACAATTCAAAGTTAAAAATATCCAAAATTGTCTACCTACTCAAACATACATACATACGTACAAATCCAATACTGTAGATATGTATGTACTCATATACTTAATTTGGCCAAAAAATAAAAAAGATATAAAAAAACCAGACAATATTTAATACAAAACAAAAAAAAATAAATACGAGGCGAAGACAAGTGGTGCCAGACTTTGGCATAACATGGCAGCTGCACTGCATACTGCACAATGCAATGCAACACGAAATACAACGCGTCCGTAGCTATTGACGACTCTTATTATGTGTGTGTGTATGTGTGTATGCTTATATTGTGCATACTACTACCACTACTAACTTGTATGGGCATTTATTTGTCAGTCGTCTGAGTGTCTACTATATACTACTACTATTGCATACACACACACTCATACATGCATATTGCTGTTTGAACTATGTAAAGTGTACTGTCTGTCTGGAAACTGTCTGGGAATTGTCTGGGCCATGTCTAGCGACTCCGTTAATGAACTTTTTGTAGGTCGTTGCTTATGTGAGTGGCTCACAAAATAATGACAACAACAAACACAACAGCAAATGTTTTTGTGTTATATGCAAAATTTATAAGACAAAATCGTTTTTGAACGGCAAACGAACAAACAATTGCATAAGCATTTATTTTTTATTTGCAATTTCGGGCATAATTTACGTATGTATGCAATTATTTAGATGCACAAAGAAATCATTTTTTTATTCTACTTTATATAAAATTTTAATAAAAAAAAGCTTTGGAATCGTTTCAATTACCTTTGTTAATTTGTACAACAACAACAACATTCAGAGCAAAAACTATTTCTGTGTGCGTGTGTGTGTGTGTGTGTATGTGTGCCCACCTCTTCCACACTACACTGATTTTGAATGAATATAATAATTATGACATTAAGTTGATACAAATGTAAGCAACAACAGCAGCAGCATCGATGGCGGTGGCGGAAGCTACTGGCTTCTTATGATAATGATGAAGAGCAACTCGGCGAGACAGTGTCTAGCCGAGTATTGTGTACACATAGTCAACCAGCCAGCAGCCAGTCAGACGAAGTATCTTGGCAGGCCAAAAGCCACAAGCAAGCAGACAAACACAAAGATATTGTAGTAAGTGGATAGACACAGGGACTGCCAGAGGCATAGGCACAGATTCATAGACTCACTCAGCCACACAAGAGAGTGGCAAACAGATGAATACCTACATAAATAGACAACCAGACAGATAGACGGACATATCGACGTCATATATGCCGCAAACCAATGGAACTAGACACTTGAAAGTGCAATGTGTTAAACATGTGTATATATATGTAAATATGTGCGCATTTAGACTGGTCATATGCAAAAACAAACAAAAAAACACGGACACCGCTGATAAATGCAGCGAAGCATGTTAGTTATTGGTAGCTTTTGTTATTATTGCAACATACAGTAGCCACTGATCTGATCAGCAACAAAAGTCTTTGGCGCTTAATTGCAACTTGAACAACTACTCTATCTGTTTCTTTCAACACTCATACACTAACAAGCCCTTACTGCATTTATTTAGCTAACCAGCTAGCAGACAATGTGTCTATGCTAGGCATAACCTTAAATTTTTTCTCTTTTTAGTATTAGTCTTTCATGGACAACTAGCAAAAATCAACAGCTTCCATTACAAGTCGATGACGACAGATATGTTCTGCTCTCACTGCCTTCAACCAGTTATGTGTGACTCACAATACGAGTCTGCCTTGCTGTCTTTCTGTCTATCTCTATGTATGTCTGGCTGGCTACCTACATATGTAGTCATATCTGTTGCTAACTTGCAGATATATGTAAATGAAAACCTAGCTAGTTAATGTTTGATGTATGCTTATACATAAAGTAAAATGTTAATTAGGCAGGTGTAACTGATGAACCTCAGACAAATAATATGTACAAGTTTTAAGCTTTAATGCTAAATAATTAAGCGTTGTTGAGCGATCTGCGCAGAAGAACTAATGTTTATGTAAAATATTATTAGTTCTTTATCTCAAAGATTAATTACAGTACACATAATTAATTTCTTATCATTCGTAGTTATATAAATTTTTCGATTTTTATTGAACTTACGATGAAACATAGGCCGTCTGTCGAAAGTAAAATAGTAAAAGATTAACATTATATCGGGGCTTTAGATGAACTCTAAGCACTTCTTTAATGTGCTGAATAATCAATTAAACCAGCCAGAAGTAATTATCTATTCATAGGAAAAAATAAATGGTGAATGTAGGCCAGTAAGTGAGTTGTCGATCTGTGAAAGGGTAAAATGTAAAGCTTTTTCACGCTTTCACAGCACTCCCGATTTAAGTTCAGTGTAAAAATGAAAACATTTGTCAAAATCTTTTTATATAATAAAATATTTTTCGATCTTTCCAGTAGAGTCTATAGCTTTCAGCCGTGAGGTTGCAGGTTCGGTTTCCATTTTGGGCAGGTATTTAATTCTCAAGGCTTCATGACAGCAGACAGTGAATTTTTTGAAATGGCTGCCATATATATCAGATATTAACAGACTGGTTTCAAGTTTTCATTACATCTATAGTGCTAACCTGTACCCAAAAAAGCTATTTGGAAGCTTTCTCTTCATGCTCTCGTGAGAGCTATTAAGAGGGAAAATTTGAAGCGCTGACATTAAGCTTCCCGGAAGCGCTTTCAAGTATGCTAAACAGTGCTTCCAAGGAAGACTTGGGGAAGCACGCAACCATATGAGAATTACACGTACTTTGTAATTGCCATATGGTTAATATCAAATAATATTAAATTGAATTGGTATTGGTAAATTTTCGTTTTTCACCAAACACCAATGTTTGGTGATCCAAAATTTTGGATTTTATTAATGTTATATTTAAATATATGTAGTTAATGCAAAAAGGGAAAGAGCACACAAGATTGTTCTCCCAAAACCTCTAAAAGCCAAAAGCTTACTTTTTTAGCTTAATCTCAGCGCTTACTTCTTATGACATGGAATGTAAAAAGTATATGAGCTGCACTATAAAAAGAGAGAGCTTTCTGCTGGCAGAGGAGCGCTCCAGTGTAAGTAAAGAAAGGCTTCTGCTATTTGTCCTTGATACTTGTGTCAGATTTTCACCCCATTGTAAAATTCAATAGTAAAATAACACAGTCGATGTAACATGAGAAAAATCAAGGGGCAAAGCCGGATATTCTTTCACATACTCATACATATGTGTACATATGTATGTATAATTATACCTATGCATATATGTTTTTTCACAAATATTAAATCAGTCAACGGACGATTTCAAATGTTGGCAATAAACAAATTAATTGCTTTTAAGACTACAACAAAAAAACGAATCAACAAGCTATTCTAATGGCTATACATCGAACACAGACAAGACCAAGCAAAGCCAAGAAAACCCAAGCCAAAGCCAGTCAAAACATCGTCATCGGCTAGACAAAAATCGCCTAAGGGTATTATTAAATCACAACAACTGAAGCACGCTTAAGTTATTGCATGTGCGCATGATTTGTTGTTCTATCTTGTTGTTGTAGCTATTTTAGTCTCTACTTAGATGGCGTTAGAAATGCGATCATTAAGCTTCCCGTGTTTTTTCAAATTTTTTTTTTTGTTTTTTTTTTTGCTCTAACAACAAAAACAATTACTATAAAAAACACTATGCAGTCTTGTATATATATATATGTATATTGCCTTTGGGTTTAGCTTTATAACACTCTTTGCCACCGTGTTTGAGCTTCATGTCTTATCTTAATTTAGTTGCCGCTGCTGTATTTTTAAACTATCTGTCTCTTTTCTGCACATCCAAACACTTTAATTGTGATTAGATCATAGCTTGTAAATAGTATATTCTATACATTCGTATACATAAATACTGTCGTTCAGCTGCCGGCTTTACTTGGTGTCTGCCGTGACTAGAACAACTATAGCATCACACAAAACCGTAGCATCTGTGTTTTGATCGTGATGATGATTATGATGAAGTTGATGATGATTAGTCTCAATGGATTTTTAAGTGGGTATGGTATGTGTTATGTGATTTTGATAGAGATACATACAGATGTGTTCGTAAAAATAGAGTATTGCAATTTCTGTTGAAATATATTGTTGTTTAATTCCTTTCACATCTTGTGGGGCATAGGGCGGCCACCACGCCAGGTCGCTATCTGGTTCGCTTCAGCTCACTCCAGCCAGTTAGCTTCGGATTCGACAGTTCTGCGCCATATCAGCTTGGGCAGCCAGCTCTTCTACCTGCCTGCATTAATGGGTTCCATTGCATGGCGTACCTAGTGGTGTTTTTGTCATCTCTCCTTAAAGTGTGGCCTATACCGCCATTTTCTGCGTCTTATTACGTCAATTGATTCTAAACCTGCCTTATTTATTTGAGATGCGGTTTGGCCAGAAAACTTGAAGCATAATGTGAGGATATCTATTGATAAACGCCTGAAACCTGTGAACATCAGCGACTGTCACCCGCCATATATTGCAACCATGGGCCTTAAATAAAAAAATTTTAAAGGAACCTAATCCATTATATTTAGGGCTACTTAACCCTTTAAAATTTTAATAGAGATTTCCCAAATTTTAATAGAGATTAGTAGAAAGATTTTATGCAGAAAACATGGTTACTTAAGGCTTGACACAAAATTTCCTACCTTGTCCTTTTTGTAGGGTTAAAAAAACATATCTATGGAGCTATATCGTAGACAACCACTGGATAACCCTTTTTCTCCAAGTTTTTTATTTTCATATTCTCTTGTCTTTTGTAAACATATTTTATAAAAACATTTACGATTAGTAATAGTTAAAGCTATTTACTATTTATTTCAGGCAAATATTCGGTATTGGGTGGACGTCGGACATATTGTCGAGAACCAGTCCCACCAAATAATACAATTTTGCTTTCGTTCCTACAAAGCACATTGCACCATTTCTCTACAGGCCAATGGGTATGACTTTTATTGAATGTGATATGAGCTCTTATATGTTCTTTTTTGTCAGGAGGGAGCCTCTTGTGGTCTCAAATTTTCCTCCAGAAGCTTTTTGTGACCGGCAACTGCAGTCCAACCCTTATGACGTTCGAAAGTATTAGTGAATGCATTATCGAATACCTTACAATGAGTCTGTCATCAGCTTTGGAGATTTTGCGTTTCGGTCTGCGGGTTACTGGCTTTTCAGTGTAATTTGGGGCATTTACGATTGTTGAAACACCACATGCTGAAGTTTCTTGGATTCTTATTATAAGATTTTCCCATATAGCGCTATTTGCAAATGAATGTCCGCTTTTCCTAGCTTGTGCACTTTCCTCGACCCACCATACAAAACTTTGAACCAAAAAATAGTAATCGAAAAACTAAAGCTCTTTTTTTAACTAGTTTTTACTTCAAAATACTGAACACTTAAATTCTGTATATTTTGCTACGCAGTCAGTCACTTTCGCTGAATGAAATCTTTTACAATCTATGACTGACCGATTTTGCTTAAAAAATACTGTTATAGTATTAACCGATAAGTTATTACAGCCTGTTCGAAAAATTTTGCGTCAGAAAAGGAGTTTGAAATTACTTGAAGAAAGAACTTCTATTATTATGAACACAACTGTGCATACAATTTCAAGCTGAGAGACATAAATTGATAATTGCAAATTATTCACGTGCACTAACACATTTCCTAAATAATACTAATAAGAATAACTGGAATTAAATACCTAAATGCAGTAAAAGATTTTTAGCTATTCACACAAAAACCAAAAAATAGAACAATAAATTTAGACTGATGTTAATCTAGTGTAAAATAAGCTATACTAGCTTAAATAATATGAAGCTGGCATATAGACAGCAGGCGAATGAAGAAATCGGTAGAGTGAATGAATGGATGATGTGTGATCAAACAGACTTTGCTGAATGAATTCACAACAGATTTTTTTTTTTTGGTTTTGGTTTGTATCATTTACGTACTATTTATATGTATGTATATAGTTGAATTAGATGAATTCTTCTTCAAGCGAAGCTAGACACCAATTTGCAATTCATGTCGCTATTGTTGGTTTGTGATTATAATATCGTAGTCGCTATATGTGCATATGTCGGTATGCATAGATTGATAGTCTCTCTAATGGTTATTTTAACAAACATTAAATCATTAAATTTGCAATTTTAGTTCTGTTATGAATCTGTGTTATTGATGAAGATGATGATGATAAAAACGTAAACAACGCGCAATTTATATTTAAAAATTATGTAGTTTTTTGTGATACCATACAAATTTCTTGTTGTCTTTGCTGTTAAGATTTTTCATTATCCATTAAATTGATTTAGCTACATAAATTGTCTACACTAAAAACGAAAAGATTGAATAGCCGCAAATTTACAAAAATATTCAGTTTTTGCATAAATACATGTTTTATAATGTTAATTTTGGGATATGAATTCTAGCGTTAGCATCTAGATAATAAAACGACCTGAATAATAGGTTAACTTAGCTTGGGAGATGACCAATGGTTGGCCCTCCTTAACCAAGTTAAATCATTTTGAAAAGCAGCCCACCCATTAAGTTTCTTTTAAATTGCTATTGAGATTCATATACCACCTTGATCAAAAAGTTCCCGGAATTTATTCAAAAAATTAAAAGTACAAGTTTATTCATCTAAATCTATATTGTCCCCTTAAAAGTAATCCCCATCGACTGCACACATTAAATTTGCAATTTTAGTTCTGTTATGAATCTGTGTTATTGATGAAGATGATGATGATAAAAACGTAAACAACGCGCAATTTATATTTAAAAATTATGTAGTTTTTTGTGATACCATACAAATTTCTTGTTGTCTTTGCTGTTAAGATTTTTCATTATCCATTAAATTGATTTAGCTACATAAATTGTCTACACTAAAAACGAAAAGATTGAATAGCCGCAAATTTACAAAAATATTCAGTTTTTGCATAAATACATGTTTTATAATGTTAATTTTGGGATATGAATTCTAGCGTTAGCATCTAGATAATAAAACGACCTGAATAATAGGTTAACTTAGCTTGGGAGATGACCAATGGTTGGCCCTCCTTAACCAAGTTAAATCATTTTGAAAAGCAGCCCACCCATTAAGTTTCTTTTAAATTGCTATTGAGATTCATATACCACCTTGATCAAAAAGTTCCCGGAATTTATTCAAAAAATTAAAAGTACAAGTTTATTCATCTAAATCTATATTGTCCCCTTAAAAGTAATCCCCATCGACTGCACACTTATGCTAGCGCTTGATCCAATTCTCGAAACCTTTTTTATATTCGGTTTTCGGTATGTCCATCAGTGCTTCCTGCGATTTTTCCATTACTTCCTCTCAGCTGCTGAAACGAGTTCCCCGTAATGGTTTTTTAACTCGATTGAACAGAAAGAAGTCACAGGGAACCAAATCAGGTGAATTCGGTGGCTGTTGGATGGCATTTGTAGCATTTTTCGTCAAAAAATTACGAATAATGATGGCACTGTGCTACGGTGCGTTGTCATGGTGCAAAATCCACGAGTTTTCTGTCCACAATTCAGGTCTCTTTCGGCGAATTGCTTCACACAAATGCCTCATAACGCCCAAATAATACTCTCTGATGGTTAATTTGCGGTTATTGACCAAAATTTCTTTTACTTTATGAGCGTTTTCGTCGGTTTTCGATGTCCATGGTCTGCCACTGCGTTCATCATCTTCGATTGAGTCACGACCAATTTTGAACCGCTCACCACTTTTGAAAATCGTCAACACACACAGAGATAGATGTACTCTTGGCTACGTAACTTTTGCAAATGTCATGCTATGACGTTAAGATTTAAAGGGAATATCAATAACAGATGTAATAACGATGGGAGCGCCACACTGTGGTTATTCTGGGAACTTTTTGATCAAGGTGGTATTAAAGCTTCTCTGAGTTTTGAAAAAAATAATTTTCAACAAACCATTTTTATCGTAAAATATAAAATAATTTAATGTTCATTGTTTTTCTTTTTCACTTTCAGACTTAATGACATAAGAAGTCGCCTACAATCAGCATTTCAAGTAAGCAACTCTGAAGAGAGTCAGGAATATCCACTACATGAAATGGCCGCCTATCCAATATGCAACTCAGAATCAAATGAATCATCATGGCTGCAAGATAACAATGTGACCATACGATTCTCAGATAGTATATTTGAATCAAAACAAGATAATCTTAATTTGGATAGTGCCATATTGCGATTATACAAAATTAATCCAAATAGTACTGATGATCCTAATGTATCGTCTGCTGATACCGATGCTGATGCACAGAAAACAAAACGTTGCTCAGATAATGCTATGGTGAGTAATTAGTAATTAATTTAGAAATCTATACAATACAATCTAGTTACCAGCATCTATTAAAATATGAAGCATTTAAATTTTTGGAAAAAAAAAATTATTGGCATGCAATATCGGTAAAATAAACACACAAAAATATGCCCATTTTTGTCGATGAATTTATTTGCAACTGAATTTAACTCATTTAAATTAGCGCTTCCTTAAAAAGGACTCTATGCATTCGTGAGCTCTTTGGCTTTTAATAGGTGACCTTTATGTCGGGAAGAAATAAAATTATTCAGAAGGTATCATATTGCCATAATGTTGCTAAATTTCGCAATAGTATTAAAATTATGTCACCTTGTGAATCACCGAATTTTATTAAGTTTCCTTTTTGCTCAGACTAGCTTGTTTACATCGAAATTTTTTATTTATTCACCCCATTCCCTTCTAAATTACATCAGTTATTGCTTCTTTTATTTTATGTACAAATCTGAATACATATCTATTTAAATATATTTATTTCTCTACAGCTTTCTCCCCAAATCCGTCTTACCGTATCGATTGTACAGCAATTGCGTCGTAACAAACGAGGTATGTTTACAAAAACACTATATATTTTTTTTTTTTTTTTTGCAATACAATTTAAATTTTTGTATCTATTTTTAAACATTAATAGAACGTAAAAAGCGCATTTGTAATACAATCATGATTAGTGCCTCGAAAACTGGCTGGGTTGAGATTGACATTAAGCGTGCCATCTATATTTGGGAAAATATTGAACGACAACATCGTGAACAACAACAACAGCGTCAACACATACTCGTCGGTTGGCTAATGATCGAAGTGCATGATGAAGAAGAGCGCCCCCTAAAGCCGGGTTTATTTTTTAAACCACCCAAATGTGATCAGGCAGGTATGTGTGTTGTTTGCCATGCCTAACTAACCATAAAGCATAAATAATAAAAATAGAAATATAAAAATAAATACAACTGAAAATCCAAAGAAGGTGAACGTGCTAGGCATTCGAGGGGTCTAGAGGTAATTTAATTCATTTTTCGAAGAGTCCGGACATAGACGAGACACT
Source organism: Toxonevra muliebris (assembly GCA_963691655.1). Lineage (NCBI taxonomy): Eukaryota > Metazoa > Arthropoda > Insecta > Diptera > Pallopteridae > Toxonevra > Toxonevra muliebris. The sequence continues at coordinate 40,427,862 of OY829328.1, read as the reverse complement.
CATACTAGCAAACAAAACAAAAAGAAAAAACAAAAACAGTTTCATTTTACACTGAGTGTCTCAAATGAATTTTGCTAAGCTCAACATAAATTCTCTTTTTTTGCCAGACATTTACGTCGTAGTTAAAAATATTTATATTTATTGCTTGTATTGTCTGTACTATAAAACTTATTTGCCATGCAATTCGAGTTCTTCTTCCGTTGTTTACAACAAAATTCCATTCATGGTCTAAAATCAGAATAGGTACCTACATATTTAAAATATTTCAAATATGTTGAGCATTTTTATAGAGAATTTTTTATTTGATTATGAATTTCGTTGTTTATATTATACACAGAACACCTGAAAGAATATTCTCAAATTGCATTTTCAAGAATTTTAATATATCGTAATTTACTGAAATGTTGCAATTTGAATTCGTACATTACGTAACTGAAAAATAAATATGAAAACTTTCAGTATGTTCATATTAAAGATACATATATACAACCATACACCAGGGCCTATCAAAGAGGGGAAAGGATAGATTGGTTTTACGGCTCTCACGTTTTTAATTATTGGGAACCTATTTAAAAAAAACACACACATACGTTTTACCTTGGGTCTTTTTTTTTTCTGAAAGGCTCTGCCTACGATTTCAAATTAAATGTCGGTAAGAATAAAAAAGAAATTTTCTTCAGTGTACTAACTATGTTAAGTGTTCTAATATACCATTAATTGTCAGTTATTGTTGTTGTTATTGTTGCTATTTTTTTTGCAAATTTAAACGCTGCCATTTTGCTATTTAAATGCATGATTGCGTTAGTTAAAGCATTTTTATTAGTTGATTGATAAAACCTGCACCCTTAAAATCAGAATGTATCATAGTTATGCAAAGAAAGACAGAAGAAAAACAGCTTTCAAACGTTTTACTGGAACGAAAAAAAAAAATCATAACATTTTAATGCATTCTTTTGGTCCGATTGGAGCGATATTTTTAATTGTTACAATACATTGTGTATGGAATATTCCGGAATCGTAATTCGTAAATCGTAAGCTCCAGGGAAAGCACCTACATAATTTTCCATTTTTAAAAATCGGATTTTTACGAAACTGTGCGACAGAAACAGTTTCGTAAAAACTCGAAATTTTTTAAATTTTTTATTAGGGTGTAGGTTATCTGAATTTGTTTTAAGCTTGTTAATTTTTTAAGATTCCGTTCGCCATTTGCCAGTAAGCCAGCTCGCATATAGTGAAAAATTACAAAGAAAATGTAAAAATTTCAGAAATAATCGAGCTCGAATACTGGCCACTAATTTCTAGTAAGTTTATGTTAATCCCGCCCTCTCAGCCTATAAATGCTCTTAAGCTACATTCTAGTCGCATAATATAAACTTAAATTTTGCTATTTAATGCTTATTTATAACATCAGATTGTAGATTTTGTTTTACTAATTTAAATATTTTCCATTTTTCAGATTTTGCAGTCCCTTGGAATTACTACAGACCTCAAGCGTCTATGCCTGCATTTACAACGAACGAAGTGCCTAGGTAAATTACAATTACATTTCACATAATCAAATACGATGATAGTAAAAAATAGTTCATTAATCGAACCTATATATGGTAGATGTCGAATTTTCTTGCCAGAATTGTCAGTGTCAGAAATACCAATTTCTAGTATTTCACACCCCTGCACATCACTTCAATTTTTTATAATTTCTGAACAAATTTATGGCGTTTCACACCTGACATTTTTGAACAATTGGTGCTATCTTTAGTTAGTTTAATTATGTCCTCTTGTCTGTGGCTTGCAAATTCCGCTTATCTTAAGCTTGTACAAAGATTAAAAGGTTTGAGACACCAGAAGAACGATACCCTTAGTAAAATCTATGTTTTTTTAGCTCATCATTCGCCGATCCCAATAGCGATAAAACGAGTTTTCCAAGATGTAGTCTAGTGCTAAAATACTCCACTCTAGTAAGAACCCTAAAATTGGTCAGACTTCCCAACATCGCTATGGTGCATACTTGCCGAACCTCGGAGGTTCTATGATTCCCAGGGAGTGAGATTTATCAATTTAACCCATCTCACCAATTTCATCTTGAAGCTCTAGGATTAAAAACCAAAAATATTTCATCACCATCAAAGTTAAATTTTCCGTGATGTATGTTAAATACGCATTAAAATTATTTGGTGGGTTTGAATCTCTAAATCTTCCCCTGCGTCCATCCCTGACTATATTTACACACATACAAAGGTAAAATCCAATTTTTTTTTGCACTAAAGTAAATTACTTCTCTGTAAATGAAATCGCGGCAACTCTGCCGCCACGATCTCACATAAAGTCATGCCTAAAATTATGCTCTACATTTTAATTTAATTAACACAGATCCGTCGTGGGTATCAAATTGATACACTTTCCAAATGCAAATTATTTCACATGCATGAAAATATTAAAAAAAAAATAATATTTAAACATGTTTCGGTTGTATTTTAATTATGGCATTACATTGAATGAAATTGATACATCAACAACTGTTTCAATTGGCAAAATGAACGGCGGATTCGGGTTTTTTCTACAATTATTTAGGCTTTCAAGAATACAAAAAAAATTTTTTTTTCAATTTTAATTTTACATTTAAATTATAGAGGGTACCAAAGTCGAGTCTTAAAAACCTCTGAAATAGTAAACCTGGAATAAAAAAAAAGTTGCGTGTTGTAGATAAAGCTTTTTCTCACAGGAATCAACCACAAATTTTTAAAATTCGTAAAAAAAAAAGATTTAGCAGACTTTTGAAAAAAAAGAAATAAAAAGCACGACCGTTTTTAGAATAATTTTTCTCTGGGGAAAATATTCGAAATAAATGTGGTTGATTGTTATGTAAAACACATTAACGAACACAACGCACCAAGTTTTATAAAAATCGGTTAGTCTATCCGTAGATTAACTGTCGACTATGGAAAAAGAGTGAGTTTTGAACAGCCTCTTAAACTATCGTAACCTATACGTTTTGACCCTTCTGAGCTACCTCTAGGCCGTATAATTGATAGCAGCCCTATGTTGTTTTATTGACAGTCTCAGCAAGATAAAATGGCAAACATTTTTAAATTTATTGTCTCCAAAGCTGCAAGAATTTAATTAAAAAACAAAAAAATTGAAAAGAATCCCAAAAAAGGTTGACATTTTCATACGCCTTGTTAGTTTAGCCTTCACTGTAGCAAAAGGCTTAGAATGTCGACATAGTTTTCGTTGCCCACTTTTAGGCAAAACCAAAAATTTTGTTTTTAACTTTCACTGTTGAAAACGGCTTAGACTTTGGGACACATTCCGTTCCTATTTTCATATAAACTTTTAAATTTCCAAATTTTAAGTTCTGCGCCTTGCTCATGTCTTCCAAAAGTATTGCAAAAGTACTAACGAGGCGTCAACCTATGACCTTGCTCTTTAGAGCAACCATGCAAAAATCTTCAATAAAAAAATAACATGTTTCACTACTGAGCGTAGTAAAACTTAATATTTCCAAATCACTGTATTTTCCCTATAAAGTACTGTCATATAAAACTATTGTACGTGGTTTTCTTTCAGATACCCAAGGTTAGATGTAAAACTAATTGGTTATGCTTCGATTGCACCAAAAAACTACAACAAAGATTTATATGAAAAGCTACGTGATAATTTACGTCGTCAACTATACAATTTATCAAAGAATTCAGCAGAATTGGTAAATGAATCAACCACATCAATTACACCAACAGCAGACAATCTTATTGAATCATCAGCTTCAACTGAAATACAGCAACATAATCATCATAAACGTCATTTACATCATTATCAGCATACACATAACAGCAACAACAATGATAACAACAATAATGATAATAATGAAAACAAGAATAATACTACTAGTAGCAATCTTCAAGTTACAAAGGAAGAGCGCAGTGACGATTCGATGCAACAACATCAGCAACAGCATCAACAATCACACTCTCATCGTCGACAACATAATCATCATCAGCATCATCATCATCGCCAACGTCATCAACAACTGAAACTGCAGCACCAGCAACATCGGGAAAGTGAACAGCAGCAACATGTTGATTGCTAAATTGCTAACTCGGAGTTTTTGAATTACAATAATAATTTTATAAATTATTTTTGTTTTATTTTAATTTTTGTTATTTTTACCTAATTCAATGATTATTTAGAATCATTCTGTGCTTCCTTTATTCCTTCAGATAAAATATCATAATCCAGTACACATTTCCATAAACATACATATGTAGTAATTATGTATAGAGTAAACATATCACGGCATAGCATTATTTACTTATAGAGATACACACATACATACATTTATAAAGTTGCAACAGACCCAGAGAAAAAACCCTAAAGATGCTTGGCGTAGTAGTTTTTCTTTTTTAGGGCCACGTTACTTAATTAAATAATAAATAATAATAAGAAAAAAAAATAATTGTGAGCATTTAACATCGTATTTCAATTAGGAGACTGTGATTTAGATATGGTTGATTCTACAATGAAAACAATTCAACATTTCAATTTGATTTTTGTGTTTTTTTTTAATCTTATAAATTAATATTTATGTAATTCTTTGATTAACTATAATTACCTATACTGCTATACTTGTCATAAACTACTCATCTGACATTTTGACAATTTTTAAACATTTATCCGTTTTTGCTCTTTTAAAGCCGGTCATACCTTTTAAGGTTATTTACGTACATTTAGTTGAATACTTATATTTTTTCAACATTTCTACGTTTACTGTGAATTCAGCTATGCTATGGATATGCCCTCAAAATTAACAAAAAATATCAGTTGAGTAATTTAAGCTGAAAATGCAGTATAGGAATTCTTTTTTACGTAGTTTTTGAGATTCTTTTTTACTATAATTTAAGTCAAATTTCATTTAAAATGTTAAATGCTTGTGTAGGTATATTTTTTATATTTAAGAAAAATGTCTAATCGTAAGTTAATTTTGAATAAGTCACAGCATTTTTACTTAATGTAGTATTTTTTAATTTTTCAAATAGATTAATAAACATTAAAAATAATGAAAATAATTTTCTAGAATTTAATTTTACGATAGATATTTATTTTGGAATTTTTGAAAATCTGGGCGTTGAAAGCTCAATACAATAGGTAAGCTTCTTGATGGTTTCTTCCATTCTTTTTTTTTGGAAAAACGAATGAGAAAATAAACAAAATTCTTTGTTAGATACTAATAGGTATGCTTTGTCTCACAGTTAGTTATCTCATTTTTCAACGGTAAGCCTTCCAATCACTACTTACACTTGTCGCTTATGAAATTAAATCAAAAGCTAGTTCAGAACTGCCTTAAGCTTCTAACGGGTTTATCCAGTACCTTTTTTAAACCACGACCATTCAGCGGCTTACTTTTGAGTTTGGTTGGTTGGTTAAGGCGGCTGATCCACAGAAGACACACTGTGAATCACAATTAGCGCTGTAGCGCCGTTTTGGAACCGCTACTTTTGAGTTTAATAAGCTATATTTTAAAATTAAGCAAAATAAAACCCTATAGCATTACTTGAGGGTAGCCCATCTTAACAAATCAGGATATGAATGTGAGATTCAAGCGTGCAAGCTAGCATAACAAATAAGGGCGTGGCTGATTATTCATTTCACCACTTTATTCTACAAAAACTTTGAAAATCTACAATAAAATCAGTTAACTCCGAGATATAAACACGAAATTTTACCATAATATGCATTGGCATTAGGTAAAGGCAGGTAATCGCTATATGTGAAAATGTGCGTTGTCAAATAATAGCAATTATTTTATTTCATTTTTCGAAGTCAAATTTATTAATTAAATTTTTTACATTTTTTGTTTCCACTTTGTAAAAAATCACAACATACTTTTTGGGTTAATGTTTATTTTGTTTGTTTTTAAGAAAGACATTTTTGCATTCAAAAGAGTATGCAATAGAGTTTGCTTGAGGCAAAAATTATTTCCATTAAAAAAAATAAGAATATTAGTTTTTCACCTAAACGCTGCCGAGCATGATTAGCAACATGTTGCCAACTATTATATTATAAACACAATAAAATCGCTATTATGAATATTTTGGGGCTATAAAGAATCACCCACATTAATTTATTTTTCTGAGTTCAAAAGTTTAAAAATGAATATGGAAAAATTGGTATTCACTGTTCAAACAACGGTTCAACACTTTAGAAATTTTGCTTTCTAAAGTTATTCTGCTGTATAATACATTTTTTCTTTAATATCTAAACAAAAATTTTTTTTCATGATAGTTTTTTAGGAGACTATGAAAATTAAATCTAGAGGTTAATTTTTCAAAGTCATGACTTAAGTTCATGTTAATTTCGTTATTTGAAGTTATCTCTATTCAATATTTCTATTCAGTGAAGATATTTGGAATCAAATCCATAATTCTGGGTTATGATTTCAAATATTAGTAGCTTATATAGGATATTGAAAGATTAAGAACTACCACTAAGATCACTGATGAGGAATTGTGGCGGATTCCGAAACGGCCGTCTGATTTGCCCGTCTCTATATACATTGTTGTTGTGATGACTACATTTGTTCATTAACCTGTTTATATATAACTTCAAATAATTTTTTTTCTTTAAATTTAAATAAAATTGTATGAATATAGCAACAAAATGGCTTTTTTATTATTTTTTTTTTTTTCAAAGGCGATACAATTTTATAGGAATAAGAACTATCTATTTGTTGATGTTGGGAGGTATTTCATGAATATTTTTAACAAAAATTATTGACAACTGGGGACGATATGGCCGTTGTGCCGAAACACCTTTTTTTCGTCACCACTTGCGGTGAGAACGATAAATAAAGAACGGTTTATCTAAATGAAAAATAAAAAAACTAAACAGAAAATGCTGATGATTTTTTTAAAATTCTTGATTTTCGAGGGTCTGGAAATTTGGTTTTGGTAGCCTTCGTTCACTAAGAGGTTATTACAGTTATAAACTAGCCAGTAAAAATTCAGATCGATTGGTCAAATGGTTCTTGAGAAACCTATCTCACCGCAACGGAACTTTTTGAAAAACATCATGTAGAGGTAATCGCGTTTAAACTTTTGGCACCATGTTCAGGTAGTTAGTCGGTGGTAGCGCGCTGTTGATAGTTGTAACTTTAGCTCTATTGTTGAGATCTCTATGAAATTCGGTAAATATTTTTTCAAGAGGATGTAGTTTGAGAAAATGGAATAAAAAATTTTTCGAATTTTTAGGGCAATACAAGTGTATATAGCCCCTTAAAAGGCATTTTTCTCCGTGTACTTGATATTTATCACAAAGAATTTCAGAACTATGACTGTTAGGTTTAAGCCAAGTCTCGGTAAAAACTAGTATCCCATGCGAACATTTAAAAGTTATAAGATAAACGGAAATTAACTTAGAATTTAATCCCCTAATATTCTGATACAAAATGCATACGAATTTTCGGGAATCATTTTGGGAAATCAGCAGGCCTGGAAATAGTAACAGGATTGCTTAGCCCAACTTTCTGCTTGTTAACAAATTCTTTTACTATGACACCGTTTGGCCAAAAACTTTTCCCGACAATTTGTTTAAGATGATCCGATGCTAATAAAATTTTAAAAGAAGATATTTTCCTTTCATATGGAAAATTAAATTTAGAAATCGAAAAATCCGCTGATTTAATTCTGGACTTAATATAAAACTAAACGGCCTCAATAGATGTATGTGAGGCATACATAGAAATGAAAACAGATTTCCTCGGATGAACAACTACCACCTTTCTAGGGAGGATAGCAGTTGATATATTTTCAGAGCTCTCACTCGCAGATGGCGCCACTACAATTAACTCATTGTCTTCTGATTTTGAAGTTAATTCGTTAACCCTTAAATACCCACTGGTCACTGCAGTGACCAAATACTTCCGCGGCTGCCTATCCCGCCATTTTACGTTCGCCATTTAAAATAAACATCTGATCTTACTGTCTAAAGTTTTCTTTATCGATACGTATAAATAAGAATTGGAAAAATGACAACTGTCGTACAGTTACAGTTATTTTTAGCTCGAAAAGCATGTTTTGCAAAAATTTTAAACAACTAACTGAAAAAAAGGTGTTTTTATTTTCAAATTTTGTGTAAAAAATATATTGCCTTGTGGACAAATTTGTGTCAGACGGTATGGGATAACACCAAATAACTGTTTTTAAAAATTATTGCGAATGTATTTTAATTTGTTCTCCAGATAATCGCCAAAAGTTACTACAGAGGTCAACCATGTACATAAATTAAAATAACTGTTCCTTAAACTAATTTATTTGAAAACACGTAGAACAAACGTTGTTCGGAATCACAAATACTACTTCTGGGTATGATTTTAATTGAAATCGGACGTATTGGGCGTTTGAGGGTTAATCCTAGCTTCAGGGACCAATAGAGGAGTAGGCATAATCGTCACAAATAACAGATTGGCTTTCAGAAGTGGTAGATGACTTTTTCGCAAAACATCTAGCTGTTGGCGTTTTCCTTTGCGATAAATCCTCCACGACTCTGAAATCACCGAAAGTTTTTTCAAGATTTTTAAAATTGCCAAAAGAAAGCTCAGGTCTAAGGGCCAGTACTACAAACGAGTGCGCTCAATAAAATAAAAAAATAAATATAAATAAAAAATTGTATTTATTTTGAACTCAAATTCTCGAATTCAAGCTAAGTGAATAATTAATTTACTCGTTTTTCGCAAATTTTTTACTTTTACTGCCAACGGCTGTTATACGCATCACAGATCATAACCTAAACAATATGATAAAGTGCAGCTATAGTGGCAATTACACCTGTTTTTGTGATGGAGAGAGATTAGATTAGATAGATTTTGATGGGTGTATTGTACTGCGACCAAATTTGGTCTACAGTACCCTTTGTGAAGGACTAACTCCTTCCCATTAAATTCGTCTTATTAAAATTTTTGACACGTTTGAAAATTATAGAATTGAAAACGCGCTTGCGCTCATTAAAAATTAGATAAATAACACAGCAAACACAAAATAAAACACGTGATTGTGTTTTGTTCAGAATCAGATTAAAAGATGACTAAGTGTTTGTGTCCCACAATAAAATTTTTCGATCTTGTGTTAATACGTTTAAATTGTTTTCAATAAAAAATTTCCCCGAAAAAAACTTACTCCATAAATTTTGTTTTTATTATGCTGATAACATGTTTATTTATTGGCATAATTTTATGCCATTTAAAACTCAATTAAATAATATTAATCTTTTTCTAATCAATTGTGATTATAATCTTTATTTTATATATATTTTATATACTAACTATGTGCGCAAATCTAATTCACATAAGAATTTATACAAATATTATTGGAAAAATTAGGCAAATATTTGTATATTATTTTATACATTGAACTTTTTGGCATTCTATATGAAAGAAAATTAGTTTTCTTACTATTTAGTTGCAATTGTACAGCACATAAATTGAAATTCGAATAATTTATTTTTCCAATCAGTTTATATAATATTTCAAAACAGATGTGTAATTATACGAAAATTAGTATGAAGTGACTAAAAAAACAATAAAAAGCAATAGCTACGTTATTCAAAACAGAAATTTCATGTTAAAATGTCATACTAAATGACGTATCTAACTAAGTTTTGTTGTACCAAACACAAAATAAAAATAAAAAACACAAATTTACTAACAGCAATGCGGGATCGTTATACTATAACAGTGGACTGTAAATAAAAAGCTGTCAAGTTAAACATATACATACTCAATACTTGTTACCGTATTAGAGATATCAGCTGAAAATCAATCGATTTGGTCTTTAGTTTTGTCATAAGTAATTTATTGATTGAATACTTGTATTCACTGCAAACTTCATATTATTTAGTTAAGTCCAGCGTGGGCCAAAGAGTAGCCTAAGAGCAGAAGAAATCGCACACGTACTAGGTTCATTACCATAGTAAAGGAGCTCAATCGATAATAGTGCTGGCTTAGTTTCATCGTGACGATGTTAATTGCAGGAATCACTGTTTTTATCTAAATATTTTTTCTAGTCTTTCATTACACTGTGCGTATGAACATCCAAGAGTAAGTATGTGTGATTCCATTAGTAGGTGAAAAATTCAAATGAAACCTACCTTACAAAACACAGAACTGAGACTAAACAAAGCACACCAAACGTAAAGTGAAAAGCTCATGCAAACGTAGATAGATTAGTTAAACGTAACGATCTTAACGTTAGATGTCTAATAAACAATCTCTCGCTTACTCTGTCTCGCTCTATATGAATTCATAAAAGAGTTAACTTTAAAAAATTTTAATAAAACACGGCTATAATGCGAAAATACGTGTAGTATTAAAGCTAAACTGAATGTATTCGCATATTGAAAAAAAAAACAATAAAAAGCGCTACACGCGAGCTCCTTCCATAATTAGTACTACGTGCAATCACATCACAACGTAATCAAATACGCTTCGGCGGAAAGATCTCAACGCGTTTTTTGTTTTTGTTTTAAATACAATTTAAATAAAAAATAAAAAATAATTTCAATGAACTTTTCGTATATACTAAACCGAGATATAAAATACTTATAAAAAGGTGAATTTTTGTAGTAAAAAATAGTGAGGAAAAATTTATATATATTTGTGTACCCTTCAATTAAATTAAGATGCATTCATAAAACAAAACTGTTGGCAGCTGATAAAATAAATTAAACTCGAATATCTTTCAAAATATGTAAATAGTCGAATTTAAGCATTATTCAATAATAATTGCAATTTGTGTTGTACTTATGGGTAAAAATAAATTTATTTATCTCTATCAAATAAACTGTCAAATTTTAGAATGTGACAAGCAATTATATTTTCTTTGTTTATCTGCATAAAAACGTCACAAATAAATAAAAAGTTTAAAAAGTACGCAATTCATGCAAGATTGAAAGATACATTGACATGTTTAAGTAATAAAAATTTGTTGGAATGACAATAACACTATGAAACAAATTGAACAAATTTTATTTGGGATCAGAAAATCAAGAAACTTTTTTTTTTAGACAATAATTTCGAATTTACATATAACTATGTACAATGGCGCGAAAACGCACCGCTAAAATGGCGATTTTTATGAATTCTTATACGAAGAACGGTAAATGATATTGGCAATGAAATTATTATCTTAATTCCTTACTCCTTTCAGAAGTATTGTTGAATTTGTTAAGGCCCATAGGCCATGTCGGCGCACTTCCACGCCCATTACAGTGGCACTTGTTTTCAATTTTTTATCAATTTTTAGCTTTTTCAATTTTAAAGATAAAGTTTTATTAGCCCATTAAAGCCTGCCCATAGATCGATTTTCTTAAAAATCGTTGGAGATGTTCACATAGGCAATAGAAGTTGCCACATTCAGATTGGTAGCTTCACACATTTCTTTACAAAATTTGTTACAAAAATTATGAAGCATTCCTGCATCCCAAAAAATACTTCTTTGGCTACCATAATGGAGTACAAGACCAACAAAAAATCAAAAAAGCCAAATAATTTATTTGTTGAAATAATATTATTTTTATTTTTTTATTTAATTTTTTTCTATAAAAGTTTTATAAAAAGTGTTTTTTCATATTATTTGTACATTTTGTATTTATATTCTATTGTGCGTTTTGCCGATTGGGTATTTAAATACCCAAATCATTAATTTTTTTCTGTAATCAATGAAGGGCACTGATGAGGAAACAGCCATGGCAATTTTCTGCTATTAACCCACTTTTAACTATCTCTTATATGTCCACTTTTAACTATCTCTTCCTGCCCTTAGAGAAGGGTAGGAAGACGTTGGAATTCTACCTAATTCTACCCGATATTTGCTACCAGTCCCGAAATATTCAATTTATTGCCAACACTCTTTTTTGGGTATTTAAATACCCATCCGGAATTAATGAGTTAAGCCTGATAAACAACACTTTAACTGTTTAGTAGCAATGAAGTAGAAAGTCAAACTATAAAATATGAACAATTAGATTTCAGTTTCATTGTTTCTAATAATAATAAAAAAATAAAACTAAATATTTTTCTTAAATTGTGAAATCTTGTAAATATGTAATAGGTTCGATTCTTTATCTTTTGACCTGGAAAAGCCAGTTTGAAGATCGGTTTAGTTGTTCTTCCGTAATATTTCCATGAAACAGTTTGCACCATTTATATCAATATACAAATTTATTTTTAAGGTAATTTCAATGCTTTGAGTTTTTGTCGTTATAATGACAATATCAGAAAGAAAACAGATTTACAGTAGAATTGCGATAATTCGTACCCCGTTAATTCATACATGCCAATAATTCGCAACAAACTGTTGGTCCCTTGAAAAAATTGCTTGAGTTCTCAAAAATTCCATACATTTTGGTCCCTTCGCTAATTCGCATTTTTTTTAATACTGTTTTCTATTTAACCTCTTATAAAACGTAATTGATTGTTGACAACTTGTTATAATTCGTAAGCCAAAACAAAATTTAATGGAACTATCACTTTTATTGATGGAATTTTTTGTATTTTTCGTGGTAGACAAGATACGCTTTAGTGGTCACTAATAATTTGGTAGGCGTAAAAAATGTTTTCATTTATATTTGTCCCTGTTACGTGGTCAAATGTAAAATTATTGGTGCTTTAATCTTTAAGTACCATTAACTTTGTATAAAAATATTTAATTCCAAAAAGAAGGTAAGAAGTTTTGATTAAAAATTTTGAAAAATTATTAAGTTTTTTTTTAAATGCAATAATTTAAAATAAGTGAAGATAAGGCGACCTATGTTAAATTGAATTATATAAATTCATATTTTCTTACTTTTTTTTAGAATTAATACTTAGGCCGATTCACATAAGCTCGTAAATGCCTAGTAAACTCGTAAAATGTGTAAACTTGTCAAAATTTATATGATATTTGACAATAGGTTTACGTGTTGAAACAGTTTACAAGGTTTACGAAGCATGTACGAGTTACATGAACCCGACTAGTATAAAAAACTAATCAAAATGATTCCACTGCACAACGGAATTTACCAAAAAAAAAAAAAAAAGCTCAAGAGTTTTGAAAGTTCATCTTATATAATTCGAGCATACTGAATATGATGGCGTTTTTAGTTTTTCTCTATAACTAATTTAATTTTCTAATTTCTTTTTTATAACGGCTTAAAAAAATCATATATGTATAGAAACACTGCACAATGGAATTGATTAAAAAGAAAAGCTCAAGAGTTTTGAAAGCGGATCTTATATAATTCGAATATGCTGAACATAATGGCGTTTTCAGTTTTTCTCTGTATCGTCTAATTATTTTATAACGGGTTGAAAAAAAAAATCGTACATAAAAAATATTGCTTGTAGATTTTTATTTTGTTTAAAAATCTATAAACAATTTTTGTATGGATGTTTCCTTTTTAACCCATTAAAAAAAAAATAGACGTTATAGAAAAAACTAAAAACTCCATCATGTTCAGCGTACTTGAATTGTATAAGACCCATTTTCAAAACTCTTGAGCTTTAAATATTGATATGGGAAAAATTTAAGATATTTAATGCACTATCAAACAGTACTTGAAGTATTAAATTATATAAAAGGGGGAGGATACCCTTTTTACCTCATCTTCCTCTATGTATTTTTGCATTGCGTGGGCCAAAATAAACAAACAGGCCGCATTCAGTTTTTATGTCTACATTAGACCGTACCAAAAAAAAAAAAAAGTGCAAAAACAAAAGAAAATTCGAAATTGCTTTGCAAAAATAATTTGGACTGGAAGGTGTGCCACGCACTTTTTTTCCCTGTAAGGCGGTACGGTATAATGTGCATACATAGAAGTTATCGAAGTTTCTACTCCGTTAAAATAAAACACAAGCGGTTATGCTGTCACCACTGAACTCGAAGTCCTTTATTTAATTATTCTTTCAAATACTTACACAATTTTTTGTTTACAATTTGGCTTAATTCTAGGAATAAGAAAGTATAAACTATTTAATATTTTGCTTACTAATTTATTTTCAATATTTGTCTTTATTTAATTTTTTTACTTATTTTCTAGGAGCTAAGTTTACAATAAGTTCAATATTTAAATTAGCTTATTGTGAATTATATTGAATTAATAATATTGTTGCTAGTGTTGACAAAGCAATACTGTTGTTCTTGCATTGTTGCAATACATATAATGTGTTAATTTTCATATCGCTAAGGCCCTAGCATAAAATTTTTCAATATCGAGATTTTGACGGATAAAGCGTGCCCACTTCCATCTATACCGAAAATTGTAGAGACCTACACCGAGGTACATTAGGGTGGCTCTTATATGGCATTTTTCTAAATTTTGGTGATTTTGCACCACTTTTCAAAAAGAGGTGAATGTTCAAAATTCAAGTTTTCTTGGCTACTACTTTTAACTACTCAAGAAATAAATGCTGTTTTTTCTTGTGAAAATTTTTTAGAGGTGAATATTGACCATTGACAAATAATCTCAGTTGTGTTTTTGCCTCCACAATGTATCTACAATTTTTTTTAGAGCAAAAAAAATTTACTTTTATGTGATTTGTCATTTTTTTTATGCCCAAATTTTGCAAATCTAATTTTTTTATGTAATTATTCTAAACTGAGGGGTAGCACAAAAAAAATCTAACTAAAAAAATAAGAGCCACCCAAATATACATACATACATACATATGTAGATAGTTTTTATGTTACCTACTAGAGATGTCGTTCGGGATCGACTTTTCGGGGTTCGTGACTCAAAATTCAACCCTCGGCTCCCGAGATGCTGGGATGGTTAGTTTAGGGGTGTGAAAAACTGAGTATTTTAAATAATTTTTTTTTCACAGTAATTACATTTATTTCCGAAAACTATCATTACAGATTTATTATACTTTCTTTTATCTTTATTTGACTTTACTTTAAAAAAAAAAAATAATAAATGACGAAGTTCTCGCCATCTTTGTTAGACCCCGTTCCTAAAGTAGTGCCTTGAGGTGAACACCAGAACATTTTAATGGGTTTTGAGATCTGATTTATGTTTTTTGCATCAAAATTTATCAGTTCTAATTTTTTTAAATCAATCAAAAATTTGGGAACTAGAGGGTTAAAGTAATACAGTTATCAAATGTTATGAAAGCCTGTTAAAATTCTTTGGGAAAAACTAAACAATATAAACTAAATATTTTATAACTAATAAAAATATTTAGCTATAAAATAGATACAAATTTATTATAGCTGTTGTCCAGAAAACTGTTTTATCGTAATTACTCATTGCTAAAGACACGCATATGGTTCGTATTGATTCATTTTCCTGTTGCTTGGTGTAATTAAATATTTCAGCTTTCGCACTTTTTTGAAATAAAACTTGAAATTTATTTTATTAAAATTAAAATGATAAGATAAGTTTTAATGCACTTCATTGCCTTCAATATCTATAAATCTGACATTGTTTTTCGTATTCCCAAAAAGATTACATACACTTACATTCTTTGTATGGCAATGAAAGTTAATCATAATATTTAATCTACTTCTATAAATTACTGGCATACGTTTAATTACTAGTGTATGTCAGATTCAAAAAAACTTACTTATGTATATTTTCATTGAAAGGAAATATTTTTTGCACTTTTAGGAATTTTCAATCCACCTATAAATCTTTCTAACTTACAATACCTAAGTGGAAATCAAGAACATATCTTTTCGGGTTTGGTAGAACTATAAATATTTCTTTTTAGATATTTATGAGTACCTAAATAACTTTTCATGTTAGAGAAATATTTATAAAATGGACCACCGTCATAATTTTCACCAAGTTTAAATGCTAACTATATAATTTAGATTTTATGGCATAATATGCTATTAAAATATGCTCCTCATATATAGCTTTAAAATCCTTTAAAATGATTTAAATAATTTAATATTTCTGTTAAAACGATCATACTACCTAACGAAAAAATAATATTACTGCTCTGCTATTAATTTTTCCAGCAGATTTTTGTAAAAGACTTCAAAGAAAAATGTTTTACCAATGTCCTACTTAATATAAAAAAAAAACAATAAAAAATGTTTAATTCAATTTTAAACTTTTGCGTGTTTCAAATGTGTCAAATCCGCTCACCCTCTGGAACAAGATGAATGTCCATCAATTTTTACGCATTTTGCTATGAATGAATTCTAAAGCTCTTTGTTAGTTATCGAAGCGTATCTAACATGAATTGTTTTTGATAATAAAATTTAGGAAATACGTTTTAAAATTTTTTTAACATACAAAATATTTTTCATTAGATTAGATATTGTAACAAAATAGTTTCATTTTCTATTTTATTGCATTAAATTTATTGTTTTTTGGGAATGTGTAAATATTGTGAACAACCTTGTCAAAGTCAATGTGATATTTTGATGTATTCAAAATTATAGAAATGAACATTTCTATAGTTATAATATAACTATTATTATACAGCAATGTACTTGATACCTAGAGTATGGGATTTCGATACCTAAAGTAAAAAAATCAAAAAATCTGCTAAAAAGATTTACGAATTATATATAAGTTTTAAATATCAATATTTATTATTTTTTGAAATAATATGCATATGCATATCTGCTACATGTATTGCTTGTTTGTGAATGTTTGTAAGCATATATAAGTATTAGGGTGGTCCAAAAAAATAAAAAAAAAACCCTTGATCGTCTTCTTCTTCTGGAATTATCTTCCAAATGTCAAAAAACTACCTCACATAATTTTTTTATCATTTTTCATGCAGGTTTACGGGTTCTTTTGCACTTTTATTGTAATTTCCTCCTTCTGATCACTCGTGATGACATAAACAAGAATAGAAATCATACCTACTTTCTCTATCATTTTCGATGTATTTTTTCGGGGAACACGATCCAATTATTAGCTTTTATAAATATTTCCGTAGAGAAAAACCGAAGAAAAAAATCCAAAAACCCAAACCCGATACGTGTATGTATAAATGTGCTTTGGAATACATTTTTTTGTGTATTTTTACCTACGGAGCACGTTCATGTAATTAATTTTGTGCCAAGAAATGAAGCAAGAATTTCTTGGGAAATCGTGAAAAACATGTTTTACTTTTTAATTTTTTTTTTAATAGTAAAAATAATTGAGCATTTCACAATGTCTTATCCTATCATTTTTCATACTAAACTATACGACATTATGATTATACGACAGTATATGACAACTTGTGAATCGGGCAAATATATATTTTATTATTATATGGTTTTTAAATAAAAAGAAAAGAAACGGACATGATCAAATATCAACAAACATATGAATAACTTAGATACATATGAATCAGTTACTTACAGTTAATATTAAAGGTGAACGTGTGAATAACTATCAAGAGATAGTAATAATAACAATAATTATGACTAACGAACATTGAAATATTCAGTCTTTTTTGCATTAGTGCATGCCTTGCAACTACTGGCAATAAACATTGTTTTTGTTCCTCTTGATAAGCGATCGCCGGGTTAAAATTTTCCATAAGGGCCACCCCCTTCCAGCTACATCGTTTACTGTTTTAAATGCACTTAATTTTTTCCCGTCTTCTATCAAGTCAGATAATTTTAAATTCCGTACATCTTTCTCTAATATTGTGACCCGTTTCTCAGAGTTCTTAGACTTTTTATTAAGAGCATACACAATTAATTACTTTTTTCTCATAAATATCGATTGTAGCATCACCACTAGCGATTCGCTCAAAAACTTTTGTATGTAATTTCAGAAGTTAATTATCTACTACTTTATAACTGATAAGCTCCTTCAATAGATTTAAGTCATCTAAAGGAACTAAGATTGGTATCAAAAGTTTAAATATGCTATGATCACAAAAGAAGTAAATCGGCTCAAATTCTTCAAATTTTTACTTGAAATGTGGAGTTGATCACGGAAAAATAAAAATTTTTAGACAATATATAATCTGAGCCATCAATTTTGCCCCGTGGTAAGCAGCAGCTGATCCTTTATCATTTCGGTAGTACTTATTTTTATAGGTATACGATCTGGAGCGATTGAGCCATCTTAAATTGAGCTTGTTGTCTCTGCACTATTAAGTGACGGTTCCCCAGCACAACTTTTATATTTAAAACTAATAATTCTTTTTGTTTGTTCGAAACAATTAAATAAAAAAATTCAATTTTTATTTCTTCCTACGCATTTATTTTTAAGACCATCTGGGAGGTTGTTCTGAAACATAATGATTTTCAGAGATACACACTAGATTTGAAATAGACGACCAATTCCAAGTTCAAACCTCGGCACGTTCAAGAATCAGAAATAGAAAATAAAAATTTTTCTACACGGCACCACCTCTTGGCTTGCATCATCTCTCGAACTCTCCAATAATATATACAGTGACTCAAACAAGTGTTCACGTGTTTTCACAGTGGTGACAATTTTATTGATACCAACAGCAAAAACGCTCAATGTCAATTGAGTTTGAGTTGCAATAGGAACATTAAAACTTCAACTAACAGTAGCTATATTAATAAAAATTGCTCTTTGAAAAGCTTTTCACTTCGCTGTTTGGATTCGGCATAAGAAACGCTAGGTCTAGGCCCTCCATGGATGTTGTGCCATAATAGTAGCATATGTCAAGAAAGTTTTGGCAATAGGAAATTGATGGATGAACAGTTCGACTTGGTCGTTACCAATTTTATCTCTATCTTTTTGTTTTAAATTAAGCTAGTTTTTTCATACAATTTACAATTACAAGTTTTCAGGACAATCTGTATGGGGTTAGGAATCTATATAAGGTTATAAATTTCTATGGGGCTGGGAGAAATTATTTAATACTTTTTAGTCCGTTTTAAAAACGTGGTATATTTTTTACTTCAATTATTTTTATGTATTAAAATTATAATATATTTAGAGGAAAAATTAGTATGTAGTTCCAAAAGACAAACAAACAATTTATCTGTTCTTTATACTAATAAAATTTTAGTAAAACACATTTTAATACCAGATATACAAAGTTATATGCATATATGAAATTTATTACACAGATAAGCTGGTAATAAAAATACTATTATATACTATAGTGTATGTAGGTATGTTGATTGTATTAGCATTTGTCACTTGGTTTGAGTGTACTTATCATTCAATTGGTGACGCTTGTATTTCTTAAACCCTTCTTACTTACAGCAAAAGTAAATGATTATTTTAAAAATTTTAAGTTTAAATTATTTGTAAAAATATGCAATAAGTAAAGAGTCAGTTAGAATATTGTTTTAATTTTTCAATTGTTTTTATTTTATATATTATTCCAAGTATTTACACCATATTTAAAGTAAACTTCATGATAATTCCAAAACAAAATATTAATTTTGGGCCATGTTATCTACTGGATTGTGGAACGCTCTTTTGCAAATAGTGTCAGTACTTCATAGTGGTTTTTGAAAACTTTAAAAATCTTCAAATTGAGCTTAGAACCAGCTACGGATTAATGCACATTTATGCCATATTTCACTTCTACTTTCATTTACATTTGATCAAATCAATAGGTGCAATCAAAAGTTAATTTTTGTTATAGAATATTATAACTAGTTCAAATTTTGTAAAAAGTGTTCGATAATGTATGTTTTATTACATTTTTAATTTAATCTTTAAGCTGTAACAACAAACAGTCAAATGCAATAATCATTGACTATGATGTCTGCGAGTAACTATTTCACTCAACTCGAATCGCTTCGAAAATCACGCGTGACTTCATTTGCTATGTTATCCGAAGATTATCTACACAGTAAATATATAATTGGCGTTGTGCTGAAAAAAATCATACTTCAATTTGACATTTGGTTTTATCGAAGCAATCACTCTAAAGTTATGTACCTATAAATATCCGGCACACTTCATTCAAATTTTTGATAAACTAATCATTGAAATACTTATTTTGCAAGTATGTTCCAAGTATTTACATTATAATTTATACTTCGATAATTACTTTGCAAATAAGTATATTTAACTAAGTATTTTGTGGACGTACCCACCCTATCTAGAAAGCTTATATGAATATAAATATAAAAGTAAATTAGTTTAATATTTTTATAAAAAGCAGAAATAAAAACTAATCGGGAAATTAGGTTTGGTACTGAAAAACCTTGAAAAGCTAAGTCAACCTAAATGCGCCTCTCCTCTAATAAAATTGCCAATTTGCTTTATGTCGTAGGTCATTCTCATTGAAACTTTATAAACACGACTGAAGTTTCTGAATCATTTTAACTTCATCATTTTTCTATTGAGTTCTAGGAACTTGTCTGATTGTATTACACTCCAATTTTATTCGTAGATACTTCGCACGAACTGTTGAATCAGCTCATATGAATTTTTCCTTTGGGTAATTCCATTAAGAATCGACCATCAAACAATTAATTTACTCCGAATGCATATACCATCTTAATAGTTTCTTGTATACCGGCAGTGGTTTTAGAACATAAAAAATAGAAACAAATCTTTAATTTTCTCTAATAATTTACTAGCAATAGCAAAGTCCCAAGTACTAGAACTTTGTTATTGTTTAACTGAAATTTCTTGCATAAAATTAAAAACAAAAATATTAAGCCGTCGAACGGCTATGATGATTCTTGGTGAATTACCCCCTTTAAAAACAACACATTACTTCATTACATTAATAAATCCAGAGAATAAAATTTTTTGCGGTAATCAAATAAATTGGCCAACCGAACCATTACGTTCTTCATCTGACTAATCAACACCATGCCTAATTTCCGTTTAACCAACTAAAGAAAAACATGACTTCTACCAAATTATTCTATTCCTAAATTAAACGTAAGCAAATGTTCTGTGCATACCTAATTCCATTTGTTTCTATAATTTTTTTCCCTGGGTTTATAGTTAGCAAATGGATAATGACAAACAGTGTTGCCGTTTTGGTAAAATTCCCCCAAACTTGGTAGATTTTTTTTCTTTATTTAAATTTTTTTTGGTAGAATTGTCCTCAATTTAGTAGATTTTCGGTAAAACTGTGTTCTTTTTTGTTTGAGAAAATCCTCAAACAACAGTATAACTGCAGCTATAACTCTTTGAAAGGAAAAGTGATAAACTGCCATACAAACCGGCATCTGATATTTTATCAAAGCTATGTAATCGTTTATTGTTTAATATCATAAAAATTATTGTGAAACCGTGATTTGCAGCAATAACTAAATCGCTAAAGATCAGAGCTGTAAAAGATTGCAGTCTTTTTAAGTTTGAAGTCAAATGACTTCTAAAAAAAATGATTGCAATATTCCAGTCTTTTTGTGAATGCAGAATTAAGACTGTGAAGTCACAGGTCATATTGAAGTCAATGACTTATACTTCATTTTTGAAGCCTTTTTTTTAAGTCCTGAATGATCAGTCTCCTATTTGCAGCCCCGATCTCTACAAAATATTAATTGATTTGAAGTCATTCATTTTGAAGTCATTAATTTTGAAGTCATTTAAAGTCAATTGAAGTCGTTTGAAGTCGATTGCAGTCATTTGAAGTCAATTGACTTCAATTTATTTCAATGAAGTCAATTGATTTCACCGAAATAAATTGAATTCATGGAAACAACTTCCAAAGTCATTTAAGTATTTTTTTCAGAATTTTACACATTTTCATATTCGCACTTATTACGAATTATTTTTCTTGTTACAAATATCCGCCCAAACTAGGGTAGTCAGATTTTTGATCCGCGAAATCAGTACATTAGACGTTGGAAATCAGTACAGTTTTTAATGTTTTTATTACTTAGTGATTTCAATGTAATATAGTGATAAAAACTTCCTGAACTTTTTCTCCGATCTTGTATGTTTGTAATTATATTTGTATCTAATATAAAATTTTGGTTATTCGATGTTCTATTTATGTATGTAGGTAGTTATATGTATGTACATATGTCTAAGCTGAGATGTATAATATGTTTTTTCACAACTGTCTATTGTTGTCAAAATCAAGAAGAGCTTTTTTGTATTTAATTAAATAATTATAGAGCTGTCATTGACTTCAAAAGACTGGTGACTTAATTTTTCAAAGCAATAAGTCTTAAATGAAATCAAAAACTGTAATCAGAAAACGTAATTCATTTCCAGTGACTTCAATGAATGCAGCTCGAAATGACTGCAATCTTTCACAGCTCTGCTAAAGATGATTCTTATAATTTCTTAACTAAAGGTAAACGAGCATTACGGGTATTACATTGAATTACTTAGGTCGTGATTAGGCTAGCAATTTTTTGGTTGTCCAATCAAAATGTTCTTTGAACTAGAGACTTCAAAGTTTTCAATTGCACCAAGAATCTGAGCAATATTTTTTGAAAATATTTAGAATTGACTTCTATATTTTTTAACCCATTAAGTCCGAGAGCAAAGCGTCACACGTCTTTATCGTCACAAATTCAAACAGCAAATGGTATTATCGAATTTTTTTATTTTTTTTTAAGTTTCTCTCTTCGCGTTAGAATAACTGTGATAGCGATTACATGTTCTCCCCTTTGTTGTGCGTATACGCATCATTAGGACTTAATGAGTTAATAGTACATCTATTGATTTAGGCAATAAAAAGAAAACGAATTTTTTGGATCTGCTTATTCAGGACACCCTCTTAATTGACTAATGACCAAGGTCGATCGCGAGTTTTTATATGTAATTACTCAAAACAAAATTCGCAGGTCGTGGCAACACTGATGGCAAACTACAAATTAGTCATCAAATGGCAAAGTTCCGGTTAAAATCAAATCATTAAAACAATTTTACATCAGCCGTTCGGTTTCACTTAATATTTCTATATATTTCAGATGGCTGATGAGAGAATAAATGGTGAAATAAATCATGTATATCATATTGACGATGTAAGTTTACAAATTCAATGCCTTTAAATAAACATATGTGCATATATAAATAAAGAATATAATTCTCTTCTTAGGCATTCGAAAGTGAAGTACAAGCTGAAAAGAATGAAAATCATACGGTTTGTTTGCTTATCAAAACCTTATTACAGTATATATAGTCCATTTCAACTGATTTGATAATTCTAAATGTACTAACAAATTAATGGATACTAACAACAATTGAGAGCATATAATGGTTTACTGGTTTTCTTTTTATCTCTTTCTCTCTTTAAGCAAGTTATCAATCCTTTTTAAATGAACTATGCATACTTTGCCATTTATTTATAATTTAACAATGATAATTTTTAGCGGACGGAATTTGAAATGGACGATAAGTCCTTAAAACGAGAACATGCCAAAAATAAAAGAAATAAAACCAAAAAACAAGTGAAAAATGCTGCCATTACCACTCTCAAGTTCCTCGTACACATTGTCGTCGGCGGTTATTTTGCCTACGCTACATACCACTACATTGATGTTGGTAAATTATGAATATAAAATTAGATTTTCGAATCCATACACAAAAAAAAACAGTTTTTCTACCCTGCGAAAAATGAACTTGGGTCGATTTTGGACATTTTTCATCCAGCCCATGGCAACTTATCACTAGAGCGAAAATATTTTGGGTATCTTCATAAAAATAAACGAAAGTTCACTTTTAGCAGGTTTTTTAAAGCGCCTTTTAATGTTCATACGTAAACATTTCATTAATACATTTATATATTTTACAGAAAACAACCAATGCTACAGTGGGGGATGGGCGGACAATCCACCGCTCTGTGGAATACAGTTTTGCAATGGTTATGGATTTTTAATTTTAATGGTAGCGTTTACATATTTTGGACTCTTTTACTATATAGTATTTAAGCCGAAATTGGGAAAACTCTTACATAAAAATTACATCAGGCCCTTTGGGAAATGGTGGAAGAAAGTTAGTCGCACAACGTAAGTAAAAAAGCAAAAATATACCAAAGTAGCAACCGAAACCTCAAAATAAGTTTTTTATTTTAAGAATGTGAAAAATTGTATTACTGTTCTGTCAATTACACTGTGTAACACAATTTCGGATCCAGCGTAACGACTATGATAGCTGAAAAGTTCTTGACCTAACAATTAAAACTATATACAGGATTTCGCCAAAATTCTTGGTTGGGCGTTAGGTACAGCCCGTTGAAGTTGGTCGGTTTTTGTGCTCATGAATTGGCGTTTTCTGCATTTTTAGGATATAACCGTGCATTTCTCGATGTTTACGTCTGAGAACCTATTATAGGAAAAGGTGTAAGGAAAGTTTTTGACTAACACTGCAAAGTCATATATCTTTTTCTAATGGGTCTTCTTTGGCCAAAGTTGTAAGTTTATTCAAAAACCGGCATTTGGAGTAGAAATCGGATGTAGATATGTGAGAAAAAAATGTTTATTTTTGAATATAAACTGGGGTCTTAGAACATGACAAAGTCTTAAATCCATCCATTTTTGCGATATTGAACGAAAACAGAGGAAAAAACTATTTTAACGTATTTTACTATTAAAAAGTAAAACAAAAAATATTAACTTTTTTGGTTTTCTGTCATGTTCTGAGACCCTAGTTTATATTCCTAAATAAACATTTTTTTTTTCTCACATATGTTCATCTGATTTCTACTCCAAATGCTATTTTTAGAATAAACTTACAATTTTGGGCAAGGAAGATCCATTAGAAGAAGAGATATGACATTGCAGTGTTGGGCAAAAACTTTCCTCACACCTATTCCTATAATAGATTCTCAGACATAAGCATCGAAAAATTTGAAAAACGCAGAAAACGCCAATTTATGAGCACAAAAACTGACCAATTTCAACGGGCTGTACCGAACGCCCAACCAAGAATTTTGGCAAAATCCTATATAGAGTTTTCATTGTTAAGTCAAGTACTTTTCAGCTATCATACTCTTTACGCTGGATCCGAACATCACCCCATATATTGTTGCACAGTGTTATCATGGTCACTCAAAGTTTCCAGTTCAAGAGCTCATAACTTTTGGCCAGTATGCCAAGAATCGTTATAATCTGAAACTATGTTTTTCGGTTGGAATAGCCCATAAACATTTGGGGTAATTATTATATCAATTAAAATACTTTCATTTCTTACAGCGTTGTATCAGCAGGACTACTTATAACGCTCCTCGTACTGCTTGCTATTTTCCTTTACTTTGAGACACGCGATGATCGTCGGAAGCTGGTGTCGCTTGTTGCGCCATGTTTCTTTATTATAGCAGGTTATGTGTTCTCTACGAATCGCAAGGCAGTCAAGTGGCGCACTGTCGTCCATGGAATTACAGCTCAATTCATATTGGGCATCATATGCATTCGCTGGGATGTGGGCCGAAAAATATTCGAATGTGTTGGCAGTAAAGTTGCTGACTTTTTGGCATTTACCGATCAAGGAAGTCGTTTCGTTTTCGGTGACACAATCATCGATGAAGGCGTTTTCGCATTTGCCATTCTTCCTGTGATTTTCTTCTTCAGTTTTTTCATTTCTATTCTTTATTACTTGGGCACCATGCAATGGGTGGTTATGAAACTCGGTTGGATGCTACAGCAAATCTTGCATACAACTGTTTGTGAGAGTGTTACCGCGGCAGCGAATATTTTTCTAGGAATGTCTGAGAGCCCGCTACTCATTAGGCCATACATTAAACGACTTACAGCCAGTGAGTTACATTCAATAATGGTATCTGGATTTGCAACGGTTTCGGGTACTGTTTTGGCAGCGTATTTATCATTTGGCGCATCGGCAGCACATTTAATAACATCCAGTGTAATGGCGGCACCTGCGACTTTGGCCTTTTCAAAGTTGTATATGCCAGAGACGGAGGAAAGCAAAACTACTACGAAAAATATTGAATTGGAAAAATCGTGAGTAGTTGCAGGGGATATAAAATATCCCATATTAACTCTGCCCACTTGCGGATCCTAAGGGCATTTTAGGGGCCTACCTTTCCCTCACCGATGCAAATCTCACAAATTTCGTTGGTTGACCATGAATGGAAAAAATCTTAAAAGCACGAAAAAGTGAAAAGCCCCTTCAGAAATGTCTGGGTCCGCTAGTAAAGCAATATATATTACAAATATAATTTTTTGCATTATTATTTCCAGTGAAGATTCTTCAATTCTTGATGCAGCCTCAAGTGGCGCCAATAATGCAGTACCAATTGTTTTGGGCATTATTGCCAACATTGTTGCATTTGTTGCATTCATTGCCTTTCTTAATGCTATTGTCAGATGGTTAGGCTTTTTGGTCGGTTTGGATGACATTGATTTTGAATGGATATTTTCCAAATTATTCATTCCACTAGCTTGGGCAATGGGCGTACCAAGCGAAGATTGTAATATTGTGGCGAAAGTGGTAGCAACAAAAACAATTATCAATGAATTTGTTGCATATGAACGCCTTGGAGAATACATAAAAAATAATGAAATTCAGGTATGTACTTAATTACATTGAAGAAAAAAACACTTTGTGATATTAACGTTTGAGCAATGATGACAAACTACACACCTCAAACTTAAAATTAGGTGTATCTATGTATTAATGTAGTTTAGCTTTTGTTAGATATGGGACGTCAACAGTGTGAGTTATCTGAATTCTGCACGAAATTTTATAAAATGATTATTCAAAGTTACTGTATACACTTTGATAATGTCGGGTCTATATATTGAAGTTCACACCACTAGATCCAAAATAGATTGTAGAATCGGAGTAGGTTTCTAGTGAAAACAATTCAATCTCTAAAAATGTTTATGCCTAAACGATTCAACCAGTGTATTTCAGGCTAAACTACTAGCGAGAATGAAAGCGCGGAGGATTGATTGAAAAATAATTTCTTTAACGACAGTAGTTTTCTAAAAACTGGTGGATAAGTGCAAAAACAAAATTAACTTCCCAAATCTCCAGCAAATTAAAATATTTTATCAACCCTAGACATTTTCAAATCGCAATAAATTCCAATCCCCCTTGACAAGGTTGGGTCGAATAAATTTACCGACTATTTAAAACCCATATATCGAAAGTTCTATTCCATCTTTGTCACAGGAACGAAACTTGGCTTCTCTGCACATAACCATTTCTAATTTAAGTAAGGTTTCACTCTTTCGAGATCTAATAGTTTGAATTTGGGAAACCGCTTTCATTCAGCCTCACGAGGTAGATATTTATAAGCAATAGTCTAAATTAAAATGAAGTTATAACATCAAAAAACTCAACTATTCTTTCCGAACTAACATTAAAAAACAACAATTTTTCACACCCCTATTCTAGAACCAGTCGTAATATTTACAAATTCATTCCTACATTTATGAATCCGAAAAATTTGTATAATGAAATTCCATCATAAAAAATTCAGTATGCCTTCATTCAAAACGTTATTTCGAAGTTACTTATTTTAAATGGCATGAATTCATAATGATTTCGAGGATTCTGAAATGGATATAGGTATTAAGAAAAATAAATTTTCTTTTTATCAATTTAAAGGCACGCAGCGCTGGAATTGCAACATTTGCTATTTGTGGTTTTGCTAATCCAAGTTCTCTGGGCATTTTAATTGGATCGTTGAGTGCTATGGCACCTCAACGTAGAAACCTCATAACATCGGTAGCATTTAGAGCATTTATAGTGGGTTGCATTGTATGTTTTGTATCAGCAAGTTTTGCAGGTAAGTGTGTTAGCAAACAAATGGAATTAAAATCGTAAAGAAAAATTATTATATTTCATTACTTTACCTTTCTAGGCATTCTGATGCAAGAAGAAGAACAAAGACGAATTTATGTGAAAATCTTTAGCCAACTCGAACGTAAAAATGTGACAATAGGTTTTTTCAAAGAACAACAATAATACGATGAAATTATTTGTACATATACTATAAAAATAATAACAATAGTTTATTTATTAGGAAAGTTTACGTATTTTATTTAGAATCTAGTATTTTTTTTAAATTGTTTACAATCTCATTTATTGTAGAAATATCAGCTTTCTCTAAGTTTTGTGATGATAAACTGGAGAATTCAATAGATTTTTCATAAATATGTTTTAATTCGTTGGCGAATCTTTCGTAATCATCTTCATGCTTTTCTAAACGCAAACGTTTGTTAGGCTGTGTTAACTTAGGTTGACGCTTTGCAATATTGCAAATATGAGTGTTATTATAGATGAGATTTAATTGCTTATAAAAGTCGACATTTATTTCCCATTCACTCTGGTATGTTTGCAGAAGTTGTTTTTTAAAAATTATAGTTCCAATAATATTCGTTGCTCTCATATTATGGCTTAGCATCGTTTTTGCAAATTTTGACAGGCTAGGAGATCTGTCGTCTTCACTACAAATATTTAAATAATTGAGTAATTGAATTGATGTTGGGCAGTCCAATTCTTCTATTAGTACTATATGTTTCACGGTTGTATTTACACATAATGCAGAATGAATAGCGGCAGCGAGTTTGAAAAATGCATTCAGAAGCAAAGTAAAACCTGTTTTCTTTACTAAATATCTGTTGCTTTTCTGAAGTCTATTAAGCAATTGAAATATTCTATCCAATAATTCCTCTCTACGAAGCATATAATTCTCCACTGAAATAAATTCAATACATGCTATCTGTAAGAATAGAAAAAAATAAAAGAAGTTTAAAATCTATAATTTTGCAGTTGGTCTGATCTACTTGTATTACCATAATATAAAAATCATCAATGCTGCACGCTCCTTCATCAATTTTAATCAGATACTCGAATACTTCACTGGTTAAATCAACATTTTTGAAACAATTTCTCATGCTCACATCAAAGATATTTCGAAACGTAAAATTGGCATTGGCATGTTTAATTAAAAGTAAATTAATTTTTGCAGTATCAGCGCGTAGTTCACACATTTCAAAATAATATCTTAATATGCGTTGGACGTTGTAAAAATGTTTAGAATTGTTGGAGAATAACGTGAATGACTCATTACAGCGCCGCCAAAAATGAAAATCATTTAAAAAGTCGGGCTGCGGTATACATCTGTAAAAAGTAAGTGAAAATTCAAATAACTCCAAATAATTAGGAACTTTATTAAGTTCTCATTCTTTTAGTGTGTGTTTAATTACTGTAAGACAATTATAAGCACATCTGTGCTAGCATGTGCTGTGGGGAAATCATCTGGCTTCAATATGTTTTCCATGAAATATTTTTTCATTTTTATTGTTGGACATAAAACTGTTAGAGCAGCATAATGCTCGATGATATCATTATAGTGTCGACAATCAAAGAAAAACGCTGAACCTAAAATGACATATATTTAGTATAGTTAAACATTTCTAATAATATTTTCTACACTCATTATAACGCTTTCAAATGTTAGAATATACATTATAATATTGCAACGACCTGTGCTGTGACATATTACTTTGAAAAGTAATACGTTACTTATTACTTATTACGTACATTTAAAAGTAATGTTATTATATTACATATTACTTGGCAAAACAAAGTAGTTTATTATCTTATTACTTTACTACTTTATAGCAAAGAAAAAAATAAGTAAAAATGTTTCCCACAAGGCTAAAGAGACGTCCAACTGGCGCACTTGATGGCGACGTAGGGTTATATTTAAAAAAAAATTCGTTTTATATTTGGGTACTGATGAAGATCATTGTCATTTTTACATAACTTTAGATACCGGTTTAGTTCTGTTTCCAAATTTTCATCCAAATTATTATTTTCTTCTTCAAAGTCGAAAAAGTTACCCACCCTTTTTTTCATTGGCTGGAGTACAAGGTATGTTTACGTTTACTGTCGCCTGTTTTTTCCATAAGCAGCTTCCTAAACATTATTTTTCTTCAAAGTCTTGAGTAAACATACATATATTAGAAATATGAATTCAATACTGTTGCAAGCTTCGCTACTTTTTCACAATATACAATAAGATGACTCGCAGCTAATATTACAACACTTCACTTCAAAATAAGCGAGATAGTACGATGTGGTGAATATTTATAATTTGTAAAAAAAATACTCTCGGTTTCCACTCATATATTCTTTGTTCGAAACAACAATAAGCAAAAAGTAATATTATTACGTAACACGTTATATTACGCAACTTACATGTCACAACACTGGCAACGGAACAGTTGTAGAACCATATTTATAAATATTTGCTTTATTGAAGAATATCAGTAAAAGTTGACTTTGATAAAACTGAAATAAAAGTCCATCCAATGGGGCTAATGAGCGCAATAATAAGTTGTTGAGAAAAGTTTTAATATATATTTTTTTATTGCCTTTAAACAGTTTTTTTAAATCAAGAACAACGATTATAATGTGTGAGATATTTATTGGGAAGGGGAGGAAGGGTTTTATTTTCGAAACCTCACTACCTTTGAATCTGGCTTATAAGCAGCTAATAATATATTAACTACTGGCATCGCAAACAGTTAATTACGAAATAACTATTCTTTTAATAAGACAACACTAAATTGCATAGCGACTAAATACCAGAATGCGAATAAATTAGGTTTGAAAATGTGGCAATGAGTCCAATGATGAATGTCAAATCTATTAAACACATCTTAAAAAAATTAGAATAAAAAAAGACGGAAATCTGTTTCTCTGCATTTCCTACTCCCTCTCTCTATTTTCTACATCGCTATCATTCCCACTGTATATTTTTCCTCCTCTTTATCGTATTTGCTCACTCTTTTTTCCATCTCCCCCCTCCCCCCCCCCCCCCTCTCCCTCTTCTCTTAAACCCTAAATCTCTCTGCCACATTCCTTTTTCTATTTTTCCATCTCCTCGTTTTATTCACATTCTTTCCTTACCTTCTCTCTTTCTCCCTTATCAATATTTTATCGTCCCTATATCCCCCTCTTTTTCTTTCCTTCACTACATCTTCCTCCTCTTTTATTGTCCCCTTTCTTTTTGCACCTTTCCTCTCTTTACATTCTAATTCTCACTCATCTCTTTCTATCTTTCTTTTCTTACTTCTTTCCTTTTATCATTTTCACTTAACTTTTCACTCCACCCTCCTGCTCCACTTTTCCTTCCATACTCCTCCATACTAGTGAACCTACATATTTCCAAACAAGGTTTTAATTTTTTCGTCCCTTTCAAATTTGTTTTGATTCATGACCAACGATTAAAATTATTTTTTAGAAATGCATACGACAAAAATATTTTACCTTTCATTAATACTTGAAATGTTTTTATAAAAACGTCAGCATTACAATCAACGTATTGAAAGTCCACTACTAATACAATCGCATGCAAGTATGTATATATTACAGGAAAAGCCACATCAGCGTGCTGGTCTTCAATATAGCTTAAAAGTAACTGAAAAGATATATCTTAGTTAGTCTAAAAATTTGTAAAATATATTGAAACCCCTTATACATTACTAAAATCAGGATGTTTATAAACCAATAATAATATTTCTTCCAAGGTTTTATAAACGAGTGTGTTTAAAATATCTGCAATCTCGGTGTGCTCCAGGTGTTTTGGTATGCTAAACGATAATAAACGATAAACGAATATTACAGTTTTTTTAAGTTTCTTAAAGTATAATATTTCAAGAGTATTTCAAATCAATTCAATAATTAGTTCTAAAGATACCCTACAAAAACTATAGGGGCCTTTTACTATTCATAGATAGCAACGAAACTTTAATCACGTTTTCCGAAACTGTGGTCACGATATTTTAAAAACTACTAGATGGATTTAGATGAAATTTATACAGCATATTCTAGGCAACAACAATTTTTTCTTCAAAATTCTTAAAAAATTTCCTGAGTCCGCCTTTTGCGTAATTTAAAAAAAAAAACTCCGATCAAGTTTAAGATAAACTATCAAGCTAAGATTTTTTTTCGAAATTAATTTTAGATATACCAATAAAGAGTACTGATGATTACCGCAAAAAACTTTTATGAAAGAGAAGCTCACAATTGAGTTGATAACTAGGTCCGTAATTAATATTTATTATTAAATTTTTGTCAAATTTACTTAAAATATAGTGTAATATAGTGCAACAGTTAAAAAAAAGTCTTAAAAATTTCGATTTTTCTACACTTCTAAGTGCGCGTAACCCGCTAAGCATTGAGAACATAATTATAAAACGAAGTAATTCACTTTATAAAAATAATAGAAAATGATAGTTGAAAAAATTAAACGTAATTACGTAAAATAGTATACAAACCTTTTGCATATACATATAGTTCTAAATAGATCTCCAGGTACCGGAAATTGTTCATGCTCAAAATTTGAAGTGATTCGCTGTAACAATCTTAAATAAAAATTCGTTACGCTCAGGTGCTTTTTAACTTTCACTATGGATTGTTTGAGGATGTCCTAAAAATTGTGTGCAATATAATATTAAAATTTATGGTAACACAAAAAACAAAATCATGTGCACACCTTTTTCTCATTATAAACGAGAGTGACATTCTTTGTAATTTCACGTAGCAGATATGCGTATGGTCTTTCCACCCATAACAGCTTTGGTTTAGTTTGCCGTTTAAAATATGCCAATTTGGAGCTATATATTATTAATTTAGCTATGCATCTCCATGTTTCTAAAACTGATTTAATACCAATACAAACAGAATTATCGCCAACTTCACTTAACAATAGAATCACTAGAAAATAATGTAACATTTTTATAGTAGAAAATAATTAACTAAAATATCACACTTACGTACCCTCGGTTAAACTTGAAAACTCGCTTCCATTTGCCACTATGAAATTGCTTTGCTCCGTATTTTCATTCAGCATCTTAAGAACTAATTGGTGTAAAGCAATTGCATCTTCTATACATTTTTGTAATTTACTCGCCATGTTCCTAAAATATGTTCATTTAAATGCAATTTCAATTATTGTATATGCTCACATGTACATATGAGCCGTTGCGTGCAAAAGTGGTGTAAATCAAAATCAAATTTTTAAAAATACATTGATTTTGTAAAAGCGCTGTTCAAAATAGAACTCTTATAAAATTTATTTTCCCGATGTACGTGATGCTTTATAGTACACATGTTCAACCTAGATGTACACCTTTTTTGTAGGAAACTAAATTAGGCCAAAATTATTGCGTGAAGGAAAATTCAAATAATAAAAACAACTGACTTACACCACTTTTGCACGCAACGGCTCATATGTAACTATTTGTTTTCAACTTACATTTTTGTGTAAAATTTGCAAAATTCATTTACAGTATTCAATGCGAAATTTAACACGATACATGTTGAGTATGATTTATAATCTTTTATTAAAGATTGCGAGCACTTCAGGAACTCAAGTGCATTACACATCCATGCACCGATTTCGAGAATTGTTCTATTATCTTCCGCAGTGGCAGCTGAGATCTAAGATAATTAAAGAGTTTTTACGATATTAGCAAAAAAAAAGGACACCCGCAATGGGGGGTTTTGGGTGTTAACCCAAAGGGATATCAATAAAGGGAATTTTTTATTCAAACCAAACCCCCACGATTAAAACATACAGGCAGGCCTGAGACAAGCTCATAAGTTTTTAGTATTCATAAAACCTAAGTGAAAAAATTTTAATTTTTAAAAGGATACCACACATTTATTTTTCAAAAAATAGTGCAAAAGATTTTACTAAAAATGTTTGCACTTAGATTTTTTGCTGGACTTCAAAGACAAAACATTAAAAAAAATTAATTCAGCAAGAAATTTCAAATATTCGGGAACCAGCAAACCTGAAGAATTCCTGACAGAACCGAATACAAATGGCGTTAATAGTAATATCTGTTAAACATTTTATTTATGCGACATAAAAGTGAATGTTACATATACGCAACATTGGGTATGAAAGAGTTAATAAAGCAATTAGAGTCGAGAGTTTATTATACATGATTTATGGTATTCACAAATATTTTTCATTTTGATACATAATAATAGCATTGTGGGAGTGGGGCAACCGAGAATATCTTTTTGTCGAGAAGATAAACGGTGTGCATACGGCACCTACACCAATACAAAAAATGTTTTCTTATTTTATATTAGTATTTCTTTAAAAATACTTGAGATTATTATAAAAAAGTTATTGTTAATTGATCGCAAAAAGCTTTGGTACTTCGATAGTTTACACAGTGTTACAAAATTTAGTGAAGTAGTAATACCTGGAACGTGATACTATTTTTCTTGTAGGTCTTAGAACCAGAATTTATTTGTGAAATTTTCCAAACACCCCCAAAATTTTGGTACTCTTTTGACTATTACGTTTCTTATTATTTTTTAGAAATAAAAAAAATGAAAAAACTGCTGTTTAAAACACTGAAAAATATTTGTCAACAACAGAAGAGTAAATACGAAAACGAAAATTTATGTATACAATCAAAAATATATTTGAAAAATCAACCATTTTCACTAAAACAAAAATGAAACCCTAATTAAACTGTTGAAAGTCGATTTACTCGATGATTTACACGTTGCTCACATGGTGCCATCATTAAAATGCTTCGTAAAATTCTGAACTCACTTTACACAGTTTTACACATTTAAATGAAGACCCTTATTATATTTCATTACAAATTATTAAATTATTAAATTTTTAAATTAATAAAAATACCTCACATCATGTTTTTGTTTTATTACTTCAAATGACGTTTTCAAAAGTTGTTTTGGACGTTTTCTAAAAAAAATTTCTGGTAACACTGCTCACATAGATGGTGGCATTGTACTATCGGAAGCCCCGTCTTACCGCAAATTTCATTCTGGAGGTATGAGGGTACGGCGCACTACCCGACGACCTCGATAGTCTAGTGGGTAGTGCACTAGACTGAAATCCGGGAGGTTCGGATTCGATTCGATTCCCGTCTTCGTCTGGTGGTTAATTCTCATAACTTTCTTATATTCACTATCAATATGAAATTTATGAGAATTATAAGAAAGTGTACAAGTACACAACTTGGTTGATAATGGCAAAATCACTAAGCTGATAAAAAATTGCCACACCGCGGAATCGGCGTTAAACTGTAGGTCCAACTATGTGTTATCACAATGGGCCGTTCAGGCCTGTGTGTCTCTCGACATCCACTCTAACCTATCCTAACCTAAGAAGGGGACTATGGTGTTGCCAGTTTATTTCATTCTGGTATATACAATGGCTATATTATTTGCTACCATCCAAGAAATGTCGCTCAGTTCATAAGACATCTTTGACCGTAATTTTGACGTTCGAAGTATTTTGAATACAATTTGCTGTAATATAGAATGTATTGAGATTGTGCTAGGTAAAAATTCAATATACTTTTCGTTAGAAAATTTTGATGCAGGGAAGCATAGCGGTATGCGCGATTTTTTTTTAATGAAAACAGTTGTTCTGGCATTTGTGCTTACTAGAAAAATCCTCAAAAACAAATCAGAATCTTTTCAGTATACCTCCAGAGGCTGTCAGTCACTCAAGAGGACCAACATGTATTTCGATACGTGCCGCAATTGCGTGATCTGATGGAAGTGTGATCTATTACTTCCTTGGGGTGACGGCCGGAAACAGTTACATATCTGATTGCTGACATGTGACTGGCTAAGATAATCCAGGTGGAGGGATATTAAATAAAGCCTTCCCTAAGCCAAGGTGTTATGCGATCCGTGCATACTGGATACTTTTGCAGCTAGGGGAGTAATCCTGAAAGGCCACTGGTGGCGGGTCGGTCATCAGAATGCATTAAATTTTAATTAATTTTATGCAGTCATTATGGTAGATTCGCTTTCGTTGGTTTTCCAGTGTTAAAAATTGGGCTGATACCTGCCCTTACCATGGTACCATGGTATAGGGCGATGTCATGGTTGACCTTCCCTTTCCCTTTTCTTTATAGAGGTTGCCGTGCATTCTGATTAGTCAGGATGCACTCTTTCACCGGACGAAACGCAATGAACAGAACCACCGAAGAAAACCCAAAGTCTCTCGAGTTTGCGACAGAGAGTGCATCCCGGATGAGATTGGGGTTGTAATCTTTACAACTAGCTCTTCTTTGGTATCAGGGGCTGTGAACTCACCGGCTGAAGTAGGTATGAGTCTAGACGTCACAACAGTGACTGACATACCTCCTACAGAAGCCGGCATACTGGGCTCTGTACCGTCAAAAGCAGAAGGAGCATAAAAAGCTAATTCGAGATTCGAAAAGGGCTTCGTTTAGAAATTTTTGCAGCGATATTGAAATAGCTAATTTAGCGAAAATCCTTAAAAAGGGTCAAGCCAACCGACTGTGTTCACTCAAAAAATCTGATGGCATTTTCACGGATTCAAAAAGTGCGATGTTAAGCTTAATGCTGGAATCTCGAAGCGCTTATCAGACTTTCTGTTATCACTTTACAGAAAGAGCTGTAGGCAGCTGGTGGGATTATACACAGGCCACTTCTCTTGGGCCAAACATTTGAATATAATTGGCCTGGGAACTAGTGCGTTCTGTGCTTCCTGTGGTTTGGAGGAAGAATGTGAAAAGACGAAAAACTGAGCTCTTTAACACCGCAGAATCTGCTAAGATTTATTGATGAATCTGGTAGATTTAAGAAAAAGCAAAAGAGAACACAGGATGTAGTGCAATGGACGTAAAACTTGTCTGAGTGCTGTATTCTTGAAGACTTTTATTTTTGCAGTTCCAACCAAAAAAAAAACCTTCGGTCATTTCTGACAAGAAATTTGGGGGAGAGGGGGGTTTCGGATGATACAATACCACCATCCATGCGAGCAGGACTAAAAATTCGTGGTGTAGTGAGGATGGAGTTATTGATATTAGCTGATCTACTAGCTCATAGCCAACATAGGGACAAGCTTTATGTTTGACATTTTTGGGCATTCTTTCTAATTCTTCTAATTATTTCTATCGGTGTAAACATGAAAAAATACTGGGTCGAAAAAAGCTCCGTTTCTCTGACTAGAATACAGTTAACCTTAACAGAAGCGTCAGCTTTCTTTCTTTGTTTACGACAAGGGTTCTGTAGATGGAATAGGGGCAATTATGAAAACCACCGTGTGAAAGCTCATCAGACCTCGTAACACCAACGTTAATGATGCATCAAGTTTTGCTAAAGCATTCAGCCTTCCAAAATTGCAGTTGAAAAAACGACAGACGTTGAATTTAACCATATTAATGAAGATTTGCAAATAATCAAGCTGTTCGCAAATACTTAAAGCATCCGCGATATATCTAACGCTTGTCAAAGTTATCGATACTTTTGATTGATACTTTTTGTATATCCAAACAAGGACATAACTTAATATTTCGTTAATTTATGTTTATTTATTTGAATAAAACTAATTCATTCATATTGTTCCTAAAATACTCATAATGAAATATATTTACACTGTAGATTTTTTAAAAGATACGAAGCACCAAATAAATTTTTAACTTTTTTAAAGTTTCAAGTTTAATTCATTTAATTTCAAACAGTATTTGCCCTTGAATTTGTACATGTAACGTTACGTGTGTGTAAGGTTCAAGTGTAAACATTTTCGCTTATAAACTCACTGAAAATACATTTTTCCGCAAGCCAGTCGTCTCTATCTTTACTTTCAGCTCTGATACACTAAAAAAGGAAAAATCGCTTAAGCAAATTCACAGATTTTCCAGAAAATATATAAAAAGATCCAAGGTTAGGTTAGGTTGGAGTGGCTGCCGAGAGACACACTTTGGCCTGTAGGCCCAACTTGTGATATCACATAGTTGGGTCTACAGTTTAACGCTGATTCCGAACAGTGGTGTGACAAAATTGAGTAACGATCCAGTGCACTTTAAACGCTCATAACTTCGAAATGGTAAGAGATAAAAAAAAATAAAGTATTATGCGAAATGAGTCTTAAGACGTCTAGCGACTATACCACTACCCCTATCCTTCAACCACTCCATTTTGGGCAAAATTAAGTTTTTTTTTTTTTTTGCAATTCGCCGACTACCTTTCGTTGAGATCAGTCGTCTTTTTTTCGCATCGCGCCTTTCTAGTTTTCTTTTTTCGATATCGTGTAAATCACTCGCTAGCTCGACAGCGTCTCTGGTTTATTCTGTTTTTTTTTTACCGTTGATTTTTTTCTATTTTCCGAGTTAATTGCATATTACAAATAATTATAAAAGATTTTCTAGTACTAAATACTTTGTAGAGAGTTCAATTTCAATGAAAAAATATATTTTATTCATTTTCCACAAATTATTTTATCATATTGCGTTATTATAGAATGATTATTTTTCTATTATATACAGAGTTATGTATTAATCAAGTAATTTAGTACAAAAACATGGAACAAATAGAAAATGGAGTTGATCACATTGGTCTACAAACGACTTCTATATTGGAAAAAAACAACAGTTAGCAAACGTCATCTAAAACCCAAAAAGCCGTAACTACACAAATTTTCAAAATCGACTTTTTGATTAATTATGATGCACGTTCCTGCAAAATTTTAAGCCTCTACGCCCAAAAATAACGGTTTTACTAAGGAACTCCAAAATTTAAAGTAAAAAGGAAACAAAATATATGCATATCTTTAAGTAACTAAGTGATACTAAACTTTCACAATTACATTCTTTTTAAATCTATAATATTTTTAATTTTACAATGTTTTTTGCTCCTCCTGTAAATAAATAAAATGTGTAGTTACTACTTTTAGATGACGAAATACACACTATTTAATGTTGTTTTCATAATTTTACAGATTGGACTTTTTGGGTTTAAAGGGTTTAGATAAG
The DNA here is from genome assembly GCA_963691655.1 of Toxonevra muliebris. Classification (NCBI taxonomy): domain Eukaryota; kingdom Metazoa; phylum Arthropoda; class Insecta; order Diptera; family Pallopteridae; genus Toxonevra; species Toxonevra muliebris. Next base: position 40,389,259 of record OY829328.1, on the reverse strand, counting down.
AGGGAGGTTTAGTAGTCTCAAATTCTGTAAAAATTTATATAAGGCTTTGGGATGACAATCTATATTGTACGAGTTCAACTTAGTGCAATACAATTTAAACTTCCACTAAGTCGCCAATTGAGCTCGTTTAGTGGTAATGGGGAATAATTTCCACTAGTTTAGTGGTAGTTGGTTTCGATTTCCACTACCACTAAACGCTTAGTGATAGTGAGATTTTATTTCCACTATCACTAAAGGATTAGTGGTAGTTAATTTTTACTACCACTAAAGGTTTAGTGGTAGTTGATTTTTATTTCCACTACCACTACAGGTTTAGTGGTAGTTAATTTTTATTTCCAATTTTAATCCAAATTTGATACCCACTACCACTAAACCATTGTCACTAAAAGTAGTAAAGAGCGAAATTAATTCTCTAAATCCCTAGTCTGAAAATAATACACTATAAACTCAAGACAATCAATGCACTTCACTTACTTGTCATTACAAAAGAGTCGCAAAACAAATTAATACTTTATTGCTCCGCTAAATGACAATTTGTTTTCACAACCGCACCGACACAACTGAGATAATACTCTATTGCCTTTTAAGAAATTTCGAGAATGAAAATGGTAAGAGAGACACTTAAGTTTGTATCCAGTAAATTATCAATTTTTTTTCACACAAGCTTTGGACAGATCATGGAACATATTGGGATACACCCAGGGTTAGCAAAAACTCTAAAAAACATTTATGACGGTTTTGCACCGAAGGAGCGATATATAAAATGCATATATGTAGTACTTCTATATTGGCAGTACACACAAGGTACATTCCCTAACATTAGAGTGAGAAAACCGATAAACGAATGTATCCGAAATGACTTTTCAAAAATATAAATTTCAGGAGCGGTGTTAAACATATCAAATAATTTTTTTTCATTTTTTAGAGTTTAGTTTATGTGAAATTTGTTTTCAATTAGTTTTGTTAAATGAATTTAATAAATTAAAACAGAAAAAGGTCCGAAAGTAGCCTTTTCTTATGTAAAACAGAAACAAAGTTAATTAATTTATTTTGCATACGGAAATATGTTCATAACTGTGATAAACAATTAAAAAAGCTGCCAAAGAATGCCGAAATGCGACAAAAATGGGCAGCAATTTGTGACTTAAAAGTAAAAGAATATATTTATTTGCTCAGCGCTCTTCACATCTGAGGACTATTAACAAATAGAATAAACCAGAAATTTATGTATGTAAAAATAGTTCAATTCGTTTCGGACCATATTCTTCTATTTTAATTTCGTCCCTGGAACGATTTGACAATTGTTTGTTTGTATAGTTTACAAATATACCGATATACCAACACAAATAAACAATTTCGATATAGACTGTCTCTCTTTGATTACGGAATTCAAATTCATTGTGAAGGTAGGTTACTGCCAATATAGAAGTATTACATATATGATAAAATGTTATTTAAGGTGGTTCTTGTCTTCGGCGGCTTATATTAAAATTTTCAGAGGAATATAGCCTTAGAACATTTTAACCCTCTAACTCCCTCCAGTTTGGGTCATTTTGAGCCCTTTCCTGAAAAACTCTTTAAAAGCCAGGTTTAAGGGGAGGTCAAGGATTAAAACATTTCGAAAAATATTTTCCGCAAAATTTCACTACGGATCACCGAAGACAAGTATTCTCTAGGAGGTAAAGGTAAAGGACAACCAAGGTAATACATAAAAAAAAACAAATTAAGCGTTAAGAAATTTACTTGTAAACATATATAGGAACTTGCGATATTGCAATATATACTGTAAGTATGAAACGTAGAAACCTTTGGCAGTAGAAAATCATTTAATGACATTTTAATATAGGCCGCCAATGACAAGAACCACCTTAAATAATTATACATGATTTTTCTCATTGTTTGATTCGATTTTTGACTAAAAAATCAATATTTCCAACCACTGTATAAAAATTGTGACGTAGTGGAGCAAAAAGAGATTGGGGCTTTTGTTACTGAGACCAAATACTATAGTTACAGATTGGTTTAGTTAGTGTCATTAACCATCTATTGATGTAATTTCGCTGAGCGATCGATTGTTTACATATGAATGTGTTGGCTCTTGGCCATGGCCGATAATACTTTACAAATCCCATAAAAGTTTTCAATAAACAACGCGGACAGATTGTGCTTTAAAATAGTGCTGAGGATTCCCTCTCCAATCATTAGTCATTCATATTTACCATTTGTTGAAAGGTGTCTTTAAAACATTTTGTCAATCGCAACCAATCATTTGAAGTAAAATCTTCTCCATAAAATTGTAAACATTTCTTTGTCCACAATTCTAGTATTTCAAATCTTAAAACTTTTTCGCAAATTTGCAATGTGGTCTCTTTTGTATAATTATCATTAGTGTTGGCAATAGTTAATTTCACAAATTCTTCGTCGAAATTGTTTAATAAACTCATTTCAATTTATATTTTATATATAAAAATGATTGATCAAGTAAATAAACATGTCTCTTTGTATACAACTTTAAATTCAAGCAGCCATATTCGCGCTATGAGCACAGAGTTGCACTTGTGTGTAGTGCTGGTTTTTTTATAGTATGGGCACATAACACAGAAACGTTCACAAGCAAAGTTATGTCCACAATGATTTTAGGAACATTATATATTTACTGAGCTTTTTATATTTCTTTGATATAATACAAACATACATAATGTACGTATCTATCATGTTTTTCCGATTGAAAAAAACAATCCTCTGAAAATTTTCCAAGTCCCCCTTATCCCGTCAAACACCTTTTTTCGCAAAAAAATTTCTAACGTACAAAATTTTTAATTTATCAACAAGCGATTTTGCAAACGTCGGAATGAAAAATGGAATCATGCGGAGAATGTCTTACTCACATCCAACATTGCGGAATTCACACACCAACACATTTATTTTTGATAATCTACACGTCAATGTGCTTCTGAATTTGTTAGTCTGCTCTTAGACGTCGAGACTAATCTTCTGAAACTAATTAAGAGAAACGTCACTTGAAACTGATGTTAAGTGCAGAAAATGCCATAGTCGTTTTTCAATTGCAACAGCAGAAAATTCAGACATCGTTCGTCACTTGAAAACCTCAAAACAGCATATTGGTGCTCTAAATTCTTAAAACAGATCCCAAATTAAGTAGTAATTGCGTGAAGACAAATATAATCTATACACTTGAATCAGCAAAGTCATTGATAATGGTTCATATGTGAATGACGGCGATAATAATATCGCCATGAGCATTATTTAAACAAAATTTACATTTGTATGTATTTCTGTATTGATATATGATTTATTATCATTAAAAGAAAAAATTGGAAAAAATCGTTTTTTTAGCATTTATCGTGTTTTCGGCCCTAAATGAGATCTAAGCATTATAAATACACTATATTTATAGTATATCATAAGTACTAACTATTTAGACAACCTACCTATTAGGTAGGTTATATTCGGGCCTCAGCATACTTTTTTTTTGGCCCATAATACTTTTTAAGTATTTGGGTACTTCGATTAAGTCTGATAACTCTTCAAAACAGCTTATTTCTTTCATAAATTGAATTAATATACTTGCATATCAGCTATTCCATTCTAGAAAGAGCTCATACATAGTTTTCGTATAACATTTAATTCGAAAAACTGAATATGTAAACTTTTGTCATTACAATTTTTTAGCCATCCTTACACTATGCGACAAATAAAAAAATTTAATATGCAGTAAATCTACAAGGTGGTCATAAAAAAATGACTTTCTGCGTTTACCAAGTTTTTTCATCACTTTGAATTTTTTTGGTTTTGCCTACTTAAAAATTTTTCATTATTTGAGCGACTCTAGTGAATGTAACGTACCGTTCAGACGTCCGATTTTCAAAACCTTTCTTTTAATGGATCCACAATTCCTGCTGCTTTACAAAAATATTGAATTTATGAAAATTTCGTAAAAGTTATAGCCTTTTTATACATTACTTCAAATTAAACTAAAAACATATGAAAATTTCGTAAAAGTTATAGCCTTTTTATACATTACTTCAAATTAAACTAAAAACATGGAACACGTAGTCAAGACTTTGAAAAATTAACAACTACATTTCATTTTCAAAAAATAAAAAATAAATTGTGTATTAACGAACACAAGGCAGAAGTGAAACTTCTTGTGAACTAAACGAAACACAAGCAAATAACAAGCAAATGAAATTTTTCAATCGCTAAATTTTTTACTTCATTGGCTTGTATTTTTTAATTTCATTTGCTTGTGTTTCGTTTAGTTCACAAGAAGTTTCACTTCAGCCTTGTGTTTCATTAATACTCAACCATTTTTTTTTTTTTTGGGATTAATGCTAGAACAAAAATTGTAACTATGTACCGGTAATGTCGATGACAATTGTAGCGAACTCTTTTTGTGTGCGACATCTTCATGTAATTCCTTAGACATTTGCGCCATCTGTATGTGAAATGTATAACTGTCATAAACTTTAAGATGGCGACGCTACACATTGTTCTTTCTGTCATAGGCGTATGTGTGTGTAATTAATATTATGAATCGTTTATTATATAGTTGAATTCAGTTACGGAATATTGATATTTAGCCCCTCATGCACATTGCTCGACAAAATTATGTCGCATTGCAAGCTTACGCGCGACGTCACATCCGGTTGGTTTTACTCTAGGACAAGAGAAAAGAAGTTTCACTTAAAAAAAAAGAAGAAAAACAATAAAATGATATGAAAAAAAATGTACCGTTAAAGGGAGCCAAAATCATGTATATTCAACGTATAAACTTAATTCCCTTAAATTGAAAAACCCATTTTGAAAGGGTTAAAGTTACTTGGCAGTAACTTTATTTTTATTTATCCGATGAGTAAGTTTTTTTATTTCATTCAAAAGAGCTTTTGAGCTTCTGACGCACAAATTTCTACTAAAATTATTTGTTATTATTATGACTAGTCGGATATTGTACATCGTACAGAAAACAAAATTATCTTATGTATACGATAGCTCTTTAGGATTGCGATTGTCATCCCATTTACCCGACTAAGATTAAAAATTAAACATTTCCGAAAAATTTCACACCAGTGCACTCATGCCGTTCAAAGCATTTAATTAAATGGTACATAATGTGACTGCTCAACTAATGATAGCAGTCCGATGAACCTTAAGGACTGACATTTTTTTGAAGCTTCTCATAAAAAAATGCCAGGTGGAAGGAAATGGACATTTTCCACATATTTTCATAAAAATCCAGCCCTGTTTTATAATTTTTGTTTGAGTCACAGCCAGATTAGGAAATTCATTAAAATATCCTTAAATTTTCATTGAACCTTGTAATGTCATCCGGCATAGTAATAAAGGAAAAACGAAAAATTTATCTCAAGACAGAGCAGTATATCATATTTCAAAAATAAAATAGATAATTAAGCAATAGTTGATTATTATTGTAATATTTATTTTTTTTTAAGAATCTGGGTAGCCAAACACATTAAATTCAAATACAAATAAATAAATAAAAAGCTAATTTTATACCTGGAATGGCATTTTATTATATGCTTTTTCGTATTTTGTATATTCAAATATAATTACCAACAAAGAAAGAAATTATAATAATAATATTAAATAATTCATTAAAAAGAAAACAGAAACCCCAATATACAGCGCTAAAAATTTCTAAACCGAATTTATCTCTAATGGCGTAACAATTATTAATGAAATTAGTATCAGATATTTTAAAAATACTTCAACATTATTGATCTCCAATAGTTTTTGAAATAAATAATTATTTATTCTTATAATGGTTTCCTCCATCTTTTGTTGTTTTGTTTTATTTAATATTTATAACGATAAATCGCTACACCCGCAACACCAATTAGTATAGAGCCCATAAGATAACCCAACAATTTGAGCTATGGCAAAGAAGAAGAAAAATGTATGAAGATGTGAATCGAAAAAATTTAAAACAATTTACTTTAGAATTTTCTATATTTTGTTGTTTTTGCGGCTGCTTGAATTTCTGTTCTAGTTTTTTGGCTTGTCCCAACATTTTTTGATACATTTCCTTTTCATTGTGTTCTTCACGACGTGATTTGATAATTAACTTTGCAAGATCCTATAATAAAAGTAAATGGATATGAAAAATTGAATATTATATGAATGCTGCGATAATTACTTGTTGTATAGTTCTATTATCAGATTCCAAAGTGGCTGCTTTTTGCAACAGACTAATAGCGCCTTTTGTGTCACCTTTACCCTCGAGAATCTGCAAGAAAAAAATATAAAATATCCATAGTATTTTTGTTACTTTCTCTGTTAATTACCCTTCCTTTTCTGTACAAGGCTTTTGAGTTGTTTGGTTGACACCGTAAAACATTCTCCACAGATGTTAAAGCTGCATCAAACGCTGATATTTTTATTTGCGCCATTGCTAAATTATTGTATACAATAAGTCTATCATCTAATAAACTTTGCAAGTCACTGTTTGAAAGCTGATATGAGAAATATTTAACAAATGAATTCTGATTAGTCATGAATGATGATTTTGCATATACTAACTTCAATATCTTCATTATCGAAATTGGCATCTGGATCGCCATCACGATCATCTAGATATTCCAAAGCACGTCTATACAGCTGAATCGCAGTATTGAATTCATTACGATTATACCAGAAATTAGCACGTTCTTTTTTACGTGACCTATTTAAATATAGTAATAACATAACTCAAATTTATTCCAGCACTAAAATGAACTAAGAACCAACCCGTATTTCCTTCGTACATCGAATGTCTTCAAATCGGAAAATTCTTCATATTTACTGTCTACTAAATGCACCTCGTACGTTATCTATAACAAATTTAGAGAAAAAGTAAGTCACAGCTCATTTCTTATAGTCTGGGTAAAACTTACGGTGGCGTCTGGTGGAATGCACTTTTCAGGGCTTTGCTCATTTTTCAAACCAGTCGAACCATACGCAAAACGTGCGTCAACAACAATTTCGGCCACTTCACCAACATTCATCAAGGGAATTGCCATATCAAGTCCTTGAATAACCTAGAAATTATATGTTCCAAAAGTAAATTTAAAGCCTGCTAATTAAACTACACCCTCTACTATACTAACTTCGAAATCACCCACATGCAACTGATACTTTTCCTCATGCTCAACAACGGTACCATCGGCCAGTTTACCAGTGAATGTAATAGTAGCTAAATCACCACGAGCAGGACGTTTACTGCTTGTTTTGGACTTCGCGATCACGCGTTTCACTAACTGACCGTTACCAAGAATATCGCATGGTTCATCGTCACCCACTGATTCAGCCGCAACCGCATCTCCTTCAATCACAACTTCTTTTGGATCCTTTACTTTCTCTGCTCTTTTAGCTAGATCCTCAGCAGTTACAGTTTTTTCCTTTTCGAGTAATGCTTGTGAACCTGCTTTCATATCTGCTTCATTTAGATTTGAAAGGTCTTCGAAGGAACTGTTGCTTGACTTTTCCGTGTCCATGATGACTTTAGCTTCAATTCCAATGTTCCTGTGCGATAAGGTCAGAGTTCACAAAAGTGCAAGGGTAAGTTACTACGATGAGAAACAATATAAATGACTGTGGCAATGTATTAATCACTAACTTCTCTGCAATGGGGTTTTGTGTAAAATATTGTAACTTACTTTCACTTTTAATTAGGACAAAATTTAAAGCTATCTCCCAAACCACTAAAATTTAGTTTTCCTTTTTTCTGCCAAAAGTAGAATATATTTTACTTTCCTTAGAAAACGAAATTAACAGTTACAAAATTTAAACTGTGCTTTTCTTTTGTGTTGTTTCCCTGTTATTTTTAAATTGGTATTTTTGCGCAAAAGGATAAAGAAAACAAAAGAAATTTACATCGAAACAGAAATTTTTCTCGACCGTCAGCACACCATCATTCAGCTATTCAGACAAATGTCAGTTGTCATTTTCGTAAAATTTTCCAGCAGAATCCAACAAATCTATTACGTTATGGTAACTCTCTTAATCTCTTACAATTTTCTCCTCAGGCTGTGGTTATATTGGTAGTATGCTCGGCGAACACCATGAAATTGTTGTTGCACAGAACATACTCTCACGGATGCCACTTATACATTTTATTTTGAACCAAAATTTAAAACAAAATGAACCAAATGGTGGAAAAATATACCAAAATAATAAGTAACATTAATTTGTTATTTTACATGCCAGTGGCTCTCGTAGGTAGTAGTTGTTTATTTTTAATCATTATTTCCTGTTTTTTACAACGATTTTCAACAAAAAACCAACGCGATTTTTGTAAAAAAAATTTTGGAAGTCTGCCATTTTGTTATTTTTCAATCAAAATGTTTAAATCTACTACCTGCTAGAATGGCAATCCTACAGAACAATAATCTATTTAAATTTTTTGTTTAAGATGACTTCAAGAACCGAAATTACCCGGGCCCGCCCCACCCAATTTTTTTTACTTCGAATGTAAAAAATACTAAAAGATATGGTAAAATAAACATCAAACAATTTTTTTTGTACAGTTAAAGATGTCAGTAGAACATATAATAAAATTGAAATAATTATATATTATTTTGTTATAATAAAAAATTCCCGAAATAACCGTTAAAAATTAGGCTGGAACACCAGAGTTAATAAAAAATACCACATTAATTGAAATATATTTTGTATTTTAAAAATAGTCTTTGGCCAACTTGATATAATGAGACTCTTAACGTCCGACACACAATTCTTTTGAAAGCATTATATATTGTATATATATTTAAATTTTACCTTTTTCAAAAAAAAATATTTTGAAAATAAGTTTACAATTCTTAATAATAATAAAACCATCTTCGAACACAGAATGTACCAAATTTTAAAAACATGTACGAATGTACCAAACGCAGAAAAATGGAAAAAAATGTACCAGTTTTGGTAGAATTGTACCAAAGTGGCAACCGTGCTCACTCTTACACCGAACAAGATATGCTCGGTGTATTGCACACCAAGCACGCCGTGTATTCAGAGTGGCAATGAGCTATTTTATAAAACAATATCATTAAATACAAAATATTACTAAACAGAGGAGTGCATTTCGATAAAAAGCAACTCAGCAACGAGCTGAATGTAACCACCTTGGAACAAAAACTTCACTGCAGCCTGCTGCAGCAACATACTCCAACCACAATCACAGACTCAACAAACAGTGACCATGACTCCTAGCCTAACAGCACCACCAACACCCAATGCCGGTATACCGCCTACAAGACAATCAACAACACCACTCACGCGGCCGGCAAAACATAGGCGCCGTCTTCCTTCAGAATTCTGCAATTTAACTGCAACGGACTTTGGGGGCAATTAAATGAAATCATCAACTTCATGGACCGAAATGATATCTCCATAGCAGCGAAACAGGAAACCAAGTTGACAATACGATCAAAAATTTCACACATGTGCAACTACAACATCATAAGATGGTATCGCATGCGCAACAAAGGAGATGGCATTGCATTTATAGTGAACAACAGCGTCAAATACCGACAACTAACCTTACCGAACAACACAAGCGACAACTTCCTAGAACAACAAGGGATATCAGTTTGGTCAAGTGGAACAGAAGTAGAAATAATAACTATCTACATACCTCCCACTAGCATCTGCACTAATAGATATATGACACAAATCGCCCATCTTCTCGCTGGAGACAACCGGTTTATCATAGGTGGCTTCAATGTTCACCACGAAATGTGGAGCTCAAACCTAAACAGCGATCAACAAGGCCTCCACATCGCTGAACAAATCGATAATTCCACCTTCGGCATCCTAAATACTGACTCGCAAACAAGGATCACTGCAAACTGTTCCAGCTCACCGAACATAAGCATCGCCGGAGCCTCACTCCTCATTCTTGGGCTACGGACGTCAGACTAAACTCAGACCATTTGTCTATACTATCACCGTGGAAAGCCCAAACGACTTCATGGAAGCAGAGAACAAAATTTTAATGAATTATAACAAAGCAAACTGGGAAGATTTTAGAGCGCATACCAACCTTGCTTTCTCTAAGTTACCACAGCCCAGGAATGTGCGAGTTGGGGAGAGAACTTCCGCAATGCTGTCACCAAAGCTGCTGCCATATTCATACCATCGGCAGAATCTCAAAAATTCGCCCAAACTTCCCAAGGGAGGCCGTAATACTTGCGGACGAACGCGATGCCACCCGACAATTCGTTGAACACCCAGCTAAGTCGAAAAATCCAAACGTATAACCACCAGGAAGTTGCATGCCCTAAAATTCACAGAAGAACAAGTCACCTTTACCTTCACAAGGGAAGAAGTAACCAACGCCATCAACATCGCAAAGGCTTCTAAGCCACTGGGGCCGGATGGCATATTAATGGTAATTCTGAAACAACTCGACAGCCCTAGTTTGGATTATCTATCACACACGTGCTCAACCTCTCCTTACATACGTCCATCATTCCAGATATCTGGAAAGTTGGCCGTATAATCCCACTCCCGAAGACGAGCAAACCATCAGACCAAGGGGAAGTCCTACCGACCTATATCTCTACTGTCACCAGTTTCAAAGACTCTTGCAGCCCTTCTGCTACCCACGCTCACCGCAGCCCTTGAGCTCGCTCAACATCAACATGGCTTCCGCAAGCAGCACAGTACCACCACCGCTCTAAATGTCATTCAGATGCAAATAAGCCGAGGCATGAACCAGCTTAAACCACGTGACAGAACGGTACTCGTAGCGCTTGATCTGTCAAAAGTTTTCAATACTGTCAGCCACTCCACATTATTGCAGGACATCCTTGAGTCAACGTTGCCGAACATCACCAAAATATGGATAACGAACTATATGAGCGGTAGGCAGGCATTCGTGGAGTTTAGAAATGTTAAGTCCAAGTACAGACGTGTGAAACAAGGCGTACCGCAGGGGGGAGTCCTGTCCCCTCTACTTTTCAACTATTATGTAGCGAAAATGCCTACACCTCCAGACAACATCACACTCGTGTCATATGCAGACGATTACAGCATACTGGCGACAGGAAAGAACATAGCAGACATTACAGGACATCTAAACATTTACAACAGTGAACTCTCAAATTTCTTCAAAAGCCGCAACCTTCAGATATCAGCAGAGAAGTCGACAGCAACCCTATTCACCCCCTGGACAAAGGAGGTCAGAAGCACACTAGATATCAAGGTAGAGGGTAATCAAAATCCCACGGTTAGATACCCAAAGATACTTGGAGTCACTTTTGACTGTCTCCACACCTTTGCTGCGCACGCCTCTAGCACGCGCAACTCTAGCGGGCGAAACAATGTGCTAAAGGCTCTGGCAGGAAGAACCTGAGGAAAGGACACAGAAACCCTCTTGACAACATATAAAGCAATCGGCAGATCGGTCCTTAACTATGCAGCACCCATCTGGACTCCGTCCATCAGCGAGACACAATGGCAGAGACTGCAATCGTGCCAAAATGCGGCCCTGTGTACAATCACAGGTTGCCACCTAATGACACATGAGGACCATCTGCACGAAAAAGCTAAAATGCTGAAAGTTAAATAACGTAACATCCTCCTATCCAAGCAATTCTGGCTGACCTGTCATACAGACTACCACCCGAACAAAACACTTACAGCTCTCCCCCGAGTCCCACGTGATATTGGAAAGGACCTAACGATTTAGCAAGGCTGTGGTTATATTGAGAGTATTCTCGGCTAACACCATGAAATTGTTGTTGCACCAAATACAAAGAGAGAGTCTTTACTCACTCTCATACGATATGCTCAGTGCATTGTACACTGAGCAACTGATCACGCTGAGTTTTAAGGGTGGGGATTTTTTTTTTTTTTGGGACCGGAGAACGAAAACAAACAATAATGAACCGTTCGTTTTCGTTTCGTTATGCTCATTCAAAGGAACGAAACACAACACGATTGAAATGGCGAGGAAACAAAACCATTTCTCATTTGTGTCTAGTTTGTGCTCATGAGCGCAAATTATACACAAAACAGGGATGCCAACTCATTTTTTCTTTCTCCCCGATAGCCCTCGAAAAATTCCCCGATTTTCGATCAAACTCGCCGCATCGGTATAATTTCATATTATAAAAACGCGACACGCACTTTCCATATAAAATTTTACAAAAACGAAAAATACCTTAAAATTGAACTCGGTAAGTATTATTTTAGGGCGATCCTGACCTTCTCGGTCCAAAACTTAACCAAATTTTATAGGACTCGTAGATTAACAGAAATGTACTTTCTGAATCCAGCATTCTTTTGACACATGGGAGATTTCATTTCAAGGGAACCCACTCTTAAAATCGATCTGACTCCAACTTGCACAAAGTTTAGTCATATTGGGTAGTAGTTATCACACCAAATTTGAACGAGATGAGGTGTGTCGAGTTTCTAGACGTTCATTTTAATAGCCTCAGCCCACTTTTGAACATCAAATTTATCAAAGGAAAAGACATGGGCTTTCTTTTAACCTAAATAAAAAATTACAAAAACCTTGTTTTGAGAAAGAAGGGTTTAAAGTTTTGACTGACGGTTTTTAACAAATAAAATATACTTTTTCTTTATTATGATGGTTGACCGTAATTTATAAGTTTACAGATTAGTCAGCAGGGATTAAAAGTTATTAGTCAGGAGGTGTTGGACGAAGACATAGCTAAGCCCTTCTGAACGGCCAAAAGGGAAGGCGAAGTACCGCGCGACTGTTTTGGCCTGACTGACACTAGGCGCTATAATCATCTATATCTACGAAATCACTCCGAGTTTCTCTTTGAAATTTTTACAAAATACACTTAAGAAAAGATGAAGATTTTAAGACTCAAAATATGAAATAAGGCATAAGTAAAACGTTTAACATTACATAAAATTTGACAAAAAAAAATCTGGAAGGCTTCAAATTCCCCGCAAAAAACAGCTCATTCCCTGATGCCCCGCTCTAAGTCAAATTCCCCGCAAATCGGGGGATTCCCCTCAAGTTGGCATCGCTGATACAAAACAACAATTTGCTGTACAAAAGGGAAGAAGCGAAATGCAAAGTTTGTGCTCGTAATACGAAACAAAACCAAAAGAAAAGCCGAACTATAACGGTACTAGTTATAGAGAAAAAAGTGATTGAAAGTGTCTGAAAGTAAAATTTTTACTTTCAGAAATTATCAATAACAATAATTTTGGTTAAGTTAAACTTGTTAAAATGATTTTGCGGTTTTTATAATAAAACTGAGTGGGAAAGAAATATTGGTGAAGTTGTGGAAAATGTAAGTATTTGTGAATGCGAGTGTGTCACACGAAATGATTTCTATACTTTTTCTTTATGAACCGCACAATTTTTTTTTTTGTGCTAAAAGTTAATTGCCAAAATAATGGATCAACTGTTTAATTGGAAGTTTTTTAAAATTGTTTTCTGTTCACGTACTTTTACTAATGGTTTTCTCTTTATGAGGATTATTTTCTCAATATTGCTTCCACTTTTTTCAACGTATCAACGATTTTGCTGATCACGTTCTAGTCGAATAAACTAATTAACATATTTCTCACTGAAGTACGAAGTGTTTCATATGAATGGCTCTGTAAAATTTGGCCCGTTATGAAAATAGTAGACGTCAAATTTATTTGTTTTGTATAAATTAATAGCTTGCAATAATTTTGTTCTGTTATCTTGTCCATCAGTACGAAGAAAATTTCGGTAAATGTTTGCTTTAGGGACTTTTCTGGGAGTACAATTTTCAACTTTTTTGAAGTGAAACTTCTTTGGCGGCGTTTTGAGGGGTAAACTGAACAGGAAACAGAAAGTCTTCCTAAAATAAGAAGAATAACGGGTACGGAAACTATTCAATTCCACAACCACAATGCTTCCATTTGAGGTTATTAAATAGCGAAGTGAAAAACAAAAGAGATGTAGAAATGAAAAATGTTGAAAGTCCCAATAAATGACAGATCTGCAATAAGTGAGAAAGAGGTGAGTCGATACAATAATAACGCAATCTGTTGACTTCATAGTACTATGAAGCGTACTATGATAAACATAAACAATTCAAATATTTTTGAATCTACTACTATAATGAAAAGAACAACAAAAGCAAAACGTTTTCGCGAATATTTAGTGCGACAAAAAGATAAAAAATTGACAGCGCGTTATGACTTGTTTAATACAAGTAAGTGTTGTACATCAAAAACTATTTATTATCTTTTATTAAAGTAGTTTTCTATAGCAACGAAAAACATAAATACGCATATATCAATAGCAATGCCATCTGTTGCTTTTATAGCTTAATACAAAACATAAACAATATACATACATTCGAATGTACTGCTATTATGAAAATAACGTCAAAAACAAAATGTTTTCTCAAATATTTAATGCGACAAAAATATAACAAATTTACAGCGCGTTATGACTTGTTTAATACAAGTAAGTGTTGCACATCAAAAGCTATTTATTGTCTATTATTAATGTAGTTTTTCAATAGAAACGCCATCTGTTGATAGCACTATGCTAAACATAAGTACGAATATATCAATAGCAACGTTGTTGCTATGATAGTGCAATACAAAACATAAACAATATAAATATATTTGAATCGAACTTTTCGTTTACATTAAAAAGAAAACAGTGCAAAATCAATCTCAACAAAATTTCGGTAGCAATCAAGCTGGTGTGCGTGAAAATCCACACTCTGCCACATGGCAGAAGAATTAAGAAGGTAGATGCATTTTGACAAGTAAGAGGAACTTTGACAATTGGGAAAACATTTGTTTTTGCAACAGAGTTGTTTGTTTGAAGTGGTGGTTCGCTCCACGAGACCAATTAGCGCCGTTTTGTTGCTACATCCTCAGTTATTTCATGGTAGTTTCAAACGAGTTAGTTACTGCCCCTGATTGGTTATAGCCATTTAATTTGGTTTAGGAACTTGAGTAGGTTATTGATGTTAATTTTTGATAGCTCTCCGAGGTTGTTGAAGAGTGGTTGTACTTTCATAGTTAAATTTTTAGGTGAGAATTTATAAGAAAACAATTTGTATAGTATTGCATGAACATAGGGAGAAATAGTTGTTGCTTTTTATATTATTTTTTAACCGTGAACATGTTCAAGGCATTTCCCAGTAAAGAAAACTAATTTTAATAACATTATTTATACGTTTTTTATTATAAATAAAATTTATAATTTAGTCTTAAGTAATAAAAGTAGTATTAATAATCTTCTATTAACTCACTCTTTTCTATCCATTTAAAAAAATGCACCTCTAAAATGTTCAAAATGGCTACTTTTTGAAAAAAAGCATCTACCATTAAATACTTATACATATGGACCTAATTAGTTTTGAAAAAACAATGGATGTGTGCAAGGCACGCAAGATATTTGATGTGTAAACAGTTAAGCCAACTGAATGTCATATACATAAGCTCACATATGTATAGCCATATATAGGGATTTAATGTATAATCTATATGCTTAGGTAATTAATTCAAATTAAAAAAATTCTTTTATAAACTTAAAAACTTATTAGATATCATTATCTTATATATATATGTAATAGCCCAATTCAGTATAAATTGCAAATGGTCTTGCATCATCAAATTTTTGTTCCATATCGCATATATTTGTTGTTGTGATAGCAGAAATATTTTTCATTTGCACCAAATCGTGTATAGGGCTGATATGTTGTAGTTGCACTA
Organism: Toxonevra muliebris; assembly: GCA_963691655.1. Taxonomy (NCBI): domain Eukaryota; kingdom Metazoa; phylum Arthropoda; class Insecta; order Diptera; family Pallopteridae; genus Toxonevra; species Toxonevra muliebris. The sequence goes on along the minus strand of OY829328.1, from coordinate 40,373,542 downwards.
TTTTTCTTTTACTCAATGCATCGGGCACGATATGCTCGCATATACGCAGCTGCAATTGCATATTTTTTCCGCGCTTTAAGTTTTTCTTCCTGTCGATTTGAAATTTTATTAGATGTGAAAATTTTACATAACGTCGCCTGAGAATTGATTTGGCGTATAGGTATATGAATTTGTACACACATACGTCAAATCAATCCTCAGGCGACGATAAGTGCTTTCCACATTTAACCTTAGGAAGGCAACAGGGATGTCTAGTCATCCCACTACTTTTTAAAAGCACCGCAAAGAGATTTGCCTTAACTGCATTTAATAAAAATAAGAAACAATGTATTTTCTTTGAAGTAAATAAGTGATTTTATAATAATTTGATTTTTTCTTTTTATCATTTTTGCTATTTACATAGATAAAAAAAAGTGTTGCCTTTCTAAGGTTAATGTACAAAGCAAAATTTTTATAATTTTGTTTATACATTTATTGAAACCTAGATTCTTTATTATTATCATTTTGTATTGTTTTTGTATTTTAAAAAATAATTTAATAAATAATTAAATGCAATTTAACTAACCGAAGGCAAAACCTATCAAACGCCTGTTTTTGCTACGGCGACTTCTCTGCTTGTATGGTATAGTCGATCTCCACACGTTTAACACCAACAAATAATTCTGCCACTAATAAATCTACACACACATTTTGTTTTCGTATGTACAAATATGTGTGAGTGAATTGATCGAAACATAAACAAACAAACTCCGCTCGTATTTTAATTTCTCCCTCTCTTCTTCTCTTTGTTGTTTAGAGTAGCACAGTCATGCCGCGCAGTAGTGTGAGCGAGAGGGGAACTGGACGTTACAGTTATCTTACATCTTACGATACAGTTATTGTTACATTTTACAAATTTAAAATTTTGCCCATACCGTGAGCTAAAATGCTTACACATCAAAAAATCATTTGGACTTAAGCACAAGAAAACATAAAGCATCTGTATGAATGCGGCCATGTGCAAAGCCAAAAATTTAAATTTATTACAATGCAGTAGCAGAACAAGGAAAGAATGCGATTGGCTGAAAGGGACTTAAGCAATTTTGATTTACACTTACGATGGGGCTTAGTCACTTTTGAAAAAATAGTTAAATTAAATAGGTTTTTTAATTTAATTAACATTAATTAGGCTTATTTCTTTTGTTTAAACTATTTATTTGTACGGTCAGTGTGTATTGCATTAAAAATCTGGAAAATTTTCGTCTATGGCCTTGGCACTTTGGATATGTACGGACTCATATTAACTATTTAAATGCCATGTGCATACATACAATTATCTCTCCCAGACTGCTGTTATTGCACTTACATATTCCCAGTCACAAACCTACCAAAGAAGTTTCACTTCCATCGAGTGCACTAAGTTGCGCATGTGAGTTTTGTTTTGTTAATAATAAGAAATATGCAACAAAAATTGTTTTTTTTTTGCCCAGTCGTGATTTTAGGTTATTATTAAAGTGAAAATACATCGGTTTTGATCATGTATTTTCTCGCACTTTTATTTTACAGATTTTACCTAAAGTTTTGGGTATAATTCAAATATGATTGGAAATATATGCAAAAACTCATGTAAAATAATTTGAACAAACAATTAAACTGTACCCAAATTTAAGGTTTTTTTAACTTTTTTATTTGCTAAAGCCCTAACATAAAATTTTTCAATATCGGATCTTTGATGAATTATGATAAATTGTACCTACTTTCATCTATGCTGAAATTTTTTGAGACACACCGACAACTTACGATCTGTGAGTTTATATTACAAATTCAGGTGACAGTACTCCAAATATCAGAATTTTTTGCTTCTTCTGTAAAATTTGAAAAATGTATATTTTGGGGCCAATTCATCGTATTTTGGGGTCATTTTCATTTTTAATTATGGGGCCACATTTCATAAACGGGGACGCTCGGAATTCTTAAGTAGTTTGTTCGTGGGCTACTTAAGAATTCCGAATTCTTAAGATTTCTGGACGGTTTTTAAATTCAACTTTTTTTTTCAAGAAAAGTATCTTTTTATTACAATGCTGCATAGCCGTTGCATTTATTAATTATTTTTCTTAGCTTCATAGTTGTTTTAAATAATTATAGGCGTAAAATATTTAAGAAAAAATACATACAAATGTAATCGTTAAGACATTTCTATTCCTTGTCGGGTGCACACTCGTTTTTTTTTTAATTAAACAATTATTATCTTTTATAGATTCGTCAACCAAGAATATTCTACAGACGAATTTTACTAAAGTAGAGGACATTGTTAAAAAATATTTTAATAGCTCCAAAGACAGGCAGGTGAAAACTTTGAAAAGAAAAATAATAATGAATTTTTAATTTACAATTATACTTATTCTAATAAATTTTATAACTCTAAATTTTTGGAAATTTAATCGTCTTCTTACAGATTATTTCGTAACGACAAGTTTTAAAGATTTCTTTAAGATAATTCGTAACGATTTCGTAACGAAATATTGTTAAGAATGCATGTCACCCCTTCCATACAAAAATCTAAACGAATTCGTTAATATTTCGCTTACGAAATCGGAAGCTCTTTCCGACTTGGTGTATCGAATTTGTTACTAAATCGGAAAATTTGGTTTGATGGGTAAATGTACGTTGTACACAGTAGCATTTTATTAGCTAAAAGCACAAAAAGCGAGAGGAACAATCGAACAAAAGTTAATTTCAAATCTACCCAGAAAACTTAAAAATATACTAGTTCCTTATTTTATCAAATTGCTTTAACATCAAAATTGCATTAGCGTACCAGAATTAAGTCAAAATAATAAAAATTGAGTTTTTGGCAGAGTTGTGAAAATAAATATTTGATTTTCGTAATTTTTTTTACAATTTCAATTGAAAAAAACTATGACAAAAATCACAATAATCATGGTTCGGGATAGAGCTATAAATGTACTGTTCATTAGTTTTGGAGATATTTTGCTAGCCATTCCCAAAAATAAATTTTGAGAAAAACGTGTTTGAAAGTTCAAGTATGCATAACCGCTAGTTCTACACCAGTAACTTTCGATCGACGGTGAATTTAAAGAAATTTGTTTACTCACATATTTTAGAGGCATTATAAAGCAATTTAACCAAGCAAACATTTTAAATTTTTTTTAGCCCATCTCACCAGACGACCTTCTTAATAACGAAAAGAAGTGGACTACCAGTAATGGAAAATGTCGCCTTCTCTAACAATTAGGTTGTTAATTTATGGGTTACTACAAACGTAAAAATGGAAAAAACCGACGGATGAAACATAACACAGAAAATGCTATGTACATATTTTATATAGCCACTTCAAATATGTTTATTTGCATGTATTAATAATGGCCGTTGTGCCGTCAGTCACTTAAGGGGATCAATATGTATCGCGGTACGTGCCGTAATTGAGTGATCTGATGGGAGTGTGGTCTATCACCTCCACGTGGTAACGGCTGGAAACAATTGCATATCAGTTGGCTGATGGAACTTGTTACTGGTAATAGGGCACATCGGTCATCTGATGTGCAATTGGCTAAGATAGACTAGGTGGAGGGAACAAACCCTCTTAAATAAAAACTCCCCTAATCCAGGGTGTCATGCGATCTGTGCCTATTGGTTTGGCAGCCAGGGGAATAACTTTAGTAGACTGACGTACGTGGATCCGATATTTGTTTTCGTGTAAGTATACGTACTTATGAGAAATCAGCATGTGGGATCCATATGCGTCTGAAACTAATGTTAAAAATAGGCTGTCTTTTAACGGAGTCTTCCGGATACCTGTCCGCCACCGGAAGTAACGGTGGACTTTTCATTGGAAGGAGTAACCCATGAACGACTTCATCTTCCCCCTTTATTACTTAGGGCACTGAAACCCCTCTTCGGAGTAGGTGGCCGTATGTAACAGAATTTATTATGAAACTTCAAAAACCAGCCTCAGACAAAACCAAGACAACCCCCCAAAAACTGCGCTCACCCACCAGAGGTAGCGTCTCCAGAATCGTGGTAACGGCCTCTACGGCCACACCACCGTCCCCTGATGTCAACAGAGAACCCAAAGCTGGGTCACCTCCCACGACTTTTGGCGCCGGTGCCACTAAACCACTGGCACATACAGTCAGAGGAGGCCCCAGAGCTGGGTCGCCTCCCACAACGTCCAGGCATGCCATGTTTCTTGCGCGTAGGGTACCCAAACAAAGAGCCAACGAGCTTAAGAAGGGCACTTTCGCGTCTCCTCAGGTGCCCAGCGGTACTAAGGTAGCCAAATCCTCCGAGACAAGCGTGCGGGTACATGCTGGCGCAAGTGCACATATGAAGCCTTCTCAGCTCGCCTAACAATCAGCCGTACAACAAGACAATAACAGCACATCTTTGTTGTTGCGGCCATAATGGGACATGCAATGATTATCTAACTGGAGAAAAAAGTAAGCAAACAATCCAAATTAAACAATGGTTTTGACAGCCAATGGTACCACAAAGAAAAAAAAAGAATGAATTGTTGGTAACTTCACCTTGTAAAAATTCACCTTTGAACCCATTCTTCTCAAAAAATGGTTTAATGGTCTAAAATTTAAATATGTTTTTCTATACAACAATGCCCCCAGGACAAAATAGAAAAAGTTTTTCCTCAATTGCAACGTTATACTTTCGAAAAAAGTTCAATTTTTGAAAAAACAAATTTTGGCTGTCCGCCAAAATTCGCATAGTTAGAAGGCGGCAGAATTTATATATTTCGGTCAAACAGCCCCTGTTTTGGATTTATGTAACTAATCACCTATTGCATTTGGAAATTTTTAACGAACACGTTTTTTGTTTTTTTTTCGAAAAAAAATTTTTTTTTCAAAATCAAAAATAGTTTTGACCTTTTTTTCAAAAGGTGAACAATAGGAAACATTTTTTGTTTTTATTTGGGTCAAAAGAAAGCCCATGTATTTTCCTTTAAGTGTTTATCTATCAAAATGAACTTCGAGTAAATATGTACACCGGATTCATTTGAGCTCAATTGATTTTAAGAGTGGGTTCCCTTGAGACAAAATCCCTCATCTTCCATTCCGGAGTCAGAAAGTACCTCACTACTAACCTACTAGTTCTGGAGTGCATTAAAATAACATTAACCTTTATCAATTTTAAGCGTATATCGCTGTTATAATATAAAATTATACCGGTGAAGGGAGTTCGATTGAAAATAGGGGAATTTGGTTGAAAATAGGGGAATTTCTCGAGGGCTATCGGGGAGACAGAAGAAATGAGTCGGCATTCCTGCCATGTAATAAAGTGTTAATATTTTTTCAGTAAATATTAAGTACGAAAATAATAAGAGAGAAACAACACTGATCGAGCAATCATATTTGTAATAGATTTCTGCAATAATGGAAACTGCAGTAAAAACTGATGCCAAAAAGATTTCATATTATAAACCCCAATTTTATTGAAAACTTGATAAGGAATTGGTACGAAATGTAGATTCCAAGAATATAGGGCATATTATATTAAAGTTTATATAGAGATTCGTTTCTCACTAACTGCAAAAGTTTGCGAAACTGCAATAATGTTCTAGCAATAATTTTTTATGTCGAAAAGAGTTGTCATACTAAAAACTTTTTCACAGATGCTCAACTATGTACTATATTGTTTTGGTATTTTACAGCACACTCAAGAGGTCGGACAAAGTGGTGGCTAGAGCCTACAAAATTATATTATCAAATTATATGGGTGAAAACAGGTATAAAACTACAGCAATGTTTATTATGAGTATATGTAGTATAGTATAATAAAGTATAAGCTTGCGACTACCACAGTGTACCAGATAGCTGGAAGTTCTCTGAAATATTCTGAATGTTGACCATTTTGACAAAGGGAACAAAAGGGACGCTGCCACTTCCAATATTTTCTCATTATTTATTCTACGATGGTAACTACGTATTCAAAATTGCAATCGCTTTCAATTGACGTAGGCAATCGAGAGTGAAATCAATTAATAAATGAAAGCGTTTTATTTCAAATTTCAAAACTTTGGTTTTCTGTTTTTCTGTTAATAAAATAGAACGAAAATTCTAATTCGAATGGAGTCATGCAGTTGACTAGTTTTCCAGATTTTTAAGTGATTAGTATTTTGTTAAAATAATGAAGTTAAAAAAGTTAAATTACCATTTTTCTAAATAAGTTACTTTTCGTAACGTATTATATTGTGGAAGATTTATGCATTTGTAAATTATTGTCCGAGGTGAAGTGCCAATAATCATATGATTTTAATTGCAACCCTGGGTACATTATATATACAAACGCATTATTATTCATCAACTTTTTGCTTTACCGAAAACTGCTAGAATTTTTAGCATAATGGCGATTTCTTTTTGACAGTTGACTTTAATATTAGTGCACGTGTTTTCTCACGGACTGTCCAAAAAAATTCAGTAAATTGATGTAAGTTTTAGCAATTAAATTAAAAATAATATTGAAAACTAAAGTAGACACCTTTCGCATTGCAGATGAATCCCGAGAAGTTGAAGAAACTGCAAGCGCAGGTGCGCATTGGCGGTAAAGGTACCCCACGCCGCAAGAAGAAGATTGTCCACTCCACCCCTGCCACAGATGACAAAAAGCTGCAATCGTCGCTGAAAAAACTCTCAGTCAATACGATTCCCGGCATTGAAGAAGTGAATATCATCAAAAACGATGGCACCGTCATACATTTCAACAATCCAAAAGCGCAAGCATCGCTGCCAACCAATACTTTCGCCATTACTGGTCATGGTGAGAATAAATCCATCTCTGAAATGTTACCAGGCATTTTGACTCAACTGGGTCCTCAAGACATCACGCAATTGAAGAAGATAGCCACCGAATTCGCAAACAAGGGTGCTGCGGCGTCAGTTGGTGCTGGTGGTAGTGCTGCTGGTGCAGTTACGGCCAGTGATGATGACGTGCCTGATCTTGTGCAGAACTTTGAAGAAGTGGCTATTGGTGGCGCAGCTGCTAAAGCACCCGCTGCCGCAACTCCCGCCGTCGCTGAAAGTACCGAACCCGCAAAGAAGGCCGAAGAAATTCCGGTCGCCTAAGGTGTGGGGATCGAAAGCAGAGCGGATAAGTCAAAAATAACCACACAACAACATCATCTTCATCATCAGCAAAACAACAACGAAGCGAAAGTAATAGTTGCGGGCATTTGAAGGATTAAATAGGGCGTTTCACAATTTGATGATTACAACGTCGTGTTATCGCGTCGTTAATTCATGCATCTTAGTGTGGAGAAGAGTTAATATATAATACATAATAATAATAATTATTAATAGTAAGAACATTATTATTAAAAACATAGTACACAACAAAACTAAACAAGCATACTGAAAAAGATAAAAACCTGTGAGAAACGATTAAAGATTCAAAATGGGACTCTATTTGTTTCCAATCAAAAACAAAAACACGTTTTACACTTTATTTTCACTAAAATACGAGATACAAGATAAAAACAAGTGCAAAACCAGACCACTTCTAGATTGATAGAAAGATACTTGTTATCCCAAAATTATAAATTCACAAAACGAGAAGAGAAACATGAAACACTCCAGATTAAGCATTGCCAGCGGGATGATTTATGAAATACAACTAATTTTTAATCAAATATATATTTACACAAATATTCAACAATAACATACATACATGTCATTATATTTTGAACCTCATGTCCAATATCCATCGATCCAACCACACACAACTGCCGCACTAAACTTTGAACCCATTCTAACAAACTGAACTACGGTCGAATAGGCCGCATCGCCATTAAACAATTTATTGCTTTGTTTTTGTGTTGCAACCAATCACAAAATCTACAAAACTATCTTTCGTATTCAATTAAAATTACATTTTTATGATTTTAATTAAATTGTTGCTTTTTTCAATTGATCCAAAGCAATTTCTTATAATACCTATTTTAAAATTTAATTTTTGCTTTTACTGAATGTGTAATCTGAAAAGAAAAGCAAACTAATTTTTGAATAAATATATACCAAAACTGTTAAAAAAAACACGAAAAAGGGAAACACGTACTACATAATTTTTAGAAAATCAAAAAAAAAGTAATAAAACTGCTTTTAAAAAAACCTTAAAACGCGCATTGTTTTTTTTTTCTTGCATAACCAAAAAAGTGGAAGTCGTATGTAAATAGACTCGGCGGCGCTTAATAATCAGCTGGCGGTAGGTAACTTATTTGCCTATTATGGCACAGACACTAAAAGAGGGAAGGACGGGAAAAAAGTTTGACATTGAATTTAATGAATACTTTTGTATAATCTAGAGCGGATCGTTTACCACGCATCAATGACGGTCGCATCGACAAGATGCTGTTGCAAATACGGCGTTTCAAATCCATTTTCACTTTCGTTTCAAACGAAAAAGCATGGAAAATCTATAAATAGCAAAGTGTGGGTATCTAAAAATATGAAAGCATCGGCACGACTACAAGCTATGCGGGTGGTGGTGGTCGACAGTGTTGATTTGTGCAGGTATGTATAAGCGGTTGTATATATAGTGTGTATGTTAATGGTATTTTCCTAATATCTTTAATTTTCCTTTAATACACTTAATATTGCATTGGAATCGAAAATCTAATTTTACATTTGTAGGTATTTAGAAACAAGTTTTACTTATTTCTTTTAGTTAAATTTTTATGACTCATGCATGAGTTGTGTGAGTTTTACTCACTCATCAGGGTTTGAAGTTGAATTTTTGGTTTAACCATAAAAACAAAAACACTCATCAAATAGAATATTTCCAGATTTTATTGAATTGTGTAGATACTAGAAGTAATCACGCCTCCATAATGAATATATAATATCTCCAGTGCATTATTTGTAATCTTTTAAAGATAAGAACAAAGTTAACAGTGCAAATTAACTGTTTTTTGTATAACTCTGCTGGGTGAAGAGTACTACCGAAATTAACTCCCCGGGAATATTTAGAATAGGGCTGACTGTTGATATTCCAGAAATTCTGATTTTTATTGTCATTATTTTAAAATACTGACAGTATTGCCGCTATTCACAAAGTGCAAGTATAGATTCTACACATCATTTCAATATAAATAAGAAGACAGAAAGCGAAAGTTTTTAATTTTTAATTTCTTTTATCATTTGCGAACACACGAGAGGGGATTTCAGGCAAATGCGGTTTTAACAGTTTTTGCAATAATATGCAAGAATAGGTTTAAATATGTTTTGGTTACCATAAAAATATCATTGTATTTCCAAAAAATTATAAATTATATGTAACTGAAGATTAGGTAGAACTTGTAGGTAGCGAATGCGGAAAGAATATTTTCTTAAATTAATATTAATAGGTAAATAACTAAAACTCATAATAAGCTGGAAAGAACAAAAGCCGCCGCACACTGGGGCCACTCCATATACATAAGTGATTCTCAAAAGTCGATTTTCAAAAAATTTAAACTCCATTGTATTCTAGTGTAATTGATACACCGATAGGTAAGAATTCAACCTTCTACCTTTTATAGTATAGGAGATATTAAGTGTCAAACTTAAACATTTTTTCCATTTTTTTTATATGATCAACCTAATCTATATTATATGAATAAAGTTTTCGTTAAAGCTATCTCAAAAATTCTTCTTGTTTCCGTTAGAGTGGGGTATGCAAATAATAACCAAATTTTTTTTTTTGTGCAAAAATGGGTCTTATCTTAAACAAGGTAAATTTTTAAAATCAATTAAAATCAAAGTGATTGGGGATGTATTAACCCATTATCGGCGAATCTTTGAAAACGTTAAGATAACTTCATGATTTTTTATGTGGCGACTGTTGAGATCCCACTGATCACTTTTAGCCAATTGAAAAAGCCACAACGGTACACCTGGAATATTTCAAGCGGTAAAATCAATCAGATAGTCTTTAGTATTCCATTTTGGTATTTTAGTAACACGAATATGATTGTTAAAAAAAAAATAAACAAATATTTTAATAACTCTACGAGCCATTTTTAAAAATGAATTTTTTTAGACCATTTTTTAACATACAAATATTAGGGTAAAATTGTAAAAATAAAAAAAAAAAATTACAAGAAAAATAGTGAAGCTAAAGTTCAATTTATCATTTAAATACTTAAATGGGATAAGTATAGTTTTGTCTATTTTACAAATGCTTGAAGTTGGTGTTGTGAAAACGCAGCGGCATCCGAAAATCGGTTAACACCATAATAATATACAAACATTCGGTAATTAGAATCTGAAGAGAAAAGCCTAATCAAATTGCCCGTTCGAAAATAAAAATGTTTTAAAAAAATTTCCTCCTTTTTTCCAAAAAGAAAAATTTAGATTTTGTTATGAGAATAAATTAAAAGTATATAGGTTTTTCCAAAAAAAAGTTAGTTAAAAAGTTTTTATAAAAAAAGTTAGTTCTTTAAGTTAAACGTAAAGATTTAAGCCGCCAATAATATATTTAAAAAAAAGGTGATAGCAATTTTTTTAATTGAAAGTAAGATTACATATGTGACGCATGAGAACTTAGATTTTTCTTTTTTCAAACTGGAATTCATTGAAAAATTGGCTGCAAGAAATATATCAATTAAAAACTTCTTACGCGAAGAAAAATCGTGGCTGAAAACCAACTGCACCCTTAGTATAGAAAGCAAAATTTCTAAAATCGGCAGGCCAGCAGTAAATTTTAACGATAGCAGTGAGCAATCAAAGAAAGACTGCAAAGGCATAAACCTCCAAGTTATTTTAAATGTACAATGAATGACTTTCCTTTTGCATTTTCTTAGCTACGATCGCAATATAAATGTAACGTACTAAGCTAAAGGCTAAGGTTGTTGAAAAAATGGCTCAATCGAAGACTTTCGCAGAAAGCTGTAATAAAAATAGTTTGACGAAAATGATCACAGCAACTCAGGCTCTGTCTATGATGATTGAAGCGCAGCTTATCAAGAAGCAGTATTTGGTAATTCGAAGTGTTATATATGCTGGAAGTAGAGCTATCAGCGTTAGCCACATCTGATATAGAAGCAGATGCTGATTATCAATTAGGAGCTGAAATAGTAGGGGAGTGTACCCGGGTATGAGGCAGCACCAGGTATGAGACAGTCGATTTTTTACATCAAGCAATATCAATATTGCCGATCTGACTACCGTCAAACTTTTCTTTTGACATGAGCCATTTTTTGTGGTAACACGGGAGTGAATAGATCTATTGCTTGTATCAGCTGCAAACATCGTATGTGAAAATCGATCACTTTTTTGATTTTTTTCAAAGTGATGTACCATATTTTTGAGTGAATTAATTGAAAAAGGTGAATGTAATGCATTAGCATTTAATGTTTTGCGATCCAATTTTGGATTATGCCAATATATAAGTGGAAACAATTTTTTTGTGTTATTCCCAAAATTGCATTATTTTCCAGGTGTGTGTGTTTTGATCCAATTTTTATTGTATTTTTAGCCATGTCAACCCAAAAAAATAAAATGTCCATGAAATGAATCACATGCAAGCAGACTGTTCATTTAAAGTGTGCAAACATGGCGATAGCGATTTGGATGGAGAAGACTATGACTAAGTGGGAGATGATGAATAAAAACTAATATTTCTTTTTACCTTAGACACTGAAGGCCTACAAATAAATAAATTGCTATAAAGCTTTTACCTCATATTTAGGTGTAGGTGTCTCAAACCCGGGTACAATTTTTTTTTTTGGCAAAAATACACATCCTCAGAAAATTGGTCATAATATTTTGCGTGCCAATGGAATCACTATACTTTTTTCGAATAAAAATTGCGTGTTTTCATTACCTTTCCCATAGTATATAAAACATCCGATTTGGTTTAAATAGTGAAAATTTATGGCTCAAAAACAAAACCCGGAACCCTTACAATTATTATAATTTTTTTATCTTCGTCGTCGTTCTGGCAGAATTCACTAAGTCCATTTTTTAGTTTTTGAGATGAAGTTAGTTAATGCAGTGCATGGTATGGTACGAGCACTGACAAAACTTAAAAAGTTAATAGATTGATACACACATAAGTATGCGTTTTAACTGCATCATCAAAAATCGAATTTATTATGTTTTTCAAATTGTACTAGCTAATTAATACAGATATAACTAAAAAAATTAATTTGGACTTAGTGATTTCTGATTTCTGAATGAACGACGACGATGTTATGTATATATTTGAATTTTTACTGATTTGTTTTTTTTTTTTTAATTATCTATTACTTCATTTAAAATTTTTAGTTTGTATTAATGCAATTAGCCAGTCTTGCATAAATTAGATTATATTACATAATTTTGAAAAAAAAATACATTGTGGCTATACCAAAATAAAACTAAACGAAATTGTATTATTTAATTAAATTTAAATAAATGTTTGACCCATTAATGACCAATGTTGCATACCTATATGTAACATAAAGGTTTGACTATTAAAATTGTACAGAAAGTTTCAAAATACAAAATTGTATTAAACTGTTATCTTGGTCACCAATGGGTTAAATAATGGTCCCCAATGGGTTAACTTACGAATTATATTTAAATTAGTTTGATGTAAAATTGTGTTATGTTTATGTTACTTTGGTCGCCAATAGGTTAACCTTTTCGTTGATTTTGTACAATATATTGGACAATCGCTTTTATCCCATTCATTCAACAGAGGACAAACTTTGGCAGCAAGTAAATAGTTTTTATATTACATAACTACTATTAAGTACTTTTTTTTTACCGATCATTAGAGCTTATGCTATTTTTTAAGAGCCTTTTTCTTTGAAGTCAAGTCAAAAATGCAAAGTGCAAAAATTTATCATAAAAACTGATTGCAATATTTTAATAAAAAAAAAGTTAATAATTCTTTGCTAAGTGAAAATATTACTTTCCAAGTATGTTTTTAAAAGATAAAAGAATATAAAAATCCAAAAATTTAAGAAAAAGCGTTAACGGATTTTTGTCTATAGCTACTCGTTACTGAAAGACACACAGTGGATTGCTGCTGAAAAATCCACTTATTTCCTCCTATCATGTCTCCATTTTGTGGAGACTTCAAAAAAACATAAGTATACAAAAATATCATTAAACTATTTTGAGGGCTTTTAAAATTATTGTATTAATTACTGGTGAACTATGACTATTCAAAAAATGGGTCCCAGGAATGTTCATAATTTTTTAAGTAGTCATAACAAGAATCTGATTTAATGTTCGTTATTAGTTCCATAGTATACGTATTTTTTCATAAACATATTTTTGATATTATTATGTGTATATTTAAATAACTTAATTTTAAAGAATTGGTTTAATTCAATAATACAAAATAATACAAGCATTGGCGCCAAACAAACACCGGAAGACATCTTGCTCGCTCGCCCGGTGTAGTGGCACAAAAGCAACACTGCTTAGCACTAAAAATCAAACTCAATCCGATCAGCCCGAACGAAGATACACAATTGTGTAGGCCAGTGGCAGTTGCAAGGGGATAAATGGGACCATTTCTCACTCCGCCCCTCCCCCGAAAATTTTTCAAATACATAAAATAGTAATATCTGATATAAAAATTCTAAATATATGGAAAATTTTTAATATTTATTTATCTGCCACTGGTGTACTCTCTTCTCTTATGTTAGTTTTTTGCACATATACATGCACATTTATGTGTACTTTTGGCAAAACAACAACAATAATGTGTATGTGTCCACACAACAAATCCACCATCGCTCGTCTTTAAATTTACACCCCGCTTCTAGCACCTTCATACACACGACGTCGGCAGAGGGCAACTGAAGTGCACATCCCTAGAATAAAGCATTGCATTCATCGTTGTAAAAATTATTGCTTAAGCGGGAGTAAACAACAAATGAGAGAGATAGAGAGAAGACATGAGTAACGGCATTTCTCAGAATTATCTAACGAATTATCTGCATACACAGATAACAAAACAAGCACCAACTAGTAGTTTGGTTCTCTTTTGCTATTTGTTCTTCATAAAGAGATTTCTTAAGCAAAAAAAAGTAACAGAAAGTAAAAAAATGGCCTTAGTGAATTCTGCCAGAACGACGACGAAATGTAGATTTCAAATAATATTCAGTTGATTTTACCTTCAATAATTCAAATCTTTTTGAAGTGAAACTCTTTAGCGAGGGTGAATCGAAAATTTTGCAACGGAAGTCGCGTTATTTTTGCACTCGAAATACGAATACGAAACTAATAAGAAACGAAGTTATGCTGTTGTTAGTGTTTGGCGAACAAAGTCATACACGGATTGGCATGGTGAGAGCCGACTTCTTGCAGTTTTATCTCATGTGCTTTAGTGAGCGAGCTTGATTCCATATAGCTTAATTTTCATTTCATGTGTTATATACGTGTGCTACGTCATGTTTGTGCCGATAAATGTAGGGAGCATATACAGAAAAAAATCTTTAGAAAATAGAAAGAGGAAAAATGTAAAAGCTTCAACAACAACGGTCACGTGAAAAATCGCGTTTTTGTTGCACTCTAAAAAACGGAGTTATGCAGTTGTTATTAGGCTACATACAATCAAGAGAGACGATTTCTCGGAGTTTTATCGCATGTGCTTTAGTGAGAGAGTCGATGTAGAAATCTCGGCTTAATTGCATATAACTGAATTTTCCATCCATTTGTTATATACGTGTACTAAGTCGTGTTAGTGCCTATAAGTGTAGAGAGTATCAACAGAGGAAAAGCAACAACAAAATTGAGAAGAGGACTACAAAAACTTCAACAGAATGTTTTATAAATGTTTTCTAACAATTTTTTAATAAACAACATAAGCTGTGTTTTATTCGCCAGTCAGTTTAACATGTGCGAATAAAACGACCAAGTTGTTAAGTCTCTTTTTCATTATACTGTTATTCACAATGAAACTGCTCAGCAGCTAGAGCTGAAACATTTTAATGGATCTCAGTTATTGGGGTCAATCGCAGGAATTGTTTTTAGTTTTTACTATTTGTAAGAATATTTAACGATGATTTTAACTTATTTTCACCTCCAGACATTTCAAATATTTTCCTTTTCTGTTTTTTGCCAAACTGTCATGCTTTTTGTTTTGCCATTAGCAGTTCACAATAGAATTTGATGTAGTTAAAAAGCTTGTTAAGTATACATAACAGATATAATTATACGTGTTATCTCTGCCGCTTTGTTGTTGTTTTCCCACACAATTATCGCTGCTAATTATACATAACTAATCTTTTTGAAGTGAAGCAAATGGCGAATAAAACGCAGCTATTGTTTCACTTCTACTGTGAGCGCTTGCAGACACATAATTTTTATCACCATGTATTATTTTATTATTGTTATTACATATATACCTATTCAGCCAGGCACGCAAGATATTTGATGTGTAAACAGTTAAGCCAACTGAATGCCATATACATAAGCTCACATATGTATAGCCATATATAGGGATTTAATGTATAATCTATATGCTTAGGTAATTAATTCAAATTAAAACAATTCTTTCATAAACTTAAAAACTTATTAGATATCATTATCTTTTATATATATGTAATAGCCCAATTCAGTATAAATTGCAAATGGTCTTGCATCATTGCAAATTCAAATTTTTGTTCCATATCGCATATATTTGTTGTTGTGATAGCAGAAATATTTTGCATTTGCACCAAATCGTGAATAGGGCTGATATGTTGTAGTTGCATTATTTTTCTTTTACTCAATGCATCGGGCACGATATGCTCGCATATACGCAGCTGCAATTGCATATTTTTTCCGCGCTTTAAGTTTTTCTTCCTGTCGTTTTAAAAGTTTATAAGATGTGAAAATTTTACATAACGTTGCCTGAGAATTGATTTGGCGTATAGGTATATGAATTTGTAAACACATACGCCAAATCAATTTTCAGACGACGATAAGTGCTTTCCGCATTTAGCTTTAGAAAAGCAACAGGGGTGACCAGTCACCCCACTAATTTTTAAAAGCACAGCAAAGAGATTTTGCCCTTACTGCATTTAATAAAAATAAGAAACAATGTATTTTTATTGAAGTAAATAAGTGATTTTATTCTGTTTAACATTTTTGCTATTTACATAGATAAAAAGGGTTTGTCTTTCTAAGGTTAATGTACAAAGCAAAATTTTTAATAATGTCGTTGTTTGCTATCATTATCACTACTTTCAAAATGCTACTGAAGAATTATTCAATATGCATATTCAAAATATTTCAGTTCATATTGCCATACCATATTCCAATATGGCCCATGTATGTAGAATATAATACATTAATCAAAACATTTCATTAAAATAAAATATTTTTAACAAGCTAAAAGCGGTTGATATATAATTAATATCTTATATTCTTATAAGTTAACACTACTCAACAAATTGCAAATCTTGTTTTACGTCAGCCAGCCCATACGTCATTTCTATATGATTTATCTCTAAAACATGGCATATAAGCGAAAAACTGAGTACGACATCGTGATCAGAGAAATGATGTACGAGGTGCCTGTTGCCAATTTCGTTTCAATGCAAGTATTCGATACAAGTACATACACGATACTTTTTTCCGATATTTTCAGTGGCATCGATACTTTTATTCGATACAAGTAATGAGTAAAAGGATCGATACTATGTGGGTATCGATTCAACACTAACCACGAAGCGAATGTTGAGCGAGAGTTCGCCTAAACTATCGCAAACGCGCTCAGAAACGAGCGTTTTGCGGGCAAAATTACGAGCGTCGCAAGAACACTCTCTTAATGTCCGCAAACGTGCTTGCAAACGAGAGTTTTGCGTGCATAAATACGAGTGTCGCAAAACACTCGCTTAATGTCCGCAAACGATAGTTTTGCGTGGAAAACAAAGGGTATCATCAGGAAAGAATGTAAAGAGATAAACAAAAATTTGTTACACGTAAAAAAAAAATACTAAACCAAATGCTAACCTCGGTTTATTTGATGATGATTTCTAAGCCTAGTGCTGATCATCTGTGAGCTGGATCATCTTGAAAAAATCTCAATATCTCGAGTCTGCTAGCAGATAAAAAAGAATGTATGCAAAATACTCGAATTTTTCAGTATCTATTATTTGTGAAGTTTTGATTTGCTAAAAGTAACTTAACAAAAAATGTTCCCGTAGAAAAGTCGATTTTTAAAGATTTTTCAAGATGACCCATCTCACGAACGGTAGTCGCTAAAGCTTAGAAAACATCATAAAATAAACTGAGGTTCTTTTTCAGGGGTGTACATTATTTATTAGTTTTTTTTTATAAATTGTTATGTATCTTTTGAAATAAACTTTGGAATGTCATTGGACAAAGTAATAATTTATCAATACATTTTTGGAATATTTAGATTCTTTAAATTTTGTATAAATAAATTTAACAATACCGCAGGAACCAGCCTCAGCAAGTTTTTTTACATCTCAGTAATTTGGGGTAAAAAATTGCCAACCATCCCCTTTTTTCGTTTTTTCCAGCGTACAGTAATTTTGGGTAAAAACGGTAATTTTTAAGGGATAGCACAGTAATTTTAAATTTTGGTTAACATCACTGGTCTGCTTTTACATACAACGATTTATGCCCGATTTTTCTCACCGATTTTTACATATTCTCTTTTGTCATATTGTTGAATCGGCGACTGCTTTTATACACAACGATTTCGACCGACCGAATTGGTTTTTCAGTTTGCTCTTTGTTATTAAAAGGAATGTTAAATGCCCTCAATTGACTCAGTGTTATGCCCTAAACAGATGTGCAGAGTTCTGCATGCAGCTAAATTAGAGTACACTAGTTTGTATGGAAACAAACACATGTAAATTCTGCATCAGCGCTGCATGATGTCTCTATTTCTAATTTCGCTGCGCAGAGTCATTGCAGCCAATACATAAAGTATGGATTATTGTGGTTCAGCGACAGTATTACTAACACTGAAAACTTAATTTTTGTATTTTGTCACTTGTTTTGAGAAACATATGTCAAATGAAGGAACAATTAATTGAATTTGTAAAAAATAATGAATTTTAATATGATAAAAAATTACATTTTATTTCAATGTGCTTCCCGTCGATAGCACCTACAACATGCGGCATTCCAGCCTAGTCATAAAATTTATTAGCGATTTAAAAAGTTTAAATATTAATCGTAAACTGCTAACAAAATAGTTATTTTTTTATTTTTCAAGTTTATCAACTTCCATCTCTGTAACAAATATTATGTTATTAAAATAACTAGCGTGAAGTTAGCAACGACGCTAAAACTCATAGTGAAATAAATAAAGTGAAATAAATAGAAGTGACGCCCTCTTTTCTGTTCACTGACGTCTGCCAAATTTGAAAATTATTCTCTTACTTCTCCCGAAACATTTGATATTTCAGAAGTAAATATAAAAAAATATTAACCCATTGGTACCAGCACAATATAAAAATAAAATAGAAAAATTTGAAAAGCCAGAAAAATTTTTAGACATTGATAAACGAGATCTTCGAAGACGTTTGTAACAACCATGTGCATAATGTGAACAAAGAATTTAATTCAAAACTTAAAGTTTTTTTTTGTTATGTATGCCATTCAATTAAGAAATCTACTTCTCCGAAATTTAAATAAAATTCTTTTGAAATCGGTAAAACTATTTAGAATATAAAGAGGATATTTTTGAAGAAGATAATTGTAAAAGTATTGTATTTTGCTTATTTAAATATTTTATAGAACCACACTCTATAAAATATTTTGAGAGCTTTTATTTCAGAAAAAAACAACGAACGAAAGATTTTGTTTTTTGATACTTTTATTTCATTTATGTTTTTATGTACAGCTGACGAAAATGGGTTAAGAGAGTTTCTCTCATAAACAAAATTATTTGTCAAAATTTATTGAGCGAATACATGCCATAATTGTCAAATCTCAGAAGACCTGAGAATATTTCAGATTACTTTCTGCTATCTGGCATACTGTATACTGTGCTAAAACTCAGCTGTCCAAAGCACAGGGTGACTCAGATGACAAGAAAATAATAAACAAAATATTTCTTTGTGCACAAAAACTAATTAAAAACCCTTAAATTCAATAAATTATTAAATATTTATACGATTTTATGTATGTTTTCTCACGTGGACATTACCTTTTCCACTAAAAAGTTGAAAAAGCTATGATTAAGTAACGATTCATACAAGTTCTATCTGAAAATTAAAATGGATCCTGCTACAAGGACAAGCAACGAAATGAAATTTTTTTGATGTGGATAGTTGCACCCTTATAGCATCTTCCTAGTGTTGTACCGCTAGATTTAATCCCAGCTTTATTACAAAAGTTATGCACCAGCAACGATTCTGTCCAGTACTGGAAGAACATTCAACTGGCTCTAGCTACAAGGAATATAACCGTGCTGGATTTTTTTTTAATGAGGATAGTTGTACCCTTATAGCATCTTCCTAGTGGAGTAACGCTAGATTTAATCCCAGCTTTATTTCAACAGTTATGCACCACCACCAGTACTGGACAAAATCGTTGCTGGTGCATAACTCTTCAATTGTTGCTGGGATTAAATCTAGCGTACATACATAAAATCGTATAAATATTTAATAATTTATTGAATTTAAGGGTTTTTAATTAGTTTTTGTGCACAAAGAAATATTTTGTTTATTATTTTCTTGTCATCTGAGTCACCCTGTGCTTTGGACAGCTGAGTTTTAGCGTCGTTGCTAACTTCACGCTAGTTATTTTAATAACATAATATTTGTTACAGAGATGGAAGTTGATAAACTTGAAAAATAAAAAAAATAACTATTTTGTTAGCAGTTTACGATTAATATTTAAACTTTTTAAATCGCTAATAAATTTTATGACTAGGCTGGAATGCCGCATGTTGTAGGTGCTATCGACGGGAAGCACATTGAAATAAAATGTGATTTTTTATCATATTAAAATTCATTACTTTTTACAAATTCAATTAATTGTTCCTTCATTTGACATACAGCACTAGGAAGATGCTATAAGGGTGCAACTATACACATCAAACAAATTTCACTTCGTTGCTTGTCCTTGTAGCTGGATCCACTTTAATTTTCAGATAGAACTTGTATGAATCGTTACTTAATCATAGCTTTTTCAACCTTTTAGTGGAAAAGGTAATGTCCACGTGAAAAAACATACATAAAATCGTATAAATATGTAATAATTTATTGAATTTAAGGGTTTTTAATTAGTTTTTGTGCACAAAGAAATATTTTGTTTATTATTTTCTTGTCATCTGAGTCACCCTGTGTTTTGGACAGCTGATTTTTAGCGTCGTTGCTAACTTCACGCTAGTATTAAAATAATCGACTAAAGTAAACAAACATTGACATCTGTCGATGAGAAACAATGTCAAAAAAGTATGCACGTCTGTCTGGCCTAAAGATATACATGCATCACTGTGTGTCATTATGCATTATATCCGAAAGGCTGTGGTTATATAGAGAGTATGCTCGGCGAACACCATGAAATTGTTGTTGCACCGAACACAAAGAGAGAGTCTTTACTCACTCTCGCACCGAACACGATTCCTTTAGGAATTATATTCCATCTCCATACCAATTACAAGGAATTGTAATTGGTACTTTAATGTTTTTAATTATTAGTAATAAAATTTTCAATTCCATTACAAGGAATTGTAATCGGTAATTAAAATTTTTGAATTCCTAGGTAATGGAATTGGAAAAATTTTTTATTCCATTAGAAGGAATTGTAATTTGGAATTAAAAATATATCAATTCCTTAAAGGAATTGAAAATGTAATTGAAAAGAAAGGAATTTATTATTTATTCTTGGAATTAAATTCCAATTTAGTTGGAATGATTCCTAAAAAGTAATTAATTCCCTTTTTCTAGTTCTAAAATAGTCTCCGTCTTTAGCCTACTGTTTGTTATTATATTTTACACATCCATAGGTTACTCCATGGCAGAAGAATTAAGATGGTAGATTCATTTTGACAAGTAAGAGGAACTTTGACAATTGGGAAATCATTTGTTTTAATACTGTTCTTCTTTTTACAACAGCGTTGTATTTTCATGGTTCTATCTTTAAATGAGACTTTATAAGAAAATAATTTGCATAGTATTGCATGTACATAGGGAGAATTAGTTTCTGCTTTTTATATTATTTATTAACTCTTAACATTTTCAAGGTATTTGGTAATAAAGAAAACAAATTAAATAACATTTATTATATTTTTATTTGTATAACATTTATTATATTTTTTATTGTAAATAAAATTTACAATTTAGTACTAAGTAATAAAAGTAGTATTAATAATCTACTATTAACTTTTTTTGTATCCATTTCCCAATGTTCCTCTTACTTGTCAAAAATTCAAAAGGGCTACTGTTTGAAAAAATGCATCTACCTCTAAATACTTCTACCATGGGCTATCCCATTCACTCGCACAAAACTCACATACGAAAACGAATAATAAATGTCAAATAATAACGCCGGAATAAGTAAAAAGACGATGAGTGGGACAATGAAAGGGGTGGGGGAGAAGGGATCGGCTGGTTGCACTTAGGTCATATAAACTGTATGTCTTTTAAAACAAACCATTTACTTTAAATTACTTTTTTTCATTCCATTTAATAAAAATAATAGGTTGAACATGTGTTCTATAAAGCTGCATATAAATCTGGAAAACAAAACAAGAACCCTATTTTGAACAGCACTTATACAGAATCAATTTATTTCAAAAATCTGATTTTCACTCGCACGACGGCTCATATATTGTAAATAAATACACAAACATAAATAATTCATATCAAATTTCTCTCATTTCGTTTTTTTTTATTCCATGCAACAAAAATTCGAAAAAAGTCGATTTTCATGAACTTAAAAACTCGATTACTCGACATTGAATTTCTGATCAATTCAAAAGTCGAAAATCGATTTTACTTTCCAGTTACACATCCCTACAACAGACCTAATCATGGCGAAATTACAATAGGTGATAGCAGCGTCAGCTCTGTCTTCTTCTTCTCTAATTTTTTTTATTTGAAGATAACCTTAACTGTCAAAATCTTTGTTTTTTTTTCGTTTTCCATGCATTTGTTCTTGTGCTTTTGACAATTACGATTTTTAGCAACAACAAAGTAGCGTGTTGTTATTGTTGTAATGCTGCTACCACCATATTAAATCCGCCTTGGACCTAATGTTCGTGCCATTCTATTAAATACATCTGGCAACTCTATACCGTCTGTGCAAAAACAGTACGTCAAAAAATGTATTTTAATTATTTCGAATGCACGTCTGCATTTTCTTGATGTCTTCTACATAAAAAGTTAATATAAGATTAAATTTATTGAAAATTGACAAAAAGTTAATAATTTTTATTCTGCAAGCATACGTAACGAATTGTGTAAAGAAAGTGAGTGAAACATATAAATAAAAGCGTAAGTTTATAACTTAGAAGATCAAAATAGGCTGAACAATCGCTGGGGAAGGGGAAAGCTGTTGAAAAAAAAACAAAAATTTTCGTATTTTCGTGAACTGATTGCAATATATAAAATAAAAAAATAAAAGTGATATTGAACAGTATTTTAAAAAATCTATTGTGTCGCTGGCTTTCGGAGCAGTGTTTTGCAACTAAGTTACCTTACTTCTCATCCGCCTACTACTTGTCTCCATTCTTCCCATTTGCCAAACACATTCACTTTCTTTGTTGAATTTTTCCTTTTCTTTTTGGCTATTGTATAAATTCTTATTTTTTGTTTTAGTTTGAGAGCATTTATTATTACGTTTGTTTTCCCCCGAGTGGCGCTTTTTTGTTTTTCGTTGTTGTACTAAAAATAATATAAATGAAAATAAACAATAAAAAAGTCCCAGTAAAAAAGGCTTGGCGACGTCAACAGAAATAAAACATTCATTACATAAACAATACAAAACATAATAAGAGTGTGTTATAATTGTTGCTATTGTAATATACAGTACCAATATGTGATTAGATGGTGAAATAGACACCAGCAGCACCACCACCAACAGCACCACTCTGTCAATGTGTGAGCCACTCATATTTGCCACGAATCAATTTTTGTTTTCATCAAATTGGTGCAATCAATTTTAGTTACTTGAACGCGATTACAAAAATTTTTCATTCATTGGAGACAAAGCATTACATTTTGGGCTCCGTTGACTTTTTCCCCAATTTTTTTTATTTCCAAATTCATAAATAAATACACCTTTTACAGTTGGTAATGGATAAAAAGGCAATTAAATATTAAACCATTATTATATGTCAGAACCATAATGACCATTTATCGAAAAAGAGGGACTTAAAACCCCATTTTCAAGAGAAATTTCAATATGTTTCAATAGGGGCACACCACAAGGAGGTATTATCGCCTCTTATTTGGAATCTGGCGTGGCCGTTGATAAATTTCAAAAAGATAGAAAAAAAGTGTCACTGAAAGTAAAAAAGTCTCATCCAATTTTTTTTAATAAAAGGAACATTTATTTCATTTCGCAGCAGTTTGCATGTAAAAAAAAATGTATTGATGTTTTGAAAGTAAAAACAAAAAAATTAATTATGCCAAGTAATTAATACATTAAGGTACTTCACGAAAAAAAGTTGTACACCTCCAAAAATTAACCTCGGTTTATTTTATGATGATTCCCAATATATTTCAGCTCTACCGATTACCGTTCCATTTTGAACAAAACTCTAAAAAATCGCATTTTCTCGAGTCTGTTAGCAGATTTAAAAAAATTTGTATGCAGAACCCTAGCATTTTTCAGTATATATCATTTGTGAACTTTTAATTGGCCAAACAATTTTGACTAAGTCAGTGTGCCAAATTTGAAATTAGCAATAAGTTTGTAAAAAATCTTATAAAACGACAGTGTTGCAACTAAAAAGTATGTATGCAATTAGTGTTGTGAACTTTCAAGTTAAAGGCAATGGATTTTTCGTATAATTTCATGTGAATATCACACTTTTTGCAAAAAAGTTTCAAGAGTTGCAAAGATTTTAAAAAAAGTCTCAATTTTTGAGTATTTTCGCTGTCTGCCGGTGATCACACTGCTAAACAGATTAGACCAAACCGGCTGCAAAATAATAGCTTATGCAGATGACATTGCTATTGCAGTGCCACTTAGCATTCTGTCTCACTGGTGCCGTGAATTCGGTCTTAATGTAAATCCTGCCAAAACAGAGGTTATGCTCTTCACTAGAAAGTAAAAAATACCAACTTTTGCCCTACCCAAAATTAATGGTACCTCGCTTTGCCTTAGCAAGCGCGTCAAATATTTAGGACTTGTTCTTGATCCTAAACTCCAATGGAAAGCTAACTTAGCAGAGAGAGTACGGAAAGCCTTTTGCGCTCTCTACTGCTGTAAGAGGGCATTAGGAACAAAATAGGGTCTTCAACCTCGAGTCACTTCCTGGCTCTATTCAGCAGTGGTCGAACCTAATCTTCTTTATGGATCCGTCTTCTGGTGGCCAGCTACTGCAAAGGCGGTTAATTAGAAAAGAGTCAGCCATATTGATTACTGGGGCTTTCCGTACTACCTCCTCGAAAGCTCTCTTCGCAATCCTTCATTGGTTGCCAACTTCACTTCTGGTTAAGTAACAAGCCAAGTGCTCTGCTGCCAGACTCAGTTCCTTAGCTTGCTGGACCCTGTCAAATCTGGGCCATGCCAAGATTCTAATCCACGATACATACGTACCAACTAACGTAGACTACATTTGCTCTACCCTTAATTTAAACCACACGATCTTCACCCATATCCCCAGTAGAGAGGAATGAGTTAATGACGAGGTAGTCGCTGACAATTCGATTGACATCTATACAGATGGATCCAAATTGGAGGAAAGAGTCGGCTGTGGCATCTTTTCTAGTAAGTTACATCTCAGACTCTCCGACTTTCTGACCATTGCAGCGTTTTCAGGCGGAAGTAATGGCTATCTATCAAGCGTCCAAGTGGCTTATTCGCAGTGATTCATTCGATACGAATATCTGCATCTACATGGACAGCCAAGCAGCAAACAAGTCCCTTGCCGGTGTTTTCACTACATCAAAGCTTGTTTTCGACTGTCGATCTTCATTCAACATTTTGTCGAGTCACTCGCAGGTCCTCCTATATTGGGTGCCTGGACATATGGATATTTCAGGTAGCTGCGATGCCCACGAGTTAGCAAAACAGGGCTCGCAGCTTACAGATATATCACCTTCCTGCACCATTGGTGTCTCTCTTACGTCTATTAAATTAGCCATTAAGCAAAACTACCTTGAGGAAGCAAAAAGATCCTGGGTAGCGGAGCATACCTGTGTATTACCAGGCTAACATGGACCACTATGGACAATAGACGAACTAGACAACTACTCAACCTCAGCAGAAACTCCATCAGCAATACTACTTCGGTGCTCACATGACACTGCATAATGGGGAGACATGCTGCAAGACTTGGACTGCCATTCAATGACTTCTGTCGGAGCTGCGGCTCTGAGGAGGAGAAAGAAACAGTCCTCCATTTCATGTGCGAATGCCCATCCCTGGCCAGGAGGAAAAGTTGAAATTTTGTTGCACTGTGTTATTTACACACACTCACATAAGCATACATACGATACAGTTTTTCGATTTTTTTACAGAATGATTAAAATGTGAAAATTTCTTGAATGCAGTTTTATTATATTGTTTTTTTTTTACACTGTTAACAACAAACAAAACAATTCTTATTAGTGTAGTATGTATAAAGAAGGAAAACGGAACCCTTATATAGCCAAATCTCACAAAACTATGCCGTCTCATCTATCGGAGACTGCTAAAACCAATAGAGGTCATTCAAAATTTTTGAACTTTAATTTTCAATATTTTTTCTAACATTTTTATTCAATAATTAGAATACATGCTCTTAAAGGGCCTTTTAGCAGAAGGTAGCTTATAGTTAAAAAAAAAGAATATGTTAGAAAACATACATGATGTCTGCCGAAGATACAGTTTCAATTCAATATACAATTGGCGAGTGTATTTATTAAGAGATATCTTTCATTATTTTTGTCTTTTATAAAATTCTAATATTTTGACTTTTTTGTTTCTTAAAAAATAAAACAGTTGTTTCTCAAAAATTTGGCAAATGTTGAGCCTCCAGTGTGTCTTCTGAATGAAACCAATGGCGCAGGCATCGCTGCCACTGTTGCAATAAATGAAATTTCGTATTCTATTTCTTTTAGTTTTTATAATAGCGTTTCATATACTTTCTTTTTTAACATCTTGTTTCTATAAAATTCGCTATTAATTTTAACAAATTAATATGATATTTACACTACACCCTAATCCCATTTAGTTTGTAAGAAAACATATCTGTATAATCATAAATACGAATGTAAACAGATAATATTATTACTTATTATTTCATTATTTTTTAACCATCCTAGATATATGTGAAAAAATTATATTACATGTATGTTAAAAAATCTTTGTATAAATATAATTATGGGTAATAAGAGCAAAAATGGTTATCCGCGCGATGTTCACTCAAAAACGTTTGTTTCGAAATATAGAAAGCGGACCGACTTGGGTTTACACGGTCGAGCATGTCTTTGAGCCGTTGACAAAAATCCGTCCGAAGAAGTGTGAACGCAAGTCGGTCCGCTTCATTGACGGCTAGAGAATTATGACGGTCTGACAACAAGCTCTACCGTATGAACAAAAAGTAAATATTTTCATCGTACATGTCTTCGAGCGCCGTCTTCGGACGTGCTCACACACACGGCGCAAGCATGAACGCCTATCTGAAAGAGAGAGGCGTATAAAAAAATCTAGATCTCAAGTCCCGAGTAAGACAAAATGGGGCAATCAATACGGTAGCCCCTCAGAATAAAGCTTGTTTCTATTAGTAGATATGTATCTCCACTAAGCACAAAATGGCTGGATAGTGGAGAGAATTAATTGTTAATTTCAGAAAGAATTTTATGTTTAATCGAAATTAGCGAATCAGAAAAATTTATTAAGTGATAAACTTTATTAAAATCAATACAGGCATTATTAAAAGGTTCAAATTTTAAGTAATTACTATTATAAGTTTTCAAACGTAATAAAGTATTGTTCCTTGTAGAGTGCGTATGTACACTACAGGCGGAAAGTTTGGAAACCCCCACAAAAAATTCAGTTTTCGTATTTTTCGCATTTATATGACAGTGAGCAAAAACATTTAGCGGCGTAGTATAACTATTTAAAAAGGTTTTATGAAAAAAATACCATACCAAAAAGAATTATGAATATTTAAATTTAAAATTTGGTTGAATGGTAAAGTATATTCTAGTTGATACTGACGAATTATATGGAATTAGATGTTACTTTTATTAAACATTTGGAATTAAATTTTATTTTATCATTTTATATTCAGTATACATTTAAGATTGCTGACAAGTGAAAATTTGATCTTAATTACTCCTACATCGCAGTGAAACGTTTATGAAAGAAATAATTGAACTGAGAAAAATATTTTGTTTTACGCTTTTATTTTAGTCGTACCTTAAAATAAGAAGCATTTTGAACTTTATACATGTTTAAAAATATCTTTTATCAAAAATATTTTTATACTTCAAAATATTTTTATCGTAAGCGCCCCTGTACCACTATAATAGCTTTTGACAGTGCCCGCGAAATTATAGTATGTCCAAAAAAAACGTAGTTTTAGTTGAGCGGAGTGGTTATTAATACTTCCAAGCAATGCTTAAGTTGAAATAAAGCTTATATACGGAAAATCATGCCAATCACCAACCCAAAGATAACTAAAAAACTTCTGTATAATTTCATCAGACGGGCATGGGTTTCACATGTTTTGAAATTTTGTATTGATAACTACCTGTGCCAAATGTTATCAAAGTGCTCGAGTGAGTAAATTATTGACACTTGTGAGGTGAATATATTGTAATTGTCAAAAATTTATGTACCAAATGGTATCAAAGGGTGTGTGTGAAACGGTAACTTTTTACGGGATGAAAATAGTGGTAGAAAAAAAATGTTGAGAAAAATTTCCACTCTCTTATTCATGGAAAAATAACCTCACAAAGTCAAATTTCATATATTTATTAAATTCTGTAAAAGTCAAAGTACAACATTTTTTAAAATTATAATTTCTTTCTTGACAAGAGGCACGTGTTTAATATTGTCTTCGCCCACTTTGACGTTCTCTAGCGGTTAAATTTAATAAATTGTGAAAAAAATAATATATTCAGAAAATGTATGATTTAAATTTATTCACTCAATTACTCATAACTTTGTCAGACACCAGACAGTTTCATCATTTCTCATTATATTTCCGTGACAACAGAATCGGCTTTAAAATTTAATTTTTTTAAAAATCTTTCTATTTTCATCAATATCTTTTGAATCGGTTAACCAATTAACCCTTAAATGCGCAACAGATCCAATTTCAATTAAAACCATATCTAGAGGTGATTCCGAACAACGTTTGTTCTAAGAGTTTTCAAATAAATTAGTTTAAGGTGCCGTAATTTCGATTTACATGGTTGGGCGCTGTATTAACCTTTGGGGATTATCTGGAGAATAAATCAAAATATATATGTAATAATTTTTAAAAACAATTATTTGGTGTTATCCCATACCGTTTGGCTCAAATTTTTTATTATGGCAATATGTTTCTTATATAAAAATTTAAAAATAAAAAAACCTTTTCAGTTTGTGGCTCAAAATATGCTTTCGAGTTAAAAATAACCGTATCTATACGTTAAATGTTATTCCCCTATTATTTGAATTGAATTTATAAAAAATTATCTTTTCTGAAAAAAATCCCCTACTTTTTAATTTGAAAAACAGTAAATCCTTTTTTATATGAGACTTTTTTCAGACGATGCAAATATGCATCAAAAACCATTTAAGGGCTAAAGATCGGAATATATATGTTTTCCATCTCAATACCTTTCATTTCTTTTCAGGAACGACCCAGATATGATTTAAAGTGAAATGAAAAAATTACAATCTAAGATCCTTTCAAAAGAATGATTAAAAACATTTTATTACACATTACGTTACGACTATGGAGGGAAGGGTCAATATTGGTAAAAAATTGCGATACTTAATTTTTGAACGGCCCCTTATGAAATGAAAAAATATTTACCTACTCTGCTTTCAAATCATATCATGAATTCGTTATCGCAGTTCAAAATTCTATTATAAAATCCCAGAAAAAAGCTTAACTCCTATTTGCTCTGCTGTGCTAACAATGAAATACGTTAACCATATTAACGTTATCAACGAAAATAAACTATTTCGTCAATTTGTGTAGTATTCTTTAAACTAATTGCAAGTGTTTGAGATTCGTATTTTCCCAACAGTTTTTTTTTTTTATTTCAAATCTTGGGCACTGTTCTAAGCATTCCTTTATTTTTCTTATTGCGGGCAATGAACCAGTTTGTTTGTTTTTTTATTTTGCATGGGAGACAATTTCATCATTTCCTTAGCTTTAATGCCATATATCAACACATAAGCGAATATTTCATCATGCATTTATAGAAGCCTATAAAAGCAGATGCAGCTGAACGTTTGCAAACAGTTTGCCTGAATACGGAAAACAATGAAGACCATAGTGAAAATTGTTTGTTCAAAACTAGCAAAATTTGGGATTGGTTAAAAGAAATTTAAAAAGGTTTAATAATGTGTGTTTGTTTCCATTTATAATATTTGCTTGAATTCTAAGTGCTAATTTCTAAAATATTCATAATTTATTTCAACAGCTTATACTTTTTAAAGTGAAGGAAGTTTTGTTCATAATAGGAAATGAATTTGAGCATATTTGAAGATCAAAAGTTCTTTAAACGAAAATAAATATCGTGCAGACTCAAAGAAACAGTGAATTGGGAGAAAAATCATAAGTATCATGAATCAAATGACGAGCGGTGTAGGTGGCGGTGGGCTAATGTCATCCGATGATCTATTCAATAATTTACACAATCCTAGAATAGATTATTCAAGCATACAGGGCAAAAATATATTGGTCAGCCCAAATGAGGATCAATTTGAATTATTGAAGAAACGCTTGGAGGATCGTACATTGGATAGTCGCGGTGAAACAATTTATGAAATTGGCGTAGGCGAGGGTGAATATTTTAATTGATTTGTAAACGTGTAACACTATTTAAAGTGTTTGCTTTCACAACTTCACATAGATGGCGGTGATAGCGGTCTGGATGAGGAAGAGTATCAAGCGTCTGTTGCCACTTTGCAATCGCTAGCAACGACCATCGATGCTGATATGGTGCTGCTGCGGCAGCGTAAAGTCGAAAAAGGCATAACTGGACAGTATTTGATAAGGAAGCGTGTTGATACTTCTGATTTTATGGAGATACGGTAGCAAAAAGTCATTTTAAATAATGTTTACGTTTCGTATATTTATTTGATATTTTAGAGTTGCTGTTGTTGGCAATGTTGATGCTGGGAAATCTACTCTATTGGGTGTACTTACACACGGTGAGCTCGACAATGGGCGCGGTCATGCCAGGCAGAGGTTATTTAGACACAAACATGAAATGGAAAGTGGGCGTACCAGTTCCGTGGGAAATGATATATTGGGTATGTTGTTCGTGAATTAGACTTTCAGATGATTTTATTTATTTTTCATTTATTCCATTTCTATAGGCTTTGATAGTATTGGAAATGTGGTAAATAAACCAGATCATGGCACACTGGATTGGGTTAAAATATGTGAGAAGTCCGCTAAAGTCATCACATTCATTGATTTGGCTGGACACGAACGTTACTTGAAGACTACTGTATTCGGCATGACTGGCCATGCACCGGATTTTGGAATGCTTATGGTAAGCAAATGCGCCAAATTTAATTCAGAAAGTTCAACTTGAATTTAGAAAGCATCAAGCTGTATTCAGAGTAGGTGAACTGAAATAACAATTTGAATTAAGAATATTCAAATTAAATTTAGACAAATAGTCTATCTAATAATCCAATTAAGAATAGTCAAACTGAATTAAAAAAGAGGTAAACAGAATAAACAGAGCCAAATTAAGATCAAAAACTGTCAAATTCAAAATAGTCAAACTGAATTCCAAAGACGTCAATTTGAATTCGGAAATGACAAATTGGATTCGGAAATTACAATTTGAATTCGAAATAGTCAAATTAAAACAACGTGAAGTATAATCTGGAGTAGTCAAATTGTATTTATTTTGTATTTTTTTTTTAACACCGCCATTTGCTAACTGAATCATACAATTGGCAGGAAAAGAAAAATAAATCCATTTGGACTTATAAAAAAAACAATCTGATCTTTTCAATCAAGAAATTTGTTAAAAATTTTGCAAACAATTATGCAGATAAACAGGATTTCTAACAATAAAAATTAAAATTGATACATAATATAAAAACAATATAAATACGAAAATAAGAGCATGAGACCTGTAGAATCACAGAATAATAAACAGTCACAGCTATAAAGTATCCCAGAAATTTGAATTTTGTCATAGGCTAGGTTGCGATTCCAAATACAATGTCAGATTTGATGCGAAGCCTAATAACCATCATATTCAATGCGGGACAATTTACTTGAGTTCAAAAAGTGTCACGACTATTTGCTTTTGGAGTAGTCAAATTTAAATTTAATTAAATAAATAATAAACCTAATATTGAAACGAAAACAACAAAAGCAAAAATGAATTATAAATTTGTTTTAAGTCATATCGAAAGGCGTCAATTACACTATATAACAAAATGAAAAAAATTACAATACCCATCTCCAAATTTGATGGTTCATAATGTCTTTTGGTCCGCTGAATCCGAATCTGCCAGTTTTGTCGTAGCAACTCAGGTTTTGGAGATATAGGCAATTTTTTTATTTCCCAGACATGGGTCGACATTTTTATCAAAATTACCATTTTTTCGAAATGAAAAGGAAAGCATCTATATATCGATTAACGATTTCGAAGATATTGGTGCTAATATGTCGTTGAAGATGCATTTCCTCCATTTTCATCTAAGCTTTTTTCCACCAAATTTAGGTTAAGTGAGTGATGAACAGTGTGAACGCTTTCACCAAGACCTAAAATCAATGGAATTTCGGTATCAAGGTTTATGAAATTGGGAAATGCAGCCAATTATTGTTGAATGATCATTAGAGACGCCAATCCCAAAAACTAACAACAGGCAAAATGTAAAAACTACTCAATTCTCTGTTTAATTAAAAGCAATGTT
Source organism: Toxonevra muliebris (assembly GCA_963691655.1). Classification (NCBI taxonomy): domain Eukaryota; kingdom Metazoa; phylum Arthropoda; class Insecta; order Diptera; family Pallopteridae; genus Toxonevra; species Toxonevra muliebris. The sequence goes on along the minus strand of OY829328.1, from coordinate 40,341,380 downwards.
ATGCGTGAAAATTAATGGAATCCTTGTTTTTTGTTTCTAACTCCCAAACTAGAGTTCAGAAACCCATCGCTAAGCACTTAAATTTTGCGCAAGAGTTCACGCTATCGATTCATATAAAATATTTCGTTTTCGGCACGTAATAAAGACCAAAGAATAGGTAATTTGAAAAAAAGGTCGGAATTTCAACTTCCTTCGAATCTCTATAACTTTTGACTGAAATAAAATAGAGAATCAAAAAAACTCTTAAATTAAAGATAATTTAATTGCCTTTTTGAAAAGATATAGATGCTTTACTTTTCATTTCGGAAAAATGGTAATTTTGATAAAAATGTCGACCCATGTCTGGAAAATCAAAAAATTGCCTATATCTCACAAATTTTCAGCGGACCAAAAGACATTAAGTACCATCAAATTTGGAGATGGGTAAAAAACAGTGTTGCATAGTGTTATCAGTATTAAATGCAGAATATTAAAATTTAATTTCCAATTTTCAAATTGGAATCTCGATTTGATCAAAAACTGTTTTTTAATAATATTCTGTGTTTTTATGTTGCAGATCGGAGCCAATGCTGGCATTGTTGGCATGACTAAAGAGCATCTTGGTTTGGCATTGGCTCTCTCAGTGCCCGTTTTTGTTGTTGTCACTAAAATCGACATGTGTCCGCCTAATGTACTACAAGATAATTTGAAGTTACTTTTTAAAATTCTTAAATCACAAGGTTGCCGCAAAGTGCCGGTAATGGTGAAAAATTACGATGAGGTTGTACTTAGTGCCACGAATTTTGTATCAGAGCGTTTGTGCCCAATTTTTCAAGTATCAAATGTAACCGGAGAGAATTTGGAATTGCTTAAGATGTTTTTGAATTTATTGACAACACGCATGGCAGGGCAGGATGATTTACCAGCAGAGTTCCAAATCGATGATACCTATTCTGTACCTGGTGTGGGCACTGTTGTGTCAGGTACTTGCCTACAGGGTTTAATTAAGCTCAACGATATACTCATGCTGGGGCCAGACCCATTGGGGAATTTTACGCCAATTGCCGTCAAAAGCATTCATCGCAAACGTATGAATGTGAAGGAAGTGCGCGGTGGTCAAACCGCCAGCTTCGCATTAAAAAAAATCAAACGATCTCAGATACGTAAAGGAATGGTGAGTAAAACATCAGTGATTCATTACTTAAACGTACTCACGAAATCAGTCGCTCTCTCTTCCTATCTCTCTCTCGGCAGGTTATGGTTAGCCCCGATCTTAAACCTCAAGCTTGCTGGGAATTTGAAGGCGAAATTCTTGTGCTTCATCATCCTACAACAATTTCGTCGCGTTACCAAGCAATGGTTCATTGTGGCAGCATTCGGCAGACCGCTTCCATTATCAATATGTCGAAAGAGTGTTTACGAACAGGCGATAAAGCACACGTAAAGTTTCGCTTCATCAAGCATCCCGAGTACATACGCGTAGGTCAGCGCATGGTATTCCGTGAGGGCCGCACTAAAGCAGTGGGCAATGTCCTTAAACCCATCACAAATTCTGTAGCTGTACAGCACAGACCTAAACCAAATAAGATGCAATCACGTGCACAGGGACAAGGCAGTTCGCATGCACCACAAAATCAAAATCAGAATCCCAACGTGCAGGCAGCAGCTAAAATATGTAGTAACAACAAGCACATGTTGCAATCGAGCAACGACGATTTGAAACAAGGCAGCATGGATGGTGTACTGGAAGTAAGCGTTGACAAGCGCGATACACGCTCAAGCAACAAGCATAACAAGCGCGGTTCCTCACACAAAGGTGGCGGCGCAAGCGGTAGTTCAGATGGGTCAGCGTCGGCTGCGGTTAGCGTAGCATTGAATGACAGTATAAGTGGTGCAACACAGCAGTCGCAGCAAACTAACAATCCACATATCGCTGCCAAGGTGCAGTAAAACAATTTGTATGTTTTCTCTTTTTTTCGAAATTAAAAATACATAAAGTGAATATTTGTTCTTAACAAATACAAGAATTAATTGATAAAATTTAAATGTCCATTGATACTGATGTGTAACTTGAAATGAGAATGTTTTTAAAAAGAAGAGGCATTACAGCATTTACAAGCAAAATGCCTTCATGTATTGATCTAATCTGTAAAAATTAAATTATGAATTGCATAGCATTAAAAATAGCTATAAACAAAACTTGCTTTGTACAGAAACAAAACCAAAATTAAAGAAATCGAAAGGTATACAATATACAAAACTATTTTGCTACAAATAAATGTGAATCTGAACATTTTGAAAATACATACTAAAAAAAGAATACCAAATTTAATTTGAATCCCTTTAATTTTAATTAAAAATTATGCATTGAATAAAAAAGTTGCGTTTGTGAGTTCTTAATTTTATTTTCTTTTTAATAAAAACTGAGTTTGTTTCTACAGTAAAAAAAAACAAAGAATTGGCTTAAAACTTTTATGCATAAAATAAAAATATATATAAGAGTTTCAAAATAATGGAAATTTTTATTTATTTATTCTTAAACATTTCTAGGTTGGATTTAGAAAGCAGTAATTTGAGCCCATGTATTGCTAAGTGAAAAAGTAAAAATCTGAATTCAGCATATTTAAATATTCAACAACGAATTTGATACATATTATGAGTGCAGCGTAGTCAATTCGAATTTAGAAAGTGCAAATTTGAATTCATCGTAGACAAATTAAATTTAAAAACTGTAAATTGGTATTTCTTGTAGTCAAATTGATTTTAGAAAGTGTGAATTCGAAATCAGCATGGACAAATTCAAATTCAGGAAGCGTGAATATAGAATCAGCATAGTTAAATCGAATTTATAAAGTGAAAATTTTAATTCATCGCAAACTGATTTTAGATTAAGCCAGTTTGAATTCAGCATATCCAAATTGGCGTCAGAAGAATTAAATTCAGCATTAAATATCACAACAAATCTAATTCCGAAAATACAAATTTAAATTTTACATAAGCAATTTCATTACATAAAGCAAATTTTAACTTAGCATAGCTAAATAGATTTCTGAACGTTTCAAACCGAGTTGAGAAAATTGCGTAGAATTGAATATTATACTTTTCATAACAATCCAACATTAAAAGCGACTAACCTCATGGCAAGCACTAAAATTCAGAATTATTGGAAGTACAAATGAAGTAAGTATTCAAGACCACCGGAAACGGTCTTGAATACTTACCATATTCAGCTTGCATCAGCGTCCAAGATTATAGGGCAGCTCATATATGTAAAGTATTAGAAATTACATTCTGAGCATTTTCTTTAAAATATAACTTAAGTACTAAAAAAACACTTGTTATTTTCTGAATTTGTGGTGCAACTGTCATCGATGTCCCATCTATAACTACTTACACCAGTGAAAGCAAAACCAAACGAAGTCATTGCACCAAGTTACTGACAAGGAAGTTAAACCTTTCTATTTTATTATTTTTTACTCTATTTCAGATGGATCTCAATTTTATTGCTTTATATATATATTTAAATGAATTCATAATAAGATATAAATAATATTTACAGCCTAAAAAGTCACAAGGTATACGCATATGCATTTTTAAAATTTCTTTTTCTTCAGTTCGTCCTTTACTCCTTCGATTTCTTGCTTAAGATTATTTTTGAAGAGACCCATTAGAGATCTGAAAAATTTAAAATATATGTTATCACACTTTATAGATATTTTGCAAATATGTAAATTTAGAAATTTAATAAATTTATAGGGGACAAAGGTTCGTCTTACGGATACATTAGCAGCGATGTGTTGTTTTGACATTTTCTGAAATTGCGATTAACGGAAGTAATTCCCCAGTTCACATTAACTGGGGGAATTTTTTGTGGCTCTAACGATCTTATAGCTGCAACAAATTACTTGACCACACGCCCCCAATGAGTGGAAATTCTGTATTAACAGAAAAAAGTCTGGATTTGCTTATGAAAGCTTCCGTCTGTTTTACGTTGTATACCGAACCGAACTTCTGAGAAATTAACCCTACCTTCATGATAGCAATTGTACAGATTAACCCTGTTTAATCCGTTAGCATATTAATAGTTAGATCAATACTGTCTACTTCCTTTAGCTTTTCTAACAATAAATTGCTTGACTGGTTAAGCAAGATTGAAAATAATAGGCACGCCTAAACATATATCTTACTTACTTAAATCTTTCTGGCGTCATTTCATGCAGACCGCGTTCCTGCGCCATATTCTTTGTACGATACATAATTGATACTACCATTTGAGCGGCACGTCGCATTGGATAGCTCTCCGCCATACGTTGAATCAATTGCTCATTATTGGCTAAATAACGTAAGAGGAAGCGGAATACCATTATACAGAAGCAGAAACACTAAAACTGAGTGTCTTTGTATTTCCGAATGAGTTGCTGTTTAAGCTCTAACTGTTTTACAAGCAACTGAAGATTTTGCAATTGCTCTTCTTTGTTATATTCAACGCCGGGCAATTGTCGGATTTGTGCACGCGCAGATTCAAAACGTTTTTCCAATTCCAATATCTACAAAATCAAAGTGATTTTAAGTAAAATGTATGACGAGCAATTTTATATAAAGGAAGGATGAATTGAATACCTTTTGACTGCACTCCTGAGACTCACGTTGTTTGGTGGTATTATCTAGAGGATCTTTTTCAACGCTGTCGATGAAGGAAAAATTGTGAAACAACTTACTTACATAATTTGAAATATTTAGAACGCAAAATTTATTGAATTTTTTTGTTTTATTTTTAAAATACAACAATATACGAAAACAAATAGATATGACAAGTTGGACAGACAGAATAACACTTACCAACGTACGATATCGTAAATGACAGAAAGAATGTCGATTTCAAGTTGGTCTACTGTCAAATTTGCGTTGTTGCTGCCGACAGATTGAATGGATGTTGTTGCTTGCTCAGATATTGTGGTCGTTGCTGAAGTTGTAACTGTCTGAATCAAACCGTCTGCTATGAGAATTGGCTTTTTGTCCACTGATTCACCGCCTGGCGATAGTTCCATAGTTTTTACTTAACTATTTCCGTTTTACACTGAGCTCCACCTCCGAAAAGTCGAGCGTCCTTGTATGGCAATTTGTTGTGCCGTGGTGCTGCCAGATTAATTAATTCACAGATCAGAATATCTTCAAAGTTTCATTTAGCTTAAGGCTCAATTATGCATAAGTAACGCAACGTAGCGTAACGGAACATAAAAATCTATCGAAGATAGAACTCTACGTTGCGTTACGATTTCGGTAATCACTTGCACTCACTGCCCATATCACAGATATTTATGTGACAGTTGGCAACGTTACGTTACGTTCCGTTACTTATGCATAATTGAGCTTTAATACTTGTGTTGCAGCTATTCGCAATACTCTTTTGGAGTTTTTCATGTGCAAACACGCAGCAATACATCAGACATTGAGTTACACCACTTTCAACACTTAATCTCTTTATTTGCTTTACACTGTTTTCGTTTTACTCACTCACAAGTCTTAAATTAAAATCGCACAAAATAATCGAATAAATTCTGTTTTGTATTCAAAAGTCAGTGTAAAATCAAAATAAGTCAAAATCAGAATAAAGACTTGATTATCAGTGTGGCTAACTTTTATTTTCCAACTTCCGCTAAAATGAAGAATAAAACGCGTATTTTCTTTAAAAAATCGTTAAATTTTTGAAATGAAACTATTTTGGCGGCGTTTTGAGGGGTAAACTGAACAGGAAACAGAAAGTGGGGACGGAAAAATGAAAAATAAGAAGAGGAACGGGGACGGAAACTATTTAATTCCACAACCACAATGCTTCCATTTGGGGTTATTACATAGCGAAGTGAAAAACAAAAGAGATGAAAATGAAAAATGTTGAAAATCCCTCAAATTTGTTTGGTATAATAAACATTAATTTACTGAAAACAATTTTTTAAGTGATTATTTTTTAGAATACGTGTGTGCGTTATTTGTGTACAAAGAACAATATTTGTTTTCACAATAGAACATAAATGACAGATCTGCAATGAGTGAGAAAGAGACAACTCATGGTACTATGAAAAACATAAACAATTCAAGTATATTTGAATCTACTGCTATAATGAAAAGAACAACAAAAGCTAAACGTTTTCGCAAATATTTAGTGCGACAAAAAGAAAAAAAATTTACAGCGCGTTATGACTTGGTTAATATAAGTAAGTGTTGTACATCAAAAACCATTTATTATGTTTTATTAAAGTAGTTTTCTATAGCAACGCCATCTGTTGGCACTATGAAAAACATAAATACGCATACATCAATAGCAATGCCATCTGTTGCTTTTATAGAGTGTTTAGTTTCACTGTAAATAAGGGGGTCTTTATGGTTTATAAAAGTAATTATTCATTTATTTGATTATATTTAAATTTTCATTTAATTTTATATTTTAGCTTAATTGTTTAAAGTAGATGTAGAATTTGTTACACGTTTACACGTTTCTATTTGGTTGTTAGTTATATTTTATTTCCGCATGTTATGCTTATGTATGTTGCGTAGGTATGCGGTTGGGTTTTTATGGATGGATTTTAAAGTGTCGTGTATGTTTTGTGTGTCACTTTGATTTATCAAGGAAGGGTTTTTTCCATGTACCGCACAATTGGATGGATCACTTTCAACTGTCCTTGCAATGTTCAAGTTGTTTCAAAGGTAAACTCAAACCGCAACCCGATTGTCGCAGAGACAGTTTTAGCGGTTCAACTCAAGGACGAAAGGTTAAGAAAGGAGTGGCAAAAGAGCGAGAGATACATTGATATTCTTGAATCGGGTCGAATTGGAGCCATTGTCAAAACCATGTTGTCATGCCTAAACATTCCGCCCGCCTTGCAGTGACTGCAACAAGAAATAGAGGGTTTGTTTGGGTTAAATTCATTTATTCAAAAACTTCAGAAATCAATTCAACAAATTCAAATTTTTGCAGGATTTAAAGCCCACAAGGTCCTGTGAGGGTCCAGCCAAAAACGGTGCTTTGGGCCACTGCGATACCGCTATCATTTAACATCATACCCGTTTTTAAGATACGTGGGTATATGTCAGCTCCAAGCTCTATCATTATTTTTTCCGCTGACGTGAACTTTGGGTCTGCCAGAAACAAGTGTTCATATGGCTTCTTAGCAACATCGCTTAAATCGGTAAGGTATATACTCCGTGGTAGACGGGTAGACACAAGAGCGCATACTTCCGCCTTAAAAGTATCATCAAAACGGGTACCCATAATCAATTTGCAAATCAGCCGGGAATCTAGATTGGTGGTAGGTAGCTTTAATTTCTCGACAGAATTTTGAGCGATGAGGGTTACGGGTCGGGTAGGGTTTACCAACGCCCTCACATAGTGTGATGTATCACCATTATAGAGTCGAACCAATGCTGTGGGTATCAGGGTCTCTTTAAAGAAAGATTGTGAGGCCGATTTGGGTAGGCTATTATCTTATGTATTTTCCGATGGGTGCGCCTGTTGCAATCTTGGATGCCCATGCAGGTTGGTGTGGTGTTTGGCATTACACACGCCGCACATTTGGGTACTTTTGCATTCAGCAAACCTATGTGATCGAGCTAAGCAGTTAATGCAGTAGTTATAGCGCAGAACTGTCTCATGTTTCGCGCGAATGTTCATCGCCTGATAGTGACCGCATGTCCTCAACGGGTGATCTTTGTTGCATAACCCACAAGCAGCATGACGATACACATGCCTTTTAGCATTGCGAGTTATGCAAACTGATCGCAGGAGTGGACGAAAGCTCCTGTTTGGATGGTGTGGAAATTGTCGGGATGTTGCTATAACTGCTGCGTCGGTGGTGTTATTTCTGGTTTTAAAGCGTGCGTCTGATTGCATTTTTTGTGTGGGTGCCATGGTAGCTGAAATAAATTGTAGTTATAGGGTCGCATATATATACCATAGCAAGCAAAATAGGGTCTTATTCATTAGAAGGCAGGATGACCACCTTTGATATAGATCTAGTGACTATACCTTGTAGCGTTTTAATATCAACAACTCGGGTCATTTGGTCAGAACCAGGGTGGGTCTTGACTACTCGGCCTAGCTTTCATTCGTTTGGTGGCAAAAACTCATGGCGAATAACCACGAGGTCACCTACCTCTATATTTCTTTTGGGGTTTTTCCACTTAAAACGTTTGTGGAGCTCGTTAAGGTATTCCTCTTTCCATCGTTTGCAGAAGTTGTGATGCAATATTTTAAGTTTCTGCCACCTATTTACAGTGTTCAAAGAGGAGTTACTGGAGTCCGGCTCTGCTGTTGTCAACAGTGGAGTGCCTATGAGAAAATGTCCCGGGGTCAATGGGGCCAAATCATCTGGGTTATCGCTGGATGGACTTAAGGGTCTTGAGTTTAAGCACCCCTCAATCCGAGTTAGTAGGGTTGTTAACTCTTCAAAGGTGAATTTTTGCACAGTGGTTACCTTTTTAAGGTGAGCCTTAAAGCTTTTTACACCCGCTTCCCATAGTCCACCCATGTGTGGCGCACCGGGGGGTATGAAATGCCAAGTAACATTCTGTTGAAACTATTTGGTTTTGAAGTGTCTTAATAAATTCTCGCCGATCTTTTCTTAGCAACTCTGCTGCTCCTACAAAATTTGTTCCATTATCCGAATAAAGAGAGGCGGGACATCCGCGCCTGAAAAAAAATCTGGAGAATGCAGCTAAAAATGCTTGGGTCGATAGATTGCTCGTAGGTTCAAGGTTTATTGCCTTTGTTGAAAAACACACAAATACACATACGTAGCCCTTTGTTATCAAACAAGCTCGCCCCGTGTAATTCTTAATTTCGATGGGTCCTGTGAAATCTACACCGGTATTCGTGAATGGGCGAGTGAATGACGTGCGTTCTGGTGGAAGTGCTGCCATTATTTGGGTTTGTTGTTGTTTTTTGAATAATATACACTTGTGACAAGAATGAATTACGGATTTTATGAGAGTTTTAAGTTTAAGTATCCAAAATTCTGCTCGAATCAATCTAAGAACTAATTGGTTAACTCCATGTAAACTCACTAAATCACTAAATGGGTAAAGTCGGCCAAAAGCCTTGAAAATCTACTATGATAAAGTAGTATGATTGGGTGTCGCTCATTGTAACTTAAAGCTGTAGACTTTACTAAGCGACCATTCACACGCATAATCCCTTGTGGGTCAAGAAACGGGTTAAGCGTCAAAAGAGTGCTTTTTGATGAAATTTGGACCTTTTTTCAGGCATTCATATTCTTCTGAGAAAAGCCTTTGTTGGCTTAATAAAATAACCCTTGTCCTTACGAATTTGATTTCTTCCGATGTGACCTCGAGTGATAAATGGGTTGTATTAGAACGCCGAGCAGGCGATGAATTTATAATAAATCTGAAGGCATAAGCTAAAATTTGAAGGGCTCTGGGTAAAGAGGAAAATCTTTCAAGCACATCTTCTTGGGTTGTGGTGCTGAATGCCTTTATGGGTTTTATTTCAAGGGTTGTGTCAACTTCTTTGTTGGAAGTAGGCCACTTATTTTTCTGCAGACGAAGCCAACTAGGACCGTGCCACCATTGCGTGTTATGTCGGGTTTCAGTTGCTGAAAATCCACGACTTGCTAAATCTGCTAAATCAACATGGTTCCAGTTTTCGGTTCCTATCTTTTCAGATATTGTAGATACTCGATTCGCAACAAACCTCGTCCAAGAACAAGGGGGTTTCTTCAGCCAAGCAAGGACAATAGTTGAGTCAGTCCAAAAGAAAGTATGAAATTGTGGAATATCTAACTGTGGTAATATGGCATCTACCATATTGGCCAATAGAACAGCACCGCAGAGCTCAAGTCGGGGTAAAGATACGGTTTTGATTGGAGCTACACGTGTTTTTACAATCAGCAAAGTCGTGTATGCCTCTTCTTCATCACTTTCCGCTACTCGCATATAAAATGCAGCGCCATAAGCCTTTCCCGATGCATCAGAGAATCCATGAAATTCAATAGATGATTTGGGTGAGAAACGGGTCCATCTGGGAATTTCGATCTGATTAATAGAGCCATAATCATTCAAAAATGTTTGCCAACGATGCAGGGTCAATGGTCTGAGACACTCATTCCACTCGGTCTTATCAAGCCAAACTTGCTGCATGATAATTTTTGCCGCAACGACAATTGGAGCAAGCCATCCGGCCGGGTCAAATAATTTTGCTATGGCTGACAATACTTCGCGTTTGGTGTAAGAGGGTCGTTTATCAATTGGGGGAACTAGAAAGAAGAATGCATCTTTTTTTGCGTTCCAACGAATACCAAGGGTTTTTGTGCTATTTGATTCGGATAATATCAATAAGTTACTATCTAACAGATGCTCACTGGGTAGGCCTTCCAACAATTCTTTTGTGTTCGATGTCCATTTTCTAAGAGGAAACCCAGCCGAATCCAGTGCCGTCACAAATTCATCTCTCGCCTGTTTTGTAACTTCAACTTCATGTCCGCCCGCCAATACATCATCCACATACATATGGTTGCGTAAAATGTGAGCTGCCTTTGGCTGGGAATTTTGAACGTCATCTGCTAACTGAAGAAGGGTCCTAATAGCTAAAAATGGAGCACAGTTAACGCCAAATGTCACTGTTTGCAGCTCATAGTCTGCAATGGGTCCATCAACAGACTCTCGAAAAAGGATTCGCTGATATGGGGTGTTCTTAGGGTCTACATAGATTTGCCGATACATTTTTTGTATGTCCGCGTTGAACACATATTTAAATAAGCGCCATTTCAATATTAACAAATTCAGATCATGTTGTACTATAGGTGCGGTGTGTAGAACGTCATTAAGGCATTTTCCCGAAGCTGTAGCGCTCGATGCGTTAAATACAACTCTCAATTTAGTTGTAATACGATCTAGTTTTATGACAGCATGATGGGGTAAATAATAATGAGATGTATTTTTTGGATTAGTAGGTAGATTTTCAACCTTTTTCATGTGACGAAGCTCTAGATACTCGATAATAACTTGGTCATATTCTCTTTTGGTATCGGGTCTTTTCATCAATGATTTCTCATTTCTCAGGTATTGAGCCATTGCAATGATTCGAGAATACCCCAGAGCTGTGGCTGGGGACATTTTGAAAGGTAGAGTCATCACATATCTTCCTGATACATCGCGACGAGTGGTGGATCGAAAGTTGTTTTCACAAATAGCATCGGATTCTGATAATAGAGGTTGGCGTGGGATTTCTTCTGTCTCCCAGAAACGGGTTAAAATTTCATCAGCTGTCACCGTGTTGTGTAATGACAAAATATTCTTGGGTCGGACACATTTAGAAACAGGCCCAGAGAGAATTCCCGAATTCGGTCTCTTGTGCCAGAAGGGATCCATACACATTATGTTTTACACCGTTCAACATAATTTTTGGGTACAGGTCATAACCAATGATAATATCGATTGGTTGAATTTTACAAAAATCATGATCAGCTAGCTCAAATTCTAAGATTCCTTGACTTAGCTGCGAATCTATTGCGACTGTGGGTAAATCACTGGTTAGCGTTCTTAAAATTTAGGCTTGAGTTGAGACTTCGAATGTCGGGTTTTTGGTGGAGAATAGTGTAAGAACACAGACTTTTGATGGAGTCGCTGTCACTATTTGATTTACTCCGCTTATTTGAGCTGAGATTTGTTGGGTGGGTATGCTTAGTATTTTGCTCAGCTTCTCTGACATAAATGTGGCTTCTAAACAATGCTCGAGCAACAATTGATGTGTCGTGGTAAGCGACCTTCACCATTTCTGTTCCGAGAATGACTTGGTTTTTGCTTAATGCTGAATTACAGACATATTTTTCAGATTGTATCTTTTCGGAAAAGGGTTGTGTCGATTGAATGTTTGTGTATTCTTGTTTTTTTGTGTTCTGTGCTGTATTAACATTTTTCGCATGAAAGGCATTACAGCGGTTTTCATGAGTTTGATTGGATACAGAATTATTTTGGGTTTTTTGAAAGGCTGTTCCAGTGAGTCTGATATAACCCACTGATTCAAGTGTTTTAAACTTGTGAGTCAGAAATTTGTCGAATGAGTGCCATGTTGGCATTATGGAACTATCCATAAGAGTCGTTTCAAAGGACTCCAGCGTTTCCTTGGGCAATTTTATGGAACTCAGGTATACAAGCTTTCTGTGTTAATTTTTAAGCTTTTTAGTGTCATAATGCAATTGTTAACCGTTCTTTGCAATTTTTTGATTGAATTGCTGCAATCTACGGCAACTTGAGGTAAATTGAAGAGGGTCTTAAGTTGGGCATTTACTTGCATTCCCTTATTTTCATACCTATCCACTAGATTCTCCCACGCCAAAAAGAAACCATCATTGGTGAGTGGAGCATTTTTTACTATTTCTTTTGCTTCGCCGCGAGTCTTTGTGTTCAGATGAAAGAGTTTTTGAACATTGCTTAACCTAGAGTTGTATATGTAAAGAGCACTGAACATGTCCCTCAATGTTGGCCATGATACATAATCTCCATATAAAATGTCGGTATCACAAGGAGGCAAGTGTATTGAAGGGCTTTCTCTTATGTTATTACATTCTTCTACTTTGGGTGGGGGGTTTTTCATATGTTCGATATGCTCATTGATTGAAGCTAAGCACCGCATATAAGCAGCATATGCTTTCTTATATCGACTTTTAGCTTTGACCATGTCTACTGATTCTTCACTTGCGTCTGTTGGGGTATCACGCAATTCTTCGAACGAGTTTCTTACCTTTCCCCATAAGTAGTTAAGCTCCACTCTTTGAATTTCTAGGGTATGTATATTTTGATCTGCAAGTGGGGTCTCACTGTGCGAGGCTTCAAAATCTACTAAATCATTTGTAAAGTTAATAAATTTCTTAAGGGCCAATTTGTACATTTTTATGGAAGTGTGGGTTATGGGTTAAAAAATGTTACCAAAAATTGTTTATATATATAGACAAATTATATTGTAAAACTTCTAAGCTATTAAAACTTCTAAGCTATTTGTTATTTAGTATAAAACGGGTATTATTTGAGTTTTAGGGTGTACAGGGTTAATAACCAAACGAATGGAATACCGTTGGAGAAAAAAAATAGTTGAGGTAGGTCAATACACTAGTATATAAAAATACCGAACGGTTTGTAAAAGAAGAAGTGAGAGAGAACTTGCTGCTATGGTATATATGTAATAGAAATTATGTACCAACTTACTTATTATATTTTGTGGTGAGTTTTTGTGTGTTGGGTGTTAGTGTAGTGTTGTTGTGTTGATTGTCACAATGGGTGCATTCAGAAGGTACAGCTGTTGCGCAACTGTGGCGTGTGTGTCTTCTGAATGGGTTGTTGTGAATTTCCGCTCCGTGGAGCTGTTGGCATTTCGACGCCATTTTTTCCAAGTAAAAACAAAGCGGCGGCGCGAAGTTGACTGTAAGCCGGACGGCGCAGGTTTCTGTCTTATAGTTAAAAAAATATATATAAGAAAATATACATGATGTCTACCGAAGATACAGTTTCAATTCAATATACAATTGACGAGTGTATTTAATAATAGATATTTTATATTATTTTTGTCTTTGATAAAATTAAAATTTTTTCACTTTTTGTTTCTCAAAAAATAAAACAGCTGTTTCTCAAAAATTTGTCAAATGATCCATCATGCCATTCAGAAGACACAAAATGTATATACGTAGCAGAAGCGAATTTAATCTCAACATGTTGAGCCGCATGTGTGTCTTCTGAATGCAACCAATATCACTTGTCTTTTCTCTTATTTGTACTTGATCTTATTTAGATTTTTTTTTGTATTTAATTGAGGGTGGGTTTTAAGCATGCATGCACTTTTCATGGAATTTTAACCAAAAATTGTTAAGATTAATTTTTTTTTTTTTTTTTTTGATTTTTATGGGTATTATAGTTTTGTTTTTTATGCGGGGAAAATTTAGTCTTAACGTTAATAGCACCAATAGACAATTTTGTTTTTTTTTGTTTTATTTTAAGTATAATTTTAGAAAACAATGTATTAGCATGCAAATTTTATTCATAGGTAGTAGCTAGTTTTTATGAGTAGGAAATTTGGGTCGCTTATAGTCACTTTGCTGGTGTTTTCGTTAAAGGTTCGAAGGACCAAAAAATGTTTAGTTTCACTGTAAATAAGGGGGTCTTTATGGCTTATAAAAGTAATTATTCATTTATTTGGTTATATTTCAATTTTCATTTAATTTTATATTTTTGCTTAATTGTTTAAAGTAGATGTAGAATTTGTTACACGTTTCTATTTGGTTGTTAGTTATATTTTATTTCCGGATGTTATGCTTATGTATGTTGCGTAGGTATGCGGTTGGGTTTTTATGGATGGATTTTAACGTGTCGTGTATGTTTTGTGTGTCACTTTGATTTATCAAGGAAGGGTTTTTTCCATGTACCGCACAATTGGATGGATCACTTTCAACTGTCCTTGCAATGTTCAAGTTGTTTCAAAGGTAAACTCAAACCGCAACCCGATTGTCGCAGAGACAGTTTTAGCGGTTCAACTTAAGGACGAAAGGTTAAGAAAGGAGTGGCAAAAGAGCGAAGATACATTGATATTCTTGCATCGGGTCGAATTGGAGCCATTGTCAAAACAATGTTGTCATGCCTAAACATAGAGCAATACAAAACATAAACAATATATATATATAAAATAGAGCTCAGTTAAATGTTTAGACCTAATAGGTTTTTATATTTCGCAACGGATTATCATGAAATTTAGTAATGAAATAATGTAATTGCTTTTGACATTTGTCAAGTTAAGTCGATTTTTATTTTAAGTTAATTTCAAATAGTTTCTTTAATATAGGCCATTGGACCAAAGTCAGCTTTTTTATAAAATTTAGCTACTTAATGCAAAATGCTTCTTAAACTATAAGAGGTGCATACAAATTATGTATAGAAAGATTATAGATCTTATCGTTTGCTAAAATAAAGTCAGTGGTGGCATATATCTAAAGTTAATAGTTAACCTGTAAAATGCATTTTTATATTAAAAATTTGTTCTCCTTACATTTGTTATTGTAAATATTTATGTTTTTCCTAGAATCAAAGCCAACGATTTTTGTACTTCGCTCGCTGTGATTTCCACCACACAAACACAAAGCAGAAAAGAATGCGTATGAGCTTTGCGTTTGAAATTCTCTTTCATTTGCATGAATGTAACTATATATTACTAATTTGATCACAGTATTTCATAGTGATGTGTGGATGAGTTGGTTAGAAGGGAAGGTGAAGTAGTGGATGTAGGAAAGAGTTTTGGAATAGTGAGTTCGAATTACACTTGAAGCGGGACCAAACATTTTTTTTTCAATATATTTCTTTTTTATCGGTATGGTGGGAAAAATAAATATACAACAAAAAACAATTACCGACAAAGGTGAATATAAAACATGCAAATACATAAAAGGCATTATTATATATTACTAATGTGATCACGTTATTTTGTAAAGGTTTGTGGCTTAGCGAGTTAAAAAGGAGAGTAAAGTCGTGTTTGTGCAAAGAAATTGTGAGTTTTTTTGGTGTCGTGAGTTCGAATCCCACTATAGGTGAACCCACCAAGTGATTCTTTTTTTATACACATAATTAATTTTTTCTACTATTAATAAAACTGTAACTTGATTTCATCGACATATGCCCATCTATAACTCAGATAATTTTTGGGTATATCTCCACAATCAGAGATTTAGTACAAGGATGTTAATTGGCAGTGTAATGCCGCAGGAAAAAGGTCTGTGAAATTGAAAAAAGGGGACATGACATCTCCTACATAATCTGAGTTTTAGCTATGGAATATCTCAGTATTCATTCGTTATTTGTCAATGGCATTTTATGAAAATATGGATAGACGTGGCCTTTCCGTTCAATTCGAATGTATATATATTTCCCGAACCATTTACCCACGTTGGTTGACAAAATCACGCCACAAAAAAATGTGGTTAGGATTGAAAAAGACGGCGAGCAACTTTCCATATAGCCTGAATTTTCATTATTGTATATCTTAGAAACTATTTGTAGTACAGTACTAAGATTTGGAATGATATGATTTGTCAATGAAATTTGGTGGGTAAAGTATGGGTACACTTGAGTTAGTGACTGTTCCACCTCGGTTTTATAACGTATATTTACTAAATTTTTTGTGGTTAGAGAGCACAAAGAAAATGTTTGAAACTGTATACCTGAGAAAACACTGGCAGTTTGTGCGTGAAGGGGGATGGTTAGTAGTAATTGTTGGGCAGAATGTGGAAGTTTTTTGGCATACAAAGGAAATGCTTCAAAAGATATATATCTCTGCCTTATTTTGCTAAGGCCCTAACATCAATTTTTCAATATAGAGTTTTCGAAGAATTATGATAAAGTGTGTCCTGTTCCGAAAATTTTAGAAACCTATACTGAAAACTTGCAATCTTTTCTTTTAGTTTAAATTACAAATTCTCGAAACAGTACTCCAAATACAAAAACGTTTTTTGCTTCTCATATAAAATTTTAAAAATGCGTGTTAGGGCTTTAGCAAATTAAAGCAACCATATGCGGAGCCATAGTAAATCAAAATTTAGTTGTAAAGGATGTATGTTGATTGTTATTAGAGAGCCATAATAAGAAAGATGATGAAGGTTTGTATGTTAAGATGGGATGTTGATAGCAATAACTGAGAAGAATTTTGACACAACTAAACACGTGGAAGTGAAACTGCTCATGTAAATGATATGAATGATTAGTGCAATGATTCGATTTTGATCGGAGACTGGCACGCTCATATAAATATAACTCTTGCAAAAGTTTTAGTTGTTGTAATTTTTGCATTACCCCTACTTTGCCAAGTCCGGACAACGAAGCTGGGCGAAGTCCAGCTAGTATAAATATATTCGAATGTACTACAATTATGAAAATAACGTCAAAAACAAAACGTTTTCTCAAATATTTGGTGCGACAAAAAGATAACAAATTTACAGCGCGTTATGACTTGTTTAATACAAGTAAGTGTTGCACATCAAAAACTATTTATTATCTATTATTAACGAAGTTTTTCTATAGAAACGCCATCTGTTGATAGCACTATGCTAAACATAAATACGAATATATAGCAACGTCATCTGTTGCTTTTATAGCGCAATGCAAAACATAAAGAATATAAATATATTTGAATCTACCTTTTCGTTTACATTAAAAAGAAAACAGTGCAAAATCAATCTCAACAAAATTTCGGTAGCAATCAAGCTGGTGTGCGTGAAAATCCACACTCTCAACTATGGCAGAAGAATTAAGAAGGTAGATGCATTTTGACAAGTAAGAGGAACTTTGACAATTGGGAAAACATTTGTTTTTGCAACAGAGTTGTACTTTCATAGTTAAATTATTAGGTGAGAATTTATAAGAAAACAATTTGTATAGTATTGCATGAACATAGGGAGAAATAGTTGTTGCTTTTTATATTATTTTTTAACCCTGAACATGTTCAAGGCATTTCCCAATAAAGAAAACTAATTTTAATAACATTATTTATACGTTTTTTATTATAAATAAAATTTATAATTTAGTCTTAAGTAATAAAAGTAGTATTAATAATCTTCTATTAACTCACTCTTTTCTATCCATTTAAAAAAATTCACCTCTAAAATGTTCAAAATGGCTACTTTTTGAAAAAAAGCATCTACCTTTAAATACTTGTAACATGGGTAAAATTATTTAGAAAACTGTTTTTGGAGACATTTTGCGAAGAAAAAACAATGATAAAGTAAGACAAATTTAAAATAAACCAGTTTTACGTTGGACTTAAGCACTTTTGATAAATATCATAATTACCTAATTAGTTTTGAAAAAAATCATCTGGACTTAAGCACAAGAAAACATAAAGCATCTGTATGAATGCGGCCATGTGAAAAACCAAAAATTTAAATTTATTACAATGCAGTAGCAGAACAAGGAAAGAATGCGGTTGGCTGAAAGGGACTCAAGCAATTTTGATTTACACTTACGATGTTGCTTAGTCACTTTTGAAAAAATAATTAAATTAAATAGGTTTTTTAATTTAATTAACATTAATTAATAAAATCATTTCTTTTGTTTAAACTATTTATTTGTACGGTCAGTGTGTATTGCATTAAAAATCTGGAAAATTTTCGTCTATGGCCTTGGCACTTGTGATATATACCGACCCATATTATCTATTTAAATGCCATGTGCATACATACAATTATCTCTCCCAGTATGCTGTTATTGCACTTACATATTCCCAACCTACCAAAGAAGTTGCACTTCCATCGAGTGCACTAAGCTGCGCATGTGAGTTTTTTTCTTTGCGTGCTGAGTTGTCAATTATAGCTTCAAAACACTGAAGCTTTTTGCGGGCACTCATAACGTTTGGCAAAAAAGTGAAGAAACAATAATAAATTTAAACAGTATATTTAAATGGTTCTTGCTTTTAGCTTTCACATGTTACCTATATAATATATTTTCTAGATAAAAAACATTTTGTATTTAAAGTATATCATCATGACGTAGCAATAAAGTTACTGCTTCATCGTTTATATTTTTGTTTTGTTTTTACCATATATCATGAGGACAAATTACTTTAACCGTTAAATACCCGCTGGTCTCTACAGTGACCTATCACTTAAGCGGCTGCCTGTGTCGTCATTTTGATCATCTGATTTTACTGACAAAAGTTTTCTTTATCAATACGTATAAAAACGGACGGAAAAATAACAACTGTCGTATAGTTACCACGAGACCAATATATCTAGACCCTAACAAGGCGCTGTTGATCGCTGTTCATATTTATATTAGAAAATTTCTTCAAAATATTTCAAACTGTACGTATCCGGTTTGTGTCAACACTGACAATTGCATAGATTCACAGTTGTGTGGCTCACTGCTTCATGCCATTACCCTCAAGATGACACTTTTTATGTATGTATTCGCTATAATAGACGTCGCTTCTAGCACGCTGCCACTAGACCATCAAGGCAACGCTTTTAGAAGTATATTTATTCCAAATACCCGTCATTCTTACCTTTCTCTTTTTTATAGTTGTTTTTAGACTTCGGTTAGTTTTTTCTTCTGTCATTTGCAATACCAAACTTAGTACATTAACAATCCCAAAAACAATAAACAATGGAACTCTTTTTACTCGGTGATTTGATTTTCTTTTACTGGCATTGAATCTTGAAAAACACGACCAAAAATTGTAATGTAAGCTTTGAAAAAAATATTCTGGTTTTCTAATAATTTTTTTCGGAAATATTTTTTTTTATTAAAATTTCGTTTTTAGTAATTTACACTTAAAGAAAAAAACTTATGCTTTTTTACCTGCTTGAGCAGATTTTTTTATATGCAGTTGAAAAACTTGGATAAAAACAGCTAAGTTTATTAAAAATTTGGCAAAAGTCTAAGCAAAAGGAATTATTTTCTCTTTTTTATGAAAAATATTAATATGTTCAATCAGCAAAGAGCTTAATCAAAAAATAAAATAATTAGGTAAATTAGCGTGGACCTGTGCCTTATAAAAATTTGACAAATTTGAATTTTAAGATAAACAGCATGAACTAAAAACTGTATTATTTGCTAGGCATTTCTCTATACGCTGAACTACAAAAAAGTGAAATAAAACGAAAAAAACATATGTATTTTTGCTTTTTCAAAATCAGTTCGTAGATCTCAAGATATCAGTCCTACCAGTATAAAAACCTCATGTAAAGTTTTTTTAAAATAAATTTTTACGTTTAAAAATTTAAAAAATGATTTTTTTCATTCATTTAACTTTTATTCAGCCATCCCTGGTGCATACTGAAGGTCTTCAAGTTTTGTCAACTTCTTTAGATGTTCTGATTGGGCCTTTTTTCTCGCTGTAGTTACGTGCTTGTTTAGAATATTCTGCGCTCCTTTTTTTTTTGGCATGAGCTATGCGAGATTCGTCGATTTTCAATGTTTGAAAACGTTCTGATAGAAAGAAGTATGCTGATCACGAATCGGATGTCAGTTTTTCAAAATGAAGGATCCAATATGGCGGAAGATTTTTAAAAAATTATTCATCTGATTAACTTGAAACCCGTTACTCGAGGGTTTTCAGGGTCGCTGATTACGAATCTGGCATCAAATTTTGAAAATGTAAAATTGATCGGATTTCTTTGAAACTCGTTACTAGGGGATTTTCGGGGTTATTGATTGCAAATACAGTACCGGTCAAAAGTTTGGGTACATTTGCTTTATTTTTGAATTCAATACAATTTTCTCGGGAATTTAGGGTTTGTTCCAATTAAAACTATTGTATTATTAATTGTGTGTACAAATACAAATGACTTCAAAAATTCATTAGTTTATAAAATTAATTTTCTCATACTGAATTCGAAAATTATGGCTAAAATTTTTTTAATGGATCATTATGTGAGATATATATATATTTTAATTTTTTCAACTTTTTTATAATCTAAAAATTATATTCGGGGTAGAAATGTCTTGTTGTTCTTGAAACTAAATAAAAGGTATTATAATAGGAAACATGTATATTCGGATTTTTAATTGGTTAACTGATTCAAAAGATATCAAAATAAATAGGTCAAATTAAAAAAAAGCTAATTTCATAAATACAAATTTGTTACGTTACAAGGGAGGGGGGGGGGGGGGAGGGGGAGTAACCGTTTTGTTACGATGTGTTACGACCAGGGGGGGTTATGGTTCAAAATTAGTCAAAAATTGCGTTACGTAATATGTGAACGGCCCTTATGAAAGTTATAAGATAAGCACTAACTTATAATAAACACTAGCGTATAATAGTTTATTTAATAGTAAACATTCTTTATACATAAACATATTATGGTAACATAAGAAGGTAGGTTAGGTTAGGTTGGAGTGGCAGCCTTCTGCTTGAAAGCACACTTAAGCACATAATTAGGCTCATTGTCATACCACAGTACGGCGCGACTCCCCCATTTACGGAGTGGAGAACCATGAGGATTCCATAATGAATCTGGCTATGTCCTTAATATTTATGGATGATAGCTCGGACAGACTAGTGAAGAAAGGTGAACCCAGGAGTTTTAGTCTCCTCCTGGCCAGGGATGGGCATTCGCACATGAAATGAAGGACTGTTTCTTCCTCCTCCTCAGAGCCGCAGCCCCGACAAAAGTCATTGAATGGGAGTCCAAGTCTTGCAGCATGTCTCCCCATTATGCAGTGTCCCGTGAGCACCGAAGTCGTTATGCTGATGGAGCTTCTGCTTAGGTTGAGTAGCTGTCTAGTACGTTTATTGTCCATAGTGGTCCATGTTAGCCTGGTAATACCACAGGAATGCTCCGCTACCCAGGATCTTTTTGCTTCCTCAAGGTAGTTTTGCTTAATGGCTAATTTAATAGACGTAAGAGGGACACCAATGGTGCAGGTAGGTGATATATCTGTAAGTTGCGAGCCCTGTTTTGCTAACTCGTCGGCATTGCAGTTACCTGAAATATTCATATGTCCAGGCACCCAATATAGGTGAACCTGAGAGTGACTCGACAAAATGTTGAGTGAAGATCGGCAGTCGAGAACAAGCTTTGATGTAGTGAAAACACCGGCAAGGGACTTGATTGCTGCTTGGCTGTCCGTGTAGATGCGGATATTCGTATCGAATGAATCGTTGCGAATAAGCCACTTGGACGCTTGATAGATAGCCATTACTTCCGCCTGAAAGACGCTGCAATGGTCAGGAAGTCGGAAAGAGAGTCTGAGATCTAGTTTACTAGAGAAGATGCCACAGCCGACTCTTTCCTCCGATTTGGATCCATCTGTATAGATGTCAATTAAATTGTCAGTGACCACCTCGTCATTAACCCATTCCTCTCTACTGGGGATATGGGTGAAGAACGTGTGGTTTAAATTAGGGGTAGAGCAAATGTAGTCTACTTTAGTTGGTACGGACGTATCGTGGATTAAAATCTTGGCATGGCCCAGGTTTGACCGGGTCCAGCGAGTTAGGGCACTGAGTCTGACAGCAGAGCACTTAGCTTGTTGCTTGACCAGAAGTGAGGTTGGCAACCAATGAAGGATTGCGAAGAGAGCTTTCGTGGAGGTAGTACGGAGGGCCCCAGTAATCAATATGGCAGCCGTTCTTCTAACCTTATCCAGTGGTTTAAGGTTGACCGCCTTTGAAGTAGCTGGCCACCAGAAGACGGATCCATAAAGAAGATTAGGCTCGACCACTGCTGAATAGAGCCAGGAAGTGACTCGAGGTTGAAGACCCCATCTTGTTCCTAATGCCATCTTACAGCAGTAGATTGCGCAAGAGGCTTTCCGTACTCTCTCTGCTATGTTAGCTTTCCATTGAAGTTTAGGATCAAGAACAAGTCCTAAATATTTGACGCGCTTACTAAGACAAAGCGAGATACCATTAATTTTGGGTAGGGCAAAAGTTGGTATTTTATACTTTCTAGTGAAAAGCATAACCTCTGTTTTGGCAGGATTAACATTAAGATCGAATTCACGGCACCAGTGAGACAGAATGCTAAGTGAGTGATTTAGCCGTTCTGAAAGAGTAGCAACGTATTTGCCGGATACTGCAATAGCAATGTCATCTGCATAAGCTATTATTTTGCAGCCGGTTTGATCTAATCTGTTTAGCAGTGTGTTCACCGCCAGATTCCAAATAAGAGGCGATAATACACCTCCTTGTGGTGTGCCCCTATAGACAACCTTTTTGACTTTATCATTTCCGATAGAGGAGCTGATGATACGTGTTTTAAGTAGTTGTCCTATAAATTTAACCAGATTAACATCAAGATTAAGATTTATTAAGGTATTAACGACAGCGTCGGGGCAGACATTGTTGAAAGCCCCCTCGATATCGAGAAACACTGCAAGCGCGTATTCCTTGTTGGAAAGTGATTTCTCAACTTCCTCAATGAGTACATGTAGCGCTGTTTCCACAGACTTCCCTTTAGTATAGGCATGCTGTGATTTGGATAAAAGAGTGGGATTGATAGAGTTCCTGATATGAAAATCAAGAACCCTTTCTAATACTTTTAAGAGAAAGGAGGACAGACTGATCGGTCTGAAGTCCTTTGGGTTGATATGGGACGCCTTCCCTGCTTTGGGTATGAAGACTACACGAGCCTCTCTCCAGCTTTTGGGAATGTACGAAAATTTTAGGCAAGCATTATAAATTTGCAATAGCCATGATGTTACGTGTTCAGCCCCTTGCTGAATATCCGCGGGAATGATGCCATCTGGCCCTGGAGATTTGTAGGGGCTGAAGGATTTGATGGCCCACTTTAGAAGAGTGTCGGTCAATTGAAAAGGGGAGGTGTTACTTAAAAGATGATCGGTCACAGGAGGACTATGATCAACGAAGGTTTTACTCCCTGGAAAATGAGTATACAGGAGGACCTCTAAGGTCTCGATCCCAGAATCAGTCCAGTGACCATCGGATTTCTGGATACAGTCGAGAGCCCTAGGGGTCGTATTCAAGAGTTTTCGAAGTCGGCTAGTCTCGGAGAAGCTTTCTATGCTACCACAGAAGTTCCTCCAAGACTCCCTTTTGGCTTTTCTTATAGCGTACTTAAGTTCCCTTTGTTTAGATTTAAAGAGAAACCAGTCATTGAAAGCCTTGGCTCTATTAAAGAGTCTTCTGCATACTTTTCGTAGCTCTGCAATCTCCGGGGTCCACCATAAAGGTTTAGTCTTACCTCTAGGTTTGGAGGAGTTGCATGCCGATTTAGCAGCAGTGTTAAAAAGTGCTGTAATGGAGTTTACCTCTCGATCAATATCGCAGTGGTTATTTATAGTGGCTGGAGCAGGCTGTATGCCAGACTCGATAATGGCATGGAACTTTGTCCAGTAAGTATGCTTCCTATTGATGAGGCTAGTAGCACCTGCAGAGTCTGTAGGATCTAGTTTATCAATGGTGAAGTTAATGTAATTATGATCAGAAAAGGAGCACTCTTGCGAGACACTCCAGTCTTTTAGTAGATGTGACGAGTTTTCACTTACTAGAGTGATATCGAGAACCTCCCTTCTATTTGAAGTAATGAAGGTTGGCTCGTTCCCCCTATTAGCAATAACTAAGTCATGAGTAAGGATAAAATCAAAGAGGGACTCACCTCGTTCATTTGTGTCCGTGCTGCCCCACATCTCGTGATGGGCATTAGCGTCGGCACCGATGATAACCGGGGTCCGTTTACGGTTAGCCTCTGCAACCAGAAGCTTTAATGTATCGTGCGGCGGTGATGTACCGTGATCATGTGCCATGTAGCTGGAGACGATCCAGCTACCACAGAAGTTCCTCCAAGACGCCCTTTTGGCTTTTCTTATAGCGTACTTAAGTTCCCTTTGTTTAGATTTAAAGAGAAACCAGTCATTGAAAGCCTTGGCTCTATTAAAGAGTCTTCTGCATACTTTTCGTAGCTCTGCAATCTCCGGGGTCCACCATAAAGGTTTAGTCTTACCTCTAGGTTTGGAGGAATTGCATGCCGATTTAGCAGCAGTTTTAAAAAGTGCTGTAATGGAGTTTACCTCTCGATCAATATCGCAGTGGTTATTTATAGTGGCTAGAGCAGGCTGTATGCCAGACTCGATAATGGCATGGAACTTTGTCCAGTAAGTATGCTTCCTATTGATGAGGCTAGTAGCACCTGCAGAGTCTGTAGGATCTAGTTTATCAATGGTGAAGTTAATGTAATTATGATCAGAAAAGGAGCACTCTTGCGAGACACTCCAGTCTTTTAGTAGATGTGACGAGTTTTCACTTACTAGAGTGATATCGAGAACCTCCCTTCTATTTGAAGTAATGAAGGTTGGCTCGTTCCCCCTATTAGCAATAACTAAGTCATGAGTAAGGATAAAATCAAAGAGGGACTGATCTCGTTCATTTGTGTCCGTGCTGCCCCACATCTCGTGATGGGCATTAGCGTCGGCACCGATGATAACCGGGGTTCGTTTACGGTTAGCCTCTGCAACCAGAAGCTTCAATGTATCGTGCGGCGGTGATGTACCGTGGTCATGTGCCATGTAGCTGGAGACGATCCAGGTGGCCATGGCGTTGATCACAATAACCATGGCCACGTTGTCTTTATCGCTGAACCTGGAGAGTAAAAGAGCGTTAATGCTATTTGTGATAAGGATACAGGATCTGGGTTTACCTTGACCCTCCACATACACTGTGCGGTATCCATTAATATTGACTCCGCGAACCCGGTCATTGACGACCCATGGTTCTTGGACTAGTATGAGCTCCTCTCCTTTTTGAGTCAGGCGGAGGAGCAGGGCTGCCGAGGCAGTAATGGAGTGGTGAAGATTAATTTGAATAACCTTCACCATTTTTTGGGATGGCAATCATGGTGACGTCGGGGTCCTCCTCATCAGACAAAGGAGGAGCCTCGACGTTCTCAGCGGCAAGCTCCATTTTACCGAAAAAGTCGCCAACTAGTTCGGAGGAGGACAGGGTAGATCAGTGTCAGAGAGATCAGTGTCTGTCTGGGACTGGGACAAGGTCGCCAGGAAGTCCACGGCTTCTGCCGAAGGCTCTGTGACGGTTTCTTGCCCAGTACCCAACTTGTCGCATCTGTAAACCCTGAGTATGAACTGTAAACCTTTGAGTCGAACCCGTAGTTGATCTCCCCCTTACTGGTGTTAAGCGGTGAGAGCGACTCCTCATTAAGGATGATGAGTGCCTCACGGAAGTTGCCCTTGGGTTCGCTGACCTTGGCTACTCTCCAATCATGGGTGGGTAGCTCAAGGTTGCTTAACTTTATAAGCTCGAGGATTTCATCCGGCGAGGAGGGCTCAGCCGGAATCCATGCCTTGGAACGTGGTCGGTTGGGGATCTGGTCTTTAGATACAGCAGAAAGCTTTGCACTTGGCCATACCTCTCCCAACTTAGCAATGGCCAGCTTGTAAAGGTCCGCAGAGCGTTGATCTGCACAAGCTACCAACTTTATGTGGCTTTGATACCAACCGGCATCTCGGCATTTGGGCGACGGGCCTGGATTCGCCGTAACAACGTCTTTGTAGACATTGCGAAGCGCCGCCTGTACCAACCTCCAGTTGTCTGGGGATATGGTACCGTCGCTGTTACTGGAGTCAACAATGGCCCAGATAAGACCATCTTTCGCAACCTCATTAAAAGGCCGATTAAATTTCGGCTTTGGGGTTGCCAGTCTTGGCCTTTTGGTGTCCTGACGGACAGGTTGGACAGCCTTATCAGTCGACCTTTGTCGTTTCTGACTAGCTGTATGAGGAGGTATTAGTGGAGGAGGAGGAGGAGGGCGAGCACCAGCATTCTGCTGGGCCCATTGAAGAGCTGCCTTATCCCTTTCGGAGAGCGAAGAGGGATCAAGGGGTTCCAGCCTATTCAGGATCCTGAAGGCTGACCTTCTGGTCCTGTACGCCCGTGTTGACGCAGTAATGTGCGCGCGAGCACCAGAGGTGGAAGCGGTGCTGGGGCCTGTACTGGTGGAGGCTAAGGCCGGCTTAGTTGCCGAATCCCTGGCTACACCAGACCGGCGAACGGGCGGTGGAACAACCCTAGCACCTGGCACAGTTGCCGAAGTGGTAGGGTTGTTCGAAGAAAGCGACCGAACGCTAGATGTGCTGGCGCTTTTGCTGGTGAAGGAAGAGGCCAGCTTAGTTGCTGAGGCCTTACCGGTACCAGACAAGCGAGCCTGAAGAGGAGCACCACCCGCACCCGGCACAGTTGCCTGGGTACCGAGCGTGCTCGAAGAAGGTGTGGGTCCAGATGACGACGAGGGTGGTATGTTGGCCAAAACTCTCGTCGACACTGTAGGTCTGGTGCAAGAAGCGCCAGAAGATGAGCCACCAGAAGTTGAGGGTGGTGAACGTTTGGCAGGCGATTGCCTAACCAATCTATTGGGCTCCCCATGCGGGTTGGCCTTGGGTTTTTGGGGTTTTTTATTGGACGTATTCATGATTGTTGGGTCCCCACTCATGGCCGCTATCTCCTCTAAGAAGGTAACATTATTATAATATACACTTAAAACTAACTATCCTATCAGCAAATATAGTGCTATTTTAATAAATTAAGAAAATATCACTCGCCGTAATGAGGCGTAAAATTTGTTCGAAGAAATCCAAAAAAATTGGAGTCTGTTCATGTACTGATTAGTTAAAAAGTTGATTCTATTGACAACGTTTCTTTTGCCAATATTTGTCTTACTTTGACCAGCCACGAATAACCGGTCAGATCTACCCCTAAGTTGTCTCCACGGTACATAAAACCGATAAATATATCTGATCTTTCTATAGCCCCATTTAAGATTCTAAACATTAGAGATAGATTTAAGTAAGTTCGACGTTTGGAAAGAGGTTGAATGTTAGCCTTAATCTCTATGGAAGTATAGCCATGGCAAAATAGATCCATCGGTGCTTCAGATTTAAAAGCCCATTGTCTCAAGCACCAATGTTGAACCTTTTCAAGGCTATAGGAGTCAACAAGAGTTGAAGGAAACCTAATCGTAGATCCATATTCCAGAAGTGGCCAAACAATGTACAAGTATCTATATGTATTTGGATCTCTTAAATGGATGGGATTTCTATTAATGAATCCCAACGACTACGTGAATGTTATTCCTAATTCTACTACCTCCTGAACTCTCTTTAATGACTGTCCACTTAATTCATGTTGATAAATAAAAGGAGAATTTTTGCGAGAAAACGTTATTGTTTGATATTTATCAATATTCAACGGAAGCAGGTTTCTTGAGACCAATTCATCACCTCATTCAAGTCCTGCTGCAAACCAATTGCCTGTTAGGGGCTGCTGACACAGTGAGAACATTTATCATCGTCGGCAAAAAAAAAAAAACTTTACAGTGCTTTAATCTTGAAGTAAAGTCATTGATATACATGGGCCAGAGATGGCCTTAAATTTCTTGGAACAAGCACCTTTAATAAAAACAAATCTGTGGCAATAAGGAATAACAGCCAAACTCAAAAGTCGAATAAAAACCTGCTGCGTTTTCATGTTATAAATCCCAAAATGTTGAAAGTTTTCAAAAAAATTTTGCAATTTAGCAGTCTCTTTAAATTTAAACGAAAGGTATTTTAATCACGATTTTTTCAAACAGTTTTGGTATCGAATTAAGAATTGAAATTGGCCTAAAATTTGAAACACTTGGACAACGGAGCAGACAAAGCTTATCGATATATGTAGAGAAATAAGTTTGATATTCCATCCGGCCCCGTGCCTTAAAGTTGTTCGAGTTCATTAAATACTTCTGACGTAATTAGTTGAAGTGAGGAAAAATCTACTGTGCCTTGTATAAAAGTATTGCTAGCATCAAGCACCTCAAACTCAGAATAAACAGACTTGAATTTACGTGAAAGCAATTCTGCAATTTGGAGATTCGTAAACGCAGAGCTATCCTCATTGTGTAAAGTATATGGCAACACATTAGATTTGCGCAATTTATTTACATACATATTTCCAAAAATGCCTGATTTGTAATCAGCGACCCTAAATCCCCTTAGAAACGAGTTTCAAGTGAATCAAATGGGCCCCCACAATTCCCCCTCTGCGTACGCGCTTGCCCCTGACATAAACTAACAAGGCTTCCTCTAATCTAGACAAAAACTATACATTTTCCCAAGCGGGTGCTTTCGCTTGTGTGAATAGCCACTAACGAATATATTGTCGTATTAAAAAACTTATGCCAAACGGTATGTGATAAAAACAAATAATTATTTTACAAATTATTGCACACAGCTTTTAATTTATACTCCAGATAATCCAAATTATTGCACCTTAATCTAATTTATTTTAAAACTCGTAGAACAAACGTTATTCGGAATCAGAAATACGACCACTACTTTTAGTTAAAATTGGACATACTGAGCATTTAAGGGTTAAATAATACAATACATGGTGCTATATGAATACTGGTAAAATTTATAAAGTCAACAAATTGATATGTGTATAGGTATATATCCAGCACGTACGAGAAAAGTTTCGGGAGGGGAGGGGAGGTTCTTAAAATATTTTTTTATTTGTATCAAAATTTAATTTTTGGTAATTTATGTTTTTCTTATCATGTGAATTGTAATGGCATGAAGAAAGTACTAACAAAATAAAATTCGTTTGTGTCAAGGATCAAGGAGGAGAGGGTTTGGATGTCAACTCCCACCCTCTTCTAAAAATCTAAAAGATTAATAATATAGCTACGAGCTGAAGTCGGAAAGTTAATGTTGCATTAAAACCGACAACAAAGTGCGACCTCTATACAATCTATATACTTTGACTCTATAAACATAAAAACTGAGGTTCTAAGTTACGAGAAGACTAACAAAAGTTCGCTAAGTTTGTGGCATTTAGTTTTTGAACATTTTTTTAGACGATTTATAATAGTATTAAGACATTTCATTCAAGAAGATCGATAGGAATAGAGACGAGACGAGAAAAGTGAATGCACCATCCCTTGTGACTGTTTTCAAGTAGCTTCAATAATTCCAGATCGGACATTTCTCTATGGAGGAAGACACCCTCATGAAGACCGTCCGGAATCATTGAACGACAACACAAATGTGGCCCTGGTGAAAACCAAAATTGTCGATGATTCAAGAGTGATCCAGAAAATTATAATCGATTAACTGGGTTAAACCCATGCTATGGCTGTGTCACAATTATTAGAAAATCATCTGGATTGAACTAAGAAATCTGCACTCCACTCGTTAAAAAGACCAGTTTGAGGAATGTTTTGAAAAGTGGATTTACCAATTTAAAAAATGTATTGCTATTAATAAAAATTATACATACAGTGAAGATGAAAAATGGTGAAAATTGTAGAGATGAAATAAATTTTGTTTTGTGTTTTTGCCTTAGCTTACCTAGCGAACTTTTGTAGGTTCCACCGTATGTGTCTTGAGTATTTAAGAGCTTTCTCACATCGCAAGCACATAAAATATAATGCTGTTTAGAAAAACTGGAGCTTTCACTATAATTTAGCTAAATGCTTTTATTAAACATTTCATTGCGTAAACATTTCAAATAATTTCAGTGTTATTTATACATATATGCAATCTACGAAGTTGTCATATAAAAATAACGGCGAAATATTAAGCACATTAATTAAGAATCAATTGGATCATTCAATACAATGGCTCTTATTCAGATAGCATTGTTTGTATTAGTGGTAATATTTTTTTTCTACAAATGGGCTAAGTTTGGAAAGGAAATGTTTGCTGAGCGTGGCGTTCATATTGACCAATCATGGGAAATGTTTGGCAGTAGTTTCAACATTATGCTTAATAAAGATTCGTTTACAAGGATTCTTTTAGCATTTTATCGGCGAAACAAGGCACAGTAAGTTACAGGTCACTGATTATTGCTTTATAAAATTTATTTGAGTATTCTCTCTCTTCCCAGCAAAGTCGTTGGTTATTCTCATTTCCCCAATAAAGTATTTGTCATTAACGATCCTGAGTTGGTAAAAAAAATAGCTATTAAAGATTTTGAATACTTTCCAAATCATCTGCCTTTCTTTAAAACCGGGCATGATGCAATATTGGATAGCATGTTGACTATTATGAATGATCAACGTTGGAAAGATATGCGCAACACGTTGACACCGGTGTTTACAGCATCCAAAATGCGATCGATGTTCGTGTTGATGAACGAATGCTTTGACGAGAGTTTGAAAAATTTCCATTCAAAAGCAAAAGTAGGAAATGGATTCGATGTGGAATTGAAGGAATGCTTCACCAGACTCTCAAACGATATTATCGCTTCAACGGCATTTGGTTTAAAGGTAAATTCTTACGTCGACAAAAATAATGACTTCTACAACATTGGCCAGACCATAACGAACTTCAGAGGAGCGGCTTCATTTAAGTTTATGCTGGCAGGTATAGCACCATGGCTAGTAAAGGTAAAAATATGCGTGCCTTTGAAAAGCGAATTTTAAATCTTCACTTCAGATGCATTCCGCAAAATTAGTAATAAATTTATATTCACTTATATTTCATTTGAAACAAAAAAATCTACATTTCTATATGAATAGTTCCAATGGAACGATTCGTCTGGGATATGCAACTAAAGTAAAAGGCTTAAAATCGGTTTAGAAGACTTCAACCACAAGTTTTTAATGGAGAATTTATTGTCTCGGATAACAAAAATTTGTGTTATATGCAGATTCTCGGCATAGATTTAATCGATAGAAAGAAAACCGACTACTTTAGGCGGCTAGTTGTAGATTCAATAAAATATCGTGAAGCGAATAAAATTGTACGTCCCGATATGATACAATTATTGATGGAAGCGAAAAAAGAATCAACACATAACTGGTCCGATGAAGAACTTGTTGCACAATGTTTTGTATTCTTTTTTGCCGCATTTGAAAATAATGCTAATCTTATTTGCGCAACATGCCATGAATTGATGGAGAATCCCGATGTTCAGCAGCGTCTATACGAAGAAGCCCTCGCAATACGTGAGGAACTAGCGGGTGCTCCATTGAGTTATGATGTGGTTGGTAAAATGAGATACATGGATATGGTGGTATCAGAATTGTTGAGAAAATTTACTTTAGCTGTTTTGACCGATCGTATTTGCTCTAAAGATTACAACCTCACCGATGAAGATGATAATTTAATATGTAAATTTAAAGCAGGAGATGTCATATGGTTTCCAATAATTGGTTTTCATCATGATGAAGAGTATTTTGAAAATCCGGAAATTTTTGATCCGGAACGGTTCAGTGAAGAGAATAAGAGCAACATCAAACCATTTACATATTTACCATTTGGTGGAGGTCCCAGAGTTTGTATTGGTAAGTAACAGCTGTTTATAAGCTCTTTTTCTGCGAAGCTAGTTCAAATGCACTTATATAATATTTCAGGCAATCGCTACGCCCTAATGCAGGCCAAAGCCATGTTGTACCATTTGATTCTGGATTTCAAATTGGAACGATCTGCTAAAACTGTACCAAATTTAATGGACGATCTTCGTGGTTTCCAAATCAGTCCTGCAAATGGTTTTTGGTTGCGTTTAGTACCAAGGAAATAAGAGAGAATTAATTATGAGCAATAAAATGCATTGAAATTCAATTTAAATTTCAAAAATAAAATGCATGCAAGTATTTTAAATATGTTAAATATTTTATTTATCATATTGTTTTGATTATATATAAATATACTTAAAATTGTTGAGAGCTTATAAAATTTTTTTTTGGAACTTAGCTCATAATAAATAAATTACAGTAGTTTATTGAATAATTCTCTTCAAAGGTATCAAAGGTAAATTGAAATCTATACACTTATTTTGGAATATCATACCTAAAGTAATCATTTTTGTTTTTCAAAGTCGGAGTGTGTCCTTGTTAAAAAAGAAAAAATCGGAAAAAAGGTGGTCCTATCACGTCAAAAAATAATTCAACTGAAACCGCAAACGAAGTCTTGGATATGCTAACAGAGAAAAATTGGGGCAGGCTCTCCGTGTTATTTGATACCAAAAGAGGTTTACCTATCGTAGGACTACTGCAAACTTATGCAGGAGACAATTATTCAAATATACCTTGAATGCCCTATAGATTTGTTGATGGCAACGTCTACTATAGTCATATTTTTTTTCTATAGTGATTCAAGCCATCTTCAGCTGTTGTTATCCCGAACATATGTATACTTTTTAATGAGTTTAACAGTATCGTGCTCGACTTGTTCTCGATGGTCTACAAAATTTAATACCTCGACGAGAAACTCCCAAAAACATTATTGTTAAGCTTAACAATTCTGCGTAGTAAATCTCAATGACCATCTTTGTCGAGTAATATTTAAATTTTAAATCTTGTTATTAAAAATAAAAACATTAAAATTCGGCGTTTTTTCTAATTAAAAATTTCTCTGCCCTGTATCGTTCAACCCAAAACTTTTTGCACTTAATCGAATGAGCATAACGAAAATATCGAGAGAGAAAAATTGGACTTGATTTTAAGTGTCCAAAGTTAACATTGTCACATATTTACCATCATAACGCTACTATATTTCAGAGAAAATTTCAGATTTATTGCTTTAAAATGTGTGCTTTTGAATAAAATTATCATTGAAAATTGTAAAAAAATAAAAAAATGTTCGATAGCGCGCCCTATCGGACGCCTGAGTTAAAAATAAATTTTAAAAATTAACTCCTCGTACGAAAAAACACCCAAGTACCAATTTTCACACAAAAAATAATTACAAAAATTCCAAGTGCCTTGAAAATTATATGCAAACCGAACATTTTCCATAAAAACCAAATTCCGGAGCCTCAAAAATTATTTTAGACCTATGTCGTAGAAGAACTCTTTGCTCGGAATGGCAAAAGTAATCATAACTTCGATGCCACGGTATCGGTTACCAAATCACACCGACCTAATGTATATTATGCACACATTCTGCTCGTTGGATGAGAGTTATCTAAATTCTAGCTCGGTGTATCGGTTAGATACAAGATGCAGTCGGAGAGTTAATGTTGCAGCAACACTGAAAGCGAAGTGCGACATCTTTACAATCTATTCTCTTTGGCTCTATTAACATAAAAACTGAGCTTCTAAAGTACGAGGGGACTAATAAAAGTTCGCTAGGTTTGTGGCATTTAGTTTTTGAAAAATTTAGTGTTGATAGACGATTTGTAATAGTATTAAGCTGTGTGGCCAACTTTTCTTTTTTAAAATCCGCTAAAATTAAGAATAAAAGGCGTATTTTCTTTAAAAACGCGCTAAAATTTTGTTCCTTATAAAAGTGCGAGAAAACTCAATACATGTAACCCTTCCCTGTCCAACAAGGCAAATTTTGTTTAAAAAAATATTAAGGAATAGCATTCTTCATTCTGAACACCTATTGTTCCATGAATTTTTCAATATCTTAACTACAAGTGTTAAAATCTGAAATTATCTAGAGGGCCATATATGGTTCGTTGGGTTCGTTTTTTAAAGACTTTGTTGAGAAAAATAACCAAAAATTAAAATATATACCAATTATTCAGTGTAAAATTTATAGAAATAATATCTTTCGGCTATTTAGAAAATCAAAAATTTTATTTAATTTTATTTACGTTTTTCACATAAAAATTGCAATAACTTTTGACAGCTGGCGTTTTTTAATACCGTTATTGTGGTTTTGATGTTGGACATAATATGCTGCTACTATTACCGTCCAAAATGGAGAGACCATGTGTAGCAGCATGGGCAAGGAAGGGTCAAACTTTTACATTAACTCACGCACACATTTGCTACTTCTAGCCAATGAAAATTTCTTCGATTTTTCGAAGATAATACGTATTCTGAACTTATAACAGTTTACTTGCACGTGTAAACGCGGGGTAACTACAAAGCAGATGATTTTCAACGTTGTTTGATAAGGAAGTATTTATAGTGTCTTTTAAATTGAAAAAACGAGCTAAAAACGCGCTGAGCGCTAAATCATTTTTTTCCGCGTTTTAATTTTCAAAAAAAAAAACACTAAATTCAGCGGGAAAGCGCTGAGTTGGCCACGCTGGTATTAAGATATTTCATTCAGGAAGATCAATAGGAATGGAGACGAGACGAGAAAAGTAAATTACTGATGTAAGGTCGGTACAAGCCAGTGCAAATTTTCCACAAATGATAAAATGCATATGGAATGAATGCACTATCCCTTATGACTGTTTTCAAACGGCTACAAAGATGGAGGACGACACCCTCGTGAAGACCGCCCGAAATCGTTGACCGACGATACAAAAGTTTCGCCTTTGAAAGTAAAAATTGACGATGATCAGAGAGTCACCCAAGAAATGATAGTTGATTAACTGGGTTAAACTCATGCCATGGCTGTGTCCCGAATATTAGAAAATATTTGTTCGGTTCCATGAATTGTGTTCGTTTTGTCCAATATCTCTTTGCAAAACTTGAAAATGGGGAGTCTACTATAGGTAATGAAGATTGGGTCTATAAGTACGGCCCGAAATCAAATTAAAAAAGATGCAAATCCATCCGTTAAATATACCATTTTGATGAATGTTTTGAAAAGCGAATCCACCGATTTAAAAAATCTATTTAAATTTATAAAAATTATGCAGTGAAGATATAAAATGGTGACATGAAATAATTTTTTGTTTGTGTTTTCGCTTTAGTTAACTTAGCAAACTTCTGTTAGTGTCGCGAGTATATTGGAGCTTTTCCACCTCACAAGCACATAAGCTATTATATCGTCGTCGTTCAAGCAGAAATCACTAAAGTCCAAATTAATTTTTTTGGTTGGATCCGTATGAATTACCTTCTATAATTCAAATGACATAATAAATTCTATTTTTGATGATCCTGTTAAAACGTTTACCAATGTGTGAATCAATCGGTTAACTTTTTAAGTTTTACCAGTGTTCGCAGAGCGCCATGCACCGCATAAACTAACTTCATCTCAGAAATTAAAAAAACGGACTTAGTGAATTCTGCCAGAACGACGACGATATATTGCTGTTTATAAAATTTTTGTGCTTTTATGAAATACTCAAATTGAGTACGCTTTTAAATAATTTGAGTGTTATACATATAATCTACGCAGTTGTCATTAGAAACGCCGTTGTCCGCGTGAAATATCGAGCACATTAATTAAGAATCAATTGGATCATTCAATACAATGGCTCTTATTCAGATAACATTGTTTGTATTAGTGGTAATATTTTTTTTCTACAAATGGGCTAAGTTTGGAAAGGAAATGTTTGCTGAGCGTGGCGTTCATATTGACCAATCATGGGAAATGCTTAGCAGTAGTTTCAACATTATGCTTAATAAAGATTCGTTTACAAGGATTCTTTTAGCATTTTATCGGCGAAACAAGGCACAGTAAGTTACAGGTCACTGATTATTGCTTTATAAAATTTATTTGAGTATTCTCTCTCTTCCCAGCAAAGTCGTTGGTTATTCTCATTTCCCCAATAAAGTATTTGTCATTAACGATCCTGAGTTGGTAAAAAAAATAGCTATTAAAGATTTTGAATACTTTCCAAATCATCTGCCTTTCTTTAAAACCGGGCATGATGCAATATTGGATAGCATGTTGACTATTATGAATGATCAACGTTGGAAAGATATGCGCAACACGTTGACACCGGTGTTTACAGCATCCAAAATGCGATCGATGTTCGTGTTGATGAACGAATGCTTTGACGAGAGTTTGAAAAATTTCCATTCAAAAGCAAAAGTAGGAAATGGATTCGATGTGGAATTGAAGGAATGCTTCACCAGACTCTCAAACGATATTATCGCTTCAACGGCATTTGGTTTAAAGGTAAATTCTTACGTCGACAAAAATAATGACTTCTACAGCATTGGCCAGACCATAACGAACTTCAGAGGAGCGGCTTCATTTAAGTTTATGCTGGCAGGTATAGCACCATGGCTAGTAAAGGTAAAAATATGCGTGCCTTTGAAAAGCGAATTTTAAATCTTCACTTCAGATGCATACCGCAAAATTAGTAATAAATTTATATTCACTTATATTTCATTTGAAACAAAAAAATCTACATTTCTATATGAATATTTCCAATGGAACGATTCGTCTGGGATATGCAACTAAAGTAAAAGGCTTAAAATCGGTTTAGAAGACTTCAACCACAAGTTTTTAATGGAGAATTTATTGTCTCGGATAACAAAAATTTGTGTTATATGCAGATTCTCGGCATAGATTTAATCGATAGAAAGAAAACCGACTACTTTAGGCGGCTAGTTGTAGATTCAATAAAATATCGTGAAGCGAATAAAATTGTACGTCCCGATATGATACAATTATTGATGGAAGCGAAAAAAGAATCAACACATAACTGGTCCGATGAAGAACTTGTTGCACAATGTTTTGTATTCTTTTTTGCCGCATTTGAAAATAATGCTAATCTTATTTGCGCAACATGCCATGAATTGATGGAGAATCCCGATGTTCAGCAGCGTCTATACGAAGAAGCCCTCGCAATACGTGAGGAACTAGCGGGTGCTCCATTGAGTTATGATGTGGTTGGTAAAATGAGATACATGGATATGGTGGTATCAGAATTGTTGAGAAAATTTACTTTAGCTGTTTTGACCGATCGTATTTGCTCTAAAGATTACAACCTCACCGATGAAGATGATAATTTAATATGTAAATTTAAAGCAGGAGATGTCATATGGTTTCCAATAATTGGTTTTCATCATGATGAAGAGTATTTTGAAAATCCGGAAATTTTTGATCCGGAACGGTTCAGTGAAGAGAATAAGAGCAACATAAAACCATTTACATATTTACCATTTGGTGGAGGTCCCAGAGTTTGTATTGGTAAGTAACAGCTGTTTATAAGCTCTTTTTCTGCGAAGCTAGTTCAAATGCACTTATATAATATTTCAGGCAATCGCTACGCCCTAATGCAGGCCAAAGCCATGTTGTACCATTTGATTCTGGATTTCAAATTGGAACGATCTGCTAAAACTGTACCAAATTTAATGGACGATCTTCGTGGTTTCCAAATGAGTCCTGCAAATGGTTTCTGGTTGCGTTTAGTACCAAGGAAATAAGAGAGAATTAATTATGAGCAATAAAATGCATTGAAATTCAATTTAAATTTCAAAAATAAAATGCATGCAAGTATTTTAAATATGTTAAATATTTTATTTATCATATTGTTTTGAATATAAATATATATAAAATTGTTGAGTAAATCGGAGTGTGTCCCGGTTAGAAAAACAAAAAAACAGAACTAATGAAGCTGGTAAGAAAAACATAAGTAAGGGTTACTGCCTACTGTAGCTATCAATATATACTTTTTTAAAGGAATTCATTAGAAATCATCAAGGGTTTTAAAGAATACAATTTTAAAAGTACGGGAGTGTCGTCAGGGTTGGAGCAGGTTTTGACTTTTGCTTATAATTTTCGTTGAATAGAGAATTTTTATTAATAATGCATATCGTTGGAAATATCTCACAAATTGCAATGTTTTTGCTGAAAAATATAATTGGATTAATAGTTCAGGAGTTATGGACATTTACAAAAAACGAAAATTGTAATCAGAGTCGAAGGACTGTAGAAAATCAATAAGAAATGGAGGAATATGACTGAAAATAACATGAAAATGAAAGAAAAAGAAAAATTACACTTGAAAACCTGGAAAAGAGACCTGAATTAAAATAAAAATCCCTCTGTGTGAAAGTGTTGTTACACGGTGTTACCGCTGAAGCGATTGAGTACAAATCAAAAATAAGTTGCTTATAAACTTCGAAAAAAAATGTTATTCTGATAGATAACGGTGATAGAATGAACCGCGTTTTTGGAAAAAATCTCCGCAACTATACCAGATAGAACAATTTCATATGCAGTTTTGTTTTCAGAGAAAAAAATCCAATTGAAACCACTAACCACGCGACCCCGGAGCAAGATACAAAATTTATAATTTGAAAGTTGGGTATGGTTTAAAAAGGACAGTTTGAAAGGAAAACCAGTACATTTTGTATTGAAAAACAAAAACGACTGTAACCCAGGACATTAGCAAGGTTTGGGTAATTTTGTCAAAAATTACTCAGAGAAGAAATGACATACGTTTATATGTTACCAAGGAAACGTACGTGTAGTCAGTATCTGTTCTATGCTTTGTGACATGTACGTATTAATTGGATGATTTTGCGTGACTTCATTGCTATAGTTTTTTTTTGGCAATTTAATCGTCTTCATATTTCAGATAAATTTGAATAATTGATCGCGAGATCGTGATTGCGGAAACAAAAAAATGGGCTGTCAAATTATAATAATAGTTAAGTAAATTAAAGTAATAATAATAGTATAGATATAGATGTACGTATGTACGTCACAATGTTAAAAACTCTAAATTTTTTACATGTAAAAATATTATTTTCGAAGTAAATGAGTTACATAAGTTTCTGTTAATTACAGCATCATCACGGTGGGCTTGAACCAACTTTAAATACAAGTGAAGACCACCCATGACTAGGGGACTGCAGGACTAGATTCCGGCCCAAATCAAAATCTTTAAGTTTAAAATTACGTTTTCTCACTATCAACGCTTATCTCAAAAGTGGGTTCTTAATGTTTTTTGGGTCGTTGAATCTGCTATTAGTTTTGTGGCAGCAACTCAGGTTTTCGAAACAAAGCCAATTTAAATTCTACGGATATGGGTTAGGTTGGAGTGGCTGTCGAAAGACACGCTTAAGCCTAAACCTTGGACCAACAGTTTAATGTCGGTTTCAAATGGCGATGGCAATTTGTTTTCACTTGGTGGTTTTGCCATTGCCTACCAAGATGTGTACTTGTACACTTTATGAGAATTAATCACCGGACCAAGACGGGAATCGAAAGCGAACCTCTCAGGTGAAAGCCTAGTGCACTGCCCACTAGACTATCGAGGTCGTATTTACAGACATCGGTCGCAATTTTTATGAAAATTTACATTTTTCGCAATGAAAATTTGAGCATCTATATTTTTCTAAAAATCATGCCCTAAGATTTTTTTACACTAACATTTTTGCCGATAACCTTAGAATAAATTTTCTACGAGGTGCAGAACATTGTTAAAAAAATTATTTGTTTATAAAAATCAAATTATTTACTAATATTTAAAAATTTAAATATTAATAAATTTTAGTATTTTTAAAGCAATCTTTCACGATAATTTTAGCTAGGAATGGTAAATTTTTATTAAACCATTCACTAAAAGCTTAAATTTAAAAATAAACAGCTACATAAGACTTTAATTGTTTATAACAAACTAGAAAATTAATATATTTTTTTTTAATTATACTTTTTAATCACTAATACTAGCGGAACAAAGAAAGTAACATTTTATATTATTTACTTATTAATTATAATAATTTTAAAACCTAGTGCAATCTTTGAATTTTACGGTTACATTTCACAAAATTCTTCCATATGGTATTGCATATGATAATTCAATTCAATTTCAGGCTGATAAGAGCTCAAAAGCTCTTATCAGTGTTATAATTATTATTATTGGCATGTTTTTCCAATGTTGGTTGTACAAATTTAGCCTTTTCACAGAGAATATGCATAAAAGATTTCCACTGTTGTCTGTCTCTTGCAATGAATCGAAGCTTTCTGATTGTTTTATTTGCTTCTTTAGTGATAGTTCTTTTAGGCACTGTCTGTCCTAGCCATCTGTATTTTCGCAGTCTTATCTCATTCTTCACAAACGTTTATTGGAGATTATTCTCGGCCACCAAATTCTAAGTTTGCGTAACGTGCCATGTTTCGCTACCATATAACAGAACCGACTTTACGCAGTAGTTACACAATACAATTTTTGTACTCTGGCTTAAAGTGTTGCATCTCCATATACGGTTTAGTTTGCCGAGAGAGGCACGTGCTTTCCATATACGAATCTTGCAGTCCGTTTAAAGCCTTCATCTATAAAAATCATACTGCCAAGATACTCAAATACGTCAACATCCTCGATTGGTGCATCTCCGATACAAAACAGAGCTGGGTTATTGACCTTAACACGCATGGATTTTGTTTTGCGCACATTATTATTAATCCAATTCTTTAAGTCGCGGCTACTAAGTCATTCAATTTGTCTTGCATATCGCGATGAGAGTTAGCCAACTGGGCAATATCGTCAGTGTACGATAGTTCCGTTAGTTTACTGTTAAACCGCCAATGGATTCCGATTAGGCGTGCATCTACATATATTTTCAAATACTACATCTATTGTAGTTATAAACAGCAAAAGTTATAGTGAACAGCCTTGTTTAACACCACTCCTCGTGGGAAATGCGTCGCTCAACTTTCCTTCGTGCAAAACTTTGCTAACCCCCAGAGAATAACTATTTTTAATGAGGTTCACAATTTTCATTGGAATTCCTCTGGACTCCTATGCTTCCCAAAGAAATTCGCGCAGAATTGAATCAAATGCCGTCTCAAAATTTCCAAATATTAAATACAAGGGGGAGTTTAGCTCAGCAGACCGTTCAATTATAACACGCAGAGTATTAATGTGGTCTAAGCATGATTTTCCTGGTGTAAAGCCAGCCTGTGTATTGCTAATTAAATTGTGTAGATAGTCTGCAATTCTATCCAACAGGATTTGATTTAAGATTTTTGTGACAGATTGGGTGATTGAAATACCCCGCCAGTTGGTACATCTCCGAAGATCACCTTTATCAGTATTCATTGATAAAACAACAAACACACTCAAAAAAAAAGTACATGAAACAGCTGTAAAAATAACATTTTTTATCTATAATATTCAGCCAACATTAAAATATATCAAAATTGACATTACAAAATATAATTATAACATTACTGAATTGAACGTAAAAAATGTGTAAATGATGTGAAAACAATGTAAAATGTAAAAGAAATACATTATTTTAATGCAATATTGATATTTAAAATGTCAAAAAGAAATGAAAAAATGTAACATTAAAGCAAAATTAATGTAGAATTGATATGACGATAATGTATAACTGATATTACAAAATGTAAATATGATATAAATTTAACGAAGCATTGAAAATTTAAAATGCTATATAAAACACAATTAAGAAGTTTTTTTATCTTTTATAATTTTATTTCTGTAATAATAATTATTAATAATATTGTTTAAACATAAATAACTCTAAAAAAGTAACATTTTTAAATCATGTTTTAGTTTATTTTATTAATTTTATTTACTATTTTTTGAACACTTTTTTTTACAATTTTTTTCACACTGTTTTTATTTTAACTATTATAGTGCCCCAAAATAGATACGTCCACTCTCACCCCGTTGAAATGCAAGACTATTTTACAATTTAAAAGTGTTGCCAGTTTAAATTTTTTATGCTATACTTATTCAAAAAGTATTGCCAGTCATAGTTTTTAACGCTATATCAGTCTGTTTAAATTTTGAATATTGAATTTGTACAGAATAATGTCAATTTTACATGACAAATGTACTTATTAAGTAATAAGAACATTTTTAATGTAATTTTAACATTATGATTTGACATGACAATGTAAAACGGATTATTATCAATATGACAGTTTTAATGTAAATTCAACGCAAAACATATCAATCTGATATTTTTTGCAGTAAAACTAACATTTTTGTTTTTACATTACAAAATTATCAATTTTACATTCCACTTTTTTTTGAGTGTATTTGCAATGCAGTTATAAAGCCACCCAATAAGTATTTTTAACCACTTTTTGAAAGTATGGAGTAATAACTGAACATAATAATGCGGGCACACGAAAGGGAATTTCGTTGAAATTCTGAATTTCTAATTAAAGTGGACACACGACAAAAAAGGAATTTCAAATTCGTTTTTGACAGATTATAAGTTTGGAGAAGAAGAAGATTTTTGCCTTTATGGATAAAGAATTGCCTAATTTGCCTGCGTTTTTTTTTTGTCGGGTATTATTGGAAAATCTTCGGACTTCAGATTTTGTGAGAACTAGATTCCTCGATTTATTCTAAAATCGTCGGAAAATTAGAGGAATATTGTCATATTCACAAAAATATCAACAACTTTCTTATTTTTAGTAAAAATAGATACAAATTGCCCATCACTAGTGTCATTTTCTTATGCGTTGTGTCATTTAACCCTCTAATGTGCAGCTCCGCCAAAAGGCAGGCTGTACTGATTTCATTTTAACTCGATCATATAAACAGATAAAGGGCTTATTTTCTTGTTTTAAGCTTGTCAACGTGGTAGTTATATTTCCTGAAAGTTGAAAATTTAATTCGAAAGGGCGAATAAATTATGAAAAATGTTCAAGTATGGTTAGGATAGGTTAGAGTGACTGTCGAGAGACACAATTAGGCCTGAACAGCCCATTGTGATACCACATAGTGTGTTCAAGTATAATAAAATAAATTATTGTGGTAGTTTGTGCAAGTGTAATTATTGACTCCGCCTTATGATGGACCAGTGCATTTAGAGCAAAAGTTTTTGTTCAATATAATTTTTTTTTTGCGATTTCTATAGGCTGTAAGTTAATAAAAAACAATTACCCGACTTCCTAGCTTAGGTGGCTGAAATATTGTGTACGAAGGGAAAACGCTCAGTAGGAAGGCCAACTTTGGCTTCAGCAACACTTCGTCAACAGCTAAAAAGGCTTACTTACCACCAGCCGATACTCGATATGATTAGGTGGGCCACTGATGTGAGTTTTTGGAAAGATCAGACAAGAAGCAATATAAAATGCCAAATCGCACTTCAGAAACCCAGGTTTTTTGCACAAAGTGCAAACTTAACTCATGTAATTCAAGTACAAAAAATGTTTTAATGGCTTTCCTTCAAAATAATAAAACATGAATTTTAACCGTTTTACGAGCAAATTGATTTCGTAATGTTTTGAGTTATTTTGACCGCCGTTTATTTATTTTATTTTTATTTTATTTTATTTTTACAACATCCTAATACAGCAAGATTAAAAAATATCTTATAATTTATAGTATTAGTAAAAGTGTCTTAAAATGAATAGAACAATTATATAATTGACAAAACAGAGTATTTAAAAAAAAACGTTTGACTTAATTTAAAATTATTAAGAAAAGTGTTTTAAATTATTAAGAAAAATGTTTTAAAAGACCAATTTTGAATTGCGATGCGTTGCTTATTATTTGTAAATGACTAGGAAGGGAGTTCCAAAGACGCATAGTGTAAATAAAATATTGACGTTCCGATGTTAAGTTCGAGTGTTTAAATATAATTAAATTATTAGATCGCTGTGAGCGCGTAAAACAAAGTCTTTCATATAAATAATTAGGCTCCTTAGTGAAAATAATCTTATGCAAAAAAATTAGATTTTTGTACTTTAGAAAATTGTTAAGGCTAATAGAGAAAATCTGTTTAGCATAGCGGGAGACGTGATCTGTTCGTTTTAATCCATAGATGTACCTGGCAATGTTATTGTAAAGGACATTCAATTTTCTATTGCTCACAGCGTCACTATTAGCATATATTTCGCAACCGTACAACAAAGTTGGGACCAGATATTGTGAGTATGT
The DNA here is from genome assembly GCA_963691655.1 of Toxonevra muliebris. Lineage (NCBI taxonomy): Eukaryota > Metazoa > Arthropoda > Insecta > Diptera > Pallopteridae > Toxonevra > Toxonevra muliebris. The sequence continues at coordinate 40,297,453 of OY829328.1, read as the reverse complement.
GAGTATGTGAGTATTCCATGTAAGGGTTTTATTAAATATGATTCCAAGGTTTTTTGCTGAATCTACAGTCAATTTCAGTGCTATTCAATTTAACTTTTGGGATGTTAATGGTGTTTATCGGTTTCCTAGCAATTACTAGACATTTAGTTTTATTTGGGTTAAGGCACAGACCATTTAATGACGCCCAATCCTGTATACGCTTCAAGTCTTCGTTTAGATGGTTAACGCAAGTATTAATTTCCTCCAGTTTGCAGGATGTGTATAATTGCACATCATCTGCATATACATTCTGTCAAATAAGTACCCGGAAATTCTCATTTTAAATTTTCCCTCTGAGCACAAAAGGTTGACTTGTTCTTAATGATGCCGTAACCAAACTAAATGACACATAGCAATAAAAATTCACAGAATAGTGGTTGACAGTTGTGCCAACCTGGGAAAAAATTTTTTTGAAATATTCTCAGAGGGAAAATTTAAAATGAGAATTTCCGGGTACTTATTTGACAGAATGTATGTGAGCCTTACAATTTTTCAAGATGAGTGGTAGATCATTCACGTACGTAACAAATAACAAAGGACCCAGAATGGAACCCTGTGGCACTCCCTTAGTAACGGGAAGAAGACTAGATAGTTTGTTTTCAATGCATACTGCTTGGAATCTATCTGTGAGATAGGACTTGATTAATTTGGTAGCTGTAGAGGAAAAGTTGAATAAATGTGAAAGTTTTGAACATAACATAATGTGATCCACGGTATCAAAAGCCTTAGAGTGGTCGAGAAGGGCAAGAAAAGTTACCGTTTTATTATCAATCTCTATACGGATATCTTCACATACATTGATGAGTGCGGTAACGCAACTTCTTTTTGAGCGAAAGCCTGATTGCCTATCTGTGATTAAAAAATTATCTAAAAGATATTTGTTCATTTGCTTATGCATTATGGATTCAAGAACTTTAGACAAAAATGGCAGGATAGCAATCGGACGGTATTCATTTGAAGATTTTGGAATGGGGATAATTTTAGAACGTTTCCAAGTTTGTGGAAAAACAGATGTCATTAAAACAGTGTTAAGAATGTGTGTTATATGTGGTAATAGTTGAGGAAGTAATGATTTTAAGAACACCGGGTGTATTTTATCAAGACCTATAGCATTAGATTTTATAGTCAAGAAGGATTCGAGAACCTCAAATTGGGTAACACATGAAAAGCTAAATTCAGATTCCGTCATTGGTAAACTTTTTAAATCGTGACTAATATTTCCTTGCGACGTCGGTAGATTGAGAAACTTTTTGTTCATATCATTTACGTCTTGTTACAACCGATACCAATATTACGTATTTGTTTCCGTTTGCCTTCATTTGTGTATGATTTCACTCATTATGATCCAATTCTGCATTTCCCTTTTAAAGAAATAAAAAAAATTAAATTTAAATTTTGTTCGCAGTTGAAGTTAGCAGTTGTTTGTGATTTTTTCTGCGTTTTTTAAAATAGCTGCAGAATCTATAATATTTATATTTTTTAATACAGCGTATAGTTTTATATTCTCAAGTCAGTCTCTTTTGAATATTACTAAATGTTAATAACATTTTTTTTATCCAGAATCAACAAAAAAACAAATTGGGACACATGTGTTATTTTTGGTATGTATTATTTTGGTTACAAATATAAAACAGCTGTTTTTAATATCTAAACATTATATAAATATATAATTAGCATTTTTTTTTGCGTGAAATGAAACATTTTTTTATCCCTTACATCTATTTTATTGACCTAAAATCTTTGTTTCACTGCCCACAGAGATTATTTTGCCCACTAGTTACCATAAGTAATTTTTTATTTTTCAAATATTTTTCAACTTAACTTACAATTTTTGTATTTAGTTTTAATAAAACCGATACTATTTGTTATGAGCTAAAATGTAAAATAAACTGTAATAAATGTCACTTTTGACGCACATAGGGACACATATGCCCCAAAATAAATTCATTTGTTTTAATGAGATATGTTTTTTCAACTTCACAGTTTCAAAATTAATTCTTCTTATTTCATCAAATGTAACTTAAAACACAGTTCTTATTGTGAAAGGGTTAAACAAACAAAATTTTTTAATTTATGTAAAAAAGTTTTAATTTTTTTTACTTAAATGCGCAGTTCCGCCTTTTGGCGGGGTTACTGTTTTTATCCATAAAAATAGTACTATGGCTTCCAAAAAATTTTTGACATCTGATTCGTGTTCCTTACACCACTTTCATTCTTATTTGCATTTATTACCCCAATCAAAAATTGGGTTAAAGTTCTCCACTTTCCAATAACCTATTAACTCTTTTAAACACAATTTAAACTTGTCATCGTTATTGCATGTAAACACACATAATACAAGTGGAAAGATAAAGTTAAAAAAGATAATCAATACAAATATTTTACGGCGTCATGATGAAGCAGTAACTATTTCGCTCCGTCATTATGATATACTTTAAAAACAAAATGTTATTTCTATGAAAGCGTGACACAATAATCACTTGAGTATGCGGTCTCTGTACTTTTATTTATACAAATGGTGTGCAATACCTTTTCAATTAAACAACTCAGACAAGTTGGTCTATATGGTGGTCAGAAGCTTAAATTTTAGGACTGTATTTAATTACAATTGATTAAGTTTATATTTTCCATTTTCACATATATATTTTACAAGGGTCCGAATTTCAATTCTGTTTGATTCGATTATGTGTTTTGAGTTAATGGCAATAGGGTTAACAAGTATTTTAGCTTGTCAGAGACTTTTACGTTGAGTTTAATAGTCTTTGGAAGCTTTTGATTCCCGATTTGATTTAATGATACACAACAAAAACTTCGGGACCTATGAGGGGCTTAGTTGCCCCCCTTTCTGCTAGACTGTCCACCTTTTTATTTCCATCAAATTCGTCACAACCCAGGATCCAAGCCATTGTAACTTTATTTCCGTTGAATACAGTTGGAAGGAGTTCACGCCGCGAAATTTCGTTTTCGTTTAGTTTAAATAACTATAAACCAAAATAAGGTGCAGATGTGTCTCTTAATTGGATGTAATTTATTCCTAATATTTATTTAACAATCCTGGATGGAAAGTTAAGAAAATTTTCTAATTTTTGTTTACTTGATATTAGTTTATACAGTGAAATCCCGATAATTCGTAATCGCAAGGGACCACAAATTCTTTACGAATTACAGAGGTTTTCGATTTAACGATATTTTTATTTAACCGATTGTTTTTTTTTTTAATTTGAATTGAAAGTGGTTAGATTCCCTACAAATACTTAACTGAAGAAAATTATCTGTTCCAATGAATGCATTCAAAAATTCTTTTACTAGCAAAATCAAATTAATTGAAAAAAAAGTTAATTTTATTGATTTTGATGTAAATACGAAAATAGGAAATAATTCATTTATTTACAAAAATTAAATTGATTTGAAAAAAGTACATTTTATTGATATTAATGTGAATCCAAAATAGAGATAATTTATTTATTTAGGAAATTCAATTAAGGAAGGAAAAGCTGTGACTGCAAATTAGAATTGGTTTTAATTGACGATATTTTCTTACGCAACATAGAGTACGCGATCATCTGTACGCAAAATTCATTTTGCAAGGAAGAGAAAGCATCCAACGATTACTAATGAGCAGAGTTGCCACGGCCTAAAAAATTTTGTAATCAAATTCTTCTAAAAATGTTAACAATTTGAAAAAAAGTAAACAAACATATATAGTAGTAATAAGACAGGGAATGCTTATATAAGGGTGATTTAAAAAAAAAAATTTAATCGTGGTTCAATCCCATGCGGAGCCAACAAAATTCTTTTTTTTTTAAACCAGTTAAATATTTTTTTTTAAACTTTCTTGGCTCCACATGGAAGCCTTATGTAATTACAATAACAAACGATTCCATTATTTACTTATGTAGTGTTAATGTTTTGGTTCTAATGCAAAAATTCTGTATTTGCATTATTCTGGGAAATATGTACCTGGCAGATCATTCTAATGTTCTAGGACCTTTCATAATTTTTAATAAGACACATTTTCTCCAAAAACAGTTTAATAGTTTTCTCAACGGTGTTTTTTTATCTGCCATTTATGGAACAAATGGGTTTTCAAGAGGAAAGGTAAGAGTTGGAGGAAAAGTGTATATTGTTTATCTCTTTGTGATTAACAATTTGTATCAGACATAAAATTCGTATCTGCTGAAATAAACAAATTTCTTAATAGCCCCTGAAGATCCCATTTTCCGACTTCAGGTTATTGCGGGAGAACTAGATGTAATGGAGAAAACTGTACGCAATCGTGATCAGCGACAAATTACGTATTTGACAAATTTTCATTCGATAACTTGTAGGGCTGACACCAAGTATGCATGAACATAATTAGTGTTACCCATTCTTATCGAATGAAAAAAATGAAATAAAGGGAGTAATAAAAAAATTATGCCAATATATCAAAAATTTCTTGTAAGTTTTAGTTCAAATTAAATTTAAAAAAAAAGTAAATGAGAAAAAACTACACGTGTGCACAATCGTAAAAAAGTAAGCAAATTTGCTTACAAATAAGCAAAACGGCAGCCCTGCTAATGTGTAATACGATGCGATTAAGAGTAATACGATGCAATGGTTCCTTCGATGCTGAATTTACAGTTACGTATTCGCATCGTTGCTTTGCATTACGAATAATAAAAGGTTGTCAACAACCAATTTCGATTTATAAGAGGTGAAGCAGACCTTGTATTAGAGAGGGGACCAAAATGTATGGAATTTTTACGAATTAAAGCGATTATTGCGATCTTCGAAATAACGGGGTACGAGTTATCGCGATTCTACTGTAGTACTAGTCATAAGTATATATCACAATCAGTTATTATAATTAGTATTTTACAATATTTAGTTTTTTTCGATCAATAAGAATACTACTACTAAAAGCAGCCAGAATCCATTTAAGGAGCTAGTTCTAAAATTCTGACTTTCATCCATTCGATTTTTACAAGTTTTAGCAGATCGTTCCAATTTGAATTCCAGAGTTCTTAATATATTTTAAGTTTATTGTACGCTAAATAAAAAACAACCAATAAAATTATTATTTGGTATTTAACAAATGATTGGGTCTCAAAAATATTAAATCGGCCTAAAGTATATTGCCATTGGATTAAGGTATTGATAAGGAAAATCTCTACTGGCGTATTTTTTAGAGTTGATAATAAAAAATATTTGTACCTAAAATGCGACCATTGCTCATGTTGTTTTTTTTTTGTCTAATCATTTTTAATTACTTGCTCACAAAAATAAGTAAAGAGAATCTACAAAGCAAAGCTAGCCAGAATTCAGATTTTAGTTCTTCCAACTTGAAAATTTATACACAAAAAACTGAATTGGTAAATTTCTAATAAAATCGCTCGTCATTCTAGCCCTGAATATTCATTAGAGTTTCCGTTTGTAGCAATTTTTAGAAGACTTCAGTTGATAACCCTCAAAAATTACAATGAAAATAGTTGAAGATGTACATACATGGCACAATATTGTTAAAATTTAATAGTTTATAATACATAGACTTTAAACTACTATAAATAATCTCATTTTCGGGCTACTAAACGTAACCAGAATCCATTTTGTGGGCTAACTTGAAAACCCCGACTTTCTTCCATTAAATTTTTACAAGTTTTGGCTGATCGTTCCAAGTTAAAATCCAGAATCAAATGGTATATCATTGCTTTGGCCTGCATTAGAGCGTATCGGTTGCCTGAAATATTATATAGCTTTAGTACATTTGTATTGCCTTGAGATTGAAAAGCTTCTGAGTTAATTTGCTACATACCAATACAAATTCTGGGACCCGCACCGAATGGTAAGTATGTAAATGGTTTGATACTGCCTTTATTCTCCTCACTGAATCGATCGGGATCAAAAATGTCAGGATTTTCAAAATACTGCTCATCACGATGCAGGCCAATTATAGGAAACCATATCATATCACCTGCTTTAAATTCAAATACCAAATTTTCATCTTCATCAGTAAGCTTGTAATCTTTGGAGCAAACACGATCTGTTACAACAGCTAAAGTCCATTTACGTAACGATTCGGATACCACCATATCCATGTATTTCATTTTACCAACCATATCATAATTCAGTGGAGCACCCGCTAGTTCCTCACGTATTGCAACAGCTTCTTCGTAGAGACGTTGTTGAACATCGGGATTTTCCATTAATTCATGGCACGTTGTACAAATAAGATTAGCATTATTTTCAAAAGCAGCAAAAAAGAATATAAAACATTGTGCAACAAGTTCTTCATCGGACCAATTTTGTGTCGATTCTTTTTTAGCTTCCATCAATAATTGTATCATATCGGGACGTCCAATTTTATTCGCTTCCCGATATTTCATTGCATCAACAACTAATCGCATAAAGTAGTCGGTCTTTTGTTTATCGAACACTTGTACATTCAAAATCTAAATATGGTAGACCATAAAATCAATAAATATTTTTATTATTTAAGTCCGCAGAAATTAATGTTTCATAAGTCAACTTTACACCTTTCACTTTCAACATCTAGGTACATAAATTTAGCAGAAACAATTTTTTGTATCAGATGGAACAAGAATAAATAAGAATTTATCGACAATTTTTTCGTGACGTATGTACAACTCAAGTGAAATGTTTAAAGAACTATCGTGCATGTTTTACCTTTATCACCCATGGCGCTACATTCGACATCATAATCTTAAGCAAGGCTGCTCCCCTGAAGTTCGATATGGATTGTCCAATGCTGTAGAATTCATTATTTTTATCTGTGTATGAATTCACTTTTAAGCCAAATGCCGTCGAAGCGATAAGATCGTTGGAGAGTCTGGTAAAGCAATCCTTCAATTCAATATCGAATCCATTTCCTGCTTTTGTTTTTGAATGGAAATTTTTTAAACTCTCATCGAAACATTCACTCATGAGTGCAAACATCGATCGCATTTTGGATGCTGTAAAAACCGGTGTCAGCGTGTTCCGCATATTTTTCCAACGTTGATCCTTCATAATGGTCAGCATACCATCCAGTAGCTTGTCATTCTCGGTATCAAAGAAGGGCATGTGATTGGGAAAGTATTCAAAATCTTTCACTGTAATTTTTTTAATCATTTCTGGATCATTAACAACGTAAACGGGATTACGAAAATTATAGTAGCCAACAATTTTGCTAGAATCAGGTAGAGAGCGAGTGAAAGAATTAAACTCAAATAAAAATAACATAAATATTGAAGCTTTTCTTTATTTAATTACAACAAATGACGTAATACAACTTACTGTGTTTTGTTTCGGCGATAGAAATTTAATACGACTTTTCCAAACGATTCTTTGCCTAAGATTATATTAAGAGCATTACCAACCATTGGCCATGGATGCTCAAAGGGAACTCCAAGCTCCTCGAATGTTTTATACTTAAGCGTAGCCCATTTGTAGAATATAAATATTGCTACTAAAAGAAATAATGATATTTCAATGAGCGCCATTGTGGTGTCAGCTTTAGTTAATTATTTATTTTATTTGATATTGTTTTTTAAAGATGTTGCTAGCAACAGAGTTTACTGTGTACTAAATTATTTTCAGGTTCAAATGAAATATTTAACTTCAATAATTTCAATATACAGTCAAGCGAAAGCTTTAACGCTGCTTAGTTTACGATTTAGAAATATCTACTTTCTTTGAATCTGACGTCACGCCTAAAGAGATAACACATTTCAATAAATAGGTCTGTTCCCGTACTTTTTGGGTAAAGTCTGGCAAACTGAGAGTAAACAAAAAAATACTCTCTGTGATAGAGAAAAATTCACAAAAGTACGGGAACGCAAAAAAACACTTTTCTTGAACGAAACAAAACGTCAAATTGAAACGACAATTAAATTAAAAAAAAAAGTTGATGTGATATTTCATGCATTGATAGCAGCTGTTACTTCAATTTATTGACGACAACTGCAATAAATGATTTGCTTATGCTAAAAATGTTTGGACCAAGTGATGGTACATGTTATACTCGTTTATAGTCTTTAAACTATTTTTTTCATTCGTAGAAGAAGAGGATCTTTTGAGGAATGAACCTGTGCAACATTAGTTACACATTGCTGTCGATATTCGGTTCCATGACGACCCGAAATCTTGAAGGTTTTCAATAGACATTTTCAAACCTTTAGTTTTTCCCGTTTTCTAAGAAATGGTACTTTTGGAGATACGTAGTTGAAGAAGAGGTAACGATATGTAGTAATTTTTCTAAAGAGCAGAAATTGTATTGATTCTGGACAAGTAATAAAAGCACGCTGGATGAAATTAAGACCGCGTAAATTAGGTCGAACAGCTATCGAAATTCATTCACGATCGAAAAATGTATTTAGACCACGAGGCCAAAATACATTTAACCAAATTAATTTTGACCGCCGTACCAAATGATGAGTAGCCTGATTTCATTTGGTCGAATTCCATTCACCAATATATTTCGCGGTCTTAAATCATATGGTCAAATGTGTTTTAGCAGCGCGGTCTAACTTAATTTTTAAAATCAAGTGGTGTTGCGCGCTGGGTTACTTGAATCTAAATAAAACTAAACTTTTTCTATATCCGACCATTGAGAACGAGGCGGAATGTTTGATGGTCTTCGGCTTGGTCGTAGTTCTTGTCCTCAATACTCAGTAACGCGCAACTGAAGAAAATTCATCATGCTATATTGTTCGTAAATACCGACCTAGTTTACATTAAAAAAAAAAAAAAACAAAACAGTCTCAATTGCAAAATGATATAGAATCCCTAATTGATGATTAATGGTATTATCATCTGGAGTGCACTTGCCCCTACCCTATCTCCTATGGCAGTCAAAACACTAATAATTTATTGATTGCCCCTTTACCAAAAAAATAGATCTTTCTTTAATTGAACACAAACATATTTTGCATTAGTATTCCCTCCATGGGTATATTCACAAATTCATTTTAGTTTACTTAACAATATTTATGATACTTAAGATTATTGATTTACGCATTTTAATTCTAAAGATATAAATTAAATTTTATAATATGTAAATTTGATTTTAGTAATAGTAGTACTTATTTGTTTCATATGTAGTAGTATTTTTTTTAAATATCGTTAGCAACACTGTTTCATTTATGTTACTCTTAAATGAAGAACAAAAAATTTGTTGGTAAATTTTAAGTTTATATTATAGTAGTATAGCACATAGTTTTATATGTATCTCAATACTAGAATTTAAGTATATTAGAAATTAATTAAATTTAATTACTTTTTAAAATTATTTGCATTTCACTTTACTTTACTATAAAACTATAAATTTAAGAATTATTACTAATTTTTTTATATTTACTTATCATATTTATAAATTCATTTTTTCTTTAATATTATTAATATAGGCTTTTAATTAATATAAAATATCAAAATTTAAAATAAAAATATCCAAAATATAGTAAGAAAATTTCGCATGCGAGCCATTTGATAGTAATGTAGTGAATAGAAGTTAGGTTATGTTACAATTTTACAGTCTACTGTTACCACATGTAGTAAGGCAACTACACGTCGTCTTCAAGGTCAAAAGCAGGGCTTGATGAGCAGTTTAGTGTAAAATGTGGTAGTTTTTGTAGTGGCAAAACAAGGTTTTATGCACCCGTGGAGCTTCGAATTCGGCACGCAAATGAAATTTGTAGAAAATAGCCGAGTTGAAATTGGCTGAAAGAAAATTTGACAAATTGTAACTATATTGCACCCTTTTTCCTGTATGATGGTAGTAAAATACTTACAGCTTCGCTCTTTTTAGAAAATTGTCTTGAAACTTCAACACACACTGTACTGACTGTACTTTAAATTAAAAATTTATGTTACTTTAAATATTTAATTAACTTCCTCACTGCTCGACTTCTACTAGTGGAATGATTTAGAAATTATGTTCATAGTTTAGTTCAAGGCTATGAGATCTTTTTTCTAGGGTCTCGTTATATTTATTTAGTGTTCCTTTAAATTTAGTTGGCATTATCACATTTGAGCTACCCTACCCATGCTATATGCAATAAGTCAACAAAATTAATGCATGACACATCTGCATGCCAAAGGTAGCGTGTGGATATCAATGTTAGCGAATGATGTGATAAAGAAAACAAGGTAACTTAGCGCTATTGGTTCAGGAGTGGCTAACCTTTTGTTGCGTGCCAATAGGGAAATTTTATTTTCTTATTTTGTTTCGGTATTAGTATGCATGAGTAAATAAAATATTTAGATTTTTCCTTTTAATTTTTTATCACATATAAGTAATTCCTAACAGCGGTCTAATTTTATTGATCCTGAAAACACTACGATTGTAGTGAAATGGCTGAATGTGTCGACTACATTTCCACATTTTTTTAAATAAAGATTTGAATTTGAACTTTTCTTTGAATTATTTTTAACATTCGGTTTATTATTCAGCCGACATTTACTGCGTCTCATACTTTTATGTAAATACACTTCTGTCCTCAGACTAACAAACACAAACATATGATTGTTTGACACTTAAACTATTTTTACCCGAAGAAAGAGTTCGAGCAGTTTCGTGCAAGACAATTACTCTCTTATCTCCGCTCTCATTTGTAAGTTTTTCGAGTACGGTAACGCTGTTGGGATGTTTTGGGTGAATTCGTGATTCCGCGGAGTAGTAAGGGAACGAACCTAATATCTAAGGCTTTTGAACAATAAGAATAAATAAAAGAACTTATTTTCTTGCTACTAAACACTACATTTGATGGGCTAGTTTTGTAATCCTAACTGACATCCATTAGATTTTTATAAGTTTTAGTAGATCATTCCAATTTAAAATCCAGAGTTTTTAATATAATTTAAGAATATCGTACGCTAAATAAAAATCACTTAATAAAATTATTACTTTAATCATAACAGTTTCATTTTATTTTTGAATTCACGTAAAACGAGAAATTCAGTAATAAAAAATCGCCTACTTCCTTAAGAAAGTTGAAAGATCAACTCTTTAGACCAGAGAATTCTTCGAGAACCAAAGCTTGTTCTATAAATCTAAGCTGGAATGAGGTTTAGCGACTGGTACAATATACATCCGAAAGGAAACATTTCGACTCTTTATTCCTCGTTGAATTTATTGTACGATCGTACATTGCATTTTACAAAAGAAAAGTAGATAGTAATGCAGCCAAACTCAAAAGAAAGGTGGAGTGGAGCATTTTTTTTTTTAAGTACTTCATAAAATTCGGCGTATTGGCGTATTTTTAAATTGGAATTGGAGTGAAAAAATACATTTGTATCCAAAACGTCACCATTGTTCGTGTTGCTCTTTTTGTAAAATAATTTTTTCTTTTTAATTTGTACAGCCAATTTTTCTTAAGTAAATGTAGAAAACTAGTTCTTTTACTTATTTGCTCACAAAAAATAATTAAAGAGAATCTACAAAGCAAAGCATGCCAGAAACCAAATTTTTGTGCTTTTAACTTGAAAATTTATACACTTAAAACTTAGTTAATGAATTTTTCATAAAGCGCTCGCCATTCCAGTTCTGAATATTTATCAGAGTCTCCGTTTCTAGCAACTTTTGCAAATCTTCTGTTGATAACCCTCAAAAATTACAATGAAATTAGTAGAAGATGTACATACATGGCACAATATTGTTAATATTTAATAGTTTATAATACAAAGACTTTAAACTACTATAAAGAATCTCATTTTCGGGCTACTAAACGTAACCAGAATCCATTTAGTGGACTAACTTGAAAACCCCGACTTTCTTCCATTAAATTTTTGCAAGTTTTGGCTGATCGTTCCAAGTTAAAATCCAGAATCAAATGGTATATCATTGCTTTGGCCTGCATTAGAGCGTATCGGTTGCCTGAAATATTATATAGCTTTAGTACATTTGTATTGCCTTGAGATTGAAAAGCTTCTGAGTTAATTTGCTACATACCAATACAAATTCTGGGACCCGCACCGAATGGTAAGTATGTAAATGGTTTGATACTGCCTTTATTCTCCTCACTGAATCGATCGGGATCAAAAATGTCAGGATTTTCAAAATACTGCTCATCACGATGCAGGCCAATTATAGGAAACCATATCATATCACCTGCTTTAAATTCAAATACCAAATTTTCATCTTCATCAGTAAGCTTGTAATCTTTGGAGCAAACACGATCTGTTACAACAGCTAAAGTCCATTTACGTAACGATTCGGATACCACCATATCCATGTATTTCATTTTACCAACCATATCATAATTCAGTGGAGCACCCGCTAGTTCCTCACGTATTGCAACAGCTTCTTCGTAGAGACGTTGTTGAACATCGGGATTTTCCATTAATTCATGGCACGTTGTACAAATAAGATTAGCATTATTTTCAAAAGCAGCAAAAAAGAATATAAAACATTGTGCAACAAGTTCTTCATCGGACCAATTTTGTGTTGACTCCTTTTTCGCTTCTATCAATAACTGAATCATATCGGGACGTACAATTTTATTTGTATCACGATATTTCATTGCATCAACAACTAATCGCATAAAGTAATCGGTCTTTTGTTTATCGAACACTTGTACATTCAAAATCTAAATATGGTAGACCATAAAATCAATAAATATTTTTATTATCTAAGTCCCTAGAAATTAATGTTTCATAAGACAACTTTACACCTTTTACTTTCTACATCTAGGTACATATATTTAGCAGAAACGGTTTCTTGTATCAGATGAAACAAGAATGAATAAGTTTATCATCAATTTATTCCATGACCGATGTACATTAGATGGCTTATTTTGCTAAAGTATTTCCGATCTTCATTGTGACAGCAGAATATGAACATAGGTTTAAAGGATGTTTTACAATAGGTTTGGGATTTTGTATGAAAAAAGCATTCAACTTGCATACAACTGAACCCAAAGCCACCCGTAGCGCCTAAAGTGACCATTTAGCACTTTTTTACGAATTTTTAAATTCACCCGTTAGGATTTTGAATATAGCGGTAATTTTTTTAAAATTAAATTACGTAGGATTGTAAGTAATTCAATTTGGTTTATTTAAAGTACAAATCGAAATTTTTCAAATCGAGTTATATTTGAACTAGTAAATTAACTTTTAGTGAACCCATGTCAAGTACAATCAAGTTCAAAACAGACGTTGAAAAAATTGTCTTATAGTGGAAATTTTTAATCTTTATTTTTGTCTGTCAATTACAGTATTATATGTACAGGTTTCCCACGTACAACACGGCAGTCGTAGAGCACAATTTCGCTCCAACACGATTTGTTAATAGCGGAAATCCCCATATAACACGATGCCACTATAGTACTATTTCTTTCTAACACGATTTGATAATCTTTTATATGCAAGTTGAATGCTTTTTCCATACAAAATCCCAAACCTATTGTAAAGTCACGGTTTTCGGAGTAGCGCATCCAGTTTTCGCAGATTTAAATTTTTGTTTCATTTTAATTGGTTTTTAGCACCTTATTTTCATATTCTGCTGTCACAATGAAGATCTAAAATACTTTAGCAAATTAAGCCATCTAATGTTCATCTTAAGTGAAATGTTTAAAGAACTATTGTGCATATTTTACCTTCATCACCCATGGTGCTACATTCGACATCATCATCTTAACCATGGCCGCTCCCCTGAAGTTCGTTATGGATTGTCCAATGCTGTAGAATTCATTATTTTTATCCGCGTAAGAATTCACTTTTAAGCCAAATGCCGTCGAAGCGATAAGATCGTTGGAGAGTCTGGTAAAGCAATCCTTCAATTCAATATCGAATCCATTTCCTACCTTTGTTTTTGAATGAAAATTTTTTAAACTCTCATCGAAACATTCACTCATGAGTGCAAACATCGATCGCATTTTGGATGCTGTAAACACCGGTGTCAGCGTGTTCCGCATATCTTTCCAACGTTGATCTTTCATAATACTTAACATACTATCCAGTAGCTTATCGTTCTCGGTAATAAAGAAGGGCATGTGATTGGGAAAGTGTTCAAAATCTTTCACTGTAATTTTTTTAATCAATTCTGGATCATTAACAACGTAAACGGGACTACGAAAATTATAGTAGCCAACAATTTTGCTAGAATCAGGTAGAGAGCGAGTGAAAGAATTAAACTCAAATAAAAATAACATAAATATTTTCTTTATTTAATTACAACAAATGACGTAATACAACTTACTGTGCTTTGTTTCGGCGATAAAAATTTAATAGGCCTTTTGTAAACGATTCTTTACTTAAGATTACATTAAGAGCATTACCAACCATTGGCCATGGATGCTCAAAGGGAACGCCACGCTCTTCGAATGTTTTATACTTAAGCGTAGCCCATTTGTAGAATATAAATATTGCTACTAAAAGAAATAATGATATTTCAATGAGCGCCATTGCGATGTCAGCTTTAGTTAATTATTTATTTTATTTGATATTGTTTTTTGAAGATGTTGCTAGCAACAGAATTTACTGCGTACTAAATTATTTTCAGGTTCCAATGAAATATTTAACTACATAAATTCAAGCGAAAGCTTTAACGCTGCTCATGACAGTAATATCACTCGTTTCGTTTCTAAAGATAAAGCTTTAATGCACTTAAAACAAATACTTACTGAAAATTTCAATATCATTTGAATACAGGAGAAAAGGGCTCTGTTTGACATCAAATTCTATATAAATTTAGAAATGTGTACTTGTTTTGAACCTGACGTCACACATTTCAATAAATTACATTCTTTTTTGGCACTCAGGGATTATTTCACTGAATCCAAATTATATTTTTTTCTGTGCTTATTAAGACTAAATCCAGATATTCAATTTATCTATTTTTAGAGTTTACAATAATTGATTAGCCTTTTTGAATAGTAATTGAAATTTTACAAATTTCTCACTATTTAGAAAAATAATAAATAAAAATACGTTACTGACATCTGACACAGATTTTTCGGACGGCTCATTCAACAAAATATTACTCCAAACTAATCGACTTCAGACATTGTAGATTATTTCTCTCTCAGAAATTAGAGTGGTCCATGAATTGCAAATCTGAATATTTTTGTCACTGCCATTTCGTTTTTGTTTTTATTAATTTGTAAATTATTGCATATTTCGTAATTTGGAAATGAACGGGAATTCACTAATTCAATCACGATTTCAATATTTTAATTAATCTATTTTTCTTATTTACTTGAAACTCCCCTAATAAAATTACTAATTACATTCATTTATACACTGGTAATGGTAAATAAATAATTTGCTAAAATTTATAATAGAAAATAAAAAGCTGATCAGCAGCTGTACATTTCTGTATGTGAATCACGGTTACCAAATAAAATTCAGTTAACCGACACATACATCCCAGTTGATCTTTGGATGATCGTAAGAGTAATCATTGAGCGCTCCAAAGCGAGCAATCGATTACTTCCTATTGCTCCAGAGTTCTTGCATTTTGTACTCCTTTTTAACATTGCATGTCCTAGGGCATGGAGTACTCATTTTTGCCTCCAAAAGGAGTAATAAAGGAGGACACGATTACGAGCATGAGTTCACTTGCATCTCATAGAAAAGCAAAGCTCCGAAATAGTTCCTCACAAAATTCATGACGTCATAGATTAGTTGTCTAAAACGCCAGTACGCACGCAAGCACTTGTGTGCCAAGGTTTTTTTTATTTTTGTTTTAATTATGTTATTTTTATTCATTATTTTTTATTTTTTTTATTATTATTACGATAATAGTTTTATAATTTTCTTAAGTTGCCCTTTTCCAGGATCAAACCTGTGTTCGAACCCTAAAGAGTTAACTGGGCAAGAGAGAGTAAGATATATAAAATTGAACTACTCAATCAGGCTGTCTTTGTTTATCATTATTTCTAAAATAGACCAAGAAATTGTGTTAGTAAAATGCTCGTTTATCCCTTCTTTTGAAGTAATGAAATCATTAATCGTTTGAGGAGTGCTCACTGTTTGTGCAACTGGGATCATACTGAAATTACATACATACGCAGCGCATACAATGATAAAGAATTCTATATTTGGTTTTGATTGAATGTACATAGCTGCTTTTGTTTAGTTATTATCTATTAAAATAAAGTACGCAAGCAAATATTAATTTATTTATTGCTTATGATGTGCTAGAATATATAAAAGAAAAATGTTTACTTTACTATTATTGTTATTTGATCTAATTGAGGAGGTCTAAATAACTAATATTTAATATTTTTTTTGATTTGGATACACTGTAGAATATAATCCTATTATATTATAACTGTTGTATTATTGTGGTATATATTAGAAAATATTATGTTGCATTAAGAAATAAATAAATTTATTAAATAATAATCTGCGTTTTATTATGCTGGATTTAGTTCTGGATCCCTTCAGTTGTAAAAGTTCAATATTTAGTTAATATATTGTAATATAACTACAAAAGTCATGGTAACATGAAGATTTTTGATCAGTATCCCAGTTGAAGTTAGGTTGATCGTAAGAGTAATCATCGAGCGTTCTAAAGCGAGCAATCGATTACTTCCTATTGCTTCATAGCCCTTGCATTTTGTATTGCTTTTTAACATTGCATGTTCTAGGCTATAGGGAATGCAATATTCGTTTTAGCTTTCAAAAGGCTAGAAGTTCTCAGATATTCAGAAAAAATTGTGTGAAAAGCATAAATTATGCAACTTTGAACTTCTTGCGGCGTCAATAAACATTATACAATTTCAGAAATTCGCTTTTCTTTATGTTTGTGTTTTTAAAGAGCAATAGCAAAACTGTGGAATGTTAAAAAATGTTTGGCTGAAAAATTAAAAAAAAAAAAACGAAATTCATGGCCAAAAATTCGGAACTTGCAGGATCCTTTTGGAGCCTGAAGATATTATCTGGGGTTCGTCTAGAGGGATAGAAACTTTTCTGCGATGTTTCTTTTCGATTTGATGCCATTCTTGGCGATTTATCGTGCACCAAGAATATTCCTTTATTCGATCAATTTTTCGAGGAACTGTAAAAATAAAAATATACAAATTGTAGGTATATATTTGTTTGTGGTGGTGAATTTCTTCTTCTAGCATATTTTTATTTGAATATTTTCTATATTTTTCGCCGCTTCACTATTTTCTTCAACATTGTCACGTTTGAATGAATATTTTTATAGATTTTAAAATCTTTTTGGTTCTCCAATTATTAAATCTAATGAATTTTATTTTATTTTTATTATTCTATAAACACTGATTCGGTTTTTTTTTTATACACTCATACGCGAAGTTAAAAATCAAATTAACAAATCGAAAAAAATCTTAACTTTTAAATCAACAATTTCTGTTGTTATTATTGTTATTTCTCGGGTTCGAAAAGAGAACGAATTTATTGAAGTCTCGTTTATTGGTCCTTTTTGATTAATCAAATCATAGCTTTTTTAAGGAGTACTCACTATTTGAGCAACTGGGATATTGCACATGAAGCTTTTATTCAAACCAGAAGCTCTTTTCAAATAAATAAACTTAAATAAAAGTTTACTAATTCGAGTACTACTATACATAAATTGACATACCCGTAGTTCTATTATTATTATTTATTCTACATGGGTATTAGCCTGCACGAGTATATATTTTATTTTAGAAGTACAAACTGCTTAAAAAGCAAAACAAGCAGTCGTAACAAATAACATGAGCGCATGTGACTTTAGCGCATGGCAGGCGCTTTGATGTTTAATTATCAAAAAATAAATATTGCTATTATACAACCATTACACGCCGGTAGCGATATCTGCTTGACAAGGTCCCTAAGTATGTCTGATGCTTGCCACTGACATCACAGAGCAATGGTTTAGTCGCCCTCCTTTGATTCGTCTAATCAGGGGCTTGTTGTATAGTATGTTTTATCATTTAAGAACGTATTAAATTCAATTTATTTTAAAATTAATAAGAGTCATAAAAACGTAATTGGATGCTATGCCTAGATTTGTTACTTTTGATTTGCAAAGTACTGTAGATCAAGGTGACGATATAAATTAATAATAATACAGGATACTTTCGGGGTGCAATTCACCATACTTAACCTGGCGGTACGAAAGTGTAGTTTGACAGCCACTACATTTACATACAAAATAATAAAAGTACGCTTTACTTTTAGGGCCCTATTTTTAATAATGAATATTAAAATGACTGCACTTGGCACATGATATGGTAACATTCTTTACCCATTGTTGGTTACTTTATTATAAAAATTTCGTTTTTATGTTCCAAAAAGTGGAGCCATGCGTTTTTTTTTTAATTTTTACTTTTCTCTTTTCAAAGCCCTTTCTTCGCTTTTTGCACGTCTACATCGCCTAATGTTGATATTATTCATATTTGATATATTCCACTATGCCATTAACCCATTAAGGGCGGGACGGCCGCAGTTTCAACGCTTATTTAAGTGGTTCCATTAACTATGAAAACGAACTTTAAAAAATTGGAGCCATATCATTTTTTATGCAAAATTATGGGCTTTAGAAAAAAAATTATGTTGGAATTAAAACTTCCTGTGAAGAGATATCCTTCAATTTAACTAAATATTATTAGGGATCCCTAAAATCAGATATTTGTTAAGAAATTTACAATACATTTCAGAAATTTATGTATTGATGTGTTAGCAAATGCAGTGGTAACTCTTCTTTACACTTAAAACTAAATTTGATGCTCCTAATAAAATATTACTAATTAATTAGTTCAGGTGCGCTATAATTTTAGCACACTAAATCCGAAAGTCTTTCGAATAAAATTTGATATTTTTGTTTTTTTGTATTATAGCGATAATTTTTATTCCTCAAACTAATATAGAATAAAATATTAGTGTCACAATAAAAAAGACCCGATGGATTTCTCCGGATTTATGCCAAAGTTATTCAGCTTTGAGCACAGTGAGTACTAAGCGCGCTATAATATTGAACAGTACTGTATATAGCTTGAAACTATTGAGTATTGGAAGCTTATTTTCTTTGACTCATCACAAAAGAATCATCGTCTGGTTTTAATGCCTTTATTGTTAGAAGTGCAATGGAAGAAATAATTCAGATACTTAGTTTTAGTAATGAATCATAATCACGATCATAAGTTTTGCCTCACTGTGGTTTTTACTGAGATCTTTTGGTGTAATCCTTTAGCTTCTAAAAGTCAGAAAATCTTAACAAAGTGAATGGTATAGCAAGCTAATTTTCTGGATCACACTAATCCATTTTTCAATGATTTTGAGGTTTTTTTGATGAATATTTATAAGTAAGCAGAGCATTCTTGTTGACCCTATGTTCTTAGGAACCCCGAAACTAAACGTGATACAAGTCTCAGTAAATTCTTGGAATACACTTATACATTTTTCCATCGATTTCAACGTTTTTGTTATGATGAACATTGAGGCCAAACGTGCTGGCTCGTGGACCTCTTAAAATCTAAAAATCATATGTCGGAAATAACCTTAAAATTCACTGTTCAGTTTTCTTGGTTTGGCTATTCGCTATCTATAATTAAAGATTATAATACAATGGTTTAAGATTACAACTAGAGACTTGCGGACTCTTGCCAATCATTAAGGTAATCGGCTAAAGTAATTGAAGCACTTATTTGAACTGCATTCGGTTTATTTATAATGGTTTTTGTTATTTAATTTTTTTTTAGTTTTACTTTATTAACAAACACCTACTATTATTATTATTATTATTAGTATTAGAGGAGCCCAACCAGGCAGGCACTGCGACCTAAAAGATCTTTTGTGCCATTCCCCATTTTATGACAAAAGACGTTCGGCTGACCTAATAAAAGTCAAGACATCTTTCGTTGAAGAAGATTTCATGTGATCAGCCGTCAAAAACGAATAAGCAAAGATTCTTCCTCTGAGCCGAGCCAAGGCCGGACACTCACACAGAATGTGAAGTGTCGTCTCGTCGTCTTCCCTACATAGACGACATTCTGTCTCATTGGACAGACCTATTTTGCTTAGGTGATATCTGAGCCCATGGTGTCCAGACATGTAGCCCACCAATAGCCTAAGGTCAGGTTTGGAATAAGAGATGGGCTGATTTTGGGCAAGCGGAATGGTGAGAGCTTTTGCCTGTTTTAAACCCGGGATAGAGTTCCAATACTCTAGCCATTTTGCCTTAGACCACTCCTCAACGATAGATTTCGTAGAGGCCCAGCCGATTCCGCAAAACGGATCGGGGCCGAAGTGCTTGGTAGATGAACCTTGCCTAGCCAGTTCATCGGCGGCTTCATTACCAGCAATGTCGCGGTGGCCGGGTACCCAACAAAGCGTAACTTTGTTACGGGTAGACAAGCGCTGGAGACTATCAAAACACTCTTTCACCAGTTTAGATGAAAAACTCCATGAAGAGAGTGCTAAGAGAGCCGCCTGGCTATCTGAGAAAATTACAATATTTGCGCCTTTAAGACCTTTATACAGGTTTATATTAGCGCAGATCTCAATTGCGCATATTTCGGCTTGAAAGACACTGGGCCAAATACCCAGAGGGATTGAGATTCTAGTATTGGGTCCAGCAACTCCGGCACCAGAACCACAGTCCATTTTCGAGCCGTCTGTATACCAATTGAGAGCAAAGGGACCGAAATCGGGACATTGGCCATCCCATTCGGACCTGGAAGGAAGAATGATGTTGAATTTCCTACCGAAACATAGATCCCTAACCATATAATCCGATACAGTACATATTGGAGTGTTAGGGATTTCGTCAAGAATGCTCAGGTGACCATAGTTGCCTTCCAGTAAGCTTGACGATATACGCAGCCGCAAAGCAGTATTTGCAGCTGTTTTCTTGATGAAAATGTGTAATGGCACCAGGCCAATCAACGCTTCAATGGCAGGAGTTGGACAGGTGCGCATAGCTCCAGTTATGGAGACGCAAGCAAGCCTTTGGAGCTTGTTAAGTTTGGTGATGGCCGAGCCCTGCATGACTTTGGGCCACCACACTAGAGCCGCATAGGCAACACCTACTAACTAGCTTGTATAAAATTGAGTTCCCAAATTCCTTCCTATCCAATATAAATAAATACTTTTACAAAAATATTTATAAAACTAATTTACAATGAATTAATTTGTAATTTTTTTATTTTAAATATATGAATTTTCCGTAAAAAAAATATATTAACTATTATTAATAAAAGACATAACAGAAAAAATCAAAAACCAAAATAAGAAAATTTATAAAACTATAAAGAACCAAATCATATTACTTATATTTTTTGGAAAAATCACGATTTGATGTTAAGCTAAAATAAAATAAAAAAAGGAAAAGGAAATATTATACAAAACACGCATAAATCTTTAGGCTAAAATTAGAAAAGGAAATAAATAAAAGTGCCACAGAAAATTAAAAAAAAAAAAAAAAAAAAATTCGCGCTTTTTCAGCATCCCAACTTTAAACTTCAATCCATCAAAATTCATTGAAAAGCATTTTCATCTTTTTTACATATTTATAAAACTATCTAAATATATTAGTATTATTATTAAAACTTATTATTATTATTAAAAAAAAAACAAAAATACTTCGGTTTTGTATTTTAAACGGAATTTTTGTACTTATGCGAAATTTAATTATATATCCTTTCCATTTTTATTTTATTTTTTGTATATCTATACATAAGAATATCAGAAACTCTTAAAAAAAAAAAATAATAAAAAAGAAACAAACCAAAAAAAAAATCGAATTAATCAAAATTTCATTAAGTATTTCACCAAAAACTACATAAAACTATATACATATTCATACATATTTAAAAATCATATATCACTCTCATTCATCAATCATTCATAATCCTTCTTCAGACATCAAAAGTAAAAACCAAAAGATATGAAATTTAAGAAAATTGAAATTCAATATTAAAAAAAATTACTAAAACTCTCTATCTCTTTATGTATATATAATTATTATATCTTAAATGTCAGGTTATATTTATCTAAATATTAAAACCAAAAACAAAACAAAAAAATATTCTTAAATGTATTTGAAAACAAGCAAACGTTCATCATTATTCATAAAGAAAATTAATGAAAAAATTAATTAATAATTGTACGTCATTAATTGCAAGACATTGAAACTATACGCAAACTATGCATACTACCAAAATTAAAAATACAAAACAAAAAATACATGAAACAACCAACAACAACAACAAAAAACCAAACCATAAAGACTATGACTTGAAAAAGTAATCCCAAAAAAACATTCATAAAATAAATAAATAAAAAAACTTATTGCCAATTTATATTGGAACAATAAATAAAAAAAAAAAAAAATTAATTGTTTTATTTTCTATGTCAGAGGGATTTAGAAATTTAACAGCCTTATCACTAATTCCGAAGGATAAATGAATTGCCATAACGAATACGAAAGAAATGGTGTTCTTAATACTAACGAATTCGAAGATGCGTTGTTTTGTGTCAACAGTGAAAAGCCACTTAAATAAGCTTTGAAATTGCAGCCGTCCCGTCTTAATGGGTTAATATGTAAGTATACTCTACATTTTTGATATATAAATTATGTGTTGCATGCTTTTGGGTTTGAAGCCAAATATGGTATATATAAGAATTGTGATCAATAATAATAAAAAAAAAGCAATAATGATTAAAAAACTACTACAAACTTGTCTTCTTTCTTCTCAAAACCGGGTAAAAAAAGTAGAATGTTATTTGTGGTACTTTGAACCAGCTTAATTGAAGGTACCTAGAAGGAGGCATCATTTTTTTTTTTTTTGTAGCTTTTCTTACCAACCATTACTGTATTAACAGTTGCAGTCAGCAAGCAATTTCGTTTTTTGTCTTTAATTAGATTCAACAGAGAAAAAATTATATTTGCCGCTGTACTGCTATGTGGAAAACTTAAAATTGCGCCAATAAATTTTTCCAATTTTGAAAGCATTTTTTCTTTTAAAGCATTCTTTAAATGAAAAATTTCACACCAAAATTCTTCCAGTTCCAAATCTAATATATATATATATAAATTCATTACTAATTTATTGATATTTATTAAATATGCAAACATACTTTTACGCGGTTTTTTTGCTATTGATTTCAATTTTTAAAAACTACAAGCATTAACACAAAGACAAGCAAAAACTTCTGGAAATGCAACACGAACTTTTGAATTTTGACAGTAATCCAGCGATAAATAAAGTAGAGCTAGTCATAGTGACAAATATTTCACAGACACAAACTAAAATAACGCAAGAGAACATATTTAGTTTGATTTACCCTTACAACCAAAAATTCATGAATACAACCCAAAAATTCAAGAATATGAAATTGGAGGATTTTTTCCTATTGGGAGGACAGGAGGACTGAGATTTGAGCGGAGTACGAATACTCCGATCGGAGTACCTTCGGCAACACAGGTTACGATTGGTTTACAGTATTGTTGATACTGATACCTTATTTCTTCTTACGCTCGGAATTTTTAAGTTTCGGAAAATTTAATTGTCCAGAAAACTAAAGCAATTTTTGACTTAGCGTTGTAAAAAAAAGCACTTTTCTTGAAAAAAGTTGATTTTAAAAACCATTCTAAAATCTTAAGAATTCGGAATTCTTAAGTAGTTTTCTCTTCAAAATACTTAAAAATTCCGAGCGTTCACTGTACTTAAATAAATGAAATTAATTCACAAAAAAGTTATTGAATGACATAAATTTAATTATTCTATTGAAATAATTTATTGTAAAAAACAAGCAAATCTATGATTATTTTTCTTAGTTTGAAGAAAAATAAAATAACAAGGCACACGAAAAATAGTAATTTATGGATAAAGTACTGACGAATGCAATAGTGTGCATGGTTTTTTCAATACTACAAAATTATTTCTCGTGACATATTTTTAGGCTTAGTTTTTTCAATACTGCAAAAAAATATTTCCCGTGGCATATTTTTAGGCTTCAGGAAATAAGTATTTTAAATTTAGGAGCTTTGTGGAAGTTAATTCATGTCACACAGCGTGACGGTAGACCTTGTATATTTTGTTAATTCATACAATAAAAACAAATGCGATAATTGAAGCTGTACACTCTTATGCAAATCAATGTGGAAAAGAAAAATTTTCTTTGTAAATGGTATTAACTCATACAAAAAATAAAATCTGTAACAAATCTGTAGAATTAATATTTAGTGTGTCCACTCTTGGCTTTCCTTATATCTTAAGGCGTTTTGTCATATATTCTAAGAACGATTTGCAAGTTTTAAAGATTTTCTCATCTAGTTACCAAACCGAGAATAAATCGGTTTTGATGGAATAATAAACTTTACTGACTAGACATTTTAAGATCGATTTGAGTTTAAAATAGATGCCACAATATCCTTGGAACATTACATTTAAGTTGTAAGTTACGGAAGTTAAAGGATTTTACAATGTTTGAAATAGCAGGATAAAGTTTGACGAAGAAAATTCAACTTTGTTGTCGTCAACTTTGTGGGTTCGATACTATAATATATACCAAAGCATAGCATATTTCTGTATTATACATATATATTTTTATACTTTATAAATTTCGTTGCCTGCTCATTAGATCAAATTCTGAAGGAAACTAAGGAATTATTAGATCGTTAATGTTTGTATGCGATATTACTTGCAGTAACATACCACAGACACTTATCAACTGCTAGAGTTAAATAACTTTAATATACCTGCGAGAACTTTAATATACCCGCTAATTGTGGAATTCAAATATTTTCCATATAAAATTGCACACATAGATCAAACTCTGCTTAACTTAATAACTAGAACTTTAAGAGATTATAACTCACTTTTTAATAAACATATTAGAGTCCGACCAATTAGTATTTTTTGACCGTCCTTACCCATGCCAATGATCGGCTATCAGGAAAAGTTTCACTGAAACCGATGCCAAAACCGATCATCGGCCATCCGATTAAAAAAATGTATATAGTAAAAAATTAATTTTTTCCATATACATAATGTAATATTAAAGTAATTAAAATTCAACAAAAAGGAATCCAAATTTCAATAAATAAAACATAATATATGTAAATCGATATGTAAGAAAAATTCAGAAAAAACGTGAAAAAATGTAACAGATCTTAAATTTTTCCTATTTTTTACAACCTTGTGTCTGAGGGTTGCTAGTTACTTTCTTGATTTCAGACACATTTCAACGAAATGAGTCTGAAATGCAGAATTTCATTTAACACTTATTGTATGACGAAATTCTGCATTTCAGACGCATTTCAACGAAATCTAGAAAAGGTCTAATTTATTAATTGTTGAATAGATGAAGGTAATTTACATATTTCTACTTATAATAAAAAAAAAGAAATTAAGCTAAACAACTATTTTTTTAAACAATTTGCTTATTAAAAAGTTCGGCTCAATGATCGACCACTTTTTGGCCGTTACTGGCCGAAGATATCGGTCGGACTCTAAAACATATTATTGATTTTACTGTGTCTAAAATGGGATTTTATAATTATTTTATTCTTTAATTAAAAGTCCGAAATTATTAATTTTAAATCAACATTTATTAGCCAAAAGAATCCAGAATTTTTTTTTGTAATGTTGCCAGTTTTTACGCAAATGGCATGGTTGCCATTTTTTTTTGCCTAAATGCATAATGTAAGTTTTTGGAAGAAATGAACAATTTAAACCATCGCCCGATTTTACATAACAAAATAACTAATAAAATTGTTCTAAAAAAATTTGGTTGCTTTAAAAATTGACTGCGCTTGGCTGGGAAGTTTTGATGCACCCACCGTATAGCTCGGATATTGCTCCGTCTGACTACCATTTGTTTCGGTCACTGCAAAAAAATTGACCGAAAGAAGAGCCGTCGAGAATCACTTGGCCAATTTTTTCGCCGATCAACCACAGAAATTTTACACAGATGGATACTTGATTAAAATTAATTTTTAATAAAGAAAATTTTGGTTCAAACATTGACAAAAAAAGAAAAATACTTTTTATATGACCAATATTTGAAATTTGGAAAAAATCACGTTTCCTTTGATTGGATCATTACTTCGATAAATTTCAAGTGAAAAATATACCGAGGAATCAAGGCCGTATTTAGGGGGGAGGTTTTGGGGGTTCTGACCTCACCCCCTCCCCCCCGAAATGTGAAAACTTTTTCCTAACTTTTGATAATGATTGCCAGTGGATGGAAAAAAGTCAAAATCAAATCTATTGAACGATTTTTAAATATTTTTTAATCGGTTTCTTTCTAAAAAGTCAAATAAAAGAAAAAATTTTAAAAATAAATTTGAATTGAAATCATACGAAGTTGTGCTACATTGCCAAAAACTTTATTTTCAGGGGTTTCAACCACATTTTTCTAAAAGGTGACGTAATGCAATGTTTTTGACCTCAGTCTCGTGTTAAGCATGAAAAATTCATTTGCAAACACTAGGAAATAATTTACCAAACCCATGCAGGACAGTGTTATTGAATAAGCTTCAAAGTTCTTAATCCTTTAACCCATTATTGCTCAGACCACCCGATTCGGAAGATTTTAATGCTGTGACTGCACGAATTTAGGGAATATATGCCAACCTCATCCGGGCTCCTCTTCATTGATAATGGCCCAAATTCCCACTGATAATCATTTGAAAAAAATTAGTCTCTGACTATTTTTGGCAAGTCAATGAGTTATCGAAATTATGTCTTTCACGATAAAAAATGTATTGGAATCCACATTGAATTATATTTATTTGAAAAAATTTAAAAAGAATTTTTTTTGGTCATTTTCGGCCATTTTTTTAGGTTAAGATTAAGAAAATTCGGAAACAAACATTTTTCCTAAAGCTTTAAGACATTTATCCACTTTTCTCCCTAGTCTGATAGGGTCCATCAAATACATCATCGTATTTAATTAATTGTATTTAAACATCAGTTTCATAACAATTTTATATGAATATTTTCGTCGAATGAAAATCCCCCTCCCCCCCGAAAAAAAATCCTGGCTATGGTCCTGCGAGGAATTGTATTTTTTTTTTCAAAGACACTGGAATGGATATAAGTTATGAACAGAATGTTAATAGCAAAATTATCAATTTGAACCGCACAAAACTTGATGAGTATAGATATGCAGCACCTAAAGAGGGACGATTTCTCTAAATTATGATCTATCCATAGTCGAACGGACTTTCTTTTTAATTATAACTATAAAAATCAGGACGTTCATAGCAACTACAATTTCATTCATTCTATGTTGACGAATTGTTCTGTTCTTCTATTGCCATGAATTCTAATCAAGACCATTTATTACATATTAGCGCTTTCCAATGTATCTACTTAGATTCAATAAAATAAATGAAAAAAATTTAAACAATAATAGAAAAAACAATATATTTTACTTAGTCGTACGTTAAATTAGAGGTATTGAAATAAATTAACTGCATACGCGCACGTGCATACAGGAGTTAAGGGGTAGTACCATCTAGAAGTCCTGAAAAATCGATTTTATAATTTTTTTTTTATAAAACGTATAAAAGATATTGAAAATTTTTTTTTTTTCTGTTAGTGTGCAACTAGTCAGAAATACTTCTCATTTTTTTTTTTTTCTGGTGTCTCCGTGGTGTTGAATTTGGGGCCTCCACGAAAAGTAATTCAACGACATGCACGATTACTGATCGTAGAATGATCTGAAACAAAAAGATTCTTTTGTATAAGTGTCGCTGTGCAATGAGCCTCAACCAAATTTTGTTTTCCAAAATATGGTGAAATGGCACACTCTTAATTAATGAAATTCGACTTTTATTGAATTTGAATAGTTTATTTTTTATCGTGCCCGCCAATTGCCAAAAGTGCTCATTTTTGCAAGGAATGAAATCGAAACCATAACCGTTTAAAACCGTTTAATTTTTAGAAACTGAAACCGTAACTGTTCCATCTGAAAAACAACGAAACCAGAATCGATTCAAACACTGGAACCGGTTCAAATCGGTTTTGTGAATCTGTTTTTCGTATATTTCAAAATTTATTCAATTTGAATTGCGACGATTGTAGCCGACTTCGCCGCTCATTGGCTATGTTTTATCCAAAACGTCTGGTACCACCGATTTTGCATAATTGTTTAACGTTTTTTTTAACCTAAAAAGTAAAAAATACATTTGCCTTTCTTAATTTTCTAACTGAACGTCAAATATCAGATCTATTGATGGTTTTTCATCTGCGACACGATAAGCCGAGATTAAGAAACAATCCCTGTCGGCATGTTTTCTGGCCTAAAACAAGAGGCAATTTAAGGAGTGTTCGATTTCATTGATAAAAACTAATCAATTGTACGAATTACAAATACTCGAATAAATTTCTTACTTTTCAGTCCCTTTTAATAATAAAAAATAATTATAATGGTCATGTTCAGAAGACGCCTTTGCTCCGTCACTGCTACCTGTGTGTCTTATGAACGCAAATGTATCACTTTTTGATCAACAAAAATTACATTGAGCAGTCGCTATTTCATTGAGCGTATTATTTTTCTGATACTTCAGCTCAGCATGTTGCATGTCAGCATGTTGTTTTCTGAACGCAAACAATATCAACAAGAATTCTTATTATAAAGGTATTATATGCATAGCAGATTCAAGTATTTTGAGTTCACGGATTAATCAGCATCGGTATCGGTCTTAAATTATGGTATTGGCATAGACCAGAATTTGGCCGATCTTTTTAATCAATGTGAATTGTGACACTATGTTTGGTAACCATAGAAGATTGCCGGTTATTTAGTAATTAATGTGATGTGTGATTGTCAAACTTATTTCTTCCTTCAAAACCGTAACTGAAACGAAACCGAGAAAAATTCACAACTTTAGAAAAAACGCGGTATGCGGTTTATGAGTCTAAAAAACAGAATAATACCGCGGAAAACTGTATAGATGCGAGCGTTATGTATAACTGATATTACAAAATGATAACGTAAAACAGAATGAAGAAGTTTTTTGTATTAATTATAATTTTATTGCTGTAATAATAATTATTAATAATAATATATAAACGTAAATAATTCCAAAAAAGTCGAATTTTTAAATCGCGTTGTAGTTTATTTTATTCACTTTTATTATTATTTGAACATTATTATTTATAATTTTATTTTCAAATAAGATACGTCCACTCTCACCTCGACGAAACGTAAAACTATTTCGCAATTAAAAAGTGCTACCAGTTTAAATTTTTTATGTTATACTTTTGCGAAAAGTTTTGCCAGTCTTAATTTTTAATCCTGCACCAACCTGTTTACGTTTTGAATGTTAAATTTGTACAGGATAATATCAATTTTACATGATAAATGGAGTTATTAAGTAATAAGAACATTTTTAATGTAATTTTAATATTATAATTTGATATGCCAATGTAAAACGGATTATTATCAATATGATAGTTTTAATGTAAATTCAACAAAAAATATATCAATCCGATATTTTTTGCCGTAAAACTAACATTTTTTTTGACATTGAAAATAACACTACAAAAATATCAATTTTACATTGCACTTTTTTTTGAGTGTAGATATTTAATTATTAAGAAATTTTACATAGAATTATAAAATACAAATAGGTATAAAATAAGATACAAAGTTAATCATTTAATAATTGTTTAATAATATCGAAACCGAATCCGGAACGTTATATTGAATCGGTTTCATTCCTTGCATTTTTTGTACTTACTTACATTCAATTCAAGGGAATATGTACCTCGAATTGTTCTTTGGCATATAAAAAAATATTTTCTTCTGTAAGATACGAACAACGCTTTGTTACGCTTCCATTGAATAAGGATTGCGATTGTATACAAAAAAATAAAAAATAAATTCTGTCATTGGGCTTTTTTATTGAAATTGTCTGTTATAATTACCAATGTTTTTTTTTATTGTTTATTGACGTTAAAAAGCCTCATCAAGAAGAAATATTCATATGTAAATTAATTTCTTTTTTCACTAATAGCTCAAAAACGAAAAAGCAAAATGTGCTAATCAATTTATTATAAAATATTAAAAAAAGAGAAAAATTCACAACTTTAATTTTCATGTCAAATTAATTTAAAGAAAGACGTTAGATTAAGATGATATTTCAAAATTTTTACGGAGGATTGTTGGTGTTTTTTATACATTTATCAAAATGTTTTAGGTTCGGAGCAAAGACAAAAAAGATCAATTAAATTCACATCAAAACATGTGCAAACAATTAATAAAATCCAATTGAAGGAAATTTAAAAACAATATTAAATTTAACATTCTTTCTAGTTATTTTAATGGAACTAATACCAGTGTTTGGCCAGTTTTCATCATCCGGCTTTTGTTTATAGATTATATGTAGGACTGTGTTTAAATTCGCTTACTGACAGTGTTGCCAAATAGTGCAAAAGTAACAAAATCTTAATTTTGTAGTAGTACCACAAAGTAGCAAATCAATTCTTTTAATTATAAGGAATTTTTATTTAAAAACCATCAAAATAGTTTAATCTGGCTCCAAGGCTGAAGTTTCTAATTATCGTCCAATATGTAAGATTTCAGCTATTCCTAAATTGTTTGAGAAATTAGTTTACAACAAACTTATGTTCCTTCTGAAAGAAGTTATTTCTCCCTATCAACATGGATTCGTTAAGGGCAGATCTACTTCTACGAACCTAACAATTTTTTCCAACTTCGTGCTAAATAATATTAAAAATGGTTATCAGTGTGACGTGATTTATACGGATTTCAGTAAAGCTTTTGATAGAGTTAATCATTTAATGCTAATCAGAAAACTAGAATCAATGGGATTTCACTCAAGTATGTTGAAATGGTTGGAATCATATCTGTCTAGACGTACTCAGTTCGTTCGCATAAATAACACTTTATCGGAAGTAGTTGAGGTCACTTCTGGTGTCCCTCAAGGCAGCCACCTAGGCCCACTTCTTTTTTTATTATTTGTAAATGATATCCCTAGAATTTTTCGCCACTCTCATTGCCTTATGTATGCTGACGATTTGAAACTTTACTGTAGTGTCAAATCCATCAGTGACTGTGCGAGGCTTCAGGATGATGTGTCTAGGTTGTTGATTTGGTGTGATAAACATAAGTTATCCCTTAATATTTCCAAATGCCAAAGTTTATCTTTTCACAGAATTTTGATTCCAGTTAGATTTCAGTATATTTTAAACGATACAGCACTAATTAGGATTAACGAAAAGTGTGATCTTGGGGTTCTTTTTGATTCCAAAATGTGTTTTTCCAAGCATATTGACTACTTAATAGTTAAAGCTAGATCTATGCTTGGATTTATTATAAGGAACTCCAAAGATTTTTCAGATCCTTATACTCTCAAAGCTTTATATTTTTCATTTGTGAGGTCTATATTGGAGTATTGCAGCATTATCTGGGATCCTTTTTATTCTATTCAGTCGTTAAGAATTGAAAGGGTTCAGAGAAAATTTACGAGATGTGCCATTCATAAATTGCGCTGGAATTCTGATATGCCATCTTATAGAATCAGATGTCTCTTGCTTGGTATACAATCTCTTGAAGTTAGGCGTAAATACTTCTCTGTTATGTTTGTAAGAGACATTATTAACAATCATATTGATTGCCCACCTCTGCTTCAGTTAATTGGCTTTTATTGTCCTACTCGTTACTTAAGATCTAGAAGTCTTTTTTATGAACCTTATCATAGAGTAAACTACTGCCGCAATGAGCCTATAACACGTTGTTTAAGGGAAGCAAATGAAGTCTGCGGCTACTTAGATTTTTATAATCATTCAAATCGATGTAAATTTAAAAATAGTTTAATTATGACCCTTCAATACCCAAGTTAATTATTATTTAAGTTAGCATTTAGCATATCTAGTAGTCTTTAAGAGCATGTACTCTAATTGATGAAATTGAAATAAATAAATAAATAAATAAATAAATAAAAATTTGTATATTAATAAATATACACATATGTATATAATATATATATATAATATATAATAAGTAAATATAAGAGTAGAACATAAACAAAAAAAATTGTATTTAATAAAATCAGACTGAATTAAGAAAAAAATCATTATGAGCATTCATAATAAAAATTATTAAAAATTTTAGAAGGGCTAATATAGAATTATTTTTTTTTTGGGATCTATGCATGAAATATAGTATTATTTAAAGTTTTGTTTTTAAATGAAAATCTGTTTACATTACTTAATTTAATTTTTGATGTGTAAACGGCGGCGGTATGAACAAATTTTATATGGGAGTGAAATGACAGATTATTTCATCCCATCAATAAAAGCTGGCTGTATTTTTTATCTTATGCCTAAAAGATCGCTATTTGAACTATAAAATCACGCTACACTAAAGTGTAGTCAAGATTATTGGAACCAGTGCTACAACCAGAGAAACATTTTGGGCCGTTCTTTAAAAAGTTTTTTCATTTATTTGAATCGAAATAATAGTGTAGTTTGATATGAATGGTAAAAAAAAAAAATTTCGGCGGTTCAGAATATTTTATTTATTCGTATCGAAATAAAAATTTAATATGATTATGTAGCGAGAGATATGGATTCAAAATAATCGGACAAGTTTAGAAAATTAATAATCAAATTCAGTTTTTTATTAGAAAGATCGAGAGCTTAGTGTACAGCATGCACCGTTCGTATGCACAGAAAAAAAAGATAGCAGTAAAAAATAAGAGCGAATGAAAAAATATGTAATGGTAGTATAACATTAAAGATGAGCTTAGCGTTAAGTTATTATTAATTATGAATGTACTTTCAATGTATTTATGCCTAAACATTCCGCCCGTCTTGTCACCTTAAAGAGGGGACGAAATAAAAAAAATTGGAATATGAAATGCAATAGATTAAACAATCGATGGTGTTGAGCTTGTAGTCAGTATAGGAAGCGGGCATAATTTAACTACTGGACGTTTTAGCGTTGAATCCTTTGTTTTAACAGTAACTACGCGAATATGACCATCACTACCAGGATGTGTTTCGATGATACACATAGGTTGCAATTGTACAAAAAAAATATTTTTTCTCGCTTTAAAAATGTTGAATTTTCTATCAGAAAAATAAGCTTTTCGTTGAAGTTTAATAACCTTCTTTCATTTGAAGAAAACGGCGAAGGTAGTGATGATTCGATACAAGTAAATACCAGTAAATACTCGATACTTCTCTTTCGATTTAAGTGCTTTTTTTTACTCATAATAAGTAAAGTATTTTACTTGGTATCGCAAAAAAGTTCAGTATCGGATACTCAATACTTTTGGAAAACATCGCTAATCATTTTGTTATCATCTGGAAATGTGATTGGCCTACCGGAGACTATCCTAAGTTCATGGGGCTGCCATCTATTGACGTTGCTCAGAATCAGCGTTTTCACTATCCGGTTTGTTTCGAGGCTGACATTTGGATAGTTTTACAGTTGTATAGTGAACGCGAGGGATTTGACTGTTTCATGCCTTTACTCTCAAGATGGCACTTTATGTATGTATTCGCCATAATGGACGTCGCTACTGCATTTGTGTTCTTTATTCAGTCGACTGGGGATACGAGAAAGGAGAGATATGAGATAGCTTTTCGGGATATTGGTTGTATTTGAAAAATTTGAAATGACATGAAAAATGATTTTTAAAGAAAAACGTACGGCCATGCTCTTTCCAGGAATCGAACCCGGAATCCTTGAGATGATGGTCTAGCACGCTGCCACTAGACCACAGAGGCTGCTGAAATATTGCTGTACAATATTTAATATTGTGAGTCGTATTGCAATATTTTACAGTAATTAATAATATGGGTATTCATTTAAACTCGCAAGCCGTATAAATCGTATTAGTTTATAAGCTAGCAAAAGAATTATCAAATTTTGTATAGTGGTATTTTTTTATATTTATTTTTCTTTAATTATTCGTTGTTTGTTTGCATTTTCAAATGTTTTTTTATATTTATATCGAATCAAACCGAATATATTTACGCAAATTTTTCAACGGGTTGCTTATGATACGCTCCAGATAAATACATGCAAATATACAAATGGTAAATTTATATCATATCAGGAATCCCGCTTATGAACGTCCATTTCCACAATTTGTAAGGTGCATTTTAGGGATGTGCAAATCGATTTCGACTTTAATCGAAATCGATTTTTAGTCGACTTTTATCTCAAAATTTCTTTTTATGATCGACTTTGAATTGCCAAACTTGATCTAAAGTCG
This sequence comes from Toxonevra muliebris, assembly GCA_963691655.1. Lineage (NCBI taxonomy): Eukaryota > Metazoa > Arthropoda > Insecta > Diptera > Pallopteridae > Toxonevra > Toxonevra muliebris. The sequence goes on along the minus strand of OY829328.1, from coordinate 40,263,279 downwards.
ACTTTTAGTACAACATTTTTTTATAACTACCACTTTAGTTCTCACATTTATTTTAAATTTTACAAAATTTTTCCAACTGTGCAGTACATGCACATGTGTAGTACATACATGTGCAAGCTTTAGGTACTAATAATTTTTGACATTTTATTTCAAAATTAATAGTTCTAAAATAGTTTCCTCTCTGTTTAGTCTACTGTGTATTATTATACTTCACACATCCATAGGCTATTCTCTTTACTCGCACCAAAACCGCATATGAAGACGAATAATATGAAATAATACGCCGGAATAAGTAAAAAGAAGATGAACGTGAGACTCTAGTCACAATATATCATATATATATATATATATACCATATATATATATCCAAATTAACTATATATGAAGAGTAGGCGTGGAAGTTGACCGTATGGTACCCGAAGTATATTTGTAAAGTTTTAGTTAAATATCTCTTTTCTGCTAAATATACAAACGAGTGGCTGGTTGCACTAAGGTCATATAAACTGTATGCCACTTAAAACAAACCATTTACTTTAAATTACTTATTTTATATTCCATTCAATAAAAATTAAAAAAAATGTATATATGTTGTAAATAAATACACTTACATAAGTAATTCATATTAAAGTTCTCTAATTTCGTTTTTTTTATTCTATGCAACAAAACTTCGAAAAAAGTCGATTAACCGATTTTCATGAACTTAAAACTCGATTGATTGACTTTAAATTTCTGATCAATCCAAAAGTCGAAAATCGATTTTTCTTTCCAGTTGCATATCCCTAGTGCATTTATGTAAAGTTGCAGATAAAAGTATGCAGTTGCGCTTTGTATAAACCATGGCAGAAGAATTAAGAAGGTAAATGCATTTTGACAAGTAAGAGAAACTTTGACAATTTGGAAAACATTTGTTTTGATACTACTCTTCTTTTTGCAATTTTTTTTTTTTTTACTTTCATAGTTAAATTTTTAAGTGAGAATTTATAAGAAAATAATTTGCATAGCATTGCATGTACAAAGGGAGAATTAGTTGCTGCTTTTTATATTATTTTTTTAGCACTTAACATGTTCAAGGTATTTGCTAATAAAGAAAACAAATTTAAATAAGATTATTTATCCTAGTACTAAGTAATAAAAATAGTATTAATAATCTACTACTAACTCACTCTTTTGTTCCCGTTTCAAATGCATCTCTAAAATGTTCCTCTTACTTGTCAAAAATTCCAAATGGCTACTTTTTGAAAAAATGCATCTACCTCTAAATGCTTCTACCATGGTATAAACTTATCTGCTTACATGAATACCCTTAATATATTTCACTAACAAATCATGCGGGAGATATTTGAATTGAATATGTGTGTTTTTAATGTATAATTTGCGTATATTTAATTCTGTAACAAATAACAAGGTATATAAGTAAAAATTATATAAAATATGAAGTTAAAAATGCTTACCGCAGTTTGCACATCTGCTCGCCGATTTGTGACAATTGTGTGTGTTCGAACACTACTTAATAGAAGCGAAACTTGGATGTGAAAACCGTTACAACCGTCAAAAGGAAGAGCAATGGAAAACAGTAGTGACAAAAATAAAGAGTACTAAATAATTCAGCATAGTATTCCCAGTGACCGTTCTGTCACAATATGTATATAGCAAAATGCTACTGTAAAATTATTCAATACGAATATTCAAAATATTTCAGTTCATATTGCAATATTCCAATGTATGGAAATATTGCAGAACAGTAATAAAGTTCAAGAAAATATTGTCGCCTATGTATGTAGAATACAATTTATAATTGAAACCATTTTATTAAAATAAAAAATTTTTAACAAGCAAATCTGTTGATGAGTTTTCCTGCTATTATAAATTTTCTAGCGATTTGTATCTATACATAATAAACATAATAAATATCATATAAGTTAACACTACTCAACAAATTGCAACTTTTCTTTTACGTCAGGCAGCTCATCCGCCATTTCTATATTATTTGCATGTTTCAAGTGGAAATATCTCAAAAACATGACGTATAGGCAAAAACCTGAGTACGGCAAAAACCTCAGTAACAAACGGTTTTTGAAGACCATCGAAAAAATTCGAATATGGGAGCTGCTACTATGAACTGCTACAACCTGGTAAAACGATTACTGCTGAACGATACCCAAAACAACTGATCAAATTGAACCGATCATTGAAGGAAAAATGACCAGAATATGTCCAAGGTCATAATAAAGTCATTTTTCAATATGACAATGCATTGTGTAAAAACTATTTGGAAAACATCAAATGTGACGTTTTACCCAACCCGACTAGTACTTGTTTTGATCGCTGCTGGACAGACTTTCGGAACAGCCCTCGTACGAAGAAATAAAAAATTGGCTTGGTGGATAGTTAGCCTGAAAAAATGAGGAGTGATATTGGCGCGGAATCCTTCAATTATCAGAAACATGGTGAAACGTCATAGCTAACGATGGCTAATATTTTGATTATTGAGTTCATTCATTTTGCTAATTAAATAAATGCATTTTTAAGCAAAAACCGCATTTCATATTTATACACCTAATATAATAAATATCAAAATAAGAAAAACACGGCATACTTTAAGGATTATTTTTTAATAATAAAAAAAGCAATATTTTTATGCAACAAAATATCTGTCAAATTCTCTACATCACCTACTGACAATTAATCTAATGTAATAACATTCCAAATATTTCATTTAGGAAACGAAAACAAGGGCATAATGATGACCAACAAATACGTACATCAAATGCAACTATAAGATATGAAATAATTATGAATAAATAAATAAGTAATAAAAATAATTTCTTATATATTTATGATAGACTATCAAAATTGCCTAATTGATGAATTTTGGAAATAATAGTAGCATTTTTGCTACTAATGTAACTCTGATTGCTGATGAAGTCATTCTCAAGGCTCAATTATGCATAAGTAACGCAACGTAGCGTAACGGAACGTAAAAATCTATCGAAGATAGAACTTAACATTGCGTTACGATTTCGGTAATCACTTACACGCACTGCCTATATCACAGATATTTAAGTGACAGTTGGCAACGTTACGTTCCTTTCCGTTACTTACGCATAATTGAGCCTTTAAGTAGGCTTGCCATAATTTTTCCGGTTCAATTCCTGACACTCGTAAACATTTCAAATTATCTTTTCAAACTCAAACTCAAACATTACAAATCTGATTGCGTTTACCCAATAGGGCTAGTAGTATGGCAGAAGAATTAAGAAGGTAGATGCATTTTGACAAGTAAAAGGAACTTTGACAATTGGGAAAACATTTCTTTTGATACTATTCTTCTTTTTGCAACAGAGTTGTATTTTCATAGTGAAATTTTTAAGTGAGAATTTATGAGAAAATAATTTGCATGTACATAGGGAGAATTAGTTGCTACTTTTTATATTATTTTTAACACTTAAGATGTTCAAGGTATTTGCTAATAAAGAAAACAAATTTAAATTACATTATTTATACTTTTTTTGTTATGAATAAAATTTACAATTTACTAAGTAATAAAAGTAGTATTAATAATCTACTACTAACTCACTCTTTTGCTCCTATTTCCAAAAATGCATCTCTAAAATGTTCCTCTTACTTGTCAAAAATTCAAAATGGCTACTTTTTGAAAAAAATGCATCTACCTCTAAATACTTCTACCATGGCTAGTAGTATACCACTTTGATAAATCATCAACATCGAAACTAGTTTGTCTGTGTACACTATACAAACTGTGCCAGAACACAGCTATTTTTTAATTGGGTCATGTACAGGATGATACGCAATATAGTTGATAAATAGAAGTGGATGAAAAACGTAAAACTAAATAGTGTAGCATAAAAAGAGGAAATTTCATTATTATTTCTTAAATGACTGACAAAATATGATGCCGGACGAAATTCCTGACAAGATTTCTAATGCCTAACTGCCAGGCCTAATTCCTGACGTATGGCAAGCATATTCTTAAGTAATGCGAATTAATGAATGTTAGAAATTCATGATCAGAATTTCGGGCTTTTACATGCGAAAAAGACATCAATTAATTAATGCATGAGGGGATGATATCGGCACCTTAGTAATGAAATGATGTATATGTAAAGTTATAATTTTGAGATAATCTTATTTAAAAAATATTTTTTCTTAACCATTATAGATAAAACTTTTTGTTTTAACTTAAAAAAAGTGTCAAAATCAAATATTTTTAACAATCGGGAAGACGTCGTAGATTGAATCGACCAAGGGGATTCTAACGGTACTATCGTTGATAGGTTATGATATACTGTATGGGATCCTATTGCTACCGTTTTAATATTTGAGGTCTGTTATAACCTTTTTTGTGTGTTAGAGTCAGTAGCCTCTAGCTGGCTGGGTGGCTTTCATTCTATTTTATGTAGTAATGTAGTTTAGTTTGGTATGTATATACACATTTGCAGTCAAAATAATTGTATTGAAATCGGAAAACTTGACGACCCAAAAGTCAGGGCCTGCGATCTATAAGGTATTTTGTATCAAAGCCTCAAATTATGAAAGAAAGAAGAAAGATAGATAAGAAACTTCCCGGTGAAAGTCAAGTGCATTATCTGCTAGACTATCGAGGTCGTCAGTTATGTAAAGGCTAATTGCAGATATTTTGTGGACAGACGAATGGCGAAAGGTTCCCTTGTTCTATACTCGACATTGCCAAAAATCTAAAATAAAAAGATTACATTTTTCTACACGGCACCATCTTCTGACTCACTTTTTCGGCATAAAACTGAGCGGTTGTGTTATAACATAAGAAAAAGAGTAGTAATTGACGGGTGCAAATCATATGCCAGTATTTTTTTTAAAATGATACGAGCGCTTATCAAACTACGTAGTTAGTACTTGTAGACGGCAGTTGAATAAACAAGATCAATTCAATTCAGCAGTGTGGTGGACAATGGCGAGCAACGACTTTTCAACTATGTAAGTTAAACTCAGCTTAAAATATGTACAACTGCAATTTACTATCTCTCCAATGTAAAACGGTGCACAGTAGACTGTTTCATATAAACTAGAGGGGACAAAATCAATCTAAAGTTTCACAATTATTGTAAATAGCTTTCGAAATTATTCTGCTGTTGATTCTACCTTGTTGCTTGAGATGATTTCTCAATCAGATTTTAGCCAAATGTATACCACCAGTGATGTTAACATCCAAATTGAGATTCTTAATTGCATTCTTTCAGATCTACATACATGGTACCTATAACTGAACGGATTAACAAAACTTACGTTGATGGCAATTTTTTAAACACGAAGGAAGTATTGAATTAAACAATTTAAGGGATCTTGCATTTAAGGCTTATATGGTTGACATGAGCGCTGACAACTGCAGAATGTACTGTAGATTCCGTAACAAATTTAAACAAACTATTAGAAAATTAAAATCAAGGCATGGAACTACCAGATTCAGAAACCTTAGTAGCAAGCAAATATGGAGTACACTACATAATTATGGATGCTTAAAGGATTCCGATGCCGGCGAGGACGTTGATGCGAATCGCCTAAATAATTTTTTATATCATCTTAGACCCCGTCAGATGTGTTAAATAACTTTTGCGATGTTGATGAGTTTTCCTTTTCGAATGTATGTGCTGGTGAACTCCTCTCTGCCGTTTTTAGTTTGAAATCAAATGCCACAGGTGTGGATAATATTCCCATCAAGTTCGTTAAATTTATTTACAAGAACACTTACTTCATTTTTTTAATTCAATTTTGAACACTTCTGTATTTCCCGAAGTATGGAAATTGGCAAAAGTTATACCTATTAGCTCTTACTGAGAAAATTAGGGAATGTATCAATATTAACAAAGCAGCTGTAACTATTACTTTAGACCTTACGAAAGCCTTTAGCCACATTATTTTAGTCAATAAATCGATCCGAGTGCTATTTTTCTCGGTAACTGCCCAATACAGTTTGCGGATAATATGCGTAGTCTCGGGGTTATAATTGATAGCAAACTTAACTTTGACAAACATATTGCTGGTGTTTCATCGATAGTTGGATATCAGCTCACAAAACTCTACAGCTTAAATTACTCTTTGCCATTGTTCATACGAATTAGAGTTGCTGACGCTCTCTTTATGTCTACTATAACATACGGTCTAGAGGTCTACTCAGGTGCCTCCCAGGGAAATATTTAAAACGCAGGGACCATGTTAGTCCCTTTGAACGTAAATTCCTGAAAATTGGATTTAAAGACTATACTCATTACAAATTAATCATATTTTTACTTAAGGTTATTTTAACTCGAGAGCCACCTTATCTCCTAGACATTTTTCAGTTCTCTCGCTCTTGTAGGCGATCTAACATTATCATCCCAAAAATCAACAATTACACATTTGAACAGGAAAGTTATGTGGGGATAAATGGGAAGAAGAAAGGTCTAGGGTCTCTTAATCTCGAACTTCTTTGTTTCACTGATGAACTTTAGTACTATTAATTAATACATCTACTTAATACGACTATACCATTTAGTTATAGGGGAATGCAATTTCAGGTTTTTTTTAGTTTCTTTCATTCTGAATTTTAATCTATTTTCATTGAAATGTATAATGAAAAATTAATTTTAAAATATTTTGTACCTTATTTCCAACGTATGGCCTCTAAAGGATCGGATATAAATTAATGTAACAAATAAATAAATAGTATTCACTTGAAAATTTTCATTGACATTAAAAATTCCAAAAGTTGGAAAATACATACTTATGTCTAAAGTAGAAATATAAAATTTTTTATTAAAACAAACGTCATAGGAAGAAATTTATTTTTAACAGTTTATAGTGTCATAGCGGCTTGAAATTGGGATATTTCTGGATATGCAATTTCGAGCGGTTTTTCAGGAATTTCTTGTGGGACATACTTAATATTTTTAAACAATTCTTACACCAGTTTGTTCGTTTAATATATAATATTTTACATAACATTTTTAAAAGCGTAATCAAATCTATGTGTCTTTAATAGAGACTGAAACGGAACCTTCCCAAAATGACAATGCCAAACGGTGTGCAAGATGTAGCACGCATCAGTGGTGGAAATATCTTGTTATTTATATCGTACTATAACTTGAAAAACGCATTTAAATATAAGAAGGTAATAAAAAATACCTTTCAAAGATTTACGTTCAATTTGCGCGACATCATTTTCCACATGTTTTAGAAAATGTTTCACAGGTTATTTAAATCTTATTTAAAAATCCCCTTGACGAAGTTGAAAAAAAAATGTAAATATTATATTTAAGAAAAGTGAGGTTAAATTTTATATTTTTCAAAAAACTAGTTTACATTTGAAGTACAGCGCTCACAAGAAAAAGCAAAAAATAATAAATCAAACGAATAAATTACGAAAACACGTGTCTTCAAACACTCACAGTAGAAGTGAAACTATGTTGTTTATTAGAAAATTATTAGAAAACATTTATAAAACATTCTGTTGAAGATTTTGCAGTCCTTTTCTCTCTATTTTGTTGTTGTTTTTCCTCTGTTGATACTCTCTACACTTATCGGCACAAACACGACTTAGTACACGTATATAACATATGAAAGGAAATTTCAGTTTTATGCAATCAAGCCAAGACTTCTATATCGACTGTCTTACTAAGGCACATGCGATAAAACTGCGAGAAGTCGTCTCTCTGCTTGATTGTATGTAGCAGAATGACAACTGCATAACTTCGTTTCTTACTGGCTTTGTTAGAGTGCAACAAAAACGCGATTTTTAACGTGATTTTTCGAAGATAACACGTATTCTGAACTTAGCGCTAAATAACTTTTTTCCGCGTTTTAATTTTCAAAAAGCACTAAATTTAGCGGGAAAAGCGCTGAGTTGGTCACGCTGAACATATGAAAAGAAAACTCAGCTATATGGAAACAAGTTCTCTTACCAAAGCACACGCGAGAAGTCGACTCTCTGCAACTTTTGTTTTTCAAAATCCGCTAAAATAAAGAGTAAAACGCGCATTTTCTTAAAAAAAGCGTTAAATTTTTTTCCTTATATAAATGCAAGAAAACTCAATACATTTAAACTTTTTCACTAATATAGGCACACATTTGATACTTTTAGTCAATAAAAATTTCTCCGATTTTTCGAAGATATTTTAAATTGAAAAAAAAAAACGCAATGATGTTTATGATATTTATGATGAATAGCTAAATAACTTTTTTTCCGCGTTTTAATTTTCAAAAAGCACTAAAATCAGCGGGAAAAGCGCTGAGTTGGCCACACTGTTTGTAGCCGATCCCAATATGACCTCGTTCGCTAAACACTAACAACAGCATAGCTTCGTTTCTTATTAGGTTCGTATGAGTGCAACAACAACGCGACTTCCGTTGCAAAATTTTCGATTTACCCCCGCTAAAGAGGTTTCACTTCAAAAAGTTTCAATTACACGTCTTTATCGTCACAAATTCAAACAGAAAATGATTTTATCGAATTTTTTTTTATTTTCTCTAAAGTTTCTCTCTTCGCGTTAGAACAATTGTGATAGTGATTACGTGTTCTGGTAACTTTTTCATCTGCATTAAAATATACTCTTTTTTGTTCGTATACGCATCATTAGGGCTCAATGGGTAAAAGGGTAATCCATTAGTTCAGGGCCTTCAAATTTATTTGAGTAAAATCGAATAGTTGTTGGTTTTAAGCTGACATAAACGAAAGCCAAAGCGATTTTTTCTCTAGTTTGTATGAAATAGTCCACTGTGCGTCTATCGCTTCGATCGACGGCAGTAGACAAGCAAGTGGAACAAAATCAGTAGAAATTCAAATTCAGCCGAAGTCATTGTAAATATTCACACATATGCAGATGAATGTATCTGTGTATGTATTTAATATTAAATTTGTCCTCTTTAGCTCTCTTGTGATTGAGATGGTCTGGCACGACATGTACATGAATGAATATCACTCTTTCTCACTCTCACACATGTAGCGAACTGGACAATTAACTTATCCGTAGTCAGCTGCTTTCAAAGAGTATGAAAAATGTGGCGTATTCTCCTCTCACGTTATATTTACTAACATGTTTTTTATTTATTTATCTTATTTCAATTAGCTCTGGCATGCTGTATACATAATTTACTCAGCAATGCTCACATTTTTGTTGTCGTGAGATTTTTTGTTACTACACCGTCATCGTTGTTCATATTGCCCACAACATAATGAGTGTATATATGTACATATACGTATACAATTGTATAAATATTAGTATAAAGTAGATAGACGAATGATGGCAACTTCCGATGGAGCAGGGCAGGGAGAGTATCTCAGAGACTATCCAAATCAAACCCAAACTGTGAGAATAGCTGAAGTTTATATTGTCGTAACGCTCGAATAAAAAATCAGTACGTTTGTTTCGATTGCTGCTAACATAACAAGTGATTCGCTCTTGAGTCCATATACTACATACCTTTCCCATTATTATTTACCAGTGTGTACGATACGTATATGTAGAAAAAAAATAACAAATTGTATCATCATCATGCTAATAAATTGTGTCTCTGTATTTTTTGATTAGTGATATTTAACTTGTATTGCATTTGTACAATACAATTACATCTACTGACTGCAAAACGTATGTAGACGTATTTTAATTATCGTCTATGGATTCGTGAATCGAAGTACATGCAGCATTTTGTTATTTCAATAATATAAATCATCATCGTCAATAAGAAGAAAAATTGTTCGTTAAATAATAAAAAATATACTCGTATTTGTGTTGGTAATTGTAATTGTGTGAACAACAAAGTGAGCAGCAACAACAATAATTCTCAACAATCAATGACCGTGTGAGTGAGTAAACGAGTGTACGTACACATAAATGACATAGCATGCTCGGGGAATAGAGAATCAAGAGAATTAAATAAGCTCTCTTCAACAAATAGCCAAGAACTACAATAAATAAAAAAAAATTCAAAAATATATATAAAAAATATCTATTTCCAACGCAACAACAATTAAACACTTGATTGCAGAACTAAACTTTAAAACAGGCTCGCTTGCCGATCTTTGTCTCTAGGTCTCCATAATCATTGATCTACATTCAAATTTTAAAGGAAACCTCGTCGCCACCGCCGCTTTTCATTGACAGTTGCCTACGAGAACTAAATTCATAGTTTTTAAGCTACGTTGCCACTCGCCCGCACACCCCACATATACACTGATAAAGATAGTAGTGACACTGTCCGTCGACCATCATCATCACCAACAGAGTTTAATTGAAAAAAAGAAACAGCAACAACACACGTTCATCAGCTACACATCAGCTTGAGCGCTCAACAACCGAACGTAGTAGTATTAGTATAAAGTTGTTGTTGTCGGTGAAACGTAACGTAACAGTATATTGTAACATACAGGGAATCATTATTATTATTATTTTTATTCAGTAGTGAGCTGAGAATATCGCGTCGATCTCATCCACAATATTTTCAAAGCAACAGTTTCCCTTAAGCGGTGAAAATTCTCACATTGCATTGTTATTTTAACCTCGTATACGACGACTACGCGTGGTTGGCGGTTTTCACAACCAAGGTTCTGCAAAAATGTTGGTCTCGTTTCGCTTTGCGAAGCTTAGCTTCGTGTTAAAATTGCTTCTCTGACGTGCATATAACGTTTGAACGTTTCTGAAAAAAAATCGGTTTTTTCCCGTGTAAAGTGCGTAAAAATTAGATTTACAGAGAAAGTAGCAAAAAACCCGAGCGATTTTTTTACAAAAGAAGAAAAAAAAACAAAAACATTTTATAAAAAATTAGAAGCAGAGATTTAAAGAAGTAGCAAAAGTGTAGACACAATTCATTAAAATCTCAAACAGTGCTGTAAATTTTTGAAGCGCGAACTTCAGGACGCTTAATTTTATTTTAAATCGGAAACGAACAGCAAACAAGAAAAATGCAAATTAAAACAAATAAAAATATAAAAAAATAAACCAACAACAATCAAAAAACTGCAAAAAAATAAAAACTCGATTTTTTAATATTGTGCTAATATTTCTCAGAAAAAAATAAAACAAAAGCGAAAACAACAAAAAATTATATTAAAAAACAAGAACAAAAGCACGCTCACATAAAACATAAGTGTATAAAACACAACAACAATTTTATCAAATTTACAAATACAAAGTTAAAATATAAAAAAAATATTTAATACAATCTGCGTGAAAGATTATAGAGACCCCGTCACTCAGCCATATTCACTCGTAAATGCGAATATTGTATTTTTATTTTTTTTGAGTAGAACAGAGTAAATTTGAACGTCGTTCGAAACGGAAAGATATTCTTTGTATACTTAATTGAAAGCAAAAATAAGTTGACAAATATATATATAAAAAATATATATATGCAATAGAAAAAGAGTTCACAATCGATTGATTGAAAATTTCAAAAATCATACGGCAGGATCAAGTCATAAGCCTATAGCCTATAGATACGAAAAAGTGCATTAAAAAGCATTTACAACAATAACAATATAACAAAATAACCCTTTCATAAAAGCTAAAACAAAAATTTTAAAGCTATTTATGCAATTTTGGTGTCAAAGGAACTCGGCACATAAAAGCGACATAAAATAAAACTAAAGCAATTTTAAACGCGGACGAAACGATTTGAACGTTTTGGTAAAGCCAAAGCATTAGCGAAAATATCAAAAACTGCCATAAAAGATATATGACGTTAAAGCAATATTTTTTTTTTTAAAGATAAAGCAATTTTAATGCAAATAAAAAATTTATTTTAAATCATTTTCAAACTCAAAAATCAAATCTATATTAGTTTGAAAGCAGTCTTAACTTGATTTTAACGTTAAACTCCAAAGTGAAAGTAATCGTCAAACCTAAAGCGATCTTAACATGAATCCAACGCGATTTTAATGTCAAAGCGAAAATAACGCGACTTTAAAACAAATGTGAAGCTTATCGAGTGTTGCAGAAACCTTAACGCAAAAATATCATTTTAAAAAATTATATAAATATTAACACTAAAATTAATAAAATGTCAACTATCTGACAGTGTATAAGCATGTTTGCAAAACCAACAAATCAACAAACCAGCGAGCACCTCACTATCTAAAAAATAAATAAAATATTAAAAACCTTTTATATAAATTATATAAACTATAACGTACATTTTATCACAATAAATGGAGAAGTCTAATAAATTACTAAAGTGCCAATCGAATGGATATCCAGTGAGCTACATGTATCTGATAAACAAGATGTTGTTAAAGATCGAAAATACCCTACTTCGAAGCCATCGTCAACGTGAGACCACCGGGATTAAAGAGCTGTACAATTCATTTTTTGTGTTATTTTAATTTTGCTGCCTTGTGTTGAACTTTCCAGTTTAAGCTAAATAACTATAAATTAAAAAAAAAATACACAAAAACTCCCAAAAAAATTTTAAACATAAATTTGGCTAAAACATTTTTGACTAAGTAGAAAATTTGTTAATATAAATAAATTGTATGGATATGGATTGTTTTGGTTGTTAGTAGAATTGATAATAAGCAAAAGAAAGTTAAATATAAAAAGTGTTGAGCTATTAAAACAAAAAAAAAAAAATACAAAAATATTCTAATTAATAAAAACATGTAAAACAAATAAAGGGGGAAAAATCCATTAACATTTAAATTGAATAAACTAAATATTTAAACAAGTGTGTTAACCAGAAAATAAAAATTAAACTAATATAAAACTTTAATTATTAAATTGTAAACAATTTCAAAAACAACAATTCCCTAGTGGAACCCCTTTTTCGCCAATAACGCCGTGTTTCTTTCGTTGTGTAAAATCGGACTTGTTCTCTTTATACCTCAAACCTCGCGCATTCGAAATATATCGTTACGTTAAAACGAAATAAAACGTTTTCCAGGCAAAAATCTTGTGAAAAGACAACAAAATTGTATTATCGTCGAAATTATAAAACGTTCTGAATCTTGGCATTTGATATCAACCGAATGGCGCTTTCGCTGTTATCGCATCAGCCCAGTTTCTTTGATTTGCAAACATTTTTTGATCCTCTACCATCACAACAACATCAACATCAACACCAAGTTCATCATCAACAACAGCAAGGAATACAAAACCAAACACAACGAATAAATAAAATTGATATTTTTAATTTCAACGACGAGTGCACTGAACAAATGGAATACAACAATCAAAATCATTATCAACAGCATCAAAATAGCAACAGCAGTCTTAATAACAGCAGCAGAAGCAACAACAACAATAGCAATATTAATAATAGTACTATTGGCATTACCAACATTAGCAGCAACAATAATAATAACAACTCCAACTCTAGCAACATTAATCAGGTAAATTCGTAGTACATTGCTTTATATTTAGTACGTACTTACAATATATGAGGGGCAAGTTAGCAAAACCGAGGTATTTGTAAAAAAACAACTTGTACAGTGGAATCTGCCAAACATTTGAAACCCGTTACAAGCGGATTAATCTGTTTGCGGGTCATACATGACATATATGATCCAAAATTTTGTTATTGTAACATTTTTATTTTTTTTATTAATTTATGTGCGGATTTATCAGCTTGAATTAAAAGTTGTTCTCTTGGTAATTTTTTGAGTAGATTTATAATTTTAGTGAATTCTAAATTTAATATTTTTATTCATGTACGATCCTCTTAAAAAAATTTTTCTTGGGTTGTAGTGGCCCTATTAAAATAACAATAACTTTCCAGAACTATTAACATATATTAGTGGCCGCTTTGGTGTAGTGGCTAGTGTGTTGTACTGCTACACAGAGAGCCCTGGGTTCGATACTCGGCATCAAAAATATAAAATACATATTCTCCAGCACGAAACCAATGGTAATGGCAAACCTCCAAGAGTAAAAATTGTCGAAGAAAAACTTTTCCCTTCGCCGTTAGATTCGACATAAAATGGTTGGTTCCTTTCATTCGCGTACAAATATAACTCACATAACAAGAATGGTTGCAAAAAGCTCGGTCTAAGCCCCCATGGACTGTGCTGCCATAAAAGAATAATAAGTAAACAATTTTTCGATTTTACAAACAGATTGATTGGTCAGAGGTGGAAAAAGGAGATAGCTCCAGAAGCTAATATCATCTGTGTATAGCTCCAAACACAACAGATGCGACAACAACTTGATGAAAAGATGGCTTCAGCAACAAATGTTCCTGTCTTGACTACGGTTAAACACAATGACGCGTCCCGACAAGCTAGTTTTAATTTTATTTTTCGCACTTTTGACCCTTTTTTTATATCTCTGAAATGAAAAACAATACTTTTTAAAACTTTTCAAAATTTTATTTATTTTCAAACAAAATAATATTAAAAAATGGAATAATTTCGTTGTTGGTAATTTGCTTGTTTCATACTGCTGTAAAATAGAAATGAAGTCGACAACTGCTGCAAATGTGTTAGAAACGCGTCGCAGAGTGCTTCTGATTACGAAAGCGGATGCCATTTTTGTAATCATATAAGGTCCGTTCCCGTACTTTTGGATAAAGTCTGGTAAACTGAGAGTAAATGAAAAATGCTCTCTCTGATACACAAAAATGCACAAAAGTACGGGAACGCACAAAACCACTTTTCTTGCGAGAAACAAAACGTCAAATTTTAACGACAGTTAAATTACAAAAATAAAGTTTCTGTGATATTTAATAAAATAAAAATTGTTAAATCTTACAAGAAAATAAATAAATAATGAAAAAATTAAACATAAAATATTCGCCTGTCTACTTTTGTAGAATCTTCGGGTTCACAATCACCATTTGCATTATTCAGAAATGGCAGAAGCTTTTACAGCGTCAGAAGTTGAACAAACAATTGCGTCAATTACTTGTGGAGAATGTAGTTAACAATTAACTAATATACTATTAATTAATTTTCAAATGTCTTTTAAACATTTTCCATTTTAAATATCACTTATTTTTCTAAAAATTCTTTATTTATTTATTAATTTCAAATTTTCAATATATTTTCACAAAAGCAAAACAGCTGATAAATACAAAACAACTGATTGTTTGACACTTTTAACATTTTTACCCGAAGAAAAAGTGCGGGCTATTTCGTGCAAAAAGAAGAATACAATTACTCTCTCTGCTCTCATTTGCAAGTTTTTTGAGTACGGGAACGCTTTATGGACTGTTTTGGGCGAACGCGTTCACCCGCGTTGTAGTACGGGAACAGAGCTATTATTTTTCTGGTTTTTCAAGTCAGCACGATTTCTCAAAACTTTGACAGTTGACAAATTCGACCCAAGTTTGAAATCATCTAAAAATTATATAAATGTATTTTTAGAAGGAACTTAAAACATTTCACAAAATAGTATTTAATGAATTTCAAAAAGTGTACAACTAATGCATCATGCCGTTTCTAAGACGCCAACAACGATTACTGATTTTTGATTAATCACTTCAAAATTAGCTTTTCTGATTTGCACCCGGGAAACGCACCCATTGTATTGCATTATCGCATTGTTGCAGCCAATGTGTTTGTTTTCATACGAATAATTAAGATATATATACATAAGTGTTGACTGTTGTCGTCATGGTGCTGCCGCATCCATTGTGTTCAGAGCATATGATTGGTCCATGAAATTCGTAAATACAAATCGATTGCTACACGTTTTGACAAAGTGAACCACGCTCAACATGCCTATCAACCTAATTGCGAGGCTAAAATCGTACTTAACTAAACAGAACTCAGTTCGTAATGCAGCGTAATAGCAGTGAATCGAATGATTCTAACGAGACATGTGGCCTTCTGGGGAGGTCATTTGACACCAACACCATAGTGAATGGAATGGATGACATTTTCATATCCTTATTTGTAGACAATGTGAAGATAGCCAAAGCTCTATGAGTTAAAATAGAGCAAGATGCTACTATTATGTAGTCAATAAATTAAAGGCTTGGTGTGATTCAAACTGTCAATTATGGTGACCATTTTTTTAAGCGTATGACTGAGTACAAGGGTATCGCCCTTACTATCGATAGTAAACTCTATTTTGCGAAATAGTAAACTCTATTTGATGCTATCACATCTAAAGCCACTACAGTCCTCGAATTCATTAAGAGATTTTATTATGATATTATTTTATTACGATGTGCAAACACTGAAATCACTATATGCATTGGTTCAATGGCAACTTGAGTACTGCTAGTTTTTAGTTTATTTATTTAGGTTTTTACAGACTATTAAAAATATATACATATATTATAAGTGTACAACGGTTTTAATGTATATGGATCTATAAAATTTTCACTATTGCGACGGACGAAAACCAATAATGAGTAGGCCTTAGGAATGACATAATGCAGATGAGATATAAAAGTGAATTTTGAATGGAAAATTACTTCAAGGTCTTTAATTACCTTAACACGATTTCATGGCTAATTAGCACGCATGTAAGTTGAAGATATATAAGAATCAGACTTAGAGTAAGTGTTTATAGTAAGTGAGTGAAAACCTTTTTTTGCAAGCTTAACTATCAGAATATTGTGAGATACTTTATCAAAAGCTTTCGAAAAATCAGTATAAATAGTGTCAACCTGACAACCATCATGGAAAGCCGATATACAATATTATGAATAGCGTAGAAGGGAGAGCATTCGCCACTTCTTTTTAAAAGTGTTGTCTAGACTAAACTAACATTTTTTTACGTCCCCATCACTCTCTATATTTAACATTTAATTCGTCCAATTGTTAAATAATTTAAAGTTCAATGTTTTTTAGTGTTTTTTCTTTTTGCATTGCTGTTGGTTTCTTGATTTCCTTCCTTTGTTATCCCATCCTTATCATTCGCGCTACATGCGGTCATAGTTGGCATTGATAAATTAAAATTCACTTGCCACAATGTTTGTTTTTCTATTCATCAGTGTCCTCTGATCTCATTACCAGCCTTTTTGTTTTGTTAGTTAGTTAGATGTTCACTTTATTTTAAATTTTGTAGTACAATTATTCACAAAATATTTTTGTATAAATAGAACATACGACTTTGACATTTGTCGTCAGTCGGAACTTTAAATAATTTAAATTTCTCTCAATTATAATTAAACTCTGATATAAGAAAATTTCTGTATTCTAAGCCTACTCTTATATATTTAACAATGCTTTTTATATCTACGGTACAATTTAATATATCTATAATTTCTTCTTCTCCAAATGTACTTTTTCCTAAATAATATTTTCTGCATTCTTTTAAAATGGGACATGTGCCTAACAAGTTCGAAATGCATGTGCTGTATATTTTCCAATTTATTTTCATTGCAAAGTGAGCATATTTTCATTGCATTTTGGAACCTATTACCATTTAATTCAATCAAATTACTACGTGCTTTAAAAATCCACATTATCTCCTCTTGTGTATAACCGTCAGTTATATAAAACAGACCTGCCATATGGTTAAGATTTCTATATACCCGGTCTGTTTGCTCGGCTCTTGCTAACCAATTCCAATAATATTTAGCCTTTAACGCTTTTATCAAGCATAAACGGTTTTCATTCCAATTCCTTCTGTTCGCATTACTATCCGTTCATTTAATACTGAATTCATTACCCATCTGATTTAGCTCCCTTGCCCATAAGAGATTTCTACTAAGTAAGAGTTTAGATAGCAGATGCGGTAATCTCTCTTCATCATACTTAAACATAATTCTGGATAAATATCTTAAATGAAAATCCAGACTATAGATGTGACCACTTTCAGCTCCTGTTTCTAGCATTATGATGTATGTTGGTGTAAAGCTTGGTAATCTTAAAATCTTTTTAATAAAGAAAATCATTAATTTGTCCACTTCTTCGAATTGCGCGAAACCCCATACTTGAGCCCCATAAGTTTGTATGGCTCTGCAAAACAAATTTTCCATTTTGTCCTTAGTGACACATGTGGTTTTCTCCAAAAATCCTGCCATGCACTACTTATACTGTTTTTTGCAGCAAAAGTTCTAGCGTCAACATGTCTACTCGGATGCAATTTTTATAGTTTCGCCTTTGAAATACCATTTTTCCTTATTAACTATTTTCCCTCCTTTTCTAAAAATCATGATTTCCGATTTACATAAATTAACTTCTACATTCCACAGTCTACAATATTCTTCGAGCCTTCCTATCATCTTCTGTAATACTTTTACATCATCTGCAAGGATTACAATATCATCAGCATATAATAATAATCGTATATTTCATCCAATTTCCGGTATTTGTATACCGCCTTCCAAATGTTCATACAGATCATTGATATACAATGTAAAAAGTAAAGCTGAAAGTAAACACCCTTGTTTCACTCCGTTAAACGTATCAAAAGTTTCTGAAAGTTCTCGCCCATTCCAAACCGCTGATTTCGAATTAGTGTATATACTTTCTATCAACCTTACTATTTTGGAAGATACAGATATAATTTTAATATCAATGACTTCCGGGATACTTTATCAAATGCAGCTTTAAAATCTACGAAGAATGCATAAGTTTTTTTGTTTTCACTGAAATTAAAATGAACTATATACGCTAGGTTATAGATATTATCCGCTGTGGAATAACTTTTGTTATTTTTAGCCCAGGTAGACAACCTCTCATTGAGTATTCCCATCATATCTTTTGCTGTACAATTCATAAACGATATGCCTCAATAATTGCTAGGCATCAAGACTTCACCCTTTTTATATATTGGAAAAATTATACTTTTTACAAAGGCATCATCTACCCTACCACTTTCGAACAACATATTATATGTTCTCGCTAACTCTTGCAACAACTCCTCAGGAGCATTTTGTATGAATTCGTATGGCACTCGATCCTCACCCGGTGCTTTATGAAATTTTGCTTTCGCTAGCACTGCCTTTATTTCGCTTGTTGTTATATTTTTATTTAGTTCAGAGTCTATCTTAAAATTATAAGCGTATTGTATATTTAATGAGGTTTGTGGCGGGTTTAAGAGTTGCTTGTAATAATTTGTTAGCTCTTCTGCTCCAATTGTTGTCCCTATTATTGCTGGTTGATTTCTTATTTCTTTTACTATTCTCCTCCATTCTTTACTATCTTTTACTTTGTCTAGTCTCTCATTCAGATTTGGATAATAACTCATCTTGGCTTCTAGGCATACAACTTTAAAGTTCTGATTCGCTTTTACATATTTCTCCTTGCTTTCCTTACTCTTCGGTTTTCTGTATGTTTGCAGCAATTTAAACGACAAATTCCTTGCGTTAAAACATTTTTCTTTTTGCTTATACCTAAATCTTCCTCTGTTAATTGTTTCATACACCTTTTTGATT
Source organism: Toxonevra muliebris (assembly GCA_963691655.1). Lineage (NCBI taxonomy): Eukaryota > Metazoa > Arthropoda > Insecta > Diptera > Pallopteridae > Toxonevra > Toxonevra muliebris. Next base: position 40,243,983 of record OY829328.1, on the reverse strand, counting down.
ATATTTGTAATTTCTCCTAATTCTAAACATTCCTGTTTTCTTTCTTCTTTTGTTAATAATATAGTATCCTGTACTTTAGTTTGATATTCAAGCATATTGTTTGTGTTCCACTGCAATTTTGGTAATAAATTTGAATTATTATTTTTAAGATTTTGTACTTTAATTGTAAGTGATAAACTAATTGGCAGATGATGATTTTTGTTTTGTTTTAAATTTGGTTAGAGCCGTAATGGCAGTTATTTTTCGCATTGCCTTTTCGCGGACTTAGAGCGAACTTTTTTTCTGTATGTGCTTTTTAAAACTCCACAAACCTCACATAATGGCACTAAGCGAGATGCAGGTGTGTGAGGGTGCAGATCCACTGGATTTTCACATTCCGGGGTACCGGCTAGTGCCATTATTTTCTGCCCACAGAGGTCTTGACCTTTTTATTAGCGAGGATGTTGCATACCAATGCCAGCAACAACTTTACTCGACGGATGCTGAATTTAGCTCCATGTGGGTTAAATTCAACATACAGTCGCATTTACTGCATCTCTATTCCCTTTATAGAAGCCCGAATTCTTTAGATTTCCTTTCTGATACGATTGCTTCTATTTTGGAAATATATCCGAGCAGTGAAATCGTTGTTGCTGGCGACTTCAATGCAGCGTTGCCAGAACGACGATTTTAACGTAATTTTGACCCAATGACGATTTGACGATTTTTGTTGAAAAATTACGATTTTTTAGATCAACAACAACTGCATAAAAACTTTCATGTTTTAAAATATCATCTGGCATTTTTATACATATGTATATCACAATAATATCTTTTAACACACCGAAAAAAACTTTAGCCCCAAAAATCTTCTCAATAATAGACAGGTTTAAATTTATGTTTACCCTACTAAAAAGCTGCATAGAAAGCTGTTGAAATAGCAACTACTTATATTATAAAGAACGAAAATGTGGTTTTGACTATTTTTTGAACTCAATACTACTAAGTGATAGTATGATGTGGCAAAAGTAAGTTTCCAAAAACTTAAATATTAACAATTTTAGTGAAGTGGTTTTCAATAGCGAAAATAAGATTTCTACACCGATCTAGACTAACTTTATTTACCAATTGTCTTTATTCCTCGATACTGTGAGAAGTGTGCTCTAAAACAATCAAGCTTAATATGCTTTTGCATTACCATTTGATGACAAGTCAAGGCTTAGTGATGATCATTAAAAAAAACTTTCTTCATCATTATGAACACATTTCAATACACATTGCATCTACTATAAGATAATGTAAACATTACCTATTAAGCTTTTCTCGTCAGGAACTGGTACATCTTTTGAAGGAATAAAGACTTGATATATGAGTGTTGAACTTGATTATGCTTTCCACACAAATATTTTAAGACCAGAGTATTTAACTCATGATGTTAATAACATTGATTTCAGAGACAAAGCAATATTTTTGGAAAGAACAACATTTATGCTAAAGAAAAATTAAAAAGGGCCTTTATTGAAACGTGCAAAGCCTTGTAAACTTGTCAACATTTATATAAAATTTGACAGTGTGTTTCAAAAGAAGTCAATTCTTTACAAAGTTTAATGTCACATCTTAAAAATTTGGGGGATGAAAACTAATTTCACCAATTAGATGTTGAATTCAGAGAGCAACGACATGTAGATTTTGGAGTTTTTCTCTGATGTCGATTATTTGTGTGAAAATTACGATTTTTTCTTACAATTTTGACGATTTTTGAAGTGAAGTTTATGGCAGCACTGCTTCAATGTCGACAATGCAAACTGGTTAAGCCATTCGAGTCACACAACTCCCGAAGGCTTATATGTCGAACTATTTGCCGAGTCAAATAATCTGACTCAATTAGTGACAGAACCAACACATATTCCGTGCGTTGCAGCGCATAATACCCTTGACCTGTTTCTTACTACTCATCATGAGAAATATGAGGTTAGTGTCCACGCACCTCTTGGAAATTTGGACCACTGTGCCATATTAGCATCTTTTCCGTATTCTAGTATTCACAACGCTTTGCAATTAGCTCCAAAGCGATCAATGTGGCTTAACGGAAAGGCAGTTTGGGATGGTCTCAATAATTTTTTTGATCATTTCAATTGGAAATTGTGTTTCTTGGATAGAAACATAGAAGCCAGTGCTAAAATGGTCCAAGAAATAATTTTGTTAGGAACGAGGTCTTTAAATTCCTAATAAAATGGTTAGCATTAAACCCAAAGGCAATACATGGTTTAACGAGACTTGCATATTAACAGTCAGGTCCAAAGAGGTTGCTTTCAGGAACTGGCAATGTAACAAGAATGCCAATACTGAACAGTTGCGTAAACAGGCAAGAAATCGCTGTAATGCCACTCTAAAGCGCCAAAAGTTTCTTCACGAACAGCGTCAGTGGCATAAAGTCTTACAATTCCATAAGGGTAGTAAGGACTTTTGGTCATTTGTAAAGAGTGTAAAGAAACATACGTCTTTTTACAGATGATCGCTTCGTTACTAACCCTGCCAGCTAGCAATTAACCACCACTCGTTATCGATTCTGCATCTTGTGCTATGACTGAAATACACTTTCGAGCACGTGTAGTCAAAAGGGTTCTTGCAAATCTAGACATTAATAAGGCTTCGGGGCCCGATGGCATTCCCCCCCGTGTATTGAGGGCATGTGCGTCAACGCTGGCGCGACCGTTATGAAATCTTTTCAACATTTCATACGCTATTAGTGTGTTCCCGGCTTGTTGGAAAGTTGGTAACGTCCAACCGGTTCCTAAGAAGGGCAAGACTTAGGACCCTGCGGATTACCGCCTCATCGCAATCTGTTCTACACTGTCCAAGGTCATGGATGGTGTAGTTAACTTTCATTTGGTCAAATATTTGGAGCGATATGAGTTGTTTAATGACCGGCAATTCGGTTTCCACCGTAATCACTCAACGGGCGGTCCTCACGGAGAACTGGAACCATAGCGTCCATGGCTTAGGAGAGAGCAAAGCGGTTGCTCTGGACATTTCCAAGGCGTTTGACCTAGTGTGGCGTAAAGCACTAGTGTCAAAACTAATTGCGCACGGGGTCGGTGATAATTTCAGTCGATGGATTACGACTTGTCCTTGTCCCCAACCCTTTTCCTTGTCTTCATCAATGACCTTGACAAATAACCCTATCTACTCGTTTGCGGATGACAGCTCCATATGTCATTCATGTCCTGTATAAAACGCCCTAACTCTTTATAGATTGAGAGAAAAAGGCATGCTATGAATGACTCACTCAATAATGATCTCCAATCAATTTCCGAGTGGGGTCTTACGAACAGAGTTGAATTCAACGCGCGTAACACTCAATATTGCCTGTTATCTCACAAACGAGTTTCTCAACCCCCTGTTAACCCCCTTGTTATGGATGGAGTAGTTATTGGGGAGTCAGTGACTCGTGATGTTCTGGGCATGTCGATACAATGTGACGTTCGTTGGAATAATCATATTTCTAACGTGACGAAAGAAGCAGCAAAGTGCGTCGGCTTTTTAAAGTGGTGCAAAAAATGCTTCACTCCGACTGATCTAAAACTGATACAAAAACATTAAAATATGAATATTAAAACTTTTCCTTTTGGAATTTATATAACTCCAAAACTTTTTAGGATTTGTTTTGATAGCCGTATCAAACTTCGAAATATACTGTTTATAGAGTGCTTTATCAAGTAAATTAAATTCGCACATGTAGAACCTATACTTAATAAAAGCAGCACTGTTGCTAGTTCCAACATACTTTTTATAAAATTTATTTCTGAGATTTTTTAATTTTTAAAGTTTTTTCGTATGTCATGTAAGCCTGTAACTTTTTCTAGTTTTACGTGGAATATTCTCAACACAAATAGTATTTATTTTTGATTTGAAATATTTAAAACAATTTACCTCATCCAAAACATTGAATCAGCAACCCAGTTGATATCGCTAATAATACGATTCAAAGCATTGTAATCACACTGCTTTAAATCAAAATCCAGTTAATTTGCAAAAGACGTTGATCCAACAAGCTTTCAATAACATAACCGTCAATAACCCAACTAACATTAAACGGAATCAAAGACGCATTATCACAAGCATAGTTCCAAGATAAATTACTTAAATTAAAATCACACAACACACATAAGTGATAGGTACGAAATGTTATCGACATGCGCTTTATACAGCTCAAATGAGCTTTTCGGTGGCACATAAGAAACGCAAATGAACAACAAGCCTCGTTCCTTGATCCAACTGGGAACCCAGACTGTTAGAGCTGTTAAGAGCTGTAGAAAACGAACGTTTCACTGCGATGAGTACTCCACCACCACGAATACACCCAGTTTTTTCAGAGTCCCGATCTTTACAAAAAAACGTTGTAAACATTAATATCAAAAAAAACCTCGTCATAGAAATTAGCATTAAGCCACGTTTCAGTTATAACAAAAACATCAAATTCTGATTGTGAATTCGCTGCAAAAACTTTATTTGACTTTGAGCTTAGAGCCGATGAATTCTGGTAATAGATTTTTAATCTACGATCACAGTTGACATTATTTGTATCAATTGCAACGTTATTTACAGTGCTGATTAAGTGATTTATTTTATGTAGATGTTAATTGCTGGGGAGACAGTTGGGAGCTACAGCTACAGGTGTAGCACAGGCTGGAATTTCTTACGATGTTAAAAAAATTATTGTAAGATCTACCGTTCTTAGGGAAAAACGGAAGAGGCCAGATATCAGGATTCAGTATCTTATTAAATGATGATTCAGCAATAACAAGTTTAAAGTTAACTCTCCTTAATGATTCAAGAGGCGCATATTTTTCAACTAACTTATAGCACAAAAGTAGATGCTTATCTATTCCAGCACGTTTAACAATGTTGTCAATGATATTACATAGCGGTTCGACTAGCTTAAATCATTGCAATGTTCATGTTCGTGTCAGAGCAACTGATGGCTGTCAAAATGTGAGGTGGGCAAATTATATTTAGGCATTTCATTTTACAGCAGAATCAGTAAGAGATGCAGGCGAATATATCAGAGCAATATGAGTAGTACGTGCAACAGCCGGTAAAAGAGAAGCATTAGTGGTGGATTTTTGGCTATGATGTCGAAGAAATATGAGCTGGCAGCACTTTTAGAATTCGCACATTTTTTGAATTCATTAGAAGAAGCATTTGGCGAAGCAGCCGCTACTGTTTGAGGCCATGTGAGATTATACGGGACCACTGAAGAAGTAGCAACTTCAACAAAATTGCAATCAACAGCAACAGGGATCATATCGGAGTGAGTGAACAATAAAGCCGGCGCTGGAACAGTAGTCGTATGAAGAGCGGCTGACACCAATATCTGAGTCCGATTTTGAATTTTCCAAGAGCTTATTTTAAAGAAACTTCAATTCAGTGGATATGTTTGAAAATTTATATATGTCAGAAAATTCATTGTTGATATTTAAACTCAGTCTCCATGGGACCTTTGAGCTCAATAAATTGTTCATTGAGCATTTTCCATTTTATTGCAAAGACTATTAAAGCCAGCTTTTTGCGATTCAATTTATTCACCATCCCAAAGCAATCTCGGTAGAAATATCCTAATTGTTTGTTAGCTTTTAGCATTTTAACATCATATTCCGAGAGTAGTCCAATACGGCAGGCGCAAGCCGCTACAGGGAACAATATAGCTATCGTTTCTGGAAAAGCCTTTGTCACAACTCCCACAAAAATCATCCATTTCAAAAGCAAAGAGCATCCAAAGCAGCAAGCAAAAAGAGTTGAGTGCACAAGCGAGAATTAAGAGAAAAAATAGACGTCAGACGATTTAAAGCTTTGCCAGATTTTTTACACAATTCAAAATCATCTACTGATACTAACTTTATTTCTTCGAGAAGAAACATCTCGATTGATGACGTATTTGGAATTTTATTTATCTGACAATGGATAATGCCACTCAGTCGGTAGATGAATACCGGAGCTGTATGTTCCGTAGCTTCAGTACTTTGTACGTTTCGATTCTATCGTCAGTTGAAGGTCAGTTTCGAGTAATTAACGAAAAAAAAAATTCGATTTTCGACTTCATTTCCAAACATTATACATTAAAATCAACCAATACTCATATTTTTTAATACGGAAAAAATTTTCCTGCTTTGAGTGCATTTCAGGCCGATTTAACATTTCGTTGAAATGCGTCTGAAATGAAGAAAGTTACTAGCAACCGTCAAACACAAGATAGTAAAAAACAGAAAAATTTAAGATCTATTGCATTTTTCAGGTATTTTGGATTTTGTTTTCATAACAGCTGCTCTTGTACTATTTATTAAGTGAAAAATAAAATAATGGAGTCGGAGAGTAACTCATTGCCATTCCTCCAATTATACATTAACTGTTATATAAGTTCTTGGTGTCCAAATCAAATTCAAAGGCAACATTTTTATTTATTTTTATTTACACAAAACACACTCATATATTATTCTTCTCCAAACTTATAATCTGTCAAAAAACGAATTTGAAATTCTTTTTTTGTCGTGTGTCCTCCTAAATTTGAAATGCAGAACTTCAACGAAATGCTCTCTTGTATGTCCGCACTATTGTAATAGATCTTATATTTTTCCTGCTTTTTACAACCTTGTGTTTGAGGGTTGCTAGTTACTTTCGATACTTTAAGTGCATTTCGTTGAAACCCTTTTGAAATTCGAATTTCATTTGACAGTTTTTTAATGGCACATTTCAGACGGACATTTCATTCAACGACATGTTAAATTTGCCTGAAATGCACTCTCGTGTGTTCGCATTTCTCATGTGTGTCCGCACTATTAAAGTTAAAGATATATTTTTAACTATGATACCAAACAATCAAATGTTCTATTTGAACTTAACTATTTACAACTTGGTTAGATATGATAAGGAATTTATCTACTGAAATACAGGCCTAGTAGAAATTAAATGAATTACTTCTTCAAATATTGTCCAGGACAATAAAAAATATACAGGCGGAGTTTTTCAATTTTCTCAAAGAGTTAAGTATGTGTATGAAGTTTAATAAACAAAATAAAACTAAAGAATAACAAAAATTATCAAATATAAAAAATAATTTTATAAAGTTTTAATATTATTCCCGTTATAAATATATGACTACAATTTTATCGTACATAGTTTATGAATTCGATTTTTATAATGAAACGAATAAATTTAACAATAAAACCCATGACGTTTATTCTTGTTTTCAATTGTGTCTGAATTTTTGAATTACTTTGTTTACTCCATTGACAAATGTCCATATGTATTTTATTTCGAAAAGTTACAAAAAGCTTGCTATACTTGAGTATCTGTTGCGATAATAGGTTCTGTTATCAGCAAAACCAATGTAGATATGACAGTATGCACAGGTTGTATAGTATATTCATAATACAGGGTGCCAAATAGGCGAAAAGGGTTATGGATGTGCTTTTTATGAACTAGTAAATTTACTAAAAATCTGTCTTTCTGTGTATAATCAAAATCTTTGATTTAATTATGGGCCTTTCACAAATTAATAATACGGAAAAAATGTTTTCTAGAAAAACATAAAACTAATAAAAAAATTTTTACATCTAAAACCATTGTGGTATATACATGTTTCAACTGAAGTCACCGGAAAATTCAATTTTTTAAAAACCACCGCATTGAGTCCCTTTTCTGCCAATGAGGTCTATCCAGTTATCATAATCAATGGATTGTAACGATTGCCTTAGTTGAATGCCCTATTGCAGTATAAATTTTGGAGGGTATGCTTATCGCTTATACATAGACATATTTAATACAATTCAAAGCTTCTAATAAGGCTTAAAAACAAACATTAACGACATCCGCAAGTCAATGGAAAAGGTATTGATACAAGTGCAGCTTGCGTATTTTGGCCTCCAGACAAGAAATTTCGGAATGATCGGTTTTTCTTAAAGTGTAAGTAGTAGGATGTCAACTTTCAGAGGATCGCTTGAAAATGAGAAATGATTTTTTAACCTATTTTGAGGTTGATTCTAGTTTTGAATCTTGGGATTATATAATAGTTCGAAGTATGCCATTTTAAAGCTATTAGCGTTCTCTGCATTGTAATTTTAAGTAGATATATATATGCATACTTGGTTTACGTCTCACAATGAGGCACGTCTACTTCTTTGCATTGACTTCAGTTGAGCTTCCATTCAAGTTTAATATACTTGCAAAGCCTCTTTGAAATGCCTACTGTTCGACTTTCTTCGCTTTAAACATTTTTAGGTCTTTTTTATAGTTGGTAATAAAAGCTTTTGGAATTTTGTATTATTTTATGTATAATGTTTACATACACGCTTAATTTTTTTTTTTAATATACTTCCATTGGGCATATTTTTATTTGTCGTATTTATTGAAACATTGAGTTGGGAAAGTTTAATCAATACGAAAGTTACAGAAAGTATTGAAATAATGAAACGTGAAACTTTTGGTTGTTTGGAAATCTTACATATTCATTATTAAATAATGAAATTTTTTTCGTTATTTTTGGATTATTAATAAAATTCTTTATGAATCTTTCGAAAGTAATTCCTGCAGAATAATCAAATAAAAACATTTATAAATCTAAGAAGTAAGAAAATCAAGCACATATACATACATACATATATACATATACATACAACATACTAAATGAAACTAAATTAATTTCCGCTTTTAATTTTGAATGCTTCAAATATTTATTAATTTTGATTTACACCATTTGGCTATGAATGTTTGTTGTTTTTAAACCATACAAATTAACACAAACTAAAGTGATAATTATGGAAAATTTTTCGTTTTGTTAAATTCTGCTGACTGCAGCAAACACGTGTCGACGTCGCGCCTCGCAGAGTGACTAAGTGAAGTTAGGTTGTTGTTAGATTTGTGCGTATAGTCTTTAGTCAAATCATAAAGATTCAACTAAGAACAATTTATGTATGCATATGTGTGCATATTATTTTTTTTTGTCATATTTGCAACAATTGGCTCAACTTTAACTATTGCAAGCAATAATTAATTTTAATTTGCGCTAACTACATACAGTATACATTAAAAAATGTAAGGAATACGATGTACACAGATATAATTAAACTTAAGTTTGTCTCATTCTCAAATGAAGGAATATACTCGTACATATTGTCGGTTCAGAGGGAAAACTCACTAAGCGCAGTTTTGGTAAAAATTCATTTTCAACATTAAATTTCAACATTAAGCTTCACAGTGTAAAACAAACTTTATTATGAAAAACTAATTTTTAGGTACATATAAATAGATTCTTAAATTTTGACACAGAGTCCAAAAGAAGTTTAGTACGTTGCTTTATTACGATTTTTAAAGGCATATAATTTTAAAATTTATTTTCTCCGTTTTTGAATTGTGGTGTGGCAATTTGTTATTGGCTTGGTGGTTTTGCCATTACCAACCAAAATACACTATCTTATAATTCCCATACACTTCATATTGAGAAAGTTATGAAAATTAACCACCAGACGAAGACGCGAATCGAACCCGAACTTTTCCGGATGAAAGTCTAGTGCACTACCCACTAAACTATCGAGGTCATCGTTCAGAACCTTAGATTATACAGAAGGGTAAAAGATTTCTGTCCAACTTTATTTTTACTAAACCTAACCTGAAAACCCGAAACGCAAATGTTCTGAAGAAGTAAAGTTCTGCAGGGCGTTCCACTGACGCACATAATTTTTTTATTTAAAAAAATGAATGCATTTTAGAATGAAATCTTATATCTAATAATATATAAGCATTAAAATGCTTACATTGCATTTGAATCGAAGGAAACATTATCATTTCCAAAATTTTTACAACCAAAATGTACCCACTTATGTTTTCAATCAATGGGCCAACATTGTCCTTGGTAACATGAAATCCAGCTTTGTTGGTCGTTTCATGAATATAAACCAAAATAGGGTTTTCACCAACTTTGAACAAGATTTATTATTTAAAAAAGAGTGGCACCAAAATTCCGAAAAATGCGCCAACTAGTCGAAATGGCAAAATTTTTTATAAATAAAAAAAGCAAAATAAAATTCATATTTTTGGAATTCAGAGAGGCTTGAAACGAGTATAAATTTTATTCACCCTCATATTGCATTTACTAGAAAAAAAGGAGAATTCCTCATAATCTGCTCCCTCTATATATGCAAGTCTTAGTGCCTTGTGAATAAAAAAGTGGGTGTCAACATTCACATATTCATATTTACATACTGACCTAGACCGAGCTCCATTCATGTTGTGTGAGTTATATTTATACACGAATTGAAGGGACCAACAAATTTATGCCGAATCCGATCGGGTAAGTGAAAAGCCTTTCATTCAAGTTTTAATCTTGGAGGTTTGCCATGGCCAGTCAATATAGATTTTTTGATCGTGCCGAGATATTGACCCGGGCGCAACTGCGTACGAATACGTTAAATACATATTCTCAATTGGAATGCCAAGATTGGAAGTTGTAAACACAGGGTAAAATAGAACTAATATAGAGGCAAAGGGTTTCAGTTAAAAAAATTATTTGATTTATTAAAAATTTAATCTAATGATCGGCCACTAGCCGAAGTCGATGCTGATTGGGGTCTAATGATTTGGTTCAGTCCGCTTTTTCGATTAAACTTCTATCTATTAGCATAGTAGTGTGTGCACTAATGATTAACAATAGAGAAGATAAATATTTCAATCATTAAGATAGTTGTTTCTGAATTAAAAGATTTAATGAAGGAAAAAAGAAAAGCCCTCCTTTCTAACGACGAGAAGTAAATATTAAAATCTACTAGTTTATATTTATTTATCATAGCTGAGTAGCTGGATTCGGTAAACTTTTTCGAATTTAATATACATATACATATAGAAATGGTTACAGATGATTATATAAATTTTAAACATACAACTACTTATGTTTTATTTTTTTCAGAGTTTGACCAACACAAATCGGAGTTTCATAAGCGGCTACAGCCATCAGCATATCGGATCTGATTATGTAATTAATTTTGTAGATTCTCCACCTAATTCTGAAGAATCTTGGACAGGTTAGTGTCGAATTTTTAAAGGTCTCCACTCAAATAATATCTATATTAAGACAAAATATTTTTTTTTTTTACAGACGAACATTCGAAAGGATCACCAGGACCACAAATAATCGACGTGCAAACAATTTATTCCAATAGTGGATCGCGTAAGAGACGAATGGATTGGGACTCATTGGATATTGGTCAAAGTGGAAACACAGCATCATCAGCTCAGACTGGAACAATACCCAGTAAAATACCACTTCAAGAAAAGGAAAAACATAAAAGAGAAAAACCAACTGGTAAGCAGAAAAAAAACAACAATATAAAACATTTATCTATTATGTTTAGTTGTTTGGGAGTAAATGGATATTTGTGAAGTCATTGGGTCACAGAGCTCTTTTGATCTACATATTGCGTCCCTGTTTTATTTGTGCCCAAATAGAACTGCAACGTAAAATATTTTTTCAGTTCACAAGGTTTATTTTAAAAAACAAAAAAAAGCAAAAAAAAATTTAAAATAGTAAGTTATTTATATGTAATTTTCAACTATCACACCCTTAGATTTCCTTTGCTTGATTCTAACGACGATTTTAATTCATTTGTAAAAAATAGTTGCTTGTGATACTTTTTTTACGTAGCTTACTACTCGTATAAAAGAATGTTTGGTAAAAAATGGGGATTGCGTCCTCACATCACTCATTGGATGTGTGAGTAGTACATCAGGAGTATGGTGGCCGGCTCTAGGCAAGAACTATATTGTTAAGAAACTCAACAAAGTTCAGAGAGCAGCATGAGTCGGCATCACGGGGTGCTTACGTTCTTGTCCGTTGGATGCCCTCAACGCGATGCTAAATCTCCTACCTATTAACATATACATTAAAAGCTCAGCCTGCAACAGTGCGTTAAGGCTTAAAGTAATAGGTTCTTGGTCAGAACGAACTTACGGTCATAGTAAGGTGCTACATACAGTGCCAAGGAATTCGACGCAGGCGACAGACGGCTCCAAAACGGATCTGGGTGTTGGTGCAGGGGTATATTCACCACACGCTAATATTAACCACTGGATACGCCTACCCAATGTAGCCATAGTCTTTCATTCGGAAGTACTTGTAATCGGGAAGGCATGTCAACTAATCACTGAACACATTAAAGAAAGATGAAAGGTTGCAATTTTCGTTGATAGTCAGGCAGCAATTGCGGCTCTACTGTTCAATACCATGAAGTCGAAACTGATCAGATAGTGCAGGGAGAAACTCGGGTTCGTTAAGTCTTCATGCGGATCTCACAATCATCTAGGTTCCTGGCCATAGGAATATTGATGGAAATAAGAAAGCAGATGAATTAGCACTCAAAGGACCTAACCCTTGCGGAACTGGTACCTGTTTCTCTAGGGGCAATCAAGAAAGACATCAACCTGCACTGTCTTTCCTTAGATAGCTCCCGTGCGATCTGGCTGATATACGATATCGGTAGGTCTAGGGGACTACTCACATCGTCTGACTCACTGCGGTATTTACAGGCCACTAGCTTAAACTGCATATACCTTTCAACAAACACTGTAGAATTTGCGGAAACTCCATCAAACTGAACAAGCACCTTTACTACCTTAACTCCACAAAGTGGATTTAGTTCAGCATTCATCTGTTTATAGTTAGGAGGGGTAGTGGTATCAAACCGGCATAAAAGCGCTAATTGTGAACTATGCGTGGACTGCTGTAGATCAGCCACATAAATCACCAAACCAACCGTTACTTTTTATTAAGCTGACGATATATCAAAAAAAAAAAATAAATTGATAACAAATCAGTTAACATGCATTTTTACTACCAATTTTCTTAAACAAAATATAAACAAACAATTTATGTATCCTACTCTTGCTGAAGCTACAAATAAAATTTGTTATTGCTATTATCAACATTAGAAGAGTGCGGAAAGGGCACATATGTATCTATTATTCATTTATACCACATCGTCGTTTAGGGGAATACCCGGACGGAGAAACAAGTTTTACACATTTTTACGACCTTTCCATTCCATTGTTCAGAAAAATACCATATCGAAAAAATCAGATTTTAAATACCTAAACTCTACACTTGACTTAAAAATATTGTAATGGAATAATTTACATAAATCTTATTAGAAATTAACCTTAGCTTACATACCTATATAGTTTGTATTTCTTTAGTTTATTAAAATATTTTCGCTGAACTTAATTCAATACAGGTTTTATTTTTTTTTTTCAAATTCCAAACAACATTTATGTAAATTTTATCTTATCGATGAGGAAAAAAAAAACAGATGAACCTTAGAAAAAATAAAAATCAAAATAGATTTTAAATTTATATTAATTGAGAAATAAAGAATTTATGGGAATTTCCATGCAGGAATCTTTTTTTTTTTTGTGAGAAATTGAGCTGAAAATTGGTCAAAAACAGAACATGATTATACAAAAATAATATTAGAAATGGTAAATATGGTATACGCGTATATTGGTTTGCCTTCCTAAAGCGTTTTTTCTCTAAGTGTGTAGTCAGGGTCGTAGCTAGGAAACGCGGGGCCCAACCACCTTCGAGAAGCACATAAAATACACATAAAAAGTGAATATTTATATTTCGTTTATAAAAATTTCTAGAAAATTTACAATAAAAAATTACAGAAATATTAAATTTTTACTAAGTTAATATTAATAAAGGGACTTATAAACGTATGCTTAGTTGGTTGGAAAAAACAGACAAAAACAATTATATTTCATATCTTTAATTTTCATTAGTTTGTGTTTTTTCTACACAAATTTGTTTGCAACTTATGGTAAGAGATTTTTTGCATACACCTTTGCAGTTACCGTCCAAAATTACCAGTTACCAGGGAAATTGGAGCTAACATTTTTGGATTGCTGAAGTAAATCGACATCATTGCTTTTATTGCAACGTTTGAGTTTCAAACCACGTACTGTTGTTTGATTTCCGGGTTGTAATTATAAACCAAGTTTAATCGCCTTTTACGATTTTATTAAAGGTGCTAAGACCTTGCTTTTGAAATTTTATAACGAAATATTGGACAAAATGAACGCATGCCTCTTTTTGACCGTCATTCAAAATTAGTGAAACCCATCGAGTAGATTTCTTCGTGTTGGCCCTGATAATTTTCTAATATCTGTGTTACATCCATTTTAAATGACATTCTTAGTTCGTCAGCTATTATTTAGTGAGTTAGCTTTGAATCTTCTTTAAATTTAGCCTTTGTATCATCGTCCAAAGTTTTTGGGCGACCATCACCAGGGTCATCCTCCACAGAAAAGTTCGGTCTGGAATCTTTGAACATTCACAAGAGATGACGTATTCACTCCATATGCATTTTGGTATTCGTGGATAATTTACAATTAATTCAGATGAAGTTGACGTCAAAATTCGTAAAGTATAACAAATAATAAATCGAACAAAATACCAATAAAGTAAAGCGCGGTTCACGCAAAATTGGCACGCAGGAAAAATGTATTGTTGCTGTAAGTTGCTGTATCTTTTTAACCAGAACACTCAGTAGAACAAATAATGCATTAAATGATAAGTTTAATATTGTGTTTTAATACTATAATACTCAAAGATTTAAATTTCTTTGTTGTGCAAAAAGTTCCGGGTATTCCTTTTAATGGACCCATCAACCTTTGCACATCCGTTCTGGATACTTTTGCGGCTATTTAGTTCCATTTTAGTAACATTGAATTCACATTTTTGACAATACCTGCATTTTTCTTCAACTTATATTTTGTAATAGCCCAGTATTTTTCGATCGGTCGAAGCTGGGGGCAATTGGGTGGATTCATATATTTGGGCACTACATCTACTTTATTTGTCTGATACCAATCCATGGTTTTCTTAGAGTAGTGGCACCTTGCTAAATCAGGCCAAAACTTCACAGGCGAATGGTGGTCTTTGATGTAAATATCAGACGTCATAGAAGAGGATGTCACGAATGCCCTGGATTTGAGACCACAGTTGCAAATAGCCTGCCACACCATTGCTGTCTTTGCAAATTTATCCATTTTTATGTACTTGAATTTTGAGGGTACATTACCACGATTCGTTGCCATATAAAATTTTTGACCTGGAAGCTGTTTAAGATCAAATTTTACGTATGATTCGTCATCCACAATAATGCATCCATTGAATTTGGTCAAAACATTATTACAAAGAAGACGAGCACGTTTTTTTGCCAGCAAATTCTGTTTGTCTGTTCTATTTGGATATCTTATAGGACTTAAACCCAGCTTTTATGCGTATTCGTCTAGCAGTACTTTTGCTGGTATTGAATTTTTCGGCACGATCGCTATCCGATAGTCCGGGATTGCTTTTGATGGACCTCAAGATCTTTGCCTTTAATTTTAGGTTGGTGGTTCCCGTTTTGTTCGCAACTTTTTTAGCTCTTTAAAAACTAAGAGTTTCTTTATATCGTTTTATAACTCTACGTACCGTTCTTTTGGAGATATTTAACACTTTCGCAATCTTTGAACCAGACCATGACGGATTTTCAATAAATTTGTTCACAATCAATTTTCTATTTGCAGCTTCCATTGTATACACAATCACCAACTTGCGATCAATAAATATGAAAAATTTATCAACTAACGGTAACGGTATTGTAAACAAATCCCAATAACAAATTTGTTGTTCTTATGACTAGGGGCGACCTCAAAAAAGCGTGACAATTTGGCGTGAACCGCGCTTTATTAATAAATTTTCATAAACTTGGCGCAGTTTCCCTGGGAAAAACAAGTTATTTTATTTCTTTGTAATAACAGTTTTAGATTTTTACTTAAATTTGTCATAAAATAAAATATAAAAGTAAACAAGAATTTCATCTAACAATTTTTTTTTATATATATTTTTTATCACATAATTTTATTAATAACGATACGGTACGAGTACCTAATTGGTACCAGTTTTGAAAATATTTTTTTAAGGGTGCGCCCCCCGAAGTTTTTTCTGACTACCACACTGCATTTATATGTATACTACATCTAATGATGTCGTGTTATGGCAGTTGAGAATCTTACACTCTTCAAAATTGTTTGTTTAATTTATTAAATTGTTAACGGAAGTGGTACAAATATGGGCAGTGTCATAAGTATAAGTTGCCGTGGTGCAAGTGGTATGCGGTGGATTGCTGCGCAGAATGCCTGGATTGGATAAGGCGCTGGCACATAGAGTCCGTTGTGTACGTGAGAGCGAGGTATACAACTGAGAACTACTATAAAATATATGAAATCGTATGTGGTGTGGCCCATACACAACGTATACGTTGAAGAAACGCAAGAAGTTGAGCAACTTTCAACTTTTGCCGTACGTTGAGAGTTTTGCAGCTATCAGCTGATTAATTTTGTCTATGATTTGTATACGTTTCTCGCCCGTTTGTGGAGAATATATTACTTTTACCCTGAACAAAAACGTTTCTGAGCAACGTTGCCGTGTTTGCAGAAACCAAAACCATTTTCTGCAAAAGATTAACAATTTTATGAAGAACGAAAATTCGTTCACTATAAAATTAAGGCAATTTTCTTTTCTGGCAAATGAAAAAAAGTTTCTGCTAAACGAAAGTCCACAACTCTCATCTCTTTTTATTTTCGTTTTCCTCTCATCTCGCTCTCGTCGCAAAAAGAAGCAGCAGCGACGCTTACATTCAAACTCCACACAACAACAAATCAACACAACATAACGGGAAGTATCATTTGTCAACGCATTATTGACGAATTTTAATTGTGCATTGAAATTATTTCATCACATTTCTTTTTGTCTATAAAAAAGTGCGTGGTGTTTATAAAAAACTAATAAAAGTGTGTGATTTACAATAACCACAATAAAATGCCAATGTACATATGAAAATTGTTTTTGCTTTCTTTTTGAATTTTGACCAGCTATATTTTTCATAGGCCCCACAGTGCAATGTGTTTTATTAGTTTTACAAAGAGATCGGTGATAGAAAAAGTCTTACATCATGGATATTGCCATTTTCTAAAATACTCCGTTCGATTTTTCTAAGTCTTTTAAGAATTGTGCGGTTACTTCTTTTTGCAGTTTTGATAATTACTTGACTACATCGAATTTATGGCCCCTTTTCTTGTGTTTCTAATGGTGATTTTCTTATCCCATTTTACAAATTGCTTAAAGACCCGTTTATATATAAAATAAATCACATCAGTTTATAAAACTTTTTTTTGCTATAGCTCAAATTTATATACATAAAACAATTTCTTTCATTAGAAACTTTTGTTGAATAAGAAATTTAATAAGAATCAGCAACTCATGATAGTGCTCATATTTGTAGCAGTTACACTAAACAAGATTTCAACGTAATCATATAATGTACAAACAAAACTTTTTTTTATACTTATATCAAGATACCTGAATGTTAATTTTAAAACAAGTTTTTTTCAATCGTATCTCATCAGGAACGTTATACGTCAGACTGCAAAATAATAAAACTTTAATAATGTTAAGCTTTGAAATCATAAATTTAACAAATAAACACAATAATGCATTAATTTACAAATACAAAAATCAAATACTTACTTTATTTAATATAACTCAAATATTTCCCAAAAATTTTAAATAAAATTGTAAACAAACAGAGGAATAATATACCAAAGATACAATTGAAGCAGTTTATCTCCATATTCGCACTAAGATTTGTAAAGAACCCCAATGCGCTGCCTAATGTGTGAACTTCTTAAATAAACAAATTCAACGCAAAATTTTAAATCGATTTCATTGATGATTACTAAATTCTACCCTCTTGAATTCTATAGCGGGCATCTTTCTATGTTGAATTACGCCTATCGTGATTGTAAAGTTAAATCAAGCAGCGTTTTCGTGCTAATTAATAGTTTCAAATTGAACATACGAGTATCTATTGGCTTACCTAGCTACCTATTTCTATGCCAGTGTACCTATAATATTTCAAACCCTTCGAAATTTATTTAATTTTGTAATTAGTTTTGATTTAGATCTCATAGATATTTGAAATTATAGCACACGATCATGAGAATATTATGGGTTGCTGTTCAACAAAATACTAAAGATTACTTAATTTTTCACATACAATTTATATTTTAATTAACTTAACACATTGTAAACGTCTCACACAATTAGTATCTTCATTTTAAACAAATCTATACTTACTATTAACAATATAATACTAAATACCAAATGTAAAAGAAAGAAACAAATACTAAAAAATAACGTGCCAAATGTTTTATTATTTCTCATATTTGTCAATTACTAATAAACTACGAGTATTATAATAACATGTGAAAAAACTATATTTATAAATTAAACTAAGTGAAAAACAAGAAAATATTAATAATAATAATAAGTATTTGAAAACGATTATTTATTATTTGCTACTGATAGAAATAAATGTGATTTCGGGATAATTTAATTTTATCTAGGCGCTTAATTTATCTAGGCGCTTCTGTTGAATATATTACTTGGCAATTCAAATTTTTAGTAAATCAAAAAGTAGTAATTAACGAAACTTTGGATATATGAAATTTCGGGGCGGATGTGTCCCGCGTCCTATAGACGCAGGTTATAGTATTTCTACAGACCCTATAATTCTTCAATAATTATAGTATTACCCATGTCCTATAACCGCAATAAATTTTTCTGAATGTCGTTTGGTATTTAGTACTCTCCCAAGTATCTTTCCCGGGTTTGCATGAGAGCTCGACATAGTACTAAAAAGTGTTTTGAAATTTCGGTTTCCTCCACACGAAATGTATAGGACTCATTATAGCACATTCCCAGTTTTGCCAGGTGATAGTTCAGCTCGCAGTGCCCTGCCAGAATACCTGTTATAATTCTTAGACTGTCTGTCTTTAAATTTATATAATCATTAAATCTCTTTAGCTTATGCTAAAAGAGTTTTTGATTGCTCCCTACCTGGTAAATCATCCCAGTATGATGTTCTTAATTGTTCGGCTTCTTTCTTTAATGGCATGGGGTTTCTACTCCCTTTTTTGCCAATTGATCTGACTTTTCATTTCCTTCGATTGAAAAAAGAATGCAATCATTTTGAGTTGCAGTTATTGAGGCCATTGCGAATGAATTAAATTTTCTTACTGCAATCTTCCATTCTATTTGAGACGAAATTATCTTGACGTCAATGACTGTTCCATTCATTTGGAACAGTCAACTGTGACTTCACTATAAACTAGTCAAAATAAAAAATGACTTCAAATTTTGTGGAAACTTTGAAGTCAATTGAGATTTCACTTTTACAGGCTGCAGTCATTTATTGAAGGATACTACAAAAAACATTAAGTTTCTTAAATTAATGGTGCACAAAAACCTCACAAAAAACAGTATAGTTTCTGTTTCTACGCATTTCCCTGTTAAAAGTTAACGTCGAAAATGCATTGAAGGTTTTAACCCTTATATTGGCACCACGGTCTGGCCAGACCTTATTCAAGTTTGTTGACAGTTTTTTATTATTTGTAACATCACTATGATCTCCAAAATTCATGATATCCTAAAATAACTTTTTCTAAACAGATTTATAAAAAAATCGGAGTCCTGAGGTTTGAAAGGGGCGAGATTTTGATGATTTCAAAATTTTAGTCATATTGGTACCACAATGATCTGTCCAGACCGTATGCATTTTCTTATAGTTTTTCCGATATTTTTACTTTACTTAGTCGTTAGTAACGGGTTGTTTGTATGCATATAAACGTTATCATACTTTCTTTTTGAAATATAAACTTGTTATACTATGAAAACAAAAGTTTCGAATCAAAACACAACATGACATAAACGACCATTGGAATTGTAACTGAAAATTAAAAAAAAACAAATGATTATAGAAAAGAAAACCTTTATCATCTTCTTGCTTTGGTTCCTCATATATACCGTTTAATGTATTTTCTTTGTATGAAAACTGCCGTGCCCACTTGCCCAAAAAATATCACACAAAACTTTGAGCTACTCCGTTTTTTTTTCACACACATGTTTCCTGGAGCATGGCGTTGTCAACCAACCCCTTTGCACCAAATCTAAGTACTATAATATGTGTGCTTTCGGAGATACATATACTCAAAATAGCATTAAGATTGCAGGGGAGGTGCCACGCCCATTTGAAGACAAATTCAGATCTGAAACTCCAGTATAAGCTAGAGATGAGATATACCAGGTTATATGGTAGATGTCACACCCCTTTTTCCAACTCCATCCACATTTTTACTGTATCATGGTATTGTCAGCCAGTATCCTGCACGCAGGACGCAGTAAACTGCAGTGCTGTACTATGAATGGTATACTAAAAAAGATATACGGTTTGTCTGGGAGGTATCCGGCCCACTTGTAATTAAAAACTTTTACCAAGTCAATAGTAATGTCAGAGATATAAAGCAGTATTATATAAACTTTTATATCATTTAGGAAGTATAGCCGGACATACAAACAGATTTCCTATTTTCTATATATTGTTAGATTATTTTCTTCATTGCTGTTTCGAAACGTAAAATTTTTTTTTAAATTAAAAACATATTTTTTTAAATAAGTAAATGTACATATACATATAAGTGCATTATTCATACATAATATATAGTGTTTTCGTACAGTTTTCATTGAAAATTCTAATAAATGCAGTATAAATATATGACGGTCGGGCTGGATCGTGGTGGTAGCAATGTGACAAACAAAAGTGGTGCCAACAGAAGGGTTAATGTTAACGGGGCAATGCTTAAAAACTGAACCCATACTCTTTTCATGTTAGTTGTTCGTGCACTACACTTTTGATATTGCATATTAGGTTTAGATGTTTGTAAGAACAAAAATAAAGAGTGCGTTTCCAGGGTGCAAATCAGAAAAGCTGATTTTGAAGTGATTAATCAAAAATCAGTAACCAGTGTTTGCGTTTTAGAAACGGCATGATGCATTAGTTGTAAAATTTTTGAAAATCATTAATTTCTAGTTTGTGAAATGTTTTAATTTCCTTCTAAAAATATATTTATATAATTTTTAGATGATTTCGAACTTGTGTCGAGTTTGTCAACTGCCAAAGTTTTGAGAAATCATGCAGACCTGAAAAATCAGAAAAATTATATGACCGCTTTGCTAATCAGAGGCTCTCAGTGACGCGTTTCTAACACACTTTGAAAGCAGCTTTTCTAATTTTGCACCCGGGAAACGCATCCAATATTATGTCACAAAATAAAAAAAGTAGATATACCTAGAGTGCATTGGTGTAGCTAGGACTGTTTTCTGGAGGGGACCTGGCTCTCTTTATTAATCTCTATTAACTCTCATTCATTTAAATTGAAAAAACGATTTCAAATTGAAAAAACGAAAATAATTTAGATTTTTGGCCAAAAATTAGAAACCACTTTAAAACCGATTAAATTTTTGACATTTTTTTTCAAACGTTTTTTCTTAGATATTCTTGCTGAGACAGTTATTTTTGATTTACATTGAATAGATATTAAAAAAACTAACGCAATTCGTCTTCAAGGGGCCTCAAATCCTCCAGTTTTTAAGCTGAAATGTCTTGCAAACAAGAGCCAACCTAGAAAAATGGCTAGAACCATTGGATTCAGCGTACTCGAATTAGGTTAACCATTTGGGTGCCGCTGTTGTTACATTTTTCGCCTTGCACACTTTAATTGATTCATTTGGAAACATGGTTGCTCTTAACCATATATACGACTCATGGGAGAAAAGCTTCTCCAGGCTGGGACGTACAACCGAGCAAGAAAAACACAAATTCTTTTTAAGAGTTCTTCCCCTTATGAGATAACTGAAACTGGTTTTGAGAAAGGTATATCTTGAAAGCATAAATCATTGTTAACTCTAACAATTCTGGCTAAATCTCGGATTTGTTTCTTCATGGAAAGGTCTTGTTCAAGAAATCCAAGAACAAAAAATTGATTTATCTGAAAAAATTACTCTCCGGTTGAGCTAAAAGTGTGCATTTCCAGCTTTTCATCCCCCACCTCTATATGCGTTTCATTATTATTTTCAATGTAACATAGATTCTATGTTTTTACACCTACCTAACGCTCATATAAAAGTTTCACTTTAAGAAAAGTTAAAAAAGGTGCCACTTTTTTGAAGTTTGATTTAGATACACTGTGAAATTGTTTCAATACTTATAAAAATCATATACAACCAATACAATAGATATACATACATACATATGCGTGAGCTACTGCAATTATTATATGCATAATTTAACTTTATGGATGCAACTATATAATTTATTTCTATGAATGTACATTCATAACAAATTCAAGAGAGATAAATAATTTCTCTTCATCTTGCGCTTATCACGAATTAAGAAAGTAAACAGCTACAACAAAGAGATAAGCAGCAGTTTACTTGATATTTTAGACAATTTATATACTTAAATAATAAGGCCAAGTCTAAGCAAAAGTTTTTTGATTTTTAAAAATTCTTTGCTCAAATGTTATTTCTGAAGCAAAACAAATCTAGTATGATTAAATATATAGATACTCTCTACTTATAAGGCAATTATATATGCTTATATGTATGTACACTTAAGGGTAAATATGTGTTTGTATATGTATATGGATTCTCAGTAGGTTTATGAGAATACACAATGTGTACCTATGTGCAAACTTATGGGTACATCAAAGATCAGACTTAAGGTTAATATTAAGTTCAGCTTTTGATAACACCGATTCCACACACACATTTATACATTTCTTATAAGTATATAGGCACATAAAGATTTATTTTGTAAATAAATACTTTTGGAATATTTATTCGAAAATTCCGCCCAAAACATTTTGATTTTAAGTCCATATTGCAAATCATCTCTGCTACTATTCGAAGTCAAATATAAAAAATATTTTGGAAGCCTATCGTTCGTCAGGCCCATCGAAACGTCACTGATTTGAAACTGATAGTGTAAACCAAACAAGAGTATGTAAATAGTATTTTATGGCATTACAATGTGTTAATCGAATTATTTTATGTTTTATAAAAATTTTCTGATTATTTGGGTATTTACGCAGTGCAAAGTGTATATTTTAGTTACGTGTATAACATTTCCCTTTTATTTTTGTTTCAATGATCTTGCAATCTCAATATCAATTGAAAAACACAGAGACAGTTGATTTTAAGTCGTGGTTTTGAATTGTACGAGGAGTGATGAGTGGATAGTGCAATAAATGTATTTAAATATTTCATATTTAGTATTTAAAAGTGTTTTGTAAACAAACGAAGAGAAAAAATTTTATTAACAAAAGGAAATTGTAATTATTATTAGTTTATTGTTAAAATACCATAGAAAATGCAAAATAATTTCTTTCGTAGCAATGATAATTGTAACAGAAATTACTCTCGATGTCCAACTAATTATTTTGGTATGTTTTCATATTTTTATTGTGTTATATACAATAGTATTGGAGATGTTGTGCTTACGTAACTCTCAAGAAAAACCGAGAAAGCGTAAACAAATAGTAGAAAAATAAATTTAACAGCTGGCATTTTCTTTTGTTTTTTTTAGCAGAATAATAATTTAAATATTTTTGCAATGTGCAAGGATTTATAAGTTTTCGCGTTTCTTATTGAACAAAACAAAAAAATACATTATGTGTATTTACGGGTTGATGCAACATACCCTTGCGACGTTGCAAAAGTGCGGAAGTTTGCCACTTTTCTATTTTTAAATTCGTAAGAAAAAGACAAAATATTTTCATTATTTTTCAAAGAGATAGTAATATATTGGCAGTTACACTATTTCGCATCTCCAATATTTGCATTGAACACTCACATCTTAGTGCTCTAAGTCGCACTTTCGCAATTTCGCACTTTTGCATCAACGCTTGAATATTAGTTTTAATCATTAGTTTTAATCATTGCGACACATTCTATAGAAAATTTGGAATTTACCGTCGCAAAATACCATATATTCTCTGGTGCAGTGTTACAACCCTCGAAATGTCACTTCTCTTAAGTTATAAAATATAAAAAATAATTTGACATAGGAAAATTTCTTTAAATAAAGTTTTCGTTTTTCTTTCAAATTCAGAATTAGACCAAGGGGTGCCTAAAAGTTTCTTATGGAAGTGCAAACACCTATACATATAAATAAACTTTATCATTATAAAGGAACAAAAAATCATACGTTAGACAACAACAAAATCTACTATCGCCAATGTGTACCAACAAAGCATATGAAAGTGTTGTTACTTTGCTCTTTGGTATAGGCAAAGAAGAGAGATGAGAAACGAAAAAGACAAAATTGTTTGTGTATTTCGTATTGGTTAGTGCGGAGTGCTGTGTATGTGTATTAGAATGCATAGCCTATTCCTAAGCGCTTACACAAAACAAATGTGCATAGGCCGGGGGCACCTCTGCTCTAAACGATTCATATCTTCTCAATAACTTCTGAATTCAAAAATCAATATTTTAATATTTGTGGAAGCTAGAACTTCAGATACTATATATAGCCAGAGCCTTTTAATGAAAATTTTAGCCCTAATATAAATTAAGAATTTGCTAACAGATCAATAAATATGTGCTTAGTAACATAGTTAACCAGCACCTTTTACTCACTTATAGGTAACTAAGGCCCTAAAAGGGTTGGAACCTAGAATGACTTATAGATGGGCTGAAAACAACAGGATCTCATGTTGAAATAGATTCATAACAAGTTAGAGTGACTGTTTTCTATAATCCTTAACCTTGCTTATAATCGCATCACACAAAGATTGTATAGTACTATGCAATTGCAAATTGGAAAGACGTCATATAACTAAATATCTGTATGCTCAAACATTACGTTTTAATCTTGAAGAAAAATCTTTGATTTTTAGTATTATCAGTAGTATTAATTTTAAAACTAAAATAACTGCTGTCAAAAACAATATACTAGCTATACTCATATCTTCTCAATAGTTAGTTACGTACTCATATAAAAACTAACTGCGTTATGAAAAGTCTTTGGATTTAAGGGGGAAGGCCACTGTGGCGGGCAAACAATTTTTTTTATCTTAAATTAAAGTTTATATATTCACAAATATGTGTACATAATTTTAAATCAAAATTCCAAAAGTTGCTATTTTAGCGATAGTAAGTAGACTGAAAACTTTAAACGCGTTTTTCTCGAAACGACTTTTTTCAAACTGGTCGCGTCAAACTCGATAAAATATTAACCGATTTTAAATTTTTTTTATTTGTTTTTTTTTTTTTTGTCAAAAAATTTTCAATCAGTCGCCATTTTGTGGGTGGAAAAAAAAGCTACGTGCGACGAGAATTATACTCATATAGATTATTAAAAACTAAAATATTTTTTTTTCAGAAAATCCGTTCTTGAAAAATTGACGCTACCATGGAGGGGGAAATTTTTGCCCCCTCCACGGCAACGCCCATATTTTTAAAACTATTCCATATTTTTTAATAAAAATTTACGGAAATATTGTTGGAAGTGCACTTAATAAAATGAATATAAAATGATCTTCATATTTTTTTATTTGACAGATCAAAAAAATTACCGAAAATCTAGCCGTCACAGTGGCCTTCTCTTTTAAGGGGGATGTGTGGTTAGAAATAAATTTTTTTGTTGACTTTTTTTCTACATAATTAATTTCTTAATATCTCAAAAATAAGTATTTATTTCAAATTTTATGAAGAAATTGGACTCCTATCAGAAGTTTGGCCCCAGAAATATGTAAATTTTTATAGTAAATTTTGATTTAGATTCGTTCTTTCACCGTGTAGTGTAAATTCCCCACGTTTATAGAGCACGCTTGCCAAATCTGATGTTTATAGGATGGCTGCTGTCAAAGTTACTAAAGTTTCCGACCCTGAAACTCTTGCTGAAACACCTTTTATATACACAAATATACCTATAAGTGAATAAAAGTATCGATGCTACCGAAAATATCAGAAAAAAGTATCGAATATGTACTTGTATCGAATTCCCGTTTAAAGAGACAAATTAAACTTTGTTTTTTAAGTGGCTGTCGAGGAACACACTCAGGCCTGATCGGCGCATTAAGATACCACATGGAACCTACAGTTTACACTACTTAACACGAGTTTTTCGCCTATACATCATGGTTTTTAGATATTTCCACTGGCAACACGTGAATCATTTAGAAATTACATTATTATATTTATTATGTTTAGATGCAAATCGCTAGAAAATTTATACTAAAAGGATAACTAATCAATTTATTATAGATAGGTAAACAATTTTTAATTCAATGATTTGGTTTCAATAAACATTATGTTTTAAAGGGTTTTCCATTAGGGACATAACAATTTCGTATCTTTATATGAACGCACCTTTAAACTTTTTTAATGAACTGTCAATGTCAAAAGGCTAGTTAAAGTCAACATTTTCATCATGACTAAGTTCACGAACCAGCAACGTTTGGAAATTATTAAAAATTACTACCGAAATTCTGAGTCGGTGGTCGCCACTTTAAGAGCGCTTACTCCAATTTTCGGTCGTAATACTGTCAATGGAGAGCGCTATCGTGTTATGTTGGAAGATTATTTGTGGCCAGAATTGGATGAATTTGACATCAACGATATGTGGTTTCCACTAGCCACACAGCACGCGTCACAATCGATTTATTGAAAGAAAATTCGGAATGTGTGCGTTGAGTGGTGGAAAATAGGATCCAAAGAATCGATTGCTGTAAACGGGCTCGTGGTGGTTATATGACCGAAATCGAATTTCATTCATAAAATGTTATGCTTGCACTACACCCACAATAAATTTGGACTCAATATCTCAAAAAACTCTGTGTTTTATTAATAGATAAAATTGTTATGTCCTTAATGGAAAACCCTTTACATGCATGGCCGGCAATATTTTCTAGAACTTCAATATTTTCATACATTAGAATATTGCAATATGGACTAAAATATTTTGAATATGCATATTAAGTAATTCTGCAGTAGCTTTTTGAAATATATTATTGATTGCTGTAAAATATTGTAAAACGATAAGCAATTTTAAATATTGTATAGCAATATTTCAGTTTTTTAAATAAATATTTTCCAAAAGTATCGAGTATTCGATACTGACCCTTTTTCTGATATCAAGTAAAATACTTATGATATATAGTAGTATCGAGTAAAAAAGTACTTGAATCGAATGAAAAGTAGCATCGAGTAAAAAAAGTACTTGAATCGAATGAAAATTATCGAGTATTTACTTGAATTTACTTGTATCGAATCATCACTACCTATAAGTATACATTATTTACACTATGAAAAAAAACTTGGAGTGATTGCGCTCCAACCAAATATTCTTAAAACTTATTGCATACTGTTCAAAAATAAATTCTATTTTTTAACGTTTACTTAATGTTTCGAGATAGGTTTACTCATATGCTAAAATTAATTCTTGGATTTTTTAGTTTCTGACCACTTGGAACTGCTCTTTTGAGGGCAACGCAGAGAACCTTCTTTCTTACGCCTCAACTTCAGTGCCTTCTAAAATCGAGCGAAAATCGTTAAAAAAAAAGGGAAGAAAATTTCATAGCTTTATATTCTGTATCCCCCAAAAATTGACTTTTTGGGGGATTTTTTTTAAAAACTATGATTTTTTATTACAAAATTGGTAAAAGATGTTATGTATCTTATTGAAGAACAAAAAAATTTTTTTTGGTCATCTCCGAAAAAGTCCCTTTTAGATGGTAAGATGGATTCCGGGTTTCCTAATAAAGATAAAGATATAATTTAAAAAGTATTGTATTCGCTAGATATTTCTCTATAAGTGGAACCACAAAAAGTAAAACTTTCCCCTTTTTAGAGTCTTTTTCACTAAAAAACGAAAAAAAACACACATTTTTACATGGAACTTCTCATATAGAAAAAAAGAGGGAGGTAACATTCCAATTTTTGTGATTCCATTTATAGCCATAACGACAATAAATCGAAAGCATTTTGGTTTCTCAAAATCAGTTCAGTAAAATTTGAGATATCAGTCTTACCAGTTCAAAAAACATCATTTTGAGAAAAACGCGTTTAAAGTTTTTTTAATAAATTTTTACGTTAAAAAATTAATAAACGATTTTGATATATAAATTACTTTTAGTCAGCCAACCCTGGTACATATTGAAGGTCTTCAAGTTATGTCAACTTCTTTAGATGCTCTGATTGGGCCTTTTTTCTCGCTGTACGTGCATCTTTAGAATGTTTTCTGCTCCTTCTGTTGGCATGAGCTATGCGATTTTCGTCGAATTTTTGGCGAATATGCTGATTACGAATCGGATGTCAGTTTTTCAAAATTCAAAATGGCGCATCCAGTATGGCGAAAGTTTTTTTTTAAAATTGACCCGATTAACTTGAAACTAAAACTCGTTACTCGGGGGTTTTCGGGGTCGCTAATTACAAATCTGGCGCCATTTTGAGTTGAGATAATCCGATGACGGAGTCCTAATCAGGGTCCCCAGAAACCTCCGACCAATGAAATTCAAGCGAATCCGGTCAATTTTTAAATAATTTTCCGCCATATTCGATCCGCCACTTTGAATTTTAAAAATATTATGTCAGATTCGTAATCAGCGACCCTGAAAACCCCTGTGTAATGATTTTGAAGCTGTTTTCTTGAAAATATGTTTTTGAACGTTAGGTCTCTTTTTGGAACTCCAAGATATGATTTTATGTATGTATAACCTTCGTTTTAATTTTTCACTAATATTTTAGGAACCCAAATATCAAAAAGAAAAAAATCTATGTTCTTCAAGTTTTAAACTAGAAGTTCTTTTGATTAAATATTAAAACAGCTCAGGAAAAAACCATGAAATTGTGTCTGTTTTTTGCTTTTCTAATCACACATCCGCCTTAATTTACCAACTGTCAATAGTAGGTAGGTACTTATAATTTACTTAGGTCAATTTGACGTCATATGTTTCTAGATTATAATTAATTTTTGTCACTATAATTACACATACTTACCTTTTTTACCTATCTGAATTTATGTCTGCATAAAATATAAAACTATTTTGAAAAATAAGTTGATAATGCATAACAAACACAATTCTAATTAATTAAAAGAAAGAAAACTACTTAAACACATAATAAAATACATATTAAAGTAAATCGTATTTCTTATTGAAGAATTATTTATGATTATTATAATTAGCTAAGTCAATAAACATATGCAATAAAAATCTAATACAAATATAATAAGTATATAAACCTAAAATAAAACTTTAATAACATAATAAAAAATTTCTATTCAAGTAATAATATACTTCTAATTTTCTCTAATATTTATTTTCTTTGCAGGACGTGGTAGTTGGACCGACGATATTGGTTTTGATTTAAACGCCGAATTTAATAGTAATTCTTATTTGAACAAGTAAGTCAAAAAACTCGTGTACCTATATTAAGAAGATGTCTTGAATTAGAAGATTAAGAAAAAAACGTTTTTTCGTGATCGAAACAGAAAAAGAAATGAACCCTTTGAACTTAAAGATATATTTTTGTATATATTTAAAGTATATAAAAAATTGGGTCAAAAGTGAAATAATAAATTAGAGGAGATTTATTAGTCTATTTCATGAGCTTCTTGACGCTGCAGTCTTCAATAAGTGGGAAAGAGCTGCCTCGTAATTCTTGGCTGAAACAAAAACCCAAGAGATCTAATTAATTGTTTTATATTTTTCTCCTGGGTGAACTAAAAAAAGCAGAAACATTTCTCGGGTTTAAAAATTTTTTTTTTTAAAGGTAGAAGTATGAAGTTTACTTTAATAACTCCGATAGAGTTTTTGACTTAATTTTTTAGTTCACTTAGAAGAGAATTTAATACTGAAAAAAAAACTTTGGTTAGGTTCAATAGGTTGTTTAGCTTTTTAGCTATCACACCCACCAATTCCGGTTAGCGTCTTGTATCTGATAGACTTATCATCACTGATGTCTTGGCATAACTGATTTAAATGGCGTATATCTTTAAATTTATTGTCACTTCAATAAGAGCAACATTATATAAATTTATACTGATTTTTATGTGGGATATTAACCCTTCCCTGCCAATGCTGCCATGTATAATCCCACCACTTTGGACAGTAATAGTGCTGCCGTCTTGCGTCTAACATCCAAACCACAATATGGGTTTCGTAGATTGCAGCTTTCTGTATCGATGCGGTATTAGAAAACGCCAGCTGTCCAAAGTTGTTGCCATTTTTATGTGAAAAACAAGTTTTTCATATAAAAATAAAATTTTTGATTTTCTATATAGCCCAAGGACAGGGACGGATACAAGGGGGGCGGTGGCCGAAAGGGGGAAATGTCCCCTCCCAAAAGATTTTCAAACACTTAAAAATTTAATAACTTAAACAGACAAAAAGGTGAACATAATTAGTTATTGTTGTTTTTAGTTATTACGATTTACTTTCAATTATAAGAACAATTTATAATCTTGCTCATTAAACCACTTTCCTTCTCTATGGAAATTTGCTGAAATAATAATGATACCTAAACAAAATAAACCTAAAAACTCAGTGCCCTCATATAGACCTATAAGTTTGCTGGCAATATTCTCGAAAATATTCGAAGTAGTAGATTGCTAATAATACAAAGTAAATGATGAAACATCAGCCAAATGTCAAATGAAAGCTGGAGTACCATAGGGCAGTGATCTGGGTCCTGCTCTTTATTCGATTTTTACCTGCGACTTACCTGAAACTGATGGTGTTACTATACCTACTTATCCAGACGATACTGCCATTTTAGCGTCAAATTAATCTCATACAGAAGCTGCTAATCTAGTTCAGAAACAGCTCGACAATGGTTACTTCGTGGATGAGTGCTTGACTGGAGTTCCATCTGCCTCAGATTCGATTCCCAGATGGGGTTAAATTCTTAAAAAATGTCCAAATGAATTGTTCTAATAAAATGGATCATTTCGGTGATTTAGTTCTTAAATACGTGACTCAAGTACCAGTTCAACGGGTTCTATTCTCAGGTAGAGAATTGAATCCACTAAAAAAAAAAAAACCAAATTATTTGTTTCGGATCGATATAAAGAAAATCCCAGATAGGAAAAAGAAAATTTGAATACAGGGTAGGAATCAGCGACCTTAAATTATTTTTAAAATTCTACTAATTCTCGAGGTCCTTTATAAACCAATCTAAACTCGAAAACTGAACAAATGTATCCTATTGTTAAATTTTCCACGTTCCTTTACCTTGGAAATAGATCATAGAAATTGTGAAATGCTTTGCAACAAGAACAGGGTTTCCCCTAAATGCGTAACGTACCAGTAAGTTTACACATGGCCATACCTTTGAAATTGTTAGTCATCGAAATAAAGTTTATGAATAAGCAACAAAAAAACGATACACGAACGAGAAAAAAATCGCTCCAGCCCGCGTTTTGGTTCATATGGAGAATTTGAATTTTTTTTATTTTCCCCAGTCCTCCCCGTCCCCCCTCCCCCCAAAAGTGTTTCCTGTATCCGCCACTGCCCAAGCATATTGTTTCTATAAATTTAACACTGAATAATTGGTATAAATTTTAATTTTTGGTTGTTTTTCTCAATAATGTGATTAAAAAAACAGTTATGCATTTCTATTTTACTTGACACTGCCCAACAAACCATACATGACCCACTAGGTAATTTCAGATTTTAACACATGTAATTAAGATATTGAAAAAGTCATAGAACAAAAGTTGTTCAGAATGAAGAATGTTAGGTTAATATCCGTAGCTCAGAGCAAAAGCGTATTAACCCATTAACATCAACTTGAAAAATCGTCTTTTATTGTAATATTAGAAAAAAAAATTTTAGTATCAACTTAATATTTTCGTTTAATTTTTTTTTCGTAAAATAGTGAACCATTTCTTTCCTTCTCTCCGGCCCTGACAGCTCTCAAACAAGAGCCTCAGACCGATCAATTGAAAACCAATAATAAAACCCCATTGGACCCAACAAATCCAACTGGAATCGTTACGAAAATTGATAAATCTGCAATAATTGGTGTTGAGACGACTGCATCTTCAGCTAATCATCAAAATCAGGACAAAGCAAAAAATGGCTTGAACGCTAACATATGCGGATGTGGCTCACAACCAGATTATGAACATAATGTCAATGCAGATAAAACCAGCAATAGTGCCACTGGACATGGCAATGCTGGTGGTATTGGTGCCTACCATGAGGACGATAAATCCATTTGTAAGTTTTGAAAATTTAAAATGCATAAGATATTTATATAAATTTAATAAAATAATATTTCATATTTTTAGCGCCAAATGATGCAGTTGTACACCAATTGACTGTGGTCGATGCAAGCAAAATTGAAAACTCTCCAAATACTACAGTCTCACAGCACTCCGATGATCACAAGTGAGTTCTCTTTTAAAATTTGTCAGAAATTTATGAACTTCCTTCTTGCAATTTTTAGATTTCAGTACATTTTGGCAGCAGCTACTTCGATTGCAACTAAAAATAATGAAGAAACTTTAACCTATTTGAATCAGGGTCAAAGTTATGAGATCAAATTGAAAAAAATTGGAGATTTATCCTTTTATCGAGATAAAATATTGAAGGTGAATTTATTATTTTTCAAATTTTGAGCAGGAGTGAGTACTTACATACATACATGCATAGTATCAGCTTATTGTACCTAAATGAATAACTGCAAATTCATTCGAAATCAATTGAATTTCATTTTTTCAATTGAAACGAATTGCTATTGTTACATTACTCGTGCATATACCTAAATATATTTGCAATGACAACTGGGAATATGTAATAAATAGGCGTATAAGAATATTTATATAACTTTGTAAAATTTAATTCAGCCAATTAGTAATATTGAAAGTAAAGAAGCTCTGTGGTGTATAGCACTAAAGGATCCTCCCCTTCTCAATAAAAATCTTTGGTATTACAATCATGGCTCCTGAGTGGAAAAACTTTTTGACCCCAGCCTTCCGCAACCGCATGATTTTTAGTTTTCTATTATTCAAAATGTATTTACTTATTACTTGTTCAATAAAATAGTCAAAGAATAAATTATCAATCAACATAACCTCCTAAATAAATAAAAAAGTTCAAATTAATTTGCAAAATAATTTAGGTAAACGTTTTCTTCATTTTATTCCTCATACTCGTATATTTTGCTGTTTTACATTCACCATATTGGAATTTATCAAGCTTAATTGATTTTAATATGCTCCAATTAAAATAAATTGCAACAAAAATAATATTTAGACAGGCGAATAAGTGATCATTATTTACTTACGAAGAATATTGTGTCCGAGTTTAAACTTTGAAGTCGTATTCAGTGGAGCTTCAGTACTTGCAGACTAGAATGTATATATATTTATATATTTACCATATGACATAATATACCAACTATATACTGATACATACTTTATCTATCTACTGAACGCAACATAGTTTACAAATACAAAAAACTAAAAAAACTTTGCTAAATAATTTTGTGATTTAATTTTTTTGTTTGTGTTCCATTTTTCTTAAATTGTATGTATGTATGTATGTATCTTCCCCTTTACACTGCCGATCTCCGATCGCCAGCACTCTTTTCATCATCATCCATCTCATTCTTATCATTTATCTATTTTTGTTTCACAGAGTGTCATCAAGATTTGTTTTCATGAGCGTCGTCTTCAATTTATGGAACGAGAGCAAATGCAACAATGGCAAGCCTCGCGTCCTGGTGAACGTATCATTGAAGTTGATGTTCCATTGTCCTATGGCCTGTGTCACGTTTCACAGCCATTAAATCCGAATTATTTGAATACGGTTGATATTTTCTGGGATCCATTGAAAGAGGTCGGTGTTTACATAAAGGTCAATTGTATTTCAACCGAATTTACACCGAAGAAGCACGGTGGCGAAAAGGGTGTACCATTTAGATTACGAATTGAAACATATATAGAGAGTGCGAATAATACTTCGGGAGCAGCATCGGCACTATTAACAGGGGTCTCAAATTCACCATCACAATCACCAATCGGTGCTGCTGGATCACCAGGGAGCCCTCCTGGAAATTTAACACCAAACGCTAATGCCATCAATAGTTTGAACGCTGTTCCATTGGCCACTGCCAACGGAAAACAACCGGTGCATGCAGCTGCATGCCAAATTAAGGTTCGTTCACTTCTTTGCATTTTATCGATTTTTGCAATGAAAAATCTGTTTATCAATCAATTGCATTTATTAAAATAAACTGTTTGCTTTGCTTATATGTCAATTTTGCAGGTTTTCAAATTGAAAGGCGCTGATCGTAAGCATAAACAAGATCGTGAAAAGATACAAAAGCGTTCGCAATCAGAGCAAGAGAAATTCCAACCAAGCTATGAATGCACCATTATGAATGATATCCCACCGGATTTGATACCACTGAGCACTGGATGTTTCAGTCCAGAATAGTAAGAACATTGTTTCTATTACATCAAGATACCATGCATATTTGTAGTTAAAATATCTACAGTCGAAAAGGGACTTCATAATATTTTATAAAATAGTTTTGAGGCTAAATTTTTAACCTAAAATTAATGTTTTATATACAATTTATGTTCTTATTATTCAAAGGAGAAAGAAAATTTTTAATTTGTTCTTTTGACGGTTAAAAACTGATTTCTCTTAAACCATAAATCTTAGTGTAGAAACCGAGTTTATGACAAATCTGTACTGAGTTTTAATTCAAACGGAATTAAAACTCTGTACAGATTACTTCAACATCTAAATATTCTCATTAGAGACTATGAAATTGAAATTGTTCATATTTCATAGTTTGATTTTTATATCATTGCTTACTCAACAATTCATGGTTTGTTTATCAGGCTTAATGAAACATCCTTTTGGTCGAAATGACTAAGTCGCAACAGCGTATAAAGAGCAAATGAAGGCAAATCATACGGCCGTTTCGGAACCCGCCACGGTTCCTCATCAGTCACCTTTGTGATATTTAACAGCAGAAAAAAGTCTTAACAGTATCAAAGTGAGGTTTATAATCAAATTAATCGTATTGGAGGCATTAGTAAACTTTTGACAGAGCGTGTTTCCGCAGATAGAGAGAATAAGTACTGCGTATGTATTGCTTAAATTAATAAAATCACAAAGTTTTCGTTTGCTTTTTTCGTAGCGCAACGAATTTTTTCTTTTCATTCCATATACCTAGGCCATCCCGATATAACCTATTCTTATCTAATTTTACGTAGAGGTTAATGAAAACAAGTTTTGGGCTTATGTAGAGTTACCAGATATCCTGGTTATCCAGGCAATGCCATGAATTTCGACAATTACGGGTTTTTGCTCAAGATGTTTTGGTTTTTATGAATGAAATACAAATCCCACAAGAGAATTACCTGAAACAAATTAAAGTTTCTCCGTTTTTCCACAAATTTACAACAAATACACCTCTGAGCTTTCTCACTATTATGAATGTGGATATCGGCAAACCAGAGGAAGATATAGTGATAGCAGAAAAGTAAAAAAAAATATGGAAAATAGAGAACACGCGGCTGCTAATTCTAATTAGCATTGTGTTTTGTGTTGCAAACTTGCCCTGGATTTCGCTTTAAGCCTTCCGATGACCTTTGCCACTTTTCGCGTTTTTTTTTTTCATAAAAACATTATAATATTGATTTCTCCTTACGAACTACTGAAGAGCTGTCAAATCTTTTATGCAAAATCCAACTGACGAGAGTATATTTCGTTTTAGATTCTAATAGACTAATTATGGTTAGCAGTTAGTTAGCAGTTTTTTAATTTTTTTAATTATTTAATAAGATCATATCTAGCTACATATCGTTTACAAACATTCCTCGCGTATTCATGTATATTCAAAAGGTGGGTTTCAGTTCTGCAGTGTGCAGTTAGAAATCCTGTTATAATTCAGATTCGGTCCTACAAAATACTTACTTAATAATTATTTGAAGCTTGCACAAGTAAATTTGAAACGCATAATTATTTTGTTAAAATGATCTTATGATGATTGATTATCGTTTAAAATCTTAGTATCTCCTAGCTACAAAGAATAGAAAAACATTGATTGCCCAAATTTAATAGTATTTGTATTGCTGAAAAATCATCACATTACCAAAAATATTTTGCACCTTATTTTTAAACGCTCTAAATGAATATGCTAATTATTTTTCATTATCACCTTTAATCTTCTCTTTATTCTTCGGCGCTTTATCTTACAGCTCGTTGTTGTTCCAAGTCTAGCTACTTTTTTTTACCATTGCTATTCAAGTTGTTCGATTTTTTATTTTATTTAAAGGGTATAACTTAAATTAGTTGACAAAAGTGTTGGAATCTGAAACAGATTTTGGGTCACGATTGATGATTATTCCCAAGACCACCCTTTAGAATCCGCTAGTGGGTTTAGCAATGGATGTTTAAAAAATGATTGTAATTCAAAAAAATTAATTTTCAACCATATGCATCGTTTGCAATGAATCGTGGGCTTAGAACGATAAACTTCGATACATCGGGCGAATATATCGATATTTCTGATGCATCGGAGTTTTGAAGATGGAAAAATATTGGAAAAGATATGTAGGAAGTTATAATTTAGAGCTTATGGTCCAAAACGTAGCACAGTCCCATAGACAAAAGTCAAAAAATTCATGGAACCAAAACCTAACAAATTTTGCTAGGAAGAAGCCAAAAATCTTCTCTATCACATAACTACTGTGACTGCTCGAAGACGATGACTTCATGTAAAATTTTATGAATCTTCAATTTCAGTTTTTGTGGTTAGAAAAAAATTGTTAAAATACATTTTTTGTCGAAACATTCCACAGTTTCAGTTTTTTTTTTGTTTTTCAAAATATTGCAAAATAGTTGGGGAGAGTGGTCCTTAGTTGGCACTGTGGCTTTAGCCGGCACCCCGCGTTTCTTAGAGATGGCGTGCGTGCCGTCTTAACCATTTTGTCGTATGATAGGTTGGTAGACATGGACTTAATTTACGCTGACAATTGTCACTTTAGTTTTCGGTTGACAACGTGAGCGCAAACGTGCAAACGGAATCCTGAGTCGGCACTTTTTTTGTTGCTTTTGTTGTTATTTATGTCTTATTTCATTTTGTTGTATATTCAAATTGCATGTTGCTTATCTGTTGTCGATTTTTCGACTTACCCACTGCAACAGACGGCTAACAGTAAGCTTACAGGGAGCTCACAGAAAAGAATTTTAGAATAATTATAAAATTGTATTAGTTATTTTATTATGCAAAATCGACTACATCGAGCGATGAACGCCTTTGGAAGTTCCATTTGTTTTTAATTTTTTCGTTTTTTTTTTAGATTCATTTTTATATAGGAGATATTCTATAAATAATGTTTGACTATATTCTACATGTTTTTTTCGTTGTAAATGTAAATTTGTCATTTTTTTCCTAAAACTTACATAACCCACACTTTTTCTTGCATTAGGGGGAAAAAGACCAAGGGTGCCAACTTAGGACCACTCTCTCCTATTCTATATATATTTTTGAAAATAACAAAACTGGAAATTCTCAAATTGTGATGGATAAAAAATCATAACTATGTGGTGATGTTTTATTCTGTCGCCTATTAAGATGTATTAAAATCTCTTCCAACTTTTTCTAATTTCTTAAAATAAATCATTTAGAAAAGTTGTCTTAACATGATATTTTTGCACTTTATGGATCAAAATAATATAGTGTAGTATCCTGAACGTATGCCCATGTGTAACCTGGGTCTTTACCAAAATTTTGCTCTAGGGTGTTTTACCCCCGATCGCCCATATCGCAGCTTTACCTGCCTTGTCCGACAACCAGCTGTGTGAATTCATGTTGGTGTATTTTCTGCTATTATCGCTACATCGATTTTTAGCTTCGTTTTGTTTTGCCATAGAAGGTCCTGCGCAGCAGCTCAATGGTTGAGATTGAGCTGCAGGGTCTTCATGATTTCCTCTTTTTGGCCACTTCTTTGAAACGCGGACATTTCTCGCTGCCTGCATTGTGTGCTCCATTGCATAACGCGCACTTCTCCTTGCTTGAGCAGTTGGTCTGTCCATACTTCCAGCATAGTCTCGTTCTATCCACTTCTTTGCATGCAGTGGTCATAGCCCCAGCATTTGTACCACCTGTGGGAGATACCATTTCAATTATTCGGCAGCGAGCCCAGCCGATATGGAATTGCTCAACGTCTAATAGCGTTTTAGCTTCTATGTAGGTACATACGAATTTATGCAGGGCAGTTCTTTTTAACAACATTTCACTCGAAATTGTCCAGAACTTTTGAAGTTGGAGAGGAGTAGATAACACAACATGCAGATGGATTTCAGAAATTCTCTCCTATTGAACAGCTGAGATGACGACAGAGCATAGTATATATCAGACTGCAAAATAAGAGGATGCCCACCTCTAAAGTGGACCCTGGTAGTATACGAACTTTTAGCAAAACTCTCAGAGGCAGGCATTTATTGCCAAAGATATGCGGATGATATTGTTCTCAGAGCCAGTGGGAAATTTGAAGAAACATATGTGACATTATACAATAAGTGTTAGGTATCACTAGGAGATGGTGCAGCTCAGTAGGTTTAAATATTCAAAGACCACTATATTTCCATTTACCAGAAGGAGGTCACTCCCGCGCCAGAAAGTAATTTCACACACACAAGCAAGCGGTTAAATATCCGAGATTAGCATTAGATAGTAAGCTCACACGGAACGCACAAGTTCAGTCCGTAACAAATAAAGCCATTCGCGCTCTAATGATATGCAGAAGGCTAGCAAGGAAAACTTGGGGATGTAAAGCAAGTGCACTGCGCTGGATGTATAAAGGAGCAGTAGCGTGGGGCAAGACCAAAAATAGCAACAACTAAATTAACGACCTCGATAGTCTAGTGGGTAGTCCACTAGACTTTCATCCGGGAGGTTCGGGTTAGATTCCCGTCTTGGTCTGGTGGTCACTCCAACATAACCTAAATTAAGAAGAGGATAACTCAGAAATAGATTTTATAGTATGAATGAATGGAGGGGGTGTAGAATACAACTACACATTCAAAAAATTCACGATTAACTGGTATACATGGTATAGGTCACGAACCGAGGATGAAACAGTGGTATTTGGGGCTAGAACTAAATACTTTGCTTTGAGACGATTAGGAAATATCCTAGCAATTTTCAAGCTGAGATTCATGTAATCTATAGATGTGCGCATCTTAACGACGCAAATCAAAGTCAGTGTGTATATAACTAGAATATTTTTTTTTGAAAGCTATTAAAACAACCTAATAAAATTTAAACGAAAAATTTTTAATATATTCTATGGGTTATTGATTAGAAATTAAATAAACAGAATTATGTATACATAAGTACTTCGCAGTTAATTTGCAAAGTAATCATATTAAACATCTCAGATACAATTTTTGTAATGATAAAACCAGTTTTTTAAAGCAAATATTGTAATTAATACTTGCGCACAATTTTATATACATGCATATAACATATATGTATGTATATTAGCAGCCCTTTAGCTTACCAGATAGAATTGAATTAAGTGCCAGCCAACGTGCGTTTATATAATATGCAATTGTAGCATTGAATAATATACTCGGTTATCGGTGTAACCGGTTTTTCGGGTTAACCGCAAATAATTTAAAGATACGTCAATCCATTTCTATTTTTGGATTTTGTGTACCACAAAATACAAAAAAAAAAAATCAAGAAAAGCATTGAAAAAAAGTTCGCATTCCATATTTTCAGCACATGCACAAATAATTTGTTTGCTTGTGTTCAAGTTTTTATAGTTTTTTCGCGGGAGAGAGATTTTCTGCAAGCATTTTTCTCTGTTTTGCTGTGAGTGAGACCTCGAAATCTTGAGAGGAAACGAGAAATTGAGAACAAGTATTTAGGTATTTTTATTTTCGTTAAAACACAAATAATCGTTTTACCAAACTATGTTGATATTTCAATTCAGTTCATTATAGATACAATTGCCAAGCGCGATCGATGATCATGCAATTAACGTTGAAAAAGGATCATAATTGCAATCACAATTTAATTACAGTATTATAACATTTTCCTATATACATATATGTTCCAAAGTGATTGATATTTTCTTTGCAGAGCTAAACTGTTTTATGTTGCCAATTTGTGTGTATATTTTTATAAATATTCTATGAATTCTCACAACATTTTATTATTTTCTTTCGTTTATTTTGTAGCGTGAAAATTTGGTCAAAGTCTCCGGTTCATATACCTAAATACGATGGAATTTCACCATATGCTAACGTATCGCCAAACCGTAACTCAAGCCCCATAGCAATAAATAGCGTTACTTCAACGAATTCACCAACTCTTAAACTGATGGATGCAAACATGGTATCGCCACAGCAAGTTGCTACGGATATGGATGATTATGTACGGATATTGATAATGATGATATATTCGATATATCGGTGGCAAAAAGGAATAACAGCTAAACCCAAAAGTCGAATAAAAACCTGCTGCGTATTTTATATTATAAATCCCAAAATGTTGAAAGCTTTCAAACCATTTTTGCAATTTAGCTGCCTCCATAGTTTTTTACTAATTAAACTCCATTAATTATTTAAGAACTTTCAATATTTTGGGTTTTATAATGAAAAATACGCAACAGGTTTTTAGTCGACTTTTAAGTTTATTGTGTTATTCCTTATTGCCACATATTATGTGCTTGCATATATATATGCCTTTGTGTGCTATATGTAGATGTATCGAAATTTGGGCGATTTTATTGCATATTGTTTAGTGTTATATGATCGAAACTATTTTTGTTTGCTTTATTTTACACAGGTAATAAATATCATGCCTGATTCTACATCAACACAAGTGGCTCAGTGGTTGACAACTAATCGTTTGACAGCCTACTTGTCTACATTTGCACATTTCTCTGGTTCGGACATTATGAGGTGAGATATAGCTTTGAACTGAAGCGAAAGGGACGCACTTATGCCAGCACGGCCAATTGTGATATCACATGGTTGGACCCACAGTTTAACAATTTTACAATTCCGAACGGCAATGTCAATAGAAATATAATTGGTTATGAGAATTAAACACCTGACTAAGAAGGGAATCGAACCCTCAACCTCACAGGTGAAGCTTATTAAGCTAACCATTAAACTATTGAGGTCGTCACCAAAAGCGCTAAATATATTAAATATTTAACGATAAGAGCAGCGATAACTCGTCGAAATTAAAAAAGAAAGAGGCTTTGCATATCCAGCTAGATTGTTTTTTCTTTATTAGCCGTCGCACTTGTTTCAAAAGAGCCAAAGAAGCGGTTGGGGCGACTCGAAAGTCAGACACTGCGTACCAAGGAAAGTCAAAAGTCTGTACTGTTTCTTGTTGAATTTGAAATTTAAGCTTGATTTCAATACATAAAACATTTTAATCGGCTGCTTTGTTTTTGGGGTATTATTCCTAAAACTTGGAAAATAAATTTTTGGATTTTTATATAAATAACAATTAATATTTTTTTAAGGATAGTCCGAGATCACCGATTTCTGTACTCAGATTCTCTCTATCCCATCTGAGATTCTCGATACATTAGAGTAAACCCTATAAAAGAAAGAGAAAATGTCTTCATCATAAGTTAGGTTAGGTTGGAGTGGCTGTCGAGAGACACACATAGACCTGAACGGCCCATTGTGATAACACATAGTTGGACCTACATATAAACGCCGATTCCGAATGACGGTGTGGCAATTTTTTATCGGCTTGGTGGTTTTGCCATTACCAACCAAGGTGTGTACTTGTACACTGTCTTATAATTTTCATAAACTTCATATTGAGAGTATTTCATCATAAAAAAGCAAATGAAACTTATTTGGGCAACAACATCCTACCGACCCCTCTTTGGTGTGTTCATTGTAGCCATTTCTTGATATATATGTATGATCATACTGAGAAATATCCCCTAAAATATATTAATTACGACCTATACCAGCAATATTAAGAATTTTTCAATAAAAGTCCCTAGCTCCCACAGATAGCGTCTTTCGCTGCCTTAATTTGCTAAGCGGGCCCCTGCTGGTTATATCTACTAATTCTGCCGTTTGCTTTTGCTACTGTAATTTTTCTTCTTGTTTGCTTACTTCCACATTCACAATACAAATCAATTCACCGCTGATTGTTAAAATTTAAAACTATAATTCTGCTTTACTTATTCCCCTGCTTAGATAGATATTCCCGCGATCTAAGCATATATGGGATTAATTCCTCATACAAACATTTTTTAAAGTGGGCATGCGCTACAAAAGAAACACAACTAATGTATCTACGATCAAATGTGCAAAGTAAAATTAAATCGGTGATCACAAGAGCTCAGACTTTTGGCCAATAGATTTAAATCTACAGGCACTGTGCGGCATTGGAAAGTTGTAGATCTGGATGTCATCAGCCTTCGCGAGCAAAAGAGTGCCAAGGCTACAACAGCGATCGGAATTGTTATTTTCTTTTTTTACACTTAGCTCTAGTATCCTTTTCTCTGGCGTCGCAGCCGCGGGTTGATAAATGTATTTAGCTTTCTCTAAAGCACGTTGCAATAGAGATCATAAAGAGTATTTCTCTTCATTTCACTTTCACCACCATATTCTTAAATGAAGTTTAAAAACACCGAGGATTTTTCTCCATTCACTCAATATTGCCTAACCAGTAAAGCCGTTGAATTTTGAATATGCCAAAGTCTAGAGAGAAAAGGCTATGTTTCTCAATCATTGATTATGCAGTTTTGATACCCGAAAGAATTGTATCGTCTGCTAGTTAGTGCGGTAAATTTTTAGATATTTATTTGCAAAATTAGGTTGCAAAAAAAGCTACTCTTGGAGTCTTTGGCGACTTGTAATAAAACTTAGAATTTAAAAATTTGAGCTTGCTTCAGGCCTATAATTTTCATCCCTAACATTACTCTCTTGGTATTGCCCCTTCTCTTCTTTCTGTCTTTCATTTAAGTACATATTTAAAAATTAAGCCTACCGTATTATGGCAAAATATTTTTTTAATTTCATCTTTATTACTATATAGAATGTCCAAAGAGGATCTTATTCAAATTTGCGGTCTTGCCGATGGAATTCGTATGTTCAACATTTTACGTGCTAAGTACGATATTTTATTTTTTCAA
Organism: Toxonevra muliebris; assembly: GCA_963691655.1. NCBI lineage: Eukaryota > Metazoa > Arthropoda > Insecta > Diptera > Pallopteridae > Toxonevra > Toxonevra muliebris. The sequence continues at coordinate 40,200,859 of OY829328.1, read as the reverse complement.
TGCCAGTTACAGACTACTTTACAAAGTTTATTTTTTACAGAGCCATAGCTCCACGTTTAACTTTTTACGTCAGCATGGATGGCAGTAACTATAATGCTGTGTATTTGCTTTCTAATACTTCCAAAGAATTGACTCACAAGCTATTCAAATTGCCCGGTATATATGAAATGATTGCAAATGCTGGAAACAATGGTGTATTGGAGAATGCCGGCGGCATCTATAGCAATTGGGGAGGCATGCAATCAAAATATTCTGGCAGCGGTTCAAATATCTTTAACGATGTCAACAAAAGTTTTATTTATATAACAGGGCCATCAGGTGTTCACGTTACCGTCACCGATGAGGTTTTAAATAATGAAATTAAAGATGGAAGCCTCTACGCGCTCGAAGTACAAAATGGAAAAATTGTTATGAAATTGATAAACAAGAATGATAATTAATTTATAGCTTATGAACATATTTAAAAAAAAAACTAATTTTTTATTTTACATCTATATATTTCAATATTAATTTTGTTAAAAAATTAAGATTTTTCGCATTTCAAGAAAAAACCCGTTCTTATTTTAGTTTAAGATTTTTCTTCTTGTAAAAATATACAACTATGAAATTTAAATTTCTAAAATATTTTATTTACCATGTGAAAGGCTTAGTTTAAAAACGTGATAAGCCAAAAATTCAAGTTTTGGAAAAAATTCTTAAAAATAGTTTTATGCCTGGATAATAGATAAATCCTTTACAATGCATGTATAACGTTGTTTAAAGAACAGGCGCGTCGTAAAATTTTTGGTAACTATGTTATGTGGCTTTTCATATTTTTATTATAACCCCTCATATTTACTTTTTAATTTTGTTTATTCGTTATATGTAGTTATGTACGTATTTGTAATTGTATCATTCTTGTTTATATGTTTACATCTATGCATGTATACTTTTCATGGATTAACCATTGTTTCTAAAAAAAAAGAAAACCCTTTATATTTGTTTTAATTTTAACTTTTATATTTTTTTCGGTTAAAGGTGATGGGCAAATTTAATTTAATTTAAAAAACATTTTCCAAATTCAGTGCGAAATATTTTAGAATTTTATTTGATTGTACCCTTATTTTCATATTTTTTATTATTTGCATGTATTAATTATAAGAAAGAATAATTGTCAATCAAAAAGACAGACCAATACTATCTACCACCATCTCAATTGAAATACTAACAACCAAGCAACAACAAAAACCATACATAATTTCAATTAAGTAAATTATCTAATGTTTTAAGCTTTAACCCTTTGTAAACATTCTGTTTTATTATTGATTAAACAGTAAGGAACTATGTATTCTTGAAAATATAAAAAGTGCCTGAGGGTTCACGAAAAAAAAAAAAAAGACGAAAACTTATGATATAAACAAATAAACAAAAAGTGGTCTGCCATAAAAAGTGCCATTTTCATTTTTATGTTTCATAAATATTTACTAAATTGTCATTAACCTTAAAGCAATGGAATAGTAGATAATCCGCCTCAGTTAATTTTCAACGATTTTATTATGTTTAATTGTATTTTAATTATATCTAATAGTTTGAATTATTAAATATGTTGTCAACCAGCAAGTATAAAAACATCAAATAAACTGCATTCCGCAAAAATGATTTTACCATACATGCACTAGGGATGCCAATCCCGCGATCCTGGGTTCTCGGAGTGTAAAGAAAAAATTCCGGAATTTTCGGTATTCGAATATAACTTTACAAACTTATTAGTACTCAAATTTTTATTCATTTTATATAACACGAGCAGGGCGGTGCTGTCCAGCTTTGACAAAGTTTGGCTAATACAAAAATTAAAATAACAAACGGCGTTTTGTAAAAGAAATTACCACAAGAGCGTGTCAGCCTCCGATCAAAATCTAATCGTTGCACTAATCATTCGTTTCATTTAAGTCGGTAGTTCCACTTCTACTTGTCAAATAGTGTCACCACCCTTATCAGCTAATGCTATCAACATCCCATCTTACTCTGCTATGATAACAAAATATATATGTATTTCTAGTTTAAAATCAAAGCTTTTATTTTTAACAATTATTAAGATGTCGGCTTAGTAGTGAAGCAGCTTGGCTCATTTCTTCTGATGGCCAGCATAACTTCCTGAACTAAAAAAAACAATTTTCTTTAGTAGAATTATAATAAAAAATATTGTTAAAAATTTGGGAATATATTGTTTATAATCAGGGAGTGGATTATGAAGAATTCTCCCTTTTTTCTGCGAAATTCTACATGATGGTGATAAAATATATATTTGTTTCAAGCCCCCTGATTCCAAATCTATAAATTTAATTTTACCTTTTTGGTTTTGTTGACTTTTTAGCTATTAATAAAAAATTTGGCTTTTTAGTGCCTTTTTCCATGTAATAAATGCCTTTTTTAGGTTTTTCCATTGTGACTTTTTAATCTTTTACTATTCTTAATGGTCGATTTTTTGTGAACGAAATTTTTAGCATAAATGGAAACAATTTGTTATATTTTTTGTAGACTATGAAAATTAAATCTCAGCGTTATTATTTAAAAATCTTGTACCATGTTTTTAGTTTTTTTGTTTTGCTTCGTTTGTCACGAAAAAAAATATTATGTGCAGCAGGACATAACCGATAGAAACATATTAAGACGGTGGATGAAAAAAAAGGGGCAAAGGATAACTTCTCATGTTGGGGGCAAAACAAATGAATTTTGCGACGACCCTTCCACAGCTCCACAGTCTAAAAATTCAAAACAAAAAGAGAAATACATAACGAAGAAAGTTCCCGATGAGTCCGCAGTACGAAAAAATCATGTTCAAGGCTGCTATGATGAAGTTCTTTTAAAAATTCAGTCCAAAATTAGTGAACAAACTGTTTTCGACCGACAAAGCTGGACGTCATGCAACTACGATCAAGGTCATTGGTTGAAAACGGAAGTTTGCATATTTTGCCTGTAGAAATTTTGGAAAAGGTAAACGCATTTATATATATATATATGTATTTACTTTCAATTTTTATATAAGTTTGGTTTTCACTAAACTTCAGTCACTCAAGGGGACTAACATACATTTCGATGTGTGCCGTAATTAAGTAGTCTGATGGTAGTGTGGTCTATCACCTCCTCGTGTTGACAGCTGGTAACGGTTGCATGCCATCCAGCTGGTGTAAACAATTATCTTATAACAGGGTACATCAGATGTCTAATATGCAACTGGCTAAGATAGATCAGGCGGAGGGAGCAAACCCTCTCGATTCAGATATATTAGGGTTCTATTTGTAGTGCACCTCAGATATGTTTGATTTTTTATATCAATCAGAATTATGATATATACACATTGACGACAGCAGCTACACGAACACACGACTACGAAATTCTGTCGGCTACAACTGTCGCCGTGTAGTCAGCTACTAAACACAATGGAAGCAGCACCACCTGTAGCAAACACAGCCAAAAAAACAAAAGCAAACTCTCTTCTCTCTCTGTCGCTTGTCAAATTAGAAATAGATTTAAAACTGGCTACAACCACAATTGTGATCGGTGGTCATGTGGTCGCCAAAATAATCGTCTCCATAAGAACATGTTGTTTTTATAATTTGACATATGCAGTCGTGTAGCTGCCGTCGTTAATATGTATGGTGTATAATATTTTACTCTAGAGCGTGAACGCATCTAAAACTGAGAAAGTACTCTCTGGAGCAAAAGTCAAAAAATATATTTTTCATTACTTATTGTTTACTTTTTTTCGATTGAAAAAGTGTGTACTAAAAGTGTAAAAACCTCCTTTATTCATTTTTTAATGCTGGACACTGTTAGCAAAATTAAGTGTGTTGAAAGTGAGGGAAGATAAAATTGATTCGCAATAGTTTTCTAAAGTTCTTACCAATAAGAACATGAATAGAAACCAAGGCGTATTTAACAGGGTGAAGTCATCTCTGAGAACTCTCTCATTTTATTTGAAAAGTCAAATTTTGTAGTGTCAAAATAGTGCAAAATGTAAATAAACAAAAAAGTAGTGCCAAAATTCAAATTTTAAATATTCACAACGGAAGCTGTTTTTGACACTATAACTTTTACTCTCTGAAATGACTTCACCCTGTTAAATACGCCTTGGTAGAAACCCAAAATTTTTTCATTTCATTTTGTTGACAGCTTTTTTTTATTTTCTTTGCGATCAATGTTCCCAATTGAATGCGCCAGCAACAAAATTTTTGTTTTTTATTCTTTGTTGTCGTACAAATCAAGAAGTAGGCAACACTAATTTTCTCTCTTACTCAGAGTAACAGAGTAACAAATATTTTACTCAAGGGGCAAACCAGAGTAAAAGTGTAAAGTGTGAGTAAAAGCAAATGTCGTATATTTTGTTATTGTAGAGTAATTTTGTTTTACACTTTTACCCTGTTACCACGTTAACCATCACTTTACTCTAAAGAATGAACAGAGCTATAGTATGCCTTGTCAAATGTGTGACCACTTAAAAGTCTATTTAATACTTAATATTCTTTAGTACCAAGCTAATGCCATGGTACTAGGTTTATTTTTTGGTTTACCCAGATTAAAATATTAACCCTTTGACTGCGAGATACCTACATATTCCAGTAATTAAGGTAGGATTACAGTTCTTCATCTGAAAAAAACGACAATTTTTAAGAATTGTTTTAACCTATTTTATTACATATTCAAGTCGGGCATTCAAAAATACAAAAAACACTGCAATTTTAATAATCTCATCTACGATTTTATTACACACAACGCCTAAATGACTAGGCGTCCAAATTATATGACATTCTTCAAGATAATGATTTAGATAATTTGTTCTGAATGTACGCAATGCAGTAGTTGCTGGTCATATTATCATTCAAAAGTTTATAAGTTTTGAACGGCTTAAGACCCAAATACCTTCGTAAAGTTTCATTCTGTACGTAGTAATCTTTTGGCTTTCGAATTTAGCGTGTGCGCAGTTGTCGTACTCAATTTTGGATTCTAGAAAGCTCTTAAGAAGATTAAAAAAAATTGAGCGATAAATGTGCCTTAACAGTTGTCATTGTGTTCACCCACAGTAAGTGACGAATTTATAATTCTACCGAGAAATTTTATTTTCGTTACTTTTCTTAACAGTCGAAAATAATATCCAGATACAAAATTTTGGAAATTTTGTATTCGGGAATTCTGATTTAGTGGATTTTGATTCGGGAATTTTGATTTGTTTTTGTTTTTTGGGATTTTATACCCAACCCTGTTGGGTCATTATTACCAAAGGTAAACTTTTTGCAATGATAATTTAAACTTATGCTTATTAATTTTTGTGGTGACATAATCATGTAACTGCAACCTGCAATGAATTATTTTTCCAATAACAATATTTTCGTTTAAAAAAATTCTGCAAAGAATAAAATATTAATAACGTTATTTTCTAATCGCTAAATAATAGTTACAAGTTCATTAGCAAGTCTGGACTCTTATTATCGGATTATAATTTGCATAAAACATTTAAAAGTTAACAGTGGAAATATGAGTTTGGTCCTCTATCAATACCCCTTTCGTCTCACCTCCTCTTTCCAACACAATTTGCCGGTCGCTAGGAACTAGTTGCCTCGACTAAAAGCAGACATACTTAAAACGTATAAAAACGCATTGAGTCATGGAATACTTTCAAATACATTTTGACTATTGTTGAACACTTATTACAAAACATATTTTATACGCGAAATGAATGATAATTGTGAGAAATTAGTTAAAAATTTTTACCAAAGACAATACAAAATCTACAAGTGCTTGGGGCTATTTAAATTACCGGAATATTTCCCGAGAGCTTTGCATAAGGCCTACAATGTTTACTTTTGGCATGTTGCATTATTTTGGATGGTACTCTTCGATTTAAGCATGTGGATAAAAATTATCAGCATTATTAATGATATTGATGAGATCATAAGAGTTGTGTATCTTTTCTCAACGGCTGTAGCTGTCATGGCTAAATTTATACGGATCAAAACCAAATATCATACTTATATGAAGCTCTTTCAGTTAATGGATACTGAGGAATTCTTGCCGGTTAATCTTTATGAAATACAAATATTTAAAGACTCAGTAAAGCTTAGCCAGTTTGTTCGAAATTTCTATCAAAACTTGTCATTGACATCACTTAGCTTGATATTTGTGACGCAATTAATCGATGACTGGACGGCATTACCACTGTCTGTTTATATACCCTTTAACGTGGATAAATTGTGGGTGTATATTATGGTGTATATCTATCAGCTTTTTGCACTTTCTCTATGCTGTTTCATGAATATTGCTTTTGATTCGCTTAGTTCATCGTTATTCATTTACTTGAAAGGACAATTGGATATGTTGGCAAATCGTTTGGAAAACATTGGTAAAAATGAAAAAGATTCACAAAAATTAATAAACTATCAATTGAAAGACTGCATGAGGTACTATGCCAGAATTAGGAAAGTAACTGAAATTATGGAGGATCTCATCAGCATTCCAATGTCAGTTCAAATAATGAGCTCGGTGCTGGTGCTTGTGGCCAACTTTTATGCTATGACTTCTGTAAGCTAAGCAGGTAAATGGGTACGACATAAATTTTATTCACTTTTATCTTTTTTAGTTCACAACCGCTGGGGACATCTCGACATTTTTAAAGTTTGTCGTTTATCAGTTTTGCATGTTATCTCAAATTTTCATTTTATGCTATTATGCTAACGAAGTATCTCTCAAAAGTGTGGAACTGTCCTATGCTTTATATTCATCGGAATGGGTTGGTTTAAGCAAGGAGAATAGAAGATTGATTTTGTTGATGATGATGCAATTCGATACTCCGATCCGCATCAAAACCATAAATGGTTGTTACTCATTCAATTTGGCAGCTTTTACGTCGGTAAGAAGAGAAGAACCACTTCGGTCTTACTATAAAAAAAAAAATTTTAACTTTTTATTTCAGATTGTAAATTCGTCCTATAGTTATTTTGCTCTTTTGAAGAAAATTAACAGTTAAATTTGGTTGTATATTAAATTTCAAATAAATGCTTGCCTCAGACAACAGCAAGATGCCCTTAATTTTGGAAAATATGAATATGTTATGTTATTTAATTAAACAAATTCAAAGTTAAGATAAATTCCCGTAAGGTAAATAAATTTATGTCCAGTTTTGAAACAACGCGATATGTTTTTCAAAGACCAGACATTATAGAAAACGTTTGTCTTCGGCTTATCATATTCTTTAAAAGCAATAAAAAATATCTAAAATATTAAGCAGCGCTATTCACGAATATAGAAATATTAACTGGCTAGGGCCTTTGCAAACCAATCCAGAACTGGCCCTGACCTTTGTTATCATATATTAGATAAAAGAAAATATTTTTTAATATATGAAAAGAAAGAAGAATGAAGATCTGCCATTTAAAGCAATTTCAATTCTAGCTTGTTTTTCATATCTAGCTTATCTTACATCCTTCGATGATCAACGCGCGCGATGTGGTTCAGATCGGGGAAAACAAAAATTTGGAGTATTGGCGCGTTCCCGAATTTCCGACATTTTCTTTTTCTCCTTCCAGTACAGACAATGAAAGAGCTTAATAAAAAAAACATTTTAATTGGACATCTAATTAGTTTTGCACAACACTACATAGACAAATATACACACATGGAAAGAATTAAAGAAACACCTAATTTTTAGTGAAAAAACGGCAATTTTTAAATCGATGTATCTCAGCGAAAAATTAACCTAGGAAAAAATAAAAAAAACTAAAAAATTAAAGCTAAAAGCAGTTTCTCAACGTATTTTTGAAAATCAAAGTGCATTTTAAAAGGCATGAGTTCTTCGAGTTCTTCTTTCAGTTGTTAATACTAAAGAAAGAACAGCATAAATACCAATTGAAATAACTTTTTTTTCCATCGTTCAACAGGCAAAGTTCAATATGCGCAACCTATTAGAAGTCCCGGTGATTGCAATAACCGAAAAGTTGCGAAATATGAAATTTTCAGCGTAAGTAACTAACCCAGCATCTACACCTGCCAGTGCTGGCATGCCAGCGCTAACACTAATACACCCACACTTCTTTCATTGACAGAGTCACTGGCAAGCATACGTCTATGCCAATGATTTGACGTAAGCAGACAATACTTGACGTTTCTGCAAATTTTTGAGAGAAAACAAACACAAATTAAAGCAGAGCGAGCAAATTGTTAGAAATGAAGTGCCTGAAATTTTGTTGGAAATGAATTGGCATGATAATTGGCAGGACGCCTACGTCATAAAGACAATTTTTCTGTTTTTTGGCAGATAATACGTATTCTCAATTGGCATGCCAGCACTGGCAGGTATAGACCAGTGTAAATAAAAACTAGGGTGAGCATATAAAAACCACTGAAATATAAACTTATTTTATTACTGAAATTGCAAATACTTATGTATGGATGTAAATATACCTACAGCTACTTACACTCTAAGTAGGACACGGCGTACATTGGGAAAAATATAGGCAAAACCCTCGCATTAAGGGTTTTTCGAAAGTTACGGGGTTTTTCTTTACTTTTTGTAATCTAGATATATTCAATATATGGAAAACAAGTTTCTGAAGTCAATTAACTCTAAGGCTTCGTCACCAGGGTCATCCAAACCCTGGTTATTTTTTTCATTCTATGTTGTTAAAATAACTGATTTCAAATGAAAGTGGAATCTTTATTTTGCATTGGATTTTAATCAAAACTTAGGATGAAAATACTCAAGAAAAGCAGTCAACGTATAAATTTTTTACCAATTAAATTTATTTAGCTAGATACGGGTTTCTGAAGTTATGCCTAGTTTTTCATAATATTTTCAAATTTTTGTTAAGCTATAACTTTTTTGATTCCAGTGGTTTTCTCGAAATATTCCGGATCAGATAACTAGGAGTTTTTATCTAATAGACGATAACAAATTTATCTGCGACAAGCTGCGTCAATTTGAAATTTATCAAGTATCAAGTTGAAGCAGAGAACTCAAATAAGAAAATGTATAAAAAAATTATAAAAAATAAAAATTAAATGTCTTAAGCACTTCTTTTCATAATTTAGAGGTAAGTATTTAACGTAATTGGTAAAATTTCGTGATTTATTATAACGGTAAAATGCTAACATAAATTATATGCATACATACATACATTTTAGTTATGTTTATAAAAGATAAGAGACTACGAAAATCAAAAGATTGGAGTATTGTACTATCCAGTGGTTGTCTACAGTTCCGTAGCTATTTTTAACCTTTAATAAAAGACAAACAAATAAATATAGAAGCATAATTGTGGGAGACCAAAGTAACCATAATCTCAAAACAGAACGTTTCTATCAAGCCCCATTAAAATTCGGACGTTTAAGGGTTAATAAAATTTTACTGGAATTAAGAGAAAACTTTTTACAGAGGAAATGTGAAGATTTTTCTGAAAAGGAGCAAGAAATTGAAGGGTATTTGATGGCAAAAGAAATATCCTTGTCACCTCCAGAATATATTCTACAAGAAAGTAAACATGCATCTGCAATACACTTTAAGTTTCATTGGCTTCATAAATGCAATTCATTCTTTGCCTTTTTACGCATTATAATTTCTTGTATTTGATAATCAATAGTAAAATTTTACATAGAATATTTTCATGGAGCATTTTAATCCTTAGAAACCTTTCCTAAAGCGCTTTTGAGTCATTTCTTAAGAAAAGAGTTAAAATAACTTTTCATGTATATGACAAAAATATGAATCTGTAAATAAAAAAAAAAAAAAGTTACACCAAATTTAAATTTTATTCCAAATTTTTACTAAAATTTTGCACCGCTATCAAAAAGTATTTATACACAAATATTAAAAACTGATACATGTGTAACCAAGGCGTATTTAACAGGGTGAAGTCATCTCTGAGAACTCTCTCATTTTATTTGAAAAGTCAGATTTTGTAGTGTCAAAATTGTGCAAAATGTAAATAAACAAAAAAGTAGTGCCAAAATTCAAAATTTTAAATATTCACAACGGAAGCTGTTTTTGACACTATAACTTTACTCTCTGAGATGGCTTCACCCTATTAAATACGCCTTGTGTGTAACATTATTTTCAATGCTTTTTAAGAGTCAATTGTCAAAATATTGCTATTTAGATTTTTTTCGGGCTGTGGAGTTATCAAAAAGTCTGAACTTCCGAACGTAGGGTATTAGCGCCTGATGTTGCAAATTAAGAAACAATAATACCATCCGAAGCTTTGAAGAATCCCAATTAACATGTCCAAAATTTGTGTTTCTAACTTTAATAGTATGGATGCTAGAGCTTAAAATAAGCGATGCGAGGGTTTTACTTATATTTTTTCCAATGAGCTGCCTATAAATGTTCTCCTATTGGATTGAGTTTCAAAAATAAAAATCCTACTTCCGGATTAAAAATATTTTTATTATAGACTTTATTTTAAAAAGTTATAAAATCTCGTGATTCCCGCTATTTTAGTTCACATATTAAAATTTTTAGCTTCCATTAGTGCTTTCAAATATGGTAATGAAATATTGTAAAGGTCAAACTACAGTTGAAGAACGACAAAATGTTGTTTCGCAATAGGCATTTAAAAAGTATTTCTCCAACGTTGGAGAAAAGCTTAGTTCTCAATTGATTACCAATGTGTTCTAACATTTTTCTCCATGTTTGCTTTCAACTTTACATCAACTTGAGGTTCATTTAAAAAAATAATTGCAATGTTTGTATGTGGCAACACTGTGAGCAGTTTCGTGAAAACTTTATTCAACAGCGCTGGCCAGTTTTTTAGAAAAGAAAGAATTCCGCAAAATAAGTGAAATAAGTGCAATTTCACTTCTTTACAAATTTCACTTTATTACAAATTGCCTTCGACTTCAAATGCCCTATAAAATGTTAGGTTAGATTGTTTTAGTGAAGAGTCTGAGTCCGAATCGGAAACGAATGCAGATGTGAAAGAAGATAAATTAAAATCTTCTGCCAGTAATTTAAAGGAGTAACTTGCGGCATGGGCGGTTAAATTTAGTATTACAAGCTTTGCCGCCAATAGCCTTCTGCAAATTTTGGGTCATCATATAATTGGCATTTCAAGGGATTTTAATGAATGTATATATTTTATGTAGAAATTAAATATGAATTTTAAATGTGAAAAAAATAAAATATAAAATAAATATAATTTCGTTTTTTGCAACTCTGTGTTTTCATTTGAGGCAAAAGGAAATGAGACCAATTGAAGTTTTTCACTTCACTTTCGAGCCTAACACTTCGTCACTTCCTCTTTCTTAAAAACACTTCGATTTCCCAGTTTCAATGAAAGATTAAAATCGATAAAAAAAAAATGTAAATATGCTCATCTCTGTAATATTCTCCGACTGTAGCCAGATCGGTGTGTTTGAATTTATATCCCCTATAAAAAGTAAAACGATACTATTGAGCATACATAAACATAAAAACTTTGATGACGCACTGTCATATAATTTATATTTTATTAGAATTTGGTTGAAAATTAAGAGGTAGACGATTTAGAAAGCGATTTGAGGACTCTATTTCTAAATGATTTTATGCAAAAACAGGACAGTTTCGAAGAATTCTCCCATTTTGTTCTTGTCTTGTAAAATTCCCTAAATCAAATTATGTACCCTCATTCAAAAAGTTTTGTCGGAGCCTTATTGTGTCAGCCACACGGTAGCGCTCCACCAAAAGTTTTTTTTTTCGCAAACTAATCACATAAAACCAGATTAATTGTAAAAATATGTCAATTTCTCATTACGCATCAAAAAACACTTCAGTTTTTTAAAAATCACTTCGATTTTTTAAGAATTTCACTTCACAAAAAAATTTCAAAACGACAGTCCTGAATGAGACATTAAATTGGAACTGAGAGTCATAGTTTTCTCATCTTGAGAATTATAATTTTCTCAACTTGAGAATCAAACCGTTTTTCATATATCGCTCTTTTACTAAAAGACTGTCATAACTCAAAAAACGCGATTTTGCAGAAAACGCGTTTAAAGTTTTTAATTGACTCCCACTTTGCAGAAAAAAGAAGAAATCTTATAATTCGCATGTGCAGAGTACCTATAAAAGATATTAATATGAAATTTTTACACAATATGAAGCGTTATATAATGAATAATTCTGACTTGTGACACTCTTTTAGTAAATGAGCGATATGAAAATGTCCGTTTTTGTTGAGATTGCTATGATTCTCAAGTGGAGTTACTGTTTAGAATTAACGTTGCAGATTGGAGAATCACATTAATTCTCAACTTAACCTCAAGTTGAACTCCAGCCTAAATGTTTGTTGGGTAACTATAATTATTACCATACAAAAAAAAATGCCCTTTTTGTTGAGAATGCTATAGTACTCCAAAGGAGGTGCTATTGAGAATTAACGTTGGAGATTTGAGAAAGGTATTTGATATCAACTTTACCTCAAGTTGATAAAAGACAAAAACGAAATTGCTTGCTAACTGCTACTGTTAATGCAGTAGTGGTTGGTAAGGAAATACTACAAAAAAATTGTGCCTCCACTGGGTCCCTTCCATAACATTCAATTTCGGTATGCCATGTTTTGAGAAGAAGGAAGAAATGATTATTTTAGTTTTTTAATTTTTACTGTTTTTTATTATTATTGACTAATTTTTTCTGTTTTGTTTTTATATGAATTTGTTTATTTGTCATAATTTGTTATTGACCATAAACACAATTTATCGACATATATCGACGTTAGCGCCTATCTATATACCACAAAAATATAAAAATTAAATAAAAAAAAACAAAAAAATACTTTAAAATTCAAGTATATTAATCACATTTGCTTAGAAACATATAATTTTTAAGTTGGAAATACTGTTTAATTAAAACTTATACTCGAAATTTAATATTATAATATAAAAAAGACAATAATTGTTTTTAATGAATGGTAAATTAAATCTCAGCAAAACAAAACACGAAAGAATCAGCTACACGGCCATTTATGTTAACTCTAATAAGACATTTTGAAATTCAAAGAAATTTAAAAAAACTTTAAAGATCGGCTATTTCTGGTCGATGCCGATTCTATAATTTAAGGTCGATACCGATGCCGATTAATCGGTTGGACTCTAATTACATACATACACACAAACGATTTTATATATTAAGATGTTGTATGGAAATCAAACTAATAAAAAATCTATAGGTGTTTACTTCTTTACGCTTCTACTGGATGTCACCGGTGGTGGTGGGGCATTTCGATGAGCCAGTCGTTGATATGTCGAAGCATCTATATGGTAACAGACACAGCCAACAAGAAGGAGTATGTTCGTTTCCATATGACTCCAACAGAATGGCATACTGCCAAAGCAAAAGTATGCCCGGCCGCAGTCTTTTCGAATGTGCTATCGGTGCAATTGACTGTAGCCATATTGCTATTCGGGACCATACGATCACGAAGAAGCATATGTAAATCACCATGGATATAACTCAACAGATAACAGATGGTAACCAGATGTAATCTTTTTATATTTTCAATCTTAATTTAAATATTTTTAGATGTGACCCTACCTAAAAATTTTTAAATTAATAAATAAAAAACAATAATAGAAATGTCATTTGCCAATTTTGCTACTTTTTTCACATATAAAGAAAGTGAGAAAATGTAGCAAACCGTACAAAAAGTTAAAATATACATGAAGCAAATGAATGCCCCTGAATGTGACAGCTCGAACGAGCACTTTTCCCAAAAAGTTGTTTTTTAAACTCTTGGAACATAACCCTGTTTTTGTACCACTTGCTTGTCCCGTATAATACGATTTCGTATATAACACGGCAGATTTCTAATTTCTTGGAGCCTAACTCCGCTTTTTATACTGCTTCCTTGTTCCGTATAACATGAATTCGCACAACACGATGTTTTTTTGTAACCTAACTATCGCGTTATACTGGGGACACCTGTATTACATATTTATTTGAATTAATAATTTTAAATTAATAATTTACTTCTTAATTGGTAAGTTTCATTAATTTAGGTCAATTTTTTCAACGTCTGCTTTGTTTTTTGCAATTTTTGGCAACATATGTCAAAGGTGAACTTGATTGTACTCTACATGGGTTCACTAAAAGTTAATTTACCTGTTTAAATACAACTCGATTTGAAAAATTTTTGTATTTTAAATAAACTGAATTGAATTACATACAATACTTTTATTTTTAAAAAATTACCGCTATCTTCAAAATTCTGGGTGATTTCGAAAATTAGTAAAAAAAAAAATGCCAAATGGTCACTTGAGATGCTACGGGTGGCTTTCTGTTCAGTTGTATCAAGTGGCCTATTTTACATAGGGCTAGAAATTCTTTTATGTGCAAAATAAATATTTGTCCATACAAGATCCCCAAACCCATTGTAAAATATCCTTTTAAATCACGCTTTTCGGAGTAGTGCATTCAGTTTTCGCAAATTTAAAATTTTCTTAATTTTATTTGGTTTTTAGCACCATATTTTCATATTCTGCAGTCGCAAGGAAGATCTGAAATACTTTAGCAAAATAGGCCATCTAATAAACATATGTATAATATTTTAAAAAGAAATATAAAATGTTTATGGCAAATGTAAAATACGAAATTTAAAAGATTATGTCGGCTTAGGCTTTTATTGTAAAGGAATATTTCATTTGTTGGCCGGTTATAGTGCGAACTAGTGTCCGACCGAAAGTTTTATACGAATTTTGCAACTTAAATTTAAATGAATTAATTTAAAAAATAATTAATTTTAAAAATTAACAAAATTAAATTATATTTTGTAGCCCGTTTATTACCTTTCCAACGGTATCTTATACATGCATGCCGGTAGTATAATGACTAAGTTATGGACGATTCTGTGAATCGATACAGGCAAAAAATGACTATCCGCGAAAGAGTTAAAGTAAAACAATATTTGAAAGGAATAAAAAGAAAGAAAAATTAAAAATAATTTTGAAAGTTTAAACTGCAGGCCACTCTATTACAATAGATCTAGTACAAAAGCCAGCGGAATCGATCTATTACAATTTGTAATTTATACAGAACGTGGAGTTTTCTTCAACAACGAAAAACAATTATTTTCTTTTGCTCTGTGTAGTAAAATGGGAATATTTCGGTAATTGCAATATCAATTTTGTTAAAGTGCATTTGAAGCAGATAATTAATAAACAAGATCTTGGATGCAACATTATAATCAAACGGGGAAAGTTTTCAGAGATTGCAGTTCAAGAATAGCTCGTTGCTTTGAAAGAAAAATGTCGCAGAACGCAGCCACTGAAACGCTGGTTTGTATACATTGCAGCCGGCAATCATCGCCAACAAATAGTGGCGATGAATTCCACGAGATCTTTGATGAAGTGGGACTTGAGTTGCAATTAGACAAATTGCTGGAAAAGTATTTTCGTTTGGAATTGCGTGCAGAAAATGTTCAAGGTCTGCAAGTGTTGTGTGATGATTGTATGAATCAGCTGATTGAATTGTTCGATGTTGATGAAAGCGCTAAGGAAAAACAACAACAGCAACACAACAATGAAGAAGTGCAAGATGCTGATGCAGAGGAAAATTCTGATGACATTGTTAAGCCATCGTGCGAGATGAGACTGAATGATATACAGGATGATGTAGTCATTGAAGGCACTGAAATTCCTTCAGTTGAGTTCGAGAATTTATGTAGTGATAATGTAGAAGAGAATGCCGTAGAAAACATAGAGGAAGAGCTATATGTTGAGGAATTATCTTATGCTTCCACGCATTTAGAAACTGAAGAAGGTATCTTTGAAGTATATTTTTTTTTGTACTTAAAATTTTAAAAACTTTTATTTTTAGCTGATGAGCTTTTGGATACAGAAATATTATACGCCGATGATTTCGATGTTGTTGACATAGATGCGTATTTAGATGCAGTTATTAATAGCAAACTAGAAAAATTAAATTTTCATTGGAATTGTAAATGTAGAGTGAGTAAAATAACCCTTTTGAAGAACAAATATGAAGTCCACATTGAAGAGATCAAGCATGATTTTATCAGATTGCTTAAGAAAAGAAGGGTCGGAGTCTAGAGCATTTGTAAAATTAAAAAGAATAATGCCTAGTATTTACACTGCTGCATAATACATTTTTACGAATTCCTACTTTAAAACCATTCGAGGTTAATTAATTTTATTATCTGCTGCATATAACACTATGACATCTCACATACCATACCTTAATATCACATCTATTATTTTGTCCAGCAGCGTACATATTTCCCATACTAAAAAAGTCTATGTATGTACAAATAGGTTGGTAGTGATTGTCAGATAGCACTTAAGGCCCTAATTAATACTACACTATGTATTGGTATACTTTTGCCTAGAGCCAGTCGGCAAAGAGAAAAAGTTTAGAGCTTATTTAGTTCCCGAGTCATTCAAGAATACTGGGCAGTGAAACCTTGTAAAAGTAGGCTAGAATGAGGTTATCTGCTCGGCGGCACAATATCAGATGGGAAGATATCAATGTCTCTAGGATGATAAAACGGCTGCTCGTGGGCTCTCTAGAAACCGATTTCACTTTTCTAAGCATTTGAAAGTACTTGGATCATTTGAACTCTGACCCAAATTTTATCAGTGTTCTTTCCTTACTTTAAGACAATAAAATATAACATGCGCTTACTTTTAATAAATGTATTTCAGATTTGCTTGGCATATTTTAATACATTTGATGAACTTTTAAAACACATACTGATAAACCATAAGCACGACAATATTTTTCATTGTATGTTTAATGATTGTGTAGAAATGTTAACCAATGAAAAATTAATGGCCCGACATTTGATATTGAGACATAGCGATTTGAAAAGGTAAAACATTAGTGGGACTTATGTAGTAAATTCATAAATGCCTTATAAGTTTATTAGTGCATAAACTTGTCCAAATTTGAAAATTTATTTGCGGTTTTGCGAAGTACTTACGAGTTTACATGAATCCTACTATTAATTTAAGTACTGGCAATCTTTTTATTTTTATTAATTATTCCTATAGCTTACAGATTTACGGCAATTGTCCAGATTGTGATTTGAGATTTTCGAATTTCATACATTTCAATAAACACTCATGTTATCGAACGCTAAAGCGTAAAGCGGGCATGCGGAATTATTGTAATAAATGTGAAATAGAATTTCCTTCTTTCAAACGGTGAGTAACTGAGTTATGGGTGCACTTTTGCAAAAACGGATTGTGTAGAAAACAATCAGCTGCTATTCTTGTGGATAAGTCCTTTTTTCCAAACCTTTTTTTTAATATGCTTATGTCTTATCTTCTTTTTAGATACGTATTTCATTTACAATTCCACATGACTAAGCGTCGGCCAAAAATCTGTCTTATTTGCGAGCGTTTCTTTGCTGATGTAGGTGAATTTTTCGAGCATGTGCAATATGAACATGAACCAGAGGATACATTGGCATGCCTAAAGTATAAAACAATTTTAACTGCATAAAAAACGATTACTGATTTTGTAATTTATTCATTAAAGTCGCTTCACAAATTACTTGACTTCAATTTTCACACTGAAGTCAAATATGAGTTACTTGACTAAGTTACAATCAGAAATCGTAATTATGTAGGTTGTGATTTATAAGCTCAACTTATTGCATTATTTTGCTGAGCACTTCAAGTTGTAACTATATAATTCGTATTTTATTAATTTATAAACTTATTTTAATTTTCAGATGTGATCGCATATTCAAAGATAAAAAAGTATACGATTCTCACAGTAGAAATCATCAGCTTAAATTTAAATATCAATGCAACTATTGCACGAAAACCTATGATCACAAGCATTTACTAATAACTCACATAGTAAGATCGGCAAAACATAAGAATTTGAAATTATATTTTTTTATTCTGACTCATCTAATCAATGTAGGATACCTATCACAAAACGATGGAATTTCGTTGCGATATTTGCAATAAAGTATTAGCTAATGCTCCCAACCATCACAAACACATGAAGAGTCATGTAACCGAGACAGAAGTACAAGCTTATCTATGCGTGCAGTGTGGTCTCATTGCCAGAGATAGAGAGGATATAGTGGTAGTTATTTTGTATTTAATGTGTGGTAGATGAAATTAAACAAACTTTACGATTTTTCTTGTATATAATTTCAGGAGCACATTGAATGTGCCCAATCGAACTGTTTGGAATCCAGCATTCAAAAGGAAATACTCAATAAAGCATACACTTGTGAGTATTGTTCGTTGAATTTTAAAAGCACCACTGACTTAAAAGCTCATCGTGCCACTGCTACACACGCTGACAATATGTACGAGTGTCCTCTGTGTAAAGAAAAATATACGGAATATAAAAAGATGCGCAATCACACAAAATCGCATATGACGTATGAATCGTGGCTAATAGGATTTCCGATCAATAGATTATTTATGTGTAATATAAAGGTAATGCTTATATTTTATTCGGCTTCTATTAAATTCGACTTATTCTTAACATTCAGAATTGTGAGAAAACTTATGCACAATGGTCTGCAATGTATCATCATAAACGTCGCTTTCACAAGCAGCTGCTATGTACCTTATGCAATCAAATTTTTTTCAATCAAGAAGAACTTGAATCACATAAAAATTCATGTAAACAGCAGTTGGAATATAAATGCCAATTCTGCAACAAAGAATGTACATCAAAAATGTCTTTGTCCGTCCATATTGCAAGAAGTCATAATAACAGTAAGTAAACAAAAGTAAAAGGAAACCAATTGAAAGCTAATTATATTACTTTTTAATTACTTTACTTGCTTGTTCTAGAAAATCTTGTATGCCCAACATGTAAAGGTTCCTATAAAGATGAGGAAGCATTACAGAAACATATTGATTTTATGCACGTGCCCATACAATGTTCTCAATGCGATAAAGTCATCAAAAACAAACGTAACCTTCAAACACATGAGCGTGTAGTACATAAAAATGAGCAACGCTATTTTTGTCGAGTATGCAATAAAGGATACTATAATAAAAGTGAAATGGTGGCGCATGAGAGATATGTAAATTTATATATATACATACTTCATACTTAGCATAATTTATTTAGTTATTAAAAACTTTACTCCCAGGTGCATACAGATATTCTTTATAACTGCTCAGAATGTGCATTCTCAACAAATTATGCAAAATCTTTGGAAGTTCACATGGCCATGCATCGCAAAGAATTAAAATACAAATGCCCAATTTGTGCTAAGGAATTTGGGCGTAAAAATGTGCTTAATTTACATATAAGACGCCATGATTCGAACAGATTGTAAGCATTGGCAATTTCATAGTGATAGTTTAACTAAATATTTTCAATTTTTTTTTTACAGATTTGTATGCTCACAACGAATTTTAAATGGCTGTGCCTCTTCATTTGTTACAAACTATTTGCTTAATAAGCATATTAAAGAAAAACATAGCAAGTTGAAAGCGAACAGCTATATTGATTCTAAAGTGAAACGTTTAAGAAGCTTAAATAAGTCAAGACAACTGGAATCAATCGACGAAGATGTTGACGGTGATGTCGATAATCCAGAAAAATTCGTTACGAACGAAAGTTTAATTGAAGTTGAAAATGGCATGGATGAAAATTGTATTGATTTTATATTAGAAGATGAAGAAAATACGCAAAATGATGATTGCATTATTGAAATTATTGAAGAAAATGTGCCATAAATTTAATGGTAAAACTTTGTGCTAAATCAAAGAAATGCAATTGGTCCTACACCTAAGATATTTTTAGTATCTAACTATATGTAAATCAAAACATTCTCTGGCGAATTATTTTGATAAATAAAAAAATAAAATATGAGAAATGTTTGAAATGTCCAACAGTGTCCACATTCTTCTTAATATATAAACCTTTATAAATTGTTTGATAACACTAGTTTACAGCCAAAATTACCAATGAACAGCACTATCCAATTCCTATGTAAAATTGATTGATGAGCCTGGAAATCAACTCCATTTTTAATTCTTTGGTGTGACTTTGGAGATATCGTTAGTTGAATTTTTTTTATAGCAATAAAGGTTTGCCCACATAATTACAAATATCTTGGAAACTAGGAACTCGATTTGAACAAACAGTATATTAAATAAAAGATATTAATTTAATTATCTCGTTATACGTTGATACATTTTGATTCGATTGGATAAATTTCTTGATAATTTACTTAATTGTGCCAAAACTATTTATCCAATCGAATCAAATGTATAAAAGTCTTGGCTTCCATAGTTGCACTAATCATTCATTACGGAAAACATTTGGGTTTCGCTTCAGCGTAAAGGAAATACCTATAGAAAACAGTACAATTATAACGATGATCTTAATGTTGGAATTAAAACTTCCTCAATTAAAACTTCTTCAATTTAACTGAATATTATTAGGGATCCCTAAAATCAGAAATTTCAGAAATTTATGTATTGATGAGTTAATAAATACAAATACAGAGGTTACACTTCTTCGAACTAAAAACTAAATTTGATGCTCCTAATAAAATAGTACTAATTAATTAGTTCAGGTACGCTATAATTTTAGCACACTAAATCCGAAAGTCTTTTAAATAAAATTTGATATTTTTTGTTTTTTGTATTATAGTGATCATTTTTATTTCTCAAACTAATATAGAATAAAATAGACTTTCATAATAAAAAAGACAAAATGGATTTTTCTGGATTTATGCCGAAGTTATTCAGCTTTGAACATAGTGAGTACTAAGTGCGCTATAATTCTGAACAGTACTTTACATTTCCTTTTACTCTGTGATGGCAGGTAAACAATAATGGATGAAATACCATAATAGTAAAATAATTTGAAATAGCAAGATCCAATACCTAATCTTCTTCTATTCTTGCCTGCAGTACAATTTTTGGTCGCATTAATACACTTATCATTAGGCATTCGTATTCGAATGAAAGTTTTCCAATTTATAAATTCTTATGTCACGGAAATGCACAAATATCAGCAAAAATAAATAAAAATGGAAAAAAAAAAAAAAAATACACATAAAGGCTAGTTCGATTTTAAAATAGCAGAAAATAACTCCATCTATCTGTTGTTATTTTTAATTTATATTCGCAATTAGATATTATTTAAAATTTTATTAGAACAGAAAGCCATGGGCAAATAATATTTCTATCCTAAATTTTAGTACCGTACTTCAAATTGTTCTTGGGATATTCTATAATGAATATTCATGTAATATGGGAAGTGCCACACCTCTTTTTTCAATCCAATCAACATTTTTCCTGTATTATGACATTGCTAATAGATGTCCTTGTGCGAAATTCCAGCACTGTAAATGGTTTCAAATATTGGGGGTTCCACACCCACCTTGCAAGCTAGAACTTAAACTATGCCTACGTTTTATGACCAGAGACATAATGCATCATTATGCATGTCAATCTGTAATCTGGTTACAGTAGCGACTCGGTTTGCGCAACTAATTAATGCCATAGGGTGTTGTACAAATCGAAAAGTTGCAATAATCGAGATTTTTTTTTTCTAAAAATTATGGCTTTATAAAAGTTCTCCTCAATTTTTTTACTGCAAATGTGAAAGTTCACAAAATAGTATGAGCGCAGTGCGCCTGCAAAAAGATAACAAGAGTAGAGAATAAAAAATTATTTAAAAAAAAAAAAAAAATTAAGAATATATGTTTGTTTTCCCCCAGTTGTAGCCTTTTTTGTATGGCAGCATCTCGAACTTCGTGCAACACTAAAATTTAGCTTAATGGTTAATTTCGCTTAACAAACTAGAAACAATCTCCGTGGCTATACATTCGTCAGCGAGCCGCCCCCCATTTCACTTAGTGGTAGTTCATCTTCAGCTGTTGGTTATTATTCGTGGTGAATATTTTGCTTTTGCATATATGAAACTTAGACCTTAAGAAGAAACCACTTTTCATTTAGGGTTGTGTGAGTAATGCTAATATCACGCTCGTAATTATAATTTTTTTTTTTAACATTTGGCATCTCAAACTTTTTTCCTTGGGCGCTCAAATCAACTGCTTCCTGCTGGTTTCTTATGTAGATATTTTATTGTGATTTTATTCACGGTACTCCTCTGTCTATGGTCTATGCATCCTCAGTGCAATCGTCAAAATTGCTATTATTAAGAAAAGAAAAAAAAGCCTTCATTATAAAATGAAAATGATAATAATTACTTATCTCTCTGTAATGACATGCAATGGTAAAATCGAGTAAACATCTATGAGCTCCTGAGAAATTGAGGCTATTGAAGAAATTTAATTGCTATGCATAATGGTTATTCAAATAAAATTAATTTTCTTTTGATGTTGCTAATGCGGCTTTATTGTACGTATTTTCATAATGCATCATAATGTTCAATTTCTTCGGCATTTTACAGAGTACACATAGTAAATATATAAATATAGTATATGGTAGTCAAAAATGGAACTAGCAAGAAACAAAGCTACATAATTCACACTTATTTTCATCAAACTATTGAATGTGTAACGTTACGATTTTTAGGTGCGAATGTATACAAAATTAAAAACTACAAATATATTATAAAAACGTATGCAGCATATACGTTGAAAGCACGCTATTGCAGTTAAGTAAGTATTATAAAAAATATGTGCAATTGCACATAATTAATTAATTAGAATTAATTATAATTAAAAAATTAGAAAGAAAGGAAGAACATTTTTAAAAACTGTTTCGTTCTTTGCTTCATTTTGGCATTTTTATTTTTTAATTAGCTTTTTTGGATTTTTTACTTTGTTTGTTCTTAAGCTTTTCTTGTCTTTTAACTTCTTTCTCCATCAAGGATTTGTACAGTTTGTAGCCGAAAAGAGCTGGAAATAGGAAAAGAAATTTATTAAATTATATATATATTTATAAAAAATGTTATCTGATTACGAAATTCCTGGAGAATGATTGACTCAACGAAGTACAAAAAATAAAACGAACCTAATATTAGCAAAATAATAAATATCGCCGCTACCACAATGGAATAATTGTAAACACGCTCGAAATGTGCATGTTGCATTAGTTTTCTTTCGACTTTATCAATGGTGCTGCGAAAGGAATCCTTCATTTGTGCCAAAAACTCGTGCTTCTCCAATGCGGAGAGTGAACTAATCTTATCCTGTAGTGTTTGTATTTTTGTTAATAAATCCTGTGTCAATTGATTATCAATGCCGGTTTTCTTGATAATTGTATGAACAGAGTTTTTCAATTCTTCAATAATATGCTCGTCCGCTGCGGCACTCATCTTTAATTTTTTTTTTTTTTTTTTGTTAGGTGTGAGATTACAAAGTGTTAAATGTTCTTAACCAACTAACAAGAGACCGACTGGTGCTTCTCAGTTATTTTAGCAAATGTAGAAAGCTTTTTTATTACGTACTTTATGCAGTGGTAGATCTAAGGTTTGGAATTGCGGGGAGGGGGTGTGGGGTCTGACTTTAAAATAAGAGGATGTCCTGAAACTAATATTGAACAATATTTATATTTGTCGAAGTTACAAACGGAATTTAGAATTTTAAAAGGAGTTCTGCAGTGAGCACTTTAATTCGGGAACTATAAACAAAAAAAATTTCGTTAGTTCAAGTAATTTTATCAAATCAAAAAAATTTCAGGAGATATTCTTAACCCTAAACCACACAATTTCAAATTTAAATGAAACGAATTCGCTCATCTAGGGAAATAGCTATATAATATTGCAAATAAAAACTTTCAATATGCCAAAGTACTACAGTTTTCTTGTACTTTAAAGTTTTATTATGCATATAAGAATACTGAAAGTTACATAAAATAAATAAGAAATTTTTGTTTTTGAATTTGTAAGGTTTGAGTTGTACTTTTATCTACGATAGCCAACATTATAGGTCGCTAGAAAAGTGGTCGCCAAAATTAAATATATATATTTTTTAAAAAATGGTCATATTTTCTTTAATTCGCAGTTGTCAATATTTATGCAATAGATTAAGAGAGTGATTGGTTTTATGTAGCTAAGTGTAAAAGCATGAACGATCATCATCAAAACGTTATATTCAAGGAAACAACGTGAAACAATGATAGCCCCACCCTTTTGCTTTAAGGGGGCACCCCCCAGTTGTAACTTTTAAAAACTCGATTGTTTTTTTTTTTTGTTTGCACTTAAAGTATATGTTTTCTAAAATGTGTTTACAAATTTTTAAGTTCATGCAGTGAAAATGGTTGACTCATTGTGATCGCCAAAAAAAAAAAAAAAAATTTTTCTTGACATTAAAGTAAGTTGAAACTTTAAACGCGTTTTTCTCAAAATTTTGAATCATAGAATTTTTGAAGTTGGTGACCAGGATTACGCAAGAACTACTGAACTGATTATTTACTTCAAATTTAACATGTTTTATCTATACATAATAATCTAGTGATTAATCGAAGGATTTTTTTTTTATGAAATCATCGTTTTTTTTTAGTGAAAATCGAACTGTTAATTTTGAAAAGTCGCCATTTGGTTAAATATATATATATTTTCAAATCCTTCAATTAATTACTAGATAATTTTATAATTAAAGAAAACCCATTTAATTTTTGCATTTTAGATGAACCAGATTTGTAAAATGTTGGCCACCGCAAAACATGTTTTCCAGAAAGGCGTCAACGGGATCGCCCATTATTCATAAAGTTTTAAAAAATTTTTTATTAAAAATTAGTTAAAGTTAGATTCGGTACATGCACTTTTAGATAATAAATAGTTTTTATAAAAAAGTTTAGTGGTTTACTTGAAAAAAAAACTATGGGTGCTCCCTTAACTCTCAAGTTCCCAAGCGTGTCTCTAGACAGCCTTCATCAAAACGGGTGTAATTACCACTTTAATAATTTTTTGTTACTACATTTTATTATATCGTTTATGGAATTTTCTAAGCTTTTGAGAAAACTGCATCAGTTATGATGGGTATTACAGACGTTAGCGTCAGTAAAGTCAAAAATTTACTGACGCTAAATTAATTATTTTGATTGAATTTTAGATAAAAAAATAAAAATAAAATACTTTCCGTCATACTAGCCAGATAAAAAAACTAGCTGTGAATAGCTTGGAATTTTAATTTTTTATACAAAATATTTAATTACTAAAAACAAATTGATAAAACGTTTATTTAACAACAATTACTTTGTTAGTTTAGTTAGTAATTAGTTTGAAAATTTAAAACCATTCATAAAACCACGGGTTTCGAGATCAGATTTATGCTTTTTATGTCAAAATTTATCAATCCCAATTTTTTTTAAATCAATCAAAAATTTGAGAACTATATGGTTAAGTTATGTAAAAGCAAGCACTCTAAATATATTAGACAAGTATTGCAAATGGCTTCTTATAACTAACAAAATGCAAGTCTATTTATTTCATTAATTCTAGCGTCATTTAAAGAAAATATGAACCTTATTTTTTTTTTCATTCATTCATTCATTCAAAGATAATGTGAACTTTATTTTTTTTAAATATCTAAGTATATTTATTTTTAGTCTTATACTTAAAAGTCGCCCACGGGAAAATTAAACTCATGCATATAAATGTGGCGCTACTACCTGCTTGTAAGGAAGCAGTTAAAGTAATGGTCACATTCTGGTACACGGATCAGCTATTTAGTGTCTGTGTAGCAAAAATGCAATAGTAGCAGTACTCCAAAATGCTCTGCTACATTTTCTGACATTTTGTAAAAATGACAGATGCATATATATATTGGGGTCGTGCCGAACGTTGTGATACATAATTATGCAGGATTTACTCATTAGCCGTCATTCTGAAAGGGATCGAATTAAAAGTTATTTCAAAGAAACCATCCGAAAAGCTGTTTGATAAAAGAAAAAGTGGTAGTAATTCTAGGTAACGTAAAAATTGTTTGTTATTTTAGATTTTAGGGGTCAAGTTTTTGACAGTAGTCGCACAATGTCAGCATGCAATTGCTCAAAAAGCGGATTAAAAAGTGTTGAACGCTCAGTTTGTGTTGATATTTAAAGTTTAGTTTTAAAAACTCCTAAATTGTTTACTATTAGATATTCTAAAGTTTAAATGCCAAATTATTTTTTATCCTCCTGTATCTATAAGAATTGGGTGTATCGATAATTTCGTAAAATATTGTTGTATTGCCATACGGATAAGTAAGTATGCCAAATTTTAATAGCCACATTGCAAGCAGAAGTAGATTCCCTTCCAAAAGTGTGAAACTATTAGAAAACGTGCAATTACCCAAAAATTTAAGCTCACATCATATTTAATGGCTTTAAGTACAATTACGTACTGATCCTGAATACCATGACCAAAAGAAAAAATTGATTCGGCGGCTAAAAATGTCTGGAAGAAATTATAAGTTGTTTTGATAAATTGATTACATAAAATAAAAATCTCATCCGCTATTGCTTAAATCAATTAATTCTATATAATATAAAGAAAATATCATAAGTTTTCGGTGTAGGTCTCTGAAACAGATGAAAGTGGACATGCTTTATCATAATCCATAAAAATTTCGATATTAAAAAATTTTTGTTTTGGATTCTTAGTCAATGAAAATAAGAAATTATTTTTATACTTAGATTTGGCCATAGAGACCGAATCTATTATGCGGTTAATAAATATAAATATGGTACTTTAAAATTGTTGTATGAGTCTCCTCTACAACCCTTATTAAAATATTTGATTGATCCAACATAAATTGTCTGATCTTTTTTCCGCAAGTGTCTATTTTCCCTTTTTTTTGAGTTTCATCTTTATATTTAAAATAAAACTAGGGCTGACCATTTAATTTTTGGAATCAGCACGAAATTTTATTTCAATTTATTTAATTACAAAAATTAGTTCTGGTTCTTCAATGTATTTTTTTTTTTTGTAAAATAAGTTTCATTGTTATATGATTCAAAAAGAAATATTACAATTTGTAAATGGAAATTCAAATTTTTGGGAAAGGACCGCAGCCCCCATAGTTCCCCGCCCCTGAATCCGCGCTTTACTGTAGATAATATTTATACAATAATTTTAATCTTATCTAAAAAGGCATAAGATATTTATTACATTGAGTAGGTATATATTCTATACACAATAGTAAAGTAATAAAATGCTTATCGCATTATCGATAAAATGCTAAACATTGGCTGTATTGAATTTACTTTTGTAGTATAATAACAACAGTGTATGGTAAACGTGTTCAGTATATGTAATGTGTAATTTTGGATATGATATTTAGAAGAGTTTTAAGAACTTCGATGTGAAACCATTTCACAGCTGATAAAGGAACAATAACACTAGTTTACAAGAAATTACTCGAAGAACTAGAAAAATTTTGTTATTTGATGTTGGTTCAATTCCATAACATAATGAAAGTTGGTTCTGGTTCTTCGCGGAACCCCTTCGTTCGATTTTTAGTGTAATGGAATGGTTTGAAGCAGTGAAAATTAATGCATTTTGTTTTAGTAACATTGATATGTCAGTTTGAATTTCGGCAGTCCGTAAGTTACAGCTCTACGTGCGTACTTGGCTATATCGCTGTAGTCGGGAAGTAACAGCAACAACTCTTTCCTTTTCCTCTGAGCGCGTCATATGTCGTACCACTCAAGGTGAATTTATGTAGTAGGTGATAGCAGCAGTACAACAGATTTACAACTGCAACAACAGGGCTTTGTTGTTGTGGCCATAATGGCGGAGCCCTCTGAATTTCAGAATCAGCTGACGAAAGGACTAGTACAATACGGCAATGACAATATATCTTTGTTTATGCGGCCATTATGGCCGGTGAAAAAAAGTAATCAATCAAACGTAAATCAAATTTTGACAACCAGCGTTCTTCACCGCGAAAAAATTGCGCCATAAAAAAGAAGAAGAAGGATGAGTCACTGGTAATCCACCATGTATAAATTCACCTTGGTACAACCGATATTTTTTCGTTTCTCTTTGTATTTCTTATTATTCTTGACCTTTATTTGTTGGCTTATCTATTATTGTTTGGGAAACGTCAAGCGCGAAACTGAACACATAAAAGAAAAAAAATGGACGAGAAAATATTAACGTTTCTCAGTAGAGAATTTCACGCCTACATATCGATGGTCATACGCATGGTGAAATCATGTATAAGGTTATTACAAGATTACAACAATTTTACCTTGGCAAATCAACATATCGATGGTCATACGTTGACCCCTCGTATGTAGTTATTCACCACTTTTGAAAGAGACGACAAAAAAGCATAAAATGTACATAAAGAATATGCAAAATTGGGTTTTAAATTATTTTAAATAAGAAAAAAACATTTTTGGAATTATTTTTTTTTTTTATTTTGATTTGATTTTTATATATTGTTCATAGTTCATGCGTTATTGTCTTGTCTTCCGAAAGTGGTGAAAAAGTACTTACGACGGGTCAACGTATGCCCATCGATATCTTTGTTGTTGCATCGGATACCATTAAATGTTAAAACCAGCCACCTCGAAGAAAGAAGAAGAATGAGTTGCTTGTATCCTCACTTTGTATAAAATCACCTTGATCATACGTTGACACCTCGTAACTATATAAAATAATATGTTCAAATTAAAATAACTTTAAATAAGAAAAAAATGTTTTTGGAATTATTTTGTCTTATTTAAAACTTTTTTTTTTACATATTGTTTTAGACGACCTCGATAGTCTAGTGGGTAGTGCACTAGACTTTCATCTGGGAGGTTCGGGTTCGATTCCCGTCTTCGTCTGGTGGTTAATTTTCATTACTTTCTTATATTCACTATCAATATGAAGTGTATGAGAATTATAAGATAGTGTACAAGTACACACATTGGTTGGTAATGGCAAAACCACCAAGCCGATAAAAAATTGCCACACCGCCGTTCGGAATCGGCGTTAAACTGTAGGTCCAACTATGTGGTATCACAATGGGTCGTTTAGGCCTAAGTGTGTCTCTCGACAGCCACTCCAACCTAACCTAACCTACATATTGTTTATAGAAATTTATTTCGATTTAGTCGTCTCTTCAAAGAGTGGTGAAAAGGTATTTACGAGGGGTCAACTTATGACCATCGACATATCAAACCCATCTTTCACAATATGAGTGATTTGCAATTTTAAAAACTTGAAATTTAAATATTTTTTCGAGGTTACATTGATTTCTCTCTCTTGGTAATGACATGCTAAAAAAGGGATAACAAAATATTTAAACTCTCTGTAGCAATAGTGAGTAAACTTTTGCAAGATTTTGATCACTCAATAATTACGCTATGGTTGATCTTTTTTGCAACTGAGTGATTTAGAAATGATATTTTTTGCAACTGTTTGTATGTTTATGTGTGTTTGTGTGGGTATGTGCTTACCAAAAACAAGCACAATAATGGCAATCATTGCAAAGAATATATAATAATCCCGTATTGTGCGACTCATTTCTGGTGCCTGTCCGAAACGTTTTAAAAATTCCTCCGAAGATCCTTCTTGTGGGTTATATAAATTTTCACGTATACTTTCGCGTTCTTCATCGCTAATGCCATCCATTTGTTCAATAATTTTCCAAACCTCATCAACGCTTGGCATTTTAAAGTCACCACCATTTGGATCGCCTAAATTAGCATATGATTCACCATTGCCAGCAGCCTCAGCAGCGGCAACATCTTCAGCAAATTGCTTTTGATTGATTGGATCGTCAGCCATAGTAAAGTTTTGATTGTAGCTCTCCTTTTTTTTATTTGTTTACAAGTTATTTGATTGTTGCTGTATCGAATGTTGCTGTTGAACTCTGATTGAAACACAATTACTATTTCTTTTGATTAAGAAAATTTTTATATTATTAATATTATATTAATAGCAACTTTTAATTTAAAGTCTTCAAGGCAATAACATTTGTGTATGTAGTATTGATAGATATTTTTTAAAGTGTGGATTGTGTAGCTATAAACATACAATTTGCATGTATATAAATAAATGCAATTACGAGACAATACAAACTTTATTACAATTTTATTTATTATTAAACTGCATCATATCCATCATCAACAAAATGTTGTGTGTGAATGTGTAATAATTTCACGAAGAAGCCGCATTAAAAATTGTAGAAGAGAAAGTAAACAAAATTTGTTTAATAAACGCGTACCACTCTAATGTTAATCAAGTCATTTCTCTTACAAAACATGCGAAAAAGTGAGCTATTAAAATTACTATTGTTATTGGGTTTAATATTGAAACTATAAACAGAAAGAATAACAAAAAATGCATGCAAAGAATATGGTTTATCTACGAGTAAAAAGAGTAAATGTCTTTAGTTATAGTAATTTTAGATAAGATTATCACTGAGCTGATTTTACGAAAGTTTAAACATTCAAAGCTTAGCTTTTGGAGCGTGAAATCCAATATTTTGCATATATGATATTACTGCTAAATTTTAAAATCGAATTTACTAATTTTCAATTTTAAGCTACAAAAATTTAATTTTTCATTTCAAAAAAATGAATTTATTGTACATACAATACTTCACTTGTGTACTTAAATTTCAACAACAAAAAATATTGGAATTTTAAATAAAAAACACGGTTATTTAAATACGGTTTAAGGTGAATTATGAAACGATTACCCTCAGATGCGAACAAATTCTGAGCGAGCTAATTATGTTCACATTGGGTTCATAATTTGTTAATTTCTAAATAATCAAATAATAGAATTGACCTAAATATTAAAAAAAGGGGTAAAATGTTCACAATCGCTGCTTTTAATTCTTTTTATTTACAATCGCTGCTTTTAATTCTGATTAGTTTTTCATAAAAATAATTGTAATTTGTGTATTCATTACTTCCATTTTAGTTTAATTTTTCAATTCTCTATTTAATCAATTTATATTTCAAATCTCTAGTTGATTATATTATGTCTAAAAATATTCATTGCATACATATGTATGTGTTAATGCAGAATTTTTACCTTTCCATGCAGTACTCTGTTTTTTGTTTGTTTCATTAGCCCTTAGTGTTATTATTGATTACCTGTGATTTTACTGCTATTTCAATTAATTTTCATACTTGAAGTAGCTTGAAAATTAATATTCTGAAAGTTTTCAAGGCTCTCAAAGTTCGAGGAGTGATAATCGTGAATGATATACATAACTTTAATTCCCTTTTCTGTGATAACTTGAAATAATTTTACTAAACTCTACATATTTACCGAACGATTACAAACAAAAATTGGCCAAAAATAAAATCGTCTAGTTCAAATTTAAGCCAACAGCTAATTATTGATTATCTTTGAAATTGCTCCTCATAAATTAATAATAATAATTTTTTTAAATAACTATGCATGCAATATTTATTTTCTTTTAGTGATGCTTGAAATTTCCTATATTACTATGATTTAGAAGTAATCTGTTATCGTTATTCTATTACAATTTGCTATTAATTAAAAGAAAAGTCTGGTAACTTTGTTTATTTTTGGTAAAAATTAAAACTACGGCAAGTGCAAATGTGTGCACGAGATATAAAAAGCAAATTAGCGCGGTGTTATGGACAAGCAGTCGTGGCCGAGTGGTTAAGGCGTCTGACTCGAAATCAGATTCCCTCTGGGAGCGTAGGTTCGAATCCTACCGGCTGCGGATATTTTTTTTTTTCTTTATTTTCAAATTTGTTTTTTATTTAAAATTAATTAATTTTTGTTATGAATTGTTTATATTTATCGATTTAGTTTTTGCAAGAAATCTGTACTTAGGATATTTGTATGCACTTGAACATCAATCTATCAATACACACATATACACACTAGCCTCAATTAATCAAATAGAATACAACACATACTTGCTAAATCAAATTAAAAATTTAATAAACGATTTGTAAAATTATGACAAATTGAACTGCCAACACACACGTTGCACAAAGACTAAAAATATTTCCATATACTGCTGGTCAATAAAGTCCCAAATGTATGGTCGAAATTAAAATCACAATATTTAATGGATAATGTAGAATTTGTTGTTGTTTCTATTTTTCGCTTTTTACTTTTGTTCAATGAACACAAGCATATAAAAAAAATAAAATAAATTTAGACATAAATTTTGTTATGGTTTAGCAACGTAAGCATTTCTTTACCAATGGAAAAGACAATAACAATTTTTTTAATTTGATAAGATTTTCGGAAATTCGAAGTCAATACAAATGCAAAAATAGTGTATTACCAAAGGTGTAGTGTTGTTGCTAGTGTGGTCTATCAGTAAAGCATACATTGCCAAGGTAAGTGCGGAAAGCTCAATATTTTTTCTGATAACACACACACACACCACCATTGAAACAGAGAGATACTTTTATTTTAAAATTGCAATTCGATTGTATACGTGCAGAAAAACGTATTATATTGCATGCCCAATAAGCGCTACTTTAAATTCTGAAAATTTCTTAGTTTTTCCCTCATTCTGTACCTTAAATTTTCTTAAGTGAAAGGTACCTACCTACATACATATATCGCTACCTCTATTTTTCAACAACGTATGTATCTCATACCATCCATTTTGCAGAAAACAGAAAAAATCTTAAGGTTTGAAAATAAACTTTAAGCTTAAATTACAATTGTGATTGTCAATTAAACGAAATCAGCTGTTCACTGCCAGTAAATTTAGAAATGGAGCTAATCAGCGCAGTGCTGCAAACTGTCACTGCCATGGTAATTTAGGCTTTACTGTTCAAGAGGAGATAGGGGGGGGTGAAAAATTGGTTCATTCAAACAAATTCGCTGATAACTTATTTCTATCTGGACTTTTAGATGATTGTATAAAATATGAACAAAAACTCAGTTTCGTCTAAAATGGAGAAGTCTGGGGAATGGAAAAATTTTTTCTTTTGTTTGTGTTTTATCAGTTAAATATTGTTTTATACTTATTTATTTTTATTAGGAAGGCCACCTCTTCTATTAGGAAATTTACTTATTTCGTGCTATTGGATAAACGAAGTACTAGTATAAGTGGAGGCAAAATGTCTGAGAAATAATGATTGTTTAGCTAATTGAAAAAAAAAAAAAAAAACAATAAATCGCTCTTTGAACGTACACATAATTGATTGATAACAAAAAAAAAAAAAAAAAAAAAAGTACTTTTTGAGTTATGTGATGTGTGATACCATAAACCTATAAAAAGTTGCGCTACAATCTTTATACATAGTTAAGCAACAAATTTTACACTGCAATCAACACTGTTTACGTATAATTGTTCACTATAGATATTGACTTTCCACTTGCCTTGACTTGACTTTCCACTGCTTAAATTACACAAAATGTTAGTCTCAATTTCATGGCACACATAACCTGAACAACTCAGGCCCAAAAACATTAATTTGATCAGACTAGGTATCCATAAACGTTTTTAGTATTCTAAAAAATAGTTTGTTGTCCAAGGACTTCAAATGCAAATATTCGATTAAAAATGGGCAAAATTAGTCATTCTTAGGTTTGGATATCTGACCTGATGATGAAATTAACTCATGTTTAGTAAGGGAATTTTCAACATCATAAGGGAAATAATGCACTTTTATTGGCTTGGTGTTATTTTAATTATACAATTAATTGCCAAATGACCGATGTAACACAAGTAACATAAATAATTGAGCCGTTGTAAAGTAAAGTAAAGTGGTGTAAGTCAAAATCAGATTTTTGAAAATACATTAGTTTTGTAGAAGTGCTCTGCAAAATAGGGCTCTTATAAAATTTATTTTCCCGATGTACAGGCAGCTTTATAGTACATATGTATGTTCAATCTAGATGTACGCCTGAAGGTAGGAAGCAAATAATAAAAAAAAAAAAAACTGACTTACACCACTTTTGCACACAACGGCTTTTGCACAAATTGCTGTTTAATATATTTATGATTTTGAAAACGTGATGTGCCGCAATATAATTTTTAGAGTACCCTTGAAGATAATTCTTACATAAGGAGTGAGATTGAAAAATCTTTACACACGTTTTACCTAATAATTTTTTTTGGGTGTAAAATTTAAAAATTTCTTTGATCTAGTTATCTTTGAAAAATATGTCAGTTGTTATTTTTAATGACAAACATGTTGATTTATTGTGAGTTTGATCAAAATGAGTGAAGAAAAAGAAGTACATCTAAATCCAAATTGGTCCTACAAAAAATTGGCCAAAGAATTGAAGGTCTGCCGTCAAACTGTTTCCAATGTTATTAAACAGTTTCAGGAGAATTTGGCCATCAATAGGAAACCTGGTTCAGGAAGAAAACAAGGACCCATTGATGTTGGGAAAGCCAAGAAAATAGAAAGCATATTGAAAAGATCTCCAAACACATCTGGTAGAAAAGCTGCTCTGACTATTTGGTGCGAAAAGTTAAAGCCAATGCAGGTTTGAAAACATACAGGAATGCTGCAAAAAATTTAGACGCCAAAAGTAGGGCTCGGAAATTAAAATCGAATTTCATACAAAAATATTCATGTTGTATAATGGACTACGAAACGTATGTACTGGCAGATTTTACGCAGCTTCCGGGTCAGCTTCCAAAGTAATAACATAGTTTTTGTACCAAGAGAGGCCAATCCTCCAAATTGTCCGGAGCTAAGACCAGTGGAGAGATATTGGGCTCTTGTGAAAAGAAACTTAAAGAGCACAAAAAAGGTGTCCCAAAGTATCGAAGATTTTACAAGGAGATGGGTAAACTCTTCCAAAAAGGTGTCTGAAACAACTATCAAATCTCTAAAGGAACGCTTACCAAAAAAGGTCCACGAGTTCATAAACTGTTGTTAGAACTATGAAAGTTATATTTTACTGTAATTTGTAAAATATTATCAATTAAATAAAAAAAATCGAAACTCTAAGATCAATCGTTTAAAAATTATTGAATTTTAAATATGTTAAGATTTTTTCGATCTCACTTCTTATAACCCAAATATTTTTCGCTTTGAAAAGTTGCTTAACTAAAGGTATAGGTTCATTATGGATGTTAGCTCCTAATCGTTTCCCCAACGCTTTGTTTTGACTGTGGGTCACAAAGTTTCATTTGCTAAATACACTGTCGTAGTTTCAATAACACGAGTGAGAAAGAAACTATCACTTCTGTGTAGAAGCCAGCTGTTGTCGAATTAGCAATTATCTTTCCTTGGATCTTTCAAAGTTCCAACTTTGTTTACTTTTATTTGCGAAATCTGGAATAACAATTAATTTTTGGATTAAATGGGATTTACTATGGCATCAAAACGTTACAGTTTTTGTTTCTTCATTAAGAATCACATAACTCTTATTTAGTATTTAGCATCTGTATTTATAAATTAATACCAAAATTTTATAAACTAAATTAAACCAATTCGTTTTGGATTTCTAGCTTAAATTACCCTGTACATTCATATCAGTCTACCTATGTTTGTGCGGTATTTCGTTTGAGGAATTTTTTATCTGATTTCTGAATAACATTTTAAAACATCAAAATGCATTAACACAAGTATTTACTTTTTAAATTACATTCAAAAAATATAATGAAAAAATATCTAAAAATTTGGTTATACAAGAACATAAATATACACACATTTTCATAAGCAGCACATAAAATGTTAATTCAAAGAATCAATCTACTGTGGGTAGGTGGGGGGTAGATGATGCGATAGGCGATGGGAAAGAAGTACTATAACTTACAACGAAGATGAGAACAAGAAGGGAGGTTAAATAACAGATTTTGAATGAGGCCAATATTTTATTAATCAATTTTTAGAATAATCAAAGTGTATCGCGGGATATTTAGGATGAAAAAAAAATGCTAATCATCAATAAAAACAACAACATATAGGCATGCTAATATCACAATGGAAACAAGAGGACAGCATCAAACTCTGTGGCGGCAGACATATATATGTATGTATTCATGTGTTGGCAACATGAAGGATGGGAGGGGATTGTGAGAGAGCACACACTTACCTGCAAGACTAATCACAATTACAGCCGGCACATAAAATGCAACATTTGGGATGCTCTGCTGGAATGGAGATGCTGAATCAGTTAAATCCACCATTTTCGCTTTAGATTGAAATGTAAAATGAATAATTTAATTTAATACACAATTTGCTAAGACACGAGTACACTCCGTCTATAAACTGAATGGGTAGAATCGAAGTTAGAGTCTAGATTTTGCGAAACTGAGAAAGACACCAAACAGTCTAGATGATGATAAAAGCTACGAAAAGAGTAAATAACATAAGAAACAGGGTTGCAATCGTTTACAACAGGAAAAAGGAAAGCAAAATTACAGTGCGTGAGGTATGACGTCATTATTTGAAGTAATTGATTACAATTGTTTTTTTTTTTGCTTGCAGTGCTCAAATCAAATTTAATGACATCTGGTTGTTAATTGTGTAGTTATAAATCGTTAAATAAAGTTCAGACTTTATTTAGTTACAACGTTTACAGTTTTTCATTCTTGCACACGATTTTTTATTTAGAGCTGGTAATGCCATATTATGTTATCAATAAAATTTACCTTCTTTATCTTAATACTGGGAAATAATATTTGTTCTCTATTCACAGCTGTGACAGCTGTCACTAATTTTGGCACTTGATGAAAAATTGTGTTTTTGTGCGAAGCTTTTTAGCGAGTTGTATCAGAGAATCTACGAAAAAAATTCGAAAATAATGAAGGCTGTCTACAATACACTATTCAAAAGGACATCCACTTATGTTGTGGGTATAATGGCTTCTGTGTTCTTCTTCGAACGGGCTTTTGACATTGGGTCTGACGCTATTTTCGATGGAGTTAACAAAGGTGTAAGTATATGCAGTCAAATGTAATTATGTAAGACCAATTTGAACTCACAATCTATATTTTAATTTCAGAAACTCTGGAAGGATATTAAAAGCAAATACGAATAAGGTGTATATGCTCCAATTAAGTGCAAACGGCGGGGCTGCGCTCATTAAATTAAGAGAACTTATTTCGTTGTAATTAGCATAACAATAAATACATCCTTTATTGAAAAATAAATGTAACAAAACACTATACCACTTTCACTTTGTTGTTGTTGGATGTAGATGAAAATCATCCTCTATTTCCCAGGGTTTTTCTTCACGGTATGCATCCCATGGCAGTGGAGCCTTGTAGCGTTCTTGTTCCGTAAGCGCTACACCACCTTCTTGCATTGTGTTTAAAAATTTGTCTACTTTACCACCAGGCACTGCTTCAACATTGCATATCATTTCCGTAATACCAGATTGAAGACAGCGTGTGGCCAGCACACGTGCCAGATTCACAAAAGCCGCAGTGTCTTTGGTTTTGAAAAGTTGTTTTTTAATTGCCCACTCGGATGTGCTGGCACTAATTACGGGACCATTCTGGAAGTGTTTTACTTCAGCGGTTATATAGCGTCCAGTCACATTCAATTCCAGTTTGTGCCAAAAGGAACGGCCAGGCTTTTCCAAATGGTAGCCGATAGGTTTGTATGCTATTCGGAGTTTTTCAAGATTACGAGGATTGCGATTGATTAGGCATTTCTCGGGAGTCTCTTTGGATGTCAACTCCTTTATTTTATGA
Source organism: Toxonevra muliebris (assembly GCA_963691655.1). NCBI lineage: Eukaryota > Metazoa > Arthropoda > Insecta > Diptera > Pallopteridae > Toxonevra > Toxonevra muliebris. The sequence goes on along the minus strand of OY829328.1, from coordinate 40,163,396 downwards.
AACACACGCGCTGAACGAAGTGGTTTAAAATTTTGTGACATATTTTTAGTAGCTTTCCTTGATATTTTTGTAAAATATAATTCTTATTTATGTGGTTATTCCGTATTAGGTTAGTTTGAGAAATTCAGATATAGCAAAATATATATTCTTGAAATGTCACATAATAGTAAACAGAGTTGCCAAGCTTAAATTTACCTAAAAATTTGACCTTAAGCAAGGCGAATTCAATGGAGTTGGCTAAAAATCAAACATATTATTTTAGAGAATGACATACATCATATATTGTATATAAGAAACAATAAACATTAATTAATGGATTAATATGTATTTTATAAAACTAAGTGTTAAATTGATGAATTGTTTAAAATGAATATTTCTTAAAACGGAAAAAACAAGAAACAAATAAAAATATATATAGTTTTCGTGTCGCAAAAACAGGTAACAAAGCCTAAACTAGAACTAATATTTTAAAACTCCACACTATAAATAGCTACTTACCTGTATATTTTGAAAAATAAAATCGATTATGTAAATACGGAACAAAAACGGGACACAAAAAATAATACTAAACATTAGTACGTGCCGTTTTTGTTAAAAACAAAATGTAAGAGGGGCTATTGAAATACAGAACTGTCCTCGAAAACACAAAACGGATAGTCACCGTAATTAGGTGATATACTATGCTATCAATTATTTTTATTTTCAGGATATAAATAATGTTATGACGACAGTGACGACAGTTTTTGCCAAAACCGTGCCTATTAGCAGTTACGTACTCTGTTTCGTTATTTCCGATTTTGGCTTCAAGTCCAAGTTGGTAAATGGAACAGTATCGGGTGCGCCGAATTTTCCAATGCGTATCTACGCCCCTCGGGATCAGCTTAATAAGACTCTATGCGCACTGGAAGCTGGTGACATAACAAAATATTACGACAAATACTTCAATATTTCCTATTCATTCTTGAAATTAGACCAGGTAGCAATGCCGAATTTTATTTCCAGTCCTACGCAACCTTGGGGGTTAGTTCTTTTATGAGAATCGGCGTTATACTACGACTCGAATAATAGTTCCAGCGCTGGTAAAAAACTTATAGCCAACGTGTTTATTTATGAATTAGCTCATATGTGGTTCGGAAATTTGGGTAAACTAGGTAGTTAAACATATATTTACTTATTGTGGATACAAATAGTTTTAGTAATTAGGAACACATTAAATTATTATTATTGCCATTGAAGTAACTATGAAATGATGGAACGATATGTGGTTGAGTGAAAGATTTGTGAACTACATTGAATTCAAAGCTGTACATAAGTTGATACTGTGAATATATTTTTTTTTTCTTTTATTGATATGAATAAAATCATGAGGAAAGATTCTAGTTTAATCTCACATATTGAGACTTCTGAAGAAATTCAAGCCCTTTTTGATCAAATCAATAACGGTAAGGGAGCGTGCATTATGCGTATGCTTGAGAGTTTCAAATTTGATATTAAGGAGTTGCATGAATACTATGTTCAAGACTTGCGGTTTACATTGTTCCTTGTTTATATTTGTAGGCCAATTATGAGAACTTAGACGGATCAAATGAATTATCCCGTCATCAAAGTAACTAAGTTTGATGCTCACACTTACAAATTGACACCGATCTTGAAGATTATAATGACTTCTGTGGTTCACCGTTTAAGTATGGCGTTTAACTTTAAATATAAGAGTAACAGACAAAGTAAATTATTTTATAAAAGCACAAAGTTATTGCTGGTCCGTTCGCATTACCTATTATACTAGTGATGAATCGGAAGTGAAATACAATGATGCTGAAGGAAATATGAAAAAGGGAGAAACATTTATTTCTGGCATACCCGGTATTTGTATGTATTTCTTCTCATTTCAGCAACTGTAACTATTCCCACAGAGGTTAAGTGGGGACTATTGTATTCCTTGGAGATTGATAACTTATCTGGTAAAGGAGTTGGAATATGTGCAGTGGAGTGTTGGCACCCCTCGCCTGAATACATTGAAGCAATTGTTGTACATAACAGAATTGTATCATAACTTAAAACTCCTTGCTAACGGTTGGTTAATATTTGTATATCAATCACTAACATGGAATGTAGGGCCCGAACATTTGAAAAAGTATGTGAAATTGTAGTTGGGCTATGTTAGTATAGAAGAAAGAGTATTAATTGTAACTACTGCTTTTTTGTAGTCTCTTGCGTGCTCATATCTTGGATACAACCTGCGCTTTCGGCTATAAGCCCGCGAAAAAGGAAGCAACAAGACTTTTTAAAGCTTGGCTTAGTGATACAACTATTCATCTCTCCCCTGATATACGTTTGATTGTGTATTATCATGGCATGTATGCATCAGGCGACATTCATATTTGGAATCAAGTATTTGATATCTATAATAGAGAAAAAGATACTCAAGAAAAATGAAGCTAATTGTATCGGTAAAGTGATTTCAAACATTCAAATCAATTGTATTTATACCTATTTAATTCATTTTAGTTATTTTGTTATGGCTTGGAATAAAAACATAGTAAAGACTGAAGATTATTTCTGCCTGCAGTTCATATGGACAAATCCAGTTGGTGAGAGTTTGATTATGGGGATTATGTGCGTGAGAACTGGCAACATTTACTCAACTGATTTGGCATTGATGAACACGGGTTAGGTATCTTATGTGATGGATCACCTCTCACTTTACAACGCAAGGAAAACTAAAATAAATATATAAAAAAATTGAAAATTGGTTGTTAAGTATGCGAGCTTAAATCCGAAGTTGGAATTATTGTATTAGAACAATTTGAATTTAAATTATTAAGTAATAAAAAATAAAAAAAAATAAATTTGGTCTTGATTTTCTTGTAATATTCACATAATAAATTCCAAGAGCTAGATTTCCGCATTACCCTCATGTTCACTAAGGCCACAGAAAAGCTATCGCTAAATATTATCAATCTAATAGCGATCAGTCATCACAAACGATCTTCGTTCTTTTTGAGCCCAACAATGGTAAGGAAAATTTCGATAGATATTTACGAGATTGATTTCGACTCACAGCATTTCGTACCTAACATTTTTATTTTCAATTTTCATATTAATAAAATGATCTTTTACTTTCAAAATATTTCTGCATCTTGTACAAATTTGTTGTTGGGACACAATAAAGTGAAGAAATATTTTGGATTTGCATTATGCAAGATCATATGCACCAAATCATGAAAACCAATAATATTTTTACATGGTTGGTGTGAACACGAATAGCTCTGTTCACGTATAAAAAATTATTACAAATTGTTGCAAGTTTCTACTAGTAAAGTGTTCACGTATTCGAAAAACTTTCAACGAGAGAAAAAAGCGCGAGCGTAAAAAAATGAGAGAGAAAAAAGTAGCTGCAAATTTCTACTAGTAAAATTTTTACTTGCAAGAGATTTTAGCTGCCGAAAAAAAGAACTGTCAAAAATTTGAACGTCAACAAGAAGTGTGTTTTGTTAATTTTAGTAAATTTGTTGTGGTTTTCAATAAAACTGAGGAGGAAAAGAAATGTTTGCGATATTGTGGAAGATGTAAGTAGGTATTTGTGAATACTGGTGTGCCACAAAAAGTGATTTAAACAAATTATAAACTCTAATTATAGCAGCAAGTGCAGCAGCCCGCAAAAGAAATGGCATCTGAATATAGAATAATTCATTAATTGCACATTTCAGTGCTATTTTTTATACATTCCACTTTACACTCGCTTGAAGGTCTTTGGAGAGATAATTCCATTTTAATATTTTTATTTAATTTACAAAAATCGCAACCGCACAATTTTTTTTCCGCTAAAAATTAGGTGTCAAAACAATCGATCAGCTGTTTACTTGCAAATTTCTACTAGTTTTCTGTTCACGTATTTTTCTGCTATTTATCTCTTTGAGAGAATATTTTTCCCAATCTTTCTTTTACTCTCTCGCTGCATGTTTTTACGGGGAAAGTACGTCAACAGACCTAATGTAAAAACTTCTCAATTTGACAAGTGATCGATCAAAGAGAAATTAACTGCTATATTTAGTCGTTTTGCTGTTGTATGAGGAGTAATGAAAAACTGCGCAACTGGGTATGCAGGTAAAAAATAGACAATAACAAAGCAAAATCTTTTGGAACTATAAATTTAACTTTTACCCAACCTTCGGTTTTTATATAAAACTAAAAATTTTGTGAAAATAAAATATTTATAAACATTTTAATTAAGATCAAATTTAACAAAATCTAGATTTCTCGGAACACGGAAGCTGAAAAAAATAAAATAAGGAGGAACAATTATTTAAAACTCAAATATTCGAAAAAAAACTAATTAAACAATAATTTAAAACAGAATGTAAATAATTATAAAAAAAGGAAAACAATACATAAAATTTACAAATATTGCAGTAAACGTTTGCGAATATTTTCCGCTTGCGGTCTTTCAAGGGGATCACTATGCCAACAGGCCTTACAAATAGCCGCGTAGAAGCCCAAGTTACCTCCCTTATGTATGATTTTTATGCAATCCAAATGATTAAATATAATGGATAAATTATCTTGAGGATTTGTGTGCTCGTTTGCGCTGCTAAGATGGTGCTCCTTTTCGGACGACCGTACAGCAGTTGCATTGGCCTTGGCGTTTAAATCTTGAAAAGGTCGTCGGCTCATCACTTTGTTGCGCTGGGATGATAAACACTCCGAAGAATGCAAATTCATTACAGCAGTCTTTTCCGTACGGTTCAATATCAGCCGTATTTGCTCCACGTAATTATACGATGGCAATTCAGATAAAATTTTTTCGCAATAACATTTCTGTTGTATGCAGTTGATTGCAGCAACAGCAACGAGAGGGATGCGGGGACACACGTTTTCACTTGAATGTGCATTAAAATCAGGACGTAAATTATTTTTAACTACTTGGTATGCAACAACCTCATTGCACTCTATCCAATAGTATGGCGTTTTACGTTCTTGTAGCTGCCACATTGTTATACCGAGCGAATAGATGTCAGCAGCTGGAGTTAGCGATTCTTCGCGTAATGCTTCTGGAGGCATATAACGCACAGTACCCTATCATGCAAAAAAAAAATAAAATAATTGAATTAATTGATTGGATTATAGTGATTTCTTTAATTCACTTTTGCATTTCCTTTGATTGAATTTTCCTGCTGTTTTTTTTCGAATCTCATTGATGTACCAAAATCGCATAGCTTACAAATATAATTGCGTGACCGTTGTTGTGTGGCCATATGGTGTAAATTTTGTTTATTAAGACTAGTTGCGTTAAGTTCACCAAAGGATACCAATACATTTTGTGGTTTAACATCCAAATGTAAAAGGCTGCGTTTATGACAATATGATAAAGCTGAGACTATGTCCAACGTTATACTGAATGAAAATTCCAGATGAAATTAAAATGGAATTTAAAGCATTACTTAAGCTTTTATGTAAATGTGTCAATAAATTTTCAGAGTGCACATAGTTCACCAATAAACTTACAAAATTTTATGTATCATAGACAGCTCGATTGAATCCAAAATTGTTTGCAAACATTGACCCGTAAATCTTTCCATTATGACGATACCAAAATTAGGCGTTGATTCTACCTAGAGTTGACAATAAATTGAATAAATTAATATAACTATTACAAAATTGTAGTAACAGACACCAACCTTAAGTATCCGCACGATGTTGCGATGCCTCCAGCCCAAAATATTTGCTTCGTTCCGCATTGATTTTAAATTACTGTCTTTCAGATTATTTATTATTTTTACCGCCACTTGTTTTGCTTTTGTTTTTTGTTTTTTTTTCAAAAAGAAACAATTGTTTTTGATCAAAATAAATACGAGCAATGAAAAAATAGATTTGTTGGTAAACAGAAAAAATATCAACAAAATATTGAATACCACGAAATATTGCTTTGAAAACGGTACCATATGCACCTCTGCCCAGTATATTGCATTTGGAACTTTGCGGCGGACCCTCCTTTAGAATTTCATTTCTATTTGGTGTATTCAAAATAATTTCATTCTCATTATTGTGCACTTGCAGTGAAGCCCTAAAAATTTCGAGATTAAATTAGTAAAAATGTAATTAAAAACTGCAAATAGGAAGAATCACATATTATTCCCCAGTGCCTCAGCATTAACTAAATATGTACAATTTTTATTCCGAATATTTTCTAATAGACTAACGGGGCTAAGTATTGTCTGTTTCTGTTATTGTCTTTTTGTTTATAGTTTGATTTATGACAAGTAAGTATTAAAAAATTCAAGCTTACTTCGGCATCTCTAGTATATAGCGCCAACGTGTACCTGATTACAGTACCTATAATTTTTGCTCCCAAACGCTAGCTATAAAAAAGGGCACATTTTATCGATATTGTGTTATCATTAGACTATTCAATAATCAAAGATTATTATTTGTATAATATTGTTATAGAGTTTATTATTAATTTTACAGTGATTTAACGGGTGATATAAAAAGGATGGTTTTGTAATTGGTAAAAATTGAGATTAGTTTGGAAGTAAGTAAAGCTCATTTATTGCAACTATGGAACATTTTAATGGATGTTTTAAGACAGTTGCACATACTAGTTTTGTATGTTTACTTTTTTAGATATGTTGGGCGTTGGACCCGTACGAGGGGCACATCCGCATAGCGAACGGATCGGTGCCCGAAGCAGACAAAGTCCGTACTGTTTTGTATAGCGTGACATGTGGGTGAGTGAAGTAAAATATCCAAATGGTTTTCGAACAACAGCTACAGATGAAAAATTCATCAGCTGGTTATTCATTTAAAAATTTCAAAAGAGAATTTTTTTGTAAAATTTAGAATCGGATAAATCAAATAAGCCATGCAGGTTGTTGAAATCATTGCACAAACAACGAAAAGAGTCATTTTCGGCATAATTAGTTCGGCAAGCATTTAATTTAATCAAGACTGGATACCTTGTTCGGAATATTGAGGTTAACTTCATTGAATAGAAACTTAGAATGAATGTCACCGTATAGCAGTTTGGTCAAGAACATTACATTTAGCATTACTCTTCTGCTTTCTAGAGCTGGTAAGTCTAACAGTTTTAGATGATGTTGCAGTATCGAGATTCAATTATCGACAACTCAGGACAATCGAGTATTCCGTACAACAAAATTATTTTTACTTTTAATTCCTAATTTTCAATCATTTATTGTTTTGACAGTTGTTTTTTTTTCTTTTGACAATAGTTTTTTTCGATACAAATTTTTACAATCAGACATTTTACTTGTAAAAACTTGATTATTAAAAAAATGTAAACCTTTATATAATAAAATATTCTGAGATTTATTTGTAGAATAAAAATTAACTCTGAAATTGATATTATTTCTTAGACATTTTAATTCATATTCATATACCGAATCGGTGTTGAATAAGACACACCGCATTCCTCTGTTTTGTAAGTTCTGTAGTCTCCATCATGTGATTCGGTCCCAAATATAAAATCGTTGAATAATATTCAAAATGCGGCTTAATCATTATATAATAAATTTTTGCGGTACTATTTATTGATAGATTACGCCTAATTCTTTGAAAAAATCCAATTTTTTTTTTTTTGCTATTGCATCGAATTTTAATTCTTTATCAAAAATCACCCTCAGGTATTTGATTTTATTAATTTTTCCCACGACATCTCCATTCACGACAATATCCTTATTAGAATCTCCGTTAATAATAATAACCTTTGTTTTATTTGTGTTCAATTTTAGTTTCATTTTCAAATATCTACCTACATCTACCAAGTCACTATTTATTTGATCGATGCAATCATCTACGGAAGTCCCGGATACAAACAAAAGGGAATCATCTGCAAACATACAATTTGTTGAAAAACGTAAAATTTCTTCCATGTCATTGATGTAGATTATGAAAAGCAACGTTCCGAACACTCTTTGAGGTCCCAAAGCTCCTTGAGGTACACCTTAGACTACCGCCAACTTGTTTCACAGATGCTCAGAAATTCTGTTTAAACCATTCAAGCTCCACTCCTTCTAAGCCATATTTTTCTAGTTCTCAAATCAAAATTTCCCTGTCTATTGTTTCGAATGCCCGCTGCAGATCCAAAAAAACAGATACTACCACATTCTTGTCCAGTACTTAAAGTTTTTAACTTTCGGTCAATCTGGTTTTATGTATTATTCACCTTTTCTATTTCCAATACTGTTAATAATTTCCAGATATCAGGGAAAATTCCTTTCTGCACGAATCGTTCATTTGATGTATCTGCCGCTGTTTCAGTTGTGCCTGCTCTTTCGCATTCTTTCTCGCTTCAAAATTTATACTGAAAACCGTTCACTGTATGAATCTACAGCTGTTGTTGTTCCTGCTCATTCTCTTTCAAATACATTTGCTCAGTTTTCTGTTAGCGCCTGGTTATATTGGTGCTCGGTGTTCGACGAACACAAAACATTTTCTCCCGTACTCAGTCGAGGTGGTTACATTCAGCTCGTTGCAGAGTTGTTTTTTGTCAAAATATACACCACCAAAATACACGCCACCCTAAATACTCGGCGTGCTCGGTGTACAATACACCGAGCATATCGTGTTCGTTGTGAGAGTGAGTCTTTGTGTTCGGTGCAACAACAATTTCATGGTGTTCGCCGAGCATACTCGCAATATTACCACAGCCTTAGCCGTTCATTGTCTACATGTACCGCCAGACGCGTACGCGCGGAGGATTTTCGGGGTTCAAACTCCTCCCGAAATCCGCCGAAAATTTATATTTTAGCTTTTGCTCAGTTCACTCATAATAGCCCTTACCTTTTGGACTAAAACTTAGAAAAGTGTTTAATAAGAGCAAATAGAAAAAATTCTCTCAGTGAGAGACAAAAATTGGAAAAAGTTCGGGAACGCATAAAACCAAAAAATTTCTTTATGACAAATTTTTCTTTTTGAAAAAAATACTTCAAACAAAAACAATAGAAACTTTAGGAATTTATAGTCATTTGAATATAAAAAACATGCAATGAACCTTGGGAATTGTTTTGCCAATTACGATTTTGTAAATTTATTTATTTTTCACAATAATTAATTTTATTATTTTATATTTTGTAGTTTTTTGTTATCGTCAGCTTTTCAAGTTTTTGCTAGCAGAAATTTCTCGGGTAAAAACTTTAAACTTTTGGCACGGAGGAGAAATCATTTACATTCTCATTGCCTCTCTCACTTACCAGATTTTTGTGTACGGGAACGCTTTTTAAGTAAAAAATGGTAAAAACTTGAAAAATTGACTAAAACTTTATAGTACGTGAACAGACCTAATATTGTACAAAAAAAAAAAAAAAAAATCAGAGTGTTGGAATATTTTCAAAGTGGAAAAAATACTCTCAGTTTTTTATTGAAAACATCTTTTTCTTTTAATTCAAATTGACATAGTGGCCAAACATGAAAAAAACGGCTAAATCTTACCGTTATTGGCTAAATTTACACCATGGGGGTTTTATATTTTAAATCAAAGCCTACAAGGCTTTCTAAAATAAAATTTTTAAATTACTGAACAATAAAGTGGTAGAGAGCATAAAATTTAAAAATTGCGACAGAATTTATGGGTAGATTTGAAGAAAATAATGGTTCGGTTTCGGAACCCAAACTAACACTGGATATTATCATAAATAACTCCGGGGGTTGTGTGTGATGAATTCAATCGTATTTTCGTTTTTTAGTCGGTTTTTTTGGTCATTGATTTGGTGAAAAAACTTAGGTAAAACTTCAAAACTCAAAATGGTGGACTATTTTTCAAGCTCATCGGATTCGCTTGAAAATCGTTACTCGGGGGTTTTCAGGGTTGGCGATTAAAAATCTGAAATTAAATTCGTATTTCGAGGCCTCGAAAATACCCTATTAACGAGTTTCAAGACAATCCGATCAATTGTTTTAAACTCCTTCGCCATATTGGATCCGACACTTTAAATTTTCATGTAATGGGTTTCAAGTTAATCAGATAAATTGAATGAATTAGTATCTATTCTGTCAGTTGAGTTCTGTAGCTCCACAAGGGTCAGCGTCGCCTTAAAAAGGAGACTCAAAAAATGTAGTTTCCTCTATTTTTTCTTACCATGAGCCAGTCCTTCCAGAAGATGTTATTGATTAAAACCTTTGTTGATTTTAGTTCTATAAAGATAATAGATTACAATGAAAAAGATTTCTGTGCCATAATATAATAAAATAAGGGGGAATCACGTTTTTTGAGTTACCTCTTTCTGGCTACCCAGATATCCTTGGAGGCATACATATGAAGAGAGCTGAAAATGCTATTGTGTGGAAAAATTTATGCACTTATGGTGCAAATAAAAAAAAAAATTTTTTATCCTAAAACGAATCCTGGGATTTTTAAAAAAAGTTAACTAAATTTTCGCAGTAAGGATAAACTTTTCTATTATTACTTGACAAATCGATCCTAAATTGTCACCAGAAAACAGATCCCGAAAAAAAAGTTTGGCAACATCTTTTTAAAACTCAAAACTCACTGCATTTACAAACAAAATTAGAGGAAATTCGTGGTGTTTGGCAGTATGTATACTGTAAAATCGTAAGCAATTTGGTATCACAGTTAAAAAAAAAAATTTCCCTAAAAGTCTATTTTTTTTTTTTTAATTTTAAAGCAATTTGTCAAATTTTTATAAAACATAGGTCCATAGGTAAATTACATAATTACTTTATTTTTTGTTTAAGCTTTTTGCTCATTGAACATATTCATATTTTTCATAATATCATAACATCCCTGCAGTGAAATAGCGAACTAGATACAAAAAGATCTAGTTCTGTGGTTGGAACAAATTCACTAGTTCGGTAGTTAGTTCCTAATTGAATGCAAAGATTCACCAGTTAAAACAATAGATTTTCTTTTTTCTTGAACTGGTTTTAAATGATCGGTATGCTGTGTCGTTTTACAAAAACAAAAAAACTTTGCTTCGTAATTGTTCTTCGTCATTTACTGCTATTTTATTATATTTATATTTAACAGCTATTGAATTTGTCAACTAATTTTGGTTGTTATTGTGTAATTTTTGAGCAAGTCGGACGCAAGAGGTTAAGTGAATTTGAAGAAAGTGTTGTTGTATAAAACAAATTAAAAAAGATTTTAATTTGCTGAAGGTGTAATTATTAATAAAACCTATCGTAAAGTACAGCGTATGAACGTAACCCATGGCGAAAATTTGCATTCTCAATGTAAGTATTTATTATTTATTTATTTTTTATTCTTTTTCAGAAATGTCTTATGCGTAAAACAAAACATAAATGGAAACACTCGCTGAGCAAAACATCTTGGTAACCAAACTCGTCAGATGTTAACCTGAAGGAAGTTTATAAAAAATATGTGCAGAAAATCAAATTTTATTCAAATTCAAGTAATAATATTATTATTATTTATCAATAATGTAATTTAATAACTCATCTTTTTATAAATGGACAAGTGCTGAAACTAGTTATTCAAGAACTAGTGAAAAAACTATTAAGGAACTAGTGCAAGAACTAGTTATTGAAGGACTAGCGAAATCACTAGTCCTCAGGTAATTCATAAGGTAACCCATCGATACCTCCTATGACAACGCCATGTTAAATTCCCTTAAGAACTATTGAATTCGCTAGTTCGGAACTAGAACTTTTCACTGCAGGGATGTAATGTGTGGCATACAAGTCAACACGAAAACACAAAATAATTCGATTTGTTTAGAAAAATTGTCTTAGTTTTTTTTGGGAATTTTGTGCAACTAAGGCATACTTGAGCTTAGGCAAATTAAATTAAACTAAGGTGTTTTTACCCAAGTTTTTCAACTTCATATAAAAAAATCTACCCAAGTCAATTGAGGCAAAAAGGAATAAGTTTTTTCTCTAAGTGTAAATTATCAAAAACGAAATTTTATTAAAAAAAAAAAAATATTTCGGAAACCCCCCTCCCACCGAAGCTTTTTTCTGCATACGCGCCTGTCTACCGCTGATACTGCTTCTGGAGTGCCTATTTCTTTGCATACACTCTCTTGGGCTTAAACGGTCCCAGCAACTCTGCCTATTACTTCTCTCAATGTGTGTGTAGTTAGCAATGGTGCTGCTTTCCCTCTGCGTCGTTCTCCTGTTCGTTCTTCACCAATGTGTGCTGCGGCTAATCTTCGATAATTTGAAGTGTCATGTCTCTGGCCTGAGAATGTTTAAGTCAGCCGGTTGATAAATTTTAAAATTGTGGATCAGTGGCCTATTTCACCAACTTACAAATATGTGAATTGTAAGGAAATTCTCACAAAATTGTAAAAAAATCTTTAAATGTGGTTTCACCCAATTCCTACAATTGTGAATTCGGATTTGTAAATCACAAGTACTTGTAATAAGAAATTTTTCAATATTTGTTTCACCAAACAGGATTTGTAGTTGTAATTTACAAGTAACAAAATTGTAGAAATGTTACTATTTTGTAGTTTGTGTGTTTGTAGTGACGACTAATCACAAATTTGTAACATTTGTCAGAATTTCTAATAAAAAAAAAAATCGCCTGTAAAATGGCTACAATTGTTTATTTTTCGTTTTTCGTCATACTTTTAGCAGTCTGTTTTTATATTTACAAGCTTTGCATGGACCCTTTTGAAGTACTTGATTTAAGAATGATTTGGCTAAATTGTCAGATTTAGTCAGAAAAATCTGAAAAAATTGGAGTATGAGTATTCGGAAGCGACTTATTTACATAAGAAAAATCAGAATAGTAAACTTATTGTTAGTATGTAAAAATTTTCACGATTTTTTTCATCGCGAATTTCGCATAGTTAGGCTGTAAAACGCGGAAAACGAAATTTGCAAAATTAGCCATTACTCATTAAAAATTGCAGATAATGGTCTGGCAATTTAGTCAAATCATTCTTAAATCAAGTGCTTCAAAAGGGTCCATGCGAAACTTGATTCTGTTTGGGGGCATTTCTGACTTGGAAACCCGGCTATGCCCTTTTAAAATGATTTTTTTTATGTACATGTATACAAAAAAAAAAAGAGTTTTAAAAATAATTAATTTGAAAATTTTTAAGTAGAAATACCTCTTAATCAAAGAAAATTTTAATTTGTTCGCTCATTGGTAAATGTTATCATTCATCAGTGTCACAAATTTGTAAAAAAAAATTGGTTATTTACAAGTCATACAAAAATTGCGTGAAACGTCATTTTTTTACACTTGTAATCTACAAGTGCTCTCTGACAATTTTTGTTGCCTTTTATTACAAATTTGTGAGTCTGAGAGTTGTAATATATGAAACGAAAAATGGTTTTACACATTTGCAACTGTAATTCACAAACACAAATTTGTAATTGTAAATTGTATTTGGTGAAATAGGGCACAGGATCAGCTGTCTGCACGTAGTTATAATCATTCCAATCTAAAAATATGTCTGGTATAAGGACTAAATCCATCTCAATCTTCCTACCTACATCACATGGTGATTATGATGTTATTGTTTTTACTGAAACCTGGTTATCTGCTTCTACAATGAAAATCCAAATCAGAAGAAAGTAAAAAAAGCTTGAAAACTCTGAAGGAAACGAAAACTTTTGCATAAATCGTGGAAGATGAGAAAAAGCGACCTTATCGAAGTAAAACTAGACGTACCATCAACAATCTGTTATCCGATTTAAATATTTCGTGATAGTAACAAGACTAAAGAAATTTGAAAATAAAAAAACAATAAAGTAATTAAATTTGATCAATTTATTTATTTACAATTTTAGTTTGCAACTAATTATTGCACAACACGTTCACTATATTCTTAAATTAAACTTTTAAACGAAATAATACGAGTATTTACATGCTTTTTTTTAATAAATTAATAAATACCTATACAATTGTAAACGAAAAAAAAAAACATCTTAAATCTTACATTTAAAATTCGATCCAATTTAGTTTTAGAACGATTAGCATCTTTGGTTGCGGCATTTCGAAAGTGGAAATTGTAAAATTTTTAGTTTTTTCTTGTTTTTAATTCTTGACTAAGCTAAAAGTTACGTCTTTGACTAAATGATAAATAAAATTACGTACTTAAAAGTCGACTTAATTACTATTTTCGTTTCTTATGCAGTTCTTGTGTCTCTAAACGTAAATCCTAAAATAAAATAAATAAACAATTTCAATTATCATTACAATTCTCTGACAATAAATTCAATTAAAACAGCTTACATGAAAAACATCCTGTATTTTATCGGTTATCAATTTCCTCGCCTCTGGCTCAGGCACTTTTCGATCTTTCAGATCTTGTATGAAATCATTTAAATCCAATGGTGTGCCAATGTTTAAGGTGACCTTTTTGCGCCATTTAAGAATGTACGGTTCTACATTCGGCAGTACTTCGTCCATGCCTTCGTGCCACATTGGCAATATTATTGGAATACATGGTGATTCGTATATAATGCGACCCACGCCCCATTTCAAACGCATTTCCTCCTTTGTCATGTTCACTTTACCTTCGGGAAATACGTGCACCCAATGTCCTTGGGCACATTTCTGTATGCACAAATTTATAGCATCCTGATAGACGCCAATGCCACGTACTACTGGAATGCATTTTCCTATAATACGAAAACAAAATTTAGTGAATTACAATTTATAAATACATTATATAAAAAATTTACACATACCATACATAAAGAAGAGTGAATGATATTTATTTGTAAAGCAAATATCGTTCGCCGCCATGGACCAACGTATTTTAAATGTGTTGCAAACGTAACGCACTGGCAGTATTCCTGTAATATAGAATAAAATTAATTGATTCGAATTTTGAATAGTTCTGATTTTGAAATAGTTTAAAATGTAGTAAGTAAAGAACATACCCCATAATCCTGGATCGTCGAAACATGAATGATGATTAGATACTGTTACCAATGGAACGCCAGGCGGTCGTTTTGCCACCACATTTAGCAGTCTCTCTTTATTGTAAACCTGCGTTCTATTCATAAAAACTGAAATATTAAAAATACAATTCTTTATAAATGTGCTTAAAAGAAATAAAGTATATTACTACTACTAGTACTATTGATCACAGCTTATAAACAATTATCGAAAGAATATCTTAACCCTCTAGTTCCCAAACCCGGCTCTAGACGGCATCCACCAAAAGGGATGGAATTGCCAACATAACAGTTTTCTGTTGCTAAATTTTATCATATCGTTTAGAGAATGTCTCAAGCTTTCAAAAGAATGCATTAGTTATGAGCTAGGATGCGTATTACAGTTAGCGACAGTCAAAGTCAAAAATTTGAGAAAAATAGGAAAATAAATTATTTTGTATTTGCGATAAAAGAGAAAAAAATAAAAAAAATAAATAAAATAAATAAAATAAATAAATTACTTCCCGTCATAGTATCCAAATAAAAAAACTAACTAAGAATTTGAATTTTTTATATAAAATATTTAATTACTTAAAACAAATTGAAAAAAGCTCATTCAAGAACAAATAATTTTAGGCGCTCAAACTTTCTCACTTCATAAAACCACGCTTATTAGTTTTTTTGTTTTGGTTTTTAAATCAGTTTATGATTTTTATGCCAATATTAATTAATTCCGATTTTGTTTCATCAATCAAAAATTTGGGAACTAGAGGGTTAAGACTGATAGCAGGCATTACAAGATTTTGGTTTATTGATGAGCTGTCGGCCAAAAAGGAAACACTGTACAACACCCATTGCCCTAGCTGTAAATACCCGTAAAGAAACCATACTTTATTTTCTCTGTTAATGCCCTGCTAGTAATCTCAGGGAACGACCAAATTAACAAAATTCCTTAAACCTATCGGGATTGATATAATCCTCTCGTAAGGTAAAACACAATAAATTGTCTACACCAGCAATTAACTGAGGATCTGGTATCAAAATGGTGCACAAGCGTTAATTGGGTTTGTTTGTTCCAACCACCACTTTAACCAACTATCGAGACCGAGCTTCCTGTTCTGTAGAGTTATATTTGTACACGAACATACAGTTTTATGCCGAATCCGAACGGATAAGTGAAAAAGTTTTTCATTGCAATTTTTACTTTTGGATGCTTATCACTGTGAGAAAATGTGGGGCTCGGCGAAAATTATCCACTTTGAGACAGATAGATAAGAAAGGTTTCTATGAAATAAAAATTGATACCTCAGTTCCGAAGTTATTTTGAAATTGTATAACTGGTTATAACTGGTTAACCGTTGGAGATATTAAAAATTAGCTTACAACAAAAATTGCTTGAGTGATTTCCTAAAAAAAAGGTATTAAGTAATTTTTTCGTATATGTTATAGTTTTCAAGATATTCAATATTTAAAACATTGCAAACTTTGTACTTTGGATGTACTGTGAATGCGCGCGCATCTTTGTTTGTTTGAATTTTTGCGTGCGGAGCTTATAGGAAAAATTGAATTGCTCGAAAACCAAACAAGCTAGGAAGAAAATTCAAATTGAAGGGGTAATGAAGTACAACATCCTCTGTCATTTTTACTGATTACGCATAATTTTTAGTTTATTGGGGGGTCGCTCTGCAACCCCAGAACTGATTATTGTGGTTTTTCCATCTATCATGCCCCCACTAACAATTACTGAAGAAAAATCTCAGATAAGAATTATTATGATAAAAATCTTTATAATGACTGGACTAAAACGCAAGCGGTATTGAGATATTCGCTAATTTGAGAAGAGATTCAAAAAAAAGTCCGATCACCACGTCAGCTCTCTCAGTGTCTGTTCATGCACTCTATGAAACTCTGTTTCTCTCATATTTAAAAGGAACTAAAGGAATTTCGTAAGAATCAATCCGAGAAAATTTAAACACAGGTATTTATTTTATATTTTTAGCTATCATAAGCCAACTTCATCGAAATTTAAGAAACGAATTTTCAATATTGATTTATCTAATTTTTAATTATATGTACGAATTCAAATTTAGTATATTTTATTTTTTTAAGTATTTTGAAATAACTAGTCGGTAAGGCCCCAGTAACTGGGGATATTTTTTTTGTTCAAGAAATCTCTTTATGAAAAAACAAATAGCAAAAGAGAACCAAACTACTCGTTGGTGTTTGTTTTGTTCTTTGTGTATGCAGATAATTCGTTAGATAATTCTGAGAAATGCCGTTGATCCTGTCTTCTCTCTCTCACTTGTTATTTACTCCCGCTTAGCGCCTGGTTATATTGATGCTCGGTGTTCGACGAACACAAAACATTTTCTCCCGTGCTCGGTCAAGGTGGTTACATTCAGCTCGTTGCAGAGTTGTTTGTTATCAAAATATACTCGTTTGTTTAATACGATTTTATAAGTAATGATACTGTTTTGTAAAATAACTCATTGCCACCCTGAATACTCGGCGTGCTCGGTGTACAATACACCGAGCATATCGTGTTCGGTGTGAGAGTGAGTAAAGACTCTCTCTTTGTGTTCGCTGCAACAACAATTTAATGGTGTTCGCCGAGCATACTCGCAATATAACCACTGCCTGATTTTTACAACGATGAATATAATGCTTTGTTCAATGAGTGAATTTTAAAGAATTCCCGACGCTTATATTTTGGAATTGGCTAGACCGATTTTAAATCTGATAATTTTTGGCTAACCTACTCGTCAAGCTCTTGATATGTAATATGATAGTGTATCACTTCTGGATCTTCTGGAACAAAAATGTAGTTACACTAATAAATGTATAGATTCAAATTTAGTATATTCTATTTTTTTAAATATTTTGAAATAATTCCTTCAAAGTGAACTTCTTTTTAATCTAAATTTATACAGGTTATTGTCCAGTACCCGAAATCGTGTACGGATATCATTAAAATTTAAAATGTATTTGTTTTTTTTTTTTGCCAAATTAACACTTCGTTGCATGCCATTACATATATGCAATCTTAACTTCTCGTAGATATGACAACTCCTATTACTCCTTTTACAGTTATTTCTTCTTCAGCTGATTCTTTCATGTCAAAACAATCAATTTATGCGGCAATTCCGAGAAGATTAGTAAAAAATAAATGCAAATAAGTCGCAAATACAATAAATGTTTTGAAACGTGAAAAATTGCGTTATTTTCTTCTAATATTGTGAATATTGGGATGATAATATTGTTAAATATTGAAAATGCAGGAGAATAGGTAAGATCAGCGGAAGAGACTAATGCAAGGAGATGAGGAGTAGGCAATCAATTGGTTATATGCAGTCTTAAAAAGAAAAATATGAAAGAACTATTTGGAAATACTAATTTTAAGGGCAGTGAAGATCTCCCTGAACAGATTTTTACTTTGAATGGGCCTTGCGCTTATTTCACATATTTTTTTTTTAGACGAACTTATGAAATCTATTGTATACCAATCCAATTTATATGCTTGCCAGAAAGATCCAGAGAAGCGAGATAATACTGATGTATTGGACTTGCAAAAAATTGTGGGCATATGCATTGTAATATCTGTGGTTCAAAAAAATTCCAAAAAATTCGTCGATATTGGACACCCATGGGAATTTTAAAAACAATGAAGATATAAAACCAATAGATGATCCAAATTTCGGCTGGCTTTCTCTCCCTATTGTAAACTATTTATTTGAAAATTTTAAAATGAAATACTCCTAGATCATGAACCACTGGCCGAAATAGGTACACAATCTCATTACACGCAAATTACCAGGCTGTGATGGATATACTTATGTTAAATGCGAAACATGTGGCACAAGTTTATGCATCAATAAAACAAGAAATTGTCTCAAAAAATTTCATACAGAATAATGTTTTAAATACTCAATTGTCAATTCATCAATTTTACTTTATACATATGGATTAAATCAAAGTTTTTCCATATATTTAAATTAAAAATATGTTTTTAAAAAATTCGAAATTTGAAATTTATCATAAAATATCTAAATTTATTATTTTTTATTCATTATAATCCAATAAAAATACCAAAATACAAGGGAATAACAAATTTAAATGGTTTTACATTTTTATGGATTTGCTGCATGAAATTGCATAAATGCAACGTTACTTAACACCTTCCGAAAGCACAAGAAGTCCACCAAATTCCATTTTTGATATCTTAACTTAATATGAAACAAGAATAATATCAAAAAAATTTAATGCATAAGGAAAAAAAACATTATGCAAGGATGGGTTAAGATATTTTTTTAATTATCATAAAAATTCGTTTGAAGTGCTAAATCAACTGTTACCTTAATTTTATTATTTGTTTTTATTTTTGTTTCGATTAAAAGTGAACGACCTCGATAGTCTACTAGGCTTTCACCTAGAAGGTTGCGGGTTCGATTCCCGTCTTGGTTAATTCTCATAAACTTCTTATTATTAGAAAGTATACAAGAACAAATCTTGGTAGGCAATGGTGAAACCACCAAGTTACAATAAATTGCGACACCGCCGTTCGGAACCGGCGTTAATCTGTAGGTCTAATCATTGCATCAGTGGTCTAGTGGTGACGCGCCAGAATCTTGTCTCTGGAGACCCGCGTTCGGTTCTCGACTAGTGTATGGTTTCATATCTATCTTTCTTTCTCTCTTCTTTTCTTTCATATCTTGGAGCTCGGTTTAGCCAATCCCAAAATATTAGCATCGGAAGTTCTTTAAAATTCACTCATTGAACAAAGCATTGCATTCATCGTTGTAAAAATTATTGCTTAAGCGGGAGTAAATAACAAATGAGAGAGAGAAGACATGAGTAACGGCATTTCTCAGAATTATCTAACGAATTATCTGCATACACAAAGAACAAAACAAACACTAACGAGTAGTTTGGTTCTCTTTTGATATTTGTTTTTTCATAAAGAGATTTCTTGAACAAAAAAAATGGCCCAGTTACTGGGGCCTTACCGACTAGTAGATCTTATAGGTCGCAGTGCCTGACTTTCGGGTCGTCCCATCCTTAACCCTTTATTGCATCACATATCATATATGATATGCTTATTTCATTTCATGGTAATTTTGTTTTGTGAAAATAATTTCTAATTCTTTCTTCTATTTTGTGTACATTCTCTATTTTGGTTCACCTTTTTTGTATTCAACTGCATTACATTAAAAGTTACGGTTGAAAGTTTGCAAACATCGCGTATAGTAGATTTCATAGCCCTGTGATCGTTTCACTTTTTTTTATGAAAACTTAATTATAAAAACATGTTAAATACATTATTTTGTTTAATTTAGCTCGGCTTTATTACAATTTAAAGAATAATATAACATTGCAATCTTAAGAACAATATATTGATGTAAAAACTTTATTCAAAATCGATAGAAAATTCTCGATAGCTAGCAAACAGGTAAATAATAAAAATTTATATATAACATATAAAAATAGTTTTTTTCTTAAAAGAAAAAATCATGCATTAAAAGGTTAAAATAATAATAAGAGGTTTGCGAAAACGTGTCTCATATGTGACCACATGTATCAAATTGTTTCATTAAATTGTTTTCCCAAGGGAAATAAAAATTTTCTTCAAATTGTTTTTTCAAAATAGATTACACTATGTGACAAAAATTGCAGGCACTTTTATGGAGACCTAGCACAAATTGTAGGTCTAGTAATGCCAAGAAAAATGATATGGCGGAAATTTCCCATACACCCCAAAATCTCGTTTTATGGTAAAAAACCGTTTTTGGGTAAGTTCATGTAAACTATCGCTCATAACTTTGCTAATTTTTATCCGATTTACAATTTTTGTTCTTAGTTTGAAAGGTGAAAAATAGTTCTTTCCGACCATGTATTGTTTATTTTCAAAACTGACGAGACTGCAGTTGAAAGTATTTGCAATTTTTCGATTTCTTAATCATTTTTTCGGCTTGGACGATGTTTTTACGACATTATCCGATCTTGGAAATTTTTTGCGACAAAACATTTTCAAAGTAAATTTAATGCCGTTTCGAATCACCTTTTTTGAATGAAATCGGATGAAAATTGACGGAGTTGTGTGAATTACTCAGTCATTTTGTATACCATAAAATATGTTTAATAAACCCTCAAGACTACTCTGCTTGCTTTATTAGTAGTGAAAGAAAAAATGCTTAAAAATACCATTTTTAGCACCCCTGAGTTATATAACCCAATGATATATTTTTCATATCCCATATTGATTACTATACTATCACTATACCAAAAAAATGCTTGACTTAAATGTTTATAACTTTTTCTATGTTTCCATACTTGTAAAGTGAAGGTTTGGTAATCAATGAGCTATATTTTTTGTGATTCTGATTATATGTATCGGATTAAACGGATGCCTAAATTAAGGACCCACCAGTCTTCAAAAGGAAGAAGGTGCCTGAATTGAGGCCAGACTACCACGGTTATTCACAAAAATGCTATTGCAAATAAATTGATCCAAACCATTTTTTTTTTTTTGCTTATATATACATTTACTATATATTTCGCACAAAAAGTCACACAAACACCATGGCCTTGCACTTAGTGAGTCAATGACATTCTGATTGCATTTAACTCATCGACAACAACAACGACAGCAATATATCCCCAAAACTCTTTGTGTGCTTATCTCAATCTGATATATTGGCAATTTCTATTCTAATTTTTATTTTTCTATATTTTTGTCACATTTCATTTCCTACGTTTATTTATATATGAATTTTTATATTTGGACGCCTTTTTTTAAATGTTGTTGATAATCAGAATAAGAGAGAAACAATTTTCGCATTAATTATTTCAATAACACTAGTCAACACGAAATTTGCGTAAGGTACCTCATGCATGATTTCTATAAAATTCGCAGGCTCTGATAAAAATGGCGTTTTCGAAATATCCTGATGCAAATATCAATACTATAAAACCAAATATTAAAAAAAAAAAAATTATACTAGTTACCCATAAGGTTCAAATTTGATGTACAAGTAGTTACATATTTCTACTCTTCACTCTTTTAATTTTTAAATTAAATGGATTTTAGATCATTTATAGCTGCAATTTTTTTAGTATATTTTTCTAAATCAGAAAAAAAATATATACTCTTTAAGAAAGGAAATGTAGGCACTAAAAATATATTACTATAACAATATGGGGATAACAATATTTTTCGGTTGCTTGAAATTTCATTATGCTAAAAATGATAACGATCACACCATTGCCACGATGCTCGTCTATAGAAGTGAAATTTGTAATTGTTAAAATGCAGCAACTATGAGCGAAAAACTGAATACGTCAAAGTAATCAGCGTCCCAGACACAAAAAAGATGCAATTTGTTAAGTAGTGTAATTATTATAAATTTTTCGTTGTCATGGCCACGTTATCGTTGTTATTGTTATTTCTCTACTAAGTATACACAAACGTCACGGCATTTGTTGTCTAGTTGTTGTCGTCGAAGTCATCAACTGATTGTTTTTGCACATTTAGAATATAGGAAGAGTATTGAGAGCAGCAGCTCGTTTTCTGTTCTCTCAGAATTCACGGTCACAAATGAAATACGCATTATTCAAAGTCAATATAAATTTGCAAAACAATTTCTACGATGTATGAATGAGTTTGATCTACAGGAAAACCACAAATAAACAATCAATGGAAGTTGAATGTGACACGTTTTATTATTTCATTGCTCTGAATTGAAATCAGTTTTCAGTGAACTTGTACTTTTTTTATTTGCTACACCAAACTTATTTCAATTAACAAAGCATATCGAAACGTGTTCTTTCATAAGAGTAAAAGTAAAACGTCCATTTAATAAATGATAAATTTAAAAGTCAAAGGTTTAAATTTTGTATGCTCATTTCAAGTTTTTCAATTATAAAAATCATCAACGAAATATGACTAAAAAAAAAAAACACTATGCTGCAAATGGAAAAAAATATACATATATATGCACATATACATATAATATATATATATATATATATATATATATATATATATATATTTATATATATATATATAAATACATTTATTATTTTATTATTATTAGATAGGCTGTAATGCACTGCGACCATTGTTGATCTTTTGTGCAGCCCGTGTTTTTAACACAATTCTAAATTAAGACTACTAACGAATCTAAGGATTGCAATCTGCGCACAATCTGCGCCTCGCGGCGGCTGGACATGCACATAGTACATGTTCAGCCGTTTCAATGTCTTCATTACATAGTCGACATGAATCGCATTGCGAAATACCCATCTTCTTAAGATGATACTTAAGAAGGCAGTGTCCTGTAAGAAGCCCTGCAAGGATTCGAATTTCAGTTCTGTTTAATTCGATTATGTGTTTAGAGTTAATGGTAATTGGCTTAATAAGTCTTTTAGCCTGTCGGAGATTGTTAAATCCGGACCAATAGTCTTTTAGAGCCTTAGTTTCCCAATCCATTATTATTGTTTGGATGTGATTCGATGACACACCAACTTTTTAATTTATAGTTGATCATTATAAGCAATAACACAAAATCGAAATTTAATAATTATTTTGTGATTTTGATTTTTCCGATCAATGCTAATAACACTGTGCTCGAATTTAAAAAAAAAATTCGTAGCAGACGGGAGACATATCGTTTCTAATTAATTTGGGGTCAAGGAATTCAGTGATGATAACAGTTCTTTCCCTATTAGCAGCGTTTCATACAAAATTTTTTTTTGAAGCTTTGGTTTGGGAGTATACCACGAAGTTACATGCTCTTTTTCTTATTGCGGTGGAAATTGGTATCTTAAAAAATGAGTTGTTAAACGCAAAGACAAGAAACGGGAAGGATTTTATTAATAAAATAAATAGTTATTATATGATAAATTAACTTAGTTAATTTGACAACTGGAGTAAGATAAAATTCCTTCAACAAAGTTGTGTTCTGTTTCCCTCTTTTTGTTGAAGCAATCGAAAAAATAGTGTTGCCATATAAAACTTTTAACAAACTATTTCAAATTTGTAATACAAAAAACCAAGTAAAATTTAAAGTGGCAACACTAAAGAAGTATTTAGTTTAAAAAAAACCGAACTAGTTCACCTTGTTCATATTTGGGAACCGGATCTTTGAACTAACTAGTTCAGGAACTACACAAATCTACCCTTTACTCAAAACCTTAATGCTGATTCATCAAACTATACAAATTTGGTTTGATGAAGTCTGCTGAGGAGACAATGATTTAAAGCATAGCAGTCGCCTCTGTACGACATGGAAGCAAGAAAATTTCAAATGTTTGAGTGGCTATCTCAGAGTCCTGATGCAAACCAATAGAAAATGTGTGGCCTTTAATGAAGCAAAAAGTCCGAGAGAAATATATTTAAAAAAAGAGAAAACAGCTTATTCCAACATTGAAGCGTTGATTTACTGTGAACAATTGAGCCAAATTTGCTCGAGGAGATACCAAGCAATTATTGACAACAACGGAGACTGAACAAAATATTAAAAATAACTCGACAATGTGGAATATATATACACTGGGGGTCACAAAAACCGCACCACTTGCAATACTGCTGCAATTTCGGTAATATTTCCCAACTTAGCCCAAATTTCCCTTCCTTAGTAAAGGAGATTCTGTTGTTTATGGTTTAAGAATGTATTTAAGAATGTACCATTTTTTATTGCGCTTGTTTGGTGAAAAAAAGAGTGTCAAGGAGTGTAACAAGGAGTGTTATAAAGTTAAATATCTGAAGAAATCTGATGCCTACATTCGACTGCTCTTGGACTGATCCAGAAAAAGGCAATTTGTACCCGCTTGAAAGGACAAAAGGACCAAGAAGACTATGGAAGACAAATACGAGAGAAAATGGCATAACCTGAAAGAGAACCATAAATTATCAATTCAAAAGTGCAGACACAATAAGGACTGAGCTAAAGAGCTATTACAACGTGAATATAAATGTCGAAACCTTACGCAGAAAGAAACAAAAGTTCGTCCTGTATGGGAGATGATCAGCCAAAAAGTCGTTGTTGACGAAATGGATGAAAACAAATCGTTGACGAAATGGACTAAAAACTACAGCAATTGAACTCTGGCAGACTCGAGTAAAGTTATATGATCGGGCAAATTAAACTCAATTTTTTATGCGCATTTAATCTTCGGTACTTGCGTTGCTCAGATATAGAGCAATAGAAGGCTAACTGTGTAGTGAAAATAGTTAAATTCCCACAAAGTCAGATAGTTTGGATACTATTTATATACTATATTGAAGGGACTGTGAACGCCCAAAAATATGGCTAAAATTTTATGGAGCAATTGCTATAAGCCAATTGTGGTACGCTTTCGCTCATTAATGACATTATTTTTCCTGACGACTTCTGCGGCATATTATCACGCCAAATTGTCAAGGTTTAGTTAGTAATTAATGCAATTAATGTAATTAATGTTTGATAACTTAAGAAATAGTAAAAAAGTTAGATTATTGATCTTTATTTGTTTGCAGATTTAAAATGTTTTCGATGACGTTAGAATTTACTGACGGGAATGATCAGGTAGCTCGCACGGTTTAAGTCCAATAGTGCACCTCTGTCATATAATGAAACGGAAAGCTGCTCAAAACATGCCAAAGAAAAAAAAATCCTTGTTAGAGTTCTGAAAAAAGTTTAGTATTAAAAAAACAACGAATGATATCCTTAAAGTGCTTGTCGACTCTATGCCATTTAAGATAACGGCCATAAGAAAGGCTAAGACAGGGGCACCATGAAACTAAACAATTTTACTTATGACTCTATCATGAAACAAATAAATTTTAGTTTAAACCTTAAAAAAATAACGAATATTTTTATTTTTATATACTTTTAATATCCTCAAAAACTTAATTAAAAGTAATAAAATTTGTGTGTATGTATGATGCTTTTTTCGCAATTATGTTCATTTTGTTCTCGAAAATAAAAAAAATTACATTCACTAAAACGAAATCAGGTTTAGGTCCCATTTTAAGCGATTGGTGGGTGGTGCGGTTTTTCTGACCGCCAGTGTATATTTTCTATTGAATAAAAACAAATGAATTAATATGTTTATGAGAGTTTAATGCGAGTCTATTTTTCCCGACATACTGTAACTTTTGATCAGTTTTATTTATTTATTTCTATTATTACTGCCCTAATGTTACAGGAAATAATATCCTTAGTATAATTAACATTTGTCGGGTTTAATTTGCAATTTTTATAGTTCAGCTATACTTTTTTATTTAATGAACTCCTTATGCATCAAACAACTTAATTATTTCTTCTATTAGTGACCTTTGATGTAATAATTTAAAATAAAAAATTCGAGTGTTGAATAGAGAGGGTAATCGAATTCCTTAATGTCTTTTCAACAGTGCATTGTGTGTGTATGCAAACAGTTTGCGGTGTAAACTTATTTGCCATAAATGTACATCACGCGATTTGCATTTTAACCATGAGCGTAATAATGTTGCAATGGTTTTTCTTTAAATATACACACATGCATACGAATATACATTCATATAAATCGATTTTCTCAAGTCTCTTGAAAGTAATTAGGTAATCATGGAATGGTATGACAATGTCTAAATAAAAAAGCATTTATACTTGAACATATACAGTGAGGTCATACAAGGACTTACTTTATACAGATAATCATGAGACAACTGAATCACAAGGTTCTACATAATACACTCGTGCAATTTCAGTTTACAGATAACAAAAAATATAAATTTTGATTTTTAAATGTTGTGCGTCGCACTCTCTAAGAGAAAATGCAAAATAATTTTAATTTAATTTAAAAGCATCACAATTCAAAAGAGTAAGTTTTACTGGTTAAACTTAATGCATTTGTTTTTGTATGACATCATGTTGCATTAAAGCATTAAAAAAAAGAAAGGCTCTTCATACCATAATGAATATTTGCAATATATATGAACTTCTGCAATCATTTGTTGGAATTGACGCCACTTAATTGTTTTGCTCCGACATCGGGTCATTCCAGGGTAATGAGCTAATGTACCTTACTCATATTTCAATAAATTCAGTTTGTTTTGAAGTTTGCTTAAACATATTTATGATGTAAGTAGATAAATATGTAGTAAAACTAACTAATTTTTATACTTTAGTTATAAAAAGCTTTTGAAATTCCTTCCTTAATGATGGCTTACGATACCAAACAAATTTAAATTTGGTTTTGTTCAAGACTCAAGTAAAGCCTTGTGAAAGAGTGGGTGTGACTCTTTCTACAGCAAGAAACTTTTTTTTTGTATAATTTGTATAAATTAGAATTATTAAAAACAACGATTTTGGATTATGCTCACAAATGTATCTGTGCTTAACCCTCAAGCTCCCAAGCGAGAATAATGGATCTTGTGTGTTGCGGGGCATATTGAGATGGAAGGAAATGAAGTTGCTTATAAACTAGTAAAGAACTGGCCCTCAAGTCATTTCGTGGAACCAGAACCATTCTGCAAGATGGGAAAATGAACGAAATGAATATTATGAAAAATGGAAGAACAGCGAAGAAAGTTACATATACTAGGGAAATCTACTAGGCTAAAACACTCGAAAGCGCCCATATGAACATGCAACCTAAAATGCTTTAAGGAATGGCAACGAACAATCTAATACCTGGTTTTCACTATGTCATATTTCATGTCAAAGAGGGAGAAATGAGAGAATTTCCTATATAAAATTGTCAACATGGTGGCAAATTTGATTGAAGTTGGATGCTACCCGATATCAAATCAAAAATATGTACAAATCTTGAGAATCGATCGATTGCAACTTTCGTAATAGCAACTATAAAAATTTGTTTTTATGGGAGATTCTTTGAGCGGAAACTTCTATTCAATTTCTATCCAAAAATAATGCATTCTTTTTACATGAAAATGACATGCATTTTCTGTAGAATCATTACTATTACTTTTCATACTAAATTTTGTCGCTCCACTTTGTATAGAGGATGCCGCGCCTGTTTAGCCTATATATAATGTTCTGTGAATATTATTGACAACCTACATTCAAAATTTTTCTATTCTATTTGGTGTACTCTGTGCTATTATACTAGTAGTATGCAGTGCTTTAGCTGAATGGGAGCTGACACGCTCATTTGGTCTATACCATTTGCTCAATGCTGTTTTGATTGGATGGGTATTAGCAACGCTTACTTGCGTATTGCAAAACCGTTTAAAACTAATGTCACGCCAATTTTGTGCACTCATAGTTGGAATTTCTAAAAATGTTGCTGTTAGCGAAATAGGCTAAGGCATGTTCTCTCAAGATTTCCGATTCAGTGGTTCGGGCTTTGGTAAGTGGTTGATTGGGGAAATAAGCCCAAGCATTATATCAGACGGCAACAACTTGATCCTAGTGAGTGTTTAAATTGATCGGTATATCAGTCACCAGCAGTATGTGTTTTTAAATTAGTGATTGATTGAATAAAGTGGTAAATAAATCTTCTGTTTGTCTGTCTGCCAGACAATTCTTTTATATAAATATATTGAGATAATGTTTATGTTTACACCATAGAATACACCATAGATATTGATTCTATGCTTTTTTGGGTCAAGGCTAAACTAATCCGTTTCCATTTCTATTATTTTTGTTATGAGTACTTGTATATACATATGTATATACAACATGCATTTCTAAGTAGTATGAACATACTAAGGATGTCGATCCCGAAACATTTTTCGACATTCCGATTAATCCCGGGATTGATAATTTTATCCAACATAAAAAAATAAAGAAAAATAATTGATAAGATCCAGAGCTGGGCGGTTTCGATTACATTTGTAATCTATTACACATGCAGTACCATTACTTGTAATCGTCAAACATTTTTGAGTACGATTACTGCAATCGTACTTATTTTTTTTTTTTGAGTCATCGATTTTTCGAAGTTATAAATCAATTCTAGGTCATTCATTTGTTACTGGAGCTAATCTTCACACAGTTAATAGCATTAAAAATATTAACTGCATAAACATACATTTTTTAATAGTTAATTTTGTGAGCTTCAGAATTGTGGTATTCTGAATTTTCAATTTCATTAAAAAATATATTTTCAAACATTTTATGAACAAATTTCAAATATTTAATACAAATTATTTTGTAATCAAACCAAAACGAGTATTGTAATAGTACTCAAAAAATTTCGAGTACGATTACTGTAATCGTACTCAAAAAATTTTAAGTACGATTCCTTCATGTACTTGTATTCAAAATTTTTTTGAGTACGATTACAGTAATCGTACTCAAAAAGTAATCATACTTCTACATGCCCAGCTCTGATAAGATTCAAGATATAACAGTTATTCTTAAGTCGACAGACAAATTTTTTCCACTAAGTTCGACTGGAACTGGAAAAAACATGTTATTTCATGGTGAGTAGAAAAACTCCAAAAAATTTAAAAACTTACTTTCACACTTTTGGAATCCGAATCTTAAAGTTTGAAAACAAAGGTTGCATGCAGAGCGCATAAAATTTATATATTCTTTGTTGAATATGATATCTATTAAAATTTTTGGATACTTAAGTTAAAGTTTCGTAGAACAAAAAAATAAAATAGTTGTATCACTAAATAAATTGGAAAAAATTTTGACTAATACGAAACGCAAATTACATAAAAACAATAAAAATTTGAATTCCAATAAGTGTAAGGAATAACAGCTTAAGTTTATTTTCTTGTCAGCCAAGTTTGATAGCTTTGAGTAGAAATATTATAGAAACTTTACCACTGTTCCAGAAGACTCTATGTTCAAATCAAAGACCATGCTTGAAATAATATGTATATTAGACTGCTTCCAATTTTTCAAGTAGCGTGATTTTTTCGTGGCTTTTGTCTAAAACATCAGTAAATTTCACGAAGCACGGGCTCATAGGCTCAATGTTTAGAGGTCGCTCATCGAGTTTTTTATTTCCCATATAAATAACACATAAATTTCCTTCAATAAAAGTATCATTTTTTTTCTCTACCCAAATATCTCGCGACTGACATATTTGTCCCTTTATTATGAAGAGTAACGATAAAATAGAATTTAGAAAATTTTTATGCTTTTTTTCTTTATGTAATGAGATTTATTGAGCCATGAAATATGTAAATAAAAATAAAGCATAATAAAGACAATAATAATGATTAATATCATTTATATGAATACATATTTAGCCAAAATTTTTTTTTCAAAATTATGAAAAATTTTGAAAATTTCACTTCATCATTACTCTCCATATTTAAGGAAAAAATATGGAACTCACGAGATATTTAAGTAGAGAAAAAAAAATTATACTTTTATTGAACGAAATGTATGTGTTATTTATATGGGAAACATAAAAACCCGATGAGCGACATTTCGTCTCTGAGCCCGTTCTTCGTGAAATTTATTTTTACAACATAAACTGATGTTTTAGACAAAAGCCGCGAAAAAATCGCGCTACTTGAAAATTTTGAAGCAGTTAATGTATATATATATATGTAATTCTAAACATTATTTTAAAAATTCGCATCAGTTTAATTTTAATAATCTAAAATACATATATGAAAAAATTGTTTCCCCATCTTAACCCATTAATTGACAATGATGCGAATACGTACCATTTTTAATCTTTAAAAATCACACTTGTAGTCTATAAAAATCATACTTTTAGTCTATAAAATCACTTTTTTAGTGGTGCGTTAATGGGTTAAGTCGAATTATGCTATGTTCCCACTGAGCCGAAATTGCGTAGTTTCGATCATTTCTGTGGTTTTCGGTATATAAAAATATGTCAAACGAAACCACGGAAATTAGGTGGTCTCATCGAAACCGCGTCGAAACCGAGCAAAAAATCTAATGTAATCCTGAATACGTTCACCTAAATGAATATTGAAATGAATTTGCTCACATACATTTCTATTCTGACATTTATATTTTTTTTTTACTAAAAACTTGATTAATATGGAGAAACGAAAATATAAAAAAATAAATTTGTAGAGTGCGCGGGAAGAGGGCTCATAGTCGAGGTATGGCCAGAAAGGTGGAGGAGCTGCGTAGAGCCAAAAATATGAACAAATTGCGGAGGAGCTGCGACAGCTAAGCTGCATAGTTGCTGCGGTTGAAGTGAAACAAGATAGATGATAGATGACTCTATCTCCTATGCACTTTTTTTCGTTGCTAAATATTTCGTTTATCATTCAGCAGTATGACCTATCAAACGAAACCATAATTGAAATCAGCTTCACAATATGAACGATTGCAGTTTCGTTCGAAACCATTTTGCGAAACAACGCAATTTCGGCTCAGTGAGAACATAGTACAAGGCTGTTTTTCTTTTTTACCACAGAATTTTAGAGTGAGTCCCGGGATCCTGGGATTGACATTCCTAGTACATACATATTGTCTATCTATTGTTTTTGCGGTTGTTTTTTTTTTTTACTTACCTAAAACAAATTTGCTAAATAATCCAACCGCTGTGACTGCAATTTGACTAGCAATATACCAGAATCCTGAAGGATGCCGCAGACGATGAAATATCCAATCGATATTGTAACCCATAACTGCAATTGGCTGTTGTTGTTCTTCCTGCGTTTGTTTTTGTAGCTGCTGCTGTGATATTTGTTGCTGTTTCTTTTGTTGTTGCTGCTGTTGTAGTTGACGTTGTTGGACGTGTTGATACTACGGGCGGAGGTGGTGTGTATGTATGAATGGAGATATTTCAATTTTTGAGGCTCACAAACTCATACAACAACAAGCAAATGTGTGCATTAAATTTCAACTAATTTCTATTAAAACTATAGTTACGATTGCATTTATTGTGAGTGTTTACATTTTAAACGCCGTTTTCTCTTATTTTGCTTTTGTTTTGAAAATGTCAATAATACATTCATGCGCTCTTGAGACTTTTGTTTTTTTCTTTGTGATTGTTGACAAAAAACAAAGCAAAAATAATAAAAATAAATATATATAGCTTTAGTAACTGATTGAAATTATTACTTTGTTATTTTGATACGCTCTTGCAAGAGATATACACATATACGAACACAGATGAAAGCAATGAATACGAGGGTAGAGGTGGGGATAAAATTAATTTTCGACATAATTTTTTATTTTTTGCAATGTTTACGGGATTTAGCTTTTGATTCACCTTCGATAAGGAAGGTTTCTCTGCGCTCACGCACACACACATAGTGCAACAACATTAAAATTATTACATTGAAGCATTTAAATGTTAAAGAGAATCTTAGATAAGTGTGTGTGTGAGCGCCAAATATACCTAAGTTAAGTAAATAAATATGATTAAAGAGAGCGTTGGAGAGCACAAGAAAGAGCAGAGCGTGCCCCAATAAAAAAGGAGCATGCCAATTGCAAATTGATGCCGCTTCTGCGGTTGCCGAAACATAAAGTGTTGCACATGTGTGCAAAAAGAGCATAACAATGCGCTGCGCAGAATTGTGAAAAATGCACACAAAAAACTGGTGCTAGCTGGTGCTAGTGACGACCGACAATGACAAAGACGCTGACAACGACGTTTTTAGGGCAAATATGAACATAGTATTTACTCATACAACGTGTAGTACCAAAAATGTAAAGAAAAAAAATGTAGGTAGGTATAAAAATTTAAAAATAATTTTAATCAATTAGAAGAACTTTTCGTAAAGGAAGTATCGGTGTTTTTATTTTTTGCATACGTCTTATATTTTGAAACCACAATAAAATCAACTCATTTTATAGTTCGTACACTGTTCTTAGTTTCATCTCAATTTTCACGTAATTTATATTTATTGATATTTTAGTTACAACCGCCCTTGGAGGACTTATTTAAATTCTTTTGTATTAACCTAAATTTTCACATAACTTTTTCATCAAGAGCATAGGCTCATTGTTTTAAAGATATTTCTTTCTTTGTTTTACATAATCTTCAGATTTCTTCAATGTGTGCTATCTAACACTTTTTTATCTTCGAAATTCTTTTAAACAATAATTTTACATTATAAACTTTTATTTTATTTAATTTCTAAGCGAAAACACTACCAGGCGGTGGGAACTTGCAACAGCAACTGAATTTCATTCTGCAACAGAAATTTAATGTGTTGACACTCAGCGGATACGCGCAAATTCAAATCTACATACGTACATTCATATGTACATTTATAGTATATATGCTTGAAGCTGTGTTGTTGTGAGAAGAACATAACAACAAACACAGGAGGTAAAGATTTTTCATAAAATCAATTTATTTTCATCATCCCTTCCAATGTGGTGATGAATGAAGTGAGAGTGCGTGATTTGTGTGCATGTGAGTGTGTTGTTCTATTGAAAGTATGTAAATATTTAAGAAGCTTAAAAATTAAGCGAAACGTTGGGTACTAAGTGAAATAAAAATCCTTTATTTGCGACTAATGAAGCCTACAAGCATTGCTTAAAATATAACTAAAATTTTCAAATATGTCGACTATTAGACAATACCAATTAATATATAATATTTAGCTATTAATTTTATCTTATCTTTTTATCTATTTCATCCATGAGATACAACCAAAACAAAAAGAAGGTGCTACTTATATCATATATAATTTAAGTTCTTGCCACTGAATAATAATAGAGAGAACTTTTAGTTAAAGAGTAAATTAACATGACAACTTGAAGCACGTGAGAGGAAATTGTTTTCCACAATGCGCGAGACAAGGCTGCTATTTAACTGCTAATAAAAAGTAGGAAAACTATGTTTAATTAATTAAATATTTTCTACATTCATGGCTTTTTATCGGATCCGAAAATTGTTCTCTCATATGTACATCTACTTTTGCCCGCCAGCCTATGTGCCTAAAACGCACGAAGGCCTTTTTTAAAGTGTATTTTTTACTGAAAACAAAATTTTTGTACTTTAAGTTATCTAGTCATCAGAAAAAATTAACCAAGCTGCCAAAACCTGCACTACTACGACATCTATACAATTTTTAAAAAAGATCTGTTTCTTTAAACTAGTTTGAAATATATATTTAGTCTATATGTTATTTATTTCCAATAAAAAATTTTAAGTCATAAAATATTATTATTTTGAAAATTCTTGGAACCACAATTTTCTCGAATCTGAAAACGAAATATTTCTAATAATTCTATTTTGGAAACAATTAAATCTATTTTTACTGTAGGTGTAAAGTATTCGAGATATTCAATATTTAGGAAATTACAAATTTAGTACTTTGGATGTACTGTGGATTCGAGCGCATCTTTTTTTTATTTGAGTTTTTGCGTGCAGAGACTATAAGAAAATTGAATTACTCGACAACCAAACAAGCTAGGAAGAAAAATCAAAATGGGTTTTGAAGGGCATATAAAGTACAAGATCCTCTGCCGTTTTCATTGACAACGAAAAAATAACAATTGTGTAGAAAATTAACAATATAGTATAGTTGCCTGTTGCTTTTTACTACTTTTACTATTTGCAGGCCTAATAAAAAAACTGGATTCACTACATATTATAAATTTATTATCTTTTAGTTCAAGTTCAAGCATATTAAAATTAGCCAATTTTTAGCGAATTTTTTATTGTTTTTTTTTTTTAATGCAATTTTTCAATTTTTAAATTATTAGAAAATATTGTTAAAATATATATGAACTGAAAAAAAAAAACAATTTTTGAGCTATATATTCAATTCGTTTGGGTCTTTTTTCTATTTTTAGCAAACAATAAAAAAATCGACAAAAATTTGGCCAACTTTAATTTGCTGAAAAAAGCGCTAAATGTAGGGGGTTGTTGTGGTTTTTGAATTTATCATACCCCCACAAGATTAAAATTTAATATTAAGTAAAAAAAAAGTTTTTGGATTGCAACAATATTCATGAAAACTGATTGAATATTACGAAAATTACAATACAAACAAATAATGGTTGACCAACGGTGGCTATTGTGATTGGCACGGAAAAAGTTGATCATGAATTAATTTTTAGCAAATACAAAACACTAATTTTGATTTGGGCTTTATTACCAAGAATTTTAAAATATATTAAAAGAGTAATTGTAAAAATTAAAGATTTTCAGAGGCCAAGACGCGGATAAAAACTGGAAACAGCAAATATAATTCAAATTTGTTTCATATTAACATTATTTTTGAATTGGTAGAGGTAGTTGATGGATCACACTTCTATTTTATATCAGTACTTATTATGGGTAAAAAATTAACCATTGCAATTTCCAATGCATTATTTTTAAAACTATTATAGTTTTAGGCAGAAGTGTTAAATAAATTTTGGAAAAGAGACAAAAATAAATCTATAAATAATAGGCTTTGAGCAGAATAAAGTTAAAAGCTAAAAGTTATTTGGATATAAATATTTTGCTCTTACCCAAATGTGGAATTAACTACCCGGGCATTATTATTGGACTTTTATATAGATACTAAGCAATAGACAATTTGCAATATGTATTATAGAAAACAAAACATTGTGCCATTATACTTTCTGTGCAACAATGGTGATTTGCATCCACATTGGCAGGTGGTGGAACATGTTTCCACAAATGCATTCTACGTGTATAAATGTGCATCGCCTTCAATCGATTCAAAATTAAATTTGGCCTTAAATTTTTATATAAAATATTTTTGCCTACAGATAACCACACACACTCACATGTTTGTACTTGTTATACTAATGAGAATTGTAAATAACTTACCCTCTGCGGTGTTAAAGGTATGTGAAGTATACAGTTGATATTGAATGATTGTAGTTGTTGAAGCGCCACACATCCTCCAAGACGTTCCAAATGTCTTAATCTGCATAAAATCATATTTACCAAAGTTAATTAAACAGCTATAAAAGAACTAAAATATCGTTCTTGCGCCTAATCAAATTAGGCGCTAAACAATGCTCAATACAATTAGTTAAATTAAAAAAGTATTTTTAATTGAAGCGCATGTCTAAAAAATTTTCAAATTAATTTGGATATATTCGTGAGAACCACATTTGGAAAGAAATAATTGCTGTGAACTAACAGCTGATTTTGTGGATGTCAGATGTTTGCGATATGTTCCACACGACAACAGGGTGATCACGATTTATTTGATATGCTGTTAAAATTTAAACCATTCTTTCATGCATATTGTATTCTGTACATATTTGTGTGCGAATATTTTTATTATTATTTTGTAATAATAAAAATATTTAATTCAGCCTTACTTGGCTAGCTAAGTTAAAATATAATAAATAAAATCTTTTTATTCGTTGTCCATTCCATAACAGATATTGATATAAAATTAAAGAACTGATGAATTACATATACCTATTTGGGATGTGCAAATCGATTTCGACTTTAATCGAAATCGACTTTTAGCACAAAATTTCAACTTTTTATGATCGACTTTAAATTGCCAAACATCGAAATCAAATCGAAAGTCGACTTTTAGTGTAAAATTTTTTTAAAACTACCAATTAAGTTCTCACATTTATTTTAAATTTTACAAAATTTTTCCATCTGTGGATTTGTAGTTCATGCACGTGCAGCTTTATGTACTAGTAATTTTTGACACTTTATTTTAAAATAGTTTTAAAATAGTCCCCCTCTTTAGCCTACTGTGTATTATTTTACTTCACTCAGCCACAGGCTATCCTATGGCAGAAGAATTAAGATGCATTTTGACAAGTAAGAGGAACTTTGACTATTGGGAAATCATTTGTTTTGATACTATTCTTCTTTTTACAACAGCGTTGTCATGGTTCAATGTTTAAGTGCGAATTTATAGGAAAATAATTTGCATAGTATTGCTTCTTCATAGGGAGAATTAGTTTCTGCTTTTTATGAACTCTTAACATGTTCAACGTATTTGCTAATAAAGAAAACAAATTAAACAACATTATTTATATTTTTTATTGTAAATAAAATTTATAATTTAGTACTAAGTAATAAAAGTAGTATTACTAATCTACTATTAACTCTCTTTTTTGTACCCATTTCAAAAAATGCATCTCTAAAATGTTCCTCTTACTTGTCAAAAACTCCAAACGATTACTGTTTGACAAAAAGCATCTACCTCTAAATACTTCTACCATGGGCTATCCCATGCACTCGCACAAAATTCACATACGAAGACGAATAATAAAAGTCAAATAATACCGCCAGAATAAGTAAAAAGACGATGAACGGAACAATGAAAGGGGTTGGGGGGGGGGGGGGATGAGCTCGGCTGGTTGCACTAAGGTCATATAAACTGTATGCCATTTAAAACAAATCATTTACTTTAAATTACTTATTTTATATTCCATTCAATAAAAATAATAGGTTGAACATGTCGCTCATTTACTAAAAGACTGTCATAAGTAAAAAAAAAACACGATTTTTGAGTTAATGATGCAGAATTACTCATTATGTTACGCTTCATATTGTGTACAAATTTCAAATTAATATCTTGTATACTCTGCGCGTGAGAATTATAAGATTTCTTCTTTTTTCTGCAAAGTGGGAGTCAAGTGAAAACTTTAAACGCGTTTTCTGCAAAATCGAGTCTTTTAGTAAATGAGTGATGTGTTCTATAAAGCCTGTAAATCTGGAAAATAAATTTTACAAGACCCCTACAATAGCACTTCTACAAAACCTATGTATTTCTATAAATCTGGTTTTGACTCGCACGCACCGGTCATATATTGTAAATAAATACATATACATATCAAAATTCTCTTGTTTAATTTTTTTTATTCCATGCAACAAAAAATTGAAAAAAGTCGATTAATCATGAACTTAAAAAGACGATAAATCGACTTTGAATTTTTGATCAATTCAAAAGTCGAAAATCGACAGTTGCACATCCCTAATACCTATTAGGGCAAGCATTTTCTTTCGTCGTCCTCGTAGTTTTCAACTTTTATTCGTTTTTTAGCAGCACTCCTCACATCGTGAGCTTCTGTGCTCAATTTTCGCTCAATCCAATTAATTATTATAATAATTATAAAAAATATAAATAGTATAAACATGTAAACATCTATCAAATAATATTGGAAAATATTCAATTGTAATAGGGGACTACGCAAATGTACCGCACCCTTGTGCTTTATGACGTAGTTAACCCAATAGATAACAGTTTCATTCGCTGTCAATGGCCGGTCTCGATAGCGTTGAGAAAATCGTTTTATATTATTGTTAAATGATTGATTTCCCATTAGTTTCTCAATAGTTGTGATTAGCTTAGAAGTTGTTATTGTGCGAATATTTAAATTTAAGCCAAAACTTTCCCGAACAATTTTTCCACAATTTGCATTTTGATCACCAAAAAATGGTAAGCACAACATTGTGACGCCGTTATATTTTGCTTCCGAAATGCTGCCCTTACCGCCATGTGTTATGAAGAGTTTGATATTCGGGTGTGACAGCAAAGTACTTTGGGGCCACCAATCACTGCAGATAATATTTGTGGCAGTTTTTGTCAAATTACTGCAATCATTATCAAAAGCCCACAATATTGTATAATTTGTTAATTTCTCAAATGCTTTCAAAAATATTGTAGTGATATTTTGTGGGATTGTAGACCATTTTATGCGTGAACCAAAACTTAAATAGATAAAATCACCATTCATTATTTTGCTAAGATGCTAAAATATATAAAAGATATTGAAAGTCTAGTAAAAATCGTTATAAATTGCATAACTAATGCATTACCTCTGATCTTATTTCTGATCGGTATGCGTTTTGTATGCCACCAATTTCGATTATACCTGGAACATACGGTGCTATCGGACCCTCACTGAGTGAATGATGATTGCATAGTGCAAGTGAAACATTACAACGCAGCGTATTGAAACTGGGATATTGTGTTCTCGGAAAGTGCGCGCTAGAAAGGAGATGACAATATTACGTGTAAATGAATGTCTTGAAATTACCTAAGACGTTGTGAAGAGACTAAGGGCACGTTCACTAAAAATCGCTCGTATCGAATTCCGTTCGGACATATTGTAAGAGAAAAGTTAAACTGGCGGTAAATTAGTTTTATAGCGATTAGTTAATAATGTTGCTCGAGGTCGATCACAAGGGGACTTTTGGGTGTCAAACTCGAATCATACCTAGTCCTCATTTCATGAAACTTACTCATATATTTTCTGCATCACATCCAATGCAATCAGATCAACTACATTCTCAAAAATTCCGAATGCCAAATTATTCAGACCCGTATGCTGATACCGGTCATAGGGTTGTGAAACATATGTACGTTCCTCGGGATTTCCCATTATATTGTGTATAATGCTTACGGGCTGTCCAGTCCAGATTAAAATAATGGGACATTTAAAATGTGCCGCTACGCCCATTTGATAGTCATTGAACAGATAACCCAGCAACATCAAATCAAATTCATTTTTCTCCAGCATAAACGATTTCCAAACTGTATCATTTAAGAATCCACTCATATATTTAATACGTTCACAAATGCGTTCAACCCTTTGGAAGGTTCCAGTTACAGTGGTTACTTCATCGAGCGTATAGTTTTGTGAAAGTTTTACATGTCGTAAATTGCTATAATGGTTGGGATCAAAAGTTGGGTCCAAGTTGAGCGTAGTGATCACGGTAACGTTGTGTCCTTCATCTAACAACAATCTGGTGACTGTCATATAAATTAATAAATGCGAACGTTGTCCATTTATGAATAGGCCGAGTATATTCGAAGCGTTTATGAGGCACGTTGGTATTATGAGTAGTAATGTGCTGGTAAAAAATAAACTGCACTGCGGTAGAGACATTTTTTAAACTAAAAATTTTAGAATATACGCGCTACCAAAAAATACGAATAGAATGAAGTTCTTTTTTTCTTTTTTTGGGTGGGTAATTAAAAACCGATTAGCGACATTATTTTGATAAAAGTCTCTTTAAAAAAATTTATCAACTGTTCAAAGAACTCAAGTGCGTACATTTGAAAAATAGCCGCAGCTTACATATATAGTATCACAATTTTATACATACAGCTGTGTTTATAATAATAGTAGTGGAATAAAGTACAAGTGACAAAATAATATCACAAAAACAATATTTTTTTAGCGATATATTGAAAGGCAACAAGGTAGAAATGTCCTGTAAAGTTACGCAAAGCCTCAATTGATTCAAAAAGTTCGTTGTATTACCACTAAAATAAGGAAAAAAAAATGAACTTTCTGCAATAGGAATATTAAAATTATGGAGTAGAAACATAAAACATTTTTCTGAAATAATATATATGTTCTCACTTGCAAACTATTGCTTTGTAGGAATTTAAAATTTGTTTTCCAATTTTTACTTAATTTTTTTGCGTCCAATTTTCAATTTAACTTTAATTAATTATTCACTACTATTATTATAAACACAACTGTTGGTAATGTTCTTGTAAATTAAAAACTAATTATGATTATATAGTACAGAAATTGCATTGTATTTACTTTTGATTTTCCATAATTTATAAAATTTTGAATTATACTAACTCTTAAGGAATTATACACAGTCGCAAAGATTACCATGGGGTATTGGTTATTTGCTGGACTGCTTCCCGGGTTCTATGCT
This sequence comes from Toxonevra muliebris, assembly GCA_963691655.1. Classification (NCBI taxonomy): domain Eukaryota; kingdom Metazoa; phylum Arthropoda; class Insecta; order Diptera; family Pallopteridae; genus Toxonevra; species Toxonevra muliebris. Next base: position 40,123,049 of record OY829328.1, on the reverse strand, counting down.
CGGCGCGGACAAAAATCAAAAAATAGAAAATACAAATTTTTTTCTTGACTGGCGTTAGCAAATCATCAATAGTAAATTGTCAAAGGAAAACTTTTTCATGATAGTTTTTAGGAGACTAAAAAATTAAATCTAGAGGTTAATTTTTCAAAGTCAAGACTTAAGTTCAAGTTAATTTCGTTATTTGAAGTTATATCTAAACAGGCTTAATAAACAAATGTAGTCATCACAACAACAATGTATATAGAGACAAGCAAACCAGACGGCCGTTTCAGAATCCGCCACGATTCCTCATCAGTGGTCTTAGTGATAGTTCTTAATCATTCAATATCCTATATAAGCTACTAATATTTGAAATCATAACCCACAATTACAGATTTGATTCCAAATATCTTCACTGAATAGAGATACCACCTTTATCAAAAAGTTCCCGGAAATAAGACCGTAACCACCGTGTGGCGTTCCTATCGTTTCGATTTTTTGTTAAGTTGGTACATCTGTTGTTGATATTCCCTCTAAATCTTAGCGTCATAGCTTGATATTTGCACAAGTTACGTAGCCAAGAGTACATCTATCTCTGTGTGTGTTGGCGAGTTTTTACAATTTTATTAAATTGTATTGTATTAAATTTTGCGTAAAAACCGGATTTAATGGTGTGCGAACGTTGGAAATGATGGAAGTGTTTCGGCAACGATTCTCTAAAGAAAACTGTCGTTTACCAGTGGCACGAGCGGTTCAAAAGTGGTCGTGAGTCAATCGAAGACGATGAACGCAGTGGCAGACCATCGACATCGAAAACCGACGAAAATGTTGTTAAAGCAAAAGAAATTTTGCTCAATAACCGCTAATTGACCATCTGAGAGTATTATTTAGGCGTTATGAGGCGTTTGCGTGAAGCAATTCGCCGAAAGAGGCCAGAATTGTGGACAGAAAACTCGTGGATTTTGCACCATGATAACGCACCGTCGCACAGTGCCATCATTATTCTTAATTTTTTGTCGAAAAATGCAACAAATACCATCCAACAGCCACCGAATTCACCTGATTTGGCTCCCTGTAACTTCTTTCTGTTCAATCGAGTTAAAAAAAACATTACTGGGAACGCGTTTCAGCAGCTGAGAGGAAGTAATGGAAAAATCGCAAGAAGCACTGATGGACATACCGAAAACCGAATAGAAAAAATGTTTCGAAAATTGGATCAAGCGCTGGCATAAGTGTGTTGCAGTCGATGAGAATTACTTTGAAGGGGACAATTTAGATTTAGATGAATAAACTTGTATTTTTAATTTTATGAATAAATTCCGGGAACTTTTTGATCAAGGGGGTATTAAAAGAAACTTTTTCCTTATCCGTTCAAATTTCCTATATACAACTTTTTTAAAATTATTATTCAATTTTTTCTTGTACTTAAAGTCTTTAAATATACATATGTATATCAAAATAATATTTGAAAGGAAAAATTAATATCAATTAGTGATTAAAAACATTTTTTATTTTTTTATAAATTTAAATTAAAATTGTTCAAAATATCGGCTAAATATTAGAAATAAACGGCTCAATCTAGCCGTCAATGGCTAAATTTACAACAGAAACCGTAACGGTTTCAGCAACCTGTTTTATACCCTTCATGGTCCTTTTTACCACAGCCCAATATTTTTCAATTGGTCTGAGCTCTGGGCAGTTAGGTGGTATATAGGTCTCATCGTCCATAATGCAGCAATCACAATTCCTTATGAATTCACGGTGCAATTTCGCGTTTGAAATTTTAAAAACTCTTAATTTGGTCCAAAGTTATAATTTTTTAAAGAAATGGTTCATTCTTCGTTTTTTTTTTTTAATGTAATTATTCCAGAATCCGAGTGAAAGTGAATTCGAAAGTGAATTTGAAATCGATTGAAATTGGTTTTGGTGTTCTAGAAACCGAGTGAATTCATATTAATTATTTTTTTTAACTCGTTGTAATGTTTGCAACTCGCAGTGATTTTCAATCAGCTGATTGTTGGCGCAAGGAAAGAAACAAAACAAGTTTTGAAAATTTAAAAATATTAATGCTTTAATTGTATATACGTTAAATATTGAAGCCAAAAACCAATATGCTAGCGTAAAAATTAAAAGGCAAGCATTAACAGCGGCAGCGTTGGCGTCCGTGGAACTGCCGGCAGTGTCAGAGGCGGTGGTGCTAGGGGCAGCAAAAGAAGTAGCAGCGACCACAGCAGCTATCGAGCTGGACGGCATTTTCTCATCGGAGCTTGTGCTGTCTACATTTTCAAACGTGAAAGGGGGACCAAACTGTGCAGTGCCTGTTACACCTTCGCTATTTTCTTCCTAATATTTGTTTTCTAATTTATCCAAACCTATTGATGTGTTTAATTAGAAAAATGCATACAAAAATATATATGTATAAAATTACCTTTTCCATTCAGATACATTTCCGTTTTTAATTGTCGCCAGTGTTTCTACTTTTGGTTGGGTGGTTGGTTGGTTAAGGAGGCTGACCCACAGCAGACCCACTGTGATTCAGAAAGAGCGTTATAGCGCCGTGTTGGAACCACTTTCTCACCGAACTAGAATTAAAGTTGGACTCGTACTACCCCAGCTGGGCTCTTACCCACTTCGTGGAGTTTAGGTAATCTTGCAATTTCTTTCAACTGACTGCTGAGCAATCGGACAGGTTGTCAAAGGAATACTTTCTCAAAAAGTTGTCTTGATGCTTCTTCATAAACTTGGTACCCTGGATGGAGTTCTTATGCTTTCGCCATGAAATTTTTATTTTCATTAAAATTTACTAACAGTTTTGGGCCAATTGCTTTATTTCACTTGTTGCTGCTGAAGTGAATTCAAATCTCTTTTTTTTGGTGAATTCGGTTTCTAGAATATGCGAATTCGTTCGAAATTCACTTTTAACAACGAGTAAGAAAAAAAAGTGAATTCTAGAATACCAAACAGTGAAATTGATGTGATTTCAATTCTCTTTCACTCAAAAGTGAATTCTGGAACATGCCTGATAGTGATTGGTCCTTATAGTAGGATACCTTTTTTCGAATTTTTTAGAGCACTTTAAACCACTTTTTAAAGCGCCAGGCACGAGTTACCCGCTGTTACCATTTAAAGGTACCGAAAAACCCGTTACCATTTAAGGGTTAACAAGCTTATTTTTTTTTTTATTAAATATTAGTAATCACAATAATGAATTATTATAATTAAAGGCAAGAAAGAGAAAATAAAAATATGGTTCATGGTACTATTGTACTATCTTTCCCCTACTCATAAAATCAAAATGTCTGGTTTTGACGTGTGGAAATGGGATTAACAATTAACCTGATATATGTCTGTAAGTAAGTGATTGTTAAATGCTCTTTGCTATTGAATTGAATAAAAATGCATTAAACTTTAATTTAAATATTTTTATTTTAATATTTTTGTTTTACACAAGTGTTAAGAGTACAGATTTATTTCCGTTTTTTATATACTAAATACATAAATAAATATTTTAATATCAGCAAAAAAGTGAGGAACAGAAAAAACATTAGTTATTTATTTGTCCTGCTGCTACATAGTAGGTATGTCTATATGTATGTATGTATATATAAATAACATTAATTAATTGGTGTAATAGAATCTTTAACATTGTGTTTTGTTTTTGTTTTCCGTAATAATAATTTCTTGAATGTTTGCATTAATAATTGGTATCTTTCTTGTTTTTTTTTTTTGTTTTTTGCTTTGTTTTGTACTGGCTACACTATGAAAAATACATTTGAAATGTCATAAATGAGATTATAATTTTTTCATTAAGTTTAGTTTACATTCATATACGCTACACGACAAAATACTATGTATATACTATGCACCCTATGTACATATGTATATAGTAAATATGAATGTAATTATGTAATAAGTATTTAAATAGGTCATTATTATTTTTTTTCTTAAACTCTATAAAAGCTACAATTTTCTGTTTCTTAAATAATAAAAAACTTTTTTATAGGTATAAATTTAACGTTTTCAATATTTACAACATAAAAAATAATTACTTACAAATATTCTATTTTTAGAATTTTATTGTTTGTTTTGTTTCTGTTTTTATTACTATTATAATCATTGCATGGAAACCCTATAATTCTCTTTTCATTTTATTATCAGATATTTTTTCAATATAATTTGAGAATTTTTTAAATATTTGTAAAAGGATATTTCAAAAAACGTAAAAAAAAATAAGGGGATTCTCATCTTCAAATGAAGGCTGTGTTGAATCCAATTAGAAATTTCTAATCTAATTTTATATGGTATTGACTGTAGTTTTCAAGTTTTATTTGAAAAGTCTATTGATATTTAATTTTTGTTTTCACAAATATTTAATTTGTAGATTTTTGCTTAAATTTTGTATTTATTTATTTTTCTTTCTTGTGCGGAAGACTACTTAATCTTAATAGTATTTATAGGTTTTGTCTTTCTTTAGATTTTTTCATAGCTTATTTATTTATATTTTCATATAAATTTTATTGGGTTGTGTCATCAATACTCTTATTGCCTACATTGGATTAAGAAGTATGTACAGTGTTATTTTTCTTTCATTTTCACAAATATAAAAAAACAAGAAATGCAATTTAATTTCAGAAAATCAAATCCCTAATATGTCAGATTATAGCATTAAAGATATATGGGGATAGTATACAGGAATTTTTGTTGGTTGATAATACGCACATATGTTGTATACATTTTATTAATATAATTTCTTTCTTTTTTACTTAGTTTTAGAGATTTTATAATTGAACTTGATAATCTTGAAGTATATAGAATTTCCAATTGAAGGATAAAAATGCTATTCAATTTATTACACAAAAGTACTTTCGATCTGAGCCTTATATTTTAGTCCATAAAAAGTATATTTTGACAACGGAAATAATTTTTTTACAATTGGTTTGAATTAAATGATTTTTTTTAATGATTTTTTTATTTGAAAACTTTGAAAAGTTTTGGATTTTATTTTAAGTTTAACTAAATGGAAATTTTAAAAAATTTGAATTTTACCTCACTTCGCACTATGCTATAATAAAAATAAATCATTCAAAAAATCTCTAAAAAATATTTCAAATCAAAGAGAAATATGCATATAATTTTTTGTATAAGTATACATTACACTATTCTGCTACCAAAATTATTTATTTTCACTACTCTTTAAAAAGTAGTGTGGCGAAAATAGTATATATATTTTACGTATATTTGTGTGTATGTGTTTATATACTTATCTTAAACTATAGGCAGTATTAGTATCGATTTTGAGGTTATTCCAATTTATTTTTTTGTTGCTTTCCAAAAATTCTCAAAATTCTAATAAATGTTATTTTTGTGTTGTTTTTTTTTTAATTGTAGGCAGTTTCTTGACTTGGTGTTTTCAGTATTTTTTTAAGTAAGTATGTATGTATTATTAAACTTTTTCTTTTCAATATATCACATTTAAGTCTTTTTTTCACTTAATTTTTTACTTAAATAAATTTATATGTATATTTTTTTTGTTTTTAAATATTGTAGGTATTTAATTTGAGATTTTTTTTTCGTTTGTTTATTTGTTTTTAATTAGTCATTAATCATTCAGTAATTGTTGTTTTTAACTTGCATAGGATCGTCGCACGGGAACAGGTGGAGGAATTTTGGATTTGCGTATTTGTTGGGGCGGTTGTTGTTTTGGTGAATTAAGCGATGGTTGTGGATGCTGTTGATGTAATTGTTGATTCACTGTTGGCAATGCTATGCATGTTGGAATTCTTGTTGGCTGTATTTTTTGTGTCGCTGCAAAATTTCGTAGAATTTCAGTTTTTGTTTCCTAAAGTGGAAAGAATATGAAATTAATACAAAATCAAAATGAAATTATTAAAGGCCTACACTAAATTACAATGTAACTGTAACATAAGTACTCACTTTCTTAGGTGAAACAGCTAAATTTGGCGATTGATGAGTCGGCGATTTAACACGTTTCCAGCCATTGCTCTTTCGCCATGAATTCACGGGCTTTTGCAGAATACGCTCTTGGATTTTCATTGCACCATTACTGCTGCTACTATTGCCGCCTATTACTGCTGCACTATTAGCAGCAGCAATTGCACAATTTACACTACCACTACGTACCACGCTTGATTCGATTTCACGACGTTGGTTATTACGTAATATGCAGCTAGGTTCATCCTCGTCTAGTGTTGATTTCGATTTCACCAGCAACTGATAAGGTGATCTTCTCAGTTCCGTTTTAATAATCTCTTCAATGCATTGTGTTTCATCAAGTTTCTGTTGTTGTGGTGGACGATGACGATGATGATCCGACTCAAGCAGAACATCTTCGATTTCAATATCACTATGTTGTTGGCCATTTAAATGAGGCAGCTCTTGTTGTTGCTGCTGCTGCTGTTGCTGGTGCATCTCTTCATCGACCGAAATATTCCCTACCACATTTTCTACGAGTTGTAATTCTTGATGTGTCGTTGTTGTTGTGCAATGTGATAACTCATCGGATTCACTTGACGAACAACTGGTAACTTGTGCACGTCCCGCTTCGCTCGGCGTAGGACTAGGCAAATGCAATCGTGACGAAGACGTCAATGTTTTAGCGCCGCTTAAGCGTAAATTACTCTCAGAGAGACTTGACTCATCGTCGTCGTCATCTTCATCATCGGTATCACCTTCAATGTAAGAATAGAGACTACGCGCTGAACTTGAACGTATATTAACCAGTTTATAGAAATCATTGGTGAAATCAGTGCAAGCGACTTCTTCATCTTCGGAATAGACAATCTAAGAACCAATTGAAATATTAGTTATATATCAAATATGTAAATATTTATTTTTTGCACTACTCACCTTCTGCTGCAACAATTGCGTAATACCATCGGACACTGAATCCATCTCGCCCATTGTTGAATTAAGGAAATCATTTGAGTTCCATATCCAATCGTGTTCACCGTTGTTGTGTTTTCGAAATTGTCTTTGTTGTTGGTGCTGATTTTGCTGCAGCAGCAGTTGCTGATCCCGTTCTTCGTCCAAAGTTATCACAGCTAATTCCTCCTGCGACATACTCCAATCTTCCATTTCTGTAGAACAAGGTTCAGCAGGTAGCAACCATTGTTCTGGTTCTTCAGGCAAATCTTCAAGATGTCCATTTGATGGTTGGGGTTGCCCACTGCTCATTGTACAATAGCCCTCATCGCGTCCTTTTGCTGGACTGACAGAGAGCGCGGCATTTTGAGCTTCTAGATCACGTACTCGGCTCTTAAGCATTGCCACTTCTTCACGCAGATTATCCTCGGCCACAATAGCATCGACAACTTTCCGCATTACATCATCAAGACAATGCTCGTATTGTCGTATACGCAGTATAAGTGTTTTGTTTTCCTGTTGCATCGCGTGCAATAGACTCTCCTGGCGAGCGAAGCGGGTCTGAAATATGCGAAAAGTGCGACTGAATAATAATTCCAAAGGACTATCAAATTATGTATGAATTGGCTAATTAATCTACATCAGATACTCAGAATCAAATAGAAGAATACAACTTGAGGTGTGCTTTGTGATTGTTTATAGCCATTTTGAACTTTGAGAGAATATAATTTTTGGAACCATTTGCTGATCTAGGTTTTCGGTTTAGGGAAGATTGATTTTTCAAAATCATGGAACGGTTATTAGATCAAACTGAAAATCAGATCAAATACCATACTAAAATCTAAAACCCAGACCAAACCCTTGATCAAAATTCACACCAAAAAACTCACACCAAAAATTCTTAACAAATTCGGTTTAAAACTCAGACCAATCAAAGTAAAAACCAATATTTAGACCAAATCCCAGACGAAAATTCAAACCAAAAATCAAATCCAAATAAAATAACAAAATCCTAGCTATATTTCAGACCAAAAGGAGGTTAGAACTCAAACCCAAATCCAAATTGAAAACAGACCATAACTCACTCAGACTAAAAACGGATCAAATTTAGACAAAAAATTATTCCGATGTTCAAACTAAAGCTTGGACCGAAATTCAATTCAAAATTCGTTCCAAAAGTCAGACCAAAAACCTCTCTATATCAGCCACTGACTAGAACAATGATAGTTCTTCATAGTTAATGATCAAATCCATGGAGACACTACCTTCCATAAAATTTCTTCGAAGATTGTCCCCAAATGAATTTAACGAGCTAAGTAATAACAGCATGGGAAAAATAATTTTTCTACCCCGACAACCAATATCAAAAATTTTTGATTGCATGGCGGAATGTTAGTCCAACGGTTGGTCTTTGCATTTACACGATCGAACATCAATGTTGATGAGCTAGAGGTTTCCTCAAAAACTCTCGAAAATTATGAGAGGTGTCCAATCTCTGCAAGAGCTATATGAAAGCGTTAACATAGAGTGAAGCTCGACGACGTGGTTGGAAAGAATCTCATAAAAAGATTCAAGACTCTGAAGAAATAGAAGATTAAAACAACCATTTAAAAGCAATCGTGTTTGCATCCCATTTGTAGGACCCGAACCCCGTTTGTGGAATAGGAAAAAGGTCTCTAACCATGATGTTAAAGAATGGAGAAGAACAACTGCGAACATCATATTGGGATAATCTATCAGGAATGGGAATAATCAAAAACTCTTTTAGGAACATAAAAACTAAAGAGATTTAAGTAATGTATGAGTTTATCAAAAAAGAATATGAGAACTATAACAGGTATTTTTACAGGGCACTGCAGGCTGAACTATCACCAGACAAAACTGTTAAAAATGAGTTATGTTGATTTTGTGAGGAGGATACCAAAACTCCAAAACACATTCTAGGACAATGTCCTATGCTTATACAAATCCGGAAAATGTCTCTCAAGTACATAAAGTAAACTTAGAAATAGGCTTCATACTAAGGTTCATAACGGTTATGGGGCTGATAGATACTATACTATGATAACACTATAATTCTCGAAGGGGGCAAAATTGTTTTTTAGGACGCTGTGCACATCCCCAAACATAATAATAATCATGTTTTCAAACATTTAAATTTTTTAGATGGAAAGTACCTATATTTTTCTTTATACGATCAATGGAAAATTAACTTTGAATCCAAATATATAGATACGACTCGATCTTCTTATGTAATTCAAACGAGGAGGAAAATGTGTTCCATTTTATTGGCCGTTCTCTGTTCTAGAAGAAAATGGGATACAGTGTTTTCAGTAAACTAATAAATCACCTGAATGGAATACAGGGTGATTTGGATAGAATTTAAATTTTAAGATATTTTTAGAGGTTTTAATTTTAAACATAAGGAAACTCCGATTACATTGCCCTGCATGGGTTTTGCGAATAAGATGATTCCAAGTGTTTTCGAATGAATTTTTCATGCTGAGCACGAATCTGTGGTCAAAAACTTCCCACCACGTCACGTTTTCGAGAAAAAAACCCTAAAAATTGCGTTTTTGGCCATTTTTAAAAAATTGTGGGGTTGAACCCTGACGTGCTACAAACTTCGCTAATATCAGAACCATGCCCTTTCAAATGAGCCCTAAGCCAAATCGTTCGCATGCGCCCTTGGAGCAGGAGGTGTGCATATTTCTAGGGGTGCAGGAAAGAAATGTATACAGAACGGATTTTGATTGATATTAAATTTGACTAATAACCAAATTGTTTTATCTGCAGTTAGCATTGCTTTTTTTTATTTTAAATTTTTTTAGTTCTTTCTGTTCATTGGCATGGACCTTGTATATTTTTCATGTTGCACTGTGTTATTACTTGAACTCCTCTTTAGGCTTGTCCTTAACAAGTCCCTGTAATTGTAAATTGAGAATATGGTTTAGGAGACAGATATTACCAGGCGCTTCTAATCTAAAGTCGAATCACAACATATCAATTCTGTGCCAGAATACCTACTCAAGTTTTTTACACAAAATTTATTTGTTTTTCCATCAAAAGTTTTAATATGTCCAGCATATTAAGTGATAAAATATTGAAATACACACATATATGTGTATGTATGTCAAACATTAAAACTTTGAAAGCGTCTAATTGATTTTGTAACCAATGATTTTCTTACTATACGCCTACAGAGGCAGGAAGGCAGGCAGCACTGAGCAGCAATGGAGATCAACATAAAAATCATTCATAGAAATAACATTAAAGCTTGCTGCCAGACGCCAGTCAGTCAGTCAGCCAGCCAGTGAGTAGTGGAAGACGCATGCATGTGGACGCATGTTACTGTTGTTATTTACTCAAGGGCCATTGTTCGTGCATTTCAAAGTGTTTGCATTGACAAGGGTTCGCATTCATTTATCACAATTTGAAATGTCGACATCATCATGATCACAACTCAATGTGAAAACTTATTTTACGTGAAGTATGTACGCAGCAAACTGCAACGGAAACACTTACAGCAAAATGTTCAATTCAAAATGTATTATGAAAATGTGCTAATTCGTTCAGATACACAGTAATGTACAACATATGTACATACATACATATGTATCTATGAAAACAATTCCTAGAAAAGCTGGCGGACTTTTGGTGCATTATAATGTGGGCTTATTTGAGATATTCGAATGTATACAAACAAGGCACAAATATAATAAAATACCACCGACATTGAGCCAGAAATATGAATAAATATAAATGTGCATTGTACACACATTATGTCGCATTATTTTATGGTGAAGTCAATCATACCAATGATTGGGGCCGGCAATAAGGGGGCCGCCAATTTATGTGCATTAATGAGTTTTAGGTTTTACATAATTTTTAAACATACACTTTTATTCCAAATTGTCTTTCAATAATTGGCTCATGATTAGCAAATAATAAAACATTTGCAACTGTTTGTAGCTCAAATAGATGATGATCAAAATGAAACTTGGTCCGGACATTGCCTGCCTGCGTTCTACCTTAGTGGCTGTTTACATGGGCGCAAGCATGAACGCCTGTCTGAAAGAGAGAGGTAGAAAAAATAGGTAGTAAGAAAGAGAAAAAAAACTTTCCAGTCTTTTTTCTAACTGCCTATTTTTCAAACTTGTAGTGTCTTTATTATTCACGAAAGACACTAAATTTTTAGAAGTTATTAAAACAGTCAAACTATGTAGAGTAAATATATTAGTTTTTTTTTATTTTCAAGGCAGCCCTGGATAAATTTAGATTAGAAGAAAGTTCCCTTTGAACTTTTTCAAATTAAAAACAAAATATGGTATACTAAATTTTAATTCGTTCATATAATTAAAATTGGTTCTATCAGATTGATTCTTACGAAATTAGTTTAGTTCCTTTTAAAAATGAGAGAAACAGAGTATCATAGAGTACATAAACAGACACCGAGAGAGCTGACGTCGTGATCGGACTTTTTTCATATGAGTAAATTTTTGATGTGTAAACATGTGTAGCGGCGGTATGAACAAATTTTATATGGGAGTGAAATGACCAATTATTTCATCGCATCCCTAAAAGCTCGCTGTATTTTTTTATCTTATACCTAAAACCTCGCTATTTTGACTATAAAATCACACTACTCTAAACTGTAGTCAAGGCCATTGCAACCAGTGCAGCCAGAAATATATTTTGGGGGGTTTCTCAAAAAAAAGAAAGAAGTTACTTCATTAATTCGAATCAAAATAATAGCGTAGTTTCATATGAATACCAAAAAAAAAAGTTTCAGGGGACCAAAATATTATATTTCCCTACCCGCGAGCAATTACATCTTAAGTTGACTTAAGTGAAATACATTTTTTTATTGCAATACATTTGCAGTAAGGACACTTTCAATTCTGTCTTATCTGCACTTCGCTACTACACTTGGTTCCGTGGTATTTAAAAAGTAATAATATCCTATGTCCACATTTGTTTTATTGTACATTTGTTACAAAATCTTAAATTCACTTAAGATATTAATCAGTCACTAGAAATCATAAGATGCAATCAATTTCTGTTAACGAAAAAGCATTTTATTTCAATATAAGTTATTTTTTTAAAAGCAATTGATTTTTTTATTGTATACCTATGTTGACTTAAGATGAATTTCATAGAAATTTGGTTTGAAAAATATTTAAAACTTAAAAAGGCTCATCATCTCAAGTCTACAACTTAGATTAGATATTTTTTCAAATGCAGCGGCAGACATAAGGTATTTTTCATATAATAAAGTGTTTTATTTAATCACTTTTATTATTTATTCTTATTGTAGGAAATAAATAATATATATTAATCAATTAAAGATTTTTGTTGAAGGACTGAACTTTGATCTTGAAAAGTGATTCATGTGTAGGTCAAAATAAAAACTGCTTTGTGGCGTATTCACTGTATTTATGCATAGTGAAAATGGTTGATAAAAAATTCTTCGATCCTGGACGTACTTACATGAAGTGAGATGTAGGTCACTCTGTAATTGAACGTAAGCAGAAACTAACATGTATAAAAATTCACCATTTACAAGACTGGCTCTAATTTATTAGAGCAGTTGGTTATAAAATCATGTTTGAAGGTAAACAAATTACCAGCGCTGAGTTTTTAAATTGTTTCCTTTTGCTAAAAACAAAATCTGTTTGGCGAAAAGAAAATACAAATGGTGAAAATTTTAAGTGGAATCTTGGTAAGTGGTTGCGATACACAAAAGATTTCGGGCTATGTACTACAAAATCAGATTAGAAGAAATCTAACCTAACACAATTTTAATTATTAAAGAGGTAGTAGTATGCATGTGTATGTATGTAAAAAAATTTCATGAAAACAATTTAAAAAGGAATCAACACTTACAAAATAACACCAAAATGATGCTTCGCAGATTCCCCATTCCCCCTGTGCCAAAACATACATATCCATACAATTTTCGATTTAAAACCATTCTATGAAGATTTCCGGACTCAACTTCTGATACCGAGTTTGAACAAAATACTTAATCTTTGATTGTTTTAATTTTTTGCATTTTAACTATTTAACTTTGTTTCTGACTAAAATAAAATTTGTTTCGTTTTGTTAAAAGTATCTTATGTAGTTTCATTTTTAACAGCTGAATCTGCAAATCATCTTAAGTCGACATAAGAATACAAAATTTCAAACAAAAAATTATTAATATCATCTTAAGCTACATAAGAAAAATTTTATTTTCTTTTCTTCATTTGAAATAATATCTTAAGTCACAAAATTTCAAATTTCGCGGAATTCTTCGAGTATTAATTGTCCAACGAATTTCCATTGTGTAACACGTAAAAATGGGTATTTAATATCGATTCTACCTATCTTTAATTAACCCGCAAATTTTTGAAATTTTAATTTTTTCAGAATTTTCAGCTCTCCCCAAAAAAAAATAGACTTAAGATGCTATCGATCGTTAATACAAAATGTGCAGGGGGCTCAGAACCCTGTCCCCTCTGACTACGTCCCTCCAGTACTTTATTTAGATATAAAATAATAATTCATATACAGCATACTTTCGGGTTGGAATCTCTACACTTCACAGGGTGATACGACAGCTTGAGAGACACTACATCATTTTATTTAAAGTGTTTATAGTTTGACAGCCATTTTAATTACATAATAGGTGTATAAATATGAAGTGCGGTTTTAATTAACAGATGGCATTGGCTATTATGTATGGTTTGTCTCGAGGATAATTAATATGGCGTTTTGGAGAGCATCAATTGTTAATAAAATCCATAATGTCATAGTTTGCAATTGTATAAACAAAATATTTTTTTTCGGTAAGTTTATTAACCTTTTTTATTTGAAGAAAACGGCTGCCGAAGGTTATCGATTGTTGGTACAGGCTCGTGGTGAACATGCCCTAAGCTAAGACATTTGTGAACAATGATTTAAAAAATTTTAAGTGGTGCTTTTGACGTTTGTAACAAAGACCATGAGGGGCCACCGAAAAAATTCAAACATGGAAGCTGTCTACTATGAACTGCTAAAACCTGGTAAAACCCTTACTACTGAACGATATTGACAACAACTGATCAAATTGAACCGGGGTTACAATAAAGTCATTTTTCAACATGACAATGCTCGGCTCAATGCAGCACATTGTGTTTAAATTTATTTTGAAACCATCAAGTGGAACGTTTTAACCCTTCCGCTGTATTCACCAGACTTGGCTTCTTGAGACTATTACTTGTTTCGATCGCTGCAGCACGGGCTTTCGGAACAGCACTTCAATTCGAACTTTGATGGATGGTTAGCCTAGAAAAAAGAGAAGTGGCCACAAACATGTGGAAAAGTCATAGCTAACAATGGCCAATATTTTGATTATTGAGTTCATTCATTTCATGTAGATTGGTACCTTAGTACAAAACACCGTCCAATTATAATTATGAAAATTTTAAAAAGATTTTATTGAAAATGTCTGAAGACCTAAAGCGAAAATTAAAATAAAATCTGAGACTTTATAAAATTTCGCTTCAAACCTGTATTTAAAGTAAAGAACATATTTATAATTCAATTCAAAGCGTATTACCGAAAATTAAAACTTTAAAGTGACGAAAACACGCTTCACAAAAAGGTCAACGACAAAGTAATCTCATTTGATGTGACTCTCTTGAAAGTTTTCATATTCTTGTGTTGGAGTTTCATTGTCAAATTGAAAAAGTTTTGCTCATTCCCGCTTTTTCGATTCTAATACTATAGCATGCATTATGTATGTTTATATATCTTTGACTACTACTTTGACATTCTGTCGAAATCATTTGGGTATTCATAGTTACTTTCTACTAACTACAGACAAAGTTGTTGTGGAATACGCCAGTAGCAGCATTTAGTAAAATGATTACGCTTAGGAATCTTAAGATTTTCCTTCTTAACGTTGTTACTAACTAAATCCAGTCAACTGGAAGACTTTGACGTTCAATCAATTTAAATGTGCGAAGAAGAAACAATTTGGATGAAGACAGGCAGACAAACAGTTAGACATATGTACAAACAGACAAAAGAAGAAATGCGCAGCAGTAACAACAACTACAACTACAACAATAGCAATTTGTATGCGTATAATGTGAGAACAGTGGGGAAACATTGTTTTAAATGCGTTTCTGCTTTTCAACATACAAAAATTTATGAGATTCGTCTTCAGTTCATTTACATTATGTATTCCCCACACTTCTCCCTTCCTTTATTTTTATTCAGCTAAGACTTTTTCAATTGTATTTTTTATGTACATATTTAGTTAGTATCTGCATGCAGCTTTGCAAAAGAGTAGAAGGGTGGTAGGGTGTAGTAGCGTTGTTTAGTACATACCTGCAGAACCTTATGATCCCGACATGTTTGCATCTGTTTGCGTTCTTTGGATTTCATTACACGATTCATGCTGTAATAAAATAAAGAGGAAAGAAAAAAGTAATATTAATAAATATTTTTTATTTTCCACAATACATATAAAATTTTTCAAATATTTCAATGGATTTAAGTTAAAAAAAAAAAACAGAAAAACGTGAGTTTTATCAATTTGCATTAGTTAGTTAGATAACTGAAAATTTGTTTACCTTATTTCACGGCAATAAATAGATTTTGTTTATTTTATTTGAAGGAATATAACGATTTTTTTTTTTCAAACAATTCACTTGTTGGGCCTTCACGAAACTTTCGGATGGAAAATTTAAGGTCAATAGGCACTGATGAGGTGATGGGAAAAAATGAACTAAAAAATTTGGTATACTAAACATCAACCAACCAACCACTGCCTGCACAGGTGTTTTCCACTGACTAGCATTGTATACACACCATACTCAGTAAAAAAATGTTCAAGGAACTTGAAATTCGCTAATTTTGTTTGAAAAACCAGACAAACAAAATTTATTTTGATTGATTTAACCAGGCTTAACGAACGTTTGTGAATGTGAACTGTGTATATAAAACAGGTAATTTATATGGCCGTTTCGGAATCCGCCAAGATTCCTCGTCAGCGATCTTATTAATGGTTCTTTTTTCTATATCAACACCCTATATAACCTACTTAATATCAGAAACTGTATCACGGAATTACAGGATTAATCACAAATATGTTCACTGAATAGGAATGCTGGTTATTTTTGTTGTGACTCTCGTTGCAACTTAACACCAGAACCATTAGTTATAGATTGTCTAGTTGAACTATGTGAGAGAGAGAAATCGTACGGATTCTGAAACGAGCGTATGGTTTGCCTGTCCTATATACACAGTTGTAATTTTGTCACTTTGACAAACGCTCATTAAACCTGATAAAATCAATCAAACAAATTAACTCCATTTTCATAATCACTAAAAATTTATTTTCATATCTTTAATTTTCGAATATATGGTATTTATCTTCTTCAAATAATTTAAATAAACTTCTTCAGCAAATGCTTGCGCATTACCGTGGTGTTAAAAGTAGCAACGTTGTTCCTCTTTTTTTAATTTTTATAAGCTTGTCGTAAGCAATTTTCTTCATAACACTTAGCTGTATCGGTTGACTAGTTTTAGACAATGTAGAGAATCTGACAGATATTCGATTGTATAAAAATATGTTTTCTTTATTATTGAAAAATAACCCTAAAAGTATGCAGTGATTTTATTATTTTGATATTTTGTAATAGGTGTAAAAATATGAAATGCAGTTTTTTTTGCTTAAAAAGGGTATTTATCAATAACTCAATAATAAAAATATTGACCAGCGTTAGCTATGTCTTTTCACCAAGTTCCTGGTAATTGATGAGTTCCGTCGCAGTACCACTTCTTTAATGTGTCCTTGGGCATATTTTAGTCGTTTTTCTTTCAATGCTCTGTTCAATTTGATCAGTTGTTATCGATATCGTTCAGAATTAAGGGTTTTACCAGGTTTTAGCAGTTCATAGTAGACAGCTCCCATTTTTGAATTTTGGTCCTCCACGGTCATTGATACTGATGTCAAAATTTTAAATTTTTCAAATCATCGTTCGCAAGTGTCTTAGCTTGAAGCATGTTCACCATAAGCCTCTACCAACAATCGATATCCTGCAGCAGTAATTTTCTTCAAATCAAAGAAGGTTATTAAACTTACCCGCAAAACTTTTTTTGTGGTGCAAATTTCAACATTGTTAAAGCGAAAAAAAAATATTTTGTTTGTACAATTGCAACCTATGACGATCTGGATTTTAATGACAAATGCTACTCTCCAAAACGCCAAAGTAATTATCCTCGACACAAACCATACATAATAACTATGCCATCTGTTAGTTAAAACCGCACTTCATATTTATACACCTATCATGCAGTTAAAATGGCTATCAAACTATAAACTGATGTAGTGCCACCCTGTGAAGTGTAGAGATTCCAATTCGAAAGTACGCTGTAAATTAATTATCATTTTATATGTAAATAAAGTAGTGGAGGGCCGATGTCAGGGGGGACAGGGTGCTGAGCTCCCCTGTATATTTTATTTCGATACGAATAAATATAATATTTTGTTCCCCTGAAATTATTTTTTTTGTATCCATATCAAACTACACTATTATTTTGATTGGAACTAATGAACTAATTTTTTTCTTTTTTTTTAAGGAACCCGCTCAAATGTTTTTCTAGCTGTAGCACTGGTTGCAATGACCTTGACTATACTTTAGTGTAGTGTGATTTTATGGCTAAAATAGCGAGCTTTTGCGCATAAGAAAAAAATACAGCGAGCTTTTAGGGATGGGATGAAAAAATGTCATTTCACTCCCATATAAAATTTGTTCATACCACCGGGAGCGGGGTTCACTAGGATCTGTTGACTTTGAATATTGTACTAGATTTAACCGCTAGATGAAGTTCTGGTTGTGTTTAGAGAAGGAACTTTTCCAATAAAACAAGAAAGTTCCTAGAAACCTGGGGTACTTCAATTCTTGATTGGCTGACAATTAACCCCGATCTAAGACCATTAGATAACTTAAGCCCAATGTTTTCGATTATAGGAAAGGAGTAGAAGTTGCAATTCAAGAAGCGTAGAAAAAATGGATGTGTGCAAGGCACGCAAGATATTTGATGTGTAAACAGTTAAGCCAACATATGTATAGCCATATATAGGGATTTGATGTATAATCTATATGCTAGGAAAATAATTCAAACTAAAACAATTCTTTTATAAACTTAAAAATTTTTTAGATATCATTATCTTTTATATACTTATAATAGCCCAATTCACTATAAATTGCAAATGGTTTTACATCATTGCAAATGCAAATTTTTATTCCATATCGCATATATTTGTTGTTGTGATAGCAAAAATATTTTGCAATTGCACCAAATCGTAGTTGCATTATTTTTCTTTTACTCAATGCTGTAATTGCATCTTTTTCCCCGCGATTTAAGGTTTTCTTCCTGTCGATTTGAAATTTTATTAGATGTGAAAATTTTACATAACGCCGCCTGAGAATTGATTTGGCGTATAGGTATATGAATTTGTACACACATACGCCAAATCAATTCTTAGGCGGCGATAAGTGCTTTCCGCATTTAACCTTAGAAAGGCAACAGGTCACCAGTCACCCCACTACTTTTTAAAAGTACCGCAAAGAGATTTGCCTTAACTGCATTTAATAAAAATAAGAAACAATGTATTTTCATTGAATTAAATAAGCGATTTTATAATAAATAAATTTAATTTTTTCTGTTTAACATATTTGCTATTTACATAGAGAAAAAATGTTGCCTTTCTAAGGTTAATGCACAAAGCAAAATTGTTATAATGCCGTGGTTTGCTATCATTATCGCTACATTTTGTTCATACATTTATTAAAACCTAGATTCCTTATTACTTATTGGGAGTATGAATGTATAAACTCGTATTTTTTTCGTAATTTGGACATTTATTGTGAAAAAGTGACTATAAATTTATTCTTTAAAGTATTGCCCATCTTTAGCCACAACCTTTTCTCATCTTTCTGGTAGCATACGGATTCCGCGTCGAAAGAACTCCTCATCTTTTGAGGCTATCCATGTATCGACCCATTTTTTGAGTTCTTCGAAAAAACGGAAGTGCTGTTCAGCCAGGCCATGTGTCATCGATCGGAACAAGTGGTAATCAGAAGGAGTAATGTCTGGAGAATACGGCGGGTGGGGTAGCACTTCCCATTTCAACGTTTCCAAGTATGTTCTTACTTGCCTTGCAATATGCGGCCAAGCATTGTCGTGTTGAAGAATAACTTCGTCGTGTCTATTCTCATATTCTGGCCTCTTATCCTTTAATGCTCGGCTCAAACGCATCAATTGTAGTCGGTAGCGGTCGCCAGTGATCGTTTCATTCGGTTTCAAGAGCTCATAATACACGACACCTTTCATATCCCACCAAATACACAGCATGAGCTTGGATCCATGGATGTCCGGCTTTGCCGTTGATGTTGATGCATGTCCGGGCGGTCCCCATGATTTTTTACGCTTTGGGTTATCGTAACGTATCCACTTTTCATCGCCTGTCACAATACGATGCAGAAAACCCTTTCTTTTCTGTCGTTCAATCAGCAGTTCACATGTGAAAAATCGTCGTTCGACGGCTTCAATTCGTACGGCACCCAATCTCCTTGCTTTTGAATCATTCCCAATGCTTTTAATCGTTTAGAAATGGTTGATTGATCAACTCCTAAAGATTCTGCAAGTTCTTGTTGCGTTTGACATGAATCTTATTCGAGTAATGCCTTCAATTCTTCATCTTCGAACTTTTTCGGGCCGCCTGAACGTTCCCTGTCTTCAACATGAAAATCACCACTTTTGAAACGGGCATACCACACCTGACACATTCTAACGTCTATAGCACAGTCAGGATAAGCTTCAGTGAGTAAACGATGTGCTTCAGTTGCGTTTTTCTTTAAATGGAAGAAGCAAATAAAAACTTCCCGCAAATGTTGTTTTGTTCGCACGAAATTCGACATTTTCAGCTATAGTAAAACACTTTTGTAAAATTATGAAAATTATTTGACAGATGAATTCTTATAGTATTTTTGGCGTTCTTCGAGATAGAATAGCTGTCAATGTCAAAAAAATGGCGCGTATGATAGATATGAAGTTAGTCACAATTACGAGTTTATACATTCATACTCCCAATATTATTTTGTATTGTTTTTATATTTTAAAAAATATTTAATTTTAATCCAATCTAACTATCCGAAAATCTATCAAACGCCTGTGTTTGCTACGGCGGTTTCTCTGTATGTATGGTATAGTCGATCTCTACACGTTTAACACCAACAAAAAATTCTGCCACGAATAAATGTACACACACATTTTGTTTTCGTATGTGAGTAAATTGAACAAACTCCGCTCGTATTTTAATTTCTCCCTCTCTTCTTCTCTTTGTTGTTTAGAGTAGCACAGTCATGCCGCGCAGTAGTGCGAACGAGAGGGGAACAGGACGTTACAGTTATCTTACATCTTACGTTACAGTTATTCTTACATTTTACACATTTGAAATTTTGTCCATATCGTGAGCTAAAATGTTTACCCATCAAAAATTTCCGCGTCATTTCATTCAGTGATTAACTCTATGTCAAGAGATTCAGAAGAAGTTATTAACATTAATTGAGGTCAAACGTTTAACTAAAGTTATGTATGTATATATAAAAAATGAAGTGCCTTTATAATTATTAAAACCGGAAAAAAACTATTGAGCCTTTAAAATTATTTCCCTTGGTATAGAGCTATCCATTATTGTCAATTTCAGTTGTTATAACGAAGAAACTGGAACAATAAATAAAATTTTTTAGCCATTTATAGCTCGCATGGGGTTGCGTATAGGCCCCCTGCCACCCCTATGATTTTTTAATTATGACGATTTAGCACTCCAAGTCATAATGACTAGAGCTCCTGAATCACCCTGAAAAGGAAAAAACCAGCACCCAAAATCGGTACTACAATGGGTCATTTATAGGCAATGGGTTAAATTCATCGATTACTCAGTATTGAGCTGTAGGTACAATCTATTACAAAAAATTAACTCTCCTCTTGCCAATTTTCTCACATGCATATCACAAATTGGAATCCACCTAATTTCATTTAAAATTACTACAACAACAAGCAAAAAATCACGGCAATTACGATTTTTTGCTGTTGTTGTTGAATTTTGCAGCTGTTTAGCTGGGCATAGGGCATGATTGATGGTGTTTTCGGGGCGATAAATTAAAAATGCACCATATTACACAAACTAAAGCAACAAAATCAAAAACTAGTACCTACTAGTAATAATGTTGGGCTTTTTGTTTGAGGTTCCTTCTATTGTGGCCGCTTTCTATTTTATTGCTAGCAATTTTACACTTTTGCATTGCATTTGCATACACTTCTCAGTGTTTCGTTGTTACACGAGTACGTAGTGTATGTTCCCATGTTGAGGTTGAGGCGCAGTAATTATGGTGGTGGTGGCAGTGGTTATAGAGAAATGCAGAGCGCCGCAGCGCGTACATGGTGCGAATATGTTTTTGGCTCATTTTGTGCGAAAATTGCACAATGTTTTTTCTGTTTAACAATTTGGAAAATTGCATTTTAAATGCAAAAAAAGAAAAAGAAGAAATTCTCAACAGTTAGTGTTGCATTAAAAAAGTTCTATGTAAGTACATAGTATGAACGTGTATGCACAAGTAATTGAGAGTATGCTGGAATGACGTTGGTTGGATTCTTATTGAATGGGAAAAATTTGAATGTGCTCAACTCAAATAGAACGAACGGAAGGGCGTCGAAAATCACGAAGCCGACGTTGACTGGGAGGAGCAAGAAGACGGAAACGTCGACTACGTATAGCTAAATTTATGTTGTATTAGCCAGAAGCAAACGTGTAAATTGGGTAAACAATTTTTCTTACTTTACATTTTCATTTAAGGAAGTAATTTTAGCCAATACTGAAGGGCTAATGCTTGGTAGAAGGCATAAATTTACGTAGTAAAATTATTCTGGCAAAATTTGTTCGGGTATTTATATTTATTTTACTTTTACCTACATGTAGATACACTCTCTGTGTATAGGGAAAAGTTTGGGTTTGGATAATGTATTATGTTGGAAAAGTTCATAAAAAGAAGTTTTAGATCTGGAAATATATATTTCTCTAAGTCTTTTACTCGTCGGGAGAACTTAGCACTAACTCTAGGCAAAGAACTTAATATTCTGGATAAGTTTTTCATTCGATTCATTAAAATTTTGTGAAACACCAACCTAAACTAAACAAAAAATTCCAAAAAATAAAAAAAATGTTTGAAGTTATATATAAACAGGCTTAATGAACAAATGTAGTCATCACAACAACAATGTATATAGAGAAATTGACATGAACTTAAGTCATGACTTTGAAAATTAACCTCTAGATTTAATTTTCATAGTCTCCTAAAAAACTATCATAAAAAAAATGTTTTCAAATTTTACAGATCGTAGAAAATAGCTAAGATCGGTCTTTTTTGCACTTTTGGGTTAAGATTTCTCGAAACCCTGCCGTGATAGAAAAATTTTACATCCCCACTCATATCAAGACTATAAATACACAAAGGAAACCTTTGTTGTTCATTATGTAAAATGTATGAAAATTTTCTATATACATATAACTCATACAACATGAAAGGATGTGAAAAGCTCGGCCAAAGCCCGCCATGAGCTATTGTGCCATAGTACGAGAGGCCAATTGTTAAAACAGTTCTTGAGTCATCTATAGACAACTCCAAAACATGGTTTTTGAACTCTTCTTCGGGCGTCGCAAATCGTTTTCCGCGCAGTTTATTTTTGATGCTCGAGGAACAAAAAAATAAATATTGGGTGCCAAACCAGGACCGTACGGCAGATGACCCATCAATTCAATGTTTTGGGTGGTCAAAAATTCGGTTATTTGACGAAATGTGTGGTTGCTCGCATTGTCGTGATGAAGAATGATTCGACGGCGTTTGCTCGATTCACCAAATACTTCTGGCAAACAAATGATTGCATACCATTCAGAAGTGACCATTCTACGTTGAGCAAGTGGTACCGTGGCCACAGGACTAGTTTTTCCAAAGAAACAAGAGCGCAATGTACTGTTGTTGAGATAACCCATATTGAAAATCATAATAAATAGACGTACGAAAATTTTTACGATTTAATTCCATTTTTTTGTCGAGATAAACGAGATCAACGTTCTGAGTATGTCAATATACTATATGTCAAACTTTACGATAGAGACGTCAGATTGCATCTGACAACCCTCAGAGTTGCCACAGCCAAAACTTAAGTGGTGCCATCCATAGTAGTAGTAATAGGGAAGAAAAGTAGTTAGATATAAATTTTAAAAAATATCAGTATTAATTCAGTATATATATACCCAAAAAATCGTTGCGTACTGATTTCAAAATTTCGTAATATGACGGAAAGTTAGTTTTATATTTGCTGCTGTTGGTCAGAACGTGCAAGAAAAACCAACCAAATCAACTGGCGTTATTAGCCGTTTTGGTGAAGTGGATTGGCCACCACGCAGTACCGATTTGACTCCGTTGGACTATTATTTGTGGGGAGCCATTAAAGAAAAGTATTACGCTAACCATCCAGCAACGATTGAGGGATTATATACACTTGTGATGGCCGAAAAAATTTAAAATTTGTTGCATTTTCTCAAAGTACATCCTCTTGAGAAAATAATCTCTAAATTCCAAAGTTACAACTGTCAACAGCGCGCTACCACCGATTACCTGTACATGGTGTCAAAAGTTTAAACGCGATTACCTCGAACTGTTGTTTTTCAAAAGCACAGTTTCTCAAGAACCGTTAACCCAATCAGTCTGAATTTTGGCAGGCTGATTTATAACAATAATAGCCTCTAAGTGAACGAAGGATTTTTAGCTTCAAGCAAAACTTTTTTTTCTTGTTGCAAAAACCGACGTTCAAAAATCAAACTTTTTAGAAAAACGATCACCTTTTTGTAAAAAAGTTAATTCTGCAAAATCCTTCGTTCACTCAGAGCGTGAAGGTACAAACTACAGTTTTTTTTTTCCTTCTTTATCATGCTCACAGCGAGAGATGTCGGGAAAATTGTGTTTTGGCACAATGGTTATAGTGACTCCAGTTATAAATTGTCTTTTGAAAAAAAATTAAAGATCTTATGACATGTATAAATAAATAGACGTTCAGTTTAAAAAAAAAAATTGTGCTGTTTTTCTAAAAAAAAAATCGTAAAAATGCCCTCTTTTCTCGAGAACAAATTGGTACAGTCATCGGTCAAGTAACGGTTCCATACAGTCGAAAATGTATTGAAAAATTGGGTTGATCGTATGGGCTACTGCAAGGCCAGCCGAGGAAGTCATTTGAATGAAATAGTGTTGCACAATTAACCAGAAGTATTGTTCTTTCGAATAATAAAAACTGCATTGAAAAAAAAGATTATTCGTTTCTTATTTACACCAAAATTAAATTCCAAATTATAAATGGTCCACCCTGCATAATTTCAGAATTCTCGAAGTGATACTACATAAAACATTAGGGAACTAGAACACGAACACTGCCCAAGATTTATTGTTCCAAAATAGTCAAAAATGGCCAAATTTTTAAAACGCATGGACACATAGGGGAGTGTCGTCATGGTCGGGGATCTATCAGGGTCGGGATGGTGTCGTATTCTCTGTTATATCTCACTGGCGTTCGTTAAATTTATATACAGTATTGTTTGTCATGACGAAAGCTAACTTTTCATGTCATTTCGAGTTCAGAGCGTGAAGTGTATATAAGTGTTACGTGACCGCTTGTTGAAAGAAGAGTAAAAAAACTTTTTAACAGTACTAGAAAAAATGGATTAATTTGGTTGGTTTTCATATTATTACTTTGGTTTTCATATTATTTTCAATCATATTCCTTCATTTTTTATTGATTTTTTACAGTGTTACGACCCTGACAGTAGTGTTTCGACCCTGACTAAAATTTGTGTTTTTTGTAAATGCCCATAACTCATTAATCCAATTAAATTTTAGCAAAAAGCTCCAACCTTGACGACACTCCCCTTACATATAATTTTTAGTTGAGCTCAACCATCTTATTAAGGTTGCTTTTTATCCAATACTGTAATCACACCCACTTCCTATAAACCAGTTTCGTTTTCATAAAAATTCTCTTGTTCGGGTTCATTTGGTTTTAATTTCATACTTGTTGTAGTGTATTAATTGTATGCAAAATTTTCAAAGAGAAATGTCAAAAACTTGAAAAGAAAATATTATTTACTTACATAAATAAATATTCTTTCTAAGTATTTTCGAAATTCACATACAAAATTTTTAGTTTGTTGTAATAAAATGCGGGAAATTGCAAATTCCCATTAAGTTAATGTAATATAAAATTCACGAAAAAAGTTAAAAATTGCAAAAAAAAACAATTCTTTAGACATTACGAA
Organism: Toxonevra muliebris; assembly: GCA_963691655.1. Taxonomy (NCBI): domain Eukaryota; kingdom Metazoa; phylum Arthropoda; class Insecta; order Diptera; family Pallopteridae; genus Toxonevra; species Toxonevra muliebris. The sequence goes on along the minus strand of OY829328.1, from coordinate 40,097,782 downwards.
AAGCGAAAGAAATTAAAAATGAAAAGACAATATTGGGGCAACAGCCAACCTGAAGCCGAAAGTGAATCTATGCTTGTACCACAGCGGTTATTAGTAAATTTAAAGGAGACATTCGCTGAAACACGCCCATTTGTGTTTGCTAGTTTTACAGCATGGCCAATGTTTTGGTTATTCAGAGGCCTTGATTGGGGAATAACCCGACGACGACCCTTTGATAGGAACTTGATCACTTATATCAATAGGGTAAGTATTAGATTAGTAAAGCAAAGTCCAAAAGTTCATGTAAATGTCTCTTTACTTTTTCTATGTTCAAGACTTATTATCAAGCAAAAATGTTGCAAATTGGTATAATCTCACTTGGATTCTTAGCAGCTTCTTACAATCGCGACGCTGTTCTACAATTTTTCGATCCATACAGCGGGAATAGGCCTGAAGAGAGCAAATCTCCAGTGAGCATACATCAACAAAGAACACTCCAACAGAAAAAAGGCCAAAAATACGATAAATTTTAAAATAAAAAATAACTAAAAATAAATAAATATCAGTTAGATCTCGTGCATAGTATTAGGGTCATACTATGACTATGACCCTGTTCACATTTGACACAATGCGCCGATTCATTTTACCGTTTATAGACAGAGAGGTAGGTGGAGCTATAAACATTTATCTACGTGGAATTTTGGCAGCATTTAAACAATAAAAAAATATTAATTGTGTTCAAATACATAAGAAAGTTTGCTTACGTTAAGATGAATCGGCGTATTGTGCCCAATGCGAACATGGTCTAATAATACAAAAATAAACCGAATCATTTTTTTCAATTGGTAACAATTTATAGATTGGAAATGTTTGAAATTTCAAAGGCTTCAGTACAGAATCTATGCCCAGAAACATACTTAAGTTGTCTTCTTAGTTTATAATGTGAGGCAGCCACTTCAAATTCCTTGATTTCCTTCATTTATAGAAAATTTTAAGAGGTTAGGTTTAGTCAGAATTTGCAAAAAATCGTTTTTTTTTTGCATACTATAAGTATGATATCTCTAAATATTACCTGAAAATAATAATAAGTCAATCCAATTAACAGTTTTCGAGATATCCTACATTAACTACAGAGCTCTTTAACTCTCGACGCGTGACAGGTAGCAGGCGGCCCAAAATAATGAAAAAAAAAAATAAATTCATCACCAAAGAAACTTGATGATGAAATTCGTTGAAAAACAGTTAAATGTTCTGATGGTCACGCCTCTTACTAGACCTAACCCCTTAAAGCAGCTGGTGGATGTAATTAAAATTTAAAATTCTTTGGGATTCTATCGTTGTAGGCTGGTAGTTTTTTCTAATTTTTTTGGTTTATCTGTGAAGCAGACCGAGTTTCAATTCAACTGCGTATGTGTTCTAAAACTTAGTACATTTAGTAGTTTTCATCCCTATATTCAGAATTCTTCCTTATCCTTCCTTGTATGTATCCAGCAGTGCTCTATCTATACACCTTCTTCGGTCGATTTTCATAAAATGGTTGAGTAAAATGTTCGAAAAGGCTTATTAAATTTTTGGGTTTTAGTTTTAAAGTAGGTTTCTTCAGGTTTATCTTGTGAGCTTTTTCTCTGTTTAAACTTCAAAAATGTCTTGAATATATAAACTTTAAGAAAAAGTTATTCTTTATTCTGTAATATTGGTTTACTTTCTCAAACATTTTTGTAGTCAAAACTACAAATATTCTACTCATAGATTAATAATTAATCTATGATTCTACCTTGGATTTCAAACAAGACATAGGAGCTCATAAAAACCCGCAAGCGTGTTAAAGACTTGTTAAACGCAGCCAGAATCCGCATTGCTAAGGAGGAACGACAAAAAGCATACAGCCTAGCTGATCGCAAAGTGAAGTGCAGCGCTCGGAAAGATAAACGCAAATGGGCAGAAGATTTAGCACGGGAAGCTGAAGCTGCAGCAGCAACGAACCACAGCAGAGACCTATACTAAATAACAAGAAAGCTAACCCAAAATAGAAACGCTCTAAGAAACGCTTTCGACATCCTCGTTACACCAGCGGAGCAACAACTGGCTATCTGGACGCAATACTATACCAACATGCTCTCTAAACCACACTTAATTTTCGAAAAAATATGTCAGTGCACAGCACACGAAGAATGAGCTGACATATCAGAATGCCCAAACATCCCTGAGATTGCAGCTGCAATAAAATCTCTGAGGAACAACAAAGCTTCTGGACAAGACAACATCTCACCAGAACTACTAAAAGCAGACCCTGACATTAGTGCGTTCCTAATGTACCCCATAATAGAGGAGTTCTGGAAAACAGGCAGGCTTCCGGATGAACTAAAAAAGGGCGTTATTGTTAAGATTCCGAAAAAAGGTAAATTTACAGACGATATTTGTCTACTGTCACACACATATTCTGGCATGGCATCGAAACTCCAACTGGTGCAAGAATAAGCAGCAAAAGCCGGATTGGCATTCAATATTTCAAAGACCAATGCAATGCGTATCAACACTATTAATTCGCAGAGTTTTTCAATTGATGGTGCAGATCCAGAAGAAGTGCAGTCTTTCTGCTTTCTAGACAGCGTTATCTCGGCGACAGGAGGCTCGAGTGAAGACAAAAAATGCCGCATCAAAAAAGGAACGGCTGTTTTCGGCTCATTATATTCAATATGGAACTTATCATGCATCTCGCAATGTACAAAGCTGAAAATATTTAATTTCAACGCTAAACCATCTTTGCTCTACGGCTGCGAAACGTGGAATGCTCAAGTCTTCATAAACCGATGCCTCCGCAAAATCTTGAAAATATTTTGGACAAACACCATATGCTGATTTATGGAGCAAATCTCAGCAGAAACCAGTCCTCACCGAAATTCGGAAAAGAAAATGGGGCTGTATCGGCCACATACTATGAAAGCAGCTCGACGATTTAACAAGAACCGGTATTGATTGGAACCCCCAAGAAGCCGCAGAAGAGGAAATCGCCGGTTTTCCTCTTCTGCATCCAACTGGACGCGATTACTGGAGGTGGAAACGCGTGCTATGAACCTAAACTGGAGTGATGTCAAGAGACTGGCGCAAGATAGATCTGACTGGACAAATTTTGCTGTGGCCCTATATATATATGCAAGGCCGTATTTAGGGGGAAGCTTTTGGGGGGTTCTGAAGTCAAAATAAAATCTATTTAACGATATTTTTTACTTCCATCGGTTTTTTTTCTAAAAAAAGTCAAATTTAAAAAATAAGTTTGAAATCTTAGTTACACTATGCGATGAAATCCGATTTGTTTTCTTCGACATGAGGTTTGACTACGGATTCAAAAAGAGAAGGTGATACTGAGCACTCCTGCGTTCATAGTTTTTCTAGGTCAGTAACTGTTTTTGGTTTAAAGTTTCGCCCTGAATCAGTTTGAAAAGTTTAAAAATTAATAAAAAAAAAAGGAAAAAGTTATCGGATCCTTGTAAAATTAGACTTGCTTGACCCCATTTTTTTTCCATCTTATTAGCATTTTTAGGAGAATATCTTAAAATGTAATTAATTTTTTAACCCATTATTGCTCAGAGCACCACGACAAGAAAGATCTCTTTCAATGCTGTGACTTCACGAATTTAGGGAATATAAGCCAACCTCATCCGGGTTTGTTATCATTGATAATGGCTCAAATTCCCAATAATGAACATTTGAAAAAATGGGCCTCTACTATTTTTGGTAATTTTTTTTGAGGTTGGGTACATCATCAGTAGTGGGAAGTCAATGAGTAAACGAAATTATGTCCTTCGCGATAAAAAAATGCAGTAAATTTTTTTGTCGCTTTTGGCCATATTTTTTAGGTTAAGATTAAAAAAAATCAGAAAATTTTTCCTAAAGTTTTAAGACATTTAACTACTTTTGTCCTTAGTCTGATAGGGTTCATCAAATGTATCATCGATTTAATTTATTGTATTTAAAAATCAGTTTGATAAAAATTATTTATGAATATATTCTTCGAATGAAAACCGCCCCGAAAAAAATTTCTGGCTACGGCCCTGTATATATGATTCAACTTGAGACAGCTAGCTAGTAAATAGGTTGCAACCCTATATAGAAGACCAAGTATAAATAGTACTTGAAAATCCAATGTGGCGAATCTTGTCAATGCTAATAGGTAACGATCATAGTGTAGGTAATGATATACGAATACACTTAACTCTAGAAAATTAATATAAATTTTCTCTTTCCACATAACTAAATGTCAACTAAAAATCCATTCCATTTTCAAAATTTATATACAAATTTTATTGTTTCTCATTTATCACAATTAACATGTAAAATTGCAAAATCACATTAAATTACAATGATATAAAAATCTCGAAAAAAAGTCATATAGCGCGAAAACAGCAAATTCTCTATTGCACTTCTTTGACGCGTGAAGTACCTAAATATAAACGAAAACTCAAAGAAACTAAAAATGAAGAGACTATTTTGGGGCAATGACAATCGTGAAGCTAAACCTGGTTCTGGAGGTGAAGCAATGGTTGTACCAAACACATCAAACGAAACCTTACCAAAAAATATGTCAGCGGATTTTCAAAAATACGCCCCAGCGCGTCCATTTGTGTTTGCTAGTTTCACAGCATGGCCAATATATTGGTTGTTCAAAGGTCTCGAGTGGAGCCGAAATCGACGGCAACCAGTTGAAAAGAACTTGGCTACTTATATCAAAAGGGTAACTATAAGATTAAAGCAATGTGGAGTAGAAATTGATAGCTTTTGTTACAATAAAAGTTTATATAATTTCCTCATTCTATGTTTCTTTTTATGTTCAAGACCCATTTTGAAGCTAAAGTCATACAAATCGGAATTATCTCACTTGGTGTTATGGCAGTTTTGCTTATGAATGGATTTGAATAAATATATGGGGGAAGCTCAGCACCCAAAATCAGCATAACAGATCTAAAAAAACGAACGTCACTTTTAAATCAACTGTTGTAAACTAATCAAACTTTATGCTTAACTCTAGAACTTTGAGAAAATATTTTATCTCTAGTACTAAGCATTTTATGTCAGCTCTCAACGATTCATTAGCTTTCTAGGGTTAAGCAGTAAATCTGAATGAGAATTCAATATAGATAATTTGACACGTAAACGATTACTTTTATTGTTTTAAATATTTGTCCGAAAGCAGAAAAGGTTGCATAACCCCTTTCACCGAATTCAGAAAAATACTTATCTCGGGTTGACGAACCCTTTCTCCACACAACTTCTTAAGGAAACAATGCCACCCCTCACAAACAAATTGCTTACTTATCTCTATTTACCCCTGACTTTCTTTTTGTACTAATTTTCCGAATAGTTCCGAAAATCGAATTTGGGGTTTCAAATGAATACGAATGTGGTATTTTCTTGCTAAACTATAGTTTTGTATGTTGTTTTACTATTAATTTTATGTGCAGAGTACAAAAACAAATATAAATAAAATAAATAAAAAATAATAATGATTTCGACTGAGGAACTCCTGTATACGCCCATGAGTAAAGGAAATAATTGAAACTTATCCCAAACTTTTTATTAAGAGTGATGAAATTAATTTGACAACAGATCGAAGATATATACGTTTTTATCTATAACACTTCAGTTTTTATTCGTTTGCAATACTTACTTTTCCAATTGTTCACGTAGTTCCTTCTCGAATGTTGGTGACCCACAATGACTCTGCAATTGAAATAACAAAATATACCATTAAAAACAGTGACATCTTAATTGGTAATCAAATGTGTCAATAAAGTAGCAACAATGACGGGGTTCTCATTGAACAATTGTAAACTCATTTAGAATTTTTACATATAAATTGTAAATAAAATTTAATGGCTTCTTTATAGCGATGATTCCAAGAGAGAATATTGAAAGTCAATTTATGGTATCTACATACTTTTTCATACATAATTTATTTCTATGTCTATAAACCATTTAGATATATTTTTTTTTTTGATTTAATTGAATTGTTGGTGCTATATTTTTAAAAAATAGACATAGATTATTTAAAATGATAAACTAGTTAAGAAACTTAGCTTTAAGTTTTAGATTATTATTGAATTGATGCTGTTTGTAAAATTATTTTCCTTCAATGGTATCTTCAATCTCTGAACGAAAGGATACAAATTATTTAGTAGTACTATAAAAATAATATCTTTAAGGTTTTAAAATGGAATCCATATTAGTTTAGAAGATAGATGAATTCAAGTATATAGGTGTTGCATTGAGCGTTGTGGCTATCTACTTTAATTCATATGTTTTCTAAATTAATGTAGATCCCATTTTGAAACTTTAAAGGTATTATTTATTGTTGGAGCTAACAAAATTTAAAAAAATTAATTGATTTAAAAACATATGAATTCCACGTGGGATTGAACCACAGGTCTGTAGTACAAGTATTTGATTTTCTGAAGTGATTATAACAACAAACGATTCCATTATTTACTCACGTAGCGCAAGTGGTTTGATTCTGATGCAAAAAACTCGGTTGCAAAACCCCCTTAATTTTTAACAAGGAATGTTATATGTTCATCTGGTTGTTCTTATTTTTGTGTGTAAAATTACCAGCATTAAGTGCATGTAGAGAAATTTCCCAACGTTTTTCATTATTTTTCTGTGGCCATAGAACCAGAAAAAAAATTTGATTTTTTCAGAATCTGACCTATTTCCATCGATATTTATTGAATTTGCTAACCAACTAAAGATATGTTTGCCATCTTAATACTTTTCATTTGGTATCAAGAATGACTGGACTTTTCTGGCTCGAAATATGATTTTTAATGTATAAAAAAATCGAAAAAATCAAAAAATTGCAATAACTCAAAAACGGACCAATAAAAAATTTCAGCGGGAGCAAATCCTTAAAAAAGCGACGTCTCATCAAATGTATATAAAAAAATTTAGTTTTATAAACAAATGTAATTTAGACACATCTGTATTTGATCGTATAAAATCAACATTATGTAACGCAGTTGATGACCCCTCCACCAACCCCCTCCCCCCAATGCCTATTCCTTCCCTTTTATAATTTAACTTCAAACTGTTTTTTTATTTCTTTGACGAGATCTATGTTAAAATGCGCTACTAGAATAAAGAATAGAACATCGGCTGACACAGATTAAAAAATATATGTCGGGTTTGCTCTGCACTCTTTACATTCATGTACAGAACCCATGACCTCACACAATTCTCATAACTCATAAACTAAATGAATCTTAATAGCAGAAAAGTTATTTCGTCACTAATATTTATGTGTGATATTATTTGTCGTCTTGTTGATTGTCTGACTTTTATGGAAATAATTTATTTTTCCTGTGAGAGATTTGTGGCATTTTGTTTTTTTATATTGGGTTTTGTAGATCCAATTATGTGCTCCTTTCTTTAGAGCCTTAAGGATGCAGTCTGGTGTTCCGGCCTAATTTTCAAGGTTTTTTTTCGGAAATTTTTTATTATAACAAAATAAAAGACATTTACTTTAACTGTACAGAAGAAATGTTTGGAGTTTATTTTACGATGTTTTTTACGCCCAAAGTGGACACCTAAAAAAAAAAGGTGTATGGCTGGTCCGAGTGATTGCTGCACTTGAAATCATCTGAGACAAAAAATATAAATAGAATATTGTAGAATATAGACTTGTCATTCTGGTAGGTAGTAGATTTAAATATTTTTATTGAATAATAACAAAATGGCAGACTTCTAAAAAATAAATTTTCAAAAATCGCGCTTTTTTTTGTTGAAAATCGGGATAAAAAATAGGAAATATTGATTAAAAATAAACAATTCTACTATCTGCGAGAACCATTGGGGAGTAAAATAACGTGTTAAAATTTCAGTTTATTGTTTCGAGAAAAACCCTTTTAAAGTTTTAAATATACGTGCAGTTTAACCAACAGGCGCTCTCGACTATGTGCTATAACTTCGTTAATATTTTGGTTTGAAATTTTTACAGTATACTCTCAATATATTGTACTTTCGAATTATGTAAAATTCTTTGTTGATTGTAAACATAGTCATGAAATTTTTGTCACTTATACATTTGGTCAGTGTAAAGCTTTCAAGGCTTTATCTAAGAATTCTAACTTTAATTTGATACATACAGTATTTTCAACGGTCTAAGTCCTTCAAATAATGCCCCAATTAAAAACAAAAAGCTATATATTATTTTCAACCTTTTTTTTTGCCAATACGTTCCCATATCAATATAGCGTCCAGTCGCCACCATTTTGAATAACTTCGCGACAACGTGAGATCAACTATCAACTAGTTTTTCAGTGTATGATTGCGGGGAACTCCACTAAATTTGCTTAATTTACTCTTATTTACACATTTTTTTTATTCTTATCTTAAGGTTTTTAATTGCCCAAACAACTGGAGATTGGAAACGCAGCCCAACGTTCTTATCCCATTTTCTTTTTTCTATTTACTGCACAAGCATCTTTGATGTTTAAGGCTATTGCCTTCTTAAAGTACCTGATTTTATTTTCTTTTTTCGAACCACTTATTGGCAGGAGGCATCAGTCCATGCTGGTATAAATAGATCATGTACTGGGCATTCAAATTTCATGTGAATGTGATAAACCTGCCGAAATTTTGTTTTATAAAGAATTTTCAAATTCCCAAAGCCTTTCCTAGATGCTTAACTAGTCTCTGAACCATCTTGCTGACCTTGGTGGACTACGTACGTTTTATGGTACTTGTAAACCCCATGTTGCTGCCGTTAGTAAGGGTTTGGCTATCAATTTAAAATACTTTCGAATTGTATTGAGGAATATATTATTATTATTAGCTTGGGGCATATGCACCGCATCTTAAAGAACTAGTGTGCCCCCTCTGAGGATTATAGTGCTATAATAGTATAGTATTCCTATGAGCTCTATAATCCCCCTGGGGGGCGCAATCAGATTTAAAAGGAGGCGCGAACGCATTTCAATAAACTAATATTTGCGTACTCTGTAATGCTATAGTATTTAATCAAATAATTTCTCCTTTCATATTATGTGTAAAAAGCTACAGTATGCACATTGAAATATCATTTTCAAAAACCTTAACTTCAAATACTTTTTAAGAACCGAAATCCCATTTTTTTTAATTGTTTGTAAATTTTTTTGACAAAATATTAATACTACTATTTATAAAAAAATTAAATGTTGAATTTTATAACATTAAACGAATGTATTTAAAATACGCATTTATACCCTCATGAAAGGATATGTCTGGGAAGCCTGTTGAGAAAAAATTAGAAAGCCTCGTTGCTAGTGTAATAAAGCGCTTCATGAATCCAACATGTCAAGCCCCTAACGAGGCATGGGTGCCAGGCACTGGCTAGGCATTAACAAGTCATTTTATGTTTAGATTATAAAAATGTATTTAAAAATACAATTACGCACTCAAAATAATTTTATGAAGAAAAATATTCGTATTTAAAAGTGTTTATATTCTAAATCACCGTTCTTCTTATCTCTTTCTTTTTCAATTCAATTCAATTTATTAATTTCAATTTTATTTCATCAGTTTCTTTCTTTATTTTTCTTCAGTCTTTTTTAGCCTTTGGTGGGTTTCTTGGCTGGTTTCACTTAGCTAAGTTCACTAGCCTAGCTTATCTTCAACACACTATCCCGGGCGAATTCCAAACTAGGCAAAAGCTAGATATTTTACCAGGTAGGTATGATTTAATTAAAAAAAATAATAAGCCAGCATAAAAAATGTAGTGTAAAAGTCAAAGAGGGGAAGGCGTGGGCTTACCATGAATTCGGAGAGGGGGGCGTAGGATGAAAACAGTTGAGAACCACTGCCTTAAACGGTTACAGTATTTCGATAAGCCCTATAACAGTTGTGAATTTCAGTGTGAAGCCTATTTCTAAATATTTCAACATGCCGCCTGGTGTTTGATAACCTCCCAAATACCTTTTCCGGCTTATTAATGTCCTTAAAAGCCAGTTTTTGCTGGGCTGTTTCAAGCCTAATGGTAGGATTGGTTTCAAAAACCCTTTTTATCACCAAATCCTCCTGCTTTCATGTTGCTCTAGAAGCACTACGATTTGGTAAGACGTCAGTATTGCGATGCTTTAAGAAATGTTAGTTTCTTTACGAATGCTTTCAACCTTTTAAGGTATTTCAAAGTATCTGAATGCTCGGGCCTCATTTTGAAAAATTGCTTACATAACGAAATTGTAGTAGCAACTTAGAACTTAAATTTTTTGGTACAATAAAGCCGAACGCTCTTGTTGCAAGGACTGTACTGAACGTTTTTGTCACTCCATGATGGTGTATGGATTAAGGTAGATGTATACCATGATGACGAGGCTCATTCACATAATTTTAAAATTTATAATTCGCTCTTTTTATATATGTAATTACAGTAATTTACAGTAATTTTTGCAAACTTATGAGGTAATTCCATAAAAAATTTGTATATTCTCTTATTTGCTGAAAAAGATGGTACAACCATAAAAAAACAATAAATAAATTTCGAATAAAAAAATTTTCTTGTTTTGGGTAAAATTTCTAAAAACGCGCAATTTAATCTCACTCTGGGGAAAAAATAGCAATTTTTTCACATTAAACTCAACATGAAATAAGCAACAGAATGCGGAACCAACCAAAAAAAAAAAGGAAAGGAAAGAAAAACACTTGTAGCAAATTGTGCGATTGCTGCATGCAATAAATCACATGCCATCAACTGAAATGTCAACACTGGATTCGTTCGTAGCTGGAGAATAATCGATAAAAAAAAAAAAAATAATAAAACGTACATTAGACTGTCTCAGGCAGATACATATTATTTTACGTAGTTAGATCGAAAAAATATATATAGATGCAGACGCAAAATAAATCGTTCGTATAAGTGAAAATGTCACACGACAATGTTGTAAGTATATAACTGGTAAGAGAAATGTATACGTTCCTGGGTAATCAAATGAACATGCATAGGGTGACATAAACTTAGTATGTTCTTAAATATGTGCGACAATTGATAGTGCATTAGATTTGACATGGAGAAATGAGATAGAAATTTTTTATACCTATTTAATTTTATATTTTCGGATCAGGTCACAAAAATGGATTTCTAAATATTTTTTATGATTTTATAATGGCATTTCTATATATGCTCATTGGTTTTAAATGCATATTATTTTAAGAAACTGTTGAAGCTTCATGATATCTATTAAAATACACTTCAATAAAGTGCCCTCACTACCAGGAATTTTGTTATACTGGAAAAAGTTTCCATATGCTATCTGGAAGGGGGAGGTAGTAGACTATCGAGAATACATATATCGCTCATTTGCGACGATACCGACATAACTTAAAATTTGAAACTATTGAACTGTTGATGCCGAAGGAACCGTTTAAAGGTTATGCTTCAATGCGAAATTTCAGTAGTCTCTTTGTATAAGCTATAAAGATTTTCTTTAATTTCAATTTTCTAACGTAATAATTCAAATTTAAAACTTTTTTTGATGCTGTTTTATTTAATTCATCATTGTAAATTAAGAAAAGCCGAAAACAGAACCATATCTAAATGAGTAAAACGGTAAATAACGAAAAAGTGTTCACAAAATTGTTTAAAAATTTTAGAGAAAATATTAAAAATTAAAGTTCAAATATTTGAATGGCTTCCATTAGCTTTAGCGGCCTCTGATAGACGAGACGGCATAGACAAGTTTAGGTTTCTTGTAGATTTGTGAGATTTCACTATATAGGGGTTCCGTTTTTACTTATTTTTACCAGTGTAAAAAAAGCAAAATAACAAAGCTGCATTCAAGAAATTTTCACATTTTAATTATTCCGTAGATAAATCGAAAAATTGTATCGTATGTATACTTATGTGAGTGTGTGTAGCTGGAGAGCAAATGTATCGAAAAGACGTTCATACAAAATATAACGTTGTACAGCCATGGAGAAGTTTGGGTAATACAAAAATAACAACAACAAAAAACCTTTTTAAAGGAAATGAATATGTAACCGTGGCAACTTCAGATCTAAATCTAATTATTGCACTTATCATTAATTTCATTTACATGGGTTGTCTCATTTCAAGTTGTTCAATAGTACTAAATATCTTCATAGTTAGTGGAATCAACTTCCAATCTTAACATATAAACCTTCATCAAACAAACTTTCATTGTTTTCTCCACATATGCCGTTTTAAGCAATTCGTTTTTATGGGAGGTTCCACTCCACCTTATCCAAAAAAAAGCACATTCTGCCCTGTACATACTTTTACTATACCGCTTCAACACACAAACTTTAATTGCATTCCTAGCTATGATTTCTCAGATATATCTTTTCAAACATTTCTTTTGTATGGAAGGTGTTACGCCCACTTTGTTTAACCAACTCGCTTTTTTATGCAGCATCCCACTGACAATAAAAGTTCTCGTGACAACTATCAAAAATGTACCACAAATAATTTTAGAAATAAACCTATTAAAAATTAGGGTTGCTTAGAAAATGTTATACCCACTAACTCAAGCCTACCCACATTTTACCCACTGAGCTACTGAGATATTCAATAATGCAAATTTAAGTTGTATGGAAAGTGTCCCGCCCTCTTTTGCAATCCAACTCAAATTTTCTTGCCCCAAATCTCAGCACTTTTCTGTAAATGATTATGGAGATATACCGAAAAATGCATTCGAGTAGTGTGGAAGTGCCATGCCCACTTGTTCACGTATGACCAAGTTCTGTCCAACCACTACCATTAACATCTCGCTTTTACACACTTGTTTTCATGGTTTGGCTCTCTCATGGTTCTCCAGTTACATCGTTTCAACAATTCATTTGTATGAAAGAAGCTCATCCAAAAATCCCGTAGGAAGAAAGCACTTTCAGTTTTTCCCGAATTTTAAAATTTACTTTCCAAAGAATTTACTTACAAAGAAAAATCAGCCAAATCGGTTGAACCGATTATCTTTCATGCATGGGCCAATTGATTTTTATTTATATAGATTTAAATAGGTTCTTCTGAAAAATTCAAAATTTTGAATTATAACGATGTAAGTAGCAATATGCGTCTTAATTTTGCTGAGAATAATCGCCAGGAACTCGCGGTGTATCCGCCTTGCCGTGGTGAGTTCTTAGCCGTTCAAAAAAGGGCGAGCCAAGAGCTGCACAACTTCAGCCCCCTCCCACCCTTACAAGGCTGAGGGGCGGGAAGCGCGTAACTTTTTTTTTTACTTTGAACCCCACGGTCGTCTTATACAAAAATTCAAGTAGATAAATTAACATTCAACGTTCACAATGGTTTGCACCACCTGAAATTCTGGCTATTTTTACCGAAATATGGCCTTACGCACGTCTCCAGGGTTTGGGGTAGGAAGGGGTTGGCATTTCTTTTTCGTAGTGCTTTTCAAGGTGTATATTAATTACGTACAAATGAGCTCGATCGAACATCATTTACATCTCCTACGATTTTCGTATATCTGTTCAAATTCGTAAACTTTGAATGCGATGCGGGAACGGAAGATATTGTCCGATTTCAAAAATTTCTCTAAGCTCGTATTGTCAGTGGCAACTTTTCTGTAGTTTTACGATTCAGCTCGGAAACTTTTCTGTTTTTCGCTAATATTTCTAAAATATATAGCTGAAACCAAGCCTCATAAATTTATTAACCCTTTCATTTCCATCAATAGTCTAATGCCCTAGAAACCAAATCGGGTTAATGCCACGCCTATGGCTTAGAACGGAGGGTAACTCCTTACATTAATAACTAATTTAGAAGATATTAAGTCAGAGGCTAGAGCTTAAATAGCTGTTTTATTGTCTGTAAACATAGCAATTTTAATATTATCTTGAAGTTTGGTCAATGATTTTCAGGCTTCTCGTATCAGCCTGGAAAATATTGGCTTCGTCTGGCAGTCGAAGTGATTTGGTTGCTAATATTAAGGTATTCTGAATACATACCCGGACCTACCATGTGAAGAAAAAAATGTCGAGGGCCTTCGTGAAGTTCATTCTAACTACGATTGAAGTTCTGATGGTTGTGGTATATAGTTCCATAGAAAGCACTTTTGGTACTTCCACTGGGTATGAACGGAAAGCTCCTGTAATGTCAGCGCAAGCTGACCTCTGAACTTTATGTAGTTGTTTTTGATTATATCCGTTTTTCATATCATGGCATTAAAATAGTAATGTATACGCCAGGATTGGCCTAATACCGAATATTTTGCAGATATATACGGCTATGCAGGCCATTAATGCCAAGAATTATCCTTAGGTATTTGGTTTTCTTTGATAGATTTTTTGTATGGTCATTCGATTTAGGGAGAGTAAAGTCTTGTTTTTTGGTAACTTCAACATCCCTTTCAGAAGCTCGCTTATTACAGTTGGGAACAGACCTGAATCTACATCGACCACATACCTCGCATAGGTTACAGCCTTAACCTCCCTTCTGTTTGATTCAGAAAGTATGTCGCCTATGACGATCAATCATAATAATGGCAAAGAACCACGCATAAGACGTCAACTTATATGTGGCCGTTTCGGAAAACGCATTTTAATTGAATAAATATATATACCTTTCTAAGGTAGATATGTAGGATGAATTCCAGTGAAAAGTCAACTTTTAATGTTCGTATTCTGGAGACAAGTGTAGTAAATTGAAAAATGTGTATTATAAATGTAATACTTCTCCAAACCAAACGCTCCACCGAAACTCTAATATGGGTTCTAGAGGCACTTAATAATAAACTACACCCATAATTTTGGAGTGTTTCTTATGCAATTACGAATTAAAGGTAAAAAACTTGGAACATTGAAAAGCAATTAAATTATGATGAACATTTTATCAATATGGCGAATCAAAGAATTAATTTACACAGAAAAGGAATAATAAGTATTAAGCGTAACATTCCAATCGGAAACAAAGTAGTGTTAAATAAATAATAATAACAAAAATAAAATAATCAACATCAGTGTCCGAAAAGAGAAAAAGGCAAACGCCAAGTGATTGCTATACTATAATATGTAATGCCATTCATTTTTCGTGAGACTGGCAGCAGCCGTCGTCTGGCCAGACCGAGACTCTAGATTGGTTATACTTGGCACTTTTTTTTACGATGACGTTTGTGTGTAGGGGGGAAAAACAATAGGCGCCACTTGTGAATTGCATGGAGAACGTTGGTTTTTTTTTATTTATTTATTTTTTTTTATTATGAATACTCATGATTGTGATTGTGTAGTGTGACAGGCAACAGCAGACGTGGTGGTGGCGTTATTTTTGGCAATTCTAAAGAGAGCACGCAGTCCAAACGTGGGTTAAAATAAATATGAGTTTATCTTGCAATTTATCGCTAATATGAAATTGTACAACAAAACATAACGAGAATACATAAACTTATATTTATTCAAGGAATAATTTAAATTTGTATTTTTATAACTAGTTGCATACTATTATAATATAATTTTATTTGAAATTATATTGAATTATGAAACTTTTTATGACATTTTCACAATAACAAGAAAACACTGAAATCCACTCATGATAATTTCATAAAAAGGGGTAAGTTTACGGAGTATACCTACAGAGTATAACAAATCCAAAGTACTCATACTTTTTGCATTAATTTCAATTAGGTATTTCAATATCATTGTTATTATTGAGGGTGGTTAAATATTTTTAAGGGTGTTTTCTGTTCCTTTTTTTTAAATTTCAAACAATACAAAAAAAGCTAACTTAACAAAAAACACAATTCTTCCAACATGTTGCATTTATGTTTTCATACACACGTAACTTTTGAGTAACCCCAAAAATATATTATATATCATCGAAAATTTCATAACTTCATGGCTATAATTTTAGCTATTCGCACCCGTAACTCACACTACACACCAAAAAACTATGTACTGAATGCATTTCTAGTGGTTGATATTGTAGATCTCATCATCACTAGCAGAAGGGTAACATTTATATACAATTTGTTTTGGCTTAAATGCGTTTCAGCTTCAGTGAATTATAATTTTAAAAAGATTTTCCGAAAATATGAACATGCATAATATTTAATTAACATAAAGATTTAACAGTGGGTGGTAAATTTGAATTTTACACAAATTGGGGGATAAATGAATGGATTGTTGATTGAAGTGAAGTGTGGGGAGGATGAAAGACTAGGAAGTGATTTGCAAATTTCAAATGCACCATGATAATTTCATGTAAATACGTAAAAATGTTTTCATAATAATAATAACCGATGACATTATACATTACGTTCAAGCGAAAAAATTACAAAAATATTTTTAATTGACATACAGTGACTCAAAAAATTGATCATTCAAAACAACTTTAATGGGACACGATAACTAGCGAAGAATAGCATCAAATCAAAAACAAACAGCGTAATTGTCTACTTATCCAGATGTACAGAAGTGGAAACAAATTTTTGAAATCAGATAATATCATCAGGCTCTAACAGGAACTTGGATGTCCCGAAATTTTAACAATAAAATACGATTTTTCAAAATTTTTTGATTCAAAATATAGTCAAATTCTACAGTTTTATTATTGTTATTTACAAATACATACATAATGCAAAAGAATTTATGAAATATTATTACGTTAATATAATTTCGTTAAGTTTTTTGGTACACGACTGCAATTAACCCATAGTTCCTAAGTTTTTGACTGATTTAAAAAAATTGAGATTGATCAATTATGATGTAAAAAGCATAAAACTGATCTCAAAGCCCTAAAAAATGTAATTGGTGGGCCTTAAAGTATTTGTTGTTGAATAAACTTTTTATCAATTTGTTTAAGTAATTAAATATTTTGTGTAAGAAATTCAAATTCCTAGCTAATAACAGATAGTTTTTCTATCTGGCTAGTATGACGTATGGGAAGTATTTTATTTTATTTGTTTTATCTCAAGTTCACTCAAAATAATTAATTTTGCATTTTTTCAACCTTGACTGTCACTAACGTCTGTAATACGCTTCATAACATCCAAATTTCATAAACGATATGATAAATGTAGAAGCAATAACTATTGTGGTTTTTATGAAGGCTGTCTAGAGCCAAGCTTGAGAACTAGAGGGTTAAATAAATATATTACTCATTTAAAAAGAGTCTTCTAAATGACTTTTTTAAGCACTTTCCTACGATTTTCCTAAGTGAGTTTTCACGCCCACTTTATCTCATCCCCATCTCATGCCTTTACGCATTGATTGGGGCATACCTTAAAAGAGTTTAACTCTTTCACGAGCAAAGGACATATATGTCCTAAATTGAATTCGCAATGTTTTGAGTTATTTTGACCGCTCTCTGTTTTCATTTGTGTATGGTATCATTCATTATGTTCCATTTCTGCATTTCCCTTTTGAAGAAAAAAATTCAAATTAAGTTTTGTTCGTAGTTTAATAAGTTGGCGGTTTTTTGTGATTTTTTCTATGCTAAATGTTTATAACATTTTGTTTTATCAAGAATTAAATAACTCCCAAAAATGAATTGGGAAATATGTGTCACAATTAGGGTAGCCAGACGTACCGATTTGATCCGGACATGTCCTGATTTTTGTATTTTGCACTGATTTTTTCAAATGAATATCTCAAGCATTTATGTGCTTAACCTTAATGGTCTTAAAAATGTTTCTGCAGACAGTCTCATCCTGTTTTTTCCTTTTCTGATTGTTCACAAAATAAAATACATACGCGTTGCTGCTATTGAAAGGAGGAAAGGAGGAAAGTAATATTTGCTTGAAGAAAAGTCGGTTAACGTAAATTTTTAAATGAGTAAAAGGAATTTGTTATTAATTGAATTTGATTATTGTCCTCTCAAAATCCTCGAAATATGGAAACTGATACGTAATCAACATTGTCTACTAATGAAGAAAAAAATGTAAAATGAACACATAAAGTCGGAGAAAATCTTTCAGGACGTTTATATTACTATATTACATTGAAATAAAAGCATAAAAGCTGTACTGATTTTCACTGTTTTCCAACGTCTAATGTACTGATTTCGTTGTTCAAAAATCTGGCTACCCTAGCCCAAATATTCATCAATAGCAATCTTTGTATTATGTAATTGTTCGATTTCATTGTTATTTTTAAGCAATGACAAAGATGCGCTTCAAATTGATCAAGAAGATGCAAGATTCCTGTTGAAGGATGTAGACACAGGAATGTCTACGGCGATACTTGAAGAAACTTGATCTGTTAGTATGATTTCCCGCATTTCGCCTGCAGAGCAGAGCCCTTCAGAGGGATATCAGCAAGCGCATAAAGAAAATTCTCAATTTATGAAATTTAAGCAACCGAAAATGCACATGAAAATGAAATTTTTTTGGTACAAACGGATACAAAACATTACCAACTTTAAATTCGTATTGGTCTACTGATCCTCGTACCTTGGAGGGACTAGGTACGAAGTGTTATTTCGACCATTTATTTAACCCTCCATATTTTCAGTTTGAACTTTAGAGGAAAAATATTCGAGCTTATGGAACTGTTCGCATCAATAGAAAACATTTGCCGAAGAAAACCCCTAAATATAAAGAAATGAAGAGAGGAGAAATCTTCGCAACCAGTAGCGGAGGAATATCTCCCGTAAAATGGATGAACTTTATCTCCGATACCAAAATCAGTGGTAAAAACAAGTAGTAAATCATCAGCCACAGTGTTGCAAGATTCGATAGGTGTAATGAAGTTGGCGAGCCTTCGAAGAATTGTACGAATGCAAAGCCTGAAATTTACTCAACCAATTTCATAGCTTAGAGATGCTACACACAGAAAATTAAGAGCTTTCGTTCATGGAACCACTCAAGGGCTTGGATAAAGTGTCATACTTGGTACATAGACGCATTCTAGAAAGACTATATATTTATAGAAATTCAACATTTTAAATATTTCACTTATGTTAAACAAAGTCTAAACTTAATTCGCACCCATTCTCTAGCATCCTGTATAACTGCAGGGTATAACTAAGTCTGTCTAGACCGGCAGACTGCGACAATGTGTATGTGTTATTTAATATCAAATTCACATTCAGCTGCACGTTTTCGTAGCACAAGTCAAAACAAACAAGAAAATACCCAAATGATAAAAAAAACAATAACTAGACGTCAGTCGCGTGAATTTTTTAAGGACAACACCCCTAAAGAAAAGCACAAAAGTCCCAACAACAACACTTACCTATAAATACAACAACAAAGAGAAATTACTTTGCTTTTACTTTGTGCGAAAAACAAAAACTGTTGAATGAATAAATTAAAGACTTGCGTACTTTCAGACACAATAATGTCGTAAAACAATAAGAAAGAGTTAAAGCGCAAGTAAATTACTATATTTTTAATTTTTATTTTTTGTTTGTTATTTATTCAAGACGACGAAACAATAGCCACAAAGAATCCGACAACATGTTTGTGCGACAAAAAGAACCGAATGTTGTTCCTCTATGAAAAAGTGCCGGCGGTATACTGAAATATGAAAACATCCCTCGGCAATGTGAGACCAACACTACGAGACGAAGTGTCATGTTGTCGCTGCTGGTCGGCGGCAACAAATACAATTGCAAGGGTGCAACTCCAAATAATGTCCCTGCGCCTAATGTAATAATGCACTTTTAGAATTTACTACAAAGAAACAACATGAATCCCATTGCAATTTTAGAATGTTGCTGAAACATATAATCCGTTGAGAGCAAAAGATGTGTAAGTAAAATCAGTGCGCTACGAGCACTGGCAAAAATTAAAAAGTTAAGAGATTTATATACACATTAGTATACGTTTTAACTGGATCAGCAAAAATCTAATTTGGACTTAGAAAGAAACATGGGATATCCATTAGGGTGTAGCAAAATATGAAAATATGTATTACAAAGGAGCTTTGCAGAAGGATTCCATAATCAAGAATTAACCAAAGAAACGATTTTCAAATGACGGCAACCACCGCCAGTTTGGCAAGAAATATTTTTTTCGTGGTAAGTACGAATAAATCGTCGATTTTCATTTGTTAGGGAAAATATAAGAATTCATAAGTAAATAAAATTCTGTAAATTTTTTTTATTTGATTCAAATTGGTGAAATGATTCTGTCGCAATAGTCATTCAAACTTTGAAAATTTTAATTTTTTTGAATTTCTGAATTTAAAATTTTCTCTGAAATCAACCAAATGAAATTGCCTTCCTGTATTCATTGTGAAGTTTTTGAGTTTTGCTAAAAATACTTTTGTAGCTGGTGATGGGAATTGCTGATTGCTAGCAATTTTTTTTTTTTATCGTTATCGCAATAAATTAAATTCTAAGAGTTGCCTCCAAAAAGTCTTCTTGGTCATACTGGAAGTGGTTACCGTAATTTAAAAACCGTTTCTTTATTTAATTCGTGATCACGGGATCATTCTGCAAAGGTTATGGCCATAGCCAATGTTTTTTTTTTTTTTGAAAAATGCTACTCCCTAATGTCCATATGTTTAATTATTTTCTCAAAGTCGAAATTTTCTTTTGTTTTTTTTTTTAACCCATTAAGGACGAGCCGGAACCAAAGTAGATCGATCAAGAAAGTAACTTAAGAAAAAAATTGTTATTGAACTTGGCTCAGGAACGGCTCAACAAAAGTGTCATATGGCACCGCTAGGCATTACTAGGTTAATAAAGCACTAAAAGCACTAAAACCAAAAAATATTAAAATTTAATTTTTCCTGTCTTTCAAATATGTTACTTAGATCATGAGTTCTACCTTTAAACCGATGTTGAATTTGAAAAATTTATAGGAAAAATTTAGTGTAGTTAACCACAAAATGGTAGGACTGGCATATTATGTTGTTTGGGCACCTCACCTTATTTGTTATGGGGGCGAATAACGTTACTTTTATAACTCATGCTAAAGAAAATTACAGGTTGAAGCAGAAATATTTTTCCCAAAGACTTTTCTTAATCCTGTTTTTGGATGACAGCACATTTGAAATCTCGTGGTTATGTTACTTTTTTTAAAAAGTTTTTGTCCTTGAAGACAAGTCAAAAATCGATGTGCAAAAATTTAACATCCAAGCACAACGCTCGTATTTATACAGTTTTTCGCGGTAGTTAGTATAGTTGCTGTTTTTTAGATTCCGAAACTCCATACCGCTTCTTTTTTTCCGACCAAAATACCGAATTTATACTAAGAAAAAAATATAAAATTTAATTTTTTGTCGCTTCGAAATTAAAATTTTCTGGGATTTAAAAAAAAAAAAAAAATGGTTTAAGGTGCTATAAAAATTTTGTAAATAGAATTGTTGAAGCCCCCAGTATTTCTTTTCTTTTTGCTTAACTTTCGTTAAGTTAGCTGTTAACTGAATTAAAGTAAACGGAATGGTTTTAATACTCATACACAAACAAGATTTTTTGACCAACCTTTTTAGTTCACTTACAAACGAATTTAACACTGAAGAAAAAAACTTTGGTTCGATTCAAGTCGAATTTAGGCAATTCGTCAAAGTAAAAACTGGAGAAAACGCATTTCATGTGAAGTTATGTGAGTTGCAGGATCATGAATTTCAGCAAATGTTATCTATCGACCCCAAATAAAAAGATGAACTTAAAGGGTTAACCGTTTTTTCTTTAATTTTTTTTGTAGGGTCATGCTGAAATATCTTCGTTGACGAAAGTGCATAATAAGGCAAAATATTTTAGTGGAGTACTATCAAAAACTGAACTGGACAAGGATTGAATGGAACTCCGTCTCAACTAATTCGGTGAATTAATATGACTGCATAATATTTTCTGTTTTTTACAAATAAAGTAAAATCATATATTATGAACTTTATTTGGATTGCTCACCTTATAAACAAAACAATGTAATATAAGCAGTAAAAAATAGTGACAAAACTGGCATGGACGAAGTTTTTATACCCTTCGCCATGAATTCATGTATTTTGCAATAAGTTTTTAAGCTCAAATGTCGTTTGGAAAATAAGGCCCGCTTTTTATTACATCTTTAAATGCATTACAGATAGAAAAATATTTGTTGAATTTCGGAAATTTTAATTTATGAGATTTTGAGATAGAGTTTTTATAAAGATTTGGAAATTTTATCGATGGGGATTTTTTTGAATTTTAATTTATAGATTCGTTACGATCCCTTATTTTTCATAAGCCAAGTTCCATATAGAGTTTATCTCAAGTAAATAAATTTCAAAATTTTAAAAGATTCATTTCTTAATAATTATTGCAGGTCAAATTATTTTTGATCAACAATGAGTACTGAAATTCAGAGCAAAAGTTTATTGGTTGCATATTTCATATTTCACCATACTTCTCTACAGTGAATTAGTAGGAAATGTTGGAAGAAACAAAAAGGTAAAGACACTTAAAAAACTGTGCGGATAAATACAAAAAAAAAAAAAAAATTAAAAACAAAAGTGAAGAAAAGAAAACAAGAAATCAAAACAAAATCTTCAATTATTATTATTGCAAAATTTTATTAATGAATGAATTGAAATAGAAAACGTGGATCCACAATTGATTCATACTTAATTTTCATTAAACAAAATATGACGGCTACAAGTGGATAAACAAAAATATATGAGCTTGAGAAATGTGAAGCATTTTAGTTTATAATTTTATAAAATTTTGACGGAAGTTATTATTACGAAAGAGAATACTTAAAACAACAGCAATAATGATAATTGTGATTGAATGAAAACAGAATGAAAAATTTCAGCCAGTCAACATTGAATTAAAAATACCTTACACATTCATTATATTATTTTATTTCTTCAATATATTAAATTGTCAAAATAACTGAAGATTAGTTTATTTATTTATCTTATTTAATTTTGCTGTTTAAATTTGCTTGGAAAATGTTAATCTCGCTAGAGAGTATGTCTAATATTTACCATGCAACAACATAAGTCCATAGTAACGTTCCACATAAGGGTTGCAGTTAGTGAAGCCCTCGCAACGCTTTTTCTTTTTCAAATTTAACCCCTTGCTTGTCACTTTCATCAAAAATAAATAAACTTAATGCATTCGCGTGTGCGTTGGTTGTTGCACAAACTATTGTAAATATTTCCGCTTTGAAATTTGCACACGAACTTATTCATTAAGAATTATTTATATTCATTCTGGCGAATATTTTATAATGCAAACGAGTATATTTGGATGGGGAGTAATTCAAGGGTAGTTTACTAAGAAAAAACTTTATGAATTTGACCAAAGGGATAAATAACATATACATATACTATATATCTGTGTAAATTCACACATATACTGATGAATCATTTTATTTAAATTCTCCACATGAAATATATAGATAAGTGAAAATTTAATTAGTTTTACAATTCATATAAAAAATTCAAATTAACAATTCAATATGTAGTTAGTTGTAAGATTATATCAAAAACAAGAGCAATGAAAAAACAACGCGCTTCCACACAACCGAAATCTGTATCTTCATGTAAAAACATCTCAAAAGCGATTAAATTTGTGATTGGCGATCAGTGAACAGCAAAGGTAGAGGAGCTCGACCATCATCCTATGACCAGCCATGGACTTTTAAATATTTATATATAATTAAAAGTTCTATAGAATAAGCTTAGGCATTGCTGATACAAGAACATACATATGTACAAGTATATCCCATTATGCCAAACCGAATTATAGTAGTATTACTTTTATTCTAGTGAAATTCTAAAATTTAAATTTCCAAAGTCTTTAAGCCTTGAACGACGTAGTACTAGGGGATCTCATATGTTATGGATAGATCTTTCGTCCACTTCTAAATAGACTGCAGAGTGGGTTGTGAAACGGTGCTTTAACTTTTAGGAATGTGCTTAATGAAGACAGTGTCCTGTAAAAAGAAGGTTGCGGGTTTATTTCCCGTCTTGGTTTGGTCGTTAGTTCTCATATTCCTATCGGTATGAAGTGCAGACAATAGCAAAACCAACAAGTGATAACAAATTGCCACATCGCCGTTCGGAACCGGCGTTAAACTGTAAGCCCAACAATGTGGTATTACAATGGGCAGTTCTGGCCTAGCCACTTGACCTAAATTATACACAACGAAATTTTTAGAATTTCATTGTTTAAGAACACATCAAATTAAAGTAAAATTGTCATACTGTTCTGTCCTTAAATATTGCAACGGTATTTTGCAGCGAAAAGAAAGACGAGGGCGTGGAGACTTAGTTTTGAAACGCTGTTGTTATTGCTTTAAGCAATCGATACAATCTTTCTGCAAACATATCAGTAGCATACATACAAATAGTGCATATAAAGAGTTCAAAGCTCATTTTGCACTTAAGTACGCGTTTGGCCGTCATTGCTTTAAGTAAATGAGATAAAAGTGAACGATGATAATGCCGACGAAAAAAAATTGCGAATTAATAAATTAAGAAAAAAATAACTTGGAAAATAAATTGGTTAAGATAGGAAATAAAGAAAAATGCATAATTTTTAAAATTTTTCGAAAAATCACAATGTTAAAAAATGTGAACGTTTTTTAAATCAAAATTTTGGAAGTTCGAGCTTATAAAAATTTAGTATTTTCGATTCTTTAGAGGATAGAGCAATTACTTGTTCAAAAATTATACTTCTTGAAACTTTCATAGGACCAGAAAAAAACGTGTCTCACATTACCTCACCTTTCTCTATATTGCCTCAAAAGTTAGCCCAGACTAAATTGTGCAGGAGTTTAAAGGTTGTGATGTACAAATTTATTCTGGCACAGTGATAGTTTGCTAACATTTTTGTTTGAAAAAATATAAGTTATGTAGGTTGCCCAGGCTAACTGTATAACTGTTAAAGTCGATGCATAGGAAGAATAAATAGGTGATTTTATTCTGTCATCTTGGGTTCTAAGAAATATAATAATGAAAAAGCCGAGAAATTAGTACAAAAGACAATTGCTAAGGAATTAATTGTGTTTGAAGCATTTTAAGACAAATCTGTAAAAAATGACGATATAGAACTTGCACATATAGAACTCCGCTAACGCTATTTACATCGATTAATTGCATTAAGCCTTTTAATTCACCGAATATTTTTAATATTCTATGCCATCGAAACAGTCCTGGAAGTAGATTGAAAACCTCAGAACCTTTAAAAATTTGCAGTAGCTTCTTAAAAACCATACTGTCTAGAGGAGGGTTTCTCAAACTATACCACCATTGGTACGTGAGGCTTCCAAAGTTAGTACGCTAGCAGATAATAAACGGCAAATAAAATAAGCTATGGCAGCATTTTATGAAAAATCTGTATTTTCGCACATTTTTTACGTTTTACAATATGTTGCATGTAACATATATCAGTATTTCTTATTACGCTACAGTTTTGATGGATATGAAGTACACAAAGCGCAGTTTTTTTGTTCTTCTTGATGGTACGCGAAAAAAAGCTTGAGAACCGCTGGTCTAGAGTCAAGTCTTCTTCTTCCCGTAGTCAGGGTGAGTAATTAGTTACTAACACATTCTGTTGATTCTTTCAAATAACCTATTAATGACACTTTATTTGAATGAAATAAACACAGAAAAACCTAAGCAAGGGTTAATTTTTCATTTAAAATTTCTTTTTGCATTCCATCAAGTTGCGATTTTGTTTCCATACACTAGAATGCATTTAAAATGTTTGCTCCACTATGTGAAATGTGCTTTCAGTTGCACGCATTCATTCTTCCTTCCAAATGAATAAATCTCCAAACGCGCTTGAATTCTAAATAATTAGCACTGCAATAAATTCACAGAGAACAAACAACGACGGCGACGAAGATGACAACGAAATGCAATTGACATCATCTTTGGGGAGGAAATTTTAAGAGGCACTTGAGCATCTCATGTCACCCTGACATCACTGTGTTGGTTAAATGAAATTTTTTTTCGTTCCAACATTATAAAGCACAGGAAATGTATAAAGAATAAAGTACGCGAGAGTGAGTATTTTGAAAAGGGTGCACCGGAGCAGCACACACAGTTGCATAATAAGATTGAGCACGTGCGCTCAGTTGCTGTGAACTTTTGAATTTAATACGCGTAGTGGTTGATGGGTCGAATTCATAGATTGATATTTAAAAATTGAAGTAGCCATGCTTGACATTTATGTGTGCTTTTTCTATGTTTGCTTCAAGTGGACCACTGTAGGTTTTCTTCTTTTTCGAGAAAACGTGATATGGAATTGAGTACAAGGATAAATAGTGGCACAACATTTTAATGAGTGAATTATGTCTGATAAATTTTGAAAATAACTCTTCAATGAACTTTTAGAAAAATGTTTCATAATAGGAGCATAGTGAATGGATTAAATGTTGAAAAACGGTGATTAAGAAGTAAGAAATAAGTCATCGTCTTTTAAATTGAAAACTTTAGTATAATTGCCGCACTCATGCATATGTAATGCCAGAAGAGGATACTTTCAGAATTTTCTGATAGAGTTCATAAAATTACGATTATAAACAGGGAAAGTGTTTTATGCTCTGAATGTTTAGAGTTAATTTATGAGCCTGTATTTAACTAGGATTTAGTTAGCGTTATTCTTAGGGAACCTATCACAGTGCCAAATAATGTTTTTGTTACTGAAATTGTTCTGTACCATATCAATAGTTGGCTAGAGTGGTGGAGTTGTATAAAGATGAGTAGCTGTATACTGGATGCCATACTCTTCTAATGTTTTTAGGTTCTCTTACCTTTTTATAGTTATTCCAAACTTTCTGGAATGGTGTGTTAAAGATCAAAACACCCTGCTCTAATAAAAGCTAGACATATTTAGACAGAGTGAGCGAAAGTTTCTTCTTTCTCACTTTGGACCACTGCAACTGCGGTTCAGATTTCAGATCAAGACTTAGTAAATTTAGGGCCAAGTTTACCTTGCTATGACACAAATGCGTAGTCTGACCAATTTCGATTTGCGGACTCGAAAAAGTTTGAGAATAGATTCGATTCGAAAAGAGTTAATTGAGAATATTTACGCCGAGGAATGTTCAGGGTTGATTCGTTTCTAGCTAAGTAGTACGTTTATTTTGTCACTAAATATTCCCATGAGCTCGTAGCGTAGCAATAAAAATGTAATATTACACATTGAAACCTCTTCTCGGCATGAATCCATCAGTTTGAAACCTGTTGTCATAGAGTTTAGAGTTGTGCGTGGGCTGGACTTAACCAAAGCACTCAGTCAACGAGTACCATTGTACTATACCCAAGGATAGAACCAGTAGAAGAGAGTAGAGAAACAGGAAAGTTATGTGGGGATAAATGGGAAGAAGAAGGGTCTAGGGTCTCTCAACCTCGAACTTCTTTGTTTCACTGATGAACCTTAGAAGACCAGGAAGAGGGAGTATGGACATTATTCATACCTGTTGTCATACAAACTTATTTTATAGCTAGTACAATTGTTTGGCCTGAAATTTTTGGGCTAGGTAAAGTAAGTCGGCTCATAAATTGTAAGATTCTGAGATGCTTTTACTTTTTGTATCCATCGGTAAGTCTATATACTCATTTCGAAACTTTTCTCCATCGTTTACACTTGCTATACGTTTAGTTGAAAAAAATAGAGCAAACTTTTCCAAAAGTGAATCCGACAGTGAAAAACTTATTGAAGTAAAACTTCTTATAGCGCATTCAAGAAATTTTAACGTTGCAAATAAAACAGAAATGTTACGCGTAATTTCATTCAATCTTAAAAGTATGCACAAGGGTTTTCGTTGTAATTTATACATAAATTCTGTAACATGTCGAAATTTTATGTTGTGCAGAATAGTCTCGAAAGTTTTATAAAACCCGTGGATACGAAAAAAAAAACAAGTTGTCTCTCTCAAGTTTTTTTAGATTGGTGGTTAAAGTCGGACGTTGTATCCTATCTAATAAAGGTACGACCAAGTCAAAAGGTTTAAGGTTGGACAAGAAGGAAGAGCTCCAACAATGCCGATACAAGCTAATCTTTGTACTCTACTCAGCTTTCGTTTGTGTTGAATACTATAAATCTAGTAGAAATAGATTGAATGGTTTGCTATTTAAAACTAATCTAGGTTGGTGCATTTTGTTCAGAACTATACCTAAGTTGTTTTCAACTAGTAACTGAATCATATTAATGTTATGTCCACTTACAGCACCGCTGATTTTCAGAAAGAAACATTACGTATTACCACAGTTTCAGACTCGACCTAATTGAACTCTTCAGCAGTCCACAGGACAGCGTGAGTCGAATGAAACATTAGGCGAATTCTCTTTTATAAATTCATGAGCCATTACTTTCACCAAAATGCCTTCGAGCAGTGGCACCTGACTGAGTTCAAACGTAATTAAGGAATCTAAAGTTTTTAATATATTTCTCACCATTATTGTGTTCTTTAATAAAGCCCCTCAAATAGGAATGTCAAACTATTGTTTGTTAAATGGACTTGAACACAAAATCTTTACCACAAAATCACACACAAATAAATGTGAAATCAGAAAACGTAATAAAATCACAAGACTGAAATAACAATGAGAGCTTCATTCGTAGACTTTATGGCGCAGAAAGAAGAACGTGATATTTAAATTACGGTAACTGATTAAAATACAAAATGAATGAATCTATTGTCTTCTTCCACTACATCGAGGGTAACCTATTATTTTATATTCTACTCTTTTGGGTGGCTTTTCTTATCAATTTTTTACATTTATGTTGACATTATTGTTAGCTCTTCAACAAAATTTCATACAATTTCAAGATTTCAATAACTTTTATTGGAATTTAAAATGTATTCATACAAAAATATTGATGTGACTTTTAGATGCTTTTACTTTCTGTGTAGAAAATTTATTGTCAATTCTTTATGGTTGAATAAATCGTAAAGTTCTTTTTCGATTGTTCGATTGTTAAAATCAAATGAACACAAATATGAAGCTGAAACTTGATGACATAACTTAATGAAATCATTGAGAAAAATATTGAAAATTTCTACGAGTTTCTATGTATGTAAGTATATAAAGACTTGTGAATAGTAAAACTTTGCGCACGAATATTTTAAATTCAATGTATAGCACCTTAGGTGGGGCGAGTGGTGACGGTGGTGTCTGGTTGGCTGGCATTTCATGTAACCTGTCATATCCATAAAATTTATTCATTATACATACGCTGCTGTAATATATCATTATAATATATCTGTATGTAGTATAATATTTATTATATTTACTTTTTTCTTCTAACTTGTTAAATGTATAGTATTTGCTGATACTTTTCATTAAAATGATAATTTTTCTTTTTCATAGGATTGAGCGCGGGTGTAGATTGTAGATGTCACACGCCATTTGGCTATAAAAAAATATATATATATATATAAATTTTTGAAATTATAAAAATCCACCCTTATTTTCACGAGAAGCGTAAATATGAGTAAATAAATGAACTACCTATTCATAGAATTTTTGTTCACATATGTACGACACAAATTAATATAATTTTCCTTTAGGGAGTTACTTATGTACTTAGGAGCATATAGTAGTATCGCCCAAAAAAGCATTATAAAGGCAAATATATATTTAATAATAATAACATTAACGACTTTAATAATTAGTTTTAAGATATCGTGAAAATTATACTTCTTGTTTGATTTGATTTGGAATCAAAGCTTTAGCATAAACTTGCATGCGGCTCAAAAATATATACTTCAGTCTTTTTTAGTGTACAGTTATTGCCTAGTGCTATACTTCAACTTCTTAGTTCATACCAAAAGAATTTCGGTACAAGAAAATTCTTTCGGCGAGAACGGCCTGCAATGTAGCTTATAATGTAGTTGAAAGATTGCTTTTTGGTTAATTGACGGATTCTATATTGTTTGAGAATATATTCACCAAACAAATTTTAGGCATTATTAACTGCTTCGGTTGAATAATTCGACCTAGTTATTGCCGCACCTGATTATTATTTGCTTACCACACATGCCCTTCAGACACTCACAAGCAGAAGAGCTAGCTATTGGAAGTTTTATTGATATTGAAGGTGCATACCGAATAATAATAATGACATTGCCATCCTAATCAGAGAAAAATATGAAGATACCGTCTCAAATATCCTCCATAGAGAGCTAAATATTGTTCCAAGGTGATGTAGGAACTCAAAGCTAAATGTTAATGCCAAGAGAAATAGAGAGAATTTCAAAGAACCTAAACTATTTGGTGTGATTCTCGATGAAAAACTAACATGGAATTCACATCTAGACAGGACACTAGATAAAGCAAGGGGAGCCACTTGGACCAGCAAAAGTCTAGTAGGCAAGATCTGGGGACTCAGTTCTCAATGCGAACGGCGGTGAGGCATTTTTTTTATCAGCTCGGTAGTTTTGCCATTACCAACCAAGATGTGTACTTGTACACTTTCTTATAATTCTCATACACTTCATACTGATAATAAATATAATAAAAAGGTTATGGGAATTAACCACTAAATCAAAACGGGAATAGAACTCGAACCTCTCGGATGAAAGTCTAGAGCACTACCCACTAGACTATCGAGGTTGTCTCTCCTTGCACTTACTGCATACAAAATTACCTCTAAACTAGTTTGGACTGCCTACATTTCCTAATCAATCTAGCTTCTCGCAACAGAGTACAACTCATTTGGGTGCCAGGGTATAGGGGGCATGCAGGCAACAAAAAGGCTGACGAACTTGCTAGGAAAGGCTCATCCAGTGAATTCACTGGACCACGACCATTGTGCGGCCTCCCATGTTCCATGAAAATTAGTTTAAACAATTGGCTGAACAATAACTCGCTACACTACTGGAGGGAAACCCCCGGTAACAGACAAGCTAAATCAATAATGCCAAAGATCTGTCAACGCAGAACTAAGCAATAGCTTAATTTAAGTAGAAATCAAATCCGAATTGCCACAGGCGTTGTAGGGACAATAAACACTTATCGACCTTGGGTCTAGCACAAGATGATACGTGCCGAATATGTAACGAGGAGGAAGAAACAGCAGAATAGCAGAACATATTCTATGCCATTGTGAAGGTCTAATGAGGACTTGACTTCGTTACTTAGGAAATTCTATCCTACAACCGCAAGATTCTATCTGCTTCTTATGAGCAAAAGTTTACACAGTGATACCCAATATGATATTTGAAAACCACAGTGACTAATGTCTATAGTCGCCGTAACGTCAGACTAGGTTATTGTGGCAGACCCTACTGGTACATTGTGATACTACTCCATGACACGGAACCTCAATTGCTAATTACTAACGTAACCATTTCGAAGCCCTAATAAAGAGCAGGATTTGTTTGATTTTAACACTAGGCACCCCCTTAAGAGGACTAAAAGCTTATTTGCCAAAAAAGCCCACTCTGCTTCTAGCTAGAGTTGTGCAACTACAGAAGAAGTGTTCAACTGTCACTTCTTCTTCCTTGTCCCTGTAACTTCAACAGTACAAGTATACGAACAAGTGTACAGGCAATGGCAAAACCACCAAGTGATAACAAATTCCTATACCGCCGTTCGGAACCGGCGTTAAACTGTAGGTCCAACTATCTCCTCTGTGATTTAATGGCATCGTCCCAAACTTTTGGAGTCCCGATTTCAGTTCCCAGATAGAGTATGGTTATAGGTATAATAGATATTAGAGGTCGCAGTATCAGAAGGATTCAAAAACAAAATACTGTTTTCTGGGAGAAACCAAACCTACATGCTAAACATATAGGCAGAGGTGAAAATAATGCTTCACATTAAACGTTTTTTAAAAAAAATTGGTGGGGTCACTGTTATTGATTTTCAGCCAAAACGTTTTTCAAATTTCACAGCTCTAAAATCGCTTTTTAGAAATACAAACATAACGCAATAGTTATTTTTCAAATCGGATGTTTATAGGTTCCTCAAGGTGTGCAATGTACAAAGGTTTTAATAAAAATGTATTTTACTTTTTATACAATTTTTGTTGGATTTTTAAAAACTCAAAACTTTGAACGTCTGTTATCAAAGAAAAACATTTTTTACTTAAATTCTTTTATGCGATTTCTTAAAAAGTAGTTTCATAATAAATTATTCTTAATGAGAAATAAATCTTTCTTCTATATTTTCTGTATTTAATTGTGATTTCAAGGTTCATTTATGTACATACTTTTCATTTTTCTTTGTATTCCATTTTATTTGATTGGGCACATATTACTGGGCACTATTATTGGGCTATTTTAGTGTCACACCAAAAAAAAAAAAAAAAAATACTTTGCCACTTGTATTTAATTCAATTAAGTCAACTATTTACCCAATAAGAAATAGCCTTCTTGGCAACGCTGCACACAAACCACTTATTAAATTGAAATCAGATGGTAAGTGTCTGGAAATCATTGAAACGTGTCATTTATGGTGGGCAATAGAAGGGAATGTAGTGCATACAGTAAGTAGCAGAATGGCCGACCAACCCATCGACAAACGGACGACAAAACGAAATCATCTTCCATAAATGACACACACCCATTTTTACTATCAACGATTATCGTTATTTACAGACAGAGATATCACAAAGGAATATTGCAAAAGAAGATGGGCACGTTGTAATCAAATTACAACTACAACTACGAGTATGTGCAAGTACAGTGTGTTATAATCGGATTCGAGCAAGTGTAAGCGACGCAACCCTAAACATTCATGTTTCCTGCTTGCAAATTTCATTGATAACCAACAAACGACATTGCGCTAGATATCATAAATTTGTGTGCTTATTTTTTTTTTTTTTTGTTGATATATTTTCAGTTTTTGAATGTCACGCTTACACGCTTATATATTTATATACATTAAGACGTCTCATGGATATAAGTTGGTGCCATTCTGTCCTAAAAATTAACCTTGGTTTATTTTATGAAGAGTCCCAAAATATTTTTACTCAAGTTTTTGTTTTAAAAATTTTATTTTAATTCTATTAGATTGCTTATAGTCAAATAAAAGTTCACAAATACAATAATAAAAACTCAAAAATTCAAAATCAAAATATTTGGAAATTTTTGGTGATGGTTAATAAAAGCTCTTTCAAACTTTGTTATCGAAATGAATGGTGGCAGACTACACCTTTCCAATTATGATTGGGCAATTTTCGGCAATTTTCATGGAAATCTTACGAAAAGACATTCAAATTTTAATTATTTAATTTAATTAAATAATTTTTGGATTTATTTTATATAAAGTAGCTTACCGAAATATTTTCTTATACAGAATAAAATGTTTTAGTGTTTTTTTTTCAAATCAGGCCAGCTTAAAACAATGTAGCGAAAATATTTTTGGGAATCATCGTAAAATAAACCAAGCTTAATTTTTAAGAGAGGACAGCAAATTCGTTTTTTTCTTTATGAACTTAAGATGCCTTAATGCACATGAAGAGCAAAGAATTAATAGATATGCAGACGCAATGAGACTTTTATAAATTTCTAAATAAACGTTACGCCTTTTTCGGTTATGTTTGGCTTAAAGCCGAACCTTTTGCCATTAAAAAAGACAGGAAGTTGGTAGTTTTAAGTTAGAGGGCTCGGTAATTTCGAAACTAAATTCAAACTTAAAATGTACATAATATTCATTGTTATGGTAGCAAAGCCCCTTCAGGACCTATAATGAATTTTTCACATCGATTTATATTGTTTGCCTTATATTTCTAAACGAATTTTATGCCGAATCGGAATAGCGATTCGGAAAACTTCTCTTAGGCAATTTTTACTAATTTAATAAATATGTGTTTTTATATAAACTGACGGATTAACAAAATTTCACTGAGTTGGATGGGAAAAACAAAACAAAAAATTAATTAATAAATATCTTTAATGCTCATTTTACTCTATATAGTTTCTATCAATTTCGGTACATTTTTTAAGTTGGTAGATCAAAATATTTATTTCTTTCAAAACATTGCCCAAACTCGAATTTATGAAGATTTGAATCAACCGTGAGGTAAGAAAAAGAGACGCATTCCTCCTTTTTTCTGGTTTCCCAAATAAATTTTTTTAAACTTGTGGGGAGCAATTTTTTATTCAAAGCAATTAGCTGTTTCCTTCTGATCAGTTTCCAGAAGCAGTAAAAAATCGACACTATCACCTTTGTTGACTTTTATTGTCTGGCTTAAACGGTTGTACTTCCATGTCATGTACTGCAGTTTGATGTTTGGGCCTAACTTACAGTAAAAAGTTTCTTCACCTATTTATGATTTTATTTAAAGTCAATCTAGGTCTTTGGTCAATCTGGGATCTCAATTTAAGCCTTCACTTTTATCACAGTCACAAGGGATAGCGTATTCACTCTCACAATTAGAGTCCCAACGAGGTCTAATAGGGGTCTTGAGCAGTAGCTGGAAAACGCGTAGAGGAATTAAATTTTAGCCAAAAACTAAACTTAGCATTAGTGTATATAGTAAATTTGTAAAATTTAGACTACACCGTCTTCTTATCATATATACTTAGGTTTGAGGCGATTTTCTAAATTATTAAAACTTATGTTTGTAAAAAATTTGTGATTAAAATTTTTAGTTCTACATTTTCACCCGAAAACGGATACAAAGACAATAAACACAGTAATCCCTAATTAAGACAAAGTTGTTCCACACACAAAAAGGCTCCTGGAGTGTCATTTACTATTTAGTTACTATCATTGTTACAGTTGCTGTTGCTGCAACTACTATTGACACTCTCACTCCCATCATCGGCTTCTTGAAGCAACCCTTCCCTCTTCTTTTTTGATAAACCACTTGCCAGGGATATGACTGGCGCGGATTGCTGCAACATCGTGTGAATGATGTTTGCGATTGTACTAGATCGGCTTACTTTCCGAGTATGTTTTTTCTCGGACTTGCGTAAATACTTTGTTGCTGACTTCTGCAGACATTTTGCCAATCGGGAAAAGTATTTGTTTAGGAATTGCAGCTCCATGCACAAGGATTCCATGAACACTTCTGTACCATTTTAACAGTGTCATGGAAATATATATCAAAATTAATATTTGGGAAAATACTTGTAGGTTCTACGGGGTACTGAAAAAATTCGGCTGGAAATTGGATAAAATATTGTTGGAACGTGATTTATGTGGTTATTTCAGGAAGAAAAGGGATGAAGCTGAATTTCACATAAATCTGAAAAAAGAAAATAATTAATTTTGGTACAAAGAAGGTTTTTTGAAAAAAGTGTTCCGGAGATGGCTAAAACTGGTTGAAGTTTTAATCACACTTGAAAGTACATTCGTACATTTTGGGTAAATATGGGCAACTATATCTTTTCTACTCCACTTGATTTTCGAATATTTGAATAAATGTAGTCCTCAGGAAAACATTCCACTAACACATTCAACATACCTTTTTTTTTAATTTGAAAAGAATCTTTTACCTTTCGAATGAGATGAAAATAGTTGAAACCGGATACCAATGAGATGTTTAATCCTCTTAATCAAATTATCAAACTTTATTATCACAGTCCGCAGCCGCTACTGTGCACATATAACAACGCTAATGATAAAAAAGTTTCAACGTCGTTTAACCCATTTTCAATCAGTGGTCGAAAAATCGACCAGCGAAATAATAATTTGTGGCGTGGGTCAGTTCGTAATTTTACCTGTTTTTCTTGCAGTCGCGCAAAATGACTTTGACCAAAAAAAAGGGAAAATATTTCAAAAACTCGAAAATATTATTTCTTCGAATTTAAACTTAAATTATAATTTACAGGAAAAATAATGAACGTATTCTGTGGTTTCTTCGCTGGGACCAGGTGAATGCGAAAGGCGCTCATATCTAGGCAGTGGTCGAAAAATCGACCCTGCACTTCCTGGCAAAACTTGAAGAGATAAAAAAAAAATCTTAAAATTAATAATTTTTTTTCACGTTTATAGCATTTGCAAAAACTTTCATTGGTTTTAACCCAGCGGTTTAGTAACGGTTGGAAATGGGTTAAGTAGATATCTGGCTACAAGTCAGCAAAATTTAAACAATATTCGAATATTTTTTTTTGGAACATATGCCCACCTGGAATTATGGTCTATCCCACTGTGCGACGGTGGAATTTTTGCTGACTTTACTATACATCAGTAATTTTACTGTTTCTCATCTTCTTTCCTACTGATGTTCTTGAAATTTTAAATGAAATATCGCAGTATTATTACATATTTCTTGAATCTCCACTTTGCAGAAAAAAGTTGGATTTTATTGAAAAGTGTATTTAAACTATCCAAAATGAAAAACGGGTCATAAACGGGACTTTCTAAATAACACCACGAGTAATTGCTTATCGTTTATGGTTTGTTCTGGATATCAATCCTGGACATGATAAAACAGTACTGCAGTTAGATTCGAATTCAGCATCAAAAATTGTATTGGAAACGATGGGTCTTGCTGAATTGAAAATTTTGCCAATGGCCTGTGGAATTTTAACTATTTTATGTCCCAATATGATTGAGTGGGACGAAGAGTAAAATTAGTAATAATATTTTTCTTTGCAGTGGTGGCCGACCTAAGACGACTTTTTGATCGTAACCGAAGTTCGGCCTTTCATTTAACCTTCGGCCGAAACTGAAAATCGAACAAATTAAACCTTCGGTCGAACACTAGAACGAATCGTGGTGTAATTTTTTCCTTCTACTACTATTTTATACTATGAGCGCACCCAGATCAATTTTTGCTCATATTGAGCGGTGGTTTATGTGCGTTTTTTTTCTCTGTTCTTTATTCAGCCGTTGACTATTTGCTTGATGTTTGGCTGCTTCTTTATTTTATTTTTGCGTGCTGTGCTTTTTCACATCATAAACTTTTTGGTATAATAAGTAGATAGGGTACGCATGAAAGTAGGGAAGTTTTTTGGTAATGTGAAGATACTGAAGAATGTGTAAGAGTTTGTATGAATATGTATGCACAGTGGAGGGGGTGCGACATTCAATTCAATTACAAAGTCGGAAGTTTCATCAGCTTAGTGTGATTTTCGATTGTTAAAGTTCTGTGTTATGAATGTGCACGCACGAAATGAGAAGCGACGAGTAAGGAGAGTTGGAGTATGAAACCAATTTCAAAGATAATATGTTTAAGCGCTCCCAAATGCTTTGTAACCAGCCATTCAAAAGTGGGTCAGATGATTTGTACTTAGATTTGGAAGAAGCGAAGTGTTTTTTCTTTCGGTTAAATTCTATTGTAATTTGCTTTTCAACAAATTTTTAGTTTATTTAAGCAGCAAAATCTGTTAAATCAATATTAGAATTTATAAGAAATATGTAATTTTTAAAATATCAGATGTTCGTTGATATGTGATTATTTGTGTAGGGTTTGTGCGGTGGTAGATAAAGCTATACTTACATGTAGATGGAACGAGAAAGAGTATATTCTTGATTGAATCTAGACGTCGGAGAGCGTTTGCGACTTACTATGTAGTAGGTTTAACTGCCTTAGCTGATTCCGCTCTAGATGAATTAAGGAATTTTATTTCAATTTATTGGGTGGTGATATGGGAAGATATTTACTGAAATGTTGGCAAACGGAATAGTTTGAGCAAGCGGTGAACTCAACTGGATGAAGTTAACTGCCGGCTTTACTGACTCGGCAACCAAAAACTTACTACTACTTTATATTATGACAAAACAGGGTCTAAGTCGAGCTTTTTGCTTATAGGAGTTTACGCAGGACATAAGCAAATTTAATTGCATTGCAATCTCCTCTACAGTTTCAGGGAATTTATAATTGGTATTTTTTTATTTTCGTGATAGTTCATTCCTTTTTGGTTCAATTAAAAAAAAAAAACAAGTAATTGTCACTCCTTTGAAAAGAAAATAATCTCGAGATTAATTCAAAATGCAATTCTCTGTAGTGGAATCGATACATTTTTCAATTCCATTTGTGAGAGATCTAAAGTTCCAATTCATATTTAGCATGCTTCGTAATGGAATTGAAATTTTCATTCCATAATTCCATTACTAGGGGATTGAAAACAAAAAGTACCAATTACAAATTCCCTGGAATAAGATTTGGTATTGTAATGTAATTGCTTTTAATCAGCCTTGTATATAATAAATATTTCAAAGAAATTGGAAGTTTTTATTTGTTTGTAGTTTAATTAATTACTTTCGAGAAAGAAAAAAAAATGATTTTCTATTCAATTAATCTTTTAACTCCTGTAAAGAACTTTTTTCATAACAAAATACAACTCCATGAAATGGAATCAATAGTTTTTTGAATTGCTTGAAATAGAATTCAAAATTTAAAAAGAAAATACCGATTTCAATTTCTTGGGATTGAATTGAAAGAAGAATTTCAGATCCCAAAGTAATCATTATTACCCGGATCTGTAAATGGGCCCTTTAACTTCTATAGTTCACTTGTTGTAATTTCTTTTCGTCATTGCTATGGGGGGAAGAAGGCGCTGAAACGACGGTGTGTGCCTTGAATTTTCGAATTAGATTCGATGTTGTAACTGTAACGTAATGATGTAACGGATGTCACTATAACGGATGCGAATACGAATGTCAAAAGCTTGTGTTCGTGAATACGAATGTGGATGCTAATGCGAATGTAGAATTTCATTTTATAGTTATTTCCAGATGTTTTAAAAAATATTTGGATTAGCTTAGAATATAAGTACAGAGGAAAATTATATTTAAAAAAAATGTTACTATTTTTTGGGCTTTCTTTGGCAAGAACCCAACCAAGTTGCATAAGAAAATAAGCAAACAAGTTCACAAACATATGTGTGAGCGCAGTTTGCCCAATTTAAACATTTGTTGGTGGTGTACGTTTATTCGGAAGTAAAAATTTAAAACTAGACAATACTTTACATACAAAATTTGAAGTCAAATCCCTAGAACTTAAGTAGATTTAATCATGCAATATTGCATGCATTAGATTTAACACATATACGTGCATGAAATATAGTTACTAAGTATTTAAATGTATTTTTACTTAAACTTTTTGCAGCCGGTTTCTTTTATTTTTTCTAGTTTCTTTACAAAAGAAACACATTACTACAGTTAATTCTTTATTTAAGTAGTTAATACTAAGAAAAAAAAAACAAAACAAACAATTGATGAATGGATTAGACCATAAAATGGGCATCTAAGCAAAACAATAAACAATCTACAAGAGAGGAAACCACCCACATATGTATGTGCTAATATATATCAATACATATATATGTATGGATGTACATTAAGGCGCCTCACGAAAAATATTTTCGCGAGGAAGTACGCCTCCTAAAAATTAACCTTAGTTAATTTCATGAAGATTGACATTAGCGATAAACTATCGCGGGCCTGATTGTTTTGGAAAATCCTCCAAAAACCATATTTATGTTACTATTAGCTAAATATGTAAAACGTCACAAATCATAGAAATTCAATAAGTAGGTATTTGGTTTTGCATCAAAAATTTGGAAATGGAAAAATAGTAATAGTCATCAATATAAAACTAGTAGACATTGACGGGTTAATTTTATGCTGCCCTTACAGAATTAAGAATCGAAATGAATAGTAGCAGCCGATGCCTTTTTAATAATACCTTGGAGAAAAAACTCGAACAAAAACTGGCGGAATGATCTCGATTTTCATGAAAATCGTTTAAAAAATATTAGTTACAAAATAGTAATTAGCTCTGACAGCTAAATGGTTTGTTCAAAAAACGCGCCATTACCATTGTAGACTTGCCTTGTCAGGCTACGATGCCAGTTGAAATTTAAGATCTCTGCGCGGCCATTTGTAGACGCCGCGAGTTGGTTAATGTTGAGCGTGTGCGCTTATAAAATTTTGAGATACCATATTAATCGTTGTGTTTCGTACATCATCCGAGTGAAAAAAAATAAATGTGCGAGCTTAACACGATTCAGTCACTATTTTGGAGATAAAATTAAGTGTAAATCAGTAAAAATATGAAAAATGTGGGCGTGGGGCCGGCACTCGTCCGACGCCATCAGGTCGTGGTTGCCCATTAAAAATTATTCAGAGTTTTGAGAGCAGTGATGATGACGACAATGTACTAATAGAAACAGATTCTGATTGAAGTCTGATTTTGCCAAAAAAAAAAACTCTAACAAACTTATTCAATCGTTAAAATTCAATGAAAATGCGTTTTCTTTATTTTTTTTTCAGTGTTCAGAAATGACTATGTGGGTTCCAGCCATAGCTCAGCAACATGATGATATCTACCTATCTAAATTTGGCCGTTAGAGCCAAAAATGTCTTACTATACTGTCTTGGCCCCACTCTTCCCTACTAAAAGTACATAAAAACTTATTATGCAATCACTGAGTAAATGTTAATACAAAACCTAATCATTTTTGAATTTCTAATATTTTTTAACTTTAATTTGTTATGAAGTAGCCTAACGGAAAATTTTCCCATACGTAATGCAATTGTGGGAACCATCATAAAATAAATCATGGCCCATTTTCCGGAGCGGTAAGCGAAAACTTTTTGTTTTTTTTTTTGTGGCTTGAGGCACTCTAATGTACAAATGTTTGCGTACATTCACCAGGAAATATTAGGAGGAAGCCAACATCTGTATATAGCTTAGCTGGATTAATGTCTCGTTTAGTATTTTACTTCCTGTCCCATACATTACACGCACACATGCATTTACACACACACAACGTTTACACACACCCCCAGCAAAAGGTTTGCAAAATTATTCTACATTTGTGATAGTATTTTGCTATGGTCTTCTATTGAGCCTGAGCCTGAGCCAGATACAAATACATGTTGTACGAATAATCGCGTGTAGAATTACATACCTACGTATACATGCGAGTTTTGTTTTCATTTCAGGAAATTAAGTTGACTCAGCATTGAACTTGCATTAGCGTTAAATGAAAATGTTTAGATTCTATTTGTATTTGTGTATTCACTAAATATATTTTATGTTGTCCGAATAAATGCTTAAATTAAATGGGTATTGACACTTTAGTAAGAAGTAGTAAGTAAATACTTAATTTTAGAAGATTATACACACACATTCATATATAAATGTTTTAGTTTTATTTCTGTTTAAGGGCGAAGGTTCTGGTTGTGACACATGTACGATTCTAATAACGAATTTCACTACTACAAATACTCACTTTATTAAATCTCTCCTGCAAACGTAGGAGCGCTTCTTCAAGCTCAACAATCCGATTTTCCAGAACCTCCTGTAGAAAAAATAAAGAAATTTGCAAAAAAGCACAAAAAAAATCGATGATGATAAAAAAGAAATTTTAAAACGAAAAATAAATTATAAAATTTTAAACTTAAATGAGTTAAACCGTTTAACCCGAATTCTACTGTAAATATGATTGCATGTACTTTAATGATTTTTATAATTATAATTGTGCGTAACTTGCATAAAATGTATGTGAATGAGATGTGCAAATTATAAAAGTACGAGTAAATGAAGATGAAGAAGCTAAATGAATTTACATAGATACAAGATGATTAAATTTACAATTAATGAAATATGACATAAGTATATAACAATTTTTGATTAAATAGTTTCTATATAGGTACATTAAATGTAACTAGGCATTATTTCCTACTATGTACTTACTTAAAAAATATATTCTAAAATATATACTACTTAGTATTATCGAAGCTTTGAAGAAGATATCGGAAAACGGTGGTAGTAACGTGCTGATTACGTCACTGGCAGGCATTGATGAATTCGTCAACCCAACGTAAACTTACCCTACAGTGTCTTATGCTACTCAAAACGTTACGACAATTTTGCACTATCTTTGATTTTATGACAGTAGATCCAATAGCTTTCAATGCAGCTTGGTTATCCACACAATTTCCTTAAGGAAGGTGTTTTTTATATGTTCCGCTGCCTTCATGAATGCAAAAACCTCTGATTGGAATACGCTACAGTAATCCGGTTGTCTATATGACCATCGGATTTGTTGCGTTTCACAAAAAATTCCCACACTGGCTCCTCCATCTGTATCTGATCCATCGGTAAAGTAGACTTTTGGAAGGTCTTCAACTTCAAGCTTGTTTCTAGTGGGATAGTCGATCGGAATTTTCCAGTTGAAATCACTGAGTGTTATCAAATAGTCAATTGCCTTATTTATAAGGCTGTGCGTGGTATCACCTCTCATTAAGTAGTTCAGCCTCCGCAGTTAGCTGATGTCAGCTGGTTCGACTCTCTCAATCTGAGATAAGTCTTTACTGCATTAGCCTTTACAAATCTGTTCGGGGCGAAGGAGTAGAATCGTCTCCAGGGCCATTCGTGGAGCACTTCATACAGCTCCTTTGGCCATTGCTGGCCACACCACTACCGTAGGTGATGATTGGCCTGATTGTCGCCATATACGTCCAGTGGATTATAAATGGCTTGTCCTCTTGCCAACATACACCCTTCTCTCTTTCTTCTGTATTCCGCTTCCACGAGAGCTTCTTGACTCAAGAATTATGCCTAAATATTTGGCCTCTTTTAATAAATCCAGAGTGCACCCTTTCATTTTTGGAAGTGTGATTTGCCGAATCTTTGTTTTCTTGGCGAACAAGACTAGTTCGGTCTTTGCCGAATTAACCCCAAGACCATTGCGCTTTGCCCACACTCAAAGGCGGATTCCATCAGTTTACTGATAGTTGGTAAGTATTTACCTTGGATCATAATGACAATATCATCCGCATAGGCTATTATGCCAGTGTGTCTACTTTAAAAGACTTTAAGGATTTCGTCAATTACCAGTAGTCATAGAAGAGGAGATAGCACCCCACCTTGAGGTTTCGCTTTTGTGGTTCTCCTTCGGATGGATGTTAGTCCCATTATGGAATTGATCTTCCTGTCGAATATAAACTTTTCCACCTCGTGTGCACGAAGTGCCTCGATTATAGTCTCTGTGGTTCCTTTAAGGCCACTGATTATCTACTTTTTAAAAAAATGCATGCTTGTTTTGCAAATCGTGATTCAAGTATGGAAAATACTGGATCCTGGATCCGCCAATCGTACAACAGCCATGGAGCCTATAGGCTAAACTTTTTGCAACCATTCATATTGTATTAGATACATATATTTGTGCCCGAATGGAAGGGACCTACAGTTTTATTACGAATCCGAATAAAGTGAAATGCTTTTTTTTAGGTAATTTCTACTCTTGGAGG
Source organism: Toxonevra muliebris (assembly GCA_963691655.1). Lineage (NCBI taxonomy): Eukaryota > Metazoa > Arthropoda > Insecta > Diptera > Pallopteridae > Toxonevra > Toxonevra muliebris. The sequence goes on along the minus strand of OY829328.1, from coordinate 40,054,822 downwards.
TTTACCATTGCCAGACAAGAAAAATTTTCTACATGGCACCCATATAGGAAATTCTTATATTTGAACATACCGAGCATAAGAACGTATCGAACCTGGGCACCCGAGCACGCGAACAATGCCGAACATAAAGAGTATAATTGCTAAAACTTGCCTTATCGTAATAAACAGAATTAAAAAAGGCTTCTAAATAAGTTTTTGGGGAGTGTTTTTTTTAAATATAATTCGTCTACTGTAGTGTTCCCTTCTACTTCTATTGCTATGTCCGGGAAACCAGTAGAAATTTACCCTGTAGTTTAGCGCCTTCCGACTGATTAAATTGCTTCCATAGCTGCCTGGCTGCCCACAAAGAATGTGATATTCGAAGGAGGGATATCATGACGCACTACATGCGTCAGGTAATCTAAGTCTCTGTCTAAACCTGCTATTTCCGCTTTCATTTTGAGCCCTTAATAAAGACAGTGATTTTACTTATTACTTTGTCGACTTTCCCGTAGGGATGCCAAATATTCGACACTTTTTCTCAACCGGTTTTCAAGTATTAAATATCAAAGCCTGCTTGAATAATTACGAATACAAATTTAAAACGCAGTTAAAACGGATTTTCAAAATGTTGAAAAGAAGCCACAAAATACGGAGAAACCTTACATTTTTTAACTATTCAAGTTATTTAAAAAACCGACAGAAAGAACCGGGTTCGAACAGTGAAATTATTTGGGGAGCTGATTTCAGTTAGGAAAAGAAAAACGGAACCGTCAGAGATTCAAACCGATTAATGGTATTCCACTCTCCTGTCATCCCTGCTGCGAAATTCATTTGTAGAAATGAGATGCCAATTTTAAAGTCGTCATGTAGTTCGATGTTGTTGTGAGTTTTTTAGAGTTGAATATTATTCAGGATTGCCGCATCTCCATAGTTGTTGTGGTTAAGTAAGGTAGAATCCCTTGGTCTGAGATCTCCTTTTCCAGTTACTCCTTTTATCAGTTTACATACCAAATTTCAAAATAAAAATAGAAGCCAAAACCTAAAATATCATCCCATTCCTGTCATAACTTGTTTTTGTTGGGGCCATTTTTCAATTTTGAGTTGTAGTCGAATTTATGTCGAAGAAAATATTGATTTAATAAAAAAAATGATATGTGTTATATACAACGCAATTAATAGATATATATAATGAGGTACAGTACAAAATCATTGTGTAATTATTTTTATATTTAAAAGAACCGAAAAACTTCATTGCTACCACCTCATGTAAATGGACAGTATTCCAAAAATTTGCACGAAATTTAACTGAAATTTTATTTTACACCGTAATGTACAATAGTAATTTTTAGTCTTGTCATGAATATCTTTTCTATCTGAAAGACATTACCATTACCATAAGTATACATCGATTTATGTATAGCCAAAAAGGTGTTGCATATCCGTATGTACAGTAAAGCTACGTATTCACTTGCCACCATCAAATTTAAAAGTGCATTCTATGTAAAGAGTAAAGGTTCCTTTTTTGTTTTATTTTGTTGCCGCTCGAAAGGTTAATGGATTGCCATACTTCTAAGCAAAAGCTTATCTTTTAGCTAAAAGAACACTAAAAGCTTTTTTTATACGATGACATTGTGTTAATGGATATAAGCAAACACTGCGGAAGAAATATAGATATTTATGGACAAACTAGTGTGCAGGGTGTTTTATCATGGTAGCAAAAATTCAAAAAAAATTATTATTTTTTTTTAAATTGCAAATTAACTAAAGTTGTTTCGATGTATTTTTTAAATTACAAAAGTTGGTAAAATAAAACCGAATTACAAAAAAGAAGTTATTCATAGTTCTTCCTGAAATCTGAAACGAAATACAGCGAAACACAGAACAAATATTTTGGATACTAATATACTTGTTGTACAGCGATTTTTTATTTCGAACAGCTCGAACTATGAAGCCATTCAGAAAAATGAGGACAAAACTTACATATTGCAGAATTTTGCACTTTACTTAACAAGCTTTGAGGACATACTTTTTCTGAAACATACTATTTTTGAGGTCATGCTTCAGAGTGGGACAGATAAGGTTGCAAAATTTGAAATTTTAACTTACACTAAAGTCACTTAGGTCCGGTTTCAGATCCGTAATTTAAACTACAATCGACAATTCATTTACAAATTTCATTTTCATCACTCAAAACTTAACCGTATTTAACTCATTAATGTCGGATGGGTATTTAAATACCCAATAAAGAGTGTTGGCAAGAAATTGAATATCTCCGAACTAGTAGCATTATTAAATAGCATATTAAATTATGGAAGAATGGAACTAGAAATTATCTTTAGCAAGTTAGGTAGAATTCCAACGTTTTCTTGCCCTTCTCCAAGGTCAAACTTACCGAATTTTCAAAAACCTAAAAATTGGGATATAAAAGATAGTGAAAAGTGGGTTAATAAGGGAAAATTTTCTAGGCTTTTTACTCATCAGTGCCCTTCATTGTTTACAGAAAAAAATTCGCAATCCCCGAGCTCACCTGGAGCCAATTTCCTGATTTGGGTATTTAAATACCCGACCGGCATAACGCACAATTTGTACATACAAAATGTACAAATAATATGACAGTTTTATAAAACTTTTATTGAAAAAAATTAATCAAAAAACTAAATTGTGTATTAACGAACACAAGGCAGAAGTGAAACTTCTTGTGAACTAAACGAAACACAAGCAAATGAAATTTTTCAATCGCTAAATTTTTTACTTCATTGGCTTGTGTTTTTTAATTTCATTTGCTTGTGTTTCGTTTAGTCAAAGAAGTATTTTTTTGGGATGCAGAAATGCTTCACAATTTTTGTAACCAAACTCTGTTTTGACATCACATTGGCAACAATGAGCACGTTATGTCATTATTTGTACTAGATGACTTGCTCTATCTGTGCGTCCAACATTTTCATTTGTTTACTTCGCGAAACAGATGACAAAAGAATTCTGCCATATAAAAAATTGCATGTACACTGAGAACCCAGAAAAGCCAATTAGGTATTCAAATACCCATTCCAAATCTCCGAAATGTGTAAAGTTACCAATTTGAAATTTACCAGGGCAACTTCTATTGCCTACGTGAACATCTGCAACGATTTTTAAGAAAATTGTGCTGTGGGATCTATGGGCAGGTTTTAATGGATTAAAAAGTTTTTAAGTACCCAATATTGACCATTTAAATGCAGCAAACAAAAAAGAACGAGAAGATAAAATTTTTTGTGAAAAAAAGAGAAAAGTTATATAAAAAATTGATACTGACGACCACAGTGATGAAGAATATGAAATATTATTAAATATAATAATAAACTGACGTCCACGGAGTAGTGCTGCCACACAAATTTAATACTTTAATATCGATAATCTGAAACCCGTAAAAAAATTAAACACCATTTAAATTACGATCGACAATTAGCTTAAATGATGTTACATTTTTTTTATCTGAAGTGCCCATACGAAATACGAATTTTTCGTTGGAAGAATTTTATAATATGGTCTGAAATTGAATTTTCTTCAAAAAACTGACTTTTGGGCCTTCAGCTAATTCACTTAACTACTACAACTTCTATTATGGCATAACAGCCATATGCCATGAACTAGGACATCGGTAACGTCGATAATATTCAGCGTTGGCCTCAGAATCAACGCCGCCAAAACCAGAATGATGCGCATAAACAACTAATGCATACTTGGAGCCTTCGAATAACTCAAGAAGATTTGGAATTCATCTTCGCAATCACGCGGTACCAAAATACCAATTTTTAACTCCAACATTGCGTCTGTCTTACTTTATGGTTGCGAAATCTGGAATGTAGCCCCACACCCAAAAAAATACCCATCTCTAAAACAAAGAAAAAGTTTCCTCAATTTGAATCCACGAAAATTTCTCTCGTTTATGTAAATTTTCCTCAAAATGAAGAAAAATGTGTTCCTTTCATGTAACCATGGTGTTCAATTTTCATTTTTGGAAATTTAGTTATTTTAGAAATTGCAATAAAATCCCAAATTTTAATGAAATAAAAAAAGTAAATACAATACAAGAAAATATGGGAGTGGTAAATAGGCATCTACATATATCATTTTGTTCTAGAACTTAGTCTTTACGACGCGTCGCTGCATACATAAAGTTTTAGCTCAATAGCTTTTACGAATTACTTTGTCTATTGCTAACAAAAATGTGCATGTAACAATGGACGTTGCCATAAACCTTTTTCTTCCAAAACTAAGTCGCATCAGCATATTAAAATTCAAGCACCATTTGGCTATGAAACAAAAGTATCAAAATACCATAAAAGGACAAATTACCTTATTTCGAATAAAATAAGGTGGCATCATTAAGCTTACATATTCTTTGTGCATAGAAAATGTAAAAAAGAGACGACTATACTAAAAATGTTCTCCATACAAAATTTTGGTATACATAAAAAACTAGCTTTACTCTTTTGGTCTTAGCAGACAATTGTGTACGCTTTGCTTTTCTTTTGAATTTTTTTAGTCGGCGTCTCTATTCCAAGCGAAGCGGTTGTGTTTGTGGCTGTTGATATAATTTGCGAAAAAAAATTCATGTATATTGTAAAAAACAAAATATATTCGAAAGAAACAAATTTCAATAAACTTCAATTTATAATTTTTTGATGGCCATAAGGATCTTTTGATCATTTCAAGGCGACGACGCCTGTAGTGTATGTAAAAATACGTATGAATGTAAACCTTGATACTTATTAAAAATAAAATAATAAATGAATACAAGTAAAACAACATTGTAGAAAATATTCCATAAATTGAGGATTTTTTTTCTAAAAAGGTAGTAAATAAACTTCAATTTATGGAAAATTATTCCTCAGACTGAGGAAAATTTTACCTTATTTATATACAGTTTCTCATATTGAAATAAAATATTATTCATTTGAAAAACGCAATTTCTACAAATTGAAGACATTTCTTTAATTTATGGAAAACTTCTTTCTTTCAAAGAAATTTTTCTCTAAAATAAAGAAATAATATTTCCTCAATTCAAAGAAATTTTGTATATCTAAATGAGGAAACCGTTTCTATGGCGCCAAATCATTCCCATTTTTCCTCAATTTGATAGCCGTTTTTCTTCAAACAAGGTAAGTATTTCTCTGGGTGCACGGCTTTAAGATTGCATCCAGACTTTTATTAACCAATGCCTCAGAGTCGAATGGCCAGAAATCATTGCGAACGCACAGCTGTGCGACTGGTGTGAGACCATATAACTATTTTTAAGCGATTTTAAAACTGGGTTCGCCATGCGGTAAGAAAACCTGCCAGCGACATCATCAGGCAGGGTATTGAATTGTACCTTCAAGACAATTAGAGAAGAGGACAGCCAGCACATACGAACTTAGAGAAGTCAGCTTGAGATAGAAATCGAACGAATGTATCCGATTTAAATTATTTTAGTCTAATTGATAAGGTAAAATATTGTAGTTTTTATAAGATAGAATTTTAAAAAATATTCGGTCATCTGGTAGTCTAAAGTTTGTGTGGCTAATTTGTAATGGGCCATACAGTAAAATCTTCTTCAGAGTCTAACCTTTCAAATGCCATTGGGCAAATTTGAAAATAACAAGATGGTGTCTACAAGCGGTAAATACAGACAAATGTAATAAATCACGTAAGTAGGCGTGGTTTTCGATAAATATCACACATTAAGAAACCAAAAGTTTAATTTTTAAGTCATTGGTGAGAGCCCTATAAAATCTCTAGAATCTAAAATAAATCAAAAGTTCGATTTTTAGTTCATCTATCTCTTTACTAAATTTGCCAAGATATTGCCAAGTGGTACATTGACGCATTTTTATACCCAACGAACAATTTGATTTTACAAATAAGTTCGAATTCCTGGCATTATACAAAGTTTCATGGGACTGAGTTATTTAAAAAAAAAAATTAGTCCCTTCTGCACTCGTCACATGATGTGATAGCATACTTAACGTATTGTTGTTTACTTCATTATAAAAGTTTTCGTTTTTATTTTCCAAAAAGTGGAACCATAAGTTTTTTACATTTTTCATTTTCTCTTTTCAATGCACTTTCTTCGCTTTTTGCATGTCTACATCGCCAAATGTTGTTATTATTTTACAATTTCAATTAGGTAACAATATAATAAATAAAAATAATTTTTGATATGTTCCACTGATATTGATATATAAGTATATTCCACAACCGTTTTTGATATAGAAATTATGTGTTGCATACTTTTGGGCTTAAAGTAAAACACCGACGTGACATTTGATTTTAATTTCTATCAATTCCGTCTACTATCAATTTTCCTTCAGCCCCGAGTAAAGATGTTATCAATGTTGTACAAAATTAAAGCAAGGAATTTTTTGAATCTCAGCACTCCCAGCAATTAATCAGAATATGTGATTTGTTTTTAAATCGTGGTGAGAAAAATTTTTTAAAAGTGGCCAACTTGAAAATTTTTTGTCAAAACTTCAGTTAACGAGCTTGCAATACATACGAAATATTGTATAAGAATTTTGAAACAACTATTGCACAAATAGCATGAAAAAATAAGTAGAAAACAAGCGTGTAAAATCGAGACAGGTGCGCATTTGAAAAGCAAATTTTGCGAAAACGAAAAAAGCAGAGACTATACTACATGGCAAACCAAGCGGCAAATCCCAAAAGCAGCTTAAATGCGGATTTCTATTTTTCTACAATTTTTTACCGCTGCTTTCTGCTTCATTGAGATGTAAGCGATTTAAATATGTAGTAAAAAGAAGCTTCAGGTTATTGGATTTAAAGAAAATCAGAAAGAAAATCTAGCTGTAATTTGAAGCGATAGTCTGGAAGTAAAAAATGAATTCAATAAGCTATAAACAACAAGTGAAGCTCATTTAAAGGTAAAAATCTAAATTGAATATTCAATTTGATGTTACTGTTAATATCATTTAATAGTTATATGTACATGATCGTAAATGACATTAATAACATTGGTAAAAAGAGTAGTAGTAAATAGTATGGAATCTAAAGATACTATTCGTACTATTGTAGGTAGGCAGCTAGGTATTGTTGGTTGGTTTCACTGCACAATTGTTGCAATCTCACAACTGTTGCAAATAAATAAATTGCTTGACGTTCAATGAACTTTTTCAATCAGGTTGCTATTCAACAACATCAGAACAGCGGCAGCAATGGCAGTGGCACCAGCAAGCAGCAGCAGCAAGCTGACAACCATAATCACGCATTTGAACGTGAAGAACGTGATTGTATGCGGTGAGGTATTTATTCTTGTGTGGATGCGATTTGGAAGTTTTTGCTGCTGCTGCTTCTTCACGGTCGAGCGACAACATTGTGGCATGGAACCAACCAGTGTGGCAATGTACTCTTTCTATTTAATTTTTTTTTTTGGGGGGAAGGAAGCAGCGCATTACAATTGTAATTCGCAAATTCGAATGCAATGAATGTGGCTAGCAAAAGAATATATCGGATTATTCATTTCTCATTCAATGGCAAAGTTCGAAAATGCAGATGCAGTGTATTATTGGGTAAAAGAATCAACAATAACAAGCAACAACACAAAAAGTAACCAGAGAAAGAGCAAAAAAAAAAAAAAAGTACAGACTTTGTATCAATTTAAGCAGGAAATAGAGGGAAAAAGTGCATAATAATCAGTGGTGTATCAAAGAAGATACCTCATTAAATTTTGTAATTGATACACGCATCCGTGATTCGTGCAGCAAAATCTTAACAAATGCGCATGAATAGCCAACAAACCAAAACATATCACACACATATACAGACACGAATGAAGCTATAATGGTAGCAACACATATCGGTGAAACAACAGCAAAAGCAATTCATACTCGTGTACATATGTATGGAAGTAGTAATCAGTAGGTATACTTCTCTCCTAATTCGTAGCGACATTAAACCCGCATTGGAAATATGAGTTGCAGTTGAGAGTTGCAGCTTTTCCTAATGTGGGGAGACTCGATTTTGTGTGGTTGCATTTAAGTCGATGACGACGACGCATTTATTTTTGAGTCGATTACGGATGTACTTGAAGCGACTAGTTAGCAAAGCCAAAGAACACAGCAACATTAGCAAGAACATCATCATCAATACAAAACAATATATTACAACAATATTGCGTGTTAGCAACTAATGAAAAGTTTATTACACTTGTTGCCAACGTCATGTACCCAACTCAACCCAATAAACAATTTTTTTTTCTCCAAAAATCCAGGAATCCAGGCTTTTTCTTTTTTAGTTTCAATTTTCGTCGCCGGATTCTTCACTTGATGCAGAAACCGTAATCGAATTCAAAAGACAGTCAAGTAAGGAATTTGAGCTTTTGGGATTGGGTATCTTAGAAGCTTCAAACACAGTTTGAATGGCAATTGGCGTCGGTGAAAACACGTCACGTTGAGTCACTGATTTACTAATGGCACCGCTTATAGTGCTAGACTGAATGTGAAAGCAATGCAATTTTGTGAAGCGTCTTTTATCCATGCATACCAATAACAGCTCAATGATAAGTTTTTTATTCATTCGTAAACGGCAGTGTAACGGGAAAAAATTTATCTCCCTGCTCACAAGTTTTGAGTTTTTCGTTTTGAAAAAAATAATAAAACTCAAATATCAATTTTTATTCCCGAACAGAAAAATAAAACTCAAAAAATAATTTTTATTCTCAAGTAGAAAATAAAGATCGAAAAATAATTTTTAGGGGTAACCCTCTACTACTACTACCATTATGGCACAACAGCCTCTGGAGAGCCAAGGGCGAGCTTTTCGCATCCATTCATGTTGTGTGAGTTATATTTATACACGAATGGAAGGGACCTACAGTTTTATGCCGAATCCGGACGGCGAAGTGAAAAGCTTTCCATAGGCATTTTTTTACTCTTGGAGGTTTGCCATTCCAGCCAAGAGGTGGTGCAGTGTAGAAAGATTTTTGTTTTCTATTTTTGATTTTTGAGCGTGCCGAGATATGAACCCGGGCACCTCTGCGTACCAGTCCAACACACTAACCATTAGGCTACGGCGACCTCCAAGGGGTAACGCTCACAAAATGAAAATATTTACTGGCGTCAGTAAAGCATGAAATTATGTTCTCCGACATTTAGAACAAGTCGATTTATTCCATTAAATTTTGTAAACTAATTATTATTTTCGGTCTCTGGTTGCTGACATAAGTAAAAGTCTCTTCAAAAAACAGCACTGCTTTCACATGCAATCGAGCTCTACGTAGTGAATAGCAACAGGCTCCTATGCCTGTGGTAACTATCGCAAAGCGTTAGCAGCAAGTTAGTATGGAACCGCCATTTTCTGCACTTAGGTTGGTTTTAAGTGAGCTTAGAAGCAATTTGTCATCAGAAAATTTGGAAAGAACTTTTCTAAATTTTTAAAAAGTTCTGTATATTGTTGTCTTTTAGTTCATTCGTAGACGAAAGCGTAACGGGTAAATTCGATCACCGTTCTTACAATAATGAAGCTGACTCTATTGTTTCAACGAAAAATAACTCAAATATAAATTTTTATTCCCGAGGACAAAAATATAACTCAAAAAATAATTTTTATATCTGAGCAGAAAAATTCTACCCAAATAATAACTTTTTTCTTTAACAAAAAAAAAAAAAAAAAAAATTAATTTTTCGGTTGACTAAAAATATAAAAAACAAACAATGATTTTTATGCCAGGTCGAAAAAATAAAAATCAGACAATAATTATCGTTCATCGAATCGTTGATAAAATCACAAAATTATTAACGAAATTTCAATTTTTTAATTTTGCTTATAATTATTTTGGTCCTTGCCTAAAACTGTGTAAATATTTTTCTTTTGTGAAACAGTAATAATTAAATCAAACTTTACAAAGAGCATTATAATTTTTTTTCCAACAAAATTGACACATCATTACAAGGAAATCAACATTTAATACTATATTAATATATAATCCGTATCGATTTTTTATGAAGATTATATTTTGTCGATTATATTAATTAAATATTAATACAAATTTTAATATGCAGTTATTATGTAGCTTGCGTGAATTAGCATATTAATTATTTATTTATTTTAGATATGCAAATATGGACGAGAATGTAATTAATGAAGTGTTAAATTAGATAATTATAATTTTACAGTTTTGAAATTCGATATGATTTTAAGATATTTTTATTGACTTAACGAAGTTCTTCATTATAGGATTTTAAGTAAAAAACATGGAAAATTTCATATGCATGACGAAGATGCATTATTATTAAAGTCATCAATCAACAGAACATTGACGTTTTCACACACACCTTGTTGAAGAGTTCAAGCGTTTTTTTGTTTTTGTTGTAAATACATAAATTTTTCATGTTGTTGGAGTCTCAATGACTTGGTATGGAGTTCAAAGGTGTTCAACGCTGTTCAAAAGTGTTGTGCTTTTTTCTCTTCAAATTGCATGTCATGAATGAAAAGAAAGTTTGTTGTAATTTGAAGTAGAAAAAAAAATCAAAGAAACAAAATTTGTTTAAATATTTGTGTATGCTTTTTTCCCTTTAGTAATTAGTAAAAAAAAAAACGCAGGAAGATCGAAAAAAAGTGTTTCATATTATTTTAGATCTTTATTTTTCTTTAACAGTTAGAAAGATGTAGCTTTTGAAGAATTAACAATATCTAATTTTAATTTTATTTTTACAGGTATACTAAATATGTATGATTTGAAAAGATAACAAAAACAAAATAGGTAAGACAGTATGTATGTAGTTTCGATAAAAAATCAAATTTTCCATTGAAGAATTTCCGTATAGAAAATCACTCAGCTGTAAGCAGAACATTGACCTATTTTCGAAAACATGTAGTGTGTCATGTTTGTATGTATTTGGAAAGCATAGTTAGATATTTAATAGATACTATTGAAAATTACTACAGTTAGCATAAGAAAACATAGATATACATAGGTAGATATCTATCGATATATATATTGTACACATATGTATTGTTGGAAATTACATGATTTTGTGGTTGATAAAAATACTTCATTGCGGTTTTTTGGGTTAATAAATTTTTGTTATAGTTAATCATTAGATATTAACAAATAAAGCAGTAACAAGTTAATTTTTATGACTTAAATGTTTGAATGAATTAATGCCCTTTTTACCATATATATACGTGTATTTATGTATGATTGAATGAATGGATTAGGTGGAGTTTGTTTTTGTAGATGATAGTAGCGTGGAATGTTAACTAAAATACATGGGTAAGTATATTTCTCTGCTATATAATTTCCATAACCACCAACGCATAAGTATAACTTAATAATTTTGCATGTATGTATGTGTTAGCTTACCCGATCCTTTTTCGCATGCGTATCACTTGCATCACTCTCCAATGATCTCGACTGATGAACAAGTTGAATTTTGCCTTGAGATATTTTTATATAATTCGTTGGCGGTGTGAATGCATTCACATCGTCTTTATCATCGTCTTCGCAATCTTTGATGTCGAGTTGTCTGCAAGAGAGGATATATGAAACCACATAAATATTTATTTTGTAAATAAAGCAAAACATTTGATTAAAATTTTTTTGCACTGAACTAAGTTTCTGATAAAAATGCTAAGAATAAATATTTTTGAGAGCAATATGTTGTTATCTATGATACTACTAAGTTACTACTGGCATCTTAAGTAATCTCTAAGCTAGTGAAGCACCCCATTTGGATTTTCAAGGTCACAGGAATGAAAGTGATAACGAGAAGTCTTATACAAGTCTTATGAAGAATAGCGTTCTTCAGTCTGTATAATAAAACATCGTATTACATTAACAATATTCCAACATAATGTAGTGGAAGTATTTTAACCCTTAAATACCGACTGGTCATTGCAGTTTTCTTTTACATGTACAAAACTTCCATGGCCCTTTGCTTATCTGACAACTAGTATATGTTTTTCAAGTTGAGCTAGTTACTCGCAATAAGTGAGGCATGAAAAGAGGAATATATCAAAAATGGCTATATTTATAGTAACATCATCTACTCTGCATTTATGCCATAGCACAGTGGTTCTTTTTATATGGGAGAAGCGGCCAAAAATAGTAAAAGTAAAGATATCGACCTAAATTTCGGGAACAAGCTTCTGCCGATATTAATAGAATTCACTCAAAAAATGTGAGTGGTCACATCTTTTTACTCCCACATTTAGTATAAAGAATTCAAATTTAAGCCAGTGTTCCTTAAAAAAATATCGAAATCGTGTAGATACAAATTTTTCAACGAATAATTTTTATGGAACAAACTTTGCCAATAAATTAAAATAATTCCAGAAAATTATCCAAATAAGTAAATTAAAAATAATTATTCGGCCAAATAAATCCAATGTGGATTTCAACAAATTTTTTTTTTCTTGTAAATACAATTTTCTTTCGCTTGACAAAAGGGGATCTGAACTTAAAAGTAACATATAGTAATCACGCGTTAAATTTTTCGAGTGTGTCGAAGTCTAAAAATTGTCATACCTTTATTTTTTGCTTCAGCTGCTTCTTCGGATAGTTCTTCAATTGATAGAAGAGTGTGCTCAATAATCTCTGGACTATGTATTAATATTATATGGACTGAAGAGAGGGATATTGTTTTACTATAAGATTTGCAGTTTCAAGCTTTCTACATTTATTTTATATCCTGATAAAATTGCTTGCAGTAATGAGCAACATCTTTCCAATCGATTTAAAGAAATACCAGTGATCTCAGACGATATTTCCATATACTTCAAAATGAGGATATGTCAGAAAAAATGTTTATTTTTTAATATAAACTAGAACATGACAAAATTAATACTTTGTGTTATTCTTTTTTTAGTAAAATACGTTGAAAATCTTTTTTTTCCAATTTTTACAATTTCGGCCAAATAAGACCCATTAGGAGAAGGGTTATGCCTTTCCTTACATCTTTTCCAATAATAGATTTTCAGAAGTAAACATCAAATAAGGCATGGTTATATCCTGAAAATGCAAAAAACGCCAATTCATGAGCACCGAAAACCAACCAACTTCAACGAGTTGTACCGAACACCCAACTAAGACTTTTGGCAAAATCCTATATAGGATTTTTGTTTTTAGGCCAACTACTTTTCAGCTATCATCGTCGTTACGCTGGATCTGAAATTGTGTTGCACAGTGTTATTAGAAAACAGCATCGACAAATGAATATTTTAATATACACAAACACCCAAAAAATGAGAGGTAGTACAATAATTTTGCTTCCTATAGACAGGGGTGGACGTCGGTGGATATAATTTTTTTACACTTTAAAGTAGACATTTCAAGCTTTAATTTAAAATAAAATACAGCTCTAACTAAAGTTGGCAACACAGTTAAAACTCCATATTAAAATTAGTAATACAACAAAAAATGACTTTAAATACACATTTTCCAAATTCACATATATTATTTGAAAACAAAAAATTTATAATAAATAATCATTTAAATTTGATCAAAATAACTTCTTTTATTTTTCCATATCATCAATAAAATTATTTTTTATTTTATATGTTATGTGTTGTGAATGTGAATGCTATATGGCCAAATATGCTGCTAATAATGCATTAATAATGATTAGAAATGCTCTCACTTTCTGTGCTATTATTAAATAATTATTGTTTGATAACAACAAAAAAAAGTTTACCGTTTCAATATTTGAAGAATAAAGATGATATTTGCATCATTATTTTTTTTTTAAATATGACAACAAAACAATTATTTTTGGTCTATGGGGGGAACCACTGTGCATAGCAAGGATAACTTGCTTAAAGCATAATGCAATCAGGACTGTGACCGGATGTTTATAACCATAGTCTTTACTGTAGACTAGGCGGTGGATGAACAAGTGCCAAGAGCTTTTAAATTCACAAAATGGTAGCGATAATTCGCCTTACCTAATAATACATATTCCATATGTATAAAAGCCCAATCGTTTTAGTTCTAAGGGCTTGAGGTAGAGAAAACTAACTGACCTGGACTTATCAATCTAAATATGTAAATTCTTTTTCTAAGACTTACCAAACATTAGTGCTTAGTTAATGCTAATTATCTTCAAGCATGATTTTTACCACACATTTTTTATATTAAGCGGATTCATTTAAACTCGTAAATGCATCTTAAAATCGTAAAATGTGAAAACTTGTCAAAATTCTTATGGAATTTGACAGTAATTTTACGTGTTTATACAGTTTACAAGGCTTACGAGGCATTTACATGTTTACATGGATCCAACTAGTATGTAATGCCTCAGTGCCAAGCTTGAGCAGTATAGTATACTGGCATGTTCCTCATCTAATTTGCCGGATCTTTTTTTGCTCATGTACTTACTTTAACCATATTATAACTATGAAGCATAATTATTTTCTTCGCTCTATTAAAATAATTACCGAAAATAATAATACAACCACAACAAGCACGGGTATTATTTATAAAACAAAGTGCCTAGTGTTGGTACAACATAGTACATATACTTATGTAGGTATATGTAACTTATTATTTTTTTCAACATTGATGGAGGTATATTTATGTTTAATAATAGCCACGCTATTTTCATTCATTCATTTATTCATTCACTCATTGTGTGAATGATTGTTAGTTTCGTCTGCATCTGATGTTGCTGTTGCCAATGCGTCTGTGACGGGCGCATGAATGAAACCAGTTAGATTTTTTTATTCAAGACGCTCGTAAATATTCAACAAAATCGTAGTGGTTTTTTGAAGTTTTGTTTATTTTTATGAATTTACGCCTGAAGCCAGTTTGCCAACGCAAGTTTGAGAGCGTATATTTGTTAAGAAATAAGATAAAAATAAACAAATAACGCCAATAACCTGAAACGTGCAGTTCTCTCAATGACTGACTAAAAAAACAAAAACCAAAATATTCCCGTAGTTGATTCATATTTGAACGAACTAAATAATTTATTAAGATTATTAAGAATAATTTTCATTGTTTCTTGTTTAGCAGCTCAGAGTCGTTATAATTCCATTACAAATTTAAATCAGGAATCTATTTTTTGTGAAACTGTCATTAAGCTTTTGACTTCAAATCAGCCTTTTCTACACATATTTAATAGATTGGTGGTGTAGGTTTGCTTTTGCCTTACGAAAGGATTGTATCAAAACCGATAGGTTTAAGAAGTTTTTCAATTCGTTTGTGCGTGTTTCCCCGTAGTCCCCGAAATTGTTGAAGTATGGGTTGCCTACGGTTCGTCCGGATACTTGCAGACGAAATGAAGTAAGTATAGTTTCTTTTTCCTTCGGATATTTACAGTTGGTGCTGTCATTTTGGACGCTTTCTCACCAATAGGACTAAGGTCAGTAATTTCTGTCGTTAGTCTTGAAACATTATTTAAATTTTTGTTGATAATTTGTAATGCTCATATACAATTGAAGTTTAGCCGTAACGATCTGATGGTTATGAAGGTTAACAATCTGTCCCATCTACAATTTGCTCTCGTAAGATTTTTTTATTTTTATTTTCACTCTTGATTGAGCTTAGTGGTATGAATACTAATTCAACCTTCGATTTCTGCAGGTGGTAGAGCCCTTCCGGATCAAATCATCTGTCTTTATGTTGCTCCCTGAACTTCTTAGATTATATGTTATGATTGCCGAATCCAAACCGATGATTGCAGGCAGGCGTATTGATAGGATACCGATATTTGTTTCAAACGTATGATCTGCCTCCAGCTTCATACACACTTCATTATACGCCATGCAATGTCCAGTCTCTCCTTCTCTTACGCTATAGTCCATTTTGGATCCATCCGTGTATACTGTGGTGTCAAATTTACTTTTTATCATGCTGTTGCTCTATACCTTCCAAAAAGACAGGTGTAGCATGAAGTTTTTATTGAAAGTCATTGGTTCTGGGTATTGATTGGTTGTTGGTTAAAAGCATCAGATATGTTTTGTTTAGGTTTAAGTCAATCCCACACCTTGTTTCCCAGAGACTGGATACTCCAAATACCACAACTTTAACGCCTTCCCTATTTAACCTGTTGAGGATACCGTTTATCACACAGTTTGCAGTAATAATTCTTGTTTTTAGCATAGTAATGATCCAGCTGATAATACAGTTGTTTGCTCTTAGATAAGCTAATTACTGTTGGATCGCCTCCAGAAAGCCAGCCATCGTATACTGTGTGTTATCCAGAGACTTTTCTAACTTGTTTGCACAACCTTATGGAAAACCGTTTCAGCTGTCCTTCGTTTGAGATGTTCATGCCACACCAGAATTTCGCAATATATTCCTCAAATAGATATCTAGCAGCCTTTCAAATGTTTTCAGAACAAATGACGACAAACTATTCGCTTTATCATAGCCTCTTATACCTACTTTAGATATAAAGACGACAATTACTCGGTTTTAGCTAGCCGGGATATGGTTAAATTTTAAATATGTTATATTGTGCGTCCGGGACCCTGGTGACTTAAAAGACGAGAATCTCTTGATCACCCATTCGATTTTCTTTTTTGTGACTTTTTCAGCCGTAAGGTTTCATGAATTAATTGTGGGCTGTTATGAAGGCTCACAGCGGCCGCGGCCCCTCCAACCCCTCGTTTTGGAATCGATTATTGCTTTCTTATGTTGTATCCGACGATCTTTGTACAGTTGCTAGTCCCCAGTGGAATATCTCTGGTTAAACGATATCCTAGCTGTCGTTCGTAGCTCTGAGTTCACTCCATTAAAGAGGGAAATTTTTTAAACAGGATGCATGGAAGACCTTGTCAAGGGCACAAAAGACTCGAGATTATTTTTGAGAATTTCGGTGGATGTTATGTTGGTGAATGAACCCATTTCCACCTTGAAGTCCACCAAGTTATAGACTTCACATAAAAAAAAAATAGGTGAAAATATTAAGAATTGAATTAAAATATATTTACCTACTACCTCTGCAACTATATCCCCAACTGTAGATATTGAATTTTCTCTTGGAACTAAGAATAAACAGACTACGTATATATGAGTAACTCTGCTCAATTCTAGGTTAATTAGGTTACTTTATAACGTTTGCCTCAGGCATAAGACTCAACGCGGTCTTCGTCTACTTATTCAAATCATTCCGAGCTTCTGAAGAATCTCAGCACTCTAAAAATATTTGCATTGGAGAAATTCGCCTGACTATCGATGAAATACTGCCCGAAGTAGGGCTTTTTTTTATCCAACGCTGAAAATATACAAAGAAGATGGGAAAGTATTCTACCTCTCACGGTGGGCAGGAAGCGACGATAGGTTGCATAAAAATGTCGACAAAAACTGAAAGTAGGGGTGTATTTGTTGACGATTACAGTTGAAAAATCCTTTGAAAATGAGATCCTAGCTGCTCCTCTTTCAAAGATATCCATGTCCTACATACAGTAGGGGGATAAAGTAAGATGTCAAAATGAAAAGAGAGCTTTAACACCAAATATTTTCTCAAAAATAGATAGCTTTAAATTTATTTTAATATCATTATAAAACTACATGAAATATTGTTGAAATAGCAATAACATTATAAGGAGCCAAATTTAGTTCTGATTTTCTTTTATAGTTTAATATTACTAAGTGACAGCACGATGGTGTAAAAGCTTTAGCATCCAAAAGTACCATCTTTTTCTATAATAATTTTAGTGAATTCGTATTCTATGATGAAAACAAGATTTTTACATCGATTTGGAGCATTTTTTCCAAAATTATTATTCACCATTTTCCTTTATAACTCGTTAGTTTGGGGAGCGTGCTCTGAAAAATATTTTTTCAATCTGTTCCAGTACTTTTTTAAAAATTTCATTTTAGTTTTGTGATCTGAAATGATGAAAACATTAACTACTAAGATTTTCTCTTCAAGAACTGGTACGTTTTTTCTGGGCTTATAGAGCTTATAAGCGTTCAACTTGGTTTTCAATGACACAAATTTTATAAAACCATTCGTGCACATATATCTTGAAACATTTTTTTTCTTTCAGATTTATTGTAGAAAGTCGAATCCATGAAATGAATAGAAGGATTTTTGAACAGTTTTCTTTTTCTATGGACCCATTACTGACTTCTAAGACATCTTAAAGAGGAAAATAGATCCAGAATGTTTGTACATTGGTAGTATAATCAAAGTTGTATCACTGAAAACCAAGATGAATGCTGAAATAGTATCTAATCCTTCGGAAGACGTAATAGTACCTGAAGAGAAAAAGTGAATAGGTAAAGGTTTCGTCAATTCAGATCACAATGTCCCATCAAAATTTTTCAAATGATCACCACTAAGTCCTGACTCGACATCAAACGGTAATGCAAGGACAGATTGAAATGCATTTTTAGAAGCACGCTCCTCACAGTATTATGGAACAAAGGGAAATGGTGAATAATGGTTTGGGGTCAAATACTCCAGAACGATGTAAAAATCTTGTTTTCATTATAGAAGACCAATTCACTAAAATTGTTATATATATTTATTATATAAATATCTGTTCAGCTTGTTGTATTCAACATATTGCAAGCTGTATCTTGAGTTCAATACGTTTGTATTTCTTGATGCATACAACTTTTTCTCCATGGCAGATCTTGCCTGTCGTAGATTTATCTTCATAAACTTGTCGAATTTATTCATAACATAATTATATCAAATTATTTTATGAAGAAACAAGTGTCATACAAAAATATATACTTAGTTACTTAGTCAAAAGCTAACCTACCACATTTTGCAGCAAATTAATTAATTTATTTATCTCATACATAGGTAAACAAAATCTTGGCAAAATTATTATTTATGCATGTACGCTTTTGATGCAATTAAAGACACACAAATATTTTGCAACCCGCGTGTGGAACATACACACCCACTAAATAATTTCCATTGCTTGATTTTAGATTCTTTTTAAGGTAATTTCAACCAGAAAAAAAGAGGAAAAAATATTAAATTCGATAACAGAATGTGTCACTTCAAACCAATTCACTCGTACAAGTAAAATTGACATGACGTGTCGACCCAATAAAAGTAAAACGAAAAAATCAAAAATCAATATCGATATCAATTGAATTACAGTTGAGGCTTGCAGTTTGAAGTTTTCTGAAATTACATTTGCTTGCGAATTAAATGCAAATAATTCTCGATAACTTTTCTAACAGAAATCACAGTATTCGAGTGGGTATGGAGTAAGTACAAACGTCCATGAGCAGAGTCCATTTGATTATTTGCTTATTCCTCTATGCAGCACCAACAAACAAATCTTGTTTGTCAAAAACTTATTTAGTTTATTTTGCTCACACGAACACCTCGTCCTAATCGCACTTGTTATAAAGTCAATATACACAAGTGGGTACCTACTCCATATGTAACCGAATTGACAGTAAGTGGGTAGTTACAAATAATATTTTTCTAAGATTTTGACTTCACACAATTTGTTGTTGTTGTTGGTTGTTAGTTGATAGTATTGGTTCTAGTTTGGTAGAAACAATTTACTACATTGTTGTTGTTTTTGTTTGTTTATTTGCTTTGGATTTTTTTTGGTATTTTATTTATTTATTTATTTGCGTTTTTTCCTGCCGTGAACGTGTTTCTGTTGTCTCTGAAATGTTGGCAACATTATGCTGCTCTAAACTGAGTTGAAGTTTTCTTACGTGAATGGAATTTAATGCCTCCAAGATAAATCTGTGTTGCAAGTATATTTTATTTTATTGGTTGTTATTACATAGTTAAATAAAGAATTGTTATTTGATTATATAGTTTTGGTTGAATTTTACACCTGGAGGATAAATTAAAAGTGCCGGCAAATAATGTTTTAAAAATGAAGTATATATGGCGAAAGCATACAGTATTAATAAATTTTAAACAATTGTAAATTTAAGTTGCTCTAGTTCATTTAACAGTTACCACAGGTGTAGAATATAATTCAAAGGAGTCATGTGTCGTGTCTGTGAGTAAAAAGCCGCATACAACTTTCATTGCCTTACCTCCACTTATGAGTCTGAAATTGGCCATATTTCGGGTTGACAATCGGTGTAGTAGTAATGATATATGTAGTAATAAAAATATTGGGATCAAATATTTTTGATCACCAACTGAAGAACGCCCTCAAGTTCAAGCAATATATCAAATAGTTTTCGTCATCCATACTCTAGCCTCCCACTGTGAACACGCCAATAAAGTTAAAGTAATCAAATCAACTCAGCCATAATAAATTTTCAGGCTACGACTTCACTACTGGAATGATGATAAAAAAGTTACTTTTAGTAGTTATTTCAAACAACACTCACCTAGTTAACGTCATACAGAAAATAAACTATTTTGTTAAAGAAACTTCTTAGAAATGACCCGACTTCAATCTCTTATCTCCTATCGTTATCAAAACTATTTGAAAAACTGTTACTTGCCAAATTTTTAAGATAAATATTGCAAAAGTATAGACTTTGCAACTGTATCATAAAAAGTTAAAATTAATACGTCATTTAAACTTTAAAATGTAATTAATCCTATCAAAAAAAATGATTTGGACTTAGTGATTTCTGTCGACTAAATGAGAAATCCAAAATTATTAAAAAGGACAACAACAACGATCACAACGACATCGTTACATGCAATGTTGTCAGATAGACTTGGACGATAGTTGCCGGCAGATGATGACACTCAAATCGCACGCTATCAATTCAAAATCGCTTCAAAGTAGCCAAAGTTTTTTAACTAATAAATTCCTAAATTTTAGACTGTTTTTTTTTTTTTTTTAATGAGATTTTATTATATTGGGTCAAATGAAAAGTATTTTCGGTTTTTGTAGCAAGATGGTATTAATGGCCATACATCTGAGACTACTGATTTGATTCTGTCAAATAAAACGCGCGAAAGGTGACATTTCAGGCTACATTTTTTGCGAAGACAGTTTTGTAGTTCGTCATTCGTGTAAAAAGTTACATTGATTTGAAAATGAGTAAAATTTTTTAAGAAATAATATGACTACTCAAATAAGCTCGATGTTTGGGTGCCACATAAATTAACACAAAAAAATTTGATTGACCGAATTATCATCAGTGAAACGCTGCTGAAACGCAACAAAATCTAAGCATTTTTGAAACAAATCATTACTGGCGATGAAAAATGGATTAAATACGAAAAAATCATGGTCAAAGGCCGGTGATCCTCCACAAATGACTTCGAAGCCTGGATTGACGGCAAACAAGGTTATATTGATTGAGTGTTTGGTGGGATTGGAAAGTCTATTATGAGCTGCTACAACCTGGCCAAACAGATAATTCTGATCTCTACTGCTTACAACTCGACCATTTGAACGTAGCAATCAAGAAAGAGCTACCAGAATTGGCCAACAGAAAAGGTATTATGTTTGTCTTTGATAACCCGCCAAAAATGGACTGTGCTTGTGCCGTTTAGCCCGGGCATTGCTCCGTCTGATTACCATTTGCTTCGGTCTCTGCAAAACTCTCTGGATGGGAAAACATTGGCCGACAGAAGAGCCGCCGAAAATCACTTGGCCAAGTTTTTCGCCAATAAACCACAGAAGTTTTACCCGGATGGAATTGTGAAGCTACCGGATAAACGGCAAAACATCATAGATAATAATGGCCAATATGTACTTGATTAAAATTGGTTTTTAATAAAGAAAATTTTTGTTCAAACATTGATAAAAAAAACAGAAAAACTTTTTATATGAACCAATATTTTTGAAGTGAAACCCTTTGGCTGCGTTTAAAGGCAGGACTACAGTTCCTCATGTAAAAAAAAACGATAATTTTTAAACGATAATTTTTAGGTATTTTATGACATTTTTTTTTTTTTGAAGGTTTTCAAGAATACAATTTTTTCAATTTTAATGTTACATTTAAATTATTGGCGTTTTTCCCGAAACTCACTTTTTTGGCATAGCCGACAGTTAATCTCCAGATTGACTGGACTGATTTTTATAAAACTGGCGCGTTGTATTCGTTAATGTTTTTTAGAGAACAATCAACCAGATTAATTTCGAAAAATCACAAAAAAATTTTTCAAGAGGAAAATTATCCGAAAAATTATCCGGTTCTTAAATTTATTTTTCAAAAAGTTGTTGATTTCTATTGGCGAAAGCTTTATCTACAACATACAACTATTTTTTTTTTTTTGATACAGATTTACCGTTTCTACTACGACTCTACTTTTTAAGACTCGGCTTTGGTGTCCTCTATAATTTAAATGTCAAATCAAAATTGAAAAAAAGGACAAAGTTTTTGGTTTCTTGAAAGCCTATATAACCTTACAAAAAAAAAAATTGGATTAATTATTAAAAAAATTCTTGAAAATTGTCGTTTTTTCACATGAGGAACTTTGGTCCTACTTTATAGAGAAAACTAATCTGGAAATGGCCATAATAAAACAGAAATAAGCAGCGAAAGTGACAAAATTTTAGTTTTTTTTTAATTTTTTACCGACTTATCAAGATAATTTTCTAGGCAGCAAAGTTAAAATTTAAAAAATTTCAGTATGAAGAAAGTGTACTTTTTTCTGAAAAAAAATCAGCTATTTTGAAAATCGCCTTAATAGGCGACAGTCCCCCAGGCAAAGATTTAGTAGTCGCGACTACTAACGCGGACCAACAAAAATTGCCTCATTTGGCAACACGGATCACATGCGCTATTTTTCAGAAAGCACGATAAAATAATAAAATCTATAAAAAGTACTGAAAAAAACAAAACTTAATACATACAAAATCGATGATCAGTAGCGGAACTAGAGGGTGGCTATGGGCTCTGCAGCCCTTCCCCAAATGTGATCTTTAAAAATCTTTCTGATTTTTGGTGTGAATTTTGATTTGTTTTTGCGCTGCTTTTTATTTGAAATTTGGTCTCTTTTTGGTCTTAGTTTTATTTTGAATTTGATCTGAGTTTTAATCTGAAATTCGGTGAGGGTTTTTGGTCTCAATATGGGTCTGATTTACAGTCTAAATTTGGTTTGAGTTTTGGTCTAAATTTTTACTCGTTTTTACCGTGACATCCCGGATTTTCCGTAATTTATAAATGTCCCGCCGGGACAACAATTCTCCCGGATCTTATGGGGTCTTTCCTTTAACTTTCATACTTAAAAATGTTTTGATATCCACTCTTAAAAGGAGTATAATTTTGTTACTTAGTATTTACTTTTTAATGATAATTCTGATTGAATATTATAATATAATGAAGAATTTAAAACAGGAATAAAACGAATAAAAAATGCAAATCCCGTTTATTTTTTGGATTATGGGAATTTGTACCGGTATTAGGTAAAATGAAAATGGCAACACTATAGTTATGGGACAGATATTTATAATGGTGTGCAATAAAATAATTTTTTAATTCTGAGCACTCGAGACCAGGGCCGTAGCCAGAAATTTTTTTCGGGGGAAGGGGTTTTCATTCGAAAAAAATATTCATAAATAATTTTTATCAAACTGATTTTTAAATACAATAAATTAAATCAATGATACATTTGATGGGCCCTATAAAATTAAAATTTTAGGAAAAATTTTCCGATTTTTTTAATCATAACCTCAAAAAAATGGCCAAAAGTGACAAAAAATTCCCAGAATAATCAAATTAAATTTTTTCAAATAAATATTATTCAATGTGCATTCTAGTGCATTTTTTTTATCGTGAGGGACATAATTTCATTAACTCATTGACTTCCCACTACTGATGATGTACCCAACCTCAAAGGCTAATTTTTTTCAAATGATCATCATTGGGAATTTGAGCCATTATCAATGATAAGGAACCCGGATGAGGTTGGCTTATATTCCCTAAATTCGTGAAGTCACAGCATTGAAAGAGATCTTTCTAGTCGTGGTGCTCTGAGCAATAATGCGTTAAAAAATTAATTATATTTTAAGATGGGTTTTGCTAATAAGATGGAGTTTTTGCGAAAGAATTTTTCACGTTGAACACGAATCTGAGGTCAAAAACTTCCCATCACGTAACGTTTTAGGGAAAAAAATGGGGTTCAAGAAAGTCTTATTTTACAAGGATCCGATAATGTTTTCTATTTTTATTAATTTTTAAACTTTTTGAACTGATTCAGGACGAAACTTTAAATCAAAAATAGTTACTGATCCAGAAAAACTATGAATGCAGGAGTGCTCAGTATCACCTTCTCTTTTTGAATCCGTAGTCAAACCTCATGTCGAAGAAAACAAATCGGATTTGGTCGCTTAGTGTAACTAAGATTTCAAATTTATTTTTTATATTTGACTTTTTAGAAAAAAAAACCGATGGAAGTAAAAAATATTTAAAAATCGTTAAATAGATTTTATTTTGACTTTTTTTCCATCCATTGGAAATTAATCTCAAAAATTAGAATAAAGTTTCCACATTTCGGGGGGGAGGTCAGAACCCCCAAAACCACCTCCCCCCCTCCCCCCCTAAATACATCCTTGCTCGAGACAACTCGGTTTTGATTTCCACGAAGTCTACATACTGCTACAATAAAAAAGTTTATTATGTGCACATAGTGGTAAAAAATGTTACTTTAGTAGTAACTGTAAGTTTTATTTTCCATTTAATATACTCAAACAAAAATACTTAACAAAACATTTACCAAAATACAAATTAACAACACCCGAGCTAATAGAATTTTTTTTTTATTAAAAAAACAGAAAAAAGCACAATAAAATTACATGCAATTGTATGTAGTTAGCATAAGCATTTAGTAAAAGCCTTAGGCTTTTATTGTAAATAAATATGTATGTATTTACAAGAATATAGCTGAGCTTTAAAATTCAATAGGTTAAACGGAGCGTAATAAGCTGCACACCAGATTAACTACTACTGCTATGTACTACATACTGACTGTATTTACTGACTGCGATTTATTACGGAAGCCCACTTATGCATTCATGAATAAATTAACAATTGCAAAGCTAGGAACTTTTGAACATTTATACATGGAGCATTAATGAATAAAAGGCACCGGTGCCTACTATTAAATGCGCTACAAAAAGTAGGGTGTTGCTGGAAGCTTTATTGTGATTGCGTTATTATTGTATTATCGTATTGTTTCAATGTGTGTGTGTGTGTGTTCGATGAGCGATGATAAAATGTTGAATGGATTAATTAATGTGATTTGAATAGGAAATTTATATGTTTATAATATTGTACACATACATACATATTAGAGATTCTCTGGAAACAATAAATCACTTAATATGTGCATAGTAGTCAGTTTGAGTACTGAACACTTACAATTTAAATTTTCAATAAATTTATTTACGCAAATGTTTATTGATGTGTTGAAATATTATAAAGACAAATTTCATCATCATTAGTTATATTTTGTATTTTACTTGTGAATTGGCAACAGTAGCAATTGAAAAAACACAGCACAGAATGCCCGAAGATGCATTTATTTTTAGTATTGTTGGTTTTATTGTTAGTATCTGTGGCATAGCAGGTGGTGGTACAAAATTCCCCGTCCCACAATTATCTTTCCTGTATGTGATATACATATGTATATTCATGCCTATTAAGGGTATTCAGTTTTCAGTTTGTAATTTACGTGTAGTGTAAATGTGCCAAACAAGGCTAAAGCCCCCGAGGTGCTGACTACGTTCCCGCTGAGTTATTTAAGATAGGTGGTGATGTATGCATAGGCACAGAGCATATTTTATGCATCACAGAAGAACGTATTTCCCACGATTCGAATTTTAAATATGACACAAGTAATTAAAAAATGTTCACACGATTTTCTTTAATATCTTAGAACCTTTGGTAGGAAGTGCTGCCAGATGGGATTTCGAGTTTTTTTAAGTATTTTTGAATTATTCTTAAATAAATTGAATTAATAACAAGAAAAGACAAAATTTTTCATTTTAACAATAGTTCGGAAAGGATAAAATATTTTGGGTTGGTTGCAGCATTCCAAAATTGAACTAAATTTTTTGTTCGAAACTTCATAAGTGATCTTAGCTATTCCGACGACACAAGAGAGTGCAGAAAGAGCCTTTTCTGGATTAATATTTATATTGCCCCCACAAAAATATCATATAAAAGTCATAACAAAAAAAAATACTTTTTGTTCGAACTAACGATAATTATTCTTATAATAAACGCCTGTTCAAAATTTAGTAAATATATTATTATTTGCTAGACGATCTGGATAGTCTAGTGGGTAGTGCACTAGACTTTCATCTGGGAGGTTCGGATTTGATTCCCGTCTTCGTCTGGTAGTTAATTTTCATAACTTTCTTATATTCACTATCAATATAAATGTATGAGAATTATAAGATAGTGGTTGATAATGGCAAAACCACCAAGCCGATTATAAATTGCCACACCGCCGTTCGGAATCGAGGTTAAACTGTAGGTCCAACTATGTGGTATCACAATGGACCGTTCAAACCTAAGTGTGTCTCTCGACAGCCACTCCAACCTAACCAACCTAACCTTATTATTTGCTGGAACATTTTTTGAACAGGCTCTTGTTTGGAATATTTGGAAATCGATTTATAATATTTACAACCGTAGTGAAAGTTGAAAACAGTTTTGAAATCAATTAAAATATTTTAAAACCAATTTTTATTTCTTCTTAAATCGAATTAAAAACAGTTTAGAATATTCAGAAATTAATCTCTGTCTGTCAATTTGAAATATGTTTAAATAAACTAAAATTTTTAAAAATAAATAAATAAATCATCGGAAGTCAATTCGAAATACTTTAAACTCAATTTAAAATATTCAATATTTAATTTGAAATATTCTGATATATTCTTAAATTAAATTTAAATCTTCTAAAATCAATTGGGAATACTCTTAATACTCAATTTGTTATGCTATGAAATCATTTTGTAATATTCTCAAATCTATTTAGAATATTCTGAAATAAATTTAGCCCAAACATTGTTTGAAAAATGTTTGAGATAACTTCTTTCTACACTGCTAGAGAATTATATTCTTTTCAACTATCAATTAAGCTACGTTTTAGCTAAACAATATAAATACTTTTCATTCTACAGTAGCGGAAAGTTTTTGCAAATAGTTATGTAGTGATTAACGAATTAATATCTTCGTTTTCGAGATCCCAACTTAAAAATGTATTTAGTAAAACATCTATAGAATTGAAATCATTACAATTATGGTCAATAAAATGATCAATTGTTTCGCAGGGAATTAGTTTTTTCGCTAATGAGGAAATTAAGAATTAATGATAAGTTCTGAGCTCCGGAACCATAGCGAATGCATACGATTCTATATAGTTTGAATGTGTTCAGTACGATGGCTTTTACCATTTCTCTCCCAGCCACCAAACCTTTTTTAAGACAGGTTTTAAAATATTAATTTTAATTTTTCTCTTTATCTCGAGCAGTTTTCCTGTAGGAGTCTCTAAAAAGAAGTTATCAAAAAAAAAAAACAAACAAACAAATTTTTTGTTTGTTTTTTTTTTTAAGTGCTAAGAGTATTTGAAATAAAAAATATTTTGAAACCAATTTTAAATAAGTATCAGCTTTAAAATTAATTTGAAATATTTTAAATATTTAATATTTAAAATAAATTTGTGTTATTCTATTGTGAAACAAATTTAGGGGTTTGGGAAATTCTAAAATGAATTCACGTGTTTCTTTGAACATAAATTATTTTAAACCATTTTTTTCTTTATAATTAAAACTTTCATCTAAAATCTAAAGCAAAGGATATAAATCCGGAAAATATTATATATCCACCTCGCCAATGAATTTGCAATGAGCTGTCACTACAAACCAAAACCATAATTTTGGTTTACATTTTAGTTTATTCAACATTTTAGTGAAGTGTAAATTAGAATTTTAAAACGTTATATATTTTTAATTTTTTTAAAATGCTTTTGATATACATATATTTTTTTTTAACGTAAACAAATTTCTTTCCCCTTTCACGTCGAATTTTATATTTAAAAATTTGTTGTGCTTGTCTAGTGAATATGCGGTTGGTCAGATTACATATTTGGCTTTGTGCCAAAGCATCAATATCGATTTGTGGACAAAATAAATAATGGATACATGGAAATCGCACTATAAATTACAAAAATATAAAATATTTTTTACATATTGTACAAACATACATATGTATGTATGTAGTACATACATACACTCGGAGAAAAATCCAATTAATTGAATAGAAATTCTTAGAAGGTTTTTGATCTTTGATTTGCTTGAACCCAAGATCGATTTATTCGAGTTTTGCCAACTCAAATGAGAATTTGAGTATCAGAAATTAATTCGAAAAATGTCAAGACATTAAAACCTTCAAAAATAATAGCTTTTCTGAATTGGTTTCACCCGATTAAAATCGTCTTGCTTGGGACTCAGTGTTTGATTTTAATATTTTCTTCAAGTGCTTCTAAATAAAAATTTATATAGGATATTGAAAGATTAAGAACTATCACTGATGAGGAGTCGTGGCGGATTCCGAAACGGCCGTCTGATTTGCCCGTCTCTGTATACACTGTTGTTGTGATGATTATACATATATGTTCTTTAGGCCTGCTACACATTATTTAATGAAAAATTTAATTAATTTGGATAAAAAATTTAAAAAACAATTATACGCGAAAACTTCATAATAAGTAATCAATTTTAAATAATTTATATTAATATATTTTTGTATTACCACGCAGTTGCATTAGACTTTTGCGCATTTATTA
This sequence comes from Toxonevra muliebris, assembly GCA_963691655.1. Classification (NCBI taxonomy): domain Eukaryota; kingdom Metazoa; phylum Arthropoda; class Insecta; order Diptera; family Pallopteridae; genus Toxonevra; species Toxonevra muliebris. Next base: position 40,026,212 of record OY829328.1, on the reverse strand, counting down.
ATGTAAGATTTCCTCGCATCCATAAAGTCTTATCAAAAAACTGCAGGAAGAAGCAAAAGCATTAAAAATTTCTGTGATAAATTATAATGTAAAAATTGCAAAATCTTGTAAATAACTGTAGAGCGTTTCCCTTTGTTTATTTATTAGATTATAAATATTATTTAAATAGGCTTAATGCTGCAACTAAAATGACTCACGATATTTTGTAATTGGAATACTTTTCAATATCTTAAACTTCTTCAATTAAAAAAATCAATGCACTATATTCTACTAAATACATGAATCTATTATAAAAATTAATAAGCTTTAAATGAACAATGGTGTCAGAAGAATGTCAAAAAGTTCATAGAACTAGCTGAACTGAATCTAAGTTTCTTTTCAGCAGACTCTAAAGAGAGTCTGGAAGGGGGTTTCAATTTTCCACCCTTTACAATTTTTTATTTTTTTTTTTATTCATGAACAACGATTATTTCATATGCATACGATTTTCATACTCCCCTTAGATCCGCTAGTGCATTTTAAGATACAAATTTAAAATACAAAAAACATTAGTTCCAAACTGTTAGTGTTGTAATTATGTAATTAATTTCTTAAATACTTATTCTCTCATTAACAATTCAGTTCATTCAACTCTTCAGCTTGCTGCAACTTATTGGCAACTACAAAAATACTGATTCATCATCAAATTGATCTTTAACGCATTTACAATATTTTTTTTATTGCTAATTAAGTGATATTGCAATTGTGTGCTCGTCTCTAGCTTTTGTGCAATTGTTTAAGAGAAGCCCTTTTGACATTGTCATTGTCATTTTGTATAAAATTACATTAATGATGAAAAGCTATGAGTCATTCTGTACTGAAATTTTCAATTAGCCACTAAGTAAATTCACTATTGGATTTTTAATTTCATGCAATTAGTTTAAGGTTTTCGTGTCTCTCGATCTGTCCTTTACATTACAACAAATGTTGCATTAAAAAAAAAAAAAAAAAAAACATTAATAAAAATAAATTGGTTTTTAAACTCACAGATTTCGGTGTCTCTCTGTCACTGACCATGAATGACTCATTTAAAATGCTATAGAGTACGATTATTTCAATTACACGCTTGATTTTTGCTGTTAGACTACCGCAAAGCGAATGATCTGGAGCTCAATAAACTAAAGAGACTGTTATCAACTATCCGGAAAATTTCAACAGCGAAGAATACAGAAAGAAAGAATTTTTTGCAAAAATCGTGTTTTTCTTCTGTACATTTAAAAATTAAGTTTTATTTTTCTGTAAGAAAATCTTTAGACATTGTAAAATCGATTTAATGACCAGACGTTTACTTGTTTTCTCTCAGTGGGATACATTAACCGCTTATAATTTCAAGGCGAAAACACATTTTCTTATGCTTTGTTTTCAAACAAATAAATTTTCCATTTAAAATTTCATAAGATAAGCACATTGTATTATTGCAACATTTTGTTTCAATTTTAAAACAATAATATTTGGAAACCATGAAGAGCTATTGCTCGAGTATCTGTAAAACTCTATACATATACAAAATACATATGACATGAAATACATTAACAATTCTTGGCGTGGAATAGCTTTGCAGAATTTTCAGAATCAAAATATTTTTCCAGCATTTTATTCCTTCGAAGAAAATGGTTAGGTATATTTTAAAAACTCTCATTTAAACTTTATTTTTTCTGAAATACACAACAATAACAAGGCAAGAGCTATCCTCACATATAATTAGATATATGTAATTAGAGCAGGAATGCTGATTGGATGCTTGTCCTAGTTCTTAAGCAAAATATATTCTACTAGGACCATACTCGATTATCTTAGAGTTCTTTTTACCATAACATTGAAAAACATAACACTCCACGATCTGCGTCGACCGTGGTATTAATCTCATAAACAAGCCATACAAAGTTCTTCTCAGCTCAACAACCTCAATGAACTAATTGGACCTTATTAGTCAAGCAAGCACTCCATAGAATGTTTTCGAATAATACTCAATTTTAAGTAAGAAGTGCCGAAGACGAATTGCCTTGGCCTTGACCTTGTCTTCTGTGGAGATCGAAATACTACCTTATGTATTTCTTTCATCGCTTTAAAAAGTCGAGGTAATTATCGTCTTCTTTCGACAGATGATTAGAAGTTTTGCAATTTCATTTGAGAAATAAGTTGCAAGATTTGATCTTACGTGCTTTAAATTACTTCCCATTTCGGAAACCTCATTTATCTGATTGATTGGATGTTATTATTGAGCGAGTCATTCATATGTATCATGCCCATTTTTCTCAGCTGGTAAGTTTGTAATAAGTGTATGAACCAATAATGCTGTTTGCAAAAGAGTAATCCGTTGTTAAATATAAAAATAGTGGGGACCAAAAAATTCCACCCAAAAAATTTTGTAAATCATTATAGTATAATTAAATGGCTGGATTAAAAGCAAAAACAATTCGGTTTTTGTATTATTCTGGGGAATATGTGTCTCAGAGATGATTCTCAATTTTCCACAAAGAACATTTTTCGAAAATAGTACTTATCACAGTTTTCTCAACGATTTTCTTTCGGTATTTCTTAAATTGGGGAGAATAAAAACACGTTTTTGAGGAAAGGGTTCAAAGGTAGAGAGATAGGTGTCAATACAATTTTTCACCTTATTATCCTGTACAACTTAGCTTAAGACGTCAAATTCGTATCTCTTATAAAAGATTTTTTCTTTGGTCCTCGACAACCTATATATTCCGAATTTTTGACCAGATTATGGGAGAACTCAGGTAATAGAGGAAAACCAATCTCAGATTCATGATCAGCGCCCTGAAGTTACTGTAAAACCATTGAAAAATTTGACGACTGTGTTATCAATTTCAACAGTGCCGGTCATATCATTTGCAACCAAAATCACTTGCACTTTAAATGACTTCTTAAGCTCACTAAAATAATTTTTACCAAAAATCTTTTTTATTCAAAACAAAGTGTATTTATTGCCATTTATTATAAAAAATTAAATGTATAATATTATGTGCAAATAAAAAAAGAAAGATGTAAAATTACATTGAAGTCTGAATTGAAGAGGTCAAAACATTTGCAACTAGAAAAAGTTAATGTGAAAATTGAAGTAAAATCGAAAAAGTTTTCAAAACTTTGTCTCATATTCATTCTTAGCGAAAACTGTTGAATGGGATGTCTACGTGGCATTGGCTCTATTAAATGTTTCGACTGATCGATTTGAGCTCGCGTCCATTGCTTTTGAACATCCTCATACAGTTTCTTAAATTTACGAAATTTTTAAATTTTTTTGCGATAAGGCAAGGTTTTACCAATTTAGACGTGCGCTTTGGGTTATGATCCTGTGGAAACGTCAAATCAAGCAGCATTTCCAAGCTAGTGGATGGAAGTATAATGTCTATTAAATTGTTTTTATAATCGTTGTATTTCATAATTCCCCAAATATGATGCTTTGGACCCATACCATTAGCTGAAAAGCAGCACCAGACCACAATACAACCTACTTTTAACCGTGTAGCCTTTTAACAAATTATTTTCTGTCAGAACCGCACATGTTAATTTTGCTCTCATCGATTTGCAACTGTTGATAAGTGAAATTTTTTTTGGATTTATGAGGAATTTTAAATGAGTTAAGTGATTTTTCTTAGATTAAATGCTTTTTCGGTAATATTGTATGTGCTTAATCCACTTTATCTAGGTCGTCGCTTGATAGTCGATGATGATATATTCAATTGAAGTGCACTTTTTATTTCTCTCGGCTTCACTTGCTTCTTCTGCTCCGCTCTCATCAATTATGTGATTTCTTTAGTTTTTGTACACGTTTCTTTGCGAGGTCTTCCACCTCTATGACTCAGATCAGCGATACCAATGTTAAAAATTCGGAAAATCGTCGACTTTTGTATTGAATATTTTTTCAAAATTTCTTTATAAGATAAACTATTTCTCCGCCTTTCGGTTTAAGCTCAATTTAGAGCCATTGGATGCTCGTGAAGCGAAAGATTGGCACGAATATGTTTAAGAAACTGGAGGATCTGTATGAGGATATTCAAAAGTAATGGAAGCGAGTTCGAATCGATCAGATGCAACATTTAATAAAGCAAATGCCACTTAGAAGTTCAACAGTGATCGCTAATAATGGATATGCAACAAAGTTTTGAAAACTTTTTCGCTTTTCCTACATTTTTCATATTAACTTTTTCTGGTTGCAAATGTTTTGACCTCTTCAATTCATACTTTAATTTAATATTACTTTTTTCTCTTTTTATTTGCAATATAATTTGTACCTTTATTTTATTATAATAAATGGCAATAAATACACTTTGTTTTGAATAAAAAAGATTTTTGATAAAAATTATTTTAGTGAACTTAAGAAGTCATTTAAAGTACAAGTGATTTTGGTTGCAAATGATATGACCAGCACTGTATGTTCAAATGCCTCGGAAATATCGCTCAAGTTTTAAGAATGCTGGCTCCATTTCTCTCTGAAGATCACTTCAAGATCGTTCGTTTCGACACAAACTGTATTCGGAATAATTATTGGTTTCACTTTGCTTAAGATATCTAACCAAATGAAAGATTAACAATTTTTTTTTTGGTAGATTTTTCATCGTTGAACGCGAATCTGACCCGCATATGTACTATACGTTCACATTAAAAGTGCTCGATAACTGTTATATTAGACCAATTTTTCTCAAAAAATTTTAGTTAAGGGAAAATTAAAAATAGTGTAGAAAAAATAGGAATGGGATGAAAATTCACAGTTTTTTTTGGAAATGAGTTGAAGAAACACAAACTTTTAACGAAAGACCCCACCAGTGTATGAAAAATACCGCGATGGTAATGCCAGTCTTGTTTTGTATTTTCTCAAATTTTCTCAACACATTTCCGGATGCTATCAGGCCTCATAGCTATAATGATCAGCAATTCGCAATTCAATAATAGTTGCAATTTTCAGTCACAATTGCTGGGACTCAATAATAATAATTACTAAATAATTTGACAGTTATGTGTTGATGGTATGGGGACAGAGTGTTTCTTATCACCTTTCCATATTATCTATATAATAATTAATTAAATTAATTAATTAAAAATGTAGGTAGGTAAGTAATTCCAACATAACTATCTAACTGCAACCAACATTTCTGTATATATATTTTCATTAATTACAATATGCGCGCAAGTTAACTACAAACAAAAATGTGTTGTAATTGCTATTCACAAAGGGCTCTTCTCAACAGAAACTAAAAATAATAATAAAAACAACAGCACAGAGTTCTCATTATAAATGCACAATAAAACAAGAAAAAAGTGAAAATATAAAACTAAAACTATGTCATGGCCCAATGACAATAGTTAGTAGGCAATATCTGGAACTCAATGATAAGCCAAGTTGTGCGCTCGTTTGTTAACATTTGTCACATTTGCGACATTTTCATCAAGAATTGTTTGCTGTGAATGTGTGTATGTGTGAAAGAGAGAGTGTGTGTTTGTATGGGTGGGTGGGTGCGACCTAACTATATAGAGGAAAGTAGATATAGGTACCTACTATCGCATAACAAACACACCTTTATGATAAAGGTATGATATATACAAACATACGCATAACCATACACACACACACACATACACTTATATATACATAGATATGTATGTATGTAGTACCTACCTCGGGAAGAAACTTTAATTTAAATAAGTTATTTCTTTTGTTTAAACAATTTCTTCTTGCAATTGGTAAAGGTAGCGTATGATATGGCAGAGTACCCCCACGTAAAAAAGAAAGTATAGGCAAGTTTATTTATTTGCATACATATACAGAATACGAGTGTATAGGTATTTGCATATTGCACAGCCCACAAATTGTTAATGACTTTTTTCTTTTGTTTTTCTTTTTAACTTTTTATTTTATTTTATGAGTTGATAAATATCTGCAATTATCTACAAAAACAAATACAAAAGAAAAACCATCAAATGAAAGTGTAAACATTATTAAAAAATATATATTTGTATTTGTTTTGAATTTTTTGGTCTTAAACTAAATAGAATTGTAGTTGGTAAAAAAATAGATTTAAGGTGTGGTTCAGGAACATGAAATTAATATTACCTACTCATATATGTATGTATGAATGCCACATATGTGGCACACACTTGTTGGGTTTATGGTTTTTTTTTATAGGAATTATTATTATTAAAAAATTATTGTAATTTATGTATACTGCATTTGTTGGTGCTGCTGCTGCAGCAGGTGTGCTGTAACCCAAATATGTCTATAATATAATGATATCAGTTTACATTCTAACTTGGCTTAATTTTGGGTAAACATTGTGATTTCTATGGTTGAAATACTTAGTAGTTATTCCAAGTTTTGTTGAACAGTTTATTTGATTAAATTGTTATCTAAGTAATGCAAAGTTCAAAGCTAACACTCCCCTATCATTAATCCAATCAGTTTTTGTAATGCCTACTTCATGCACAATTTGCAAAAAACATGGGCGCCAAGTACAATTATTTCAGAGAAAAGCATTTGCCTGTTTGGTGATGAAGAATTGTTAAAACAAAAGAACCCAGGCAAAAGGGGTAAAAGGGAAAGAACATAAGTATTTCAGTTATTTCAAATCCACTTTGACACTAAACTCAGAGTAAATGATTGCAAGGCAGTAAAAATTATCCTCTTTTTTTCCACTACTCAGTTCTTCACTACGGTATTTCACCGTAGTGTCCTTCAATTTCAATTAGGAAATAATAAACTATAAACTAAAATAAGCTATGAAATAAAACAATACAATAAATAAAAGTAATTTTTGTGATATGCTCCACTATTCCATTGATATGTAAGTATATTCCACAACCGTTTTTGATATAGAAATTATGTGTTGCATGCTTTTGGGGTTAAAGTAAAATATCATAGTATGTATTATTACTATGAAACCTCACAAGACACCGACGTGACATTTGATTTTAATTTCTATCAATTCCCTCCACTATCAATTTTCCTTCAGTCCCGAGTAAAGATGTTATCACATCAAAAATATTTTCAGTGGTATAAAAATGTTTAAATCGACCCAGTAGAACTCCAGTTATAACATCTTTAGCATTTCATTTGTATGGTAAGTGCAGCGCCTATTTAGTGAATTCCATGTATTTTAAGACTAGCCTGCAGTTGTTATGTGACCATGACCACTTTTATAGGACTACATATTTACTATTATCAGACTGCATCTATTCTTCTTCTTTTTCTTTTATAGCTTAACAGCCCATGAAGGACCTAGCTTTCCGCATCGATTTGGGTTGTGTAAGTTATATTTATACGCGAATGGAAGGGTCTTACAGTTTTATGCCGAATCCGAACGGTAACGTGAAAAGCTTTTCACTCTTGGGGACTTAGTTTATATTTTAATATTAGTATTGTATTTGGTATAATTTCATTTTATTAAGCTTCTTTGTTGCTCCTCTAGAAACCAAAGAACATTGTAGTATTACACTAATCTACAAGGTTTTCCACAATGAATAGCGATAACATTTTCCATAGCAAAATTTTCAGTAGAATCCGAATATCCTAATGATTTTTTTCGATTGGCCCCATTTTTCCATGTAAATGACAAAGTTCAAAAAAGTGCACTGTTGAGAGCACATACTTCACATAAATGCTTGTAAAACTTTAATTTTCAGCCAATGAATTTTAGATATTTACATATTTTAGATGAGAGTTAGGCAAACATTTTAAGGTATAATACTTGCCAATTATAACTGTAATATTGCTGGTATGATCAAAAATAGGTACAGAAAATTAAATTTTTTTGTTATTTTTCAAATAAACTTTAACTTTGAAGCCCTATATTTCAAAACTATTGTATGGGTAAAAAAAAGTTAGCCCACTTATCTTATAAAAAGCCACTCACACTACGTAAGTAAATAATGGAATCGTTTATTGTTGTAATTAGATTAGGCTCCTATGTGGAGTCAAAAAAACTAAAAAAAAATAAAATATTTAATTGATTTCAAAAAAAAAAGTTTTGTTAGCCCCACATGGGATTGAACCACGGGTCTATAGACCATTTATTGAAAAACGGGGCATTTTCAAGGAAGGGTAGGAGGTAGAGGAAAAGTGTATATGCAAAAATTTTTTATCTCTTTGTGCTGAACAACATTTCTTCAAACATCAAATTCGTATCTGTTGAAATAAAGAAATTTCTTAATAGCCCCTGAAGACCCAATTTTTCCGAATTCAGGTTCATATTGTGGGAGAACTAGATGTTATGGAGAAAATCTGAGTATGTAGCTTTCATCAGCGATCATAAATTACTATAAAACAAAGAGCTGAAATTTTGTTGCACTGTATTTTTTTTTATTTTATTAGAATAAAAATGTTTTAAAAGAAAAAATGGTTTTTGCATTGATGTTAATAAAATGCTATAGTTTCATAAATTATGACTTTTGCACACACATATAATACACATACAATATTTGTAATGAAATTTATGAAATCTATACGATAAGTGGGCAAACTTTTTATTACCCATACAATAGTTTTGAAATATAGGGCTTCAAAGTTAAAGTTTATTTGAAAAATAACAAAAAAATTTAATTTTCTGTACCTATTTTTGATCATACCAGCAATATTACAGTTATAATTGGCAAGTATTATACCTTAAAATGTTTGCCTGACTCTCATCTAAAATATGTAAATATCTAAAATTCATTGGCTGAAAATTAAAGTTTTACAAGCATTTATGTGAAGTATGTGCTCTCAACAGTGCACTTTTTTGAATTTTGCCATTTACATGGAAAAATGGGGCCAATCGAAAAAAATCATTAGGATATTCGGATTCTACGGAAAATTTTGCTATAGAAAATGTTATCTCCATTCGTTGTGGTAAAAGTTTTCATAAATTTGTAGAGTAGTGTTATGCTCAATTTTCTGAAACCTATTTTATGAAGGCGTATGATTTTAAAATTTTTTCTTTTAAGTTCTGTGGTTTAGCCAACTATTTGGCGAGTGGTTTAATCCATACGAATAAATGAACCAAACCAGTCGTATTTATAAATGTGTGCCACTAAGAGCGAGGCTGTTCAGACGGGCACAAGCATGAAATCCTGTCTGAAACAGAGAATAAGTAGTAGAAGAGATAGCAGAGTTGCCTATCTCGTTCTTGAGTCCCATGACAAATTTGGTTCTTATCTCGACTTCAAATATGAAACTTTATATGAAATGCAAGGTTTGAATAGGTTTAAATTTGCAACTCTAATTGTGAAACCTGGTTCTAACTTAATACTGACGAAGTGGACTATGAAATTCACACATATCTTCACACTACTTACTATAATAGTATTATTTCGATACAGCATTCTCTTCAACTAAATCAACCTTCACTCTCATTAATTTATTACCCGTCTGCGTATGCAGGCATTTTCATTCTTAGAACTCACTATATACAACACCAAAAACAGAAAAACAAAACACACGCAAAACACAAACGGAAGTTAGCTGGACACTTTGTGTTTACCTAAGCATAATATTTTTTTACTTAGCCAATTGCCTCTCCATACTACTTCACTACATAACACTCAACTCAAAAGACATAAACGTTTACTTTGATATTCTTTTGCGAATTTATTTAAGCCAACAAAAGTGCAAAAAAAAAAAAGAAAAGACAATAAAAAAGGAAGCCGTTAAGGTGCAGTTGGCTTAAACATTCAGTTGACATTTTGCAGTTTGCATGGATCATGATATCGCCACCAACACATGCAAAACCTGAGGTTAACAGAAAAATTAAAAAAAAGTAGAAGAGCTATGTGTGAAAGATTTCCGCGCTTTGGCTACTTTCAGATTTGCATAATAAAAATAACTAAGTTTGATCGGTGATGTATGTGTGCGGTGGAGTCCGTTCTCATTTCCTTCCTAGGTTTACGGCGGCTATTTACAATATGTACATAGGTTTATGCAGATGAGTTATAATAAAATTGATTTGCATCACAATTGTCACATAAATTGTCAATGCTATTCTGTTGTGTTAATAATTTATTTAATAATGTTAGTCATAGATTTAGATAAAGTTTTGTTTAAAATTTAAGTCATTCGAAGAAAAGTCTAGAATTTATGAAATCAAAAACATTTTTTTTTGTTTTATATGTTCGAAATTATATTGAAATTTTAAAACGGGATTCTTAATTCGTATTCCTTCACAATTTAATCAATTTGTATGCCACAAACTTTGACATCATTTAACCCTTCCCTGCCCAACAACGCAAATTTTGTTTAAAACAATATTAAGGGATAGTCTGAACAACTTTTGTTCTATGACTTTTTCAATACCTTACAAATGTTAAAATCCGAAATTACCTAGTGGGCCATATTTAGTTCCTTGGGCAGTATCAAGTAAAATAGAAATGCATAACTTTTTTTTAATCATTTTATTGAGAAAAATAACCAAAAAGTAAAACTTATACCAATAATTCAGTGTCCAATATATAGAAACAATATCCTTCGGCTATATAGAAAATCAAAAATTTTGTTTTATTTTATTTTTATGTGAAAAACGTATTTTTGGATGTTGGACGCAAGATGGCGCCACTATTACCGTCCAAAGTGGTGGGACCATATATGGCAGCATAGGCAGGGAAGAGTTAAGGGATCTTTCTACCTGAAAATTTTCAAAATCATTTTTTTGTAAACTTCTGTTTTAAATATAAAAAAAAGATATCATTTTAAAACTTGGTAGACAAGTTTATAAATGTTCAAAAATATATAATTTTTTTTTTTAATTTTTACAGGGTTATTTTGGGTCATCAAATTTTTATGAAATACCCGTCGAAAATCGGACAAAATGCAAAACTGACCTAGTATGAGCCAAAAGAAAAATGTTATCAATTTCTATCGAAATTAATAAAAAAAAAACTGTTTATAAATTTTATAGACAGTAGAAAATGGTCAAAAACGATATTTTCCAGATATTTTGGGTTAAGATTTTTCGAAGTCCTGACGTGATAGAAACTAATAAAACTCCCCCTCCCTGCTTTTTAAATCCGCCGCTGTAACTATTCATACCCAACATCATGAGCAACAAGTTTCCTCTTAAGTCAAATAGTATAAAAATATTGGTTTTAAAATTATTAGCCGAGAAATGTGATATTTGCCAAACTTTTGGGATTGGATATATCTTCGAAATGAAGTTCTTAAAGTAAATTAATTTTAGTTTCACAGATTAGCAAATTTCGGTAAATTTTTTGACCAAGAAGACAAAAGTGTCTTTTCACGTATTTTTGCGTACTGAATTCAAATCCGTCGCCCAAATTTTGTTTCATGCCATGAAATCATTCTAAGTTAACCTCATGTTCTATAGTAACTGTAATATAATTGTTTTTTTTTTTTTTGAAGCTTGGAGGAAATAAAAAGTGCCATTTGATTATTTGTGACTTTAACTCTAAACTAAATATCAATTTTGCTCTTTTGGGCGATACATTCTTGGAGAATATGCGTTTTTTTAATTAACCTGCCCACACTGGTTTCTTTCAATACCGAGTTCGTTTCAATTGAATTCAAAACTTTTTTTTGTGCAAAGTCGATGCGGATCACTTATGTTATGTTTGTGCCACTTAACCAAGATGTACCGGGCATCCAGTATTTGGTCAAGCTGTTTCCAAAAAGGGTTCTGGAAACAGCTTGTTTTCAAAAAGGGAGTTTTTGTCGATTTGTCGATATTAGAAATTTTATGACCGGCGACAACTTTAAAAAATTTTTACCGGCTAGGAAAGCAAAAACATAGGCATCATTCAAGAGATTCGTTCTAAATTTCCTTGGTATTTAAAAAAAAAAGTAACGACTACTGGTAAATTATTTGAGGAATTACCGTAAAATTGGCATTGAAAAGATGTTGAATTTATTCCCTGACAGCTGGGTCGATACAAGCGATGAGCGGCTACATCAAGATTTACAGAGAATCGAGAAAAACTAAATAGGTTTTAGGGATGAGGGCATGCTCATCGATAATTGTTGATCTCTTATACGTGAGACGGACCCAAAATAAATACAAACGATGCACTTCATTTTGGGTTCTAGGTATTTTTTTCAAATAAAATCATAATTTGTGGTCGAAAATTAACTCAATCATTTATCTAAAAAATCTGACCTAATGGAGAAAAAAGTTCCGCAAACTCGCAATCAGCGCCTAAAATTATTTTCAAAAAATCTTTTGGCTACTTGGGTTCAAAGGCAGGTAAACCTGTGTTTCCGAAAGTACCTATAAAAAAGGTGCTCATAGAATTTTTTTTTTAGTTGTACAATTTGAAAACTGAAGCTTCAAATATTAAAAACTGTGACACAATGTCAAAATTTACTATCAATATTAAATGCATTTTAAATTCAACTTACTACTTTGTCACACCTCAAAAAAAAAAAAAAACAATACCAAAAGACTTTACCAAAAATATTTAAGCACATATTAAAATAAAAAACTCTAAACGCCCTCTACTGTTGAATGTGATAAACTGTTTAAGACTGAAGGTTTATGAGAAACAAAAAAATAAAAATAAATAAAAATGAATACTAAAAAAACTGAATGAATGTTTGCGTTTAAAGTTGACATTACGAGAAACTTTTAATTAGAGCTAACAAATAAATACTTGTAGCGATTGCCCACACGCTCAATGTACGGCTGAAACTAAATACTAGGGCAACTAAAAGGCAGAAAAATAAAACATTTAATAGTTAGATTTGCATGACAAGAGGTGATAATAAAAACAACATTTGCCATAGGTTAGGGTCAAATTTAGAGAAATAGTTAAAGTAAATTTATTACTGCCTGTTTATATATAACGAATATAATTTCGTTTTTATTTTATTATTTTTAACTTATTTTCTTAACTTCACTATGAAAATGAGCATTCACTGTAATATGTAACTGTGATATATAACTAGGGTAGCCAGATTTTCAAAACGCGAAATTAGTACATTAGACTTTGGAAAGAAGTGAAAATCAGTACAAATCAGTACAATTTTTATGCTTTTATTACCTAGTAATTTTAATGTAATATAGTGATATAAATATCCTGAAACTTTTTCTCCGATTTTGTGGGTTCATTTTAAATTTTTCCTGGTCAGTAGACAGTGTTGATTACGTATCAGTTTCCATATTTAGAGAATTGTGAGAGATGAAGACAATAATGAAATTCAATTAATAACAAATTCCTTTCAATCATTTAAAAACTTACGTTAATCGACTTTTCTTCAAGCAAATATTGCTTTTCCCCTGTCAATAGCAGCAATGCGTATGCATTTTATTTTGTAAACAATCAGAAAAAGAAACAAACAGGGCGAAACTGTCTGCAAAAACGATTTTAAAAGCATTAAAGTTAAAAATTTTAAAAAATCAGTACAAAATACAAAAATCAGTACATTTTCGTACTGATTTCGAGATTTCAAAAAATCAGTATTAAAAAAAAACAGGACATGTACTGAATATATCAGTACGTCTGGCTACCCTTTATATATCTAAGAGAGTTTTTTTTATGAATATATATGTGTATGAGTAGAGGTGAATTTGTTTAAAGGTATAAAAATATGCAAAAAATATATTCGTGTTTGTATTTGCAGCAGCAGCAGTAATAAATTGTCATTTTACATATGTAAATTAAAGTGCATCGAGCCCTATACAGAGAAAAATTTTGTTGTGCCCTTCTAAAAATGTCTAGGTCGTGAGCTAAATCATTTAAAAAAAATTCTAGAAACTTAATTTTGTAGGGAGGCATTTTTCTATAGGCTACTTTTGGCCAAAAACAAAAGATCACTGCTTAGCTCTTGCATAATTTTAAAAATCAGTTTTTTTATGCAATGTAAAACGTTTAACTAATCAAATATTTCATATTTATTTTGGGTCTTAAAATCTTCATATTTTCTTAAGCAGGTCCTGCAATTTATTGGTTTGGAGAAATCGATTTTAAAAAAGATTATTGCGGCGAGTGTCAGTCAGGCCAAAACAGTCGCGCGGCTCTTCGATATCCCTTTCGGCCGTTCAGAAAGACTTAGCTATGCCTTCGTCCAGCACCTCCTGACTAACTCTTAATCATTGCTGACTAATCTGTAAACTTGCAAATTACGGTCTCAGCTATCATAAAGAAGATGAAGTATATTTTATATGTTAAGAACCGATAGTCAAAACTTTGAACCCGTTTTTCTCAAAACAAAGTTTTTGCCATTTTTTATTTGAGTCAAAAGAAATCCAATGTCTTCTCGTTTGAGAACTTTGATGTCCAAAAGTGGGCTGAAGCTTACATGTTAAGAATTCCGGAGTCAGAAAGTACGTTTCTATTAATCTACCAGTCTCATAAAAATTTGTTAAGTTTTGAACCGAGAAAGTTCAGGGTCGCCTTAAAATAACACTCACTGAGGTCAATTGCGTTTTTGTAAAATGTTTATATGGAAAGTGCGTGTAGCGCTGTTATAATATGAAATTATACCAATGCGGGGAATTCGATCGAAAATCGGGGAATTTCTCGAGGGTTATCGGGGAGAGAGGAAAAATGAGTTTGCACCCCTGATAGGTATATACATTTCGGGCGAAAACAAAAATCCGAGGCGAAATATTTTCCACGCGAAACTCACGATGAAGCTGAATGAATTTTTTGAAGTAATTTTGGTGATGTTAATTTGTTAACAGATTTTTTAAATATTTTGTTTCAGTACCCAATAATTGTTGAGTATCTTTTATTTGTGAGCTTTTATTTGTATAAAAGTAGTCTACAGAAAAGTTTTGCCATACAAAACGATCCAGCTCTCGAATGATAGTCGGTAGAGCCGAAATATTTTGGGAATCATAATCATAATAATCATAAATATCACGAAGTTCATTTTTAGAGAAGTATAGCAAACAACTTTTTTTCGTGAGGCACCTTAATGCACCTAGAATGTGCAAATGTCATATGCATTTCACATTCTGTCTATATGTAAATATGTACATATGTTTCCTGTTGATGATGATTTTCGACTCGACTCCGCAGTTCATTTCCGAAAATTTCAGAAAATGATTTTCCTCTTTCTTTTTCATGGTGTGATGAGTGAATTGACATTTGACGCGCCATGACAGATAGTTTTGTAAAACCAATATGGTGTGTTCCAAGGGGGCTTTAAAATATATATTATTACATTTCTAGATGCAGACTTGATTTTTTTATATTTCTAGTTTCAATTATACTTCTTTATTAACACATACTAAGTGCATACAGCGAGTCCTAAAAAAATCAGGTGGATATACGTATTGTAGATGTTTTTGAAATTACAAGTAAATTTTTGTTGCTTGTTGCATGTCAAAGTATGACGAAAATTTCTATAGAAATATCAGAATATATATTTTCAGTTTTTCACTTTGATCTTTGTGTTGCATGCATCTGCAAAACTTGCCGACTGACACTGAACAGGAATACACTCTATACCTTTTTTGTACCATATGTTCCTACATGAATATTTCGTAAGGCAAAATCGAAAAGGCTAAGTATCATCGACAATGAGAGACACACACGCACACAGTTTGTCATCTTCACACATTCTAGCGATCATCAGCGTTAAAGCTTCTTCTTTTTTTTAGCAAAACATCAATTTTTTTTTGGTGTCGGTACTTTGTGAACACTCTCATTCAAATACATAGATCAGAAAAAAAAAATCGTCACTAATTGAAAAAGAACGCGGAAATCTGTCGGCGGCTGGTGCTCGCTACTGTGTAGGCGTAACGACAAACATAAGTAGCAGAGTTGCAGAGCGTTTCAGCTCCAATATTGCACACTTTCATCAAAGGATTACCTATAAATATTTTACGATATTTTCTGTTTTCGTTGGTTTTTCTTCTTGGTTCCATATAGATTTTATGAGTGGCTTTAGCTTTTTTACGACTTTTATATTTTTCTTAATTATGATTAGCGACTACATTTAAAATGTATAAAGAAAGAAAATTAGAATCTACAGTTTCGTGTATTTATTCGTTTGAAAATAAACCAGAGAGCATATCATACCGTAAAACTCAGTCCGGATTTTTTCTAAATGGTCATATGATCAATTTATAATCTCATTGCTCTCATTTCAGCAAAAACCCAGCCAGCACAACTACTAATAGCTTTACCAGTTTTTAGTGGCACAGCGATTTGTGTGCTGAACTGCTACACAGGATGGCCGGGCTCGGTGTTCGGCACGGTTAAAAATCAAAGTCGAAACTACAAGATTTGTCTATACTTTTGTAACTTTGGAATTTTTTTAAACATTAATCTAAACACATTCTGCATTAATCTAAACACATTCAGCTAGAAACATTTAATGCTTAATACAAATAGCTTCTATCAGAACCTAAACAAATTAGGAAAAAATTAATATTCAGAAAGTTGTTATTCTATAAAAATATTAGCTTTTTTATTATTAAAAAATAATCCTAAAAGTATGCAGTAATTTTATTATTTTGATATTTTGTATGTAAATACAGTTGTTGTCAAACTATAAATACTTTCTTATCACCCTGAAAAGTGTAGAGATTGCAACCTGAAAATAGGCTTTGTTATATATATTATTTTATGTGTAAATAAAGTAGTAGAGAGTTGTATCCAGGGGGTAAAGGGTTCTAACCGCCCCCTATGTATATTTTGTATTAATCATACTGAATTTGTATTTCGATTCGAACTTTTTTCTTTTTTTTAAGAGATCTTCCAAAAAATGTTTCTGACTACTGCACTGGTTGCAATTGCCTTTTCAAAGTGTAGCGTATTTTTATGGTTAAAATAGTGAGCTGTTGGACATTCGATAAAAAAAATACAGCGAGCTTTTAGGGATGGGTTGAACTAATTCCACAGTTGGTTGGTTTCCAAAACAGTTAGGTTCATGTAGAAAATAATGATGCTATAAAGCAATAAATAAGTAAATTTCATTAAGATAGATTGAATAGGGTTTAAATGAGAGTTTCCGCAAGTTTTTAAAATGCGGTTTCAAGAAAAACTCATTTATATGTAGTTTCGGTAAGTGAAAAGTGGCTAGCATAATACATAATACAGTCAAACCTGCTAATTGCGACTCTTAGTAATTTGGACACCTCCTAATCGAACCGCAATATTAATTTTTTTTTTGGATTTAGAAGAAATTCCCCTTGCTATTTGGACCACCTTCAATGGACCGCGCTTTTGACAATATTTTTAGTGCCACAGAACATTTTTTTAAGGTGATTAATGCCGCCGAGGCGAGGTGTTTGTCTCATAGGAAATGGGTGAAAATCTTTAAAATAAGCAAAAGTTAAGCTCCAATGTGCATCTTTTTCTGATATTGATTCCCTGGCTTTTAAGTTGTTTACCCTTGCACGCAAAAATATTTTCTAGTATCAGGGACGATATTAAAACATAAAGCTGAAATTGCTCTATACAACAAAATGAGGCCTTAAAATGGTATTTGAGATGTGCCCTCATTTTTCTGCAGTATTTCTGGTCGCTCATCACGAATCTGTAAAGTTATCTTCAAATTATGTAATTCATAAAGAAACGCAAAAAAAAAAAAAAACAGAAACAAAATTTTCATCCATGAACCCTTAAAACCTTATCTAATTTTCAGAAAACCAATATTTATACGAATATACACGAAACCTGGCCTGACCCGAAAAATAATTTTTACAGATTCCAAACGGGTATAACATCGTCTTCAATTTTTTAACAGGAGTATCTCAAAATTTCGGTATATTCAAAACCCTTTTGAATACTGAAGATATTATCTGATTTCAAAACTTGTTTTCCTCTTATGTTAGTTCAGATGATTAAAAACTTTTCTGTGCGATTAATTTTCGATTGGATGCCTTTCTTGGCTATTTATCGGGATCCTTTCTCGAGCCACATGTATAGGTGCTGACATAATAAAAATGATTCATATGATACATACATATCTTGTCTTAAATTTTTTTACTAAAAAATAAAACCTTTAAAATCGGACCAACTCGTAATGAGACCGTTTTTTGCTTGGTCTTGAGGAGTGTCCCAATTAGCAGGTTTGACTGTAATAACTTGGAATTTATTTCTGAAGTTTTCAGAGCATATTCTTAAAATATTGTATTAATATTTTATGAAACCAGCGTACTCTCCTCACCAATGTTTTTCTTCAAATCAAATTCAGTTCTCAGTTCAAAAAGTTTAATACTCAATTCCTGAAAACTAAACCCTCGATTAGAATATTGTCCGGTCTACTACCCTGACGTACTAATAGCAAGTGACTTCATATTTAATCTGAATGGTCTATGAATGAATGATCCCAATTTTGTCTTTTCGAGTATGAAGTAACCCAGGTACGCTTAGTTAGATGGTATTGAATACTAATATTCAAGACGAACCAGACATTTTTTATTTAAATATAAAAAATTAATGACTAAAAAAATCAGATAAACAGCTAGAATAAAACTTATTGTAGATATTCAAGTATAATTCTCAAAGAAACCAATTAAAATCTCAGTTTAAATATTATCTTATTTTGTTTTGTTTTTTTCATTGCAGGTCAATGTTCATTACTTTCGTAATAAATTACAGCATAAATCACAATTTTTTTAAGTATTTTATCTCCATCTCTAAGACCTACACTATGCACTTGTATTACAAACATTGCATAGAAGACTTGAGAAGTGAAGATTATTAATCTAGATAAATTTATAGCATAACTGGGTAATCTCAAGTGGTCAAGTTTATAATAAATTCTTTTTTTACGGTATTTATTTATGATTTCAGTAGTACATACTTCATAATTTAGAGGCACTTTAAAAAATAATATTGCTCAATATTTCATTTATACTTTTTTACAAACATATGGTATGTAAATATGTATATAATTCTTTTATTTATTTATCATTGTAACATGATTTTTATTTATTTATTTATTTTTTTTTTTTTTGAGCGGTTTCTTTGTTTTTAATTGTGCATTAGATTGCATCATTTCCTTTACGAATGCAGGTCATTTGCTTTGTGATAGAGAGCCAAGAGCCATATGGGATTTAATTTGAACATAGTGTACCAAATCAAAATTATATAGAATTTTTACAGAATTTATGTACAAGTGTGTAATTAATTGTATGAATTTATTGCAACACATTTATGATTGTTTTTTGTCTTTTAATTATATATCATATGTAAATATGTGTGTGCAGCTTAAAATGAAACTAAATAAGTTTAGGTTAATCTATTTTTCCGGTTGACCTTAGGAAGTCATATACAAAAATATGTTTAGATTTTTGAAAGTTTTCAAGCATTTTCGATGATAAACAGAAGTTAGAGTG
Organism: Toxonevra muliebris; assembly: GCA_963691655.1. Taxonomy (NCBI): domain Eukaryota; kingdom Metazoa; phylum Arthropoda; class Insecta; order Diptera; family Pallopteridae; genus Toxonevra; species Toxonevra muliebris. Next base: position 40,006,941 of record OY829328.1, on the reverse strand, counting down.
GGCACATAAGAGTACGTATAGATTATAAATATGCTCTAAATCACTGCTATTGTTTGTAACGAGGCCATGAATGGCCAGCCAAGTGATTGAATTACACTCACATGAGTTGAAATATCCAAATATTTGTAATACTTACTTTGAGTTCAGTTTTAAATCAATGTAATAAATAAATAAATACTTGTTGAAAGCATAAAATTATCTTAATCGAAAAGACTTTGAAGAGTTTGTTTGTGGTTTTTTTTTTCAACACCAGCTTTGTTCAATTAGAAATGAAAAAAGTGGGAATAATTTCTTGGCGGCATAAAGTGACTTCAAGAAGCTTTACATTTACTGTTCTTTTTATAAATCGTTTACTTGTTTTAGATTTTGAAAAATCTAATAAAATACCACAAACTTCGTCCCTATTATCACGGGTTTGTGGAAGTAGGAAAGCCAACTTGAAATTGACAGGTACTCTGAAATATGTTTTCTGTAGAGTAATTTTTATCTACGATACACTAAAGACAGGAGAGGTATGCTTACTAATATAAAGAACTAGTTAGGCTTATTTGAAGCTCCATATACTTTTTACTTATTACTTATTACAACTAAATAAAGAAATTCACTGGTATGCAGGTAGCAGAGCTGTAAAAGAGTGCAATCAATTGAGGATATAAGCCACAAATGAATAATGATTTTTGATTGCTGTTATTGAATAATGTATTTGACTCCAGAATAAAAAATGCTTTTTTGGAGTCGCCGATTGGTTATTCATTTAGAAAAATCTTTTTTAGAGTCAAGGGAGTGCATGCAGTCTTTTTTTGAAATCATGAGACTGCAAATCTTATGACTCCAAAATCATGACTACTTTGAAGTCTCTTGGAGTCACTTGAAGTCACTTGGAGTCACTTGAGTAACCTTGAACTCAAATGCAGTCATTTGGAGGCAATTGCAATTTACAGTCAATTAGAGTCACTTAGAGTCTTTTGGAGTCAATTGGGATTTTGAAGTCAATTGGAGTCAGTTGAAGTCTTTTGGAGTCAATTGGGATTTTGAAGTCAATTGGAGTCAGTTGAAGTCTTTTGGAGTCAATTGGGAATTTGAAGTCAATTGGAGTCACTTGAAGTCTTTTGAAGTCAATTGGGATTTGAAGTCAATTTTAATATACATATGTGTTATTTAACATTTAATTAATATCTTATCTCATAAACAGTCAAAAAATACTCAGGTCTCTCAAACTGATTCTGTCATAAATACTCAGTTTTCCACAAAACACACGCAACAAATAATATAACAATATTACAAGTTATTCACTTCAAAAAGGTTTGCACTTTTTGTGATAATTCCATGCAACTCGCGTTTCAATACAATAATTAATACTTTTTATTAATTTATTTAATATTAAAAAGAAAATGTTTTGACAATAATTTCTGCGAAACTGACATTCGAGTATTGAAAATGAAAAAACAAAGTGTATTACCCTAAAAATGTATTAACAATATCTAAGCTATAACTCGTAAAAACAGTGAATCCAATTGACCACAAATCCCCAATTGACTCCAAAAGACTCCAAATGACTCCAATTGACTTCAAATTCCCAATTGACTCCAAAAGACTTCAACTGACTCCAATTGACTTCAAAATCCCAATTGACTCCAAAAGACTCCAAGTGACTACAATTGACTGCAAATTGCAATTGAGTTCAAGGTTACACTAGTGACTCCAAGTGACTTCAAGTGACTCCAAGTGACTTCAAAGCAGTCATGATTTTAGAGTCATAAGATTGGCAGTCTCATGATTTCAAAAAAGACTGCACTTCCCTGACTCTAAAGAAGATTTTTCTAAATGAATAACCAATCGGCGACTCCAAAAAAGACTTCCAAAGGTATTTTTTATTCTGAAGTCAAATACGTTATTCAATAACTGCAATCATGAATTATCGGTTATTAACTGTGACTTCAAGGTATTGCAATTAAATTGATTGCATTATTTTACAGCTCTGGCAGGTAGCATACAAATATATCACCCTGGCTAAATATTCTCTAACAAAATTATTGAATCATTTTAGTGTTAGATATTTTTAACTAATTCAAAACAAAAAAAAAGAACGACAAAACAACAAAATAAAAAACTTGTTTGAAAATTAATATTGTAGTAAATCCATTAAAAATCAACGAGGAACCAGTTTCTCATTAAATAAAAAAAAATGTAATAAAAAAATATGAATAACTAGAAAATACGTTATAAAATTAAACCATTAAATAATAAACAAATTAAAATATTTATCTATGACTTAAGGTAAACGTGCAAAATTTAAGTGTGCTCAGAAAGCAAAGAACGTAGTTACTTAGTCATTGACGAGCTATACATACCATATGTATTTCAAAGCCAAAGAGACATATGTAGATGGGGTTCAAAAATAAAGTTGACGGTCGAAATTATGCAAAAATAAAACTCAAAAACATAAAGTAACGTATTTATGAAAATTAGCCTAATACAGTTTTATTGGCTGTATTTTTATATGAACGTATGTTTTGTGAACGTATGTAAATGATATACATATAAGTATTGTTCACATAAAGGCATAAAGACATAAAGTTCACATATATGTAGGAAGATATAATACTAAATTATGGTATTAATTTTCTTTTTCTACAAGTAAGAAATTAAATTTAGTTCAATTTATTTGAAAGAAAGATATTTATGTTGGTATTTGGTTCTAAAAGTTAGAAATCTTGAGCATGAAGGCACAAAACATTTTATAATAATTTTAAAAAATCAAAGAAAAGAAGGAAAACTTAAAAATTTGTCCATAAGTCAAGGGGAGTCTTAATTAAAAAAAATAATTTTAAAAAATAAGTTCTTGGCCAGGCATCACACAAGTAAGATACATTCGAAATAAGATACAATTTAAACAAAAATTTTATTCAAAAACTGAGGAACCCACCCAAATCTGGCAGCTCATCGACAGAATTCAGTCAGTAAACTCTCTCACTCTTGATGGAGACTCATTTTCCAGGATGTACGCATATAGCTCATTCTGAACGTATCATCACGGTTACGAAACTTCATGAAGCAGGCTCAGATGACATCTCTAAAATGTTTGTAGAATAAGCTGTTAAAAAGGCGGTAAGATCGTTCAAGCCCTACGGTCCGGATCAGGTCATACCAGCCATGATGCAACATGCTTTGTTGACCATTCTACCCTGGCTTACTGCGATTTTCAAAAGTTGTCTCAAGCTGGAGTATATACCGTCCGGCTGGGAGATTAAGGTAGTTTTCATTCCTAAAGCAAGTTTTGTTACGATGTGTTACGACCCGGGGGGGAGGGGGTAGGGAGAGGGGTCAAAATTGGTCAAAAATTGCGTTACGTAAAAAGTAAACCACTTCGGTAGCTTAGTGAAAATCTGGCTAAAATTCTACGTATGGCGTGCACAGGTGTAACAGTAGCATTGAAGGTGGGGTAAGGCTTCTGGAGAGAACGCAACTATGGCCATGCATGAATTCTTGGTGCCCTGAAGCTTAACCTGAATAAAAACCTCATCATATCCATCCCAAGCAGACAGGATTGGGAAAGTGGCTCTATTATTAGAGACTGCGACAGTCAAATCTACACTGACGGTTCAAAGATGGATATTGGAATTGGATCACGAGTTTTCGATAAAAAACTAATTATTCAAAAATCATACAGACAAAAAAACGCCTGCAGAATTTTTCAGGCTGAACTGGTTGCCATCGACAAATCGGCGCCAGTAATTCACACAGAGGACCTTGCTCCCTCACGGATTTCAATATTCGTGAACAGTCATGTAGCGATCATGGGTTTAAATAATGCGAGCACTTGTTCTAAAACTGTAGTAAAATGCTTGGAAACTTTGAATTTCATTGGGAGTACTCATATGCTGGGTTCCTGGACATAGTGATATAGAAGGGAATGAAAAAGCGGATGAATTTGCCTGAGCTGGCTGCATCAACAATGCCAAACAGCAATTAGATATCCCAATAGGCTTAGCAAAGTTTAGATATGGACATAAAAACAAAGGAGCTAATCAACTGGAACTGGTGATTGAGAGACGACTGTAAAATTACACGCAAACTTTGGCCTTTACTAGATGAGAAAAGAACGAGAACACTAATCAACTTTGAAAAGGAAATCTGTATTCTAATAGGTGTACTAATCGGACACTGCGTTATTGGCATAATGGCATCAAGGATGCGCATACCAGCATCTGATTTCTGAAGTAGGCATTTGGATGTCGAACACCTATGCTTCTGTCACCAGTGCTCACCTTCTGTGCTTCTGTCCGAGTCTACTGAATAGACGCTTCCGTTATATGGGAAACAGACTTTCGCTGATTTGGAAGACGTTGTGAACGTTGCACTGCAGGATCTCTTGAGATTCGCCAGAAGCTCAAGATGATTCAGTGATCTGACTATAATGGAATATTTGGCCCTCGTACAGCAAGCCTTTTTCAAGCAAGCCTTTTTCAAGCTTTGCACTTCCCTTTCTACTTACCTACTTCAGTCAAAAAGCTCGGGAAAATTAAAAATACCAGCTATCCCATACTTTTTTAAAACTGCTGCTGGCTAAACATCTAGATTTTGAAAGAAGAAATAATGAACTTTTTTCAATGATCGGTAAATGTTATCCTTCTCAAAACGAGACGCACCCAATTGGATGCTTAATAGCTCCCACTGTGGCTAAAAATTTCGCCAAAAATATAATAGCTACGTAAATTTTTACGAAAATTGCAAGCAAACATTTCAACCATATATCTTTTAAATCTCAATGTATCTGCAACTAATTTTTGTATGTTAATACAATAATATATACTTTAACTGCAGTTGTTACCATGTATTTTGTCGGTTGTTTTTTTTTTTTTGGAAGTGGTAAATTTTTGCAATTGATTCATTAAGATTTTCCATGTGGCGACAATTAGAAACGCGTGTGTGTGTCTGTGTGTTCAATGCAATTCGCTATTAATATGCAAGCTAAACAATTTAAACGCTCATTACCACATGTCGCACTACGACGTGTTTTTTTATTGTGGTTGTTTGGTTGGCAATTAAAATTCCGCTTTGATCAACATATTTTCGTTGTTGACATCACGCACGAGTGCGATATTTCATTTTCTTTGGTTGTAATAATAAAAAAAACTAGAAGTTTTTGGTAAGGTATGAAATTAGCGCCTTATTTTCCAAATATGAAATTGTCACATAAATGTTGTTTTTTAACGCAATAATGATTTCCATAATTGAAAGTAACATTTATAATTGTTTTTCATATAGGGGGCTTTTCCAGTTTTATAAGAAATCAATGTCTAAACTTGAAAAGTTTTGTTTTTAAGTATTTTGGGTTTGCCACTTTGGATGAACCACCAATGTTGCCAATTTAGTGCTTTTCACACCATTGTTTAACTTTTTCTCATAGCAGTCATTAAAAAATTTCATTGAGCGAAATTGTAATTTTTTTTTATAAATAAATAAAATAAAATTACTTAAATATATAATATGTATTGTAATGAAAAAAGAATCAGAATCTCTATATATGTATGTAAGCCCTTAGTGTCTTGCCAATTAAGAAAGAAATGTTAACATTCACATGGGCATTGATATTTTGGCCCTTATTAGTTATTAATTATTATAAATTATTTAAATTTTCATATATTTCGCTTGAAATACTAAAATTTTCAAATGTCTGCATCAAGCTGAACCTTATAATTTTTGAATTCCGATTACACTGTGCAACAATATAAGAAATCATGTTCGGATCCAGCGTAACGACTATGATAGCTGAAAAGTACTTGACCTTACAATAAAAACACTAGGATTTTGCCAAAAGTCTTCATTGGGCGTTCGGTACAGCCCGTTTGACTTTTTCTGCCTTTTAGGGATATAACCGTGCATTTATCGATGTTTACGTCTTAAAATCTATTATAGGAATAGGTTTAAAGAAAATTTTTGCCTAACACAGCAAAGTCATATCTCTTCCTCTAATGGGTATTTTTTTGCTAAAATAGTAAATTTATTCATAAAATCCCTTAAACTGGCATTTGGTGTGGAAAAAGCTGGCTGGGTTTAAAAAGCTGGCACCACTGATCCCACTATAGGGGAAACTATTTCGGAAACCCTGACGGCGTTTAAGTACCGCTACCGGACTATAACGAGGTCTTAAAACTCAACGGCCGGTTGAAGAACAATTAGGCTACGGGTATAGATGGCTTGCCTCCTGAGTTAAGACCGGAGGCGAAGAGCTTACGAAAAGTATCCGCGAACTTTTATACAGAATATGGACGGATAAAACCATGCCCAGTGATTCGAACCTCAAAGTACACAGTCCAATTCACAAGAAAAGGGGTCTCACGCGCCAACTAATCGCGGGATAAATATAACATACAAAATCATATTGAGCGTATTGCATGAAAGATGAATACCCATTGCCAACTAACTGATTGGACCTTATAAGTTTGACTTCAGGCCTGGTAAGCCAATCATTGGCAAGACTCTTCGTAAACTAGTGGAAAATACTCGAAAAAAACAAATCGGCACCCAATATCTATACGTCGATTATAATGCCGTCTTCCATCGCACGTTTGTAAAATGGCGTTGGGTTTTCTACACCATTTAATTCCAAACGAGGTTTCAGACAAGTTTTTCAACTGTCCACAACCTTTAAAATCTTATGCTGCAGAAAATATTACGTTCTACAAACATCGACAACTCCGACACTACCTTTGGTAAGAGTATCTTGCTGATTGCATATGCTAATGATATTGACAGAATTGGCTTCCCTGAACGAGCAGTCAAAACAGCATTCTCCAAACTGGAAAAGGAGTCTCATCGAATGGGTTTAGCAGTGATCGAGAACAAAATGAAAAATGCTGCGTCAACTAGCAAAGCGTGAAAGCGTCTTGGACGAAATGTTACTGTTGGTAATACATAATACTTTTAAATCTAGGATCCAGTATAAATACACAAAACAATGTCAGTTTTGAGATCAAGCAGAGATTAACTGTTGCCAATAGGTGCTACTTCGGCCTCAGTAGGCAAAAGCCTTCCCGTCCTAATGTGCTGCGACGGCGAAAGGCTGTTGCGAGGTTCCGAGAGAAATATTTCATAAGATCAAATATGTGTAGACTACGTGTATCGAAGAGCACGGATCCATGAACTGTGCGCCGACACTATGCATAGCAAATCGCATAAAAATTCCGCGATTTCGCTGGCTGAGAGCAAACGGAAGTAAACTCTGCAGCTCGAATAGAATACCTTCCATGGTGATGGAATGCGCAGAGGAGAACTACCTTATCTCTTAGTGGGCGAAAATCGTTCATAAGTTGGGGTACCAACTTTGTAACAAAGAAACAACTTCTTGTTTTGTAATCTGCCCAGTGAACTGATTATTCACGGATATTTTGTTTCAATCACTTATAGTTCATTAAGCCTGCTAAATTCAAATTGAATTTCAATTCAAAATCAATCAGCAAATTAATTTTTTTTCCATGATTCTTTCCTCAAGGTACGAACGAGAACGTTGAAATTGCCTACACTTTTATATATGTAATTGTTTTATTTTTCAATTATATGTATGATTTTGTTTTGGTACCAAATATTTTGAAATGTTTCACCTTTTTTTACACAACATCAATTTTTAATACTTTTTTAACATTTTAAAGAATGTGAAAGAATAACAACTAAAATGAGAAGAAGCATAGAGAAAAAAGGTAATAATTCCTTATTGACCTTTATCGTGAAAGTCATTAACGTTACTTAAGTTCCAAAGGGGGACGGACAAGCAAGAATGGGGACACATTGAAGCGACAATCGTCATGCTAATTCTGTGTCGTTTTTCTCAGCGAAAAACAGTCAGCAACATAAGAATTTCAATCCAAAAAAAAAAAAAAAAACAGAGAAGAAAGAGGAAAATAATGATAATAATAATAAAAATAAAAGAAGACGAAGTACTTACTTTCGAGCCAAACGCTTCCTGATGCCAGCCAACATTTTTGCGCCGCTATTGCTATTTCTGCTTCTTCTTCAACGACGAAGACGTTCACGTTCACGTTAATAGTGCACAAATTGTGAACAACAAAATGGCGGCGACGATGACTTCCGCGCGCGCACAAATAGTGCAATTAAAAGCACACAAAAAAAAACCAAACGAAACACTTGAAATTAATTAAACTTTGGGAAGGGAAGTCGACGACGACGTGTAGGAGATGTGGCGTAAAGTAAGCAAATAAGATTTACTTCACTTCTTCTAAGAAAAACGAAGAAGAAGAAAAACAAATATTTAGGGTACTCACAGTAATATTCTTCATTGCTACTGCAATCACAAACTGAGAATAATACCAAAATTTTGACTTTTTCTTTTTTTGCTTCTTTTTTATGTACTGCTGCTTTGAAGAAGAAAGCTCAGCATTAATGACAATTTTTCGTGGGATTTCTTTAGAGATACTTTTATTTTTGTAGTTCCACTACATATCTGTGTATGTATATCGCAATTATCGAAAATGCTGATTTTTACAAATGGGCACGGATTAAATTTCCCCTTACATACTGTGCTTGTGATTGTACATTTTCATTTATTTTCTTTATTTTTTCTCAAAATTTAATTATGCATTATTATTTTTCTTAATTATTTATTTATCTTTGCGCTTAATATTTTTTTCTTTTTACGGTTGCTCACATACTATAATGTAAACAATCAATTATAATGACATTATATGCACTTATTTGACAGTGAGTGAGCACATTTTAAAGACGGACGCACACGCATGCACCGAAATTTTTTATACACCCTACACCCGCGCAACACCGCACGATCACAATCAGTTTTTATTTTAGCGCCGCCGCCGCCGCCACCATCACATTTGAGAATTTTCGTTTTTCTAAAAGAAATTCATTCAACAATTTTGAATAAATATTTAGTTGTTTATTTATTTTACTATTTTTTATTTATATTAAGTCGTCGTTGGTCGTTGTTGCTATTTTTCTTTGCTGTTGAAAATTGTTTTTCTTTTATTTACTTATTGTGTTGACGGATTGTGTTATACTGCTCGTAGTTGTTGCTGTATTGCAATTGCATTCACACTCTCGGCAACAACAATACATTCATGTGTGGACTACAATATGTTGCATGCATACATACATATGTTGCAGCTGGAGTAATAGCAGCAAAATCTGTAAAGAAACAGAAAAACAAAAGAGACAAAATTAATTCACACATTATTATACGAAAATTTATTTGGTGTTTAATTTTAATTCATATGTGTGTTTGTGTGTGTGTAGCGGGGAAATTTAGATATTTATTTGTGGGAAAGTTGGAACATTTTTATAGAAGATTGTAAAATATTTCCAAAGGCATTCACTGATGTTGTTGCTGTTGTTGATGTTGATTGCATACCATATACTAGTACAAGTTATAAAATAATGAAGACATTTCTCTTTTGAAATATTTATGGTGAGCAGTAAGTAACAATTTATATTTAAAATGCAATAAAATTGTCCCTAATGATAGGGAAATGAAAGGGCGTGTATATTTATGTTAATATATAACTATAGAAGGGATCGTTCATTTTATAACATTATTGTACTAGAAGTTAACTTCTGTGAACTGTAGAATGTTAGAGAATATAATGACCAATTTCTAGTTGTGTGGCATAAAATTTTGCAATTTACATTAAATAAATTAGCTCAAAAATATATGTAAAAAAAAGATAATTGTGTAACCCTTTCACTATTTTGATTGCATATATGGCATCATTCACTTTAATCTGCCATAAAACAGGTGTGATACCAATTTTATTTATCATAATAAATATGTTAATTATTTTTCATTGTTTTGGATTGCGGAACATTTGAAATTTCGTGCTTATGCTATTTTTTTTAAAGGTTTTTGTCTTTGAAGTCAAGTCAGCATAAAAGAATATAAAAGTCCAAAAAGTGAAGAAAAAACGTTAACCGATTTTTCCTTATACACAAGTTTAATTATTCAAACTTTATTAAAGGACAAATAAAGATATGCAAATGTGTGACACTTATTTATGTTAGTTGTAGTAGTCCTGAGTACTCATGAATTTCACGAAAAAGTTATCTATCGACCTCGATTAAGAAGATGGACTGAAAGGGTTAAAGGGCATTTTAGATTTTCAGAATCTCTTCTGTTTGGCTGCATCCATACTTACCTATAGAAAAATGCTCAACAATTTTTATTATTTATATTGAGTATTTTATCTCATATAATAAAAAGATTAAATAATTTCGAAGTAAGTTCCTCTTTCCTTGTCGAGAATATTGATGACTAAGCCAGGCATAAATAAAACCAAAATTACTAACTAGAAACAAGAAGAAATGCAAGCTTTAGTTTTGGTCACATCTTGTGCATGAACAAACTCTCTAAATTAGAAATTCAAGCAGGCATGAAGTTCCAGCTCAGAAAATAAAAAAAATAGGGTTCTATTGGAATTATCTTTGATAAATTAGACACTTTATGGGTTCGTGGCATAATCACCAACCCTTAGGCGTTTGGTCTGCTGAATTTGGGTGATAAAATCTTTTTTTAGCACTGGGTGGGAAATCAAATTTGAGAAATCGTGCTCTCCGACTTTGGAAACTTTGTTTTAAAAAAATTATGTTTGCTGTGCAATAAAATTCTATAATCATGTATAAAGTTCCGGACTTACAATACGGAGAAATTTTATTGAACCAACTTCAAAGCTTCAAGAGAATCCTTATAATGGTATTCTTTGGAAATATGGTAAAATACAAAAATGTATTTTTTAAAATATCTAAGTGGACGTTCCCCCTTAAGAAAATAAACTGAAAACACTAACTGTCTATTTGAATATTTTAATCATACATCACTGTTTATAATTTTACACTTTATGTATTTTTTTAATATTTTTATTGAGTTGAAATAAAAAAAAGACAAGAAATCAAATTAAATTAAAGAAATAACCAGCTATTGTGTAGAGTACCATTTCATTGAAATTATAATGCCACATACTAGATTGTTAATGCGAAGAGAATAGAGAGATGTGATGAATAGATAGATAAAAAGACATAAAGATTTGTACATAAAGCTTATGGCGAAATTTAATATCTTTCAATTGTATTATGTTTTTATTAAAGTTAATTTTATTTATTGTATTTATATTTCAATGAAAATATTATTGTTGTATGTGTAGTAATTTGATAAATCTACATAAGAAAAATAAAATAACAATCAGATTTATATAGACAGGCGCTGAGTTTAAAGTCAGTCAAAAACAGTAGAGCTCATATTACTGCAACACATTTGAAGAGTATAACTTTACATGAATGGATCAAATAAATATTTAAATAAATAAAATCTATGCCACATATGCATTAAGGTGCCTCAAGTCCCATACAAAAAAGAAGCAGTCTAAATAAAAGTAATAGAAATTCTAATTTGAAACAATCTGTTCATGATCTGGTCCATGAATGAGATTTAGATATATATATATTTTTTTTAGTGATATTTTTCTATGCGTATTTCTTGTTAATTTAGATAATTTATCTTCTAAGCATTATTTGGAGCGTAGAATTTCGTAAGTATCTTGAGAAATATTAGCGATGACGGTCGATCTTGACCGACAAATTATTTCTTACAATTTCCATACATTTTTTAGTTTCATTAGAAACTGAGAATACTTTTTTTCAGTCTATATCAAGCTAGTGTTTGATTCAATCTTTAAAACTTTCAGACTTTTAAAAAGTTTTAACTAAAAAATGCATAGTTTATTTTAGTTTATTATTTCCTAATTGAAAATGTAAAATATTGTCAACATTAGGCGATGCACACGTGCAAAAAGCAAAGAAAGTGCATTGAAAAGAGAAAAAATGGTTGCACTTTTTGGAACATAAAAATTAAAACTTTTATAATGAAACAAGCAACAATGCGTAAAGTTTGTTGCCACATCATGCGACGAGTGCTCTAAAAAACTCTGGTCGACAATCAAATCATTGTCAAACCCTACAAGGCGTAAAGATTTTTCAGCCATCACATTTAATAACCTTCGTGCTGATAACGCCAAGAAATGTGCAAATCTACTTGCGCACCAATTCATCGAACATCCTCCAACCCATGACAAACATTAACGAGCCACTCTCAGGAAGATCCATAAACTAGAAACGATCAGTGAACGCAAAACTTACACCTTTACACGTGAAGAAGTAACTGTGGCCATCAAGAAAGCCAAACCATCAAAAGCTCTAGGACCAGATGGCATCTCGATGATAATGCTGAAAAATCTTCATACGCCAGGGCTGGAGTATCTAGCTTCAGTGCTAAACACATCATTGCACACATTGACGATACCAGACATCTGGAAAATAGGAAGAATTATCCCCTTCCCAAAACAGGGAAAACATGCCGATAACGGGAAATCATATCGGCCCATTTCAAAACTCTCTCCAGTAGTCAAAGACATTGGAATCACTTATCCTATCCACGCTCTCGGAACACCTAATTCCAGCACAACATCAACATGGCTTTAGGAAGAATCATAGCACGACTACCGCTCTCAGCATCATACTACCCCAGATCAACCATGGTATGAACCGGCGTAGACCATGCAAACGAACGGTTTTAGTGGCATTAGACCTATCCAAGGCCTTTGATCACGCTACGCTCCTGAGCGACATATATAACTCACCGCTACCCAACACTATAAAATGATGGCTGGCGAGCTACATGTGTGGTCGACACTCGTTCGTAGACTTTCGAAACAACAGATCAAAATATCGTAAGGTAAAGCAAGGGGTTCCTCAAGGTGGAGTTCTATCACCGACTTTATTCAACTTTTATATCTCTAAGACGCCTCAACCACCGCAAAACATCACACTCGTCTCATACGCGGACGACTGCACAATTCTCTCTACAGGCAGTAATATCTCAGAGCTTTGTGTAGACCTGCACGCATACTTGACACCCATCACGTCATTCTTTAGCACTCGAAACCTGCAACTTTCCACCGAAAATCCATGGCAACACTCTTCACTACATGGACAAAGGAAGTAGGATAGATTTTAGACATAAACATCGAAGGCAGACGTATACCGGCAGTGAAATACCCAAAAATTCTTGGCTTTACGTTCGGCAATCTTTTGACCTTCTCAGCGCATGCCAACAATCTACGTGCTAGATTAAGGGGACGAAACAATGTCCTGGCTGGAAGCACATGGAGCAGGGACAAGGAGACCATACTGACCACCTACAAAGCCATTGGACGCTCAGTAGCGAACTGCGCAGCACCAATCTGGCCTCCTCTTATTAGTGATACCCAGTGGAAAGGCCTGCAGGCATGTCAAAATGCAGCTCTCCGCACCGCCACAGGCTGCCACCTAATGTCACACGGGGACCACCTCCACACAGAGACCGAAATGCTCAAGGTCAGGGAGCACAACACGTTGCTCAGTAAGCAATTTCTGCACGCGTGCCATAGGGACGATCACTCTAATATTGAGCTAACAATTACCACACCACCACCAAGGAGCATTCGCCAAGGCTTGACGCGATATATAGATGACTTGTCGCAGTTTATTACCCAATCACCACTCGACAATGTAACATACAGGGCTGCTCTTAACTTACTACACACGGAGGCTGTAACCAAGGACAGGGCTGCATATACACCTATCATCGTATTAAACGGTCAACCGTTCGTCCATAAATGACGAAGAAAGAGAGTTCCCAAGGGAAACTCGGTGCACCCTTGCCCGAATACGATCCGGCTGAAGCCGCATGCTGAACTGTTACACATGTGTAGACTTGACGATACAGCCACGAACACCTGCCCAGAATGTGGCAGCAGCCTACATGACATGGCTCACCTCTTCTCATACCCACAACACCCAACAAACCTGACCACAATCTCCCTCTGGACGAACCCTATTAAGACGGCCCGCTTTTTTGGTTTGGATATCTTGACACAACTTCAAACATATTGATAAATTTATTGACTAGTTGTAGCTGCTACAACAACAACAACGAGTGCAGAAGGAACTCATTTTTGTTTTTTTTAATTTCATTATAAATTGGTTTTCTTGGAAAATTTCAGTTGCGATGTTAAAATTCATTCAAATTTCGAGAAACTTTAACCTTAAAATGTAAAGTTAGTTTCATTTGGATTTATAAAACCTATTGAAACTGGTTTCATAATAAAGTACCATTCGAAAGTTTTAAGATTATTGCGGCGAGATATGGTATACTAAATTTTTTAGATTTAATTTTAGAGTTCAAGTTTTTTAAAATTCTAATTATTGTAATGATCGGATTAAAACCGATCAATATTACATTTACAATTTATTTTTTTTTCAAGAAAGTAGTTAAAAAAAAATTGTAAATGTTTGTAAAAATACTTCTTAATTTTATTGGCAGTACAAAGTAGTCAAAACAGGCAGAACAGAAACTCTAACGTGACCGAAACATTTTACATCCCGATTCCGATTGAGAGCATAAATATACATATATATGTACTTAGAAAACTGTACTGCCTACATAATTTTTGAATTTCTGGTATTTGTGAGCTTTCAAACAAAAGGCCACAAAAAAACTTAATGCATAATTTTCCAATACAGAATGATTTTTAGATGTTTTTTAAAACAATCCAACTTAAGAGAGCTTATCGCTAAAATCGAAGTATTTTGGAGATCTTCATACACTAACTTGTTTTCGTGAGGCACCTTAACGTACATACATAGTCATCGATTTGGTTTCACACCTTTAATGATGTCAAGTAATATATACTATGCGCGTAAAAACATTTTGATTACCAAACGGCAAATATTTTTTTCAGATTTTGAAATTTAAATTGTCATGATTTTTTGTGATTATGAGATATGATGGTTAAAGGAAAACCTCATTCCATATCATTAGTGGTACATTATTCGACTTTTTTTTTAATAATAACATTATTATAATGCAATTATTTTACTGTTTCAAAGGCATCCATTATGGTTATGTCTTCCTTAATGCAAGTATTTGTATGGTAGCTAGATAGATAGATGCTTTTAAACAATAAGTGCATTAAGAGTAGGTACGGTACTACCTAAAAATGCAATTATATTTCCATCTCTTTTGTCTTTCGTAAGAGTTCTTTGTTTCGTTTTTGTGATAGAATAGTGGTTTCTTACAAAACATAATTTAAGCAGAAAATTTTTCTCATAAAATTATGCTGCTTTACAATGGAGTTTGTGAATGTTTGTGCGAGTATGATGGAAACTATAAAAAACCGCTGAAACGGTGAACGCTGTTCGGTATTGGTAGGGGAGAAAAGTGCTTAAAAAACATCCGTAAATATGTATGCACACAACTATGTTTTCCCGTACCCGTAGTCGTAGTATTAATTGTATTTTATAGTACGACGAGTAGTATTTTCCCTTGACGCTGATAATTGCATGCGCGGTGGGGCATATCGAATGTTGCATGTTTCCGTTAACTAGAAACAAAAATGAGAAACAAAAAACGTATGAGAGAAACGACCTAAAGTAGCATAAAAGCCAAATGCGGAACACAACAACAACAACAACAAATTAAAGTAACATGGCAGAAGTGAAAAATATTTTATGGTTACGATAACAATCCAACAGATACTCATACATACACACATACATATATGAATGCATTCATGAAAATTATATGTTTTATTCTTTGCTATGGTAGAATGCAGTAGTAGAAATTATGTTTTTATGTTTCTAAGCCAAGTGCATTCGAAAAATTAACTATTTATAAGAAATATAAATAGTTAATAGTTAAGAAATACGGCACTTTTTTATGTTCCATCACTTTACTGCGCATCTAACCTCTTTTTTTTGTAAAGAGATTGGAAGCAGTTCAAAATCTCCACTGCATATGTGAGATTTTCAGTGAGTAGTAATTAAAGTGAATTAATTCAATTCTTAAAAAGATTCCACCAAAAGCTTTGGTTGCTGTTGTTACAAACACTATTTTTGAGAATGTGACAATACATATACATGTCCCTCGATTTACCGTGTAAAAAAGGAGGATCGGAACCAAATTTTTAACCTGTTAATCGAACCAAAGAATATAAAGAAAATTTGTAGATACGTTCATAATAACCGTACAAATGCACAGTTATAAAGCCGATGCTTTAGTTCATTCATAACTTATTCAAAGACGTAAAATTCTTATGTTTTTTGCTTATCTATTTGCTTACAAAAAGGAAAAACATATGTGGCCTGGAATACGAAAAAGGGAGTTCATTCATAACACATAAACTCCCTTCTCGTAGTCCTGTGCGAAAGAACTCAAAAAAATGTAACAGTTATTTTTAGTCTTGAGAAAAAAAGTAGAAATCGTAAAATAATTTTTTTATTTGGGCAAAAACATAAAAAATCAACCATTGATTGAATACCGTGATAATGCAATCTGCTCAATATATAATCTTGCCGTGCACATGGTGAGCTCTACTATAATAATTTGGGGTCGGTTGATCAACCCAGCGTACTCAGTTTTTCTCCATCACATCTAGTTCTAGTTCTCCCACAACCTGAAGTTGGAAAAATGGGATTATTAAGAAATTTTTTTATTTTAACAGATACGAATTTGATGTCTAAAGCAAAGCTGTTAAGTTTGAAGATATAAACAATTTTTGTATATACACTTTTCCTCGATCTCCTTCCTTTCCTCTTGAAAATGGGGTTTTAAACTCACTTTTTTTTGATAAATGGCCGATAAAAAAAAAACGTTGAGAAAACTATTATACTGTCATTGGAGAAAATGTTTCTTGTTAAAAATTATGAGTGGCCCTAGAATATTGGAGTGACCTACGAGGTACACATTTCCCATAATAATGCAAAAACCGAGTTTTAAGAAAAGCATTTTACTTTGCCGTTTGGATTCAGCATAAAACTTTTAAATTACAAGAGGATGTTATAAAATGCTACAATCCTTAGACAATACGCTTAATTTTTTAAAGTGCTTCTTCACATGTACAGAAACAAAAATTGTTCTTGATCTATTTATTTAATGGAATATTATTTTATTAGGATAAATGTCAAATCATCTGTGTTTGAGCTATAATTATGGCTCATTATTTTATCAACGCAATCCCAAAAATCAAAGTTTTGGAGTTGGGAAGTCTAGGTGTACTACATCTTTCAAGGGCAAAGATATTAATCTTTTCAATTAGAAATCGATAGATAAAAATCCATTGGGACCGATAAAGAACCTTTAAAAGTTCTCTTCTATAAGACTCATATTATAATTTCTTCTTTCCTATGGAGAAATGGATAACAACAGCCAACTATCAACCCTAAACTCTATGTGATACTTTTACCACTAATATAACCTAACTGAATTCGAGCAGAAGATACTCCGTTACATTTCCATTAAAGGAACTAAGGCCTAATGATGATGTGTGGAGCAGTGGCGGTACGTCCATATAAGCCCAAAAGCCGGGCTTGCTTAAGAATATAACCTAACTGAATTCCAGCAGAAGATACTCCGTTACATTTCCATTAAAAGAACTAAGGCCTAATGATGATGTGAGGAGCAGTGGCGGTACGTCCATATAAGCCCAAAAGCCGGGCTTGCCTAAGAATTGTTAACTGAAAATTTGTACAATATGTACTTACAGAATTACTACTTTTGTTTTAACTGAAAGAATAATTTTCTTTTAAAAATTTTTATTTGTATTACCCTGTTTTTCAATAGCTCGTATATGTACTAATAAAAAATTAAATGTGGATTATATAAAATACACACAAGCATTCATGCTATCGCAGTTCATCAAGTTGGCTTTTACGAGGCTTTTAAAATTTAAGAATGTATGTTTTCATAACATGCTATCTCGCTTATTCTTATAGGAAGTTCAATAGCTTTTTTAGTATGTGCGGTTCCATAAAAAGTAGCAGCATACCAATTTTCTACTACTATGTATGATTTTATATAGAACTTAAAAGCTGGCTTTCAGTTTTTGTTTGGCATTTGGAAAGTATTTACTCCACTTTCTTTTACTTCTATTTTTTTGTGCCATTAGTTTTTAGCAGAGTTTCGAACCGGTTAAATTTGGGTTCGTGTTCAGGTTCAGGTTCAAGCAAAAAATAACAGTGTGTTCCGGTTCAGGTTCAAATAAAAATGAAGCAAAACAAGGTTTTTCAAATAATAGTTTTACTTATTTACATCCATACATTTAGTTACTTTGCAATTTGGATTTTTTCATTCCGTTGACATTTTCTTATATTTGATAATTTGCAGTTTTATTAATAAGGTTTATATTAAGAGAAATTATCGTTTAGTTTAAAAAATAGTATATCACTCAACGATTTGTTTTTTCACCTCCTGAATTTATATGCTCATTTTGTATTTTTAATGTCAATATTTTAGCACGTCTAAAAACGTTGGTAAAGTCTAAACAGAGCTCCCATATTCCTTCTTCAATGCTTCAATCGGGATTTAGAGCATTCCATACTTATTATTAATTTTAGCCTTTTTGGTTTGATAAAAAAATACACTGGGCTTGCCTCATCAGTAAATGCTAGGCATGCCACTGGTGTGGAGAACTGAGCAGACTTTCCAACTTTGCAATAAGAAATCCTAATTTTAATTTTATTTCTCTGCTAAAATTAAGAGACTCAATGTTTGCAAACATCAAATTTCTATAAACGCCAAGAAGCAAACGCACATACTCGTTCGTGCATAATTTCATGTAAATAAAACTTATATTTATGGATACGCGATATAAAATAAAAATAAATAATGAAATCCGGTTATAAATTAACTCAAACTGCAGAAAAGAACCACCACAGAGATTCAGCTGCAGAGATGGCTGAGATGGTTCGATGAGGTACTTGTAGATTTGGTTTGCCTTCAATTTGCATTAGCGAATTCATTCATCTTGTGTATGAATCAGTGTGTGTGTGTGTGTGAGTGTTTGATTATGTTTTTTAATTTTTCTCGCCATAACGTCTGCCGGTTGCGGCTAATTTAATAAAAATTTCAATTTGTAATTGCAAAAACACACACACATAAATCTAAATGAAAAAAAAAAAGATTATTTCATGTAGGAGAAAAATAAAATAAAAAAAAAAACAAATTTTCATAACGTGAAATATTTGTGCATAAGAGCATTGAAATGCTAATGAAAACTGCAATAGGAGCATGAATATCTTTGGCATATTTGTAGTAAATAATTTTTGAAATGCAATTGCAGCAACTGTAAACTGTAGTCATAGTTGGTTGCCACAATATTGCTACATTTTTTCTGCACTGCGTGCTTCTTTTTTTCTTGTTTTTTGTATGCATTTTTTTCTACTCATATATACATATTTATATTTACATAGTCTTAGCGCTGACAGCACGTGCTCATATTTAAAAATTAAAGAAGAAATTTGACAGAAATCAAATGTCACTCGCATACTCAGCAAAAATAAGCAAATCATAAATCTCAAAAACCTAAAACTAATGCAAAAACAAACAAAAAAGCTAAAAATAAATAAAATTGCAAGATTTACGTGACCACCCAGTTTTTCTACTAACTATGTGAAATTTTTTGTGCAGTTTAAGAATCACAGAACCGTGCGATGTCATCACGATTTTTTTTTTTTTTTTTTTTTTGAATTAATAAAATTTTGAGGTAATAGTTTTTATTTTTAAATAGACGCACGTTTCAACAATAAATATGAAAATATTATATTTGTATATTTATTCTTAGTTACTTAGGGTATTCACTTTGATTAAGGGGTTACGTGCGTGCATTCAGAGGTTTCGAAAAATCGAGATTTTCAAAAATTTTTTTGGATTGTCGTATAGTGTTTTTTATTTAACACATAATTTCAAGTTCTTACACTATATTGTAAGTAATTTTGAAGAAAATTTAAAAAACAAAAAAAAATTTATGCGTTTTTCAAAAAGTTATAAGCATTTGAAACTATCAGAAATAACAAAATTTCAGAATTTTCGAAAATTCATATCTCATGTACGGCTTAAGTTTTTTTCACAGAATATAAAAAGATATCCAAGTTTCAGCCAAATCGGAAATGAGAATTCTGATTGCCCCCCAGAACCCGACAAATTTGATTTACCAAATATATATGAAGAGCAGTATCTACAAATATACAGGAATTTTTAGAAGGCTCAAAAATAGTGAAAAACATTTACTTTCAACAAACGAAGAGCTTTAAGATTTAAAATATTATTTCATATTATATATTATTTTAATACTTATTTTAATAATAATAATTTAATATAAATATTAAAATGAGGCAGGATATTTGAATCGATTCTGATTAGCCGCCATGCTGGACGTTACAGTGCAACTGATTACACTAGAATACATTGAAAATATCATTCTCTCCAATATATTCAATTGGAGAGAATGATTCTTTGCATAAAGACGTGTGTCAAAGTGCTCGTGATTTTTTTATAACTCTTATTTATATTTGTGCTAAAAATTGTTTAAATCGATTTGAATGGATTTTGTTGTGTCGTGTCTCACTACCATCATCATTTAACAAAAGATAAGTTTTATTTTAAAACAGCGTTTTCATTTTTTGTGCATTAATTTTTTCTTTTGCTATATATATATATAACTAATCACTGTTGTGTGAAAACAATCGATCTGTTTTGATCTCATTGTTAATAATTCTCTCTCTCATAAATTTCCGTTAACTTTTTTCTTTATACATAATTTGGTCTTCTTTACAGCGGTTGTTTAATTCACAGTGCTTTTTATAATTATAGTACCACTTTACCGTGCTTTTTACAATTATAGTACCATTTTTTTTTTAACATTTTAAGTAAACTTAAATTTCTGATTTTTTAAAATTAATTATGACGTGTGTTTATCCAAATTGTGTTTTAAAGTCTGAATCTGAGCGTTTCGTCTCGTGTTGGCTATGTGACTATCTTGCCCATATAAAGTGCGCTGGTTTGTCTGGTAGGATACTTGACAACATAATTGAGGGAAAAGGGCTGCGTTGGTCTTGTTTGAAATGCAGATCAACGGAAGTTAATCTTTTCAAGTTTTTTAAAGCTACTAGGGACGGTTTTAATGACATTGGTAAAGATCTGTCTGTATTGGTTGATAAATTCAAGCATTATGAAACCCTTTTCAACAGCTTTGCTGCTCTTCAGGATCCTGCATCACCAAAGAAAAAGAGTTTAAAGATGGTTTTGCGTGGCAACAAAATGGTTGGAGATAAACCATCTACCCCAACTATTTTGATAGAGGACAACCCTATGTCTCCTGCAACCTGGGCAACTCCTGAGCCTTTGGAGGCTGAGATAATCCCTGTGGCTGGAGACATTGAGTTGTTGTCAAACACGCCTTTGGTAGTTCCTGACGTTACACCAGTGGCCGGCTTGTTGAATAAGACCCAGCTTAAAACTGTTCCTAGGAAACTTGTGGTGATTCCTCCTAAGAAATCCGTATTTGTTTCCAGATTTGCGAATGATACTACTGTGGAGGACATTAAATATTATATAGATTCGAAAATTGAATTATCCGACTTCTTCGTATATAAATTTAATTTTTCTTATGATCGAAATATTTCCTCGTTTAAAATTAATGTGCCGGATAGATATTTTGAACAAATTGTCAAAGGGGATTTTTGGCCGGAAGGAGTGATTGTTCGGGAGTTTATACAGAAACCGAAACCTGTTTCTGAAAATGTGGTACGGATTACTCGCCCTTCTGCTTCAAAAAACTGACAGAAGAACTAGCGATTCTTTACCAAAATGTTCGTGGTTTAAATTCGAAGCTTAACGATATTTATTTAAAAAGTTTTGGGTGTACGCACCAAATTTTAGTGTTCACAGAAACTTGGCTTAAACCAAGCGTTTTTAACACCGAAATACTCTGTGACACCTTCCAAATTTATAGGAAAGATCGTCTTTCTAAAATTGGTGGAGGGGTCTTAATTGCTGTGAATACTCTATATTCATCTGAACAAATTATCTTATCAGACGTTAACCACTTCGAATTTATCTGTGTTCGCATTCAGCTCGGTAATCGTTATCTTTTTATCACCTGCTCTTACATACCACCAAACTCTGACCTATATATTTACTTATGCCACGTTGCATTTATAAAATCCATTTATTCGAAAGTTCGTGAAAATGATACTATTTTAATCTGTGGTGACTTTAACCTACCACACGTTCATTGGAATTTATGTAACGATACACAAAATCTAATTCCATGTTCTAACCGCGAATACTTTGATGAATTTTTGGACTCATTTTCAGAGTTATGTTTGTTTCAATTAAATAATTTGGTAAATAAAAATGGCAAAATCTTGGATTTGATTTATGTTAATGATACTTCTAAGTTTACACTGTCGATTACTGAACCGTTTGCAAAACCTGAAGACCCTTACCACCCTACACTTATTTTACTTTATGAATTAAATAGTGTCAATAACAACAATAGATGCTCTTATAATCCACCCTTCCGGGAAAAGTTTAACTTTAAAAAAGCAAATTATTCAAAATTGTTTAAATTATTGTCGGACGCGAAATGGCCTTCTACTTTTGATGACATTGACAATAGTGTCTTGACTTTTAATAATATTTTATACGACAGTTTTAATTTATGCGTTCCTAAACTAAAATCAACTCCTGTTAATGAAAACCATCCGGTGTGGTTTAACAAAGAATTAAAAAAACTTAAAAATAAAAAGTCACGCAGTTTTAAATTGTTTAAAAGATCTGGAAATCAAATTGATTATTATCACTATTCCTTATTACGACACAAATATCAGGTACTTTCTAAAAAATGTTACCGAGATTATATTGAAAAAGTCAAGTCGAATATTCATGTCGATGCTAAAGCTTTTTATGACTTTGTCAACACTAAACGTAAAAATGTTGGTTTCCCGTCCGCAATGAAATATAAGGACCAAGTATCTGATGATGAAACTCTTGTGGCAAATATGTTTGCAAACTTTTTTAAATCAACTTATTCATCTGAAACTTTAAATAATAATAACATATATAAGTTTGATCCTGTCACGTATAACAATATTATGAATCCGGTTATTCACCCTGAAGATGTTTTAGAACATTTAAAGACTTTAAAAATCTCTTTTACTTACGGTCCAGATGAAATTCCGAATAGTATCCTAAAAACTTGTGCTGAGTTTCTGTATTTGCCTCTGTTTAAAATTTTTGATTCTTCATTACGTAAGGGATATTTTCCCAAAAGTTGGAAGCGTTCATTTATAATTCCCTTACATAAAAATGGTACGAAATCTAACGTTGAAAATTACCGTGGTATTGCTAAACTAAGTGCAATACCCAAACTGTTCGAAGCAATTATAACATCTCAAGTAACCCATTCAGTAAAATCGTTAATTTCTTCATCTCAGCATGGGTTTGTAAAGGGGAGATCAACCGTTACTAATCTTCTTGAGTTATCGACCAATGTCATAAGTGGATTTTCTAATTGCCAACAGACTGACGCAATTTATACGGACTTTAGTAAAGCTTTTGACAAAGTGAACCACGATTTATTAATTAAAAAACTTGATTTTTATGGCTTTTCTCTTTTATTATTACAATGGATAGACTCGTACTTGAGAGATAGAGAGCAAATAGTAATTTTTAAAAATGCCGTATCTAAAAGTATCAAAATACCATCTGGTGTTCCACAAGGAAGCCATCTGGGTCCTATTTTGTTTTTGTTGTTTATTAACGATCTTCCATCTGTTATCAAGCACTCTAAAATATTAATGTTCGCTGATGATGTGAAGTTGTTTAAGTCTTACAACGAAATAGAAGGTCAAAATTTACTGCGATCTGATCTTTTGGCATTAAATAATTGGTGCCACTGTAATTTAATGTCTTTAAACCTAAAAAAATGTAAGTTCATGGTTTTTTCTAGAAGGCAACCTATTTTTTCTAGGTATGGATTGGATGATCACGAGTTCGAGCAGGTTTTTTCGTTCGTTGACCTAGGTGTCACAATGGACACCAAATTAACTTTTAATTTACATATCAACTCAACTATTAATAAGGCTAAGGGCATCCTTGGTTTTGTTAAAAGATGGTCTAAAGAATTTAACGATCCATATGTCACGAAATCACTTTACACTGCACTTGTAAGACCAGTTCTGGAGTATGGTTCTGCTGTGTGGAGCCCTCAGTACAACTGTTATGCTGATAAGTTGGAATCTGTGCAAAAACAGTTCCTCTTGTTTGCTCTACGTTCGTTACACTGGAGTCCATCACAGCACCTCCCGCCTAATGAACAACGGTTAAAACTTATAAGCTTGCCAACTCTTCGGAGCAGAAGAGTTATGCTAAATGTGATGTTTGTGACTAAATTATTAAATGGTTATATTGATTCTCAATTTTTACTCAATGAAATCAAAATTAATGTTCCAAATCGCTGTTCTAGATATCCAATTCCTATTAAACTTGGTGCTTGTAGAACAAACTATGCCCAAAATAACCCTTTTCGTTGTATGTGTAATAATTTCAATTCTCTGCACGACATTTTTGACATTTCCGACTCTCTCCAGTATATAAAATTAAATGTATTAAATTTTCTTAATCGTTAAACAGCTGATGATTACTAATAATCTGTAGCTGTAAAGAAGACCAAATAGAGATTTATTCTCCCCAATCAGCGCTTTATCAGGGCATTCCGGAATGCATCTGAATCGGTCACCAAATCCGTACGTCATGCGGATGTGCCCCTCGTGCGGATGGGCGGGTAAGTGGGTCCGTTGAGAAAGAAAACTTAGCCCACGACTTGTGTGAAAATTTCTCAAAAATCACACGAAAACTGAACTTTCAACATCTATATCTCAGTCATTTATAATCCGATTTTAACAAACTTAGCAGCATAAGACGCCTAATATAATTATAATTCCTATGGATTGGTCGATACTATAAGTAAACAGATATTAGCCTGTAAGTAAAACTGTACCCTGAAAAACATAGGAAAAAAAATGAAAATGATTTTTGTGCTCAGCGTCCTCGATTTAGTTTAGAAAACATACTTTGGTTCATGTTATATTTTTAAAATTAAATTTTGTATTCTAGTGTTATTAAATATTCTCGGACTACATTAAATCTACAATTCCAGTGCTATTTTATTGATGTCTTACTTTTAGAAAGCTTGATAATGGTCTAGTTTTTGGGTGGAATTTTGCACTGAATTTCAGTATGATATTTGGTTTATTTTTCCCGTTTTTGCCCGTTTTTGATCTGAACTCTGGTTTTTATGTATGTCAGAATTTTGTTCTGAATTTGGTTTGACTTTTAATCCGTGTTTGGCTTAAATTTTGATTTGCTTTCGGTCTGTATTTGCGATCATTCTGGTCTGAGTTTTGGTGTAACTCTTAGTCTTAGTTGTGGTCCAAATTTTGATCTGATTTCGGGCTTAAATGTTGGTTTGCTTTTAATTTTGGGGTCCTTTTAGCCTCAGTTTAAACTCTTAGTTTTAGTTGTGGTCGAAATTTTGGTCTGAATTGGCTTTAATTTAAATACGAATTCTGGTCTGAATTTCGGTCTTGAAATTTGGTCCAGTTTTTGTTTAATTTGTTGTCTGAATTCGGTCTAACGTTTAGTCTACTTTTGGTTCGTATTTATATGAGTTAATATTTTTGGTATGAATTTTTGGTCAGATATTTCTACCGGTTTTTGGTTTGAATTTTGGTTTGCTTTCGTTCGGTATTTGGCGTTGTTTTGGGCCAAATTTTATCTCACTATCTGAGTTGAGGTATAAATTTTGGTTATATTTTTGATCTGAATTTTGAACTGATTTTAATTTGTATTTGGTCTAAATTTTGGGTTTTTAATCTGAGTTTTGGTGTGAATTCCTTTTCATTTTCATAGGTGTTTGTTGTAATTTAGGTCCGAATTGCGGTCTGAATATTAATCAAGGGTTTCGTTTGAGTTTGGTCTCATTTTGATCTAGATTTTCGATCAGAATCCAGTACTTTTCTTGATTCGATCTGAAAAAAAGTATTTGAATTTTAGATTGAAATTTGGTAGAAATGTCTTCCTGAATTTTGAATTTTGGTCTCAGTTTTGCTCCAGCTATCTTTTAATGATTGGTCTGTATTTTTTGGTCTAGGACTGGGTTTTGGTCGATATTGAGTATGATATTTATTGATATTTATGATATTTATCCTTTAATTTAGTAAAATCAGAACTCTCCAAACCCAAATCCTAGAACCGTCACTGGTAGCAGGGTCGGTAACTCAGATTCTTGTCACTTAAAAAGTCGCAGCTAGGAATTTGTGATTAAAAAAAAATGATTTTCAGGATTAAACAACGAACAACTATCCGCGGCAAGTAAAAACCAACTATTGATATATAACGACTAGACATTAATCTGACATGGACACATTTTTATATGCAACATACATATTTATGATAACAACTTATATTCATTAACTTTTAAAAATATTGTGAAAGGTAGATAAATTAAAAATTTTTGCACATATTAATTAACTGCAATTAAATAAAAAATATATAAAATATGTATAAATATTAATAAGTAATTAAAATGATTTTATTTTCCAGTAAAACACAATTTTCATTTCAGAGGCTAAAACAATGATATTTCATTGGAAATCTACTACATATTTAACTACTTTTTTATGGATACTACAGCAAAAAAAGTGAAAAATAAACTTGAGAGCACATAAATTATCTGCAAACAGCCATGGAAAGCAAAGTGACAGCAGAAGAAACTGAGATTGCATTTTTCTATCATATAGTTGACAATAAAAGCAAACAAAAATTAGAAAAGAAAAGTATATTGCTAACGCTGCAGAAAACTCGATTTAAACAAAAATGAAAAGTGGCGCAGAAATGGTGTAAGAAAAAAATCAACACTGCACGGTGCTGCAATTTTTGTGTTTACTAGCAGTTCAAAATTTATGATTAGAAATTTATTTATGCTGACAGCACAATCAAGTCGAGTGCATATAGATTCACTTACTACATACATACGCCGTACACAGCGCTTCATAGCTACTCGTACATGAAATAGGGTGAAAATTTATAACTACGTACATAAATGATGCACCTATTTTCAACCGTTCGATGGATGGATGGATTCACTCATTTGTTTTTTTTTTTTTTAATTTTCTGCAAAATTCATTTAATGTTGTTTAGATTGATGTTATCGTTGATGGATAACATGTGCCAATATCTTGTGTTGTGTTGTAGTTGCTGTTATTGTTGGTGTTTAATGCTCATCATAAGTAGGTGACATGTTCGACGCGAAATTATACTAAATGAAATTTCACTGAGTAATCGATTATGAATCGAAAAACACAAACTTGCTGGCGCCATTAAAATGCATATATAGTTTTGCTTATCAGCAATTCATAAATGGAAGATAAGCTCGTCATTGTTAAGTACATTTTGAATAGACACATTTCTTGTATACTTGTAATTTTTGCATTAAATATAGGCAGAAAAATATTTTATTAAAATAAGTAAAAGCGACTTCAATCGATTTAAACTCGTGACTGGTTAACTTAAACTCATTACAAATCAACCGAAACAAGGTACATAGAAAGAGAAGAGCCACATCTATTTTCACTAAATTGAAATATCAAAGGAAGATGAGTTTATAATCAGCTGGAGAGTTAAGGTTTAAGTTGAAGTTCATTGTGATACCATATTCATTATATTCTCTACTTTTTAAGAGTGATTTGTAACACCTTTTCCGGCTTATCAATCTGTAGTTTGGCCCACCTACGGGGGGGATTAACAAATGGTCGTTAAATTGGTTAAAAACAAAGCAAAAAAAATAAATAACAATTTATTTCATTACTTTAATTTTCATCATCTCTTATCTTCTCTTCATAATTTCCATTGATTTCAATACACTTCGTAGAAACGCCTACAACTTGGAGTTTCTTAAATTCGCCATTAACCGCATTCATCTTTTTCGTTTTGCTACTAAAGGAATATGGTGTTGTGCGATTTTCTTCTATGTCTGAAAGCACAATATAGTTGTCGATTTTTTCGTCTTGCACATTATTGTGGTGTAAAAAATAGTGATACAGTTTTCATATTCTTGCAGCAAACGACCGATATGTAGCTCTAGATTGCGTTTGGAACTCAAAGCATCTACACTTTTCTGCTGGTTTGAAACTGCTTCATTATTACCTGCAAACAATTAATACTTACTAAATGACAGAGTGGCAACACTGACTGCCGAAAGATGGGGCTAATTGAAAATAACATAAGTAAAGGGTTTTCCATTAAGGACATAATAATTTTATCTATTAATAAAACACAAATTTTTTGGAGATATTGAGTTCAAATTTATTGTGGGTGTAGTGCAAGCATTACAATTTAAGAATGAAATTCGATTTCGGTCATATGACCACCACGAGCCCGTTTACAGCGATCGATTCTTTGGACCCAATTTTCCACCACTCTCGCACACATTTCGACCGGAGCGTTGGATATTTTGCATTTGATATTGTGTTTGAACTCGTCTAAAGTTGCTGGCTTGTTGGCATAGACCAGTGACTTGATATAGGCCCATAAAAAGAAATCCAATGGCGTTTGATCGCATGAACGAGGCGGCCATTCCACCGAACCATTTCTCGAGATAACACGTTCATCGAATTTGCCTTTCAATAAATCGATTGTGACACATGCTGTGTGGCTAGTGGCACAGTCTTGTCGAAACCACATATCGTTGATGTCAAGTTCATCCAATTCTGACCACAAATATTCATCCAACATAACATAATAGCGCTCTCCATTGACGGTATTAAGACCGAAAATTGGAGTAAGCGCTCTTAAAGTGGCGACCACCGACTCAGAATTTTGGTAGTAATTTTTAATAATTTCCAAACGTTGCTGGTTCGTGAACTTAACCATGATGAAAATGTTGACTTTAACTAACCTTTTGACATTGACAGTTCATTAAAAAAGTTTAAAGGTGCGTTCATATAAAGATACGAAATTGTTATGTCCCTAATGGAAAACCCTTTATTTCTACAAACATTTGAATAAAGCATACGATTTCTATGAAGAATATGTGTTTGTAATATTTTTACAAGCTAAACCATAAATCAAATGATCGTTATCTGGATGATATTACAAATAGTTGAAATTTTTAAAAGTGTCAAGGTAGAAAGATTACCCATTCATGTAAATTTGATTATAACAAAAGTAAACTGTATGTTTTGTTGGATTAATAGATTAACAACGAATAGATATACACGTGTATTGTAGTTAATCAGTGTTCTGAGAGCATTGAGCTTTCAAACCAAAAATAAAATTAATAAATAATATTTAGAAACACTTATATTTAGAAAATTCATATCTTCTCCGTTAATAGTACATCGAAAAAACTGAAGTTATTAAAAAAAAAAACATTCCGCTTTGGGCAACTTAACAGCTATGGACCAATATTCGTAACACATAATCCAAGCCACCAATTATAAATATTTTAGACATTTGAAAATAACATATTTCAATCTATTATTAACTAAGATGTTAGAGAGCTAATTTCCAAATCAACACTTCTAGCTAAAATTAATGAAAAATTCACATAAAAAAAAAACAACAAAAACAAAATGCCATAACTAAATTGATTTTTAATGACATACACTTATTTAAATGCGGAAACCAAGTAGGAAAAAAAGAGTATATATAATAACTGTCACAAATTTTTTTACGCACTAAATGACATAAGACATGTTTCGCCAGTTATTAGCTCTATTGTTAAGAATTTTTTTTAATAATTAAATATCCACACACAAAAAATAATAAATAAATGAAACGAAGAAAAAACCTGTTCCCAGTTCACAATAGCAAATAACAAATTGACACTGTCTAGAAAAAAAGTTAGTTATTTGTACAAAAATATATTGTTATTCGCTGTATACGAGCATAATATTATTGTATTTTATTAACAAGTCGTGCCACGTGATAAGCTAATAAATTAAGTATTGATGTTTTGTACACAGATATAAAAGTTTAAACGAATTTTTCATTCTATAAAGGGTAAACATTACTTATGTAAACAAATTGCGAAAATTCTAAAAAAATATTTGCATATTAGTTTCCTCGAAAGAAATAAACTAATAGAAGAACTATAGAACGTATGAATTTTTCGCGGGATATCACAATAGGCCCTAGTTGGCCGCAGTGATCTGGGAGCAACATGCCCACCTCCTCAACAATTTAATCTAATGTATATTAGTTAGTAGATCCGACCACTTGTACTCGTATATAGTACAATACTTTAACCACGATTTTATTAAAGTCCTGTCTTCTTTTATCAGTGGATAGGAAGAATGCTCAAAAGTTGGAAGTTTAAATTGTGGTCTAAGGAGTGCGAATGAAAAAAATTTAATATAGTTTTTTACTTCCAAATCCTATGCTTCGGCTAGAAAAGTAGCTCAAAATGCAGTTGCACCGAATGATTTGTCCACAAAGTGGCAAGGAAAGCTGGCCTTAAATCGTACAAAGTTCAGAAAATCCCAAAATATTGACGCAAGCAATAGAACGAACAAATTTTAGGCAATCGTTGTAACAAAATTTCAGTGTTGCATCATGGAAGACGAAACATATATGTTAGCGGACTTTTCAAAGCTTCAAAGCAACGATTTTTACGTAGCGAATAAGCGAGGAATATGCAAAAAAAAAGTACAGAGCCCAAACAAAATCTACGTTCCCTGAGAAATTTTTTGTCTTATAGGCTGCGGTAAAAGAAGTCAGACGTATGTAATTTTTAGGTCAGTTAACACTGATATTTATATTGCTGAATGCTTGTAAAAGCGGTTAAAACCAATGGCAATAATATCAATATTGTACATAGTGAAGCTAATTCGTTAAAGTGGCCAGAACTGAAGCCAGTGGAACGTTATTGGGTTCAAATTAAGCGAAAACTGAAAGAGACGGAAGGTGTATCGAAGGACATAATGGAATTTAAGATTAATTAGCTTAAGACTGCAGCTTCCTAAAACATTAATGAAACCACCATAAAGGCCTTGATGTAGGGAATTCCTGAAAAAGGTTTAAACTTCCTTAAAAATAAGGAATTATAATTATGTTTTTTTTTGTAAAGAATTTACATAAAGTAAAGTATAATAAAAAATTGTGTGCATCAGTGGGACGTCCTACAGAGGCTTCCTTCTTCAGAACGTTTGCGTTTTGGGTTTTCAGGTTAGGTTTAGTAAAAATAAAGTTGGAAAATATTTGATAATCAAAATTATTTTTTTTGTTTGTTGGACTGCAAAATAAGTATTCAAGAATACAGCCCTCAGACAAGTTTTACGTCCATTGTACTATATCCAGAATTCCCTTTTGCTAATCTTTAAATTTACCAGATTTATTAATAAATCTTAGCAGATCCTGCGGTATTAAAGAGCTTAAGTGTTCGACTCCCAACACTCCAGTGCAAAATTCGCTTACTCTAATCCGACAGAAAGCGGGTATGACACTAAGAAAGTGGTCCGCCGTCTCTTCACATTCTTCCTCCTAACCACAGGAAGAGCAGAAGGCACTAGCTCCCAAGCTAGTGGCTCAAGAGAAGTGATCTGTGTATAGTCCCACCAGCTGCCTACGGCTCCTTATGTTAAGT
This sequence comes from Toxonevra muliebris, assembly GCA_963691655.1. Lineage (NCBI taxonomy): Eukaryota > Metazoa > Arthropoda > Insecta > Diptera > Pallopteridae > Toxonevra > Toxonevra muliebris. Next base: position 39,975,400 of record OY829328.1, on the reverse strand, counting down.
GATAACAGAAAGTCTGTTAGACGCTTCGAGATAACAGGCAACATGGTCTTTGTCTGTCTAAAGCCCCTCAGTTCCTCCCACTTACGATTGTGAGCCAAATCGACCCACTCATTAATGGTGGTCTCGATGGTTGTAGACGACAAAGAGAATACTATTATGGGCCTAGGAAACCATTTTCTGAACCGTTACTAGCCAGAAGGTCAGCAGATTCATTTCCTGAAATTCCTGAGTGTCCATGAACCCATATCAACAGCAGGCTATTGTGTTTTCCAACACAATCAAACCTGGATTTACAATGCATAACCAGTTTAGATGTGGTTAGAGAATTAAGCAAGGATTTAAGCGCAGCCTGACTGTCACTAAATACACTGATACTCTTTTTTCTCCAACCATTATCAATGACATGGTCCATTGCCTTTATGATTGCAAAAATTTCTGCTTAAAAACCAGAAGCATTCAACCCAAGAGAGAAGTGAAGGTGCACTCCATCATTTTCAATGAAGAACCCAGAACCCGAACCGAATTTTGTTTTAGAGCCATCAGTCCCCTTTTCCACACGGCAAGTTTTCTTGTCGGCAAGACGAGTTTGAAAGCAAGAAAGGAAAGACGAGAGGAAACGAGTCCAAACTTGCTCGTATCGGCAAGTTTTCTTTTGTGATGTTCGTTCTTTGCTATTTCTTTTTATTTTTGTTTGCCATTTTAAGCGCATGCAGCATTGATTTTGGCTTATTGAAAAAAAAAACCTTTTTATTTAAAATTTCACTTTTCTTCCATTAATCTAATCTGTTTAATTTTATTCAATAAACCAATTTCACTTTTCATTTATTTATTTTTATTTAATAAAATGTTAATAAAAAGTTTTTCGCAACACGAATGACAGACAAAGTAAGGGCAGAATTGTCCAAGAAGTCGTGCTGTGTGGAAAAGCGAGTGGCTAGTTCAAAAGAGAATTGGAAACTTGCCGACAAGAAAACTCAGTGAAAATGCACTTACAATTAACTCATATTTAAATTATTGAATTATTGAAAGGCTGTAATCTTTCATGTTAACCCTCAAATGCCCGTAAACACCAATTTTCTGATAAAATATATGGCAAAGTGGGGAAACCATAGACCAAATGTTATATTCCCAATAGCGTTGTGGCCGATTATTTCAATTATGAAAGTAGGTTTATGAGAAAATTAACGCCAAATATTCCAATTCATACAAATGTGAAAAGCCAGTTTGAATGGTTGTGTCTTAAGATACAGTGGACATTTTAAGGTTAAAATACAGAGAAATATGTAATATTACGTTTTGTATGGATTTCACTTTAGTAAAATTTCAGCCCAACACCGCATAATTATCTACATATTACTACCAACAACAACCATAATCATAGTACATATATAAAAATGTTGCAAATAAGTTGTAAAGTTTTGTAAATAAGTAAAATGAAGATACTAAACCTATTCATGAATGAGAAGACACACACAAACGAACATAAAATCTTATCAGCTTATGAATCCCAAATAGCGTGCAGCAGTAGTGGAAGCTATAAACCTTAAAAAAAGAGACAACAAACATAATAGCATAAAAATTTGACATATCCTAACCCTAAATAAGGAAAATAATTAAACTAAACAAAAGGGCTTACATCTATGACATTGAGAATGAAGATAGTACATGGCAGATATATGCACATACATACATACATGGGAGTACATACATACATACTTATAAAATGTAAGTATATTGTTGTTGTCAATGGCAAACATGACATGGAACTGGAAGGGAGCAACGAGCATGGAATGACTCTCGTGCTGTAGACGTATAAATTAGGTTCCCTGCTGCCGTGATTACTATCTATCCATTCATATGTATATTTTCATATACATACATACAATGTAGATATGTATGCATGTGTCTATATCATACGCAAATGTGAAATGGTCGTAAATTTTAAGTGTTACCATGGGTGGATGGTGTAGAAGTTACTGCTGCTTGTCTTATTTTTGTTGCGCGACGACATTGTCATAATTTTATTGTGTTTCTCTCTCTCTTCCAAAAAACACAAATTCAGTTTTCAGCTTATTTTTTGGCAAATGAAATTACACCAAGTTCTTTTTCGAGTTCGTTTTTTTTTTGGTTTTTGTCTATTTTGCACGCAATGTGACTTCATTGAGACAAACAAAAAATTTACGTTTGCAGTTCATCATCGCTATCGTCATCATTAGCTTTAACATTCTCATAATTTCATATTCATATGTGCTTAAATTAGTTATAACCATAAGAATACATACCTACAGATATTTCTATTTATATAACCGGGTACTACGTGTATAAATTTTCCCGAATTGAAATCCTTCATTCATGAATTTATTATACAAAATATGCACATTCTTACTTTCACACTTAAATTTTGTCTTAATAACAATAAAATTTTAGAAATGCTTTTTTGCCCCTTCTCTACTTTTCTGCCCCTCCTCTACTTACCTGCCCCTCTTCTACTTGCCTGCCTTCTAAAATTCCTTCAACTCATAAACACAATAAGGGAATTCATTTCACTGTGTGTAATTTATGAACAATACTCCTTTGGATATAAATTTATGTAAAGGATGATTTCAAGGTAATAAATTGCATAACAAGAATTTTTTAACCCGAATAGACCCGCAATTTTTTTTTCAGTGTACCTATGAAAATCTTATTCAAAATTGACAAGATGAAAAAAACGATGTGCCCTCAAAATAGGAGATGGCCAGGGAGCAGGAAAAAGGCAAAATAAGATTTTCTATCTATAGTTAGCATTGATTTTGAAATTTCAAATTTCAGATTTTGGTATTTTTGACTATATCGCTTATGAGAAAGAAAAGATAGAAATACAGAAATATTTAAAAAATCAATGAAAACTATAAATTCCGAAACGGCCGTCTGATTTCCCCGTCTCTATATATATTGTTGTTGTGATGACTACATTTGTTTATTAAGCCTGTTTATATATAACTTCAAATAACGAATTAAACATGAACTTAAGTCATGACTTTGAAAATTAACGTTTAGATTTAATTTTCATAGTCTCTTAAAAACTATCATAAACTGATCGAAAGAGGCCTATTCAGAAAAAATTACACCTAGAATCATTTTCTCACAAACACACACACACTCTCTCATATACTAGACTTTCAAATAACGAACTGTTATACCGACTAGTAACAATGAGAAAAAAACAACAACAGATAAGTATATAGAGCGGTAGTTGTAGTTTCTTTCAATATCTCTAGCATCACAATAGAACGCCCCCTTAACCCTCTAACCCGCAAGGTTGAAATAATAATAAAACAAAGACCAGCATTTTTGTTTCCAGTTAATATTCTTGAAAGAAAAATTAATATGAAGTCCATTTTTCAATTAAAAACATACCCAGAGGTAGTATTTGTGATTCCGAACAACGTTTGTTCTACGTGTTTTCAAATAAATTAGTTTAAGGTGCAATTATTTTAATTTACATGGTTGACCTCTGTAGTAACCTTTGGCGATTATCTGGAGAATAAATTAAAATACATTCGCAATAATTTTTAAAAACAATTATTTGGTGTTATCCCATACCGTCTGACACAAATTTGTCCACACGGCAATATATTTATTACACAAAATTCGAAAATAAAAACACCTTTTTTTCAGTTAGTTGTTTAAAATTTTTGCAAAACATGCTTTTCGAGCTAAAAATAACTGTAACTGTACGACAGTTCTCATTTTTCCATTCTTATTTGTACGTATCGATAAAGAAAACTTTAGACAGTAAGATCAGATGTTTATTTTAAATGGCGAGCGTAAAATGGCGGCACAGGCAGCCGCGGAAGTGGTTGGTCACTGCAGTGACCAGTGGGTATTTAAGGGTTAAAAAAAATAAATTGTACTTATCCATTAATTAAAATAGAATGATGGCTGCCTCAGGGCGGCCTTACGGGTTAGAGGGTTAAACATTTCAACAGGAATATTTTTCTTTCATATAAAAAATCTGCCGGCATCCTAGTATTAGTTTTTCATGTGTACTTACATAGCTGTGCAGCATGTTATTTTCTTATGCAAAATAGAAAATCCAAGCCCAAAAATATAGATCGTACTGCGTATGTATTTGAATATTTTGGAACAACGCAAAACTATTTCACAAATTAAAATAAAACATAAACTTAGTACGTAGTATATCAAAACTTTTTCAAAATTCACATAAACTACATAAATGCAATTAAAAATATTTGAGCCCTTTTTGCTTTTAAAGAAACTGTTCGTATCTTAATTAAATGAAGTATTTAAATATACATCAAAAGAGTTCAACAAGTTCATCAACATTACGATTAGGGTTTGTTTTCAGGTCTTTAACTATATGAGATAACACATGTTTCTATTTTTAAACAACAACAGCCATATTTGGCCCCCCGGGCCTGTCCGCATTTCCTCTTATCGCCATAGTATTTGCTATGCTAATGTTAATTATTCTTCACTATCAATGACAGCGCGATGACGTGCTCGGTAAGGCATTGACTTGAAACAAGCAAGCAAATAAACAAACAACAAAAAATACCAAATTTAAACACTATACAATACAAAAACTGAAGTAAGTCTTGAAGTGAACTTGTCAATGCATTGCCTCATGATTACCTACTTCTTTCATTAATCGATTGTAAGTATTTGCTTTGTTGTTGTGTCGCTCTGATAAACGCACATATTCACTAGCGGATACAAGGAGGGGGTTTATTTCCAAAATCCAATATTGGTTAAACTTGATTGTTGTGGGCGCCTTAAAACTATATATTTTTCAAATAAAATGCCCTTGTCCTGAGAATCGTGGTTCAAATGTCGAAAAATATTGGTTTTTCTCATAAAACCCCCACTTTGTTTCCACCAGTGTATATCATGTGTGTGTAGTATGTAATAGTTAGTTAATATAAATTCTGCGCCACCGCTTCACCACTTCATTGTATAATGTTCTCGATAATTTTCAATTTAAATTTACTAATTTTTAAAAATTGATATCGATGTTTGATTATGTCTGTCTGTCGTCACCAACTTGTGTTTGATACTGACGCTTCCACTTTTATACTTCTACTAGCGTGTAGTTGTACCTACTCGCATACATAATTATTTGGTAATGTTAGCTACTATGAAAGTAAAGTAAAAAAATTATGAAATCGATAAGCGTGTGTGGCAGTCGTTGTGAAAGGCTTTTAAACTCAAGCATACATATGTATGGATGTCTGTCTGACTTTGTTTACCTTTGTACTTTCTTTGTGTGTGCCTCTAAGACCTTCCTGTTGAAATGACGCCACAGGCGTTGATAAGACTTATGAATATTGAGCATTAAATTTCAATATAAATTTGATTACTCTTAGCTTCCGGAATTTTTGCGTTTACATTGTTTGCACTTACTCATGCCATTTCTGAAATTTTAATAATAATTGCATGGAATTTATAACTAATTGATAAGATTTGTTTTTGTAGCCACATTGAAATTTTTTCATTAAAATATTTTTTAAGCAATTTTGTTATTTACATATTTCACATAGTTATGAAAAGAATTTCTTATCTTAACTTGTTGTCCACTTTGTAAAAACCATTTAAAAATACATTACAAATCAGAATCATGAAGCAGATCTGCACTCAAGTCGAAAGGGAGGAGGTGGGCTCGGAGGTTGAAATTTCTTTAAATTTCCGATTTTATTGAATAATAGAGATGACTTGGATTTTTAAATTATGATAAACAGAAACTCAAAATATTACCTTAGGTTAGTCCCGATGGTATGGTGGTTAGTGTGCTGGATTTACTACGTATGGTCCCCTGGGTCGATCCTCAGCATGATCAAAAATAGAAAATTTTTAAATACACGTGCATACGTGCTAACCATGAAGACGTGCATTCAAAAGCTCTAGTTCCTCCCAAACTAGACCTAGACCAGAAACATATTATAAACCAGATAAAGAAGTGTACTGGCACTCGCAACAGTAATTTTAACTTAACCTAACAGCAAAGACCAAAAGTTCGACAAAAATTAGATCAAAATTGAAAACAGATTTAATCTAGAAATAAATTTAAAATCAGACCAAAGTTTCCCCCTCTGGATCTGCTATTGATCATTATACACATGGAATAAATTTCTAGTTTAGTTAACACTTTCATAGTTTTTCCTTCATTATTTTCTAGTTTTTCCTGAAAACGTATTCATTCAACTAGAAGACTACGTTTATAATCCAGCGGCAATGCTCAGTTGTCCATCATCACTCTGAGTGAAATATACTAAGTAGCATTGTATGTTATATGGAAAAATTCTGGGTCTAGAAATCTCTCATGTTGATGGGTCCATCCATGGTATATAAAGTCAGCTTAGAAAGTTTTGAATTTTTGGTTTTTAATGATTGGGTATGTAAAATCCTATAATCTGTGATAATATGTTAGGTTTGAGTAGCTGTCGAGAAACACACTTAGGCCTGAACGGCCCATTGTGATACCACATAGTTGGACCTACAGTTTAAGGCCGGTTCCGAACGGTGGTGTGGCAATTTGTTATCACTTGGTGATTTTGTCATTGCCTCCCAGATGTACACTTTCTTATCATTCTCACACACTTCATATTGATAGTGAATATAAGAAAGTTATGAAAATTAACCAATTAATTAAAATTTTTAAATTCCTTAGGTAATGGATTTGGAAAAATTTTCTATTCCATTGCAGGGAATTGTGTTTTGTAATTGAAATTGTAATTGAAAAGAAAGGAATTTATTATTTAAGTGTAATCAATTACTTTCTTGGAATTAAATTCCAATTTAGTTGGAATGATTCCCCGAAAGTAATTGATTCCCTTTTAGTTCAATTCCAAAAAAGAAAAAAAAAAAATAAATTTCAGAAAACGTTGTAAAATGCTTCTAATAAGCCGTTACGAGAGAAGTGACCCAAATTTTATACGTAATGGCTTATTAGAAGCATTTTACAATGTTTTCCGAATTTTTTTGCGCTTTTGGAATTAAACTAAAAGGGAATCAATTACTTTCGAGGAATCATTCCAACTAAATTGGAATTTAATTCCAAGAAAGTAATTGATTACACTTAAATAATAAATTCCTTTCTTTTCAATTACATTTTCATTTACAAAATACAATTCCCTGTAATGGAATAGAAAATTTTTCCAATTCCATTACCTAAGGAATTTAAAAATTTTAATTACCGGTTACAATTCCTTGTAATGGAATTGAAAATTTTATCAATTCCATTACTAAGGAATTGAAAACTTTTAAGTACCAATTACAATTCCTTGTAATTGGAATTGGGAATGTAATGTAATTTAATTTACCCAGCTCTGGTTGTAATGATAGTTGTTGTTGTTGGCTCAAAAAATATATTTGATAGTAAGTTGATTGAGATGCCTATGCACTTTTTTTATATTTTATTTTACTGAAATAAAATTTTGTTGATTTGCGCTTTGTTCATCAATATAAAAATAGCGGTTTTTTCCTTTCATATTTTAGATTTTTTGGTTGTTTGAAAATTACAACAATTTTAAACGTAGTTTTAAAGGAGTGCCGTAGAAATGGCTAAATTGAGCTGGGTTTGGAAATATGCGTTTTGCAAATCAGTAAGTTCACAGCGTTCTTTCAATAGGACAAAATATCGATTCTGCAGAACGAGAATATAGATACGTTAGTTTTTTTATATCTAAATAGGCCAGAATTTTCCAAATTAAATGAATAAAGCCTCGATGTGTTCGGGCTTATAAAGGCTTTTGCAGATACACGACGAACTTTTAAATATACGTGTCGTTATTGCAAACCAAACTACACGTGTATTTCAGGCTTGTGTTTTAAAAGAATACTACATGAAATTCGAACTTTCGTTCTCTACTCGGAACCATCACAAACCCTCTTTCTTTATGTGTTCTGCTGTTCTTTACACTCTATATCCCATTAAATTTTTCTGAGTTTTTGCTGTCTTTGTCCCAGCCAATTTGTATTGCTTTAGATATTAGCTATTTGATCAATGGATTAGCTGAAATATTTATATTTAATATATTCTCTTTAATTAACCAAATATAAAAACTTTTCCAAAAGTAACAGGAAGTCAAACATTTGATTATGACAACCTAAATTATGTTGTTCAAGAAATTGCATACTATTTCGAGTTTATGGATTTTATTATGTGTGGGATACGGGATGATTTCCGGTCTTTGACAGTTCTAAATTTGAAAAGAAACTTGGATGTTTCGCTTCTTAAGGTCGCTGTAGCAGACATGAATTACTGAAACTCAGTGAATCAGAAGTGACGGAGTATTTATACTCTTCTTAGGGGAAAAATAACTTTCAGAGCACATCCCATATGAGAAGGTAGAATTCTTAATTGCAGAGCATATGTAGAAGTGATTCGTTAAAGAAAATGTTCACATTAATTAATTAATTCTCGAGACTTAATTATACAGGGTGATTCCGCCCCGATCACCCGTTTACGTAGTTACTTAGACAATTTTATTAGCTTTTAAATGGATACAAAATTTTGATGAAAAAAGGATTAATGCGCTTAGTAATATAGCAATCGTTAACACTCTATAGCTAGCAAAAGGGTAAAAATAGCACTTTTTCATACACTTTTTCCTTTCCTTATATTGATCAACCTCTCCTTTCACATACTTTTATTCTGTCAATCGGCCCAGAATCACCCTGTATTATATATAATAGGTGGTAACCGTTAAATAATTAAAAATGTACAACAAGATCTACAATTTCCGCAACAGCATTTAAAAATAGGTTCATATAACTGTTGTTGTTGAAAGTTATCACTTCTTTCTGTATATAGAAATTTTCTTTGGTAAATCTCATTAAAAATTTGTTACGGAAGTGACACCATAAAATTCCTTATATGTATACCGATACTTGTATTGCACTCAGATAGACATACCGATCATATGAAACTTATTATAAAATTGTATTCTCACCAAAAATATGTGTCACTAATTTTAATAATAAAATGAAAAACAAAATACAAATTAAAAAAACTCTAACACAAACTTTCTAAATGAAAAATTAAACATGTGTAATAAACCTCATTGCGCCGACAGCAGCAGCACATTTTCACAATTTCACACCTAAAAATAAAATTATTATGAAATGGAAACAAAATGACATGCACAGATGCAATGCAAGTTAGTACAAGTATCTACGAGTACGAGTACTTTCATGTACATAGTATCTAATAAACATCCAAATCCGCATGAATATGTATGAGTGTTGAGCACAACCACAAAACAACAAAACTAAAAGGTTATAAAAAATAATAAAGTGTATAAATTAATTTTCAACAGTGTTAAATTAAAATGCATAGAATTAAGTGATAATATTTGAGTTTATAAAAAAATCAAAGTAAAATCTAAACAAATTGTATAATATATTTAAATTGTATAATAATAATAATAATTTTTCTTAATAAACTGACAAGTGTAAAGCGCTAATGAAAGAACAATTAAAAAATTAAAAACAAAATCAAAAACAAAATAAACATTAAGGAGTGGCAATAGCGGCATATCTTTTGACCATGACATTAACAATATTTCAATCAATTCAATTAGGACATTACTTCTCCGCAGTCATAAAAAAATACAGCCAGGCCACAAATTACTGAAGAATCGAAATCACCGGTATCAGATGCCGCACACCGCACCGCTAATTCATTCACTACGCCACCATAGAATATAATCGCAACAAATGCACCTAAAAGTTAACCACACCAACCAACCATCATCAAGTGTTAATGCGTTGTTGGTATCTTTGCTGCTCACGTTTTCATTTTCATTTCGAATGGCGATTTATCATTCCCCAAAAACAAAATAAAGGATAGCTACTTTCAGCCACAATGAGAAGAAACCGATTAATAAAAACAATGTAGTAGACAATGAATGAATAGAAAAAATACAAAAAAAAAAAAACGCGAAATGGTGCAAAAAGAAATAAAATCAAAATTAAATTAACTTTTAAATTAGTATCTTTTCATTTTCTGTTGTCGTTTGTTGGTTCTTGCCATCAAATCATCAAAAGTCTAAATTGAAATGACTTTTGGCAAAGTTTTTGACCTAACATATTAATTTAATAATGTTAAATATTGGACAAAATTTAGCGAATTCGTTGCTTAGATTTTTGGTATCAAACAACTCAAAGTGATGAACTTAGCAAAAAGTAAAATCAACGATTAAATGGTAACTGGTGTTTTTTTAGGGACTTTTTCTTTAAGTTTCTTGTTCAATTGCTATAAAAATTGTGCAAATTTGTTTCCAAAAATAACGGTATGTTCGCGGAACTCACGGAGCGCATTATCGTTCATCTGAGCAGATTATACGCAGAATTATGATTTGTGTTTCATATACTCTTTTGGTTAATATTCATTTAGAACGATTTCAAACTAAGCGTACATCCAAAACTGTGGCTTCAATGTGCGATTCCGAGTGCAAGAAATCAATCTTTGCCCGTCCATTACGTGGAAAATTTAGTCCACGGCCATATAAGATTCAATTAGTCCATAAACTCTAGCCGGATGATCATCTGAGACGAAGTGCGTTTACAAATTAGGCTCAAAGCCAACCCTCTGTTTTATCGTAAAATCATCTTGAGAGAAGATACAATTTGAATTCTGTTATATTTAATTCACGAGTCCAATAATTTATTGTGGCATTGTTTAGACAATTGCTTTGTTTAAATATGGCAACAACTTCAAATCCCAATTGACTCAAAGTGACCTCAAGAGTATTCAAGTGACCCCACGTGACTTCAAGTGACCCCACGTGACTTCAAGTGACCCCACGTGACTTCAAGTGACTCCAATCATGAATTGTCGGTTATTAACTCTGACTTCAAGGTATCGCAATTAAATTGAATGCATTCTTTTACAGCTCTGGTCATTACACATGATCTGGAGAACCATTAGTTTCAACAGGACAGCGCTACATGCCACACAACATCTCAAACAATATACGAAGGAAACGTGTGACGGGCCGTCGCGCTCATTTGATGTGACACCGTTGGATTATTTCCTTTGGGCCACATAAAGGCATTTATCTATGCTGATAACCCAGCAACAATTGAACAATTGATCACCTGGAGCACAAGATTACACGCTTTAAGTTTTTGTGTGTATTATTAAACAAAGTTCTATCACTCTAAAAAGAAATCGCCCAATGGTTTAATGCATATAATTAAAACCATGGAATGATACCGAATCAATATAACGGTCCGGTTTCGGTTTTGTCACGTATTTCTGTTTCGTTCTTCAACATTCATTCGGGTTTCGGTTTCAGAGGATTAAGGCATTTTACCAAGTTTTAGAGAACAAAAAGCATAAATTCTGAAACCTTAGAACTGTCCAAAGGCATTAGAAGCAGGCAGGAAATCTGAAAAAGTCAACAAGAGGCTATAAGGAACTGAAATTGACAGCCAAATACAATAAGAAACAGTTAGAAGTAATCACAAGCAAATAAAGTCAGGGGCAATAAGAGACAATCATGAAATATATTGAGAACTTAGCTGACTCAGTCAGACGACTTTTGTGATGTTTATTAAGAAAAATTTCTGTTAGCTGAAAATGTTTTTTGGCCTAAGGCATTAAGTCACCTTTTAGTCGTCAGCTTTTTTATCGTCTATTTCATTGCATTTAGGTCAACTTTAATAAAATTTTAATAATTATTCATTGCGTCTAGCAATGCAGCATAGACTAATTTCCTAGCCATTTAGCTAGGTCCTTAGGTGTCAGTATTGTTTTAGTTGTGTTTATAATTTTGTTAGTGATGACGTCTGTGTATACTTAGCTTACGAATGTATCGTTTTCAAAGCTTAAAAAACTTCTAGATTGATGGAATAAATATTTTGTTTCTAAAATTCACTCCATAGCTATTGAGATGTACAAATACACTGAAGACCCTGATATTTCCATTATACATTATCTCCCGCTTCTCCATAAACTATAGCTTCACAGCCCTTCCAGTTTAAACCAATTTTTAAACTTATTTGCACACAAACTAAAAACATTCTCAGCTTGATGAGTTCTCAACTTTAAGAGAAATTAAATCTTATTAGTAGAATTATCATTGCAAAAGTTTACACTGTTATTGTTTTCAAGCGCAACTTTATATATCGATAGAAAATTTTGAAAGATTGATCGATATTCGATTATTTCTTCGTGGTGGGAGGTGGAAACTTCATCTTTTTATCCCGAAAATTTGATTCTGAAATTTATAATCAAATTTGTACATTCTAAACCATTCAAAACACTTACTGCTTAACAAATTCAGCTAATCCAATATGATGTGTTCGATGCACAAGTGTAAAAATTATATCGTTTTCAATTTCTATTGGAAATATCAAATAAATTTTAATATTTATTTATGACACTCTTTTTCATTTCATGCATAAATTTATAAATTATTATTAAGTATTGAATTTATTTTGTCAAAACACAACGCATTAAATTCATTGAATTATTTCATTTATTTATTAATTTTCCAATATTTTCCATTTTTTTTTTTTTCAAATAAATATTTAATTATTGGAAATTTACGTCGAACACCAAAATAACAAGTGCAACAAAAACAAGAATAAATAGCGAAGTATAACACGAGTGAGAGAGTGGAGATACCGGTAAAATGTGCAACAACTGTGACAGGTGACAGCTGTCAATATTGATAATAGCAACAGTAGAGAATCATACACAAAAACTCAAAACGAAAAACACAAAATTTGCGATAGGGGAGCACACAATGTGTTCGCACGCAGTAAATAGGCAAACAAATACAAAAAGAACTTAGCGACGAAAAGCGAAGTTATATTCACACGACATCCAAACTGAACGAACTCACGATGATTACTAAAGAGTATCTCAAGCCCATGGCCACAAACGGTCGATGGCGCGGTAGTAGTCTTCCGGTGAAGTTAACAAAACAATCCAAACGAACGAGCGAACGAAGGTATCTAAAGGAACGAAATGGTATATGGAAATATTGTAGTGGAATGAAATGAATAAATGAAACACAAATGTTAATGTTTGTTGTTGTTTTTGTATATTTACTTTGCGCACTTTATGAGAGAGAGATATGTTTGTATGAGGAATTGTGTGAGTGCGAATTTCCGGTTGCAGTGCAGTGCATCGACGAGTATAAGAGAATTTTACTGATATGGAAATTTTTAGCAGTCGCTGTTAAATTTGTAGAGCTGTTAACAATTGAAATGAGTGCAAAAAATAAGTTTGATTAAATGAATAATTCAGCATTTACTTAAATTTAGTTTAGCTGCAAATTGAAGATCTCTCTGTTTCTCACATTAAATTCTGTTTTATGGTCGCGAAACCTGGCTGACAAACAACACCTCACAGCACAGCCTACAAGTGTTTGTGAATAACTGATTTTGGGGTATTTTCAAAATACGGCAAATCGCTTATGTGGGAAATCGTTAATCAAGATGCGAAATTCAATTCAATACGAAATATTGATGAGCGACACAACTTCTCATTAGCAGCTAAAATTGCAAAGTCTTGTGACGCGGCGGGCAAAAATAGGAATCAAGGAAGGCACCAATAAAATTAATTTTAGGTACTAAAAGTCATAAAGTACATCAAAAAGCAATGATATTCAATTAAGAACTGCCACTTTTTGTGAAGAAAAACTTCAAAATCGCTCAAGATTTGGCATGCTGAATTGACCGCTAGTTCTCTATGTCATATTGGGTTAGAAATCTTTAGAAACATTATAAGATTGTGAAAAAATTATGGAAGAAAATTTAGTATAGTTAATTAAAAAAAAAAAAGCAAGATATTCTAGGAATGCGCTGTTCCTTGGCATTATTATCACATAAAGATCGATTAACTCTGAAATTTACATCATGCATTGTTTGGAGAATGTGCTTACTTGTGCCTTGAGTAATGTTTATTTATTAATTTAATTATTCCCCGAAATGTGGAAACTTCATTCTAATTTTTTAGATTAATTGCCAATGGATGGAAAAAGAGTCAAAATAAAATCTATTTAACGATTTTTAAATATTTTTTACTTCTATTGGTTTTTTTTTTAAAAAGTCAAATATAAAAAAATAAATGCGAAATCTTAGTTACACTATGAGATCAAATCCGATTTGTTTTCTTTGACAAGAGGTTTGACTAGGGTTTCAAAAAGAGAAGGTGATACCGAGCACTCCTGCATTTATAGTTTTTCTAGGTCAGTATCTAAATTTGATTTAAAGTTTCGTCCTGAAACAGTTTGAAAAGTTTAAAAATTAATAAAAAATAGAAAAAATTATCGAATCCTTGTAAAATTAGACTTGTTTGAATCCCATTTTTTCCTAAAACGTGACGTGATTTTTTTAGTTTTTGACCTCAGATTCGTGTTCAACGTGAAAAACTCTTTCGCAAAAACTAGGAAGCATCTTATTAGCAAAACACATGCAGTTTTAGAAGACAATCTTAAAATGTAATTAATTTTTTAACACATTATTGCTCAGAGCACCACGACTAGAAAGATCTCTTTCAATGCTGTGATTTCACGAATTTAGGGAACATAAGCCAACCTCATCCGGGTTCCTTATCATTGATAATGGCCCAAAATCCTTTTGATGATCATTTGAAAAAAATTAGCCTCTACTATTTTGGCATTTTTGTAATTTTTTTTGAGGTTGGGTACATCATCAGTAGTGGGAAGTCAATGAGTTATCGAAATTATGTCCTTCACGATAAAAAAAATGCATTAGATGCACATTAAATAATATTTATTTGAAAATATTCAATTTGAATATTCTGTGAATTTTTTGTAACTTTTTTTTTTTTTTTTTTGAGGTTAAGACTAAAACCAATCGGAATATTTTTTCTAAAGTTTATTAAAATAGACATTTATCTACTTTTGTCCTTAGTCTGATAGAGTCCATCAAATGCATCATCGTATTTAATTTATTGTATTTAAAAATCAGTTTCATAAAAATTAATTATGAACATTTCCGTCGAATGAAGGTTTTTAAAGTTTTTTTTTTTATGTTTGCTACGAATTCAACTGTGGAGTTATTTAGATATACTAATGGAAATTGTTCTATATGTCTGCCCCTGTTGATGATTAGTGGTTTCGATTTTGTAGGATTAAGGCAAAGCTTATTTTTAACTGACCACGTGTAAACTCTATTTAAATCCTGATTTATCATCGCCACGGCCATGTTTGTTTGTGATTTTGGAAATAGATAAGATGATTGGACATCATCAGCATGATGTTTTCATGTTTTAAAACATTCGGAGATATCGTTGATGAACGATGTGAATAGAAGTGGCCGAAGAACTGAACCCTTAGGTACTCCGCATGGAACGAATTGTAGTGACGAGCATTTACTGTCATTGGATACATATTGCCAGCGATTAGACAAGTACGATGACATCAGGTTACACGAAGAGTCATCGAAAGAAAAAGCTTGATTTTAATTTATTTAATAATATGCTGTGATTAACTGAATCAAAGGCTTTAGAGAAGTCCAAAATGACCATTAAACCCATTATGTGGCGATCTATACCGTCGCGGATATTTTCACAAACCTTCAAAACAGCAGTAGTGCAGTTCTGCATAGCGCGAAAGTCAGACTGATGTTTGGTAGTTAAGTTGTAATTATTAATAAATGTTTTAACCCTTTATCACGCCGTGTTGCAGATTTGTAACATACCCGATTTTTTCTTACAAAATTCTACAAACATGTTATTTTAATTTGTTTTATATCATAACTGTTTAAGTAGAAACTGATGCAACTATTGCGTGATAAAGGGTTAATTTGATCGGAAACTATCGCTTCGAAAGCTTTGCTTATGAATGGAAGAATCGCAATGGTGTGGTATTCTACTATGTTATCATTTGAGGATTTTGGTAGTGGCAAAATTTTAGCTGTTTTCAAACTGTCTGGGAAAGAAGATATCGTAATTATGGTGTTAAAGATGTGCGTGGTAATATGGCTGGAAGATGGATCTTAATGAAGTCGGATTGGATATTGTCTTAACCCACCGATTTCAATTTTATCTTTAATATTGAATTACCCACAAAAATTGCAGCTACACCGGAAAGTGAGAAGCGCTCATTGCAAAGGTTTGCAGAGATGTTCTCACTCTTCTTTAATTTTCACTTTTATTTTACAACAATCCACAATTCGAAAATGCCTCTGGGGTCTTACAGAGTCAATAATATCATTGTGGTGAATTGTATACCTACAACTATTGTCTAAATTAGATATTTGAAATAAAAATTATTAAACATAAAATAATTTTTAGACCTAATCCACTATTGCGCCGAAATATTGGAAGAGCAAAATTAAATAAGGAAAAAATAAGAAATGTTTACAGATTTATTATTAAAATTATTAGGCTTTGAATAAACAATGATGCCAGAAGAATATCATAGAACTAGCAGTGCACTACTAGTGAAGTGTAGAGAAAATTTTGATCACTAATGAATTTGTGTTGCCCATGAAGGGAGTGACGAAAGAGAACTGCTCATTCAGTGTAGCTGGAGACTGGTGCCATCTATTGTCCGGATTTTTAATTTAAGGCTTGGTTGGTTTTCAAACCAAATAAATAATTGTCTACAGAGTAAGGATTCACATGAAACTCAGTTTGAGAAACAATGAATTTAATCCACTATGATTCTGAACGCCTCATATGATTTCTCGCCTCTTCACCGCATAACTAACATTTTTATGTTGAATGCAAGTGCACACATAAAATGTACTTGAAAAAGAAATACAATAACATTTAAAAATAAAAAAACACCCCCACTTTAAAAAACACTGCAAAAAAAAGTGTTGCATGTTTTCGCTTTTACAAAAAAAGAAAAAAACCAAAGTAAATACATAACCTCAACTAAATGGATACTAACCAACGAAATGTTTTCACCGCAAATATAAGTAAAACTTAAGAACAACAACAACACAAATATAAAAAATTGCATGAGCGTCATGTTTTCAAACAAAACATGCAAACAAACAAGAAAGAAGCAAGCCAAAGGAATGAATGAATCCTTGTAAACAATTCATCATTATCGCATTCATTTCCGTTGCAGGGTTCGGTTTATATTCGACTTCTCACTCTGCTCGTTGATGGGGATGATGTCTGCAACGCCACATTCACAGGCAGACAGACAGACATACAAATAAACAGACATGAGTCGTCGTCCGTTGTATGTCATACGCGTGGGTGGGTCACACGTGTCTGCTGCTTGCATGCGACAAGGATTTAATCGCAGTTGTCGAACAAAAGTAAAAGTAACTCCAACTAAAGGCAACGGCTGCGGTGTCCTTTGTATGATTTTTCGTTACAATTTTCAAATATATTTGTTTATTTACCAATGGAAATAACTAAAAGGGGAGAATGCACATAAACACATTTACCACCTACCATTGAAGTTCACTTGCCCAAGGAAAAAGCGAAGACTTGTTTCAAAAAATAAAAAAAAATACCTTCGGTTTTGTGGTTTATGCAAATTAGCAAAGTTAAAATGCGAAATTGCTCTGGCATTACGATTTTATACCAGCTAAATATTTGTGTATGCTTAATCCGGCAGTAGTCTAAAGGGGCCCCTTGGGGGCATACACAATGATGCTTGGAGACAGGCAGCGCAAAGTTTTCAGTTCGTTTTCTTGTCCACATATTCAAATCTAAACAAATAACAAGTACGTAAATTGGACACGTGTTCGGTTTTTGTAAAATCTTACTGCAGCATTTCAATAAAGCTACGTCGCCTTACGAGAAGATACTTGTATGTATATATTTAATTTTAATTTATCTCTAGTTTTCTAAAGATTTTAGTTAAAACAGCGGCCAATATTTTTTGTATCAGACAAAGTGCAGTCGGTTGAAAAAAATGGTGGACGTTAAGCTGGACAGAGTTCCAGTCAACAATATTACATTCTCAGACATTTTTAATAATAAATTCGACTCCGTTAAAAGCGCCTTGAAAGTGTCTTGTTTATTAAAACATAGTTAAAAGACTTTTCCTTCTTGGTGGAATGATCATGTCTATGAACTAAGAGCGAAAGCTAGGACAGGGTTTGTTGTTGTTAAAGTGGCGGTTCGTGCCGAACCCAATTAGCGCTAATGCACCGTTTTGATACCTCATCCTCAGTTGTTTTTAGTTTGTATGGTTTTATTGTTCAGGCGGAGGAGTCAGGTCCATCCCGACTGGTTTATGAAGCTTAGTAGTTCGTTTGGACTTATTTCCCCTAGTTCCCCAAGGTTGTTGAAGTAAGGTTTGCCTAGAGTTGTCATCCTGGTTTGTCCCAGAGCCGAACATTCACAGAGAAAGTGATGACCGCCGTCAGTCTTGGGATGTCCTTCCGGTTTTTGTGTATGAGTTGCACTGTTTTTTTCCAGTCGTAGACAGGCCATATTTCTCTGCTTATTTTGTAGGTCGACAACCTGGTCCATCTACTATTGGCTCTTGCGAGGTATTTTGTAAAGATTTCTCGCTTGACCGAGGTTAGTGGTGTGAGTACCTGCTCAGCCAAGGATTCGTGCAGTGTAAAGCCTTTACGAACTAGCTCGTCAGCCATTTCATTACCCTCAATGTTCCGGTGACCTGAGACCCATATCAGGGTAATGCTGTACTATGGTTTTCCACCATACCAAGGCTCCGTAAGTTAAGATTGGACATACAATCGCTTTATACATCCATAGAGTTAGTTTCGGTTGGAGGCCCCATCTCCTACCAATCATTCGTTTAATCCGAGCTATTTCACTGGGCACCGGCAGCTATACCTATAAAGATAGTGGGAGATAGTATAAGAAAGCCATACACGATTCCAAAAGAAATGGCTGGAGAGATTTCTGTTCAAATATCGCGATTATCAAGGATTCTGCAAGGCTCAGCAAAATCTTATCCACGGAACACACAATTCCATCCTACTTACACCAAGAAACCTGACGGCACCCGGGTAGTGACGGCTGAAAACCCATGGTCCTCTTTTAAAATCAATCTTTCCTGGCTGTTAAAATTACGATGATGACTGTGGGCCCCTGAGCATCCCGCAATAGTTTTATCGCGGCTTTTGGCCAAAATAGTCACAAAAGAAATAATACCCATGATGAATGAAAACTAATTATGTAACTCAAAAAGTACGTGACCTGTGACCTATGAAAAACCCACAAATAAAGTTTGATCGTTTTTCCCCTTTTATTGTATATTTTTGATATATGCATATTAGAAAAGGGGTCTATGAAAGTCAAAATAGTTGGACTTTGCATCAGGATATCGTAAACTACGAAAAATACAATCCGTGCTTGTCATGATTTATTTAACCTAATATTTTGTGTGTGCGGTGAAAGACTGAGGACGCCATCATAATCAAAGTCTGCTGCTTGATTTTTTTTCATCATTAAGTCGCCTTTTCTTAGATTCACCTATTAGGAAATGCCAAATGCTTGGAGAATGGAGGAGAACTGCTAAACCCCAAGAGTTTTATACAGGAATTAAGCATCCGAAGTCATGGCAGACCGAAACTATGAAGATAGGATTCTATTCAAGATAATCTTAGTGGCATAGGGACTTGTGTTTGGAAATCAAAAGTAGTAGCTCGATCGGCCAGAAAGCTTTTAACCCTTTCTTCTCATCTTTTTTATTAACAAATTTTTGCAGTTTTATACTCGTATATTTGGACTTTGTTAAGAATAAAAACCAAAAAAATGATGAAAGAAGTTTTTGGGAAAGGAAAAGCTCTACAAGCTTTTGGAATTTTGTACATTATAATGAAAAGAGTAAAAATTCGAGATAAAATTTTAATTTTAAAATTTTTTTTTTGAGGAAAAGGCAACTAAGGTTTATTTTGCAATGTAAAATAAACTTTTAGTTTAGAAAATACTTTTAAAAACACACTTGTTCACTAAGTATAAGAGGCGAAAATTTGAAACATTTTTGGAATTTGGATTTTTACTAAAGTCAAGTATACAAATTTTTGTTATTCAGTGACCCAGTGGCCGATACAGGAAACATTTTTAAAAAATAAAAATTCTCCATATGAACCAAAACGCCAAAACGCGGGCTGGAGCATTTTTTTCTCGTTCGTGTATGGTTTTTTTTTTTGCTTATTCTCAAACTTCATTTCGATGACTAACAATTTCAATTTCCATGTGAAAATTTACTGGTACGTTACGGATTTTGGGGAAGCAATGTTCTTGTAGCAAAGAATTTCACAATTTCTATGATCTATTTCCAAGATAAAGGATCGTGGAAAATATAACAATAGGATACATTAATTCAGTTTTCGCTTTTAGATTAGTTTATAATGAGTCGAGAATTAGTAGAATTTTAAGATTAATTTAAGGTCGCTGATTCATACCCTGTATCTAAATTTTCTTTATACCGACCCGATACCTATAATTTTGTATTTTTTTTTTGGTGGATTCAATTCTCTATCTGAGAATAGAACCCGTTGAACTGGAATTAATCCATTTTATTAGAACAATCCATTTGGACATTTTTTAAGAATTTAACCCCATCTGGGAATCGAACCTGAGGCAGATGGAACTCCAGTCAAGCACTCATCCACGAAGTAACCATTGCTGAACGTCATCGAGCTGTTTCTGAACTAGATTAGCAGCTTCTGTAGGAGATTAATTTGATGGCAGTATCGTCTGGATAAGTAGCTATAGTAACACCATCGGTTTCAGGCAAGTCGCAGGTAAAAATCGAATAAAGAGCAGGACCCCCAACACTGCCTTGTGGTACTTCGGCTTTCACTTGACATTTGGCTGATGTTTCATTATTTACTTTGACATAGAACTTTAAGACCAAATAAAATAGAGCTGAAAGTAAATTTTTTAATTTGTATAACAGCCCTTGATGACAAACTTTTTCAACCGCTTCTTGAATTTCCAAAAATAAGGCAGAGCAAAATTTTTTGCGTTCCAGAAAATCAGTGGCAATATTGATGACATTGCTCAGGAGTACCGTGCTTATGACGATTGGTGGTTAGGAACTATATTCTTATTTTCTTGTATGTATTATTAGCAATCTACTACTTTGAATATTTTCGAGACTATTGCCAGCAAACTTATAGGTCTATATGAGGGCACTGAGTTTTCAGGTTTATTTGGTTTAGGTATCATTATTATTTCAGCACATTTCCATAGAGAAGGAAAGTGGTTTAATGAGCAAGATTATTCATTATTCTCATAATTGAAAATAAGTTATAATGTACAATTTTTTTAAGCATTTAAAATAAGTTTATTTAACAACTTTTTTTAAGTTATTAATTTTGTATTATGAAATGGAGTTTTAACTTTCGTTTTAAACTATTATAATTAAAAAAACGTTTATGTACTTGCTCAAAATTTTAAACTTAGTACCTTCACTTTGTAAATTCACACAAATGTAATTTGGACTGCTTTTTAAAATCAAATAAAAAAAGAGAAAAAACATGCTGGATTTAAAAAATAATTTTTTAATTTTAAAATTCCCGATAGGTTTGAAATGAGAAGTAGTGAAATATGAAAAAATTTTTGTACATTATATTAGCCAAAAACAAAGAAAGGGTTAATGAAACAAACTCAAGCTCGAACTGTAACACTTAATTTAATAAAGCAAAAGTAATCTTAGTGAACTACAATATTAATAAACTTACCAATTTCAAAATATTTATTTTTTAGATGTATTTCAGATATTGATATGCACGAGTATAGTAAATTATTTGTTTATATATATATTTGGTTTTCTTTTTAAAAATATCAATAAAATTGTGTCGCTATTCTGCATTTTGTGCTATGTACGAGTATGTATTTCCACTTCAAAGAAAGTATTAAATTACACAAATATGTAACAACGAGTATGTTAGTTTAAGCTAAAAGTAAATGAAGCATGGAGTATACATAAATGAAAATATTGTTACTATTTACCTTATTGTATTACAGACGACGATTTGTCGTACATATATATCTCTATAAAAACAATAGTCTTTTCAAAGATTGAGAAAATATTTTTAAGATTGCAGCATATTATAGAGTAGGTACTAATACATACTTGTATGATTGAAATTAAGTAATGTACAAACTGAAAGTTAAAATCAAATAAAACGAAATCTACTAAGCATTTTCACTTTTCCCAACCATATTGTCGTTTTCACATCATCGTTGAAAGTGAGTAAATAAAATGTAATTTTAAAGCAATGCACTTAAACAAAAACTTTGTGTGCTTTCATTTTTAAATTAATATTGGCAAAGTGACCATGTGTTTATATTCTCGTAAATATATAGAGTTGGGTTTGTTTGATTTCCCATGTCGCAACTTATGTATTTTAAAAGAAATAGTAGTTGCTACTAATCCAATCAATACAGTAGTTAATTATTATTTGTTTGTAAGTTTCCTTACAAATATGAATTGCACATTTACAATTTACAAATTAAATTTATTAAATAATCACGATATTCCTAAAACATTGATTGGCTACAGAAAAATCAAACGATAACACGATGCAACAGTAAATTTCAAATAGCGAATGGATAACTTTGTAAGAGTAATTCAGGGTTGCTGATTCCTCTATTTTCTCTATCACGTCTTTTGCAATTTTTTTATTTTACCTTGTACATGTTTCATAGCTAAGAGAAAGTTGTTTATCATGGAAAGGAGGAAAAAATTATTTAGACAGCAACACTCCATCAACCTCCCTTACCCACCCTTTTGGGTGTTATATGAAGCCACTATGAGATATATGA
Source organism: Toxonevra muliebris (assembly GCA_963691655.1). Classification (NCBI taxonomy): domain Eukaryota; kingdom Metazoa; phylum Arthropoda; class Insecta; order Diptera; family Pallopteridae; genus Toxonevra; species Toxonevra muliebris. The sequence continues at coordinate 39,952,692 of OY829328.1, read as the reverse complement.
CTATACCGGGTAAACGATCGCGAAACCTATCATTGGGTTTGAAAAATAGTTGGCGCCAGCGAAGGTCCAAACTACCTAGGTCCAATTTCTTCTTAAGAATAAAACCTTAAAAAAGTTTTTTTTTTATAATCCTTTTATACTGGATTAATTGTTCGATATCAAAAAATAGTTGAATTCATTTAGAGTCAAAACCAGGTGGTCTAACTTTTTCCCAATTTTCCCTTTTTTAATCTTTAACAGACTACATTTTTTTTTTTTTTTTTGCTGTAATGCCTTTATAAGTACAGGGATCCCAATTATTCTACAATAAGAGAAATTTTCTCTGGAGATAGTCTGCTGATTCTGAAACGTTAAAATCAGTAACTATAAAGAGATTTTATATTATACAAACTTTCAGTTTTCTTTTAAAACTAAACTTAGGTGATCTTGACCTTTGTTAACCCCAACTACTGTTTGTTGCTTTTTTCAACGATAAAACATCGATATTTTGTATTAATATCGTTGCTTTAACATCGATATTCCCAAAGAAGAAATACCAATACATCGATGTTTTTGAATCCGATGTTTATGTTTTTGGAAAGATTATTTAAATATCTCTTCAGGTAGAGTTGTATATGGCTATGGCATCATGTATGGCTATGGCATGTATATGGCTATGGCATCATGTGGTCGGGATTATTTATGTGCATTAGGCTGGTTCAAGAAATTAAAGTTGTTCTGAATTTCGCTCCCCGGATACCAAAAGTTTCGTTTTGGTGTAAATAAGCTACATGTAAAATTTAGTCCAATTCAGAGAATATTAGATGGACCCGAAACAGTTTTCTAAACGAAAAAATGGTCTTTAGTGTGGAAAAATTACAACAGCCGAATATAATTTTTTAGTTCTTGTTAATAAAATTTTAACTGCTTAACTTCTTATAACGATTTTGAGCCGCTAAGTCGAATCTCGAATTTATTTTTCAGCGAGTTCTTTAGTTTTGGAGATGTTTTCCATTTAAGGTGAAAAATTAAGATACAGAATGTAATGAAAGGCACTTATAAATAAACTCAAAAATGATTTTTTTCGCCTTGGAAATACGCAAACATTTTCAGGCTAAAAAAGTAAAGTTTATATGAAGGTAAAGTAATGTAAAACCAATTTTGCTAAAAAGAGATTATTAATTTTTAACCATGAACTTGCCCAAACTCATTTTTCTTCTATTTCTAACACTCTTACATTCAACTTTTTAAAATTAAAGAAAATTGAATGTTCTGTTTTAATGTTTATACATATTTTTCAATTATTTAACACTTTTATACTCAGAAAAATAGACGATTAAAATATGTAGGGGAATGTGGGGAATGTCGAACCATGGGGAATGTCGAACCATTAGTTTTAACTGTATTATCTGACATTCGATCTATACGAAACTTTTGCCATCGTATTATTTCAGCTTCATCTCATTTTTTCATTAGCAGTCGAACCGATGAGACGTATTTTGTGCTCTCTGCGATAATCAAGTGATTTTTAAGATTCCAAAAGTATTTTTGTGCTTTAAAATTACATTGCTTTTTCAACATTTTTGCGTAAAACCAAGCAGGTAAATATTTTCCAAATCATTGTGTGTGAATATTATTTACAGTCAAAAAAGTTTTTTTGCATGAAATTTGGTTCTGTGACTCATGGGCGGCTATTTTGTAAAATGTCGAACCACTTTTTGTGGGGAATATAGTTATATAATAAATTATCGACAAAAAATTAGTTTTTGGTAATTTAACGTCAATATGCCGCGTTACGTTGCAAAACTTGATCGATCCGATGATCTCCAAGAATATTTAGCGGCCATAAAGGAGATTAAAATCGACAATCACGTGCGATGTGTACACATGACTGGTGGCTATTTCACATGCAAAAACTGCGACTCCGAATAAATAACATAGATTTTTCCTCTATATTTTTCATTCAAATCTTATGTTTTTTCATAACGAAGTCATAAATAAACGTTTTACATCAATATTTGTTCGAATTTTCTCAATGACAAAATCGAATATTTTGGTATAACGCTTAAAACTTTACAACAAATTCGAATTTTTAAATTCTGAAACTACCAAAACGTGGCATTTTGATTCTAGTTTAACCTCCATTTCTCAAATTTTGAAAAATTACGATTTTAGGGTGAGTTATCAGTCAAAATCAAAGTGTGGTTCGACATTCCCCATATTCCCCCATGTTTCATTTTTATATTAACATGCCTTTTTCACAAAAAGGATACTTTTTACGATATCCTTCTGCGATCTGCTGCATCTGTTTTTCATCATTTGACAAAATTTGTTGTAGTCTTTCATAAATGCAACACCTCTTTCAGCGAGAGCATCTTTGAAACCATCATCATTTATCAAAATAAGTAAAAAAGTTTTGATTTGTGTGACACAAAATGACTTTGACATTTTCGATGGTTCTGCCGTTTTTCAATTTCACAACGGAGTTCAAAAATTTTAGTCGTTCAACCATTTTCTCTTTTTCTGCAAAGGGCACATTCAAATTCGAGCTATTGTTTCCTCTGCCAAATACCACAAATAGTTTTAGATTTTATTTTTGTATTACCATGGATATGGCTGGATCAATATCTTCATATCCGAATGAGTCTTTTACGAAGCAGTAATCCATAAATGGAGCTTCCACAGCATTGGTACAATCAAATCATACTCGAATATATTTTAGTATTATGAAAACATCTCGGACTCCATTTAATTGCTTTGCAGGTAAAGTGGATTGATCACGAAACAAGACTATTTTTAGGTAGTAAATTCCTTGTGCCACCCACCGTGCATGAGTCTTTGGGCAAGGTGTATGAAAAACAGCACTCTCTTCACCAAGAAATATCAGTTCTAATTCTAAAAAGTCTTTATAGTCATCTCTGCTATGACATTTAGTAAGATTTTGATATCGGAAGCTTTTTATAACATGGCAATCACCATCTGATATTTTCGATTGCACAAAAAAATAATCCTTTTAAGTAAATTTAGTTCAACTTTTCGTATAGAGCAACTTCATTTTTGACCTTGCAAAGTTGATTTCTCCAAAACTAAATAAGTCGCAGAAAAGCATATAACAGATTTATATGCATCTACTCAAAAACCACATATCAAGTTATTCAATTGTAATTTTTAAATAAATGGAACAAATTTCTGTGCTTATACTCCACGATTTCCCCCATAATCAGTAACTTCCGGTTTTAAAAATGGTTTCGGGTCCATTAAACGTGCACCAAAATTAAAAAAACTGGACGCAATGCCCGGGGAGCTAAAATCGAAGCAACTTTAACTTTTTCCATACAAGCCTGAACCAGCCTAATGTACATATCTACATTAGGGTGGCTTAAAAATGTATTAACAAAATTTTTTTGACCCAATTTTTGCTCCCATCGGCGAAAATCGTTCTCTATGAATTAAAAATAAGTTTTGAAAAAAAAATTGATTTTTGAACCATCCCAAAGCAAACTTATTTTGACAATATGCCAAATAGTGAAGAAATGATAGGAATTACTATTTCATTTGTACTTTTACCTCTTGCAATTTAATTAAATAATATGGGTATTCACACGTTGATGCAAAAGAGTGAAATTGCGAAAGTGCGACTTAGGACAGTATGGTGTGAGTGTTCAATGTAAATATTGGAGATGCGAAATTGTTTAACTGTGAAAATATTACCACCTCATTGAAAAATAATGAAAATATTTTGGATTCTTTTTACGAATTTAAAGGTAGAAAAGTTTCAAACTTGCGCAATCCGCACTTTCGCTACGTCGCAAGGGCATGTTGCATCAACCCGTGAATACCCATAATATTTTTAGAGATGCATAGAATAGTTTTATTGAATAAAAGTTGACTTCGCTAGCTATGATAAGCTTTTCTATGTTCAGACTATTTGTAAAAGAAATTGGAGTTCGTCTTCGTTCTTGGTAATTTTACGATTTAGTTCGTTAATTAGAGCCACTCCTCTTTCCGCCACGTCATTTTCCTTTATTTCATTTTCCCAAATTTTCTTCACACCAAACGCTTTAAAAATGTTCAATGAATTTCTATTCGCTAAATCGTATAGCTGCAGATTCTGCAATACGTGTTGATCAATTTTAGGTCGTACTTCTCGCACCTTGGGTGAGGGTCCATGAACCATTGCATTAACCATCCTTCGTTTTTTATCGTCAGCCACAGTGTTGTCGAGAAGACTAAGGCCTACTAACTTATCTGACAGGTAGCGCAAATATCTTTTTCTTTTTTACTGTAGTTTTTGCAATATCGGCATTGCCGTATTAAATTTTTAATTAATTTAAGTCATTGTTTTGGAGCGCTCGAAGCTGTTAGAGCTGTAAACCAAATTTTTATGTACGCTGTGATAGTAATTGATATTTCCTCCAAGCCCTTTCTCTCTATATCTGTTAAATGGAATTGCTCGTTCATTAAGAGAATGAATGAGTTTCGACATCCAACGGGCATGACTTGTGGCATATGGGGCTATTTATCGAATTCCTCTGATAGGTGTCCTGCCAAGAAAAATAACTGATAGTTCCAGCAACTCTCGAAAATTGTCTCTTATTTGCTTTTTGCGGAGTCTCATTCCGTTTTTCATCTGCAATTCTGAGAATGATTAGAAGGCTTTCTGTGGTATATGTCTTTTGATTAATCTTATATCAATAAGAGCGGAAGCGCATAAAAGTAGAAAATCAGGTTTGAAAGTCGGTAGGTAAAACAGCTTTAAAAGCTGCCGCAGCTGCTTTATCCGGGTTAAGATTTCAAATAATAGTAGTTTATATAGGAAGCTGACAGACAAAGAGCTATCATTATGATCACTGGTGTGCGATTCTGTAACTTTCTTAGCGATCGACAATCGCTATCGCAATTTGCGATTTTATCGCTTGCACTAACGTTGTACTGATTCTGTAACTCTGTGTTAGCGACAATTATCGCTTAAAGTTCTTAGCTACAATTATTACAATTGGCAAATGACATTTCTATTATTGGTTTTTTATTTATTAATTTAAAATTTGTAACGTAGGGTTACAACTAAAAATATTTAAATTAAGATTAAAAATTTACATATGTTTCTTCGTAATCGTATGGTCCCGAGTAGCACCAAAGCTACAGTTAATTGAACTGAAGGCATATTCGAAAGGACTGCGCGTTGGTATTCATTTAGCTTTGGCAGCATGTCGCTCTACTGGAGTCAAGGGGATACGAACATACTCCCGGATCATATTTTTGCTGATTGCGTTTCTTACCCCATCATCATATGTGATGTATGTAATAGCATCACGCCTAAACCACAGAACGTATCAAAGCCATATTCACATCATACATTGGTTTGTTGTTAAGGTTGGTTTATCTCTTTTTTGGACTGTCTAGGAGGCGCTGACGTTGAGATATTTCGATAAATTGTTTTTAAGGTCCGATTTAGCTCACATTTAGAACATATATTAACTAGTCGGTAAGGCCCCAGTAACTGGGGCTATTTTTTTTGCTCAAGAAATCTCTTTATGAAAAAACAAATACCAAAAGAGACCCAAACTACTCGTTGGTGTTTTTTTGTTATTTGTATATTTACTCATGTCTTTTCTCTCGCTCTCATTTGTTATTTACTTCTGCTTAATGCGTTGTTCAATGAGTGAATTTTAAAGAACTTCTGACTCTAATATTTTGGGATTGGCTAAACCGATTTGAAATCTGATAATTTTTGGCTAACCTACTCGTCAAGCTCTTTAAATTTATATATAATATGATATTGCAGCACTTCTGGATCTTCTGGAATAAAATTGTAGTACACTAATATAGCAGCGTATGAGAAATTTTTAAAAGGGCATAGTTTAACGAAGGCTGCGTTCGATAAAAGCAATAAGGAGCACAAGTTACAAGGCATTTTCACGGAAGGTTAGCTTAATAAATTAAAGAAAGGAATTAAAAAACATTCATGGACGGAAAACGATATAGCTCATTCCATTACTCTTTATCTTGGGAGCGCGAAAGGCTATAAATTGTTAAGAAAAAATAATTTTCCGCTATCTTTGATTCGAACGTAGCAACGTTGGGCGCAGAAATTGAAATCTATTCCGCGATTTTGGAATCTGTTGTCTAAATATTAGCCGCAATAACATAAATATCTGAAATACGATCAATATTAAGTTTCGATGAAATGAAAGTACGCAAAGCGTGTTGCTACAACAACCCATCAGATTCCACTAATTAGCATCAGAGGCTAATTATGTTCAATTTGGGATGTTAAGTGACAATAACTTTTAACAGAAAAATATCTTTTATTTAGCAAGTCTGTTAAACATATCTCAATTGAATCGGTTAATATGTCACAATCTAGGAGTTCTGTCTGGATCAAGTGACTAAAGTCGTATTAATAACCTCAAATTTACTATTTTCAAAATAACAGTATTTAGTCGTTGCAAATTTCAATAATTTTTTTTATTGTTGCATTGGTATTTCCTACAAAACATTAAAAACAAACATTTTCTTTCTAATCAACAAAATGTTTACAACATTTTTTTATTTTCGATGGTATCGTGTAAAGAAATTATAAAAAACTATTAACTGTTATTATAACAACGAATGACAATTTAAATATTTTAATTTATAATGAAGAATAGTGAGTTTTTTTTTTTGAATAACCTTATTAAAACTGAAAAATATCATTAATTTCAAGGTAACTTCGTTTTGGTATAAGAATAAGGTATCTCGAAGGAATAAAAAAGAATGAGCACAGTTTCCAGACAGATTATTAGGCGGAGTTCCCTCAGTCTTTCAAACCCATATATCTGAAAAATAAAATTCTAAAATGCATGGCAGACAGGCATTTAACTGGGATCTTCAAGGGCAGCGACAGGCTTAAAGTTGATGGTGTATTTTTGTATGCAGGTATTCAGACGAAACTAATCCAACGCTAAATAAAATAAAGTGTAGTGCGAAAATCTTTGTATGAAAAATGTTTAATGAATATTACCATAATAAATGAAAGATGTTACCAAAGTCTTACTAGCTACCTTTATTTTACAAGCAACTACCTCAATAGGTATGTAATGGCACATAAACAAATACAAACCGTAACCGCAAATAAAATTATTAAATTACGTTACGTATGTACGTATGTATTTCTAAAACTAATTTTACGAATGATCGCAACTGACACAAAATGGAAAGAGGTCGTCATCGTCGATGATTTAAACCGCAGGAGATATTGCTTCCTTGTTCATTTTACATACATACATAATATTACAATTTCCTGTATTTAGAGCTACATAAATGCGGTTAAAGTTATTCAATGTTAAAAATCAATTTTTTTTTTTTAATTATTGTACATTCCAATAAAAAACCCAAAAAATGTATAGTTCGAAGCTAAAGTTTTAAAATCTTTTGATCCGCTTTATCACCTGCTGTCATATTCACCAAAGGAAATGCATCTCCCTGTATAAAATATCAATGAAAATCAGATGCATCAAAAAAAGAAAAAAAAAAAAAAAGGTTTTGATTTTTCTACTATCGTTTACAAAATTTTTCATGTTTAATGTTTAATCACTGATTACAAAATACACAAAATATGTGATGGTATATGAGAAATTGGTTCATGTTGACGAAATGGAAAAGTTTCGCAAAATATTTATAGTTTGAGGAACTCGCATGTATATTCGCATCTTCACAATCTAAAGCTTTCGGCTTATTGTTGATTGCATATAAGTTTTTTTGTCGGATTTATGAATTTGTGTGCATATTATGGCATTTTGATAGAGGTATGTATGTAAAAAAGGTAAGGCATCAAATCAAAACTATTTACATAAATAAAAAACAAAATATTAACGATGCAACAATCTAACACAAATATCATATGCAAATTTCATCGATTTTATATTTAATCTCATCCTTTCAACTTTTTTAAATTATTTTACCATGTTGTTTCCCAAATATTTATTGTAATTGGAGTGTTGTGAGTGAGTGCATTGACATTTTTCATGTAAATCAATGGAGGTGTGGAATAAAATTTATGTTATCGTCTACATTGTTGTCATTGTTATTGAGATGCAATAGTATTAGTGCTAGTAAAATAAAATTATTTGCATCTGCACTTTGAAAAAACATCAACTCACATTTGAAATTATTTAAGAAATTATAAAAATAAATTGTATGGTGTGATGTAAATTAAATACAATCACGATACAGTTGCGGCCAATAAAAATGTAACGACGTCCATGTGTTTAAAATTGATTAATACAAGACCATGAAATTCTTGGTATTTGACAAAATGTAGGTTTTTTTATAAATTCAGCAAAAACCTCTGGCGTTCATTATGAGACTACTTCCATCACGATTGAAGGCACCACAGAACAAAATAAAATCAAATATTTTATTTTCATATCCGGTTTCTTTACTCCACACCATCGGCAGTTGGTATCTTAGCTAATCGCAACCGAATAAATTAGACGTAGGGCGAGGAACCTACAGTGGACGAAAAAGGAACTCAGCCTCAAGTACAAAAATCCTTTCTTTGACCAACACAATAACTACTGATTTGCAGTTACATGACAATTGTTATTTAGATTAAAAAAGGTTAACTTAACCGTTATCCAGGAATCACAATGAATGGGGCAGAGTTACTTCAAATGAGAGCTTTCTGTGTTATCTACTAAAATTCGACCGAACGTCAATTTTTTGGTATAACCGATCTTCGGCCAAACTTTGAAAATTTACACTTAGATTTAATTTTCATTGTCTACAAAAATATAATAAATTCGATTCAGAAAAATGACACCTAGAATCATTTTTCTACAAAAGCACACACTCATGTACTAGACTTTCAACAAAGAACAGTTATGTTAACTAGTAACAATGAGAAAACACAACAACAAATAAGTATATAGAACGGTAGTGATAATTTCTTTCAATATCTCTATTCAGAGAAGAGATTTGAAATCAAATCTGTAATTCTGGGTTACGATTTCAAATATTAGAAGCTTATATAGGATATTGAAAGCCAAAGAACTATCACTAAGATCAGTGCTGAGGAATCGTGGCGGATTCCGAAACGATCTGAATCTGATTTGCCCGTCTATATTACACTGTTGTTGTGATGACTACATACGTTTATACGTTTATTTAGCATAATATACATTACTTGAAATAATCTAGACATGAAGAAAGTAGTCAAAACTTTGAAAATTAACACTTAGATTTAATTTTAATAGTCTACAAAAATATAAAAAATTTTAATGTTCGGCCGAAGTCAAACCGAACATTTTAAATCCATAAATTCAAAGCCAAAACCATTTATTTTTATAATTCATTTAACACAAAATACATATTACTAATATGATATTAATAACACAGTAAAATGATATTACAAAACACAAAAAAAAAAAAAAACAAAAAATATTATTAATAATCAAAGTTAAATAACTGTATATTATAATGTAAAAATAACAATTTGTGACATAGTGCCTGCAGCACTAAAGAGTTGCTCACTTGCAACACTAGATGGAGGAGCGGAAAGATACTTGATTGCAATTATTTTTAACATAAATTGGGGCTGTGGTGCCAATATTTTTGTGTTCGGCCATTGTTCGACTAATCCTTAGCCGAATACCAAATTTATAGCCGAACCTGGCCCAAGCCGATGCCGAACGTTCGGTCAAACTCTATTATCTACTACAGCTGCTGTAAAGAATGTAAACTGAATCATGACAAAGAACTCTGTGGTAAAAATGAAAAACAGCATAACTCGACTGAAGATGGAAAATATTTTATAGCATACATATTTTTGATTATAAATATTAAACTGGTGCGAATTTTTAATTAATTTTTATAATTATATATCGTTTCAAGAATGGTCTTTGATTAGAGCATAGAGTCGTTTGAAACAGTGCTTTAGTTTCTTTAATATTTCTATTCAAACCTATTAAAATCGACTGATAATTAAATAAAATTAAGTTGTTATTCCTTTTTACAACCGAATTATGAACAACAAAAAAAATGAGCCGCAGGCTTCGCGACTATGTTATAATCGCTGTGAGATATTTCAACGCCAGAGGGTGAGCAAGGAGAATTTCTTTGATTGAATTGAAAAATGCAGTTTTCACAACGAAACTCTCGACCACTGAATGAATGTGCAGCAAAGGCCGTTACAACATTAAAACCCTTCTTCAAAAAGTCGGTTAGGCTTTACTGTGTCATTTCAGTTTAGTAGAAATACTGAAAACGACCCGAGAAAAGTCGATCGAGTCCCGGAACCGATTCGTCTATAATAAAGCCACTTTTGACAGAATAATCAGAGATCACCTGTGAACCGCATTGTATATGCCGACATTGTGCAGCCAGTCTCTGGGTTTTTTTCTCTACCTAATATTTCGGAGGCGTCTAGGACCAATCGACGGTTGGTTGTTCCGCAAGCTGATCGTAAGTTCGATCTGTATGAAACTCGCTAACCATTTATTTTTCTTCCTTATACTTTTTTTTTGTTTCTTCTAAAGAAATTGTCTTTCTAGCTCATTAATAGGGTTTAAGGAAAAATATTATGTCTTGGAAGCCAATTTTTCGACCACTTTTTAAAGCAGCTGGGTCATATATCGCCAATTACGGGACGAATATTGGGTTCCAAGTCGCCGATTGCCGCATAATCTAAAAGTGTTAAATCTCAAGAGCATAAAAGCTAATTAACAGGCTCATTGCGCGATATTATGACCTCCTCGAATATTTCCTTATAATAAATACAATAAATTGATTGTGGCGCGCTGTGTGGCATGTTGTGCCGTCTCACACTGGGGCCGCTCCATATAAGTGAGAGCTCAAAATTGTAAAATTATTTTTTTTCGACCAAACTCATTTGAGCTATATTTATTAAGAAAATTTTAGAGGATTTAACCCATTTATGACCACGATTTAACCCATTTGTTACCAAAGTAACATAAACATATCACAAGTTTACACCAAAGTCATTTAAATATAATTTTTAAAGTTAATTTTAAATGATTTAACCCATTGGTGACCAAGGTAACATCAGTTTAATAAAATTTTGTATTTTGAAACTTTCTGTACAATTTAAAGGAAGCTTCCAGAGTCAAACCTTTGTGCTACATGTAATTATGTGACGTTGGCCACTAATTGGTCAAGGATTTTTGTTTTTGCAAAATAAAAAAGTTTAATTAAATAATAGAATTTCGGTTAGTTTTATTTTGGTATAATCACAGTGTAACTCTTTTCAAAACAATACTATATAATCAAATTTAAGCAAAACTAGCTAACTGCATTCATAAAAACTAAAACTAAAATGGAATAAATAGATAATTAAAAAAACAAATCAGGAAAAATTCAAATATATATGATAAGGAAAGATAAAAAAATTATAATAATTGTACTATTTCAGCTCCTAATTGCTAATCAGCTTCTGATTCTATATCAGATGTGCTTAAGCCTAGCTCCACTTCTAACATATGTTAAAAAAAAAGGTCTTGTATTGTGGTCAAGGGGCAAGGTACACATGAAGCTTATTAGAGAGTCGGAGGAAACTAAAAATCGATTGAAAATGTCTTCTAAATCTTTACGGTTAACTTAAAAAGCTTACTTTTTTTATAAAAACTGGAAAAACCTATATAAATTTAATTTATTCTTAAACAAAATCAAAAATTCTCTTTTAAAAATAATGGAGGAAATTTTTTTAAAACCATTTTATTTTTGAACGGGCAAATTGATTAGGTTTTTTTTGCAAATAAAACTTGGATTTTTCGCACGAAAAAAAAAAATGGTTAATTATTTGCATACATCACTCTAACAGAAACAAGAAGAATTTTTGAGATAGCTTTAACGAAAACTTTGTAATAACATTGATTAGGTTGATCATATTAAAAAAAATGGAGAAATTTTTCAAGTTTGACACTTCATATCTCCTATACTATAAAAAGTAGAAAGTTGAATTCTTTCCTATCCATGCACCAATTATTTATGAGTACAATAGCGTTAAGATATTTTTTCTAAACTCATTTTTTGAAAATCGACTTTTGAGCACTCACATATATGGAGCGGCCCCAGTGTGCGTCTTGTTGAAACCAAGCGTAGTGAAAATCTATGAAACTTTTTGAGAGCGCTATAAACGTGAAAAAAAAATGTCTAATTTTAAGATTTTTTTGTTTCTTCATGTTTGGCCAGGAGGGGGTGGTCAATTATTCGACCACTGTTTGGATATCAGTGCTTTTCGCGGTCACCTGGTCACAGCAAAGAAACCACTTGCCTTAAATTATAATTCTAATACAAGTTTAAATTCGAAGAAATAATATTTTCGAGTTTTTGTAATATTCTCTCCGAACGTTAATTTTTATTTTTTTTGTGAAATTCACTTTGCGCGTAGAAAAAAACAGGTAAAAATACGAACTCACCCAAACTTAAATTAATTTAAGTTTAAAAAGATGTAAAATAATATATTTGGTGGTTTGCCAAGTTATATCCATTTCCCACTAACCTACAGAAAATTCGAAAGTCAATGGTCGATTTTTTGACCACTGGTTGAAAATGGGTTAATACCGTTAAATTCACAGCTCTCAGTTGTATTATAAAATTTAGGAGTTAACATTTAATTTAGTAAGTTGATATATGTTTATTTGAAAAGTGATTTCAAATAGTTTTAAGAATTTATACCACGAAACTACGTTCAACGGTTTCGTAAAATCGAAAATTTGTATAAAAAGTTTCAAATATTTATTATGTAATTTGTTCGTAAATTATTTATTTTTGATCTTAACAAGAACTTCAGAAAAATCTCAGCAATTTATGCATTTAATTAACCTAAATATATATTAGCTTACAAACTAAATACGAACTAAAAGATTTTGCTGTTGTTAATAAAAATGACCAAACTATTACAAAATATTATGTAGTGAAAACGTGAATTATCTAAACTTTTAATGCAGAAATCATGTTTACAAATCGTTATCTACATAATTCAAATCCACCACCTACAAGCTTCTATTTTAAGAAAATTTATGTAAGAGACCAAACAATTTTTCTTCACGACTTTGGCAAAAAAAAAAAAAACTAGAAAAAAACACAAAAAAAAATCAATTTACCAAAAGAAGAAAACGTTGAACAAATATGCATTATTCTGCTCCCACTGATATTGTTGTTGCTGTTATTTAAGCTTCTGAGAAACACTTTGCGCACTAACGGAAAAACTACGCTCATGGGTGCAATGTACTCCATTCATGCACACAGCCACACAAATTTGCATAACTCACGCTCTCAGATCGTATAGTTAAACATGTGCACAATGATCGCTTTTGTCTGGATGGTAAACTGAAAACTGAAGCTGTCTGCAATGTAAATATGAGAATTGGAATTCTACCAAGAATGATGAATTGCAATTGATGCATCCAGTGGCATGAGTATGCATGCATGCTTGTATGTATGTATATACTTATGTGTGTAAAAATTTTAGAAATGAGATTGAAATTTGTAACTTTATTTATGCAACAATGAGTCTAAATAAAACAAAGATCAAAAGATGGTTTTATAGTAGTAGGTTGATGAAGCATTCATTACTATTATTGCAGCTATCATTTTTTGCCACTCTGACAAAAAATAAGTTCGTGCATTTAGCTGTTAAAAATCACTAAAACAAAATTAAGTCAGTGCTAAGAAAAACTCATAGGATTTAAGAAAATGTAACAAAAACCATTTTTCCTCATATACTACAATTAGTCAATCCATAACAAAACGGTTATGTTTCTAGGTGAACCGAGGTGCCGCACAGTGGAACAAGTAGAACAACTTGGCGCGCCAAAAATCTGAATTTAAGTACACGAGTATACAGTCCATTTTATACTACCATTTCATCAAATGGCAGGCTGAAATCAAATTCGAAGTAAAAAGTTTGGTTGTTATTAAAGTTATGGCAAAACATTTATACCTTATTTGAAGGTAGATGCTTTACTGAGATATACCAGATAATGGGATAACAGATTTTTTTAGTTTTGGCCAGCTAGATTTTTGATCGGCCCCACTTTCTCATTCTACACCAATACAAACAATCAGTATGCAACTGATTGCGAGCAAATATTATTTTTTAGTGGCATAAAAAAACGCTTTCATTCACACAATTTTTTATACACTATAAAACTGAGAAATATAAAAGATTTACTTATAGGATTGTAAATTTTTTCAGCGTTTTGTCCAACTTACTCACTGCTATTTTCATTTTGTCATAACTTTCGCTTGCTGGCTGACATGCGAGAGCGTTGGGCGTTTTAGTGATAAAACTATACAAACAAAAGGATTCAAGACACATTCATAAAATAATAAAAAATGCAATGCCAACATACGAGTGCCAGTGCCAGCATGCACTGGAATTCATAAAACTAATATGCTATTTATACGTGGATATATGTATGTATATAGGTATACTAAATATTTACATATGGATATACATATATAGATATGTTAGTTATGCTTCTTGGTTGAGTCGAGGAAGTACTCCAAGGCACGCATTTTGTGTGCACATTGCCCATTGCAAAGTAGTGAAACCAAACGCCGCCAACGCTCATAATTCAACACCATTAATGGATTAGTGTGACAACTCATTTCCCGTTTTAAGGGGGCCCAATCATTACGTTTGATAAATAAATACGCCAAATGTCACCAAGCCATTGGAAGTTGCTGAAATTTTTTTCGCTCATGTGTGATGTTGAAATTTGCATATTGCACAGAGGTGCGAAAAATATGATGAGATTTAAGAGGTGAATATCGCACATACGTACATACATACCTACATAAATACAAAGAGAAAAATGATTTCAATTAATTTCTTATTCGCATTATTTGTTATTAATTAAGTTATAATTAGCGTATGAACAGTGCAGACTACAAAATCAAATTAGCGCTTCATGAAGTTAATTGCGTGTGCTCAAGAATTTGATATGTAATACTTATCCTTCGCTAGTATATTTTCTTATTCAACGGAAATTATTATTTTTCTTTAAATTTTAATAAAAATAAACCTAAGGCAATCTCATGTCCGTAAACTGAAACAACAAACATCCGTCAGATAAATTAAATTTTGTGCGCTGCAACCAACGCAAGTCATAAGTGATTGATTTGTTGACATTTAAATGAAAGGAAACGAACAGCGAAGTGTATAAAATTTATTTTTTCTATTTTTCAAACAGACTGACCATGACCACAACCCGCTCCCACTGCAGTTGGGTCTTTGTCCCGGAGCGACTCGCAAGTACCAAGTACCTGCGACCAAAGACTGGGAAAACCGAAAAAACAAGAAGGTCACTTGTGGGAAACATTCACAATCTGAACATCAACGAGGAAAGAATAGTCTTTAGGTTCACACGGCAAAAGGTACTTGGCGTCATAAAAAAGGCCAAAGGTTCGAAAGCATTGAGACCCGACGGGATATCGATGGCAAAACTGAAACAACTCGATGACCCTGGATTGGACTATCTAACATGTATATTAAATGCTTCGCTACACACGTCAATCATACCTGACATCTGGAGAGTCGGTAGAATCATTCCACTCCCGTAACCAGGTAAACAGTCCGACCAGGAAAAATTATTTTGCCCAATATTGCTACTCTCACCGGTCGCCAAGACGCTGGAAGTGCTCCTGTTATCCACGTCCACAGAAAATCTCGGCCCGAACAGCATGGTTTTCGCAAGAACCACAGCACTACCACTGCACTTAACTTGATTCACCTTTCAAAAGCGTTCAACACCGTGAACCACACCACACTGCTGCAAGACTTCGTCGAATTACCAATTCCGAACTTCGTCAAAAGGTGGCTGGCTAACTACCTGAGTGGAAGACAGGAGTACTCGAAATCTAAATATGGGCGAGTAAAACAAAAAGTACAGCAAGGCGGTGTCCTCTCGCTACTACTTTTCAATTACTACATCTCGAAGGTTACCACATCACCATCAGAAGTTACGCTGGTCTCGTATGCAGATGATTGTACTATCCTAACGAATGGACAAAATGTCAACACCCTCACAACAGCAATGAACAGCTATCTCAAAGATATTGTAGCACTTATCACCAGTCGAAACCTCACGCTATCCGCAGAAAAACTTTCAGCCTCGTTGTTCACAATATGGACAAGACAAGTGAATGAAGTGCTCAACATACAAGTCGAAAGTCGGATAATACTTACTGGAAAGTATCCTCAGATACTAGCAGTAATCTTCGACAGCTTCCTCACATTTGCCCAACATACGAACAACGTAAGGAGTCGGCTGCGTGAACGAAACAATGTTCTCAAGACTCTCCCTCCTAGCACATGGGGGAAAGACAAGGGGACTCACTGGTAATGATATACAATGCCAACAAAACTGCAAGAGCGCCAAAACACGCTCCACGCCAATATGCTAAAACTCAGGGCTCAGGAAGAAGTCGAAAAGGCCATCAATGGATACATCCCCAACCTGGTCTTAGCTGGTTGCTCTCCACCTATAGCTGACTAGGAAAAGTCCCTTCCTAGAGAAACCACACTCGTCCTACTTCGGTCTGGCTGGAGCAGGACACTAAATAATTACATGGCACGTATATCGAACGAGGTCAGAGACGAATGCCCGAACTGTGGATAGAAGCCACACAATACTATACACCTATTCAATTCAATTCAAGGCGGCCAAAAATAAGAAAGTCATGTTGAAGATTTTTAAAAATTTTAATGATATGTAAGAGATAATATTTTAAATAAAAAGGAACTAAATTTTCTTTCCGATAAACCAATGGGTTCAGGCACACGGCAACCACAAAGCCGAACTTTTATGAAAACGTTTACTATGCGTGAAAAAGGTCATTTCTTTTATTACTAATTTAATTGCCATATTTCACTTATTAACAAATAAATGTAGGCAAAATGCATATGTGGGAAAAATATAAAATCTGCCCAACGTGGTAACACTATTTTTTTGGCTCTATGTTTAACCATGTGATTTTTACCGTTATTTGAAAAAAAGTACTTTTTTCACATCAAAACATAGTGATTTTGATGACTTTAAAAGAGATTTAAAAAAATATTTTTCCAACTTTAACATATATTAACGTCACAAGTATGTTTTCACTAATTCAAGAAAGATTGTCTGCAGAGAGCTGCGATTTTTCAATTTTTCCCTGAAACCAATAATAAAAATAAAACCAATAATATGCCAATAACAGTCCACAAGGTCCTTGTTCATGGCACTGACATAGTCAAGCACTTCAGTTTGCCAATTGGAGCTCTATCTGAGGAAGCCTTAGAACCGCGCCACAAAGATATAAGAAAATTTTGATTAAAGAAAAACTTCCGCTGAAGCATCAAATCGTGAACTGATGGTTTCTCTTCTCATGTTATCAGAGCAAATCACCAAGGAAAAAATAGAAATGTTGTCTGGAGAGAAATATCAAGTATTGAATATCGAATAATATTGATGATAGCGACTAAGCGAAAAAATGTCTTGGGCTTTCTTAATAACACTGTGCCACAAAATTGAGTTTTTTCCATCGGACTGGTGATTTGACATGTAGTCTAGAGTAATTTAGGGCTGAGCTCGAATCTGAAGACTATTTTGCTCCATCACGTCAGCTTTTTGATATAACTGTACATGAAATCATGAAAATGGCTTTATAAGACTGTACCAGGACATTATTAATTTATGTTTTATCGTTTTTGGTGTCTATAGAAAAGTTGTCTAGAATTTTAGGAGTTTTGTAAGTGGCATGTGGCAGCTTTATTATATTGAAGAATAGGAAAACTGATTTATAAATTAAAATGTTCAGTTTCATTCTTATGGAGCTCTTTTTCTGACATTTTAGCAATTTTCTTAAGTAAGCGTGGCAGCACACCCATTTTTTTTTTCATTGAACAAGGAAGTTCTTATACATCTGCACACCAAATTCCGTCATTATGCTACAGATATTTAAAAAACCTTTCAATCATTCAATGAAGGATATCGACTAAAGCGTTAAATAACTTTTAAGCCAGTTTTAAAATATTTATTTCAATTTAAAAGTGAGTCTTGTATTTCAACTCTGTGAATAAATATTCTCTCTTTTTGATAGTTTGTTCTTTTTAATATTATTAGTGAGCTAATGTTTTTTTTTGGAAACGTAGACAAAATATGCTCCTAATAATTGAATCTTTAGGTAATCCAATTTATTGCAAAAAATGAGCAAGTAACAAAACATTCATAAATTTTTAACGAAAAAGTTAATAAAATAATTTACATATATTCATATATCAACAAACTTTAAAAACACTCTCAAGCGTAATTAAAATATAACGATTGCATTCAATGACGCGTTGATACCAAAATGTCAACAAGACTAAAACTAAAAGCACAAAGAACTGCAATCACATACTTGAATAAGCGCATTTGCATTTTATGCATTGTGTATCGTAAATTTGTCAGGGCGTGTGCAGCAACATATTGCTTTTGTTTTGTGGATCACCAATATTCATTTTAAATTAATGTTTGCATTGTTATATTATTAAAATTCAGTACAATATTGAAATTTATTTTATGCTTATTGATGCGACTTTGACTATGCACTTTGACTGCAAAACAAACAAAAAGGTTACATTATAAAGGCGGTTTTATGAAAATCCTGGCCAAAAGTAAAAAAAAGTAAAAAAATATTACTGTGTGCATCATTGCTAGTTGGCAGATGTTTTTGTATACTTAGTTTTGCCTTCTCTAATTATTCCGTCGAAAAAAATACGATACGTCCACTTCGGGAGAAAGGGATTTCATCGCAGTGGACAGTGTGGCACATAATTGGCTAACTTCAATTCTGAAAAATGTTTTTTAAAACAAAAAGTATATCAAAATTATTATTTTCTGCTTTTTAGTCTTGTGTGTGTGAAATTTTTTACTGCCAATCCAACAACTATATAGGCCTAAGACCTTGTAAATTTTCCGTGTTGTATTGTGTAATCGATAACGACCAAATAAGAAAAACGGCACAGTTTTATTTTTCTTTGAAATAATATCACATAAAAGATAATTATATATTAAATATTATCCGATTTCAAAAATTATTTTTACATTATATTTGTATACTCAACGAGAAATAAATTTAAAAAATTGTCGGTCAAAAAATTTTGAAAAATCATAATTAATTGTCGAAATTTCGGTATTTTCAACACCCTTTTGGAACCGGAAGGAGTTATCTGAATTCAAAAATTTGTTTCCACTTTTGTTCCTCTGGATCTTACTATGTTGTCACTTTTTAATTTGACGGCATTTTCGGACTATTTTTAGTGTTCCAAAAAGTCTCTTCATTTGCTCAATTTTGTTAAATACTGTATACAGGCCCGACGAGAGGGGGTGGGTCAGGTGGGATTCCTATCCAAATCCAGAAAAACTTTAACAAGCGTCTATGCGTCTGGAAATTGAATTACAAACCATGAAAATTATTTATCGGGTTAATCATCTATCAATCATGAAGACATTTTGCAGACGGGTCCGGGCCCTATATTTAAAAATTTTTTGTTATGTAGAATAGGAAAAAAAACTTTATACAACGAATTTGCACATGCCAGATTTGTTTGAAAAGCTCCAGAATATAGGACTGAATTCAAGAGGTTTCATAAATATATCTGGCGACCAGCGTGAGTCGTTGATAAAAATTAAAATAATAATTAAAATAAAAAAAAAATTTTAATATACCACACTTTTAAAACTGACTAAAAAGTATAAACAAATTTATCCTTGTCCCATACATAGATATTTATTGTATCATTTGTGGCGGGAAGAGATAAAGGCGGGGGGGGAGGGGGGGGGGGCAGAGGTTATCACCACCAGGCCCGAATTTTCTCTCGACGGCCCTAACTGTATATATTCTACTCCCGCTAAAGCAATGATTTTTACAACGTTTTACAACGATGAATGCAATGTTTTGATCTATGAATTTTATTGACAAATATCTACTCTCCAAAAGGCCATATTATTTATCATCGACTCAAACCCTATATTGCTATGCCATCTGTTAGTTAAACCGCACTTCATATTTATACACCAACATGAAAGTATGCTGTACTATAATCATTGTTTATGAGGTATTTCATGTGAAGCGGGCTACGAAAAAAGTGAGGTTCTGAAATTCGTTGAAATTCGGCCTAATTGAACAATTTTTTTTTGTATGAAGTTTAGTTGCCAAGTTATGAGTTTTTAAAGAATTGACGTAATTGAAATATAGATTTTTCAGAAATAGTTTTTAGAATTAAACAAATTTACAATAAAATATTGAGCATCGTGACTTAAATATGAAATTTACGGTTCTTTTCAATTATGGAATCAGATCGAAAATTAAAATTTTTTTTGCACCAAACAGGAAGTAAAAGTTAAAAATCAGAATTTTAATATCTTCGACCATTTAAGATTTTTTTTTTTTTTTAATTTCGCTTAAAGTATTTACTTAAAAAATACCCTTAAAGTTTCAAAATGGGGTCTGCATGAATTAAAGTACATTGCTACCACGTTCAGTGAGACACCTATGTATCTATCTCCTTAACTAATGTAGATGTGTGTTCACATTCATATCTTCTAGCAGTTCAATTTGTCGTTGTCCGCTATAAATAAATAAATGCTAATATTTTATATTATATTATATTTATATATATTTTAGATATTTCATATTGCATTGTCATCAGTAGCGTAGCGCAGGGGGGAGGGAAAGGGGGGGGGGGCTATATGGGCTAAAGCCCCCCAGTGATTTTTGAGAAATATAAAATATTTAGATTTTTCCAAAAAAAGCCATCAGCAGTGAAAAGCATATACTTTCAACAAACGAAAAACTTTAGATTTAAAATATTATTTTATATTATATTTTATTTTGATAATTTAATATATGTAAATATTAAAATGGGGTCGGATATTTCAATCAATTCTGATTAGCCGCCATACTTGTCGTGCCAATAGGATGCACATTACAGTGCAGCTGGTTATTAAATACATTCAGACTACACTAAATCTACAATTTCAACGCCAACTTATAAATGTTTTACTTTTAGAAAGCTTGATAATGGTCTAGTTTTTGGATTGAAGTTCATACTGAATTTTAGTCTTACATTGGTTTAACTTTTCCGTTTTTGCCCGTTTCTGATCTGAATTCTGGTTTGATTGTAAGTCAGAATTTTGTTTTATTTTAGTTTGAATTTTAATCTGAATTTAGTATGAGTTTTAATCCATGTTTGGTCTAAATTTTGATTTGCTTTCCAGCGTTTGCAGACCAGTTCTTGCTCTTAATTTGTATTTGGCAGCTTTTTAGCTTCAGTTTTAATCTAACTCTTAGTTTGAATTGTGGTCAATATTTTCGTCTGAATTGGCTTGATTTTGATACTATTTTTGTCCGAAATCGGTCTGAATTTTGTTTTAAAATTTGGTCTGAATTCGTCTGGAATTTTGGTCTAGTTTTTGTTTAATTTATGTTAAAATTTATTGATGCAAATATTTATCAGATATTCCCTTTAGTTTTTGGTTTTAATTTTGGGTTACTTTCGTTCAGTATTTGGTGTTCTTTGGACCTAAAGATTTGACTAACTATTGGTCTGAGTTATGGTCCAAATTTTTTTTGAATTTTGGAATGAATTTTAAAACTGATTTTGGTTTTGATACGGTCTGAATTTTGGGTTTTTAGTCTGAGTTTTGTCCTGAATTTGATCTCATTTTGCTGGATTTTTGTTGGAATTTTGGTCCGATTCGAGGTCTGAACATTGTTTTTTTTTTAACCGGTTGTTGCTCGGTACCCGAAAGCGTGTACGGATCTAGCTGAAATTTACAATTTATTAGTTTTTTGGTCAAATTAAGATATATTTACATTTTAAGTAATGTATAACAGGCTTAAATAAAGTATTTAATTTTTCATAAAAATAAAGTGCTTGGTTATGGAGTTGTGAGATCGTAAACTCACCACCAGACCGATATTAATAGTGATATCGATGCTAAGAGTGATATGAATATATATTTTAAAAATTCGTTTAAAGTACTATCCAAATCAACTGTTATCTTAATTTAATTTTTTTCGGGTTTTTGTTTCAACCAAAAACGACTCTTGGTTTGAACTTCGATCTGAAAAAGTATTTGAATTTTAGTTTGAAATTTGGTCCAAATTTCCGCCTAAATTTCTATCCGATTTGAGTTTGAGTTTTGGTCTCAGTTTTTTCCACCTATCTTTTAATTTTTAGCCTGTATTTGATAAAATGTTTGCACTAGTTTTTGGTTTGACCCCCCAAACCCAAATCTTAGAACCGCTGAACCATGTTTAAAGTTTCAAGTCTCTAGCTCATCGAGCAGTTAGTTTAAAATCTATTGCGTAATAGTAAAATAGCCAAGCACGATAAAAGGTACATAAGGAGGGGAGTCTCGTCAGGGTCGGAGCGCTGTCAGGGTCGGGGTGTTGTCAGGGTCAGGGCAGTGTCGTTTTCTCCGTTATATCGCACTAGCGTCCATTAAGTTAATATACAGTATTGTTTGTCATGTCGAAAGCAAAATTTTCATGCCATTTCGAGTCCAGAGCGTGAAGTGTATATATGTGTTAAAAGAAGAAAAGTGGCCGCATGTTAAAAGAAGAGTAAAAAAACTTTTTAGCAGTACCAGAAAAAGTGGATTAATTAAAAAAATAATATGCAAACATCAAAGTAAGTTAACTTAAATTGTTTGATAAGGTTTAAGAAGTGGAAATATGTAGCATTTCATGGTGTTTGCATCACGCAAATATGCTGTCAATGATGCGAAACTAAATGACGTGTGTTGTCAGGGTAGGAGCAGTACTTGTAATCAGGGTCGGAACACCGAAAATTTTGTTATAATTATGCATTTTGACTCCGGAAATACATTTATTTCACTCATGAGTGCCATTTTATCGTATCGTATCGTGTGTGTATAAAAAGTCAAATTTTCCTTAAAATTCACACAAAAAGGAATTTTTATTTTGATTTCAGGTATCTTTTCCCGGTTTTCAAGTGTAATTTTTCCTTTTTCTTTGATTTTCATATTATTTTCAATTATATTCCTTCATTTCTTATTGATTTTCACAGTGCTCCAACCCTGACAGCATTGTTCCGACACTGACTACAATTTTTGCTCTTTGAAAATGTCTATAACTCCTGAATTATTAATCCAATTTAATTTTAATGTTCAGCAAACATTTCAATTTGTGAGATCTTTTCAACGATATGCAATTTCAATAAAAACTTCGCTTTCAACGGAAGTTATGAGCAGAAGTCAAAATATGCTCCAACCCTGACGACACTCCCCAACATAATTAACTAAAATTTTAATTTATTTACCGAAAACTTCTAGTGAAGTGCACTTCGGCCAAATTTTCAATAGCGATGCCACATTTTCGATATCATACACCTAATTGTGGACGCGCGTGCATATACACGCTACAAAAAGAACACAGCTATTGTTGATGATCTTAAAACCGTAGAAAAGATATTGATTGATATCTGAATATTTATTAGTTAGTTTATCTTCTCTGGCATGTATTTGACTCAATGAATACAGTCCTCATAAAGAAAGCTTGTTTTTTAATAATAACGACAGATAAATATATTTTCTTTCATAGTTTCATTCGGTCCAAAGCAAAAATTTTCATTTACGACATATTACATCTGTTTCTTATACCTATATGTACTTTCAAATACAGCTATAGAAGTAGATCGATTAAGACCAAAATTAAGAGCACAAAGATTTTATTTTGAAATAAATTGAAATATTGGCCACATGATCCATAGAAAAACTTGGAAAACCCAAATGCTTCAGCAGCCATTTAAAAATTTGCATATGTATAATTATTAATAATATACAAATTAAATAAAAAGTAACACAGATTTAATTGAGATAAGACAGATAAACATTTCTTTAAGATCTTTTAAATTATTTATACATAAATTTATATATTTTTATGAAAGAAAAAGATGAAGTTAACAAAAAAAGTGGCCAAAGCCCCTCAAGACTTTAAAAGAAAGTGATCTTCAGCAGCTGTGAGGGTATCGGACACTACCATAAAAACCTGTGGTTCCTGAAAAATTAAAACTTTTTATTAAAAAACAATAATTCTTGGTTTCTTATTTGTTTTTTTTTTTCAAATCTAAAAATAATTTACAAAATAAAATACTTTAGTTTATATTTGCTTAAATTTGTAGAATTTTTTGCAGTTTAAAAACTTATTCATTTTCTCTTTTTTAACACTTAAAAATCTGGTCTCTAATTATAATCCATACAAATAATATTATTTACTCATATGAGTAATGAATTAATCGATTTTAGTATACCAGGCATACAATATGAATAGAATATAATTTTTCTAAGATATGTTTTCTTGCACTTTAAATATATTTTATTTAAATAGATATGTACAGTGCATTCATCTTAGTAAATAAATTTATTGCATATTGTACATTTTCTTCATCTTTTACTGTAATTGGGTCATATGCAAGACTTCAGTACATGGAATATCTACATATATTTTAGGGATGTCAATCTCGAAATGATTTTCAAGATTAAAACTTTAGTCCCGGAATCCTTGGACTAACTCTAGTATTGATAGTTTTATCAAATATAAGCTAAAAATTTTGATAAAAATGAATCCCGAAGATGCTGAAAAGATAAGATTGATAGCAGTTTTGCAATAATATATATATTGTATATATTAGATTGCCCATCTGTGCAAAGTTCGTTTTTTTTCTGCTCCTAGTGGATTTTCTGAAAGACTATATGAGAAAAATAAGATTTAGAAAAAAATATAGAAGTCTCTAGTGGAAAATAGCCAGTCGGTTTGAACCAAAGGCTTAAAAATAGGCTTTAAATAGCTTTAATCGTTGATAACTTCTAAAATATTTAATTTTGAGTAATTGTTCCCAACACAATTTTTTTTCAAGAATGACTAGGGTAATATTTCATTCTTAAAAAGTTTTGATCTATGAGTTAAATTTAACCATGTTTTGATCTAAAAGCTGTAAATTTTGTACAAAATTTCCATGAGAAAAATTCTTCAAACGAATTTTTTTCAATTTTTTAGGGGTGGTATTTTCTGTTTAAGACCTTTATATTATAGAGCATTAAATGTAAATTTATTAAAAAAAAAAGTTTTTTAAAAATGTTCATTTTTATTTATAGGTAGACGAATCTTTATACAGTAGAATCGCGATAATAAGTACGTCCCCCGTTAATTCGAAAATCTCAACAATTTGCAACAAACTGTTTGAAAAAATCGCTTACATTTCGGTCCCTATATCGTCGCTATATCTTATTTTTTCAGTACAAGGTCTGTTTAACCTCTTATGTGGCTGTTCAGACGGGAGCAAGCATGAAAAGCCTGGGCAGGCGTGTCGTGTTCACATGAGTGCAACCATGACGGACTTTTTCTAATCAAAAAGGAACGGCGGAATTGGAATTTTGTCACTTTTTCTTGTGCTCATTAAGATAGGTTCTTTTGTTCGCAAAAAATGCAAAAGAAATATCAATTATGTGCCTTAAATATGTACTAAAAATTAAATAAAAAATAAAAGCAACAATCTCTTAAGAAATTAAAATAAGTTTATAAAAAAAAATATCAAGAAAATGAAGACTGTGTGTGCCGTAGATGAGCATTGTTTGTTTGTGTTCATGTTGCCTATTCAACTTCAAAAAAATTATGAGGGAAAGTGGCAAAATCGGAACAATATGAACATGGAATATTCATCAATGCGCCAATTTTTGTTTTATTTTTGGATTTTCGGTGCAACTCTGCTTTTTTTCTCTATACCTATTTCTTCTACCTTTCTCTTTCAGACATGATTCATGCCTGCACTCGTCTGAACAGCCACTATAAATCGTAATTGATTACACAGTCCAAAAAAAATGTTGCTTGCAAGATTTTTGAACGGTTTTATAGTAATTTCACGCAAAATCACGACCCATCACATCTACAATATGGACCTGAAGTCGGAAAAATGGGGTCTTCAGGGGCTATTAAGAAATTTCTTTATTTCATCAGCAGATACGAATTTTACGCCTGAAGCAAAGTTGTTAAGCATAAAGAGATAAGCAATTTTTGAGTACACAATTTTCCTCCATCTTCTACCCTTCCTCTTGACATTTTTTTAAATTTTGTTTGCTGCACGTGGAAGCCTAATATAATTACAATAATTACAATAGTAAGCGATTTCATTATTTACTTACGAATTGTGAGTGTATCGATTCTAAAACAAAAAATTCGGTTTTTGCATTATTCGAGAAAAAGTGTACCTCGTAAGTTATTTCGATGTTCTGGGACACCGCATAATTTTAAATAAGAAACATTTTCTGCGAAAACAGTTTATTTATTTTTTGTTGAAAATCGGAATAATGATTAAAAATAAACAATTCTACTACCACGCCATTGGCGTTATAGAATAATGTATTACAATTTCAGACCAATCGGTTCGGTCTGAAATTTTTACAGTATACTCTCTATACATTGAACTTTCGAAATGCTTTTAAAAAAAAATTGATTTTTTGAAACTCGAACACCAGACTACATCCTTAAGGAAGTAAGATTGCATTTCGATTGCAAAGCGCATAAAATTTATGTTCTAAGTGTACTATGATGTCCATTTAAATTTTTGGGCATTTGAGTTGAAATTTCGCTGAACAAAGAAAATATTATATCACAAAAAACATTGTCACAAACTTAGTCGGCTTTTTGAGAGGCGAAATTTTTCTTTTCAATCCCGAGATTCTTGAGCCTAATTTTAAGGTAAATCCGGGAATCCCGGGATTGACATCCCTAACATATGTATGTATTTACACCTAAACTCGTACTTGCATACTGGAGTTTGCCAGTGTTGAACTTAAGAAAAATCAAGCTTGAAACTACATAAACATAAAAAAAACATCGTTGATATCATGACGGATGATGTTGGAATTGATGTTGTAAAAAGAAACAGCAACCAGCTTGTTGTCGCCTGCATGTCTCTGCAGCAAAACAGAAAACATTTGAACAGCAGCGCAATTCGGCCTGATGCCTTTATGAGATATGTATCTTTATATATAGTATATGTACTTGTACTTGTTCTATACATACATATGTACACAGTGGAGTATATAGTCAACTAATTGCAGCATGGTGTCTTGTGTCAACAAATTTATTTTGCAGCTTTTTTAAATTGATTAATGTTCAACAAAGCACATGTTGCATCCATCACAATGCAATTATTTTTGCATCTGCGTTGAGCTATGTGATGCTCAATAAAAGTATATTCACTCGACTTTTATAAAATGTATGTATGTATACTAGCCTGCTTCGAATATTTCGTATAGCGCGATTTCCTTGCGACTTCTGTCTAAAACATCAGTTTACGTTGTAAAAAGAAATTTCACGAAGCACGGGCTCAGAGACGCAATGTTTAGAGGTCGCTCATCAGGTTTTTATGTTTCCCTTATAAATAACACATAGATTTCATTCAATAAAAGTACTGACATATTTGTTCCTTCATTATTTTTTTTTCAAAATCAAAAATAATTTCAACGTTTTTTTTTCATGATAGTTTTTTAGGAGACTATGAAAATTAAATCTAGAGGTTAATTTTCAAAGTCATGACTTTAGTTCATGTCAATTTCGTTATTTGAAGTTATATATAAACAGGCTTAATGAACAAATATAGTCATCACAACAACAATGTCTATAGAGACGGGCAAATCAGACGGCCGTTTCGGAATCCGGAATTTTTTTTTGTCAAAAGAAAGCTCAGGTCTTTTCCTTTAAGGACTTTGAGGGTCTAAAAGTGGGCTGAGACTTATTTATATATCAAAATGAAAGCCCGATCGATTTTAAAAGTGGGTTCGCTTGAGATGAAATCTCCCATATACATTTTGAAATAAAAATAATATAACAAATGCATATGGATGGAAATTCTTGAAATGTAATGTTAAAGATGAGAAGTCGTAATTTCAATTCCTTGTTCGGGTAGTATTAGCGGACTCTATGAAATAAAGTCCCCAGTGAAAGAAGTTCTAAAAACTTGAGAAAACTAAATATTTCCGAAACTAAGTATCTATATATTTAATAGTGTAACTACATCCTTATTCCAGAAAATCCAGAAGTGCTACACTATCATATTATATGTATATCAATTTAAAGACGAGTAGGTTAGCCAAAATTAATCAAAATTAATTAAGTCTTTTTAAGTTTGAAGTCAAATGACTTCTTAAAGAAATGATTGCAATATTCCAGTCTTTTTGTGAATGTAGAATTATGACTATGACGTCACAAGACATATTGAAGTCAATGACTTATCTTTCATTTTTGAAGACATTTTTTTGAAGTCATGAATGATCAGCCTCTTATTTGCAGTCCTGATCTCTACAAAATATTAATTGCCTTGAAGTCATTTAAAGTCAATTGAAGTCATTTGAAGTCGATTGCAGTCATTTGAAGTCAATTGACTTCAATGTATTTTAATAAAGTCAACTGACTTCACCGAAATAAATTGAATTCATGGAAACAACTTGGAAGCCATTTTATTTTTTCAGAATTTTACGCTGGAAATCATTGAAAATCAGTACAGTTTTTAATGATTTTATTATCTAGTGGTTTCAATGTAATATAGTGATATAAACGTCCTAAACTTTTTCTCCGATTTTGTATGTTTGTAATTATATTTGTATCTAATATAAAATTTTGGTTATTCGATATTCTATTTATGTAAGTACTTACATACATACGTAATGCCTAAGCTGAAATGTATAATAAGTTTTTTCACAACTGTCTATTGCACTGCCCTGCAAATTTCAATTTTTCTTATGCGAATAAGTTTTTGGTTTCATTTGAGACTTATGACTTTAAAAAATTAAGTCACCGATCTTTTTGAAGTAAAAGGCTGCTCATTGATTATAGCAATCAATTTGAGAATATAATGAAAAATACAGTGGTCCTAAGTGGTTTAAGGGTCACTGATTACAAATCTGCAGTCAGGTTTTAAAAGTTCAAAATGGTAGATCAAATATGGCGGACGAATTAAGATGTAAGATAAAATCAGCTCTGTGTACATTTTTTTTTCGTGCACTCCTAGACATAATCTCACCCCCTGTTCTAAGGGCGCGTGCGAACAACAATGGCTCAACTCATTTGAAAGGGCATAGTTCAGTCTTTAATTTCTGTTATTAGCGAAGTTTGTAGCACGTCAGGGTTCAGCTCCACAATTTTACAAAAATAGCCAAGAACGCTGATTTCAGGGATTCCAACCCCGTTTTTCTCGGAAACGTAACGTGATGGAAAGTTTTTGACCACAGATTCGTGTTAAGCATGAAAAATTCATTGGAAATCACTAAGAATCATCTTATTCGCAAAACCCATGCAGAGCAGATTTCAGTCATTGAAGGTGAAGTCTCAATTGACTGCAAGACTTGAAACCAATTTGAAGTCATGACTGTGACTTCAAGTATAATGTGAAGTCTCAAATTGATTGCTATAATCAATGAGCAGTCATTTACTTCAAAGTGACTTAATTTTTTAAAGTCATAATTCTCAAATGAAACCAAAGACTGTAATCCGAAAGCGTAATTGATTTCTAGTGACTTCAATGAATGCAGCTCGAAATGACTGCAATCTTTTATAGCTCTGACAAACACCAACGAGTAGTTTGGCTCCCTTTTGACATTTGGTTTCTTCATAAAGAGAATGTTGGTTCTGATTTTTTTTTTTCATAAAGAGATTTCTTCCGCAAGAGAAAATAGCCCCGGTTACCGGGACCTTACCGACTAGTATATTTTATCCAAAAAAGATTTTAAAAAAAGTTTTTAGGTATAATGGAAAGCGTAATAATTATTGTGCTGTGAATTTCTCACTCCACTTTTCCTGTAATTTCACTCACAAAGTTCTTAAGCATACATTAGAGTTATCTACTTAGTACTATCTAAAATACAAAAATTACTTTTATTTATTGTATAATTAAAAATAATATAATATAATTTAACGATTCCAACCAAATGCAAATAGTTAAATTCTCCATTTTTAAACTTATTTCAACAGTTGTATTTCTGATCCGCAAAATGTTAAGTTGCATTAAATTTGTATTACTTTTATTGATGTTTCATAATGATAAAACTCAAGGAACTACAATCATTGATAAATTCAATATTTCAATACCTGAAAAATATGTAAAAGTTTCGTCGGCAATTCGGCAATATTTTCAGGGCAAAACTAAGTTGGTTCATGTTCGAGTACAAATGGAGGATTCAAAAATATATCGATATTATGCTACAGAACTTTTGACTGCTCTTTTACGAAGCTCAGAAGAATTAAGTTATCAGATTCAACTAGAAAACGAACTTCTAAAAGACAGTCCAATGAATAAATACCACATTTGGTATGTGGAATCGTATGTTGGTTTAAAGTAAGTAAAATTCATGGCTCAAATTTTAGTATAAAATATTTTACGCTGCTTCAGAAACTACAACAACTAGAGTAGAAATACAATAAATCGTAAATCTTGGCCGCCCAGTAAGGGATAGGCACATAAACTACAATTGTAATATGTGTAATCTTGTTCTTTTTCCCCACAATTTCAGTAAAATTTTACCGAAAAACAAAAAGGACTTTGGACATGATCCTGGATTTTATGTCATCTTTCTCAAATTAGGTCCAAGCTTTAAAACTGATATGCGCAAAATATTCGAAGCAATGTTCAAAGTTAACATAGTCGATGTTATTATATTAGTAAGGGAGGAGAATGATGATTTCCTTATTTACTCCTATTACGTATTTGAAGAGGATCATTGCAAACTAGTTGAACCCATCATAATCAATAGCTTTGAAAATGGACGTTTCATTAGTTCGGAACTCTTTCCCGATAAGTTTGCAAACTTCCATAATTGCACTCTACAGATTTTCTCACGAAATGTGCCACCATTTTTCAAATATCATGCAGCACAGAATGAAAAAAAAACTGAGTTGATTTTCGAAGGAATTGAAGCGGAAATGCTGAAATCAATTGCAAAAGTATTAAATTTTCAAGTAAAAATTTACAATAAACCAAATAATCTGTGGGGAGATATTTCTAAAAATGGCACAATGACCGGACCTTATCTATTACTGGAAAACAATGAGGTTGATATATTGCTTGGCTATTTCTATTATGCTGTTGGGCATTTTCAATATATAACCGGAAGCATTTCGTACTTAAGTTCATCTATGGTAATAATATTTCAAAATTCCTTACTTCGTAATCGTATCAACATCAAATGGATAATCGATCCATTTCAATGCTCGACATGGCTATGTTTGCTTGCAATAATTTTAATTACGATGGTATGCATCATGAAGAAACGGTTCCAAAATAATATTACTTGGTTAGATGTAATTGGAACTGCCCTGGGAAATTCGCGCAGAATTGTTACATCAAAGAGCGCGCTTCGGTTTTGTATTGCAATATGGTGCTGCGGATTCGTAATTTTTGATGCGGCTTATCAGGGAAAACTGTACGAAGCCCACGAAAGGAAACAATCATCAACTATATCCTTAGACTATATTATAAATAACAATTTCTCATTTATAACTAGAAATACTGCTGATAAGATCTCAACACTGATGGAGTTAAAAGTTCCACTGAATAATATGATACCAGTAAACTCATCATATTTCAACGAAACTTTCGAAACCCTTAGAAACTCATCCGATACTGTAGTGCTTGCAGTTCTTTATCTAACTTTGATGTACTACATCCGCACTTATTATTTATATGATCAAATTCTTATCGTACCACAGCCACTGAAATTGTCATATTCTTGCGCTTACTTTCAGCATCACTCGTATTTGATAAAACCATTTAACAACGTTATAGCCAAATTGATAACTGCGGGTTTAGTAGAAAAGTGGCAGTCTGATATACAATCCGTGGAGAAATCCACATTGTATGAGAGCAACTATATGCAACATGGAAATAATGTAAAGCCATCGAATTTGAAGAACTTTGAATTGATCATTTGGGGACTGTTTTCTTTTGAATTGTTTGCCTGTTGTGTGTTTGTAATGGAGTTAAGTGTAGATTATTTAAAGAGACTATTTTTTAATATGCGTTTAAAATGAGTTTTATTCGTGAAATAAATTTATATATTGAAAAAGTATATGTATATTTTTTTCACATACATAATTTGCAACCTTGGAGTGTTTAGAAGAATATTTTCATATCTAAAGTATTTTATAATTTACAGCCTGTTGAGTGGAACCGTACAGTATGTTGATCCCATACAAAAGTTGGACAAAAATAGAAGGAGTTTTCACTTCACGCTGACTTCAAAAATTAAATCAGATTTTTAGTACATCATACAGGTTTTCCTTAAATCAAAATTTTTTTTGGGTGATTTTTCATTTATTTGAAAAATTTTACATTGAAAGTTAGAAAAACTTTAATTAACTCGTAATACAAAAATAAGCATACAAATTTTTACATATAAGGAGTGAGATCTTTGAAAAATATGTCAGTTGTTATTTTTAATGAGAAACATGTTGATTTATTGTGAGTTTGATCAAAATGAGAGAAGAAAAAGAAGTACGTCTTAAAATTATTAAAAATTTTCAAAAAAAATCCAAATTTGTCCTACAAAAAATTGTCCTACAAATTTGTCCTACAAAGAATTGAAGGTCTGCCGTCAAACTGTTTCCAATGTTATTAAACAGTTTCAGGAGAATTTGATCATCAGCATATTGAAAAGATCTTCAAACACATCTGGTAGAAAAGCTGCCAAGTCCTCCCAGTTCTTGTCTGGGTTTTTGCTCGGTCAACGCTTACAAATCTATAAAGAAAAACACAATTCATAAGAAATTCACAATATGTTAAAACTGAATAGATTACGTATCATTGGCCAAATTCGGATTCTCCTCCAAATAATTTATGAGGTGTTGATTTTGGACCTTTGCTTCATGTCTTCGCACGTCGCGTCCTTTTTCATTTTCCATCCAATTTGTTAGAATTTTGTTTGAATTGGCGCTTAACACTGCATTTTTTCAGCGTTAATTTTTGTTTAACTTGAATTCGATCAGCTGTTGTCACTTTAAAGAAAAACCAGAATCGCGAATGTGGTGAATTGGTTAAAATATTTTTCACTTTACGATAACGCAGAACGAAAACTGACGCTCTGGTCGAACTTTAGACATCGCTGATTTTATGAACAATATGCTTTAAAAATTGTTCTTGTGCAATGCTGTCACATAATAAATATATGAATTTTCGTTTTTATTATAATAAATGGACTGTTCTTTTAAAATGAATTTGATTTTTTTCTGAAGTAGTAAAATCGAATTAGAGGATTCTAATAGAGTCAGCCCTCTGGAATCCAATGGTAGGGTGAAAATCGTGATGGGAATGAGCAGCTGTAAGATCTTTACCTGCTCCTACACATCTTTATTATTCAAAAATTGTCAGATACTTTTTATCTTTTTTTTTTTCTTTAAGACCTTTACTTTTGAATTTTTTGTACAGCCAGCATTTCAATTATAATTCATAATGTGTGATTTGCCCGTCTCTATATACATTGTTGTTGTGATGACTACATTTGTTCATTAACCTGTTTATATATAACTTCAAATAACGAAATTTACATGAACTTAAGTCATGACTTTGAAAATTAACCTCTAGATTTAATTTTCATAGTCTCCTAAAAAACAATCATGAACTGTGTAGACTTTTGGTGACTTTCGATGAATCGATACAAATGCGTATTTTTCCATTCCTTCCCACAACTACCATTGGACTGAGGAATAACATCTTGATGAATTGAGTCTAGTTATTGCTTCATAAAATCTGGGATATCATATAACATTCTTCATCTGGATGAATTTCAATTTTAAATGTGGTACTAGGTCATTAATATAGAACTTCCGTATCTAGTTCTTGAAATCGTACTACTAGTTTTAATTTTTCACAGTTTTTTTCCTCGTAAAACGGCACGTAGCATGTTTTTGTAGTATGTTTATGCGACTGCTTGCAAGTGATCCACTAAATGCTTCAATAGGACATTGCAATGTGCACCAGCATCAAATTTTTCTAAAAGTTTTTTAAACTAGCTAATGATTTGCTCCTTCCAGTCCTTTATGCAGGTTCCAGTTTCTATTAAATACATCAACACTTCTTCCACATCTTCTTCACCGTTTTCGATTCCTAACTCCTGAACATGTGATTTTTTCCAAGCAGAACGGTACAATTTTGCATAAAACCCACGCTTTAGGTATCACCGCTACTGGAACAATCTACTGATGGTGTGTCTTTTTTTTTTTTTTTGAGCGTTTGGTAATTTAGTGCTGCGTCAACAGGTTCCATTACTTCCGGTTTTAACCGATAGCTTTTCAATTCAAAACTTGATGGCTTTTTGTAATGTTAAACAGGATTCGCCTAACAATTTTTCTCTTAGATGTTCGCTACGAGTACTTATTACAATTTCGTCTCTAACTAATTAATCTTGCAGCGTGTCATAACCACATTTCTCCCCCTGTAATTTTATTTTCGGTACAAATTTGTCAGAAGTTTGTGATTCGTTCTGAAGCATTTGCCTAAAAATGAATCGAACATAAGATATTTTTACATATAAAGGGTGATTTGTTAAGCGATTGGCTTTTAATTAAAAAAAAAGCACAGGAATAGTACAAATGTGTATGAAATTTTTATTTGCCATTTATTTACAATGTTGACCCATGACCACGTAATGTTATTTTACAAGGCAGCAATTGATGCTGGTTTATCGGTATACACGAGTGGCTTCATACAACCCCACAAAAAATAGTCTAGAGGCGTCAAATCACACGATCTAGGTGGCCGAGTCACTGGGTCACGTGCTGTGTGGCATGTAGCTGGTTCATTATAAATGGTGTAGTGTACTTCGACCTTGAAAGGTATATTGTACCCCCGATAGTGACCTGGTTACAGGCTGTCAGACAACCCAATCTTTCTGAGCAATCTCAGTAACTGATGTGGCTTCAAGGCTATGATATTCCCACTTCCTGAGTGCTATCTCTTCCTCCTGCGAGTGAGTGCCTCGCAGTGCATTATAATGTGTTTTGTTGATGTTTCCTTGTCATCTTTGCAGAATTTATAAGTTAAGGGAGCACCCCCAGTTGTATATGTCGAAAAGTCGATTTTTTTACATTTTCTTAAAGAATATGTTTTCAAAAATGTATACAAAATTTTTAAGTTGGTCAGGTGAAAATTGAAAACTCTTTGCGATTTCGAAAAAAAACAAGATTCCTTCTTGACATTAAAGTAAGTTGAAACTTTAAACGTATTTTTCCCAAAATTACATTATTGAAGTCAGTGACCCCGATTACTCAATAACTACTGAACCGGTTATTTTCAAATTTAATACGCTTTTCCAATGCATAATAATCTAGTAATTAATCGAAGGATTTTTCTTTTTATGAAAAACTATTTTTTAAACAGTTGAAGGACCATCGTTTTTTAGTGAAAATTGAACTTTTAACTTTGACGGGTCGCCATTTTTTTTCAAATCCTTCAATCAATCACTATATAATCTTATAATAAAAGTAAATCCATTTCGTTTTTGCATTTTAGATGATCCAGATTTGCAAAATGTTGGTCACCGCAAAACATGTTTTCCAGAAAGTTCAGTTCAATGCATGTACTTTTGGATAACAAATAGTTTTTATAAAAAACTTTAGTGGTTTACTTGGAGAAAGTTATTGAAAAAGTCCTATTCCTATTCGCACCACAACGGGGGGAATATTTCAGATCACTTGTCGGCCAGACTCACCTCGTGCATTTTGGGCACAAAAAAAGCTTGAAATCATCGAACGATAGCAGGTGCCATCGACGGTAACGTTGTGGCCATCATCATCTTTAAAGAAATACGGACCGATAATTCCGCCGGCCCATAATCCACACCAAACAGTGCATTTTACTGAATGCATTGTCAGATTTTGTATTGCCTTTGGTTGATCATCAGGCCAAATGTTACAATTTTGCTTATTAAACCAGAAATGAGCTTCGTTGTTGAACACAATTTTTCAGTAAAAAACTGATCTTCATCAAGTTTACCTAAAGCCCACTCACCGAAAATTCGACCCTGTGGCAGGTCGTCAGACTTCAGTTCTTAAACGAATTGTATTTTGTACGCTTTTCATGCCGTCGAGTAACACAATCCCAGTTGCTGCGAACGGCGACGGAGGTGGACAAATCACGGTCTCTACGCTCACGGACAGGTGGATTGATATCCAATGCCATAAAATGGTCGAAGTGCGCGAAAAAAATTTCTCACAGATCACGAATTTTTATAATAATTTAATATTCAATAATTTGTAAGCATCGTTCGGGTGTAAATCATTCCATGATGAACTGACAATACTAACTGAGTATGTTTGACCTTATCACATGCCACGAATCACAAGGGAACTGTCAAAAATTCTTCCAAGATGGGTGCTTCGAACTTTTGTTTGAGTATTGATACATTTTATGTTTCATATGCTGAAATTTCCCCGGGTCCAATTGAATGCGAGAAAAGTTGCAACTTGTACCTCTGCACTTTCCGTGTATTACTGAGTTGTAGTTTCGAAAAACACATATTACAATTTCCACTGGTTGTAGGGTCATTCCCCAGAAATATTGTGACCGTATGTCTTTTCCCATTTTTTTACTTTTTCATTCTAAAATTAGTTGAAAAATTCTCTGTTCAGAAAGTTTTTAAAAAATTCAAACAAATCGTTAATTTTGATAAATATTACGAAATAAAATAAAATGTTTTGATCTGATCTACCTCTGACCTACTTATAGCACAAAATCATAAAACTCTTCTACCAAAGGCGAATTCTCTTTGATGTATGACGTATTCATACCTTAAAGGGTACACAAACTCAGCTGCCAATCTTTTTACAAACTATTGCCTTTAAGGCATTGTTGTTCCAGTTTAGCAGCATCAAAGAGGATTTCATAAAAAAAAAAAAAAAAACAAAATGCAAACGTGACAACATAATTTAAATTACTTATGTGGAAAAATATACTGAAATGCATGTGATATACATACATATATACATAAATATTTATATACCTAAATA
The DNA here is from genome assembly GCA_963691655.1 of Toxonevra muliebris. Taxonomy (NCBI): domain Eukaryota; kingdom Metazoa; phylum Arthropoda; class Insecta; order Diptera; family Pallopteridae; genus Toxonevra; species Toxonevra muliebris. The sequence continues at coordinate 39,915,666 of OY829328.1, read as the reverse complement.
TGTATGTATGCCGATAGACATGTTAACTTAAAAATAAAGAAATATTGTATGCCATTATGGATTACTTCTAAAGAGTACAAGAAAAGCTTTGTTTTCTGCAGTAATTTTACATCACTGAAGGCGATGTTCAATTTCAATTTGTGGATGCAAGACAATTTTTCAAAATACATTAGTGGAATGCACCCAGACTCGTTAATTCGTTCATCGTACTTCTAAATTTTTTACGTGCATTTTTTTAAGTGAAACTTCTTCAGCCAGATTGTGAAAAACTCACAGTACAGTTGTGAAATTTTGTATAAATACCACCTTGATCAAAAAGTTCCCGGAATTTATTCAGAAAATTAAAAATACAAGTTTATTCATCTAAATCTATATTGTCCCCTTTAAAGTAATCCCCATCAACTGGAACACACTTATGCCAACGCTTGATCCAATCCTCGAACAATATTTTTTACATTCGGTTTTCGGTATGTCCATCAGTGCTTCCTGCGATTTTTCCTTTACTTCCTCACGGCTGCTGAAACGCGTCCCCCGTAATGGTTTTTTAACTCGATTGAACAGAAAGAAGTCACAGGGAGCCAAATCAGGTGAATTCGGTGGCTGTTGGATGGTATTTGTTGCATTTTCGTCAAAAAATTACGAATAATGATGGCATTGTGCGACGGTGCGTTATCATGGTGCAAAATCCACTAGTTTTCTGTCCACAATTCTGGTCTCTTTCGACGAATTGCTTCACGCAAACGTCTCATAACGCCCAAATAATACTCTTTGTTTACTGTCTGGCCTTCTGGCGAAAATTCATGATGCACAACACCCTTGTAATCCATGAAAACCGTGAGCTTTGTCTTCTTTTTTGACTGAAAACGACGTTGTTTTTTTGGTCTCGGCTCATTTGATGAACGCCATTCACTTGCCTGATGTCTGGATTGCGTGTCGTACTCATAAACCCACGTCTCGTCTCCAGTAATGATCCTTTTGATGAATGTGGGATTGGATTCAGCCTCGCAAATCATGTCTTTTGCGACGTCAACACGGTCTCCATTTCTAAAATTGTAAAAAATCGCCAATTCACACAGAGATATGTAGATGTACTCTTGGCTACGTAACTTTTGCAAATGTAAACCTATGACGCTAAGATTTAGAGGGAATATCAACAACAGATGTACAAACTTAACAAAAAAAAACAGATTCAAATCGAAACGATGGGAACGCCACACGGTGGTTATTCCGGGAACTTTTTGATCAAGGTGGTATGTTGGTTGTCAATACCATGCTACAGGAAGGAAATGTGGATGGGATTGGAAAAGTGGGTGTGGTGTGGGTGTACTAACTGGATATTCATTATGGGATACCGCAGAAATAACTTGTAGTGCAGTGCTCAGATTTAGTATGGAAGTATTATTAATGTGGTAACATCTTTACTTGGGGGTATTAATGTATTTTTTTATGTATGTGTATGTGTTTCGGTATGGTTTTCCGATCTAGGAGATCGGTTTTTGTAGAACTCATGATGTTTTTTAAACCATTTAAAGTAATACCGACATTCAGCGGTCCTAAATTGGATGATTTATCGCCAGTTGGATAATTATTTAGGTAAGATGACGATTTTTCGAGTACCATGGCGGTTTTCGATTTTTGTGAAGTAAAACTAAAATATATAGCGAACGGTGTTCATAACCTAATAAACGATCAATTTCGATAAACAATTTCCCTGTGTCTCTCGTTTTCATTAAGTACTATGAGAAAAACGGACATAAATTACCTTATCTATCAGTTTAGATATTTTGTATGAAATCAGTATTTTTTCGAAATCCGTATAAAATCTATTTTTTTTTTAAATCTGTATTTTTTTCGATAGATTAAAAAATCTATGAAAAACCGACAAATCAGTATGCGTGGCAACACTGTTCAGAAGTACATACATATGTACATAAGTGCATAATGAGCAATTACTATTATTTTCAAGTACAAAATAAAGCAAAATGCAACACTGCATAAAAAACAAGTTCAAAAAACTTATTTGTTTGACATGAAACAAAAATTTTTGTCATTACCCATTGATGTTAACTTTGACCTAGAAAGATTCGGTATAATATAAGATTTTATTGTTTATATTTTATACACGCTTCTGGACAGATAGGAAATTTATATACCTACATATTTATTAAATAACATCCATCATGGCGAGCCGCCACATTGGCTATCCTCATTTCCGTAAAGTGCAGACATATTGTCTGGCAGCACAATACTTAAGTATGTACATAGGTATGTATGTATACTTAAAATTGGTATATTTTCTGATTTTTGCTGGATACTGCAGTAGAAAGTAAGAAAAAAATCACAAAATTTTGAATCAAGCAAAAATCAATTCTGGTTAAGGGGTTATACGCATTTAACATTTTTTATTTTATTCGATTTTTTAATGTACATATATTTGAGTATATTCTCTGAAAATTTTAATATCAAATTATTCAAATATTCTTGAAGTTACATGCATATTTGTAAAGACAAATTCACCAAGAGCTTTTAAAACTTTGAACGCGTTTTTCTCAAAACTGTGTTTTCAAAGTCAGCGAGCCAGATTTCTTAAAAAATGGCTCAACTGATCAGTCTCAGATTTTTACATAAGCTTTATAAATATATTTTTTAGTAGTTGATCAAAGATTTATTTTTCCAATTTAACGCCAAAATTTTCATCACAAATCTAAATTTTTTTTTGAAAAGGCACAATTTTGTAAAAAATGGATTCAATTAATTACTAGATAATACTTTGCATTAACTAAATTTTTTTAGTTTTTTCATTTCGTTGATCAGATTCAGAGATATCGTGCTCACAGCAAGACGCCTTTTTTTATAGAACTTCCCGGAGATCATCTACAGAAGTTCTGAAAATCATTATTAAAAAAAAAATAAAAATTTTTAAAACGAAAATATTAGACAATTTTACATTAACCTATCAAGGAAGGGCGGGAACCAAAGTAGATAGATCAAGAAAGTAACTTGAGAAAAAAATTGTTTTTGAACCTGACTCAGAAACGCCTCAGCGGCAAGGTGCCATATGGCACTGCTAGGCATTACTGGGATAATGCAATAAAATGCCTTTTCAGAAAAAAAATGCTTGAAAAATCGTTTTTTCGGCCTCCTAAGTGCGTATAACCCCTTAACACCAGGATTACGGACAAAATTACAAACCCATTTTTACTGAAACGAGTCATATTGAGATGTGTTCGGAAAAATAGGTATACCACATACCGAAAATCAAACTTAGGGTGTTTAACATAAAATTAATTGGAAAAATCATTCATATGAATAAATCACTAAAATTCATCAAGATTTTCAAAAAAATGAGGTTTTATTTTCTTTGATATGGTATATCTTAATTTTGAAATCCGTCAAATTGACGGGTTCCGTAAATCTAGTGTTAAGTAAGGTTAAAATAATTGCTCTTGCAAAGAGAAACACGCATGGCAATTTCTCATTGCAGTCAAATGCTTACATATTTTGAAATAAATCTTTGTATCCGTAGACGTTAACAAATAAATAAATAAGAAAATCTCTCTTGTCTTCAATGAGATATGTCCATTTTCGTGCAATTTGAACTTATAACGAACGCAACTAAGGCCACGTTTTATTGATGTGGCAAAATATCTCACATTAACCGCAATGCATGATGAGGCCAACTTGGAAGTATGTGATTCTAGAAAATGTTTAAGTCAAATTTGTATCTATAATTAAAACTCTTGCCTTCTTAAGCGAGCTAGCTTCACTCTTGTATCAGTTTTGGGAGTATCTTGTAATTAAGAGCGGAAAAATCGATCACCTCGAGCCATCATATATTATTCCAAGTGAAAATCATTTCCACAGAAATCTGATTTAAATTCGTCTTCTAAACTATCAACTTACACAATTGATTGTTGGACAGGGACAGATATATTCGTGTATATACTAGTGATTCTGCATTAGCATTCGCTACATGGGAAACATTCGCATTATTTTCACATTCGCATTTTACAATGTACATATAACAAATATTTAAATTGGACAAACTGTGCTCAATTTCTTATGCAAATTTGTTTGCCTTTTACCAAAAAAATCTGAAAAATCAGCAAAACTAATTTTTATTAAATGTAATTTACCACTTCTTATATTCTATTCTATATACCAAAAATCTAGAAGTAACCATAATTTTAAATTCCATATTCGCATTAGCGAATGTCAGATTTTCACAGTCGTATTTGCATCCGCATCCGCCAAACTTACAATCGTTACGTAACTAGAATATACACATAAGAGTGCTCTGTACTGAGACTCTTTGCGACATGGACGACGATAAACAATAATTAGAGGCAGTATCAATAAAAAGCGGTTGAGACGACTTGAAAGTCAGACACTGCGACCTAAAAGCTCTTTTGTACCACAGCCCCAAAATTAAGATAAAAATGATCTGCTATCCTAATGAACGCTAGAACATCTTTTGTCGAAGAGGTTTTGATTCCGTTTGTTTATAAAAACGGTTTGCCAAAAATACCTCATCTCAATCGCAGGAGTAGGACGAGTTCGCATAGACCCTGTGATTGAGAGACAGGCAAGCCTTTGGAGCTTGTTAATTTTGCTAATAGTCGAGCCTTGAATGACCTTGGGCCACCACACTAGTAGTAGTATACAGCCAGAAAATCACCTAGGGAAAATCTCTAGAAGCAGTAGGAAGAAACGACAAAGAATCTGTGATTTAATCTGTGTGAACAACTTATACTAAATACCGACAGGAATACCTAAGAAAGAATATTCTCTTCAGAATGTGCAGAAAAGAACGATATTTTCCTGACAGCAGTTGGTCATAAAGTAGCTGGAAAGGTTAAGCCTAAAAATGAAGTGCGCCTACATAAATTTGAAAAATTTAGGAAAGTTATATGAAATCACCTACAGTCTGAGCAGACGATGAGATTTCAAATAGGATACACCAACAATAGATTACCGAATCCGACGCTCAACTGTTAATAAAAAAAATAGTTTCAAAAGTAAATTATGAAACTGAAATAGAGTTAAAACTGTAAGTGGTAAAACTTTAGAAAGTTAAAAAGTTCTAGGAAAAATTTGAATTAAAATTTCATATTATACTCCGATTGAACAAATATTTCTGTATTGTATTTATATCCCAGAGCGAACGTACGTTTATAGGAGTCGTATAGCGGAGGGTTTTGGGACTCCTATATGGCTCCTAAATATTTTCATTTAGAATGATTTTCGGACTGTGTTTGCACTTAAATATGAGCAAAATTGGACTCCTATTGGACTCTTCAAGACTTAAATCGGATGAGTGTAGGGCTCTCACGTGGCTCCTGAATATGTGTGTTATCGGAGGACTCCTATAATACTATACAACAAAATGAAAAAAATTGCAATACCTATCTCCAAAGTTGATGATACACAATATTTTTTGGACCGCTGAATCCGAATAGAGACTCGAAGTAGAAAAATATTGTGAATCATCAACTTTGGAGATGGGTAAAAATCAGTGTTCTATTTTGTAATTTCAGACTTTTAAAAAGTATTTTTAAATCGTTTTTATTTGAATAAAATTGAAATTATAAAAGTATTTGGCCGATCTCAGAGTAAATTCGTTCAATCAACAGCTATAGAAAAATAATAATAAAAAAATATTACCTCAGCCCATAATTGCTAAGTTTTTGAGTTGTATTGTATTGTATTGAGAGGTTCATATGTTTGTACCGCGACTTATAAGATCTATTGTACGTCCCTCTTCTCTATCTAGTCTGATTTGCCTAGAGTGCCTCATCCAGTCCAGTCTCCCTTAAGCATTTGAGTAATGCGCTCGGATCTATGGATGCTAGTTCTGTACTGGGCACTTCGTACATACCCAGATATTTCATTCTTTTGTGGATCAGTGCTCCACACTGAGCTAAGATATGTTCTGATGATTCATCTTCCTCATTACAAAACCTACATATTCAGCTTTCTTCAACTCCTATTTTGCAAAGTTTTTGAGTTACTCGTCAGTGAATTTGAACTAGCCACATCATCCAGTACTAAGATCAACCAAATGTAACTGAAATAATGAATTGATTGATTCTATAAAGAGTTAAGTTAGCTTACAACCAAACTATAGCTATAAAACAGCAACTTACCAGCTTTCATATAATTATCCGGTCGGTTTCATATTTCCATTACGACTACAGATCCGCAAATGCTCAGAAATTCAACTTTAGAATGCAATGTTCCAAACTATTCCAAAAATTCCCATTAAAAGTTTATTTTAGGAAACAAAACAAAAACAGCTCCTAAAATGCTCTTAAATTTATTTTTTTAGGATATCATTCTAAAACTATCATAAGACAAGCACTTTTTAAGACTATAAAATGTGAGATTTAGGAGATTCCTAATTCGGCCCCTAAAAGAGTAATTTAAGAGTCCCTAATTAGAGCTTTCTAATAATCATGTTAAAAAAGACTCCTATATTTCTTTTTTTAGGTGCGCTCCTAAAATTGCTTAATGGCATTCATCAAAACCAATTTCTACCAATTAAAAAATTTTTGAGATTCGAAAAAGTCTTTAAACTGATTCAATCTAATGCATTAAAGTTATGGCAAACAAGTAAACCTCATAATATTGGCAATTATCTGAGTAATGTGAAGTCCATGAGTTTGTAAGTGCATACTTACATTCGTGCTTTCCTTTAAATAATACTGAATGTATGTATGTAGTATATTTATTCTGGTATCCCCAAATGCCATGCATCAATGTGGAAAAATTGAGGTAAATAAATAAGGAAAATACGTTTATGATAGTATTCTCCTTATCCTGTTTGTCGATACTGCGTATGTATGTGTGCGCGGTCGATTTTTGCTGAGCTTGCAGCATCGAGAAGAACATAAATTTCAATACAAAGAGCAGCAAACTCCCTCAGACACTGCCAGCCAGCAGTGCCAGTGAACTTTACTTGCACTTTTATTTCTTTCTTTGTGTCTATACATACACATCGTATACAAATAAACATAACCCATACATACATGGGTAAATATCTATGTCTGGAGTTAATATCGTATGGTATTAAGTGAAAATGTTAATGTGCATAAAAGTATTTTAAAATATTATGGATTTATTTTTCTTAAACTTAATGAAATGATTGAATTGTTGAGATAAGTATTTTAAAATTTAAGAAAGAAATATTCACGTTGTTTAAGGTTAGTGATGATTCGATATCAAATACTTTATTTACCTAATGCCACACCCCACGTATTTTACTCAGTATCGGGAATAAGAGTTAGTATCACATATTCAGTACTTTCGGAAAACGTTTTATAAGTAGAAAAAGTTTATTATATATACCATCACTAGGTTAAGTTGGAGTGGCTGTCTAGAGACACACATAGGCCAGAACGGACCATTGTGATACCACATGGTTGGACTTACAGTTTAACGCCGGTTCTGAACTGCGGTGTGGCAATTTGTTATCGCTTGGTTGGAGTAATAAAAATGTTTGTTTTCCAAAGTAGAAATCTTAAAGCTGGTTTTTATGTTATATTTTCCTCCAGATTATTCATTTTTAAACTAAAATATTAAATTACTTTGATAGCATCGTATCAAATAATGTGTAAAAATATCTGTACTATACCTGTATCTAATTAATACTATTCAAGGAATAAATTAAAAAAAACAAGAAATACAAGCCTTTTGCTTTTAATAGGTTAAATTTAATATTTAACCCATAGTGTAGTCGGCCAAGACTTTACACAATGGGTTCAATATTAAACAATCCAAATTCCCCTGCCCCTCTTGAATCGCCTAGTGTATACATCGTTCTACATAAATTATAATAGAAATTGTTCAGAAAAATAAATTTTCTAAGAAGCCTCCTGGGATAATTTGCTAAAGACTATGCATGGGAATGAATTTCCTCAGTTCTTTATGGTCTTTATTATAAAAGTATTGACATTTGTTTCTGAGTTGACAGCGTTAGTTGTTTGTGATCGGTGTATTAGTGAACACATATGATATTGCGAAATTCTGCAGAAATAAATATAAAAAAAAACAACTAAAGAAGCGGGGAATATTATATTTTATACACTTTTCCGTTTGTTTATTATGTATTTGTTTTGAAAAAAAAATTATTTTTGATAAAGCTATGGCTTTTAGTTCATGGAATTATATATTCCAGTAGAACCTACTGGTGGCGAAAATTCAAATTCTGGAACGGTAAAAAATTTTACTTTTTCGTAGTGTTTAAGATTCACTTAATAGAAATATTGTAAATCCAGCATGATTTAAATATACTAAAAAAGAGAAATGGAAAAAAGAAAAGGCAAGCCATATAAAGCTGTGCTCTAAACTGTGAAGAATGTAATTGATTTTGGCCAAGTTAGCACATCATCAAAATGTATTTCGGCTAAGTTAAATAAACTACGTATGTATGGTATATACAAGAATAAACTTAAATGTGATAACATCTTAACTCGGGGCTGAAAGAAAATTTATAGTGGAGTAAATTAATAGAAATTAAAATCAAATGTTACGTCGCACAGTGCTTCGTCTCCATATAAATGATGGGCAAAAGTAGGGTTTTCAGAAATGAATGAAATTTGGTTTTTTGATGGATAATAACACGCTAATTCCAAAACCCTACAGTTTTTTAAAAATCAATTTTTGGATGAATTTATATTGTTTTAAAGTGCATTTGATTTGTTTGTTAAAATTTAAAAAAAAAAAAAAAAATTGTACAAAATTTGTTTTTTTAGTAAAAATAATTTAGCTAAAAATAAAAACACAAAATTGGAAAAAAATTATTTTGAAAGAACATCAAGTTATAGTAATCAAATTATTACTCAACCTTAATGTTTAATCTTTTTAAATGCTACATATTCGAAAATTTAAAATTTTTAGGAAACCTCACAAAACTTTACAATTTAGTATAATAAAAAAATATTATGTTTATTTAATTTAAAAATAAATTTTTTATTCATTTCTGCTTCAGGAACTTTCTTCAGAAGAACTTAACCCTGGAAGGACATGCTTCGTCGAATCGACGATGCATGTTTAAGTTTTACAATTTTTCTTTCTGAATGTTGGTAAATATTTAATTTATGAATATATGTTATTAAAATAAATGATAATTGTTGTTTTTCTACTATATGATAAATTAACCAAATAATGGGAAACAATCAGCTTTCAACGTTATAGGTGTATAGATCATTTGAACAACATCGATTTATATTGGTTTTGATTTTTTGGTTCTCTAGTTTCAAGAATACTCTTCCAAAATATTAGTGAAAAATTCGAAGTGAAACGAATGCTAGACAAGGGGGGAAACAGGGGGAAATTTCCCCCAAAAGATTTTCAAACACTTAAAAATTTCAATTATAAGAATAATGAATAATCTTGCTCATTAAACCACTTCCCTTCTCTATGGAAATGTGCTGAAATAATAATGATACCTAAACCAAATAAACCTGAAAACTCAGTGCCTTTATATAGACCTATAAGTTTGCTGGCAAAATTTTCGAAAATACTCGAAGTAATAGATTGCTAATAATACAAGAAAAAAAACACGGTACTCCTGAGCAATATCATCAATATTGTCACCGACTTTCTGGAACGCAAAAAATATTGCTCTGCCATATTTTTGGACATTCAAGAAGCGTTCGAAAAAGTTTGGCATCAAGGGCTGTTGTACAAATTAAAAATTGACCTACAGTTCCATTTTATTTGGTCTTAAATTCCTATCATTCTATGTCAAAGTAAATAATGAAACATCAGTCAAATGTCAAGTGAAAGCCGAAGTACCACAGGGCATTGTTCTGGGTCCTGCTCTTTATTCGATTTTTACCTGCGACTTGCCTGAAACTGATGGTGTTACTATAGCTACTAATCCAGACGATACTGAAATTTTAGCGTCAAATTAATCTCATACAGAAGCTGCTAATCTAGTTCAGAAACAGCTCGACGACGCTCAACAATGGTTACTTCGTGGATGAGTGCTTGACTGGAGTTCCATCTGCCTCAGGTTCAATTTCCAGATGGGGTTAAATTCTTAAAAAATGTCCAAATGGATTGTTCTAATAAAATGGATCATTTCGGTGATTTAGTTCTTAAATACGTGACTCAAGTACCAATTCAAAGGGTTCTATACTCAAGTAGAGAATTGAATTCACCAAAAAAAAACAAAGTTATAAGTTTCGGGTCGATATAAAAAAAATCCCAGATGGCAAAGAGAAAATTTGAATACAGGGCAGGAATCAGCGACCTTAAATTATTCTTAAAATTCTACTAATTCTCGACCCATTATAAACCAATCTAAAACCGAATACTGAATAAATGTATCTTATTGTTATATTTTTCACGATCCTTTACCTTGGAAATAGATCATAGAAATTGTGAAATGCTTTGCTACAAGAACAGGGTTTCCCCAAAATGCGTAACGTACCAGTAAGTTTCCACATGGTCATACCTTTGAAATTGTTAGTCATCGAAATAAAGTTTATGAATAAACAAAAAAAAACCATACACGAACGAGAAAAAAACGCTCCAGCCCGTGTTTTGGTTCATATGGAGAATTTTTATTTTTTATTAAAATAGCAATAATAACATGCATATTTAGTACCACTTAAATAAATAGGATAATTACAAATTTTGCTAAAGAAAGAAACGAAATGCCATCCGACATGTGTTAGTACTAAAACATGAAAAATTACGATTTTTTAAAATGCATTTCTTACAAGAATTGGAAAAAATCGGAAAAGTTGTTATTATTTCCAAATAAAATAAGATTAATTTTCACAAATTATGAAAAAAAATTTTAGGAACTTTTAATTTTTCCGGGCCACAGAAAATAGCGAATGTAAGAATTTTTCATAAAAAATATTTTAAATTTGTCTACTCCCAAATTGTTATGTTCTAAAATTAAGGAAAAATTACTAATACAGCTATATTATCTAACCATTTTAAAATGGGAATAGATTTACTTTAATCATTTTTAGTCAAAAATGTATTTTTGACAAATTTTCTTTTGAACCACTAAAAAAAATTAATACCAGATTTGAATATTGCAGTATAAAAACCAGCCACTTTAAGATGCTACACCGAGAGCAAAAAATACTTTTGAGCAACAATTGTTATGGTTTCTTCTTAGTTGAACTTTTAGCTTTAAAATGATACCAATATGCTTGGTTTTTGCTATGTCATATTTGCCGTCAAAGAGAGAAAAAGAGAGAATTTCCCATATGCAATTTGCCAAAATGCTGACAAATTTGATTGAATTTGACATAGTGAAAACCAGGCAATATTGCTAACTTTGGCGATACTAATTTTTACTATTTTTGTCAACCGACCGAGCACTGTGCGTCGGTGTCATGTAAAGTTTCATAGTATGTCTGAGTCTATAAGTGTGTGTTTTTGTATTTTGTGAACATGTCATTTATGTACGTATATAATTAAAAATATAACCTTAGAAGCATACCGTATTTTTATTATTTTGTATTTAAATGTAGAGGCGGTTATGTTAAACTTTGCCGCTAGGTAAAGGGTGGCTAATTGCACCCCGAAAGTATGCTGTCTTGTCATTAGTATAAACAAATTACGAAAAGTGAATTTTTAATATTAAAAATAGGACCCTAAAAGTATGCCGCATTTTTATTATTTTGTATGTAAATATAGTAATTGCTAAGTTAAACTTTCGTATCGCGAGGTGAAGGGTGGTGAATTGTACCTCGAAATTATGCAATTCTGTCAAACGAAACTCGCGTTTGAAAGGTGACATTTCAGGCTACATTTTTTACGTAGACAGTTTTGTAGTTCGTCGTTTGTGTAAAAAGTTACATAGATTTGAAAATAAGTGAAATTTTTGAAGAAATAAGGTAAAAATATTCCGAAAAATTTGTGCGGTTAACGGTGATGATGCTTTAACAGAACGTGCCGTCCAACTTTAGGTTGCTCGATTCCGTTCTAAAAATTTCGATGTCAAAGATGCACCTCGCTCTGGCCGGCCAGTCACTGAAAAAACCAATGAAATTAAAATTAATAAAAATAATCGTAGATTTTGATATTTATTTGATAAAATAACTAAATTTATATAATTTTTAAAATTTTTTTTTGTGAATAAATTTTATTTATTTAAGAAATATAAAAAGAAAGGAGACATCCGTGATAGCGAGAATATTACATGGATAACGGCATAAGTGTTCATTCAGTGGAATGATGCTGTAACCCAATTGTGGGTACATACGCTGGCGGTCATAAAAACCGCACCACTTGCAATACTGCTGCAATCACGGTTGCCACTTATACATTTTATTTTGTACCAATATTTAAAAAAAAATGTACCAAATGGTGGAAAAATGTACCAAAATAATAAGTAACATTAATTTGTTATTTTACACGCCACTGGCTCTCGTAGGTAGTAGTAGTTGTTTATTTTTAATCATTATTTCCTATTTTTTACAACGATTTTGAACAAAAAAACAACGCGATTTTTGAAAAAAAAATTTTGAAAGTCCGCCATTTTGTTATTTTTAATCAAAATGTTTAAATCTACTACCTGCTAGAATGGCAATCCTACAGAACAATAGTCTATCTAAATTTTTTGTTTAAGATGACTTCAAGAACCGAAATCACCTGGGCCCGCCCCACATAATTTTTTTTTACTTCGAACGTAAAAAATACTAAAAAATATCGTAAAATAATCATCAAACAATTCTTTTTGTACAGTTAAAGATGTCAGTAAGAACATATAATAAAATTGAAATAATTATATATTATTTTGTTGTAATAAAAAATTCCCGAAATAACCGTAAAAACACCAGAGTAAATAAAAAGTACCACATTAATTGAAATATATTTTGTATTTTAAAAATAGTCTTTGGCCAACTTGATATAATGAGACTCTTAACGTCCGACACACAATTCTTTTGAAAGCATTATATATTATATATATATTTAAATTTTACCTTTTAAAAAAAAAAATATTTTGAAAATAAGTTTACAATTCTTAATTATTATTCATCCATCCAGCCATCTTCGAACACAGAATGTACCAAATTTTAAAAACATGTCCGAATGTACCAAACGCAGAAAAATGGAAAAAAATGTACCAGTTTTGGTAGAATTGTACCAAAGTGGCAACCGTGGCAGCAATTTTGATAATATTTCCTAACTTCAGCCCAAATTTCCCTTCCTTTGTAAAGGAGATTCCCTTGTTTATGTTTTGAGAATGTATTTAAGTGGAATGCACCATTTTTTATTGCGCTTGTTTGGCGAAAAGAGTAATTTTTGAAAAAGTGCCAAAAACAACTGCAAAGTATACACAATTGTCGCGCCACCAAAACGCAGACATTTTTTTTCATAGGTATCAAGGAGTTGCTGTTAGATTGATCCAGAAAAAAGACAATTTGTACCCGCTTGAAAGGACAAAGTGATCAAGAAGACTATGGAAGACAAATACGAGATAAAGTGGCCTAACCTGAAGGATAAGCATAAATGATACATTCAAAAGTGCAGTCACAATAAAGGCTGAGCTAATGAGCTATTACAGCGTGAATAAAAATGTCTAAACTTTACGCAGAAAGAAACGAAAGTTCGGTATCGTAAAAAAGTTAGATTATTGGTTCTTATTTGTTTGCAGATTCAAAATGTTTTCGACGATGTTAGAATTTACTGGCTGGAATGATCAGGTAGCTCGCCGGACTGAAGTCCGAAAGTGCACCTCTGGCATATAATGAAACGGAAAGTTGCAAAAAACATGTCAAAGAGTAAAAACACCTTGTTGGAGTTTTGAAAAAAGTTTGGTATTCAAAAAATAACGAATGATATCCTTAAAGTGCTTGTCGACTCCTTCCTATTCAAGATAACGGCCATAATAAAGGCTAAGAGAGGGGCACCACCAAGCTAAACTATTTTGCTTGTGACTCTAACATGAAACAAATTAATCCTAGTTTGCAACTTAAAAAAATAACAAATATTTTTATTTTTATATACTCTTAATTAATACCCTCAAAAACATGAAATTTCTTCCATATTTTTGTTTTAATTAAAAAGTAATGAAATTTGTGTGTATGTTTGTTTTGTACTTTTGTTCATTTTGTTCTCGAAAAAAAGAAAAAAATACATTCACTAAAACAAAATTAGGATTAGGTCCCACTTTAAACGATTTTCTTGAAATTGGTGGGTGGTGCAGTTTTTATGACCGCCAGTGCAATTGTCTCGTCCCGTAATAGAAGTTGTGACTGACAATCAAAAGCAATACGATGTGCTTCCACTTTAAATTAAATATTCTCGTATACAACAAACCGTATTGACCTATAGTCGATTAAATCGTCAGTAAGAAGACAATCACTTCAACTTACTTATAGCCAAAAATCAATAACGAAAATAGTTTAGCCATTTTATATCATGTATGTACATATGTAATTGAAACTGATTAATATTTTCGCACCTATGGGCAGGAGCTTCACAAACGCAACTAGAGTTCCTGGACCGTATTCAACATCGGGAGATAAAGCTAATAGGAGACAGTAGGGCTTCCAGCTCTATTGACTCCTTGGAACACCGTAGAAACGTGGCTTGTGTGACTCTGTTCTACCGCTATTTTCATGGTAAATGTTCCGCTGAGATACGGAATTTGATTCCACCAGTTCATGTGTTCACCAGAACTACTCACGCATTCCACGTGGATATGGTACCCCAACGCACCACGCATTACAGAGATAGTTCTTTTCTCTGCCGTACTGCGCGTATATGGAATAAGCTCCATGCAACACTTTTTCCGGACTTTTACGACATTTCCAAATTTAAAACAAACGTTCACAACTTTTTCTCCCACTTTCCTCCTACCACTAATCTATCTTCATTCCTCAATCAACGCAATGCTTTGCATTCATAGGGGTACCCCCTGAGTGTTGATTGCCTAAATAAAAAAAAAAAAATATAAAAAATTATGTGTCTGCAAGCACTCACAGTAGAAGTGAAACTATGTTGTTTATTAGAAAATTCTTAGAAAACATTTATAAAACATTCTGTTGAAGTTTTCGCAGTCCTCTTCTCCCTATTTTGTTGTTGCTTTTCCTCTGTTAATACTCTCTACACTTATCGGCACAAACACGACTTATTACACGTATATAACACATGAAAGGAAAGTTCAGTTATATGCAATCAAGGCGAGACTTCTATATCGACTCTCTCACTAAAGCACATGCGATAAATCTGCGAGAAGTCGTCTCTCTGCTTGATTGTATGTAGCCGAATAACATCTGCATAACTTTATTTCTTACTGGTTTTATTAGAGTGCAACGCGGTTTTATTAACGTGACCGTTGTTGTTGAAGCTTTTGCACTCTTCCTCTTTCTATTTTCCAAAGCTATATGGAATCAAGCTCTCTCACTAAAGCACATGAGATAAAAATGCAAGAAGTTGACTCTCTGCATGATTGTATGCAGCCGATCCCCATATGACTTCGCAAACTAACATCAGCATAACTTCGTTTCTTATTACAATAGTTTCGTATGAGTGCAACAACAAAGCTACTTCCGTTGCAAAATTTTAGATTTACCCTCGCTAAAGAAGTTTCACTTCAAAAATTCTTTCAGAGCAAGTTAGCAGCATAGTTTTTTATTCCGTTTTCGCTCTGAACATATTTCGTTTCACTTTTGCTCTGAACATATTTCGGTTTGCTTTTGCTCTTAAGTAAAATTATTCCACTTTTTTCTGAACGTAGAAGTTATACCACTTTTCTTATCAGCGTCTCAAATATTCAATTTAAAATCTATAATTTTTAAATTCTAAAAATTATTGTCTGTGGATTTCATATTTCCAATTTAAACTTGTCTGTCATAAAAATTCTGTCCTTGACTTCAAGCTTTTAAAGTTTCTAATACATAGAAGTAAAACTAATAATTGTAACTTTGTTGTTGCGGATGTGAAATTCATTGTCTTCCTGCATTGTTTGCCTCTGTTACTGCTGGTTATGTGGTTGAAGCAAATGATTCCTCTACATATTCGTATACATACACGACTAGATACCTACTTGTTGTATTCCATGAAATGTTGAATCATTGTTTTTGGTTAGTTAAAGTGAGAACAAACAATGATGACGATAATAGGAAGTATCAGTAGCAGATATTGTAGTCTGCTAAGAAATTATGGTGCTACTTACTGATTGATTATAATAGTACAAGTGAACAATGACATAATACAAAGAGTTCAAAGTTGAAGAATGATTTGTTTGTTTGAACTAGCGAGACAGCCCAGTGGCGGGTCCAGGTTAATTGGCGGCTATGGGGTAGGCCAAATATACCAAATATATACGAAGAGCAGTATATTAGCAGTAAACAGTGATTTTTATGAAGGCTCAAAAATATTTCGATTCACTTTCAACAAAACAACTCTTCGTTGAAAATATTAAATATCTAAACGACTTAAAATATTATAGTATATTGCAATTTTTAATTATAATAATTTTAATTATAATAATTTAATATAAATACTAAAATGGTGTCGGATATTTGGGCCAATTCTGATTAGCCGATTTTAATCTGTATTTGGTTTAAATTTAGATGAGTGTAACTCTTAGTCTAAATTATGGTCCAAATTTTGCTAAGATCAAAGTTTACTCAGCGTCTAAATTTTGGTTTGCTTTTAATTTGTATTTGGCGTCCTTTTAGCCTCAGTTTTAATCTAACTCTTAGTATGAGTTGTGGACAAAATTTTGAGCTAAATTGGCTTGATTTTGATACAAGTTTTGGTCTGAATTTCGGTCCAAAACCGGTCTGAATTTTGTTTTAAATTTTGTTGTGAATATGGCTGGAATTCCGGTCCAGTTTTTGTTTTATTTGTTGTCTGAATTCGGTCTAAAGTATTGTCTGGTTTTGGTCTATATTTGAGTTAATTGAATATTTATCTGGTATGTCCATTGGTTTTTGGTTAGTATTTTGGTTTGCTTTCTTTCAGTATTTGCTGTCCTTTTGACCTAAAGTTTTGTCTAACTATTTGTCTAAGTTGTGGTCTAAATTTTGGTCAAAATTTTTTTCTGTATTTTGGTTAAATTTTTTAATTGAATTTTGAACTGATTTTGGTTTGGATTCGGTCTGAATTTTAGGTTTTTAGTCTGAGTTTTGGTCTGAATTTGATCTAGATTTCCGATTTGAATTTGGTCCTTTTCTTGGTTTGAACTTCGATCTGAAAAAAAAGTGTCTGAATTTAGTCGAAATTTCCGATTTTAGTATAAATTTTGGTATCAGTTTGTTCCAGATTTCTTTTAAACAAAAACCAAATCCTAGAACCGCCGCTGAGTCAGCTTTATCGTTTATTCATTGATTTATCATTCTTTCTCAAACTTTTGTTGTATGGCTTTTAAGGCCAACATTTATGAGGAAGAGTTTCAAAGAATTACTGATGAAAGGGTGAAGTACATTTTACATTAAACTGCAATTAGTTATTAGAATTAAAGTAACGTACGTGGGAGTTTATTTATTCGAAAATAAGATTAGTTTCTGAAAACAACAAAAATTTCGGTTTCGATTTCTCACTGAGAAACTGGTCACTAATATTTCCTAACACACTGTATAATAAATGCAGTGCTCGGAGAAAATTTTGTCTGGAAAGTTTTTGTTTCTTATCGTATGGAAATGATGTGATACGATGCACAAAGATGACTGTTTGATGTGACAAAAATACTGAAAAAAAAGAAAGCAAAAAAAAAAATTTTTTTTTTAAATGCAGTAACAAATGAAATTTTGTACAATATGAAATCAATACAATAGTAGAATGGTTATGACAATTACATCTGACGTTGTTATTTCATTACAGCCATAAAGACCAGAAATAAACTTAAAAAAGAAAATATTTGAAAAATAACCAGTGAAATTTATAGATAACGAACTCGTCAGGTTCAGAAGATGATTCATCAATACTGCTGTTAGAGATATAAAATGAAAATGTTTTGATAAACATTGGTTCATAAGTTCATAGATTGTTTCTACGCGAACAGTAAGAACATTATGCGATAGCAGTTGGTGTTGCGTGAGAAAATATGTATTTAAAAGTATTTTGTAAACTAAAAATATATTGTACATCGCAAAATAAACCTTATAAAGGTAATTAAATTAAGCAATGGTGTATTAACCCTTTAGCTCTTCTCTTATAGGACTTCTTTCTTTTCCATCTTGTTTGACATCTTGATGACATTAGACGCATTCAGTTAATTGTCTTCGTTCTATGATTTTTCGAATTATTTTTTGGGACGAAAAACAAATAAAAGAACAGGTACAAAAATTCAAGTAGGGACCTACGTAACCCTTACGGTGAAAGAAACAATCTAGCACTTTCTGTCCAAACTAAGGCCAAATATGCCGAATTTGAAAATTTTGTCCTGGTCTATGTTCGTCTGAAGATATGCTATCATACATCATCCACACGAAGTTCATATCAAGCAAACTAACCAATTTCTTCTTTTTTTTTTTTTTGAATAAAATTAATTCTTTAATAGTTTCAACTCTCTTTAAATTCATTATAAAAAAAAAAAAACAAAATAATTGGCTGATGAACTGCCCATTCTATCCATTTTTGTTTAATGGGGTTGAAAATAAATTAAAGTCGAACTCTAATGAACACTTCACCCTCCCTTTCCAAGAACACAAACAAAGAGACAATGACAAATACTTGAACAAAAGCAAAATGTTTATAAAAGCCCAGGGCAGGCAAGTCAATGTGACATTGACTTCATAATGTAGTGTGAGTATTTAATGGCAGGAATTAAAATTGGGGTGACTGATTAAAATACATCAGAAGCTCCATTGTGCGTCCTGTTTTTTGTTATTATTATGCAGAAATCTTGCTACCTATTTGAAGAGAATTTTGTGTTGACATCTTTTATATGAGCTTGATGCTGCTAACTTGACTTGGCACGACAAAGTTTCAGGGAAGCTCTAAATTTAATTTAAAATTCTACCATTTAACTCAATTTAAAGTTTGTCCTCTCACTATGGGTGGATTTTAGTGTTTATATGTATGTATGTAGTATATAATATTATTATATACATATCGTTATTAAATACTTTATTCAATTACATTCAGTATTCATTTCTAGCTAGGCGAAATTTTAAATTCAATCCTTAAGCTGCGGAGGCGTTAGTTACTTGTAGAATCGAGGTACGTATTTGAATAGATCACATTGAACAACTACATACACTCGCATTGTGTAGCTAACACATCCCAGCAAACAATATAAGTCTGAAAAGAGTTTTTTAAGACTCCTGAAAGACTCCAAAACCTCCGAAAAGAGCTCCTGGAAACCTCAGAAACTATCGTGTTTTTCAATGAAGTCGTCAAAACATTTTGTACTGAATATGAGCATTTTAAAATTAGCGATTTGTATGAAAAACACTGAGCCCTTTTGCACATTAAACAATGTCACATATAAAAATGTCTTATATAAGTCATATAAGAGGGCGTTCGGAGCTATAAAAGAGTGTTTTTAGATTGGTTTTTCTTTCTTGAAATAGGGGTATTTATTTTATTTTTACTTATTTAGGTTTTATTAGGAAAGTATGTTTTATTAAAATATTTTTTAAATAGAAATCACAAAATTTGTAAATTTTTTTAGTGTTAAATGCGAAAAAAATATAAACTTGAAATTCATTTCAATTGAGTTTCACAAAAAAAATAATAGACATACTTTTAATAAATAATAGTTTCACAAAAATAATAAAATTAATATATAAACGAATAGGAAAAAAACGTATAAATTAAATTGAAATTAAAATAAAGGAATCAATAGCTGCGTTTTATTCGCCACTTGTCTCTAGTTATGTATAACTAGCAGCGATAATTGTATGGGAAAACAACAACAAAGCGGCAGAGATAACACGTATAATTATAGCTGTTATGTATGCTTAACAAGTTGTTAACTACATCAGATTCTATTGTGAACTGCTAATGGCAAAACAAGAAGCATGACAGTTTGGCAAAAAACAGAAAAGGAAAATATTTGAAATGTCTGGCGGTGAAAATAAGTTAAAATCATCGTTAAATATTCTTATAATGAGTAAAAACTAAAAACAATGCCCGCGATTGACCGCAATGACTGGGATCCATTAAAATGTTTCAACTCTAGTTGCTGAGCAGTTTCATTGTGAATAACATTGTAACGAAGAAGAAACTTAACAACTTGGTCGTTTTATTCGCACATGTTAAACTGACTAGCAAATAAAACACAGCCAATATTAGAATATTACTTATTTTTGTCCTTTACAGTCTGGAAAGTGGTGAAAAAAAATTTTTTTTTTGTTCTTCAATAAAATACTTATAACATCTTAGAGCAATTTTGTAAAAAAAAATATTATAGTTTTCCAATTCCAGTTTTCCAATTTTAAACTGGAATGTCCCCTTAACGAATTTTACAAATTTCGATCGGAACAGCGTAAAATTTCACAGTAATGACAAAAAATTTTGTAAAACGTTGAAGCTGTCCAGAAAGAAGAAGATAAACTACCGTTACCCCTGAGAAAACCCTCATAAATAAGTGTTTTCTAGGAGTATGCTACTAATTTGTTCATAAAAAAAAATATTTTTGTGTGACCGAAATTCCTCTGGCTCCGAAATCAATCATAAATCCTCATAACTTAGGAGGTTAATCATAAAAAAGAGCTTTTTAAAATCCATATTTAAGAGCTCTCCTAAAATGGTTTGCTGGGATTGTCTTCGTGAAATTAATGTAGTTGCACTATAAACTATTCATTTACGTTTCCAGAATCTTAGTCCGATCTTTTTCGAACCAAGCGCACATATCTGTTGATCTCCGAAGGACAAGTAGTCGTGTTTTTTTTTTGGTATATCTCCACAACCAATTACACTACAGAACTGAGATTTAGTACAAAGATGTTGATTGATAATATCATGTCACAGGAAATATGTGAGTGAAATTCAAGAAGAGACGTAGCATCTCTCATATAATCTGAAATTTAATTGTGGAATATCTCAGGAACCATTTGTGGCTCTAATATTTAGAACGAAAACAATATTTGTTAATGGCATTCTGTGCGAAGAATTCGGATGGGAGTAGATTTGTGGGCTTGGCACCTACATTGCAAACTAATCGTTGAAACGACGTAACTGGGGAACTAGCAAAAACTATCCAAATAATTAATAAATCTAATCCATCATGGATTGCCAGAAGTGATTCTTAATTTTAAATATTGCAATGGTAAAAGGCAGTGGAAAAACGCACCAAATGCTAATAGACGGGGAGCCCGTGACAAAAAAAGGCTCTGACTTTCTAAAGGATAGTTTTGTAATATGTTGTTATACTAGTGAAATACATGAACATACTCTCTACTTTTAGTAAAATCTTTAGCACTATTTTTTGAGAAGAAAAGCGTTTATAAAAGAAAAGAGAATATGAAAATCAAAAAATGGAGGAATCGGATTATCCAGTATTTGTCTACAGCTATTTTTTTAACCTTTAATAAATGGCAAGCAAATCAATTTAGAAGCATGAAATTTGGTATTATGATTGTGGAACGCCTAAGTAACCATAATTTCCAAACAAAAAGTTTCTATCAAGCCCCATTAAAATTCAGACATCAAATGGTTAAGATAATGTCGCCTCGTCTTAAAAAAGTTAAAGATGATTACTTCCATCGACTGTACTAAGTTGAGCATGTGAGCTTTTTAACCATAGAAATTCATTGAGGATGCATTTGGTGAATGATTAATTATGACTACTTATTCTGGGCAAATATTCATATTCAGATTTATTATGAATGCAAGTTGAATGTTTTACTTATGAAAATAGAAAGATTATATAGATTTACTGCGTAAGCTACTTTTTCGTGTATTTGTGCGTGTGTCATATGAATTTGCTTAAAATCAATGAGATTTCTAGTTCTTCTCCTTTATACGAGTATTAACTTAAATATAAAGTTAATTTTATTTACAGAGTAACTTTGTATGAGAATTGATATCGATATTGAAATTTTGGCTTTTTAATACACATGTCCCATTCTACACGATAACAAAAACCAAACAAAATACCCCGAAAATGAGGAAGCAAAAAAGAAAATGCAAATGAAAATAATATGTACAAGCTATCAAGGATTTACCATAAAAAATCAATTTTTTATAGAGTTTGCTACAACCTTTTGAAAAAAGCAAGAATGGAAAAAAATGTGGCGCCTTTGCTATTTTCCCCTTATTGCCTAGCGACATCAAGAGCATACAAAAACAACAATATTGTCTTTTTGGAGCCGGAGATTTTCAGCCTGTTGGGCAAACATTTGACATTTGCTTCTTGTTGTTCTTGGATACCCAGACGGCGATTGTATTTAGTGGCTGATGTTTTGTTTTGGTTATTGTTGTTGGTATTCTAATAGTTTGTTTCCGCTTAGAGAATTAAAAAATATTGTTATGTTAATTTCATGTTATAGACTACTTTCGTTTTGTTTATGAATTTCATGATTTATTTCTACTATAAACCAATATTTGTAATCTTTCGTGGGATTGAGTGTTAATGGGACTTTTCTGTTTTGTGTATTGCTTTTGTATTTATTACAAGTTTACATTTAATGAATGGTTAGTGGAATCAGTTTCTGAGACAGTAGACATTTTCATATACATACTTGGCCGACTTGCTCCGTTTTTTCGAATCCGGTTAAATTATATCTTTTAGTTTTCTAAAAGGAGCCCATAGCTTTATGTTGAACAAAAAAAAAGGAGCATTCAAGAATACAACACTCAGACAAGTTTTACGTCCATTGTGCTATATACAATATACTACTATATTGTTGAACTAAAAATGCGAAAGTGTGAGGCTTTTTCAAAGACATTTGTAACGCCATAATAAAAAACACTCAAAAGTTGCATATCTACATGCCTTTCTAATAAAAAAGAAAACTAGATCTGACATATTGTATATGCCTAGAAATATGTGGATGTTATTATTGCTCTATCTTAATAGTTTTAACATTGCAGGAAAAATGCTGGTGGAGTGAATTGATAAAAATTAAAATGTCACTTCGGTGTCGTGTGAGGTTTCATAATACGAGTGAGTTTGTAAGTGAGTGTTTTATTAAAAATTTTATTTTAAGTCTAAAAGTATGCCACACATAATTTCTCTATCAAAAACGGTTGTGGAATATTGTTACATTTAAAAAACATTTAAAAACTTTAAAAAACCCATGGTTGCACTTTTTGGAACATAAACACGAAAACTTTTATTATGAAGTAAACAAAAATGCGTAAAGTATGTTATCACATCATGTGACGAGTGCAGAAGGGACTCATTTTAGTTTTTATGAGGCTCATATTTCACTTATATGGGGAGTACAACGCTTTTTTTTTAATTTGCGCAAACAAAGCGAATAACAATTAATGAATTAATTAATAGTAAAAATAGCAGACGATCATCAACATTTTTTTAAAAAACATTAAAAATATTGCATGGAAAGTTCGCAAAAGTTTTGAAAGCGAATAAAAAATTTTTCAATTTCAGTAAAATAGTTTCTCTTTTGTCCCTTTTATCTCCATAATAATAATATTTCAGGCCTAAAATATGTATATCCATGGCTTTAACTCTTTCATACCCTATGTTGCGTATATGCAACATTCACTTTTATTCGGCATAAATAAAGTTTTATACAAGTTTTACAATTAACGCTTTTTGTATTCGGTTCTGTTATGTATTCATAACGTTTGCTGATTGCCGAACATTTGAAATTTCTTACTTAAGCTATTTTTTTTTTAATGTTTTGTCTTTGAAGTCCAGCAAAAAACATAAGTAAAATCTTTTGCACTATTTTTTGAAAAATAATGCGTTTAAATATTACTAGACGGAAATTTTCTTGATCAGATATAAAAGATTAGAGTATATGAATATAAAAAAATTGGAGAAATCGGATTTAATAAAAGGCAAACAAATTAATATGGAAGCATGAAATTTTATGTCATAATTCTGGAAGACCTACATAACCATAAATTCAAAACAAAATGTTTCTATCAGGCCCCATTCAAATTCGGGCGTCAAAGGGTTTTTTTTTATTTTTTTTTTGGACATCAAAAGAAGTAGGGTAGAAGGGGGAGCATTCGACACTTTTTTTTAAAGTGTTGTCTAGGCTAAACTAACAGTTTTTTTTTTTTAAATTATTTTTTAATTAGAAATTTACATTTATTTGCTTTCCTCTGTTATCTTTATGAGTTGATTATCTTAATGATTTCTATTATTTTTTGATGATTTTCCAAGTAGTCCAAAATGGTGAAAGTGCCCCAGTTATGGGGTACATTCGTCAAGGGGGTGGGGTGCAACCGCCAAGGAATATAATTCAAGGTTTTTGATAAAGTAATAGTTATTTTTTTGTTTTTAATTTTTGTTCTTGTATATTACTATTACATATTATCAGTCAAAATAAGTTCTACTTATTCATTACTTCAGGAGCAACCACTTTCATAAAAACATAATTTTTTGAAACTTTTTGAACATTTATAAAAAGAAACTATTGCTTAATCTTTAATTAAATAACACCGGAATAACATAGTTGAACAACTTTTTTTTCACTCAATAAATAAAAAAGTTATTACAAGATTTACTTACAATCAAATATTTTTGCAACCACCCGAAAAACACTAAAACACGTCTGCCCACGATCACTTACAAAGCTCAACTGTCAAAGTAGAAGGGATGGAAGATGATAAAAGCACAAATTATAGATTGTTTCAATTATAAAACTTTCTTAAATTAGAAGATAAGGGGGGTGGCAAATGTACCCCAGTGGCGAATGCTCCCCCTTCTACCCTATTCAAGAATACAGAACTCAGACAAGTTTTACGTCCATTGTACTATATCCTTTTTGCTATTCTTTAAATTTACCAGATTTATTAACAAATCTTAGCAGATCCTGCGGTGTATGAGAACTCAGGTGTTCGTCTCCCAACACTCCAGTACCAAATATGCTTACTCTGATCTGGCAGAAAGCGGGGCAGACACTAAGAAAGTGGTCCGTCGTCTCTTCACATTCTTCCTCCAAACCACAGGAAGCACAGAAGGCAGTGGCTCCCAGGCCAATCATATGCAAATGTTTGGCCCAAGAGAAATGACCTGTATATAATCCCACCAGCTGCCTACAACTCTTTCTGTTAACCGATAACAGAAAGTCTGTTAGACGCTTCGAGATAACAGGTAACATGGTCTTTGTCTGTCTAAAGTCCCTCAGGTCCTCCCATTTACGATTGTGGGTCAAGTCGACCCACCCATTAATGGTGGTCTTGATGGCTGTAAACGACAAAGAGAGTACAGGTTCTGCGCCCAGGAAACCAGTTTCCAAACCCTTTCTGGCCAGAAGGTCAGCCGATTCATTTCCTGAAATTCCTGAGTGTCCAGGAACCCATATCAACAACAGGCTATTGTGTTTTCCAACACAATCAAGCCTGGATTTGCAATGCATAACCAGTTTAGACGTGGTTAGAGGATTAAGCAAGGATTTAAGCGCAGCCTGACTGTCACTAAATACACAGATACTCCTTTCTCTCCAACCATTATCAATAGCATGGTCCATTGCCTTGATGATTGCAAAAATTTCTGCTTGAAATCCTGGCATCATTGTTCATTCAAAGCCTAATAATTTTAATAATTAATTAGCAATGTGAACTGCCAAATTTGGAAGAAATTTGCAAACATTTTTTTCAAAATTAAAAAATGTATTAGTATTAAATAGTTAGTCATAATTACTAATAAATGAATAAGTCATTCAATCATTAGTTTTAGTCATATTGACAGTATTATGGAAAATTTTAAGCTGAAACTTATTTAATAGTTGACAATATGTCAAAATCAAGAATGTGTAGAAATTATGTTTTGGTAAGACTCGATTTCATCCACTCGCTACAAATACATAATTCAATATTTTTGCTATATGAAACATTTGCGGTTAGAAAAATTAAAATGGTATTTTGCATTTCTCACACCAATTTTTGTATTTACCGAGTTGCCTCACATAGACCAACATTGGTCTTTAGTGGTACCACAACTCTCTCTTTAGCCATGCGTGGTTTTCTTACATTTACGCGGAGATATCTGATCTTCCTTTGTTCTCTTTACAAAAACCGAAAGTAACTAAAATTGGAAATATATATAAAACAACGCATTATATTTTGTCCACCTTTTGAAATTCCTACCCGGCGAACAAATTTAAACTGCCATAATTTTAGTTTTCGAGCCAATCTGAACAAACCCATCAGAGGGTTTGACTGTACTACATTTGTAGTTAAATCTCATGAAGACCGTCTCTTGTTCCTGGAGATAGCCCCTGAAATTGTTGCACAGTGTAATTAATGAACCTACATTTGCCTCAAAAATTATTTTATTTTTCACTGTATGCCTAACTTAAATGCAATGGATTAAACAAAAAGCTTTTAGCCAAAACATTTAACTTTAATCATATACTGTCAATAAAAAAAACATCTTTATACCGCCTTCCCCTTTTATTTATTGTGTACTGATATCGTGCTGACAAGTAACAAATCCCTTTAGGACAAAGTGATCTTCAAAAGACTTCAAGATTAATGTAAAACAACAAAATAAAAGAAATGAATACTAAAAAAATATGAAAAGATTGAAAACCACACATATTGAAGCAGTTTTATGTCAGCAGTGGAAGCTGAAGAGCTCCTGTGGTTATTGCAGTTAAGTGATCATCAACAGCGTGATCACGTATGTATTCTTGTTTGCGCTTAGTTTATTTTGTTATGCTTTTATTTAGAACAGAAAAAGAATGGTGGTAGCTAAACCTGAACATGATCAGTGTCTTTGCGTGATTTTTGCCTGAAAATGATTTTTGATTTCAATCAACTACATTTAAGTATATAATTCATACAAGTACAGCTAAGATTGCCTACTTGTATAACGTTGAAAGTTACATTGTGAATGCATATCGTATGTAACATTTCATTTCTATCATGAAATATATGGAGCAAAAGAATAGGTTAGGTTACTAAGGTTTATAACAGTAATAACGCCCAGAGGTTCAATGATCTTGCGAATGTAGGAATGTTAGCGAGAGTTATACTACTCATATTTTCAATTAATCCAAAGAATTTTGGCACAAAAGGGCGAGAACTTCCTTCTAGAAATTCATGATTAGTTCCATGACAGACGCGACAATGAAATGATATCTCCAGCGCCACCACAGCTTCTGTATGAGTCAAATTCATTGATTATTACGGTGGCATGTCCCCTCTGCCAATGAGTAAGGAACTTTATGAATCGAATATGGTCCCATAAATTTTTTGCTTTTTTAGGGTAAAATTATTATAGTTTTATTCTTGAAAGACTGAAATTTTCAATAATTTTAGATTCGAAACCAGCAATCAAAAACTAAAGCGTCAGAATCGTGTGTAATGAGTCTTCGAGACTCAAGTATATGGGAGGAACTTTTGCAAAATTTAGTTTGTTGTTAATAAAACTATTTATTTTATTTAGTAATGAGTTATGTGTAAATTTGTTCATTGGGTTAAGTAAGTACGCTGCATCTACAGTATTTAATTTGTTTATTAGTTGCAAACACGCAATTCCGTTGTTATTTGCTGTTGCCGTTGATGCTTCAGCAGTTTTCTGATGTTGTCACTATATACGAAGTTTTGTAGCGAGTGTTTTTCAACAAGCAATTGATGATGTAAACATTTTTCATTCATCATCCATCGTTCTTAAACCAACCAGGAAATTGCAATTCATGTACCCAAAGTGTGTGTGCCTTTCCGTATTAGGAGTACATAAAAATGTTGCAAAGAAAAAGTAAGCTGGCACACAACCAATGGCGAAACGAGGAGATCTAAGCGGGCTTTAGCCCCGATGATTTGACCGGTCAAAAAATAGCACTGCTTAGTGTAAAAATAGGGATAACAACCATATTTGCAATTATCTTAAAATTTATTAAAATGACTAATTTTCGCTATACTAGCGATATAGTCAGCTGAGCCTCCGTATCTCCCAACAGGAGTCGCCTGCATTCTGTCATCACTCGAGCTCACAGATGCTCCAAAATTGTTCATATTATCTTAAAAAACTTTTTTTTTACAAATGTCTTCCTTTGGCAGTTCTCATATTCAGATTAATTATTTGGAATTAATAGGCTTTGAAGGAACAATGATACCAGAAGAATACCAAAAAGTTCATAGAACCAGCAGACCATTTCGGAACCCGCTACGGTTCCTCATCAGTGATCTTTGTGATAGTTCTGCCATTTCAACAATCTTTTTCTTTTTTTCTGACATCTAAAGTGAACGAGTCTATTTTTCGTACAAATTTTTTTTTATAAACTTTGAATGAAGTTCGGGTCAGTGGTTTAGCAGGAAAATTTTTAACATCGATTTTGTTACAAGAGAGTAAATTTTTACAGATTTACTTCTACTTTGAGGATCGTTATCCTGGTAGAAAATCCTTTTTGGATCCATGACGTTCACGTATTTTTTTGATATTCATGGCATCCTTGGTACAAATAATGGGGCAAATATGATCGTAAGAAGCGATATCCTATATGGTAATCTTTGCATAGCTGAAACTAGCAGCCTGAGAGCAAATTGGGTAAAGTTATGAATTTGGATATATTATTTAGAATCATATCAACCAAAAAAAAATGGTTCAGTCCACAAAATATCCTCATTAAATAATCAAAAAACCATAGTCTTGTTTCATAACTTTTCCAGTATATTCAAAAGTTAAAACAGTCAATATCAAGATCGATATGGATATCAAATTGTACGTCGACATAATAACTACAGTTTTTTTACCGCACGCTGATTGCTATATGCCCCGAAAATTTATAGATATCCTGAAGGACTATATTGAGGAAAATGCAGAATTTTATTTAATTTCAAAAATCTAAGTTAGACTATTGACAATAACTGTAGACTAAAAACAAATTGCTGTTGTATTCAAAATCTGCTGGAAAGCCCGTTAACTTCAATATTAACCCTCGAGTTCCCAAATTTTGGATTGATAAAAAAAAAATTGGAATTGATTAATATTGGCGTAAAAATCATAAACTGATTTAAAACCCAAAAAAAAAAAACTAATGGGCGTAGTTTGAAGTGAAAAAGTTTGAACGCCTAAAATTATTTGTTTTTGAATGAGATTTTTATGTATTTGTTTTAGGTATTTAAATATTTTATATAAAAAATTCAAATTCTTAGCTATTTTTTTTATCTGGATACTATGACAAATACAATCAAAAGAATTAATTTTCCTATTTTTCACAAATTTTTTACTTTGACTGTCGCTAACTTCTGTAATACGCATCATAGCTCATAACTCATAGATTCATTTTTTAAAAGCTTGGGACATTCCCTAAGCGATATGATAAAATGTAGCAACAGAAAACTGTTATGGTGGCAATTCCATCCCTTTTGGTAAAGGCCATCTAGAGGTGGGCTTGGGAACTAGAGGGTTAAGGTTCTAAATGTCTGTGTAATGCCAGTCGACTAGCGCACAGAACAAATAGCAATAACGGCATCTTTTGATTTGCAAAAATAAAAATAGAGTGACCTCAATTAGCG
Organism: Toxonevra muliebris; assembly: GCA_963691655.1. Lineage (NCBI taxonomy): Eukaryota > Metazoa > Arthropoda > Insecta > Diptera > Pallopteridae > Toxonevra > Toxonevra muliebris. Next base: position 39,886,128 of record OY829328.1, on the reverse strand, counting down.
AATACCTCAAACTTCTCCACCAACAGTAATCTAGATGTCAGCCTTGACAGTAGGGTAACCTCCCACCTAGTTTCAGCTGGTCCCTATAGGAACCATTGGAGGATTTAAATAAATAGATCATACATTTGAAAATGATTTTATTTAATTTTGGAGGTATTTTCATCGAAAGATAATAAATTTTTCATTTTTCAAATAAATTTTCAAAATATAAGACTAAATTAAATACATAATTTAAGGACAGACTTAAAAAAATAACTGCAAGGTTTCCACGGTCATTTAGCTCAGTTGAATTTTAGTTTATATATGTGATGAAAGGAGTCTGCAGAACCATTTTTCCGTGTAATTTTTTACGCTGAATCCGATTCTAGGCACTATTATACATGAATGATTTAACTTTATAGTGCAACTTTCATAGCTGCCGCTTCCATATTTGAGTTTCATAGGAAATTGGGGTCCCTGAGTAAGTAAGAAATTTTTCACATTGCAGCAAATATACCTAGAGAGGGAAAAGTAGCCTCCCCTATTCCTCTGTTTTGTGGCCAGAGTAAATGGGCCTGTTATACTACATTTTGCTCAAAATGTTACTTGAATTGCCTCGGTTTCCAGCTACCGGATTCACACAGTATTTGTCTCTGAAGTGCCCACATTTGGATATAGTGTATCCCATGTAAATATGAATATATTTTATTTACTGTTAGTTATGTGTTTCTTTTTTATCTTATTTTTCTTTTTACACCCATAAATGGTGATTTGGTTTTTATGATGTCTTTCTTTTAATTGCATTAAGTTATTTAACTGCCATAGAAAGTTTTCAGATTCTTTTCCTTGCTAATATTGTGTAAAGAATTTCTAGCTTCTGGCTACATACTTACAACTTAACAACAGGTAAACTTGTTAGGGCTACATATAGCAGTAGTTTTGTGCTAACGTTTCAAAGCAACTTGAAGGTATCTATAACACTGTCCGACAAAAATCAATTTTTCTAAAAAAAACAATGTTCTGAAAGTGGACCCTGGTAGAGCTCAAACAATAATTTATACGTGTGCCCGCGTTTCTGATTAATATTTTGCGCGGGATTAAATTTTACCATTGTTTGATTATTTTGGTAAAATATAACTTAAATATCTCAGCTCAGCGACTTATAATAAAATTTTTATAAATTTATTTGTAAATACTATAAAAATTTCTGAAGCATATTAACCCTCTATCTCCCGCTGTTTGGATATTTTTTTTGTTTTTCCTAAATAAATTTTTTTTTTTTTTAATAAGGTCCAAAGATGAATTACATGTTTTAAAAAATGTTGGTCGAAAAATGCTGCCATAAATCTGTATTGGTTTCAAAAATCAAAAATTTTCCTACACGGCACCACCCCTGGCTGGTAATGGCAAAGTTCCAAGAGTAAAAATTGCCTTACAGAAGCTTTAATCTTTGGAAAAGATTAAAAATACAGGCATCTGAGTAAAAAGCAAAAAAAAAAAAAATAAAAAAATAATGGAGGGAGATAATAGGTTAATAACCTTCAGAAAAGTATTTTTAAGACTAGCTCTCATTTAACTAGTTAGATGAAAAAGAGATTTTTATTAAAAACGACCGACCAGACGGACTAACAAGTTTAATTTTGACAGCTGTTTTATATTTTTTTATTTTGGTTGTAAAAGGTTTTTCAAAATGATTAAAAGAAACCACATTGTAATGATTTTATTAATTTTTGCAAACATGATGAACACGTTTATTAAGTTAGTGGGTACATTATACTTATTCCAATTCAATACGATAAAAAGAAAACAAGAAAAGCTAAACAGTGTTTGTAAAAAATACAAAGTGCCAGGCGACTTGGTCATAAAGATCTTTAATGTTGAATTATTGCGTTTTCGTATGGGGGAGACCACTTGAATCTTTTACCATAATTTGTTGTTTTTATTCACATCCATTATTTTTTGTCTGTTTGTTTTTGTTTTGTTTTTGAAATGTTAAGTTTCAGCTTTGTGCACCTAAAATTTTACGTTTGTTTACTTAAAAATTAGCTGTGCATAATTAACAAAAAAGACTTTTTCGCTCAAAGCCTTCAGATGCAACCCTGTGCCGAACGTGTAAATAATTTTAAATGGTTTAAGAAAAAATAGGTGGTTAGGAAAATACAGGCGTGTTTTTATATTTTTCTTACTACCTTTTTTGTCTGCCTCTCTCATTCAGGCAGGCTTTCATGCTTTCGGTCGTGTGAACAGCCACTAACAAGTTTTATTTACAAAAACAATTGCATGCGATTTAACATGCTAACGAACCGATTTTGTTTATTTGACTTGTTTAAACCCATTTAACATGTTCCACTCGTCAGTCTGAACATAGTATTATAGATGCGAAACGAACCAAGAAATCTTAGGTTTCATTGTAAAATAACTAGAAAAAAAAGTTTTGTTTATGTGTTGGACTGTGCAATACAAGTCTGCGAACATTTTGCACTTTCTTTTGTTGTTAGTAGATTTATTGCAATAGCTTTAGAATTTTAAACTCATACGTATGTATGTACTTAGTAAACCATTTGATATTGTCATGCTTTTATACCCTTCTCACTATGTGCTTTTGATCGGGTAAAGATTGTTAGTGGCGCCCATAATTAGATCAGGAAAAGGTTAAGTTCTGAAATTGGGAAAAATGGTCAAAAGGGCGTGACACCTTCCATTCCCTTCCCCCTCCCCCTTCTACTCCTCTTGTGAGCTTAGAACTTCTACTAAGCACTTCCTTGTTAACCATGTTTCTCTTCCATATGTGAGGGTTGACTTTTTTTTTACATGATTAATCAACAAACAGGGGTATTCCCCCTATAAATGCAGAGCATTGTGTTGATTGGGAAAAGTATCTGTGAATGGTTGTTTTAAATTTGAAAGGTCATAACAATCAAAAAAAAAAGATTTGCAGGTAGCCTGTTCCATAATCGCGCGGTACGACAGAGGAAAGAACTAACTCTGTAATGCGTGGTGCATTGGAATGCCCATGTCCACGTGGAATGTGTGAAGTCTACTCGCGGTTCTAGCTCTAGAGAACACTCGAACTGGTGTTATCAAACCGCGCATTTCCGCAGAATATCCACCATGAAAATAGCGGTAGAATAGAGTCACGCAGTCCATGTTTCTACGATGTTACAAGGATTGAATAGAGCTGGAAACCCTACCGTCTCCTATCAGCTTTATCGCTCGATGTTGAATATGATCCAAGAGCTCCAGTTGGGTTTTTTTTTTTGGTTCGTTTTCTCTACTAGAGAATCGAATCCATGGAAGCACCTGTTTCACTAAGCTACCGGGTTCGTGAAGCTCCTGCCTATAGGTGCAAGTAATATGCGAATTTTTGTTCCTGTGGAAATTTGCGAACTTCTAAATATTGGCTGTAATCTTCCAAACGCAGCTCCGGCTTTGTTAAGTCTGTTGTTGACACCTTCTTCTGCTCCACCGCCTGTGGTCATCATGCTACCTATATAGCAGTCTACGTAGTCAGCAGGCTGGCCTTCGATTGTGATGCGCTCATTGCTGACGTTGTTCATTTGCATGGCTTTGGTTTTCTTGATGTTGATTTCGAGTTCGACCACGCATTTGCCATAACTTTGCCTAGTAATATTGAGAAGGAAAGGAGTGAAAGTGGGATCCTTGTTTGACTCCTGCATTAATGGTGAAAGGCTCGCTAGTGTTGCCATTATTTAGTACTGCTAGCGCAAAATTCTCGTACATCGCTTATTAATTCGAAAGAGCTTCAGAGGGACTCGCTTTCTTTGAATTAATTGAATCAAAGGTTTTATTAAAGTCGATGAACAGCATGTGTAACGGTGAGTGCCATTCGATGGATTGTTCGATAATTATCCGAAGCGCGTTAGATTGATCAACGCAACTTCTGTGAGGGCGAAAACTTGCTTCGTCGCGTATAGTATTCTCAATTTTTTGTAGTCTGCTTAAGATTATTGTTAGTATTATCTTTTAGATCATATTAAGAAATGTTACTCCCATGCAGTTGCCACAGTCTCTCAAGCCATCCCTCTTTGACAGCTTTTCAATGATGCCTTTCGTCCATGATGAAGGTAAACTTTCACTTTTCCATGTTGATCTGATGTGTGGTTGCAAGCTGATATTTGTGCGTCAGCTAGCAGTGTTTCCGGCTGAATGCCATCTTCCCCTGCTGCTTTATTTAGCTTCAATTTTGGTATTGCCTCCTTGAGCTCGTCAATATTGGATGGCGTCGTTGTGATTCTCCGATTCAATGTCATCTGGGTTATCATCTACGTTGGTGTTTGTGTTGTTACTTGTTTCGTGAAAGAGCTCTCTGCATCTACGAGTTGTGCATCTATGCTCGTTAATAATACATAACTACATAAAAAATGGAAGTCACAAAAATACATATTAAAGGAAATAGGAAATAAGATTCGGATGAAAATTTGGCAATAGCCACGCCTACCTCCCATTCCAGTCAAATCTTCAAATTGCAAAATCAAAAAAATTCTGATACTTATACAACGAAAATCTGTTTAACCCATTTTGCCCTGTTGGTCGATTAATCGAATATTTTTATTATTTTCCTGGAGAACATATGAGACAATTTCTTATATACTTTGCACATAACAAAAATTTCGACTTTTATAAAACAACAGAATTTTTACCTATCCCCTTTTAGAATCTTCTCCCCCTCTAAAAGGGGTTTAACAAGCCCAAAAAACTCTGATATGAATAATTTAAAATAATTAATCTTTAAATACATTTTGTTTGTGCATGACAATAATATATATTAACTCTTTCATACCCAATGTTGCGTATATGCAACATTCACTTTAATGTGGCATAAAATAGGTGTTTAACAAATTTCAGTAATAATAATATATGCATTCAGTTCTATTATGTATTCTACACTTTCGCTGATTGCCGAACATTTGAAATTTTTTGCTTATGTAATTTTTTTTTAATGTTTTTTCTTTGAAGTCCAGCAAAAAACCTAAGTGCAAATTTTTGTAGTAAAATTTTTTGCACTATTTTTTGAAAAAAAATGAGTTTAATTAATTTTATCAGATATGTTTATAAAAGATAAGAGAATATGAAAATCAAAAAATTGGAGAAAAGAGTTATCCAGTGGTTGTATACAGCTTCATAGCTATGTTTTTTTACCTTTAATAAAGGACAAACAAATCAATGTAGAAGCAAGAAATTTGGTATAATGATTGTGGTAGACCTAAGTAACCGTAATTTTAAAACAAATGGTTTCCATCAAGCCCCATTGGTGTCAAAGGGTTAATTAAATAATTAATAATATTGTGTTTTTATATATAAATTTACATTAATCAAAACAAAGTTCAAAATGTGCTAGTAGATTAATCGTAGATTAATTCGTGAAATTTTTAAATCTAGGTATTATTTCCATTCCAAATTCACCATTTTTGTACAAAATTATTTCATTTTTTGACCAATTGGTCGAAAAATAGACCAGGTGATATCTCGAAAGCAAACGAAAAAAAAAATTTTTAAATCATTTTTACGTTAATGGATAAATTTGAGCCACTTATAAAGTTTTTTTTTAGAAATTCCAATGGGGACTGGTAACTGCCTAAAATGGGTTAAGAAGTCAACTAGGCATGGTACCGCCATATCTTAAACTTAACAATGTTAGGAAGAGGTTAAGCTCTGAAATGTGGAAAATTGGTCAAGTGAGCGCGATACAAGTAAAATTTTCAAAGAGTGGCATGGCAAGCAATTCCGAAACAAATTTCCATATTCGATAAACTTTATTAAAATATCATTTAAAATAATATCCTTAATAAAATAAATAAAAAATACATGCAAATACAATCAAAATCCCACAATAACCACGCCCACATATCGTTTAATGGATATCTCTGGATTCGCTAGTGCTAGTATCTGTGTTACATTCCAATTAACCATACACTATACAGAGACAGACCCCCTAAAAACATTCCCATACAAACACGCACTGTCATAACACCCCAAAAAGACATTATCAACCGGAAATCACACCAATGTTATGGCATTTCCGCTCCTATAATTGAATTGAATGTGAATTTCATCCATCCATCGAACCATTCATTCATCCACTCTTTTTGTTTTTTGTTTCTTGTTGCTGTTTGTATCTTCTCATTACCAAATTATAGTATTTGGTAAACTCACATTTGCCATTATTCTGCAAAGTTTATGATGTGAAAAAGCGCAGCAGCAACATTCAAAAAATACGGAAACCTCAACCCATGAAAACTTCAATGTGAGAAGGAATTGATCTGTGATGGCAGCACAAGCGAAGGGATGTGTTTTTCTTCTATGTATGTAAGTATGTATGTATGTAGTTACGTGCTGTTGATGTTGTTATAAAACCCGTAAAATTTAGTTTACGTTTTTTTTGTTTGTGTTTTGTGTTGCTGCATTATATTCATTTCTTTGAAAAAAGCGTAAAACTTTTGCGAAAAGGAAATCTAAAAGAATTTATTACATCATTGCCAACAACAACAATGGTTATAGGCGTAATTTGCTAGTAAAGAGAATTGGAAAGTCTTGATTTTAAGACATACTGTGTATAACGTATGACTAACTCATCTTAATAATTTAGTATCTAAATTATGTACTTATTTTCAATGGTACTGTTATTTGAAATGGTTTATTGAAACTGGGTATTGAATACGTGTATGGTTCCGATTACCATTAACTTTCGTATCCTTCATTTATGCGCTTCAATTGTTATTAGCACTAGGACATACTTACTTACTTAGTTCACACTACAACCGAAGATTGGTCTTGCTGGTTTAATTAAGCTTCGTCAGCCAGCTTTCTTGATACGTGGACGATACGTGCGTGTTGGCACAAGTTGGTAACGCGAAGAGTAGTCAGGCAGTCCTCTACCTGGTCTTACCAATGGAGATTAGACAGTCTACTTCTGCGTGTTCTATCATCGTTGCCCGAACAGAATACCTATCTAGTCAGATCGTTATAATACCTTCGCACATCATTACTCACCCAGCAAACTCACTAAATGTTTATGCGGTTGACTATGGCGTGAAGCTCATGGTTTTAACTTCTTCGATACACATCATCCACGCATATTGGACCATAGATCTTGCGAACTATCTTCCAGTATCTGCGAATCCTCCCAGCAACCTCTCATCGTTGTTCGTCATCGTCCACGTATCAAGACAGCAAAGATGATAAACTTGCAGAGTGTTATTTTCATTTATCGAGAGAGGGCTCAACTTATTATTATTATTATTATTATTATTATTTATTTATAATCGGTAGTACAATAAGAATTAGTTCTTTTAAAGTACATCAAGGATTAACAAAATATAAAAAAAAGGAAACAGTACAGTCAAACTTATATGCTATACATAATACTTATAAACTAAAATTATAAATTAATTATTGCAAATTAGGATAGAAGACAGTAAGTTAGTTAGAAATACAAAGGAGTGAGTGAGAGAGAGAAAAGTATAGGTGAGAAATGTAAAATTAAAGAGTTAAAATGTTTTGGAGTAATGTTGGAAGACTGCATTCTTGAAGCTACTTGTATTAGCCATTCGTTGAAGGTGGGTTGGAAGTGAGTTCCATAGTCTAATGGCGTTAATGAAAAAGAATCGGCTAGAATTAAGATGGTTAAACCTAGGAATAACCAGTTGAGGCGACCTAGTGGAGTGGAAGAATTGTAATTTATCATACAAATATGTTGGAGTTTTCGAGTGAATGATCCGGTGCAGAAAAATTAAATTACGAATGTCCAAATAGTCAGTTAATTCAACTCCAAGAATGCAAGTAGCTCTATAAGATATATGGTCAAAACGTTGTAGCCCATAGGCATATCGAATCGCATTGTTAAACGCTAGTGCAAGTTTACGTTGTGAAGCGGAGTCTAGTTTACTAAAAACAACATTAAAATAAGTAATATGGGGGACAATTAACTGTTTTACAAGGTTAACTCTAACTGCAGGAGGAGTATATACAGCAGAAAACCGAAGTGAGCGTAGAGCATAATAGATTTTAGATACAACGCCATTTATGTGGTCACAGCATGTTAGCTTAGAGTTAAGGATGAAACCCAAGCTCATGACCCTATCAACAAGTTCAAGTTGTGAATCCCCAATAGAAATAGGTGGAATAACCAGAGAACCTGTAGTCTTCCTCGAGATAGGCAAGATTTTGGATTTCAAAGGGTTAATACGCAAATTGTTATTGTCAGCCCAGGTCTTTAATACATGGAGGTCAGAATTAAGCTTACTGATCATATCGTCAATGTGTGCAGGGTCGCAGGAGATATATACTTGAATATCGTCAGCATAGGCATGAATCTTAGAATGTTTACATACAGTTAAAATGTCATTAATAAATATTGAAAATAGTAAAGGTCCTAAAATAGACCCCTGTGGTACACCAGCAGGGATCACAGATAGTGATGAAATGTCATCTCCAACTTTTACTTGCTGTAACCGGTTATTAAGATAGCTAGCAATTAGGCTAATAGTACCTTTGCTGAAATTAAAGTAATGCTTCAACTTGTGACAGAGCATGCTGTGACATACTGAGTCAAAAGCTTTGGAAAAGTCAAGGAGGCAAAGAAGAGTTAACTTATCTTGGTCAAGCGGGATACGTATATCGTCAATAATTTTTAAAATAGCAGTAGTGCAGCTATGGCCAGCACGGAACCCAGATTGCAGGCACGAGAGAAGCTGATTGCTATGAACATAGGCAGTAATTTGATCAGCGATCAAGTGTTCACAAACTTTACCCAAGGCAGGCAGTATGCTAATTGGTCTGAAGTCCTTGGGTTCACGAGCGGCAGTGTTTTTAGCGATAGGGATAATGGTAGCAATTTTCCATGAGCTGGGGAATAGTGAGCTTGTAAAACAATGATTTATGAGATGAGTTAAAGACGGTAGTATAAAAGGTATAATTATTTTAATAAACTTAATAGGGATACCATCAATTCCAACGGCATCGGAAGAAATCCTTAAAACACATTTAGCTACGTCATCCTCACTAACAGCAACAAAACGAAAAGCTTTGTCATCATTAAAAATTGAATGAACTTGAGCTTCATTTGACAAAATACTATTATGGTGGTAAGAGCTACTAGAAGAGATGAAGACATTGTTAAGCACGTTAGAGTTAAGAGTACAAGGAGTGTTATTTTTGTTGCATATCTTAAGTTGGCGAATATTACGCCACAGCTGTTTTGAAGAAAGATTAGTATGAAGTTTGGAGCTAAAAAAACGTATTTTAACTTGTCTAATTACCAAGTTAGCTTTGTTTCGAGCTATTTTGAAAGCAACCCAATTGAAATCCGTACGGTTTCGTTTCCACTTGGAATAAAGCTTATTTTTTTCTCTGATACAAGTTAGTACACGATTAGTAAACCAAGGACATGATTTGTTAATAATTTTAAAAGTTTTAATAGGAACAAAGCGGTCATAGAAACTGGAAACAAGGTACGAGAATAAACTAAGCTTCTCGTCTACAGTGTGAAGGAGCCAACAGCTATTCCAGTCAGCTTTAGCAAGTTCATTAAATAAAGTAGAATAGTCAATTGAGTTATAGTCACGATAGGAAACATGTTCAGTATGTGTGACACGATTAAAACAGACATCTACACAGCAAAAAATTAAGTCGTGGTCAGACACAAATGATAATTGGTCATAAAATAAGGAAATAGAAGGATCAGAAATTAAAAACAGGTCAAGTAAACTAGGCTCAGCTGTATTAGAGTAACGGGTGGGAGAGAGAGTATTGACGACAGTAAGGGCATTAGTAGAGGTATAATCTAAAAAGTTACGAGTAAAATTATCATTCTGCAATAAATTAATATTAAAGTCACCACAAATGACATGGTTGTCATAGTCAATCAGTCTGTGATTAATGTCAAGAAAAAATGGTTCAAGGCTATTACTGCGATTAGGGTTATAAACACAAGATATTAGAAGCTTGGTACTATTGTCAAAAATTTCAAGATTAATAAATTCAATCACCGAATCATTACTCAGGCTTATAACTTTGACATCAAGGTCACTTTTACAATAAACAGCCACTCCACCGCCTCTCTTAGAATTCCTATCATTTCTGAAAAGCTGGTATCCATTAATACAATAAAGCTGGTCTGCAAGATCACTTCTGAACCAAGTTTCAGATACACATATAACGTCCACAAGAGAGTTTTCAAAGACATACTTTACATTGTCCAACTTAGGACCATTTAAACTTCGCGCATTAAAGTGAACGACATTCAAACCATTACGTTGCTTGCAGAGTATGTGCACCAGAGTTCTAGTATTTTCACCAACACCACCAGACATGCCAGAACAAATCCTATGCATAAAAAGAATGGCAAGCAGCTTCAAAAACGAACCAACAAAACTCCAAAACATAATAATTAGTATAAGCATAATAGGTGGAGAAGCGAGGAGATAAGAAGAAAAATAGGTAGAGAAGAAAAGGTAAACATAAGAACAGAATAAGTGGAAGTGAGAAATATTGAAATAAGAATAGAAGTAAAAAAATTAAAATATAGCTTAAAATTATTAAAAATATCATTAGAAACATTATCACAAATATAACTTTTAAATTAGCAAAACAATAGAAGTGTTTATGTTTTGATATTAGCAACGTAGTCCACGCCAGTTTTATCATAAACAACTTTAGGTGCCTCTTCAGATTTAAATTTAACAAAAACTTTACCACGCAAAGAGAATACAGCCGCCAAGCGATTGTCCCTCTTAAGTTGATTAGCATAGTTAAAAATCTCACGGTTTGTTTTAGAGAGGCTCTCATGCAGGTAAACAAACTGATTTCCACCACACGAGATGTCATGGAGAGTAATAGGTCGTTTAATAGATCGACGAAAATCAGCAATAGATCGAAATAACCAACCACGATCGTAAGATGATAACAGTTTTATGATAATGGAAGATGTGCTGTTGTTATTGGAATTTTTGCTCTTCGCTCTTAAAATATTTCGCACTATAGGCACCTCAATGTTGACAACTTTGCATATGTTATTAAAAATCATAGGTAAATTCTCATTTACAGAGTGCGGTATGCCATTCAAAATAACGTCAGCAGAGACTGCTTCATTTTCAAAATAGTCTGTTTGATGACGAAGAGCTGTCATCTCCTCCTTCATTACATTAATTTCTTTGCAGACAGCCTCAACTGCATTAACTCGCACCGTTAGATTATATACATCTTTTTTAATATTAGATAATTCTGCAGTGAGCTCACCAAACCGTTCTAGTATTCTCTCTTCGGATTTCTTCACAACGTCATTAAGTTCGGCGATGATGTTCTCTTTAAATAAATTTAGCTATACATCAATGGTGAACTCTGGGGTAAGCGACACATCTCTAGAGTTGACGTCAGCAGCATTTAACACACGAGGAGAGGTGACAACAGAGAGTTGACGAATAGTTGCAGCGCGGGTGGATTTTTTTATATCAGCAGGCATATTAAATAATTACTAATCACCAAAACCAAATAAATTAAACGAAAGAAGTCAGATTAACCTTCGCGACAAACTAGGTGCAAATATTTGAAACAATTAGATAATGACAAAAAAGGGCGATTTAATTGCAGCAAACAAAAAAACACGTCCACTCTTCACAAGTAACGTGAACAATCAACTTATCAATTATCAAATGGGCACGAAGTATCATCTTTGGCAGGAATTATTCTTTGCTTGATCACAAGACCTCCATTGAACATCTATCCGCAGCGGCGAATCCGTAAACGAAACCGAAAACCTCATTACGTGAGGCAATAATACGCGAAGTTTAAACATGGGTCAAGTAATACCCTTTTTAAAAGCCAGAAAAACCTGGAGATCAAGGTAAGTCATATCGACCGATCACCTTGCTCTCTCCAGCGGCGTCTGTCACCGAACACCTAATGATAGCGCAACCTCAACATGGCTTTCGAAAAGGCCACAGTACCACCACGGCTTTGAACCTAATTCAGTCACAAATTAGCCATGTTATGAACAGGCGAAAACCCTACGACAGATCGGTTCTAGTGGCTTTGGGCCTATTGAATGCTTTCGAAAAGGTGAACCATGCCTGTAGTAGGGCTACAGGATGTCCACGAAGCTACGCTCCCACAAATGACCAAAATATGGCTGGCGAACTACTTGAACGGAAAACAATCGTATGTTTAGAGGTGTCAAATCTAAGCAGCACGTAAAGCAGACCATGCCGCAAGGTGGCGTTCTGTGCCTGATTCTTTAAACTGGTCGACTGCACGATTCTTACCCCAGGCAACAACATTGCCTTACTTTGTTGCGAAATAAATCAATACTTGATGATGTGGTCTCCTTTTTCCGAAGCCGAAACCTTAAACTCTCACCGGAGAAGTCTAACGCTTTTCATCTCTTGGACGAAGGAAATGAGAACGACACTTGACATACTCATCGAATGAAACCGTATCCTAACGGTAAGAACCACAAAAATCGTCGGGGTAACCTTCGATGGTCTCCTCACTTTTGTGGCGCATGCGACGAACCTGCGGAACCGTCTAAGAGAGAGGAACAACTTACTGAAAGCGTTAGCTAGAAGTACTTGTGCAAAGAAAAGAAGACCATCATAACTACGTATGGTCCCACACAATCAGCGATACGCAGTAGGGAGGCCTACAAGTGTTCCAAAATACCGCTCTACGCGTTGCTACGGGCCACCTGATATCAAACGAGGACCATCTTCATGAAGAGACGAAAATACCGAAGGTGCTGAATGAGCTCCTTAATAAGAAGTTCCTCTTGGCATGCCACACACAGACCACCCGAACAGTGCACGATCAGACCCTCCACACAAGTCCATACTTAAGGACAGCATCAAAAAATTTACTGACCAGCACCCACTGGATTATGCAATTCTGCAATCTATTTGTCCGTCCTTAAGCAGTTACATTCAGAGGCGGTTCATTTAGCGACAAAAAAATATAGGCTTAATATTGTCTTGAAAGTTAGGCCACCACCAGATGTAGATGAAGAACAGAGTCTGCCCAGATCTACGAGGTGCACTTTAGCACAACTTAAATCTGGCTAAAGGAAGTTCCTCAACTGCTATATAACCAGAATCAATGAGGAGGTCATAAATGTGTGCCCAGCATGCGGTCAATTACCACATGATTCCCCATAAATCGGTTTTACTGAAATGTTAATCCTCTTCCAATCACCCTTTCAATTAGTTAAATACATTACCATTTTGAATAGTATTGGCCACCATGAATGAAGATGCATATTTCACCTACTGCAAAACAAAACTGTCAAGAAGTAAAGCGATTGCAAAGTGAAATACTATGACAATATGCAAGCGCTAAAATATCTGTCATTTCAAAAGTAAAAAATATGGAAAGTGCAAGTCAAAAGTGAATGAAGCAATAATAAAGTGCTGTGCTGCATTTGTGCGTGGAATGATCCTCACGTCATGTATATCGTTTGCAAGTATAGTAAAACAACGCCAACGTTCATAAATCATCACCATTAATGGATTAATGTGACAACTCATTTCCCGTTTTAGGCGGCGGCGACAGAGTCCAAAATCAAATCTCATAATTTCTACTTGCAAAAATTACTTTGATGTACATGTGTTCATATACATATATGTAAGTATGTAAGTAAAGTTTTCTTTGACTTTTGAAGAAGGCTAATGAAAACTGATATTATTTATGGATATTAAAACAATATTTTATAAATTTTTTAGTTTTTTTTAATTGTGTTTTTGCAAACTTAGTTTTTGGCCTGTATGGCGAGAGTAGTGATAAAAATGTAATACTATAACTGTAAAGTGGTGTTGACATTGGCCATCTCATCTGAAGCTATTTCTTTTCAAGATCTGTAATTTTCTTCCATTATGATCTTATAATAAAACGTTTCTTGCGTGATAATTTATGGTATCCTCTCTTATAGAACTCATCGTTTATGCCCTCTATCATAAATATTTCTTTACATTCCATTGGCATTTTATATTGCTTGTAAATTTGTTGTGTCACAGTTGATTCCGTTTTGTTGACAGTGTGTAACAAATGTATTTCAAGAAATTCTGAAGCGAGAAAGTTTAAAATTTTCTTGCTGCTTTATATAGTAAAGTGATAATTTAATTTATTGTGGGAAAGAAATGAACAATAAAAATGTTGGAATTAAAAAATAATTAAATAATATTGACGCTTCTTTTAACTGATATACTTTGGAAAATCTTAAGTGTGATTGGCAGGAACTATTTATAATACATCTATTTTATCACCAGATTCCACCACGTGTCTGGATAGTCATTCCTTGTTTACAATGATAAAAACATGAACCACTCATCAGCTTTGCTACACTGCCTATCTTCTAATTATGGCTCTGCAAAATTATATTTTGAGCCTAAAGTGTTGCTGATATTTTTCAGCGCTGCTTTACGATAAACTTGTAGCTAAGTTTCCCTCTAAGATGCTAGCCATTCTGAACATCTGCTCGAATTTTCGTACAACAACTTTTGATGATTAAACAGTCGCTGATTCCGACCCTGCAAACAGATTTTCTCTATCATGTCTGAGATCACCTGTATGTGGCTCAAAACCCATTAATTTATTATAAGTGGGACCAATACAAATTTTTTTTTATTTTACCTTGTACATGTTTCATAGCTAAGAGAGAGTTGTTTACCATGAAAGGAAGGAAAAAATTACTTAGATTCCAACACACATCAACCCTTTTGGGTGTTACGATCGCGAGATTTTGGGGAAAAATGTTTCAAATCGAAAGTAGTTGTAGTCAGCCGAGGTCAAAATTATCTAGGTCTAATTTTTTTTTAAATATAAATAATTGAAAAACAAAATTTTTATTTTTAATAATCTCTTTTTAACTAATTGTTAGAAAAAATAATAAACATTCATCGGAAAAATTTTCTGCATCAAAAACTAGAAATAGAATAGTTCTTTTTCCCAGAGATTAATCTTTGAAGGACTTAACTCTTCTTTTTTTGCTATAATGCCTTTAAACTGGATTTACTATTAAAAAAACAACGAACAGTCTTTGAGGAAAGTATTTCCAAGCGAAAAGTATGACGATAGTCGTTTTTATAGATTAAATAAATTTATTTTCAAAATATTTCACTATCACATTATGTTTTTCATTGAAAGAGAGGAAGAAAATGAAAAGTATCTGCAACAAAGAGAATCGGGAGATACGTCAGATTCTCTGTCTCAACCCGATCTTTCCTGAATCGTTTTTTGCATAATATGAATACATAATTCCCCAGCGTTGCTATTTGTAAGCGCGTAGTTGGCCCATCAGTTCAAGAGTTCCCATTCACATATGATATGGCATATATGGCATCATGTAACAAATTTTTACATAATGATCATGCTTGCGCCCGTGTGAACAGCCGCAAATAAAGTAGTAGAAGAAGAAGAAGATGTAATAGTGGTACTTCGCTTTTATGTTATAAACTGCCAGTTATAGGCAACCTGGACCTTTGATATCCAGGACGATCAAATGTTGAAATTATCGGATTTTTGTTTGCTTCTATAGTCCAATTGTTAGATACTCACCTTTCACATGAGATGTCGTGGGTTCAATTCCCAATTGCAATTTATGTAATGGCACAGTCCAACAAATTAATGCTTTTTGGATGCAACGGAATAGCCACCCCTATAATACTGAAAGGTAATGTTGTATAGACCATTTTTGTAGAATACACTTATAGTCCAGCACGTCTCAGTTTTTTTTTTTTACAGTGGACCAAAGTTTTCTCTTTTGGGCCGAAAGGAGCTGAGCTGAATACTAAGTTCAAAAAGTGTTATAAATTGATATCTGGGAAATATCTTATCGGCGAAATATCTTATAGTAGAATATAACGAGGATCATTTCTGTACAACATTTTAACTCTTTAGTTTCTTGTCTTATGGAGCATTTCAACCTGTTTTTGATAAAAGCCTGAAAAGTCCTTTCAAAAGAGACATTTAAGAATTAAAATGTTCCACAAAAATATTTACAGAAAAACGAACAGTCTTTGAGGAAAGTATTTCCAATCAAAAAGTATGACGATAGTCGTTTTTATAAATTAAATAAATTTTTTTTTAAATATTTCACTATCACATTATGTTTTTCATGGAAAGAAAGGAAGAAAATGAAAAGTGTCTGCAACGAAAAGTGTCTCAACCCGATCTTCCCTGAATCATTTTTTGCATAATCTGAATACACCAAATAATTGCCCAGCATTGCCATTTGTAAGGGTGTAGTTGACCTATTAGTAGAGAAACTGCAAATATACTACATAATAAAACATTACTTTTTATTACCTTTTAAATAAGTCTAATTTTACAAGGATCTGATAATTTTTTCTATTTTATATTAATTTTTACAACCCCCAAAGCCTCCCCCTAAAAATGGCCTTGTTCCGCCCTATTCTAAATATTGTCAAACTTAAATCCCCGGAAAAATGTATTTCTTTTCCCGTATTCCTATAGGAAAAGTCCAAATTTTCCCGTGGATTTCCTTCGAGAATATTTAGAATAGGGCTGATCATGTTTTTCATCGAAAGAGAGGTCGAAAAAGAAGTGGACTTGCTTGGCGTCTAATAATCACTGTATTTTTTCTCTATCCGATACTTTAGGTCCGTCCAAACATTGAAATTATAAAACAATGAACCTTGAAATTAAAAAATAACGAAATGTTAAGCAAAAATAAAATAAAACTGTCCTTTATGATAGATATTACAGACTTATTAGTCAGTCTAGCTGTGTTCTACTTAGTGGTCAAGTCAATCCACAGCTTGTTTAGCCTCTCCCTTCCCTGAATCATTTCCAGCACATAGTTTTTGCTAAATACTAGTGCTCCTCCAACATCTCCATTTGTATAGGTATAGTTAACCTAAAATTAATTTTGATTATATTTTTATTAAATTTATTCATAAATCTTTTAGTAGGTACATTTTTCAATATAATTGCCAAATATTTTTGTAAATAACAAAAGCACAAATAATTTTGCAGAACAAGTGAATCAAACCATAGACGTTATCATTGAATTAATACCGGTCTGAAGACAATCGTCTAGAAGTTACGCGATACCGGAGAGCGATACGCGAGAGTCCGGATCCAATAATTTTATTGTTGGTTAGAATTTTTAGAAGTTCTGATAATGTGTCGGATCGGATCATAGTCTAATTTAGTATGTGCAAAAAGAAAATTTTGCTATTCTGATACGACAGAAAAACTCTGAACTCCGATTCGGATTGAACATACAAATTCAATCATCTGGAACTTCACAGACCTGTATTATTGAGTCTGGGGATTGAGAAACATGATAGAAATTTTTGTTTTAATAAAGTTTCTAGCTGCTAATAAGATTTTCGGTTATAAAGATGCCTGCGAATTTTTAAGAGCATATTTTGCAGAATTTTTTCTCAGCGATTTTATAAGAATAAAGTCAAAATTGGTAAAATTACATAAATTAAAAAAAATCATTTTTTTTTAAATAAAATACGTACGCTAAATGGGCTAACAAATGTCCACACCGCCGTTCGGAACTAGCTTTAAACTGTAGGTCCAACCATGTAGTATCACAACGGGCCGTTCTGGCTTAAGTGTGTCCGTGGACAGCAACTTAACTAACCTAAGCCAAAATTCTACTTTGGCCACAGTAATATAATATAATAAAATGCATCAAGATTTAGGTTTCATATGGCTATGATATGGCTTCATAAGAAAACATTGTGAAAAAATGTGTTTGAAAATGAATTAAAGGTGAACTCCAGAGCTGGAGAAAATAACTAGTTTAGGTTTATTAGTAGCATCAATCCCGTTTTTTTTTTTTCATTAAAAACAAAAAAAAAATTCGGAAGATAATGTTGCTCAAAAATTACTGATCAACAAAAAACATTTTTTGAATCCTCCCTTTAATTTAGTTTAATTTAGTGTACTGTTTTCAAAACTGAAGACAGTTTTGCGCCATCAACTTCACTTTATTAGTTATGAGCCAAAGATGCAAAGGTAAAATACAGATTTGCAACTAATTGCTAATATCTCAATATATATTAATTCAACTTAAAATAACAGAATATGAAATAAAACTGCATCTATTGATGGCAGCTTTCAAAGTAAATACAATGCACAGAGGTGAAAAAAAAACAAAGAGAAATGTATTTTCCAGCGATTCTGTTTCCAAATGGCAAATGAAGCATAATTGTTTACATATACGGTAATGGAATGGAATGAAATTGGAGAAAGTGCATGCATAAAATCAGCTGTTTGAAAACGACATGCATTATTTCCAAACAGTTTGTTGTTTGCAAATGGAACAAAATGAATAGTAATGATGAAAATGAAACAGTAAGAGAGAATACAGAGAATTGAGTATAAGAGATGAAAAAAGGATGTTAAATTAACAGAGTAATAACTTTGCAATTAAGTTAACCCTATACCAAACAACATGCCAAAATGGAAACAAATAGTTGAAATTGTGGAAAGATTCAATCTGATATATGGATAGCTCAAAAATAGTAAATAGAGTCGGTGGAAGAGCTTTTGTACCCCACTGCTTCTAAGCCTCTGCAACGTCATAACATTCTGAAGAAGCATTGCGGTGTATTTTTTTGTATTGAGCACCACGTCGCACAGTGGTTTGAGAGTGGAAAAATTTTTCAAAGCTTTCAAAGTCAGTAAAAGCGGTTTAGCTTAGTACTGATAAAATTACAAATTACAAATCGGAGATGAAGTTTCCGTTATTGGCCAATATAAAAATAAAAAATTGTTGCTTTTTATTAATAAATAAACAATGAACTTTTTGACATTCGTCTAGCATCATTGTATTTTTTATTATAAATCCCAAAATGTTGAATTTTTTTAAAAAATTTTCCAATTTAGCAGTGTCCATAGTTTTTTTATTGATTAAACTCCAACAATTATTGAAGAACTTTCAATATTTTGGGTTTTATAATAAAAAATACGCAAGATGTTTTTAGTCGACTTTTGAGTTTAGCTGTTATTCCTTATTGCCACAGAATTAATTTGAAGTGTGAACTGCCAAATTTTTAAAAAAATTTTTCAAATAAAAAATATTAAACAATAGTCTTTTTGAAGGGCTCGTTTAGCAAATTTGGTGGAGTATATCTTTCGATATGATTGGCCTGGGAGCTAGTGCCTTCTGTTTGGAGGAAGAATGTGAAGAGACGGCGGAACACTTTCTTAGTGTCTGCCCCGCTTTCTGCCAGATCAGAGTAAGCATATTTGGTACTGGAGTGTTGGGAGACGAACACCTCTAACACCACAGGATCTGCTAAGATTTATTAATAAATCTGGTAGATTTAAAGAATAGCAAAAGAGAATATAGGATATAGTACAATTGACGTAAAACTTGTCTGAGTGCTGTATTCTTGAATACTTCTTTTGTCTGTTGAAAAAAAAAAATCTTTCGATCGGCGGCAACTGGTGTGTTCTAGCTATTTCTATTATTATTTGAAAACTGTAACATTAATCAAGCTATTAAAAAAAATGTTGCTGTAATATGTGTCTATAAATATTTATTATATTTTATAATAATAAAAAACTAATAAAAACATAAAACCGTACTTTTTTTCAGTTTTGGCTCAAGAATTTTTATTTGTTAATCGAACTCTTTTAAGGGTTGGGACAATATTCTAATCTGAGTTAGACCAGCTCTTTTCAATGTTGCTTGAAGAATTTTACGTGGTTTATTGTACTCTTGTGAAGGTTGAGGTAACATTTTGCGGAATTGATTCAACTCCTAGTCGGAGTTCAACTAACTCCTTTTACATTTAGTTCAAGAATTTCAAGTGGTTAATCAACATTTTACGGAGTTGGTATAACTTTTTTATTATCAGCTACTTTAAGAATTTATATTCTTAATATAACTCCTTTCCGGAGTTAATATGACTCCTCAAAAGTATAACTCACTCTTCGGAGTTGAATATACTCCGTCGGGGTAAGGATTACTCTTTTATGGTTTGGCTAAAAACCATTAATGAAAAGAGTTAATATTACCACAAAAATTGTGGTATTTACTTCGCACTTTTTTAAGTGTATGTGCTATAACGTTGTTGTTATTTTGAAATACATAATAATAAAAAAAATCGATTTTTTGAAACTCGAACACCAGACTACAATTTATTAACAGAATTACAATTAATCTGATTCCCTTCAACTAGCCACCGTTAAAAAAGACAAATTTTTTTTTTAATTGCGTTAGTGCATACGCCAATTGGAACTATTTGCACATTGTATTTATGTATTTAATATAGAAGTTAAAAAAAAATATGGAAAATATGTATACGTAATTTTTACAATCAATATACACGATTTACGCAGATATCGCACATGTTCAATGATGAGGTCCGTGTTTTCCATGTTTTGGTTTACAATTCTCAAAGAAATCCCGTGCTTCATTGCATTCATCGCTATCATTCCACAAAGAAGGTGCACAATTTTTAAAGGATTGCATCATCACACATCCGACTACAAAGCCATGCCCTTTGCAACGGGGACGACGTCTACGATCTTCATGACCATGTGGATTGTTTTGCATACGCTCTTTAAATTCCTGATGCTTGGCAATACAGGTCTTAAACGATTCTTCGATCACAGGAATCATTTCAGGAGTATCGGCGAGTGCAATAGTCAGATACTCATTCAAATTGTCTTCATTGAGTTGGTCATCGGTGTCAATGATAGCAGTTTCATTCAGTAAACATTCCATGAAACACTTTAAAAATGCAGGAATTTAGATTGAGAAGTGTGTTAAGATATTAAAATAATTGAAGGGATGCCTACTGAACTATGTGGTGGACGTGGATGTCTTGGTCTGGAGTCATTTTCTTCACTGCTCTTATCAAATTCCTGACATTTTTCATTTATTTCATCAGTAACGAGGTCTGGCATGGGACAACATTCATGTATATCCTGTCAAAAAAAAAAAAATTGAAAAAGCTTTATTTTTCAACACCCTGACTTTAATTAGTTTTTTACTAACCACAATTCGAGGACGCTTGCTGCAATCGACATCATCAGCTTGTGCAACATACTAAAATTATATTTTATACAAATTTTAACGAATTTAAAATTTAAATTTATTTTTAAAAGCGAAATCAATTCCTACCCCATAGATCGCTACAACCAAACACAAGATCAACATTTTCGAGCACATTTCAACGCGTACTGAATTTCTGTATCAACTGATGCTATAATTTAGTCTTTTCCGAATTTATACCTATAAATAAATGCAGGGACTTTGAAAAAATTCAAAACAAATACTCGTGTTACACGCTCGAATGCGGCATTCAATTAAATTGTGCTCTGACGCTTTTTTCCTCATATAATTGTTTAAAATTCATTCACATTTGTTTTTTGTTTAATTATATTACATTAGTAGACTAAATTACAAATTTATGAATGTTAAACAAAAAAAAAGAATGAAAATAGAATGAAGTAATGGACATACATCCCTGATTTAATTATCGCACTTATTTCGATGTGGACAAGTGATAATTTAATTTTTTTATATGAATATTTATTTGTTATAATTAAAACAAATTTTTTTACTGCTACTGTTAAGCTTAAAAATCCCCGCAATGAATAATATAATTTTCAAAATAATACTAATTTGAAGTTATTTTAAAATTAAAATTGAATTAATCTGTATGGATTACAATGACGGTAAAATATATATTTTCGTAAAAATAATCTACTATGGATAGCTCGGACCTAAACTGGGTTAAACAAAAACCATGGTAAAGCCGTGATTACTTCTTGATGTGACTCGATGTCAAGAAAGGGCAGTTAGAATACAAATGATTATCCTTGGTTGCAGTGTTGGGCAAAATTCAATCTGATTAATGAGCAAAAAGTAATGACGAAAAAATCAATCAAAGTAATGACTAATAATTTTAATTGAAACCATGATTAAAATGATGAGCACGATTTGATTTTTTTTTTCAATACGAAGTACTTAAGGAATAATTTATGTATTTTGGCACCTGGATGAGAAATGCAGAATATAATTTTTTATTTTTAAATCGCAAATATTTCTTATAGCGAAAACAAATAAACATGAAAATCGAGTTTTACCAAAACATCACCTCTGCACATTCGTGATTATGGTATACCATCGAACTACTTAAGAAAATTCAGCTTACATTTTTCATAAAACTGTAAATATGACTAAAACTAATGATTGAATGACTAATTCATTATGACAAACTATTTTTGTATGACTTTATTTAGTCATAGCTAAAATTTTAGTTGACTAATTTGTTGGTTACTTGGTTTTTGCCGGGACCTGGGCCAGGAGTTGATTGTAAGCGCATTTTCACTGACGGCTCCAAAACATAATTCGGTTCGGGTTCTGGGGCCTTTCTCTTGGGTTGTATGTTTCTGTTTTTAAAGCAGAAATCATTGCAATCATCAAGGCACTAGACCATGTTATTGATAATGGTTGGTATCTGTGTATTTAGTGACAGTCAGGCTGCGCTTAAATCCTTGCTTAATCCTCTAACCACATCTAAACTGGTTAAGCAGGCTTGATTGTGTTGGGAAACACAATAGCCTGCTGTCGATATGGGTTCCTGGACTCTCAGGAATTTCAGGAAGTGAATCTGCTGACCTTCTGGCTAAAAAAGCTTCGAAAACTGGTTTCCTGGGTCCAGGACCTGTACTCTCTTTGTTGTCTGCAGCCATCAAGACCACTATTAATGAGTGGGTCGATTCGACCCACAATCGTAAATGGGAGGAACTGAGTGGCTTTAGACAGACAAAGGCCATGCTACCTGTTATCTAGCGTCTAACAGACTTTCTGTTATCACTTAACATAATAGGTCAATATACAGGTCAATAGGTTAATATACAGGTCACTTCTCTTGGGCCAAACATTTGAGTATGATTGGCCTGGAAGCTAGTGCCTTCTGTGCTTCCTGTGGTTTTGAGGAAGAATATGAAGAGATGGCTGACCACTTTCTTAGTATCTGCCCTTTTTACTGCCACATCAGAGTAAGCATATTTGGTACTGGAGTGTTGGGAGACGAACACCTGAGCTCTCTAACACCGCAGGATCTGCTAAGATTTATTAATAAATCTGGTAGATTTAAGGAATTGCAAAAAGGAATATAGGATATAGTACAATGGACGTAAAACTTGTCTGAGTGCTGTGTTCTTGAATACTTCTTTTGCTGTTCAAACAAAAAAAAAAAAATTTGTTACATAAAATTAGTTAATTAGTTTATTACGCCTATCTCTACTTGGTTGCAAACAATAGAATGAGCACGTCGACGAATAACACTCCGGATTAGTGAAAGCAAATCATCGTGATTGCTCCTCGACAGCCTTTCTGAAGCAATTGGCCTCGGCAGTATAACCAGCTTAGTCATTGCCCACACATTGTACGTCTACTGTTTTTATTCAATCCTTTGTTTCTTTCAGTTTCTATACGATATGACGACACTCAAATGGTCCGTTGAGAAAAAATTCCGATTTAATATTCGAAATCATCCGTTTTCTGTACCGTAAACGGATTTAAGAATGGTCTCATTTATGGATTCTAATATAGCTTTTCGGTACCAGTGATGGTACGACAATGGAATGAAATATCTGTGATCAAAAGTAATAATTGCTTAAGTCTGAAAAAGTAATTTCAATCGGTTTGAAGTAAGTGAATTAATTGCCACTCTTTGTTTCATGTTTCTCTTTCCCTAACTTTTGTCGAAATTCGGGAGTTTTGCGTACATGTGCAATGCACAAAGAAGAACATGAATGCACTTATAACTAAATTCTGTTTAAAGTTGACTTGACTTTTTTTTATATTTCAAAAGTATAGACTTTGAAAAGTTTACTGTAAAATTTTCGTATCTATATTTCAAGTATTTCGACTTCTACAGCCTATTGAGCAGATGAGCGCAGAAGCAGGCAAAAGGGGCGACTGAAGTTTAAACTCTTTTAGCTCGAAACTATATTTTTCTGCACGGTGGGACAAAAAAACAAAAATAACTACTTGACCGATTCGTCTCAAATTTGATTATATTATTCAGAAAACCAGTGCTTATCGCAGGTACTAAACTTTGGTATTACTTTGAATACTTCTTACTTTTTACATACAAAAAGTAGTGAAAAAACGGTCTGTTTTCGTAAAGTAAATTTGTAATTTCAACAACGCGCCATTTTGTCAAATTTTTCTTTCTTTTTCATTTTAGTTCCTGTGATAACTACATTGTTACCTCTTTTTTTTTTTTGTTTGAGATCAGTGGAAAATTCAAAACCTGTCCCACTAGCAAGACTCGTTTTTTGGAACTGTAACACCAATTTTAGTTTACTTAAAATTATAATTTTTTTTTTTATTATTATTTTTGTATATATATTTAAAGTATATTTTATTACTTCTACAAAGTTTAAATACTGCTGCTCATTATTTCATTTAAACAAAAAATTCCTAAAAACTCATCAAATTCAAGGGCGCTAGACCAGAAGGTCCCCTTAATCTAAGATATGTTTGTTGGGTAGTTATTATCGATATAAACGGATTCTTTTTCCGTTTTCCCTTCACTGCCCTCTATACCCGAAGAATCGTTGTTTAAGGTAAGTGCAGCTAATTCCGTGTTAGTGGGTAATTCCGTACTATTTTACTAAAATAAGTAAAATAAGAAATTTCGTATACTTTCCAAAGTTGTTTACTATACTTAAAAGATTATGTTCCTGTATTTCCACTACTTAAATCTCGTTAGTTTTATAAAAATCTGCATTAGTTTATTACTTTACCAAAAATCCTTATAAAGTGCGCAAGTTTTATTGTTTCGCGTAATGAAGCAGCATAATTTGGATAAGGCTATTAAGAGTTATTTGTAAGTATAAATCCATTTTTATTTTACTAGTTTGACCATATTTGATGTCTTCTTTCTATTTCTGTGTATTTTAATTTAATTTGAAGCATAACAAAATCTAAAATCTGCATTTAGTAATGGCACGGAATTAGCTGCATTTTGCACGTGAATTTAATTGCGTGCATAGCACGGAATTAGCAAATATATATAACATTTCGATTTGTTATTCTCTTACTTATTTTGTTTCAAAGTTGTGAAGATGTTTATTCCGGTAAATAATATGAACCATAAATATACTTGGGATCTAATTCCGTCATATCATATATTATTTTTTAGTTGTAAAGTTGAAAAAATTAGAAAAAATTAGATTTAAAATTATAGAATGTCTCCTTTCTAAATCACTTATATTTTGGAATTTTATTAAATTTACGGATATATTACTTCAGCATTTCAAAAAAAGTGGATAAGTAAATGTATTTTCATTTAAATTTATTTTTCTAATTGGCTCTTGGAGTAGAATCACATAGGACGGAAATAGATTCACAATATATCCCAACTTTGGTAATTCCGTGCTATATGCCGTAATTAACAACCATAATTAGGTAATTACGTGCTATTTTATTTCAACAGCGCCTATATCATGTTTGCAAGCGGATAAAGAATAAATACACACAAAATTGTTGTAAAATGGGTTCATCATTTAGCCGAGATAGGTTTCCCAATAACTAAAGGACAGCTAGAAGGTTGTGTTGCTAACTTAACCCTCTAGTTCACAAATTTTTGATTGATTTACAAAAAATTAATATTGATAAATTGTGATGTAAAAAGAATAAATCTGATCTCAACCCCCTAAAAAATTTAATGTGCGGGGTTTTATGCAGCCGGAAAGGTTGAATGCCTGAAAGTTTGTATTTGTTGTTGAACAAACTTTTTATCAATTTGTTTTAAGTAATTAAACACTTTGAAGAAAAAAAAAGTTCAAATTCGTTGCTTATCACAGCTAGTTTTTTATCTGGCAAGATTGACGAGAAGTATTTTATTTATTTACTTTTATTTTATTTTTTTATTTTTATCTCAAATTCAATCAAAATAATTCATTTTCCTTCACAAATTTTTCACTTTGACTGTCGCTAACGTCTGTAATACGCAACATAACTCGTAGCAGATGCATTTTTTAAAAGCTTGGGGAATTCTATAAGCGATATGATAAAATGTAGCAACAAAAAACTATTAAAATGTTAATTACACCCGTTTTAATAAAGGCTGTCTAGAGACACGCTTGGAAGTTTAATGAAGGAGCTGAATCGCCCAAATAATTTTAAGTTGTAAAGTTGACAAAATTAGCAAAAATTAGATTTAAAATTATGGAATGTCTCCTTTCTAAATCACTTATATTTTGGAATTTTATTAAATTTACGGATATATTACTTCAGCATTTCAAAAAAAGTGGATAAGTAAATGTATTTTCATTTAAATTTATTTTTCTAATTGGCTCTTGGAGTAGAATCACATAGGACGGAAATAGATTCACAATATATCCCAACTTTGGTAATTCCGTGCTATATGCCGTAATTAACAACCAACAGGTTCACCAGGACGATATTGGTACGAAGGATTTTTGAGGGAAATCCCGCTGTAAGCAAAAAAGTTTCAGAGTGCCTGACTGTTGCACGTGTTTCTGCCACAGAATTCTCCAAAGACAGAATAATAGTTTTCTCGACGTTTTTTTTATCGGCCATTTATTTACCCAATTTTTGAAAGGAAAGGTGGGAGATGGAGGAAAAACATGTATCCAAAAATTGTTTATCTCTTTGCGTTTAACAAGCTTTGCTTCAGACATCAAATTCTTATCTGTTAAGATAAATTCGATCACTCCTTTTATATATATGTACCTCTTAAAAAGTTGATACTCTAGAAGCTACCTAATTTTCTTACATTTTGTTATTGTTACGTTTTCTCAGTTTTTTGAGTAAAAAAATATGTAAATTTTCTTTAATCTGTTTTATTTTTTATAAGAAAAGGCATCATTTAGATCTTCCTTCATTAAATTTCGAACGGAATTGTATTCGCATTAGCACGGAATTAGTTTTACTGACAAAATTTTAGCACGGAATTAGTTGGAATTAAAGATTTTGGAAAATTGAAAATAAATGATTCAAATTGTAAAAATACTTAAATATTTTAATTTATAACTAAAAAAAAAAGTCAAGCAAGACATAAAACCCAAAACTTTTATCTTGGTACCGTTGGCATGATAACAATTTCTTTTTAAAGATAAAAATGTCTTAGTGGCACAGAATTAGCTGCATTTACCTTAATAGAGCAATATGTTTCAGTTATACTTCACTGCAAATTCAAATGTTAATGTAAACCAAATTATTTGAATTTTTTCAGTTAGTATCTCTCTTAAAAATATTTCACAAAATTTAAAAAAATATCAATTATAATTTCATTAGCCTTTAGAACTATGTAGGTATCATTAAAGTGATTGATTCCTTTTAGAAAACCCCTATAATCATTGTACTTACTTAGTAATTTGCGTCAGATTTCAGTTTTTTAGATGTAGTGAATTTTTAATGACTAGAATTAAAAAGTGGAATGCCTCGTTTTAATAGACTACGGTTTGATCAATGAACTACAATAATCTGCCTCCATTCCGTATTCACTGTTCGTCCAGGATTATTCAGAAATTTTTTAACCAAGCGATAATTTTCTTACTCAGATTTGCTTAAATCAAAATAGCTATTCACATATATTATGCAGTAAGTCATAAGTAAAGATTTGGTATTTTTAAAGCATTATGCTAAAAACTAAACCTAAACTTTAATTCAAAGCATGTCAACGCATTGTGGCATTCATTTTCTTTGTTTTTTTTATGTTTTGTATATGAAATATTACACAATCAGCCTACGGATATACAGACTGGGGCAAAGGGTTAGTGAACTAAAGGATATTGTGCCAAATCTTTGTTGGAAATATTGCACTTAAATACTATACAGCTGTGAACTGTGTCATATGAGCGTAATACAAAACAAAAACGAAGAAAGAAAATAAAAATGTTACTCTATACCTATGTACATATATATTTACATTCGAGTGGTATGTATGGTTATAAATACTGATATGCTGGAAAAAGGCTCTACTTGATACGGAAAAATTCTCGTTTGTGGGTTTTTCTAGATTTGTGAAAATAGGAGGTGGCATTAAAAATCGGAACATTAACTTCCTTTGAATATTTTTTAATGATTTTTCTTATTACTTTTGACAATTACTTTTTTGTTAATTACTTTGTTGTAAAGATAAAGATATTATTATAATAATATTATTATTTAATATCTTTATAATTAGGTATTAAAAGCAGCAAATGAATACCATTACATGGAAAACATTGTGAATATTAGTTTGCTCCGAGCTTTATTTCATCTGTGTCAGATCTGATGAAAAATTAAAAGTGCAATTTAATGAATTGCGGCTTTTGTTTCACTTCTACTTTAAATGCACCTTGCGGATTGTTAAATATAAGCTTCATAGGCATCTGTTTAATTTATGGGCGCACCTGGAGCAATAAGTATGTACACAATATTAAGGTATTTAAGATTAATTGTTAATCAAGAAGGATACCATTTTTTCAAAGTACAATTTGAAATCACTGAATTATGTATATAATAAGGCATCAGATATTTTTAAGGTATTTTCTGGCACTAATTATGAATCCGCAGTTATTTTTCACTATTAGGTCAGGTTTTTACATATTTGCATTTGAAAGTTTTGGAAAATTGGAAGGTTTAAGAAATTTTTTTTAAAACAACTTACAATTAATTAGATTTAACCTAACTCATGTATTTCATGTAGTTTACGCGATATCCTATTGTAAGACCAAAAAATTTTATATTTTCATATTAAAAATATAAAGTCAAAAGGAAGAAAAAATTTACCCCAGTCTCTTTTTAATACTTCCCTTTGTTTCTGAATTAATGTATTTGTTTTTAAATAAAATGACAAATTTTGGTTGAAAATTACTGAAAAATATGCACAAGAAAAACATGTTCTTACACTCAGCGATTTTTAACATTTTTTGGGAAAATAAGTATTACAGAAGATGTTACTCGAAAAGTATATAACCTATGACAAGATAAAATTACATGAACTTAAAACTTGACTACTTTTCTACAGTTACAATTTTTTTTTTTTTTTGTACAAAAAATTGTGAAATTTTTGTGTCAAAAATGTGCTGAAATCTGTTTAATTAAAAAAAATGCAAAGCTAGGACAGAATTAGCTTCTTGTCCATACGTAGTATAGTTTGAACTGAGGTAATTTTTTGTTCCTCCATTTTATATTTTTGATATATTTTAGAAAAAGGGTCTAAAAAAGTTAAACTTTTTTGACTTTAATCCACCTCAAAAGGAAAAGTGCGGTATATGTAATTCATCGATTGTTGGAGGACAATATCATATTCAGGGCCTTACAACCTCCGCATAACCAAAACTGAATGAATTGACAATGGTGCGAAAATGCACCACTAAAAAAGTGTGATTTTATAGACTAAAAGTGTGATTTTTATAGACTAAATGTGTGATTTTTATAAATTAAAAATGATGCGTTTTCGCACCCTTGTCAAATAAATGGATTAAGACGTCGGTGGACTCGGCAACCCAAACAGCAAACAACCTTGAGGGAAGATTCAGTTATTTAGTATGTGAGAATATCTTACCATTCGCGGTGATGGTGATACGAAACCGAAAAATCAATTTATCACCACTAGCGTATACATGTGAATACAATACAGCTGATTTGCATGCGTGCAAGGCGCTGCCCTTTCCTGATTTAGTTTTTGGTATATTTGTTCCTAGTTTTTTCGTTAACAATTTGATCTACTTCACACAAATATGCGCTGAAATGTATTAGAAGACCAGACAGTTTGTGCATAAGTTCTTGAAATTTGGGAAGCTGAACACAACGGGTCTCAACGACATGAAAGTATATATATTTATTATTTGTTTAGGTTTTCAATATTTATTTCGAAGCACAGATTTAAATATTTATCTCAAATTTTAAAGAATATTTGAGTAGTTCCAAATGTTATTTTTTAATAGAAGTAGTTAGTTTAAATAATTCATATCAGTTTAAATAAATCATGTTAATTTACAATATACTATGTTTATACTGTTAATTTCGAATTTATGGATCATATGCATATGAATACATTTAAACCTTATTGATTTGATCCCATACACACGGTTGCCACTTTGGTACAATTCTACCAAAACTGGTAAATTTTTTTCCATTTTTCTGCGCTTGGTACATAGATACATGTTTTTCAAATTTGGTACTTTCTGTGGGCAAAGTTAGCTTTTATAATAATCAAGAATTGTAAACATATTTTCAAAATACTTCACAAATTAGAAAATTGTTCAAACTTAGCAATTTTTTGGCAAAAAGTAAGTTATATTAAAAATGGAGTAGACGAAATGTGGTTTGAAGAATTGACTAAAATTTATATTCATTTTAATGAGCTAATGCTGGAAGAAAATTTTTTGACTTGAGTCTAATAAAAAAAAAAACAATTAAGGAATAAATTACAATTCAATACTCTCATTAATGAACTGACAAAAAGTTCTTAATAAAGTTATTTATTCGATATGAAAAAAATGGTACATTTTTTCCCCATTTGGTACATTTTTTTGTAAATATTGGTACAAAATAAAATGAGCAAGTGGCAACCGTGCCCATACAACGACTGCACAAAATTAAAAAGAGCGGTCTGATTTTGATGAAATTTCGTTTGCTATTTTATTTTGAATCGATAAACTCAAAACAAATCAGTTTTATTTAGCCTGTTTTGGTTTCGACACAAACTAAGCTTAAAGTTAGAATTTTCGTTATATGCAAGATACGATGGAAGAATGGGCTGTTTGATCTTCAAGGAATTTAATTTATTTAGTTATGTTGATATTGGACTTTTCAGAAAGTCAAACAATTTTTATTGGAATCCCTTAAAACCTACGGTAAAACCTACGGTAAAAAAACGGTAAAATAACCTGCTGGGCCTAAGTAGGCCCACGTGAATAAAACGTTAATTATGGCCTATAACGCCATGTTATTGCACTAGCAGGTGGGCTCGGTATCGTGGGTTAGTATCGTACATGGTCTCCTATATTTGGTATGTGTTTCTAGCATGTATATGTGCACAGTTAGGGCTTTGAAAAAAACTTATAGGAATATGTAAAAAAGTAAAGAAAAATTATTTATTTTTTTACTTCATATCTTATTTATGTAATAATCAAAATGTATGACAATATATGGTATGTATGCATATGTAAGTGAAAATAAATTAATTTAATCCTGGCGCGAACGGTCATTGCAGACAGCCCGTGTAGAAACTTTTGCAAGCACTGGTACCTGGTAAGAGAATGAAATAACGATAATGAAAGGTAAGGTAGAGAGCGTTTTGTGGTGGAAAATAGTTCAATGATACCGTATTGTGCCATTGATTGTTGGATGCGAGGTTGACGTGTGTGGAATTCATTGCTCTTGGCTACATATGCGTAGAAACCTTTTGAAATAAATTTGGTAGATTTTTCTTTTATTGAGGTCAATAATCCTTGTTAACATAGTGAACGGTGATCAAATACTGAGCAGCAATGCCAAACAATGCCTACCTCACATTACAGATATAAACAAACGTAATTGCTAATACCAACACACAAAAAGAAACACATGGGCCTTCTTAGGCCCAGGGGATAACTTTCGATGTTGAGACAATAAAGAAAAAAAAAAATTTCTTACCAAATTTTGTTTCATTGTGCTTAGAAAACATTGGCGCAAGAAGTCATGGAGTTTCAGATCGATTCATCAAGAAAGATACACATAATGATATTGGCAGCAACCTACTTACCCTGCAGATCAGCTGTTAGACTAGAAATAAAACACCGAGTTAAGGTTTACACTTTAACACTTTATTGCTGGTGCGCATCGGTACAGAACTCAACTAACAACTATACTACTCATCTTCATCTATTGGCATCAGGGCTATCGTTTTGAAATTCTTTGTGAAGTGAAATTCTTAAAAAATTGCAGTGATTTTTAAAAAAGTGAAGTGTTTTCTGAAGCGTAATAAGAAAATGACACATTTTATCTGTGCTTTGTTTTGTGACGACATAAAATTATCAGTAATTTTAATCGCACAACCCTAAACCACTAGCACATACATGCCGTTAAAATATATATTAACATTTATATTTAATTAATTATCTATCTACATATATATATAAAATAGAGTTCTGTTAAATGTTTAGTCCTAATAGGTTTCTATATTTCGCAACGGATTGTCATGAAATTTAGTATGTAATTGCTTTGGACATTTGTCGAGTAAAGTCGATATTTATTTTAAGTTAATTTCAAATAGTTTCTGTAATATAGACCATTATTTGGACCAAAGTCAGATTTTTTATAAAATTTAGCTACTTAATGCAAAATGCTGCTTAAACTATAAGAGGTACATAAAAATTATGTACAGAAAGATTATAGATCTTATCGTTTGCTAAAATAAAGTCAGTGGTGGCATATATCTAAAGTTAATAGTTTACCTGTAAAATGCATTTTTATGTTAAAAATTTGTTCCCCTTACATTTGTTATTGTAAATATTTATGTTTTTCCTAGAATCAAATCCAAAGATTTTTTTACTTCGCTCGCTGTGATTTCCACCACACAAACACAAAACAGAAAAGAATGCGTATGAAATTATTTTCCATTTGCATGAATGTAACTACATATTACTAATTTGATCATAGTATAGTGGTGTGTGGATGAGTTGGCTAGAAGGGAAGGAAAAGTAGTGGATGTAGGAAAGAGTTGTGGATTTAGTGAGTTCGAATCCCACTTGAAGCGGGACCAAATAATTTTTTTTTTTTCAATATATTTTTTTTTATCGGTGGGGAGGAAAAAAAATAGATATGCAACAAAAAACAAATACCGACAAAGGTGAATATAAAACACGCAAACACACAAAAGGCATTATTATATATTACTAATGTGAGCACGCTATTTTGTAAAGGTTTGTGGCTTAGTAAGTTAAAAAGGAAGTTAAAGTTGTGATTGTGCAAAAAAGTTGTGAGTTTTTTTGGGGTTATGAGTTTAAATCCCATTACAGGTAAACCCACCAACTGATTCTTTTTTTTATACAAATAATTAATTTTTAAAACTGTAACTTGATTTCATGGACATATGCCCATCAATAACTCAGATAATTTTCGAGTATATCTCCACAACCAGAAATTTAGTATAAGGATGTTAACTGGCAATGTAATGCCGCAGGAAAAAAGTCTGTGAAATTGAAAAAAGGGGACATGGCATCTCCTATATAATCTGAGTTTTAGCTATGGAATATCTCAGTATTCATTTGTGGCACGTCTCTAAAAAACGTTATTTGTCAATGGCATTCCATGAAAAAATACGGATAGGCGTGGCCTTTTCCGTTAAATTCTAATGCATTTATATATATTTCTTAGAATTTTTATTTTTAGTTCAGTACTAAGATTTGGAATGATAATATGATTTGTCAATGTAATTTGGTGGGTAAAGTATGGGTAGACTTGAGATAGTGACTATTCCACCTCGGTTTTATAAGATATATTTACTAAATTATTTGTGGTTTGAGAGCTTTGATTGCCAATGGAAAATGCTAGAAAAAAATGAATGGAATAAATAAAATATGCGTGACACCTCCACTGCAAAGAAAATGTTTGAAACTGTATACCTGAGAAACCATTGCAAAGAACACACTGGCAGTTTGTGTGTAAATGCGGATGGTTAGTAGTAGTTGTTGGGCAGAATGTGGAACTGTTTTGGCATACAAAGGAAATGCTTCAAAAGGTATATATGTATCTCTACCTTATTTTGCTAATTTATTTTCGATGGATTATGATAAAAAATGTGCCCTGTACCGAAAATTTTAGAAACCTACACTGAAAACTTGCAATCTTTTCTTTTAGTTTAAATTATAAATTCTCGAAACAGTACTCAAAATACAAAAATGTTTTTTGCTTCTCCTGTAAAATTTGAAAAATGCGTGTTAAGGCTTTAGCAAATTAACCCTTAAATACCCACTGGTCACTGCAGTGACCAACCACTTTAGCAGCTGCCTGTGCCGCCATTTTACGTTCGCCATTTAAAATAAATATCTGATTTTACTGATAAAAGATTTCTTTATCAATACGTACAAATAATGCAAAAATGACAACTGTCGCATAGTTACAGTTATTTTTAACTCGGAAAGCACAAATTTTGAACCACATACAGAAAATAAGGTCTTTTATTTTCGAATTTTTGTATAACAAATATATTGCCGGGTTAAAAAATTTGTGTCAAACGGTATGGGATAACACTAAATAATTGTTTTTAAAAATGATTGCTCATGTATTTTAACTTATTCTCCAGATAACCTCCAAAGGGTACTACTGTGGCCAACCATGTAAAGTACGGCACTTTAGACTAATTTATTTGAAAACTCGTAGAACAAACGTTGCTCGGAATCCCAAATACTACCTCTAAGTATGTTTTTAATTTAAATCAGACATATTAGGCGTTTAAGGGTTAAGGCAGCGATATGGGGAACCATAATAAGGCAAGCAATCAAAATTTAGTTGTAAAGGATGTATGCTGATAGTTATTAGAGAGCCATGGTAAGAAAGATGATGAAGGTTTATATGTTAAGATGGGATGTTGGTAGCAATAACTGAGAAGAATGTTGACACTATTATACACGTCGAAGTGGAACTACTCATGAACATGATATGAATGATTAGTGCAATGATTCGATTTTGATCGGAGACTGGCACGCTCATATAGATATGTCTCTTGCAAAAGTTTTAGTTGTTGCAATTTTTGCATTACCCCTACTTTGCCAGGTCCGGACAACGAAGCTGGGCGAAACCCAGCTATTAATATATATATTTCACAGAACGAAAATAATACGGTACAACAAGAAAAAATTTATATAAAAGGACATGCATCGCACAGAAGAAGTCACCCAGACTTAGATCGTGGTCTAAGGTAGTAACTTGGTGGTTCTATTGTCCTCTATTCGCTAGATTATATGTATTAAACCTAACCGATGCGTCCGCACGGAAGGATAGTACAAAAGAGTCGTTAGTTTATATCAGCAGAGCGTCCGCATGCTAGGTTCTTCATAATACATTATTCAATCGGGATCTTAGCGTAAGGACTTACGCCAAGATTAAGATTTCCGCTGAGGTATTAATCGGCATCAGGGGGTCGTATCCACGTACCCTGATGTAGTGAACACAGGAAGTTGCCACGGACCATACAACAAACGACAGTGACCTAACCTAACAAGGCCAAACCGAGCACCAAGGAAGGCAAACGAGCGCCAACGAAGTCAAACAAACGTCCGAGAGGGACGATTGAGGGGTTACAAGGAACAAACAAAGACTGTACGAAGTACCAAGAATAAAAGTACAAACGAATCAAGTGTAATTAAAACAACACTGAAGAATATAAATAAACAAGTGAACATAGAAAATCGAAACGAACTATCGTGAGTTATTATTTACGCACCCTGGTTACTCGCTGAATATACCCTGACTAAAAGAAATATATACCCTGACTAAAAAGAACCAGGAAGGTTCGTTACAGTTTGCGAAAAAAAAACTTTTGGTGGAGCGCTACTGTGTGGCAGAAAAAATAAGGTTCAGAAAAAACTTTCTAAATGAGAGTACATAATTTGTTTTAAGGAATTTTTCACGCCAAAAGCAAAATGGCAGAATTCTTCGAAAGTGACGCTTTTTTGCATAAAATCATTTAGAAATAAAATCCTACACTCACCTTCTAAATCGTCCACCTCTTCATTTTCAACCAAATTCTAATAAATTATATGACAGTTCGTCATTAGTGTTGCTACATAGGTATTTAAATAAACACAAAAGGTCTCAAAATGTACTATAGAATGTATGCTAAATGGTATCTCTTTACTTTTTATAGGGAATATAAATTCAAACACACCGATCTGGCTACAGTCGCATATTTAGATTTTTTTGATCGATTTTAGTTTTTCATTGATACTGGAATACCGAAGTGATTTTATGAAAGAAGAATTG
The DNA here is from genome assembly GCA_963691655.1 of Toxonevra muliebris. Taxonomy (NCBI): domain Eukaryota; kingdom Metazoa; phylum Arthropoda; class Insecta; order Diptera; family Pallopteridae; genus Toxonevra; species Toxonevra muliebris. The sequence continues at coordinate 39,850,208 of OY829328.1, read as the reverse complement.
ACGAAGTGTCAGGCTTAAAAGTGAAGTGAAAAAGTTCAATTGAAGTGACAGCGACAGCATTGATTGGCATAGCTGTTTCTGTGGTGCCGCCATGTGCGCTTTGGTGAGTATCTTGCGATGCCGTTCTCCACAATATTAATGAATGTAACTTTAGATTTTTTACACTTTTATTTCTTATTCAGCATGATTGCATACTTTTAGGGTTTACAAAAGAAAATTGATTCCAATTTTTATCGAATCGTGTTCAGAATTATTTTCAAACTGGCTTATTTCCTGATGGGCGGAAGATAGTGGAAGATGTTTTTGCAAATTCCGAAATGCAAATGCCTTCTAAAATTGAGAAAAAATCGAGGAACATATTTTCACATATTTTCTAGATTTTCTCTCCCAAAATTCGTCAGTTTTCAGATTTCGTAATTTTAAAAATAATTAACTTTAGAAACAATGATATTGCGCATTGTTAGTTATTAGTTTTTTAAACCTTAATTAAAAAATAACACCAAAAATGGCCTTAGTAAATTGCGAGTATAATACTGGAATTTTCGGCAGGATATCATTAAAACTTATTTTTTAGATGTTTTTTACTCAACGGCTAAAAAACTAAAAACAAACGATGCAACATTTTTGTGAAAAAGTTCTCGACTTTGAGCTGCTCTTGCACCTACACTAATTGTTTTTTGAGGTTTTCTTAGCTGGAGTATTATCTTTAAAATCTTTGGTTTTTACATTAAGAATTTATTGCATTTTGTCTAAGGGACGAATCACTGTGCGGAACCACTTCCTGTTTGGCAAAGGCAAACCTCCGAGAGTAAAAATTGTCTATGAATAGCTTAGCTTTTTACTTCGCCGTTCGGATGCGGCACAAGCCTTAGAAAATCGTTTCTTTTTCTAACTGTTAATTTTTTCTCTCTTTATCGTTCAGACAGTCGTTCATGCTTGTGCTCATGGCGAAATTATAATAGGTGAAAGCAGCGTCAGCACTGTCTTCTTCTTCTCTAATTTTTTTTATATGAAGATAATCTTAACTGTCAAAATCTTTGTTTTTTTTTCCATGCATTTGTTCTTGTGCTTTTGACAATTACGATTTTTAGCAACAACAAAGTAGCGTGTTGTTATTGTTACGTTGTACTTGTTGTAATGCTGCTACCACCATGTTAAATCCGTCTTGCTTGTGCTAGTGTGAAAAGGCACAAATAAAATAAATCATACAGTGAGTGATCAAGAGCATTCTGGTCAGTCAGGCAAACATACAAGTCTGCTACTTTATTATACTTATGTACATATTTACTAAGAAAATTCAATGGCTATATTTTGTAGTAATAAAACATACAACAACAATTACAACTATGTGTCATTGAACTTAACTTTCATTTTCATGTTCTTGTCTAGATTTTATGTTCATTGTCTACGATATTCGTACCCTCCGCCACCCTCTTGTTGTACTCTTAGTACAACAAAGGTAAGTACAGATTGAAGGATATGCTATATGTAGTTAAAAAATTAAATGCGAAATATTGATTATAAGTATTTAATTACAAAAGCAAAAGATTTTTACGATTTTTTTATTAAACAATTATATATAGATACTTAATTTAAATTAATTACATTTCTCTTGAGTTTAGTGTTCTGAGTTCTAATGTAACAATATTTCTTGAATTTCGATAGCTTCGGTCAAGATCCTTTCATCATTTCTTAGGAAAGCTGTTTTTAGGGGTGTTTGTTGCTTTTAAGAATAATAAATCAAAGAAAATAATTAAAAATTTAAACTTAACTTAACTTTTTTCGAATATTAAATTTAAGTTTAAATTTTCATTGAGAAAACGTTAATTCAATTTACCATATTCGACCAAATTTTAGATGCAAGAAAAAATGAAAATAAAGAAAGAATCATGAAAAAATTAAATAAAGAATGAATAAATATTTCGCTAGGCTGTTTTTTTCTTTCTCTCCGCTACTATTTATTTACAAATGCCCCATTTTACTTCCGATTATGGCATCCGGAAATAAAAAGAAGACGGCAATATGAGGAGCAGAGCAGAGGGCGGCGATTGTCATAGGCGCCAGTTTTTTGTATCTTGTTGATAGCGCGTTTTTGAAATTCATTGTCGTCTATATATCGCACAGCACAAACTCATAAACTCAGCATGTAATGCTGTTTTAGTCAGACAATGATTCAGGAAGGATGAGAATGAGTAGTTACTAGCTATTAAAAGAATGAGAAGACGTTGACTTGAATAAATTATATGATACTTTAGAACTTAATATGCATGAATATGACATATTTTATTATTGCTACTATGAATTTCTATACTCAAAACAAAATATGTATGGTCTTCACAAGCTGTCGTATACTGTTATATAATTTTGTTTGCAAAACTAGAGGATAGGATGCCAATTAGGACGGACACCTTGTGAAATTCCTAAAGATATACCACACATACGTTAAAATAACCAAATAAGGGGGATTGTCTTTATATTGACATTTTATATTTGCATAACTATCGAAGAGTGAGAACTATTTTCCCCCAAGAGTCTGAATATGAATTTACAATAGTTTCATATGCTGCAGAGAAAATATTCAGTCTACTCTCAATTGAAAAGTGTACCTTATGATCATAACGCCAGTAAAATACTCTCAATATTAACTATGTAAATATGTACATATGAATGTATGAGTGTTTTAGAATGTAAACTTAGAATTAAATTCTTTAGATCAAAATATGAATAATTAGAATACTGACAGTGAAAATAATGATGGCAAACAAAACAATGTTACCGAAATCGACACAAAAAATCCGAAATTGAATAATAGCAAAGACATCAATCAAAGCCGGTTTTTCAGAAGTTAAAATCGAAGTTTACAAAGCTTGAACAAACACCCAGGTCGAAGGCTTCACAGTTAAAAAAAAAACAGGGATGGTTTGGAGTTGGAACTTGGCAAATTACCCATACAATGTCCGTATTGTGGACCAATATTTAAAACTGTAAACAGAATGAACAATTACATAAGTCTAAGGCACCAAACTTTGAATATCGAGATTGACAATAAAATGAGTTTGTAGTTGGAAATTGACGACGGCTTCTGAAAATTCTGATCTTGTAGAAATAGATGTCAAAATATACGAGACTTGAGCAAACACATATCACAATTGCACCCTAGTTTCAATTTCGGTGAGTGTTACATCATTTGCGTCAAGTGCCAAAACTAAATTTATGTTCACGCGCAGTCTTTTCGCAGGTGCCATTGGAGCGATCGCCTGTAGCCATATTGCTACTCAGGAACCATAAGAGTACCAAAAAGCATATGTAAATCGCCATGGATATAACTCAATTATTGTACAGATGGTTGTCAGATGGAATCTTTTTTTTTTAAACTTTTTTAGATATGTAACACTACCGTAAAAATTTTAAATTAATAAATAAAAAAAAAAAACAATAATACAAATGTCATTTGCAATGTTGCCAATTTTCGCCTTTTTTGCAATAATTGTAGTTAAGAATTCTTAGCGAAAACTGTTGCTAAAACAGAGTTGCAGAATGAGTACATCGTTAGTGCAAACGATAAAATCGCAAATTGCGATAGCAATAGACAGTCACTAAGAAAGTTCGCATCCCTGGGGTAATTTTTTTTCTTCTTTTTGTATTTTTGATAAGGGAATAAAAAGTACAAATTTTTTGACTTCTCATTATTATTGCTTTTAGTCGCAGAAATATCCGAAAGCCTTGAGGTAAGAGACAATTGTTTTGTAGCTGAAAATATCTTAGCCTAGATTAGATAAAATAATTGGCCGATTCAAAAACTGTCATATACTGCCGCATAATCATAATGTCATATAATAATGTATGAAAAATGATAGAATTTATGACAAATGAGAGGATACGACACTGAATAAGACAGCTTGTCAAACCTAAGAGGAAACATCACTCCGATAGAGACCTAATAAATGCAGTAGGAGGATTTATTAGCCCTATTTACGATTTGTTGCAAATGGTCTTGCATCATTGCAAATGCAAATTTTTATTGCATATCGCAGATAGCAGAAATATTTTACATTTACCATTTACACCAAATCGTGAATAGGGCTATCATTTCTCGCATATGCCCTTATACGTTGCAAGAATAGGATTTTTTTGTTTTTTAGTTGTACGGATTGCTAAGTTTTGCAATTCTTGCATCGTGTAAAATACACTGAATGACTTTGACAAATGCTTTCATGTGTCAAGTTAGGCAATGTTGGACGACCAGAAACAAAGCCATGCTGCTCGGGATAAATGTGATACTTTACCATGAAGTATAATTTATCCTTGGTAATACTTTCATATAGCTTAGCATGAAAATAGGTAATTTGAAATATATATTTTTGTCCCAGATTTAAAAATTGGTGCAATGAAATCTAAGGCTAATGTCTTATTAAAAATATAATAAAGAGGTTTGCATAGAGTTAAAATAACGTTATGGATACCGCTGACCCAGAAGAAGAATATTGAAAAGTAATGAATATTTTGTAGGCAAAACGTTGTTTTCTGGAAGATGAACCATCGTTCTTAAAATGGCAGCTTAAGAAAATTAAAATACCACCTTGATCAAAAAGTTCCCGGAATTTATTCAAAAAATTAAAAATACAAGTTTATTCATCTAAATCTATATTGTCCCCTTCAAAGTAATCCCCATCGACTGTAACACACTTATGCCAGCGCTTGATCCAATCCTCGAAACATCTTTTATGTTCGGTTTTCGATATGTCCATCAGTCCTTCCTGCGATTTTTCCATTACTTCCTCTCGGCTGCTGAAACGCGTTCCCCGTAATGGTTTTTTAACTCCATTGAACAGAAAGAAGTCACAGGGAGCCAAATCAGGTGAATTCGGTGGCGGTTGGATGGTATTTGTTGCATTTTTCGTTAACAAATTACGAATAATGATGGCATTGTGCGTCGATGCGTTATCATGGTGCAAAATCCATTAGTTTTCTGTCATAACGCCTAAAAATACTCTCTGATGGTTAATTTCCGGCTATTGACCAAAATTTCTCTTACTTTATCAACGTTTTCGTCGGTTTTCGATGTCGGTGGTCTGCCACTGCGTTCATCATCTTCGATTGACTCACGACCAATCTTGAACTGCTCGTGCCTCTGGTAAACGACCGTTTTCTTTCGTTGCCGAAACATTTTTCCAACATTTCTACCGTTCGCGCACCATTAAATCCGTTTTTTACGCAAAATTTAAGACAATACAATTTAATAAAATTGTAAAAAATCGCCAACACACACAGAGATAGATGGCTACGTAACTTTTACAAATGAGGCATTTCATGTGAAGCGGACAACGAAAAAAGATAAGGTTCTGAAATTCGTTGAAATTCGGCCTAATTAAACCTGCAGATAATATAAATGTAGACACACAATTTTGTGTGTCCACATTCATATTTTCAAGAAGTTCAATTAGGCCGAATTTCAGAACTTCACATTTTTTTACGTTGTCCGCTTCACATGAAATGCCTCAAATGTCAAGCTATGACGCCAAGATTTAGAGGAAATATCAACAACAGATGTACCAACTTAACAAAAACAGAACTCAAATCGAAACGATGGGAGCGCCACATGGTGGTTATTCCGGGAACTTTTTGATCAACAGCACGTAACTAGAGAACCATAGCAGGAAAGATGATGAAGGTGTGTTAAGATGGAATGTTGGTAGTATTAACTGAGAAGAAATTAGACACTATTGGACAAATGGGAACGGTACGGCGCTAGCCTAGCTAAAATGCATATACCATCCTTTTTCAAGACAAGCATCCAACATTTATTCGTTACATAGATATAATTTATTCTACATTCTAGATACAGTTTTAGCTATAACTAAATTGTAATGTGTAGCTAATAGAAAATATAAGATTTTTAAGTTTATATTAACAGAATATCATATCCTAATCAATCGATATTCATCCATACATAAATCTAATTCGGGTGTCCTGAATTAAAAGGTTAAAAATAAATTTTTTTTCGCAATTTTTTTTAGAAGGGATTGAAGTTTAAGGTATATTTTGGTATATATTCAAAGTATACAAAAAAAATGTTTGAAAGTAAAATAATAAATTAGAACAGATTTATTAGCCTATTTCATGAGTGTATTGCCGCTGTTGTCTTCAATCGGTGGGAAAGATTCCCCTCGTAATTCTTGACTGAAACAAAAACAAAAATAATATTTAATTGTTATATATTTTTCTTCTATGTGAACTAAAAACGGCAAAAAAAATGGTGAATTTATAATTTTTTTCGGGTTAAAAAACATTTTCTTTAAAAAAAAAACACTTTAAGGCGTTCGATTCAATAGGTCGTTGAGTTTTTCAGGTATCACGCCCGCAAATTTGGAAAATTCGTCAAAATAAAAACTGGGGAAAACGTACTTCAAAAGATGTGTATGCACCAAGAAACTAAGTAAAACTAACCGTTAACTCTTCGTATTTTTGAAAATATTAAGAATTGGACTCCGCAATTATGTAAATGTATTCTTGAATAATATATCTACCGATTTAGCCATTAAAAAAGAAGCAATTTTTGGGACCTTCTAATTCAGGACACCCCCTTAATTATGTTTTCCGATGAAGCCTGTTGCAAACGAACATTTTGTACGCGGTAACAATTATCTGGGGAATACTGTAGTAACTACTTCTTGCCATTTTAGCTATATATCCGGAAAATATCAGAATCGTTTTCAAGATCTTTATATTTAAGATTGGGGCATTGCACGACTGTATGTCCATTGGAATTACACTTAGTGCAACATTTTTTACCTTTAGCACCATGTATGCGCCCAGCTTTTACCGCTTTGTCTTCCATGTTATTATGCTCGATGATGCGTCCCTTTTCGAGCAAATCACGGAATGTTGTAATATCGTAACGTGGAATGTGTTTACGGTATTTGATGTTGAGTAAACCGTAGGTTAAATCCAACTCAGTCTCTTCATCGTGCCGTCCTTCGGGCAGTTGTGCCAAAAGCGCACGTTGCTGGCAGATGAATGTATCGATGGCGGTGCGCTCTTCTTGTTTCTTCTCAAAGATTTCCATGTAGACTTGATATGCCGGTTTGATTGGCGAGAAATGATCACGTATCAAAGCAATAGCGTCGCCCCAAACTTTCGCTTCTTTGCGTACGCCCTGCCACCATGTTGATGCAAGTCCAAAGAATAACAATGAGATACCCTTGAGTGCATCCTCGTCGCTGATCGATTCGATCTCTTTGTACGTTACGATAGAGGTGATGAACTCCTCCACCGCTTCATGATCGCGTTGGCCACCGAAGCGCGAACTGCAATCTGTGAAACTTCCTTTCGTTTTGACTTCTAAGAAACCACCATGTGCTGCTGCTCCAGCAGTTGCTGCGAGACGTACATTTTCGATCAATTGCTGCAATTGTTCTTGCGTCATTTGTACAATTGGTTGTGCCATTATCTGTATTTTTGTTTTAGTTCAGGTTAATGATTCAATGGTTGATGTTGTTACATTTTATTTAAACAATTTTATGTATGTTTAACTGATTGAGCTGGTGAACGTTGCCACTAACTTTTCTTGTTTTTGATTCTTTCACACTAAAAATTTTGTGATAGCAGGTAGCTTTATATACTAAATTTAATGAGAGTTCATGAAAAAGCTTCTTGCAAAAGTTTATTTGCTGTTGTGAGCGAAAATGTCTAACCTATATAAAACATTTTTTACACTTTGAGTGTGAGTAGCTGTACATATTGATAATATATTATTCCAGGTTTGTGTATGTACATTAGGGTGGCTCTTATTTTTCAAGTTTGATTTTTTTTTTGCGTTTGACCTCTCAGTTCAGTTCCATAATATAACAAAAATAGTTTTGCGAAACATGGATTAGGGGAAGGGTTGCCCCTCGGCCTCTACATTTGAAAAAAAAAACGAAAAATCACATTAACAATTTGTATTTGCTCCTAAAAATTTCGTATAGAATAGAGACACAAAACATAAAACACAACTGGAATTATTTGTTAAAGATCTATATTCACCTCGTTTTTCAAGAAAAAACGCATTTTTTTTCTTGAGCCTCTTTTCGAATTAAATAGCAAAAAAAAATATTACTATTTGCCACTGACAGTATTTGGTATTTGCCTTACATAGAAGTAATATTTTGCGAATTTGAAAAAGAATATATATTGAATCAATTTCTTTTTAACTTTTTTGATTTTGAAGTTCTAGGGGCCACCCTTTCCCTTATACGATTGAGCACAAATTCCGCATAGCTCATCTTTTCATGGAATGGAACTAAGCTGAAGGGTAGCCCAAATTTAAAAAAGTATCATACAAGAGCCACCCGAATGCACATTTAATTACACATGTATGTACATTTTTTCAAGAATTGCTTTCGATTTCTTCATATTGCGAAATTGATATCAACGAATCTAAACTAAGAGTTCTTGTTATATTAAGCGCTCACTTAAAAGCCACAAAATAAAACATTTTTCCAGAATTTTTCCTGTGTATGCGCTAGCGAAAGTTAATGGGCGGGTGTTTCGGGAATAAGGCCAATCTCTTCTCGATAAAAATCTCATATATTTTAAACGTTGCTTATAAATAAAAAAAAAATGTTAAATCACCCCACCCCACCCCATTTAAGCAAATCGGATGGAAAACTCCCTAACTTTTTTTATAATAACTATCAATAACTCCGTTATCATTGGCTCAATATGTTCTTAAATCATTTTTCTTAAATTTTCAATTCCCTATTGAACTCAAGCCAATGTTCGAACCAGTTCTTTGTTCAAAAAACAGTTTGTTTTTTGTTTACTCATTGATTTGGGGGTTGTAAACTCTGTCTCTCAGCCTCAAAGAAACACTTATGGACGTAGTGTGGGCACACCCCGGGCAAAGTTTTGGAAAGCAAATGGTATTGTACTTATATGTTTCGAGAGGCAGCAGTGTCTAACGATGAATTCGGCGGGGAAGAACCAAAACCATTTCATACAGGAGCTGCTTTGATTATATTCCAGGTTAAGGTCATGGAAGTTTCTCAGAACCCCGCCAGGGGTTCGAGTAAAGAGAAAGTGGCAAATGAACCCAGTATTTGTCAACGGCAATGTTATCAATTCTATAGTGGGCTACTAAACAGGATCCCTGGAACTTGTAACATCTCAGCTCGATCGCCAAAATAGGTATATAGGACTGGCATCCTGATCTCCTTTATAAACAAATTGTCAACTAAAATTCAATGAAAAAGGTGCTTGTGAAGTTGTTAGAGCCTATTTAGCTTAGCTGGCCTAAAGTAACACTACAAAATAATTTCCTATCACAATATTACCAACTGCATGTTTGAACGTTTTGATGATGTACTTAGCATATAGCCTTACCCAAGTTTTTAAGTTTTACCCTTCAACTAATTTTAGCAATCCTATTCTTAAAACTTTTAAATACTGTGTAGAACGTTTGTAGCTCGTACAATGATCTAATGTAGACAGTTTCACTATTATTTTTTATGTTAATTTCTACATTTTACTTATATCTATAAAATATCTATAATTTTAACCATTTTGAACAAAAAAAAAAAAAACTGTTACTGACGTCATTTCTAAATAATCGAAAGTGTAGAGCACCTCTCTATATATATACGGTAATACTGATGTTCCAATAGTCGAACAATCTTGATTCTTTGACCCATCGATATTTCATCCACAGTATTATGAACTACCTATCGAACTTTAAGTTTCTCATTTCACAATAATAAAACGCAAAGATTTCGGTTTTTTTGATTTTGTTTTTTATTTTTTAGCTTTTTTTGTGTTTTTAGTTTTTTGATTTTTTTCGGTTTTTTAGTTTTTTGATTTTTTTCGGTTTTGTAGGTTTTTTTGTTTACTTAATTTAAATTTGATGCGATTGATTCTTGTTTGTTGAGCATTCGGTGTGCAAATCCCAAAAATACTTAATATACATTTGCTCATTTAAGTTTAACAGAACTTAACTGATTTTTCAAAACTATCTGTATTGATAACGATTTGTGGGCCAAACTACTCCGGTTACTGTTTGGCGTATCGATCAATGAGCAGATAGGAGCCTTACTTTGTTCAAAGAACACAGTATTAAGTGTTTCTGGAAAGTTTGCACTCCGAATGTAACGAACAAGGGGGCAGATTAAAATAGTCACAGTACTTCCGGAGATTGTGAATATACTGTGACATTGTTTTAACCTAATTGGAATATTACTGGCGAAGCCACAAAAAAAGTTGATATAAAATAGTTTAACAATCTATATCAACGTCAGGCGTTGTGCCAACCGTACGAATAGCGAAAACATAGCCATTATAGTACGATGTAGTTTCAGTTGAAGAGAATTTTAAAAATTCAAAATTGTTTAATATTTTCAAATAAATTTGAAAAGTTTTGGTTTTTGCCACTTTACAAAATACAACAAAACATATTGAGGACATTAGATTTATGGCTGCAAAAGCATTGTGCGCCTCAAATGACGCCAAACAAGCACAAGCCATTCGTTGTATAGGTGACCTGTTCTGGAGCCGTATACATTGAACGGGGTACCAAGGCAGAGTTTAGCAAACATTTTAACGCGCAATGCTCGAGCACACATATCAAAAGCTCAAAACGTTCCTAGAGTATTTCATTAAGTGACGGGGTTTTTTTTGTCAAATTTAAAAGATGTGCGACAATAGCCAAAGTTGCAAAGTTGGCTATGAGAAAATGTACAAAAACTGATTTACAATAACCATGTGAGCATGTTAATTCAATCAACTGAAAAAAACCGCAGCAATTTCCAGCTGATTTACTACACACCTACACAGCTTGTTATAAATATTTTTCGTAATTTTCAATAACCCAATATTGCAAAATTTGTATAATTGTCGCGTAACAGCAAATAAATTCGACGGGTTTTTGAGCGGCCTTCAGTCTAAAATACGACATGTCATGAAACTCGCTGCTTTTAACAATTATTTGCTGTCAGTGTAATATGCTGCGAAAAACCAGCAATGAAACAATATTTTGCTTCTAATGACAATAGTCACTGCGTAGCTACGTGTGTGAAAAAACACTGCGGGGTAAAGGCACACACATCTACGCCGCAACTGTCGTCTTTAAAGCAAGTATGCAACAAGTGGTTTGCCACAGCACATTGCACAACTGCAAAAAGTTTAGCTCTGCGCAAGTCCATGGCATGAAGACGAAAGTCGAAAAGGTGCTCAGCACATAGTTTTGGTAAAAATACCAGTATCAAGTTGTAATGCATTATAAATGCTAGAGTTCCATAAATTGGCGTTCGTAGCCAAAAAGCCCTGCTTGCTCAAGCACGGCGTGTGGCGGTTGTATACTGAAATGATAGCAAATTCTGTGCGACTCAATAGCAGCACGCTGCAAGCTTTCTCACGGTGGAACAAAGATACTGCAACACTAGTATTTACTATACAAAAGTGTAGTATTTACAAGAAATGCAATACTTAAGGGTCACTGTGAGCTACCGAAGCATGCCAATATTGAGGCGTACAGAGCAGATACCATTTCGGAAACCTTAACTTATTTAAGTTGTTTACAATTTTTGTTTGTTAATTACGTACAAAAATAAAGTATTTGTTTTTTTTTTGTTTTCATTATAATTACAGCTACCAGCTCTGCCGCCTGCCTACCTCTCCAGTGCCAATGTCAAAGTGCTTTGTTTGGTAATCAGCAGCGGCAATGAATGATTTCGTTGTTTGCTTGCATGTTTGCTGACTCATCACTTGCTGCTGAATTTATATTTCGACTGCTTCTTCATTGGCATTGTTGTGGTAGTAGTTATTGTTGTTGTTGTTGTTCTTCTTCTTGTTTTTTGCGGCGAAAGCTTTTTCTTTCATGTGTGCTTTGAACATGATGTCACCGATTTCGCCTTACACTTTGTGTGTTTTGTTGTACGTGACATCATGTTATATATTTTGTTGTTGGTGTTTCTAGGTTTACGCGTCGCCGGCATCTGCCTGTTTACGCTTGCGACATTGTTCGTTTGTGTGGCCGCGGAAATTGCAGTATGTGCAACGTTTTGTACCTTTAGCACCACGTACGGGTCCAGCATGTACTGCTTCGTCTTCCATGTTATTATGCTCGATGATGCGTCCCTTTTCGAGCAAATCACGGAATGTTGTAATATCGTAACGTGGAATGTGTTTACGGTATTTGATGTTGAGTAAACCGTAGGTTAAATCCAACTCAGTCTCTTCATCGTGCCGTCCTTCGGGCAGTTGTGCCAAAAGCGCACGTTGCTGGCAGATGAATGTATCGATGGCGGTGCGCTCTTCTTGTTTCTTCTCAAAGATTTCCATGTAGACTTGATATGCCGGTTTTATTGGCGAGAAATGATCACGTATCAAAGCAATAGCGTCGCCCCAAACTTTCGCTTCTTTGCGTACGCCCTGCCACCATGTTGATGCAAGTCCAAAGAATAACAATGAGATACCCTTGAGTGCATCCTCGTCGCTGATCGATTCGATCTCTTTGTACGTTACGATAGAGGTGATGAACTCCTCCACCGCTTCATGATCGCGTTGGCCACCGAAGCGCGAACTGCAATTTGTGAAACTTCCTTTCGATTTGACTTCTAAGGAACCACCATGTGCTGCTGCTCCAGCAGTTGCTGCGAGACGTACATTTTCGATCAATTGCTGTAATTGTTCTTGGGTCATTTGTACAACTGGTTGCGCCATTTTGATATTTTTCTTGTGTTGGATTACGTAACTGAATAAACGAACACTTTAACACGCACAAAAGAAGTGGTATTAATTATAAAATTTTTGTTGTTGTTGCTGCCGATTGAGTAGAAACAACAGTAGACAAAGCCAATTTTTTTCTGGCGAATGCTTTTCACTGTCGTTAACCGTTGCTGGTCGTTGATTTTTCAAGACTGAAGATTCTATGGCAGCCGGTTGGCTTATATACCAAATTTTAGGAGAGCCCACATAAAACTTCCTAACCTAAAGTTTATTTTTCGCATTCTCTCACTAATACTTCTTCGTACATGTGTGATTCATTTACTGATAAAATTTTGTTATTGTTTTGTTTTGTGAGAACTTGAAAGCAAAGAGTGTAATTTTCAATATGCATGTAAATTATTTATGTCGGTATACAAAAATGTACAGTGAAAACCATTTGGCAGGCATCGAGTGGCTGCCAGAACCATGAAAACAAAACATGTTTTTAACCAAAAAAAAATTTAATTAAAATGTCAGAACTATTTTGAAATTTCATATAGAAATCGGAACTTTTATGTCCAGTAAAATTTCAGATTAAAGAGCTTCAAAATGCAACATCAAACTTCTAATTTTATTGAGTTGTTCATAGCTGAATTCAAGATTTTATGTTATATTTAACTCAAAATTGTCAAAAGACACATTCGTGTTTGTGCTAGTCACTCGGCGATATACCATATATGTATATATTGCATACGTTCTGCAAACGTTCACATATTTTTCTAAGTATTGTTTTTCTGTTTTCGATTTCTTCATATTGTGAAATTTATATAGCATACAATTCCAAATTGACATTTAATGTTTAGTTGAAGAATAAAAACCACTTACAAAAAAAAAATTATTAAAATATTATAATCAAATTTTGGTAGTACATTTCTATGAATTAATCAGAAACATAGGGAGGCGTACAAAAATTTAAAATAATAGTTAAAGTATTATGTTCTTGAAAAATTCAAAAACAATTTTTTTATTATGTCACCTAATATCATGTTCTAAAAAAAAACAAATTTTTTTATTATGTCACCTAATATCATGTTCTAAAAAAAAAAACAAATGTTCGTTATACCTTTTAACTTTAAATATCAGTTGGAAGATTATTATATTAACATGATTAGATTGTTTTACCCAAAAACTACATATTCCCTTTATCAAAATGAAGAACGTAAGGAGGGTGGGGTCAACCCGATACTCGGGACTCGGAATTGGGACTTAATCTCCCGTCTTTACTAATAAGTTCCGTGACATTCTGAGTGACGTTACACATTTTAGAGCTTGGAAGTTTTTTTTACGATCCTGAAAATTTTGTTTTTCCTTTGCATTTCGTCGACCACAAAACGTACGTACGTAGCAAAAAGGTGTTTAACACGAATAGGCTCTTCAATTTAGATTTTTTTAAGATTTTAAATATTTTTTGGATATTGATAAAAAAAATGGACACGTGCGGCAGAGTCGAAATCAGACGTGTGGGTTTAAGTCGATACTAACGTAAGCAATAGCGAAGTAATTTCCGTAACTTGTCTGAAACAAAGATACGAAAAAGCTGATTTCGTCTGATTTCGAAGAAGACGTGTATGAATTCTGACTCGTATTGTTTAAGAGGTTGCTCACACGGGAGCAAGCAAGAACGCCTGTCTGAAAGGGAGAGATAAAAAAAGAGGTAGTAAGAAAGAAACAGAAACTAGCCTGCCACTAAGAAAATAACCTCCACGAAACATGATTCAAAATGTTCCACATTTTAATTGTGTAAGAAATCGGATCCGAAGAAAATTGACTTATACGCATTTATTAAACAGAGTTTGTTGAATAACATCAGTAATAAACATTTGGGCAATTCACAAGTTGTCGCATACTGTCGTATAATTGTAAAGTCGTATAATTTTGTACGAAAAATGAGAGAAAGAGTAGAGTATACGACACCAAATAAGACACAAGACTTGCCCAATTGTCTTCTTCTTCCATTTAAAAATTACGGTCAAATGTCGACTAGTTTTCACTTTCTAATTTATAAACAAAGAAGTATGCATCAAAATTATTTTGAAAAACGTGTCCCACCCTCCCCTACATCTTATGTGCCCATGTATAGGGTCAAGTTTTCAAAACATGTTGGCAACTTAGTTTAACTTTCATGTAACTTATGGCAGCCATCACTAAGTTTGGGATGGATTTTAAGTGTGACGTCTGCTTAGAAGACAAAAAGCATGCTTTTTAAAAAACGTATTGTGTTAAGGTATTGCATTTACTAATTTAACAATTTAAAAAATTTGTTTTAAAATAACAAAATGGTTGAAAAAAATGTATTCCTGTTGGATTTATAGAAGTTTTTGTGGTTTTCACAAAATTACATTTGTAGCCAGAACAATATGAATTAAATTGTTTTTATAAACTAAAAAACAGTTAAAGATACGTTTATTGCTGCATTAATGAAAAAGACAAAAACAAAAATTTGACGCCATGTTGAAAAGTTGCATATCAGATTTCATCTTCATTCATTCTGTGTGTGAAATTTGATCTGTCAATACTTATTTTTATGATTTAATGCCGTTTATATACAGGGTGACAATCGTAAAGTGACGCACACATTTCAGCAGTTATTTTCAAAAGGGCGTACTTCCATTAAGTACAATTAAGTGTTAACATTGCTGAATATATAAGCATTCATTTGAACCCCACCTCATTCAATATAACCTTCTTTAGCCTGCACACATGCCTTCAATCGATCCGGAAATCGTAGGACTGTTCGCCGCAGGACTTCCTGATCAATTTCAGTCCAGGCTTTCTCTAATGAATTTGCCAGCGACTCCAGACTGTAGTGTTGAGATGCACAAGCCTTACTTTCTAAAATACTCCAAATAGAGTAGTCCATTGGATTCAAGTCTGGGGAGTATGGTGGTCATTCTTGAGATGTTATGAATCCAGAAAAATTGTCTTTTATCCATGTTTGCGTTAATTTTGCCATGGGGGAAGATGCAGAATCTTGCTGGAAAGTCCAGTTTTCATTTCCAAATGTATCTTGGGCCCAGGGAAGAACATGTTCATTTAAAATGCTCCGATAAACAACCTGGTCAATTTTAACACCCTCTTCAACGAATATTAGAGGGGTTCTGGCATTAGCGGAAACTCCAGCCCATACCATAACGGAAGCTGGCTTTTGAACTCGGCCAATAGTCCTATTTAATTGCGATGATGATGTTAGCCACATTCGGTCATTTTGCGCATTGAAATGTTGTTCAACCGTGAACATTTTTTCATCTGTAAACAAGATATTTTCAACATTTTTTAACACGGAGGAGCGTAGCAACGCCTTGCATCTTTGCAGTCGCAAAATCTTTCTTTTTTTGTGTCAGATCTTGAGCTTTTCGGAGCTTGTACGGCTTAAGATTAAGCTTTGATTTTGCAATGATTCGCACTGTTCACGGTTTACTCCCACTTCCTTAGCGATTTTTCTCATTGAGCGCCTTGGATTTCGCTTGATTCGTTTACGAATTTTTTCTGTTAAACCAGTAGTGGCAACTGTTGAAAATTTTCCCCGGTCTCTATCTCCGAAACCCCCAGTTTCATTATATTGAATAATAGCTCGGTCACCGTACGACTTGACAAATTTAAAGCCTTTGCAATTTGACGGCTACTATAATTTGCCAAATGAAATTTCATAATTTCACGACGAATATTTTCCTTGTCCATTTTTATGGAAATTTCAAATTGTAATAACAAAAATTCAAATGAAATTAAAAGCAAAGCCAATGATGAATGAATTTGCTTTTTAAATTAAAGTAACGGTAAATGGCAAAGCTTGCTGCAGAGTATTAAACTTGCGTCACTTTACAATTGTCACTCTGTATAACATTATAAAATTTTTTTCACAGCTTTGTTAAACTTGTCTAAGCTCTCATGCGTGAAAAATTTGACTTTCAAAGCAATTACTCGAAAAGCACGAGTTTCGCGAAATACCGTTTCGTGTGTTATTAAAGTATACAATGAACGCCTGTCCATTAATAGGAAGCAAGGACGTGGCAACAGGAAGGGGTTTAATAACCCTGCTATGCCATGAAAGTTATAGCTCTTTAAAAAAAAGAATCCGAACATATCAGGCAGGAAAGTGGCTGAAAAACTAGAATGCTCTGAAACTTTTGTTAGAAAAGTTAAGAGGGAGGAAGGGCTGAAGTCATACAAGGTCTAAAAAGTTTCAGATAGAAATTCGAAGAAGACCAGCGAGGCAAAAGGGCCAGCCAAAATTTTGCACCGTGACTTCATAAGGAATTATGGACGATGAGACCTATGTACTGGGGGAATTTTCGCAGCTTCTAGGTGTGGATTTTTATGTTGCAGATCGTAGAGGAAATGTCTAGGAGTAGTATAAGACCCAGAAGAAGTCTAAATTCTACAAGTAGTTTTTGGTGCGGCAGCCAATCTGTAGCTGTGGTAGACGAAGCAGTTCATTTATAACAACTGAGACAATCAAAACCGATTTGTATATCCGTTTGTTTCTGCAAGAAAGACTTTTGCCTTTCATAAAGCAGCACGCAGTTTCTGCTTTCTTTTGGCCTGATTTGGCTCTGGTAAAAAGGATCTTGAAGGATACAAAACAGGTTGCTGAAGCCGTTACCAATTTTTTCAAAAAGTGGCCGTCATCAAGTAAAAAAAATTCTGAAAACACTAAAGGAAGGCATTTGGCAAAAAATCAAAATTTTTTTAAAAGATAATAACAAAAAATATTTTGTTGATGAATAAATAGATTGATAGAATTTCTGTTAATACAACGTTTTTTTTTTTCTTTTTAATATGTTAACTAGTTCAGAAGTAATTTGAGTTTATTTGTGCACAAGTTAATCTTTCCGAAGTGTCTAATTTGCTGTGGTTAGCGCCAATGTGTTTTGAAAATTGGTAAAAAAAAATTTATGCATTAAGTTTTTATAACTTTCAACGTGCAAAATTTTTCGACCCTAGCTTATTTACATAACAAATAAATGACAAAACTCAAAAAAAAAACTAGATTTGAGGAAAATTTGTACAAAGTGCTAAAAATCTGAGTTAATTATTCATTTAAACATTCTGCCAACTCTTTCTATTTGTTTTCAAATTTTGTAGGGAATCAACGCACTGTGGGTCGTCTCAAACCACTTTTTAAGCTCCCAAAGGAAAATCTGTCTTTAGAATCCAATCGCAATCGAATCCATTGCTAAAAATTTAAAGTTACTTAAAATTAGCTCTTATAGATTCCAGGCCAATGGCGGATCCAGGAGGTAAAGGCGGGTGGGGTCTGAGTCGGTTTCAACAGCAACTAAGTACCTTCCCCCTCAGTGAAATTTTTGATAAGGAAATTACTTAAATTTATTTTTTAAATTCACTGTGAAATTTTTGTGATATCTTGGGATCCTTAATCAAAAGCTAGGGAGCTGATGTAAAAAACTTGAGTAAATTTTGAAATATCAAAATCTTCGTTGACTCGGGGTTTGACCATTCTTCCTTCAACATTTTCAAGTTAAAGGCAAATTTTTTCAATAAAACTTATTGCTATGTATATTTGTCATCAGTACGGCTAACCTTCACCCATATAAGATTGTATACAAGGTCGCATACACCAAAGATTAGTTTCAATGCAGGACATACGTCATGTCATTCATGGTTGTTTTGTTTACGTATTTGAAGCAACGTTCCAGTTGCATTATAGCTTTAAAGATTTCCTTTCCAGTCAAGTGGCATGCTTTTAAAAGTAAAACCTAACGATATTAATCAAAACACCGGTACGCAAATGATCAGCTTTAAAATATATTGATAAGGACCAATACTCTAGCTGAAATTTTCTGGGTTAACTAATCTTCACGACTATTTTGTTGTTGAAGTTCGCGTTGTTTATTCATTTGAAAATAAAAAATATATATATAAAGAGGATATGTGAAATAGTTAAGCATGTATTATTTATGCGACCCATGTGGCTCTAAGGTGCTTTTCTGATATTTACTACAGGTTGTAGATACATGGAAATATATAACATATTATAACATCACAAAACGAATTCGAATTCAATAAAGACGTGTACACTTTTTATTTTCTGATATTATAACTGATATCGTTATCATAAGTAATAAGTATTTTTACTTTAATTAGTGGGTGTATAAAACATCAATAAAAAATATGCATGGTACTGATAATATAATGGAGAATGTTATTATAAAAAACATAGTGAGGTACAGTTAGTACAAAAATCTAAGTATACATGTATGCACCATAAAGTTTTTACATATATATAATTATAATACCGGCCGGTATTTCAAAACTAAACAAGTGCAATATATAAATTAAAGCATGGAATTAAATAAATCTTTTATTCTCCCTCTCATTTTACGCATACACACACCTAAATTGTGTTCGACGATGAATCAGAGGCAGAGCTTTTTTAAGTTCAGAGAGAACTAACGAATTCTTTTTAACGGTGACCAGGGTTGCCACGGCCTAAAAAATTTTGTAATCAAATTCTTCCAAAAATGTTAACAATTTAAAAAAAGTAAACAAACATATAAAGTCGTAATAAGACAGAGAATGCTTATATAGGGGTGATTTAAAAAAAAAAAATTTGGCCCCTGGTTCAATCCCATGCGGAGCTAACGAAATTTTTTTTTTTAAACCAGTTAAATATTTTTTTTTTAAACTTTCTTGGCTCCGCATGAAAGCCTAATGTAATTACAACAACAAACAATTCCATTATTTACTTATATAGTGTTAATGGCTTGGTTCTAATGCAAAAATGCTGTATTTGCATTATTCTGGGAGATATGTACCTAGTAGGTCATTCTAATCTTCTATGACCCTTCATAATTTTTAGCAAGACACATTTTCTCCAAAAACAGTATAATAGTTTACTCAACGGTGTTTTTTTATCTGCCATTTATGGAAAAAGGGGGTTTAAAATCCCATTTTGAAGAGGAAGGGTGATTAACTCTCTTTGTGATTAACAACTTTGCATCAGAAATAAAATTCGTATCTGCTGAAATAAACAAATTTCTTAATAGCCCCTGAAGATTCCATTTTTCCGACTTCAGGTCATTGTGGGGGAACTAGATGTGATGGAGAAAACCTGTGTACGCAGTCGTGAATAGTGACCCCAAATTACTATAAAACCATTGGAAAATCTCTCGAAAATTTGGTTGAAAATTTGTGGTCCTTTGTAATTTTTGTACTACTTACATTTTTCATTCGATAACTATCAGGGATGATACCAATATGCATGAACATAATTAGTGCTGCCCATTCTTATCGAATAAAAACAACGAGATAAAGGAAGTAATAAAATTATGCCAATATATCAAAATTTTCTTGCAAATTTTAGTTCAAATTAAATTAAAAAAGTACACGTGTGCACAACCTTAAAAAAAGTAAGCAAATTCGCTTACAAATAAGCAAAACGGCAACCCTGGCGGTGACTCATTCACATAAATACATACATATTTATATTGATGAAAGCTTCACTACAAACTATTTCACAATAATGAAGCTCCCTCATACAGAGAAATTTTCGCCGCAGTCAAACAAAAAGAAAAAAAATAAGCGAATACATTCAGAAGTCAGCCAGTTCCAAATTGACAATCGCCCCAGTTGTCGCAAAAGTATCGTAAAGTGTGTGTATCTCCACGTTTACTTGCATATAAATAAACATATTTTTTTTCTTGTAAAAGTTTTAAACGGCGACGTCACAATGACGTTAATGTCCGATGAACAATTTAAAATATTCCTACAAACAATAAAAGCACTAGCGCCCGATGACATCGCCGAGTTAGCACCCAAATCGAAGGGGAGTTTCAGTAATTGCCCCTCGCGCTTCGGTGGACAACGTGATCATGAAGCGGTTGAGGAATTCATAAACGCTATTGAAACGTACAAAGAGATAGAATCCATAAATAATCAAGATGCGCTCAAGGGAATCTCATTGCTCTTCTACGGCATTGCTACTACTTGGTGGAAAGGAGTGCGACGTGAGGCGAAAACATGGCAAGATGCTTTGGATTTGCTGCGCGATCATTTCTCACCCACAAAACCTTCATATCAAATTTATATGGAAATATTTGAAGAGAAGCAAGGTGATCGTGTTCCAATCGATACGTTCATTTGCCTGAAACGTGCATTAATGGCGAAATTGCCAGAAGGGCGACACGATGAAGAAACGGAGTTGGATTTTATATATGGTTTATTGAATTCGAAGTACCGTCAACATATTCCACGACATGAGATTAAATCGTATAGGGATCTATTGGAAAAGGGACGTAATCTGGAGAGGAATAATGGTGGGCGATAAGCTTAAGCTTTTATTAGCATAATTAAAAGTAGTTAGGTATAAGTTTTGTATTTTAATAAAAATGTGTTCAATAAGTTGGCTTTATAACAAAATAGTATTAGATATTAAATAATTAGTGCAAGCATAAATAAACCCAATATGTAAAAAAAAAAAACTCGGCATTATTTCCAAAAGCTTATCCAAAAATCTATACAGCTATGACTTTTTTCAAACAGTGATGGCTAGCCTTAAAAGAGAGAGAGGTAGCAATATTTTGTTTAACTACCCTAAATTTTTTCGTTATATTTTTCGATCGCTTTCATACTTTCTGAACTTATTCCTCTATATGCTTGTAATTTAACCTGCAAGTATTCGATTTTTAACCCCGTCTTTTTCCTAGTTATAAAGGTTCAAATTTTTCAATCCTGACGGCATTACCACTAGATTCAGAAACTCAGAATTTTTTTTCTATTCAACCAAATCAAACTCGATTATGAAAGTGTTTTAATAATATTTTAAGCTCATTATAAATAAATATATTTTTAATTTATATAGATAAATTTTTAAATCAAAACTGTATTTAGCTTTTGAATTTTTTTTTTGTATTTAACCCACTACTTTTTAAAAGCACCGCAAAGAGATTTATTTTTATTGAAGTAAATAAGTGATTTTATAATACCTAAATAAGTTTGATTTTTTCTATTTAACATATTTGCTATTTACATAGATAAAAAAGTGTTGCCTTTCTAAGGTTAATGCACAAATCAAAATTTTTATAATGCCGTGGTTTGCTATTATTATCACTAAATTTTGTTTATACATTTATTGAAACCTAGATTCCTTTTTACTTATCATTTTGTATTGTTTTTATGTTTTAAAAAATATTTAATTATAATCCAATGTAACTAATTGAATGCAAAACCTATCAAACGCCTGTGTTTGCTACGGCGACTTCTCTGCTTGTATGGTGTAGTCGATCTCCACACGTTTAACACCAACAAATAATTCTGCCACGAATAAATGTACACACACATTTTGTTTTCGTATGTTTCGTTTGTATGCGTGAGTAAATTGATCGAAACATAAACAAACAAACTCCGCTCGTATTTTAATTTCTCCCTCTCTTCTTCTCTTCTCTTTGTTGGTTAGAGTAGCACAGTCATGCCGCGCAGTAGTGTGAGCGAGAGGGGAACTGGACGTTACAGTTATCTTACATCTTACGATACAGTTATTCTTACATTTTACACATTTGAAATTTTGCCCATACCGTGAGCTAAAATGTTTACACATCAAAAAAAATATTTTTATTCTCCATACGATTTTTCTTGTTACAACTGTACGTTTCGAAAAAAAAAAAATTAAAAAAAAAAGTAAATTTTATTGACCCAACGAAGTTGAATAGCCTCTTAAGGTGTTATGGTCATGGTCTTCGCAGAGCATACTCGCAATATAACCACAGCCTAAGGGAATTTCTACATTGTGACCATTTTGAAAGCTTACACGATCTAAAGAACTTGGCGTTTTGATTATCTCCACAAATTAAGCTATTTTTGAAATTTTCATAAAAATCGGTTAACACTTTCCATAATTTTGATTACAAAATAAGAGACATTTGTATACGCGCGTATACAAAGGACCGGTGAGGCTTAATACCATTTTGCCATTGAGCCGAACCGAAATTGCGTAGTTTCGGCAAATGGCTATGAACGAAACTGCAATCGTTCACATTGGTTCAGGTGGTTTCGTTTGTCAGTTCATTGTTTATTTCTTGTTGTCAGTTGACAATCATCTCTCATGGAGTAAGGTCGATTGCTTTTCCTTTTGTGTGTCTATCAAGCTTTTCTGCTTACAGCGTAATCAGTACCTTTTGTGTATTTCAACTGTGTTTTTTTTCTTTTTGCGCGTCTGAGTGGTTTTTTTTCTCTTGACCGCGTTTACTGTAAGTTAGACTTAAGGTTTTTTCGGTTTCTTTTAAAATGGCCTCCGATTTGGGGGGGACATCCCGGAATTATTTTTCAATTCTAGACGATCGTCCTAATAGGAAAAACATAAAAATAAATAATTCAAGCGATTTTCCTCCATTGATCAATAATTATAAAATTAACAAAACCAATTCCTGCCCAAAATTTGTCGTAATTAAAAATACAAATAACAATAAGCCGCTAATCACGTTCAACATATTCTGGCTTGAGAAAACATTGGAAGGTATTACAACCGAGAAGCCCCAAAAAATTTGATTTACTAGAGATGGAAATCTATTAATTTTAACTAAAAATGGTAATCAAACCAACCGGTTCTTTAAAGCATCTAAACTTTACAATCTCTGCAATATCTCTGCTCAACTTCATCCTCACGTGAACACATGTAAAGGAGTAGTATACTCTCGTTTTTTAATAAATTTGAGTGAAAAAGAAATTGTTGAGGTTTAAGCAACCAAAAGCAAAATTACAAAATTGAAAGACGGCAAACAAATCAATACTTCCCTTCAGGGCCGTAGCCAGGATTTTTTTCGAGGGGGGTTTTCATTCGAAGAAAATATTCATAAATAATTTTTATGAAACTGATGTTTAAATAAATAAATTAGATATGATGTTGCATTTGATGGACAAGGGACAAGAGTGGATAAATGCCTTGAAGCTTTAGGAACTGTTCTTTCCGTGTTTTTTTTTTAATCTTAACCTAAAAAAAATGGCCGAAAATTACAAAAAATTCACAGAACAATGTGAATTCCAATGCATTTTTTTAACGTCAAGAACATAATTTTGATAACTCCTTGACTTTCCATTACCCAAAGTTAAAATAATGACCAATAATGCTAAAAATATTCAGAGGCTAATTTTTCCAATGATTATCAGTGAGAATTCGGGCCATTATCAATTATGAGGATCCCGGATGAAGTTGGCATATATTTCCCAAATTCGTGCAGTCACAGTTTTAAAAGGGATCTTCCGAGTCGGGGTGCTCTGAGCAATAATGGGTTAAAGAATTAATTACATTTTAAGATTGTCTCCAAAAAATTTGAAGCTGATTCAATAACACTGCCCTGCATGGGTTTGGCGAATAATATGGTTCCTAGCATTCATTTTTCATGCTGAAAATAAATCTGAGGTCAGAAACTTCGCATTACGTCACCTTAAAGCAGGGGATGTGTTTATGTCTACGGGTGCAGGAAAAATTTACAAAGAACGGATTTTATCTTACTCACACCTCACAGCTAGACATAATGAAAAGTGCAGTGGTCCGCAGTGTTTTAAGGGGCGCTGGTTACAAATCTGCGGTCAGATTTTAAAAATTCAAAATTCCGAATCAAATATGGCGGACAAGTTTAGCATAATAAAATATTGCTTTGTATTACTTTTCACATAAGTCTAATTTTACAAAGATCCGAAAGTTTTTTCTATTTTTTATTAATTTTTAAACTTTTCAAAATGTTTCACAACGAAGCTTTAAATCAAAAACAGTTACTGACATAGAAAAACTATGAATGCAGGATTGCTCAGCATCACCTTCTCTTTTTGAATCCGAAATTAAGCCTCATGTCAAAGAAAATAAATCAGATTTGGTCGCATAGTGTAACTAAGATTTCAAATTTACCTGACTTTTTAGAAAAAACCGATGGAAGTAAAAAATTTTCAAAAATCTTCCAGCAGATTTTATTTTCTACTCTTTTCCCATCCACTGGAAATTAATATAAAAAATTAGAAGAAAGTTTCCACATTTCAGGGGGGGCGGGGCGGTCAGAACCCCTAAATATTGCCTTGCTCCCCTTCATACCTTATCATTCAAAGTTCTTGATTTACCCAATGAAATAAATATAGCATGGGAAAAATGTGAAATTTACCCTGCGCCAATGCAATGCAAGAACTGTTTCAGAATAGGATACACAAAAAATCATTGCAAATCGGAAAAAATGTGTTATCTGTGCATCTTCAATACATGAACCTAATCCTTGCGTAAAAGTGGAATGTATTAATTGTCAACAACAGCACAGATCAAATAACAAGAACTGTCCCACTTTCAAAAAGCGTCAAAGCCTAATAAAGCATAAAACCGTCTACAAATATACTTTTCAAGAAGCAACACAGGCAATAAATCAAGATTGCAAATCTGTTTTTAACAGCCCAATAGAATCTCTAGAACAAGCTATCGTAACAACAAATAATAAAAATAATTATAACTCCGAAAATTTAACTGAATCTCAAGAAAATAAAAACAATTTTACTACAGCTGCTTCTCAAAACATACAATCTACCGAAAACAATTTTGCCTTTTCTTCGAAATTTCACCTAAGTCAAACGATGCTGGAAGCTTGCTTCTAGTTAACTCCCAATCTCAAGTTGAAAAAACAACTGAGAATTTTTGATAATTCTCATAACTTAAAATCTTTAAAAGTTACTCATAATTTAATTGAAAATGTAACTAAACCAAACGATAAAACTTATATCAAACTTTATTATACCGCAGAAAAAAATGTCTCTGCTATTAGCTCTGATTCTGAAATTGATATGGAAGAATCACATACTCTTTCCCCCACATGTTAATTCATGTGGTGGATAATGAAGTTTTATTAATACTTTGATGGTTCTTAAAATTCTCCAGTGGAATTTAAACTAATTTTACAACAATTTGCATGAACTGCAGGTTTTAATAAAGGAATTCAACTCTGATGTTATTTCGCTACAAGAAACCCATTTAAAGACGGCACAGATTAATATATCTAATTACAACTCCATTAATGTTTATAACCCAAGTAGCTCACGTGCTCAAGGAGGTGCAGCTTTACTTATTAAAAAATGTATACAATACACTAACATTCCTTTGATTTCCTATTTGGAAATTTGTGCTATCGAGATATCAACAGATATCAAAGTTAATATCCTCTCAATTTATCTGCCTCCTTTACAACAAATAAACATACCAGATTTAACCGGTAGAATGCTTTAGCTACCAAAAATCATGTATCTATAATCTCGATTGACTTTGAAGAAGTATACACCAACTTATAGAATGGCAACTTGGGCCACGGGTTATTAAATTGATCATAGCTTATCTAAAAAACAGAAAAATAATACGATACGTACTGTATTGGTACATCACATTCTGAAATACGGCCGTTGACAAATGGAATCCCACAGGGATCCCTTTGTCAGTGGTCCTATTTCAGATAGCATTTGAAAAGTTTAACCAGATAATTATTAAACATAATTACTTTAAACACTGTATTTATGCAGATGATTTGTTTATCACTGCAAAATATAATGATGGAAATAACCTCCAAAATAAACTGAATTGTCTGTTTGATGAAGTTAAAACATGGACAAACCACACTGGTGCTTTGATTTCATTCAACAAGAGCAACGTTTTATATATTTGTAAGGAGAAGAGTTGCTCTCCTTCTGCTTTAACGATAAACAGCAATTGTATTGAAAATGTTAATAATCTTAGAATCGTAGGTATTATTTTTAGTAAAAATTACAGATGGTCTTCACACTTAGACTATGTTAAGCAGTGGCGTGCCTAGCATTTACTGATGAGGCAAGCCCAGTGCATTTTTTTTTTCAAACCAAAAAGGCTAAAATTGACAATAAGTCCATCCTTATGCTCTTGAACTGTGATAGCATGAATGCTTGTGTGTATTTTAATTTTTTATTAGTACATATACGAGCTATTGAAAAACAGGGTAATACAAATAAAAATTTTTAAAAGAAAATTATTCTTTCAGTTAAAACAAGAGTAGTAATTTTGTAAGTACATATTGTACAAATTTTCAGTTAACAATTCTTAGGCAAGCCCGGCTTTTGAGCTTATATGGACGTACCGCCACTGATTTTAAGTTTGATAAAATGTATTTCTAGTTTCTATAGCAATGCTCATCCTAAAATAATAATCAACATCGTAAAGGCATTAATTTTAACAAAAATTAATATGGACTAGCCATTTACGGGCACACAAGCAAATCATCTTTAAGACAAATCAAATCAACTTACCATGCAGCTGCCCGTTACAGTATAGGGGCTTTTCGATCAACTCCAATTGTAAACATTCTCGCAGAATCTGGATTGCCGTCTATTGAGCAAAGAGTGGAAACTTGCACAGGACGTTTGATCACCAAAATTATCTTACAAGACAGGCAAGAGGTGTTAAAACACATTGAAAAAATTCCTTCGAGAAGAACACCAAAGGTGCTTTCAACCGTTCACCATATAATTGACATGGCAAAAGTTAGTTAGTTTTTTTATACCGATGGGTCTTAAACGAATTACGGGACAGCCTATGCAGTCGCTGATTCAAATAAGAAAATCATCCGTTTTATCCAACTCGATGAAGAATGTTCAATTTTCACTGCAGAGTCGGAGGCTATACTCTTCGCTTTAAAATTTTGCAAGGTTTTGCGAGGAAAATATGTAATTTGTACAGACTACCTTTCCACAATAAAACCCATTCAAAAGACGTTGTATAAAAACGAAACAATTACACATATAAGAGACCTGTTAATACAATACGAGAACAAATTAAAAATTGGATTCCCAGCCACGTAGGCATAACAGGGAATGACATTGTTGATAGCGCTGCTAGGTATGCTACACATGCTCCTACGTTTTTACACCAAACCTGTAATCGCAAGGATTACAATCGTGAAATGGACAAGCTCTATAAAAACAAACAAAGGCAGAAATGGAGTGAATACGCGCATTATTATAAAAAGAACAACATAAGTGGTGAGGCGCTAACCAGAGCTGTAAAAGATTGCAGTCTTTTTAAGTTTGAAGTCAACTGACTTCTAAAAAAATGATTGCAATAATCCAGTCTTTTTGTGAATACGGAATTAAGACTTTGAAGTCATAAGTCATATTGAAGTAAATGACTTATCCTTTATTTTTGAAGTCATTTTTTTGAAGTCATTATTAATTGACTTGAAGTCATTCATTTTGAAGTCATTTAAAGTGAATTTAAGTCATTTGAAGCCAATTGAAGTCAATTGACTTCAATTTATTTCAATGAAGTCAATTGACTCACCGAAATAAATTGAGTTCGTGGAAATAACTTGAAAGTCATTTAAGTTATTTTTTCAGAATTTTACACATTTTCAGGTTCACACTTGTTACGAATTATTTTTCTTGTTGTAAATATAAAAAATCATCGAAATCAAAGCTGTGCCTCAAGCAATTTTTTTCGAAATTTACTAGAAATACCAGTATAAATTATAATAATTTAAATTTTTTTATTTATTTAAAAAAAATTTTAATTAAATTTATATCTAATATAAAAACTTGGTTATTCGATGTTCTATTTGTGTATGTAGTTACTTATATGTTTGTATGTCTAAGATGATATGTATTATATGTTTTTTCACAACTGTCTTATTGTCGTTAAAATCATGAAGAGCTTTTTTGTTCAATTAAATTATTATACTACTTATAAATACTGTATATTTTGTATCATTCAATAACAAACTTCACTCAATGAAGGTTAAGTCTCAAATGATTGCAAGACTTCAAACCAATTTAAAGTCATGACTGCGACTTCCAGTATAATGTGAAGTCATGTGAGTGATTGTGACTTATTTGCATGGAAGTCTCAAATTGATTGCTTTAATCAATGAGCAGTCATTGACTTCAAAAAGACTTAAAGTCATAAGTCTCAAATGAATTCAAAGACTGTAATCAGAAAACGTAATTCATTTCCAGTGACTTCAATGAATGCAGTTCGAAATGACTGCAATCTTTTATAGCTCTAGCGCCAACAATTCGCAAGACTAAGAATGGGGCACACCTTACTTACCCATCAACACCTTATGGAAAGAACCGATCCTTGAATTTGCCCACTATGTCAGCTTTCTACCATATCCATAACACATCTCACAGAAGACTGCGATGTAATCAAAAAACATATTAACAACATATTAAGTCTGTTACAAGATACTACATCTGGCAATATTAACAAATTGATAACTACTTTAAAAAATTGTAACATATACAATTATATATAATCACTTATTTTAGTTTCTTAAGTTTATTTATAGAATTGATTTTTGTAAATAAATAAATTATAATAATAATATTTCTTATTGTACAATGCCGGCGGCTAATATAATTATTCCTAATATTTAATAAATTTGAATACGAAGAGAATAAAAATGATAAACGAAATATTTAACGATGAAATAAAAGTGTATAGGAGAAAGCGTCAATTGTTATGTTTTCACTTCAGCCGCATTCACTATGCAGCCTTGCTGCCGCAGCTCCTCCGCCCTTCGTTTTTTTGGTCGTTTTTTTTTGCCCTACGTAGCTCCTCCACCTTTTCGGCCCATACTTGGGCTATGATCTCCCTTCCCGCGCACTACACAAAATACTTTTTTAATATTAAGCAAAATATAAATTTCAGAGCAAATTCATTTCAATATTTATTTCAGTAAACACATTCAGGGTTGCATTAGATTTTTGCGTAGTTTCGAATGCGGCACCTCATTTCCGTGGTTTCGCTTGACATATTTTTATATGCCGAAATTGAGCATTTCAACGCAGTTTCAGGCGAAACCACGGAAATAGTTGAAACCACGAAATAGTATAGGTATATTCTCTGAAAATTTCATATCGATCCGACAAATATTCTTGAAGTTACATGCATGTTTGTAAAGACAAATTCACTATGTGTAAAGAGCTCTTAAAACTTTGAACGCGTTTTCTCAAAACTGTGTTTTCAAAGTCGGTGAGCAATATTTCTCAAAAACGGCTCAACCGATCAGTCTCAAATTTTTACAAAAGCTTTATAAATATATTTTTTAGTAGTTGATCAAAGATTTATTTTTCCGATAAATATCTCATTTTATAAACAATTTACGGCCAAAATTTTCATCAAAAATCAAATTTTTTTTGTAAAGGCACAATTAGTTTTTAAATTTTGGATTATCTGATCCAGATATATCGTGCTCACCGCAAGACGCCTTTTATAGGACTTCCCGAAGATCATCTACAGGAGCTTTAAAAATCATTATTTAAAAAAAGTAAAATATTTAATAAAGTCAAAAAATTATTTATTTATTTATTTAAGTCTATCGAGCATTAGCTCTGTTAGACATGATATATAAAGAACAATTAAATTAACTTAAATTAAACTAAGGTTCTAGTTTACAATATTTAAATATAACTATTTCAATATTTAAGAATGATTCAAAGCAACCTCAATAATTCATACTTAAACTTGGTTCTACTTAAAGATATATCGATCTCATTTATGACAGAATTAAGCTCTGTGCACGATCTTGATATTGGTTCTGATTTGCTATAAATCGTATATGAACGTGGAGTAAGCAGGAGCATATATTGGGTGACAGGAAAGAAGCAATGGGCAATCAATGTGGAAACACAAAACATCCCTAGCTAATATAATGCTATAATATTTACGTCTCGAGTGTAGTGATTTTAAGTCGATAAGCAAACACCTATCTTTATATTGAGGTAAAATACGCTCAGGCCACCTCATCTTTCTTAATGCATATCTAGTGAATTTTATCAATTCGATTACTACTAACCATATACGAGGGGCTCCAAATACAACAACCATATTCCAAGATAGGCCTTACCAGGGATACATATATAGTTTTTAGAGTATACGGATTAGCGAACTCCTTTGAGTTACGCATGAGAAACCCCAATATTTTATTGGCTCTAGAAATAATATACTCTATATATTAAACAATACGTATGTATAATTTTATATTAAGGGTGGGTGCCAAACGGTAGCAAAATACTATGGTAGAATGTGGTACAAATTTTGTGCGTCTGATGAGAAATATATCGATTTACGCTGTGCCAAACGGTATCAAAGTTTTCGGGTAAAATTTGACAGCAATGGCTGACAAAACAACGATGAAAATTACATATACAATTAACTAAACACAAATTTTTCAGTGACTCTATTATTGTCGCTTGTTTCTCTGCTGGTTATTGGCTGCGCCAATAATTCCATCTGTCAAATTTTCATGTAGCCCCTGGGCCAACATAAATTTTTCACAATCATATTCACCTCACAAGTATCAAAAATTTACTCTCTCGAGCACTTTGATACCATTTGGCATAGTCTCTAATGCAATAAAATGCTTTTTCACAAAAAATACTTGAAAAATCGGTTTTTATCGGTCTCCTAAGTGCGTATAACTCGTTTTTCCGTAAAAAAGTTTTAAATGTCTAGTTTTAGAAATTTCTAGTTTTCTTCGAGTGTTGTATTTGGTCGTGAATTTAATATTAGTTTTACGTTTTTATTGAGGTAAATAAATCTAAAATATTGGTTTATCTTTTATCTATTGAAATGTACAATGATTTTTAACGATTCTTAACATGCCATCTAACATTTTATCTAAAATACTGTTCCGGGGTAATGTGGCATGCGTTTGTGGGGGTAACGTGGCAAATGTCATCGAAAACAATATGACGCTAGTTTTATGCCTCCTGGTGCTCAGATTGAAGTTAACAATTCTGAATCTGCTTCCACATCTGGAGTTGCAAGCCATTCAAGTGCATCACTAATGCATTATTAAAACGTTCGCGGACACTCAAAATTGTATTGAGGTGCAAAAAGAGACACATAGCGGCTCTCTTAAAGTAATCGTAATATTTAAATTTTGATTATACACGTTTTTCCCAAGTTCTAACAATATCGCATTTCATTAGTTATATACACTGAATACTAAAGCATTTACTTCGATATATAGATCAGTTGTGTTGTGGATTTTGTGGACGCTATATTGAATTGAAAACCGAAATTTGTATTATAGATATGAATGCTATAGCATTCACGTCATATTGTAACACCATGAAAATGAATGTCATAGCATTCACGTCCTCGAACGTGTTAAATAAAATTGGTCGTTTGCATAAAAGCACACCAACTAAAAAATCAAATCGTGGGCGAAAGCCGATGAAGAGTTTGATTTTGTCTTCTGCTGATAAAAGGAATGAGCTAAAAAATTAGCAACGAAAAAAATACCATCAGCAATAAAAAAACGGCCAGTGAATAGTGCTGAAAAGTCAAATACACAGCAAAACCCGGTTTAAAAACCCAAATTCTTAATAATCATCATCATCATATTACCCCCTCAAAGGTTGAGTTTTTAATTAAAAGCGTGTGAAATTACCCCCCTGCCCTACGGGAACAGACCTAAGTGTTGACAGTTGTAGCAATTTTGCTGTCGCATCCGTTGTGTCCGAAGCATTACAGTAAGTTTATTTAATTTTTCAAACGTTGTACCAGAGCTGGGCGTGTAGAAGTACGATTACTTTTTGAGTACGATTACTGTAATCGTACTCAAAAAAATGTTGAGTACCAGTACATGAAGGAATCGTACTCAAAATTTTTTGAGTACGATTACAGTAATCGTACTCGAAATTTGGTTTGATTACAAAATAATTTGTATTAAATATTTGAAATTTGTTCATAAAATGTTTGAAAATATAAATATATCAGCACCATTTGAAGCTTCATACTTACGTTGGTCATCTGAAAAAAACCAGTCCAGCTCATCAGTAGACGACATCATTGGGTGCATTCAGAAGGTACAGCTGTTGCGCAACTGTAGCGTGTGTGTCTTCTGAATGGGTTGTTGTGAATTTCTGCTCCGTGGAGCTGTTGGCACTTCGCCGCCATTTTTTCCATCATATTATATTTCT
This sequence comes from Toxonevra muliebris, assembly GCA_963691655.1. Lineage (NCBI taxonomy): Eukaryota > Metazoa > Arthropoda > Insecta > Diptera > Pallopteridae > Toxonevra > Toxonevra muliebris. The sequence goes on along the minus strand of OY829328.1, from coordinate 39,817,541 downwards.
GCTCTTTCGGGCCAACATGTTGTTTCAAAAGACCTGCGCCGTCTATTTTTATTTATCGGTGATTTAGCGATTTTTAGACGGTGGTTAGTAGCCGATATTTTCTTTTGTTTCGGCGGCTGATATAAAAATACTCGAATATAATATTTTGAACAATCCTATTATAAGGAAATTTTTCTGTTTAATGTTATTCAATTCATATTATGAAGTTTGTCGTTCATTTGTACTGTGAGTACGGCTTAGCCGATAAATCACGACCGGTAGCAAGTAAAAACAAAGCGGCGGCGCGAAGTTGACTGTAAGCCGCACGGCGCAGGTTTCTGGCTTATAGTTAAAAAAATGTATATAATAAAATATACATGATGTCTGCCAAAGATACAGTTTCAATTCAATATACAATTGGCGAGTGTATTTAATAATAGATATCTTATATTATTTTTGTCTTTGATAAAATTAAAATTTTTTCATTCTTTTTGTTTCTCAAAAAATAAAACAGCTGTTTCTCAAAAATTTGTCAAATGATCCATCATGCCATTTAGAAGACACAAAATGTATATACGTAGCAGAAGCGAATTTAATCTCAACATGTTGAGCCTCCGGTGTGTCTTCTGAATGCAACCATTCATAAACAATTTTTTTTTTTAATGCAATTGAAAATTCAGAATACCACAATTCTGAAGTTCTCACGTTGCAGTTAATATTTTTAATGCTATTAACTGTATGAAGATTAGCGCCAGTAACAAATGAATGAGCGAGAATTGATTTATAACTTCGAAAAATTTATGATTTTTTTATGAATAATTTAATTGTTTTTAGTTTTGAGTTGTTATTGGCACTTCAGCCCAGTGACATTTCTCTCAAAAACCAAGTTATAAATTTATTTATGTTTAAATATGTATTACATGCATATGAGTAATTGTACTCAAAATACAAAAAAGTAATCGTACTCAAAAAATTTTGAGTACAATTACTGTAATGGTACTCAAAAAAAGTTAAGTACGATAACAGTAATCGTACTCAAAAATTTTTCCAAACCGCCCAGCTCTGCGTTGTACACATTACTAGTAGTATCTGCTAGTTTATTTCTCTCTCTAACGTTATGAGTGGAAAAAGAAAAATATGTGCACTCTACTAGCAGTAATTTTATGAAAACAGCTCCTCTAACATATGTCACAGAACACCCTAGCTGACTTTTTCAAGCAATTTAAAGGCTAACTATTCAATGTTACTTTCAACTTTATCATCGTCTCTATCTCCTTCTTTAATGTAATCTCAACTTTCTTTCGTATATTTTTACTTGGGTAGATTAATTAAAATTCAAATTTGATTTTAACCCTTTTCAATTCAAAGCTTATTACAGTAGAAACTCGATTCTTGCACTTAATGAAAACTGAGATCGATGCAAATTTCGAGGTTGCCGCAAGTACTGCGTTTTTGTTTTCCATACATTCTGTTTAGAATCTAAGTTTATTATGTTTAATAAGTTTCAAGTGAGTATTTCATGCGTAATAAAATAATTTTTCGATTTCTTTTTCTTTGCCATTATGAGACCGCACCATGCAAAAGTCAGCTCAAAACTTATTCAATTCAATACAAAATAAAAAAGAGTAGTATTGAAAGAGAAAACCAAAAATGTCGCAAGTGTCGAGGTAAAAATTTGCGAATGTCTCAAGTACTGAGTACGTAATGAAAAAAATGTTTATGTCGCAAGTACCGAGAATGCGCAAGAACCGAGTTATTACTGTACATACATATGTATACAATTTTTATGCGTTGATGTGGGGGATTCCCCTTGTTAAATGTAGGCACTGCTCTTTACCTTCATTAAGTGATACCAAAACAAAAACTATGCTTTTGATTTCAAGCATTGATAAAACACTTTGGCTAGACGCTATAATTATAGTTGCTTTTATTCTAACATTTTCACTTAAAACCAATGCCGTATAAATGCTATGTATTCATACAATATATTTACACGTATGCGAAGTAAAATTTTACTATACCATAAAGACGCTAATTGTCACATCAGTAGCACTTTAGATATGCAAATAAGTATACAACATTCGACAGACATCTAGAAATATGTACTTGAAGTAGTACCTACTCGTTTCTCGGTACATACACACGTGTGTAAACGATTCAATTAACGCTCATTAACTGACAAGAAAGCTACTAAAAGTTAATATACACTACATAATACCTAAGGAAAATACATACATATATTTATTGCAATTTTCGACAGAGGTAAAATCAATGCAAAAAAAAAAAAAAGAAAGAAAACTAGGAGTATTACAAAATTCACGAAATTTGCTATACGGAAAGAAAAATACTGTGAAATTCATTCAATAACACTGGCCAAAAATAAAAAATACTATTTTCTTTTGATATTTTTATCGCCATCAGGTCTAGTTTAAGAGTTATAAGTCAAAATGTAAAATCTTCTTCTTAATGGATGAACCAGGTTACAAGAATGGAATTGAAAAACTTGAGAAGAAAGTTGTTGTTGTTGACGTTGCAGAAAAAAAATGTAAAACTCATTGAAACATCATGAAGCTGAGAAACAATTTATTTCACAAATCGTTGCCGAAGACCGAAAAAAAACACAACTAACTCCTACTAAATCCTTTCTTATTAAGAAAATTTCGTTGAGCTTTTGAATTTCAAATTTAGGTGGACACACGACAAAAAAGGATTTTCGTTGAGAACCGAATTACGTTTTTGAGTGATTATAAGTTTGGAAAAGAATTTTTGTGTGAAAGTAAAAATAAATTGAAATGCTGCCTTTCAATTGAATTTGGATTGCAATAATTTATATACCAATTATGGTTAACTGGAAGGAGAGCAATGAGTTGCTCTCCGGCTTCCACATTTTATTTTTTCACTCTTACTTTTGCTGATAAATCTGGGGTAAAAAGGAAAAGCTTACGTTTATTTTCATGTCAGCCGAGTTTAATAGCTTTGAATAGAAACATTAGAGAAACTATAGCATTGTTTCAAACGACTTTATCTTACAAAGATCTTTCTGAAAACGATATGTAATTCTAAAAATTATTTAAAAATTCGCATCAGTTTATTATTTATAGACAAAAATTTCTGATAGAATATTTTCCATCTTATGCTATTTTTCATTTTTACCACAGAAATATTGCAAGAGCAGCTGCTATGAAAACAAAATGCTAAATGTCAAAAAATATATCAGATTTCTCGTTGTTTGAGCGTTGCTGACTTACTTTCGGCATTCCAAGTGAATTTCGTTGAAATTCTTGTAAAATTCACAATTGATTCTATAGATATTATTCTTGTAAATAAAAATACGTTTCTCCTATAGAAGTTGTGGGCGATTATATTTTTCATGTCGTTTTAGGAAGTAAGTGGTCGCCGTAGCCCAGTGGTTAGTATGTTGGACTGCTACGCAGATGTGCCCGGGTTCATATCTCGACACGCTCAAAAAATGGAAAATAAAAATTATTCTACACAGCACCACCTGTTGGCTGCCAATGGCAAACCTGCAAGAGTAAAAAATGCCTATAAGAAGCTTTTCACTTCGCCGTTCGGATTCGGCATAAAACTGTAGGTCCCTTCCATTCGTGTATAAATATAATTCACACAACATGAATGGATGCGAAAAGCTCGGCCTTGTGGCCCTTCATGGGCTGTTGTGCCATAATAGTAGTAGTGTTGTTTCAGCAATTATTCGAATTTACTCAGAATGTTGTCACACAATTTCCTGGATGTGCCCAAACAAATTTCTCTAAGAAGAAACAAGAAATTGCTTAAGATAGAGAAGACTATGCCGCTTTTGAACGGAGTTAATAGTTGCGTATGCTATGTTTCAACTTCAAGGCGTTTGAGGGTCACCTAGAAGTTGTCCAATGGAGCTGAAGTTTTGCACAGACCGGTTTTTTCTTGATTGGAACCAGATTAGTGCAAGGGAGCTGCAACAGTTTTACTTTTGAAAAATGACCTATAGCTAAGGGCCACCCTAATGTGTAACTATAATTTCAATTGAAAAATATCTGAAAAACCAAAAAATAAAAATTATTTTTGGATGTCTTTTAAAATCTTTGAATGTAACCTCTCTTTTTACACTGGTTCCTTGTATCGTTTAACACAATTTTGCTGATTAAGGTATCATGGCTTCTCTAAATTTAAAATGCAGGTGGGAAAAACCATAAGATGCAGGACTATAACTGTCTTTGGCAAAAATGTTCACATATGTGACGGGTTATTCTATATCTGTCTATAGTGGTATTTTGTATTCTTACATGAATCATCCGAAAGCAAATTGGAAAAGTTTTTCACTTCTATTCTATCAATCCGTCATTTTCCTATAATGTATTTAAACATCATAATGCTTTAATATTAGAGTTTCATTTTCTCTTTCTGCTGTCCCATCTGTTTTAAAGTAAAAGCATCGACATTCAATTTTCTATCCAATGAAGTAAAAAATTTAATAAATTTTTTTTTTTTTTAAATTGCTTATCAGCTCAAAGGGGCATCAGGCAGGCAACATACAATGGCGCATGTACCACAGATGAGAAGAAGAACAAGCGAATTTGTCTTTAGCCGAAGAGTTTAGAATTCATTGAAACGCAGCGCGAGTAACAGTGACAACGTAGTGCGAAGCGTACATCGCAGCCATGGAATCTATGGAAAAGCAATTTGATGAATTTTTCGACAACTGCAAAAATCAAGGATTTACAACAATGCAAATCCGTAGCATATGCCAACCTTTGATATGGAATCAACGTGTTAAAAATGCTAAAATATTAGCAAAAATTGGCGTAATTTTTTTGATTATTTACCTACTATACAATTGGTTTGATAATTTTGCTTGGTTTGTCAGCGCCGTTGGACGTTTGTTGCTGATACAATTACTGCCCATTTGGAATTGGACACCAATTTACAATGCTAAATGTTTAATCGAGAGACCAGTGGGACAGGAGATTACACCGATACCACGGCTGGGCAAATATGAAACGGATGCTGGAAATTGTGTACTCTGTGAATCAATTGGTAAGTAGTTAAACGAACTCTAGTACAGCAGAAATCACTTATTCGCACTTCCTGTCTACCTGACTGCTTTTTGCAAAGTTTCCACAACTTATACTTTCGTTTAACTTCTTTTTCCTTTCAGAACGTATACCCATCGCTACGAATGTAACATTCTCTTATTTGGAACAAGTTTACTTAGAGCGAGGTCTGCCCATCATTATCACTGATTCACATAAACCAAAATCTCCCACGGACTTCTTCAATGCAATGCAACAAGCCACAACAGCTCAGGATTTTCTCGACAGCAAACCCTGTGATGTTTCTACCAATTTAGTGCTCAAGAAATTATTTAATTTAAATTTAATACTGCAGAAAGTCAAATCTGCCAACATAATAGATAAATGGTTTTTGCAATTACGTAATTGCCAATTTAGCGCGGTCAAGGCATCACGCATCTTTGTAACACGCCCTTATTACTATCCGCTACATTTGGAACCATTTTACTCGAGTTGGGTACTAATGTCACATAATTATCCTGGTCACCGCAAGAGGGAGCTTTACTTGCAGGGTCTGGTTTTTGTTCAACAACTAAATGGACATTTCGATATTGAGCTACGTCCCAAACAACCATGTAACGATGTTTGTCCTGTTATTAATATACGCTTAGCTGCTGGTGAATGCTTGGCATTCTCTACAGATTTATGGATTTTTAGCTACGGCATTGAATTTTCCCCGGCTTTGACAGAGTATAAAACAATAACAACAATTGCTACAGTTTTGGAAATTGATTGGCAGTTGTAAATTAATTGTATAAAAGTTTTCGGAGTTGGGCACCAGGTTTATATTTTTCACATAATTCGTTTCGATATTTTCAGAGCAATTTTCAACTTCTATCTAAAATCCTATTAATTTTATATAGTAACCGGTCAAAAAAAAATACAATTCCAGTCGCAGTCGGTTCTAAAAGTTGGGGAAGAGAGGTTTGCAGATATTTTTACGAATAAAACGGAATACACTTTTTCTGTTAGTGATGCTCGGGGACAACCCTACCCATTTCATTTCCCGAAAAAAAATCGAAAAACTTAAAATGCAATCTCCTTATAAAATTGACGTATTGGAAATGTTCTGTTAATCCAGTTACGAAAAATTTACAAAATATATAAACAGATACCCAGGTACGAAATTTTTCATTTGGCAATGAATGTAATAAAAAAATAAAAATGGTGTTTAATTTGAAATCGGTTTTGTATTAATATCACGAAATTCACTTTACAAAAAATATAAAGGTTTTGTTAATAAAACTAAATTCTGTTGTTGTTTTTTTATTCTAAAACATAGTTTTCAACGTTATGTTATTTTTTGGGTTATTAAGAAAAATGGCTTATAATTTTTCAGGTAATAACATTTTGTAATAAGTCAATCGCAAATGTGTCCAACAATCACCTATCGATTTTCATAAATCTTTAGATGAATTAGATTTTAGCTGGCCTAGAATCTGTCTCTACTAGAGATTTGAGTACGTAGATAAATAAAAGCTTGAAAATATAATCGATTAGTTAGCAGCTTATCACTCATTAGAGAACAACCCAGCTTTCTAATAAAAATTAATAAGCAAATGCTAAATGCAAAAAGTGAACTGGGCCATGTTTTTCATGTTTTACTTCCCACATTTTATTAAGTGCAAGATTTAACAACGTTTTCCTGAATATATCCAAAATCGAACTGGAAAGAAAAAATTAAAAGGTATTTCCGTCAGAAAATTTTCGTTACTATCCTTTGTTTCTGAGTTTATATTTATCCTTTAAATTTTAAATTATAATATAATTGGTACTCAAATCAATTTAGCTTGAGGTTAAAGCAGCAAAACCGAGTAATAATTAAAAAAAAAAATAAAACTTCGTATGCATAGATAAGTTGTTTTGTCAAAAGTCCACAAATAGGTATGTATTTGCTTTCTAATATACTATAACGATAACTTAACTTCTTCATTTCACGTGAACAATGCAGCCTGAGAGCGGTTCGTTGCTATGTGAAGCTCAGGTCCTTTTCACTGACACAGAGTTGACCCTGGCAAAGTTTGGGTAATATTTGTAATCTTTGTTGTCATATACTATAATAAAAACAACAAAACATTGTAATAGCCCTATTCAGTAACAGGTTAAAAGTTTAAAACAAAATTACTATTCTTATTGATAAGCGCTTTAGAAAACTATTGCGATTCAATTTTATCTTCTCCCACCTTCAACACACTTAATTTTGCTAACAGCGTTAAGCATTAAAAACTGAATAAATAAGGTTTTTGCACAATAAATAGATGGCTGAGATTTACTTCAGAGAACTATATCTCAGTTTTAGATGCATTCATGCTCTAGGATAAAACATTACTTTTTTACTCCGCTACTCTTAACTTTTTTCTAAAGAGTGAATAGGGCTAATATATCGTCACCTTAAAAATAAAATGATGTATAACATTTACACATAATTTTTTAATAATAGTATCGTCAGATTTCCCTTGGTCGATTCTATCTACGACTATTCTCCGTTTGCTGGCCAATGTCCTTGTATCATATGTATCTCAGTGCTGTAAATGGTTCGGGATAATAAAAATAGTAGTTGCACGGAAGTTGCCACACCCGCTAACCTACTCATATTTTCCCCACAGAATACTATTGGCAAATTATAATTGCATGCTAAAATTGTTGTACTGTTCCTGAATGGTATCGTTCCTGAGATATCCCATAATGAAAACTCATATTATATTTGAGGTGCCGCACCTTTTTCCTCCCTTTTTTAAACTAACCCACTTTTTTTCTGTAACATGGCAACGTTATTGTGTTAAACCTCAGTATTATGCTGTAAATTGTTCCGGAGATATACACAAGAATACATTAGGGTTGTGTGGGAGGTACCGCGCCTGCTTTGAAAGTTTTTGAAAGTATCATATAAACTTTTGCCACCAATTAAATATTAATTTCCCAAAGTTTCATGTTAATCGGATGAACGGTTTTTGTTGCAAGCGGGAACACACATTCACACGCAGTTGAGATTCTTTATATGACAAATTCTACAATGAAAAATAATTTTAAAAATTCTAATTTAATCTAGTGCCTTAAGCAGCATACCGAAGACATAGAGATATTTAGTCCTAGAACAATGATCTGTGGGCCCTCAATTGTTCTCGACCTGCTGTCATCCATATTCTACTTAATACTGTTTCTGTTTTTGAAGTTATACATATATATATTAGATTTGGAACTGGAAGAATTTTGGTGTGAAATTTTTCATTTAAACAATGCTTTCAAAGAACAAATGCTTTCAAAACTGGAAAAATTTATTGGCGCAATTTAAAGTTTTCCACATAGCAGTACAGCGGCAAATATAATTTTTTCTCAATTGAATCTAATTAAAGACAAAAAATGAAATTGCTTGCTGACTGCAACTGTTAATGCAGTAATGGTTGGTAAGAAAAGCTACAAAAACAAAAAATGATGCCTCCTTCTAGTTACCTTTTCAGCTTTAAGTATGAGTGAAGTTGTAACAAAAAAGCTGTGAATAAAAAATTGTATTTTTTTTCTAATAAAATTTCTATACATTAGTGCAACTCTAGATTCTAAGTAATACTTATTTGAAAACTTGTAAGACATTTTGAAAAATTCCTCCCTTGTAAAGCAAAATCGTCCTCTTAAAAGGAAAAATTACTCCCCTTAAAATTTTCAAAACAACAGCACTGATCCCATTATGAATTCTTTGAGTAAATTAATTTTTCCTCATCCACAAAAATACGCAAAATCGTGTGTACAGCTCGAAGATAAAAACTTCAGTGAAGAAATGAAAAAGAAATGTTTGAATTTCGCAGTTCACGTTTAAACATGTAAAACAACCGCTTGCAACGAAAATTATTTTCTTCCAAATTTTCATGACAACTCTCATACAACATTGGCGCAATTTTAAAATAAGTTTCTTCAACATCGATTTACAGTTGCTTAACGTTCAATTCAAAAATATCATTTTAAATTTAGGACCACTCTCCCCTAATATTAGTAAATAATAATAAAAAACAATAAAGATTAAAAAACTACAACAAACTTGTCTTACTTCTTCTAAAACCGGGCATAAAATATAGAATGTTATTTGTAGTATTTTGAACCAGCTTAATCGAGGAGCATTTTGGTTTTGTCTTTTATTAGAGTCAATTGAAAAAAAAAATTCTATTTGTCGCTGCTATGTAGAAAATTTCAAATTGGCCCAATAAATTTTTCCAGTTTTGAAATGAAAAATTTCACATCAAAATTCCTTCAGTTCAAAATCTTATAAATATATAAATTTATTACTAATTTATTTATATTTATTAAATATGCAAACTAACTTTTACGCGGTTTTTCTGCTATTGGTTTCAATTGTCAAAAATTACAAACATTAACACAAAGCCAAGCAAAATCTTGTGAAAATGGAACACGAAGTTTTAAATTTGAGCAGTAACCCAGCGATAAATAAAATAGAGCTAATCATAGTAACAAATATTTCATAGACAGAAACGAAAATAACCCAACAGAACACATTTAGTTTGATTTGGTTTTCCTTTGCATACAACGCAATAATTGAAGAATATGAAATAGCAGGATTTTTTCCGATTGGGGAGGACAGGAGGATTGAGATTTGAGCGGAGTACGAATACTCCGATCGGAGTACCTTCGACAGCACTAGTTGTGTATGGGCCACACCACATACGATTCCATATATTTAATCTTAGTTGTCAGTTGCATACTTCGCTCTCACGTACACAATAGACTATAGGTGCTAGCGCATATATATTCTAGATCGCATATATTGTTATGAAGACAAACACATTAGCTGCAACACAACGAAAATTGCCGCAGACATCGAATACAATCTATTTGTATTTTTGACATGCAAATAAATTATCAACAGTGAAAATAATTCCGTTTAATTTGTTTCTGTTGTATTCGATTGTAAGTAATAGAAATAAGTTAATTTATGAAAAGTTTTTTAAAAAATACTGTTTTACGTTTTATAAAGTGGAAAAATGGATATGGATTGAAGAAGCGTTCTTTTTGTTCAAGTCGCAGACAACACGAAAACATTTGCTGCTGACGCCATTTTGACATCGTGTTGCAGTGTTGCTGTCGCATCAATTGTGTTAAGAGCATAACTTGATACTCACATTTATTGTAGAATTAAAATTGATTCAAAATTATTTACTGAAAATTTGTTCATAAATTTTCTACGAATTACTCTATGTAAATCAGAAAAAAAATTGAACGCAAATGTATGTAAATTCAATTTGTATTAATTATGTACATATGTATATCTTTTTTCTTAAATATATTTAATTTAGCTTGAAAAAAAATGGGCGATACGAGCGGATATCAATACATTTGTTCAAATATTTGAGTAGCATTGATACTTTTACTCGATACTTTTAATGAGTACTGGTTTCGAGTAAATCATGGTATCGACGTAACACTAACTGTGCCTACATATTTTCATCTAAGATAAGCCTCCCAAAGTGTATAGTATAAGCACACGAGTTGTTATTATTTATTATCATTGCGAAATACATTATTTTAATATGTATACAGTATTCCCCGGTTAATTTAACAACGTTTTATTGTGTACTCTATTTGGATGGCACTAAATTTGTTCCACACAGGCAAAATTTCTCTACTTTTGTGAGTGAGAAGTGGTTAAAATTCTACACACCTTCGGAAAATCTTAAGCCAAAAACAGAATCACTTGCGGTGCGGTGCAGTGCTGTGCATTTTAGAACTTTTTCTAAACTTCAGTGCTGTGCAGTGATTATGTGTTGCTTCGTATGTATCTATTGTTTCTAAAGCAAATATCAAAAAACAGCACTGCGCCGCAAGTGTCTATGTTTCTGCCTTGACTGAATGACCCATAAAGTCTCTGGCTATTTTTCCTAATTTTCCTAGTGCATTAAAACAACTTCAGAATATTGATAGAACACCAAAATTTTTATTCAAAATTCTATTTGTCAAAAATTGTATAAAACAAATTCAAATATTTATAACCGGGGATTACTGTACGAAGTACATGTTTCATCACATAATGCAATAATTACTACACAAGATCATCACAATGATAACAAAAAACATTAAAATATATATGTGTGTTGGTGTTGCTGTTGTTGAAAAGAAGCTTGCTCAATAAATGAAATTTACGAAATTGCGTTCTCAGTTTCAATTCAACCGTCAGCGCGGTACAACAATTAGAATTCACTATTATTTTTAATTAAACATTTTCTGAGTGACAAAATGCTGAAAAAAGTTTTGATTTCATTTTTGTTAGTGGCATTAAATGTAAGTAAACATAAAATAAATAATAGATACAAATTTATTTCAATTTTAACCCTAAAGTGTGTCACAAAAATAAGTGAAAATTGACAAAATTATCGCCAGTGTAATTTTGTGGAACTTTTTGTATTCTTCTACCTAGTAACATGGGATCATAGCTCAACAGATGCAATCTACAATATAATAATATTAATAAAAACAAAACAAGTAAACTATTAGCTTTTTAATTGAATAATATTAAAGACAATATAAATATTCAACAAAACAATTTTTAAAAAATTCCTTGAAAATTTTAATTTCATATTAAAATTTGGGGTGGGTGCGAAACGGTAGCAAAGTACTATAGTAGAATGTGGTGTAAAACTTTTTCCGTCTGGTGAGAAAAATCGCCTTGGCTACATAATTTTTTTGCAATTATATCACAAGCGCCAAAAATTTACTCAATCGAGTACATCGTGAAATCATATATAAGGTTATAGCAAGATTACAACAATTTTACCTTGGCAAAAGCCACACATTTTTGTTGTTGCGTCAGATACCATTAACAGGTCGAATCCGTACGTTACCGCAAAAGTTAATATTGCTATCGAAACACGTTACCGGGTTTGACAATCGGTATTCTCGTAACGCGGCAACAAAATAAATCATGGTGTTGTTTTGTTATGTGATAATAAGCTTTTGTGATATTTTCATAACAAATGCAATACGAAAATAAAGCACCGCCATTTCGTAGTAGTTTCAATGCAAAGTAAACAAATGCCAGCTGTTCTGTAGTTGTTGCCGCCAATAGAGGTGGTAATAAAAATCTCCGGTAACGTTTTCTTACATTATACCAATTAGCTGTAAAATTTGCCAAAGCTTGTAATTTTTCGGTAACAAAATAAACGTTACCGCGACAGAATCGACCTGTAAATGTCAAAATCAGCCGTACAACAAAACAATAACAACACAGCCATAATGGCGGCATGCAGTGAAAGTCAAAATGGAGAAAAATCGTAAACAAACAAAGGTATGAGGAATGAGTTTCTGGTAACTTCACGTACATGGTGAAATCATGTAGAAGGTGATTGCAAGACTACAACAATTTCACCATTGCAAAAACAAGACATATTTGTTGTTGAGTTAGGTATCATAAAATGTCAAAATCAGCCGGACAACAAAATAATAACAACACATTTTTGTTGTTGCGGCCATAATGGCGGTGTGAAGAGAATACAAAAATGGAGATCAAACGTAAACAAACAGACAGCCTATGATATTGACCACGAAAAAAGCAAAAGAATGAGTTGCTGGTAACGTCACCTGGTATAAATTCACCTTGGTCCAGTACTTTGAAACCACTTGGCACATGCTCTAAGTTATCAAATTTTTTATATCGACAACAACAAACCTGCTGTTCATTATTAGCGATGTAACATGGCAATGATTAAACATATTTAGGGTGCCGAAAGTCTCGTCATATCTAATGCATTATCTTTGTCGTCTTTTAACTTTACACAATTTTATGGCCTTGTATTCATTGTTGTTGTTTTGCATAAAAACGAACACACAAACTTGTTGTGAAAATTAATCTACTTTGATAGAGTCCTGCGTCGATATGCTTTTAACCGGTAGCAGCGAAATGGATATTTTTTAACAGGAGGGGTGGGGAGCTGTTTCATACCGTTCCATCGGTGATGTCAAATATTCCGGCAATTCTGAGAACAAATTCTCCCAAATTTTTCTTATATCAACAATATAATTTTAAATATTAAGGAAATCTTTTTCACTTTATGTAGGTTTAAGAATCAACTGTTTTTCAATATAGGTATACCTCGCTTAAAACGGGGGTTTCGTTCCTGGATGAATAGTTCACCTAATTCGCTAGCAATTTTATCTCTATTAATAAATTCAAAATTACAAATTTTCAGCATAATCTGTATGGGGTTAGGAATTTGCATGAGGTTATAAATCTCTATTTATTATTATTATTTGAAGGAAGGACGACTCGAAAGTCAGGCACTGCGACCTATAAGATCTTTTGTACCAAAGCCCCAAGAAAGAAAGAAAGAAAGGAAGGGAGAAAGAAAGATAGATAAGAAACATACCCAAGCCGAGAATCGAACTCGGGTCTCCAGAAACAAGAGTCTGGCACTCTTCCACTAGACCACAGTGGCGATGGTAGGACCTACAGTTTAACGCCGATTCCGAACGGCTATGTGGCAATTTTTTATCAGCTCGGTGGTCTTGCCATTACCAACCAAGGTGTGTACTTGTACACATTCTTATAATTCTCATCCACTTCATATCGATAGTGAATATAAGAAGTTTATGAGAATTAACCACCAGACCAAGACGGGAATCGAACCCGCAACCTTCTGGATGAAAGTCTAGTGCACTATCCACTAGACTATCGAGATCGTCCATAAAATATAAATCTCTATGGGGCTAGGATAAATTATTTTATACTTTTTAGTCCGTTTTAAAAACGTAGTATATTAAAATTTTTTTTTTTAAATTATTATTTTCTGCTTTTTAGTTAATATATATATTCCACTCCCGCCAAAGCAATAATTTTTACAGCGATGAATGAATGCAATGCTTTGCATCCTCGACACAAACCATACATAACAGCTATGCCATCTGTTAGTTGAAGCCACACTTCATATTTATACACCTATATTATACTAAGTATTACAGTGGCTATCAAACTATAAATATGTTGAATAGAGTGATGTAGAGACTGTCAAACTTTCATATCAGCCTGAAAGTATGCTGTATTATAATATATATTTTATATGTAAATAAATAAACGCTAATATTTTATATTATACTTATTTATATATATTTTAGATATTTCATATTGCATTGTCATCCAGTTCTGAACTATGTTTAAAGTTTCCAGGCTCTAGCTCATCGGGAAGTTAGTTTAAAATCGATTATAAAATTCCGAGTTGATAAAAATGGAGAAAAATAGCCGCTACTTTAACATAAACGTGTTGCTAACTCCAAAAAAAAAGATAAAATTGTGATAATTAAGATGTGTTCTCATTAATCCGCATAGTATTGTAGGTATGTTTGCGTGCGAAAGATTTGTTCAAATTATCTATTTTTCCGAAAAGAGTTTTTACCCAAAAAAAAAAACTAGCAGCGAAAGAGAAATTGAGAAAGTAAAGTTGCACCTCACATCGAGAGTTTTCACTCGATAAATTTTTACTTTTAAGAATTCGTAAGCAAGAAAACATTTGACTGGAAATTATGATGGTATTTTTCGTAAATCTTTATTTTAAAATTCTCCTATTTCATTTCTGAGTACCAATTTAAACATATCAAAATTTTGGGATTATAAGAAATAAGAAAATGTAAATACTTGGTCGGAGCAGAATCCCTAAATTACCACTAAAATAAAGGTGCCAATTTGCACAGTGTTATGTGTAACAAATCTTGTTGAATTCAGGTCAATATTTGAAATTCTTTTTTTTTAAGATTGCCTTTGTAAGGGAAATAGTTGTGGTTGCAGTCCGATATTAGTAGTTATTTTGGAGGATACTTCAATTGTTTATTGTAAGAGACCTATGGCTTAACTTCCTGCAGTATTTACTTTCATATAAACTTTTTAAATTCCGTTGATGCATTTTTTTCAATTGAAAAATAACCCATTTAGTTATAGCTATAATACTACAAACAACCATCAGCAAATTAAAATCAACTCTGTCAGTTTGTACTGGATTTTGTAGACTACATCCAAAAATACACGAAATGGGGCAATTGTGTTTTATGCTTCGTCTTGACTGAACTTAGTTGTGTCACTTGATTTTTAATTAAAAATATATAGTTATAACCGTAATTGTTTTTCTTTCCAGCTTTTGAATATTATCCAAGCGCGGGATAATGCCACAACGATTTGCTCCAAATTACCAAAACCAATTGTAAGTAAAAATAATTTTATGCAATCACTCCACTGTATACCTATTTATTACAAAAATATTTCAGTCTCCGCATACATGTTGTCAGTACCCGGAACTTTTCAAAAATAATGTATTGGAGTACTGTGACAATAAAACCGGCACACACAATCGCAAAACTCAGGTAACTACCTTTCGCTTCAAAAAAGTTGATATTTGTAATTATGGAATTAATACTTTCAATTGACTAATCACAATCGTTAATTTCAATTGTGTGCTTAAAATCTCTCAAAATCAGAATTAGAATTATCAATTAAGTTGAAATTAACTATTCTAATTATGCTTATTTTTTAGTGTTTTTATGATTGCGTTTTTGAAGCCACCGAAATATGTCGCAAAAAACAATGCAGCAACAACAAAGCAATGGATTATATTGATTGGGTTATGAAGCCGGAAAATATTTTTAATAATATTTATAAACGCGCCTATACAAAATGCATAGCAAAAGGTTTATCCAAAATTATTTGAGAATATTTTAGATCAGTGTTTTTTCAAGTTCTCACTGCATATAAATATGTTCTGAAAGATGGTTGAATAACAATGAATTCTTGAGGAGAACTTTTGAAAACATTTATTTAAATATTAGTAACTGAATCACTTCATCTAAATTATTAATTTTTGTTTATTTTATTATTTGTTCACAGCTAATGAAATGCGCGGTAATATGATCGAGAATTTACGCTTTAAACGACAGGAATGTGATCCATTACCGGAAATAATTTATCTTTGCGTACAGAATGAAATGTTCACTTCATGCCCCATCGAGTATTGGAATAATGATAATGTTGATGATTGTGCCAGTAAACGTAGTTTCATTGAGAATTGTATTCGAGATGACTGAAATTTATACTAACTATATTTTGACCCATAGTCATAGTCAAAAATAAAGTGTACTTTAAATAAACTATAATTTGATGCTACTCATTTCTTACGGCATTAAAGTATAGTTTAGTTAAAGTGCACTTTATTTTTGAATATGACTCTGCGCCATTGTCTTTATTATCAAAAATAAAATTTTACCAAGTGTTAAATATTCCTGACACTGTAAGATTAGATTATAATGAAGTGGTTGTGTCAATGGTGTCCTCATTGTCACAGGCCAAATAAAACGATTCTTTTCAACAATAAAATTGGAATTATTTAATTATTAATTATATTTAATTGATGAACACTACACGCGAATTCGTATGCTTTGAAAAGAAGACAAGTACGAACTAGAGCTGCTAGACTATAAATGGCACTATAGGTAGTTTAAAATTTCCCATTATCATCGAAAGTTTTAACCATATCGAATTGTGTCCATTACTAATTTGGAATTGGTTTCGAAGAATTTTTTTGCTGCGTGTAAGAAAAATTAAAAAAAAAAAAATAAAATAAAAAGAATGTTCTGCAAAGCCAAAAAAATGCAATATACTGCTCCTTAACAAAAACAAATTGCTAATCTTAAAGGATCTCAAGGATCTTTATAAAATAGTTTTATGTCCGTTGATCTCGATAAAAATAGTGCCGCCAATTTTTTTTGGGAATATGAACTAATGAAATCATTAAATGTGACTGTTTTTCATTTTTGTATATGTATCCATCTATATGTATTTTTTTTTTTTTTGTTTGAAGCGTAGATTACATTGGTTACGTTCAGAAGGCGCAACTGTTTCCCAACAGAGGAGAGCGTGTCTTTTGAACGCGTAGTTTTGTGTTTTTGCTCAGCTCAACTGTTGGCATTTAGACGCCATTTTTGTGATCATATTATTTTTCCGCTCTTTCATGCCAACATGTTGTTTCCCAAAAATTGGACAGACGATGCATCATGCCGTTCAGAAGACACAACAGTTTAAAAACAACTGTTGGCAATTTACTAGTAACAGTTTAAAATTTTCTGTATCTTCTGAACGTACACATTTATAAAATGTTTCCTCCCAAAATAAGTAGTCACTAATTTATGGTAAATTGTGTTCTATAATGATGAGCCTTATAATTTCAAAACGCCAAAATAATGCCAACCATCTTCCACCACTGAAAAAAATTAAGTTTATTATGCGATATTAATGATAGTTTCTTTTTAAACTATCGAAACAATCGATTGGACCGGCTATTGATAGTTTTGCAGACAGCGGTGCCATATTGACAGATTTACCTGTAAATTACAGTTTTTTCGGTAGGCATGCAGTCTTACAGATTTCCCTCAAATATTACACTTTATTACCCAATTTTACAGTTTCACAGTTTTTGCAATAACATGCAGAATAGACTTAAAAAAATGTTTTGGTTATCATAAAAATGTAATTGTAATTCATGGTAGCACTTGCAGATAGCAAATGTGGAAAGAATATTTCCATAAATGAATACTAACAAAACTGAAATTCGAAAAGTAGCTGAAAAGAACAAAAGACTTACTTAAATTATAAAATTGAACAAATTTTGTGGCATTAAAAGAAATGTACAAGAAATTTAATGAAACCATTTTGAGAGCTTTTAAAATTCTTGTATTGATTACTAGTGAACTATGACTACTCAAAAAATCGGACCCAGGAATGTTCATTTAATGTTTTAACTAGTCATAACAAGAATGTTATATCGTATTTCTTATTAATAATAATAATAATAACATATATTTGTTTTATACATTTTTAAATGAATTTGTTTCTTTTTTTATTGACTTAATTTTAAAGGAATCAGTTTTTTTGATTTTATTAATATTATTACATATTTATTTAAATTAATTAATTTTAGCTATTCCAGAGCATTTCTGCGAGTAGAATCTGATACCAGTTAAACGTTATTTTTTCAAACAAAAACAATCTGATGGCTGATTGTTGTTGTAGTTATGATAAATAACGCAAATCAAATAACTAAATTTAAAATTTTTTTTTTTTTTTTTTGGGTGAAAGTGTTATAAGAACTGGTTTAACCCAGTAATGCCTAGCGGTCCCATATGGCACCCTGAGCCGTTCCTGAACCAGATTCAAAAACAATTTTTTTCACAAGTTACTTTTTTGATCTATCTACTTTGGTTCCCGCTCGTCCTTAATGGGTTTATATTAATACAAAATTTTTATGTTCGTTTATTTTTTATTTCCGAATCATGCCTAATGAGCGAACTTTTTTTTCCAAATTTTACACCATTATTGTATTGGGTTTCCCAGAAGTTATAGGATTGTAAATTTCTGCCTCGTTCAAGAAAGCACAGCATTTCCCAAACATGCGGAAACTAATATATTATTGGACCTATTTAATTTGGAATGTGTGGTGGAATGATGGCCAAGTGACTGAGAAACTTTTCAAATTAAAAATTTTAGTTTTGTTTTTTTTTCGTTTTTATAGGTTACAGTTTTTTGTCCAAAGTACAGTTTTTGTTTTTACATTTTACAGTTTTTGCCCAAAAAAATATGGCAACACTGTTTGCAGCTCTAGTACGAACTAATTGAGTTCTCTTAGTGGCTGTTCACACGGGCGCAAGCATGAACGCCTGTGTGAAAGAGAGGGGGTAGAAAAAATAGCTACTAAGAAAGAGGTGGACACTCTTGTCTGTCTTTTTGTAACTACATGTTTTTTCTACCTCTCTCTTTCATGCAGACCAAAATTATAGTCTCGTCATATTAAAATTGAAATAACAAAAGAAAGAAAATAAGAAATAGACCAAAGCAGGGTAACAATTCTCGTCTTCCTGACCCTAACTCTTGAGGGTCAAGATATTCATCAATTTCAGGATACTGCTCGCACCAGGGTTTCAGCTGGTGCGGAATTTACGTTGTTTCAACTGCATTCCGTCGATATCTTCTCTGACGTACTGGTCAAATCGATATTTTAAATTCAATTTTCGAGATTCGCCTATGCTTGGTATAACGCTTTCGACTAATACTACGACACCTTCATCGTATTGATGTGACTTATTATGCTTTGCATTAAATCTGACCTTCCGAATTGCTCTTGCTTTGAGAAAATCTACAGGTATAGCATAACTATGAATTGAACTCATGTAAAATTTTGAAATTCCATGTATTTACCTATTGCAATATTTGTAATTTGTAATACAATGCCAACAGAAAATTTACCAGCTTCTAATCATAGGCGTAACAAGCAACTGTTTGCTCATCCAAACAAAGTAAGAATGTGTGTTTGGTATAAATAATATAAGCTTAGCAATAATGGATAAATTATATGTAGAGTAGTAACAAAAACAATGATTGGAAAAATTGTATGGATTAGTTGTAGTGATGTAACGGATGTCAGTTTTGCGGGTGCAGATGCAAATACGAATGTCAAAAAGTGACATTCGGCGGATGTTGAATTTCACACTATAGTTATTTCCAAAAAAATATTTGGTTCAACTTAAAATATAAATAGTGGTAACTAATTTAAAAAAAAAGAAGTTTTGCTGCTTTTTGTTTTTTTTTAGCAAATATTAAACATTAGGTCTATTCTCGTACTACAACGCGGGTGAACGCCTTTTAACTTTAACAATTTTTTATTTTATTAAGTATCACCGACACTTTGTTTTTTGAATTTAACTATCGTTAAAATTCGACGTTTTGTTTCGTGCAAGAAAAGTTTCAGTTTACCAGACTTTACCCAAAAAGTACGGGAACAGACCTATTATGTGTTAGTGCAGTTTACCCTATTTAAAAATTCGCAAAAAAGGTATCACTAGTTGGTTATTTTCACTTTATTACAAATCATATTTTTTTTTCCTTCATACAAAAGAATATTGCTGAAATTATCACACACAAAAAATAATTGAATGGACGGACTGATTCTAGGAACTATCAAAGCTTTTTAATCATTGTATAATTAAAAAGTAATATTTAGTTTCAAAAACTTTTTCAAAATAACGTTACGCATGTATTGGAAGCCGTCAATCAAATTGGAATTAAGTCCTATGCTTAACATTTAATTTGAAGGAAGTGTGGGAACTAAATTCTGACTTTAAAGAATGCAATACATATGCCAACCAATAATCAATGTTATTGTAATTTCATACCAAGAGTAACGTTATTGTGTTCTTAATTAAAAAGAAATATATACAATTATAAAACTGAATATATCTCTATACATAGCAGGTGTTTATGACCAGCGGGCTGCGGAGGTTTGGAATGGGGGAAATTCCTCTCCCCTCCCCACCCCCAAAAGCTTTTCAAACCCTTAAAATGTAATAACTTAAAAATCTTGCTTGATCTTGCTCATTAAATATAAAATATATATTTTTTTTTTTTGCATTTTTAATCGCTGTGAAAGGTGCCGCAAACTCACACGCAACCAATCCAGTCTGAAATTACTAAAAGATTTTTTGGATCTAAATCTATTTGGTTGCCAACGGGCTAATATATATAATATATATAGTTTTTCTGCCAGTTTTGGTCTAATTTATGGGGAAACATAAACCTTTCGACCAGCTAGTACATTAAAAGTAATGTAGCTCAATATATTAATGAATATCGCTTTGGGAGGATATTTTTTATATTTTCCTCCAGCTTCTTATTACATACCTTTTGAAGTTTTAACAATATTACATTTGGTTTTTTTGAAGTGAAACTTCTTTTCTCTTGTCCTAGAGTTAAACCAACCGGATGTGACGTCGCGCGTAAGTTTGCAATGCGACATAATTTTGTCGAGCAATGTGCATGAGGGGCTAAATATCAATATTCCGTAACTGAATTCACGAGCAAACTATATAATAAACGATTCATAAATAGTTTTAATTCAGTATAACATATTAATTACACACACACACGCGCCTATGGCAGAAAGAACAATGTGTAGCGTCGCCATCTTAAAGTTTATGACAGTTATTTATGTATTTCACATACAGATGGCGCAAATGTCCAAAGAATTACATGAAGATGTCGCACACAAAAAGAGTTCATGTACAATTGTCAACGACATTACCGGTACAGAGTTGCAATTTTTGTTCTAGAATAATCCCAAAAAAAACATTGGTTGTGTATTAACGAACACAAGGCAGAAGTGAAACTTCTTGTGAACTAAACGAAACACAAGCAAATTAAATTAAAAAACACAAGCCAATGAAGTAAAAAATTTAGCGATTGAATTTGTTTGTTATTTGCTTGTGTTTCGTTTAGTTCATAAGAAGTTTCACTTCTGCCTTGTGTTCGTTAATACACAATTTAGTTTTCTTTATTTTATGAATAGATATATTAGCTATATTAGATCAAACCATTATCAGGCAGGTTCTAGAAACCGAGTGAAATTGAAAGTGAATTTCAAACCGAGTGAAATTATTTTTCATGTTCTAGAAACCGAGTGATTTCAATTTCACTGTTCATTTTCCAACTCGTTTTAATTTCACTGCAAAATGAATTTTTAATCAGCTGTTTGCTGTTAAATAATTAAAGAAGGAAAAAAGAATTGTGAAAGTTAGCAAAATGAGTGCATTAATTGTATTTGCGATGGAAATTGATAGAAATGAGAGTCACAAAAAAGAAAAAATTAAAAGAAAAATTTTGCGTGACCATTGTAACCCTTTGGAAATGGGAGAAACAGCGTAAGTGGCTAAAAAGCACTAAGTGGAACCAGAATTGATTAATGAATTTTCTTTAGGTTCAAGGCGTACTACAGGGTCAATAAAGAAGCTTTTCTTATGCTACTGGATGTTGTAGCACCGCGCCTAAAGGTATCATCCATACCAGCTAATATACAACTAGCTGCAACGTTAAGGTTTCTGGCAGAAGGTGGATTCCAAAAAGCAGTGGGAAAAGACAGTGATGTTGCTTTGGGACGGAGTACCGTCTCAAAAATATTAAGCTGCATCCTTGGAATATTAGAAAAGCGAATTTGCGAGCCATGGATAAGTTTGAATATGACGGAGAGTGAGCGAAATCAGTCGAAGCGGCATTTTCTGCAAAACTTCCAAATTCCGGGCGTCATAGGCTGCGTTGACGGCACGCACGTAAGGATAACAAAACCGCATCGTGACCACACGTTATTTTATAACAGAAAGGGATATTTCAGCGTTAATGCAATGATTGCAAGTACTTTGAATTTTTAAGTGAAGTGTTAGTGAGTAATATTTGTTTGATCATTTGCAGATATGTGATTATGAAATGGTGATCAGAGCTGTTGATAGCCGTCGCCCTGGTTCGAGCCACGACTCATTGATATGGAGCGTAAGCAAGTCTCGCGGCTATTTCGAAAGCTTGTTCGAACGTGGCGAGCGTGGAATCTGGCTACTGGGAGATGCTGGGTATCCTCTTGAGCCGTTTTTATTGACGCCGTACAGGGACCCGCAAATCGGTACACCGCAGCACACATTTAACGGCAATCATTCGTCTGCGCGTAATGTCGTTGAAAGAACGATCGGCATACTCAAAAGTCGCTTTAGATGTTTGGCACGCTTGCTGCAATACCAGCCAAAAAAAGTAGTGCAAATTATAAATGTCTGTTGTGCCCTGCACAACATCTGTATACACTACAAAGTTCAGGATGCAAATTTATTGGGTTACGTTAGCGATGAAAGTGATGAAGAATCTGAATTTATCGATTATACAGCTAGTGGAGAAGCAAACAATATAAGAGATGACATTGCAAACCGTCTTTAAACAAATTAAGTACTTATATGTACATATAAAAAAAATACATGAATTTTTTCTCTATATTTTTGTTTAATTTTTCATTTTTTAACAAATTTGAGATCAGTTAATATGCATATACATAGATTAATCTATGTACATATATAAGTATAAAAGTAAGCAACATTTCTAAGCATAAAAAATTCATATAAAAACAAAAACAAAAAAATATTTACATAAAAACAAAAACATAAAAAATTCACATAGAAACAAAAAAAAAACTATTATGTCCTTAGAGGAAATTTCACATTACTTTTTTTTTTTGGTTTAAACTTTGTTTGAAATCCAATTTTTTTTCTTTCAATTCTAATTCCTGTCTTTTCAAAAGGATTTCGTCATGGCGAAGTTTTTCTATTCGGAGGTGGTGCCTTTTGTTTTGATCATTGCTTTCAATTAGCGCTGAAGTCAATTACTTCATGGAATGGTTCACTTCACTTATTTGGTTGCGAATTTCCTTCATGTACCGTAGATTTTCCTTACTTTCTTCGTGTTTTTCCTTCATTTTCTGCGCTATTGTTGTCATCGCACTTGTTTGTTCCTTTATATATTTCGTAATGGAATCATTGGCATTATATTCACGCCGACGTTTTCGTGGACCAACAGCTGCGGAAGAAGAAGCCCCAGCAGCAGAGGAACCGGTATTGTCAGGTGAAGCGCCACCACTAGAAGAAGCCACAGCACCAGAGGAAGCGGCAGCAGTAGAGGAAGCAGTTCTGGATGTGGAAGGTAGATCCTCGGTGATATCTACACTGTTGTCGTCACAGGCAGAAGGAGCACCAAACTCCGTAGTTCCTGTTATGCCCTCAATAACAGTATAAATTCCACATATTTGTGCTATGGAGTCCTCAGTGTGAGAAAGAACGTGTTTGTTGAATGGGCCGCAGCCGGTCGCTCTGGCTTCGGAATTGTTGTGGGCAACTTTTTTGCGGATAGCAGCTTTCCAATCCATCCACACCTGTTGATGTATATAAATAAGAACATGGTATTCAAAAATATGTGATTACCAATTACTTTTCTCCAACTAGACGTGTCTTTTTGCGGTGGATCATTGCTATTTAGATCCGTCGTCAACTCCTTCCAAAGCGCCTCCACTTTCACCTTATCGCCCTTGACAAATCCTCTAACAATATCTTTATGTTTCTCCATAAACTTTAGAAATAAAGCATCCTGCGCATAATTTTTGTGTTTTCCCCTTAAAATTTTTTTGTTTTTTAATTAAAATGGTTCCTTTTTTTAATTTTATTTTATTTTTTGTAAATTTACTTACATTTTTACTAAGTTTCTTTTTTTTCACGTTCCGCTGCTGAAGTGATTTCAAATCACTTTTTTTCAAGTGAATTCGGTTTCTAGAACACTCTAAACTAGTTAGAAATTCATTTCTAAGAACGAGTGAATTTGAACGAGTGAAAGTGAAACGTAGAACACTAAGAAGTGAAATAGAAGTGATTTCATTTCACTTTCACTCGGAAGTGAAATGCGGAACCTGCCTGTATAGCTCTACTGTTTTCGGTACTATCGTATTACGAGGTTTATGAAATACCCTTTTTCACATAATTATCAATTTTGAAATTGAAGAGCTTTTGTAAGGTAGCCTCGGTCAAGGATAAATTATTTTTAGGTCATAGCTGACAGCATTTTTTGTTTCTTTACCAAAGTTTTAATGCTGTCAGATGCCATACGTAGACTCAAAAACGCACTAAACACTGCTCCTAAACAAGTTCAACATTTTTACAAATTTGTTTACAATTCACGTATTTTTTTGTGTGATAGAACTTATTTGTTTTCCATGATAAGCACATTTTCCTCCGGCATGAAATGTGTAAGTATTAAAATAATACAAATTTTATATGGGTCTAGTATAAACTAAAACTATAGGTTTCTGGTCGATATAAAAAAATACCAGCTTGGAAAGAGAATACAGGATAGGAAATAGCGACCTTGAATTATTCTTAAAATGTTATTATTTTCTATTTAGAATTTAGCGTTGCCCTGAGTTATTATGTAAAAATCTAAATAGCAGTAAAGTAAAGATTGAAGTTTATTACAAATACTTTAGTAGTTCAAAAGATACAAATTTTTGACCGCTGAAAAACACTTCTGAATCACTGACCATCATATGCCATTTGAACAAATCTTCTCCTAGGTGTCGAAAAGGCATGCTTCCAGGTGATCACAGACATATCTTCTAAAATATAGCACGTACTTGTCAACCATACAGCAACACGATTTGTAGAATCACAAAAAAATTTTTTCAATAATTAAAATTATTCTTATGTCTAAATGGAGATGCGTAAGTAGTAGAAGACACTCCATAATGTGGAATCCACATACAAGCAGCAGCAGTTTAGTAGTGGAAATTATTCCTCGATAATGGATTTTTGGATTGTCTCATTCATTGCAGATGATAGCAGACAATGATCAAATTCAAAATCAACAACATTTATGAAAAAAAAAGCCGAGCTTTCAAAATATAATGGCAATGACAGATGGAAAGATGTTTAGTGGTCAGTAATTTTCAACGCAGTATTGTCATTTGTTGTGCTACTCCAAAAGTTATGAACAATTTGGAAAAAATAATAGCGGAGTTCACGATCTGGTGCATATGATTTTGCATAATTGTAAATGGAAAATAATTCTGAAATATTTACACATTTGTTGCTGGGATATAGCAAAATACAGGAATATTTTGCATTTGCAATGTTGCAAAATTTTCGCCCCTGGCCGCCAAATTATTCATTTTAAGTTTTTTGTTAATGCTGTTAGTAGGATCTATTTCGTTTTTGTTTACAGTTATACCCAGATTTACGTAATTCTATACAAAAATATTTAACCCAACAAATTCAATCTAAATTGAAGAGAAAAAAACTCCAAAAGCGGGAAAAATATTTGTAAAACCAAACGGTTTGGTCAATATCTGAAATAGAAATATTTTGCAATTTTCTTGAAGGTGCAAATTAAAACGATGTTAGTCGAAAAAATATAAACGGAGATAATACTGTATTTACATTGATATAACGACAACCAACTTCATAAAGAAGTGGAAGAGAAGTAGCAGTGCTGCCACTCATATTTAATATTTAAATGCAGGCAGAAATTTAAATATAATAAATTTTATTTTGAAATTGACTTAAATGCAATTTAAATTTATTATTTGAACTGGGCCTTAATTTACAATAATACTAAACATACACTAAGAAAAAAGCTTAGCGTTGACTACGTCCGCATATGGAATAAAATAAAAAAGCTTTAGCGTGGACAAGACCCGCTTTTTGTGAAAAGCTTTTATCATGTTTCTGTATTTAAGTCACGGCCTAAAAGTATATTAAGCTTTTGCTAAATTGCTCATAATATACTAATGGCCCCATCACACCATTATTACTAAAAAAAACGGGAAAAATGTTTGTAAAGCCAATGGATGCCACGATGCACAAAGATTTCAACACAACTATGTAAATATGTATATATTATACAGTGGCTAAAAAAACTGTTCACGTAAAGGACAATTCAGGAAAAACTGTACGAAATGTATTAATTATGATGGGAATTTTCTCTTGCGGTTACCGGATCAGTTTTTTAAGTCACATATGTATTCATACATATTAATTGCATAATATTTAAAAAAAATTGCACCTTTATAAAATATTCAATTTTGAATGTGAAAAATTGTATTGTATTTGTCAGTGTGCACAACCCTGCCTGTGGGATCAGGTGGAGCAGGTGACCGTAAGAACTAGATGAAATAAGCAACAACAGGAACTCGGGTAACTGTAAATTGTTATTTATATCAGAAAATATTCTATTTACACATAGGAGGAAATAAGAAGAAAGTTGTTCGTTTTTTAATTTCATTGAACATACTTTGTTCCAATATTTTAGAAGGTCTAGATTAATTTGGGGTCGCTGAGCTCGAATCTGAAGACTATATTGCTCCACTACGTCAGGTAGAAATATGGTATAATTTAAGAAATGAAATTTAATGAAATTTGGCTTTGTGAGGTTATTTTTCCAAGAATAAGTGGGTGGAGAGTATTTTGATGTTTTAGGACCCCCCACACTTTTTGATAAGCAAACGTTTTTCCAAACACCCTATATTGCATTTATCATTAATTTAGCCTGTTGGCAATATTGTTCTAAGCTGTACTTAAAAAAATCCCAAAATTCGGGGTATGGAGCTTAGATGGAGGATTCTTGTGTTCACAAAAATGCTCTTCTTTTTTTACTAAACAACTTTTTCTACTAGACACCAAAAATGATAAGACATACAATAAATTAAAAATGTGTTAATAACCCCATTTGCATGATTTCATGTACCGTCATCTCGAAAACGTGACGTGATGGAGCACGATGGTCTTCAGATTCGAGCTCAGCGACTCCAAATTACTTAAGACTACATCGCCAGTCCGATGGAAAAACTCAATTTTGTGGCACAGTGTAATTGAAATTCATTGCCTAAGTTAATGAACTCAGAGTTATCAATTACCTTTGGAAAAAACTGCACTAATGGAATAATGGATTTTTCTAAAGCTGTTTCTTCTGGATTCTATAACTTAACTACAATTATTTAACATTTTTATGTGCTCTTTCGGAAATCTAAGTTTAATTTGCTCAATAGTTTCATTATAAAAGTTGAAACAATTCCTTTTAAATAAATCAATTTTTCCTTTTCCTAAAATACATTCTATTTCAATAAAGTTTTAATTAGCTTTTTTCAAAAAATTATTTTCTAAATATCACTAATTTATATATTTTATAAAATATATCGTATTTGCCAGCAGTCGGCATGCATTTTCCAATATTCGGAATGTGATGATCCTATAGTCTGCAATGACATATTTTTTGTTAAATAAAAAATAAAATCGTAAAGAAATTAAATTTTATATTCATTTAACTGAAAGTTATTTACATTCTTACATAATTAATATATTTATAAAAGTGAGATCTTTGAAATTCTCGCTCATTTTTAAGCACATTGATTGCATAAAATAAAAAAATATATAAAAAAATAAAAAATATTTTGTACGAACTTAACTATTTTGGCCATTGCACTCTTTGCATACGAAATCCATTTGGATTCGTTTTATGTTAGGTTTTTGAAATCAGTGCATTTATGATGGAACTACTGAGGGCAAGAATCACATCCCACGTTTTTCAATCCATCATCCTCAGCATCAGAGTTTAGATCTTCATAGCAAGTACCACATACTTGTCTTTTTTTTCTTTTTTACCACGTTTATATCAACTCGCTTTCAATGATGTCTGTCTGTCTGTCAGTCTGTTCGGTACAAATTTTGTAATCGATTTTAAACTAACTTCCCGATGAGCTAGAGACTTGAAATTTTAAATATAGTTCAGAACTGGAAGACAATGCAATATGAAGTATCTAAAATATACATAAATATAATAATATTTAAAATATTAGCATCGGAAGTTTCTCCATTTTTTTCATAGATCAAAACATTGAATTCATCGTTGTTAAAATTATTGCTTTAGCGGGAGTAGAATATATGTATATGTGTATACATACACAAATTCAAAGCCAAATGAGAGAGAGAACAAAAACAAACAATAACGAACTTTTCTTTTCGTTTTGTTCCGCTTACAAAGTGTATAGATTGTAAAGAGATCTCAATTTGCTCTTGCTGGAATCGAAACAAAAAATCGTAGAAGCAGCAGCGATGGTACCGATGGTGTGGCAGCGACGGTTGTCAACACATTTAGCAGACAAAAATGTATGAATGGATGAGTTTGGCGTGTTTGATGAAATAAATATTTAACATTTCTTTTAGCAAATAACTTTCAACATTTACAGTATTTATATATTCTTTATATACAAATATGTAAACGTTTTGTTTTGATTTATAGAATTTTATATAAGTACTTTTAAATCTTTTTCTACTGATTTTATGAAATCAAAATTCGAAGAAATATTATCACTATTTTCAACATTTTACCTAAATATATGTATGTTAATAAGTATACATATTTAGCTAAAATGTTAGAACTTTTCATATTTTATATTTTAATATATAAATAAATTACTCTTCTTGTACATTTTTACATCCATAACAACAAATCTTCTTCTTATTATGTATTTGGCAAATGTCTTTATTTCATTTCTGTTTCAAAATGTAGAATCTCAACGAGGTGCAATGTAAAAACAGTATTTATTGCGTACCCATTTATGTGAGAAGATATAATTTGAATTCCGTTATATTTAATGAATAGGGCTATTCGCAATCTGGGGAAAATGATCTTGCACGAGCCCAATAATTAATTGTGACATTGCTTAGACAATTGGTTTTGATTCAATGTGTCAACAATTTCAAATTCCAATTGAGTTCAAGTGACTTCAAAACCTCAATTGACTTCAAGTCACTCCAATTTAGTGCAAATTGTCGGTTATTAACCATGATTTCAAGGTATTGCAATTAAATTGAATGCATTATTTTACAGCTCTGGTCTTTACTTAAAATCGATTGCAAAATTTCACACACACAAGACTAAAAAGTAAAAAATAATAATTTAAATAAAAAATATTTTTAATATACCACGTTTTTAAAATTGACTAAAAAGTATAAAATAATTTCTCCTTACCCCATACAGATTCACAACCACATATAGATTCCTTATCCCATACAGATTGTCTTGAAAATTTGTAACTGTGAATTTTAGTAGGACGAAAATACTTGTATGATTTAAAACGAAAAACGTGTTGTGTTGTAGCAGAGCAAAACGGACCACGGATTCGGACTCAGCGACCTCCAGTTACCCTAAGTGCATTTGTCCCGTCTCTGCCCGTTTTCAAGTTTCCATTTGTAGAACAGTGTTATCAATAGATTTTTCTTATCGACATTTGATACCGACTACTAGAAATTTTGAAAAAATTGTGTTCCTTATGTCGACAACCATTAAAATACGAAAATCAATTTTTTTTTTACTAAATTGATCACATTCAAAATTTTAATCAATACCTACCCTCAGAAACTTTTATGGTTAAAATAAAAACTAAAATAAAATAATTTACTTACCTTTTTAAATAGATCTTTTCATTAAAATATCACTAAAAAACCAGCACTTCCACACGCGATGAAAAGTTGACAGAGAATGAGGATAAAAAGACGCCAAAATGCTTTTCTCAGTTCAATTAAATCATTACAGAGAGAAAGATGAAAATATATTTTTAATGCAAAGCTGATCTTATTTAAATGTTTGACTGTCGTAATCCTTATTTGAGCCGTTGCGTGCAAAAGTGGTGTAAGTCATTTTTTCATAATTTGGGTTTTCACCACTAGGCAATAATTTTAACCTCATTCCGTTTTGTGCGAAAGTTTTGCAAGTCTAGTTTCAACTGTTTGCCGGTACATGGCAGGAGAATGTTGAATGCAAGAACAGAATGGCGATAGTGTTATGTGCAAAAGCGGTGTAAGTCACTGTTCAAGAAGGATGTGGTTTTAGAACGAAACGCGTGGTAAAATATGATAGCGGGAACCAAAACAACTGTATACTAAACAACATTTAACTAACAGGGAAAGGCTGTAAACTGGCTGCGAATTAAATGGTTGCGTTTTGAAAAAGACAATCCTTACACCATATTTTATAAGCATACATTTAGTGAATTTGAAGAATTTTCAGAGCTTAAATTAAAAAAAAAACAACTCAAATCCTAACAAAATTTTTATGAAATACAGCAACGTCGTTTGTTTACTTTACCAAGGGCGGTAACAGTAGCAAAGAAGAGTAACATGTTGAGTAACTGGCTCTCTTGTATTCCTCCAATTCATCACCCATTTTTCGTTACCTTAAAAACATCTAAAGACGAAATTATAGAAGATGTGGGACCTATAGACGAGTAACAAATAAATATTTTTGAGATTTACTACAACATTTTGATTTTTGTTTTTAATAGTTTTGTTTTTTCTTTATTATTACTTACAAAAGTTTAATTTAATATTGTTTTGAGTTTAAAAATAATTTGAAAAATGTTTTTTTTACATTTTGAATAAAACATTCTACAACAAATGCTTATTTTATTACAAAACTCACTATCTCCTAAAATGCGTCCATCATAAATTTTGGAGTAAGTCATAATATACAACATAATTTAATAAATATGTTGCCTGCAAAAGTGGTGTAAGTCATTTTGAGGGTACATTTCAGTACATACTCAAGTAAAAACAAGGATTACTAGATGAACATGTACCCTATAAAGCTGCTTGTGAAGTGGGAAAAATAATTTAACAATTTCTTTATTTTTTACAACACTTCTACTAAACCAATGTGTTGCTCAAAGTCGAATTTTATGACTTACACCTCTTTTGCACGCAACGGCTCATTAATTTATGTTTTAATTAAAAAAATGCCGACTACTGGTACATGCCGAACTTAGGCACGGTCACCCTATATGTCTGTTTAGTACTTGTAAATGTATGTCAATCAAATTGAACAAACTATGTATTTTGAAAGAAGGTGTATACGATTTCATATGAATACATTGTATAAAGCACAGTGTATAATTAAAGGCTATGAATATCGCCAAAATTGCAATAAATGATGGTGGAAAATTGAGAAAAACAATGGATGTGTGCAAGGCACGCAAGATATTTGATGTGGAAACAGTTAAGCCAACTGAATTCCATATACATAAGCTCACATATGTATAGCCATTTATAGGGATTTGATGTATAATCTATATGCTTAGGTAAATAATTCAAATTCAAAGAATTCAAAGAATTCTTTTATAAACTTAAAAATTTGTTAGATATCATTATCTTTTATATATATGTAATAGCCCAATTCACTATAAATTGCAAATGGCCTTACATCAATGCAAATTTTTGTTCTATATCGCATGTTTTTGTTGTTGTGATAGCAGAAATATTTTGCATTTCCACCAAAACCTGAATAGGGCTGATATGTTGTAGTTGAATCATTTTTCTTTTACTCAATGCATCGGGCACGATATGCTCACATATACGCAACTGCAATTGCATCTTTTTTTCCGCGCTTTAAGTTTTTCTTCCTGTCCTGTTTGAAATTTTATTAGATTTGAAAATTTTACATAACGTCGTATAGGTATATGAATTTGTACACACATACGCCAAATCAATTCTCAAGCGTCGATAAGTGCTTTCCGCATTTAACCTTAGAAAAGCAACAGGGGTGACCAGTAAGCCCACTACTTTTTAAAAGCACCGCAAAGAGATTTACCTTAACTGCATTTAATAAAAATAAGAAACAATGTATTTTTATTGAAGTAAATAAGTGATTTTATAATACCTAAATAAGTTTGATTTTTTCTGTTTAACATATTTGCTATTTACATAGATAAAAAAGTGTTGCCTTTCTAAGGTTAATGCACAAAGCAAAATTTTTATAATGCCGTGGTTTGCTATCATTATCACTAAATTTTGTTTGTACATTTATTGAAACCTAGATTTCTTATTACTTATCATTTTGTATTGTTTTTATATTTTAAAAAATATTTAATTTTAATCCAATCTAACTAACCGAATGCAAAACCTATCAAACGCCTGTGTTTGCTACGGCGACTTCTTTGCTTGTATGGTATAATCGATCTCCACACGTTTAACACCAACTAACAATTCTGCCACGAATAAATGTACACACACCTTTTTTTTCGTATGTACATATATGTGTGAGTAAATTGATCGAAACATAAACAAACAAACTCCGCTCGTATTTTAATTTCTCCCTCTCTTCTTCTCTTCTCTCTTCTCTTTGTTGTTTAGAGTAGCACAGTCATGCCGCGCAGTAGTCCGAGCGAAAGAGGAACTGGACGTTACAGTTATCTTACATATTACGTTACAGTTATTCTTACATTTTACATATTTAAAAATTTGCCCATACCGTGAGCTAAAATGTTTACACATCAAAAATCTACCACTGGTATCAAACGATGTCATGTGCTGGTAAATGCAAAATAAATAAATTTTGTGTTTAATTATTTCAAACAAAATAAGCACTTTATTTTATATGTATATACTTTGTATTGATAAATAATTGAAGTGTCTTTGTATAAGTTTTGGCAATGCCTGATAAATACACAATTGTTTGTTAGGTTTAAAAAAAAAACATTCAATATTTTTGTCTTTTGTTGTTCTTGTATGGTTTATGATAGTGAAATAATATGTTCTTAAAAATTAAAACAAATTGAGTTATAAGTTTTACACGAAATATAAAGACATGGGTTAGGTTATGTAAAAACAAGCGGTGGGATGGACTGAGTGACCTTGGACCATAAGGGTAGCGAAAGAAAACAAAAATTATTTAATTTTAATACACACACACTTTTCAAATTTTTAAAATTTTCATATTGACAACAAGCCTGACCTATACTTACATAGTTTCTTCCAAAACCCTGCCGCAGCCCTGAGCACGTCCGGACCAATGCAGACAGGAAAGACAACCCGCGCACCAACGAATGGAAGGCTTCGTTACAATAATTGCTGTTTATATAATTTGAAACTGGCATTTTATTTTAAAAACCTTTTCAAAGGCGCGTTATGTACGTATGTTTATTGGGGGCGTAAATCAAATTAGAATTAAATACTATGCAAAGCATCTAATTTGTGTTAGCATTTAAAAATAAACAAAGTGTGGGAACTAAATTTTGACATTAAGGCATGTAACCCATATACCAACCAATCCAATTGTAATACCATAACAAATTATTGTGTTCTTAATTACGAGTAAGGAAAAATACAAATAACACTGTGTTACAATGAAAAATAACTTAGCCTGACGCAGGGCTTAAGACAAAAAAAAGAATCGATTTTCAGAGGTACACACTAGCGGAACCAGAGATTTCCTAAGGGGAGAGGATGGGAGGGGATGACACTTCCCATACAAACAAAATACTTGAAGCGACCATACTTCGGAAAACGTTGTAAATTTGAATGCAGAAGCGGTAAGTTGGTCGCATCTATTGAATAAAATGTGATAGTTTTTAGGCAAGTGATAAAATTATGTTGGTTGAAAATTTTACGTCACATAAAAAATGTGGATAAGATTGGAAAAGAGGGCATGGCACCTTCCACATAATCTGAATTTTTATTATGGAATGTCTCAGAAATCATTTGTGGCACTAAGATTTGGTAAGAAAATATTATTTGTCAATCGCATTCTATGAGGTGAAAAAATATGACTAGGCGTGGAGTAGTGGGCGTGCCTTTTCCCATCTCCAGAACCATTTGAAGTACTGCTCTGATATTAGGTGTAAGGACGTTGGTAGGCAAAACTGGGCTGCAAAAAAAAAATGTGTTTGGAATTGAAAAAGATGGTGAGGTACTTTACATTACATTACATTACATTACAAAATTATTTTTGCTACAGTATTGATAGTTGCCGCTAGCATTTTAGTTACCAGTGGAATGGTGCCTTTAAATATATGAATGGGTTTAAGAGTGTGGGCATTACAGCTCACATACAGAGGAGATGTTTGAAACATTGAAAGTTTGTTCATGAAAACGGTATGTTGGCAGTAGTTATTGGGAAGTGGCAGCTCCTTTAAAAACGAATCGCAGGAAAACAAAGAAAGTTTGTGTGTGTAGGTGGTATGTAAGCAGTTAGTAGTTATTGGGAAGCCATAATAAAAAATGTGATGAAGGTTTATATCTTAAGATGCGATTTTGACTATTGAACAAGTGGAAGTGGAACAACCCATGTAAACGATATTTTTTGTTGTAATTTTTGTATTATTAGCAAATATTTTATATACCGGTATTTTATATACCGTTATCGGTTTTTGGCCCTTAATTTTGTTATATTATTTTATGAGTCGATAAGTCACTCGTTTCTTTTTTGTTTTGCTTTTGTTACATAGTGTAAATAGAAAACTTTATAAATCTTTATGCTTAGCAGGTGTTTATAAGACAGTAACTCAATTTGTATAATTTTTTATTGCTTATAATTAATGATGTGACGGATGTCAGTTTCATGGATGCGAATGTAGATAAACAATTAAAAATAAATTTTGTAATAACTTTACACTTCAATCTAGTAAGTTTACTTAGAAAAAGATACCCGACCCAATTTTATTTTGCGGTTGTTTTTAGATTCGGCAAGAAAATATTTGGATCATCTTAGATTTTAAAGTTTTTATTATTATATAGTTTAGAGTGAAGTTTATCAGGCTTAATGAACCAACTGGTAAATATCTAATTGCAATGAGAATTATAACGAAAATAAATATAAATATATAAAGCAATTATGGTGTCTGATTTCAGCATCTCTTTCAGTGAACATATTTGTCAATTCTAGGTTACTATCTCAGATATTTAGTAGCTTATTAAAGAGGAATCGTGATTTGCCTGATGAACAAACGCCGATTTTGCACTTTCGTACTGCTCCCTCTCTCGTTTATCTCCTTGCAAAATTTGTACCGAACAGACTGATAGACAGACAGACACTATTGAAAGCGAGTTGATATAAACGTGGTAATAAAGGTAAATGCTTATACTAATGAAAGTTCAGTAGTGTATTTGGAAAAAAAATTGTAAGGCAGAAACGGAACAGCTGAGGAAGTTTGTGTGCGCCAAGTTTGCCAATTTACACAATACATTCGTAAAAAATAAATCTTTCGAAAACGGATGTAAATGTCACGACATCCGTTACATCACTACTCATAAAAGTTCAATAATTAATAAATACATACATTGTAATTTCTACATATATAAAGTTCATTTTTGAACATTCTGTGCTAGTGTAAAAAAAGCGTTACCAAAACACAAACTTTAACTTTAAGTAATAAATTTAAAAATTTTATTAATTATTTTTTAAATTCAAAAAAAAAAAAATTAAATAAAATTGCCGTTTATATTTACCCTTTTGTATATAAAACATTCGTTTTCAAAACGAAAAATTTAAAGCTAAAATTCTATTCTATACAAGTAATAATATATCATATTGATCAAAAAGTTCCCGGAATTTATTCAGAAAATTAAAAATACAAGTTTATTCATCTAAATCTATATTGTCCCCTTCAAAGTAGTCCCCATCGACTGCAACACACGTAGGCCAGCGCTTTATCCAATCCTCGAAACATTTTTTACATTCGGTTTTCGGTATCTCCATCAGTGCTTCTTGCGATTTTTCCATTACTTCCTCTCGGCTGCTGAAACGCGTCCCCCGTAATGGTTTTTTAACTCGATTGAACAGAAAGAAGTCACAGGGAGTCAAATCAGGTGAATTCGGTGGCTGTTGGATGGTATTACCAATATGGATGGCACTGTGCAACGGTGCGTTATCATGGTGCAAAATCCACTAGTTTTCTGCCCACAATTCTGGTCTCTTTCGGCGAATTGCTTCACGCAGACGCCTCATAACGCCCAAATAATACTCTCTGATGGTTAATTTGCGGTTATTGACCAAAATTTCTTTTACTTCATCAACGTTTTCGTCGGTTTTCGCTCACTGCGTTCATCATCTTCGATTGACTCACGACCACTTTTGAACCGCTCGTGCCACTGGTAAACGACCGTTTTCTTTAGAGAATCGTTGCCGAAACACTTTTCCAACATTTCCAACGTTAGCACACCATTAAATTAGTTTTTTACGCAAAATTTAATACAATACAATTTAATAAAATTGTAAAAAATAGCCAACACACACAGATATAGATATATACTCTTGGCTACGTAACTTGCAAATATCAAGCTATGACGCTAAGATTTAGAGGGAATATCAACAACAGATGTACCAACTTAACAAAAAAAAAACGATGGAACGATGGGCCACATGGTGGTTATTCCGGGAACTTTTTGATCAAGGTGGTATTACACGTTGAACCTTTTGTTTCAAATAATTTTTTGGTTTTATTAATAAAGAGAATTTCATATTTTTGTTAAAAATAAAAAACGAAAAACCTACATTGCACATGCAAAATTAAGAAAAATTACTGTTACTTTTTTCCACAAAACACACAAAACTGCGATGAATCATAGTAGAAAGAAGGCTCCCATGGGAAACGCGTTGCACCCTTACACAACTCAGGCCAGGCTGGAGCCGCAAGTTTAATTGTTTCATGTCAAGGATTAATTAGGAAGCCACTAGCACCGGTCCAGACTGTGGAAGTAGCCTTTACGACACGGCTTTTCCTGCCCAAAAAATATAGCTTTGACCTTACGGGCAATACTTGACACTACCATTTAATTAAAAATATCAATCATAATTTTCTTGACTGTATTTGTAGATGATACAACAACAACATGAATCATTGTTAAGGTTGTCTGAAAATAATAAGTTTTTTTCTTTTCTCTTTCTACTGCTCTTGGGAGCTTTGGTTAGAATATTCTGCGTATGATCCACAGAAATCAAATCAATCAAGTTTCAGTCCCATTTGTGAGGGTTGACCTTGAATATTCGGATTTTTGTTCTTCTGAAAAGTTACGAGCTTCTTTACACTGACTGTAATCGTCTAAACGCAGCTCTGAGTTTGTTAAGCCGACGTCTTCATCTACTCCACCAACTGTGGTCACCATGATCATGTAGACA
The DNA here is from genome assembly GCA_963691655.1 of Toxonevra muliebris. Lineage (NCBI taxonomy): Eukaryota > Metazoa > Arthropoda > Insecta > Diptera > Pallopteridae > Toxonevra > Toxonevra muliebris. The sequence continues at coordinate 39,780,179 of OY829328.1, read as the reverse complement.
GGCTGACCTTCGATAGTGATGTGGTTAGCGCTAAAGTGGGAGACTTGCTTGTTTCAAGACATTATCATGAAATCCTCAAGGGTTTGAAATATATTTTAAATTTTTAACCCTTCCGCTGCCTTTTAGCCGCAAAACCGAGATATCAATTTTCAAACACAAATAACAGTTAAACGATGTAATGTAGAAAACAACGGCTATGAATAAACCACGCTGCATCTCAAAACTTACAAAATCACTTGAGTGGCAGTGGTCGGCTATTAGTATTTTAAACTACAAATTAACCAATTTGCGGCTAATTTGATGCGGCGCGCACTCCGAAGGATGAACCATTTTGTGTTTGATTATTTAAATTTGTTTTTTCTTTTTTGATTTTATTAAAATTATATATTTATTTAAATAATTTTATCGAAATGGTTTATTTATTTAATATAAAACAAAAACAAAACACTCGTTTATTTTTAATTTCCGAATTATGCTTAAATGAGCGAACCGTTTATTTTTTTAATTTTGCACTACGATTGTATTGGGCTTGGCAGAAGTGATAGGATTTAAAATTCCTGCCTCGTCCAAGAAGCGTGTAATCCACTAAACATACGAAGAAACTCTTATATTATTGGACATATTCAATTCTGTATGAGCGGTGAAATGATAGGCAAGTGACTGAGAAACTTCTCCCATAACAATTTTAGTTTTTATTTTTCGTTTTGTTCTGTAACCTATCAGTTTTATTTTCCAAAATACAGTTTCTTTTATTTATTACAGTTTTTGCAAAAAAATAAAAAAATATATGGCGACACTCTTTCTATTTCAATTTTACTGCTTTACTGGGTGAAGCATTCTGCTCTTCTTGAAGTAAATCCCAATCGATTTTATTCTGAAATAAATATTAGTTTTTTTTTCCAAAAAATATGAAAAACATATAATAGTGCATTTTTTACTAAACCACTTTACATATTTCTATGAATTTTAATGAATGTATTTTTCTTTTCGTTTAGATTTAATTTCCGTTGACTCCGAAATAACGGATTTTCTTTTTGATTTTATTGTGATTCGTCCGGATTCTAGAATAACAACTTTTTCGGATACGCATCACAATTCGTAATTCGCAACATTCTCCGATATATTCTAGAATAGGAACCATTATATATTTTTCCACCTTAATGCCACGTTTAAACCAAATATATAATTAGAAAAAATTCTTGCATAGAGAACTGCAGAAAAATTCCGAAGGATTTGCACCACATACATGCATATGTATATACAAAATCTACAATATATAAAGGCATATTGAGAGGATTATTTTTCAAAAGATTTACAAACACATAAAATGCTGGATAAGTTCTGGGGACGCGGACGCATTTTCAATAGTTGCCAAGCGCTTACATATTTCTTGATATGTTGCTTTCACATGGGCATCAATCCAAGAAAGAAATACAAAATTTTATATTACATTTATGCCATATGTACTAATATCAGTGGCCTAATTATCTCATTGCTCGCCTTTAATCTGGGTTACATTTTGGACTGGAAGAAGCTGTCGACATCACAAGTGCTGAACTCAGTGCAAGCGTCATTTAATGTTTTTGGAACACTTATAAAATTCGTAACAATCGCTTTGTACTTGAAACGTCTACGGAGTGCTGAAGTAATAATGACCGCATTAGACAAGCGCTGTATACTTGCCACTGAGTTGGACAAGTTGCGAAATGTTTCAATGATGGGAAATCGTATTATTGTATATTATATAATGCCCTATGGGTTTTTGGTACTGTTATGCTTTATTTGTGGACTGGTATTGGCGCAACCACCTTTTTCGTTGTATTCGCCATTCTGGGATTGGCGTAATTCGTTCGGAGAATTTGCTACACAAATCTTTTTTGAATTCTATCTTGTATTTTTTATAACTTATACTCAAGTTGTAAACGATTCATACGGTGTCATCTATATTTTTATTGTACGCTCTCATATGCAGCTGTTGGTGGAACGTGTCCATCGTCTCGGCGCACAGCCAGATATGAATAAAGATGATGCACATGAAGAATTGGTGCATTGTATTGAAGATCATCAAAATGTTATAGAGTATGTGTTATGTAATCTTAAACTTATATTCATTTACTTTTACTTAATTCTCAATTACCATTTAGACTTCTTGAAATTATTCGACCTGTTGTATCCACTACGATTTTTGTACAATTTATGATTACTGCTGCTATACTTTGTACTATCATGGTAAATATTTTTCTCGTTGCTGATACCTCAACACAAATCGCTGCATTTGCGCATTTATTAGCAGTATTGGTTCAGTCCGCACCATGCTGCTATCAAGCGACATATCTAATAGCGGATAACGAACAATTGCCATTAGCCATATTCCATTCTATATGGTTGGATCAGAGTGTGCGCTATCGTAAAATGTTAATATTTTTCATGCGACGTGCGCAGCGGCCAATGACACTTTCTGCTATGAAACTATTTTCAATTAATTTGAATACGTTTTTAAGTGTGAGTATAATAATGTCGTTATACATTTACATATGTAGATGAATGCTTAATTTTAATATTTCTTTTCTTTACTTTATCATGATAGATTGCAAGGTTTTCCTTTTCACTTTACACGGTCTTCAAGCGAATAGGTTTCAGTCAGAATTCAGAAAACTAGACGAATTTTTCATGCAGAGTTCGGGTATTCAAATTGTAATATTGATTCAAATAGTCAATCATTCAAAATACCAGGCAATTGTGTGCGTTATCTACCCTGGTATACTTAGCTTTTTTAGATGAAGATTTTTTCAATAAAAAACTATAATTTCTAAAAAAAAATTGGGAAATCGCCGATTTTGGCCATTTTTTTTCATCTGTAAAATCACAATTATTTTACTAAATAGTTTGACTAGAAACTGTTAATATTTTTTATACTAAATTATAAATCGAACTTAAAAATGTAAAAAGGAGATCTCAAGGTTTATTTTGCAATCAGCGGATAATAAGCAGATATGGATAATCTAAGAAATATTCAAATCGTGAGTGGTAGTAAATTCTTTATTATGAAAGTAGATTTTATAAATTCAAATAAAATCAAAATTAGCATATTATGTTTTTATAATGGAACTATGTAAAAAAAAATTCTTAAAGTTAAATCTTAGGAACTTCTGCATTGAAATTGAGCCAAAGCAAGGATTATAGCTGGCTCCTCAGAATCTATGTTCTAAAAAGTGAAGAGCGAATTACGACATCTTTACAATCTATACTCTTTGAACCGTAGTACATGCTGACGAGGAGGAGAAAATTGAAAAATAAATAGCTAACTTGCAAGGCATCTGACTTTGATAGTAAACTCAGGTAAAGGCATATCACTTTTTGATATCCTTTATAAATACTGCGTGTGTGTTTTATAATTCAATATTTTCTTTCTGTGAGCATAATTATGAAGACTTAATTAAACTTGTATGGTGACACAGTGACACAAATAGCAAATAGTATCATGCAACAAATTAACTTAAAAGTGATGCAGCCTTGATAGAATGATGGTGCTATGGTTGATGACGTACAGAAGGAGTATTTATTTATCTATGTAACCGCTGATACATATTTTCTTATAATGACAAATAGGAGGAAATTGAAAAATAAGTAGCAAATTTGCTAGGCATCTGGCTTTGATAGAAAACTCAACTAAATGCATTTCACTTTTTGATATTCTTTATAAACTTTGCGTTTGTCTCTCTATGCACTTAAAATAAGAGTTTAAAACGCATCTTCATATATATGCTTACGGGCATATATCATATGTACACACATATATAAATTAAATGGCTTATTTTGCTAAAGTATTTCAGATCTTCATTGTGACAGCAGAATATGATAAAAATAACAGAATAAAAACCAATTGAAATAAAAAAAAATTTAAATTTGCGAAAACTGGATGCGCTACTCCAAAAACCGTGATTTTAAAGGATGTTTTACAATAGGTTTAGGATTTTGTATGGAAAAATTATTCAACTTGCATATAAAAGATTTTCAGATATCCATACTTATGTAAAAAATGCGTACCCAGTTTTTCTATACAACTAAACTGAAAGCCACCCCTAGTGCCTAAAGTGACCATTTGGCACATTTTTTACGAATTTTTAAATTCAACCGTTAGGATTAATTTAGTTTAGTTTATTCAAAATACAAAAATTTTACAAATCGTGTTATATTTGAACTAGGAAATTAACTTTTAGTGAACCCATGTCGGGTACAATCAAGTTCACCTTTGACAAATGTCGCCAAAAAAATGCAAAAAACAAAGCAGACGTTGAAAAAATTACCTTAAATTAGTGAAACTTACCAATTAAGAAGTAACTACTAACTTTTAACATTTTCTCCATACTTAATCGCTTGCGTCAAAATTGTTGATTTATATCAATATGCAATACAGGTGTCCCCCGTATAACACGATTGTTAAGTTTAAAAAAAAAGCATCGTGTTGTGCGAATTCATGTTATGCGGAACAAGGAAGCAATATAAAAACCGGAGTTAGTTTCCAAGAATTTGGAAATCTGCCGTATTATATACGAAATCGTATTATACGGGACAAGCAAGTAGTACAAAAACAGGGTCATGTTCCAAGAGTTTTAAAAACAACTTTTTGGGATAAGTGCTCGTTCGAGCTGTCACATTCAGGGACAATCATTTGCTTTATGTATATTTTAACTTTTTCTCTCTTCAATAAATAAATTAAAGTTTTTATTTTTGGTTGTAAAAAGTAAAAAAACATTTACATTTCTCTCTTCAATAAATAAATTAAAGTTTTTATTTTTGGTTGTAAAAAGTAAAAAAACAGAAAGTAAGTATATTGATTTTATATAAAAAAATTTTAATAATAAGCACTTAACAGAAAATTTATTGGAACATTTAAAGAAAAAATTTAAATTTAACAAGCAAAAATAACAATGAAACTAGAACACAGAGTGAACTGGAATTTGATAAATACAACAAATAAACATTAGAGTTGTAGTTAAATATCTTTTTATCAAATTTAAAAAGCGATTTGAATTTCTAAATTGTTTTTACTAATCGTGTTATACGAGGTATTCAGCAATTCGCAAACCGTGTTGGAAGGAAATCGTGCTATAGTGGCTTCGTGTTATATGGGGATTTCCGCTATTAACGAATCGTGTTGGAGCGAAATCATGCTCTACGAATGCCGTGTTGTACGTGGGAAACCTGTACATATAATACTGTAATTGACAGACGTAAATAAAGATTACAAATTTTCAGCTAATGCTTTTTTTTCGTGCAATTTTTTGACAACATTTGTCAAAGGTGAACTTGATTGTACTTGACATGGGTTCACTAAAAGTTAACTTACTATTTTAAATATAACTCGATGTGAAAAGTTTTTGTATTTTAAATAAACTAAATTAAATTCTTCTAAATTAAATCTTACGTACTTTAATTTTAAAAAAATTACCGCTATCTTCAAAGTCCTAACGGGTGAATTTAAAACCAAATGGTCACTTTAAGAGCTACGGATGGCTTTCTGATCAGTTGTTTTCGCTTAAGCGGCCTATTTTAAATAGGAGTAGACATCTAAAATTCTTTTATGTGCAAGATAAATGTTTTTTCCATACAAGATCCCAAACCCATTGTAAAACATCCTTTTAAATCACGCTTTTCGGAGTAGCGTATCCAATTTTCGCAAATTTAAATTTTTTTTTCATTTTAATTGGTTTTTAGCACCCTATTTTCATATTCTGCTGTCACAATGATGATCTGAAATACTTTAGCAAAGTGTATGGAGCAAATAAGCCATCTAATATACATATATGTATACACTTGTGGTCACATAATTAAGTCACTAGAATAATATTTTATGCTGAGTTTGAAAAATATTTTGTATTAGTAGTCCAAGGATTTTTTATAATTTCATTTAACAGTACCATTAGTAGCCTTCAAAAATATTAAGAACAGTTACAAAAGAGTGACGTATTTTGCGCGCAGTCGACAATCGTGTGTGAAGGAGTAAGATTAGAAGTGGACATATAATTAAGTCATTTTATATTATTTCATCATTATTGCAATCAACTTGACTTAGTGCACTTAAATTCCGTAAAAACCAATAAAATTGATCATTTACACATTTCTGTATACGTAAGTTGAACAATTGTTGATTTTGGTTGTGATGTATAAAAATAAGAGTTCATTTGGGAAAACTTTCCAAAACCTTGGGATTATTGCAAAGGTCGTGGAAGAGCTAGCTTTTTTACGTGGAAAAGTGGTCAATGAGATAAGATAGTACAAAAAATTCAAATCATTTCACAATATGCAACGCAAAAAAACACTTAAAACGTCTCCAGCCGAAGATAGGTACTTGATTAGGCTCAGCAAAATGAACGATTTCTTAACTTTCATCAAACTAAAATTACAAATGGACTTAGATTATAATTTGAAAATATCAGCCAGAACCATACGCAAGCGATTAAACGAAAAAAAAATAGTAGGACGAATTAGCAGACATAACCCCAACGGTCCACAAAAAAAAAAATATTGCGCAGCGTATTCAGTTCGTTAAACGATATCTCCACTAGTACCAGCATTTTTGGAAAACGATTGTTTGGAGCGATGAATCCAAATTAAATGTGCTTGGGATCGATTGAAGGCTCTTTGATAAGCATCCATCAAATACTGAGCTAGAACCAAAATTTACTAAAAAAAACTGTAAAACATGGGGCCCTTGTGTAATGGTTTGGTGGTGTTTCACTTCACCAGGAGTTAGTCCAACTGCTTAAATCGATAGCAAAATTACTGAAGAAAAGTACTAAGGCATCCTTAAAAATCATCTTCTCCTAAGAAACGGTGAAAATTTACCTTTGGGTTGGATCTTTCAGCATGATAACGACCCGAATCACACATATCGGGTCGTTAAGTCTTGGTTAAATGACAACAAAATAAAAATTCTCGAGTGGCTAGCTCAAAGTCGATATTTAAACCATATAGAAAATCTATATAGTATTTTAAAAATGGTCGTGGCAGCGCAAAAACCTTCAAATAAGGCTTCCTTATGGGCTATCATTCAGGAGGAATAGAATCAAATCACTCCTGCCCAATGCTCTTGTACTAGTCGAAAAGATGTACAGAAATTATCAGGCAAAAATGGTTTCCACAAAGTACTAACAGTACCAAAGGTAAAATTTCAGTTCAAAATTAAAAATCATCAAACTTATTATTTTTAAATATTTTGTTGAGCATTTGACTTAATTATATGACCGCAAATTACACCACAGACATACGATAATTTGGAAAATTTTTACCTATTTGACATTATAAATGTTTATTTCTTTTATAATTTTAAATATTGAACTGCTATTTATTCATTTTACTGTTGGTTTTGTTTCTTTTCAATAGAAACTTTATCTTTTCTTAAAATTCTTCTGCTCATAAAGGTATGACTTAATTATATGTCCACAAGTGTATATATATGCGTGCTATTTATACTATTAGTGTCCGACCGAAGGTCTTATAAAATATATTTTTTTCTTATTAAAAACTATACTTATTAATGACAATTGTTTAATTACATTGCGACTAGTTATAGATTTATCCTCTTCAGTGCCGAGAGCGAACCGCGCTGAGATTTATAAACTTGTTTGTCGTTTCCTACTAAACACAATCTAAATATCTCATTTCAAAGAAAAAAAGTTGGTACACAATGGTACACATATATGTATTTTGGATATTAGCGCTGCAAAAAGTTACTGTTTATAAATGAGTATATTACAAAGGATGATAAAAACGAAATAACTTCTACTTAAGTAATTCTTATCTTCAATCATCTAAAGAGTAATTGAATCATAATGTTCAGCTTCTTCTCCTACTAACATAAGAAATTGCTAGTTTCTTATCAATGAGTTTTTCTCTTTTCTCTACGAAATTGGTTACGAATAACTATACTGAATTTAAACTCTTTTTTACAACAAATACAGAACGACCTACTGACATCGGGGACAAAACAAAATATTGTGCGGTGCAGTGTATCCAGGACTAATTTTTCATTCGTCGAATGATTTCCTTTATTCTCAGTTTTTGGTAAACGTAATAAAGGATAGCACTACATCGAAATAATACATGTAAATAATATCTCTGTTTATTGTAAAACACAAAATAAATATATTTTTTCTAAACAACAGAACTTTTACTGTCATTAAAAAAGCGATTCATTTATGAATCGCTTATTCACCGGAAATGGAAACGGTTTTCGTTTTGCTTTGACGGGTACAGAAAATACTATGTTTACTTCGCTCTAACTTTGAAAAATATTCGAAATTGATCCTTAATTAAGTTAGGAATATTGACTACAAATTATAATAATATTATTAAAATCGATTAAAAACTGTTAATTTTATAATATTTTATGTTTTGTCAACTATGGAATTTTAGTTAAAAATTTAAGTTTTGTGTCCTTCTGTCAGAGGTTTTAGCCATTTATTCATAAAAAATTGTGTTTCATGTAGTTTTTCTCCATCGTGAATATGTCTGGCGTCCATTTTTTAATTTTACATTTAACATTTTTTTTCAATTTTTTTTACATGAACTGCCAAAGTAATTAATTTAAAACTTAAATGCACATATTTTTTAAATCCTAATTAAACAATATTCGCACTTCACTTTATGTTTTTATACTATTTCTTAATATGTCTTTTATAAACAATAACTTATAAATTTACCAACAAAAAGATCATTTTTTTGCGATATTGCTTTACTTTCGACTTAAAAAAAATGCGCAATGTAACAGTAAACCATATTTATGAAACCATATATGGTATATGATAGCTTTTGGGGATGACTTTAAGTTTTTTGGAAGCAGTGGAATATATGGTTGGCATGGTCTTATGGTATATGCAACTCCGGGTAAATTGGCTGACGAGGGAGTCGGATAATTACGACTAGTGACATTTATTTCATTAGTCAAGGCCGTTAATGTTGTTGTGGACTAAGAAAGTCAACATGGAAAGGTTTCTCGATACTAGAAATAATTTAAAAAAATAGTGTATCCATTACCCTAAAAGAACACGTTATTTCGGATCATTTTGAATAATGCGTAAAATTTCTGGGGGAGGGGTAGGGGAGAGAAAAGATTTTGGAAATTATATCTAAACAAGAGAATTCAGTAACATATTTTTTCAATCGCTCTACATAAGATGGATCTTCGATCATATATATATTGTTACATTTTGGAAACTTTCGGTGAATAGGTGAAAGTTTCCAAAATGTAACAATATATATATATGATCGAAGATCCATCTTATGTAGAGCGATTGAAAAAATATGTTACTGAATTCTCTTTAAGACATATTCAGTATTTGCTAATCATTGTAAATATATTTTATTAAAATTCAAATATTATATCATCAAGGAATAAATCCTTGTATTTTTAAATTAACTTTCTTCTATATATTAATGCGAGAATCTATAACGGGGAATTGACTAATAATGCATTTTCTCGAAGGGGGATCCGCTCGGATTTCCAAAAATATTGGAAAACGACCACAAAGCCATCCAGAACAACCCCCCATTCACAGATTTTGTCGGTATTTTTTTCTCATAATAATTTGTTTCAAGCCCAGTGTGTCCAATGCTCTATTAAGCCTGGTGCAAGAAGAGGATAATTTCGTATTCAAAATTATAATGACCGGGGAAGCCCATTTCCAATTAAGTGGTTATATTAATAAACAAAATTTGCATTTCTAATGCACGGAGAGTCCACATGAAATGCACGAAGAGCCATTGCATCCCCTCAAAGTAACTGTTTGGTGCTGAATTTGCAAGCCCCTTATTTTTGTGAGAACGCCAGACGGCATCACCATAACCGTAACTAGTGAGCGCTACAGGCAGATGTTAAATAAGTTTTTTTTTTTTGCCGCAAGTTGCTGAATTGGGTCTCGAGCATTGTTGGTTCCAACAGAATGAAGCAACCGCTCGCACAGCTCGGGCAACGATTGAGATTTTGAAACACCAATTTCCGGCATGCGCTTTCTCCCGTTTTGGCGATTTGAACTGACCGGCCACTCTCTGATAATTCTTATTCACTTCATACCCATAGTGAGTATAAGAAGGTTATAAGAATTAATCTCCAGGCCAAGACGCTAATCAGACCTGCAAGCTCTTGGGTGAAAGCCTAGTGCACTATCCACTAGGCCATCGAGGTCGTCAGCTTAGTAGTAATTTGTTGGTCAATGATTATTGAAATGAAACAGGATTAATGCCCCAAAATAAAGTGCTTAAAATATTGTATTAACTTTATTGCGATAAAAAGTTTAAATTGTCAAAATATTTACTAAATGGAATTTACTTTTAATAGTAAATAAATAAATAAAACATTCTCTCTCTGGGTCATTGGCACAGATAACAATAAAAGAAATTGAATAATATATATACCATGCATATTGAATTAAATTTTGAAGTTAAACAAATTTATAAAATAATTGAAAATAAATAAAAATTATAAAAACCTTTTAGCCTTATGAATCCAAGCTTCATGTACACAATGACAAATTAAGAATAAAAATAACAATACGTAAATGTGATAATTAGCAATAAAAAAAGGTAAAAAAAACGTGTTATTCTTTTTTTTAAGCAGTTATATAAATGTATTGTTACTTGTAAGTGTTTCATTTATTTATTTAATAGCTTGTATGTGAGTATTTAAATTGATTAAAAAATATATGTATGTAAAAACTTGTTTTCTTTTTTCAGCGGGGGATTTTGCCATCCATGACAGAACTACACATGCGATTATTTGTTATTATAACTGCGACTAGTTAACGTGGCGCTGTGTAAAAACGTCAAATGTTCTTATAAGTTGGAATATTTTTAAAAAGAAAATGAAAATATCAATGTGAAGCGGAAACTACTTATTTGCCTATTTGCATATTGTGCTATTACAAAAAAAAATGAAGTGTACCAATTATATGCAATTAAAATTATTTTGAAATAATTATGCATTCACAAACACTTAACAAGTAAAAATATTTCGAGCGAAAGTCTTCAAATTACATACATGTAAAAATTTATTTATTTAAAAAAAAAGTATAAGAGCATTACATGAATCTTTTATAGCACAACAACAATTGAATTAACAATTTGAAAGTAATAAATCATAATAAAATAAAAGCATTTACAGCAAAACTTAAATTAAAAATTAAGCGGAAAGCTGTCATTTTTGGCAAAAAAAAAAATGAAAAAGGAATATAATTGGAGATGTGTTTTTAATTACGTGAGACTTTATTGATTTAAATATGAAAGATGATATCTCACAGATTTCATTGGGAGAGAATTACACAGCCACACAAAAAAGAAAAGGTTTTTTCGGGTCTGGAGGTCAGACCATGTTTACTACATGTTTTTGGGATCGCTAAATCCAAATCCGAGGTCCAAAAAACCCCAATACGTCAGGGTTCTGACATATCCTTATCCTTATACAATTTTTTTTCGTACACGGAGTTCAGACCATGTTTATCATACAGCCATTCCAGATTGAACGTGACAAAAAAAAAAACAAATCTCGGCCTGCTCATTTTAGATTTGCTTCAAACTTTGTCCATGGTTTTATTTTAGACCAAACCCAACATACGGTAAGGTTTTCACCGGAGTTGCCAAAAATAAAAAAGATATTATCCTGAACTATTTGAGTCACCACCTCGAATAAAAAGCCAAAGAAAAGGTAATTTAGTCTTCTTAACGGAACACAAAATTTTTAAATTTAATTTTCGGGACTATGATACGAATTTTGCAAATTAAATTTTAATGAATTAATTTTAAAAATAATAAATTTTAAAAATTAACCAAATTAAATTATAATATTTTGTCATAATAAAACGGGCTACAGTTTTATTATGACAAATTGTACCTAGGCACAGTGAAAAAAAGTTCATATTGCCTAACCCAAACAAATTTGGTGTCACTTTAAAGGTAATACTCCAACTAAGAAAATTCCCAAAAATCTTGGGGAAAAAATAATTATTGTGAGCGCAACGGCAGCTCAAAGTCGACAAACTTTTTTACAAAAATGTAGTCCGTTGAGTAAAAACTATCTGAAAAATAAGTTTTTAATGATATCCTGCCAAAAGTTTCGATGTTGTACTCCCAATTTATCAATAACATTTTTTGTGTTTTTTCGGAAAGCTGAAAATTCCGCATTGTTTCAAAACTAAGTATTTTTAAAAATACGAAATCTGGCAGAGAAATCTAGAAAATATGTTCCTGGATTTTTTCTCAATTTCAGAATTTCTTTATTTGAATATTCAAAAACATGCTCCGCTATCTTTCGCTCTCAGGAAATAATTCAATTTGAAAATAGGTCTGAACACGTTTTTTTCGACAAAAATTGTTATTTTGTTAACCCTGAAAGTATGCAATCATACTAAAAAATGAATTAAAATGTAAAAAGTACATTCCTTAATATCACTTTTAATTCAACATTAGAGGATTTCATCAAAAATTGTTTAACTTTTTAAAAAGTCTAACACCAAAATAACCTTCTAATTTTACCCGCTGTGTGGAATCAAAGCACTGTGTTAATTGGTGCCAATTGTTCCCAATGAATATTGTAGTTTGAAAAAGTCTGAAAAAGGTACAAATGTACCTACTTTTCCGTCACTGTTAGAAATTCGTACTAAAATGCTTACTATCTTCCAACATATTTCTCCCTTACAGCAAGTATAATCATGTTAAATTGTTCATTTTCCTTTTTAATATTTTCTTTGCCCTCAGGAATCCATTCATACCTTTTTGCTTTGCATTTTTCTTCCCACACTGATAGAACATTGGAATTTTAACACCTAGATTGTGTGTCATCGCCAAGTTTTTTTTTATTATAATAACTACTTAAATTTATTCATACATATTCCTTCCCTTCTACTCAAATACTTTAGATAGTACCTACTTACATACTCGCTGCCCTAATTTGGTAAGGCCCAACATAAAATTTTTCAATATCGAGTTTTTGATGGATTATTATAAAACATGTTCACTTTTATCTGCACCGAAAATTTTAGAGATCTACATCGGAAACTTATGACCTTTTTTTTAATTTAAATTAAAATTCTTGAAGCAGTACTCTAAATATTAAAAAGTTTTTTGCTTCTCCTGTAAAATTTGAAAAATGCGTGTTAGGGCTTTAGCAAATTAAGTCAGCGATATATATGTAAGCACTAGCGGATCTAGAGATTTTTTCAAGGGGGGCGGCTTAATTTTTTCATCTCCTAAAATATTTGTTTCATTCATGGTCAACGATCAAAATGCATGAACATTTCATCGAAAAGGGGCGATTAAGCCCCAAAATCTCCCCTTGGATGCAAGTATATCTTTGCTTAGTTTCGCTTACAAACTTATTATTATTCCCAAAATTAAAAAAAATTCTCTCCTATTTTTTGCGTGGCGAGAGACGAAGAATACTTGATTGTGCATTAAGAATAATAAAGAAAAAATAAAGGAAGCAGCATTCCTTGATTCGACCTTGAAGTTTATTTTTTACATTGTAACTTTTCGAGTGCTGTTGCATTTGTCAATAAAAATATTATGTGTGTTAGGTATTTGAAGAATGTACATTGGGGTGGGTCTTACTTTTCAAGCTTGATTTTTTTTTGTGCTACCCCTCAGTTTAGTTCCATTGAATAAAAAAATTAGCTTCAAGAAATTTGAGCTCAATCGGATAACGAGAAGGGTTGCCCCTCAGCCCCTACATTTAAGAAAAAACGAAAAATCACATAAAAATAATTTTTTTTTGCTCCAAAAAAAAATTGTACAGAGTAGAGGCTAAAACACAACTGGGATTATTAAATATTGCCGTATGCCACTGACTGTATTTGCTCCCCGTGTATGCAAATCTACCCTTACATAGAAGTAATATTTTGCGAAATTGAAAAAAAGTAGATTGAATCTTTTTTCACAATTTTTTGATTTTGAAGTTCTAGGGGCAACACTTTCCTTTATCCGATTGAGCACAAATGGAATGCAACTAAACTGAGAGATAGCCCATGATAAATTATCAAAAATTTAAAAAACTGCCATATAAGAGCCACCCTAATGTACGCTCAGAAAAAACATCCCATTAATCACGAAAAACGTTCCATTACTTTGTATACTATTAAATTAATAGTGTTACAGCATGAAATCAATAGGACTGTACCATGAAATCAATTATATCGAAAATGATAGTCTAGGTTAGGTTAGGTTAGGTTGGAGTGGCTGTCGAGAGACACACTTAGGCCTGAACGGCCCATTGTGATACCACATATTTGGACCTAAAGTTTAACGCCGATTCCGAACGGCGATGTGGCAATTTTTTATCGGCTTGGTGGTTTTGCCATTACCAACCAATGTGTGTACTTGCCCACTATCTTATATTGCTCATACACTTCATATTGATAGTGAATATAAGAAAGTAATGAAAATTAACCACCAGACGAAAACGGGAATCGAACCCGAACCTCCCAGATGAAAGTCTAGTGCACTATCAACTAGGCTATCGAGGTCGTCAAAAAAAAAAAAAAAAAAAATAGTCTAAATAATATTAAAATTATGGGAAATCATTTGAAATAGTAGGACCCTCATGCTGATTCCATGTGATTTTTTCCTGAGTGTTTATATATGTGGGATTCGCAAATTTATTTACAATGAAAAAAAAATTTGTATTTTCATAGTTAAATACCTGTGCATATGAATAAATCTACAAAAATTTTAACCTACATTTAATCACATGTGCATAAATTTTTAGGAAAATCCTAAAATCTTCATTGAAAATTAAAGTTACGAAGGATAGACTTATTATATGTATGTAGAAAAATATTCGATGTGGTAATTCTGTTTGAATTTGAGCGGCAAAAATGAAAGGACTTTTTTTGCAAATAAATGTTAACACTTCTCTCTCATAAAATCGTTTATATGTATATAAATCGTAGAGAAAATGTTAGAAAATGTTACGTAAAACTCTCACTGAGGAAATTGAAGCCGGCCGGTAAAATATGGGGCTGCATAAAATGACATTGAGAGCAGAGAGGGAAGACCTGAGAGCAAATATGAAATGTAAGTTTTCAGTTTACAGTGGAACAAATTAACAAAATTGTTGGTACTTTTATTTCAAATATTCATATTTTAATATCAAGTTGTACTATACAACTGAAAAGTCCATTTACTTAACAATAAATATATAAAATGCTTTCTGATGAAAATGCTTTAAATTTTTTTTTTTAGTTTCATGGCAATTTCGATTTGAGTAAATGAATTGGATATTTTCAAAGTATATACATTATTTTTAACAGTCATTTTATAAATAAGTTTAAAACTAGACTTGATCTTCAATGGTCTTCAACACGTTTAGAAGAGAAGAAAGTTAGTAGTTAGTTTTAAGAAAATAGGCGTGAAGTTTTGATTAATGAATTCGGAACTCCTTTACTTACATCTTTTCATAATCAGCCCAATGCTTTGCGTTAACTCATACGCTCGATTAATCGAACAGAAACTTTGAAAATTCGTCAAAAATACATTTAAACATTTTTCACAAAAATAATCACTGTATAATATTTCTATATATACTAACTTTAAAATTGCATTTAAATAATTTAAAAATATTGTATTTCACCTGACTTCAAGGGCAGGTGAACAGAAACCAACTTTTTTGGAAGGTGGTTTTGAAAATTAACAAAAAAAGTAAAATTCGCCTAGATATAACCAATTTGATGTGAAAATTATAACTTCACAGGTCCTTATATATTTTTCAGAGGCTACAGCTGATCAAACTTTTGTGAAAAAAATATATGGTGAAATAGGCAAAATTCAACAAAAATTCATATTTTCTGTTTTTAACTTACAAAAACTTTTAAAATACTATGTTAAATACATTTGATCCCAAGGAGTACTTGTTGCTCATGATGTGGCGTAGAAATATTTCTGATTTTTTTACACCTGGTCACCTTATTTTCTTGGATTAAGCCAAAAACTACTATACCCTTTAAAATTCAGAAACAATTTATTTTTATTTTTTTTAATTACTAAAACTTATTAACAAAGACATATAAAAATTAGTACCGAGACGATACGAGCTAATAGGATTATCTACTGTGTGTTGATTGACCATTAAAAAAGAAAAAAAATATTATAAAAAAAATTATCTACGCTTAACAGTAAATATTTCTTTAAATCTTATTTGATGTGATGTTTTCATATTTAAACCAGCTTTTAAAACATATTATCATTGGTCCAGTGGTAGCGTGCGGGGTTTCTATCTCTTTCTTTCCTAATAGCACAATAGTTTGCATTCACAGGGTAATACCCTAGGTGTTGATTGCCTTTAAAAAAAGTGCATGACAAAAAAACCTATATCACTAAAAATAACAAAAAGTGACAGAAACTGAATCGGTGTTCTTAACAGCAACACCTCTACCTCTAACACCTAAAGCTCAAACACTCCTTTTATAAATATGAATAATATTATTTAAAATGTTTAAAAATTACTACTTTTTCATAAGAAATTATCGGAAATAAATTTTTGAAATTTAATTTAGGACAGACAAACTAAATAAAAGAATAAATAGTTGAGAATTATGGCTGTTTTTTTTTTTGCATCATTTATTGCATGTTTTATTTGTGATTTTTGTGCAAAAATAGAAGAAACTTATATACAGTATTATAAAAGATTCGATGAATGGGGGAGAAAGTGATTTTTGCGTTTATATGGCAAAATTCAAATTCAAAATTTGTGAGTTTTTCAGAATGAAATCAGTGATTCGGTTGCATCCAGAATTATATGCAGCAAGAAGGAAAGAAGGTCCAAGTCAAGCCTGCCTACAAGCCTGCACAGGCATTCCAAAAAAACGTCTTCATTTATAAATTTTAAAAAATTTCTCTCACTGGTTACACTATGCGACAATTTTTTTAATGTTTTCGTTAAAATGGAATATACCAATCTTTTCTTTTAAATGATAGGTTAAGCTATTTTAGACATCTTTTTGCCAATATTCACACCAGCTATACAATAAATAACTAAAATTTGCCTTTTAGTTTAGTCTGATTCGATTTCTGATTGCTAATATATTTCTCATTGAAATATATGACTTTTCAAAGTGAGAAATTAGTAAGACGTTGAATATGGTAAAAAAAAAAATTGTTCTACTTATAAAAGCGAAAAAAAATATGATTAGCTAACAGTACGAACAAATCCGAAGAAGCAATAAATATAACCCAATCCACTTACATATTTTTCAACCGCACAGTGTTATTATTATCTAATAATCCTTCATGGAGATTGTATGCATTTGCAGAGTCTGCTCTCCTTCGAATAACTTTTTCGCTCTTGCATGAAATTTTTTTCACTTTGTTTGTACTTGCGCAATGAGTGCAGACAAAATGTCATGCACAAAATTCGCCTACACCCCCACAAATACATATGCTTCCATATTACTATGAAGCCGAATAACAAAAATACTCAATTTAACAAAAACAAACGCGAGGGAACCAGCCCCTAATAGTAAATTTGCATACGTAGCTGAGGGGTCCACAAACATACAAAATTTAAAAGGTTTTGTTAAAGGTGGTAAAAAGAAGGGATGGTGTCATCCTCCTTACACTTGTGTTGTTGCCTTTTTGCTGCTACTGCTTCTTCTTGCGTCTACTTGCTCTTCTTTCTCTTTCTCCTAGATATTTCGGTGACAATTCTACCCCATTACGTGTGATGCTTTGGACCATCTGTGAGTACGTGTAGCAACACCAGCAGCAACAACAACAACAACAGTAGCAACAGTCGATGCAGACGTCAGATGGCGCCAAAATAAGGATAAATAGAGCACACATTGCCAGAGCAGACTCAGTTAAACGGAGCAACTCAACGGTAACACTACGAAATCTGGAGAAAATTAGAACGACGGAGGAATTTTGATTTTTGTACATATAATAAGTATGTGTAATATAATATCTTTGTGTTTCTACTTGAGATATGGTTTTATTTTTTGTCTAATAAGATGCACAGGCAAGCATACATATACATAAGTACATATGTACATACAAGTAAACGTACGTATGTATGTATGTATATACCTCAAATAGTCGTATGCAATATATATCTGTTTGAATTAAAATGTTTTAGGAAATAGTTGTAAATTAGTGTTATGACTGTGTGTGTGCGAAGCATGTGAGTGTCAAATTATGATTTTCATTGTAATCAAATGCAATTTAAATAAAACTATCAGAGATATGATGAAATATTATAGGTACTTATATATATATATATATATATATATATTTACATATGTTTGTAGATATGTGTGCTGCTAAATACAAAAATCCGCGCGATGATTATCTCGCGTCCAATTATTCAATTTAATGTGGTTTTATTTTAGTGACAGAATTTTGAGAGGCAAATCAGCTTGAGTTTTCCATCACCATTTCTCTGTATGTTTGTGTGCGTGTGCGATTTATTTCTCAAATGTGGTAATTTATTGTTGATGTTTATTTTGTTCATATTCTCACAGCTGATTAGCAAGAAGCAGCAGCATCACCAGTAATAGTAGCAATAACAGCAGCATTAGGTAATAACATCAGTAATTTCATGGTTACGTTATAATTTTATTTAACATCAGACCTCGATTTTTATTAATTTTTCAAATAACAAAAAAAAAATCTATAAATTGATTTATTTTTCCTTTTGCTTTCACGTGTTTGCTACACGTTTGCAATTTTGTGTGTGTGTGAAAATATCCTTAAATATTATACTAGCATGCTGTCAATATTTAGTTTGAACCAAAAAGCTTTAAACGCTGTTGTGGCAACGGCAACAAACGAATGAACAAAGTGAAGAATTGAAGAAAAACAAATAAAAAACATTATAACAATAAAATTCTTAGTGAATATAAAATAAAAATTCTTCTCGTAAGCGAGTGTGCTCCTTTTACTGTTTGCAGTCAGTAGAGCAAAACAGCATACAAATATAACACAAACAAAAAAACCGCAACGACGGTGGTGAATTTTACATATAAATATCTAAGGTTCTTGAACCAGTTACAGTGGGTAAGTTTGAGCAATTAATGTTTGAAATTCAAACAATATTTCAAAATTAAACCTAGTTTAATCATTTTGTATACATATTGGTTTAAGATTAGATCAACTTCCATATGAAATAAATTTACACTTGCAGTGATAAATTCTGCTCCGAATTCATGGTAGGACAACAGTTCTACCTTTTTTTAAAGGAAGTTTTAAGGTATTTTAATACATATTAAAGTCGGGTTTATTTTTGTTAGGTTACTTAGGCTTTCAAGAATACAACAATTTTTTTTTTTTTCAATTTACATTTAAATTACAAGCATTTTTCTCAAAGCACACTTTTTGCATGGCCGACAGTTAATCTCCGGATTGACTGGGCCGAACTTAGTGCGTTGCATTTATTAATGTGTTTTACACCAGAATCAACCACATTTATTCCGAAAAATCCCAAAACTCCATTGGGAAAATTATCCAAAAAACAGACGTTTTTTAATTTTTTTTTTTTCAAAAGTCTGCAAATTTTTTTTTACGATTTAAAAAAAAATTGGTTGATCCTGTGGGAAAAGCTTTGTCTACAAAATGCAACTTTTTTTTGTTTCAGATTAACTGTCGGCCATGAGATCCTATTTTTTTTAAGACTCGACTTTGGTGGCCTCTATAATTTAAATGTAAATGTAGAATTGAAAAAAAAAAAATTTTTTTTGTATTCTTACAAAAAAAAACCCGACTTTAATGTAATCAAATACCTTAAAAAATTTCTTAAAAGTTGTTGTTTTTTTACATGAGGAACCGTAAACTACGTTCAAATCACAAATAGAGCACAACTCGCACTGAAAATGTGGCCCCTAAAATATTTAAAATGTGTGTTTAAAAAGAAAACTTAGTTTTCATACAACTTAAATTGAAATCAACTGGTATAAATTCGTTTATAAATTTAACAGTGCAATAAAATAAAACTTTCCACTTTTTACATTTTCTTAACTCTTTCATACCCAATATTGCGTATATGTAACATTCACTTTTATGTGGCATAAATAAGGTGTTGACAATTTTCACTATTAACGTTATTTGTATTCGGTTCTGTTAGGTTTTCTTCACGTTTACTGATTGCCGAACAATTGAAATTTCTTGCTTAAGTCATTTTTTCTAAAGTTTTGCCTTTGAAGTCTAGTAAAAAAAACAGATTGCAAAAATTTTTCATAAAAACTTTAGAGCTATTTTTTGAAAAAGTGTTCAATTATTACTAAGCGGAAATTTTTGTTATCAAATATGTTTATAAAAGATTAGAGAATATGAAAATTAAAAAATTAGAGGAATCGGTTTATCCAGTGGTTTTCTACAGCTCCATAGCTATTTTTTTAACCTTGAATAAAGGACAAACAAATCAATATAGAAGCATGAAATTTGGTGTAATGATTGTGGAAGACCGAAGTAACCATAGTTTCAAAACAAAAGGTTAATATCAAGCCCCATTAAAATTCTGACGTCAAAGGGTTAAAGAATTCAAGAAAATGTCATCCATATGCAAATAAAAGACAATTTTTGGATAAAATGCCTAAAAATTTAAATATATTATACAGAGAAAATGAACGTGGTGGAACATTCATACAAAAATTGCCCTGGCTGTTATCCAGCTCAAATTAAAACCATAAAAAGGTAGTCATATGAAATATATATCTATTATAAGATAGTCTCGAAACTCAAAAATTTTCAAGCCCAAATTTTTTCCAAACTTACACAGTTAATATTTTCTAGCAAATGATTAAAACTAGAGGGTGGTATTGAAAAATAAATATTCAAAATTTTTGCCCATACAAAAATGTCTATCACGCTACTGGGACAAGCCCATGGCGCTCGCAGTAGATTTTAATTTTTTGAAATAACAGAATTTAAAATAAAATATTTTTTTCGTGTTAAAGTAAACAATCCCAGGTTATTCATAAAACATATTTGGAGTAGTATCATCATTTTGAACCTTTATTTATTATTTTTAAGTATTAATTTTTAAGCAAATAATTACTAATGATTACAACATATTTTCTGTTCGTTTTCTTTTGATTTTGTTTTACCCTCTATAGTTCCTCCAAAACTGAAATTTCAAGATAGTCGTTTGATAAATTTTCATTCTATATAAATGTCCTTATATGGTGTTAATTTGAGTCGGATAATTCCGAGAGAAATATGAATTTGTAAGTATGTTGCACTATGCGCATTAACATTTTTGAAATATTGAAATGCATAAGTCAGTTGTTGCATACGTTTTTCTCATTTGAGAATTGTATAGATATTTTTCAGAATATTACCAAAGTTTGAGTTTATTCAAAAATTGTGAAAACCAGGCAATATTTTTCCATGAAAATATGATTCAGAAAATATGCTCAACTAGCCACAGCTTTAATTTTGAAGCCTTTTCTTAAATATCTTCGGAAATAAATCGGCTCAAACCGTAAAAATTACAAAAAGTGAACACTGAATAAAAATTATGCGTCAATTTTCAAAACTTTTATGTGTTGCTTTTCACCAATTTTTTATTTTCACCAATACATCGCTAGGTATCGATGAAAATTAATAATCAAGAAAAGTTTAGCAAAAAAATAATTATTTCCATGAGATCAAAACTTAAAAATTAATATTTTGGTTAATGTGTTCAACCAAAATTTAACCTTAAATTTTAAATTATTTAATATACCTGCAAATTTAGTTACGTTGCCCGACCGAAAAATTAAAATGAATCAGAGAAACTCCACTCAATTTTAAGAATTTTTAGAAATTAAAATTTTTTATCAAAAGTACCATGAAAAACTTGTTTTAGACACTTTCTCAAAATATAGAACTAGAGATATTATGCTAATTACCCGATATAATTATTACGCCTTTACTTTGTCTAACGATTGGTATTTTCCGCCTTCAAAAACTGGCATTTAGTCATTTCTGGTTCGCATACGTTTGTGTCAGAGCAATCAAAATCTTCACTACTGGCTCTTTTAGCAAAGATTGGGACAGAGTCGACTCAGATCCTAGGCCAAGTTTTATCTATCCATGCTCCAAAACGTAAAATTCGGTGTTTATGTCTTAAAATTTTTTCTTAAAGTAGATTCATAATATTATTCTTAGTTTATACTTTAAAAGCGGTTTTTGCCTTCGAATTGTAAGCATATTATCTCCATAAATATAACTGATATTAACATTAGGTTTTTCTGCTCAAATGTAACAATCATTTTCAGCCATTCACCACACTGTGCGATACCTACGTACATATAATTTTTGGCAACGTGTCATGCATACAAAAAAAATAAGATGATTATCTACTCTCTTTGTCGTCATCTCATTTGTACCATTTCTTTCTTCTTAATTCTAACATTCAGTCATTTTAGAATACCCAGAGAAAAAATTAAAGCTCATTTCCTTTATCCTTTTCATTGTGCAATTCCGGGAACATGCCGTGCATACCCAGTGGAAAATTTTTGAAGGACTTCCCATAGGAAGGCATTATATAACAGCTTCTAAGCAAGTTCAACACTTGTCAACAGCGCTGTCAACACTTTCTCAAGAAGTGAGAAGCCAATGTATCAAGCAACTTATGTGCTTTAATTAGTCGTAAAATCAGATTTTCAGATTTTGTGACATCTACATACTATGAACAGGTTTTTCAATAATACTATTCAGTGAAAATAATTGTCTTGTAGTTCTCATTTACTTTATAATATTTTTTGTCTTTAGTTAGCAAGAGGAAGAAATAGCAATGCGGCGTTTCTGTAGCACTTAAAAATAACTTCTTCTAGATTGGAATGACTTGATAATAACTGTTTCTATGAGCTGTTCTTTGAAAGCGATATCTAAATGCCTAGGTGATAACTGCTTCTATGAGTTGTTCTTGGGAGCTAAATCGGAATATCTCAATAATAACTGATTCTATAGGTTGTTCTGCGAAAAGCGAGAGTGCAATGACTACACCTTACAAAAAGACCGTTTCATAAAAAAAAATAATTAAGGAAATTATCGAAATGGTAAGGCCCTCTACATCCCAGAGGAGTACTACTGGCATTGCTTTACACTTCTTGCATCTTCTACTGGGTCGTTAAGTCTTCATTCATTTTAGTTTTTTAGTCTACGATATTGTTACTGAATAAAAAACATCAAACGGGAAATTTGTGTACACAAAGTTTTCGCCTGTTGTTTTTTTTTTTGACAAATGAAAAATAAAAGTGTAATGAAGCTGAAAGTGAGGAAGTGATTATTTTTTAACATAAAAAATACGTACTCTTTCTACACATACGAATGTGGAGATTTTGCAAATAATGTATTAAATTTTCCTTGCTACATTATTTTCACTAATTAGTTGAAATACTATCACAAATTAGCTTCCAAAAATGTTATCTTTGATTCATTCAGATTTATTTTAGAAAAGTATTAATATTACTACTGCAATACACCTATGCTAAAGGCATTCAGCTGCATAGCCAATTTTTTCTGTAGGAAGGAGTAGGGTTGTTATCCGTCCTCTTTTTCCCGGACACTATCCTTTTTTTTAGAGCGTCCGGGGGCGTCCTCTATAGTTTTTCGTTTGTGTCCGGGTAAATATTTACGTCCGAGAAAAGTCCTCGTTTTCCTTGTAAGTATGTATGTAGTCTCAAACTAATTTTTAAAATCAGCTTTCAACAAATGTTGAAGTGGTCTGATGTACAATCTTCTGTCACATTTTTAAATAACTGTGGTATTGCAATTAACGAAGAAAACCTTTTTACTGAGATCCTTTGTTTCAAGGCTTTTGTAAAGACCATGAATGATGAAAATCTAAATTGCAACAAATTTTGGTGTATTTTCTTTGACAAATACAAACATTGCTATGAACTTAAAAAAGTAGTTGAGTTTCTTATTTGCCTTCCTGCACACAATGCTAATATTGAATGCATAAAAGCTCAATGGACGTCTGAAAGAAATAGGTTAGATTCACAGACAATATCCGATATAATTTTGAAATGAGCTTCCAGAAATTCCATAACTATTTGCTTCAATACAGTAAACAAGTTTTAAAAGATATTGGAAGTGTAGACAAGTACATGGAAATTGAGTAGTGTAGGTGGTTGTATGTTGGTGGTTGGTTGGTTAAGATCGCTGACCTACAGCAGACCCACTATGAGTCACAATTAGCGCTATAGCGCCGTTTTGAAACCACTTTTTCACCAAACTAGAATTGAAACTGGACTCTTACTAAACCCACCCCGTGGAGTTTAGGTAACCTAACAGATTCTTTGGACTGACTGCCGAGCAATCATTTAGGCTGTTGAAGAAATACTTTCTCAAGAACCTATATCTTGTCTGCATATATGTATATGTGCGTACACATTTTTAAATTTATGTATATGAGAATGTCTTTATTGGATAAAAACACTTAATAATATTTTTCAAAATTCTTGTCAATGCACTAATTTATTTGCATTTAATTTATATTTATAAATGTCCATTATTAAATTAACAAATTTATGTGTATAAATGTGCATTATTAAATTAACAAACACTCTTTTGTATAAAATTTTGTGAAATATGTTTCAAATATTCATATTTTTTTGAGAAATCTATATTATTTTATGCGACCGCGATTTTAGTCAAAATGTCCTAATTTTTCAGCTCGCTGACCTCGTTTTCAATATTTTGCCATAACAACCCTATGTAAGAGTAACGCGCGCAAAAATAATTCTTTGAATTTCGCACTATGTCGACTAAATTCCATTCATATATATCCCATAGCATCGGGAAACACAAATGTCGAATCAATCGGTTGCTTTCTCTCTTCACTTCGAAATGGGCCAAAATTCCAATCGGAACAAAAACGTAAAAATTACTATATTATTCTAGTTTTGTTTTGTACAATTAGCTTTGTGTAATAGAAAAGGACCTAAACTTATGAAACAATTCAAAATACAGTTCAACTCATTTTTTTCTGTTGATTTGAAATGTACCGCAAATTTCATGTAACGTTAAAGACCTATTTTTACAAACTGTTTTTTTTTTTTTTAAATCTGAATTGAAAACGACCCACTTATTGTTGAGAACTTTTGACCTAGGTTCTAGATACAAATGCATTTTTTGAAAATTATTCAATTTCCTCGTTGTATTGGCCATCAAATTTGTGATTCGACATTAAAACATAATTTACTTTTCTCAGGAAAAACTGAGCCGGGCATAGAGTAGCCAGACGTACTGATTTAGTCAGTACATGTATTGATTTTCTTGGATTTTTTTTTTAAGTAGAAAAAATGTAAATTTTTTTTGATTCCACTGAAAGAACTTTCAGTTTATTGTTCATTTTATGAGGAAAGAAAGAAACAGACTTGTCTTATTGAGTTTATGAAGTGAGATTATAATCAAAAGTTAAAATCTATATATATCTGGAAAATGTACTGATTAGTATTGATTTTTGTATTTAATTCAAGTCCGATATACTGATTTTTTAGATACAAATATATGTAGTTTGTATGGAATTTATAAAAAAAAAAAAAATCAAGAAAACAAGACTTTTAAATTTCAACAGTCGATCTAGAAATCGTTGTACGCCAATGACGTGTTATAAAAAGCTGACTAACTTAATGAAAAGAAAAAAAATCAATATCATGTACATCAGCTTGCCTACGAGATATATGGAATGTGCAAAGTTCGATTTTTCTCTGCTCCTATTGGATTTTCTGAAAGATTGTATGAGAAAAATAAGATTTAGAAAAAGATATAGAGGTCTCTAGTTTAAAATAGCTAGTCGGTTTTGAATCAAAGGCTTAAAAAAAATAAGCTTTAAAAAGGTAAATAGCTTTGATCGGTTAAAACTTCTAAAATATTGAACTTTTTTAAGGATAACTAGAGCAATATTTTGTTCTTAGAAAGTTTTGATCTACGAGTTAAATTTAACCATGTTTTGTTCGAAAAGCTGTAATTTTTGTACAAAATTTCCATGAGAAAAATTCTTTAAACGAATATTTTTCAATTTTTTAGGTGTGGTATTTTCTGTTTAAAACCTTTATATTATAGAACATTAAATGTAGATTGATTTAAAAAAATGTTTATTTTGAAGAAAAATAAGCCGTCTCCAAGTTTAAAAAAATCGATTTTTTTAATTTTTTTGGAATTTTGAATTAATTTATAGATAGACGAATCTTTATACAGTAGAATCGCGATAATTCGTACCCCGTTAATTCGAAAATTCGCTTTAATTCGCAAATATCGTATTTTTTCAGTACAAGGTCTGTTTAACCTCTTATAAACCGTAATTGGTTACACAGTTCAACAACAATTTTATTCGCAAGATTTTCGAACAGTTTTATAGCAATTTCGCGCATAATCATGATTGCGTACTCAGTTTTTCTCCATCACATCTAGTTCTCCCACAATATAGCCCCTGATGGGGTCTTCAGGAACTATTGAGAAATTCCTTTATTTCAACAGATATGAATTTGATGTCTGAAGCAAAGTTGTTAAGCATAAAGATATAAACGATTTTTGTGTACACACTTTTCCTCCATTTTTTCGATAAATAGCAGATAAAACAAAAACTGTTAAGAAAACTTTTATACTTTTTTCGAAGAAAATGTTTCTTGTTGAAAATTATAAGGGATCCCAGAACATTGAAATAACTTACAAGGTACATTTTTCCCAGAATAATGCAAAAACCGAATTTTATGCTTTAGAATCGATACACTCACACTACGTAAGTTAATAATAGAATCGTTTGTTGCACAGATGGGCAATCTAATGTACATTTAATTTGATTTTATGACGTTCTTAGCTGAAAAACCCCTATAAATATGGAATTTTTCATGTTTTTTGCACCAAAGTGCACCCTAGTGGCCGTTATTGGTAAAAACAAACTACAGATTCAGATTCCTCGTACCCGAAAACCCCCAGAAGGACCTTTTGGTGGTAAAAATATTTGCATTTAAATGATAATACTCCGACGCGACCATAAACTAAAGCAGTAACCTCAAAAAAAATCGCTTAAAATCGCTAACCTGGGAAAACTGAGAAATTACTTTTCTATATATAACCTAAGCTTTTAGAAAAACTTAGTTAATTAGCAAGAGAACATGAAGAAATTCTCAATTCTTTTGAGATATATGAAGCTAATACAAAAAAATAAAAAAAAAATTAGAAAAAATTACAAAAATCGCCTGAATATCAAAAACTTTACATGCTTATAAAAAAAATTCGAAACTTACCCAGATTAAACTCTTTTGGGATTTGATTACCATATGCATACAGAAAACCCCGGTTAAGTATTACAAATAAAGATGCCAAGCAAAAAACTTGTATTTTTTTTGCATCTCGTTTTTGGTTTTTTCCTTTTGTTCAATCAGATTTAGGTTTTCCAAATTTTTGCTTTATAGACAAAGTGGAATCTTTTCGCCATTTGCCAGACATTACGATAAGAATACGAAAAAAGTGTTATTCTTGAATCCGATCGAATAAAAAGAAAATTTGTAATTTCGAAGTTGGCTGATTGCTTTGAAATAATGCAAATATAAACAAAAAAATAATGCAGTTTAATGCTGTCAAAAAACCCTTAATTTTCCCTACACTTACCAAAATTGGTTTTTACAAAATTCTCAACCAAATTTCAATATTAGACTTGTAAGAAATGACACTAAAAAGGGAAAAATGAGAAGTATTTTATTGAAGCTCAAAATTCTGAGATTCTTAAGTGAATCATTCACTCCCGAAACTATTACCTGAAATTTGTCGTATAGTGTAATTTGTATTTACTGAATAAAATAAAATGGCAGAAGACTGGACAAATTAAGCTCAAGTTCGTAATTTGTGTTTGCGAAAGAAAATAAATAAAAACATAAAAACAACATCAAATACTTTTAGGCATTCAATAAAACTACGCCCATTTTTATGGTTTTGAGATCAGATTTATGCTTTTTAGATCAAAATTTATCAACCCCAATTTTTATAAAATCGGTCAAAAATTTAGGAACTAGAGGGTTAAGATGAATGATATTTCATTTATAATTTCATCGCTTTAGGTTCTAGCTTTATTTCTAACGCCGTGATTTTCTAATATAAAATGAGGTAAAATATAATCTTCAGTGGGACGAAATGTTGTTGAAAGCATAAAAGCAAAATGTGACATTTCTATAATAAAATAATATAAATAATAATAGAAAACTGGGCGAATAACTATCGTCAAGGTAACAAATCAATTTGTGTGCAAATT
This sequence comes from Toxonevra muliebris, assembly GCA_963691655.1. NCBI lineage: Eukaryota > Metazoa > Arthropoda > Insecta > Diptera > Pallopteridae > Toxonevra > Toxonevra muliebris. The sequence goes on along the minus strand of OY829328.1, from coordinate 39,751,960 downwards.
CTCGCTATTTGTTGATGTTTGTTTGTTTATTTTCATGTACTTCTTGACTGCGAATGGAATTACCTTCATTTTTTATTAGCAATGCATATAATTTCATTATTTTTTTATGCATTTAACTTGAGTTAAAAATCTGAAGTAACAATAAATAATTCTGAGAAGAAACGACTAGCAAAGTGTGAGTAACAGTTTATAAGTTCGTCAGAATCATAATTTCCTTGAAAAGAAAAAAAATAAAACAAAAAACGTATGCACAATTCGCTGAAGCGGAATTTAGCTTCATTAGAACTGTGCAAGACATTCCAGCATGCAATGTTCGCCCCTGGCCTTAAACTATTGTTTAATGGAAAATCTATTATGTTACTAAATGTAATTAATTGAATCTTCATTCAACTCTCAACTGCAATGATGATAATATAACAACTTTTAATCCGTAGTGTTAACACAATTAATTTGTCCAATTAAAATTATTTTTTCTGCAAGGGAATCAAAACTCTCACCATATGCATAACGATTTTGAGTTTCCGTAAGAGGATAATAAATGCCAATTAGTGATATAAGCATATCCATCATAACTTAGTGTTGGAAAATATTTCAGAATTATCATCACATACTTGCTTATACTTGCTATTTGTATGCAGGTATGTAGTTATTACGTACGGCCGCCTGACTTACTAGTTTTTTCTCATATGCATTGATTTCATGAATTTCGTTTAAAGTCTGATTTAAACATTCTGAAATCAGTAACCAAGTCTATTGATTTTTGGTTACTCTAGTATTACGTTATAAATGATTATACGCATAGTAAGAATATATGCACATTAGGGTGTCTCTTATTTTCCAAGTTTGATTTTGTTTTGTGCTACCCCTCACATGAAAAATAAATTTTTTTTTTTTGCTCCAAAAAATGTTGTGCAGAGAAGAGGCTAAAACACAACTGAGATTATTTTTTAACCACGCGTCAATGAACATATTTTTTGTTTAATGAACTAGGTGTGAGACACCCAAGTAACAAAAACTCTTTAAACATATTAACATATTAACTTTTCCGTTTTTGCCCTGAAGTCTGGTTTATTGTAAGTCAGAATTTTGTTTTATTTTTGTTTGAATTTTTATCTGAATTTGGTTTGAATTTTAATCCATGTTTGGTCTAAATTTTGATTTGCTTTCTAGCGTTTGCAGACCAACGTTTGATCTGATTTCTGGTGTAAATTTTGTTTTGCTTTTAATTTGTATTTGGCGTGTTATTAGCCTTTTTTAATCTAACTCTTAGTTTGAGTTGTGGTTAATATTTTGGTCTAAATTGGCTTGATTTGGATACAAGATTTGGTCTGAATTTCGGTCCGAAATCGGTCTGACTTTTGTTTTAAAATTTGGTCTGAATTCGTCTGGAATTTTGGACTAGTTTTTGTTTAATTTAAGTTAATATTTTTTTATGTAAATATTTATCAGATATTCCCACTAGTTTTTGGTCTGAATTTTGGGTTACTTTCGCTCGGTGTTTGGTGTCCTTTTGACTTAAAGTTTTGTCTAACTATCGGCCTGAGTTTGGTCTAAATTTTTTTTTTAATTTTGGAATGAATTCGAAAACTGATTTTGGTTTTGATTCGGTCTGAATTTTGGGTTTTTCGTCTAAGTTTTGACCTGAATTTGATCTCATTTTGGTCGATTTTTGTTGGAATTTTGGTCCGGTACCCGAAAACGTGTACGGATTTTGTTGAATATTAAAATGTATTGGGTTTTTGGTCAAAGATATATTTACATTTTAAGTAATGTATAACAGGCATATAGAACGTATTTAATTTTTCATAAAAATGAAGTGCTTGGTTATGGAGTTGTGAGATCGCAAACTCACCACCAGGCCGATATTAATAGTGATATCGATGCTAAGAGTGATAAGAATATATATTTTTAAAATTCGTTTAAAGTACTATCCAAATACACTGTTAATTTCATTCAATTTTTTTTGGGGTTTTTGTTTCGACCAAAAATGACTCAAAAATATAGATGTATCAAATTGTTTCATCAAAATTTGTTCTCAAAGGAAATTAAAATTTCCTTCAAATTGTTTTCTCAAAATAGATCATTACAATATAAATCCATCAGAAAAGTCATAATCAAGATTTCGATCTGAATTTGGTCTCATTTTTATCTAGATTTTTGATCTGAATTTGGTTCTTTTCTTGGTTGAACTTCAATCTGAAAAAAGTATTTGAATTTTAGTTTGAAATTTGGTCGAAATTTCTGCCTATTTCTATCCGATTTTAGTTTGAGTTTTGGTCTCAGTTTTGTTCCAGTTATCTTTTAATTTTTGACCTGTATTTGATAAAATTTTTGCACTAGTTTTTGGTCTAGGTCTGGGTTTTGGTCGATAGTGAGTCTGATATTTATTTTTTAATTTAGTAAAATCAGCCCCCCCAAACCCAAATCCTAGAACCGCCACCGAATATATGCAGTCATTAATGGTTCTACGGGTTTTCTTTATTTTTCTTTCTTTGCAGAACACAAACGTTCTCAAATGGAAAAATAACCAAGGTAACATATGGTTCAGAAATGGCTAAAGTTTAAGATCGGGTAAATAAACAATTTGACGTTGGGGCCCAAAACGGAGTTAATTACAGTGCTCTGGAACACTTTCACTATCCAACAACCATACTGTGATCCCGATCACTTGTGGTCGTCCTCAATTAGTCGCATAGTGTTATTAATAAACAATCATAAAACATCATTACTTACAACATTCCGACACAAGGAGTCGAATTCATTTTCGATTTGTTTCCAAGCGCGTTGTTTTTCTTTCAATATGCATGCATCTGTTTTTTTATTTTCAATAATTGCTGCATATCGCGAAAAATATTTTCTTCAGCATTAAATTAATGCAAAGTGAATAAATTGAAAATCTGGAGTGTTTTTAATGATGCCAATAGCTAAAATCGGTTATAGTTAAAATGGTTTTAGCGATTTTTTAATGGAGAGTGAATAAATTGGCCCTTAGTTACTCAAATTTTTGTCGCATAGTGTAATTGATATAATATTAGTGAACAACAGGAACCGGTTAGTTGTGAGTCTATATCATTAACCTTTTAGTTATCTACTCTACTTCTTATTTGTTTTAAATAATTAAATATTTTGTATAAAAAAATTGAAAGTCCAAGCTACTCACAGCTACTTTTTTATCTAGCTACTATGACTGGAAGTATTTTATTTATTTTTTTTTACTTTTATCTCAAATTCAATCAAAATAATTTTCCGGTGTTTCACAAATGTTTGACTTCAACTGTCGCTAACGTCTGTAATACGCATAAACTATATGATAAAATGTAGCAACAAAAATCGATTAAGGCTGTCTAGAAACACGCTTGGGAATTTGACGGTTAATACAGGATGAAGATAAAAAAATGTAGAAACTCAATAGTTGTATACATATGCACATAAATATGTAAATTTTAATTTTCAAAAATAAAAAACAATTCACAAAAATTTAGTCATCATTTAAATGATTCTTTAAACTTTTTAACTCGCGCTAAAATTTCTCAATATCTTTTATTTCAAATAATCGATTACTTTTTCTGAATGATTTATTAAAAAAAACTCTTGTCTTTTATTTAAATTAATTTTTTCGTACTTGAAATACTCACCAGAAAAAAGGTGGACGTCCAAGACTTGCATTCGAGGAGAAGTCGTGTCATGGAAAAATATTAGAATAATTTCTTGATAAAAAAATAATCTCTTGACACAAGAATGAAAATTCTATAAAAGAGGAATACAAATTTGAATTCAAATAAGTTTGTATAGGTACATAGGAGTCCCAGGAATTTATTTATTTATCTTTTCAATCTCGGGATTTTCGGACCATTTCTAAATCGAACTCTGGGATCCCGGAATTGACATCCCTAGTATGAATATAGTTGCTGGTTATTGAAAGAATTGTTAATTAACCATGGAATTGTTAATGTTTTCCTATTTACTTATACTCAAAATTTACGATATGGAAGTAAAACTTCAATTTCATCCCTAAAAAAACTTTTATAATGCAAATAATTGTATGTCACTTGGAATTCGAAGAGAATATTTTTCATTCGGTGATAAAATAAAGAAAAGACTTTCAGCGAATAATTTGCATAATTTTTCACATGGACTCAAGTTTTCATTTGTTTTTAATATATTTGAATTTAGTCATTCTTCTTGAAATTTAGTGGAACTTAGAGTAAACATTATATTGCATTTTATCTAATTTTAAATGATTGATTACCGTTTTGTTTTTTAAGTCGAAAGCATGCAAAGTTTTGAGAAACTGATATTTTTGTTGGTACTGGAATAAATTATTGTATTAAACAAAGAAGAATGTTTATGTGCTCTCCTACCAACTCTATATAACGGATATAAAGACCACTGACGTGTTTCAAATGCCACGTTTACATTTATGATTGCGTAGAATCATAACTAAATTTAGTCGTTGCCTAAGGTAAACAGGATTAAGGTGGAAACCCAGTAGAGTTATCCTAATGCTTATAGATTGAGAGATATACTCGTATATATGCACAGTCACACCTATATTACATATTCCGTGTTTATTCAAAGCTACTAACTTAACTTGTCATGGCTTGCCATGACAACTTAATCTCACATATGCGTGAACGAAGCAGTAGCAAAAGCCGCAACCAGCATCGCCAAATAGCCTTAACATGTACTTTAATTTCCTTGTAACGACTTTGCACATTTATTATTTATATTTGAGTAAATCTTTTTACATTCTAACGCTTGAATTATCCTTAAGGACATTTGTCATAATTTATAACATACTTCACAGAGATTAATTTGCAAATAAGTATATTGTGATAACAAATGAAAATTCAAATATCTAAAGTAAATAAATATAAGCAAAAAATAAACATTGTGAAATTGAGGGTGAAAAAATAATATAAGCAGCAAAGAAATATTCATAACTGTAAACTACAAACAAAAATTTAATCGCTCGTGGAAATAAAAATTGCGCGCTTTTAAACATACATACATACATACATACCTACGTACGCACATATAAAAAAACAATCACAATGTTCATCACCGCCAAACACCATTGCATAATTGCTTTACGTGGAAACGGAAGTTAAAGCAAATGCATGTATCCGAATCATGAACGAAACGATTTGAAGCACTTAAAGTGGGCTCTCCCTCTCTCTCTCACTAACACTCTTTTTCATTCTACTGTGCTCTCTTTTTATGCATAGTATACACGGTTGCCACTTTGGAAAGAATTGTGTGTCGGACGGAATTGTGAGTCTCATTATATCTAGACCCAACACTATTTTTAAAATACAAAATATATTTTAATTAATGTGTTACTTTTTATTAAGGATGTAGTCTGGTGTTCCGGCCTAATTTTTAAGGTTATTTCGGGAATTTTTTATTATAACAGAATAAAATACAATTATTTCATTTTTTTTATGTTATTATTTATCTTTAACTGTACAAAAAAAATTTATTGGAGTTTATTTTACCATATTTTTTTTAGCGTTTTTTACGTCCAAAATGGACACCTAAAAAAAAAGTGTGGGGCTGGCCCGGGTTTAAACATTTTGATTAAAAAACAACAAAACTGCGGACTTCCAAAATCTTTTTTTTTAAATTGCGTTGTTTTTTGTTGAAAATCGTTGTAAAAAATAGGAAATATTGATTAAAAATAAACAATTCTACAACCGGCGAGAGCCATTGGCGTGTAAAATAATATATTAAAAGTTCAGCCCAATCAGTTCGATAGAATTCTCTTAGACCCCTGGGCCGGTCAAAAAAACGTTGTTTCGAGAAAAACGCTTTTCAAGTTTTAACGAGAGATAAAGTTTATTTTCAATATATTGTACTTTCGAAATACATTTAAAAAAAATACTCGATTTTTTGAAATTCGAACACCAGACTACATCCTTAATAAATAACATTTAATGTTACTTATTATATTGGTATTTTTTTGGTAAATATTGGTACAAAATAAAATGAGTAAGTGGCAACCGTGATAGTATATGAGCCCGGAGGCTCAGCTTTCATATTTTTATTATTATTGTTATTATGGTGTAGACGCTTGTTGTTGTTGTTGTTATTTTTGGTGTTAATGTTTGCTATTTTATGCAACTTTTCTTTATTTTTTTTATATTTTCTAAATGCTTAAAGTAATTTGAGATTTATTTCATTTTTGGCATAATTACCCCAAATGCGGTTTACGGGAATTACAAGTAGCAGAATTCATTGTAAAATTTGTATGGCAATCATTAGAAGGTTACGATGAGCAGTGGCGTGTGTAGAACAAACTAGCTGGACAAAATTGAGTCTTTATTTTGGGCAAAAAACTGCTTTTGGATGTCTTGTATAAATATCCTCATAAAGCAAACACAAAAAAAAAAAAATAAAATTCCAAGAACAATTACTTCGATAAATGATCAACAAAAGTCAAGTAATAGTGCAAACACATGGGAGTGAATTTCGTTGAAATTCTCCATTTCAAATTTAGGTGGATACACGACAAAAAAGGAATTTTAAATTAGTTTTTTGACAGATTATAAGAAAAGAAATAGATATTATATTTTTCTGTTTTTTACAACTTCGTGTTTAAGGGCTGCTAGTTTACTTTACTCGGCATTTCAAGTGCATTTCGTTGCAATCCTTCTACAATTCAGAACTTCGTTTGACAGTTTTGTATGGTGCACTATAAGTGAAAAAAGTGAATTTAGGTTGTTTACCAGTTCTATTTTAATGAATTTCTGAGGAAGCTTTTGTTCGCTGTTAAAGTGAATTTGCAAAAAAACAAAAAAAAAAAAATGTAATAGATAATAAGGTTGAAGGTAAGTACTTTCTATATTGTTAGTAATTTCAATGCAAAAGTATTTGGTATTTTTATAATGTGCTTTAGAAAAGTGAGGCTAGAATTGAAGTTGCTATACTAAATGTTTGTTGGAGTAGAAAGTTTTGTATTCTCATGCAACAGGGCTTAAATTTGCATATGTATTTATTATATATACCATGTAGATACTTTATTCAGTAAAAAAAAATGCAGTGCACAATATTGTTCATTTATGTAATACAAAAAATTTTATTTCGCCGTGCGGAGTGTAGGCCCCTTTCATTTGTGTACAAATATAATTCACACACCATGAACGGATGCGGAAAGCTCGGTCTAAGCCCTCCATGGGCTATTATGTTATAAAAGAAAAAGAAGATGTTGAAAATGAGTTTGATGGTCCTAAATCTGAATCAGCTGAATCTATTTAAAATTTATAAAGTGACGAAAACGTGTGAACACATATGTGTAATCAAATTATGAAATTGAAGTAATTGCAATGAGAGAGAATTAAAAAATAGTTTATCAGAATATGGACGGGGAGTTTTTTTTTACTTTAATTTATAAATATTGAAATATTGGAAATAGCACCTTTGGAACAGTTTGAAATATTTGTAAGTTTTTGTTTTGTTTCTACAGTTAAAAATAACATAAAAGTAATGGAAAATAGAATAACGAAAAATTTAAAAAATTTATTCAAATACATATTTCAAAATTGAAAAGCCCAACAATATCTCCGTCAAAAAGATCCAAAAGATGAGTTCTAGAGCGGGGCCCTTTAGAAAGTTTTAATCGGTCCACTCCAAATAACAGATGAATTGGCAAAACAAATAATTTTGTCCAGCTTACTAGTTCTTCACACGCCACTGTGCGATGGCGATGGCTGGAATGACTAACTGTGTTGGTGTGTTGCGAGAAATTTAATTTCTTCTATGTCATTAAACAGTAATTAGATTTATTTATTAACTAATTTAAATTTCTGCTAATTGTATTAGAACGTAAATGTGAAAATTATATTCTTGTCTAGTCAAGTAAAGTGAAGATTTCGAATACGTAAGCAAATAGTGATTTAATTGAATGTATTTTGCACTGATTACCACATCAACTTAGGAAAGTACATTTTCCTCATAACGTAGTCGTCTCCTACTGAAAGGGATTCTTAGAATTTGGTATTTTCCAGTAAATCTTTATGAAATTGTATTGAGTAAATTATGGAGTTTAATTAATACAACTTTAAAATATAGATAGGGGAGTGTCGTCATGGTCGGGGCGCTGTTAGGGTCGGGACAGTGTCGTTTTCTTCATTATATCTCACTGGCATCCGTTAAGTTAATATACAGTATTATTTGTCATCACGAAAAAAACTTTTCATGCCATTTCAAGTTCAGAGCATAAAGTTTATATAAGTGTTACGTAACCGTGTGTTAAAAGCAGAGCAAAAAAACTTTTTAACAGTGCCAGAAAAATTGGATTAACTTAAAAATAACATGCAAACATCAAAGTAAGTTAACTTAAATTGTTCGATAAGGTTTAAGAAGTGGAAATATGTAGCATTTAATGGTGTTTTCATCAGGCGAATATGCTATAAATGATACAACGCTAAATGACGTGTGTTGTCAGGGTCGGAGCAGTGTTTTACTGATTAGTCGGAACACCGAAAATTTTGTTGTAATGATGCGTTTTGACTCTGGAAATACATTTTTTTCACTGTTCGTGTTTTTCGTTCACACAGAGGAATTTTTATTTTTATTTCAGGTCTCTTTCCCCAGTTTTTAAGTGTAATTTTTCCTTTTTCTTCAATTTTTATGTTATTTTCAATCATATTCCTTCATTTCTTTTCGATTTCTACAGTTTTCCGACCCTGACTACAATTTTTGTTTTTTGTCCATAACGCCTGAACTATTAATCCAATTATATTTTAATGTTTAGCAAAAACATTGCAATTTATTAGACCTTTTCGACGATATGCATCATTAATAAAAATTCGGGTTTTAACGGAAGTTATTAGCAAAAGTTAAAACATGCTCCAACCCTGACGACACTCCCCTACATAAATGCAATAAAATAATAATTTAAATATAGATGCGCTAAATTGAACTTTTAAAATGTCGCACACATGAGTAAATAATAAATTAGTGCTATATATTTTTTCTATGTGAGCAAAAGTTTTTGAATCAACACACAACATTACATAAACGATGATTGTAATTGTAGTTGGAAATTAAATAAAGCAAATGCTAATATCATATTATAGTAAACAAAAAATTCTCCTATTGAGGAAAGGTTGATTTCCTTTCGTGACAGAACCTGTCTCAAATTTTATTTTTCTTTCTTCTCCATCTCCTTAAATTGAATGAAACTTTTTTTGTGTTATTTTTGTTTGGAAACGTACTGCAATGAAACATACAAATGTGGTCACCTTAAGTCAATTAATGCAATTTCAACTAACTCATAAATAGGAAGGAAGTAAGAGGAACTGAAGAAGAGTGAAAGTAGTTTTTTGTGTTTTGTGGTTTGATGCCGACAGCATAAAATTAAAGGAAAATCCATTTACTCATATATTACCACAATGAAAATAACTGCAAGCTATTAATACTAAACCACAAAATTGCTGTAAGTGAAAATGAAGTGAATTGCAATGACGGATGCATTCATTGTGTAATGACATTATGTTAACATTAAATTCCGACTGTCATCCTGAAATTCAAATTAGAAATTTTAATAATTATTAAATAATAATAAATTATATTCCGAAACGGCCGTCTGATTTGCCCCTTTCCATATACATTGTTGTTGTGATGACTACATTTGTGTTCATTAAGCCTACTTAATATATAACTTCAAATAACGAAATTCACATGAACTTAAGTCATGACTTTGAAAATTAATCTCTAGAGATTATTTCCATAGTCTCCAAAAAACTATCATAATAAATTATATTATTAATTGTTATTATTCAGATGACCTCGATAATCTAGTGGGAGAAGTTTACAAGTACACATACCCCACTAGACTAACAAGAGGTGTACAAGAACATCTATTGGTAGGCAATCGCAAAAAAACACCAAGTGATAACAAATTGTTTCACTGCCGTTCGAAACCGGCGTTAAACTGTAGGCCCAACCACATGGTATCACATGGCCGTTCTGGCTTAAGTGTGTTCCTGCACAGGCAATTTACCTAACCTAATCTATTAAAATAAACAATGCAATGAATTAAGTAACAATGAGAAAGCTCCCATTAGGGATTAGGGTTTAAATTTATCGCGCTTGTCTACACGGTTCGAAATTTATCAAAATTTAAAACTTTTTCAACTTTGTTGGTATAAAATTTCACAATTATAGTTGAATAAAAATATTTTAAGAAGAAAATTTCAACTATATATATTTAACGTTTACACTATGAAGTTGAAAATTTGATTATTAAAGTTACAAAATTCAATCAATATATTTTATTTAATTCAACTTTAAAAGTTGATTATTGCATTTTTTTTTTCACTTTTTACCTCAAACTACAAATCTACAAATTAGAGAAGGAACTTTAGATTTAATCATTTTTTATTGTAATAAAAGAATATGTACATATTTACATTTGAAATATATAAATATAAAAAGTGCTTAAACAGTATTATAAATTTCGTTATTATAAACTCTAAGTTATTGAATTTTACTGAAATAAAAAAAAAAAAACAATGGATGCGTGCAAGGCACGCAAGATATTTGATGTGTAAACAGTTAAGCCAACTGAATGTCATATACATAAGCTCACATATGTATAGCCATATATAGGGATTTGATGTATACCTATCTATATGCTTAGGTAAATAATTCAAATTAAAACAATTCTATATTATATACCATATAATAGCCCAATCCATCATAAATTGGAAATGGTCTTGCATCATTGCAAATGCAAATTTTCATTCCATATCGCATATATTTTGCAATTGCACCATATCGTGAATAGGGCTGATATGTTGTAGTTGCATTATTTTTCATTTACTCAATGCATCGGGCACTATATGCTTGCACATACGTAGCTGCAATTGCATCCTTTTTTCCGCGCTTTGAGTTTTTCTTCCTGTCGATTTGAAATTTTATTAGATGTAAAAATTTTACATAACGTCGCCTGAGAATTGATTTGGCGTATAGTTATATGAATTTGTACATACATACGCCAAATCAATCCTCAGGCAACGATAAGTGCTTTCCGCATTTAACCTTAGAAAGGCAACAGGGGTGACCAGTCACCGCACTACTTCTTAAAAGCACTGCGCAGAGAGTTGCGTTAACTGCATTTAATAAACATAAGAAACAATGTATTTTTATTAACGTAAATAAGTGATTTTACAATAAATAAGTTTGATTTTACTGTTAATTTTAATGCAATCTAACTAACCGAATGCAAAACCTATCAAACGCCTGTGTCTGCTACGGCGACTTCTCTGCTTGTATGGCATAGTCGATCTCCACACGTTCAACACCAACAAATAACTCTGCCACGAATAAATGTACACACACATTTTGTTTTCGTATGTACACACGGTTGCCATCTACTCATTTTATTTTGTACCAATGTTTACAAAAAAATGTACCAAATGGGGGGAAAATGTACCAAAATAATAAATAACATTAAATGCCATTTATTAAGGATGTAGTCTGGTGCTCGAGTTTCAAAAAATCGATTATTTTTTTTAAATGTATTTCGAAAGTACAATATATTTAAAGTATACTGTAAAAATTTCAGACCAAAACTCAAAATATTAACGAAGTTATAGCTCATAGTCGAGAGCGCCTGTTGTGAAAACTTTATCTGTTGTTAAGACTTAAAAAGCGAAACAACGTTTTTTGACCGGCTCAGGGGTTTGACAGAATTCTATCGAACCGATTGGGCTGAACTTTTAATGTGTTAGTAGAATAGGTAGTAGAACTGTTTATTTTTAATCATTATTTTCTATTTTTTACAACGATTTTCAACAAAAAACAACGCGATTTAAAAAAAAAAAATTTGGAAGTCCGCCATTTTGTTATTTTCTAATCCAAATGTTTAAATCTACTACCTGCTAGAATGACAAACCTACAGAACTATAATATATTTAAATTTTTTGTTTAAGAAGATTTCAAGTACTGTAATCATTTTGAACGTAAAAAACACTAAAAAATAAACTCCAAAAAAAAAAAAATTTCTTACAGTTTATGCCAATAATAACATAAAAAAATGAAATGATCGCATTTTATTTTGTTATAATAAAAAATTCCCGAAATAACCTTAAAAATTAGGCCGGAAAAATTAGACTTAATAAAAAGTAACACACACTAATTGAAATATATTTTGTATTTTAAAAAAAGTTTTTGGCCGACTAGATATAACGAGACTCTTAACGTCCCACACTCAATTCTTTTGAAAGCATTATATATTATATACATATATTTAAATTTTACCTTTTTTAATAAAAATTTTTTTGAACATAGGTTTACAATTCTTAATTATTATAAAAGCTAACTTTGCCCACAGAATGTACCAAATTTTAAAAACATGTACCAATGTACCAAACGCAGAAAAATAGAAGAAAATTTACCAGTTTTGGTAGAATTGTACCAAAGTGGTAACCGTGTATGTACATATATGTGTGAGTAAATTGATCGAAACATAAGCAAACAAACTCCGCTCGTATTTTAATTTCTCCCTCTCTTCTTCTCTTCTCTCTTCTCTTTGTTGTTTAGAGTAGCACAGTCATGCCGCGCATTAGTGCGAGCGAGAGGGGAAATGGACGTTACAGTTATCTTACATCTTACGTTACAGTTATTCTTACATTTTACACATTTGAAATTTTGCCCATACCGTGAGCCAAAATGTTTACACATAAAGAGTTTTGATGTAAATGTGAAAAACTTCAGAGAAGCTGTAATGGCTGGATATTGTTAACAACTTACGATCAAAAGATATGTACAATTTTACAATTTTGATGTTCCTGCTGCAATAATTATTAGTTCTGTGAATTTTGTCAAAAGTTCAGCTGGAAAAATGTTTTCTTCAGAAAAACATATGAATGTTGCAATACAAAAGCTTACACATTCTCTATCTCTTGTTCCTGGTGGGAATGGTAATATCTTCAAAAGTGCTAAAAACTTTTTAAAATCATTGCTCCATTCTGTATAAATGAAAAAGCATACACAAGAACGTTGGTAAGAGCACTAAATTAAATGAAGCGAGCTAACGAACCTTTTACGCAATTGTTTTCCAATCCCTTAGATACCAACGTGGATAGAATGTGACCCTCTAGAGCCAATCATTTCGTTTTAAAATTAATGACAATTTCGGGTAATTGAAATTTGAAATGAATCAAAACCTAAGCAATAAATAAATTTCAAATTTGGTTATAAGTTATACATATTTATTTTAATACTTACAATTTCTGGATCAAATAATAAAAAGGATAAGCTTGGTCGACGTTAAAACTGCTCTGTAAGCATTTCATTCTCGCTTTGACTGTTTCAAGAAGTTGCGAGATGAAACTCTTCTTCTTGAAGTTTCGAGATTTCGGTTAGTAAATACAATACATCACATAATTGAATCTTTGAAATTGGAAAAAAAAATAATGGTGCAAAAACATAATATTTTATTTCACTTTTTCTTCACTGTAAAAAACTTGGAGGTATTTTTGAACGAACTCCATTTCCGAAACACTTTTCACATTCACTGCCAGGAACAAACTAATAAAACTAATGTTAGCAATTGTGAAATTACTAGTTCTCTGCCGCATAATTACACGAAGTAGGCATTTAAAATTTTTAAATTGGACTGTTAATTTTTCAACTTTAAGGTTGAATTTTTTAATTGCTGATTGAATATCCATCTTCGATGTTCAAATTTTCAACCTCTTTAAAATTTTTAAACAATGCGGAAATTACTTTCAACCATTGGTATTAACTTTGTGCGAGCTGGTTGAAAATTTCAATATTTTTTAGTTGAAAAATTTTAAGTACATAAAAATTCATCTAATTTGGTTTACTTCTTACTCTTCTAAATTTAAAAATATAGCTTTAAGTTTAAAGATTAATCTGTAAAAGTTGAATCAGGTTGGAAAAATTTCAGCTATATTGTTGAAAATAAGTGTTTCAACCGAAAAAAGTTGAATGAAGTTGAAATATTTAACTCAAATTTTTGACCTTGTAAGCTGCGCTTTTTGCTTGCGTACTTTTAAATATTTTGCTTATCAACAGTTAAAGAATTTTGTACGTCAGAGCATCACTTAAAAATCACAAGGGATTCTCAAATCAAAAGTTTCCCCTGAATGACACAAAACTTTTATTTTCAGTTTAACTAATAACACTGTGCGACAAAACTCGTACTTCGTGCGCTTTTTGCTTGCGTACTTTTAAATATTTTGCTTATCAACAGTTAAAGAATTTTGTACATCAGAGCATCACTTAAAAATCACAAGGGATTCTCAAATCAAAAGTTTCCCCTGAATGACACAAAACTTTTATTTTCAGTTTAACTAATAACAATGTGCGACAAAATTCGAACTTTGTCGATTGAGAATGGAATCATTCAACGGTGTCCTGTAGGTACTGAATCCGTATCTGTTTCTATAAGTTATATTTTTTTTTTATTAAGTCATTAGTTTAGAAACTCAATTTGTTTTTTACGATCAACATAATTTTGAGATTTATATTGGAAGTATGTAGTTGAAAAAATTTAATTATTACATTTCGGGGGTTCCTGTACCCAAAAGACATATTGATACTTTTCCAAGTGGTTTTCAAAATGTGTTGGCAGTTAACAAAAAAAAAATAACACCCCTTAAAGAGGAGAAGATAGATTAAACCAAAAAAAATTGCGTGGACTCTGCTTACAAACTTTTTTTAAGCCATCAAAGTTATTGGAGTTCATATGTAAAAAATATGTCGTTACATATGACAGTATCTAACTTTACATTTGAGAGGTCAAAACCTTAATAATCTCATTCAGTTTACTCAAAACCATATAAAATTCATTTTCTTCTTCTCGTTGCACTGTGTATTCACTTAAGCAATTCAACATTTTTTTACTTCACTTTGGCATGCATGAAAAGAGAAAGTTGATAGGAAACTAAAGAAAGAATGGAAAAACAGTAATAAATACACCCCGCACCTGTCATGAAAAGTTTCTACTTTTTGGTGCTGATTCCTTCAATTTCTTTTCTTTTTCTTTAGGTTTCTTTTAAGAAGTATGAAAAAAAGAAAAACTTGCAAACATTTTATTTAATGAACTTCTTTATTATTTTTAGTACGAAAAAAAAGATGGTGCTTAATTCTTATTGTTTTGCTTTTGTCGTAATAGCCAGTTGCAATTGTCTTGAATTTAATTCCACAAATTAAACAAAACAATGACAATTATGTACATAAATATCTTTTTTAAGTTTTCATTTATTTTTTTCGATTTTTCAAAATTACTACTACTTAAGTAGTGAAGAAGCTACGTTCTTACATTTTTCCTTCCGACCACACATTAAAATGCACTCCTAACACTCCCTTTCAATCCTATAAATATCCTACTTATATTTTAATTTTTTTTTAATGACCGGACTAAATTTTAATTTATGACCTATTGCAATTACCACATTACTCCGCTGGTAGAATACACACGCACACACATTTCCGTTTCCTTTTTCCGGGGGGAAATTGTGAGTCTACTTTTTGAAAACTTTCTCTACAGCCATGCCGCATCGCACCCCATCTCATCACATTAACACCCTGCCCACCGCCGTCTACCCTTGAAGTTATTTATGCATTCATATGAGTATTTTTTTCCGTTTTGTTTTTGTTTATGCATTTTGCTGACATTCTCGAAATTTATGACAAATTTAGCACTTTTCGTTATCAGTTATGTTGGTGTGATTTTTTCATCAACGTTTTTTCGGTGCCGTCGAGTTTTTCATTTAGACCTTTGATTTTTTTGTTCTAAACGGAAATTGCTTCAATTGCCATTTTAATTACTCTCCTTTTTATTTTTATCTTTTTTATTAGTCTCTTCTCTTTGACTTTTGCTTCGTCGTTCTCTTTGTTTTGAACTGCTGGACTGCACTGTAAAATGGCAAACGCTGACGTTGAAATTTTTAATTTGCCATTTGTAATTAACCACATTCCACTTTGTCTAATTTATCTTTGCGTTTTTTGGTGAGCATCAACATTTTTCTCAATTCACTGCTACTGTAGCTTCCTGCTATTCACTGTGGCTCACTTCGTTATGCTTTTAAAATTTGGTGCTGAAATTGCGTCTTTATTTGGAACACATATACCAAGGGACGGCTGGTTGTCAGCTTTACAATTTGATGCCAACTCGAATAAGAATAAGGTCAAAATCGCCAGGAAAAATATAAAGCGCAGTACGATAAACCAGTGGTCTTGAATATTTTTCGTCTTGGGAGCACTTTTGACTAGCACTCGATTGCGTAGCCCTTAGAATAAAATCGTAAATGAATCGAAAAGAAGAGAAAATGAAACATAAGTGTTTCGCATTGGAAATTACCTCTCACTCTTTTAAAAATTGTACATATTCCCGCGGAGCCTCTTTCTGTCGGGGAGTAATTGCGAGGCTTTTTGGTCGAAATTTTTGATATGCAAATAGTACACTATTTCATATTTTGTTTCCAACGCCACTGAATAAAGTTAAAAAATATTATCGGGGCAAGTCAGGGCAAACAAATTCTTTGAATTATAGCTACAGCAGTGGCGGATACAGGAAACATTTTTGGGGGTGAAAATGAAAAATAAAATTTCTCCATGTGAACCAAAACGCGGTCTGGAGCGTTTTTTTTCTCGTTCGTGTATCGTTGTTTTTTTTTGTTTGGCCATGTGAAAACTTACTGGTACGTTACGCATTTTAGGGGAACCCTGTTCTTGTAGCGAAGCATTTCACAATTTCTATGATCTATTTCCAAGGTAACGGATCGTGGAAAATATAACAATAGGAAACATTTATTCAGTTTTCGGTTTTAGATTGGTTTATAATGGGTCGAGTATTAGTAGAATTTTAAGAATAATTTAAGGTTGTTGATATCTACCCTGTATTCAAATTTTCTCTTTTCCATCTGGGATTTTCTTTATATCGACCCGAAATGTATAATTTTGTTTTTGACATAGAACTTTAAAACCAAATAAAATGGAGCTGGAAGTAAATTTTTTAATTTGTATAACAGCCCTTGATGCCAAACTTTTTCGAACGTTTCTTGAATGTCCAAAAATATGGCAATGCAATATTTTTTACGTTCCAGAAAGTCAGTGACAATATTCACTATGCACAGGAGTACCATGCTTTGACGATTGGTGATTCGGAAGTATATTCTTATTTTCTTTTATTATTATCAATCCACTACTTCGAATATTTTCGAGAATATTGCCAGCAAACTTATAGGTCTATATGAGGGCACTAAGTTTTCAGGTTTATTTGGTTTATGTATCATTATTATTTCAGCACATTTCCATAGAAAAGGAAAGTGGTTTAATGAGCCAGATTATTCATTATTCTTATAATTGAAAGTAAATCGTATTAACTAAAAACAACAATAACTAATAATGTCACCTTTTTGCCTGTTTAAGTTATTAAATTTTTAAGTGTTTGAAAATCTTTCTTGGGAGAAAATTTCCCCCTGTCGCCCCCCCCCCCCCGCCACCCTTGTATCCGCGCCTGAGTTACAGTCTTTTCAACAAGAGCGTGTTCGGTTTAATTGTATGAACAAATTGAAGTATCAAGTTGGGCTTTATTTTCAACATTCAATATTTCATTGCGAATTGCGCTGTATAACCTTCCAAATAATTGCAATTACAATTTCATTGTATAAGCAATTTATCAAATCGAGCTCCGCGTATGCAAAACTTTTTTAAGCTGTCATTCTTTACTCACATCCAAAGGAATCCAAAATGTCCTAGGGAAGTGCTGCAAATACCTTGAAAAGTTGAAGGCATTTGTAAAAAAATGGAACCAACTTTTTTTAAGACACCAGACTTTTTACGCCTTATCAATTCATTGTGCTTCTAGAGCAACAACAAAATAGCAGAATTCGGTGCCAATTCTACCATTACACTTAAAGCAGCTGAACAAAAACTGGCGCTGAAAGTCATTAATATATCCCTTAACACAATCCAAAGTCGTTTAAATGAATTCCAAATTGAATTCTGAGCTACCACCATAACCAAACCCGTACTGACTGCAAAACAAACATAAAAATGGCAGGAGTGGCCTGTCGAACATATGGATAATAATTGAAGCGATGTGGTCTTTACAGACGAATCTTTTTTTAAACAGAAGGTACAATAAAACGTGCCTTTTCATAAAGGGCAGTAAGATGGTTCTGAGATTAGTTAAGCATCCAGGAAAAGCTAATGTTTGGGGATGCTTTTCAAACCAGAGTTTCGACAGGATAATAATCTTCACGAGAAATTTGGATATCTAGTACATGATCCATTTATACCAACATAGACTCTTATAATCTGCCAATAACTGGTTTGGGAAAAGAAATCGAAATTGAATGCTTTAAGATGGCAGGACCCTAAACATCAAAGTCACTTGTGCAGTAAGTGAAAAGAAGAAAAAAGGACAAGAATCTTGGACTGCGCCTCTCAATCTCGAAGTGCTATGTTAGCAATTATTAAGCTTAAGATGAACAGAAAAATTTCTAAGAGCATTGCCCAATTGAAACGACAGCTTAAGTCAAAATAGCGGTGTTTAGCGCAATCATATGCCTCTCGTGTTACCACGAAATTACTCAAAATTATGGTAACTGGACACTATATTGATATGTCAGCGCATTGCACAAAAAAATGCTTAAAAATTATGTGGAATTTTTTTTTTTGATTGGGGCATTTTCTAAAGGGCTTAGGTCGTACACGCTCTTGTCGAAAAGACTGTATACACACTTTTATGCGCTGTTTAAAGAAAAATCTGGAAATACGTTTTTAGAAACTGTCGCAACAATGTATTTAAAAAAATATTTTTTGTTAATGCTACAGCACCTTAAGTTACTATTTTTAAATGCGAGTGTGCCACACGAAATGAATTCAACAAATTACTCTTTGAATTAATTAAATTATATTATAAACTGCACAATATTTTTTCGTTTTATTTTTATCCAACTTTTGTATGGGATCAATGCACTGTGCGGCGCACACTGGGGCCAAAAGTGGAGATTAATTCTTAATGGCTTTTAATTTATATTCAGTATTTTTTGTTGGCTTTAATAGGTTTAGTTAATTATAAAAAAATAAAGTTTTGAAAATGTTTTGAAAAGTTATAAAATTTATTTTTATAATTTCTACATAACACTGAAATTACACTGTGCAACAGCCAAAATAGGACTGGCAATTTGACAGGACTGGCAGTCGAGTCGAGTCGCTGAGCTCGAATTTGAAGACCGTTTTGCTCTATCACGTCAGGTTTTCGAGATAACGGTATATGAAATATGGAAATTGCCTTTTTAAGACGGTACCAGGACATTCTTAATTTATGTCCTATAATTTTTGGTGCCTATAAAAATGGAAGATGTTTTGATGTTCTAGGGTCCCCCTTACTTTTTGATAAGCAAACTTTTTCCCAAACATACTATAATACGTGATGGAGCAAAATGGTCTTCAGATTCAAGCTCAGCGACCCCAAATTACTCAAAACTATATGTCAAATCGCAAGTCCGATGGCAAAAAAACTTAATTTTGTGGTATAGTGTTATTAATCACTATTATCATCTTCTTCATAAACTACATTACTATCATCATTGGCTTCATTATCATCATCATTATCTTCATTTTCATCACTTACTGGTTATAACAGGATCAGGATCACAAAATATATTTTCTCGACTGCATTTACGAGTGAAAGCCTCTCGGAAATTTTGGAAATCTTTATTTCTTCTTATTCTTGTTCGGATAACTGGCCGATCGGTAATAAAGCATTATTTCTGGCCCATGAACAAAATATTTGTACGAAGTGGGAGGCATGTCGTACCACGGATAGTTTTGAATAAAATACCTGGCAGTATTGTGCACAAATTCGAAATTTGTCGACTTCGTCTTCATGACCACAAGAAACAACAGTCATTATAGTATGCATTTATGTATTTCCATCATTACAACTACTAAGTCCAGGTTTTGGTCGCTCAATAATTATACCAGCTTTATTTCGAAATTCCATTTGAGTTCGCGCCTTAGTTTTTTTGTAGAAGTATATATTTGGGCAATCTGAGTTGTTTAACTAAAACTTAAATATTTCAAGTTTGCGCAAACATGCGAAAGTTTTTATTTTATAATATGAAAGCTGAAATTCTATATTTTACGAATATATAAACTGTTTGACCCAATATTTTCCAATACATATTTGAAAATCTACATATATATATAAAAATACCCAATGTTAATACTTTTTTAAAAAAAATAAAAAGACATATTTACAAAAACATTTCATAAGCACGAATTTAGGAAACACATCGAAAAATACCTGTGGTCGAGGGTTCCATTTAAACCAATTGTCTTTTAAAAGTTGTAAATGTAATATTTGATACTTAAAACTTTTGGAAACTGCAGAAGAAGTAAATAAGCATTTATTTAACTTTCACATGGTTCCAAATATCAAAAGTTTACACTACGTCGATGCACTGTGCAGCTCTCTGATTATAGCTTTTTTTTTTACCATTTTTCGTCAGAAGGGAAACACGTGCGACGTAGCAAAATTTTCTATGCTATATAAAGCGAAATTAATTAGCAAATATTTTGTTTTTTGCCATTAACTAGGCTTAATATGAAAGCTTAGCCTCTCAAGTAAAGACCTGAAAACATTTTTGTTAAAGTGAACTTTAGTTACACATGAAAATAACTTAATTATGAGTTTAGTGTCACTAACGTAATTTAATTAAGAAAGTATCTTAAAAGCCGCATATCTATTCAACACACACATTCCCTTCAAATGATTTATGAACTTACATGAGTAAGTTTATAATTATATTTCAAAAGTTTTGTTTGGTTTATTGTTTGCTTTCATGAGTTAAATTGCCGCGGAGCATATCTGAATTATTGCAGAATGGCTCTTTTATATGTATAATTTTTCCCGTATTTTTCAGTTATTATTAATTTTTACACATGCGCCTCATAAAGTTAAAGCTCTGCTAATTACATCAGTGAAAGTCTGTGGTGCTCTTAAAGATTCTATGAAAATTATAAATGTATTAGAATACACAGTAGTATGAATTTTACAACGAGGTGGACATTACTTCTCTAATGGCTCTTCTATAAAAACGAAAGAAATAAATTTTCTATGACACAAAAAACATAATTATCTATCCATAAAAAGTAGAAGTAGATTTTTTCTGCCATTATTGTTAAAAAAAACTTCATAAACTAACAATATTTAATTATGTTATTAATGTCATTAGTGTGTTTCAGTATGCATGCACATACACTCCGCGCAACATAAAAAGCCGTACATGGTATTTTCGAAAATTTTTACATTTTCTTGTACGGGAGTTCCTCAATTTGCATTTTATTAGAAAATTTTATTTAGCTTTTTATGTGAGAGGGCATTTGAGTTCAGTTTTGCATAAAATATCGGGGAGTGAACTAGTTTTTTTTTTTTTATAAAGTGCGTTTTCTTGATAAAATGTCTCAAAGCGTTCAACTTACAAAAGAAAATAAAGCAGCTATTATAGCATTATCTGAACGGAATGTGTCCATTCGCCTGCACTACACTCTGGACAGGAAAACGGGATGATCGGAGATTAAGAACCATCCAAAACAGTATTAACCAAATAGGTTTGATGGCAAGAGCCCCTGCTGTCACAGTGTGCCGTAGAAAAGGTGAACGATATAACGGAGAATACATCGCTCTCACTGTGAAACATTCCTCTTACATTTTAGTGTTTTATGTTGGAAGGTGTTATACCAACATTATAATAATTAACTGACAAAATAGCCAATCCAGTTTTTTAAGACGATTCAACTCCCTACCATAGAGCAAAATCTGTAAGTTAATTCGTAAGTACTTCTTTTTTCCTCAATCCCGTAAGTTTGTTTTATTGTTTATTGCATTATCTTTAAAATTGGCTTTTAAGATTACAACTTTCAAGGATGAACTTAGCGTGGATTCTCTAAATTGGCCAAGAAATAGCCCTGATCTGAATCCAATCGAAAACGTTTGGGCTATAATGGGAAGGCAGATCTCGGAAAAAAGTCCTAAAACAGTGCAATGACTCAAAAATTGTTGAAGAAGTTTGGTTCGACCAGATAACAAATGATTATCTGAAAATTCTTTATGTTTCTATGGCGTCATAAATGCGAAAGGTGGATCGACATTTTTTTCTCGAAATTTTCATTTTTAAATTGTCTAAGGATATTAAAGCAAAAGAAAAAAATATTTTTTTTGGCTTACTGAGTTATTTAATACATATTATTGGAAAGATTCCTGTTGTGAAAAAATATTTAATTTATGGTTTTTTGATTTTTGTTATATAACTTTATTGAAACGAAAAAAATATTTTTTAAGTTTGTAATAAACTAAACTTAACAATAAAAACTTATTATAAATTAAATCAATGACTTTTTGTAAATTTTTCTTTATTTCTCACAAAATACCATGTGCGGCTTTTTATGTTGCGCGGAGTGTATCTTCAAAGTCACCCATCTATTTATTAACGCACACATTCCTTTCACATCATTTATGAACTCATGTAAGTTTGTAATTATATTACAAACACTTTGTTTTGGTTTGCTGCATGCTTTCATGATTTAAATTAACTTGGAAGTTATATTAATTATTGCAGGATGTCTCCTTCTGTATTGCAGCATAAAGTTAAAGTTCTGTTGATTTCGTTTATGAAAGTGCATGTAGCTTTTAAGGATTTTATGAAATATAAGTATGGGTATTCACAGGTTGATGCAACATGCTCTTGCGACGTTGCGAAAGTGCGGATTGCGGAAGTTTGACACCTTTCTACCTTTAAATTCGTAAGAAGAATCCAAAGTAGTTTCATTATTTTTTAATGAGATTGTAATATTTTGATAGTTAAACTATTTCGCATCTTCAATATTTGCATTGAACGCTCACATCTTAGTGCTTTAAGCCGCACTTTCGCACTTTTGCATCAACGCGTGAATACCCATAGTGAATTAAGAAATGCAATTTACATTATATCAATCTCAAGTACAAGCACTATTACAATACTACACAATAAGATATTTATGTATGATTAACCTCGTTTCAAAACAGCCAATCAATTTTGAATTCTATCGTTTGACGATAAACGCTTAGTTACCAGCAAATCCAGAAAAAACAAAACATCTCCTTTTGAAATTCCTGGATATGCTCCCAGTATTTCCAGCTGTTCGATCTATTCCCAGCCTCAATAATACCGAAAATTAAAACACTTCACTTCACAGTTTCATAGTCTCGGTGTTCAGAAATCGAAGTTTTCTTGATTGAAATTAAGCCAGACTGAATCAATTGAACCGAGGAAATCCTTAAATAGGCTGTCGATAAAAGCGAAAACTAATTTATATCGATACTTCCGAGTGGCGATCCATCGTCTGTCGACTGTAGTCCAATGTTTACCACCACAGCAGCAAAACAAAGTAGTAGAATTTGACCAGTGACAAATCCAAAATTCCAAAAATGTGAATATTTATAACATTCAAAAATCTTTCTACAGCGCAATTGTTTATTAATTGTTCTAGGTGTATAAAGTAAAGTGGCTTGAGCCCCATACAATAAAAGGGTTCGGTTGCAGTGCTGTCGTTTTGGAAATTCAAAGGGGAGGAATTATTCCTTTCAAGATTAAAAAGATTAAAAAATTAAAATAAACATTTCTTCCTTCTTCTCAAAACCTGGCATACAAAAATTGTATGTTATGGAAGGGACCCAGTTGGAGGCACAATTTGTTTGTCGCACTACCTTACCAACCATTGCGGTTTTAACAGTTACAGTCAGTAAGCAATTTCGTTTTTTGTCTTTTATTAGATTCAATTAAGGAAAAATTCGTTCTCCCACTGCACTGCTATGTGGAAAACTTAAAATTGAGCTAATAAATTTTTCCCATTTTGAAAACATTTTTTTCATTTGAAGCATTCTTTAAATGAAAAATTTCATACCAAAAGGTGTAAAGGAGAAAATCAGATACTGGTGCAGTATCTTTTTTTGTTAGTTTTACCAGAAATCTGACAACATAGAACGTCATTTATTACAGTTACTTGTACCAAGAATACTTCGTATATTCCACGGCTCCAAATCTAATAAAATAAAATAAATTCATTACTAATTTATTGATATTTAATAAATATGCTATTGATTTCAACAGTCAAAAATTACAAACATTAATACAATGACAAGTAAAAACTTCCGGAAATGGAACATGAACTTTTGAATTTTGGCATTAATCCAGCGACAAATAAAACATAGCTACATAGTCATAGTAATAAATATTTTACAAACAGAAACGAAACTAAAATAACCCAACTGAATACATTTAGTTTGGTTTAGGGTCAGAATTCGTGAAATCAAGCACTGAAAAATTGAAAAACTGAATAATTATTTTTTCTCAGATTTTAATGTAAATATGGAAATTAGTAAGTTTCTATAAGAAAACACGATTTCCAAATTATTAGCTCATACATTTTTTTTTTTTACAACTTATTGACACTTATATTATACTCAATTTCTTATGGTTTTAGTACAACAGTACAAGAAAATGTAGTGTAGGAGTACTACATTAACCACTGTATCTTTGTAACAGTACAACTTTTCTAGGAACTTGGTATAAAAAATTTATGTACCTTACTACAGAGCATAAAGAGAACGTACAAAATTAAACACATTGTTACACAACTTTTTGTAAAAACCTAAATTTTCTAAAAAAAAGTCGAAGAAAAAATTTATTTTTGGACTTTGAGTAGTAATTGCTTCCAACCCGAAAAAGTTATTAATTACAAATGTGACATTAAAAAAAGGTCTATTAATTTATTTATAATTATGTAACAAATCTAATTATATTGCTCTACGCTTAGTATTGTTGAAGTTATGATACATAATATGGTGGCAAATATTTTTCCTGACGGATTTTCTTAAACACCCTGTATCTCAGTGAAGATTGAAACTACACCCTATATCCAGAAATATTTTTTTCAGAACAAACCGGAGAGTCTATATTTGACGATACTCGACTTATTTATAATAATAAATAGTGAAATTTGAATAGTCGAAAATGTGTTCGTAAATTTTGTTTTGCGAGCGACAGCGCACTAACTCCAAACGCGACAGAACGTTGTGCAGTGCTGATTTAAAAAATCATAACTTCTGAACAAAAAATGGACACACTTTGAAATTTGCACATATTTTTTAAAACAGTACTAGCAATGCTTATGATTTTTTTTTCAGATTTTTTCATGCTCCAGAACAATGTTTGCTTGCTAATTGTTCTAAACAAATACTTATAAATAAACAAATTACCGTTATCGAAAAAAATTCTTCATAAACTATCACTAAAAAAGAAGTAGTGCTGAAAATTTCGATAAATTTGGTTGAGCAGATCCCGAAATACATCAAATTGAAAAAAAAAAAAAACTTCCAAAAATTATTAACATCAATGTGTCAATAAGTTGTAAAAAAAAATTTGTATGAGCTAAAAATTTGGGAATCGTGTGTTCTTATAGAAACTTACTAATTTCCATATTTACATTAAAATCTGAGAAAACATAATTTTCAGTGATTGATTTCACGAATCTGACCCTTTACTGTTATTTTGCATACAATCCAAAAATTCAAGAATATGAAATAGGAGGACTTTTTCAATTGGGGAGGACCGGAGGAATGAGATTTGAGCGGAGTACGAATACTCCGATCGGAGTACCTTCGACAGCACTATGCAGTTATAACTCTCTAAATATTAATCTCGGTTTGACGATTCTCAGTTTGATGATCCTCAAAATATTTTGGCTCTAGCGATTGCCGTTCGTGAACTTGGTTGCTTTGAAAAAACTATTGTAGATCGTCTTTTGTAAGGGAACATTTTTCTGTATGCTACTTTTGACCAAACATAACCTCATTGATAATAGATATTCAAAAATGCTAGAGTTTTGACATAATGAGTTGTTTTTCTGTAATTTTAGTGATGTTTTTCATACGATTTCAATGAAAATGAAAATGAAAATAATTCCGTAATGTTTTGTTTAATTTGTTAATAAATATTTCCAAAACTTTTATGCGGCGATACTCTTTTTGTTCCTTTACAAACAAAATGCAAATGGGAATGTGTGCGGGATGTTGAGTGAATATATCAACGTGTGTGTGAAAAAAACAATCAAATAGATCAACAAAAATATAACTACAACTGCGAATACTATTGTAGATTCATGCACACGTACACTAGATTATTTATCGTATTGCAGATTTTACATATTACTTATGTACCTACAAATGCACTGAAAATGCCCGCACATTTATATGGGTTTTTTTTTTTTTTGCATTCTTAACGATTTAAGTAGAAGAAGAGTGAACTTAAAAGCAAAACAACACTTTCAATTGCCTCTGTTTCCACTACATGCGCACAAACAAGCTCATCTGCACAAACTTTTTATAAGCCTTTTGCTATTGCGTCTATGTAGTTCTATAGACATTTTATTTCATAAATTTTCACAGTATAGAACCAATTATTTTTGATCCCGGAAGATCCTTGCACGATTTGCGGAGAAACGTTATTTTAATCGCCGGCGCTGTTGCTGTCTAATGGCTTAAGTTCCATCCTTCGGGAAATACTGTGTCTTTCTGGTCATTCGCGAAGAAGAGTCTTTTTAATGAATCACCGAAGAAGGTTGGAGAAAATTAGTTTAGAAAATTTAAAGCGGGTTGCAAAAGGCTCGCTAGAAAGACTATTTTTTACTTCCTTATTAAAATCTATGTTTAAAAGAGTACTACAAAAAACTCGTTCGTTTTGTTTTCTTTGTTATTTTTATTTATTTAACCCTAGGATGGGCACCTGGGCCTAATTAGGCCCATTCTGAGTTTAAACATGTATATCTTTTTTGTTTCTTGATGAATCCATCTAAAACACCATGTCTTCGTGCGTCAATGTTTTCTGAGCACAACGAAATAAAATTTGTTTCGATCGGAATAAGTTGGTAAAACAAAATTTTTTTAATGTCCCAACATCGAAAGTTACCCCCTAAATAGGTCCAGGTATTTCGCATGTTGGTAAAATTTATAACAAATTATTTTGAATTTGAGGTTTATTTAGACGCAATAGGTAATTTTGGGGTTTAAGGAAGATATATATAAAAAAAGTATGAATGTATGCGTAAATAACTACACACACATACTGGCAAATTATTGCCAAATCTATATGTTTTCATTATGTAATCATAAACCGTTTGTCTGATCTTAGTCAAATTTGGTGTAGAGATGCACTTGTATGTATGTCAAGTTGTGGGCTATAAAATGTGACCGTATCTCAAAGTGGGCGTGGTATTTTCGCAAAAATCCAATATCTTCGAAAATCATATCGAGCTAAAGTAATAAAATTTAATATGGAGACTTACTTGTTCCACACCAAATCAATTCTCAAATACGGGCTTGATCATGGGGGTATCAACTTTGGCCCCCCTAACTTTCCCCCCTTCCCCTTCCTTACTAATAAGAATTTAATGCTTGATTATTAGCACTGAAGTGTATGCATGGTGGTGGATTATGCGCGCAATAGTGCGATATTTGAATTGGAATATATGTATGTTACTTCATTTCAGTATGTGTGTGTGTTTGCGTAGGAATAAATAAATGATTTTGTATTTTAGAAGTTTTGTCATGATCAAATTGTACATTGTATGTGCAGAATGTAGAGAACATTTTTCTATTGAAAATGATATTGCGGAACATAAAAATGATGAGCAATATTGGGTTATTATGCACCTACAATTTTATTTCAATGATCATAGCAGATGTAATATACATCTTTTACATTTTACAATATTTCTAACCAATATTGTTCTAATTTAAGAATCTGAAATTAATTATTCTGTGAGATGGGTACATATAGGAATTGAAAAATGTATTTAATTTTATTATGAATTTGATTTTATTTTATTTTTTTCAATCCTAGAATACTAATGCAATTTTTTTTATACGTAAATACTAATTCTCTAGTCGAATCGACTAACATGTATTTAAATCTGTTTTTTTCGGTTCTTAGACATCAATTGTCAGCAAATGTTTTTTATGTACTGTTATTTTAATATGTTGTAAGTAAAAATAAAACAAAAGTTTTTCCGTTTTGAGTTTTTCAGTTTAAAAGACCCTGAGAGAAAAACTGTGCTACTAAATATAAACGATGTTAGTCGAATCGACTATCATTAGTGTTACAGGATTTAATGAAAGGTTGATGTTATCTTGGAATACAAACACCAGTTTTCTTTAACACTATCATCTTTTGGTAAAAAATTTAATTTATTTTGACCAAAAGTAACCAAATGTTACAATAAAAATACGAATCTAGCTCACGATAAACAGTGGTCTGAAAAATTATTCTAGCACAACATAAATCAAATCGCGAATGACCATTTTAACCATATATGTAACACTTCTATATTGGCAGTAACCTACCTTCACTATGAATTTGAATTCCGTTATCAAAGAGAGACAGCGTATGTATATCGAAATTGTTTATTTGTGTTGGTATATGGGTATATTTGTAAATTATACAAACAATTGTCAAATCGTTCCAGAGGCGAAATTAAAATAGAAGAATATGGTCCGAAACGAATTGAACTATTTTTATATACATAAATTTCTGGTTTCTTCTATTTGTTAATAGTCCTCAGAGGTGAAGAGCGCTGAGCAAATAAAAATATTCCTTTACATTTTTTTTGCTTTTTAAGTCACAAATTGCTGCCCATTTTTGTCGCATTTAATCATTTTTTATCGCAGTTATGAACATATTTCCGTATGCAAAATAAATTAATTAACTTTGTTTTTTGTTTTACATAAGAAAAAGCTACTTTTGGACTTTTTTCTCTTTTAATTTATTAAATTCAAAACAGTTTTATTGGGATTAGCAAAACAAATTCAAAACAAATTTCACATGAAAAGTCATTTCAGTTTTCTCACTCTAATGTTGGGGAATGTACGTTGTGTGTACTGCCAATATAGAAGTACTACATTTATGATTTTAACTAAAATTCAAAATATTTTTCAAGTTTACCTAAACT
The DNA here is from genome assembly GCA_963691655.1 of Toxonevra muliebris. Classification (NCBI taxonomy): domain Eukaryota; kingdom Metazoa; phylum Arthropoda; class Insecta; order Diptera; family Pallopteridae; genus Toxonevra; species Toxonevra muliebris. Next base: position 39,722,926 of record OY829328.1, on the reverse strand, counting down.
TTGAACTCAAATTCCACAAAAACTCTCTAAACCAAGGGCAATCTAAATTACTTCCAAACATCACCTATTATATCTAAATCACAACCAATAAACTTTCATTGATTAAAACTACACAGTTTTTCTATATTTTGTAATTATGCAAACACATCATTTGCTTGTAATTCGTATCATCAATCCGAATTATATGCAAGTAGAAAAACGAATGTTGGTAATTCGGATTGATTTTAAAAGATCATTTTTTTCTTAGTATACTTTCTAAAATGGTGCTTATTTTTGCCAATCAATAGCAGAATATTTAGTGAATAAAACCCTATATAAGTTATATAAATATACCTACTAGCACAAAAGTTATAATTGTTATAACATTTTTGGTTTTCTTATTTTATTTGCTAAGGCTTTGTATGAAAATACGCTCACTCTTTGTTTCTTCGCTCACAACTGATTAATTTGATATAAGTGTTGCATACCATTAGAATGGGAAAATAATTCTCGTTCATTTCGAAAACCGGAAATAATTATAAAAAATACCAAAGCAAAACAAATCGTTTCGACTTATACAAATTATTGAAACGCTTAGTTTATGACTTGCTGATTCAAGTGCCAATTTTACTATGTTCTTCATCTTAAAAATAATGTTTTCAAGCAACTTAGCAAGCGACTGTACTTGGAACCGGTGAATATTATTGCCCAATATATATAACTGTATCAATATAGTAAAACTGCATTCGATGAGTTAACCGCAACACCACTTTAAAGCAGGAGCGGAGCCAATGATCAGATATCAATGACGAGCATGCTCGAAACAATGTTGCTCGATCTGATCCATTAACTTATACATCGATCCGAATCATCATCACTTATGATTTATATGTCTTTTCAAACCCCTAACTGTACACATATGCATGCTAGAAACACATCCCAAATGTAGAAGACCATGTACGATACTAAGAGAACACCTGCCAGTGCAATAACATGTTGTAATAGGCCATAACTATCGTTTTATTCGCGTGGGCCTAATTAGGCCCAGCAGGTTATGTTACCGCCTGCCAGAGAGGTGCCCATCCTAGGGTTAAGATAAGTACATAATTTTTATTGATAAAAATGTTTTTTGTATCGATATTAAGAATTTCTTTAAATACTTCTCATTCAGTGCCTCATTACTTAGATTTTTATTCCAGTTAAAGATAGAATAATGAATAGAATAATGAACAGAATTTAGTACTCATTTTAAATAATATTGTATGAAATAAAGAATTTTACCTTAATGTATACAAGTAATAGAAATTCATTACCTTGGAGGCTTTTCTTTTATTTTTCATTCTTATTGCTTTGGGTGACAACCTCTTTCATTATTTAGTTGTTGCGAACTGAAATTATATAGTAGTTATTTAATTATAATTACAGAGCAAACAACACCACCGTAGTTCCATCTTTCTGGAGAAACTGTGTCATTCCGGCGATTCGCGAAGAAGAGCCTTGAAAACAACACAGAAAAATAAATTTGAAATCACCCAGACGATCAGATCCCACATCTCTATGCTAACTGGGTAGTTTCATGTAAACTTAATTCCCTATTAGAATACAGTGAAGAAGAAAAGTTTACATACACCACCGGATTTTCAGTTTCTCTAAACCTAAGAATCTAGAAGAAAAATTTAGTTTGCAGTTTTATGAAGGTTGGTTCTAATAGCACCCAATAGTTCAATAGGACCCACTAAATATTGAAAGTGGCATAAAAAGTTATTTCTCATGCTAAATAGTTACATAGTCCTTAGATAGATTCGTACTGTATGAAGTCTTTAGTCATCTTAATTTTTTGTTATGCTTGAGAACTTACCGTTATGTTGTTATTGAAGTAATTTTGTTTCTTTTTTATGAATAAATAGTCATTGTTTATAAAACTTCAAATATAATTTTTCCTTTAGATTCTTTTGTTTTACTGAAAACTGAAAATCTACTGCGGTGTATGTAGGCTTTTGTACTTCACTGTAATCTGTAAGTTGAAGAAAATTCCATTTACTATTTTCATCAAGTTTCTAAAATAATAGACGTGATTTTTTCGTTTTAGGATAAAGATCTAGTTTATATTGTATACATGCAGATAACAAAACCGTCAATTCAACTAAAGTGAAAACTAGTTATATACAAAACGATAACAGAGTCTACTGTTCATGAAATTTTTTTGCAAAACTTTGCACTACTTTCAGTTTACCCCATTTGACAATTTCTTCGGAAATTTTGCAAAAATTATGTGAAAATATAGTAGCAATTGAACTAAATTCATATCAATTGCGTGATTTCACCTCACGATTATGATGTGTAAACGTCAATAAATCGTCAGACTGGGGTAAATTTTAAATGAAGGCGGTGTGCCGACTCAAGTCAAGCAGAGTTTGATGAACGAACAGCTATTTAGCAATGCGCATTGTTTTTGATGCCAATTGACAGTCTTGTGCCCCACATCCGCAGCACATATGACGTGAAATATCCTGAGTGGGGGTAATTTTCAGGACTTTTACGCATATTTTCTATACAGACGGCTTCAAAAAAACAATTGGAACTGGTCTTGGTTGGTACCTGGACGAGAAGAATAGGTACTACTTTGCTACGGTTCTCCAAGCAGAGATCTTTACTATTTTGAATGTAGCTTGCTGGATAATCGAAAATGATTGGCGAGGAAAATAGATTGAAGTCTACAGAGACAATAAGGTTACACTAAAGGCTCTAGAAAACTCCGATAATTTTTCGAAGATCGTAAGCGAGTGTTAGGCAAAACTTAATAGTATCGCGTGACTAAATATGTTATGCCTTTATAAATTAAATTAGCACACTTTGGCGTGCTGGTCAATGAAATGGCTAACCGCGGGTCTGTGGAAAATCTGGGCCCGGAACCAATGGAAATCGATATTTCTCTGTTATTGTCCTGCCTTCGCAAGAGGAAGGAGACGCCTGCTGCGTAGGGATGCTCTAGGCATTAGTTCTGCTCACTCTATTCCCCTATCTGAACTTCTTAGGTAAAATTTTTCTTTCCTTATCCTCCCTTATATTCTCTTCTCCTTTCCTTCTAAAATTAAAAAATGTAAGTAAAAAATTTTTGTAAAAACGCCATATAAAAGCTTAAAAATAAATACATAACTTAAGCTTAATAGTGGAGGGCCAATGAACGCGACACTCGGCGTCGGGCGGTATGCGGCTCTCAAATAAAAGTGACAACAGATTGCCATCGATACACCGCAATTGTAATAATTACAATTGGGACTATACTTTGGTGTAAAGAAAATGCAAATATTAATGTATTATGTAGGTACCTACTAATCACATAAATTTCCAATTAGTTGCTGGGCATAATATACCTGAAAGAAATATTTAGTTACTCTCTCTTAATCTCTCTTCCTCTCTCTTTTGGCTAACTACATGAGATAACTAGTTACCTACTAAATTAGTAATAATACATAAAAATCACAATAACAACGTGTAGCTATACGACGATCATACCATACATCAAAGAATAAAAATATAAAAAAAAATGACAACAACAACAATAATAATAAGGAGCGAATTTTTACTGTTGTTTAGCTTGGCTCTCTGTTTTTTAAGAGTGTTCTATAACTTTTGTCAAGCGATTTTATTAGTCAGTACAATGCCGCACGTCTAAATACACTCAACAAAAGCGCTGTAAATAAACAACAAAAGTGAAAAAATAAATAAACAAGAGAAATACTAAATAATTTATAATGCAAAATACCCCATCAAAACGTGCGATATGTTTGTTTTTTTAATTAAAATATTTGTAATTTAATAACTTAAATACTTGTTGTTTATATAAATTAAATATTAATTACACACAAATATTGTAAATCGCTTCTCTCCCCAACTAATAAGCAACTGCAGCGATAAGCAAAATACCTTACCACTCATTGACCGACTGTTTTAGTAATATATAACTCTGAGTGTTATCTAGTTCTGAAGAAAATGTTTTAATCATTCATTTTTGACATCGTGCGCGTTTTCTTATCGTACAAAAATCAAGAGCAAAACAAAAAAATTTAAGTCTTTCATTAAAAATCCATTGACATCTATTTGGCGAGAATAAAGTGAGAGTTGTGTGGTGAAGTACCAGGAACGTGCACGAACGCGCCACTTTAGTAAGTGATATAAAAATGAGAGATGAGAGGAAAAGTAACTGAGTAAGCGAGGTGTATGTCGATGCAGACCATCTATATGCCCGCTCAACTCTCATGGTTTCAGTCAACAGGTGTTAATAAAAACATTTTATTGAAACTCAATAATGCACAGGTTTTTATGTTCAATGCGTTTTTTTTTTAAAGCTATCATTTTAAATGTTTGTTAATTTAATTCGATTTCATTTAACATTTTTATTTACACAATACTTAATTTAACTAACTTGTGTTTATGTACATATGTTGCAAAATATAAATAACACTGGATTACAAAATTTCAAACTTAAAATATAACTTGAATCAAAGTATGTTTTACAAACTAATTCGAGGTCGCTGAACCCGAAAATAACATTAATTTTATTTTCTATCGGTAAGTTTTTGAGATATGGCAAAATGGCGATTATTGGTGTTACAGTTTTACTTATGGGGAAATATCTCATTAACTATAGTTTTTTTTCGAGCCGAGCTATATTTCAAGTTTTATATTTTTAATCAATATATCAGATCATTCCATTACACAAAATGAAAGATGTCGGATGAAAAATTGCATGTAATGTAAGTGGAAATTAAATTTGAAATTATCAAATTTCGGCTCGATCGAAAATATAGTTGATGATATATTTGCTCGTAAGCTAAAATGTAACCCAAAAAAGTCGCCATTTTGCTGTATCTCAAAAACTTACCTAAAGACAAAAAATTTATGTAATTATTGCCTTGTAGCAATTGACAAATAAAAATCGAATTTTCAGTTAACGGGTAAAAAAAAATTTTTTTTTGTTTAAATCGCTTCTATAACGTCTCTAGAATATGTGTGCAAATTTTTTTGAAATTCACAGTTGATTAAAAGTCACAACCATGTTTTTGAAACTGGCGTGCAGTTTAACTCGAAAATTTTTTGTGGTATTAATGTGAATATTTTTTAACCCGGCGTCAATAAACATGGATGTATTACACCCGAGCTGTTCAGTGGTTTTAGGTTAATTTTGCTGATCTTATCTTTTTGTTTCAAAAAATATATTTAGGAAGAAGAGAAAATTTTTTATTAGCTCTGTTCCCTTACTTTTTGGAGTAAAACTTGAAAAAGTGTCAAATACGAGCAAGTACAAAAAAATTCTCTCAGTGAGAGACAAAAATTGGAAAAAGTACGCGAACGCATAAAACCAACAACATTTTTTAAGGCAAATTTTTCTTTTTGAAAGAAAAAATTTCAAGCAAAAACCAAAGAAACTTTTGGAATTTATAGTCATTTGAATATAAAAAAAACATTCAATAAACCAAGAATTGTTTTGCCAATTACGATTTTGTAAATTTATTTGTTTCTCAAAGTTAATTATTACTTTATTATTTTATATTTTGTAGTTTTTTGTTATTGTCAGCTGATAAATTGTCATTTGTTAAACAGTTTGACACATTTCAAGTTTTTGCCAGCAGAAATCTCTCGGGTAAAAACTTTAAACTTCATTTACACTCTTATTGCCTCTCTCATTTACCAGATTTTTGGGTACGGAAACGCTTTTCAAGTAAAAAATGGTAAAAACAGGAACAGAGCTATTATTTTTTTGTTTGCATATCGTCGTCGTTCAAGCAGAAATCACTAAGTCCAAATTAATTTTTTTAGTTAGATCCGTATTAATTAGCTTGTACAATTCGAAAGGCATAATAAATTCTATTTTTGATGATGCAGTTCAAACGTATACTTATGTGTGTATCAATCTATTAACTTTTTAAGTTTTGCCAATGCTCGTAGCGTACCATGCACTGCATAAACTAACTTCATCTCAGAAATTAAAAAAATGGACTTAGTGAATTCTGCCAGAACGACGACGATATGTTTTATGAAATTAAAAAAAAAAACCTTAAAAAAGACTCTATTGTTTCTCGAGTGTCACACCCAGTTCATTGACGGTGTAAAAAAAATTATGTTCATTAACGCCGGGCTAAATTAAAGGTAATTGAATTTATTTGAAGATATACCTAAATTTGGCACTTAAAATATTAATATTAAAAATTAATTACAAACTACATTTATATACTTTACAAAACTATATACATTTTTTTCCAATCAATTTCAAGAGACGCTAGAGTGCAAGCCGCAAAAGAATATAACTTGCTAAATTTTGTATACAATTGGATTAAAAAATTAATTTAAACTCTTGAATATGTTTACAAATAAACAATGGAAATTTGCAAAAATAAATATATAATAGTTTTGAAGCTAAAAAATCTGCAAAAAGTACTTGTTTTTTGGCATTCTATACCAGGCGACCCCTTTAATTTTAAATGAAAATCGTCAGCAATTTCTTGTGCAACGCCATATTTTGTAATAAAATATAAAAAATATAATCAATTTGTAGTAAACACAAGCGTTACCTCTCATAGTCGACACAGTTTTACTAAAGTTTGGGAAATCCCCTATGCGATATTCAAAAAAGTAGTTACAGAAAATCATAAGGTGGCACCAGTTAAACTCATATTTGTTCTAGATTTCGGTTTCAGCGTTTTTAGAAAGAAACATCTCAAGGCGATGCTTAAATTTAAACACAGAAATTTTTATAACTATTTCCGTATTTATCTTTACCCATTGTTTAAAAGTGTTTGAGTGATTTATTTCCCATATCTTTTAAATATAGAAAGTTGGCATGCTGACTACGATTTATAAAAAATGGCTGCAATTTAATGCAAAATGATGCGGTCTTTATATTACTTCATTAAATTATAATAAATGGTTGTCATGCTAAAGATATATTAACTTATTGACTGAAGTTTACATTTAAGTACTTACACGTATTTGCTGTAATTTTACATATTCAAAGTTGAAACGGAAAATTACAAACCAAAAAAATTACATTACTTTCGTGAGTAATTTATGGACAAAAATTTCTGTGAATTTGTAAAATATGTAATTAACTTAAATTCACTTTAATAGATTGTTGTTTTTGTGTATAAACCTTTTGAAATTAATTGAATTATTGCATATGAGCTTATCTCACATCATATAATTAAAGCTAAAAATATAGGGTGGCCCCTTTAAAGACGTAATTCTGTTGTTATTTCTGAGGAAAAATTGTTCTAGATAGAGTATATATTTTTAACCAACACAGATAAAAGGTGCTTAAGAAAATTCTTTGGAAAAATACTTACCAATATAAATTTTATTATAACTTCTATAATATTGCGCTTTCAAAACTAAAAACTCAAAAATATGTTTTTTCCCGTTTTTTTTTAGAAAATTTAATTTTATGTAGAAATATGTCAAATAACACTATACAACAAAATGAAAGAAATTGCAATACCCATCTCCGAAGTTGCCATCAGTTTTGTCGTAGCAACTCAGGTTTTCGAGATATAGCCAGTTTTTGGGTTTTTTGGACATGGGTCGCCATTTTTAACAAAATTTCCATTTTTTCGAAATGAAAAGTAGTGCACAAATACGGAAGCTGATAAAGAATGACGAATTTGCAAAGCTTTTACCAACGAAACACAAAAAAGCTAGGAAATCTTTCCAAGAATTCGTTAAAGGTTTTATCGGAAACTCAAGAGCCAATAACTATGAAAGCATTGTAAAAAAATTGCTTAACGATTTCAAAAATGTTGATGCTAAAATGTAGTTGATGATGCATTTCCTCCATTCTCATCTAAACTTTTTTCCACCAAACTTGGGTGGAGTGAGTGATGAATAGGGTGAACGCTTTTACCAAGAACTAAAATCAATGAAATTTTGGTATCAAAGTTTATGGGATGAGGAAATGCTAGCCGATTATTGTTGGATGACCATTAGAGACACCAATCCCAAAACACACAACAGACCAAATTTAAACACTACTCAATTCTCCGATTAATTACAAGCAATGTTATGCATCTAAATTATTGAAATCGCTGTTTTTTATTTCTAGCTCCCAAACTTACACTATCGATTCATATTCGTTTAATACATATAATATTTCGTTTTAAGCACTTAATATTGGCAAAAAATAGTTAGTTCACAAAAAATCGTTTTTTTTTTTTTTTGTCAGAATTTCAACTTCGAATCTCTATAACTTTCGACAGAAATGGAACAGAGAATCGGTTAATCTTTGGAGATGGGTAAAAAACAGTGTTGTATAGTGTAATGTGACTAGTTTTGTCCGTTCCCTTTAAGGTCTATGGTATATTAATTTATCGTATTCCAAGTTTATAGCCAAGTTGAACCTTGGCAAAGATAACAGTACTTGATGCAGTGCTCCCACACCACATTTGTTTGCACTTTCATATTAAAACAACAAGAAATGGCGGCATTGTTATTCTCAGAATTATGACTTAAATCGGACCCCCTTGTATATTAACAATGTATAAAAGTACATTGTAAATATATTCAATCATTTTATACATTATTTACATAGCAATAAAACTGAATTTACAACAACTAAGTGATAACGTAAGAGAGGTATCATAAAACGATTACGAGCTATAATGCTACAACGTGAGAAATTGCCAAATAAAAAAAAAGAAGAAAAGTTTGTGATCGTATTACTGTGATTGATAAGCAAAGATCGTAATTTCCAGAAAAAAAAAATATTTATAAAAAATATAGCAAATCAGCACATAAAATAAAATGAATAATATAAAATATTATGTCTTTTAAGTTTTAACGTTATAGTTAACAATTACATATTGTTTTAGATGGCAAAAGTAAAAGGGTTACACTTTTCAGAAGATGCTTTTGAAAATGAAAAATTTTGATTAAAATTGTGCCTTGATTGAAGCCAATTAGGAAGTTTTTAAGTCGCCATAGTGTGTCAAATTGTTTCAGAAATCTTTAGCCTAGTGCCTCAACGAGTTGGTGCAGGCCACTGGCATTCCTTAAACTATTGCTATTTGTTCTCTCAGTAATTTTTTAGAAATAAAAGATTATTAATTTCAATCGTTGTAATTCCTTTATATGGTATGTGACGTATCCAAAAAGCACTGCCCATAAATATAAGTCATTTTAGATCTAGGGCTGGACACTTAGAATAGGGAGATCCAAAAGCAGATTTTTATTTTATTTTGCTAGTACTAAACTTTGTTATAAAGCTATTACACATGCTCCGAACACAATGGGTGCGGCAGCAACACTGCAACGTGACGACAAGATGGCATCTACAGAAAATGCTGTCGTGTTATCTGCGACTTGAGCACAATGAACGCTGCAACGACAAAACTCAATTAAAAATAGAAATAGATTGCAGTCGCCGCATAGAATTGTCTTTCTGTTGCATTGTCGCAGTGCTGCAGTCAATGTGTTTGTCTTCATAAGAATACATGCAATCTAAGTGTTGACAGTTGCCGCAATGTTGCTGTCGCATCCGTTGTGTTAGGAGCAACAGGCTTTGGCGACAGTGGTATGATGCAATATATCCCTGCCTAATGCTAATGCTTTAACATAAAATTTTCAATATCGAATTTTTGATGGATTATGATAAAGCGTGTCCACTTTCATCTCTATTTTTGAGACCAAACCAAAGCAACGCAAACAAATTAAAAAATTCTATTTTAAAATATTTTGCATAACAATTGTATGAAATGTTATTATATTCAATGAAAATATTTAGTTTTAAGTTAATTAAATTTATCATTATCAATATGAAGCTAGTGCTTAAATATAAGTTAAAAATTTGTTGTACTAGCAATACGTAATAAATAAAAAATAAAAATTCTTGAAGCAGTACTCCAAATATCAAAGTGGTTTTTGCTTCTTCTGTAAAATTTTAAAAATTCGTGTTATGGCTTTACTTACTTACTTAATTGGCTCTACAACCGATGATCGGTCTTGGCCGCCTGTAAAAAGCCTCGCCAGTCGCTTCTGCAATGCGCGCGCCGGCGCCCGTCAGTAAGGCCAAGTGCAGTCAGGTCCCCCTGCACCTGGTCTTTCCAACGGAGATTAGGTCTTCCTCTTCTGCGCGTTCTACCTCCGTGTCTCGAATAAAACACTCTTCTAGCCGGAGCACTATCTTCCATTCGCTCGACATGACCCAGCCAACGAAGCCGCTGGATTTTTATGCGCTTGACTACGTCAATGTCGGAGTATAGCTCATACAGCTCATGGTTCCATCTTATCCGATACACGTCGTCCACACACACTGGACCAAAGATCTTGCGGAGTATCTTCCTCTCGAACGCCCCCAACAGCCTCTCATCATTAGTGGTCAATGTCCACGTCTCTGCGCCATACATTAGGACGGGAAGGATGAGGGTCTTGAAGAGCGTTATTTTTGTTCGTCGAGAGAGAGCTCTGCTTCTCAATTGCCTACTGAGCCCGTAGTAACACCTGTTGGCAAAAGTTATTCTTCGCTTGATCTCGAGGCTGATATTATTGTTGGTGTTGATGCTGGATCCAAGATAAACGAAATCCTTGACGACTTCGAATTTGTGATTGTCAATAGTGAAATTTTGTCCAAGACGCCGCGACTCTTTGTTTGTTGACACAAGGTATTTCGTTTTTTCTTCGTTCACCCCTAGACCCACTCGACGAGACTCCCTGTCTAAGTTGGAGAATGCTGCACTGACTGCTCGCGCGTAGGTGCCAATGATGTCAATATCCTCAGCGTATGCCAGCAGCATGACACTCTTGTAAAAGATAGTGCCAGAGATGTCGATGTTCGCAGCTCGAATTATTTTCTCCATCATCAGATTAAAGAAGTCGCACGACAGGGAATCTCCTTGTCTGAAACCTCTTTTGGTATCAAATGGCGCGGAGAGGTCAGTCCCAATTTTCACTGCGCTGGTGGTGTCGGTCAGTGTCATTTTGCAAAGACGTATGAGCTTTGCAGGGATACCAAAACCAGACATTGCGGCGTACAGGTGATCTCTAATCGTGCTGTCGAAAGCGGCTTTATAATCGACGAATATATGGTGTGTGTCGATTTGTTTTTCTCGGGTATTTTCCAGGATTTGGCGAAGTGTGAATATCTGGTCAATGGTGGATTTACCAGGCCTGAAGCCACACTGATAAGGTCCAATCAGTTTGTTGACGATGGGCTTCAGTTAGTAGCAACAGATTCCAGCATCTCGATATCCATAAGGGCACTTGGCGCAATACGTGGCGCTAACATCGACTCAGACCACTTCTTAGTTGCAGCCAAGGTCCGCACACGCCTATGTACAGCGAAACGCGTACGTACCAGTACACAGAGAAAGCTGGATGTCGAAAAGCTGCAGTCACAACGGGCAGCCGACGCCTTTTCTAATCGACTCTCACTCCTCCTTTCCCAAAACACCCCTCAACTTGACGATATATGCGCGCAGTGGAAACACATTTCCCGCTCTATGAGTACAGCTGCCGAAGAGGTGCTAGGCTACCACCGTCGACGGAGAAATACCTGGTACGACCAAGAGTGTCGCGATGCTACTGAAGCAAAGAATGCAGTATACCGAGCCACGCTGCAGTCAGTTTCAACGCGAGCTGCTAAGGAGCGATACAAAGAGTTGAGGAGGGAGGAGAAACGTCTTTTCAGGCGCAAGAAGCGAGAGGCAGAAAGACGTCAGTGTGTCGATATTGAGATATTTGGAGACAGGAATGAGGTTCGAAAATTCTTCGAAAAAATAAGACGCCTGACTAACGGTTTCAAAACCGGCGCCTCTTCCTGCAAGGACGAAAACGGAAATCTGGTGATAGATGTCCAGGGTATTATGAGGTTATGGAGGGAACACTTCTCGCAGCTGCTTTAATGGTGATGACGCCAACAATCCCGCCATTGAGGAAGCTGTTCCGGAAACCCCAATCACTGACGGCGTTGAAGTACCGCCGCCCGACTATGACGAGGTCTTAACAGCCATCGCTCGGTTGAAAAGCAATAAGGCCGCAGGCGCAGATGGCCTGCCTGCTGAGTTGTTTAAGACCGAAAAAAACGAAACAAAAGAATTTTGATAGAAATTATTTATGTATATGTTTTTATTTACAATATAAATCCTTTTTTTAATTTTTATTGAATGGAATATAAAACAAGTAAGTTAAAGTAAATGGTTTGTTTTAAATGGCATACAGTTTATATGACCTTAGTGCAACCAGCCACTTGTTTATACATACCACTATGGTCCAAACCCTTTTTTTTTTGCAGAAAAAAGATATTTATCAGAAACTTTACAAATATACTTCTGGTACCATATTCATAATAAAATAACAAAAATGGGTAAAATCGGATAAGTTCCACTCCCACTTCTCATATAATCGAATCTCGGAATGCATATATCTTGTAAAGTATCATAGATAGAAAGCTAAAATCTGGTGATATATTTACTTGATCATTTTACTTATAGCGAAAACAGAAAAAATCGGTCACCTAAAATCTCACAGGAGGTCCTAGAGAGGAGATGGAGGTCCTAGAGAGGAGATTTTTGGGGTTACAGCTCCTCCCCCTTTCCTGTTCCGTTTATCGTCATTTTACTTATTCCAATGATATTATTTGACATTTATAGTTTGTCTTCGTATGTGAATTTTGTGCGAGTGAATGGGATAGCTTATGGATGTGTGAAGTATAATAATACACAGTAGGCTGAAGAAGGAGAAAACTATTTTAGAACTATTAATTTTGAAATAAAATCTCAAAAATTACTAGTACCTAAAGCTGGACATGTATGTACTACAAATCCACAATTCAAAGAATTTTGTAAAATTTAAAATTAATGTGTGAACTGAATTGGTAGTTTTAAAAAAATGTTGCACTAAAGGTCGAAAGTAAAAGTCGACTTTCGATCAAATTTGGAAATTTAACGTCAATTATAAAAAGTTGAAATTTTGAGCTAAATGTCGATTAAAAATCGATTTCAATTAAAGTCGAAATCGATCTGCACATCCCTAGTTCGAGCCCAGCAGCACAAAAAAAAGGAACGGTTGTTGCACAGTGTAATAAGTTTTTTATCTAACTTTTCTTGCGCAAACCCCTTCAGTGAATAAATGTGGTTTTTCATATTCGAAATGGATTAAAATAAATTAAAAAAGGTTTTCGTTTATGTATCCGCCGAATTCCAGAATTGCGTCGGAAAGTGTTAAAGGTCAAATTGTCGCAAATTAGAGATGCTGATTCATTTCAAAGTGTAATGGCGCATAAGATTTTGTAGCATGTTTAAAAGAGAATTGTGATGTTTGCTGCACTAGGAAATGCAATGTGTAATAGCAGTCTAAGCTAGATATTCAATACATATGGGATATTCCATTGTAGCGGGTGCGACAATTATACACAATCTTTAACCTTAACCTTTATTATGCTTGATATAATATTCCATTAGCTTAATTCCATACTTTTAATGCTTTTTTCTCGTATGACTTTTCAACATTTCATAGGTTGGGTTAAAGTGGCGAGAGAGATACTTAGGCCTGAATGGCCCATTGTGATACCACATAATTAGACCTACTGTTTATCTCCGGTTCCGAATAGCGATGTGGTAATTTTTATCGGCTTGGTGGTTTTGCCATTACCAACCAATGTGTGTACTTGTACTCTATCTTATAATTCTAATATACTTCATATTGATAGTGAATATAAGAAAGTTATAAAAATTATCAACCAGACGAAGGCGGGAATCGAACCAGAAACTCCAGGATGAAATTCTAGTGCACTAGACTATCGAGGTCATCATTTCATAAATAAATTTAATTTATAATTTGTCGTATCCACTACAATGAAATAACTCATATGCTTTTTTTGGAAACTATAAATTCTGCTGTTAAGCTAAAAATCGTTCAAATTAGTTCCGAATATTAAAGTAAGAATAATCGTAAATTCTTTATAATTGCGAGTTTTAGTTAAGTGAGAAATTATTTTCTTTAGTTGACTTTAAATTAATTAACAAACGTAAGATTTTGTTAGCGTACCCACACTCTCTATATTATATTAAAATTTTATGTCTCCTAAAATATTTAATCACATGTCCGTGGAAAGACTATCTACGTACATACAAACAAATCTTACCTCATCTAATTTCACAAAAAGCATTTTAAATTGTATTTACACTTACATATATACGTTTAAACCGCACGAAAAAACTTGCGGCAATTTCTAAATAAATTACAAAAATTATTAACTACAGTCGGTCTAAAGCGACTTAAGGTTGATTTTCACCAAAACGGCAATAAGGTATTAAATATTCTAATAAAGGGATAAACAGATGTTGTAATGCAATGATTAATAAAAATTCAATGAAAGAAATTTTCAAACAATGGAATGTATTGGTTCACTGATAAAATACAACAAACCCGAAACGGCGATTTGAAATTATTGTTGATTTTGATAGTTCCGGTGGGGTAAGTTTCATTACCATTGCGTTGTCGGTTCTATATAGTGTCCGACCCAAAACTAACTTTTTGGACCAAAACCAAATTTCGGGAAAGCTTTTAATATTCGATCAGAACCGAAACTAATACCGAAACTGAAATTTAAGTACTACCTACACATAATAAAACTTACAGTGGAAAAAATACTTCTAACGAGATCTAAAACTGATTGTAGGCTAAACTTAAAATAACTACATGCTGGACATTTCGAACACGCCCTCAACAACTCTATATCGGGGAAAGTAAATTTATGAATAGAAAAACACTCTTATTTTTTTAAATAAAACACAATTAATTCAAATTATAGCGTTTACTTAAAACTAAAACAAAGTAAATAAGGAAGTAATTGAAGTTTTTTTCATATAATAACATATGACTTATTTTATTTATTTTATTGAAATTTCCTTTTAACGAATATATGGCGAATAAAATCCGAACAAACTCTTTTCAAAAACTTTGAATTGGACAATTCTCCAAACACTTTCAAGATTTTTGTAAAAATTTAGTTGCGAAAATGTCAGTAAACTCGTCACAACGTCGGAAATTGCCATGCAAATTTTATACAGAAAGTCCAAACATAGAGAAAAATGAAGTTTTTTATCATTTTAAAGAAATAGGTTTTGAAAAAACTTTTTCGTTACGCCTGTACTGATTCATGCCCTTTAATAAGATTTTAAGCTCAGTACAAATATTTTTAATTTATATAGAAAAATTTTTAAATTAAAACTTTGTGTTCACGAAGGCCTCAAAAAGTTAAATAGTTAAAAAAGTCAAATTTAACAATTTCTTCCACTCCGCGAATTTTTGACCGATCTCCTTCAAATTTGTCGGTAACTACTATCCAATAGTACAAAACTTTGCCGATTTTAACATTACCAACCCTTGAGATGAAAACCCCCCATTTGTTATAATTAAAGTACTAGGGAATAAAGAAATGATAGAGTGCAACAAAGTTTCTGGAGAAAAATGTGTGCTTAATGGTTTCAAAGCTCGCACTCTTACAAAAGCAAAAATAGTGAGTCTGCAAAAAAATACGAAGTTGCTAAAAATACATTTAAAAAAAATAATAAAAGTGGAATTATTGGATATTCAATAAAAAACAAACTAATTTGTGAGATGGATGGAGTCATCCATTACAATTGAATTCAACAAATGGTAACAGACATATTACTTTGAGTCTCTTAATATGAAAACACTAGGCAGGAACAAATAGATCTAAGAGATCAAGTTCCTAGAAAAAGTTTTATTGTGGTTGTTTTAAAGGAGTTTTAAAAGATGGTTGACGGTGAGTTCTCAGAATTTCAGAGAAAAATACCTACCAGGTTTTTGACCAGACCAACACAACTACCAACGCTTTTTCATTAAATATGTGCCGAAAAAGGTAAAGGTCTACAGCAATGAATATCGACCAAAAAATGTAGATTGCTTAAGTGAAAAATTAAAAAAAAATGTCCAAAAATCAAACCGCAAAAGAATTGAAATCGAAATTTGTAAATTTTAAGTAAATATTATTGTTTATTAATAAAATGAAAAAATAATTGTAAATCGTCAGTTATATTTTTTAAAATTCATTTTGTCTTTGCTAGGAGTTCATTCACCATACGTTATCCTTGCTTTACCCATTCTAAAAAGGGTAGAACCATATCTTGTATACTCTCAGAGTTGAAGAAGTTGATATCGTTGTTACGCCTAATATTTTTTATAAAATTCACAACTTGAAACTCATTTTTCTTTTAACATTTTTGAGTTATGGCGGTATTAGCAATATACATATAAATGAGTTTATACAAAAAACGCTAACAGTTTTATATTTTATGATACAAATTAAAGTTTGCTTACATTGCTGCAAATTTCTGTCTGTCACCGTATACAAAAGTTTCGGCTTTGGCTAAATAAGTACTCGGGCATATTTGTGGACGAAATCATTACCGAAACCAAATTTTTGCCAAAAAAAATTTGTACCCGGGAATGAGACACCTACAAAAATACACTAAAAATTGGGAAATATGAAGTAAAAATACCATAACTATTTATAAATATAAATTTATTTATTTTGTAGGACTTCTCCTTCTCCATCGAAATCGCTATCGCAATGTTTGCACACTTCAAATGAACAGACCGCTTGCAAGTGAAGCATTTTTTTTTGGGGTTGACATGGTTAAAAATACAAAAAAAATTGGGTCAAAACACTAGTTAAGTGGAGTCTCATACCCGGTGACGTGCTATGCCTCATACCCGGAAAAAAGGTCATTTTGAAAATGACAAAAAAAAAACAAAAAATTGTTTCCAACCATATATTGGCATAATCGCAAAATATACGTAAAATACTAAATACTAATGCATTACACTCACCTTTTCCAATTAATTTACTCGAATATATATCCTTTTAAAAAAAAATCAAAAAAAGTTTTCATGATCGATTTTCACACACGATTTTTGCAGCTGATACAAGCAATAAGTCTATTCATTCCGGATTTACCACAAAAACTGGCTCATGTCAAAGGAAAAGTTTCACAATAGGCACACTCCCCTACTATATGAATCAACCTTTATTCCTATCTATGAAATATATTAATAAAACTTGGTGCGACACGTAGTGCATGCTGTAAGGTCTAGTGCAATGAAAAAATTGCATACTTGGAATTTCAAATATACTCGGAAAATCATCCCCAATTTTCGGAGGCTTCACTCAATTTTGTTTTATAATTTCAACAGTGTTTGCTTGATTCTCAATTTTTATAAATTATTTGAAAAAAATGTACAGAAGCTTTAAATCTCTGTCTATATAGAAAAGTAAGGGGTAATATGTTTAAACGCACATAACTCGGCTAAACATCATCCGATTTGTAAGGCGATTTTTTTGTTGGTTTCGTGTGGAATTCGGTCAAAACCAAAATTGGAAATTTCCTTCGGAAAAATCAGAAAATCGTGAAATATCGAATTGCATACTTTTAGGGGTTACGAAAATATACATGCTTTAGTGTGATTTGTATTGCATACTTTCAGGGGTTACTGGCAAGGTTACATGTCATTCGCTTTCGCTTTTTCTTTTGCGATCACATCTTTAAATAATTCGGGTAGCAGTAAACATTTATTTAGAGGTTATTTCAAATTTTTCAACAATTTTATTACAGTAAGAAACTCAATTGATTGCCATTATGCCGCCAATCAGAAGAACAAATCTTGCATCACGGAGTCGTAATGCACGAAGAGTAGCATATAATCGTGCAAATCAAACACCTGAAGAGCGTGTAGTGTGTGGCCATTGCCAAGCCTTGAAATTCAAATCGGAAACGCCTGGATTGTGTTAAATGGTAGGCGAAGTAAAATTAACGCCTTTGACACCTCCTCAAAAATACAGTGGGTGTTTTCAGTTGACGTTTTTCTGTACTCAAGTCATTGATGAGCATGTATTTAATCTCACTTTCAAGGTAATGTCGTCGGATCAAACTTCTCATTTGTTACATTTTGGAACACTAAACTCATCACAAATGCAAAATTTGCCTCCAAACATTCAGACCCAAGGACAAAGACATCATCGCGCTGGATCTTTGTTGGCACATCAAGACCATAAACTTTAGCGGCGAACTTGACCAGCGTTTTGCTATTTCCAAAGCAATGAAGTTTGAGATTATTCACCAACTTCAAGAATCAATGCCATCCGACCTCATCCTAAGAGCCGATAAACGGCCAACTGGCGCACACGCGCGTCAATTCAATGTGCAATTCGTGCACGCTCATGATCATTTTTTTTTTTTGCAAAGTTTTAGTGTAGTTTTTCTTCTTTGATATTTCCCAAACTTCGCCCAGCTAGTTATATATAATTTATAATACTTCGAAGACAGGTGAAGTAATTACTGTAAATATCTCACAGTTTCCCATTTTTTACCCTTTTTTTATCGTTTTCATCGATTTGAAATTATTTTTATTCATTATTTTGATTCTGCTTTCAACGAGGTATAACTTTTTTAAATCCGTTAAAATATGGTTGCAGATCTTTTAACTCGTTTCCATTTTTATTCAATACGTAACTGATTTTTGATAAAAATAATATTTAAGGATGAACATTGAAAAAATGTTTCTTATTGTTTAAAATTTCGAATAATGCATGTGTAGCGCAAAGTTTCCGACTTTTTTTTTAATTTGCAACGTAGTTAGATTGAATACTTATTGAAGTGCTGAAGGAAAAAATGTTAAGTGTTCAGGAAACTGTTTTAATCTCTAAGAATTTTTCATTCACAATTGAATATCATTCATGAATATAAATTTTGTAAATCTTTTCACACTTAAGCTAATTAAACAGTATTTAAAAAAATAAATGTAACCTTTAATTTTTGGTGCAGGGTATAAAAATCAACCTAAAAGCTAATAGCACCACATTAATATGAACATGTGTGGTATGAACACTAACCCATGAACATATATATTTATATGCATTCACACACAAACTTAAACACATACACACATGTGTACACATGAATATGAAATTGGGCTTATAGGATGAGTATGTCTAAGGATTTGTAAAATTTGTAAAAACATACATAACTTAGGCGCTAATACAAGGGGGAGACCAGCGGGGAAATTTCCTCCCCCAAAAGATTCTCAAACGCTTAGAAATTTAATAACTTAAACAGGCAAAAAGTTATTGTTGTTTTTAGTTGTTACGATATTACGAGAATAATGAATAATCTTGCTCATTAAACCACTTTCCTTCTCTATGAAAATGTGCTGAAATAATAATGATAACTAAACCAAATAAACCTGGAAACTCAGTGACCTCATATAGACATATAAGTTTGCTGGCAATATTCTCGAAAATATTCGAAGTAGAAAATTGCTAATAATACAAGAAAATAAGAACGGTCATAAGCACGGTACTCCTGAGCAATATCATCAATATTGTCACTGACTTTCTGGAACGCAAAAAATATTGCTCTGCCATATTTTTGGACATTCAAGAAGCTTTTGAAAAAGTTTGGCATCAAGATCTGTTATATAAATTAAAAAATTTACTTCCAGCTCTTTTTTATTTGGTCTTAAAGTCCTATCATTCTATGTCAAAGTAAATAATGAAACATCAGCCAAATGTCAAGTGAAAGCCGAAGTACCACAGGGCAGTGTTGTGGGTCCTGCTCTTTATTCGATTTTTGTCTACGACTTGCCTGAAACTGATCATGTTACTACAGCTACTTATCCAGACGATAAAGCCATCAAATTAATCTCTTACAGAAGTTGCTATCTAGCTCAGAAACAGCTCGACGATTTTCAACAATGGTTACTTCGTGGATGAATGCTTGACTGGAGTTCCATCTACCATAGATTCGATTCCCAGATGGGGTTAAATTCTTAGAAAATGTCCAAAGGGATTGTTCTAATAAAATGGATCATTTCGGTGATTTAGTTCTTAAATACGTGACTCAAGTACTAGTTCAAAGGGTTCTATTCTCAGGTAGAGAATTGAATTCACCAAAAAAAAAAAAAAAAAAAAAAAATTATAGGTTTCGGGTCGATATAAATATAAAATGCCAGATGGGAAAGAGAAATTTGGAATACAGGGTAGGAATCAACGACCTTAAATTATTCTAAAAATTCTACTAATACTCGACCCATTATAAACCAATCAAACCGAAAACTGAATAAATGTATTCTATTGTTATATTTTCCACTTTCTTTTACCTTGGAAATAGATCATAGAAATTGTGAACTGCTTTATTACAAGAACAGAATTTCCCCTAAATGCGTAATGCGTAACGTACCAGTAAGTTTTCACATGGCCATACCTTTGAAATTGTATATGAATAAGCAAAAAAAAAACGATACACGAACGAGAAAAAAAAGGCTCTAGCCCGCGTTTTGTCGTTTTGGTTCTTATGGAGAATTTCTTTTAATTATTTTTAATTCCCCCCTCCCCCCCCCAAAAATGTTTCCTTTATCCGCCACTGCATAACTACATATAAGTATAACGCACAAGCAGAAACCTAATTCTTCTGATTTTGTATAAATTTATCTATGTAAAAAGGAAAAAGGAAAGCAGCAAGTAGCAGTAAACAAATTATGAATTATTCAAAAATATAAATAAATAATGAAGCAGAAAACGAAAATTGTCTGAACGATTTTAAAGTATGTAAAAAAATAGCATAAAGTGAATAAAACGCCACGTTAATAATAAATCCACAAAAACCGGAGGAGTGGAAAACTAAGCACTAAAATATTACAGTTTTTATTTCAAGAAATTTTTTTCTGTCATATAATACGACCATCAAATACCGGAAATATGCTTGAAAGACTCTTTGCAATATTTCTTTTAAGCATTTTCTATAGTGAACACATAACTATTTGCCATAATATAAAGGATTCAAATTAATTTTGGTCCAGTAAATTTCTTTATAGACATAAATGGTTTATTTGACAAAATATTTGTTTTGGAGTTTAGCTAAAAGCAAGCACAAGCATCCAGATAATAACACGGTTTTAGTTTACTTAAAATGTATATGTACTTTTGGAATGTACATTAGAGTGGGTTGAATTTAAGCTCCTTTAATTCCCTTGACGGCACCTTCCAAATTTCCCAAGTATTACCTCTTCAGCGTTAATTTTTCACCTAAATATTTACTGTAAATGGATTCTCCAGGCCGGTATTTGGTATGCTAGTTTTAAATCAAATCCGTAGCTCCAAAGATCCTTTCTCTCACCAATTCAATTTTTTTTTACCAACAGTCCAAGAATATGTTTACTGCAGGGTCAATGTGGGCAAATGTAAGCACGCACCATACTTCACACTAGTGTCGCCTTCATACTCGTGTTGGACACATGATTTTTTCTTCACATACATTTAACCAAGGCCGTATTTAGGGGGGTGGGGGGTTTGGGGGTTCTGACCTCCCTGCCCCCCCCCCCCCCCCGAAATGTGGAAACTTTATTCAAATTCAAAAGTCAAAATAAAATCGATTTAGCGATATTTTTTACTTCCATCGGTTTTTTATCTAAAAAGTCAAATATAAAAAATAAATTTGAAATCTTAGTTACACTATGCGATCAAATCCGATTTGTTTTCTTCGACATGAGGTTTGTCTACGGATTCAAAAAGAGAAGGTGATACTGAGCACTCCTGCATTCATAGTTTTTCTGGGTCAGTAACTGTTTTAAATTTAAGGTTTCGTCCTGAATCAGTTTGAATAGTTTAAAAATTAATAAAAATAGAAAAAAATATCGGATCCTTGTAAAATAAGACTTGCTTGAACCCCATTTTTGTCCTAAAACGTTACGTGATGGGAAGTTTTTGACCTCAGATTCGTGTTCAACGTGGAAAATTCTTTCGCAAAAACTCCATCTTATTTGCAAAACCCATCTTAAAATTAATTTTTATAACGCATTATTGCTCAGAGCACCACGACTAGAAAGATCTCTTTCAATGCTGTGACTTCACGAATTTAGAGAATATAAGCCAACCTCAACCGGGCTCCTTTATCATTGATAATGGCTCAAATTCCCAATGATGATCATTTGAAAAAAATGAGCCTCTACTATTTTTGATAATTTTTTGAGGTTGAGTACATCATCAGAAGTGGGAAGTCAATGAGTTAATGAAATTATGTCCCTCACGATATGCACATTGAATAATATTTATTTGAAAAAATTTAATTTGATTATTCTGGGAATTTTTTGTCACTTTTGGCCATTTTTTTGAGGTTAAGATTAAAAAAAATGGGAAAATTTTTCCTAAAATTTTAATTTTATAGGGTCCATCAAATGTATCATTGATTTAATTTATTGTATTTAAAAATCAGTTTGATAAAAATTATTTATGAATATTTTCTTCGAATGAAAACCCCCTTACCCCCAAAAAAAAAATTTCTGGCTACGGCCCTGCATTTAACGCATTCGTGTGCATACTGTATTCAGTTGTCGCTGTTATTTTTTGTGAGAGCTTCTTTTTATAAGTGTTGTATAAGACAGGAGACCTTAAGGAAGCACTTTATTTTTGAAAATTGTTAATAGGTAATCCATTTTCAACATACTTTTTAGTTGTAGAATTTGATTTGCATTTTTTTAAACAAAATAATTAAGGTGACCCTCGGCCCAAAATTTAATTTTTAAAATTGGTTTTCTCAAAAATAAGACTTTCTTTTTGTAAAAACCACATTAGAAATTGAGAAAAGAATTAAACAAACTAATTTTTTCTAGTATATCATGGTCATTCCGATCCATTAAATTTTATTTTTTAGTTATCGTTCACGCCAATGGTTCAAAGTTTTGACTATCCGTTTTTAACATATGAAATATACTTACGTTCGGCGCTATAATCGTCTATATCTTCGAAAATACAAGAAGTTTCTCTCTGAAATTTTCACAAAATACTTTTGAAATATAATACTTTGATTTCTCTAAGCCGAGAGAGTGCACAACTTTTAATAAAGCTAGTTTCTTAATTCTTTAATGATAAATGACAGCAAAATCTACACAAATTTTACATATCAAGTTTTTCGAAAAACATTGAAAATGTTATTAGCATCAAGTGGAAATTTAGACATTACACACATTCACATGACATCTAGATAATGTACATAAATACAAAAGATCTAATTTATTGTATAAATAGTGGAAAAATAAATGTTGAGCTTTTGTTAAATCAGCTGAAATACTTTAAGAATATTTAAAATTTGACCTCACTGTTGAATATTTTTAGAGTGCACTCAATTAGAGTGCACAGCATTGAAGATTTGAATACTCAAATTGAGAAGCTTCAATAAAATGGGAATTATGTGGCGCGCATGAGGCGTAAGGGGGAGGTGAATTTAATGCAAGATGAGGTTGCTTCTAGTTCTCAACAATTACTAGAATTATAATATTTTTTGGCTCATTTCATTTCTTCTTCTTATTTTGCACTTTTTAGTCTTACAATACTATTTTTATTCTTTGTTGTTGCAGTTGCACCAAAAAGTATAATCTACTTAAATACTTGTATATAAGCAACAGCAACATATTTTGGCTGCCTACAATATTTGCCCACCATCAGCATCACCACAACAATAATATCATTAGCAGCGTCAACCACAACTTTACAACAATTACCACCGAGAAAACAACATCAAACAACAACAAAACCAATCAGAAACCGTCCACCACAGCCACACTATATACACCCTACACTGTACATACCCGTACAACATTTGGCTTCTCTGCTCTATTTAAAGATAAGGACTCTATATAAATAGTCCAGTTTAACAATTTTAAAACTTCAAAGGCAGCAACAGCAATTCAAAATGGACTTAAAACATTCGAGCGTGAGTGAAAGTTCAAGTTCATACATCGCTTCGTCTAAATCAACAGATTTAATCAAGACTAATGATATTTCGGAGGCAGAAGAAATTGCAAAGCAACCGGAAGGTGAGCTTAAATCTTGTTGATATAAATATATTTAGTACATAAGTATTTAAGTAATTCAATTTTAATATATTTATATTTTAATTTCTTACATTTGAGTAGAAATATTGAAGACTTTTCAATGTAAATTCATTCCCGAATTCCTAAATCTAAACTGATAGTATGTACATATGTTCTCACTATAGCATAAACTTTAGGTTATGAACCATTTTGGGCTTTAACATTAAACACTACATGTGTTTCTTTTGGATAATCATCGCAGTGACAAAAGAAACGCGCAACCATGTTGGATATACAAATTTTCCTTTGCTTCTGTAATTTTTCTTCATATTTGTCTACTTCCACATTCACAATATGGTAATTGATACCATTTAACCCTCAAATTCCCAAGTATGTCTCTAGACAGCCTTCATACAAATAATAGTTTTTTGTTGCTACATTTTTTATATCGTTTAGGGAATTTTCCAAGCTTTTAAAAAAATGCATCAGTTATGAGTAACGCTCGTATCTATATAGTTTTTCGCGGTAGTATACCGTTTTTTCAACTCCAAAACCGCATACCGCCTTTTTTTCCAAAATACCGCGTTTACACTAAAAAAAAATTATAAAATTTTTGAACGAAATCAAATTAACTTATCAATCGCAATGCAAAACGTCTGAGAGAACAATGGCAACTCGTTGCGAGTCAAATGCAACTTGAAATATCTATGCGTTGATTTCCATAAATACCTCATAGCAAAGCCGGAATCGCTTCGTCAAATTTCTTGAAAATTCAATACAACTACAGAAGGAGATATGAAAATGGAGAACGAAGACGATTTATTTGAGGGATAAATTGCTTTCCTTATTAATTTTCATTGAAAAAATTGATACCGCGAAATATACGAATCAATTTACAGTTTTTTAAAAATGTTTGGTAGAAATATGCAGTTTTTGGTCCGAAAAAAGATACGAACGAGCGTTAGTTATGATGCACATTACAGACGTTAGCGACAGTCAAAGTCAAAAATTTGTGGAAAACAAGAAAATTAATTATTTTGTTTGAATTTGAGATAAAAGTGAAAAAAAAAAAAATAAATCAAATACTCCCCGTCATAGTAGCCAAATAAAAAAGGAGCTGTGAGTAGCTACGACCTTGAATTTTTTATACAAAATATTTAATTAGGGGAAACTGGTTTATTGTGGACCACGGGGAATTGCGGACCAGCGTTATATTTTTTCCCCTAATAGTGGTTGACAGCTGCAAATAACTGACATCAGTTCGCCTCTTGTTAAGCTCATTTTCCCTTCAGTACTTGACTTGTTTACATGCACTATTACGTCGCTTCGATAACAAATAAAAATGTGATACTTCGATAATTTTTTTTTCACTTTGCGTTTCGTTTAATTTGGCTACATTTTTCGAGAACCAAATATTTTCATAAAAAGAAATGTTGCATTAAGTTTGCATTGTGTTACTTCCATATTGTAAAAAAGAGCGTTCGGGGAATTACGGACCACCCAGTCTTGATATTTGCCAAGCTAAGTTAGTGTATTTGATGCTTATAAGTAATTTTTAATGCATTAGTTTTTTGGCAATTTCTAATAGTTTGTTTTTTTTAAATTATTTTCCAAATGGAATTATACAAAATTAAGGTTAAGTTCTCTTCTGTATAGAATTTTTTCCAAAAACAAATCCGGGGCACCACAGAAGAAACAAATGTCATCAGCCGATTGTGACGTGGAAGAAGACAACGATTTCTGCATAATTAGTAAGAAAAATATGCCAATAAAGATCAACTGCCAAATTACATCCATTACAACGTGTGCGATCGAGCTTTTCACTTGGCATGCGCCGGAATGACTGCAAGTTAGTGGACTTGTGAACATTGCTTTTCGGACTGATCTCCATTGCCATTTATCACTTCATTTCACTTTGTTTCCCTTTAATAATGAATCTTCTGTCATTTTGAATCAAAAAAACATTTTTCAATCAAATTTTTCCATTTTTAAACGATTTACAAAGTGGTCCATAATTCCCGAAAATTCTCAAAATCGCAAAATTACCATTTTTGTGCCAACTGATATAATTTGTATAATTTAATACAATTTGACCAAACTGCTGCGACCAAAAGAGAGGTCATTTCTCGTACTACAAATTTGCAATTTTCAGAAAAAGTTATTTTTCAGCCAAAATGAAAATTCTGTCCACAATACCACAGTCTCCCCTACTTAAAACAAGTTGATAAGTTTTTTCAACTACAAATACTTTTCAGCATTCAATCTTTCCGGCTTCATAAAACCACACCCATTAATTTTTTTACGTTTTTTGAGATCAGATTTATGCTTTTATCAATCCCATTTTTTTTTTAAATCAATCAAAAATTTTTAAACTAGAGGGTTAGTGGAAATAAAAATACCGCTGATTGTTAAAATTCAAAGCTTTCACTCGGCTATAGATTTTTTACCCCGGTTTTATTTCTTAGCAGGAATAGAAATCTCAGCGACCTTAGCGTATATAAGATTAATTCTTTATGCAGCTATTTTTCGAAAATGGTATATATGACAAAAGAAACACAGCTAATATTATTAAACAATTAGTTTGTTTGGTTTTGACTTTATTTTAATATTTATAGACATGCAGCCCTGTGTGTGCTTCAAAATTCAATGCTGCAAACTATAATTTTTAGACTAAATTTGGCCTCACGGTTGGTAATTTTTGACAACCAAAAAATGAAGAAGGAGAAATAAAATCTTAAACGTATTTAATTTGTGAAATTGTTTTTTTTCGTACGTTTTCTCAGTTTCCACATATTCCTGAATTATCGTAAAATATAATTACTAAAAACAATTTTGGAAGGTATATTTGGATAAAAATTTGTAGAAAGATTTAAAGCAAGAAACATCACATGAAAAGCCAGCGATCAAAAGGGGATAAACCGTATTTTAAAAACTTTTCTGAAGAGCGAAAAAGCTTCCGTGTTTTCTTAACTCTTATATTTATGGTACTCTGTGTGGAAATTTCAGAAAAATTTAGAATTTTATATTAATTTACAGAATTACTGATACTAGTTGCAATTTCTTTATTTTCCGCAATTACAAGTTTTTATAATTCTATTAGTTACTAAGTACTTTTTATCAATTGTCATTGAATAAATTCAGTTAAATCAAGTTTAACAACTTCTTAAGTGGATGAATCACAATGAAACGAGAATTGTATATTTTAATAGAAAATTTTTTTCATATTACGGTTTATATATTTAAAATTATCTCTAAGTACATTTGAAAGATAAAGCAATAATTTTTCGTAAAGACAAAAATGATTTGGCACTGATTCTAGTCTGATATAATGTGACACCCCTGCATACGAACACAGTAGTCGATAGCACTAAGATAGAATACTACTAGAAAAAGATAAAATTAAAAATAACATGCTCTCTGATTAACTTTCTTAACCTACCAAATTAGCTATTTCTGAGGCTTAATATTTGCAAATCTTCCGAAATCTACATTTTCACTAAGCAGAATTGGAATTCACACATCATTTAAGATGCGAGCGTGGTTAGTAAACCTTAGAAGACAGTTCAGCCCCAGTTTAGCGACCTCGTTCAGACCCTCAAGGAGACTAAGGAGCTCCTAAAAACGTTATGTCAACGCCTTTAGAGCTGATTGGCTATCTATATATGTAAAGGGTTTTTCATTAGGGACATAACAATTTTATCTATTAATAGAAAACAGAATTTTTTGCGATATTGAGTTCAAATTTATTGTGGGTGTAGTGCAAGCATTACATTTTGTGAATGAAATTCGATTTCGGTCATATGACCACCACTTTAGGTCTAACTATGAGCGTGTGGCCCCATATGCATCCAAGCATCTTTTTGCATGCGTACAGAGCATTAGTTGCCTTCTTCACCCTCTCTTCAACATTGGACTTCCACAGTCAATATATACATTCTATTCTTCGCTAAAATTTTCCATTCGGGGAAATTTTTTCTGTAGGCTATTTTTGGTTAAATAAAAGTTTGCAAATCATAGTAGTTGCCGTAGCCTAGTGGTTGGTGTGTTGAACTGCTACGCCCGGGCTCAAATCTCGGTACATTAAAAAATCAAAAATGGAAAATAAAAATTTTTCTTGATGGCACCACCTCTTTGCCAGCAAAGCCAAGAGTAAAAATTGCCTATGCGGTCTAGGCCCTCCATAATAGTAGTAGTAAATTATAGGTTACCGTTAAAATTCACGCGAAAGAATGTTTATAATTCTGCATTGACTTAAATTTGAATAATGCAAATTCAATAAATTTAGTTTTATAACCTAACTCAGACAACTCAATGCGCAACTAATTCGCCCACTAACGTAAAACAAACCCGAACCCTCATCTCAATAAGTTTAAGTTTTTCTTAAGCGGCACAAAGGTCGGTCGTACATTCTTTAAGCACTTGCTGCTCGTACAATGTGTTGCTGCAACTCTTGACCTACAATTTATGCATTGTCAACACGGGTGACGATAGTGACAGCGATGACGACGATGTAGACTGCAACGACAACGACGGTAAAGTTAACAGAGCTTCTGCTTTCTATGCCGGTGTATACTGTTGTTGCTGAGTGTAACCTTTGCTTTTTGTTTGCAATCTTGTTGTTGTATGATATTGTATATATGTATATGGAATAATGGTATGTTTATAAATACATACAAATACTTTGTAATAACTACGGCAGGAGGCATAATGCTCTTGACCTTGATGTGCACATCACTTAGGTAGATGTGAGGGAGGTAACTACTAAAAAGAAAGAGTTGGTGCCACTATAGAAATCGGAATGAATATTTAAAAGATGCTAAAGCCACATGCCATGCGAGCTAACTAAAAATATACAATTTCTTTATTGGCGTTTGCAAACAAAAAGTAAAAGTTGCAAGAACGCATGATAAAAGTTTCATTCTTTTATAGAAGAAAAATATTAATTTTTTTTTACTTTAGAAAATTGTGTTAAAACCGAACCAATCTTAGACATTCAAGGCAATTGCGTATTTCCATTTGTGCATCAAAATCGCATTGTTTTTTTTCTGGATTCCTCTATCGTGGTTTCTCTGATTTTTGCTTTTTTACACTTTACCATTTTCGTTTTTAGAAACTTTTAAAAAAACTGGCCTTTTTAGTTATTTTTAACCCTTGAAGTACATGCATATTTCTTATACGTAAAGGTCATTCTTCGTCGAAACGACTACGGCATTATTCAAAGTGGTCATACACATGATCTATACACCTATAGCTTTGAAAGTTGATTATTTCCCATTATTTGGAAAATTTATCATATAGAAAAACAACAATGGACATTTTTTTTAATAACATTTATTCATAAATTAATGTTTACCAACGCTTACTTAGAAAGAAAATTTGTGAAACGTAAACATGAGTCGTCGATTCGACAAAGCATGTCCCTCTAGGGTTAAATATAATTTTAAAGAATGTTCGTTTATTTTTCTTATATATTAAGATATATATATATAGCACATAATAATTAATCTTTCTTATTTTTCTTCTCTCTTTTTATCAGAGTATAAAGTTTATAAACGTCGCTGGGCCATATTGATACTTTTTGCTTTCTATTCAGCTTCCAATGCTATGCAATGGATTCAGTACACTATAATCAGCAACATTATCAGCAAGTAAGTAATGCAAAAAATTTATTACATTATGCTACATAGTATAATTTATGTGAATAATTTCATCTCGCTTCATTCACAAAGTGTAAAAGTTGATGGCATATTAACTCTCTAGCTACCAAATTTTTGATTATCTCACAAAAAATTGGGATTGATTAATATTGGTGTAAAAATCATAGATCTGATCTCGAAACCCTTAAAAAGTTAATAAGCGTGGTTTTATGAAGTGAGAAAGCGTGAATGCCTAAAAGTATTTGTTGTTGAAAGAGTTTTTCATCAATTTGTTTTAAGTATATAAATATTTTATTTAAAAAACTCAAATCCCCTGCAATTCACCGTTCTGTTTTTCATCTGGCTTGTATTCCGGGAAATATTTTTTTTTATTTTCTTTTTTATTCTTAAAAGTCAAAATTTTTTATTCTTAAAAGTCAAAATTTTTTATTCTTAAAAAAGTTTGACTGCCACTGACGTCTGTAAAACGCATCACAAATTATGTTTTCTTTAAAAACTTGTTAAATCCCCTAAATGATATGATAAAATTTAGCTACTGTTATGGTAAGTGTGACCATCTATTTCATTTACTCGGGGCATGTCTCCGAATTTTGGCGATGTCCCGGCTTCCGTGAATTCTACGAGAAATTATTTTATTCATAATCATAATGGAAAAATTGGTTCAAATAGATCATTGACATTAAATGCAAAACACTAAATTCAAAATTCGCACAAAATACAAGGGACGAAATTCGTCCGACGAATATACACTTATTACATTCAACAATGCATATATCGTTCTCCTTTTCTTCTCAACGCTAGCACGAAAGGAAAGAACATAAATGAGCAGAAAAACACGAAGTACATATGAAGGGCCTGCGGTTAAAACATGATATCCAACAATTTTAAAGTTTACAGCGGAGCAAAAAAACGTTCGCATTCCCCTATTCCGAACTTACCGAAATGCGATTTTCAAATAATTATTCTTAAAATCTGAAAGCGGCAAAATGCCGGCGTGGTTTTAGAGAACAAAAATCAAAAAACAGAATCCATTTGGGAAAAAGTGTTGGATATCAATTTTTGAACGCAGGCCATTCATATGCATTCTTCCTATTGGTTGCATACACGCAACCTCTCTTTGTGCTAACATTGATTGCTAAAAAAAAAAGAAAGGAGAGAAAAGAAGACGTACCACAATCGAAAAACATCGAAAATACTTTCAAAACTTTTCTTGACCAGAGCGCCTTCACTGACAGCGATTTCGACGTTGATATTTTTGATCAGTTCGGTAGTTTGATGAAATTTATAACTGCTGAAAAAATTCATGAATGGAAACGAGGCAAAAAACCATTTGGCATGCGCTGGGTGGAGTACTTCAATCATTTTGCGGCAAACAAAGTGTCGTACAAACTTTTAGGAGATATCGTCCAATATATCTATTGCTTACCCGGTACATTGGCTTCAGTCAAATGAGTCTTTTCGACCATCAATCGAATTTGGACGAAAGAAAAAATACGCATTCAAATAACAATTTGAAAAGCGTCATATTCGTGAAATGTAACATTAGGTCAGTTGTATGGAATTTTTCGAAATGGTGAAACAGATTGCTGGTAATGATAAGTATCACCAACAAACAAAAATAACTCAGTTACCGACTGATTGTCATTCTCTTTGTTTCGTTATATAAGTTCGAAAAGAAGTAAATTTTTCAAAGTTGTCCCCGAGTTGTCCCCGTTTTCACTGAAAAAAAGTAGCTCCCGGAGAGATATTCGGAACTATGACAGTACTAACAATAATAACACAGCCTGCAGCTTTTAAAAATAGCTCTCTTTTAGTTTATTCAAATCTGCTCCTAAAAATGCCGTATTACGTCAGGTTCTTATAATATTCTTAACTTAAAATGTAAGAGTTTTTGTTTTGGTTGAATATGGCCGATGAAAATGGCCTACAGAGATCGATTTTCTGGTAAAGCCAACCAAAGGTCGAAGATAGCGGGACTTGATACATGGGTGTTTTTTAGGTCGCTGATTACGAATAAGTACAAGGTTTGTCTATAAAAACTTTTTATTACAAAATTTTATAAAACAAGTTGATAAAAAAAAGTTTGCAAAAAATTTTAAAAATTAATTTAAGAACATAAAACCAAACACAGAACGAAAAAATACACATTCAAGGAACCATATTTAATATCCATGTTCACTATCAAACGCAGAAGTGTCACATTTTTTCTGTAGAAAAAACAACAATGAAATTTTAATACTGTACTATAAATGGTTCCAGTTATATAACCAAAAAAGAATATAGTTTGTATGAGAGGTGCTATGCCCACTTGTAGTTAGGAACTCAGACCAAATCTATTAAATGCATCATTGGACATATTTTTGTAAATCAGTGTAGTGGTTTTGAAGATGAAGCTGGGTAAACAAACATTGTTACATTTTTTCTCCCAAAATACCGTTAAAATGAGGTGGCGCCTCATAGCACAAGATCTCGCCAAGAATCAATGGATTATACCGCAGCCCGCATAAAAAAAATGCTAGACCACTAATCTGAAGTCAGTTTTTTCGAGACAATACTTTATTTGTGACAACAAATCCATGGAACATTCTATAAATACCTTTGATAACAATCCAATTTGAAATAGTCACCACGAAAACGTATAGTCACCACGTATTCTCTTTACAAAAATTTCGATGTTGTCAGAAAATTTCTATTGGCTTGACTATATACTTAAAAGATGGATATTATGCGTCTCTGAAACTCACAACAATTAGAATTATATATCTGAATTAGGAATTATATATCTGTACGAAAAGATTTATATTAGGAAAATAGCAGTTGTTGACTGTTGACAATTTTCAGATTCTCTAAATTTAAGAAATAATTTATTAAGTTACCCGATCACTGCCAATCGTGACTTATATATTTTATGTTGCCCATAGCTTTTATTTCGAAAGAGACATTTTTTAAGTTACCCGATAATTGATAGGCGTAACTTATAACTTTTTAAGTTGCCTATAACATTTAACATAACATTTACCCTATAACTATTATAAGCCAGTTACATTTTTTTTTAAGTTGTCCATATCTTTTATTTCAAAACAAATATTTTTGAAGTTATTGAAAATTTTCAGATCGAAAAAATGTGAACAATCAGTTGAGTGGAGACCACCACTTATTGTATATGTTCCGAAATCCGCCTGGTTACAGTGCTGTAGACAACTTTATGTTTATTATCTGCGCAATTATCTTCTTGATTATATAGTTTGCCGTTATAGTATTGGATCCAGATGACCAGTTGCTGCTCCGCTGCAGTAACGTTTTTTTTAGTGTCTTTTTTTAGTTTTTGTGTTTATTTTGAGTTAGCTTTCTTGTTGTTCTGTATAGGTCTCTATTGGAGTTCGCTTCTGCTACTTCAGTTTCCCGGGCCAGGTCTCCTGTCCACTTACGTTTATCTCTCCGAGTGCTGCGCCTCACTTCGCGATCAGCTAGATTATGTATATACTTTATGTCGTCCCCTTTTGGATTACAAGTTTGAGCTACGTTAGGTAAGTTTTTTTCATGCTTGCGTTTTTGGATGAGTTTCCAGGTTTTGTGTGCTTCAACGGGTTAGATTAGGTCAAGTTATTGTAGCAGTCAGTCTGAATGACCAACTCACTTAGACCCTAAACGGGTCCCTTTGTGATACCACTACGTGACACGGAAACTTCATCCACTACTTATTCCTGAAACCATTTCGAAGCTCTAATTAAGCGCAGGATTTGTTTAATCTTAGCGCTAGATACTTCCGTAAGAGAATTAAAAGCATATTTGCCTAGAAAACCCGCTCTGCTTCTAGCTAGAGTTGGGCAATTGCAGAAGAAGTGTTCACCTGTCTCTTCCTCGTCCCTGCAACTTCTGCAGAATTCATGAGAGAATCTTCCTAATCTGAGAGCATGCCTACCAAAGAGCCAATGACCGGTTATACAAGTCGCGACCTTAGAGATGTCCTCTCTCGGAAGGCTGAACAGCTCTCTCGATTTCCCCCTGTCCAATTTCGGCCACATTAGCCTAGTCGTAAAGTCGTTTTCGTCTGCCTATGATCTATTGACCTCATGCACGACCCTACTCTTCAGCTTTAGTTTACAAGAGGCAATAGGTATGCCAATATTGCCTCTGTCCTACACAGGGGAAAGTTGGTACACTGTCTAGCCAACTCATCCGCCCTGCAAACCCTGAAAACGGTACTAATATCATTCAGGGCTGCCAAGCATTCCTGAGCAACCTTTGATTTTAGTGCTACCGAATTCATTAATCTTTTATGGTAGACGCCTGGTTGTCCGAGTATATATTTATAATGGTTTTTGTTAAGACGTGCCCACCTAAGTAAACAGTTACTTCTTTTATCGCCAGGACCTCTGCTTGATATACACTGCAGTGGTCGCGGAGACGAACAGATAGTTCACGACTTAGTTCTTTTAAGAAAACTCCATAGCCAACTCTATCGTCAAGCTTGGATCCGTCTGTATAATAATTGAGTTCCCCCCTTCTCCAAGGCATGGGTGTTTGCCACTCCCTTCGTGACGGAAGTGCCTGTCAAAGTTGGATTTTGAGATGGAGTGGTCAATCTCTTGGATGCAACTACTCCATATATGTGAGATAGTAGAATGACCCGTCTGCCGATCTTCCCATTGCTCAACGGCTTCGTTAAAGATGTTTTTCTTCAATGTATAATGTTGAGAAAAAGAAAATTTTTTTGTTACAATAACTCTGTTCACAAACTTTTCCATCAAAAACTTTCAAGGAGAGTGTAAAAGGCAGATTGAGAAAAAACTTTCTCACGGAGAGAAACTATCCGAAAAAGTACGTGAACAGAAAACTATTAAAAACTTTCAACTAAACAGCTGATCCGTTATTTTGACAGTTAATAAAAATATTGTGCGGTTTAATTAATTTAAAGAGTAATTTGTTGAAATCATTTCGTGTGGCACACTCGCATTCACAAATACTAATGCTTGGTTTTCACTATATCATATTCCCTCTCAAAGAGATAGAAAAAGAGAATTTTCCATATGAAATTTGCCAACATGGTGGGAAATTTTATTGAATTTGACATAGTGAAAACCAGGTATTACATTTTCTAAACCACAAATTCACTTTAAAAAATTTAACACAACCAAAATTATTGTTGATTTTTTGATATTTGACAGTTCTTTCTTTTCGGCAGCTGAAAATTTGTGAAATTTGTTCCTTCCTCTCTTACGCTCTCGTTTTTCTCTCTCCTTGAAAGTTTTTCGAGTATGTGAACACTTTTTCAGTAAAAACTATTAACAATTTTCAACAATTTTTTGTACGTCAACAGACCCAATATCTCTGCACATATAAAAAATTCCAATAGACAATCACCGAATTAAAATGTAAAATTGCTGATCCGGTTTAAAATGAAGTACGAATACCCTTTAAAAGTTTTCACTTTCGGTCGTACTTTAAATTATTTCATTAAATTTTAAAATAGCAGCATATGTAACTCATTTTTACTCTTATTTAGAGTAGAAGCGGGTAATGTCGTGCACTCTACTTTGACGTGCTCGTAAAGCCGTACATGACAAACGAATACGACGAGTGAGCATCCGATCGAAAGATAATTTCGTTGGTTACATTCATGTGTAGCATGAAATATTGTTAGTAGAAATAAAAAAAAAATGTGCACGACATTACCCCCCTCAAAATTTGGGGGGTAAGGTCGTGCATTGTATTCCGAGTATATTAAAGGTATCAAAATGTGTGAGAAATGATAGGTAGAGGTTCGATTCAAGGAGATATAGCATTATTATGTATTTATTTATTATGCAATAAATACAAGTCTGAAATATAGTCAAGAAATACAATTTAAAGAAAAAACAAAATTTAAACAGGGCAATTCGCCAGATAAAACATGAAAAGAAAAACACTCTGCGAATTTACAAAAAGTGTTTGACATTAAAGAAAACTTTTAAAAAATATTCTTCTGATAGTGGCGTTTTGTTACACTGGGGCGACAGTGTTTCCTTTCCGATGCTCTTTTCTTAACAGTTTTTGCGGCTATCTTAGCTGACTTTTCAGCAGTTTTGTTCTTGTTGTTGCTTGGCTCACAAAATATTTTTGGTGGTCACCCCTGTTCTAAATAATATGATGACAATTAAAAGAAATAAGCAATAAATAATTGAAGGATTCTATTTTTATCCAAGATCTTAGAAAAATCGATAAATTTATTTTACAATTTATATTTTTAAACAATTGTTTAATTGAAAAACATAATATTTAATCGAAAAAAATTACCATAAGAGCTCTTGCATTTGAAAAAACTTCAGTATCAGTACTACATTTAAATTACTCTTTTCTGTATAGTGCACAACATTGCCCCAACGGTCGTTTTCAAGGTTAACTTCGACAACTCGGTAGAGAACAAACATTTTTTCAAAAACAAAACATCTTTTTTTTTGGCAGGAAAATTGCTTTAAGAAAACACTTACTTGGTATATTTTCCTGCGAGGAAAATTTTGTTTCTTTCGTCGTCCCGAAAACGTACGTTTTACAAAAAATGTCGCACATATAGTCCAAACACATGAATATTGCTAGTATTGCATGCATGATCTCTGTAGGTCAGTAGGCACATACCTTACCAACGGCTGGTAAATCATTCAATTCTTTGGGCTAAAAAAGCCAGTGCACGACATTACCCCCTGCACGACATTACCCCCTTCTACTCTACATTAAGCCATGAACAAATAGCAGCTACTCAACGCAATCATTAAACACGTTTCCACTGCAACATTTGCTGTAATTTAATTATAAAAATTGAAATTTTAATAACGATACGGCAACAAGGAATTATTGCAATTCATGAAGGTTGCGTACTTCTGTTGCAACAGAATGCAATTTAATTGAAATATTATACAATCATATACTAACATACTACATTCATATTTAGTTGGGAAAAACCTTTGAAATTAGAACTAAAATAATTAATAGTTACTAATAAAGTAACTAAAGTAATCAAAGTCCGCTCACTGTAAAAGAAACATGAGCTTGAGTTATTGTTGGTCGAGCAGTACTAAAATCAAACTTGGTATATTTAGAAACTATGGACGATTTGGCAAACTATTCACAGTGTTTCAAGATAATTATTCTACGAATTTTTTGATGCTATGAGTATCAAATTGTGATTTACATTGTTTACCATTGTGCCACAATGAATATCCATAAATGCTTGTATTTTGCTATTGCTATTCATCGTCATATGTTCATATGTGTGTGTGTGTGTTTTATGGGAATACCCGAGCACCCAGCAAAGGTTTCTAGTCTACGAGAATTGAGTGAGTAATCCAGAAATCTATTAGCAACGTTTAACTTTTTGATTCTGACTAACAAATATTATCGAAAACGTAGTCCTTGTTTTTGTTTATTGTTTTCAAATATTATCGAAAACGTAATTCTTGTTTTTGTTTGTGTTGTAGAATCAAATGTTAGACCACGCGATTACTTCTTCTTTTATGCCACAACAGCCCATGGAGAGCCTAGACCAAGCTTTTCGCATCCATTTATGCTATGCGAGATATTTTTCTACACAAAATGGGAGGGACTTACAATTTTATGCCGAATACAAATTATGGCCAGGTAGTGTCGTGTAGAAAAATTTTCATTTTCTATTTTTGATTTTTGACTATGCGAGCACCCTGTATAGCAGTCCAGCACACTAGCCACTAGACTACAGTGACCAATTATACAATTTCAAAAAAAAAACCTTTGTTGGGTAGCTGCAGTCTTTTCACAAATCATTATGCATACATATGTATATACGTATTCGTATGCGTATGTCATTACATGATGGCATTCATCATAACCATTTCATTGAGATCTCTCTAGGAGGTAAAATGTATTCACATATACCATATACAAACATACATACATACTCCCTCTTACTACTTAACCAATAAAGATTATTTAATTTAACTACGAATTTGAAAATATCTACAAAACTGTAATTTTTGTTTGAACATTTTCGCCTTTGGTCATTCATTTTCACTATCTAATTTTGTATTATTTTATTTGTTTTTCAGGTACTATGGCATTAGCGATAAGCTCGTTAACATGACTTCAATGATATACATGATACTTTACATACCATTAATTTTTCCTGGCAGTTGGTTCCTTGATCGAATGGTATGTACTAACATAAAACGTCATAAATTTTTTGTTCCACTTTCAAAATTTTTAAAATTCATTTATAAATATTTATGCACTTGTACACCTACCTCAAATAATTTAAATATAACTCTTATACTTTTTTAGGGCTTACGAATAACTGCTTTGGTGGGAGTT
Organism: Toxonevra muliebris; assembly: GCA_963691655.1. Classification (NCBI taxonomy): domain Eukaryota; kingdom Metazoa; phylum Arthropoda; class Insecta; order Diptera; family Pallopteridae; genus Toxonevra; species Toxonevra muliebris. The sequence continues at coordinate 39,685,097 of OY829328.1, read as the reverse complement.
TTTGGAACTTGTATTGGGTCCTGGATAAAAGTTTTTTCGGTAGAACCGGACTTATTTTATGTGGGATTCCTAGGGCAAACGATTGTTGCCTTTTCGCAGGTGTGTATAAAATTGATGATGTGTTACATAAACATGTGTGAATGTAAGAGTGTGAAAGTATTTGTGTTTATATGTAGGTATGTATGCTTTTGGATGATTGAAGAGAATACGCTTATTGCAAATTTATAATTTCAATGCATGCATTCACAATCAATTGCAGTTATAGTTGAATATGCTGTTTGAGTATATGTGTAAGTAATGGCGAATCCAGTGAGAGGGGGGGGACTGAACGGTTTTCAACCTCACATTGAAATTTTTAGATAAGGGTGATCACAGGGGTAAAGTGGAGATCCATCTTACAATCGTAAGATAGTATACGCGGGACCAATCATGGGAGGGAGAAAAAAATTATTTAGACAGCAATACTTCACCATTACTCACCCTTTTGGATGTTATATGAAGTCACTATTCAGTATACATATGATTATACCGAGTAAAAGAACGCGAAACCTATCATAGAGTTTTGGTGAAAAATGTTCCCCATTGAAAAGTAGTTGGAGTCAGCGAAGGTCAAAATTACCTAGGTCTAAATTTTTTTAAGAAAAACAAAGTTTTTTTCGTCCATTCTTCAGAGAAAATATTCTCCATCAAAAAATAGTTAAAATCACTGAAGGCCAAAACCACCTTCTACGACCCCTACTATTTTTCCAAAATATTTCTCCGCAGATTGTTTATTATTTGTTCTAATGGCTATCCAGTACAAAGGGATTGACTATTAACAAAAACCAAATTTTTGACGTTCAATGGGTAATTTCTTAGGAAAACTAGGAGTTTTGTAAGTAGTTTTGACCTGCGGTAACCCCAGCTACTTTTTGATTGGAAATATTTTTTCCTCAAAGTCTGTTCGTAATTGTTTTGAACGATAAATCCAGTATAAAGGCATTATAGAAAAAAATATTAATTTGAAGGAAAAAGTTGGACTCAAGTGATTTTGACCTACAGTGTCGGACAAAACTAAAGCATGAACTCTTCCTTGTCAACATTTAGTTCAATAAAATTTAAAAATATGGAAGTATGCACATATTTTTTTGTTTGTTTTATAAATGTAGTATAATTATGCACTTGTTGAAACAAAATAACATTAAAAACTGGGTAATGTTTTTCTTTTTTTTTTACTAACATTGCTCAATATGCCTAAACCTGCCGCGACAAAACTAAAGCACATAATCTTTTTCGCTTACAATTACAATCAATTGTTAAAAATAAACAACAACAATCATGTTTAAACTAGAAACCCGTTATTTTGGAAAACGAAAAGTCGGTTTTAAAAAAAATTGGAAGCGTATATAAGTTATTGGTTATCATTCACCGTCACCGTTCGCATTTCAAAATTTCGCTTCCCAAAATTGCTCGAAATAAGTATTCTGCACAATTTAGAGAAAATATTCTAAGTGGATTTAATAAAGCTGAATCAGTGACATGCATTGTAAAAAAAATTTGTATTCGCTATTACGTTAATTCCCGAGCTACAAGCCATTTTCGCGCTTCCCATTTTTTAAATACTAAATATGGAGGTGGCAGACAGCAGGGCACAACCAAATGTGAGGATCAGGCCATCATTCGGATTATAAAAAAATATCCTTTTATATATTGGAAATAAATTGCGTTTAAATATTTCACACAGGTTTATCCAACGACGAGCTGTGGGGGGTGGCTTAGCAACATACCAAAGCGTGAAAAAGCCATTTATTTCTCGAAAGAATCGACAGTCAAGGCTCGAATTTGTAACCAAGCACTTTAACTGAGCTAGTGCCAAATGGAAGACCGTGCTTTTTACTGATGAATCTATATTAAACATGAAAGGTTGCGACGGATTGAAGCCAGTGTGCAGACCAATAGGGTAACGATGAAATCCGCGTCATTTGAAAAGCACCGTATGATAAGAGGAAGGCAATGTAATGGTCTGGTGATTTTTTCGGCCATTGAATCGGTCCTATTCATAAAATAAGAGGTGATGTGTAATGTTATGTTACCTTATACGGAGGAAGATCTGCTGTTAAGGCATGTCTACCAGCACGATGACGATCCCAGCACGGTGCGTAAAAGAGTGGTTTGTTGTCAATAATATCGGGATTTCATGGAGGATCGATCACCCATTCACCCAATCTCAATCTCAAAAAATATATAGGATATTGTAGATCGGAAAATTCAGCGCATAAAGGATAAAAACAAGGATTCCAGACGTTTTGTGCAATTTTATTGAGCTTTGAAAAATAATGGATACGCTACAAAATAGTGAAAAAATCTAACTTTTCCATTTCCAGTTTTGTCGCGCTTGTTTTATGCATTTTGTTACTTTTGAATTAATATTTTTATTTTATTTAAAAAATAATTTTATATTTCTTATATTTTATTACAAAGAGTGCTATTCTTATTATATTCATAAAAAAAATTTCAGTCCAAGCATGTTTTACAATATTACTGAGCAAAATGCAAACAAGGAAGAATCCGTGCATTAGTTTTGTCCGACACTGTATAATAGGACGGGTGGATGAAAAAAGTGTGAAAAGTCCACCCCCTATTTGAAACCTTATGTGGAGAGTATCTCGAAACCAACAAAAACATTTTTTTTGGAACACCCCAAAAATAACCAAAATGATTTTTTCATCATAACTTTGGTATTTAACGTCCGATTTTAATAAATGGTACCTTGTTTTAAACGTCTTGACAAGCATAATATTTCCTTCTTAAATGTTATTCATCTCCAAAGTCATATTTTACTAGTGAAGTCTGTTACTCAAAGTTCTACCAAAATGCATTTCTATTTTTCACCAAATTAAATCCCATAAAAAACCATTAAATTCTAGCCCAAGAAGTGTTCAATGTTCAATGTGTGAAATGTTATAAATTTTTTTGTTTTGGTTTTTTTGTATGGGGACCGACCCGCTCTACTGTACAATAGATTGGCTAGGTTGGAGTGGCTGTCGAGAGACACACTTAAACCTGAACTGCCCATTGTGATACAAGATAGTTGGACCTACAATTGGCAATTTTTTATCGGCTTGGTGGTTTTGCCATTACCAACCAAGGTGTGTACTTGTACACTTTCTTATAATTCTCATACACTTGATAGTGAATATAAGATGGTTATGAAAATTAACTACCAGACGAAGACGGGAATCGAATGCCGAACCTTCCGGATTAAAGTCTAGTGCACTACCCACTAAACTATTGGGGCCGTCGATCTACAATAACTTGACTATTTTTTTATGAATATTTTTCCCAAGAATGTTTATTATTTTTCCAAGCAATTAATCCAAAGATTATTGTAAAAAAATAAATGTTTTCCAAGGGTTAATCTCTTAAAAAAAGTTGGACCTATGTAATTTTGACAGTCGCTGACCCCTACTACTTTTCAATGAGGAACATTTTTCATCAGAACGCTTTGATAGGTTTCGCGGTCGTTTAGCCGGTATAGTCATATATCGAAAAATGGCTCCATATAACACCCAAAGTGGTGAGTAAAAAGAATTGGGGGAGTGTTTCTATCTAAGTAATTTTTTCCTCCCTTCCATGATAAATAACTGTCTCTTAGTTATGAAGCATGTAAAAGGTAAAATAAAAATTTTTATATTGGTCCCCCGTATACCAAAATTATAATTTTAGACCCCCCGGGAATCTCAGACGTCAAAGAGAAAATCTGAGTGCAGGATCGTACAAAGTTACCCATTCGCCATTTGAAATTTGCTATTGTACTGTGTAATGGGTCCGCATATTTTTTATTGGACCTACTTTTTAACGGATTCCGAACGGCGGTGTGGCAATTTGTTGTCACTTGGTGATTTCGCCATTGTCTACCAAGAGCATACTTTCTTATAATTAAAAAAAAAAACACGGAAAGCATTTTTTCTAACAGTTAAAAAAATGTGTACCATTGTATTTTTATGTTTCTACTGAACGTAATGATGTTCTAGGTCGTAAACACAGACCCCACTAAAAACTTGGGACAGGAGAAATCTGTACTGTGACCAATGAGTCTATTATACCCCCAGTGTGGCCAAATCATAGGAGGTTTATTCAGTTAGGTAGGATTCTACCGAGGAATATTAGTAAGGGTTTTTGTTCTAAAGTAATGGATTCAAAATTATCTGTGCAGTAGTCCTCCAGATATCTTTTCCACCTATGAGGGAGAGTTTCGCAGTGCAGCAAGATGTGCCCCTTCGCATCATTCTCTTCCCACAACAGTTACAGTCTTGTCCAAAGTCTAGGTTATTCATGTGACCCCCCAGTTTGGATTGCTCTGAAAAAAAGCTCGCAATTATTTAGAGTAAGATCGTATTCAGAGGGGGTTTGGTTTTGGGGCTGCAAATGGAAATGAGAAAATCATAACCCCCTGTTTTACCTCTTCATCATTTTCTCTCTTTTTACTATTTATTTGACGCGTCTCACCACCTGGTGCTTGAAAAATTTTTAAATAATATTGCCAAAAAATTAAATAAGCATAAAATTACAATGGATCGATTATTCTTTTTAATATTTTTATTAATTTCTAAACTTTTTAAACTCAGTTCTGCGGCAAATCGAATAAAAAGCTCTTAATTAACGTAGAGAAACTGTGAATACGGGGTTCCTTTTTTTAAATCCGAAGTAAAAATTTATGTCAAAAAATGCGCCACAGTGTGTCATTGAAACACGTTTACAATAAAGTATTTGATAGTTGGTTCCGGTTTTTTTTTTTGATTTTTCACCGCAAAACTTGAGAAAAAATCATCTTAAATTAAATAAGAAAAAAGTTTGCTATAAAAAAAGGAGACAAAAGGAGTAGGATCAATCAACTACGGCATTGTATTCATTGGCGGGTCCAGTGTGGCAGTTTTAACACAAGCCCCGATGTTTTTCGACACATGTTTCATAAAAACCAAGTTTTTATTTTTGTGTGCACGGAGACTATTTTGCGGTGACTTTATTTATCTTATCTAATTCATACAGCAGCTCTTGTCATTTTCAGATTAGCTTTGAGAATATCTTAAAAAAGTCCAGTGCTCTGATTGTGGATTGACTGTCTAAGTATATTACTATTACTATTTTTGATCGTACACTTACATAAGTACATTCGAAGTTGAACCAAGCGAAGCGCATAGCCTTATGGCAAAAATATCCATTTGAAAAAACAATGCACAGGCTCCAAGTGCCTGGTTTTTGGTCAAAAGACTTTTTCACCCGTTCCGTTTTATGTTTTCGAACCGTCTGCTTTTTAAAGTAAATATGTTTTTAAATATTTTCAAAAAGTTTATGGTGTCATTTGGGCTTCTGAAATATTTAACCCGATTTTATTCGAATTTATTTCCAACTCGCACCCATAATATCATCCATATTAAATAAATAAAAAAAAAATACTGCTTAGACTTTCAATTTATCCATCTCTGCTTTTAATTTGCATTCAAATGACAAATTCAATCGCACATATTTTGAATAAATTGTGTGTAACATTTGCAACATTTTTGCTGTTGGTTTTAGTAGTTCACTTTAAGTATATTTTAGTTTCAGTTCACTTGATGTTTGCCAACTACTTCAGCACAACAAAATTTTTATTTCATTCCTCTTCATAGGTTTGCATTCTATCGCTACCCGCACGACTTGCTGCTGTGTGGTTTGGACCTGACCAAGTATCATCGGCATGTAGCGTTGGCGTTTTCGGAAATCAGGTGAGTAATGAAATTTTTTTCGATGATTTCGCAATGATTCAACATTTTGATGATTTTATGTGACCAAAACTGAGGTAGAATTTATTTTTTATATTTTTTTTTTAGGGGGGAACCCTAATAAAGTATTTATTGAAATTCTGAAAAAATGCTGCAGGCCGTGTGCATTTGAAATTACCCTTTATAGAATTTTTATGTTCAACCACAATTGAATAATCTAGTGCAGAAATGTGGGGAAGGTTGGCAGAATGATTCAATACCAAGGATAGTGTTGAATATATGAGCAAAATTTTAATAACTAGTGGTGTGGAATTCAATAATTTTATTTGTGTCGCTATTTTTCAAAAAATAGTTAACAATTTCGTAATGAGTTTATATGATGTAAACATTGCATTCTTTTTTATTTATAATAAACTATAGTACAAACATTTAAACGCTTATGCCTCGTTTTCACTATGTCATACTCCATGCCAAAAAGAGAAAGAGGAAGAATTTCTTTTATGAAATTGGCTAGTTTGATTGAATTTGACATTGTGAAACCCAGGCAATTATTGTATTAAATTATTACAATTATGTATTAAAATATAATTGCCAAAATAAATCACATGACTAATAATTCAAATACCTTTGCAATAGTAGTGTTCAATATAAAAAGCGACTCTGCAATAAATGTTAACATAATAAGAGTAACAAAGTTGTATCAGGCCCAACGTTGACTGAAAATCTTACTTAAATACAATATATATTTCAATTAGGCCAACATTTATAGGTCTTAGTAAACCTCGCTTTCGAAACTAATCTAAACGCAAAATTCACGTGATAATTGTAGAGTTAATATTTTTATTTTAGTTTTTTTCTATTTAGCTTGTTTCAATTTCATCTACAATTTATTACGAAAAGTCAAATCTGTATATAAAATTTTGGCAGCTAAAGGATAAATGTTTTTATTCAGCTCTTTTTAGTAAATGTTTCAACAGTTTACTACATATTTATACATACTATACAGCGTAATTTTTGTAATTATTTTAAAACCTTTAAGATATGTACAAACTATTTTTGTTGCAAGTATGAAAGACTTCAAGCTGTTATTAATATCTAAAAATTATATAAATACACAACCAAAAAATATTGTTTGCGTGATTTGAAAGATTTTTCGTCCCTCATGCTATTTTATTGAACGCAGCTGTATGCAGTTGCTCTGTTACTTTGTGGTCAACAAATTGCAAGCACATTTTTCATTCATTTAGATTTAATCATACGTCCGTGTTTTCTTGAAATTTAGGCCAAAGAATCTTCTATAAAGGATTAAGGGAAATTTCATACGAAGATCAGGGCTCGTGCACATAATACTTCACACGGCCGAAAGAAGAGAGACTCGGCGAATTTTGACATGGGGAAGGGGGTTTACCTTCTGCGTTACGTCACACATTTTTATCGGTATTATTGACGGCTTAACATTTTACAAATTTTTTTGTTTTAATTTCGCCAGCATACATTTCTGGATTGCTACCACTGTTTTTCCAAAGGATTGTTACAATGTGTGATATGAGAAAGGGGGTGGGGGTCTAAAATGGTCTAACATCGCGTGTTGTTTTATGTGAAGGACCTATTAGTAAAACAAATTTTAATTTTTGTCGAAAAGTGTTGCTTCTAAAATAACACATACTTATTTAACACTTAATAATTTAATTTGCAATTCGTGCTTAATTGCTTGAGTGAAACCACATAGGTAGAAATTTAAGCATGCATGTATATGTACATATGTAAATATGTATGCAAATACTTTATAATGATGGCACACAGTGTAACACCTTCCTGCTAGGGGTGGTCAAAAATAGTAAATATTATTCAATTTCAATTAAATTTCATATACGTAGTAATAGGGTTAAAATAAACTTGTATTTGTAAAATTATCAAAATTGCTTAACTTCTACGACCGCCTCCCATATAAATATGTTTTCATAATGCAATAAATCATTTCATAAAAAAATTTTAGAATGATGAAATTCGGAATGGAGATTAATATAAATAGCTTTACTTCTCTACGTTTACCGATAATTTTTGTAATATTAGTACCACTACAGCGGAAAAAGAATATATTTTCCTTCCTCATAATAAAATTACTTCCATATCGTTGTTAAAAAATTTTTCAGCTGATTTATTCAGGAATTTCAGGAGGGTTTTGGGATGAAGAGTAAAAAAATAAAATAACAATTTATTATTAAAAACTCAGTAATTTTCCGAAATATTAACCAAATATAATCCAAAAACATGACTTTGAACGTGGTCTGCGATACAAAAATTAAGAATTTCCTCAAAATTTTTTAAGTATTTAATGTCAATTTGCATTGAAATATCTTTAAAATTACAACATTAATATTTTTATTTTTGGCCCGAGAAGTCAATCAAAGGAAAATGGTCATATCACATAAAATGATTTGGAAATCGTAATTTTTATTTCCATTTTCACTAATAATAATTATATTTGAGGAATAAAATAAAAATCAGTTTTAATTTTTAATATAGAAGAATGAAAATAAAAACCAATCCTAGTTTTTATTCATTGAAGAAAAAAAATTAAAATCATCATAAATTTTATTCATTGAAGAATATAAATCAAAATCAGTTACGTTAGCTATATCAGCTTGAAGAACAGTCTTTTTCTTTTTTAAATGGTCTTGAGTGATTTTTTTACTACAAAAAAGATATGAAACTTTATGTCATATAGTTATAATAGTTATTTTTGATTTATAAATAAAAAAAAAAATTTTATTTTAAAATAAATTTTTTTTTTTTGATTTCTCGTGCACTTTTTATAAGTCCACCGATGCACACTCATTTTCTACAGCTACAAAAAATCCATAGAAAATATTCATAAGCATAGTAGAATATTTGCCTAAACAATACATAGAGCACATTAAAGGGGCACAACTCATATTGTTGGCCTGGCTAGACCATGGTAGGATAAGGTGCCTTAAGAAACAATGTGGTTTACTACCCATGAAAATGAGTCTCAGTTTATTTAATGAAGATTGCCAAAATATTTTGGCACTGGCGAAAAGCTGTCGTTAGCTGGATTAACCCTTTCGGGACCGTAAGGAAGCCAGAGGAGATAGCACTAAACCGAACCCGGACTCGTATTCTCTGCCCCCCATTTCTTAATACAATTTTTCAGCAAAACAAAAGTTTTGCGCACCTTAAGGCCTGAATTCGTAGATCACCGGCGACCCTATTTTCCTTAATGGAAATTTTTTACGAACTTTTTTAGTCCATTTTTACTAGATATTTTTTTAAAGATGGACAAAGTCTTTTACTATTTTTCCATTGATGACTTTAGAATCATAGGTGACCAATAACAAAATTTAAGTGGGAACCATAATAGGCATATGCCAACTTGGCCAAGAATGCGAACACATAGAAATCATATCATTATGCCCATAACACTTTGTGACAGTGAAAATAAACTTTCCTCGAGACATGGCTCAAATTGTAGGTATAATTAAGCAGATAAAAACTGTATACTCAGAATTTTGAATTGACCCTCAAAATCTGGACTTAGGGCCGAAAACCCCATTTTTGATAGGTTAAAGCATATATTTGCCCGTAATTTTATTTTTATTGATCCCATGAGTAAGTTTTTATATTTCATTCAAAATAGGACACTTAGTTGCTTACAATGAAGTATAAATTGGCAATATATCTTACAAAATACCAGAGCTAGAGGGCAAAATATAACGAAAATTTAATTTTTTTTATATTGTTTCATTTTGAATGGCGTTTTAAACGACTATTTTGTTTACCAGTGTATATAGGTTTAGGTTAGGTTTAGAAGACGTGTAGCAGTGAAATATGCTACTTCCACTCGGAGGCCATGTAGGCTCATTGTGATTGCCTTCAGCAGTTGGTCTGGAGTCGATCGGTTGCCAGTGTACCAGTGTATATATAAAGGTATAAATAAGTAAACTAAATTTAATTCTATTTCCAAAAAAATTAAAAATTTTCAAAATCCATTGAGGTTTGATTGAGATATTCGACTTCAAGCACTATATACTGGAAAAAAATGCGTACATTTTTAAGCTGCTGTATTGTATACTTAAATAGTTGGAGTAATACTCGTATATAACTACTTACATTCTACGCATTGAAATTTTTTGTGTAGTCAAATAAAAGAGTTAAAGAAGTCAGCCACACCTCAATGGATTTTGAAAATTTATAGCTCGTTGGAAACAGAAATAAATGCAGTTTATTCTCATATACTCTGATATATACACAGGTAAACAAAATAGTCGTTCAAAACGCCATCCAAAATGAAAAAATGTAAAATTTTTTTCGATTTTCCTTATGTTTTGTCCTCTAACTCGGGTATTCCTTAAGAAATGTTATATTATCAATTTATAGATCGTTGTAAACAGCTAAATATCTTTTTATATAGAATATAAAAACTTACTCCTGAGATAAATACAAATAAAGTTACGGGCAAGTATATGCTTTCACCTATCAAAAATGGGGTTTTTGGCCTCAAGTCCAGATTTTGAGGGTCAATTCAAAATTCTGAGTATACAGTTTTTTTCTATTTGACTAGACCTAAGACACGTTCAAACCTCGAAAAAAGTATATTAAATTTTTTTTTGTCACACTGTGTAATTAGAATAGCCGAGAATTTCGTTAAGTTTTGTTAACTTTTAGTAGCTTAAGCAATGCGCGAAACACGCCGCTTGATACTTATCTTGTCTTAATCGACTCTCTCTTGTAGTTTATTTGTATGTGTATGTAACTAACATTTGACAGTCATACTCACGTAAGTATATTATGGGTAACTTAAGGAATTCACAGAACTTAAGTTAGCTTTTCGTTCACTTTTGACCATTTACGGTTGGGCCATTAATTTCCAGAGGAAGTTAACAAAAATTAAAAAAAATGGAAAATTACATTTGAGTAAATAGTTTTCCGCATATCATATAAAAAATTAAGCGTATTTGGACAAATTGTATTGTATTGTCAAAATTTGAAAATAGGAACGGCCCATTGTGCTACCACATATTTGGACCCTCAGTTTAACGCCGATTCCGAACGGCGGTGTGACAATTTTTTATCGACTTAGTGGTTTTGCCATTTCCATCCAAGGTGTGTACTTGTACACTTTCTTATAATTCTCATTCACTTCATATTGATAGTGAATATAAGAAGACGGGAACCGAACCTGATCTTCCGGGATGAAAGTCTCGTGCACTACCCACTAGACTATCGACGTCGTCTAAATTAGGTAAAAATTTGAATAATCTTTTAATAATAACTAAAGCGCAATCGATTCTCTTTTCAATGCATACAAATTTATTAAAATCTGTGCAATAGTTTAAAAAAATATTGAAAAAATTGAATTTCGACTTACCAGTGACCAACGATACTTCAATATTTTTTTATACAAAAACTAATCATTTTTAAAATTTCAATATTTGGCCAAAAATAACTTAAGAAATAATTCTCCTATTCAAAAATAGATTTTTAGAAGATTTTTTTCAGAACAGTCCAGGGGTTGGATTCCCTAACTGTGAGTTTTCGAATTTACATTGAAAACTGTTTGAACTTGTAACATTTTAATCCCTTAATTGTGAAAATGAGTTTTATTGGTCAAAGTTGTGTACACTGACTATGGTTCTCTGAAAATGTTTCGGTGATTTTTTTTTTTTTTTTTGCGGTGTACACTTTTCATTTTTTTACAGTTAGGGAATCTAGTTTCAGTTCACGCTTACTCCTGGATTGAACATAATTTGGTAATAGCAATAACTTTTTATTTGTATAGTGTTTGAGGCACCTTAACGAGCATACGTTTAGTTTTTTTTTTTTTAATGTTTTTAATGTTCGCCAGAGTTTAACGATTTATGCAAACAAAATTAACATAGAATTACAATTAAAAGTTTTTCAGAAGTTTTCAAAATAAAATCAATCAAAATTGATTTATGCATTCAAATGAATTACTTTCTTGCACGAGTGGAATGCAAATGGATTTCATATGATAACTTACAAAATTGAATAAATTTGAATGGAATTCTAGAATAATAGTTATTTAGATTTTATTTCAATTTAAGAAAAACAAAAACGCCTGTCAAAAGTAATAACGGCAGTCCCTGCCATGTAGCATAACCTGCGCTCAGAAATAATATTCAATAGATTGTGGAATACGTGGTATGGTTACTGATTCCATAGTTAAGCTTAAAGCTTAAGCTGAGCTTGTCACTTCCATTTAAATTGTTCGTGTGGTATTTGTACTATTCGGAAAGGTTTGTCGATTCCGAACCGCTTACCCCTTTTTCTAGGCAATTTTGTTTTTTTTTAATTTGTTATTGTCAGCGCCAAAAGGTGATGTCCTGTAGAAACATTTTTAATCTTCCATTTTTGATTAACGCATGAGCGTACTTATTCATTTATTTTTTTCACCATGAGATTATAATATTAAATAAAAGTTTTTTTTAGTAAGCATTAGTTTAGTTTTATAATTTCAGTTTAAAAAATTGTTAATTTGCCATCTTTGGCCAAGCGAAAGAAAATTTTTTAGTTTTTCGTCCGCTGAACGTGGAAAAGAACCCACTCCTTCCATTCAAATAAAAAATTTATACATTAGTTCACAATTTTTATTGTTTTCCCACCATGAACCATGACTGAAATATTTTATTAAAGTTTTAATTAGTATAATTTGAATAAGCACTAGTTTTTTAATTTCAATTAAAATATTTGCTTTTCGTATAATATTTGTACGTAAAGTTGTTTGGCAATATTAAAGTGTTGACATTAATTAATATTGTGTGCTTTAACACCCTACACACGTTGAGTAAAGGACACATTAGTTTTAATCAGCTAGTTGGTGTTAATATTGGTAGCGTCCATAAAAAAAGTTCCACGCAAGGACGTATGTGCGTGTCCATATGTTAAGAGCATTTCAGAGAAAATAAAAACGCGAAATATATACAAATTGACACCTGCAACATACATATCTAATGTTTAAATAAATAGTGCAAAGTAGGGTATTTCATATTCAGTCATTACCGTATGTAGTTTTATACTTTGTTTTTGTTTGTTTTTTAATTATAAGTTACAAACATTTTTTCATCATATCATACGCAAATCCCATACCAACTTTTTGTTTTTGTTGTTAATTTGTATTTTTATAGAAACACACATATATAAAAATACATTACATATATATTTTTTTTAATTTGCTCTAGTGTATTTTTGCGAGTTTTTTGAAAAACAAAAATTCTCTTGAGAGCACTTCAACTTCCGTTTATTGTTAGAAAAAATAAATTTAAATAAAAAATATTGATGCATATATATAGTCCCACTAAATGCCAACAAAATAATGAGGATTAATTATACAATATTAATTGAATTTGCAAGATCTCACTTTTTCTGTCTACTTTTGGTTTGAACACTTCAGCATAAAATTTATTTACTTCAACATAGAATTTAATTTCATTAATTTAATTTTTTGTGTGGATTTTTTCATTAAAGTTTGCCTTATTATTGGTTCAATTTTCTTCAATTTTTAAAGATTTTTGAATAAATGTAAGTAAAGAATAAAAAGTATAAATTCCTAATTATTTTGCAAGCAAAAATAAAAAATACATTAAATTGCTTAATTCTTCAGGTTTTTTTTTAAATAATTCAAACTATTCTTCATAATTAATCGATTTTCATAACACCAATGATATGACTAAAACTATTTAATAACACTGTTCTACGAATGGAAACTATTGAAAACGAGCAGAGACGGGACAATTGCACTTAGGGTAAGGGGGGGGCGGGGGTCGCTGAGTCCGAAACCGTGGTCCGTTTTGCTCTGCTGCGTCATAATTTTTCGGACTTCGGATCTTATTTAAGTACACCAATCGCATTCATACATTCATATCGTCGCCTGAGAATCGATTTGGCGTATGTGTCTACATATTCGTATACGATATGTTTAAAGAGTTTAAAGCACATTTTACACTTAAGTGTACGTTTGGTCATCATTGCTTTAACCCATTAAGGACGAGCGGGAACCAAAATAAATAGATCAAGAAAGTAACTTGAGAAAAAAAATTGTTTTTGAACCTGGCTCAGGAACCGGCTCAGCGACAAGGTGCCATATGGCACCGCTAGACATTACTGAGTTAAGCTAACAACGAGATAAAAATGAACGATGATAACGAGGATGAAAAAAATTACGAAAAAATTAATTAAATAAAAAAAAAATAATTTTAAAAAAATTTGTAAAGTTAAAAAATAACAAAAAATCGAAAAAAAAAATTTTCTAAAAATTTATGTTTTGATGAAAAAAAATATGAACTGCAATTTTGATATTTTTTTTTCAATTTTAAAAATTTTGATGTCAATAAAAATATTGTGATGTAGCAGAGCAAAACGGACCACGGATTCGGACTCTGCGACCCCCCATTACCCTAAGTACACTTTTCCCGTCTCTGCTCGTTTTTAGCTGTTGAACAGTGTAATCAATCATTAAATGGCTAATTTTTTTAGTGGTGATTATGGCTGACTAATTAGCAGATTAAAGAAATAAGTTGACTACGCGTTTCAAGGTTTCAAGTAAAAGTATTTAAAAGATTTCCGAAAGTACTAAGTATTTGGTATTAGAGTTAGAAAAAAGTTATTGCTAATAATAATTTGCATAAAAATTACGAAATCGATTTTTTTAATGAGACACATAAATGAGAGTTTAAGGATTACACACGGATACAGAGATCACGAAGTATTTACGAATATATTTAGAAGGGAGTGTTTGCAGTACGTAAGTGAATCCATTATGTCGAAGATAATATTATTAATAATATTGTTCATATCTATAGATACATATCTATGTATATTCTATGGTATGTTTTTTAAAATCAGACATTGCCATTTTTCAATCACTGTATATTTACTTTTACTTTCCTCTGTGCCAGTGCAGCCCACTAAATAGATTTCAATTGCAGCCACTATTATAAATACAAATAAATAAATAACACTTCTCAACAAATTGCAACTTTTTTGTTGCTTCAGATACCTATCTCATACATTGTTTGTACATTTTTATAATTTCACTTGTATGAGATGTGGGAGGGAAATACTCTGACCACTACCATTTTTGGCATGAAAATTGTCATTTCTTGAGAAAACTTAATTTTACTCAAATTTGTTTGCATAGTTTCGAAAAAGTGCTACTTTTCAGCTCTTAAGTAAAATATTTCAGATGTAAGATTTCAGCTATGAATATCATTAATTTAGTTAATTCCAAAAGCTCAAAATTTTTCGATTTTAAATGAGGAAATCTTAAAAACTACATGAAATACATGGCAATGATTATTATCGATTTATTAACTCATTAAAAAGTTTTTTATTTTAATTTAAAATGCAAATATTTCAAAAGGTTTACGTGTGAGGGGAAAACTGAATACGCCACCCAGTGGATTGACTCCATACAAAGTAAGGAATCATCTCAAATACATTCTTCATATATAACACACCCATATAAAAAATAGTTTTAAGATTATAACTATAATTAAACAACAAAAGCGATGTGTTAAAAAAAATTATGTGTTTTCGCAGTCAAACCACTGTGCGCCAATATGATCAGAAATTGCGAATGATGTATGACGTGCCTGATGCTAATTTTGTGTTGTCTACTGTAATAGCAGGTTGAAGAAAACAAGAAGAAAAAATAATAACAGGAAGTAGAAAAATTCAATCTATTACACTATAAAGCACTTGTAGAGCACTTGAGGAAATTAATTTACATTTATGCGCTAAATTGATTTTCATTGAGTTTCCAAGTCAATTACACGAGTGTATATGATTTGCTTTTGCGCTAAATAACTTTATGATGATCATAAAGTCAAACTCAGCAGCAGGTGGTGGCTATTAGTTACTTGGTTACATATTGTATGTATGTTTATTCAATTGCATTGGTATTTTAAATTCTTTAATGAAAGTTCCTTCCTTTTTTGTTGCATAAATTTAGGCCTTAAAGAGCATTTTACATAGCTTATTCTCAATTTAATAACTCCCTTTATTCTATTTTATTTATTTTGTTTGTTGAAAGCGTGTGTCTTTTCTCGATTCCGTGCATTTTCAATTTTATTCAAAACTGCAAGCGTTCTTTTTTTGCTTTTTTATTTGCGATTTGGAAGGCGTTATCACAAACAAAGCTGCGAGTGAATACAATAACGCTGTGTATACAAAATCTATTCATGGTCCCTTGTGGATGCATTTTTCTTTTTTTTGCGGACAGACATAACTAACAGAATTTTTGTCTCTTGGTTTAGTTTAGCATAAATAATGCATGCCGTGCGCAATGAATTAGAAGGTTGTAAGATATGGTCAAAACCGTTACGCAAAACTGGAAAAAAGAGTTTATGATATAAAGAAGCATATATCATGCAAGTGCGCACACTTTTTACTGTAACTTTCTCTAAAAATCTCTCAAATTAAAAAAATTTATATGCAGTTGGCTTTGAAATGAATGTCAAAAACTTCCATGAACTACTTATTTTTAGTAAATATTTTTATTAATTTAGAAATGTCAAGCAAGTTGGAAGAAAGAAAATCATTTATGAAATCTTCTCAGAAGCACCGTCAGTAGGCTTATAAAAATCAATGCCATGTTGGAGAAAAATCCCAATAGTTCAGGCTGAAGAGTGCACATAGACAAAATTAAAAAAATCATAATGTCAAACCAAACAAATTTAATATCATTTTAAACGTAATACTCTAACTAAGAAAATCCTGAAAAGCTTGGTGAAAACAAAATTAAAGTGGCAGAGCAGCTCAAATTCGACAAATTTTTCACAAAAAAGTTGAATCGTTCGATTTTAGTTTTTTAGTCCGCTGAGTAAAAATATCTGAAAAATAAGTTTTTAATGATATCCTGACGAAAGTTCCAGTTTTGTATTTTAAGGAAATTTTTAGTGTTATTTTGATTTGATATCTTAGTTTAGATTTAAAGAGCAAAAAATTTTACATTGTTTCTAAAAGTTAAGTATTTTTGAGAAAACTAGAAATTGACTAGCTTTGGGAGAGAAATCGAGAAAATATATGAAAAGCTGTTCCTGGATTTGTTTCTCTATTTTAGAAAGCACTTTTCTTGATCATATTCCGATTCCGCAAAAACATTCTCCGCTATCTTCCGCTCTCAAAAAATAATTCAATTTGAAAATAGGTCTGAGCACGATTTTTTCGACCAAAATGGGAATTAAACTTTTTTTGCTAACCCTAAAAGTATGCAATCGTGCTGTAAAATTGATAAAAGTGTAAGAAGTCAAAAGATGCATTCATTAATATCACTTTTATTCCAACATTAAAGGATTCCAATAAAAATTGTTCAACTTTCTGAAAAGTCCAACATCAACATAACTAAATAAAATCAATTTTTTTAAGGTCAAACCGCCTTCCACTATAGCTTGCCGAATATACCGTAAATTTGACGAAAATTGCAACTTTAAGCTTAGTTTATGGCGAAACCACGCGAGATTAATTAAAACTAACTTCAGATTTAAGGTTTAGCGACCAAAAACTACCAACAAATTTCATCAAAGTGAAAGCCTTCTTTCTAATTTTGTCCGGTCGTTGTATGGGATCAAATCATCGTAGAGTAGCCCAAAAATTGCATATATTTTTCGAAGTTTTTTGTGTGCCAATTCACGAAGTAAGCTTGTTTGAAGACTTTTAACGTACAAAACGTTCCAGATTTTCAGATTTTCGTTTTCTTTTACAACACAACAGCTCATGTAGCTCATGTAGGCCTAGACCAGACTTTCGCATTCATTCATGTTGTGTGAGTGATATTTGAACAGCGATGGAAGGGACAGCAAAGTAAAAAGCTTTTCTTAGGCAATTTTTAATCTTGAAATTTTTCCGTTGCCAGCCAAGAGGTGGTACTGTGTAGAAAAATGATTATTTCCTATTTTTAATTTTTGACTGTGCCGAGCATAAACCTGGGCACCTTGCATAGTCGTCTAGCACATAAACAACTATGCTACGGCTACAGCGGGATGTTAGTGGTGGTTATTGGGAACAGATTTGGGTAGATTCAATTCCATTTTAATTACATTCATAATTCTAAGGAATTGAAAATGTTAGTTACCAATTACAATTCCATGTAATGGAATAATTTTTTTTTGCCAATTCCATTCCTGGAAACAGTAATTGATAATTAACATTTCCAATTCCTCAGTAATGGAATTGAAAGCATGCTTGAATACTGAGGAATTGCTATTCCCTTGTGTAATCAATTGCTTCTTTTTTTTGTGGAATTGAGTTTCAAAATGGTAATTAATTCCTTCCGGTAGTTGCGTGATTTTGTTGTTGTGTCAATACTTTTCATGCAATACACTTTATAGCACCCTACACATGTTAAATGTTGCTTCATGAAATTCAATGCAAAAAGAATTAATTACTTTCGGAAACTTATTCACATAGTGTAATTTATGTTGTTTATGCTGTTTCATCCGAGTTAAGTATTAAAATCCTGTGAATCAGCTATGGAAATAAAATTATAATGTAGCAATAAAGTAATACATTACGTTCTGTTCTCACTATAGTTACCTTTCATTACGAATCAACTTTAAATCGAAAAAATTATAATCTGAAAACTATTTTCTGCACAACCACGTTTTTTTTTGAGTCACCGTGCGCAACTTTAGGTAAAACACTCTACTGAAACCGCATGCAATTTTAGTCTATATATTTCTGCTCTCAGAAATTATTTAAGTAGAATTATAAAAAATACAACTTCGCATTTGTAGAGACATTTTTTCACATACACTATTTATATACATGCATATATATGCACAGAAATATATTTTTGACTCAAAGTAAACATAAAAAAAGTATGTCATACACTTAAGTCGAAAAAACAATACTTATAGTACATATGAAGTAATACGCTTGAATGTTTGAATGTTTCCATCACTCACCAGCTTAAGTAATATTTTGAAAATATTTTTTTTTTAACCTTCTATGCTAGGAGCATAGATTATTTGTAACTACAAGTACTGAAAATGGCAATGACAAGAAACAATGACAAATATAATGAATGAATATACTGTAGTTGAATGTTTTATAATTCATGTTGTTTGCATATCATTTGTTTAAAACAATAGAAAATTTTAAACTTAATTTAGTGATAGTGGAAATGTGTACAATTTCATATTTTGACTCTTTGTAGAAAGTTTATTTGAACAGTAACAAAAATTTAAACTTCATAGTGGAAGAGAAAGAAAATCAACGAAGATTAAGCCTATGAGGCATTTTCACGCCATCAAACTTAAAATATAAAATGTCAACTTAATTTTGCATAGTCAGTCTTTTTCTGGTCATCATCTTCGATACGGTCGTCGAAAAAAAAATAAAAAAAAGTGAAGACAAGTTAATAAAAAAGGAAAATCGACGAATATTTATTTTAAAAAGAATTTCACTCGAACAAAGCGGCCACGCTTAATCAACATAATATATTTATTTAAATTTATTTGAGTGTATTCGGTGTCCAACAGACACTGACACTTACTTTATTGATACATGATACTGTTGCACACAAAAAATTTAAATGTTTTATCTGCATATAATGAATATATATATAGATTTCTGTGACTTGTGTTTATATGTTTTTTGCAAATTTCCCCCCAAAAATAAATAAAAAATATATTTACTTTCCGGCAACAAGTTGTTAACATGTGTAGTTATTTCACATTACTTTGTTATTTTTAGAGATTTTCCTGAAAAGGTAGTTATAAAATATTTTTTTTAGGTCAACATAGCGTATGAGTGACATGTGATTAATGACATTCATTATGCTTGAAAAAGGTGAATTTTCAAAGATCAACTGAATAAATCTGCACAAAAAATAATGAAGAAATTATATTAAAAAAACAACTTCAACCTTAGATTTATTCGAATTTATTTAGACTTAAACCATCACATTCACATTCTGGTAAACATGACGTATGAGTGATTTGTGAGTAATGAGAGTGAATGGATAGATTTAAGGATGTAGTTTAGTATTCCGGCCTAATTTTCAAGGTTTTTTTCGGGAATTTTTCATTATAACAAAATAATATACAATCATTTAAATTTTTTTTATATGATATTATTGACATCTTCAACTGCATAAAAAAAAATGTTTGCAGTTTATTTTACGATATTTTTTTAGTGGTTTTTACCCCCAAAGTGAACACCTAAAAAAAAGGTGTGTTGCTAGCCCGGGAGATTGCGATACTTGAATTCATCTGAGGCAAAAAACTTAAATAGAATATCGTTCTGTAAAGTTGTCATTCTGGCAGGTAGTAGCATTTTTATTCAAAAATAACAAAATGGCGGACTTCTAAAAAAAAAAATCAAAATCGCGCTTTTTTTATTGAAAATAGGGATAAAAATTAATGATAATAAATAAACAATTCTATTGGCGTATAAAATAACGTATTAAAATTTCAAACCAATCGGCTTTATAGAATTTCTTCAAGCCCTTGGGCCGATCACAAAAACGTTGTTTCGAGAAAAACGCTTTTAAAGTTTTAACAACACATACAGTTTTACCAATAGGCGCTCTTGACTATGTGCTATAACTTCGTTGATATTTTGAATTTGGTATGAAATCGAAATAAGTATATAATAAAAAAATTAATTTTTTGAAACTCCAACACCAGACTACATTCATAACATATATGGGTAGCTCCATGGGAATCGCTAATCACAATGGAAAATTTGTTTTGAAATGTGCGTGCTATATCATCCTTAACCCATTTTGGCCTGCTGGTCCATTACTCGACTAGCCCCATTTTTATTATTTCCCTGGAGAATGTATGGGGCAAATTGTGGTTTCCTTTACCAAATATTTGGACTTTTATAATGAATGACGAAAATTATCTTAGGAAAGAAGATTCTAATAATAATAAGCCATTTTGTGCTGGGATAATACAATTTTTTCTTATGTACTTTTGCTCGCTAAAATAGCAAATCGCATTAAAATTTTGTGTTATGGATAGGTTTTCGAGGTAGTTGTTTTTGAATCTGTTTTTGGGTTTTTTCAATGATTGTTTGACCTTTGAAGCACAGAAAATTACAGATGAGGAAAAATAGGTATTATAAAAATACGCTCAGTTTTTTATTTTATTTCTATTACATCTTTTAGAAAGAGAACAACGTTTTTTGTGAAGAAACCGAATGAATAAATACCGAAGTTGCAATGGAACAAGCCTAAAATTTAACATTTTCTCTAAATATTGTTCCGTTTATAATAGCTATACTAGTCAGCTAGGTTAAAAGTGGTCCTGGTAAAGTTTGAGTAACAAGACCAAGGCCATCTTTGTTGTTATAAAGTTCATTAGAAAAAAATTAATGCTACAGAATTTTTTTTTTCAATTCGTAATGTAGTATTTTGTAAATATGTTTTTAGTTTTATTTATTTATAAATC
This sequence comes from Toxonevra muliebris, assembly GCA_963691655.1. Taxonomy (NCBI): domain Eukaryota; kingdom Metazoa; phylum Arthropoda; class Insecta; order Diptera; family Pallopteridae; genus Toxonevra; species Toxonevra muliebris. The sequence goes on along the minus strand of OY829328.1, from coordinate 39,663,919 downwards.
AACAATACAATGTTAAAATTATTCATATCAATTATTGCATACAGACTCAATTATTTCTTGATAAAATATAAAATCACACCCAAGAGAATTGTGATGAAATAAGAAAAAAGAATTTACAAAAGGAAATCAATATCATAGATGTTTTTATGCTTTTACCATTTATTTAACAAATCAAGGTTTGACCCAATCATCAATCAATGGGAGTAAGACAGTACAAAAAAGAAATAAAGAAAAGAAATCATTTAGCTGTGATAAACATTAAAAAGGAAGCAAAAAAAGAGAAACAAAATTGTTCACTGAATAAACAAAAGATAAAGATATCAAAGCAACAGATAATAAATATTGAAAGAATAAGCATAAACTTTTTTTAGCTTAATAATAGTGATTAAATGATTACAAATGTTCATTAATATTTATTGGTAGTTGTGCTCCTACGCCCAATAGTTCCTCCTCCATGTGGTCACTTCAACTCGATAATTCCAACCTTAACAATTCAAGAAAAAAGTAATGCACTTACTATTGACATCAGAGATTACATTTCACATGTGGTTTTTAGAAAAAGAGCTGTTTACTTTATAGGTGGCACGTTTTCTAGTTATTTGAATCTACGAGGAATAGTTTTGTCAGATAAAGTTTTAGTCCGCTGAATTCGAAAATGGCATAAGAATTTCAAAACAAAAAATTATTTTCATGACACTCCGGTTTGAAGCTTGCGAGTTTTATGAAATTCCATTAATAAAGTGATAATTTTTTGTCAATTAACACTATTCAAACACCCATTTCTTAAGTGGTTTACCTCATCCACTGTCGCAAGAAAGAAACCGACCAATATTATTCAGAACAATTCCCATGCATAATATTTGCATATTTGTTATTGTATATATATAATAAATAATATAAAAGCGAAAAAAATTTGATTTAAAAAAGAACACTCCTGGCAACCAGATAAAGAGGGAAATCACCCACAAAGATCACAGAGAACAAAGTTTGAAACGATCGAAATAAATTTTTATTTGGTTGGTTTTAATCAATTTTACTACAATACATACTTTTATAAATTATAGTTTAGTAGGATGATTATCTGCAATCAACATGAACAAAGCTTGAGTAACCAAAAAAAAAAATATTTAGTTTAAAAGTGTTTAATGTTTTTAAAGTGAGCGTAAGATACATATAAAAGCATGGAATCGATTTGACGTTAAAATTGCTGTATCGCATAGGGTAGCGGGTAGTGAAACGAACAAACTTGGAGCCTGACTGACGGGCCCCGTTCTAACTAAAGTCTGACTGACTCCCGGAATTATGTTTTTTATTAAATACATAACCTGTATATAAAGTTTCAACCTTTAGAAAACCGTTACACTTACCTCGGATTTTCGACATGTTTGAAAGCTCACCTGTGCCACCTGGTCCAACCAAAACCTGACTGGCCAGAGTATGTTCATGTATTTCACTAGTATAACAACATATTACAAAACTAGCCTTTAGAAAGTCTAAGACTTTTTTTGTCACGGGCTCTTGGACTATGGTATTGCATGGTCCGAATTCCCTTACAAAAAATTTATTCATATGAAAAAAGTCTAATCTCGATGTCGGCTCTCTGTTCATGCACTCATTCTATAAATGACACAATCTTTCTCTAATAATTGAAAGGAGCTAAAAGAATTTCGTAAGAGTCAACCCGAGAGAAGCAACAATCAAATACGGAACAACAATACATAGATGCGGTATTTACCAGATATATACCACCTTGACCAAAAAGTTCCCGGAATTTATTCAGAAAATTAAAAATACAAGTTTATTCATCTAAATCTATATTGTCCCCATCGACTGCAACACACTTATGCCAGCGCTTGATCCAATCCTCGAAACATTTTTATATTTGGTTTTCGGTATGTCCATCAGTGCTTCCTACGATTTTTCCATTACTTCCTCTCGGCTGCTGAAACGCGTTCCCCGTAATGGTTTTTTTACTCGATTGAACAGAAAAGTCACAGGGAGCCAAATCAGGTGAATTCGGTGGCTGTTGGATGGTATTTTTTGCATTTTTCGTCAAAAAATTACGAATAATGATGGCACTGTGCGACGGTGCGTTATCATGGTGCAAAATCCACTAGTTTTCTGCCCACAATTCTGGTCTCTTTCGGCGAATTGCTTCACGCAAACGCCTCATAACGCCCAAATAATACTCTCTGATGGTTAATTTGCGGTTATTGACCAAAATTTCTTTTACTTCATCAACGTTTTCGTCGGTTTTCGCTCACTGCGTTCATCATCTTCGATTGACTCACGACCACTTTTGAACTGCTCATGCCACTGGTAAACGACCGTTTTCTTTAGAGAATCGTTGCCGAAACACTTTTCCATCATTTCCAACGTTCGCACACCATTAAATCCGGTTTTTACGCAAAATTTAATCCAATACAATTTAATAAAATTGTGAAAAATCGCCAACACACACAGAGATAGATGTACTCTTGGCTACGTAACTTCTGCAAATGCCAAGTTTTGACGCTAAGATTTAGAGGGAATATGAACAACAGATGTACCAATTTAACAAAAAACAGAACTCAAATCGGAACGATGGGAGCGCCATACGGTGGATATTCCGGGAACTTTTTGATCAAGGTCGTATCTACAGAAAATTAAAATAAATGTATTTATATCATATTTTAGCTATCATAAGCCAATTTCAAAACACCATTTCTGAACATTGGTTTACCAATTTTTAATTATATGTACAAATCAAAATAATTCATAAGGAACTTTCTTTAATTTTACCCTGGGCTGCCTTTAAAATTATGTAAGATTAAATAATTTCACTTTTGCCATGTATCCCATGATACATTTAGTTTTTTATTTTCAAAATAAATTATCTTTGGGGGGATTTATCTCCGTTATCCCCATTTTGGAACTATATAAAGCTCAATTCGCCTTATGTTCTTCTTATCAACATCGTCCGGCGTGTTAATACTGCACAGAAAAGTGAAGCTTTCAATGTTTTCAATAGATGCATCCTAGAACTTAGTTTCATGCCTTATGTTTTAAGCAGATCAATTTTCAAACCGGACAAAAGCAAACATATGCCATTTACATTATCCAGATCGTCTAAAAATTTGAGTCCATCAACAATTTTAAGATATCATCAAAATAAAAATATGTGGAAAAGAATCGGTAAAATTGAACACATTTTCAGCATAAATACTCTACAAACAGAATCAAAAGTAGACGACAGCGAGCCGTTGTTACGTACTTAACATTTAAATCTTTTGTATTTAACCCTCCGATGTTACCAAACTTCCTTGAAACCATCTTCCAGCGTCGGTTTAACCCGATTTATTTCCCATAATATTTTTGTCCTAAAAGGAAAATATAAATAAAATAGGTTTCTATATTTCGCAACGGATTGTCATGAAATTTCGTATGTAATAGCTTTGGACATTTGTCGAGTTAAGTTGATGTTTATTTTAAGTTAATTTCAAATAGTTTCTTTAATATAGATCGATATTTGGACCAAAGTCAACTTTTTAAATAATTTAGCTACTTAATGCAAAATGCTGCTTAAACCATAAGAGGTATATAAAAATTATGTATATAAAGATTATAGATCTTATCGTTTGGTAATATAAAGTCAGTGGTGGCTTACATCTAAAGTTAATAGTTTACCTGTAAAATGCTTTTTTATATTAAAAGTTCGTTCCCCTTACATTTGTTATTGTAAATATATTTGTTTTTCCTAGAATCAAACACAAAGTTTTTTTTTTCGCTCCCTGCGATTTCCACTACACAAACGCAAAGCAGAAAAACTGCGTGAGAGCTTTCCGTTTTAATTTTTTTTGCATTTGCATGAATGTAACTACATATTACTAATTTGATCATAGTACTTCATAGTGTTATGTAGATGAGTTGGTTAGGAGGAAGGGTAAAGTATTGGATGTAGGAAAGAGTTTTTGAATAGTGGGTTTAAATCCCACTCTGAAGCGGACAAAATTTTTTTTTTCAATATTATTTTTTTTTTTTATCGGTGTGGTGGAAAGAAATAAATATACAACAAATAAAGACAGAGGTGAATATGAAACATGCAAGTAAACATAAGACATTATTATATATTACTAATGTGATCGCCTTATTTTATAAATGACTGTGGCTGAGTGAGTTAAAGAGAAGGGTAAAGTTGTGGTTGTCCAAAGATATTCTGAGTTTTTTGGTGTCGGGGTTCGAATTCCACTGCAGGTGGACCAAGTGATTCTTTTTTATACAAATAATTATTTTTTTTTCATACTTTTGTTCATGGGCATATGCCAATCAATAACTCAGATAATTTTCGGGTATGTCTCCACAACCAGAGATTTAGTACAAGGATGTGAATTGGCAATGTAATGACTCAGGAAAAAGGTCTGTGAAATTGAAAAAAGGGGACATGGCATCTCCTATATAATCTGAGTTTTAGCTATGGAATATCTCAGTATTCATTTGTGGTACGTCTCTAAAAAACGTTATATGTCAATTGCATTCTATGAAAAAATATGGATAGGCGTGGCCTTTTCCGTTCAACACTAATACTTTTATATATATTTCCAGAACCATTTACCCACATTGGTTGACAAAATCACGCCACAAAAAAAAAATGTGGTTAGGATTGAAAAAGACGGCGAGGACTTTTCCATAAAGCCTGAATTTCCATTATTGTATATCTTACAAACTATTTGTAGTGCAGTACTAAGATTTGGAATGATATTATAATTTGTCAATGAGTTTGGTGGGTAAAGTATGGATAGACTTGAGTTAGTGGCTGTTCCACCTCGGTCTTCTAAGGTATATTTTCTAAATTATTTGTGGTTAGAGAGCTTTGATTGCCAATGGAAAATGCTAGAAAAAAATGAATGGAATAAATAAAATATGCGTGACACCTCCCATGCAAAGAAAATGTTTGAAACTGTATACCTGAGAATCCATTGCAAAGAACACACTTGCAGTTAGTGTGTGAAGGCGGATGGTTAGTAGTAGTTGTTGGGCAGAATGTGGAAGTTTTTTTGCATACAAAGGAAATGCTTCAAATTGTATATATCTCTGCCTTATTTTGCTAAGGCCCTAACATCAATTTTTAAGTATAGAGTTTTCTGATGGATTATGATAAAGTGTATCCTGTATCGAAAATTTTTAAAACCTACACTGAAAACTTGCTATCTTTTCTTTTAGTTCAAATTACAAATTCTCGAAACAGTACTCCAAATACAAAAATGTTTTTTGCTTCTCCTATAAAATTTGAAAAATGCGTATTAAGGCTTTAGCAAATTAAGGCAGCGATATGGGGAACCATAGTAAGGCAAGCAATCAAAATTAAGTTGTAAAGGATGTATGTTGATAGTTATTAGAGAGCCATAGTAAGAAAGATGATGAAAGTTTGTATGTTAAGATGGGATGTTGATAGCGATAACTGAGAAGACCGTTGACACCATTAAACACGTGGAAGTGGAACTACTCATGTAAATGATATGAATGATTAGTGCAATGATTCGATTTTGATCGGAGACTGGCTCGCTCATATAGATATATCTCTGGCAAAAGTTTTAGTTGTTGTAAATTTTGCATTACCCCTACTTTGCCAGGTCCGGACAACGAGTATATTATATATGTCGAGCTTCTTTTTCTATCCCAATGTTTATTATATTCTTTTCCTTCACTCAGTTTTTTACTACTCTTTGTCATTAATTATAACCATTACCGAAAACCGCAAAACGTACTCACAACTAGGTATGTACAACACTTTTATTAGCACAACTAGCCCCTCAACCAATATCTAACTATTTGCGGATGGTTCGTATGACTATATAGTCGTAGCAAATAGTTTACACAACATTTTTACGACCATGACACGACTATATGTGCTACTTGGGTGATTTGAAATATAATGGAATCATTTCATCTCATGTTTAAATTTTAAGCTATAATAAAGTCAATGATCGTCAGATTTTCTTCTCAGTTATTCATAGTAATAATTTAAATATGCATCCATATGTACTGTGTGAATAGTATCCAAAAATAGATAATAAGATAAGAACTTCTTATTTTTGGCATTTCTTTTCTGTTTACAAAACAAAATAAATCGCCCATCTTATGTACACTGTGCCTGTGCATAATACAGGAAAGTTACTTATTATTTAGTTTACAATTGAGTTTATGTATTGAATATAAAAGTAAATTATGTTGAATTCAAAACTAAATACTTTCAAAAACTATTTATGCCGATTACTTACGTACTTTTTATTAAAATTTGTAATAATAATAAAGAAATTACTTTTTTTTATAAGAATTCCTAATGATTTCGAAACACAAGGGCTCAAGGTCAATGTTTAAAAGTTAGGTAAATCACTTAAAAAATACCAGAGATACCTGGTTACGAATCATGGCTTCTTATATTGTTTAGTTTTGTACTCACTCGTTCGTTCGTTCATACAAATGTATGTCACTAGCATGACAAATATGCATAAATCCATACACACACAGACACACACAGCAAATATTGCCTACAGACGGACCATTGTGAATACACTCGGATGCACCTAACAGTTTTCCTCGTTTTTTATTTGTCTTCCACTTAAAAGCATTTTTAATTTTTTTTTTTTTTTTTCAAATAATCCTTTTGCTAAGATTTCCACTTATTCTGCTTCCGCTTTTTACTCAAGAGAAAGAAATATGATACAATAGAATATGGCATCGTGTTGCAAAAATACAAATGTGAATACATGCACCCACACGTACAAATTACCACATACATTCACAGATCATCGTACATGTATTTGAATAGTGTCAAAAATTGAAAAAAAAAAAAAATGTTGCCGCCATGTTTTGGAAAAGGATTCAGACGCAGGCACAAACACATACATTCACCTGAACAAATACGCACATAAATGTATATGTGCATATGTGTTTTGGTATATATTTGTATAAACGTTATGCTTATGTATGGTTGTTGTATGCCTGTGCATATAAGCGTAAAATTTGTTGAATAGTTAAGTGCTTACATGCATCCGAACATACATACATAAACACAAATGTACATACGCACATACACACATTCTTAACGGAATGCCTCAATTGGCGGTGCCGCAAGGGGACAAATCAGGACAGAGAAAGTCAGGAGGGGTTTTAGTACGCAGGTACACTGGAGTGTGAATCGTGCATGCTGTACAGCACGGGGCTGCCAGTATCTATGAAGATTTCCCCTACTCTTGTCGTATACAAAAAAAAAAACATTCTTAACGTGCCTTTAGCATGCAGCAGTTTTTATCAGAGTTTATGTTATTTGTGTTGTTGTTTTTCTTGTTTTTTTTTTATGCAGTGTATCTAAATGTAAACAGTGTATGATTTAATAAAAATGCAGTGTAAGTTTATGCATACCATATACACGCGATTTCTTTCTTGTTCTAATCTAATTGAAGGTTATTTAATTCATACAAGAGAAAGTTTTGATTTTAGATTGAACTATAAAAACCCTGAAAGTAAAAGTTTTCCATTAAAAATAAAAGTTTTCAAGAAAAATTCGTATAAACACAATTAAAACTTATGATAAGGAAAAACAGAGTTGTGATATCTATAAAAGTACGCTACAGTTGAGGTCTAAGCAAACATTCACTACCATCTTAAAAACTCTTGTTTTCTAGTGACAGCGTACTAGACTATCATTTCTGAGGTCCCGGGTTCGTTTCCCGGTAGGTTTCTAGCTTAGCTCTTATCTCTCAATTACCTATCTTTCTTTCTTCCTTTTCTAATCAATACAATACTCTGCATTTATTTTTATTTATTTATTTATTTTTATTTATGTTTTACACTAAAGAATATTTGTCAGTTCTTTCAGTTTCCCATTCGAACATTAGACAGATTTCAATTAGTTTCTTTTGTTCATATTCACTTGCTTTCAGACTTGAGTCATTAGATAGGATTCAAAATACTTTGAAGCTTAAGTTTGCGTTTGGGCCTAAGATATTGGTTTGAATGCATATTGAGTCAACACATACTAGATATCAGAGAATGGCACAAGACGCAGCTTCCTTTATGGCAAAGACAACCAGTGAGCAGTCACATCTAGTTTTTTACGCGAAAACTAACGTGCACTGTACACATCGCGTTATGTTGATTAGACCGCTCAACGCTGATTATAAAAAAGTGAGTTCGGCCTGATTATCAAAATATTTAAATATAAAGTAATAAGAAGCAAGAATGTCACAATCAAAGTAGTGGACGATATGCTATGAATCATTATTCATTCATTAATACCTTAAATTCCCATTGGATCCGATGACCTCGATAAAGCATCTCCAAATTGTACTGTTTTTGGTTAGTAGTTTTATCTGGTTGTATGATTTGCTGAACGGTTCTTTTAGAAGGGCCCTTTTAGAAGGCACTAATATCTGAAAATGTAACCTAACCGATAATTAAAAGATCTTATTCTTAAATATCTTTACTAAATAGAAATGATGAATAGTTATGAATTGTCTAATTGTCGTACATGAGAAAGTGAACTTTTGAATATTATAATAATAATTTTTGAACAATTTTTTTTAAATCGTGCCTTATTCTTATAACTACTTATAACAAATAAATTGCAAGTGTTGAAACACCAATACGAACATTACTAAGATCATTTGAAAGGGATCGAGGAGGATTTCGAAACGACCTTCTAATCTATCTGAAACTACATGCTACATTGTTATTACTTTGACATTAAGCATGTTAAAAATCACTCAAGTTTATATAAATCTCAAACACTTTTTAGTCATAAAGCAGCATTAAAGTGAACATTCGACAACTACCAAACCAACATTGGGGTAATTTTAATGGATAATTCCAGCATGAAAACCGAACAAAGTAGTTTAAGAAGTGCAAACTTATTCCTGCTATAATGCAGTTTTTATTTAACATCCAATATTTTACAAACAAATTTTTAAATAACTTAACAATTTTATTAACCTTTTTCTGATGAACAGAGTTCAATTTGGACACATTAAATTTGATTGTGTTGGGCACATGCTTGAAATTCACATAGTGTTCTCCTTGAGCAGTTTCGTGCCCATATAAAGCCCTCCTCAAAAAATATTTTGTCCTCCAGAAGAAGTTTTATGGTCTCTTGTCATCAGAGAGATACAATGGGCGAGGCTTCAAAAGAGACAAAACACAGCTATGTATTAGAACAGCTGCAGGATGTGTATTGATGTCACATGAAGATCATCTGCATGAGGCTAAAAATCAGGGCCCCCAATACACTCCTTATAATAGCAATAGCAATTCAGAATCAATTAAGCTCCAGAATGAAGTTCTTCTTAATGCTTGGTTAGAGAATGGAAGAGACTTCATCGCAATTACAGTGAAGCAAATAATCGATTAAAAAGAAAACTTGATTTAGAAATTTCTTCACAGCAAAAAAGTAACACTCAGTTACTGGCTCATATCGATACCTTGTAATAAAATAAACTATGACTTCTCTCATAAAACGACAAAAAATAAGAAAAGGTTGACATCCGAACCCCAAATCTTTTATCCCCCTAGAAGATTTATTATTTCTATTAGGAAATGATCATTCCTATAAAATTAAGTGTTTTTACTATTTTTGTTCTATGGGAGGTGGGCGTGGCAGTACAGTGATCACATCTATTTTTGTTTTTAAATTATCTGTATAACATCAGAAGCGAGTGAGCGAAGTTTCAGCGACATATCTGCCGTTTTTGCCGTTATGCCCTGGGGCCTGCAGACCCATAGTGTGTTGGCGTAACATCGTTTATGGTTTCCAGCTACCGTCTTCTATTCTTTAGTGTCTATTTTAATGGGCGCTAACATGAAAGGCGTGGGCAGGCCTGTTGTGTTCGCATGAGTGCAGCTATGCCGAACTTTTTTAATCAAAAGGAAATAGTGGTATTTTTGACATTTCCTCATCATTTTTTATCGTGAAAATCGGTTATTTTTTTCACGTAAAATTCAAAACTAATATTAGTTATGCGCTTTAAATGTGGGCTTAAAATTACAAAAAAAAAAAACTGCATTCTCTAAAGAGAACAAAATAAGTCTGTTGAAAAAAAAGCGAAAAACTGAAGAAGGTGTGTGACGTTGAGACGTGTTGTTGGTTTTTGTTGATATTGATAACTGAACTTCTAAAAGCTATGAGAAAAACTGGTTACATTGATCCATTAATGGATTTTTCAATTTTGTCTCAAATATAAAAAAATGTACCATAAATTTGAAAGGATCTATCACCGCTAATACTAAGATATGCTCAGCTACAAAAAAACTGAGCCTGGGCCCACCGACGGCTTAAAGCAGTAAATTCATTCAGCTTAGGTTATGTAGTTTTCGGAGATTGTATGGTGCTGAATATGATATTGTCTTCCAACAAGCGATGAATTACATATGGAGCTTTTTTTTCCAAAAGCCTTTTCAGATGTAGCCACGGAAATTTTTATGGCCAAAAGCAATAATAACATAAAGCTAACTTTTTTTTCAAAATATAAAGGCAAAAGGGAAGAAAACAAATTACCCCAGTTCCCAATAGAAAGTGTCAACTGTATATACATGAAACTAATTCTGCCTTAACCCATCGGATTTTTGAATTAAATGGATTTCAGTACATTTTGCAACTTTTAGTACTTTTTTGGTACCAAATTGTATTCCAATTTTTAGGTTTAACAACATTTCACTTGCAAGCATAAAAATCAGCGTCAATTTTTTAGAGGTATTTTTGCTTTAGAGCAGTGATGGTGATGAAAGCTCCAAGCTTTTCGCATGCAAACATTGAAATCCAATTTTGAGGCTTAAAAACTTTTCACATACATGATAACATCACTGGTATAATCATGAAACATTCATCAATACGCTAATTTTTATTTTATTTTTTGGATTTTCGGCACAACTCTGCTATCTCTTTCTTACCACTTATTTTCTAATTCTCTCTTTCAGACAGGATTCATGCTTCCGCCCACTTATTTTACATCTTTTCACATTTTGCTCCGCATGCCCGTGTATTATCCCGTGATATCTCTTCAATAGATCTCATTAGTTTCTTAATTTCAGCAACTCGTCGCCTGAGAATTGATTTGGCGTATAGGTGTATGAATTTGTACACACATACGCCAAATCAATTCTCAGGCGACGAACTATCTTCATAACATTTATAATTTCTGTGTTTTTCTTTTTTTAAAGATTCCTCGAATGTATAAAGCTGAATAGCGAAATTTAACACGCCTTTTCTAAATACTATGCATATTTTACATGTTAAAAAATAAAACAAAATTTACTGGCGTTCTCTTATTTGCATTTTCTGATTCCCTTACTCTGGTTTTATTAAGAATGTTTAAAATGTTGAGTTTAGCAAAAATTTACTAATATTAATGACAATGGTGACGCCTGCGACATATGAATTCAATTCTAATTTTTTTTATCAAAAACTTTCATTTTCATCTCCACCAAAGCATCGTCTTCTTATTGCTTACAACTGAACTGTGAACAAGAAAATAATTGCCACAAATCGAATGTCATGTAATACAAAGTTAAAAATGTTTGGAAAATTGCTTCAAACACAAACAAGGCGCCTAAAATCAAGCAAATGAGTTTTCTACTAATACATGTGCATACTCACCAGTGCTGTCGTATTGAAAATTTTAAGGGAAGGAATTTTTCCTTTCGATCGGAGGATTTTGCTTTGCAGGGGAGGAATTTTTCAAAATGTCGTTAAAGTTTTCTAATAAGTATTGCCTACTTAGATAATTGCAAACAGTTCCAATAATGTATAGACATTTTTTATGGCAAAATATGATTTTTTTCACAGCTTTTTTGTTACAAATTCAGTCATACTTAAACCCTAGCTCCCAAATTTTTGATTGATAAAAAAAAATCGGAATTTATTAATATTGGATTAAAAATCATAAACTGATTTCAAAACCCCAAAAAAACTAATGTCGAATGAGCTTTTTTCCAATTTGTTTTAAGTAATTAAATATTTTATATAAAAATTTAAATTCCCAGCTATCCACAGCTTTTTTATCTGGATAGTATGACGGGAAGTATTTTATTTATTTTCCTCACTTTTATCTCAAATACAATCAAAATAATTTAATTTTCCTATTTTTCACAAATTTTCGACTTTGACGCTAACTTCTGTAATACGCATCATAACTCATAACTGATGCATTTTTTTCAAAGCTTTAGAAATTCCCTAAATTATATGATAAAATGTAGCAATAGAAAACTGTTATAGTGGCAATTCCACCCCTTTTGATGAAGCCCGTCTAACCCGGCTTGGGAACTAGAGGGTTAAAGCTATAAAAGTAATGAATACACCAATTCATGTAAAAACAACATATTCTTTCTTTGGAAACAAACTGTAGAATATAAAGTATTTGCATTGGTAAATAATATTAAAAAAAAGATTAAAAAACTAAATTAAACTTGTCTTCTTCTCAAAACCAGGTATAAAAAAATAAGATGTTATTTGTGGTATTTTTGAGCCAACTCAAACGAAGAGACCCAGCACTACCAACCATTACTGCATTAACAGTTGCAAGCAAGCCTTTTCGTTTTTTGTCTTTTATTAGATTCAATTGAAAAATATTTCTTTTTGCTGCTGCTATATGGAAAAATTGAAATAGACACAATAAATTTTTTCAGTTTAAAAAACATTGTTTCTTTTAAAGCATTTTTCAAATATAAAATTTCACATCTCAATTCCTCCAGTTCCAAATCTAATAAATATAAAAATTAATTACTTATTTGTTGATATTTATGAAATGAGCAAGCTTACTTTTACGCGGTTTTTCTGCTATTGATTTCAAATAATCAAAAATTACAAAGATTAATACAGAGACAAGCAAAAACTTTTGAAAATGAATTCTGAATTTTGACAGAAGCCCAGCAACAAATAAAACAGAGACAATCATAATAACAAATATTTCACAGAGAGAAACGAAAATAACAGAAAACTTTTAGTTTGATTTAGATTTATTTTGCATACAACCCAAAAATTCAAGAATATCAAATAGGAGGATTTTTTCTGATTAGGGAGGACAGGAGGATTAAGATTTGAGCGGAGTACGAATACTCCGATCGGAGTACCTTCGACAGCACTGATACTCATACATGCACGATCACAAGCGAATCCAGAGATTTCCGAAGCAGATTTTAATTTTTTCGTTCCTACAGTTCCTCATGTAAAAAAACGACAATTTTTTTAAAGATATTTTATTACATATTAAAGTCGGATTTTTTTTTTAAAGGTTATTTAGGCTTTCGAGAAGGCTTTTTTAAATTTTAATCTTAGGTTTAAATTATAGAGGGCACCAAAGTCGATTCTTAAATAAAAGTAGAATCTCATGTCCGGCAGATAATCTGAAACGAAAAACAAAAGCTGCATGTTGTAGATAAAGCTTTCTCTCATAGGAATCAACCACTTTTTTAAAAAATCGTAAAAAAAATCGCAGACTTTTGAAAAAAGAAAAATGAAAAAAAAACACGCCCGTTTTTTGAATAATTTTCCTCTGAACATTTTTCTTTACCCTTTTAATCCGGAGATTAATTTGCTTTTTTGCATGGCCAAAAAGCGAGTTTTGAGAAAAATGCTTATAATTTAAATGTAAAATTAAAAATGAAAAAAATGTTGTATTCTTGAGAGTCGACTCTGATATGTATTAAAATACCTTAAAAACAAAATTCTTAAAAATTGTCGTTAATGGTGATTAAACCCAAACAACCGCCCTGCCCCCTCCCCCTTTCTCTCCCCCTTGGATCCGCTAGTGTGCACCAGTAAGTATGCAACAGCAAGAACAACCAGAAAAACTCAACTGAACTAATGCTCGTGCTTCATCGCATACATTTTTTGTTGTCGTTGTGAATTTCAGAGCGCGTGATGTGTGTGTGTGTTGGGTGTAACTGTGCATATATGTGCAAGTGTGTGTGTCTATGTCCTTCTGAGACAACTCAAGTGGTTAAAAAGTGTGCTGCTGCTGCTAGCATGAATTGATAACTAACTACCAGTAGTTGTAAGCGGGGGCAAAGAGGTGTCATAGTATGAACGACCTTGTTCATTTCTCAATGCTGTTTGCAATTCACTTTTTTATTTTGATTTCATTTTTATTATTCTATTTTTGTTCATAAGCAAAATGAACTTTAGCTTGCCTTCCTTTCGTTCTTTTAGATAGAAATGTTTTTTTTACTTTTACTTTTCCTTTTTTTTTTTTTTTTTTTGATTAAAACACTCATTTATGTAAATGTCGCGCACATTTTAAACGTTGTTGTTGTTGCTATTTTTAGCAAATATTGAAATTTGTTCTTTTTGTTAATATTATGTGTGTTTGCAATTCACACTTGACCTTCGTTCTCAAAGAAGTGTAGGCAATGCAATTATATAATCTACTTTTCATATAGAATGGATGTGGATAGGGAATTTCCACGGTTAACCCAGCAAGCGCCGTTCCTGAGCCAGATTTAAAAACAATTTTTATTTTCAAGTTACTTTCTTGATCTATCTATTTTGGTTCCCGCTCGTCCTTAATGGGTTGAAATTAAACTAAATAAATTGTTGTTGGAATAATTCCTTATTGACTTCAGATCTATAGTTTCTTGGGTAAATTTACTTAAAATTATCCGTAGACGTAAAAAGAAATTTCACGAAGCACGGGTTCAGAGACACAATATTTAGAGGTCGCTCATCGGGAAACATAAAATTTCCCATATAAATAACATATAGATTACGATCAATAAAAGTATCATTTTTTGCTCTACCTAAATGTATGTACAATCAACAATTCTTTTAAATTTTTTGTATATTCATGCTGAATGCAGTATATTATAATAAGTAAGACATATATTGTCCCTGCAATCAATTTATTTATATTTCATAAGAAATAAATAGATTACTGATTGCTTTATATGTAAATATAAATGTATGAATATAAATTTCAAAGGGTAAATGCAATAAAATTCTAAAAGCAGAAATGCTAAAGGCAATAGCGGATATTGCAAATCATGTGCAAAATTCAAACATAAAAGTAGCATGTTAAAGTGCACTTTCATTTTAGTAAGTAAGTGACTGAGTTTGGTTTTCCCATGAAAAAAACGTTGCTTTTTAAAGATCCTTTAAAGAAAAAAAAAATAAATTTATACTATCTTCAAATGTAGGTATATTGTTAAATGCATATGTAGATATGTATCTATGTAGTTCTACACAGGGCATTGTAGGGTCAATAAACACTTATCGAAATTGGGTCTAGAACAAGATGATACGTGCCAAATAAGTAACGAGGAGGAAGAAACAGCAGAACATATATTATGTCACTGTGATGGTCTAATGAGGACCCGACTTGGATACTTAGGAAATTCTATCCTACAACCGCAAGACATTGCGGATAGCTCTCCTAAAGAGATATTAAATTTCCTCAAAGGAAAGAAACTCATGGGAGAACTATAAATAAAATAAATTCTTTGAGGTATATCACAATAGGCCCTAGATGGCCGTTGTGATCTGGGAACTAAATGCCCTAAAAGCATAAAACACTTACTAAGATATCATTAAAAGCAAATAAAAATTCTCCGTTTGTTAATGTAATGTAAGTTTTCTTTACTATACCATATGTAAATGTTTAGAGTTTTTATTATAATATACTATATCAGTCTTTGCTGATATTGCCAACTAAGAGTTTTTTGCTGATGTTGCTGCTTAACCTCCCCAGGGTAACTCATTGATTCTAGCTTTCAATATTTTTTCTGAATTAGAGAAAAATATTTTCATCGGATTATGCAACCTTTTTATAAAAACAATGTTGAAAAAATTAACAATTTTCAAACTTCCAAATCGATAATGAAAATACTGTTTGTCTTTTCTATAAAAAGCATAACACAATGAAAACTATTTCGAGAAATTACTTCCGAAATCTGCATTTTTGAGTTACCAAAACAAAAGCTTAAAGACTACATTATTTTACTTAATCAAAAAATATTGACTTCACTTTTCCACAATATTGACAAAATATTTCCAAAATGCATGAGACTCTATAAAACAAGAGCAAAATATTTTAACTTTGAATTACAGATGGGAGACTCGTCGATCAGGGGAAAAATCGGAGAATTCGGAAAAAAAAAATGTTTGCTAAAATTTGATTCATAAAAAACATTTTTTTTTATTTCAGTACTATGCCGCCTGGAAAAACCTCTTGTTTTTGTCTAGTTTAAAGGAAACTCTGGTTAGCTTATGTCGAGGGTAACTAGTATAGTAAACCAATCTAGTAGTTGAATAATTCCTCATAAGGAAAACAAAGATTATGAAAACTATCAAAAAAATAATTTTGTTTTTAGATATAAAATGAACAATTGTTAATATTATTTTGGGATATGAACACAAATTTGCAGCACTTTTAAATAAATAGGAATTAAGGTTGTTAAAAATGGGTTAAACCAATATTTGTGGTTTTTACAAACTTCTCTAAATCTCTGATATCAGCAGATACGAGGTCAGCTAGATTGCTGGAGAAGAGTTGATCTAAACAAGCTAGACTACGTTTGGCAAGTTATATAATAACTTAGTTTCATAGATGTTTGAAGTCTGGCATTGTACTTTCGTTTCCAGTCGAAAAAAAATCATCCGACTTCAGATGTCTTTTTTTTAAATTACCTACTCAAATTTACGGATGGACGACAAACAAATTTAATGGAATAATATATGTTACAATAACATTGTACAACAAAATTAGTTGCTGGCATTTTATTGTGAATAGTATTTTTTAAATTTTGTAGAGAAAATATTGATTTTCGTGGAATTTTGAATCAAAATCGGGGAATGCGGAATTAGATTGAAAATCGGGGAAATTCCTCTGATTCCCATCACCTATCTGAGAGCCTAACATATACCACTTCACTTACATTTAGTGAAGAAGCGAGTTTATTTTTAGACATTATGGCTATGCCAACCTAAACGTGGTGAATAATTGACAACCAACTAACTACATAGCACATAGCAGTTTCGATAAAAATTTAAAATTAAGTTTCCATCGAGGAATCTTGTGTTAAAGAATAATGGAGAAGACAGTGTCAATGTTTTTACAGGCCATATTTAGAAAGAGGTTTTGGAGGTTCTAAAAAATAGAATAAATTATATGGTTCTTGTGAATTTAGATTTATTTGAAACGTAATGCCAAACAATATTTTATTATATAGTATATTTGGTGTTTTTCCACCACCAGATAGCTCGTTACAAGCAATCAAATTTTCAAAAAGATGAAAAAAGAAGAGTATGATGGATGGATCTTTATAATATTATTAAACGCACTGCAAAACGGAGTCTTGACAAGAATATCATGTTTTTGAATGAATTATTTTTTGACCAAATGCCAAAAACGTTAAAACTTAAAAACGCAATTTTTGCCACATAAATTGGAATTAAGTTGTGAATTTTTAATAAATGTACATAGTTATCGAAAATTTATTTAATTTATTTATTTATTTAAAAATAATTTAATGAAAATAAACTTTGTTTTTTTGATATAGGTACTACGTTTTTAAAACGGACTAAAAAGTATAAAAAAATGCCTCCTAGTCCCATAGAGATTTATAACTTCATACAGATTCCTAACCCCATACAAATTGTGCCGAAAATTTGTGATTGTGAATTTTAGTAGGTATGAAAATACTTGCATGGTTTGAAACGAAAAACGTGGGACGCATATGGACAGAGATAACATTGCTAGCGAATTAGGTGAACTATTCATCCATCAATTTTCTATTGCATGCGACCCACGCTGTTTGTTTTAAATCATGCAGGTATTTTCATACCTACTAAATTTCGCAACTAAAAATTTACAGGGCAATCTGTATGGGTTTGAGAATCTGTATGAGGTTATAAATCTCTATGAGACTAGGAGAAATTATTTTTTACTTTTTAGTCCATTTTAAAAATGTAGAACTTATATTAAAAAACAAAATTTAAGTATTTACATTATTATTTTCTGCTTTTTAGTGCATGTGTGCATGTGTGTATATACACACATGCACTTTTGGTCACATAATTAATCTGAATTTGAAAAATATTTTGTATTAGTAATCCAAGAATTTTTTATAACGTCATTTGCGGTACCATTAGTTGCCTTAAAAAATATTAAGAGCAATTAAAAAAGAGTAACGTGTAGAGTGCGCGTAGTCGGCAATTGTTTGTGAAGGAGTCATTATATAATATTAAGTTATTTTATATAAGACCTCAACTCGCTCGAAGATGGAACACATTTGGAAAACTTTCCAGAACCTTGGCACTATTGCAAAGGTCGTGGAAGCTCTGGATTTTTTAAGTGAAAAAGTGGTCAATAAGATAAGATACTACAAAAAATTCGAATCATTTTACAATTTGCAATGCAAAAAACCACTTAAAACGTCTCCAGCTGAAGACAGGTACTTTATTAGGCTCAGAAACATTGACACATTCTTAAATTTCATCGAACTAAGATCACAAATGGACTTAGAATATAATTTGAAATTATCAGCCAGAACTATAAGCAAGCGATTAAAATATTAAGTCCGAGAGCAAACCGGTTAAAAAACAAAAATTCTTCAATCACACGTCTTTATCGTCACAAATTCAAAGAGCAAATAGTATTATCGAATTTTTTTATTTTTTGTAAAGTTTCTCTCTTCTCGTTAGAGTAACTGTGATGGCGATTACGTGTTCCGGTAACTTTTTTTATTTGCATTGAAATATACTTCTTTTTAGTGCGTATACGCATCATTAGGACTTAATGAGTTAAACGAATTGGCAGATGTAAACCCAACGGTTCAAAAAATATTGCGCAGAACATTCAGTTCGCTAAACGATATCTCCACTAGGACCAGTATTTTAGGTAAATGATTGTTTGGAACCATGAATTCATATTTAATGTGTTTGGGATCGATAGAAGGCCCTGTTAAATATGGGCCACTTATGTAATGGTTTGGTGGTGTTTCACTTTATCTGGAGTTGGTCCATTTGCTTAAATCGATAGAAAAATTACTCGAGAAATGTACAAAGGCATCCTTAAAAATCATCTTCTCCGGGGATGCGGTGAAAATTTAACTTTGGGTTGGATCTTTCAGCATCGGGCCGTTAAGTCTTGGCTAAATGAGAACAATTTAAAAATGTTTGAGTGGCCAGCCCAAAGTCCCGTTTTAAACTATATAGAAAATTTATAGAGTACTATAAAAAAAAAACCGTGGCAGCGCAAAAACCTTCTAATAAGGCTTCCTTATGGGCTATCATTCAGGAGGGATAGAATAAAATCACTGCTGCCCAATTCTCTACTACTAGCCAAAACATTGTCGAAGAAATGTATAGAAATCATCAGGCAAAAATAGTTTCCACAAAGTACTAACAATACCAAAGGTAAAATCTCAGTCAAAAAATAAAAACCATCAAACTTATTATTTTTAAATATTTTTGTTTAACATATGACTTAATTATATGACCGCAAATTACACCATAGACATACGATAATTTGGAAAAATTTTACATATTTGACATTATAATTGTTTATTTCTTTTACAATTTCAAATATTGAACTGTTATTCATTTATTTTACCGTTGATTTTGTTTCTTTTCAATCGAAACTTTATTTTTTTTTTTAAATTCTTCTACTCATTAATGTATGACTTAATTGTATGTCCACAAGCGTATATATTCTACTCCCGCTAAAGCAATGATTTTGACAACGATGAAAGCAATGCTTTGCATCCTCAACACCAACCATACATAACAGCTATGCCATCTGTTAGTTAAGGCCGCACTTCATATTTATTCACCTACTATATAATTATAGTGGCGTTTAAACTATAAATACTTTAAATAGAGTGATCAAAGCCTGTCAAACTTTCATACCACCCCAAAAGTATTGCATTGTTATCCAGATCTGAACTATGTTTCAAATTTCAAGCCTCTAGCTCATCGGGAAGTTAGTTTAAAATCGATTGTAAAATTCCACACGAACAGACAGACAGACACCATCGAAAGCGAGTTGATATAAACTTAGTAAAAATATTAAATTTTTGAACGCTCCGAGATTCAAATTTATTGATCGCAATGCAAAACGTCTGAAAGAACAATGGCAACACGTTGCGAGTATACTTTTGATAGAAGAGGAAAACATTGAAGGTGATTCTGATCATCAACTGTAATTTAAAATATCCATCCGTTGATTTTTATAAATACCTCATAACAAAGCCGGAATCTCTTCGCCAAGTTTCTTAAAAGTACAAATTCAATACAACTCCAGAAGGAGATATCAAAATGGAGAACGAAGGCGATTCAGACGATGGATAAATTGCTTTCCTTGTTAACTTTCATCGAAAAAAAATGATAGCCGATTAAGCACTAATCTGAATTTACTACTACTGCTAACCGCCTATTAGAGTTCGGGTTAGTACTTAACCGATCATTAAGAAAACGGCCTTTAGACTAGTTTTTCTTAAAATCGAAATTTTGAATTCGTTTTGAGTTTTTTTTTTCATAAAAAATCAAGAAATATGTCCACCATTTTGTTACAAAATTAGAACTATTCTATTATTTCTTTTCTTATTATATATTTATGAATAGGCAAGGTTTGCTCAATAAAATATTTAGATTCAGAATAAAAAAAGCCAGAAAATACAAATTTTCCGCACTACGTCTGAATACCCTAAGATATCAACAGTGGGAGTCCAGTATAACGAATGCCAATATAGTGAATACTCGATATTACAAACGTTTTTTTCAAGTCCATTAATAACTCTATATAACGAATAGTTGAAAAATTAAGTTTTATATACAAAAAGTAGAATTTAATCGAAAATACTTATTTGCTGCGTGCATATTTATACAACAAATTTTCAGGCTCATTTCTTGCATGTCAACGTGTTTTTGTTTTTTTTTCGGTATATATTTCTTTTGCTGCATAAGCTCATATTATTTTTTATTGTTTTTTCTTTTCTTTTTTGTCGCTATATTTTTCGGTTTATTTGTTCGTAAGCTCATTTTCTCATTTTCCTTCAATGTCATAGTTACAATTTTCTTTACATCTACATACATATGTACATAATATGTGTCTGTTTATTGCAAATAGCATTTGCACAATAGAATAGTACCAACAACAAAAACTCTAGTAATTGTATGAGCACACAATTCAACCGCTTTCAATCCCTTTTCCGTTTAAATACGTGCGCTTATCTATAAAATTCTATTATAATCATTTCAATATCACATGCGAGAGCATTGCACAACATACCAATGTTAAATATTATTTGCGTTCCCGCCAAACTTTTGCCTCCATACACTTGAATTATCTGTGTATTAGAAATTTATTTGCCTTGAAGTAAGTGTATGGCAACTCTTTCATTTTCACTTTTAAGTCTCATGTTCTCCACATTTATTTGAGTCCATAGAATAATACGAAAATCCTTTTTATTCCTTTTTGAAGCTTATGAGCCTGCACGAAGACATCGGCATTGTTTATCATTCTGTTTTGTATTTCATTTAAGATGTCTGCATTTAGACAGAAATCTTTAAGAGAAATTATGGGATTTTCTTTTCTTAGAGATGTTGCACTGTGGAATAAACTTGTGAGACACTCGCTTGCATGAGAAAGTGATATTTGGGGTTTCAAGTTTGGCCAACAATTGTATAGCGAATCCAATTACGAAACCCGAAACTTTCTCCTATTTATATGAATTTTCAAACATTCTGCCCAGAAAGCCAACTACATATCGCTCATTTACTAAAAGACTGTCATAACTCAAAAAACGCGATTTGGCAGAAAACGCGTTTAAAGTTTTCAATTGACTCCCACTTTGCAGAAAAAAGAAGAAATCTTATAATTCTCACGCGCAGAGTATATAAGATATTAATATGAAATTTTTACACAATATTCATTACTCAGAAATATTGAAGCGGCTATACTCATCATTCATCATGATGCATAATTCCAATTTCATTAATCAAGTAAAAGACGAAGATAAAAGTTCTGTAATGCAACTACATATTGGCCCTTGCAGCAGCTAAATCAATTGAATTACGTTATAAATGAATGCCCTAACCATCAAATTCTCCATATCTGTCCCCTGCGACTTTATCTCATACGCCAGTTTGAAGAAATGGGCATGCTGCGAAGAAACTTGAATCGGATCCTGAGGTGAAATTCAGTTTCGGCCGGGCGCTTATTTTGAAAATTTTTACTACAATTAAGGAAAGAAACGAAACTCATTCTACTAGAGTTAAATTCATAAGCTTATTCAGTCAAGGTTAGTAAAAATAAACTTCGAATAATCAAGGGTTTCTTTTTAGGGTATTGCAAATTGAGCGAACAATTGGGAAATCTATGTATAAAACACGGCAGCACTTTTCGCTTTTGTCAGATAGAAAGTGAGACTTCGGAACACATCCTTTTGCACTACGAGTAGGATTAAAATATATCTGGAGCACTATTGGACAGCATAACTAACTAAATTCCCCAGTGAGATTGGTTTGTATCTTCTTTTTGGGGCTACAATAAATCTGTTGATCGCACTATACTCCACCCATTTTTATCTATTTATCTATCTAACGAGATTAAAATAGATCATGTTGAAAAATAAATCAATTTTGGAACCTGCAACTTGGAACCTTAGCAGGTTCCGAAATAATTGTGTGGTCAACCTCCTTAACTTATACAAGTTGTTGCTGTTGGATTATTCCTAGAGAAAAACATACAACATACATTTACAATACAATTTTTTTTACCATAGTGAGCATTAATTTTCAAATTCTTCATGTTTTCCTGCTTTTTTCTTTCTTTTACCAAATATTTTAAATTTCTAATTTGAAAATCTATGTAAACAGAAACCTCTGCTTTTGATACGAGTAAAATTAATTCACACAATTATGGATTACTTAAAATTAATTCTTTATTCGATTCATAACTAAATTTTCATACTGCCCTCGTATTTCTTAGTCCAATAGTACAACAGCAATATGGTAAACTCTTGTACACTAATTTCAACATTTTGAGATAATTAGGATACAAACTCATAAACTTATCCCTTTCGTTCAGTTTTTGCAAAAATAAAAAAAAATAAATTGATGTAGGAAGTTGCGCATATAAGATTGTCATATTATCATCACCATTCCACTGTGAAAATTATTAAAGAAGCAACAAAAAAAATATACATATATATATAAAGGGTTTGATGGCCTAAATTCTTTAGCATACAGTTGACTCGAATATTTTGCTGATTTTAAAAATGTTCAGGAAAGTTTAAATTTATTTTCTGTGTTGTTTGTTATATTGTTAGTTTTTCGTATTGACAAAACAGTATTAAATTTCAAGGAATCACAAAAGTTTGCTATTTTCAAAGTGAAATGAAGTTAAGTGCAATTGCTTTTAAACCGATTATCAACCTTTGACAAAAGTCCAAGAAATTCTCAGATCTTATGAAATTTGACTTTCAAATAAATTTGAGGTCGCTGGCCTTAACCATTACATCTACCGCTGGGGTGTATTATACCCCACGAAAATTCAAAATGAATATAGGATTTTTAAATTTTTGTTTTAAATCCTTACTGAATTTTTTGGAACAAATAAATTTATGAAGGACTTATTAAGATAAGAAAAAAGTTTTTATTAAGTATTATTCCTTATTTCGCATCGCTAATTTCCATAATACAAAAACAAGTTTTTCTTTTAAGTTCAATAATTTCGCAATAAAAGTTTTTTTAATGCATGTAAATTTTGATTTCCGTTATTATGTTATCATTGGAGCTTATTGATCCTCAAAAATTATATTATTGTAGTATTATCTTGAAATCCACTTTTTCGTATCTAAACATTAAATATTGTTTGCGTGCTATGAAATATTTTTCATCCTTTTTATTATAAACTCATTTTCTAAACTCACTGGGGCAAGTCTGTTTCTTCCCTTCATCTAAAAAGTTCTTGCAGTTGAATCGAAAATGGGCTACAGTTGGGAATGTGTTACTACTCTTTATATTTATTAAATTTTAAAAAACCTACATTTCTGTCATTCAAAGACTTTTAAATTATAAAATCTTATTAAACCAGTATTTTTCAAAAATTCAAGACAATCAGTACCTTTTATATAAAAATACAACATCTTCCCCGATTGAAATGAAAATTTTAGTAATTTTTGGATCATTCTGTCAACAAAATTCCATTCAGATCGTAAAGTTTTTCACTAATTTATAAACATTTTGTAGCATAAAAATACGGTATGTTCATTACTGGCTATTCAGCAACTTCAAATGCGTCTGACGTGACTGCGTAATTCTGCAACTAGATTAGGAATCAACAACCCCAAATACTTTAGAAACACTTTCCAAACCTCACGGGATATTCACAAAGTTCAAAATTGTTGTACAGTGTAGTTAGTGTTGCCATGTCGAACTTTTAAAAACATATCTCAAATTTGTAATACAAAAAAAGCTAGGGATTTATTAATTGGCAGCACTAAAAATGTATTTAGTTCTCTTAAAACCAAACTAGTTCAGCTAGTTCACATTTGGTATCCGGATCTTTAAACTAACTAGTTCAGGAATTACACCACTTTACTTCTGAATGTACGATTTAAATACGCACTCATAAAATCTGCAACTAAATCCATCTTATTTTTTTGCAATTTGTTGTAGCCATATAGTTAAGTTATGTTTCTGCTGCATGCTGTAAGTGCCGATTGCACTTTAGTTAATATGTTATACTGTGCAGCACTTAAACTCTGATCCGTTTGATGTACATATATACGTTTTGAAAGTATTCATGTGAGGTAAGATAATCCTAGCTGGGTTTGACAAAGTTGGCGCAAAAAAGAAAGTAATGGTCTCATGCAAAAAATTTCAAAGAACATAAAAGTAATTTGTAAGAGCATATGTTTGTATGCCTTTTAGAGTCGGAATCGGGCATAGTAAACATTCAATCACGCCCATTTTTATAGACAAGTTTAACCACGTGTTCAAAAACTGTTGGCTGATAAGTTTTAGACCGAGTTATAAGAATTTTTGGCGCGAAGAACCACTTTGCGCTGACGGAAAAACAGTAAGTAAGGTTCCAAAATGGTTAACTGCTCTTCTTCAATATTTCGTCACCAAATCCATATAAAATTTAACATACACATTCCCTATTTCTTTATTTCAATTAACACTAGGTTCTTATTTAGCATATATGGTATAGCAAGACTTATAATGAAACCAACTGAAAATCAATCAATATATGCTAAACTCATCACACACATTTCATATGAAAATCTTTTCAATTTATTTTAAAGACTTACTTTAGAGTCCTTCTGCATATAAATTGAGCGCAATTATCAACAGGCAGAAAATTGTATTCAAATCCATGCGCATAATTCCGTCACTCTGACTTATAGACAGCACATCAAAAAATACGACAAGAAATGCGCGTCAATTCTCATTAGTCAGTTGTGAATTGATGTGTTGCCGTTATCAAACATGAGCATATAATTCAATATTTTTCGTACATACTAGTAGTAGAAAAGAAGTAGTTGATGAAAAAAAATGTGCAACCAAGATAAAACTAGCAGAAAAATTGTTCAATTTATGCAATCACATTTAACTGCAACAACAAATTTGCCAAAAGGCGTCAGTGCATCAAAGTTTCAATGTCAACTTCTAAGCAAGTGAAAAGCAAAAAAAAAAAAAAAATAAACCTAAAAAATTGAGGGAAATTTTGTAAGTCACATAGACAAAAAATAAGTACATAGTCAACAACAAACACATTCATCAATGTCAATAATCTGGTTCAATAGCGAATAGTAGAAAAACTTAAACTGGTGCTATTAAGGGGTTAGTCCGGTAGCACCGAGACTTTTTTCGAAACTTTTTTTTCATAATAAAATATTTTCGTACATTTTTTCATATTTTCATCAGAGCTGTAAAAGATTGCAGTCATTTCGAGCTGCATTCATTGAAGTCTCTGGAAATCAATTACATTTTCTGATTACAGTCTTTGATTTCATTTGAGAATTATGGTTTTAAAAAAATAAGTCACCAGTCTTTTTGAAGTCAATGACTGCTCATTATAGCATTCAATTTGAGACTCCAAGGCAAATAAGTCACAATCACTTCAAATAGATTTGAAGTCTTGCGGTCAATTGAGACTTCACCTTCAGTGAGTGAAGTCTATTATTAAAGGATAAAAAATATACAGTATTTATAAGTAGTATAATTATTTAATTAAACAATAAAAAGCTCTTCTTGATTTTAACTACAATAGACATATTATACATCTCAGCGTAGACATATATACATATAAGTACCTACATACATAAATAGAACATCGAATAACCAAAATTTTATATCAGATACAAATATAATTACAAACATACAAAAGCGGAGAAAAAGCTCAGAACATTTATATCACTGTATTACATTGAAATAACTAGGTAATAAAAGCATTAAAAGTTGTACTGATTTTCACTGATTTCCAACGTCTAATGTACTGCCTTCGCGGTTTAAAAATCTGGCTACCCTAGTTTAGGCGAATATTTGTAACAAAAAAAGTAATTCATAATAAGTGTGAACATGAAAATGTGTAAAGTTCTGAAAAAAATAACTTAAATAACTTTGGAAGTTGTTTCCATGAATTCAATTTATTTCGGTGAAGGCAATTGACTTCATTGAAATAAATTGAAGTCAATTGACTTCATTGAAATAAATTGAAGTCAATTGACTTCAAATGACTGCAATCGATTTCAAATGACTTCGATTGACTTCAAGTCAATTAATATTTTGTAGAGATCAGGACTGCAAATAAGAAACTGATCATTCATGACTTAAAAAAAATGACTTTAAAAATGAAAGATAAGTCATTGACTTCAATATGACTTGTGATTTCACAGTCTTAATTCTGCATTTACAAAAAGACTGCAGTATTGCAATCAATTTTTTAGAAGTCATTTGATTCCAAACTTAAAAAGACTGCAATCCTTTACAGCTCTGATTTTCATACATAATATTGAAGGGATTAAACTAATTAAAACAATTATTTTTGTTGGTTTTTTATGATTAGTTCATGTAGTAGAGTTAGCTGAACAAAGCTCTGCTGAAATCTAGTTGGCATGATATCTCAAGTTTGGAGCATCGAAAACCAAAAATCCAAGTTGATTCTGAAAACACAGAGTTGCCGCTATCCGAACTAGAAGTTTTTACTTACAATGAATAAAAATGACGGTCTTTTGAAATTTTTGACCTTGTTTTAGCAAAGTTAATTGTTAAAAACTATGGTTAAATATTGATAAATACTCATTCAGTTCAAACGATAGCAATTATAGTGTGGAATAAGCCCTAAAAATTTTACCCTGACGGTATCATAGTTTTTTTTTTAATTATGTCAACTAGGTCAAAAAAGATATTCAAATAAAAATGCTTTTAAAGCTTTTTTTTTGGACTAGATCGCTGTCCTCCAGAAAAATGTCTGTTAACTTCAATCAGCAATGCATGCTCTATATATTATTCCTTCAGTTTCTACATATTTCTACATGTATTTACTATAAGAAAATAATATTTTTGATAAATTCGATTTTTTTCCAGAAGTTTTACCAGACTACTCCCTTAAAGCAACAACACAACATTCAGAGTAAAATTTTGTTTATTTACTGCTTCAATGCATTTCAATTGAGGTGTAGTTGTCATACATGCACACCTACAAATAACAGTGATATTTGCAAACGTTGTCTATGGGTGTATCCATATCAAATTTATACTGCAGCTAAACAATCATGTTTACTACAATTTGATTGCTTATAAATCAGAAAGTTTTGAACTCTCTACTCGGAAAATTTTACAGTAAATTCTTCATACATTGCTTAATTTATGAAGAATATAATGAAAAAAATTGGAAAAATATGTCAAAAATATTAGTTCATTATTTTGGAATAAATAAATAAATAATAATAAATAGCAATATTTTTTTTTTTAAATATATTTTTAAAAACGTTAGGAAAAATATAAATTTTTACTGTTATGTTTTTTGTAGACTATGAAAATTAAATCTAGTTGTTAATTTTTCAAAGTCTTGACTACTGTTCCATGTATGTGCTTCATTAAATAATGTGTAACAGGCAGGCTTAAAGAACGTATGTGTGTAGTCATCACAACAACAGTGTATACAGAGACGGGCAAATCAGACGGCCGTTTCGGAATCCGCCACGATTCCTCATCAGTGATAGTTCTTAATCTTTCAATATCCTATATAAGCTACTAATATACGGTAGTGGTAGTTTTCTTTCAATATCTCTATTCAGTGAAGATGTTTGGAATCAAATCTGTAATTCTTGGTTATGATTTCAAATATTAGTAGCTTATATAGGATATTGAAAGATTAAGAACTATCACAAAGATCACTGATGAGGAATCGTGGCAGATTCCAAAACGGCCGTCTGATTTGCGCGTCTCTGTATACACTGTTGTTGTGATGACTACACACTTACGTTCTTTAAGCCTGCCTGTTACACATTATTTAAGAAATTTTTACTTCCTAACAGAATTTTTCATTGTTTTCAGTTTCTGACAAGTGAGCAATTGAAAGTTTCTTTTTTTGACTTTGTGACGTCATAGCATCCAAAGTTTAAGAATCACTTTAAAAAAAACATCTATTCATTATTTTGACCACAAAAATGAGAAAAATCATTTTTTTGAAAATAAAAATTTCAGTTTCTAATTTTATAAAAATACACCCATTTGTGTATCGTCCGTTTTCTGCAAGACTGTCATAAGTCAGAAAAAAAACTAATTTTATAAAAACCACTACCACTCATAAAATATCATCATTTTTTTTTTACACAAAGAATTATAAAAGATTAAATAACAGTTATTTCTGTATACTTAACTTGAAAAATTTTTTTTATTATGACATTTTTACAGCAAACAAGCGATATATATTGAGGATTTCATCTCGCGTGAACCTACTTTTAAATTGATCGGGCCCAAACTTGCACAAAGTTTAGTCCTATTTGGTAGTAGTTACCAGCAGTCACCGAATTAGAAGTTGTAGAATTTTGACATTTTGGTGAAACAGTCCATGTTTCGAATCAATGTATCCAATCACCTATTGCATTTCGAAAGTTTTTTCCAACAGGTTTCCGATAGATTTTTATTCAATCTTGTGAAAAAACTTTTAAGTCCAACATTTTTTTTTAAATCAAAAATAGTTTTGACTTTTTTAAAAAAGAAACGAAGTTCATTTTGATAGATAAAATAGTCTCAGCCCACTTTTGGATCTCAAAGTTTTCAAAGGAAAAGACCTGAGCTCTTTTTTGATCCAAAAAAAACCTTCCTTTTCGAAAAAAAAGTCAAAAAAGAAAAACTGTCAAATTTTGGATTTTTAAAATTGTTTTCTATTTTCAAAAAATTGAATAAAAATCTTTCGAAAACGGGTTTGTAGAAAATTTTCCAAATCTAGTAGGTGATAAGTTACGTGGATCCGAAACAAAATGTTAAAATTTTACCCCCTTCAACTGGTAGAGCTTATGACCGATCAAATTTGGTTTGGTAACTACTACCCTATGGGACTAAACTTTGTGCAAGTTTGAGCCCTATCGATATTCAAAGCAACACACAATATTAGTATTAAATTGTAAAAAGTCCAAAAACCCACAATTGGTAGATTGGTGGGAACTGCTTCTAAATAGCATGGAATTTTTTTTTGGAATTCCAATTAATTTTTGTTTTCATTCTTTTTTTACAGCTTGGTGTCGCTATTGGTTTTGTACTACCACCACTTTTAGTAGCAAATTCGGACAACTTAGATGAAATTGGGCGTGATCTGCAATGGATGTTTTATTTTGTTGCTGGTTTTACAACAGTATTGGTTATTTTAATGGTTTTGTGTAAGTATTTGAGAAATCTATAATAATTATATCCATGTATACACTAGCGGATACAGGCATTTCGTCCTTTTCAAAAATTTGTTTGATTCATTACCAACGATCTTTATTGCGCTTCATCCCTTTCGGTACCATGGTGATATCGGTGTCACAAGATTAATTTTTTCGATTTTTAAAAACTATCCAACCAATTTATTTAAATTTAGGGGTTTTGGAAAGAGAATTGGTAATTTCATTAAAAAATTTGCAAATATTATTATTTTAAAAGTTTATACATATAATACAATTCAGGGCAGGGTTGGGGGCTTTTCAGAAAATATTCATAAATAATTTTTATCAAACTGATTTTGAAATACAATAAATTAAATCAATGATACATTTGATGGACCCTATAAAATTAAAATTTTAGGAAAAATTTTCCGATTTTTTTTTATTCTTAACCCTAAAAAAATGGCCAAAAGTGACAAAAAATTCCCAGAATAATCAAATTAAATTTTTTCAAATAAATATTATTCAATTTGCATTCTAGTGCATTTTTTTTTTATCGTGAGGAACATAATTTCATTAACTCATTGACTTCCCACTACTGATGATGTACCCAACCTCAAAAAAATTAGCAAAAATAGTAAAGGCTCATTTTTTTCAAATGATCATCATTGGGAATTTGAGCCATTATCAATGATAAGGAACCCGGATGAGGTTGGCTTATATTCCCTGATTTCGTGAAGTCACAGCATTGAAAGAGATTTTTCTAGTCGTGGTGCTCTGAGCAATAATGCGTTAAAAAATTAATTTTAAGATGGGTTTTGCTAATAAGATGAAGTTTTTGCGAAAGTATTTTTCACGTTGAACACGAATCTGAGGTCAAAAACTTCCCATCACGTCACGTTTAAGGAAAAAATTGGGGTTCAAGCAAGTCTTATTTTACAAGGATCCGATAATTTTTTTATATTTTTATTAATTTTTAAACTTTTTAAACTGATTCACGACGAAACCTTAAATCAAAAACAGTTACTGACCTAGAAAAACTATGAATGCAGGAGCGCTCAGTATCACCTTCTCTTTTTGAATCCGTAGTCAAAACTCATGTCGAAGAAAACAAATCGGATTTGATCGCATAGTGTAATTAAGATTTCAAATTTATTTTTTATATTTGACTTTTTAGAAAAAAAAAACCGGTGGAAGTAAAAAATATTGTTAAATAGATTTTATTTTGACTTTTTCTCCATCCATTGGCAATTAATATCAAAAATTAGAATAAAGTTTCCACATTTCGGGGGGGGAGGTCAGAACCCCCAAAACCCTCCCCCTAAATACGGCCTTGATACAATTGTACATATATTTATTTGGTTACATATATTTATTTGGTTAGCGGATCAAAGTAAAAAAATTGTGTTTTTTTTTTTGTCCAAATACACCAAATTTTTAATATGTATGTAAGAAAAACTATTTACTCAAATACGATTTCCCTTATTTTTAAATTTTTTGTTTATTTTTTCGGAAATACAAGTTTTGCTATGCGCTACCGATGACCCTAAAATTCGGTTTTGCACAATCTCCTCTGGTTTTTCCACGGTGCCGAAAGGGTTATTCTGTTAGCTATTAATTTCTGTTTACTTTTACTCTCTTAGCTAATTATCTCTCTATATCTATGTATTTTTTCAACATTGTTTGCGTACAGTTTTTCAAGACAAACCACCTACACCGCCATCTGCCGCTCAAGATGCTGTCCATCCTGGCGCTAATGGTGCTGCTGGCGAAGTATCATTCCTTCGGTCATTGAAAAATCTAATGCTAAACCGTAATTATATTTTATTATTAATTTCATATGGTGCGAATGTTGGAGTCTTTTATGCAATATCTACGCTACTCAATCCTGTAAGTTTAAAATTGAATAAAACAAAAAACTTAATACATTTTACAACTTAATAAGAAGAAAGACTACTTCTCTTATATATATGTACCTATTTTTCGTTTCAATAGAATAATCATACAATGAGAGAAAATGGAATAGCTATACTTTCAATTGACCAATCATTGTCATTGGTTTCCATTGAATGAGAAAGTAAAATTCTCTCAATATGCGCAGTAGATACAACTCATTTGAAGCGAACTATACGAGTACATATTTAGTTGACCTTATATGTATTTATTTTATATTTATTTTTAATTACAGGTAGTGTTACTCTATTACCCTGGTCATGAGGTTGACACTGGACGGATTGGTCTAAGCATTGTTTTATCGGGAATGTTAGGTTCGGTTGTATGTGGTATTGTGCTGGACAAGACCCATAAATTCAAGTAAGTTTAAAAACAAAAATTAAAAGAGAAATATTGTTTTAAAATGTATATATTTGATCTAATTCGACTTACCAATATAGAAACTAATAAAAAGCAGGATATAAAAGCTTATCATAATCAGTTTATTAATGGTAGTGTTTCTAAGACGTCAAAGTCTCGCAACTGGTGCGATTTATACTGACATTTATAACTATGTATGTTATGAGTTTCTTAACACTTTCGCAACAGTTGCCAGAGTTTGTGTCTTAGAAACGCGTACAATTCGATATGGCGCACAATCAAATGTTTTGGTTACAATAAATTCAATTTATTTAATTTAATATTAAACTTTTTTGAGATGATTGAGAAAAGCAGAAGTTTCATATGTACTTATACATTTACACCCTGAACCCGAACCGAGATGCAGGTTTTGACCATTTACTTCCATTTAGATCATAAAATTTTGTTGTTATTTTCTCCAGCCAGAAACTGCCATTGTTTCACTAAAACAGTTTTTGATCAGATCATTAAAATCATAAGAATTTTAGATATTTTGAACTTAAAAATGCCAAACTTAATCTTTAAATACGATTTGCCGTATCTCAGCGAAAAATAATCGGATGGGGATAAACTGAAAAGTAACTGAACGATGGGTGATAGTGTTTTATTATGAAATCAGTTTAGAGTTGTGGGTAGGGTGGATTAAACCAAAGCACTCAGTCACGAAGACCATTGTGCTATACCCAAGGATAGAACCAGTAGAAGAGAATAGAGGGACAGGAAAGTTATGTGGGGATAAATGGGAAGAAGAAAGGTCTAGGGTCTATTAACCTCGAACTTCTTTGTTTCACTGATGAACCTTAGAAGCTTAGGAAGGGGGAGAGTGTGGGGCATGTGTTGTGCCCCGTGATGACACCACCCAGAATCTCAGGTCCTTTCTTCTCAGTTTCAGAAGAAATTCCGCTAATTTCCTATTAGGTTTTTTTCACGAAATACTTTACGGTTCTGCAGGAGTCAAGCTTGGACCATCTTTCTCTATGGATAGAACCCACGAAATCGTTGATCCAAAGCATGATCTCCCCAGAACTTACGCCAAAAAAAGGTTCCGGACCCCATGGTATAATTGCAGAGCCTTCATTAGCTAGTTTATCAGCTAGTCCATTCCCCAATACCACAGTGTCCTAGAACCCATTTAAGGCATAACTTGTTGTGTTTTGCAACACTATTTAGTTTTGCCTTACACTCGCTGACCAATTTTGAGGAGCTGATAGGGTTAGCAAGGGCCTTCAGTGCAGCTTGGCTATCACTGCAGATACCTATGCACTTCCCATACCACCTCTTCTCAATTATCTAGCTCACCACGTCTATGATAGCGAAAACCTCACTTAGGATGACTGACGCTATCTTTCAAGTGGAAACAGAGTACTTGATCTCATCGTCCAAGTACCAACCGGATCCAGTACCGTTTAAGGTTTTGGATCCGTCGGTATAGAAGACATGACGAAGACCCGGAGTACGACCTCTGGACTTAACCATTGATCACGTTTCGAGAACCTGACATCATATTTTCTTCCGAAGCGGATGTAAGACACATGATTGTACACGGGCATCAAGAACAGTGGGCACTTCACTGACAACTGGTGATATATCATAATGTGCCCTACATCCGTCTCGACATGCCAGACTCCATTTAACCGAAGTCTGTAGGCCGCTCCCATCGCTTCTTTACGATTTTGTGATATTTGAAGATCCAGAGGAAGCAAGTCGAGCAAAGCATTGAGGGCATCACCAGATGTAGTACATTGCACCTGAGATACCCAGGCACACACTTCTCTGAAGCCTGGTCAGAGAGGTTACTGTGAACATAACCAAAGTTCGTCTCCACCATACTACAGCCACATACGTGACAATAGGCCTCACAAGAGCAATGTATACCCAGTATACCAGAGCTGTATTCAGACCACAATTCTTGCCGAAAGCTCGCCTGCACTGCCAGAAATCCTTTAATGTACGCGAGACCTTCAAAGTGTAAAAATATGGCCTTTTTAGTTTCACATTTTCCATTTCTGACTTTGACCGCAAAAATAAAAATTTGTTAAAAACTATTTATTCGAAAAATAAAATCGAATGTGAAATTCCATTTTTTGTGTTAAAATATTTATTATTTGTAAAATATTAATACGAGTATGTAAATACTATACTATAGAAAATTAAAATATTAAACATCATAATGTTAAATCAATAAATTTTAAATACACATTTATACCCGCCTGGAAGATAATACAAATGTATTTATAAACTCAAAATAATTTTTTATAGAAAAATATCTGCATTTAAGTCTTTTTATTCCGACCAACCATTCATTCATTCATCTTGAAGGTAATGGCATGAAACAGTCAAATCCCCCACGTTCACCATACAACTGTAAATGTATCTTAAATATCAGCCTTGATACAAACTGGATGCAGTATGGTGAATTAATCACTTTGCTCTGTGACTGCCTGGTCTGTAGCAACAAGCACTGTATTTTCTCGTCTATTCTCTCTATTTATTTATCATTAAATCTATTTCAATTATTTACAAAGATTGAAAAAATAATTTAATACGTAGTGATGTAATGTTTTTATATAATTTTCTTGGAACAAAATTCCAATTTAATTAGTAATTGATTCCTTGTTAGTTTAATTAAAAAAAGAACAAGGGACTGAGACATCAGTACCCAACAGCCTTAATCTGATTCTCGCGAACACCGAATATCGTCATTTTACATACAAATGTTAACCACAAATTTGACCACATTACTACAGTTACTAAAAATAAGTATACAATCAACAATGAACTCTTCAGTTTTAAACGCATGTATTTTTATACCAAAACATTTGCATTGTAATTTCCTTTTAATCCCACTTTTTTTTTTCTTTCAAGCTATGACTAAAATTTCTCAGTACTAAATTTTAATAAGGTCTGGTAAGATAGAAAATGAAGAAAGTTATTGGAATTTTTGGTTTTGGGATGATTGGGCATGCACATACATATGCATACTTTTGAAACACTTTTATAAATTTGTAATCACCAAATCGAATTTAAATGCAATTGAAAGTGTGAATGCATTTCTTTTGAAACACATTTGCATTGTAATTTCCTTGAAAGGGAAGTCAGTACTCATACTTCAAAACAGTCAACAACAGGATGTGAGCACACACACAATCATGCAACATATACATACATTCGTATGTACATTAATGTATGTATGCATTGTACGAGTACGTGGCTTACTCTTTATGCTTCTTTGCAATACAACGAATAAAGTAAGATTTGTGTAGTTTAAAAACCACATAGTAATAACTGGAACTAATGACAATTTCAACTGGACAGAAATTAAAAACATGATTGCACCAAATTAAAATTTTTTTCTAATTTCTGATAGACACCACATATGAAAGAATTTATGGGTGTATAAGATTGTGGTGATTTTACTTTGTCACATGTGTGGGAGACAAGAGTTTTTTTTAGCATTATGCACAGCAAGACCGTAGTCAAAACAATAATTTCATAATTTTGCCATATTCTTAAAAAATAACATTTTAGGAATGTCTCCAAAATTTTCTGAGATGATGGAATAAAATTTTCTCGAGTTGCACGGCCACAATCTACTATATATTTGTGGTGAATCTTTCTATGTATGCAGTGGATTTAGCAAATACGAAGTAAAAAATTGTAGCAAGCGGAAATGTTTCAAAAATTTCTCAAGCAACAACGAAAAAAATAAGGGATGGCGAAGTGGAACAATGCCGGCTGAGTGCAAATTTTTATTTCGTTTTCGCATTCAAACACTTTTTATATATTTTCGCTAGCTACAATTTTTCAAATTAAGGAGGGTTGAGATTCCAAAAGCTTCTTACTTACCCGGGGGATCCTAAACTCTTTGTAAAAATAATAATTTTTTGTATTCGAAATTTTTTTCAATATTACAAAAATTTACCATTTCCCATGTTAATTTGAACGTTGAATTAGGATTTTGAGTTTCTTAAGTTCAGAAATATCGGTTTTGATCATTTAATATACGGTAAAAGCTAACTAAAAGCAAGCAAAATAAAAAAATTTTAAATTTAGTTTTTTCATTTGCATTTTTGTCCCGCACTGTAAAAAAAAAAAAAAAATTTCTTAAAATATCTTTTGAATAAATCCTTACTATTATTAGTTAAAGCTGAAAATATAAAATGTTAATTCTTGTCCGTAATTCATTGAACCGTGCGGCTCGACATTTTCTCTTTTCGAAACCTTTCAAAAAATTTTTGATGATTTTGAAAAAAAAAAAAAAAAAAACGATTTACCTATGCTTATTTAATTTTTAACCACTTATGTATGTTTTTCTAAATAATTCCCAATTTAAATTTAAATACTAATTTCTATACTTTCTACTTCTATTTTTGGTTTATTATATTATTTACATAGAGAAACAACTTTGGCCGTTTATGCGTTATCGATGGTTGGCATGTGGATATTTACATTTACTTTGGATACTGGCCATATTGCGGTGGTTTATATAACAGCATCGTTATTGGGGTAAGCGTATATTTTCTATTAGCCATATGAAGTATATCGTAATGACATTATTGCTTTTTCTTTACTAAAGAAGAAAAAAGCAGGGTTTGAAAGCTAAGTCAGCAAAGCATAAACATGCCGATTTATTGCTGACTATGGCCAGCAATAGCAAAATTATTAGTAGCCAAACGAAACTGCGGATCAAGTTGAAATTTCATAATGCTGATTGCTGCCTTTCTTCAGCATACTTTCAAATTTGATACAGTTCGCCCTCGTATTAACAGCAAATTGCACAGTGCAACAAATTTTCAACTTTTGTCTTATGCGCGAGATTTTCCAACGGATTTATAGTAACTTAGGGTCGCTGATCACGACTGCGTCCTCAGTTTTTCTTCATCACATCTAGTCCTCCCAAAATATGGACCTGAAGCCGGAAAAATGGGGTTTTCAGGGGCTGTTAAGAACTTTTTTTATTTCACCAGATACGAATTTTATAACATACTTGTTTTTTATACACATACTTCATCTCCATCTCTTACTCTTCCTCTTGAAAATGGGGTTTTAAGCACCCTTTTCCAATAAATGTCCGCTGAAACAGAAACCGTTGAGAAAACTATTATACGGTTTTGGGAGAAAATACTTCTCGTTAAAAATTATAGGGGGTCCCAGAACATCGGAATAACGTACCGAATAAAACCGAATTTTTTGCATTACAATCGACCCAATCACACTACGTACGTAAATAGTGGAATCGTTTGTTGTTGTAATTTCATTAGGCTTCCATGTGAAACCAAAAAAAAATTACTTAACCGAATTTAAAAAAAAGAATTTTGACCCGTGACAAACAATTTTTTTTTTTCAAATCAATAAAATTTTTGAAGTGAAACTTCTTTTCTCTTGTCCTAGAGTAAAACCAAACGGATGTGAAGTCGCGCGTAAGTTTGCAATGCGACATAATTTTGTCGAGCAATGTGCATGAGGGGCTAAATATCAATATTCCGTAACTGAATTCACGAGCAAACTATATAATAAACGATTCATAAATAGTTTTAATTCAATATAACATATTAATTACACACACACACACGCCTATGGCAGAAAGAACAATGTGTAGCGTCGCCATCTTAAAGTTTATAACAGTTATACATTCAACATACAGATAGCGCAAATGTCCAAGGAATTACATGAAGATGTCGCACACAAAAAGAGTTCGCTACAATTGTTATCGACATTACCGGTACAGAGTTGCAATTTTTGTTCTAGCATTAATCCCAAAAAAAAAATTGGTTGTGTATTAACGAACACAAGGCAGAAGTGAAACTTCTTGTGAACTAAACGAAACACAAGCAAATGAAATTAAAAAAAACAAGCCAATGAAGTAAACAATTTAGCGATTGAAATATTTCATTTGTTTGTTATTTGCTTGTGTTTCGTTTAGTTCACAAGAAGTTTCACTTCTGCCTTGTGTTCGTTAATACACATTTTTTTTTTTTAATTTTGTTGGCTCTACATGGAAGCTTAATATAATTACAACAACAAACCATTCCATTATTTACTTATGTAGTGTGAGTGGGTCGATTGTAATGCAAAAAATCCGGTTTTTACATTATTCTGGAAAAAGTGTACTTCGTAGGTTATTCCGATGTTCTGGGACCCCTATAATTTTCAACAAGAAACATTTTCTCCAAAGACAGTATAATAGTTTTCTCAACGGTTTTTGTTTTATCGGCTATTTATCGAAAAAGGGGGTATAAACCCCCATTTTCAAGAGGAAGGATAGAAGATGGGGGAAAAATGCGTACACAAAAATTAGCAACCAACCTAATTTGCAAAAAAAAAAATACAATCTAAATAATTGTAGAATATCTACAGATAAATAAAATCATTTTTGTCAATATCTTTTTTAGTTTTGGAGATATTAGCATCTAAATTTCAAAACTTTAACTTTGTGGACCAATTTTAACAAAACCCCGAAAACGAACAATTTACAGAGTAACTAGTAATTTTTTGGACTTATCAACGATGTTGATATTTCATCCAACAAAGATATTTCGGGGATTTCAGAGCCCATTTTAGGTCCTCCGAAACTCAAAATTTATATTAAGATGCAAAGGCTATCTCCAAGAAAAATATAAACACAAATAGACATTGAGGTGCTTCAAACTCCATATAAAAAAAGTTGCTACTCCATCCTAAAATTGAACCTTGATTTAATTTATGATGATTTCCAAATAATTTCAGTTCTAGCTGGGGCTGCTAGGTTCTGTGATTGCAAACGAAGTACATTCAAATGCAAACATGAAGTAAAAAGAAGTATAACATTTTTGCTTCAATTCATTTTTATTTCAAAAAACTTAAACAAAAAAGTTAACAGAAAATTTTTCATGTTAATATCAAAAAACAAGCAAAAAAAAAATACCAAAAAATGTGAAACTCTACAAAAATTAAAAATTCTGTAAATTTTCTCTAATTTTATTTATAAACGCAATGAGTTTCAACAAATTTAACAGTTTTAAAAAGATGTTGCCAAACTTTTTTCGGAAACTGTTTTTTGGTGACAATTTAGAACCGATTTGTCAATGAATAATGGATAAGTTTTATCTTTAATGCGAAAAACTAGTTTACTTTTTTATAAAAATCAAAGCATTTCTTTTTGGAAGCATTGTAATAAAGAACAGCTTTCGCTTTGACTTCCAAAATTTAATGCCTATGGTAAGAAAAAGGGCTTTACGTTTCTTGGGTTTCCTTTTTAAGACTACCCTGAACTTCGTAGAGATGGTGAAGCCAACTGAAAGAAATAATTGTCTGCGGGGGCCAGCGACAATTCGTTTCGAAGAATTTATCTAGCCGCCACGCTTTGGAAGTAAGTACCCTGTTACTTGGTAAAATATGTGAACAATGTAAAAAACGTACTGCCACTTTCCTTTCTGTTGGGAATATTTCTTTGAGATACGTTTTAAAGCAATTAAATTCCGAAACGACCGTATGATTTGCCTGCCCTTTATACATTGCTGCGACTTAGTTACTTTGACAAAAAAAATGACCTTTTATTAAGCCCGTTAACAAACCTTAAACCTTGAACAATTAAAAGAAGCTTTAAGTATTTCTAAAAAGAAGACAAATACTAAAAAGGAGTATGAGTAGTGCAAATCTGAAAAGAAGTACAAGAATTAAAATGAAGTACGAAAACTTTTCAAAACAGCACGCTTGGCAACAGTAGCCCTAGCGATTAGTTGTCGGGAGCTGAATCGCTTTCAACAAAATCTTTAAAAATTGTATTTTGTATGGGAATACTTTCTAGTAGCCAAATAAAAGGTCACAAATAATAAGAATTCAAAAAGTGCTATTTTATGCGATTTTCATAAAAATTAAGATCATTTTTATCAAGTTAGGTTAGGTTGGAGTGGCTGTCGAGAGACACACTTAGGCCTGAACGGCCCATTGTGATACCACATAGTTGGACCTACAGTTTAACGCCGATTCCGAACGGCGGTGTGGCAATTTTTTATCGGCTTGGTGGTTTTGCCATTACCAACCAATGTGTGTACTTGTACACTATCTTATAATTCTCATACACTTCATATTAATAGTGAATATAAGAAAGTTATGAAAATTAACCACCAGACGAAGACGGGAATCGAACCCGAACCTCCCAGATGAAAGTCTAGTGCTCTATCCACTAGGCTATCGAGGTCGTCTTTTTATCAAGTTGTTCATATAATCTTCACTCTCCTTCCGATTCAAGATGTAAAGCAGGCTTGTTCCAAATTGTTTAACCTTTGTCGAACTTTGGCTGGACAGGAGCTTAGTAAATATTCAAATGTCTGTTCTTCATCAGGCTCTTTACAGTTTACGCACAAGTTGTTTGATATGAACCCTTTTCTGTGGGCATGATAACCAATAAGGCAGTGACCCGTTTGTAACGCCGAGGAAAAGTCTACATTCCCTCTTGGTAAGAAAGATCATGTAGTTTGAGTTTTTTATTTGTGAAGTGTACTTTTACTATGTGAGTGTGTTGCCATCTATCTTCCAGATGGTACACATCTCGTTGTTTATAGTAGTATTCTAATAGAACAAACCCTCTGTTTTTAATTTGAACCAGAAATAAAGTGCCCTGCGCCAACTCTCTCAACTCAACTACCGTCAATATGCATGTTCGTACAGTGCGGTAGTATATTGTGTTTTCTTAACAGATCTCTTGATTCAATGAAAATCACATAAAAAAATCATAAAAAAAAAAAAAAATTGGAAAACAATTTTTTTTAGAAAACAATTTTTTTTAAGGTCTCAATTCTCTCCTTTAAAGTCGAAACTGTTGAACTGGTACTCCCGTCAAGCACTTAAGCACTAAGTCACCGACGTGACCTATTTTATTAGAAATTAGTTCCCGTCTGGAAATCTAACTTGAAGTAGCTGGG
Source organism: Toxonevra muliebris (assembly GCA_963691655.1). Taxonomy (NCBI): domain Eukaryota; kingdom Metazoa; phylum Arthropoda; class Insecta; order Diptera; family Pallopteridae; genus Toxonevra; species Toxonevra muliebris. The sequence continues at coordinate 39,622,823 of OY829328.1, read as the reverse complement.
ACTCTAGTCTAGCACTCAATCACCAGGCCATCGATGAGAAACCTAATCATTTTTGAATTTCAATAATTTGTGAACATATATTTTAACAAAAACACCCCAATTAAAAATGTTCCCATACAAAAGACGATTTTTAGAGTCTTTTCTAGATCCGAAATATTTTAGGAATCATAATAAACCAGTAAAACAAGGTTCATTTTTAGGAGAGGGTTGTACAAATTGTTTTCCCATGAGGCGCCTTAATGATATACAAACATAGTAACATAAGTAATTTCCATTAAAATTTGTAACATTGAAAATAAAATTTATGTTAAGATTATGATAATTTTTTAATATTTTTTATTTGCTCTTCCTCTTTCTTAGATTTTTCATGACCGGATATCTTCCTGTGGGCTTTGAATTTGCTGCCGAATTAACATTTCCAGAACCGGAAGGCACAAGTTCGGGCATATTGAATGCAGCTGCACAAATATTTGGCTTGATATTCACAATGGCTTATTCGGAATTGTTTTATGGTTTTGGTGACATACCGGCTAATATTGCCATGGCAATTATGTTGGTCTTGGGTACCGTTATAACGGGGCTCATTAGTTCTGATTTGAGGCGTCAAGCTGCACAAGGTCCTGCCGCTGTAGCCGCGAGTACCAGCAATCCATAAATTACATATGTTAAGAAGTCTACAGATTTTGCTTAAGTGTCGCAAAAAATTAGCGAAAGAAGATAAATCGAATTTATTTTTGATTTTTCCCCCCCATTAAGTCCAAAAGATTAAACACTTTGTATATTTTAACTTTTTCTCCGTTAAGAGTGATTACAGTGGTCACAACATAATGCACACAAAGTGATTGATAAATAATCTGTCAATTCTATAAGTTTCTATTGAAATCCTTGCAGTTATTGTTTTACATAAAAAAATTTGTTTTTTAATTAATTTGATATTGTGCAAAAGAGCAAAACTGTTTTTATTTATTTTATTGTCTCTAATTGCGTTTTCTTTTCTCGATAAAATGTTGAATTTTTCTGCACCGTGCGAGGGCTTACAAATTTCGTGTTCTTTCTGAAAAAGAGGCAGCCTTTTCAGAGAGTATTGTGTTCTTTTCTAAAAAATGTTGCCTTCTAAGCGGGGAAAAATGTAACACTTTTGCAGTCAATTAAATGTTGCCTTGCAAATTAGTTGATTAAGACAGGGTGGCATTTTTATGTTCTTTTCTTACACTAAAAATGCAATATTTTGGCAGGGTTGAGGGCAACATTAAAAAATTGTTGCCATGGCAAGAGGCACAAAAAATGCAACATTTTGTTCAGAAAAAAAAAAACGCTATAAGTGTGTGTATGGTAATTACAACATACTTATGTATGTATTTTATATATTAAACATACATATAAATATCTAAGTGTAAATTATTGTTAAATGTATTAAGGAAAAAATTTATGAAAAAATGTATAATTCAACCAAGAAACAAATGCTTTAAATTTATTTAGCTTTAAGTAGTAAATCAAAAACAAAGACCCTAATCATTATGGTATATATCAATTAACACTTTTGGGTGTATTATTAGAAATCAAAGGTTGTGTATTGTAGAAATGTTTGAGTAGATTTGGTAAACATAGCTTTCCAGTTCCTTTTTAGGCAATTATTGAAAAAATGATCTTGATTTTGCGGTACTAGCAAAAATTAAAACGTCAAAAAAGAAAAAAAACATTAGTGTGTGCTTCAGCAAGTAGAAGTGAAACTTCCTCGAGAGCACAGTGCAACAAAATCCAACTTTCAAAAAAGTTTCCATATGAGAAAATTTTATCTGAAAGATAGATCTGAACTGGAAAAGTAAAAATAGCGTTTGAATTCCTATGTGCTTCAGAAAACACTACCCTTAACATTTTTTGTTGTTGTATGTATAATAAGCAATTTCCCAAAATAATGAAATATTGTCCATTATTTGCTAACAATCAAGACTTTTTGAAGGGAGATAGAGAGCGGAATCTGACTCTTACTGTTTGAATTGTCTTTATTTCTTAAACAAGTGCATAATTTATCCTGGGCTTTGAATTTTCACTGAAATGCCACTTAATTTCTTGTTTAAATCGAGCTTCAAGTTATGACATAGCTTTTTAGAGTTTTGAGTGGTAAATTGACAAGTGTCTTTGAAATGACCATAGTTACCATACTATGTTTTTAGTTGGAATTTAAAATAAATGATCGCATTTTCAACTACGTACAGGTCGGAGGTTGAAATAAAAAGTTAGATTCACAACTGCCTATAATGCGTTCCAACGGTAACTAACATCTTATAGACCTTATGCTTCTTATAATGGGAGATTTCGAAAAGAAAAGATGGCGCATAATTTGTAAGAACTTTATGAATAGCTTGTGGTTTTTTAATATATTTTAACACTATTTTCGAGTGACTCTAAGTGACTTTAAATCAATCATGATTTATAGAAGTCTTAAGATTTGCATTCTCGTGACCACAAAAAAGTTTTCATTCTCCTTACACCAAAAGAGACTTGACTTGATTACAATCACAAAATGTAATTATGAATTTTAAAAATTAAAAAAAAAAAAAAAATTTTAATTGTTTAACAATTTTTTTATTTCCAAAATAGTAACTAAGTATTAAGATATTTTAGTTAATTGAATTGTTTTGAGGGGGATTTATCCCATTTAAAGATTTTGTCGATTCGTATAAAACGTGGTATTTTTACCTATTTCCTCTTTTATCTGTTTTCACCACATCGCTACATCTACAGTAGCACGCCCAGGAAGTTTCACTTCAAAAATCATATTTATAATGGCAAGTTTTAATTATTCTTAACAATATTTTGCTAAGCTATTGCAAACATAATGTGGTTTTCACTGCCAACTATACGCACACATACACAAAAATACAACAGTACACATATACATATTACATATATATACATATATATATATATATATATATATACATATATATATATATATATATATTTGCACATTAAGTATGCGCTTATTTCCTTCGGCGAAAGGAGCAATGCTCCGAGTTGTTGAGCATTAAATCATGCACGATGAAGTTTCATACTGATTAGATAACTAAAACTTCTCCCAAATAGCGGTCAAATTTCGAAATTTAGATTTTTAGTAACAAACTAACCAATTAGGAAAAACATTGATTTCGAAGATTGTTTTTCTCTATTTTCTATAGTTTCTAAGATATATATTTTACATTTTTCTTATATTATCATGCCTGCTAAATCTTTTGCATTTTATTTAGATACACACACCTTTAATAAAATTAAAAAAAAAAACTATCTTTATTTATAATCGGTTTATTTGTTTTTTGGAATTACTTTATAGACCACAAAAATCGTGATAAAATTAAATATTAAAAACAAAAATTAAAGTTTATTAAAAAATATTTAATTATCTATAATGTATTTAATTATCGAAAGACTACTGGGGTAGATAATTCTTGTATTTTCCAACACGATAATGCTCCATCACACAAGCTAAATTTACTAAAATTACTACTTCATGGAAAACGTTTTGAATCGATTGAGCCAATAACGACGTTTAAAATGTATCTATGATTGGGTTAAGCGTTGGCATGGTGTATCAAACAACTTTTTTTTGGAAATTTCAACTCAATAAAACCCTATATACCACACAGAAATTTGGTCCAATTGAAAGAAATTTAGGTCTTCTTCAAAGGTTTTAAGTTTATAATTTCGTTTAAAAATTTTAATTTTATATTTTCTTTTTATATGATGAAGAATGAATTGATTTTTTTTTCCCCATGTTGAAAACTGTTAGCAATATGGTGCGAAATAAAATAATACTCTGTAACATTTAATTAATTTAAAATTTAATTAAATTTGAAAACAATTCAAATATTTTGTACTTCCCATTTTCTTCTTTTGAAAAAAAAAACGGCCCTGCAGCATGTAAACATGAGAGATAGAGCAAATTTATTTTTAGCACAAAGTTGTGCCCCTATATATTATTTTTCCAACTACTGAGGAACTTTGCGGCCATAAGGCAAAGATTTTCTATCAAGTATTAAAAGTATTTGAAAACATATAAAATAAAAACTATTTAGCAAACTTGGAAATATGTGCAAAATTTTCGAAAACATTTAAAGACTCAAGATTTTTGTTTTCCAAATTTTCCAGTTCATTAACCCAGTAATGCCTAGCTTCTTGTCGCTGAGCCGTTCCTGAACCACTTTCAAAAACAATTTTGTTCTCAAGTTACTTTCTTGATCTATCTACTTTGGTTCCCGCTCGTCCTAATTGGATTAAGAAGCTATATGTCATCCTAAACATAAACTAGTCATAGCACAAAGATATTGAGCATTTTGTGTTATATTAGTATGTCCAAATATATAGAAATGTTGATGAATCAACTTCGTAAGTTATTAAATATGTCCTTAACTCTTGATTTTTAAAAACGTCGGATAATTATTTTAGGCTGAGTACGGCATCATAGTTAAATGACTAGGAAAAACAAAAAAAAAATATTCTGAACTATAACTCCTAAACTAGAACTTGTGGTGCAGAACAGGCTCCAGTTCATTATGGACTTCAGCATACTACATTCTTTGAGGAATTTGTATTCAGGAATAAAATTCAGTGTTGCAAGTGGGGTGGGCGTGGCAATGGTATGAGGCAATAATTTTTTATATTGTGATTGCTCTTGACTTCAATTGAGCTAAATTTTAGAGTTTCTACATGCTAGAAATAGATTTGAGCCCATAGTATTTACAAGGCCTACTTTCGAGCCATTTCATTCATCCATATTTCTTAGCCAATTTTAATAAATATAAATGTACATATATTAGTCAACTATAAAATTAAATCAGATTAAACTATTTTTCCATTTCGAAAGTTCGTCGTCCTTCGGAATAAGTTGCAGTCATCTAATCGTTTTGAAACTATATACAGTATACCGCCAAACCATTAGGAACACCACAAATTTCTTTTCATTTTGTTTGAAAATGCAGTGAGTTTTAACAGCTTTAAAAAGATGATGCCAAATTTTTTTTTCGGAAACTGTTTTCTGTTGACAATTTGGAATTGATTTGTCAAATAATAATGGAAAAGATTATCCTTAATGCGGAGATTTAATAAACTTTTTTTAAAAATCCAAACATTGGTTTTTGGATAAAAAACTTTTCACTTTGACAAATTTTTTTTTTTTTATTTGCACTATAAGTGCAAAGATGTTTCTACACAATTGCACTTTCAGCTGACTTCATATGTATGCCTACAAGGATCTAGGTAGCCGTAAAGAGACGTTGTCATTGTAATCTGTTATCTTTATAGAATTAAAACCAACAAAGTTTTTAAGCAATAACTCCTTCTGGAAGGACATGCTCATGGTAAGAAAAAAAGAGGAAACTACATTTTCTGAGTCCCCTCTTTAAGACGACCCTAAACCTTGTAGCTACTGAAGTCACCTGACAGATATAGAATATTAGGGGGATATTTATGCACTTATGGTACATAAAAAAAAACAGAAATAGTTAGGGTTACTACTACTACTACTATTATGGCACAACAGCCCCTGGAGGGCCAAAGCCGAGCTTTTCGCATCCGTTCATGTTGTGTGAGTTATATTTATAGACGAATGGAAAGAACCTACAGTTTTATGCCGAATCTAAACGGCGAAGTGAAAAGCTTTTCATAGGCATTTTTTTTACTCTTATAGGTTTGCCATTGCAAGCCAAGAGATGGTGCCGTGTTGAAAAATTTTTATTTTCTATTTTTGATTTTTTGAGCGGTCCGGGCACCTCTGCGTAGCAGTCCAACGCACTAACTACTAGGCTAAGGCGACCACATAGTCAGGGTTAACACTGATTTTTACCAAAATACTTCAAAAAACATAGTCTCGGTTTTTAGTAGAAAGAGAATATATGTTCGCATTAAGTGGACAAAATTTCTAAAAGAAATCATATAGTTTTTGAAATATTCGCAATTATATAAATACGTATATTATGAGTGCTATAAGAATTTCAAATTGTCGGGTGTTCTAACTTTTGAAATACTTCAAGCCGGTAAAAAATGTCCACACCTGATGGGTTTTGTTCTACCTATGCTCATTTTGTTCGTAGGTTACTTAATTTTGTTTTTACAGAAGGGCCAGACGACCTCGATAATCTAGTGGATAGTGCACTAGACTTTCATCCAGAAGGTTGAGGGTTCAATTCCCGTCTTGGTCTGGTAGTTAATTCTCATAAACTTCTTATATTTACTATCGATATGAAGCGGATGAGAATTATAAGAATGTGTACAAGTACATACCTTGGTTGGTAATGGCAAAACCACCGAGCTGATAAAAAATTGCCACACAGCCATTCGGAATTGGCGTTAAACTGTAGGTCCTACCATTGCTATTGTGGTCTAGTGGCAGAGTGCCAGACTCTTGTCTCTGGATACCCGAGTTCGATTCTCGGCTTGGGTATGTTTCTTATCTATCTTTCTTTCTCTCTTCCTTTCTTTCTTTCTTGGAGCTTTGGTACAATAGATCTTATAGGTCGCAGTGCCTGACTTTCGAGTCGTCCTTCCTTCAAATAATAATAAGGGCCATTTTGGGGCAAAATTCGGTTTTTTATTAATTAAAACTTTGCCAAAGGTCAATTTTTTATTACAATTGCTTTATAATAGTCTATCTTGCAGAAAATTATATATATATTTTTATAATTTTGTTGATTTTTTTGTTTTGTTTTGGAGCACCCAGAGGGCTTCTATTACACCCGCCGATTGAAATGGGGTTTTTTTTGGACGCCATCTTCAGGAAAACTATTGAACCAAATTGAAAACAAAAAAAGTAATTTAAAGATAATTAAATGTATTACAAAATAAAATTTAAAATCTCTGCCTATTGTACTTTTTTTTATACGACTTCGAAATTTTCATTTCATCCGACTCGAGCAATAGACATGTCCCATTAAGGATAAGCTTTTCAATTTTTACTCGGTCCCAAATTGTTACCAGAAAACAGTTCCCGAAAAAAAGTCTGGCAACATCTTTTTAAAACTCTTAAAACTCACTGCATTTAAAAAAAATTAGAAGAAATTTGTGGTGTTTCTAATGGTTTGGTGGTATACTGAAGTATTTGCCTATGGTATCAATGAAAATCTGGTCATTAAGAGCATATCTAATACACATACATTCATATACATACACACAATTTTACACAGTAAAATGCTTTAAAAGAGTGCAGTAAATTTATTTTATTTAGCAGAAAAAAATGAAAGAAAGAAAATAGGAAATTGCATTAGAATTGGTGGTTATACTTAGAAAATATTTTTCAAACTTTTAAAAAGAGAGACAAAGAGAATTGCAGAAAGAAAAGAAATAATAAGAAATAATTGCAGAAAATGATGTGCCAAAATTTATAGAAACCCATATTTTTTTTTTTTTTTTTAAATATACCAAAATAAGTATGTGTATATTAAATGTAAGTTTTAATGTGAGCACAAAACAAAATAAAAAAAATCTGTGTTAATGGCAATTAGTAGATGAAAAACTAAGAAAAAAATGTTTAGAAATGTTAATATTAAAAGTGATAAATTTACATTGAAATGTTACTGTCTTAATGCATATATTTACATATATACATACATAAATGAGTATGTATACTAAATAAAATGAACAAATATTTATTTTTTAGATGACACAAAATTTAATTTTAGGTTATATGTATGTTATTGGAGAAAATCAAGACGAAACAGACATACATACATATCATTTCTTAAGTATATTAAACTAATAAATTGGATCTCCGATTTTTTGTAATGAATTAAAAAATTTTCCAAAATTGGAAAAAAAGAATATCTCGACAGGATTGTTATAATAATACACAGACTGTATGTAGTATGTGTAGAAAAGCTACATGTTTCGATTTCCCACATACGACTTGAGACTTTCTTCAATATCTGACCATGAAAACTAAACAAAAGATAAAACCTGTACTTTTTGAATACTGTGCTGTAAGTTAAAATAAAAGTTAAAAATAAAAAAATTTCATTAGTCCAATCAATAAGGGATTCATATGATGGATGGACACGTTTCGCACGATATTGGCAGAGTTAGATAGAGTTTGAATTAAAAATTTAATATTTTCAAAGACTTTTGCAATGAAAATTGAGGGTCACTTTTAAAAGAAAAAAATTTTTTGTTCAAAAACAACGGATTTGTTATATAATTCCAGGAGAGATGGGAGCCCTTTTTTTAAATCATCACAAATTTAAAGGGAATTGCGAAAATAGTCAATGTAATGTACAAAACTTTAGTTCGAACCGTTGTTTATAAGTATGGAAGCGGTTTTAGTGTTTATCATTTTTTCCGGATTAAAAAACAACACCTTGACGATTCGGGGAGAGATATAATCTTGCGGATGAGATGGAACACTTTTTCCCTTGTCAACTGACGATACTTAAAAGTACCATTACTATTATCGGCTCATAAAATTAAGCTAAATATTTGTACCTATTATTTTTGGCCGTAGTTACGTTAGAGTATACTATCATGTATAATTCGTTTAATTTTTTAGTTTTCGCTTCTCCTTGTAGATCCTCGAAAATTTATCAACTTTGTATTTTGCTAACTACAATTTTATCGAAAAAAGTAAATTTTTCATCGCCATCGGGTCTTGATCCACAAGGGGTTAATCAAAAATATTTTTAAGAGCAATAAAAAAATTCTTAAGAAAATAGAGCAACTTGTATCGGTGTGTTACGCTCCACACAAGATTCTATTCCCTTATCACTTCTTCCTGGAGAATTAAGACGGAATTTTACTAACTTTCTATAAAAAAATATAAAAATAAAAAACTGTCTTGAAGCCATCTTTGCAAATGATAACGAATTAAAAGAAAAAGTATGTTCACATAAATCTTGATTGCGTTTAGACAACTATGATTTTTCTCAGTGTTATATCGAAAAAAAAACATCTAATTTGTAAGACCGCGACTATTCCATCTCATCCCAAAAAATCTCTGCCATTTGTAAGGGAAAAATGAAAAATTCAACAAAAATACATTCCTACACAAGCTTCAAGGTAAGCACACAAGTTGTATCCCAAAGCGATTACATGATGACAAATAGGCGACAAAACTTGTGCCAGAAAAGTTTTTGCTCTCACAGTGCGTAATCGTACGAGCGATAGCGAAAAGCTTCCGTTTTCTAGGTTTCTATGAATCGACAACAAAAATTTGTAATAAATTATGAGCAGGTTCAAGAGAAAGCGCAAGGGTTCCATCTTTCCCGGAATTACCCTATTAGCCGAAATTGTGTACTTTCGGCAAATGGTTTCGAACGAAACAACAATCGTTCACATTGTGAAGGTGGTTACGATTATGGTTTTGTATGACAGTTCATTGTTTATTTCTTGCTGTAAAAATGCCGACGGCTAAAATAATTATTGCAAAATATTTCGGTCTTAACCATTTGAATACAAAAAGAATCAAAATTATAAAGGAAATATTTAGCAACGAAAATAAAAGTGTAGGAGAAAACGTCAATTGTTATGCATCTTGTTTCACTTCAAATGCTGCCTTGTTACCGCAGGTCCTCTGCCATTTGTTCATATGTATGGCCGTTTTTTTTTTTTTTTTTTTGCCTTACTCAGCTCCTCCATCTTTTCTGTCCATACCTCGGTTATGAGGTCCTCTTCCCGCGCACTCCACAAATTTCTTCTTTTTTTTTCGCTTCTCGAATGTTAATCAAGTTTTACGCAAAGCAAAATATAAATGTCTGTATAGAAATGTCAGAGAGAATTCATTACCATATTCATTTCAGTGAACACGTTTAGGGTTGCATTAGATTTTTAGAATGCGGTTTTGTTCAAACCATCTCATTTCCGTGGTTTCATTTGACATTTTTCAATACAGTTTCAGCCGAAACCACGGAAATAATCGAAACCACGCAATTTCGGCTCAGTGGGAACATAGTATTTGACACATTTTGAGTAGAAAGCTTTTAACATATGTTTAAAGAAAAAAAAAAAACCAAAAATGCTTATGTGCACATTTTTCAAATTTTATAGGAAAAGCAAAACACATTTTGGTATTTGGAGTACTGCTTCGAGAATTTATAATTTAAACTAAAAGAAAATAGCGTAAGTTTTTCGTGTAGACCTCTAAAATGTTTGGTACTGATGAAAGTGGGCACGCTTTCTCATAATCCATCAAAAACTCGATTTTGAAAAATTTGATATTACGGCCTTAGCAAATTAAGGCAGCGTTATGGATCATGAGGCAAGGATTTTCCGAAATTATTTTTTAAAGAGACACACATATCAAAGTATAAGGTGAAAAAAATTTTTAATGTGTGACAGAAATGATAGTATGAAAAATACTTTGAAATCTAAAAATATTATGTGAATTTAACCCTAGGATGCATACCATGAGTCTCGGAGACTCACAAGAATTTTTTTTTTTTGTATTATCCACAAATCTAGACGATATATGTATGTATCTACTTAAAACTTCAGAAATGCTATCACTGCATATTTTTTAATAAGTATGGTATGATTTTTCCAAATTTGAAACTTTGAAATTTTTTTAACAACTCATGATATGTATAACTATTAAAGACCTATAAAAGTTAATCAAGTAATGGGTTCTCCATAAAAATATATTTTGGATTCTAAACTACTCAGTTGAAGATAAATTTATGTGAACTAAAGGCTCTGAACATTTTTATTTATAATTTAAAATTTATTAAACTAAACCAGAAACAAAACATTTTTAGGGATATTTGACATAATTAAACAAACTTATCATATCAAGAAAGAAAATCTATGTTTTACTTTTAAGATTAGTGTACAATTTATAAAATTAATATATGTATTATGTATAATTGATTATAAGAAAAATATCACCTAATCGCCGCTATCATTACACAAATAGATATAATTCTAGAAATAGCATATACATATTTAAATACTGACGAGTCCAAGCAATAGTAGATATTCGAAGTCTTCTTAGCTTTATGTTTCAAAAAACCCTACTCCAGAGCTGGAGCCAGAACTCAATCTTGCAACACCCAAACAATGAATTCCCAAACACCGTATTCCCTAATGAGAAAATTCGAAACTTCTTTCAAACACCAGAACAACGGCACGGCGTCACATTATGGTTTAAATCGCAGTTATTGAAGATGAAGATCACCTTTGATATTTTGAAGCCTAGAGTCAAAGTAAACACCACTATGTATAGGAAATATTATTTGAAAGGATCGTTCCAGCTGGTAGTAATTAAACTTTTTACTAGTAGCACGTTTGCATTCCAATAAGACTCAACTTCATCTCAGAAAGTACGATCGACTCAGAAAGTTCTTTGCTATATTTGTACAATTACATTCCAACTCACCAGATGCCAACCTTCAAGATTTTTCAATTACGAAAGTATGATTGCTCTGAAAAAAAATGCTATTATATATTATTTTTTTGTTTGTTTTTTTTTTTTTGCCATATTATTTAGTTATTCAGGTAAACTATCAAACATGTGAAGCAACTTTTATTTGAAAAGCGTATCAGTTTGATACCAACGACGGATCCGTGTTAAAATATAATCTTTTTTTAAAACATATCTGCCCCATAACATCTGCCCCATTATTGATCTTTTTTGTTTTCTTTGAAAGAAATTACCTTTTTGATCCATTTGTAGGTTTGTAAGAAAATAATATATTTCTAAGAAATTTTGCTCAGAAACACTAGAAAACCTTAAATTAAGTTTTAGTACAATAAGTTACTCAAATAAACTTTAAGACTAGACAATTTTCTAGTTTGCGATGCAAAACATGTTTTTGAAATATTCTTTTAAACATATTAACTCTCTTAGGATGATTTTCCTGAAGAAAGCAAAAAAGACCCATAGGGGAGAGTATACAGGACAAATATGTTCCATGAAATTATTTGTTTGGCCACTTTCTTTTCCACAAAGCCCAGTACCTTTGAATTGGACTAAGTTCTGAACAATTTGGTGGGTTTTATTTTCGAGACACCAATATCACATTGCGCTTTGCGCTATGTTTTATAGTTCATGCAATCATATGCCCCAGTAGTACTTTGACGGAGTCCCCCAGCGGATATAAAGGCGAAAATTTAAATTTTAGGATGGTCAAAAATCTTAACTTTTCTTAGTGTTTAACCCTTATTCTCCTGAATAGGTACACGTGTACTATTTGCGTTTCAAAATGTGAAAATTTTGAAGGAAAATTAATGCTAAAAACCTGAAACTTCGTAAATGCTCAAATTCATTCAAAAACTGAATATTAATGAATTAATTCAATTATAAACCCATATTTGCTAGTCAGGAAATAATCCCAATCTTTTTACCTACGGTAACTACTGAAAAGGTACACCTGTACCTCGGTACATTTTGTATGGATTTTATGAACAAATGTTTATTTTTTTCACTTTATCACATTGTTATGAGGGGAAAACAAGTGAGCAACCAAGAGCAAGTAAATAAGATGTAAATAAATTATATAATTTATAAAGCCGATCTGAAACAACAATTGCAGTTTGGTGAGTTTATCGAATGCTCATTGCAAACTGCCTTTGAACAAGATACACAATGCTTTCGTGAACATATGGTAATCTCAAATATAGGCCAAAGTCATAGTCAGAGATTCGGTTTCAGGGCATCTTAAACCTTTGGAAAAATATATTCTTGTCGGCCTGTATTATTAAAGTTAAAGTGGTGGCTGAGTTTCCCTCATAATTATATCACACATTTCGGTAGTAATGATGGACTTGAAAATTAATTAATAAAAATATTTCGATCCAAAGTTTTGGTTTGAGTGAAATGAACTTCTTGCCATACTGTACCATCTTTTCCTGTCAATGTCGGAAATGGCTCACCTGCGGTTTCTTCTTTCTCATCAGAACTAAACTCTTCTTCATGCTCAATAATGTTTTCGAATTTAGCATCTGACTCCTTTTCTTCGACTTAAGTTTGAAATATATTCCGCATCGTCGGAAGGTGCAAATGATTCTTCATCCTCAGAATCTAATAAATTTATAATCCAATCTCTTTCGTTCAAATTAAGCCTACCAAAAATATAAATAAAGGACGACATAATTATTTTAGTCATCGTATTAATATGACTTCAAAATTTTTGATTGCAGTAACAATAGTTTGCCATGAAATATACTGATTCAAATAAAATAACGATTTTCTATGTTAAAAATATAGAAAATTGTTTTAGCACATTTTATTACATAACAATAAAAGAAATAAGTTAGAGCTATGTGTGAAAGTCGTATAGAATGAACTAAGGTAAACGTGTAGCTTTTCAGTAGATTGAAGGTGTAAAAGTTGTCAGGAGAATGAGGGTTTAGATTCCCTTGATACAAGTGTTGTACATTCACCTCTTTGTTCTTCAAAGCATTCCTGCCTGGATATTTTTACACTTTGAAAGCCTTCAAGCCAGTTTTTTAACCTTGCGTACAAAAAACTTTGAAGATTCTCCTTTTTGACCCACATTTCTGCCTAAACTGTTAAGATTTTTCTTCAACATGGCACCTAGTCGCAGATCTCAGTTTTTTTCCAGAACCTGCCTTTAGATAATCCACAAAGTCTTCCTTGGACTTTTTTAAAACTCTCCAGACAAATTTCAGGCCAATTTTCAGTTTCCGTGCAATTTGTTTTTTTAGTCTAGTGAGGGTCCTTCTGAAATATTTTCACAGTTAATTTACATATTTCCAGTTCGCTTGCCATTTTTAAATTAATAAATATGGCTACTGAAAATAGATCATATTTATTTTAAAGCCAAACACTCACAAATTTGAATTTGAGTGACTTTTAAAAAAATCATAGAACAAAATATAGTGGACAATTTTTTTTAACGTAGTCCTTACATATATTGGAAGACAAATTACTTATGTACAAGATTTCAAGCGAAAGATGATTCATTTTATTTACAGCACAATTTTTCATTTATTTTGTACCCCACAATTTCAATTTTGTTTTCCTCGTTTCACTATTTCTATCGTATTTTCCTATTAATTATTCAAATTTATTTTCTTCGACACTGTTTATACAGTTGCAAACAAATAAATGTTTTATTTCTGATATTTCGAAATCATTTAAGACATTTCTATGAATTTTGAATTAGATGGAATGTAGAATACCAATTTTGCCATTATAATTATGACGAAATCTTCGACGGAATGAAAGATAAGGGTGATAGTCTATATTCTTTCAGAAAACGATACATATATCTGAAACAAAAATAAAACAATAAATAAATATAAACAATAAACATTCAATTCTCCTGAAAAATTGGAAAAACTTAGAATGTTGTTATTGCTTGGACCTTTCGATATGTATGTATGCTAATAAGTATGAAGTAGAGATTTGATGAGGTGGAAAAAATATGTAAATTGTTGACAATGATCATATAAAACACTAAGTAAAAAAAAAAAACAGAAATTAAAAATATATATACTCTATCTAAAAGCCAAAATATATTAAAATTTAAGCAATTATACTAATTTTATCAGCAATTTAGATGAACTCATGCTCAACTTTAGTTATAAAAAACATCACACTAAACAAAGCAACACATGACAATAAAAACTTTTTTCTTAAGAAACTCCTTACACAAATTTCTTCTGTATAATTACAAATTTTATAATTTCTTTGAACACAATTAAAACCAACACCTTAAGAATTTGTTTTACAACTTCGAAACCACTTGTAATTTTAATGTTTCCCGAGGGATGTCATATGATTTATTAATTTTCGACGAATCTTAAACTAAGAAAATATCAGCATTAAGCTTTCGAAATACTCTAACATTTTTTTCATTCCCTAATGAATGGATATATAAGTAATTGTCAATGGTGATTATATAATTTTAAAATTTATGCAATAGCCAAATCGTTTACTGTTTTATGTATCTAAATTTTGAGTCTCCAATAACGAATCTGGCAGCAGATTTGCCCCATCATGAAAATTGGAATTCAAAGTTGTGCAGGTTATGTAATCGAATTATTTAATTAAGAAGCATCGATCATTGGATCAACACTATCATGTGTTAACTCATTTTGAACAGCTACCAGAAATCGTAATCCAGTTTTGAAAAATTTTCAATTCCTATAGCATTTGTTGAGTGTATTGAGAGGTACACCTCGCAGGACTACCCCGAGAAAATAATTTTCATAAACTCCACCAAAATATATGCAGAACAGTTTTAAAACTAGTATTGGTAAAAATTTTAAACAGTCATTATTTTTCGTATGTTTTTAAATGTGTTTTTGATGTACGAAAATGGGATGTTGCAGATGTTCAAAATGGGTTAACATAACAAAAACTAAAAGTATTTGAGAAAAATTGTATTGAAGATATAGATAATTTTATGACAGACATTTATTGGTAATCTATAGCATAATTTGTATAAGTATATGTATTTGTGTTATATGTGTTAAAAACCTACATATATAATATTGTATTGATGCAAAAGACAGAAGAAACAATAGTTAAAAACAAAAAATAGTCCATAAGAAAGTAATTAAAAGTTGATATGTATCGGTGTGTTTAGTTAAGGCTTCAAGATAAACAAACAATTAACAATATCTACACTACCACACACTAGAAAATGGAATATATGTTGAAATAATAATTTAGCACTAAGTACAAAAATACAATACAAAAACATAATATTTATGGGTGTTTCCATATCAAAGTTACATCTCAAAATTCAAATTTCATATTATGTACTGTAAAATAACCGACAAGTAATTTTGTATTTCATTAATGGAATTCACGATCTGGTGCAATATGCAAAATATTTCTCCTATTACAGCAACAAATATATGTAATTTTTAATAAAAATTAGAATTTGCAATGATTGTGAACTCCACAATTATAATATATTTTATTTATTGATTATGAATTTTTAAAAGTTTTACATAGATTGAAAAAATCGTCTTTTCTTTGTGCTATAGTTTGTAAGCTATTCGATATATTTCGTTGTTGAATAAAACTTTTTATCAATTTGTTTTAAGAATTTAAATATTTTGTATAAAAGATTCAAATTCCTAGCTACTCACAGCTAGTTTTTTTATTTATTTTTATCTTAAATTCAAACAAAATAATTGATTTTCCTGTTTTTTACAAATTGTTGTCTTTCACTGTTGCTAACGTCTGTAATACGCATCATAACTCATAACTAACGCTTATATTATACTGTTTTTTAGATTCATTTTTACCAAAATACATCGAGGGAACAATGACAACTCGTTGCGAGTATACTTTTGATATGAGTGGAAACATTGAAAGCGATTCAGATCTTCAAATGTAACTTGAAATATCCATGCGTTGATTTCTATAAACGCATAAATTCAAAACAACTACAGAAGGAGATATTATAATGGAGAACGAGACGATTCAGATAGTCAATTTTCATTGAGAAAAATTGATACCGCGAAAAATACAGTTTTTCCATTCCGATTTACAGTGTTTTAAAATTTTTTGGTAGAAATATACAGTTTTTGGACCGAAAAAAGATACGAGCGTTACTCACAACTGATGCATTTTTTTTAAACCTTGAGAAATTCTATCAACGATATGATAAAATGTAGCAACAAAAAACTATTAAGGTGGTAATTACACCCGTTTTCATGAAGGCTGTCTAGAGACACGCTTGCGAACTAGAGGGTTAACCTTTTGATGAAGTCACACTGTTCGCAAAATAACAGAATTTACCCGCATTTCCCACCATTGCCAAAAAACAAAATTTATAGAAAATAAAATGAGATCAATTTTTCCAAAACACAACGTTAATGATATCACTCACAATTTTTGAGTCACAAATAACGGGTTTCGCAATCAAAATCGGTTTTAGAAATCGTTTCATTCTCTGTAAATGAATTTGTTCATAATTTTTGTAAATCTGGCAGAATGTGTCTTATTCTCTTTTTTATTTCAAATCAACAAGCAACTTTGATCACCTTGATGGTCTAGTGCGTAGTGCACTAGAATTTCACCAAGGAAGTTCGGGTTCGATACCCGTCTTGGTCTGCTAGTTAATTTTCTTAACCTTCCTATATTCATTTTTAATATGAAGTGTATGAAAATTATAAGAAACTGTACAAGTATGTACACATCTTGGTTTTTTCCACTGGAGTAACAACCAAGCAACGCTTTTTCCAAAAAAGCATGATGCGGTAGAGGTTTCACGCAAAACCAGCCTTTAAAGCCTGGAAACGAGCCGCTCATTAAAATTGTACGAGTGAGTAAAAAATGATTCTCCTTTTCATAATATTTCTTAAATTCACAACACAGAGAAACCAATTAGAAAATTGAAAAATGACAACTCAAAAAATTCATTGCGTTATACCAAGCAAAAAATTTTGAATACCAAGTTAAAAAAAATGTATCTTCATTATAATTATATAAATCTAATTTTTGTTTCACATTCGAATAAATCGGTACAGTCGCAGAACTAGAGCCAAATTGTAGTAAAACTGCGTTTTCAGTTTTTCTTTAGAACGCCAAAATTTATTTTAGGTCCTCTAAAAAAAATTATTTGAATACTTTAACCCAGTGGTTCTCAAGTGGTGGGGCGCGCCCCTCTGGTGAGGCGTAGACAGATTTGAAAGGAGGCGCGGAGACATTTCAATAAAGAAATATTTGCATACACTGTAATGCATTGTAATCATAATATTTAGTACCTACTTTATGAAGCCATTTCTTTTTTCTTTCATATTATGTGCAAAAATATGCACTTTTTAGTTTCACATTTTCCATTTCTGACTTTGACCGCGAAAATACAATTTATTAAAAACTATTTATTGGAAAACTAAAATCGAATGTGAAATATAATTTTTTGTGTTAAATATTGATTATTTGTATATTTTTGTTATCAAATTTTAATACGAGTATGTGTTTAACTCGAATGCACGATTGATTGGATCAAACTCGATAAAACCGCACTAAAACTTCACCATCCTAGTTAACGAGAAACTATTGAATAACTAAAACAGTTTACTGGTCTAGTTAATACTTGACACTAGTGTCCGACCGATTATTCGGCTTCGGCTTCGGTTCTTCGGCTATTCGGCCTAAAATTGCACCTTCGGCTTAGGCTTAGGCTTCGGTTACTTCAAAAGTAAAAATGGAAGAAGCAAACGCAGAAAATATAACACAGAAATTGTAATGTAAATAATTTATATAACCACTTCACATTTATTTATTTTTATCAATTTTTACTTTTATTTTTTTTTTATAATCTTCGGCTTCGGCAAATACTTCGGCCACTTTTTGAACACGTACGAACAAAGTGCTAGTTAGAGGCAGCAGAAGCCAGCCAAACTTTAATACTTTTTAAGGAAGACTTGAAGCGTATTGAAAAGAAGAGTGAATTGTTAGAGATGCCGACATTTTCCATTACTGGCGCTAAATTTTTTTTTGCTTTCAAGGAGGTCAAAAAAATTGAAATTTGTTTTGGCTAAAATCGCTCTACAATATATGTGTAACGGGATTCTTTGAAATTTACAGTCGATTGAAAGTTACATATATTTTTTTGCAGGTCCTGATAATGCAGTCATGCATATTTGAACTTTGAAACTAGTTTTATGTTATATGTTATTATGATGTTAGCGACAATCAAAGTCAAAATTTGTCAAAAACAAAAAAAATTAATTATTTTGTTTGAATCTTAGATAAAAATAAAAAAATAAATAAAATACTAGCCAGATAAAAAAACTAGCTGTGAGTACTTAGGAATATAAATTTTTTATACAAAATATTTAGTTATTTAAAAAAAATTGATAAAAAGTTTATTCAACAACAAATACTTTTAGGCATTCAACTTTTCCGGCTTCATAAAACCACGCCCATTAATTTTTTAAGGGTTTTGACACAGGTTTCGTTGAACGACAGTCGTTCTACAGATATATAGTCGATGTAACTGTATATTTTTACGTAAACAAATGTTTAAATGATTCTTGAAATAAATAATATTTGTCAGCTCCTTCGACAGTGAACAGTTATTTAGTGCTACTGGTCAGCTTTTTATTTGGAGTATCTACTATTTATATTTTTCTGTATATGTTTGCAAATACAAAGGTAGCAAAAATTTACTTTCAGATTTTTATTTTTTATATTTTAAAAATCCTTCGGTCTTCAGCTTCGGCCGAAGGTTAGATGAATGGCCGAAGTTCGGCTTCGGCTTCGTCTTCGTCCAAAAAATCACCTTCGGTCGGACACTACTTGACACAGACTAACCAGAGCCTCCTCTAAACTAGACAACTAGATATTTTCACAGGCGGGTATGATTTAATTTCTAGATATTAAACAAGCACAAAAAATGTGTGAAATGGCACGAATTCGAAAAGGGAGGCGTAGGACAAAATTTCATTTGAGAACAGCTGCTTTAACCAAACCTAGGTTGACGATAATGGACATCAGATGAATGAAGAGAATCTCTAGAAATAATAAAAAGTATTTATCAGGACAAAAATATATCAAAAATGTACTTGAAAAAATTTATTTCTGAATATCCATGAAGATAATAATTTTTTTAAGGGGACCTTCTGGTCTAGATTTTTCATATTTCAAAAGTATAGGCTTTTAAAAGTATTTTAATTTTCGTATCAATATATCCAGTATTTCGACTTCTACAGCCTATTTAGCAGGTGAACGCAAAAGCAGGTAAAAGGGCCGACCGAAGTTTACTCATTTATCTCGAAACTATATTTTTCTGTACGGCGTGAGACACAAAAAAACATGTTGAAAACTGTCAGTCAGACGCAATCTTGTACATTGATAATTTAGGTGGCATGGTGTCAATGATGCCACTCTTAGTAAAAAAAAAGTTTTCAAAATCAGTTACAATAACAAGCAAATCAGTCACCTGCTATAGTTTCCCCATGTTAACCCGCTAACGCGTAAGGCCGCCCTGAGGCAGCCATCACTTTATTTTATTTAATGGACAAGTGCAAATTTACTTTTTTTTGCAGATTTGAAGAAAGAATAAACACACAATCTGTTGTTTGCACAGTTTGCACTTTCTGCGATCACACGATTGTTGTTTATAGTTATTTTTATGTGCATAAATTGTTGTTTTGTGACGAAAAATAAGTTTTTTATAAAAATCTAAAAAAAAAATATTTTTAAGTCCCCTCATATACTGTCATATACTCTCGTATATTTTTATATGAAAAATGAGAATTTATGACAAATGAGAGGATACGACCCCAAATAAGACACCTAGTGAATTGCCCAAATATACCTTTATTTTTTGGCTTAAACCCGCAAAGCCGCATCAGTCAGCCTTTCGTTTTTCTCACCTAACTGCTAAACTCAAAACTAATCAAAAAATGAACTTCAAATCCACTTTTTCTTCATCAATATTAACTGGAAACAAATATTCTGGTGTTTGTTTTATTATTATTTCAACCTTGCGGGTTAGAGGGTTAAGTTGAAAGTGATTCGCAACCAAAAACTAACCTCAAAATAAAAGGGGTACTTCGTGCCTTCATCTTGACATTTTACATCAAAAGGTACAATAATACCTCCACCACGGTCATTGAAAACAAAAAGATTTCTTCAATCTAAAACTTTTAAAAATTAAAAACTATTGAATAAAATATATCACATTGAAATAAAAAAATACACATCTGTCATTTCACAGTAAAGAATACGAAATTTGAATATTTGACAAGAATTTCAATATTGGTGTGTAAATTTGATATGGAATGATCCATATCATTTTACATATTTTATCAATAATATAGATGTGACAAAAATTAAAAAAGAAAAAACATTGCATTAAACAAAGCAACATATGATAATAAAAATTATTTTCTTAAAAAACTCCTAAACACAAATTTCTATTTTCTGTATAATTACAAATTTTACTACTTCCTTGAACACAATTAAACACAACACCTTAAGAATTTGTTTTACAACTTAGAAAAACAATTGTTATTTTAATGTTTACCCAGAGATGTCACATGAATTTGGAAATGTGAAATTAGTTAATAATTTTTAATGAAACTTAGGCCATTATTATGAGCTACTTTGGACGTTCGAGCCTGTCGAAATTTTCGTTTCTGAGTAATAATTGTTAAAAATTTAAGTATTTTGCCATTTTTTTGTTTTTTGATTTGCGAGAACTACAAACTAATTTTAAACGGTTTTTGTAAATTTTATGCAGGTCTAAAGTGGTGAGCAACAAATTGCAGTTAGAGAAACTTGTGTCATTGATGGAAGCAAAGCGTATTTCCTCAAAAGTTCTGGTGACGATGAAATGGGAAGAATTCTCGTTGAAACTTAATCGTTTAGGACCAGCCAATAATTCCCGGCATTCTGTTTTTATTAACAAAATATACTTTTGCTTGTTGTAGTTCAGCCTCCGTATAATTGAATTTTATTTATCTTTGGCAAATACAATTTTTCAGGAAATCTAAAGCTTATGATAACACCAAAGACATTGTAGGCTGTGCAAGATCAATATTATTCTCATTCCCAATGCTTAATTGGTGTGGTCCCTGAGCACAAAATCCCAGAACAGTTGCCAATTTTAATATGTTTGGAATTGATCTTGCTCATGTGCGTTGCTTCAGCAGTTCATCCGTAGTGGTCATCAAGTCCACAAACGCCTCCTTGGACAGTCGAAAGTTCTGAAGAAATCTGTACGCAAGCTTCTTCTTCAAGCTCTCATCCTCTTTCGATGAATAGTTGAACTATAACCATCTTATTTTTTCAACTTAATTTGTAAACAAATCGTATTTATGTTTTAAAATGAGAGAAATGCATTATCGTGAACAAGCCAAATGAGCGAAATTCACAATAGCGCTATTCTCTGTCGGAAGCACGTCATAATACCGAACTAAAATTCGTTCGATCAGAGCATTCGACTGCAGTCGAAAATCGAACGCAGTTCATAATAAGGGCCTTAGTCAATTTTACAACGCTCGATAGTTTAAACTAATACTCACAATTAACCAAAATTTCTACTTCCTCAACTTTTATTATCTGTTTGGCGAGAACTCCAGTTTATAAAGTAATTTGGAACCAAAACGACAATCGATTCGATTGCAGAAAACTTAACTATACTCTAAGAATAAGCCTGGATTATGAAAAAGCTCTCAAAATACTCCAACATAGTTTAATTTTAATGGTAAAAATACATATATAAGTAATTGTCAATGGTGATTATATAATTTTAAAATTTATGCAATAGCCAAATCGTTTACTGTTTTATGCATCTAAATTTTGAGTCTCCAATTACGAATCTGGCAGCAGATTTGCCCCATCATGAAAATTGGAATTCAAAGTTATGCAGGTTATGTAATCGAATTATTAAGTTAAGAAGCATCGATCACAGTATCGACATTATCATGTGTTAACCCATTTTAAACAGCTACCAGAAATCTTAATGCAGTTTTAAAACGTGATTTCTGTATAAAATTCCAGCCCTCACAAAAAATATAAAAATTTCGTAATATATAAAGGAAGTACTTGTAATTGGCCTATAGAGACTTTTTTAGCTATAATTTTTACGTAAAATTAAACTTTTTATTTATTCAGATAAATTTACCGTTTCAAATGAAAAAAAAAATTATATATATATAATTACAGTTTTTTGTTTTTTTTTTCATAAACTTCTCCAAAAAAAAATATTTTTTAATGTATGAATAGCAGTTTTAAGACTAAAGATAGAAAGACCATAAACAGTCATTATTTTTCGAATAAGTTTTAATACGTATTTTGGATGAATTTTCAAAGTGGATGTACGAAATGGGTTAACATAACAAAAACCAGAAATGTTTAAAAAAAATTGTATTGAAAATATACATACATAGATTATTTTATTCCATTTATTGGTGATCTATTAGCATAATTTATATATATTAGTATGTGTATGTATGTTATATGTTTTAAAAATCTAGATAATATTACATTGATGCAAAAAAAAAAAACATTTGTTAAAAACAAAAAATATTCCATAAAAAAGTAATTAAGAATTGCTATGTATCGGTGTGTTTAGTTAAGGCTTCAATAAAAACAAAATAACAAAAATAAACAATATCTACTCTACTACATACAAGAAAATATAATAAAATATAATAACACTGTCCAATTAAAAAAATTAACAGTTTTTAATATCCACGAAGTTTTGAGAGACTTTTCGATCGTATTTGATGGGCTAATTACGGATTCAGGGTTCGAATTTCTCTATTTCATGCTCTCTATTTCATGTCTCTAAAATTTGACGTGTTGTGATTCATGTTCAGCACAACAAATCTTTAGAAAACGGCTTTCAAATCCTCGAGGATATGTCGAACAGTGCAATATGTATGTGTATTAAAAATTACAAGTGTAATACAAAAAATATAATTGTTTAAAATAAATGTAAAAGTTGATTGTATTCAATAAAGAAATTAAATGGATGAATTCAGTGAGTTTTTTTTATGCTATGAACATACACCATCGGTCACGTACTTCTTACCACATTATTTTTCGCAGTATTTTTTTAATTTTTCAGCTTATATTTGGACCACATTTCTAATTTCCTAAACGTGTGTTTAATAGACGACAAATATTCATTTGATTTAAAATGTGAGTTTTTCTTCCTTTTTTTAAAAAAAAAAGAAAATATTTGTTTTCATATATTTATTTCGTTTTCCAAAATTCTTTCAATTTTTAAATCAATAAAGATTTGTTAAAAAATTATATATATGGTCTACCAATCATAAGCTGAAAAATTTAAAAAATACTGCGAAAAATGAAGTGGCAAAATGTGCTTGCCCGCAGGTGTATATCGGCATCATTTTTTCGAAAATCATATTTTTATCAAAAATTTAACTTTAGCACATTTTTTCATAAATTTATATTCATTTACTTTGTCAGCAATTCTAAAGAGAAAATCAGTTAAGAACTTTTAATTTAAAAAATCTTAGATATCCGATACAAGGTATGCGAAATTTACTTGTTGTTGCTTACGAAAATTTGACGATCACACCTCGATTTATCTCTTTCCGGGATGGTGATATAAAATTCATACGACAAATCTAGCGGGTTTTCCCACCTATTTTTTTACTACATATTTGAATAAATTTGAGTATATATTTGCACAACTGCAATACAACAATAGACAACGTGTTGCGTGAATGTTTGCAGAGTCAATTTTTTGTGCAACTTGCTTCCGACCATTTTATTTATAAAGACCTGCGCCTAAGAACGGCTTAACAAAAAATGTGGCAGCGGCTAAAAGCCACCAATGATAACCAATCGGCGACTAGTCGATTTATAATACAAAAAATAGTCCTAAACTTTTAAATTTAATAATATTTTATTTAAAATAAAGTGTTTAAATATACAAATAACTTTAAAATTTATTGCAGCTCATTTCAAGCTGTCATTTTCCGAGCGATAGTGATAGAACGCCGGCTTTGAAGTTAACATCGCATGGAAAATGTAAACAAACCGTTTACTGGTTTGCAACTTCAATGCAACCAGTTTCAGACAAATTGTTTTCCTTTAATTCTGTTATTAAATAAATACATAAATGGATAAAAATAGAAACGATAAGTATACAGAACGGTAGTGGTAGTTTTCTTTCAATATCTCTATTCAGTGAAGATATTTGGAGTCCAATCTGGAATTCTTGGTTATGATTTCAAATATTAGTAGCTTATTTGTAGCTTTATTTCAAATTTGAAGCTTCTGAATTCAAACTGATTACTTCGAATTGATATTTTTGAAATTTAACTTTTTTAGTCTGAATTGAAATCGACACTTTTAAATTTAATCTGACTACTCCGAATTTAAATTGGCATTTTAAAAATTCAATCCAGCTACTCCGAAGTCAAATAGACACTCTAAATATAATCTGACTACTTCGAATTCATTATAGTTAACCCTAGAAAGGTAATCTTCGTCGCAGTAGGTTATAGTGTGTACGCAATATATTCTTTCCAGAATTTGGAGTTAAATATGACTTCGTCGATTCGAAAATTATCTACAACACATGCAAAAAATATGATTACCTTTCTATGGTTAAGAGACTATGAACATTGAATCTAAATGTTATCTTTTTCATAGTCACGACCTGGTACAAATCTAACCAGATGAATGTTTATAATCAAACCAACAATTCGTTTCGGAATCCACCACGATTCCTCGTCAGTGATCTTAGTTATAGTTCTTATTCTATTATTATTTGAATTCAGTCTACAGAAAATTTCTTACAGACTATATATAAAGTTCAGTTGAAAATAGTGAAAAGTTTTAACTTAAATCTATTTAACTCTAAAATCAATAATGTTTTTATAATTATTGCATAATTGAACGCATCTTGTGATTGGCTCATTTACAGCATAATTAGTTCTGTGCGTTGAAACGATAAATAAGCGATTTTGCCTTAAATCTCGAGGCGGAATATAAAAATTAAATAAATCGGTTAATTGTTCACAATTTATATTACAATTAATAATATAAAAAGCAAATATTAAAGATAAGTAAATTCTTCTCTCATATATGTAAAGACTGAAGACCAAGCAATTTGCGTCTCCCAATGTAAGAGGGAAGACAACCAATGCAATTTATACAATGTAAATTTAGTAAAAACTTTTTGAGCCCTTTCAATTTTATTAGAATGAACGTCATAATACGGATTCCAGATCAAAGAGCAATAGTCCAGGCGACTTCTAACTAATGAGATGTAAAGCGATTTTAATGTTAGAGGGTCAATGAAATCTTCAGTGTTTCTTCTTATAAAGCCAATCATAGCAAAAGATTTAGAAACAATGTAATCGATATGTTTGAAAAACGAAAGATTCGAGTCAAAAATAATTCCTAAGTCTTTCATCTCATAGTACCTATCTAAAGAGCAGTTACCCAATATATAATCAAAATCAATATTTTGAACCTTCTTAGAGTACGTAACAATACCGTATTTCTTTACATTAAGATATAGATTGTTTGCTATGCACCATCAAAAGCCATAATATCAGATTGCAAGTTAAAACAATCAGATATATTACGGACCGTTAAAAAGAGTTTAACGCCGTCGGCAAACATTAAACAGTTAACCAATTTGAAATGATTAGGTAGATAGGAAAGTGGACCACAATGAGTCCCTTGCGGTATACCTGACCACGCATCGACTAGGATGCTAGATTTAGTTGCACCAATTCTAATAAAGAGTTTACGGTCACTTAAAAACCTGTAAAAAAAATCTAAAAGCTTACCATTAATACCGTATCTAGATAGTTTATGTAGGAGAATCGAATGATCGACTTTGTCGAAAGTTTTAGAAAAGTCTGTGTATACTACATCCATTTGAGCTTGTTGTTCAAATGTTTTTATTATTTGATTTGCGATTAAAGATAAGTTAGTGCATGTCGATCTACCAGGGCAAAATCCATACTGATTTTCTGAAATTTTTTTGTTTATGTTTTATGTGATCAAATAATTTAGCATTAATTATATGGTCAAATAACTTCGCCATCGTAGTTTGTTTAACTATAGGTCTATAATTGCAGATGCTTTTGCGATCACCAGACTTGAATATAGGAGTTATTGAACATAACTTCCACGAATCAAGAAAAATGCCTTTTGTTATGCAAGTTTGGAAAAGCAACGTAATTGGATTCGCTATTGCATTAGAAAACATTTTAAAAAATATTGGAGCGAACCCCTCTGTGCCGGGACTCGAGTCCGACTTTAAATTCGAAATAGCTAACGCTACGTCTTCAGTAGTAATAACAAAGCAAGAAATCGTATCTATAGAAGAAGTACTATGATTTGTATTTAACGAACCAGCATACTTCTCATAGACTTTCTGAAAAAAACTTCCAGACAAATTGCAAAAATCAAGCGTATTTTCGGCTATAGCACCATAATTCTTTTGGAATTAATATAGTGCCACGAAGAGGAAGGATTCGATTGTAATTTCGATTCGACATTGAGCATGTATTGCCGAAATAAAAAATTATGTAGACAATTAAACTTTTTTCGTAATTTAAGGAAATTTAAATGATTAGTTTCATTGTTACTTTTTTAAACTTTTTAAAATCTTTATTTTTGAGATTTTTCTGATGAGAAAGTCTCGAATTGAACCAAGGTGGTTTATTACGTAATATTAATTGCCTCCTAGGAACAAAATTTGAGATAACTGAAGTGAATTTTTGCCGTAAAATCTCGTAAGAAGCACCAGGACTATCTAAAAGGTTCAAAAATGAAAATCTTTAATCGCCGTACAATTTTCCTTGGAATAATCATTTATATGCGTGGCTTCTTCAGATGTTATGCTATCAAAGTTATAAAATGTAAAATTGATAACAAGGGCTTTATGATGAAGACTATTATTTATAATTGGAGATAAGCACTTATCACAAGACAAGTTCAATTCGTCAGATGCAAACACGAGATCTAGAGTATACCAATGCTGTTTGTAGTGGAGTTAAATTGGTTGAGACCATTAGATAATATATTACTTACAAATGACAAATCAATATCAAATTTAATATTGGATGGTAATAAATTTTTGTTGTGATATAACCATGAAATATTGAATAAATTAGAATCCCCAAATGAAAATAATTTGATCGGACTGCTTAGAATTATTAATAACAGAGTTTAAATTACCTAAATGCCCTTGATAGGTCATAATGTCACTATTCAGAGGGATATATGGCAATAGAAGTATAATCGATTTATTGTTTGTACACTTAATGCTAATACAAATTTGCTCTAACTTATTTTCAGTAATATCTAAAGCAGTAACATTGCTACATATGTAAATCAGCTCTAACAGCAATTAAAACACCACCACCTCTCCAGGCCAGTAGTCTTTGGACAGCGATCCAACCGATACACATTGTAATAATAGTTAAAAATTTCAGATGAGGAAAAATTGTCATTTAGTCATGTTTCGGTAATAGCGATTACGTCATATTCATGCAATGAGACTTGGAAGATTTAGTACGCATCCCGCTCACATTCTGATAATAAATTCAATAGTTTTTATTAGATCTATTACTTTGGGACTGAGGTTGCTGTTGTATGTTTTCACTTATGTGATTGGCGCGCTCACAGTCGTCCTTGGAAAAAAATTGAACAGGCATACTTTTACATCAGCTGGCCAAAGAGTAGGATTAAACATTTTTTCACAATTGAGTGAAGAGATACCATATTTAAAGTTAACTCTCTTCAAAGATTCAATGGGCACATCTCTCTTAATAAGTTTAGAGCAAGAGATTTGAGTAGAGTCTATGCATGCGTGCTTAGATATGTAATCTATGATATTTTGTGCAGTAACCGAAGGCTTGAAAGACGATAGGTGGATCTATTTCATACGAATGGCAACATCTAATTCCGCACTCAAGTTGCTCCCAACAACAACAGAATTGTGTTTTCTATTCTTTTTCGCACCATTAAAATTGTTATATTGGTTATTATAATTAACATTATTAGGCATAGCATTTGTATATGGAGCAATAACATCCGATGAACTTTTAACACCAGCAATGACAGTGGCAGCATAGGAGAGAGGTGTAATGTTAACACCATCAACATCAATTACATCAGCAGCAGCCGGCACATTTTTAACAACAAAACTAGCGGTATCAGCGAAGGAGAGTGGTGTAAAGTTAACAGCATCAACCACAGCAACAACGACGAAGTCTGTGACCTCACTTGTATCGTTGATTACAGCATTATCGATGATATCAGTATCGGCAGCCGAAATAGACTTAACAGAAGAGCATGAGTGAATGTTGCAATTTTCACATTTATACATCACGTTTTTATTGTTTTTTATCAAGCTCAAGGAGCTATAGTTTAATTTAGCACATTTGCTATGCAACAACAAGTTGCAAACGCCACAAGTGATGCAGTCATCTGCAATACAATGTCCGTTGCATTTAGCACAGCTCGGCATGGCAATAAGGAAAATCGATTTTTATGATGATTAGTTATGATTTAAATTAACACGTTCGCGGACACTCAAAATTTTATCGAGGTGCAAAAAGAGACACATGGCGGCTCTCTTAAAGTAATCGTAATATTTAAATTTTTATTATACACGTTTTCCCAAGTTCTAACAAGATCACATTTTATTAGTTATATACACTGAATACTAAAGCATTTACTTCGATATATAGATCAGTTCTGTTGTGGATTTTGTGGACGCTATATAGAATTGAAACCCGAAAATTGCATTACAGATATGAATGATATAGTATTCACGTCATATTGTGACACCATGAAAATTAATGTCATAGCATTCACGTCCGCGAACGTGTTTATATACTATTGATGTTTTATGATGAAAGAGAGCGAGTTAAGAAAAACACTTTCGCACGTCGCAACGTTCAGTAGACTATGATCTACATCCTATATAAGTTACTAATATTTGAAAATGCAACCCAGAACTACAAGCTTTAGTTTTTACATATCTATACTGAAAAAGAGAAATGGCGAATGAAACTACAACTGTTCTACAATATGCTTATTATCGTTGTATTCAATTTATACCATCTGAATTTAATAACTACTCCGAATTTCGGACTGAATGTATTTGAACACTCCGAATTCATTTTCTAAATCCAATTTTCGACTACTCCGAATTGAAGTTAATACTATTTAAATGCAATCCACCTATTCCGAATACAAATTAACACTTTCCGAAATTGATCCGAATACCCTCCAATCAATTGGACATTTTTTATATTCAATCTGACTACTCTAAATTTCAATTAACTTCTTCGGAATCTAAATTTGCATTTTCCAAATCCAATCCGGCAACTCCAAATTCAAATTGACACTATCTAAATAGGCACTTTTTAAATTTAATCCGACTACTCTGAAATCAAATTCGAGACTTAATTTGACTTCCTTGACATCAAATCAATTTAACTACTCTGAATTAATTTAATAGCAAGAGAGCCTGAAATAAGAAACGCACTTGCTTCGGAGTCTACAACAACGCGCAAATACAAAACTAATTACAATCGCTGAATGGCAAAGTCGCTGGAATCACGGAGAGAAGGGAGATGAACATATAGACTTATTCCAAATCTGACAAACTGGCTGAACAGAACACATGGCGAGGTGAACTTTTACCTGACACAGATGCTCAGCGGACACGGTTGTTTCAAGGGGTATCTGCATAGGTTCGGCCATGAAAATGACCCTACATGCGATCACTGCGGACCAGACTGCATAGAAGATGCAGAACATGTGTTTTTTTGAATGTGGTCATTTCACGAATTTGAGAATCGCGCTGAACAGTGCTGTTGGAGACACAATTACACCAGATAATTTAGTAAGCTATATGCTCAAGTCCCAGGAAACATGGAATGCTGTAAACAAAATGGCCACATTGGTCATGGTAGAACTTAGAAGAAGCGAGCAGATGAGACATAGATGAAAGAAGTACATCTTAAAGCCGATTCCCCCCGCGAAGTAACACTTAACGGTAGTTCCGCGGGGTGGAGTAAACGAGATGAAGGTGGTTTTAGTCGGTAAGAATCCGACATAGCCGGACAAGAACAGGAGTTCTACGGTACCTAATGCAAGGTTTCCACCTTCCAACGCATAAAAAAAAAAAAAAAACAAAAAAAAACTGGATCAACAAAAAGTTTTAAGTATTATTATTATATTATTATTGTTATAGAATATCTGGCGATAGAATTCTCCTTTCCTTCGGCCCACTTTTCAAAACAAGCATTGATTTAAAAAGTTGTTATTTCTTTAAACTTACTTTTTATTTACGATTGAAACATTCGTTTTGTTTCGTTTTGAAATGAACATTGACGAATATAGTATATATTTATATAAAAAGAAAATTCTTTAACACTAAGCTACGAAATAATACAATATTCTGTTATATATTGAATGCACTTGAATGCGTCACGACATTCAGTCATAGTGAAATTACGAAATTAAAAATTTAATATTTTTTTGTCAAAACACGATGCAAAAATAATTATAAATGCGAAGTTGCAGTTTTGCGTACATACACATATAAAAAAATTATTCAAAATATAAACCGACCATAAATATTAAACGGTAACTGCAAACGAATGATGTGAAGATATAAGCCTATTCAAAACTTTTAGTTTTGCCCACCTTTGTGGTCGCCATCTCTGTACAAGTATGCAAGCAAATATTCATAGTATTCAATATACTAACCAATACGATTTTCTACTCATTTATATTTTACCTTTGAATGACACATCTTTGCTCCTTATTATTAAAGCTTTTCTGATATTCGCTCATTATCATTATCCTCACATCTTCTTCGCTGCTTATTATTATTTGATTGTAATAAAACTTAAAACTTATTGAGACGATGGTCCCCATGCACGTAATAATGTCAATGCTTTACTCAAATAACGGCACCAATTATCACGTTCTATTTTTGTATCTGCAGAAAGTAAATGACGCACAATTGTCATAGATCCATTTGGCACAATGATCAATGATTCCTGATCAGTGTCCTTCGCAGGACGCTGACATTCCAATAAAATTGTATTCATGCGTGCACAAATATCACGCGGAGCGCACGTGGCATTACGCGATATACATGAACGCAAATCGATTGTACCCATTGGTGCTTTTTTCATTTCATCATCGGGGTATTTCCAATAATTCAGAACTGTGCCATGCAAATAACACCAACGACGATGCCAAGCGCCAAAACCAGAAATATCCTCGAACATGGTGAGAAAACCTTTATGGTCTAGTTGAACAGAAATTTCACAATTTATCTTCATATGCAAAACTCCTTCCAGAGGGCTAACGCCAAGCACCTACATCATATGGGAGAAAGAGAGAAAAATGTTTGTTTGTCAACTCTTCAAACAGATAGCGATGAAACTTCACAGTCAAAAACCAATTCATTTTTGATCAGGTCAATAGTGACTTTTCGACTGAGTTACATCGCATTTAATTACCCTTTAGTTACCTGTGTTAATGTCCATGTAGTGCGTTGTGATTCGCGTAATGAAAATATTGCAAAACCATACTGCACAAATGCAGGAGTGCGCACAACATTTGGACCTGCGGGACTCTGCACTGGTGGCATAACTAGGCGATTATCCGACCCCTTCTTCTTCGGTGTTTTTATACCACATTTCTTACCCAAATTAATGTGATATTTGACCTCATGGGGCAGCACTTCACGTTGTGCGGTCATGCCGTATATTTCTAGAGTCACCTTTTAGTGAAAGATAATGAAAATTATTATAGAAATTGATTAAAAATGACTAACTCTTACCCTAAAATCAGTGTAAACATTAGATATTTGCAGTATATCCGGAAATTTCACTGCCAGCAGGCCAGGCAGGGTAGGGACAGTTTTTGTTGCCACTACATACTCATTATATTTGAGCAAGCAAACCAAATGATGACCCGATATTGTATCTGCAGCCAACTTACGTATATAATCTTGGCGCAAGGGCACAGTAATTTCTTTAACAACGAGACGTCCACGCTCTTTAGCTGCATTTTTTGGGCGCAAACATTTTTCAACACGCAATCGTTGTACTTCGTCTAAGAGCGACTGGCGTCGATGTGCTGGTGGGAATAATACATAGTTCAGTTGCAAAACTGCCAATTTTTTAATGCATTCATTACTGCTACTTACTTGCTACCAATAAATGTCTTTCACCCTCCACAGATTCTGTAGAACCAGAAAATTCAACTGTTGCTGCACACAAATTCAAAGCTTGACTTGTTTGTGCTATAATTTGCTGTTGTTTGCACACTTCATCTAGCAGCACTTTAATGCGCTCTTGTATAATATGAGCTTCATCGTCTGCTGATGCAGTTTCCATATCGAAATCAGCATCATTGTCATCATCAACATCGCCCGAAGTAAACAGTTCACGTGCACTTCTTTGTTGTCGTTGCATCGCTTCAGTATCGGAATTCAAAATTGCAGTAGTAGCTTCCGGAAATTCAGAAAGAGGCACTTGTTGCTCACGGCTAATACAACGTACTGGTGTACAATTTGCGCTCTATTTTAAATATATGTAGGTTCATAATTAATTTAAAATTTATCTTAGTAGTTGATAACAAACATACATTTGCACTTTGCTGGCGCCTATAGAAGCTTACGGTATGCACCAAAGTAACCATGCTTTCATCGTCTTGATTTACACTTAATTCTGATGTGACAGGCTGCTGCTGGGCAAATCTAACTGCATTGTTGGAACTAGATGGAGTTTCAAATTCATCTTTCTCCTCGGAAATAGTTTGATAATTTAAATATTTTCTTGGAGTTTTACGGAATGTGAAGCTATTGGATGTGGTGGTGCCTTTACACTGCAAAGAAGATTTTTTTGTATTTCCTTTTGAAAGTGCCGGCTGCTTAGTCAGGCACGAGTTTGAATAATTTTACGGTAACTAAAATTAATTTTCGTATTATCGTGCAAAAGTTTCCAGATGCTTGATCAAACAATACTAAACTTGTAAAAAAAAAACTATTAAAACCTCAAGGGCGTTTTAAAAACTATTAAAAAACTAATATTGATGATTAGCAGTGGGAGTCTGCGAATGTAGATGGTAAATCAATTTAAGTAGTTTGTACAATAAAGTACGATATTACGAGCTTTTTGCGTCGGGTATAATAAGTTGGCATCCTTAGCAATTTTTGATGGTTTGCAAGTTTGGCGCTGTTTTGTCTCCCATGTTTAAAGTTATGTTGCCCCCTTTCTCTTTCTCTATTTTGGTTCACTTCATTTCTGGAGAACTATTAAGTATTAGTTGTTCTTACTTATTGTGTACGCTGAACCGACTGAAAAGTTTGCCGACATAATGACACGAATCTTCGCAAGTGTTGCAACTTTAAGATGGACTTTTTGATGACAAAAAATTTGTAACAATGGTTTGTTTAAAAAAAAAAATGTCTGTGCTTGTTAAATTATATTACACAAATTGTAATACGAACAATCTTTAAACTTGATATCCTTTTATTTTCCCACAGTTTGACGAGTTTTCAAGAGACTTTTAGAAATATGTACAATGTTTAATCAAGTATCCGAAAACTTTTGCACAGCAATACATGTAGCTGTTAAACTACTCATCTATAGGTCATTAAATTTGTTAATACGTGCCACCAAAAAAAAAATAAAAAAAACTCTTAATCTAATAGTTTTTAATATAATTATATCTTCAACAGTTTAATGCTCATTGGTTTTTCACATTTTCTTTTACCACCCAATAATTAACATACCATTTTCGAGACGCGACTTTCACTTTCAGTGCTATTATCATCATCTTCACCACTTTCTTGTGTGCAGTCATCGTCACCATCATCGACATTGTCATCGAATGCTTCATCAAGATAATCTTCAACGCCCATTGAACCTTCGGAGGAATTCATGGAGCTGTCGACACAGTTGCCATCATCCCCATAGTATACATTTTTGTTGGAATAACGTACTTCCTAAATACAAAAACAAACAAAATATTTTAAAAGAAAGAACGATGTATCTTTTAGTATCATTTACATCTATATTAGGGTGGCTTTTATATGGCACTTTTTTAAATTTTGATCATTTTTCATGGGCTACCCCTCAGTTTAGTTCCAATACATAAAAAAACGAGCTATGCGAAATTTGTGCTCAATCGGATACGGGAAAGAGTTGCCTCTAGAACTTCAAAATAAAAAAATTCGGAAAAAACAATCAATCTATTTTTTTTTTTTTCAATTCAATTCTTTGCTATTTAATTTTTTTTGCTATTTAATTCGAAGAGAGGTAAATATTTCATTCAAATTTTCTTGGCTACTACTTTTTCCTGCTCAAGAAATAAATGTTGTTTTCTTGAGAAATTTTTTTAAAGGTGAATATTGTGTTTTAGCCTCTACTCTGTGCAATTTTTTTTGGAGCAAAAAATTAAATTTTTTAGTTTACTACTAAAAAATTAAATTTTTTAGTTTACTAAAAAATTAATCACGAATGATAATTAACGACTAATCTGTTTTCAATCTAATCAATAACTCTATGCTACAGTGAAAACAAACTTTTCTAGTGACCTGGTGTAGGCTATAGGTCTAGTTAATTAATATAATTCGTTTTCTACTTTTAACTTCTGCTTTCGAATAAAAAGAAGTTCGATCAATACCTAGATTTGAGCCCCTATTTTCACATATAGTGTAATATAATATCTTGGAAAGTTTTTAAAATAAATCTTTATCTTTTTTTTACTTTTTTACAATACAATGTTTAGATGTTTCAATCAAAAATCTTAAGTAAGCTTTAGGATTGTATAATTCGTTTCACTAATCGATTAAAAAAAATTTAATTGAAAAAATTCAGAATACATTTTATTTTTATTCAAGCACATTTCAGTTGTATTCTCGTATTCATTATTGAAGTTGATCAGTATCCTTTATTATGCGCGCAATACTGATAAATGCATACAAACATGCTACATACATACAATACACACTTACCTTGATTTTTGTTTGCTGTCCTTGTTGTTTTCCTTTTTGTTGATCATTCTTTTGCACAACATGCATTACCTCACGACCCAAACTACCATCACAAATGCCAACACTGCTATCATCTTCATCAGCATCTTCCGATTCCATGTAACTACGAATAATGTGAGCAAATTACAAAATTAGTAAATAGCAAAAATTTTTTTTTATTTAAAGATAAATGTAAAAAGGAAATAAATGGTAAATTCTATAATACTATCCTTAAAAACTACAAATTGTAAATTACATTTTAAAGCTTATTTTCGCTTAAATCTAAAAAAATAAATAATTTTGGAAATGTCAGTCTTCTGATATTGCAGCCTGCATTACTTCTAGGTTTAGTTTAATTTAACTGTTTTACTATTCAATGCATAATAAGCACATTAAAAAGGAGTAGCATCCCTCCTCCGCCCACCTTTCATCCGTTGTCTCTTCTGTTGTTAATGTAACCGAAGTACCAACAACAGCATTACTACGACACTCCTTCAAATCATCGCCCGAAATGGTGGCGGTAGTTGTAGCACATTCAACGTTATCCTCTGAGCAAGATTCATTTGAATCGAACTCGGAAAGTGCAGGATATAACCGTTGCATTGCAGTATTACTGGCTGATGTAGTTCTGGCACGTTTACTTTCCATATCATCAGAAGCTAAAATAGTGAAAAGGAAGAGAAAATAGTTGATCATAAACAAAATTGTAGAAGCATTTTAGTTTGTCTTAACCGATTTTTTTACACGGAAAAAAACTACTAATTAAAGTCAAAATTAAAGCACTTACGTGACCTACGCTTAGAGTATAGTGCATTTACTGAATTTTGTGAGTTTGTTATTTTTGATGGCATTGGAGGTGGCGGTGGTGGCGGACGCATAAGCTTACTCGTAGCGCTGCTGCTGGCTGCGTTCACTTGTGCGTGTGACTGTGTTTGTTTCAATTCGATTTCTTCGTTTTGTTGATCTTTTGTAAATATTTCTTGTTGCCTATTGAAACGATTTGCTAAAATTTGCATATCTTCTTGGCGTTGCTTCTGTATATCAGCTTTGATTTTATTTTCTGATATTGTTGTTCCACTTGCTACCAAAGCAGCAACTTTATTACGTACCTTTGTATCAGCATTCGATTTTACTGAAGCTACAGTAGAAGCTGAGCTACAACCTTAAAGAAAGAAAAAAAAGAAGTTTTTGATGCAAAAAATTAATCAAACACCCTTTGCCTTCCAATATGTATTTCGAATAAATATTGGAACATATATATTTTATGTAGTCTTGAGAGATGTCACTATTCATTAAAAGCATTTGAAAAAATCATTGACAGATTTGGCTCTCCTCAGGTGTTATTAAAGTCGAACTTAAATGCTTTCTGTTATATAAATTAAAATATTTTAATCTGAGCCTCCCCTAACCTCCACTCTACAACTTTTCTCAATACAAGTGTGTGATTATATAAATTGTTAAGCTTCGATATGGATTCATCCGAGGCAACTTAAAATTTAAAAGTAAATTTCTATTCAACGGCCACATAATCAGCTTTAGCAATTGCAATGAGACAACAGAAAGTAACTAAGCCAGTTTCATTAAAATGTCTCATTCTTGACGAATGAAATTAAATTTAGTCATACTCAATGAAATGTAATTTACCTTTTGTCTCTTTTTTTGTAAGCGCCGTATTGTCCTGTCGTATTTGTGTAATTGATGGTGCCATACCCAAGGCTGCCTTTGGTACAAGTGCTTCGCCCTTATTCCGCTCAAATAATTGCATGCGTTCCCTTAGTGACAACTCAGTGGGATCCTTTTGTGGACGCTGTGGCTGATGACTGACATTTGCAGCTTTGCTTTCAAAGGCCGCAGCGCGTCCTGATACTAATCCAGGCTTAACTGAATGTATTTTATTTGCAGCAGCAGCAGCAGTTGCTTTTGGTGCAACAGTAAATGTATTGGCCAATTTCATGTCGTGGTTTGGTTTTGATAATTGTTCAGGTTGTTGTTGTTCTTTTTTAGCATGTTCCTTATCATAATCATAGGCAAGCTTACCAGTGGATGACTCGCGCCTTTGAAAACCTTGTGCTTCGAGCGAATTAATAACTTTTGGATCCCATTTGAGTTGCTTCGTTTTATTTGTTACACTGTCACCAATCTGTTCTACTGCCACTTCATGTTTTTCTTTGCCAACTTTTAATGGTGAAGCTGACGCAATTGGTGGTTGTGGTGCTTGCTGCTTCTTAGGTGTTTCGCTTCCTAATCGTCTACTAGGTAGATCAGGCTTTGGTGGTGGCACTGGATTGGCGTGTTGTTGATGATGGGCAGTGTCATCTTCCCATAGATTTATAGTGTTGGCTAAAGCTGCTAATTTACCATAACGTTGCGTGTGCCTCTTAGGACTTGTATCGAGTCCTGCGTCTTCAGCTAAGCCCGCATGAAAGTTACCCTCGGTGCGATGTATGGGAGAGGAAAGGTCATTCGGATTGGAATAAAGTGCTCCAAGGCGCTGAAGGCGATTACGTGATGTGTCACGTATGTTTGCCATAGGTTGATTTGGAGTATCAATTTGACGCGCTTGCCTTTGATTACTATGTGCCTCATCGTCGGTGGTGATATCTTGTTCCTCCACCTGGACTTGAACCTGCTCAGAGCAAGGGAAATAATGTTTGTGATTGGAAATAAACATCTTATAAACAAGTTCTACCATAAATAACATTTGCATTTTCTAAACTTACTTCAATATTTTTATCTGTCATTATATTAATTTCAATGCCCATTTCCACATTTTCTTTGTCGACTGCAGAAAAATGACGCATAACTTTGTTGGGAGACGATGCAGTATTAACTGCATCCACTAATGTTTTTTCTACTACATGTAGTTGAGCACTATTTTTATTTTTTCCATTGCTCCTGTCAGCGCTACTCATCTTAGTCTTCGTAGTAGCTGGTGAATGAACTGGCTTTTGCTGTTGTTGTTGCAGCAGTGGTTTTTCTTGTTGTTGTGACGCCATTGCGCTAGCACTGTTTTCGTCAACGTTTGCGTCTCTACTTTCTGGTACTGGATATTTGCTAATGCCCAAAGTGCGGCTACGCTGTTCTGCTTTTTCAAGCATCCGCTAATAATCAAAAGGTATATTATTAGAATTAGCTATCTATCGAATTATGATTTGAGTTGAACCTGCGTAAAAGAGTCCATTTTTTCTGCTCTTGTAAATGCGATAAATTTCCTATCTACCAAGTCTCCACACTTAAATTTTCTAAATAATTTGAAGTATTTTTTCACACGATTTTCTTATTTTTCACACAACTTCCTTATTTTTCACAAACAACACTTTCCGCAGAAACTCGAAATTGACACAAGCCGCTGTTTTTTTGAATTTGCGATATTCAGCAGTTATATGGAACGCATCAGAATTGAACAGCACTGCCAAGCTCAACTGAAATTCGATATTCAGAAGATATTCGTAAAAAACTTATATTCAAATTTTTTAGGAGAAATAAACAAACTACTATTTCCTTAAAATGTACATAAACGTATAAATAGGTAACCACATACACATTTTTGTTGATAAAAAATATAAATTTTAATAATTGGAACAATTTTTCATTCTGGCGGCTGAATGAGTGACTGAAAACACGGTTGCATGAATCTGGAACCCTTATGGCAATTGTATTAAGGGCTCGGCTCTGTCAAATTATAGAAATATCAATTTGTTTTTTGAGTCCATGCCCGAGTAATAGGGCAAACTATTATTTCCAAATAAATTTGTTATAAATTTTACGTACCAAGGTTTTAAGGTTTAATTATGCATAAATAACGGAACGCAACGTTACGGAAGATTGAACTTTACGTTGCGTTACGATTTCCGTAATCACTTACATGCACTGCTTATATCACAGATACTTAAGTGACATTTGGCAAAATTACGTTCCGTTCCATAACTTATGCATAATTCAGAAAGGTTATCTTTAGCCAACCAAGTACTAAGAATGACGACCTGTGTGGGTAGCGCACTAGACTGTCACACAGGAGGTTCGGGTTCGATTCCCGTCGTGGTCTGGTGGTCAATTCTTATAAGCTTCTTACATTCACTATCAATATGAAGTGTATGAGAATTATAGAAAAATGTACAAGCACACATCATGGTTGACAATGGCAAACACACCAAGTGACAGATAATTGTGCTAATATGATTTCAGTTTGTTACAATTTTCTTTGAACTTATCAGTGACAATTCTTTTTACGTTTTTATATAGCGCGAAAGTTATTTAATCCTTCATTTATATTCTGCCGTACATTACTGTACACTAGCGTTTAATTAAAGAATATATACATAAGGGGTGAACCAGAAAAATTTTAGAATTTTTTCGGACACATTAAAAACCAGCCAACAGTCCGATTTCACTCAAACAAAGTTCAGTTTATTAAACAATTTTTAAACTATAATTCACATAAAAATTGAATCAAATATTATTAGCGGTTGCAAAATTGTTTAATAGTTCTTAGTTAGAGACTGGACAGTACGTTCGGTGACTACTGCATAGGCTTGATTCCATCGATTTCGGAATTCTACATCATTTTTGCAAACTTTGTTTTTTTTTTCTTAGGGTTTGCTTCATTATAGTCCAATATCTTTCAATAGGCCGAAGTTCCGGGCAGTTGGGAGGATTTGCCTCTTTTGGGACCACTGTGCATTATTTTCTTTATACCATTCCATAGTTGACTTGGAGTAATGACTTGTGGCTAGGTCTGGCCAAAACAAAAAGATTCCTTTGAGCTGTCCAATAAATGGTCGAAGGAGTTTTTGCAGGCATACTTCTATATAAATTCTGTAGTTAATTGTTCCTGTCGTAATGAACGCCTTGCTCCGTATTTTCGGGGTGTTGCATCCCCATTCTTTGTCCGTCCGTCTTACAGTAGGTCTCATCATCTAGAATCTCGCAATCGAATTTGGTTAGGTAATTGTCATACAGCTTTCGGGCACCCGTCTTCGCTATTTTTTCTTTTGCTTCCGACCGGTCAGGTGCTTTCTACTGTTTGTAGGTCCTTAACCCGTAACTTCGCTTATAATGCATTACAGTTGATTGCGATGTACCAATGTAGCTGCAACATCTCGAGCCGACCTCGTGGGATTAGCCTGATATGTACTAACAAACTTTTTCAGCACTTCTGTGTTATTTGGACCTTTTTTTCAAATGGATTTTCCACCGTTGTCGTTATTTATGACATTATAAACCGTCGCTAAACTCGCTGTGTTTTCCCTTGCAAAGCTTAGTCTAGACTTCTTATTCGTCAAGTAAATGTCCAGTATTAATTTACGGCGCGGTTCTTGTTGGCTCGTCATGTTGACTTAAGTAGATCCAAGATAAAATTGACTAATATAGAAAAAACTGTACTATTTATAGATACTTTCACTTGAAGATAACGGGGTCCTAACTCTTGGCAATTGTGTATAATGGATTCGTAAAAATTTCTAAAATTTTTCTGGCTCACTCCTTATATTTTTAAAAGAAGGTTGTTTTATGTTTATGAAACATTAATTTAATCAAAAAATTCATTTGCCTATGTTATGTTTTGCTGGTGTGGTTGTGCAAAAAGTAAAGAAATTAGAAAATCTGAAAACTCGATATCAAGATCACCTGTATCTGAAAGCAGTGGAACAGAATCGAGTTCGCTACTAGCACAGTCACTACTTTTAGAAATAGAAAACTCTCGACTGCGAAGGACAGTCGTTAGTTTAATGAGAAATATTTCCTTTAGGAGTAATATTGTACATTTTGTGTGGAAAATAATAATAAAACAATATTTTTTACGAAATTAACTGTTTTAGATATCAGCCTCAGTATATGTATTGCTGCGATGGCATTACTAAGCGCTGTACCTATAGTAGATATACGAGTATGTCCTGAGATTATCGTAAGCCATCTTAAGGACATCAAATATACTATTATTTAATTGCCCATAAATTTGAAAATTCTGAATTTTTTTTATCAACTTTAGTCGTCTTAACTAATAACACCGTAAAGACAATTATTGTTATCAACAGTAAACCTTAAAATTATGAAAAATAGTTGGTACTAATCACGTCCTCTCAGCTCAAAATCTCTTTTTAAATAATTTATTAAAGAATATAGGAACTATATTAGTTTTGTCATTTTCTTCAATTTTGAGGAATAGCCGAAAGTGTAAACACGGCCAAGCATATTTTTTTTCTTCCTCCGATATGAATCAGCCCTGTACTTCAGGCACGTGTATGAAAATGTGTGAACACACTCACAAATCAGCTGTTTTTATTTTCATTTTTGTTGTATGTATAAATTTCAAAGATTTTAATTTTTTTAAATAACATAAAATATAAAGTATATTTAAATTAAAAAATGGCTGCTGAAAATACAGTTAAGCTACTATGGGACTGTGCGAACACTTTAAATACAGGAACGCACACAAATAAACTATTAAAATCATACTATATGTGAGTTTGGCAAAAATTTTTCAGAGACCTCTGCTATTTACATATCAAATTTTCAAATAGGAGCACTAGTCGCAAAATAGCCAAACACAAAATACAAATGCCCAAAGAAAAGTTTTCTGCATCACAAATGTGTCCGCATTGCTCCATTTTCTGGGACGAAAATGAATTTCATCTTAAATTACAGCCTCAAAAAGTAGCGAATAACTCGAAAGCAAGAAAACTCATTGCCAAACTAGAAGAATCAATAGCAACAAATAAAAAGGGATTATTAACAAAAAAGCAAAAACGACGAGCGAAGTGGCTAAAAAAGCGTGTGACCAGCATAATGGTAAGTGATAGTTTCAAATATTTTATATAAATCTATTTAAATTATTTTGCAGGAAATACACTGTGAATATTGTGGCCATAAGACAATAGTGCCACTTGAAAAGCCAAATAGTATAAAAGAACTTCAAAAAAAGAACCCAGAAGAAGTGCAAGTGCAGCAAACGAAAATCATAAACTCAACAAAGACTAAAAAAAAAAAGAATAAAAGCAAAAATAAAACAGCAGGACTAAATATTCCGCAAGGCAATGTGGTAGAAGCAAAGAATGAAAAAGTGAGAGAAACCGAGTTCAACCCAATAAAAACAGCAGTTACACCCCTTAAAAATGTAGCAGCGAAAAAAGTAGCGGTTACTCCTACGATAGCAAATGCCAATTTAAATCAATCTCTTATAGCAAAGAAAAGAAAAGGAAAAGGTGCTATCCAACCTGTTGCTCCTAAAATTCAATCTAAAACAAAACAAAAAAATTCCCTACTTCATTTGGCTTCCTTGTTGAAAACGCAAGCATCAAAATCGTCGACAAACACGATGCAGGATCGCTTGAAATCTTTACTGAAATAAGAAATATTTAAGTATATTTAGTTATTCAAATTACGTAACAACATTGTATAAAAAAAAAGTAAAGTAAATTATCAGAAATTTGTACTTAATTCATTTATATTTAGGGATATGATTCTAACCATTTACGTTATTTTGAAAGTTTTTACCGATTTATTCGTTAATTATAAATCTAGAACAAAAAAATACGATTTGTTACTGAAATTTATGATGATGTTAGTGTTATTTATGACTCATATTTTCATTTGTTAATGCATGCTGACCAAAAATTTGAATTCAGTCTACCATAACCTAAACCAAACTATTTACAATTGAAATTTTGAAACAAAAATACGTATGAAAGGTTTCAGCAGCAAAATATGATATACATATGCTTTGGCAACAAAATAGTTACAATGTTTAGGAACAAACAGAAAGTGTTGCTAATTCTTTGCAACAAACTGAAAATACTGTCAATACTTAGTTACATGTTGCTAAGAAAATTAAAAATAAAAGAAATCAAAAAGATAAAAACTTGAATCTCTGCAAATTATGAAATTTAATGCAATTAAAAAAAAGAACAAAGAAAAAAGATCTCAGTTGGCCACAACCATAAGGAACCTGTTATTGTTGTTTTTGTTGCTGCCGAAGTAGGGAAATGAAACAACAACAACACATTGCCACAAAGTCACGCATAAAGCTTTGTATAAAATACATTCTCTGGTCAAAGCAATCAATGAGGCAAAGTCAAGGCTGTTTGTTGTATGCCACACAATAAAGTAATGCAGTAGAGTTACCAAACTTTCAATTAAAACAATAATTTAATTTTACTCCTTTCCAAATTGGAAACTATTCAAGTAAATATTTTCCTTATAGGAAAATATTTACTTGAATAGTTTGATTTAAATTACGCACAAAAAAAACTAAAACTTTTATAAAATAAAAAGAATGTTGGCAATACTGTTACTTGTGTTACCAGAAGTTGATATTGTAGTAAGCCTTTTGCTCATTTCATTTGATTTGAGCTTAACTTGGTGAAAACAATATTAACCGTAGCTTCTGTTAAATTTGAAGCTCAAATTTCGTTTAATTCTTCAAAATTTTAACAGCTGCGTTTTTTATGTAAGTTAAGTTCTAACTGTCTATGTATGCATTAATTAATTCAACAGTTTAGTATCAGCGACATCTGCTGCTT
Source organism: Toxonevra muliebris (assembly GCA_963691655.1). NCBI lineage: Eukaryota > Metazoa > Arthropoda > Insecta > Diptera > Pallopteridae > Toxonevra > Toxonevra muliebris. Next base: position 39,578,878 of record OY829328.1, on the reverse strand, counting down.
CTTTTTAATTTTATTTTTCGCATTTCAAACTTGTTTAAGATATAAAATATCTTCCCAAGACACACGCATTGAACTGCCCACATATTGTGTCCATATGCATGTGTTTGTTTCCTTAAAGGGATTAGTAATTTTAAATAAAATACAGCAAATACAATTTTGATGTTGTTTCTTTTTTCTCACATTTTATTTTAGTATTTTTTTTAACTTCAATTTTTTTTCTTTTTTTTTTAATTCAAAATTGCATTTCAATCGAACCGAGCGAGTTAAATCGTATCCTCTCTTTCCACATATTTAAAGATTTTTTTTTGGACTTATGGCGCAGAAATTCAATATTAGTCTTTGCGATTTTTGTTGTCGATTATGAGGGCGCATGAATGCTTTAATCGTGGAAGACAGTACAGCAGTAGCGGGAATTATATGATTTAAAGTTTAGCGAATCTGTGCATCTACTTCTGCGCGTTTTTGTTGTATGGCTATTTTTGCCGATTCCAAAATGTCATCGACAACCTTCACAGCGACAAACATAAAAAGTAGAGTTTCATCAAAAAATTCGATATGTAAAAAATTATTGCGAATTTATGAAATCCTCGCATTTAACATGTTTCTTGCAAAAATCTGCAAAAAGGAAAAAGTTAAACACTGAAACAAATTCGACAATCCGCCAAATCGCTATAGTGTGAGATAACTTTTTCGAAAAGAGACATTTTCAGTACTCCAAACCGTTAAGAAACTGCACCGGCAAATATACAAGCTTGTGCAAATGGCTTAAGATATTGGAAGCTGAGCTGATGTGCTCTCTGCTTGGAACTATTTCGAAGTAGAGAAGTATTAAACCTTTCCTAGAATTTATACTCTCTGAGTGGTTGCCGTAGCCGTGTGGTTAGTGTATTTGACTGTTACCGGCACAGTCGAACAAAAAAATCGAAAACAGAAAATACAAATTTTTCTACCCAAGAAAAGCTTTTCATTTCGGATTCGGCATAAGACGGTAGACCCGCGCACAAACGTACATAACTCACATAACATGAATGCATAAAAGAAGTTATAAATATAAAACCAGATTTCTTGTATATTTCTTTACTTTTTCTCAGACTACATATTAATTTTTTAAATCGTCACTGTATATCGCAGCATTCTGTTAATATACATATACATGCAGACATATATGTATGTACACTGTACATACATACAGTATATCGTCATCAATATTTAGAAATGCCCTAAATAATATTTTTCTGTTTTTTTTTTACAGGAGAAGGAAACTTTCTAAAGTACAAAAACGTACTGCTTTAAATATTTTTTGAGTGCAGAGGCAGCAAAAAATTCAATTATGAAATAAAATTTAAACATTTTTTTTTATTTTTAACAAAATAATTGTACTGTAAAAAAAAAAATATAAACATCATTTAGGGCCTTTCTAAATATTGATGACGATATGTATATATATATATGTATATGTTGTGTATTTAAAATCTTTTGAATAAAATTCGCAACTTATTTCAAAGCATGTGAATACGTAAGGCAGTAAAACAAAAACCAAAAAAAAAAAGAAAAAAAAAACAGAATGAGTTGCAAACAAAAATTGACTTCGTCCGATATTCAATCGAAAGCGTGGCTGTTGTTGTTGCTATTTTGGTTAGTTCTTTGTGGATATATACTAACAGAAAAACATTTTATTTATTTCTTGTTTTTGTTTTTGTAGGCCATAGTTTCGATGTTGTCTGCGCAAGTGCGGCAGATAAGTTTTCATTATTTCTCTTTGATAGCTATAGTCTTAAATTTTTTTTTTTAGGTACCCTACATTGTTTCATAATGCCATATGCATTTATATTAAATTTGATACAATTAAACGTATTCACTTATTTCTGCTCATAACTTTTGAAGAAATTACAAGCTTTTTCAAGACAACTAGATCACTCTGGAAATCTTAGATAATCAAACCAGGCAGGGCAAGAATTCAGCTAGGATAATCTGGTTAAATTGGTCTGCCAGGGCAGTTAGACCTGCCAGGCAATCAGAAGAATGCCTTAAAAAAAAGTATACAAGATCACGGAAACTATAATGATGATGAGTGTTTTTTAGTACAATCAAAACTTTAAAAATTCACCCTTAACCATTGAAATTTTCAATGCTGATTTGACTTTGCCCTTTTGAATTTAAGAAAGAGAAAGAAGGAAAGATCTTCGACTTCTGCAATAGCTTCTGCCTCAAAGATTCATAACAGGTTTCCAATTTTTTAAGGCCATTTTTAAATTTTGTGAAGTATTTTCCGACTTTTAGGCAGGACCTTTACAATTTTAGAAATTAGCTCAATATCCTTTGGCGGGAATTCATAAATTTTAAACGATGGTTTTTAAATTTTAGATGATAGCTTTCCAATTTTAAATGGTAAATCCTTCCCTAGCTCCACAATTTCAGACGGTCATTTTTCAATTCTACATTTTAGCTCTTTAAACCTTGGCGATGATTCTCAAATTCTTAGAGAATCAAACAGAAGTTTTCCAATCTTCGATGGTCTACAACTTTAGATGGTAGTTCTCGTAAGTCGTAGAAATAATAATTACCTCTGTATGTCATTAAAATTTAAATCGCTACAAAGAAGCGAATGAAAATTCTTAATATTATAATAAACTTTAGGGTATTTCAACTTTGCCCAAAACCAAAAAGACTGCAATGTTCTTGCTTACGATTCGTGCATACGAGTAGTAGATATATTGTTGAAGTTGAAGTGATTCACCAGACCTAAATGCTTCGTCTCCGCTCTTTTGTTGTATGTTCATATAACTACATGTATGTATGTATGTATGTATATATGGCTATCTTTCTGTATTTGGTTGCTCGTCGTCTGTGGTGTCTGCTTGCTAGATTTTGCTTGGTTGTTTGCCAGTGTCTGCCGCCTGCTTGCATTTCATACTATGATTTAGTATAGTACGCACGCATGCGCGTTGTTCGCATTCGTATAGAGCGTTAAAATTGTGAATTTTACGAGAAAAACTTAACTTTAGAAAAGAAAAAGAACATAAAAAGAAAGAGTATTACTTAAAAGAGAAGTGAGTAAAATCAGTACGTACGAGTACATAAATTATATAAAGCGGACGACGACCGGATGCAAATAAAGTAGTGACCGTGCCCATTGTCCGTCCGGCAGTTCGTTGTATTCGCGTGTTTGTTTTCAATAGTGGAAATATTGTCGCGCGCTTGTTGTTGTTGTTTTGGTTGTTGTGGTTGTTGACGATGATAATGTTGATGACGCAAAGGAAATTGTAATAATTAAACAAGAAAAATGCAGACTGCCGAAAGGAAACGCAGCACAAGTGTCGGAGATTACCGCTAAATAAAAAACTAAATTAAAAAGAAACTATCTATGGTTAATAACAAAAGAGAAAAGAAAATAAATAAATAAATAAACAGAAGGAGATGAGCATGCTAAAAGCCAAACTTAACGCTTAAGTAAGATTTGAATGCGCTTCTCTTTTTCTTTTTAGTTTTGAGTTCTTTTATTTCACAAAATTTCTTAATTCTTCTTTTTACCATAAGTGAAATCTTTTGTTGTGGTTGATTTTGTCGTTGTAGTGGTTTTTTATTATGTTGCTGCTGTTGCCCAAAAGTGTGCCAAACTGAAGAGGTTGAAATAAAAGTGTTAAAATCTTTTTTCGTATCACACACTTTATTACTTATAAGTATTAAAAATTTAAATCGTGATGATTTTATTTGAGAAACTATTTTGTAATAAGTATGTACGAGTATTCATAAAAAACTCTTAATTTTTTAAATTTAAAGGTTAATAAAACTTTTAAGAACCATTTGCAATTAAGAGCTTTTATCCAATTAAGGCCACAACCTTTTTGACATGTAATAAACTGAATTATACAAAAGAGCTAATTTACATTAAATAGTGGATTTGTGTTTTTATCTAAAAATTATTGCTAGAACTGTTATAGTAATCAAAAAATTAAATATTTTTTTTTAGTGGATGGTTTATCCTTCGAAGTGAAGAATCCAAAATACATTTTTTAGTGAATACCTATACCTTGTGTAGAATGTAATTGTTCTTTTTTAGGTCTATGGTTTGGATTTAGTGCTAGTAATAACATCAATGTATGAGTCAGTCAGTGTGCTCACCCAACAAACCAGCCAGACTGTTGTGACAACATAAAGGTATCTAATTAAATACGATAACATTACATTAGTGTTTTTAAATTATCTACTATTTCTAAACTATTTTAGTTTTTTACTAAAGATAAATTATATTTTTCTGTTAAGAACTTGAATTTAGCTATTTACACTGATAATTGTATTGCCGCTCTTCATGATCGATTTTATGTTGATGTGATCTATACAGATTTTTCCAAAGCCTTTGATAAGGTCAGTCATAATATTCTGATCTACAAATTGGTCAGTATGAGTTTTCACTTTGTGTTTTTGGATTGGATAAAATTATACTAGCTCAATCGGTGAAGAATGGCCGTTATTGATGGTGTCTCTGATCAGCCTTTTATAGAATCTTCAGCTGCTCTCCAAAGCAAAGGATTGATTTGGGTCTATTTCTTTTCATTATTTTCATTAATGACAAAAGTTCATTATTAAAATAATAGGATTTGAATGAACTATGTTTGTCAGAAGAATGTCAAAAAGTTCATAGAACTAGCAGATCAGACGATCATTTCGGAACCCGCTACGGTTCCTCATCAGTGATCGTTGTGATAGTTCTCTCATTTCAAAAATATATATAAGTGAAAATACAGTAAAATAAATGAGAATTACAAAGACAGATATTTTCACTGAATAGTATTATTGAAAAGAACTACCATTACCGTTCTATATACTCTTTGCCATTCTTCTTTGACACGTGTATTACATATTGGTCAGATTTTCAGACATCTAATATGAACCGTGACTGTTTTTCGAATAAAAAAATTTTTTGTTGAAAAATTTGTATATACTTAGAAGAAGGCCTCCTTCATCTTTTTGAATATTTTTGATTTGTTTCATGTTTCACCTTTTCTGTTTTTAAGTGCCTTTTAGATTATTTTAGGCTCCAATATGATCTCAATAATGTTCATTTAAGGTGTTGCTGAATCATTTAAAATATTGCCTGCATACTATCACATTGTTACCTACTCTGACGTTGATAAATTCCAATGAACGCATTCATTGTGAGAATGTATCGTTGTTGATATACCCTATAAGCAATTTGGAAGTCGACTACGAAAATAGCACACTTCTAGTTAACTTTTATGACCTAACTACAATATAAGCTAACTACAATGTAATGCAGAACTTCCCCAAAATCAATCCATGCATATTCTATGCAGTGAATTTGTTGTTTTTGACATATTCTCTCATCTCTGTTCAAAGAGCATTTAACTGTTGTTTGATTTTTTTCTTTTTGTGCATTGTGAAATCAAAATCAGTGCTCAATTTCGTAATTTAAATATTAATATTAATGTGAGAGGTGCAAGCAAAATATACTAATTTCATATAATGTAATGTTTTTTATTAAATTTCAAAAATTTTAAGATACGTTAATTATAAATTGTAATTATTAAAGCGCACTATAAGCTAATAAACATATAGCTTATATATGTAATAAGTTTATAGCTAATTATAAATTAGATAACTTTTAGCTAACTTCTAAGCAACTAACTTTAAGTTAGTTGAAAAGTCATGCAGAATCGGACAATTGACTATTGCCTAGGACATCGCAATGTTAAAATAGTCAGTTGGCTCCATTAAAAATAATCCAAGTATCAACCACCTCTATTTGAGCTGCCGGCAGGGTAATTTCCAACCAATGTAAAAATCTATGTATGTACGGCACCACGAAATAACTCCTAATTTGAAAAATTAAACGAGTCCTAACGCTAAATAAGTCCTAATGAAATAACTTCTAACCAAAAACGAAATAACTTTTAATGCGAATATGAAATAATTCCTAATTTTTAGGGATTATTTTGCAATTAGGAGTTATTTCATAATGAAATGAAATTATCCTTAATACAAATATGAATTTACTCCTAATTCAAAAATGAAATAACTCCTAATTTGAACGAACATAAATGAAATTTATCCTGTAAACTTTCCAAAGACACACTACTAGGTTATTAGGTACTTAGGCTAAATATGGATAATATTAATTTTGATATTGTTCCACCCTTTGTAATAAATTCATTCTTTCATTCACATTGAAAATTCGCGCGAATTTTTTACTATTATTCTTCCAAATTCTCAAAAACTTTGTGATTCAATTTAAAAGAAAAATAGTACAAAATTCCCTCGGATTTTGTACTATTATTCTATTAAATTCTCAAAAATCTACATACTTATGTTTGAAACAAACCTCTGATTAAAATTTTAATTGTTTATAAACGATAGAATTGGTCGGTTTTCCATTTGGTTTTTGGCTGAAATTCCTTTTTTGTTTTACAATTAAGATGAAGGAAATTTAGATAAAAAATGTTGGCCGAAATTCCTTCTTTTTTTTGTCGTATTTCCAAAACATAAGGAAATTAGACCAAAATATTTTCATACATTTTTCTTTGACTGAAATTCCTTTCGGATTTTGGTCGAAATTCCTTAGGTCTAATATCAGTTCCCCGTTTTGAGATATCTGGATTTAAGATGTTTGGACTTTTAATACGAGGAATTAAATTTTGATGCCAAAATAGCAAAGCACAAAGTGTATATTGTATTCAAAAAAACAACATCACGAAATTGAAATAACTTATTTAGGACTTATTTCATCTTTTCATTAGGAGTTGTTTCATTTCATGCTAGGAGTCATTTCATCACATTATGAAAATATTCCTAAAATTTTTGCCGATTAGGAGTTATTCACTGTAATTCCTAATAAAAAATGAAATATCCCCTAATTTTTTTTTATATGAAGATTTTTGGGAGTTATTTCATTTTTTCGATTAGGAGTTATTTCATTTAGGAGTTATTTCCTGGTGCCGTATGTACAATGTATGTACAAAGACAATGGACAAATTCATTGGATTAATTTATGTGAGCTTCTTGAAGCATGAATAAAAACTATACTGACCAAGCTTCTTAACTTGAGTCATATTCCAGAGGGCATACAAAATTTTTTAAATGTTAAGATATTTTGAACTGTCCTCCTGCCCAAGGTAGCTCCTCCAAAAATCAATCGCATTTAAAAAATTTTGTAGATCCTCTAGAATATGACTCTAGTGGGGAAAGTTGGTCAGTATATAGCTTTTTCAAGCCCACCTCTTTTCATTCATACTGCTAAAAGTCTGTAGTACAGTGTAATTTAATGTATGAACTTTGGTGGAAACAAAAATTTGTTTGAAAATAATATAAAAAATTTGCTCGAAATTGGAATATGCTGCTTTTATTTGGAGACCGTGTCGTTAACTACATTATCGCAAAAAGTTTTTATACGTTTCGCTTTTCGTTTTTTGAATTTCATACATATATTACTTGTTTATAGCTCGAAAATTTAAAAACCATACAGAGTAGAAAATCAATTCTGTCTTTATCATTCATTTTCGACTTTATCTGTGGTGCTATTGATTGTTCTTCCCTCCTTGAGCGGACCTATTGTAATATTCCGATTCGAGTTTTGAGGCATTTTGATCTTTTATATTGGCCGATATACAACAAATTATGCATTAACCCAAATATGTCCAATGACCTATGCGAATGCGTTGATTTTTATGTACGTTTTTTTGGATAGCATCCGTTTCTTGGTTTGCTGGGTAGGAACATATTTTTATTCATATATACATATGTATATAGAGATGTGGTTGCTCATATGCTCTGTATATTTTTCACTTTTATTTTGATTTTTTTTTTTAATTATACTCTTTAATTTTTTTTTTCAAATTCCATTTATCCATGACTATAAATTAAACTTCTTTAAAACCCCACCCATATTATTCATTTCGCTATGGGAAATGTATACGATCAATTCACTAAAGTTAAGGAAAAATTAAAAAAAAAAAATATATATACATATATACTCGTATGTATTGAGAGATCATTGCATTCTTAATATTTTATTATTTTCATTTGTATTATTAACTATAACTTATAGATATTACTATTTTATATCTTGTTTTTGCACGAGTTATTCAAATTTCAAAAAATTGGCATTAGAATGGTGCAAATTTATTTAATTAAAGCTTTATAGTGACTCAACCTATACATCAGATGTTTAGGCAATGAATGAAAAGCTATTACCTTTAAATTTTTGTTTTGTTTATAGTTTTTTTTTATTAATTTTAATTCTTTCTGGGTTACGATTTCAAGTATTAGCAACTTATATAAGATGTTGAAATATTTATAAGAACTATCACTAAAATCACTGACGAAAAATCGTGGCGGATTCCGACAGCCGTCCGATTTGTTTGTCTCTGTTGTTGTTTTGACTACAAACGTTCCTTAAGCCTGTTATACTAGTGTCTGTTTTTAATTTTTACCACAGATATATCATTTAAATAAATGAAATTATTTTCATGATTGCATAAAAATATATGTTAAATGGTGGGTTAAGTGTTAAAATATTAATATTTATCTTATCGAATTGGTTTAAATAGGTTTCAATCTTATTTCTATTGAGTGAGATAAGGCCGAAACTGAAACTGAAACTGATAACAACATCATATGGAATAGGAATTACTTTAAAAAGTCTTAAAATTTTATTGGATATATGTATATAAAAAAGTAGAACTCTAATAACGCCACACTAAAACCAATTCAAACGGCAAATAATAACTTTATTGTAAAGTTAGTATGAATGTTAACAAACTAGATTTTATAGATTTTTGAATAACTATAGTCAAAAACATAATATTTTTGTTCTTTTATTTTTGTATGCAATGTATTTTAACAGAAACAATAAAAACAAATCAATCTAATTTGATCATATAAAAAAAATTTGATACATATTGTAATTTGTTTTTCTTTTGTACAATTGGTTCAAAAATATTTTTCATCAGCCAAAAAATCGATGGCTTCTGAACTACAAAAGATCTTTTAGTAAATTTTTTACAATTCAATATAAATCACACGGTGGAGTAGTAAATTTTAAATAACGAATTAATACCCTTTTAAGGGTAATTCAGAGTCGTTAATTCTAACCATTTACTCACATTTTCCTATATTCTGCCATTGGTGGCTAATATAAATTTTCTTTGTTTTAACTCCTATATGTTTCATGCTTAAGATAAACTTGGATAGCAATAATCCTTCATCCTCCCATATCTTACTTTTGGAGTGTTACACCTACTACTATCATGGCATAATAGCCCATGGAGGGTCTAGGTCTTTTAGGGGGCTACCTTTTCATAAAAAATTAAAATTTTATTGTATTTATTTACCTTAAAAATTTTCAACTACAAATTAGACTTAGGTTCATATAAAAACCATAAATGGCATCTCCCGCCTTCAATACTGGGTTTAGGTATTTATAATGAGAATTGTTCTGTTAAAACTAAAAAACGACTTTATATTGCTTGACTGCAAATAGTTGTACTCCACAAAAGTTAAAATTTATAACAAAAAACGATATCTGATAAAGTTTTTTAAAGCCCATAACCCATAATACCGCAATTTTTAGTAAATATATGTATAATCAAAAGCACGTTCTATCGAACAAAAAATATAATATCTTTCTTTGGAAATAAATTTAAAGTAATAAATTTTATCATGCGCATTAAAAATGTAATTTTTTACAAATTTTTTGAATTAGTTTTCTGGTTACCTTACTTCCCATTTGGGAAGTAGATAAAGCTAAATTAATTATTAATACCGGGATTTTTCAGCTAAGAAGGATTCTTTCTTATTTTTTTGGTTTTTTTTAATAAACTTAATTTATAAATATATATGTGTCTAAAAATACTTCTTGGCACGCTCTGATCCTGAATTGTGTAAAACTAGAATTTGAAAAAGCTCTGTTGGCAAAAATTATGTTTGAAAGAATATGGAAATTATGGAGAATTTAAAAAACAAGCTTTTTAAAATTAAATTGCAAAATGTTTTAACAGACTGCTCCTAAAATTCTTTTAAAAAAAACTTATTTCTTTTCCGATGCATCAATAAAAAATATATATTTTTCGCCTATTGTGAACGTTTCCTACAAAAACATTTTGACCATTTCTCTACAATTCAGCCCGAAAGTGTGGAAGTACACAGTGCTATTCGGCAGCAGGGAGTATATGGGCCAAGAGGAAAATACTTAGAGCCCATGGGTAAACATTCCGATTCTAACTGGCAGCCAAGTTATCAAGGCACTCGAATCCTATTAGGTAAATTCTAAGCTACCTTGAGTAACTTAATACGCTTAGCTTGCAGAACAAGGTCTGGATAATCTGGGTTCCAGGCCATGTAGGTATAGAAGGAAATGAGAAGGCATGGAAACTAGCAAAAAATGGGGCAGAAACCCTTTTTGTAGGACCCGAACGCCTTTGTGGAATAGGAAAAAGTTCTCTAACCATGCCATTAAAGAACGCATAAACTAAAAAGAGAATGTAATATAACAGGTATTCTGACAGCGCACTGCAGACTGAACTATCACCTGACCAAACTGAGATTATGCAATACTGAGTCGTGTAAAATTTTGTGGGGCTCCTCATGTAAAGTCGAAAAGGTACTTGGGAGACTACCAAATACCAGACCGCATGCTGAAACTCCTGGAAATAGGCCTTATACTACAATTTACTACTCTTATAGGAGCTACAGAAATACTATAATTCTTTAAGAATTATAAGGTCTGTAGAAATACTATAATAGTTCTGTAGGACGCGGTGCACATCCCCAGACATATGTAATAATAATAATTCGGTATCAAGTTTTATATGTAACTAGTTTAAGTCGCATCTAGAGGATTTAACTCCAAACTTTTTTTATTTATATTTTTAAGATCGTATTTTGTCCATAACCTAATGTTTTAGTTAAAAATGAAATAATTTGTTTAATTTTAAAATATTTTTATGTGCATTTTTATGTTAGTTTTGTGTTTAATCCTGAATTTATTGTTGTTTTTTAATTAATAAAAATATTGTTTCTCATAAAAACCTGAGCTGTTTTTATTATTTCGAGACTAATCCCAGAATACTTTTATAAAAATCGTAAATTAGGATTTTTGGCCAATCAATTTAAAAACTGAACCACTGCGCTTTGCACGCCTAAAAAAAAGAAGAAACAATTCAAGACAACAGCAGTTGGCGGCGTGTCATCGTGTTGCTGTCAATTTTTGTTCATCTTCATGAGAATATATGAGATTTAAGATTTGATTGATGCAGTCGTGTTGCTGTTGCGCATTCAATCTGTTTAGGCTATGAATATCATGAATACTCATGGATTCATTAATCCATATACATGTTGCTGTTAATATCCACAATTGTGTCAGTGTCTCACTTGCTCCTAGTGCATTATTTTCATATTTATTGTACAATATATTTTTTCAATTGATTTCACATGCGAAACTTGCAGTTGTTGCTTTTTATGCCTTGCATTAGTATTCGTGAGTTACTCTGCGTATCTGCATCTGAATTTATGTTTTAACCCTCTGCAGCTGACGTGGTAGTCTGACAGATACCACTAAACAAAACTTCGTGCATTGCTTCGTAAATTTTAAACTTAGGATCCACATATTTGTAGTACCTTTCACATTCGTATTATTACGTCGCTCAGTGCAAACAGAGGGATTATAAACTATTTCTTATTATAAATAATAATGATCTAATAAATGGAAGTAAAGAACTTCATAAAAAGAATTCAGTTCAAAAAGGTTCGTCAGACCACCACATCAGTAATATTGTTAAAATTAGAGCATGTCAGTTGCAGAGGGTTAATCATATTTTTTTATTTTTTTGTCCATTGGCAAAAACGTTTTCTCAATTGTTCTGCTTTATTCTTTTTCCTTCTTTTATTTTCAATTCACAAAATGCATTTAAATGAAATTAACTTTATTCGCTACAAAAGTTAATACTTTATTTGTTGCGTTTCGTTTCGTGCGATGTGTCATTTTCTTTGTTATTATTATTATTTTTACTATGCTCATTGTTGTGATTTATCCAATAGGTAGCTAGTAAACATATATAAATGAACACGTATGTATTTATGAACATATACAATATGTATATATATATTTATGATTTAGGGGTAATCAGGTTTGCATTTTCTTAAAGTATAGTATTACACTAGTTTACAGGAAAAACTAAACAGAAGAAAAAAGATATTTTAAGACTAACTGTGAGTCGATAATAAAGAAAATGACTCTCATGTATTTTTGCAAAGCAACGTTCTCGAGAAATTTGCAAAAAACCTGTTTTATGGCTCATTCTTCAGTTACTGGTGTTAATCTTGATAATGGTTGATCCAATTAACATAAACTATAAACCATTCGAAAGTTATGTTCCTCTTCTTTTCGACAATGCACTGTTTTTGTCAATAGAATTTTTTGTTACAGGCGATGAAAGTCAAAAAATGTGGATTTTATGACCTATTTTGAAAATCCCTACTATTACATTTTAAAAACCGATGGGCAGATTTTAATTAAATTTATATATGGTGTATAAAAACTGCTAGGCATAAAAACCTAGTGATCAATTGTAGGATTTCTTTTTTATATGAGCAATAAAATGTTTTCCCCTTTTAAAATTCATAAGTACACTTTCATAGGAAGTTTTCTTTAAAATTTAGATTCAAATAACGAAATTGACATGAACTTAAGTCATGACTTTGAAAATTAACATCTAGATCTATTTTATTTTTTTTTTATTTTTTTTTTTTTATTTTATTTTTACAACATCCTAATACAGCAAGATTAAAAAATATCTTATAATTTATAGTATTAGTCAAAGTGTCTTAAAATAAATAGAACAATTATATAATTGACAAAACAGAGTATTTAAAAAAAAAAAAAAAAAAAAAAGTTTGACTTAATTTAAAATTATTAAGAAAAGTGTTTTAAATTATTAAGAAAAATGTTTTAAAAGACCAATTTTGAATTGCGATGCGTTGCTTATTATTTGTAAATGACTAGGAAGGGAGTTCCAAAGACGCATAGTGTAAATAAAATATTGACGTTCAGATGTTAAGTTCGAGTGTTTAAATATAATTAAATTATTAGATCGCTGTGAGCGCGTAAAACAAAGTCTTTCATATAAATAATTAGGCTCCTTAGTGAAAATAATCTTATGCAAAAAAATTAGATTTTTGTACTTTAGAAAATTTTTAAGGCTAATAGAGAAAATCTGTTTAGCATAGCGCGAGACGTGATCTGTTCGTTTTAATCCATAGATGTACCTGGCAATGTTAAAGGACATTCAATTTTCTATTGCTCACAGCGTCACTATTAGCATATATTTCGCAACCGTACAATAAAGTTGGGACCAGATAAGTTTTCACAAGTAAAATTCGTATTTTCTTTGGAGTGAAATATTGTGTTATCCAAAGAGAACGAAGCATTCCATATACTTTTCCTATTGTACTACAGATGTGAGTATTCCATGTAAGGGTTTTATTAAATATGATTCCAAGGTTTTTTGCTGAATCTACATAGTCAATTTCAGTGCTATTCAATTTAACTTTTGGGATGTTAATGGTGTTTATCGGTTTCCTAGCAATTACTAGACATTTAGTTTTATTTGGGTTAAGGCACAGACCATTTAATGACGCCCAATCCTGTATACGCTTCAAGTCTTCGTTTAGATGGTTAACGCAAGTATTAATTTCCTCCAGTTTGCAGGATGTGTATAATTGCACATCATCTGCATATATGTGAGCCTTACAATTTTTCAAGATGAGTGGTAGATCATTCACGTACATAACAAATAACAAAGGACCCAGAATGGAACCCTATGGCACTCCCTTAGTAACGGGAAGAAGACTAGAAAGTTTGTTTTCAATGCATACTGCTTGGAATCTATCTGTGAGATAGGACTTGATTAATTTGGTAGCTGTAGAGGAAAAGTTGAATAAATGTGAAAGTTTTGAACATAAAATTGTGTGATCCACGGTATCAAAAGCCTTAGAGTGGTTGAGAAGGGCAAGAAAAGTTACCATTTTATTATCAATCTCTATACGGATATCTTCACATACATTGATGAGTGCGGTAACGCAACTTCTTTTTGAGCGAAAGCCTGATTGCCTATCTGTGATTAAAAAATTATCTAAAAGATATTTGTTCATTTGCTTATGCATTATGGATTCAAGAACTTTAGACAAAAATGGCAGGATAGCAATCGGACGGTATTCATTTGAAGATTTTGGAATGGGGATAATTTTAGAACGTTTCCAAGTTTGTGGAAAAACAGATGTCATTAAAACAGTGTTAAGAATGTGTGTTATATGTGGTAATAGTTGAGGAAGTAATGATTTTAAGAACACCGGGTGTATTTTATCAAGACCTATAGCATTAGATTTTATAGTCAAGAAGGATTCGAGAACCTCAAATTGGGTAACACATGAAAAGCTAAATTCAGATTCCGTCATTGGTAAACTTTTTAAATAATCGTGACTAATATTTCCTTGCGACGTCGGTAGATTGAGAAACTTTTTGTTCATATCATTTACGTCAAGATTCAGGTTAGCAGGGGTCTTGTTACAACCGATACCAATATTACGTATTTGTTTCCATGTTTGCTTACTACCTACAGCTTCTGTAAACCTTGTGTCATAAAAATTTTTTTTAGAGGTTTTAATTTCTTTTGTAACCAATTTTCTGAGTTGCCTATACTTTTCATGCAAGCTTGAAGTTTTGTACCTCTTCCAGCGACTAAAAGCTTCATCTCGTTCGGATATTAAATTTTGTATTTTGATAGAAAACCAAGGCTGTTTGTTCCGTCTTACTATACCCTTCTTTTCTGGTACATATTTGTCAAATAAGTATTTTAAGGTGCTGTCTAAAAAAAGTATTTGTTCATTTACGGTAGTCATAATTCGTATATAGTTAAAATTTATAACCTGAATCTCATTATAAAGCATAGCATAGTCAATGTTTCTAAAATCTCTGTAATAAAATATGTTGTCTGTTAATGTAATCTGAAAGTCATAAATTAAAAATATTAAATCATGTTTTGAAAAAACGGGCAAAGAAAGTTGGTCATATAGCAAGGTTTTTGAGTTGTCATCCACAAAAAATATATCTAAAAGAGTGTTCTTAGTATTTGTGTAATGAGTTGGGACAACACGATTTGTGGGATAAAGCCCTATAGCCTGCATACTATTTAACAAGTTATTTTCAGTCAAAATGTTACTGTTGTAGTCACCAGCTAAAACTAAGTTTGTATAAGTCAGACAAAGATTTTCAATTTCTTCTATAAGTGGCAAAATATCAATACCACGATTAGATCTGTATATGCATCCAACTAACACTTTGTTACTTCCATTTAAAATTTCAATGAACAGGTATTCTATAGGACTATTTGCAACAGATTTACATTTAAACTTACACAAAATACCATCTCTAACAAATATAGCTACACCTCCTGCATGACTCTCTCTATCAGCCCGAAACATTTTAAAACCATCTACTTTCAATACATCATCTTTCATACAGGGCAAAAACCATGTTTCCGATACACATATTAATTTTCATAGTATCCTAAAAACTATCATGATTTAGTCCTTTATTTAAAATTATACAATGTTTGAAACCAAATTAAAATATCTCTGACTACCCCTAACTCGTTAAATTCTGCTATCCAATTTTTAAGTTTCATTTAATGTTTATTTTATTACATTGTGCTTGAAATTGGTACTCAAAAATAGAGACAAACGAGGCACCTAGGGAGTGACTTTCGTATGGGTATACTGAGTTCAGATTCATCGGTCTTTTGGATGGATTGGCTCTAGTTTAGGATAAATCCGTCTTTGAATTTTGCTGATTTCACCCTCTAATGCATAGTTTTTTTATTGTTTTTTAAATAAAAAAATTATTATTTGTTTTTAGGATAACTTTAGGCAGATGATTAAGTGTTCTATCAACTGTACTGCCTGTGGTTAGGAGGAATGATTTGAAGATACGGCAGACAATTTTCCTAGTGTCTGCCTCGCTTTCTGTCGAACCAGAGTTAGCTTATTTGGCGTTTAGGTATTGAGAAATGAACATCAGAACTCCACAGGATCTGCCCAGACTTATTAATAAATCTGGTAAAATTAAAGAAAAGCAAAAGCACACACAGGATATAGCACAATGAACTTAAAACTTATCTGAGTTCTGTATTCTTGAATATTTTTTTGGCAAAAGCCAAAGGTGCGGAAGAAACTGAGCAAATATGTTCACAAACATGATTTGTGAATCCTGATTTCCAAGGTAAAGCAGTCTACGCGTTGCGTGTATTCGTATAGTTTGATTTCAGCTGTACTATGTCTTCATTGCTTAGTTGATAGCAGTCACATTGCGATATACCAAACTTCTTAAGATGATACTCAAGAAGGCAGTAAGTCCTGTAAGGATGCGAATTTCCATTCTGTTTAACTCGATTATGTGTTTAAAGTTAATGGTGATTCGAATTAATGGTTTTTCAGCCTGGTCTAATCCAATAGTCTTTGAAAGCTTTTATTTCCCAATCTTTTCTTATTGTTTGGATGTTTTTTGATAACACAGCACAAAAAGGTTAAGGATCTATGAGGGATCTAAGTGCCTACCTTTTTATTAGACTATCGAACCTTTGATTATCATAAAATCCTTCAGGTCTCGGAATCCAAACCAATATAACTTAATTCCTGTTGTATAGGATTAAAAGGAGTAGTTTAAAACACTACACACCGCTTTTAGAGCCGCTGGCCTGCCTGAGAAAAATGTAAATGTAGGCACTGTATATACGCCTACGAATGCATTAACGGATACAGATTTTTATAGCATGGACCTCTGATATATATATGGAGAGCAGTTTTCCCATTCCTACTGCTTTCTGAAGTCTTGGTCCGTAAACTCCAGCCCCAGCACTGTCACCTTCCATTTTAGATCCATTAGTGTACCAGACTTGGGCGCCGGGTTCGAATGTAAAATTTTTATTCTTCCATGTTTATAACCACCTCAAATTTTCGGGAGAATACGTGAACTTTATTTATAAAATCAATGATTTTCAGGCAAGGGATTTCCTAAAATAAATTCAAAATTGATAATTGTCCTGTAAGTTCACAACTTTTGAGAAGGTTTACATTAGGCAGAGTTCAATTACACTGACCGACAAAAAGCAATTTTTCCAAAAACAACAAGGTTCTGAAAGCGGATTCTGATAGAACTCGTAAAAGAAATTATACGGGTCTCGGCGTTTTAAAACTTTACGTCAATTTTTGTCATGCAGCCCTAAAATTTGCCCATTTCTAACAGATTAAGTATAATAAACCATAAAGCAACTTGTCTGAAGATATAAGTGCTTAATTTAATCAATTACTGCTTATTTTGCAATGTAGAATAAGTTTTTAGTTTAGAAAATACTTATAAAGACACACTTGTTCACTGCGTATGAAAGGTTAAAATTTGAAACATTTTTGGAATTTGGGTTTATGTTTACTAAAACTAAGTTTACAGATTTTTGTTGCTCAGTGGCCTATAGTAAAATTGTATGGTTAACATTTTATTTCGACAAGGGTAAAAATAGCCCATACTGGTGGACGCCAAAGGATTAATATGTTGGAGAAAAATATTCTACGGAAAATTCGATTATAAATTGCTGCAGTAGGGCAAGTTTTAATTGCCCCTATATTGCATAGACAGCCTTCGCGAAGAAGATTGTTAAACTCAGATTGCGCATTCGCTTAGTATGCTTTTGGCTACCAAGAACTTGCTGCATAGGTGACAATGGGTTTGATATGGCCAGTATGTTATTTTTGCCCCCAGGCCCCATGTTTTTCGTATAGACGGTAACAGGCATAAAATGCCTTTAATCGCCCTTTGAGCAGTAGTAGATAAATGCGAGTTCCAAGTGAACTTTTATCAAAGGTCACCACAAGATAAATTATTAGTAACAGTTCTATCTAATTTTTTCAATGTTTGGATGACATTTGCTGATAGTTTTTAAAGTCTTATTACTATGGAAAGCTGCTCAATGCTCTGACAGTACTTTCTCCTGGTTGCTCTTTCGACCTTTCTCAACCTCTTGTTGCATGTTGTTAGGGCACATCTATAGGCTTACCAGTGGCCTGTCTAAAGAGTCTATCTATCTATCTATCTAATTCCTATTTTACACTCTTCTCTATTTTGATTTCAGAATTAAAAATTCATGACTCATATTCCTGCCAAATTGACACATCATTTTGGCTATAATGCAGATGACTCAATTCAAGTTATTTATTTTATACGAGCCTACATACATATTTTTTTAATATCGCGCTCAGTTTCAATATGAAAAAATAATTATTTTGAGCAATTAACTTAATATGTAAAAATGTTCCCAGAAGAATGATTAAAGAATGATAATTAAAATAATTTTTTTGATTAAACTAACTTGAATTTCTGCATGTAAATAGATTATATATCTTAGGTAATAACTATATACATGCAACTTTTTTTTGGATGCTGTAAATGTAGAATTTGTTTAAATTGAAGTACACACATTTTTTGTTTTATTTGTCGCATTTTCGTTTTAACTTACAATTTACTGAATTAACTTTTTGACCTTTTTATTATTCGAATAAAGAAAACGACAGAAAACTCTATAATACAAATTTGTAGCAAGTTCATAAATTCTCATAAATAACTGCAGTTTACTTACACTTAGAAAAAATTTGTCGTTATTTATTTCTCTCCAAACTCCAAAATTGTTTTTCACAGAATTTGCTTACTTTGAGATTTTAAAAGTTCCTGGCTGAACAAAATTTAGTGAGAATATTCTGAATAAGAATACGATAGCCTGTCCAAAAACCAACTATAATATTCTTTTTGCATCCATAGCAGAGTTCTCCAGAACTTTAGTGTTCTGGATGATTTGAACCCACTTGCAGAATCCATCGTACTCAAACTTGCACAAAGTTTAGTGTTACCACACCAAATTTGAACAAGATCGGTCAAAAACTCGACGAGTTGGAAGGGGTAGAATTTTGGAATTTTGATCAAACAGCCCCAGTTTCAAATCCATGTAACTAATCACCTATTGCATTTAGAAAAAAATAAATAAAATTAACAAAATCCAAATATGACCTTTTTTTTAAATCAAAAATAGTTTTGACTTTTTTTCCAAAAAGGAATGTTTTTTGGGTCAAAAGAAAGCTTAGGTCTTTGTAGTTTCGCACCGTAATACGGTAATAATCGCTGGTTACGGTTGGTAAAGTTAAGGACTTTTATTTAAAATGTTTGCCATAAAAGTTTAAAAATTAATCAAAAATTAGAAAAAAAATTCTAAAATTTACAAGGACCCGATAATTCAATATATTTTTAATTAATTTTTAAGCTTTTTAACCCTTCGATGGGCACCTCTTTTAGAGGCGCTAACATAACCTCCTGGGCCTAATTAGACCCAGTGAATAAAACGATAGTTATGGCCTATTACAGCATGTCATTGCGCAAAATTTATATAGGTTTTTGTTCACTAAACATTCTGCTATAGTTTAGTAAAAATAAGCACCATTTCAGAAAACATACTAAGAAAAAAATTGTCTTTTAAAATCGATCCGAATTACCAGCATGCGTTTTTCTACTTGAATATAATTCGAATCGATGATCCGAATTACCAGCAAATGAGGTGTTTGCAAAATTACAAAATTTAGAAAAACTATATAGTTTTAATTAATGAAAGTTTTTTAGTTGTGATTTAGATATAATAGGTGATGTTTGGAGGTAATTCGGATCGACCCTTTGTTTAGAGAGTTTTTATGGAAATTGAGTTCAAAGTTTAAATAAACTTGAAAATTTTTTTTTTAATTTTAGTTTAAAATTTTGCATTTTAAAATCCAAAAATATTTTTTTTTATTTAAATATTAATTGAAATTAATGCGTTTCTTAGTGTTATACCAATTTTGGAATTAACAAGTAATTTTTAGTTAAATTCAATATGAAAAATATTTTTAAGAACCAGTTTGTGTTAAGTGATTTGAATTTTTGACTACATACTTATAAATTTTAATTCAGAAATTGCTTAGAATGATTCAAAGAGATGATTTTTTATATATTTCATTGTTCACCAGTTCATGGACTAGCGGATCACAATTTTATTACTTTAGCTTGATATGATATTCGAAGATATTGGATTTTTGCAAAAATGCCAGGCCCACTTTGAGATACGGTCACATTTTATCGCCCACAACTTGACATATATACAAGTGCATCTCTACACCAAATTTAACTGAGATCAGACAAACGGTTTATGATTACATAAGCAAAACAGATGGATGTGGCAATAATTTTATGTATGTGTGTGTATGTATTTACTCATACATACATACATTTTTTTTATTTGTATTTTCCTTAAACCCCAAAATTACATTTTGCATCTAAATAAACCTCAAATTTAAAACAATTTGTTATTAATTTTACCAATACACAAAACAAACACCAGGGTTTTGTAGGCCCAGGGGTAACTTTAGAGGTTGAGACAATAAAAAAAAATGTTTTGTTTTATCAACTTATTTCGATTGAATTTGAATTTTGTTTTTTTGTGCTCAGAAAACATTGGCGCAAGAGGTCACGGAGTTTCAGATCGATTCGTCAAGAAATAAAAAGAATATACGTGCTTAAACTCAAAATGAGCCTAATTAAGACCAGGTGCTCATCCTGGGGTTAAACTCAGTTTCAGAATAACATTTTAAGTCAAAAACAGTTGAATGCAGGATTGCTGAGCATCACCTCCCTTTTTTGAATCCGAAGTCAAACCCATGTCAAAATCATCAAACCCCCAAGACCCCTTATCTAAACAGGGCCTTGGTCTGCTAATAATATTGGTTCAAATACATTTAGCAATACCGGAAATAGAAATACTGGAAATACATACCTTCTGCTATTATTAAGGGGGTATTCTACCCGAGATGGTCCGAAAAATCGATTTTTTTTTATTTAATATTTTTGATGTAGACAACGAGTTTTATGATAAAGAAGAGAGGGCAATGTATGGTTCTGGAATCGCTGATTAACCGTAAGTTACATCATTTGTAAGTACCATATTTCTAAATCTTTAAACTCGTTTTTCTCGAAACCAATTTTTTCGGGACGGTGGACACGATTCACAAAAAATTGACTTGAAAGGCTACTAAGCAAATGTATAGGTATGGCCTTATCTAGGATTATGGCGAAAGCATTTGTTATCTATAGTTTTTAATGCAAAATATAAACAAAAACAGGGCAAAAAATCGTCATTTTTTTCAAACGTCTGATTTAAATTGAAGAAAATTTTTTTCTTATTCTCTAGATGAGGCGATAACAGGAAGTTTCACGATTACAAAATGGGTTTCATTTTGTGTTTCAGAATATTTAAACCGGAAATATCATGTCCACCATGGAGCAATTATTTTCGGCAGGCTCAAGTTCGAGGCGTCGAATGAACCATTTTAATAATATTTTTAACATAAAAAACGAACGAAAAATTATTGTAAAAACTTGCAAAAAACCTCGAATAAAAATATTGAAAAGCTTTTCATTTACAACGATTTGTAAACATCGATATTTCGCACCATCTCGGGTAGAATACCCCCTTAAGAGCGAAGTCTTTGACTTTGCCACTAAACGGCAAATTGCAAATGAATGAATAAATAAATGAATATATTTCAAATAATCTTCTTTAAATGGTTGCAGCTCATACTTCCTCCGGTCTCACTTATCCCAGCCAAAAGAATCTGTGACCTTTCGTAAAGGAGTTCAACGCACTTATCACTGAATTACCGCAGTTCCATAAATAATATACACACTTAGATACGTACTTGAAAAAGTGTCATAATTCAAGGGTAGCTTAAATATATAATTTTTAGTGGCTCTTTAAAATTAAGAATGTTGCATAATAAGTTTTCAATTTATTACTATAACAATTGAATTCATTGAACTTATAGCACCAGCACACAAAAACAAATAAGTAATGTTTTCTAAATGTAAAAAAAAAATATCTATAGAAATACCACATTCGAAACAATAAAACTATTTTACAAATAACATCATCAACACAAAATTTCAATAAAACACAAATGAAGTGATGAAGAAATTTGATGAAAGAATTATGCCTACAAAACGAAGATATTGTATAGCAACCACAAAAACATGTGTACAACCACAATAGCAACAACAACAGCAAAAGTAAAATAAAATAGAAACAAGCCAATATAATAAAAATTATAATAACTAATTACAACAGCAACAGCAATTGAACAAGAAGAAGAAAAACGCGGTAGGAGGCAAAAGCCTGCAGGCAGAAGTTCTCTTCTATATGTATGCAGCAGCAGCAGCAACAACAGCATGTGATCATCGATCGATCATAAGTGAAAAGCTACATACACAAATACAGACACACATGTATAGATACAAATG
The DNA here is from genome assembly GCA_963691655.1 of Toxonevra muliebris. Lineage (NCBI taxonomy): Eukaryota > Metazoa > Arthropoda > Insecta > Diptera > Pallopteridae > Toxonevra > Toxonevra muliebris. The sequence continues at coordinate 39,556,452 of OY829328.1, read as the reverse complement.
CAGATACATTGTGCGTTTGTATCTTAAAGTGAACCTATAATGCATACTTAGTAGATGTTGATATTGCTAGTTGGTTGTTTTAGTTGTTGTAATGTTGTTGCTGATGCGAGCGCTTAACTACGAATAAATAGACAGACGTGAAGTATATAAAAATGTGTTCTTGGTTTTTATTTGATTAATTGTGTGAATTAGTTTTTGTATTTTTTTTTTTATTTATTTATTTATACAAATTTTTTTTCTTTTTATTTTGTTTTGATTTTCATAAATAAGTTTAATAAAAGTGAAAAAAAAAAATTTGTTATGTGTGTGAAATATTTCTATAAAATACTTTTAACGCAAAAGCGATAATTTTAAAAATTAGCATTTTGTACCCACAAATTCAAAAGAAAAAGAGAGCATCAATGAAATTCGAGTTTGAAACTCTGACGAAAGCAACACATTATTTTATTATTTATTAATTTATTTATTTTTGCCTACTAAAATTTTGCATAGTTATAAAAAAAGTGAACTAAAAACAAATTATTGGAATCGATTTGATAATAAACAATAACTACAATAAAGATGGATATAAACCTTCAACGCTCTAGTGAAATCGAGCAGTTTCTATTTGGTAAGTTTTCGGTTTTCTTATTGTATTTAATTTTTCAAATTCAGATTTTAACACATTTCTACATTTGTATACAAAAGTATATAAACGATTATTTACACAGATACGTACATATGCATGTATGCATACAAAATGTAGTTTAAATAGTAGCCCCATTTTCAAATTAATGCTGTAATTCTATTTTAGCACATCTTTTACTTTGTTTTTCTTTTGTGTCTGTGTATTCGTGCGGTTTCTCAGGTTACAGTTGAAAAACCTCATTATAACCCAATTATTATCAACTAACCAAAAAAAAAAAATATAAGTAGAAGCGAAAAACAAGGTTAACAGTATTTCTGTTGTAAATTTTCGTTACTTCATTTAAATTTTTGTTTAATTCAATTCAAATTAAAAGCAATTTAAATATTTTTTAATTGTGATAAATGTGAGAAATAAATGCCAAAAGGAAACAAGTGTGGTGGGTGGGTGGTCCATATACATACATATATATAAATTACACTCGTTACAAAAAAAAAAATAGTTGAACTTATCAAGATCATGGAATGCATAAACTCATTGAAAAATCGGACCCAAACTCTGCAAAAGTTTAATACATTCTGGTATTGATACTCATTTCGAAATTTACCCTGTAAGGTAAAAATTTTGGCCTGAAAAAATTAGTGTGGGTCTATTTCTAGGTGGAAAGCATGAATCAAAGGTCAGTAATTTGGCGGCTCAGATATCTTTACGTTGAATTCACATCTGCTAACATATGTGAATTCCATGCTTTTGTGAGATTTAAGCCTAAATACTTCTTGAAAACCTGTTATAGTTATAGCAGTTTCGTATTCATGATACAAAAATGAAAATAAAAATCGATTTTAAAGTTGAAACCGAAAAGTAACAGAGTGTTTACGGTACGTAAATGCATCCCGTTATGATGAGAATTTTATGAAAATCGTTTTGACTAAAAACTGAAAAATAAATTAAGGTGCGGCTTCTACTATACGGGCATAGTATATTGTTTGGACTTTAATTTCAGACATTATTGGCAGTCGTACAATATGAATGGTTGAAGTCGCTTTATTTTCTTACAAAAACAAATAAAAGGGTTTTTTTTCGATTACGAATGTACTCTGAAAATAAGTCAGTTTTACTTTGTTTATTGAAGAACCCAAAAAATGTGTGGACAAAATTACTAGATGATCTGCTTTGGAAACAACGATCTCAAATCATAACTGCTACACATACAGTCCCTTTTATTTGGATTTTTTATTACATTATCTTATATAAAGCATATAAAGCATTTCATTTGAATACAAGGAGCCACGGCCTCTTTTTCAATCCCTCTCATCTTTTTTTGTGTAGCCAAATAAAATCATGGTTGCGCGAGAGGTGTCACTCCCACAAATCCCAACCTACTTTTACTTTTTCCACAAAATTCCATTGTCAAACAATAGTTCAGATTATATGGAAGGTGCTACAACTTCTTTTCCAAACTCCCCAAATATTTTCCGTAGCATTGTATTGTCAATCAACGTCCTTATACCAAATCTCAGTACTGTGCTGTAAATAGTTCTGGAAATATAGGTACTTAAAACAGTAAAAGGGTTGTATACGCTTACTTGAAATTACGATTTGGTATACTACAATAGCCTTGGTGTTGTCAAGTTATAGGCGAAATTTACAACTGCATGAAAATTGGATCAAGTTGCTCTCATAAAGTCTTTTGTAGGGTAGAAGGGGGAGCATTCGCCACTGGGGCACATTTGCCACCCCCCCTTATCTTATAATTTCAGAAAAATTTTTAATTGAAACAATCTAAAATTTGTGCTTTTATCGATCATCTTTCATCCCTTCTACTTTGACAGTTGAGCTATGTAAGTGATCGTGGGCAGACGTGTTTTTGTGTTTTTCGGGTGGTTGCAAAAATATTTCATAGTAAGTAAATTTTGTAATAACTTTTTTATTTATTGAGTGAGAAAAAAGTTGTTCAACTATGTTATTCCGGTGTTATTTAATTAAAGAATAAGCAATAGTTCTTTTTATAAATGTTCAAAAAGTTTGACAAAATTATGTTTTTATGAAAGTGGTTGCACCTGGGGCACATTCACCAGAATGCGGATGGGGCGGTTTCGACGGCATATGTTATGAATTTTAGACAGTATAATGTTAAATTAAGTCATATTTAAATAAATTCCTCTGGATCAGTACTATCCACTTTTAATTATATGTATATACAAATGCTTACTTTTTTTAATAAATAACTTATATTTTTTAACAAAATATTTTAAAAATGAATCATTTATATTTTTGTTACTTTATATTATAAATAAATTTTCATAAATTAAAAATAAGTAGAACTTATTTTGACTGATAATATGTAATAGTAATATACAAGAACAAAAATTAAAAAAAAAAATAACTATTACTTTATCAAAAACCTTGAATTATATTCCTTGGCGGTTGCACCCCATCCCCTTGACGAATGTACCCCATAACTGGGGCACTTTCACCATTTTGGACTACTTGGAAAATCATCAAAAAAATAATAGAAATCATTAAGATAATCAACTCATAAAGATAACACATGAAAGCTAATAAATGCAAATTTCTAATTAAAAAATCATTTTTCAAAAAAAACTATTAGTTTAGCCTAGACAATACATAAAAAAAAGTGGCGAATGCTCCCCCTTTTACCCTAAACAGAAAAACAAGAACTTACTTGCTGTTTCTTATCCAAAGCAATTTACTCTCAAAAGGATTTTCTGAAGGCATCTTGCGCGAATTTTCTTGCGGATATAAAATTTGCCTTAGTACCATTAGAGTTTAGAGTTGTGGGTTGGCTGGACTTAACCAGAGCACTCAGTCAACGAGGACCATTGTGCTATACCCAAGGATAGAACCAGTAGAAGAGAGTAGGGAGACAGGAAAGTTATGTAGGGATAAATGGGAAGAAGAAAGGTCTATGGTCTCTTAATATCGAACTTCTTTGTTTCACTGATGAACCTTAGAAGCTCAGGAAGAGGGACCACATGTGTTGTGCCTTGTGATGATACCCACCAGTAATCTCAGGTCCTTTCTTCTCAGTTTGAGAAGAAATTCCGCTGATTTCCTTCGTGATCAAATACCCAAGTACATTGCTTGGGTATTTGATCATTTTTCTATATGAAATTCTTAGCAATAGAAAATTATATATATATATATAAATTATATATTGTATACTGCTTGCCCCAGCTTACGAGTATTCTATCGGATTTTCAAATGCAAAGTTATTTTTGTTATTTTTTCCCATAATCTAATGGAATTATTAAATTAACTCATTCGGTCACCGAAAAATAGAAACAACCATAAAACAACATTAACTCAAATTAAAATAATGTTACTTACAAAATGTTCAAAGTTTTATCTGTGCATGTTCAAATGGAAGTATGTAGAATGTGCTTGAACATGTACGACTTTTCCACATAAAAACATTTTACATATCTCGAAACTGCTATAATATGACCTCATGAAACAAAATGTCTACTAACTATAACTTAACCTTAGTAATTGAAGACAATTTCTCTTTTATACTCACATACAAAAAATACTACACGAACAACTAACTACATAACTATTTTAAAACAAAAAAAATTAATTTACGCAAAAAAAATAAAAAGATGATAAATGAAGCTCCATGGAGGTTGGAAGGTTTGCAAACATACAAAAAAAAAAAACATTAAGAATATAATAAAAAAAATTATAAAATGTAAACGCAGCCATTTAACTGTAACCAGCTTTTAAACTAAACTAATACAAAAAGAGAATTCGCAATAATCTGCCACAACATAAAAAAAAATACATACAATAGGTACATACATACAATAAAAGCAAAGTAAGAATATTAAAAATACATAAATGAAAAAAAAAACCGCAAAAATTGTTGAAAGTTGAGGGTACAAGAACAACAAGAGCAAAACTACTGAACTCGCGGAGAAATCATAAACTATTGAGATTACTTGCATACGTACATACTAAGTCGAACTACCGGATCCAGATATTGCGAAAGGGGGATGTTTTATTATGTTCGTCATTTAAAATGTTTTTATGATTCTTGAGCAATGATCAAAATGTATCTGAGATGTGCTCGTGAAAAGGAAGGGGAGGGTTATCTCCAAACCCAACCGCCCCCCTCCCCCTCTTGGATCCGCTTTTTCATAGACGGGTATACATACTTACATACATTCATCATCTGTGAGTCAGATGTTTCAGACAATTAAATAAGATTTGCGGCTAAATCTTTATGTGTCTTAGTTCGAAACGAGTCAGGGGCGTACGCGAAAAAAAAAATCAGGGGGATTTTCTAAAAATTAATGTCTACTAAACACTAAATTCACTTTTTTAGATTTAATTTAGTTAGTCATGGTTGGAAGTAGGCAGAAGAGTGCGGAAAATCAATGGTTGCTTCTTACTATCAAACATGGCAAAGGCAACCAACTTTCCATCGAATACCAATAATGAAATTGATCGTCTATTTCAAAAGTTTTCGTGTGTATCTCTCAAAGACATTATGTTTCAGAACATCCTGCCAGGCGGTCTTTCTTAAAAGGCTGAAATGCGTAAGAGGAAATGAAAATTTAAGTTTTTCTTTAATTGTTTCGCCAAAGCAACGAGCAAACAAGGTCAAACAAACAAACAAATACTAAAAAATACACAAATTGGTAGGTATAACTTACACACAACCCCCGCTAGTTATTTACAATAATAGATCCGTTCCGGTATTTTACCGCGGGTGCACGAATTTACCCAAAACAGCCCAAAAGCGTTCCCGTACACAAAAAACTTGCAAATGAGAGCGGAGATGAGAGATTAATTGTCTTCTTCTTCTTGCACGAAACAGTCCGCACTTTTTCTTCAGGTAAAACAATTTTTATTTTATTAAATATAGCAGGTACTTTGTTTTTCAAATTCAACTGCCGCTACAATTTGACGTTTTGTTTCGTTCAAGAAAAGTGTTTTTTTGCGTTCCCGTACTTTTGTCTATAACAGAGAGTATTTTTTGTTTACACTCAGTTTACCAAACTTTACCCAAAAAGTACGGGAACGGACTTAATATTTGCTGATAGTTAGTCAGGGTTCCGAAAACGGAAAAAAATTTAAAATCTACCCATAAATCCCATCGCACATTTCTATTTCATTCCCTCTTCAACTTTATTTTTCAGTCTTTAAAAAATTTTTATCGGCTTTGATTTTTGCAATTGCATCACAACAAGTTTCTAGGATTTGGATTATTTTTTTTTTGTATTGCAATGTTTATTCAATAGTATTGCAATGTTTATTTATAGCATGTTTTATTAACTTTTGAAATATAGGACTGCTTTTTACCCCAACGTGGGTCAAGGAGTAGATCAAAACTCTTGATTCACATTCATATTTACTGCCTCTTTAATCCTCTTTTTGTTTTGTAAAAATATCTGCATACTAGTTTATCATTTTAAATATAAAAGTTATAATGGGGTGTAAACAAATTTTTTGTATTAATATTTGGACGTTGATAGTATAATAATTACATATCTGTGGTCACAAGGCATAAGCATAAGTGTGGTTTTTTGTATTTTACAGGAGAGCACTTCAAAGGTTCAAATGCTAAGAGTAATCAAGTTGAGTTGTGCTATTTTCCTTCCTTAATACCTTGTAAACCACTGAATCGATATTCATAAAATTTTGACACAATATGAAATCGGATATGAAGATTTCATTTATGATAATAACTCCAATTCAACAAAACTCGATTTGTGTTGTTATTGCTTGTGACCACAGATATGTATATCCAAGTTTTTGGGTTTGAATCTCCAAACCTCCCACCCCCATCCTTCTCCCCCCTGCGTATACCCCTGACACGAGTACATATGAACATATGTACATATTCGTAAGTATTATAATAATATACTTTAAAGTAAACCTAAAAGAAAGCATTACCTTTATATAATTTAACTTAGCATATTAACTAAAGGCGTGGTCTATGCAGTGGCCTACTTTGTATACCTTCTATGTATAATCGAATAGAGAAGTGCATTCTAAACAAAAAAAAGGTATTAGTATAGGAGCCTAAGTATTAAAATTTGGTCCTAAAAATTATGTACAAACCAAGTTTTCGAGGGTTTTTTACCAAAAAGTGGAAAATTGTAGTTTTTGGTCTTACAGAACTTTATAGGCATTTTTCGCACTTTCAAATGCTGATATCTCGAAAACTTGGCCTAGTATATCATTTTTAGGTTTGAAATCCAAAGATTTTTTTTGTGAATGGTTGGGACGACTCGAAAGTCAGGCACTACGCCCTAGAAGATAAGACAGAAAATGTTCTGCTATCCTGAAGAAGGCTAGAACCTCTTTTGTGGAAGAGGTTTTAATTTCTTTAATTGATAAAAATGATTTCCTAACCCTTCTTTGCCGAGCCAAAGCTAGACATTCACACAGAATGTGGAATGTCGTCTTATCGGCCTCCATATCCGACATTGTGTCTCGTTTAACTGACCTAACTTACTTATGTGATATCAGATCACATAGTGGCCGAATAGAAAGCCCACTAGCGATCTGAGATTCGCTTTGTTTAAAATTAGGGACTGGGAGAGAGTACGGACAAACTGCTTGGCCTGTCTAATACCTGAAACAAGATGCCAATAAGATAGCCGTTATTCTATTGCCCACACCTTTATGACTGATTTGGATTTGGACTCCACAGAATGGATCGGGGCTACATTACCTACAATGTTACAGTGGTCTAATACCTAACAGAGCCAAACTTTGTTATGGATACACAACTGCTGCAGACTGTCATCTAGGGCCAGTTTTTCAGTGCGAGTTTAACACAGTTTCTTCTAGTTTAAAGTTTAAACTCATTATCTAGTTTTTCAGTCAATTTTGATTGAAGTTTAAACTCAGTTTAAACGTCCAAAGTTGGACGTTTAAACTGTGTTTAAATTGCCATATGTTTTGGTAGCTACTTCTTTCAAATAAAAGGGTGTGAATCTAAAAAAAGAAGGAAAATGAATTTTTCTGGTGAAGAGAACGTGAGTGATGCTGAAATGTACGAAATCTTAAACATTACAGTTTTAAGAAGACTTCGAACAATAAAATCGCGGCCAAACCATTTTCATATATTTGGAGAGAAAGGTTTTTATGAACTATTCAGTCTTACAAAGTTTTCTGTGCATAGCGTTCTAGAGCTTATTGGGCCACATATAAGGAATCGAACAAATTGGTGTGACATTGCATGTGCAAAAAAGTGTTCCATGTTTTCGACTTTTCTTCCGCACTTGCCTTTTTCGTTTGCTTGCACTCTATTATTTTGTGCTTCTCTCCAACTTCTAGTAGGAAAGAAGCTAAAATTAAACTGCTATTAATTAATAATTTTTCTTCGAAATCCATTTTTTAATTTTAGATTTATTTTTTTTTCTGTCGACAAAAAAATGATCAGCTGTTAGAAATAACCAAAAATATCGATAATTATTTGATATTTCTTGTTTTTCAAAATCCGCTAAAATAAAGAATAAAATGTGTATTTTCTTAAAAAAACCGTTAAATTTTTTTCTTATGAAAGTGCGAGAAAACTCAATATATTTAAACTTTTTCACTAATACAGGCACACATCTGATACTTCTAGTCCATGAAAATTTCTTGGATTTTCCGAAGATATTTTAAATTGACAAAACGCGCTGAGCTCTAAATCACTTTTTTCCGCGTTTAAATTTTCAAAAAGCACTAAAATCAGCGGGAAAAACGCTAAGTTGGCCACACTGTTCTCGGTGTTGCCATACACAAAAAGAAAAACTGCTTCTATAGTTAAACGTAGATCAGAGTTAAGCGACTTTTAAACAAACTTAGTTTAAACTCGCACTGAAAAACTGGCCCTTAGTAAGTTAGATGAAACTTGCAGCCTCAATGCTGTAAATGCGGCTGTCTTCTTTATAAAGATATTCAGAGGGTGCAAGTGCGATCATCATCTCAATCGCTGAAGTGCCAACACAGTCAACATTACTTTTTAAAAAACATGAAACATTTTTATGATTTCTGTATAAAAATACTGATTTTGTATTAAGGAAAACGATCAAAGTCTATTTAATCTCATGAAAACCCAATTAAATTAATGGATAAAAGATCATAGTCTGTAAAAACGAAATTTTGTCGTTATTTATTAGGTAAAGTGTTCAAAGTTTTTGTTGTTATATAATATGCTGTTTGTTGTTAATTAACCAGCAAATACCAAAGCAAAGTATTTTAGTACTTATTCTCATTATAGTCAGAAACAGGCCAGATCTGTTATCTCTTTTACATAGTTCAAGGGCTTTTTAGCATTGGCAGGATCTCCCCCAATTCTAAGAGCCTTTGATTGTTTTATCCCCGTCAATTCATTTCACATCTTCTCATTGTTATTTGTAAAACAATTATGCCTGTTTTTCCTGCAATGAATTTAGTGCAGGCCGCATGGAAACGATGCTGGATTTTATATAGATAATATACAATAAATGGCATCCGAAATAAGCCTATTCTATTCAGAATAACATTAGGTTTGTGCATGTTCTATTCCACTGTTCCATTAAAAACTTTCAGGGAGGGAGTAAAAGCAAAATTGAGAAAAAATTCTCACAAGGAGAAAACTATCAGAAAAAGTACGTAAACAGGAAGTTATTAAATACTTTCAATTAAACATCTGATCCATTATTCCATATGTAAAAATTTTACTTTCAATTACTTTTTTCTCTCTCACGCTCTCGTTTTTCTCTCCCGCTGAAAGTTTTTGGAGTACGTGAACACTTTACCAGTAAACACTATTAACAATTTTCAAATTACATTTTGTACACGAACATCCCTATTGTATCTGGTGTTTTAATTGGTGAAATACATTATTAAATTTGGGTTTGTTGGACCAAAAAGGTAAATACAATATTTCTTTGTGTTTATAATAATTCATAAGTCTATCTGATGTTAATCACAGATAAACTAATAATAGACACAAATTAAGCCTTAAATGCCCACTGGTCACTGCAGTGACCAACAACTTCAGCGGCTGCCACTGCAGCCATTTAAAATAAACATCTGGTTTTACTAGAAAAGTTTTCTTTTTCAATACGTACAAATAAAAATGGAAAAATGACAACTGTCGTATAGTATCTCGAAAAGCATATTTTGCAAAAATTTTGAACCACGTACATAAAATAAGGTTCTTTTATTTTCAAATTTTTATATAACAAATATATTGCCGTGTTAAAAAATTTGTGCCTAACGGTATGGGATACTGCCAAATAGTTGTTTTTTAAAAATTGTTGTCCATATATTTTAATTTATTCTCCAGATAATCCTCAAAGGTTACTACAGTGACCAACCATGTAAATCGAAATTGCGGCCACTTAAACTAAATTATTTGAAAATTTGTAGAACAAACGTTGTTCGGAATCACGAAAACTACTTCTAAGTATGTTTGATCCAAGCTGGACGTACTGGGCGTTTAAGGGTTAAAGGCACTTCCAAAGATGAAGGTTTTGTTTGTTTCTGCAGGGTTTTCAAGTGTAATACACATAGCTTCTTTGTGTTTATTATTCAATCATGTCTTCTTCGTCGTATTTTATAAATATCTTATATTTCCTTTCAGATGTACGAGATCACTTTAGAGCTTCGTTGGAGACATCAGAGTACGAGAATACATCGAATCTCTTTCATATGACAGCAGCTGAAGCAACTGAAAAACTATTAGAAAGATGTGAACGACTTTTGGCGCAATGTACCGTGAAGACACAGAATCAGTATCAACGAAGTGGCACAGCAAACAAAGGAATCATCAATGGCATAAAAATAAATGCAGCGGGCGATTCTGCGGATAGCAGAAATGCTGCAGTTCGAACTCACCAGCAACTACTACAACAACAGCCTGTAGAGAATGCTTCATATTTGTATATGAGTGCATGCAAGAAAAGTAAGTGTGTTATCATTTACAGTGTAGAGTAAATCGCCAATGATATCTTTTCTTTGTTTGTTTTCTAAAGAATCAGGTTCAGGAGAAAACATTGACTTTAATACTTCAGCCGACAGCGATAAAACTTTTCGTTGTTCTACGCGCATTGGTGAAGTACGCGATGATACTACACTGTGCGATGGGACAGCAACAGAAGAAGAGGACGATAGCGAAACTGATGCAGATGGTGAAAATATGTTCCATGAGGAAGATCCCTCCATCTATGATGTTTGTCATGTCTCACAGTTGGATGCAAATGTAGATGATGAGACTCAGAAATCAATTACACCTGACTTGGAATTAATACAAACCGTTGGGTGTCCCTACATGGATTTACCAGCTGGTCATTTAACGATACAAAAATCCTCAAAGTATGGGCAGTTACAACGGATTGAAAAGCGTTTATTCTTCGATCAGAGTAAGAAATGCTACTGTGGCATACTCAACGATTGGTTGTTGTGCTATGCTGATGGCCCGACCTCATCAAAGCCATCGCTCACGTTACATTTGAAGAGCAATGGCATACAAATTGAGCATTCGGGTGAGGGAAAACGGCGTGAAATTTGCTTTCAAATTACCACAACGGCAGACCCGAGCAAAAGGTTCGTATTTCAAGCTAACAATGAAGTTGATGCCAAGGAATGGATACACGCAATTGAAGCAGCAATACGAGGTGATCATAATTCATCAATGGTGTTAAATCGGAAGCTGCCCACACCACCAGTTATGAAACGAATGACTTTTGTCAGCAGCAATGGCAATGCTGTTGTAAATGATAATGCTCTGAACGATTACATATATGAAGAACCCTCACCGCTCTACCATGTACACGATCCAGCTGAACATTTGATTGGCAAAACGTTGAATGGTGAAAAAGAGAACCCACCCGAGTTACCGGGGAAAAATAATGATCCGCTTGCTATAGCGTTGACGTTTGAATATGATATACCAAAGTCTCCACCGCAACCGCTTGCATCAACCCCAGAAACAAATCAAATTGAATCTGAGACTTCGGGTCTCTTACATTTACTCAGCGAAGCTAACACATCTTCAACTTCAAGTAACAACATTTCCACACTAAACTCAAGCAATACACGACGCAGTTCCGAAAAACTAGATTTCCAAACGAAAATCAAAGATGTGCATAGTAAACTCTCTTGTCAACTTTCGGCTGCTGGGCCCAATTTGAAAAAGGCTGCGAAGAAAACATATTCTTACAGTTCCACTGAATCATCTGAAGCTATTGTTGCACCACTCAGCACACCCCCACCTTCTGTGAAAGATAATAAGAAACAAAAAAAATCTAACACGCCCAATCCAAGCCCACAAAAGTGTAACAACAATAACAACAACAACAACAACAGCAATAACAAAGACATAAGTGCTGAAAAGTCAGCACGAAATTGGTTCCTGAATCGTTTGAATAAGACCACATCTTCAACGCGCAACAGTTCCATCATATCTTCGCCATCAAAATGCAAACATAGCGAAAAAGAAAATTTGCTGAATAATTTGGAAATGTATGATAATTATGAGAATAACAGTAGCAGCAATCCAGCATCACCTATATTGAAAAATGCTACTGTTGGTGTTATGTCTGGTAGCAATGGTGCTAGTACTAACACTGGTACTGGGGGCAAAAGTAAAGTCAACTTGATCATTAAAGAATTTGAAGCGAATAGCCATTTATTTAGCATGGAAACAATGGCTGGAAATGCTGTGGCTTCGTTGAGTTCCTTTTGCGATAGTGATTGCAATAATTATGAGCCAATTATGACTGTATCCACACCGCCAAGTAGTTTCATGAAGAAAGTTTAAGTAGAACCGCACGTAACTAGTAAATGCTGTAAGTGTATAAGAAGGAGCTAACTATTATTTAAATGTGTTTATTATTTAGTATTTCAAAAAGTAATTGTATTGTTTTTTAATATAAAAAATATCTAAGCAGTATTCATTTGATCTTTTGTTTTAAATGGAATATGGAAAAGTAAAGGCTATAACTTCAGCAAGAAAAATGGATTGGGGAGCAGCAAGCTTCTTCTAAAAGCAACTCAAACCAGAATTTTTAGCTCCTACAAACTGCAATCAAACCCGTAGAATTAATGTGTCAAACACAAGATTACGCTCATATGATTGCAAAGTAAATAAACTAGCTTAAAAAGTATCAACTCTAGATATTGCGATTCGCAGCAATTCTCTTTGATAAGGTTAGAGTAGAAAACTGCTTGAAATTCACCAGTTGAGTCAAATTGATTCTTCGAAACGAAAATTTTGCCAGAATATAATTTTACATACCAGGCACAAAAGCTGCAATTGTTTGGCTGCAATCTATTGTAACCATTACTGTGCAGTTGCATGTGACCAGGCTCTGCATCCTCCTTAAGATACGAGTTAGGGTAGTTTATGGCATTGCTGACCTTAAGAGATTAATTCTTCTATACAAAAGCAATGTATCTATCCATCTATCAATCTGCGTAAAGTAATCAGTGAAACTTAAAACGCATTAAAAATAACAGCAACTTCAATTAATTCAGACATTTATTTAACTTTGTAAAATATGTAAAAATATGTTGTTAACATTAAATGGTACATTTTCAGTGTATTGTATGTAATTTTTGTATTTGTGTCTAGCTAAAAAATATGCAATATTTTTTCTTCTTCGATAAATATTATTGTATTTTTTTGATTTGTATTTCCATTGCACACAAATATGTGCGTATGAATTATAATAAATGATGTGATAGATGCAGTAGTAATTAAAACAATAATAAATCCATTTATATAGTGTTATATAATATTAATATCAAAAATATTAAAAATATTAGGAGTTAAACGAAAAAAATTAGCTGTAAAAGATTAAAGTCTTCCAAAACATAGAAAATGGGAACAACTCAAAATATCAAAGCAAAAAAGTGTGGATTTTTCGTTAGAAGTCAGGAATTACATATGTACTTGTAATTAATTATTGATAGTCTTAAATTAAAGCAATAAAATAAACGCAATTTCTATAAATTCATAATTATCAATGATCAATTCTTAAAAATAATGAAATAAAATGTTTTATAGTATGCACAGAGATAATATGTATATGTTTAGTTTGTTTCTATATTGATACAAATTAAGTCGTTGTGTTAACGCTTCATTTTACTCGCCGGTTAGTTTCAACGTCATATTTCCAATGTCGAAACTGTGCAAACATTTGTGCCAACAAACCATCAAACATTCAGTGCAATTTCTGCATAAGCGCTAGTTAGACATGCAATGTTTCTTTGCGTTGAGATTCCATTATTTCAGTTAATTCATCGCGACGTGATTGCTGTTGCACTAGAATCACTTTGCGTTGCTCTTCATTTGACGAAAATAAACCCATAACTTTTTTACCTTCTTTTTTGAGCATAATTTCAACACCGCGATTTGTTGATTTAATTGAGGCGATTTCATGCCACAAATATGTCCATTGTACCTGAAAGAAATGCAATTAAATAAAAATTAATATCGCTTTAACAACAGCAGATTGCGTGCGGCGCATACCGTCCAAGTGCCAAACAAGTCACTTCTATCAATATAAATGACACGATAATTTGATACCATCACAAATTCATGCTTCCGCACAATCTCCTCACAATGCACAAACGTGTCGGTGATAGCGTATTTGCCTTTCTCGATTTCTCTGCAAATATTTACAAATAAATAAAAATAAATTTAAGTATGTGCCTTTGCAAGCTACGCTTTCCAAAATACCTAAATATTTTATTGCCTTCTGCCTCAGTGCGACAATATGGGCGCAACACGCAATCCTGATGGAGAAAACGTGGTGGGCGCAAACGATTAGCTTCTTCGGATCCTTCGGTGGCGCGTTTGACTGCAGCAAAACTGCCGCTTGCAAAATCAACAACACCGGCAGTGGGACGCGCTACAAAACCAATGGCACCTTTGCCCAAACCTTTAAAGAATCCCTCGACACCGTCTTCTTTGGCGCCAGCAACAGGTTTGGTCACAACACCAGTGACACCATCAACAAAGCCCTGAAGCAAACAAGAGTGTAAATTCAGAAAAATCACAAAAAAACCAACTTAAAAAAAGAATCACAGCATACCATAACCAAACTTTTCCCACTACGTGCTATGCCTTCTTGGAAGTTTGTCGGTTTTCTATTTAGATTTTCACGTCGTTTCTTTTGATATTCATCGTCGAAAGTCAATGCAGCCAAGCCTTTGCCCATAGCTCCAGTGATTCTAAGTAGTTTTTAAATAAATAAATAAAATGAAAACGTTCTCTAAAGTTACGAAACCAAAAATCATTCAAATACATACTTGGAAACAGCACCAGCAGCGCCGCCAACTGTATGCCCGAACAGTGATTTGACGCCTAAGACAAGACCTTCTGCAAATTCGCCGGGGCCTTGAATTGCGCCCTAAGAAATGATAAAATTCAAAGTAATTTAGATGCAAACGTATTCGAGTTGGTTTTTCATTTTCATTGGCAAATTAAAGTTCTATTTCATTGGCATTGAAAGCTTTAATCAGAATGCATAACCATTGACTATTTTATGGGTAATTAATTGAATATTACATGAAAATTAAATTGAACTACTTAATGGTAGTCATGCTAATGAAATGAAGTTGTCTCTTATTGCGATTACATTATGCAATGACAATGTCATAGCCAATGAATTATTTTTAATAAAACTTACTTGGAATGGTTCGTAGAACAAATCTTGTACACCTTTCTTCAAACCCACCACCAAACCATACGGATTGCCAAGCACATCCAGTCCCAAAACTAATACATACAACTGTTTGAGCGCCTGACCGGTATAGTGCGTTGTGATTTCTGAAGTTAACTGGCGCTGTGTGAAAAATTGATATTCACGTTCAAAGTAAGCCAAACGGAAGACAACATCATTCACATCGGTCAGAGTGACACCAACACCTTGCACCAATGTCGAGAGAATACCAGGCAAAGCAGTTGTGTCCGAACCGGCCATCGAGAAGCTCACATGAATTTTGAGCGGACCCAAATGTAAATTATCATAGAAATTCTTTTGCTCCTGTTTGGAGTGTGTTGCAACCAACTCCGATAGTGGTTTTTCAATATCTTCAACATTTTCATTGAATTTTTTGGCAGCTTCTTCGTCGGTATTACTGCCAGCAAAGTTCTCAGCAATAGCGGTAAGGAAGAGTAAATCCACTTTGAAATGGAATTCCTGTATCAGCATAGTAGCGTATTTGAATTGTTTGACTGTAGAGTTGGGTACAACACGCTCGACAATACTGCATTCGATAAATGGTTTCAGTTCCGTGGTGGTGGCTACACTTTTAGGTGGCGCAATTTGTGCCAGCACCACTGGAAAGATGCAGTCGTTGAGTTGATTGTCAATTTGTATTTTATTGATTTTTGCGTGTATTTGTGTTTGGAAAGGTGATGTTTTCATCGAAACCCAAACGCCTGGATAGAATGTGCGTTGTATCACGCGTTCATTGGATTTTGTGAGGATCATGCGTTGGAAATCAATCTAAAAGTGCGGAGAAAAATATAGGCACGTATATTATAATATGAAATTGAAGTGTGAATGTGTTTGTTCATCGTATGTTAACCTCAAATTTTCCATCTAAATAATATTTGCCCACTTGCTTGGCGGTCTTCTCCGCAAGATATTTCTGATATTGCGCCTCGATCATATCAGTATCGTGAATTTTCATTTGTTTGAAACGTTTTTTACTTGGTTTCTTTACTTCCCAAATAACACCTTGAAATTGTATGAATTAGTGAAAAGTGAAAGAACATAACAATATTGAAAATAAGTTTTAAACTACCTGAACTTGTAACACCCAAGTATAAAATATCAACGCCAGTTTCATTGTTCAACACCGACAAGCCAATACCATGTATGCGCAATTCAATCGACTGCGATATTGTTTGTAGCGCAGCACTAGTTTCTGTTTTTGTAGCGATCGCAGCTACCTCAGTAAAGAGCAATACACGTTGCAAACCATCCAAAAATGATACCCAATATCCCTTCGAACCGTCACGTAACCTACATATTTGAAATTGATTTGCATTAATATAAGCAAATCTAAATTTCGATTAATGTAAACATTTAAATCTTACTTCATTTCGCCAACACCATCACGTCTCAAATCGCTTTCGATATTCTCCTTGCCAAAGATAAGCGTTCGCTCGCCATTAGGATCACTCCAAGTGTATAAAATCTTTTCATGTGGTAATAATACGAATACGTTATTGCTACCTTTTTCCGAATATTTAATTGGCATTTTCGTATGATTCATAAGCAAACCAGGCGCATCCCCAGGATTATATTCAGTAAATGTTATATAGACGCCACCTTCCGTAGCTTGTACATCGACATTAATGCCACCATACTAAAAAAAAATAAGATGCAATATATAAGTAAGATGTTAACAGAGTTTTGTAATTTAATGCTGCCTTTAATATTTAGTATTCAGTCTATGCACAAAATAGTTATAAAAGTAATTGGTTTATATTTTATTTTAATGAATTTGAATGACCTTATTAACTCAATGTTTAAAACTGCTCTAGTGCCGTTTTATTAATTTTTTTTATGAACAGTTTGAATGACAGGAACACGAATGGTGCTAAAGCTCCAGCTAACATTTTTTGTTAACAACACACGGCTTGAAAATGATGCACTTCAACGTTAGAAGTCTAAATTCTTTGAAGTTAGACTATATGGGGCATGTTTTTGAAAGCTGATTGGTTGGTATAATCTGAGTCTCTGAAACTTGGTATTGCAACAAAGCTAGTGATAGTTTCTATCTTCAAAACTACAATCTCTTCAGAAACGACAGGAAAGATAAAAGATTTTGATCTATACTTTCAGTGGATGGTAAACTACAACCATTTGTTGGCACAGTACAAGAGAAAGAATAGTTATTACCCTTGGTTTGGTGATCATACCATGAATTCCTTTCCTGAGCTTAGCAAGTCATACTCGAAATGGAAAAAACATGCGAATAATGTTAATTCAGAAAATTTTAAAAGAATCCGGAATGAAACAACCATAGTCGTTTAGTCGGTTAGACAAGCCAAAATAAATTTCTTTAGAGCTAAACTAAACACATCCCTTCGACCGAAAACACTTTGGGATAGATTAAAAAATATTGAACCAGGGGGTTACTCTGTAATTCGATTCGAAAAGCATGCGTTTCGAACGTAAAAAAGTACTCTGTAACTCGTTCTTCTCAGTGACAATGTTGCCAACTATATATCCCCATTTGCTTTTGTAAAAATAGGCATCATTGCCCTACAAAAACCAAAAAAACTAAAAGAAAACGAAATAATTGGTTTCGGTAGCTTTAGGGTTCAGTGAAGAAAATGATGGTGAAGAAAGGAACCAGAGGAAAATCATTAAAGATTAGGTTAATGTAATGGCTTTTAGTGACAAGAAAAATGCACTGTTAAAATTGTTTCAGAATATTATACATAAATATAGAAGAATTTATGTAAGCAGTATTCAAAATGAATTAAAAGATTCTCAGAGATCCACTGCGATCCCAGCTATAGGGTTAGCATAACATACAGTGTATATTTGAGGCTTGCAGATCAAACAGACGTTGTTTGAAGATTCCCTTCAAATTTAAATAATTTGTTCACAATTTTATAACAAAACTTTCATTTAAAAAACTTATTCGAAAGCGAATAATTTGACATTCAAATCGGATTACAGAGTAAATTATGAGTTTTGAATTTTCGAGAATGTGGATACAATGGTTTGTTACTTAATCTATCGTTATGTTGCCTCTTTTCATTTGTGAACCACCACTGAGATTTATCGGTAAAATTAAATACTTAGGATTTGTAACAAATTAACGGCTGTCTTGTCATATTAATAGTATTGTTAGCAAAAATCTTCTTGACTTTACGAAGTTTTAAAATATCAGTCGCATATATAACCCCCTTGGAAATTGGACGTAGATTTGTTATGGTTCTGGCCCTCTTATACTCTTTATATCATATATTGAGCTCGTCTTTAGTAAATTAAACTCAATATCACTTCTTAAGCTAGAAATCGCACTTAATTATGTTACACAATATGTATGTTAATAGTTTGCGGAAATTTCGCCGCGTGAATAGTTTCAACTAATATAAAAAATTATCTTAAAGTCAGAAATTGCAGTACTAATTTATAATTTATTTGAAAGGCTGCAATTCTCCCAATCGAACAAAACTCAAAGTCTTGTCTTACCTAAATTTAATTCCCTTAATTCTGGCAGGTTATTTTTCGTTAACACTATTCGCATCTGGAACTTATTATAATAAACATTTGATTTTTGAGTAAGTACTATAGTCAATAACTACCAATTTTTTACTTGATTTTTAACTTTAATTTATTCATTACTAATTTTATAATTGATATATTTTATGATGTTTTATTTTAATCATAGAATCAAGTTATATATTTAAAAAATTTAATTTTAATGAAAGAAAAATTTTTTTATCAAACTAATGTTTTATCTAAATAATTAATATACAAATGTTTACAATAATTTTTATCTCTCTAATTTTTCAAAGTAGGTAATCAATACACGAATTCAATACATTCGCATGCTTTATTCTAATACGCTTACCTTATAGTTCTCCAATTTCAGCAAAATACACTGTGCTTCTGAATAATTAAAAGGAACTGTTTTATGGCCATCCGCTCTGGCCACAATCATAAGATCAGCATCATTTTTAGGCCATAAAGGCACGCACATATCTGTTTTAACCTAAACAACAATAAACTATTTATTATTTGCTTTTAAATAAAAATATATATATGTATACCAAAGACCATGGATCTCCAGGACGGCTTTGCTCTTGCAATTCTATTGGAAAACCACATTTATTACTAGCAACATAGAATGGAATAAATGTGATTTGTTTTGTAAGTGAATTGTGTGTCAAATGATTATGTACGCCAATCTGTAAATATATAAATCCCAAGTAAATGCAATTCTCCATAAAACATAATTAGTGTTTAACAAACCCGATATGGTAAATCATCCATGGTTTTGCACACAACTTCACCAATTGAACCAGCTACATCTAATGGAATTTTATCACTCCAATCACCATTATCGACACGTATTTTTGCTGCTTTCTTATCGAAGAAGAATTTCTCACGGAACGAGAATAAAATCGGGCCAGAATATTCTGGAGGATGATAGAGGACATCAACTGTTTCAGTATCAGTTTTGTAGCTTAGCATTAAGCCGGTTTTATTAATCATCCAGAAGGGACTGTAGAGTGTGATCATTAAACTGCCCTTGCGATCTTCAAAACTGGAAATGAGATAAATGAGTTGAATGAATATCTTAGGAAACTGCAAGAATTTTATGCCAAAAAGAAAGTGATACAATGTGAAACCAACAATTTTATAAAATTAAATAAATTTTCTGAAATTAAATGATTTAATTCCAAAAAACATAATTGGTATTTTTAAAGTAAAATTCAACTAACAACCTAATGACTCAAAAGAATATAAAAAAATTGTAACATGTGATAATTGTATGTAATGAACTTTACCGCACGAATAAATCCATATCCATTGTAGCGCTAGAATCATATGAGCTAAATTTCCAAATGCCCATATCGGTACGATCCGAAGAAACTTCAGTTGTGCATGACCAATCTTTTTCCAGATATTGAAGTAACTAAATGATGCATACAAATTTTAAGATTGAATAAAAATAATTAAACATTCTATAAATTTTCCATTGCATTTTCCATACACACCCTGACAACAAGATAGCTACGATTCTCTTTACTTTTTCCAGACAACTTGAATGTGGGCAATTGCAAAACATCACCCGGAGAAACTTCTTTCTCGCCATAATCAAGCAGCTCTTCCTTGCCTGCAGACTCTTTTGAGATTGCATCTGTATCATGCTTCTTACCAGATTCATCTTGACGTACTGAGCAACCAGCAACTGATACAGTTATGCTTACGGGCAAAGAGTTACGCAAATAAAGCGGTGGCTTTACATGTAATGTATAGAAGGCACTCAATAACATAAATTTATTGGTATTTTCATGATACACTTCGGTCTTCGTGCGTATTACATTTATGTAGAATGTCTCAAAGGTATCAATTGGATCGCATTGAAGTTGGCGTGAATAGGAAAGATCAGTGGGTGAATCATTCCATTTTATACCCTGTACTGACACATGATAGCCCTAGAAATAAAATTAAATGAATAGTTTTATATTCTGATTAAAATATTTTCAATTTATTAAAGGTTCTACTTACATCAACAGTAAAATATAACTCTTTGCTATCTGCATAGATCGAATGCAGTGGCACATGGAAAGTCTGACCGGCTGGTACTTCACCAACTAGAACTTTTTCATTCGAATGAAAACGATAAATTTTTATACACGTAGTGAAATGATTATATACCTGAAAGAAAAAAGCAATTCAATAGATGAGGTGCGAATTAGTTTAATACTGTAATGATAATTCAATTATTCTTAATGCATATATCGTCAGTTCAGAGATAAAACTCATTAAGTAAGATTTAGCAACAACTCGGAGTCTACACGATTTTTATTTTAATAGTTTCGCCACAAAACCCCAAAAAAAATTAACAAGTACAGTTTTTTAATATGATTTTTAGAAAGAAATAATTTTAAAATTTATTTTTGTATTTTTCAAACATGTTACTTAATAAATTTTACTTCTAAGCCGACGATATATTAATGACTATGCATTTATATTCCGACTTACATTCAACACACCGTGTATATTTATTTTAGTGGTACCAAATTCTGAACGCACTTCAGAAACTATTCCCCATGGATCTTGATTAATGCCACGATATAGTGGGAAATAACGTGTATCAGATTTTGAAACGGGCAGTACCACTTCTTTGTCAATACCACCAATCTATAAGAGCAATTCGTTGAAATATATATTCAAACAGGGAACAAAAAATTAAAACTTACTTTCACATATATTTCTTCACCTTCTTCACCTTCAAGGGTGGATACATTTTTCGTTTGCAAGAATGCACGCCCACCTGGTGATATTGTGCAATCCTGAATTTGTTCGGGCGTAAAATTAGCTCCTTTCTTTTCTACTTGGAAAACCAGCGAATGGTTTAGGGTATTTGCTGCAGTCGCTTGGGGCATGTGGCATTCATGCAAAGTGAAAATGCCATGTCTAAAGTTTATTGATATATCGAAACCAGTATCATTCTCCACAACATATGGCGCAATAACTTCCGGTTTCACTAAACCCTTAGAATCGATGGCTTGTGAAAAGGCTTCTCCCAAAACGCCTAACAAATCCAGGCATGTCTTGCTCATGGTTAATTCTAAATTCTCTTCTGAGTGAATGTTAATTGTAGTTGTTTTCTCTTCAACATCTTCTTCGAACTCGCTTTTCTTTGATTCAATTGCCATCTCGAAGTTAAGTTCCCACGGCAAATATTCCCGCTCGCCATTGGCAAGTTGTCGTTCATTCATTTCAATTATGGGTTCCCAAACGGCATGCGTTTGATTGTAATAATTCATGCTTAAGCTTAGTGCACCTTTTATGCTCATGTTGCCACTCCAGTCGCTAGCAATTGCGTTAAGTCGTGTGTCGATTGAAATGAGCGGTGTGGTGTAGTATCCGACGCCAGTTTCTACAATCAGTGTAATGCTGGGCACTTCAATGACGCATTTTTCTGTTTTATTATGAGTGGGGGTAAGGCTCTCTAAAGAATCGAGTACTTCTAAAACGTCTTGAGCTTTATCTAAATTAAATGAAGAAATATAAATTACACAACTGAAATAAAGCACAAAAAAAGCCAAATCAAAAAAAAAAAAAAAAAAATCAACAACTTACCAACTTTTACAAACCAGTGCTCCCTGTCAATAAATTTCTGTGCACTCCATATAGTACTATAGTTTGCCTCTTTCTTCAACACCGCCTCCTTTTCTGCGCTACTGGCATTAATCGTAAGCATAGCCTTGTTAAAGAGTTCAATAGTTGCAGGGGAAACATTTATTATTATTTCACTTAGGCTCAAACTGATGTGCAAACCCTTTTCTTCTGGCGTGGAACCTTGCAAACTAATCACACACGGATGAATTATGTAATGTTTGGTTGCTTCACGTCTTTCGGGCATAAACGAGCACATGTACATCTTCATTCCATCAATTTGACCATTTATTATTTGCTTCTCGCCAATAGAGCGATAGTTAAGTTGTGCTTGCATATTGAATATGATTGCATTCGTATTAATATCTTCTAAACTTTCAATTAATATAATATCAGGCTCTTCAATATGCAGCAATAAAGTCATTTTCTTTTCAGGTTGCACGTTCTTAACTGGAGAGCGTTTTGCTGAAATACGAAAATTATATCAAATATTAATTACAAAAAGAAAAAAAGGTACAAACTTCAATGCTAATGCATTTTAACTATTAATAAAATTGCATTAAACAATTTTCAATTATAATGAAATTGAGCTAACATTAAAAAATAAACTAACTTTAACGTTTAAATTTCAAAAGCTATTGAAATTGAACTAGCATTAGCATTCAAACTCATTGTAATGAAATTAAGCTAGCATTGGCATTCAATTGCATTTTAATGCAAATAGAATTGAGTTTTTATTAGTAGTAATTTAATTCGTAAATATAGTAATTTTTTTCCTTACTCGTTGTTTCTACTTGTTGCTGTTTCGTTATAGCTTTTACCGCCTTCGATTCTGCACTTGCTTTTTCCGGATCTGTACACATTTCGTCTTGAGGTATTGAAATGAAATCGACCAATTTCAATAGGAAATCAATGCACAAAATTAAATCGAACCCACAAACCCGCACTTCAGCTATTAAGAAGGAAAAATACGGAAATATTAAAAATTAAAGTTTAATTTCAATTTACATTGTTTTTCAAATAATTAAATAATTTTACCAAATGTATCATCCTCTTTGATGATAGCAGTCAAGTCCAGCATATAGTTTCGTTCGGTTTCGCAAATTTTCATATTGTTTGGATTATTTTCAATGCCCCTAGCCTTCCAATCTTTACGGCAAAGATATTTTTTTATTTTACTTGTTGAATTCGAACGTGTATCATCGATTTGTATGTTGCATAAAACAATCGAAGTGCTTAGGGTGCCATTCATTAATTTTGTGCCTTTCAGGGATAGTACATGCAAGCCAAAACGAGCCAAACCCTCATTTTCTCCTAAATAAAAGTATACAATTTTAATTAGTGTTACACAGAGAATTTTAAGCAATACACATACCTAACATTAAGTTCACAACAACACCATCAAACTGGAAATTGAATTTAAGTTGCTCCAAAATTTTCTGTTTATCAGGAACAGGTACAATTGCTGCTGTTTGACGCACCGTACGTCGTGATGGACTATCTGTAATAGTTTTTCGATAGATAACATCTGCGGTGGTTGTTGGTCGTTGATGTACGGTAGCTTCTTCGGGTGAAGGGAATTCTAATAGGCCTTCGTTGAGATTGCAATTTAATATGGACATTATTAAAGCATAATCCTCCATGAAGAGATTTAACTAAAATAAATAAAAATAATCCAGAAATGTCCATAAATTATTTATCATTATTAAAGAGCAACCAACTTCAATAGATTTCAGTCTGCCAGAGAGATCGATTTCAGGTATTTCATGATACCAACTGCTTGATAAATTCCGTTTTACTGCCAGTGTAAAACTCATTGGGTTCATAATATTTACATCAGATTTCATACCATACGAGGTGTCAACGGCTAAAATATTAAAGTTAGTATGTTTTTATCAACCAATTATGTAAAAGAACGAAAGCAAATCGAATTTGGAGGCGGCAACAACGTCTAAACTTACTGTCTAATGATTCCAGATGTGGTATATGAATTTCATCTTCTGCACTATTCACTTCATGATCCTGTACAATAGCAACTTTTGATATTTTCATATTCTTTAATTCCAATTTGATTTCATCAACAACAGCAGGACTGCGTGTTTCTTTAGGAACTTGTATTTCTGTAGCAGTGTTCGATAGCATTAAGAAGCCCAAATCTATAGCGATAGCATTGAGGCTCTGCGAATCAATCGGTACCACAATGATGGGTGCTTTAACTTTTATATTCAATTTCATGCGTGTCGCCTTTTGATATGCTTCCAATGATTTCTGTTTCGCGGCATCGGCTGCAGCAGCACTTGCATTGGCAACAGCTTGTTGTGCTGCTTGGAAATTGTTAAGGAAACTCTAAGGAAATGTAAAACAAACGTTAATTAAGTTACCGATACAAGGGAATAGGAAATCAAAGTGAATTGAACTCACCAGTATCGCAGTGACAAACCAATTAAGGAATACAATCTTGATGCAACCAATTTCAACGGTGATTTTCATGTCATCGGAATTATAATTAGCGGTTTCATCTAAATTATACATGACCACTTGACAATTGAGCGCATTATTGCCAACAATTGATAAAATCTGCAAATAAAAAAAAATAAAAAAAAAATATTGAATTAATTTACAATACTATAAGCGTAATCGATTCGTCGCTTAAAATTGCAAGTAGTGAAACGCTTTCTTTTTGTCGCCCCTTACATTCTTGTGTATAGTGTCTGGATTCAAATCGTTGAGAATGATATTTTTCAAACGTAAATTCAATTCGGTGTATGATGATTTCAAAATGACACTAGCATCAAATAGCTGCACTTTCATCATTGCTAGCGGACGCTTGCGGCATGTTAGCAATAGACCAACTTGCTCTAAATTCGCGACTAGGTGAATTTTAATGCTGTCAACTACTTTCGAATTGCGTTGTTTTCGTGAAACTGGTGCCACTGCAGGTGTGACTACTTCTTCTTCTCCTTCGGCTGCTTCTTCCATAATTGTGGCAAGTTTATCAATGATGCCTTCCTGATCAGCATTGCCAATTCGGTCTTGAGGTTCTTTTGGCTGGGGACTAGCTGCTTCGAGTTTTTTTAGTAGTGCGTTTGCTATTTCCATAAGGCGTAGCAAACATTCTTGATGCAAAGTCAGATTTAGTGTTGAAAACTTAACTAGAATATATTGTTCAGTAGAATTGTATTTGGATATGAATTCCGGTGAAGTTTTGTTAGCTTGCGTATAAGAGACCGTAAGTAGATACTGTAATTCTTCAGAGAAGCGTGGCGTATCAATTACAGACAATTCAGCTCCTTCATTCTCCCAGTTGTCATACTGTAAGAGTTTTATAGCGCCAAGCCTAAAATAATAATAATGAATTGAAAGTTATACCAAAAACTCAAGCTGCAAAATGTATATGATCATATCTCCCACTTTATACTCACTTTGCTGTAACCACCATTTCGTATGTGCGTTGTGCCATATGCCCTTCTAATTGCAATATCTGTAGAGTGAGTATTTTTTGCTCTTGAGGTGGTACTAACTCTGGAGCTGTTACGACCTGGTTGCTGGAGCTATCTTTAAATTCGTCATTTGCACTTGGTATATCCTCATCTGGAGTACTATAGTAAGTAGTATCGGATGGTGATTCCAAGGTGGCGACGTTGCATTTGTCTTCAGCAGTGCACGATTTACGCAAAGTTACATGGAATTCCTTTAATGCGAATGCTACTTCCAATGTAGTATACTGCACTATTTCCATAGCCAGGCCAGCTTCTGCATCGGTTGGTGGTTTTTTCTTCTTTTTGCCATCTTGGTTGAGAAAACTGGCCAATGAAAGTTTGGATGAAGCATTGCTCAATGCCCGAATAAGCGGTGATGGTTCAGTTGAAGCGCTCTCGGGTTTTGGTAAACTATTGACTACGCCTAAAGCTTCAAACATTCGATCTTCAGTTATATTAAGAGAAATGTACGGTAATTCAATGTTAATTTTTGTCTTTGCCAAACGTGGATCATCATCAAGCACGCAGATATTTGCTTCGATTATGAGTGAAGTCGGACGTAGCACATGCATATCAGATTCAGTGGCATGTACGAGAACTTCTTCCCAGTCTTCGTGTGGTTTGGTTACAAGTACCTAATAAAAAGAATTGTTGAATTCAAAATAAGTTATGAAATTCAATCTTAGATTTATTTACAATGGAGCGTTATCCATATTAAATAAGTTCACTTTCGAACTATACAGTATTGTATACTTTAAGTCTTCTTTCAGACAATTTATTTACCTGCATATCATCAATAGAAACTTGAAATCTGTCATATGCCTTTTGAGATATAGCATCCAAAATAGAATCAGTAGTTTTACCAACTTCAGCCATTTTTGCTACATCAAAACTTTGATGACGCGGTTGTGATGCAATATGCAATTGACCTAAAGTGACAACAATTAGCGACTTTTCACCAGCAACATAAGTACCCGTGCTGGGCACTATCAATATGTTCGGCATGAATTTCACATCAACTTCAAGTATAGGTTTTTTATCGATAATATATTGCATGCCAGTAGCTGAACGTTCTTTGAAATTTGTCATTTTCGCTGTGGCAGCTCCTTCTAATTCCGACAAGTTCACCGATTGTTGTGGTGTAAAAACTTCCATCAATTTCAGTATAGTATCAGAATCATAGACAATTTGAAGCGGTCGTGCGCGCAATTTTATACGTTGATCACATAATTTATCTAGTGGATTTGTTTCAAAGAAAATATCAAGTAAATTGAATTCATTAGAAATTTTCGATTCAATAATCGTGGGTGTGTAATCGGTTCGCTCTAGACCGGTCAGTTTCATCTCTTTCATGCCAGCTGAAACACTTAATGCATTCCCTCCTGGGCGCTGCTGCACTGTAGCTGTAGCCATTGAAAATTTCAATAGCATTAGCGTTTGCAATGACCGCCAATCAAATGAACTAGCTGCAGCCATTTCCTGTTCTAAACTATCATCATATAATCCCACCTCTAAAGCTATCAATTTGAAATTCATATTTATTGCTACATAGCTTTCGGGAATATTTAATGGTATACTGTTCTCTTCATAACCAATAGCGCTATAAAGTTTCTGTTTTTCATCTTGTGTCATAGCTGCTTCGAATTTTTTAGCTGTATTAAAAAATAATTGGATATTAAAGGAAATAGAAAAACATCAATCAAAAGAAATACGCACCAATATCATCGTCTGAACTTTCCGCTTCAGCCTTTTTGCGACCACCGAACCAGCCACTGAACCAGCTAGTCTGTTGTGTTAATTTATTTTCTTCCTCTTCTTTTTTGATTTTATTCAACTCTAATTGTACCCGTTTACGAATCAATATCAAATTAAATAGATCCAATCTTGTTTCCAATAGATTACAGGTTTCAATAAGTAGCATTTCAGGTTTTTTTGTGATTTCTTTTTCTTTAAATTTCTGAAAATAAATCAAAATTTCCAATAATATTGCTTCCCATTAGTTTCCAATTCAACTCTTTTATAACTTTACCTCTGCATATGTTTCGCAAAGCTCACGATGTTCTTTCATATGCTCCCAGGTCCAACCAATATTCCTTTTTCTTATATTTTCTTCCAATATTGCATGAATAGCAAACTTCCACCATTCTTTGTAATTATTTTTATAAGCTATAAATATTTTGTTGAAGAAAGAATATACTGTTTTGTAATTACATATACATAGGTATGGAGGATGGAATAAAAGAACCTTTTTTCTACGACTATCCGGGAAAGCTAGTATCTGATGTCAATAATAAATAAGATTTTTTTTTTTTTACATTCACATTGAATTTCAATTTACATATACACGGTGCTCCTGTTTCAAAGA
This sequence comes from Toxonevra muliebris, assembly GCA_963691655.1. Taxonomy (NCBI): domain Eukaryota; kingdom Metazoa; phylum Arthropoda; class Insecta; order Diptera; family Pallopteridae; genus Toxonevra; species Toxonevra muliebris. Next base: position 39,528,141 of record OY829328.1, on the reverse strand, counting down.
TATCCACGTTTTACATACGAAATTTTAATATTTCAGATCACAAACACACAAATCTAAATTCTTAAGAAAGTACTGGAATTTATTCACAATGATGAAAGAGACATTTTGTAATGATATCTTTAGCACTGACTTTTCATCAAATGGTAATAAAAGCATAGATGGAAAATGTGTGTTTCAGAGCACACTCCTCAAACTAGCGAGGAATAATGGAAAATTGTGAATAATAGTTTGGGAAAAAATTCTCCAGAAAGATGTAAAAATTTTGTTTTCTTTATAATAGACTTCACTAAAATTGTTAGCGAAAAAGGTGATAAATTTTACTTGCCACCTACTGTATGTAAAATGTGCATATCTTCCAAATAGGAGCAGATAGGAATTCATTCCAAACGGAACAACCCTGCTTTTCGTTTTTGTCGACATTTTTATGCACCCTATCGTCGTTTCCTGCCCATCGTGTATATAAGTAACTAATTTAACAAAACAATTCAATTTCTTCCATATATTTTTTTTGATTCGCCGTGAATGAAGTAGAGAAATTTTGAAAGAACGTATAGGATCGATACGGATCAAAAATATATAGGGAATTTAAAGTCGTTTTGGTAAAATAATTATATAATTATTATTATTAATTATTAAAGTAAGTAAACGTTTTATAATAAAATTTTTCTAACATTTTTTTTGGATTCATCTATATCTCTTCTTTTCTTTATATATACAAAAATGCAAAAATGTGTGTATGTCTCGAAATAACACCGAAACCACAGCACAGATTGACACAAAAATTTGTACAATGATGCATTATATTTTTAGTCACAAAATACAGGCATAGTCTGAGTTCATAATTACAAGTGGGTGTGGAATCTCCCATACAAATTATATGCTTTTTTGGGTATATATTTGGAGCCATTTACGATACAGTACTGAAGGACGCACAAGGACGTCGATTGATAATATAATACAACAGGAAAAATGTGGGTGGTGTTAGACAAGGGGGTGTGGCACCTCCCATATTATCTGAATATTCATTATAGAATAATATGAATAATACAATTGTGTATTAATGCGATCGAAGAAATTATAAAGGTTTGGATATAAAGAGGAAGGTGGACACTATTTTAAAAGTGGATTAGAAATGCCAATTAGATTAATATAGGAGGTTGCCACGCTGATGTGGTAATTTTTATTCTATATGTTTTTTTGCTAATATTGCAATTTTCGTATTACCTAAACTTTGCAAGGGCCGCTCAGCAAAGCGATTCATATTTATAATAAATACCTTAAATTTTTAGTAGAATTTTTTCTATAATTATGAGTAAGGCTTGGAATCGACCCAACTTTTATCAGATATGCCTATGCAATATATTGCTCCATAACTGTGCCTTTTTCAAGTTTTCACATTTAATTCGAAAACTGGGCTTAGGCTTACTGTGGTTCTATAATAGTTTAAGGAGTAGAGTGGTCCTACTTCTTCGGGTCAAAAAGTTAACTTTTATAAATCTCCTCTTTTAACAGACTCATATTCATTTCTACAAACTTAACTTAGTACAGCGAGCCAAAATAGTGACGTTCTTTGTGCACACTCGGCGCACAAATACTTTGAAGGCATTTTTCTAAAAACGATATTTTTGCATCGGGAGCATGTGATTACGCTTAAACTATTTGTCCTATAGATTTGACATTTTGAGACATATTCAGCACATATATGGCTATGACCAGTCGCTCAATCATTAATAGACGGTGTGAAAAACCTACATTTATTACTATTTGCGAAAAACGCTGCCATTTTGTTAATTTTCGACCAAAAGTAATAATTGAGGTATAAGCGATAGTGGCACACATACCAGATCCCGCAGATCGTCGTTTGCGTTTTACATAAGTGGGTATATAAGTATCTTTTTTAATTTTTGGTTTCAGACTGCGGACGAAGCATAATAGCCCCTTCACTCAAATAATTATTTCAACTATCGAACATTTTATTCTCCCTAGAATTATTTGAATAATGAAGTTTTTTGATTAACGGTATGTTTGATGAATCTTTTACTTGTTCAATTTCAGTATATAGACAAAGTTTCACTTACGTAAATTAAACGGACGATATTTCCTATACGGTGCACCCAATTGCATACGATTCATAGAATCAGCCAATTTAAGAATATCCTGAAATTGTGTGCTCGTGAGGCCAATATTTAATTTCTCCATTTCTAAGCATAAATCAATCTTTGGAATCACAAATGCAGGATTATCATATTCGGGATTCATGTTTAATTGCAATTTAGCAATTGATGAAATGGGACCCAACACTAAAATTATAAAAGTATTGCATATTTTGAATACGACTTATAACATGATAGAAAAATCTTTGAAGTTAAACTCACCGTAACTATACATTGATGGTCTCTCATCTTTACTCGCAATATTCTCACGAAATAGTTCCTCCAAATTCTTTTTTTTACTACCAGCATACAGTTCACCAGTACAATTCATATATGCCGATAGTGAATCGAGACTTGCAATCTTATACACCCGACTAACTTGCTCAGTTAAATAGCATTTTTCCCAATTGATATCGGTGGTATAGATTTCCAAATCGTGCAAGGTGACACCAAATGCAAATGGCTTTCCAGTTGTGGTAACGTCCTCATAACGCAAATGCACATTAGCAATTTTCACTTGCAAATTGTTAACAATTTGTGCAGTAAGCTTTTCAGTGAATGTAGCATCAGGTTTGGGTTTATCTGCAAATATAGTACATTTTATTTTAATAGCTATTTTACATACTTATTTAGTTAGTGTCTGCTTTACCCTGTTCCAACTCCAGCTTGTATGCCTCATCAAGCTTTTCCAGGGTTGATTGTTTAGATTGCAGTTGATATTTTTCTTCTTTTTCTGCATCATATTCTACAGATTGTTTAGGATTAATGAGTAAATATAAATCTTCGATTTGTGCAACCACAGGTTGACTGTAGAGATTCTTCCAGGGTATTTTCAAAACTAGTTTGCCTAAAGTATATGGAGAACATGTTACATGCATGAGTTATGCGTACAGAAAACAACACAGTTACATACCTAAATATCCGTAGACTAGCTGCACGGGCAAATCAAGGTCATCCAGTGCATTTTCGCGTAATTTTAAATTATGTAGTACGACATCACCTAAAATAAACATACAAAAGAAGAAAATAAGCTAATTTAATTAACTTCTACTTGTCAAATTAAGTATTCCAAAGAAGTAATTGCGCCTTGCATGTCTCGTTGAGATAAGCATCGATATGTTTAACTAGTCAACACACATGAATCTAAAGCTAGAGTGATCTCCATGCATGTTAGGGTGTAGTTTTTTAACCGGTAATTGTTGTTTAAATTATTCAAACACCTTCCAAATTATATTAAGGCATAAATTACTACAGAAAAAGGTGGTAACTTACCAAATTGTTACAGAAGTATATTCATAAAAAAAGTGACGCACGAATTTTTTAAGTGTTTAGTTAATTTGTTAACCAGTAAGGAAAAATCATGAAAGCATGCAAGTATAAAATATATGCAAACATTTGTGTTAAACATGGAAAAAATAATTACCAGACATCATATTTTGCTACCATTTTCAGCAAATATTTTTACATTTTAAGTAGAATTTTGAACATAATTCACCCATAAATGCTTGGGAAGAATTGATGGAAATGCCAAAATTAACAAAACAAATTTCAATAAAATGATTTTGAAAATAGTTTTTTGCACAAAAAATTTCCTTTTTATTTTTAAGCTTCTTGACGCCAATTAGTTAAAGCAATTGATGATTTAGTAGACAAGTGCTTTCATGATGTATAACTTTTATTAGGGTATTCTGCACTAGATACATAAATGCTCAAGTTATAGCTATGTTATCGATGCATCTGGTATCAAGGTACTCTACTTTCCCCAATATTTTAGTTTTCGTTTGTTGTTTTCAAGAAATTTGTATTGTTTTTAATTTTAAACACTTTTTTTTAATGTATTATGCTTAAATGATAAATTGTACGATTTGTACATTCTGGAAACTGGGGCAATGCCGATCATTAACTATTTTATGTTGTGAACTCGCCCTAAGAGGAAGAGGAAGGAATTCTATAGTGACGTTTTATCAAGTTTACTTTTTTCATCCGCCATAATGGTCGCAACAACAAAGATGTATTGTCATTGTCATGTTGTTCTACTGCTTTCTTCAGCTGATTTTGACATTCAGAGTACTCCGCCATTATGACCGCAACAACAAAGTCCTGTTGTTTTTGCCATGGTAAGTTTGTTGTACTGCTGCTATCACCTTCCACATAAATTCACCTTGCGTATTATTAACTCTTTCATACTCAATGTTGCGTATATGCAATATTCACTTTTATGTGGCATAAATAAAATGTTTGAAAGATATTACTTTTAACGCTATTTGTATTCGGTTCTTTTAGGTATTCTTCACGTTTGCTAATTGCCGAATATTTAAAATTTTTTGCTTAATTTCTTGGATATTTAACGGCCTCTGTTTTTTATAACTGGTGAATTTTTATCGAGCTCAAGGCCTTGATTTTTTGCTTACGACCTCGATAGCCTAGTGGATAGTGCACTAGACTTTCATCTGGGAGGTTCGGGTTCGATTCCCGTCTTCGTCTGGTGGTTAATTTTCATAACTTTCTTATATTCACTATCAATATGAAGTGTATGAGAATTATAAGATAGTGTACAAGTACACACATTGGTTGGTAATGGCAAAACCACCAAGCCGATAAAAAATTGCCACACCGCCGTTCGGAATCGGCGTTAAACTGTAGGTCCAACTATGTGGTATCACAATGGGCCGTTCAGGCCTAAGTGTGTCTCTCGACAGCCACTCCAACCTAACCAACCTTGCTTAAGTAATTTTTTTTTAATGTTTTGTCTTTGAAGTCCAGCAAAAAACCTAAGTGCAAAATTTTTTAGTAAAATCTTTTGCACTATTTTTTGAAAAATAATGCATTAAATTATTACTAATGAATATGAAAATCAAAAAATTGGAGAAAAGGAGTTATCCAGTGGTTGTCTACAGCTTCGTAGCTATGTTTTTTTAACCTTTAATAAAGGACAAACAAATCAATGTAGAAACAAGAAATTTGGTGTCATGATTGTGGAAGGTCTAAGTAACAATAATTTCACAACAAAAGGTTTCTCTCAAGCCCCATTATAATTCGGGCGTTAAAGGGTTAAGGCAAAATTGTGCCCGAATTTTCAAGTGTGCTTTTTTTTTTTAGAAAATGTTTGTACAATTTTTTTTTTCGTTTTTTGTAGGTACATTAGTTTCAGAGTTAAATTTGGTATACTAAATATTTTTTGTGCTTAAAGGTGTGATTTTTCGATGCAATTATACAGTTTTTTGATTTGTTCAATACTTGCTAGAAAGTGTAAACAAATAGTTCAAGTGACACCAGCGACTTTACCCCAGTGTCACCTGACCGACTTTAGTCAACGATTTTAGTTGCGTAATAACTTTGAAAGTTCTAGGGTAAAGTTTGTCACCAAGTTTGTGTGTATTAAGTGTGATTATTGCTATTGTTTGGATCTGAAAATGTTTTTGATGGTCATTCCTTTTTTAAAATTTCCAGTGTAAAAATATACGATTTTTTCGCGCGCGGGTTTTGCCTAAAACATCAGTTTATGTTGTAAAAAGAAATATCACGAAGTACGGGCTCAGAGACGCAATATTTAAAGGTCGCTCTTTGGGGTTTTATGTTTTCCATAAAAATACCACATAAGCTCTATTCACGATATGATGCAAATGGTCTTGCATCATTGCAAATGCAAATTTTTATTGCATATCGCATATATTTGTTGTTGTGATAGCAAAAATATTTTGCATTTGCAATGATGCAAGACCATTTGCACCATATTGTGAATAGGGCTATAGATTTCTTTCAATAAAAGGATAATTTTTTTTTTATACACAAATATCTCGTGACTGACATATTTGTTTCTTCATTATGAACAATAACGGTGAAATAAAGTTTGTATTTTTTTCTTTAGGTAATGATAATAGGATTAATATCACTTATATGACTACATATTTAACCAAGAATCTTTTTATATGAGTCTAGGAACTACTTAACGACCGATGTCCACTGTCGATAATGTAGAACAAAAATGGCGTACTATTTCAAATTCAAATAACGGTTAAGACTCAATAAATCTCGTTATCAAAATAAAAAAAAATTTAGAAAAATTTTGTAAATTTCACTTTATCATTACTCTCCATAATGAGGGAACAAATATGGAACTCACGAGATATTTAGGTAGAGAAAAAAATGATATTTTTATTGAACAAAATCTATGTGTTATTTATATGGGAAACATAAAAACCCGATGACCGACCTTTAAATATTGAGCCCATGCTTCGTGAAATTTCTTTTTACAACATAAACGCGCGAAAATTGCACTACACGAAATATACGTATATTGCTAGTGACTAACTTTGCCCCAGAAAATTTTGATTTTAAATTCTAAAAACTACTAAATATTAGTGAAAACATGTGATTTGGGTTTCAAAAATAATTTCATAGGTTTTTACTTGTCCGCCAAAAACTGGCCGACTTTACCTCGGTCTTCCCTACACTGAGTAAAGCATTTGTTTTTGACAAATAAATGTTTTCATATTGTTTTATATGATAGCAGAAAATGAATAACTGCAAAAAAATTATTGCTGCAAAATATCTATTGCTGATTGAAAGTATACTTCGACTAGCTGTAATTAATTAAGTACATACCTTACGGTTGCGTTCAAGAAACGTGAGTAAAATTATTGAATTTTACTAAAGTAAACAAACTAATACATAGAAGTAACTACATAATATGAGAATCTTTTCAAACCAAATTTCAGATTTTTATTATATTGAACTAATTTTCAATATCTGCAGGGTTTCGAAAACAAACCATTTTTTTTTCATTTCTTTAAAACTCCGTATAAATCTCATTGCTGTTTCTACATCTGCATACATTAATTGTCAATTAATTCAGATTATTTATACTTCCGAATGGATTAGGGATTTTAAAAGTTAATAGAGGTAAGAACTATTTTTTTGCAGACTGTTTTAATCATACTTATCAGTTTTGTTTTCATATGTTCTTCATACGTTTATTTTAATCCCAATTGATTTATTGTATTTGAAGTTTTGTGTAAAAGCAAGAATAAATTCACATACATACATAATTATGACAATATTCCAAGTAAGCACGAGTAGGTACATCTAAACTTGGGAAATGGAATGTTAATTGTTTTATATTTGTATGTGCTTATAAGCATATGTTTGTACATATATATGTATATAAAAGAATTTAAAAGCAGGCCATGCAAATATTTTATAGACTCACAAGACAAATTTAGATGCATGATAAATAATTCGTGGCATGTGGGATATGCAAGTGTCAGAAGAGGTTAAGTGTTCAAAATAAATTGGGGAGTGGAGTTAATTAAGTAAAAATAATGGAAAACAAATTCTTGTTGTCAAATTAAGAGGTAGTACAAGTAAAAAATATTTTCTTACAAAGAACAGAACTTGTATTGAACAATAAAAAAAATAAAACGCTAAGAAAATTTTATTATTAGTTCGGCGAGACGTAGCAATGAATTATAATGAGTCAGAGATAGACAATGTAGAAACAAAACAAAATTTATTTTACTGATAAGGAAATGTTTTGAAATTATAAATAATAAATTTACAATTAAACAACAATGCATTATTAGAGTGGTCCGTTAAAAAAAAAAAAAACAATAAAGTTTCCCCTGTATATTTAAGATGACATGCAGATTTAAAGATATAATTTCTAATCAATGCAAGTATACTAGTCCTTTAACTTTATGTTTATGTTACATAATTTATTTATTACATATTTATGTAGAATTAATCATTCTTAGCATATATTTGTCCACGTATTCCCAAATGGGAGTGAAGTCTCTACCTCAACATTATGTGTCATTTATCTACCCGCAACATTTAAGTTAATTTGTTTATAATCATTTATTACCCACTAATTTTTTAGAGGAAAAATACCAAAATAAATTAATTAACCGTGTATATCATAATAGCCGAACTTTTAACAATTGATAACTGTTGCTAGTTATCTTAAGTTTTTATTGACCAGACATCGATCTATCATCACTTCTTTTTACACTTCACTTTCTAATATTATTTTATCAATAATCTTTTATCGATTAACTTCTTCAGAAATCACTTTGATATGACATAAAATTTCAACATATTTGGCGAAGCGTATTTAAATTCCCTATATCCTACTGAAATATGTATAAAAATACTGTCAAATAGTAATAACTAAATAAGTAGATAACTAAAACAATTATATTAGTTTAATTGGTTCAGGCGTACCTGCAATTATTATATTAACCATCTTATTTTTAATTATCAACAAAACAATATCAACGCTTTTCTGAATCAAATAATGTTTAACTTTAGTAAACAATTTTTTATCGTATAAAGTAGAAATCATTGATAAGATTTTATAGCATTATGATGATACTCCAGAGATAAAAAATTACGTAAATTCGTAATTTCTTTAGAAGAATAATATATCATAAACTGGAATGTAGATATTTTATTACACGGACAGTAAGTTAAAATACATTATGTTTCAAATGAATAGGTACATGAGAACCCCCCGAGCTATACTTTTATATAAATAAATCATATAAAAAGCTATGAAAGCCTGTATAACACAATAGATGAGGAGCTTTAAATGTTTTCATTAAAAAAGTGAAAGAATTTCAACTCATATTTATTCAAATTAATAAAATTATACGAATTTAATCTTTTGATAAGTAATAAAGAAATTTAATTAAAATTAAAATAAATTTAAATTTAGTCGCAATAGTTGTGAAATGTAAAAAATTCATTCCTAGAAATTAATTAATTACACTGTGCTACACAATAAATTTACCTCTATAAGGTAAGTGCAGCTAATTCCGTGGTAGTGGGTAATTCCGTGCTATTTTACTAAAAGAAGTAAAATAAGAAATCTCGTATACTTTCCAAAAATATTTTTATTTGAGGTTGTTTACTATACTTAAAACATTATGTACCTGTATTTCCACTACTTAAATCTCGTTAGTTTTATAAAAATCTGCATTAGTTTATCACTTTACCAAAAATCCTTATAAAGTGCGCAAGTTTTATTGTTTCGCGTAATGAAGCAGCATAATTTGGATAAGGATATTAAGAGTTATTTGTAAGTATAAATCCATTATTATTTTACTAGTTTGACCATATTTGATGTCTTTTTTCTATTTCTGTGTATTTTAATTTAATTTGAAGCATAACAAAAGCTAAAATCTGCATTTAGTAATGGCACGGAATTAGCTGCATTTACTTTTGCACGAGAATCTAATTGCGTGCATAGCACGGAATTAGCAAATATATATAACATTTCGATTTGTTATTCTCCTACTTATTTTGTTTAAAAGTTGTGAAGATGTTTATTCCGGTAAATAATATGAACCATAAATATACTTGGGATCTAATTCCGTCATATCATATATTATTTTTTAGTTGTAAAGTTGACAAAATTAGCAAAAATTAGATTTAAAATTATAGAATGTCTCCTTTCTAAATCACTTATATTTTGGAATTTTATTAAATTTACGGATATATTACTTCAGCATTTCAAAAAAAGTGGATAAGTAAATGTATTTTCATTTAAATTTATTTTTCTAATTGGCTCTTGGAGTAGAATCACATAGGACGGAAATAGATCTACAATATATCCCAACTTTGGTAATTCCGTACTATATGCCGTAATTAACAACCATAATTAGGAAATTACGTGCTTTTTATTTCAACAGCGCCTATATCAAGTTTGCAAGCGGATAAAGAATAAATACACACAAAATTGTTGTAAAATGGGTTCATCATTTAGCCGAGATAGGTTTCCCAATAACTAAAGGACAGCTAGTAGGTTGTGTTGCTAACTTAACCCTCTAGTTCACAAATTTTTGATTGATTTACAAAAAATTGATATTGATAAATTGTGATGTAAAAAGGATAAATCTAATCTCAAACACCTAAAAAATTTAATGGGCGGGGCCTTATGAAGCCGGAAAGGTTGAAGGTATGTATTTCTTGTTGAACAAACTTTTCAACAATTTGTTTTAAGTAATTAAACACTTTGAAGAAAAAGTTCAAATTCTTCGCTACTCATAACTTGTTTTTTATCTGGCTAGTATGACGAGAAGTATTTTATTTATTTACTTTTATTTTATTTTTTTATTTTTATCTCAAATTCAATCAAAATAACTCATTTTCTTCTTCTTCACAAATTTTTGTATTTGACTGCCGCTAACTTCTGTAAAGCCTGGGGAATTCTATAAACAATATGATAAAATGTTGCAACAAAAAACTATTAAGGTGCAAATTACACCCGTTTTAATAACGTCAGTCTAGAGACACGTTTGGGAACTAGAAGGTGAAGGAGCTGAATTGCCTAAATAATTTTAGGAATGGTCCATCAAGACAATAGTGGTACGAAGGATTTTTGAGGGGAATTCCACTGTAAGCCAAAGAGTTTCAGAATTCCTGACTACTGCTCGTGTTTCTGCCACAGAATTCTCCAAAGACAGTATAATAGTTTAATTTTTGAGAGGAAGGGTGGGAGTAGAGGTAAAATGTGTATCAAAAAATTGTTTGTCTCTTTGCGCTTAACAACTTTGCTTCAGACATAAAATTCTTATCTGTTAAGATAAATTCGATCACCTCTAGTATTTATATATAGCAACATTTTTAATATACCTTTTAAAAAGTTGATACGCTAGAAGCTACCTAATTTTCTTACATTTTTTATTGTTACGTTTTCTCAGTTATTTGAGTAAAAAATATATACATTTTCTTTAATCTGTTTTTTTTTTTTTACAAGAAAAGGCTTAGGAATCACTCAAATCTTCCTTCATTAAATTTCGAACGGAATCATATTCGCTTTTGCACGGAATTAGTTTTACTGACAAAAATTTAGCACGGAATTAGCGGCAATTAAAGGTTTTTGGAAAATTGAAAATAATTGATTCAAATTGTAAAAATACTTAAATATTTAAACTTATAATTAAACAAAAAAAGTCAAGTATTACATGAAACCCAAAATTTTTATCTTGGTACCGTTGGCATGATAACAATATCTTTTTAAAGATCAAAATGTCTTAGTGGCACAGAATTATCTGCATTTACCTGAGATGTTAGATTTTCAAAATTTGCTGTTTTACAAAAGTTTTTTATTTGTGAAAATTTGTGAAAAATAAAAATTGACAGAGTTACAAGTAATAATACGAACGAAAAACATAAACAAACTTTCATCTTTTAGAAGTATTGGCGCTCTTAGTAGTTTTAGTTTTGGCATCTCTTCTTAGGTAGAGAAGCAAAGGGGCGAGGGAGGCGGGGCCTTTCCAACTCTGAACCTGAGCCCACCTCTTTTTGGGCCTGAGCCCGAACCCGCATCAATGTTTGCTGAGGGAGTCGGATTCAAATCTTTTTCAAGAGAATTTTGAAAAACAATACCCAAAAAACAAATGAAAAATACCCAACACGTGCAAGAAAATACAACATTGTTTCATTTTAACAATGGAAAAATTATTATTATTGATAGAGCTCCGAAAAGATAAAATCACAAAACCAAGCTACTTTTGTGGTTTGAAGTATCATAGCAGTTCCGGCGGCGCAAGCAGAAAACATAAAAAAAAAATAAAATAAAAATGACAAAATAAAGAAAAAACAAACAAAAATAAAAAATTTGCCCAAAAGAAATTAAGTCACAAAAAAAAAAAAAAAAATAAATGATAAATTACCAAAATTACCCAATGTTGAGAAAAACCTCTTTAAATTAACCCAGTAATGCCTAGCGGCGCCATATGGCACCTTGTCGCTAAGCCGTTCCTGAGCCAGGTTCAAAAACAATTTTTTTCTTTAGTTACTTTCTTGGTCTATCTACTTTGATTTCCACTCGTCCTTAATGGGTTAAAAAGTCAATTTAAAAATTTCGTGTTTTTCTTGCGAACGCGGAGGCAAGTAAAAATCACCATATTTTATATCAACCGACCGGGGAACAATGGCTTAAAAAAATGGATTGTGGCACGAACCAGAAGTGCTCCACACCATTTTCATGAACAATCGGCCTCAAAACATCAAAATAACTTCTCTATGAGATAATTGAGAAGTTATTTTGAATGTACAACTAAACAATTTTAGCGCGTTCTTTCGGGGTGTAATGTTCCATGACATAAATTTCTTTCGACTGACGCTTCCATCGCGGTATGTCATTAGTCGATCTGACAACGCTGTCAAAAGTTATGGGATTGCCAGACGCTTCCACTTTAAATGGCCTGCCCTTTAGTATTTATGAGCTTTTTTCAATAATTGAGTGATCATTAATTTTCTAACATTAAAAAATTATTTATTTGTTTTAATAGAAATATTTTATTTTAACCTCTAACGAAATTATGTAGGATTTAAAATTACCAATATCATCGACATGTTCGACAAATTTTAAGTGGAAGTGGCACTCTAAAATGGACGAAAAGGATGTCTAAATTTGCATTGAAAGATTGTCTTGAACATCTGAATGGGGTAATATCATTTTTAGTGATAGAAAAAATTTAATATAGATGGTCCTGATGGAAACTAATATTATTGGCTCGATCTTAGAAAGAAACCAAAAATAACACTCAGTCGTACCTTTGGTGGCGGCTCTTTGATTGTTTGGGCAGCATTCTGTAAAAAAATTGATTTCTACTCGTATGAACTCTTCACACTACATGGATTTACTTGAAAATGTTTTAATCGAATTCGGTGATAATGTTTTGGACGAAGATTGGATCTTCCAGATCAAAACTTGGTTAACCTTCAAAAGTATTGAAGTATTGATATGGACAGCTTGCAGCCCAGTTTGAAACCCTATTGAGAATCTTTGGGAAATTTTATCCTGGGCTGTATTCAACTAAGTGACTTGAAATCTTTGATAGATTCTATGCTAAACAAGAAGATTGAAGTTAGTAAAAACGGAGGTAATACTCATTACTAGATAGTTATTTAAACAAAATTTACCCTAGTTTTTTAAGTGGATTTATAACTATTTTCACACAACTTTTTTTCTTTTTATGTATTTTCAGAAAATAATTTTGCATTGAAATTATATTTTTGTTGTTATTCTTTTAAATTGAATAAAAATTTAATTTTCTACCTTAAAAACATTTTTCTTAAGCTTTCTATATGGAAATCCCCATTTTGTGACTGGATTTATAGCTATTTCCATGAGTGTAATGTAGGTTATTTTTCATATGAAAAATTGCCCAAAAATAAAAACGGTGAATTTATTTATCCAAGCAAAGTAACACCAAAAAAATGATATTTATTATTAAATTATTATTTATTATTAAATGCGACTTTTGTCAGCAGCAATTTTTTTTTTGTTCTTGTAGTTTTTTCATGGATGAAAACCTGGAAAACATTTTACGACCTAGCTCAAAACCATAAAGCTGTGCAACGATTTGCTTTTTTCCTTTCAATCAAAAATATAAAAATCAAACAATGTTTTTTTTCCTGAACATGAAAAAATTCAGAAAATAATTATTATTTGTGAGCAAACAGATAAAAAATCAAAAATATATTACAATTTCTGAGCAAAAAATCGAAAAATAATTTTTATTGATGATCAAATAAATCAAATTTAAGTAATAAGCATCAAATTTTGATTTTTTCATACTTCTTATGATTGTGGTACCTGATAAAAATGGGTTTGAGTATGCTGAGAAGAAAAAGCAGGGTTTTCTGGTAGCAATCAGAGAAAAAATTAAAAGTGTCAGAACTGTCCAAAGCTGCCCTAAAGTCATGGGAGTAGAGAAAGTACTACCAGAAAAAAGCCGCTTTTGACCAAAAAATTAAGGAATAAAACTGGCTAGAGCTGGAACCTACAAAAATTGGACACAAACCGATTGGTGGCAAGTTACATTTTCAAACGAGTCAAGCACATGAACTATTCCACAGTTAAAATCAAGTGTTTGGAAATGCAGAGAGTAAAAATGGCATCACTAAAAATAATGCGAAACATTTCATTTTATGCAGTCATAGTCTCAAAATTTTAAATACCACTTAGTGGCAGCAAAAAATATATTTTTACATAATATTTTGTTAAACTTTACTTCTTGAATTACCAAATGTATTTTATTTAAGTTATTTTGTTTATTTGCTAAATTCAATTCAATTACTTTTAGCAACTGAACTTTAAGTTGTTAAAAATCAAAGTGAAATTAAATAAATTATTATAAAAATTATGTATTTTTGTGCTTTTTAAACCAGGTTCCTCCCTTGATGGCTTGGAATTTTATCGTAATAAATATGTATAGATATGTACTACGGCTGTGCGATTAATCGCTTAATCAAAATTCTGATTAATTGTAATAAAATTATTCGAACAAAATATTCTGACAATTTTTTTTATTTCCAATTTGTTGAATTTTTTTCAATACTTCTCTTTGAGCTTTATACGCAAACATTTTCTGCAACGGTGACACTTTGTTCAACCATGCTCAGCGGTAATATCAAATGACTGGAGATCTAGCTTCCTTTGCACAGTGGATGCAAATGCATGGGAGAGAACGACAAAAATAGTTAGAATAGAGATTTTGATCTGAAATTTTAAGAACAAGTTTTTGGTAAGGTAAATATAGTTTTGTGTAAAAGTGGGCATGGTCACAGCCCTCTAAGGTCCACTTTTGTTATAAAAAACTTCAAAAATAGAGACAATCGCTATATAAATGTTGTGATTTTTTTTCAAACTTCAAAAATTTTATTTTCTTTAAAAATGGGCGTGATCATCCCACTTGCTCAGAAACACAAAAAATTTTCCAACATTTTTTAATGCAACGAGTGAAATTTGTCACATTTTTTGACCCTCAGATTTCAAAAATGCGCATGCGCGAAAACACGCATTGATAAAACAGCCAACAATATAAAAAATAAAAAAAATATATATTATTGTATTTTCTTGTTCATTTAGAAAATTGTATTAAAAACAACGAGTAAGCGTTAGTCTATAGCAGATTACACAAAACCCTGGCAAATCTTGGCAGCTACAGTGAACATTTGTTGAAACTTAGAATGTGGATTGTTGTTTAGAAAGAAAAATGATGGAAGGATTCGAGGGGGAAAGTTACTATAAATTCAAGTGAAATTAAAATTAAACTACAAAAAATACAGATTAATCCTGATTAATCGAATAGTTTGCATTTTGATGAATCAAAATCCTAATTAATCGAATAATTGAATAATCAAGCATTTTGATTAATCAGATTTCTTGATTAATACAGTATACGAGTACATATTATGTGCGTTTGTCCACAAGACTGTCATAACCTAAAAAAAAATAAAATAAAATTGCGTTAAGTATACAGAAATAACCGTTATTTAACGCTTTATCTTGTGTGAAAAAAAAAAATCATTTTAATGAACCCTCTTCATAAGAAGAGTATATGTCGGAGTGGTAATAATTGATTGAAAGCTTTAAATGCCATTTTTACAAATATTTGATTTTTTTACTTATGACAGTTTTGCAGTAAACGAGCGATATGTATACATGAACAACAATACATAAATAGAAGAGAACCGGCTTAACATATTTTAACACAAATTTCTCATGAAAAGAATATGCTTCTTTGTCTCAAGGTTCGGAACGTTGCTAATACGAACAGAATATATGGTTCGCACGAACGGAAAATATAGTTAGAACACGCCTTGCTGAAAAGTAAAATATAACAAAAAATAAAACAAATAAAATAGGTATTAACCTTGACTCTACAGCAAACGAATCTTCTAAACCACCAGCCATTACACAATATAATGAAGTCATACACACAAAATGTTTATTGTTTTTGGTTTTGTTTTTCTTGTGTGTACAAAGTGTGAACATATGGAAATTAAAATAAATATCTATAAAAATAATACAACAAAAGTAAAATATGTATACACAAAACTTAGGCTTGAAATGTGTGATTCATTTCATTGTAAATTAAAATGAGTATACTATGTAATCATTAAATAAATAAATAAACGAAGCAAGTTTAATTATTATAATTGAGTAGATGCAATCAAACTCGCCTAAGTTCAATTTCGGGAATTATGGAGATTTTTGGCTTGCAACATTCGAATGCTTTTGAAAAGGCTAAGTAAAACTGTGTATAGTCGAAAAACGATTTGAATATTGAGAATTTTTCCAAAATTGTCGAACTCCAAGTATGCGTGAATATCAGATTTCTAAGCCAATCGAATCATGTCGTCTGACTAATAAGCGTTTGTATTTATGAAAGTTTGTTTAAGGATGTTGTCTGGTGTTCGAGTTTCAAAAAATCGACTTTTTTATTATGTATTTCGAAAGTATAATATATTGAGAGTATACTGTAAAAATTTCAGACCAAAATATTAACGAAGTTATAGCACATAGTCGAAAGCGGCTCATAATTTCGCGCTGTAAGTTGTTAAAGCTTAAAAAGCGTTTTCTCGAAACAACGCTTTTTAGTTGTTGTTAATTTTTAATCATTATTTCCTATTTTTCCCCCGATTTTCAACAAAAAAGAGATTTTTGAAAAAAATTATAAAAATTTTTTTAGAAGTTTGCCAAATAAATATCGTAATCACCAGGGCCAGCCACACACCTTTTTTTAGGTGTCCACTTTGGACGTAAAAAACACTAAAAAAATATCGTAAAATAAACTACAAAAATTTTTTTTGTACAGTTAATGATGTCAATAAAAGCATTTAAAAAAATTTAAATGATTGTATTTTATTTTGTTATAATAAAAAATTCCCGAAATAACCTAGAAAATTAGGCCGGAACACCAGACTACATTCTTAATGAAATTTTATAAAAATTGTTAAGTTCAGAAACTTTTTCTATAATAGTATCAAAAATGGTTAAGCCCAATATAAAAACTGGTTTATTTTAGATTTATCTTTATATCCCATTATTTTTTACGTAATATTACCAAGAATTATTTTCGAAATATTTTAATAGTTTTGCAAACCAAAATTTATATATATGTGGCTTGAGCATTTTTATGTGTATCGACTAAATTAAAGCAAATAAGAGAAATCGAAACACAATATGATTGCATTCGAATTTTTAAATTTATTTTAAAATTCTATATGAAAAACAGAAAACTTGATTTAACAAGATGTCACGCTGACATTAATGCAACCACAAAGTAACCTAGAAAGCAAACTTAGCAAAGTACTCGCACTGAAAGCGATAGAGTGTCGTTTGTATTAAAAAATGTTGCTGCTGCTGACTTGGAGTATACGAGGAGACTAACAAAGGTTCACTGAGTTGGTGATATTTTGTTAGTTTGAAATATTAAAAGTAGAACTAACAAAGCTCTAAAATTTACTCAAGAAATGATACCTGATGTCCTGGGCCATGACTGTAACATCTAGGGTATATAAAGAAATCTGCTCGATGGATTCCATAAATTATTAATGAGAGCCAAAATGAGGCGCATGTTCGTTTGCCACAAAATGTCCTTCTAATATGTGAAAACTTAAGGTCTAGCACGACTTGAAAAACAAACAACAGTCCAGATGTAATTAACCAGGACAACAATTTTAGCTGCTAACTGGAATGTTTTAAAAGGTAGATATGTCCATTTAAGATAAACGTATTGAAATTATTGAAAATTATGTAAAGAAAATATAAAATGATGAAATTAATTGTTGTTTGTTTTTTCCCAAACAAATCAGCAAACTTTTATTAGTCCCCGCGTATGGTATAGAAACCAGAGAAGTGCTTACAACTGAATGCCAATATTGACTTCATCGACGTGTAAGACAACGAGACATCAAATTATTTTCTTTTAAGTGGAAATGTAAGTACATAGCAGCAACAAGTGGGCACCACTAACTACGATACACCACCAACTAGAACAAAGAAAAATGAAAATGTATAAAATAGCAAGGGAATTTATAAAATATTTAACTTTATACATTTTTGTGCGCACAATGGAAATCTTTTATTGCTTTATCATCTCAAACAAAAACATTCTCTGCGAGAGTGGCTTTCAAGATGGGTTAAATATTTGATTTTCAATACAAACATGTATATTGTTCAAATAAATTACATAAGTTACAATGTCGATATAGTAAATTATTGAAAAAAATCTTTAAGTCTACAGGTTTCATATCGGATTATTGCCTGGGTGTGCTTGCATTTTCCGAAGTAATGGGTCATTTACGAAGATTTTGTAGCTGGTTTCTGTAATAGTTCTGGACAATTTTTATCTTTCAACCATTGAGACTCAGAGGTTTCATTTTACTGTCATACAATGATATAAATACATATCGACTTTCCCACTCATAAGAATTCTAATTTCAACTTAACGGGGTTGATATTTTTGCTGCGTATTTAAAATTTTTTTTTCTCAGTTGGATTCAACGAATATGATCAAGATGAATTTATTTAGAAGGTGATAGCAGCAATACAAAAAATTTACCACGGCAACAACAACAGGGCTTTGTTGTTGGAGCCATAATGGCGGAGCACTCTGAATGTCAAAATCAGCTGAAGAAAGCAGTGGTACAACACGATAATAGATCTGTTCACGTACAAAAAATTGTTACAAATAGTTGCAAGTTTCTACTGGTAAAGTTTTCACGTACTCGAAAAACTTGCAACGAGATCGTAAAAAAGTGAGAAAGAAAAAAATAGCTGCAAATTTCTACTAGTAAAATTTTTACTTGCAAGAATTTTCAGCTGCCGAAAAAAAAGAACTGTCAAAAATCTAAACGTCAGCAAAAAGAGTGTCTTGCTAATTTTGCTAATTTTAGATAATTTGTTGTGGTATTTTGATAAAAATTAGTGGAAAAAGGAATATTGGTAATGTTGTGAAAATTTTAAGTATTTGTGAATACTGGTGCGCCATAAGAAATTATTTCAGCAAATTATAATAACACAGTCAAACAGCATTTTTGAAACAGAATAGCAAACCCTATAATCCTGAAAGGGAATGTTGTATAGACCATTTTTGTAAAACAAACTTATAGTCCAGCACGTCTGTTTTTTTTTACAGTGGACCCACTGTTTTCTTATTTTGGTCGAAGGGAGCTGAATACTAAGTGCAAAAAGTGTTATAAATTGATGTCTGAGGAAAGTCTTATTGGCAAAGTTGTATAGTAAAATTTTACAAGTGTCATTTCTGTAGAACATTTTAACCCTTAACATTTTGCTGCTAAGGCTGTGGTTACATTGCGAGTATGCTCGGCGAACACCATGAAATTGTTGTTGCACCGAGCACAAAGAGAGAGTCTGTACTCACTCTCATAAAAATTTTTATACATGGCACTACCTTTTATACAAGGCAAACCTCCAAGAGTAAAAAAATGCCTATGAAAAGCTTTTCACTTTGCCGTTCGGATTCGGTATAAAACTGTAGGTCCCTTCCATTGGTGTATAAATATAACTTCACACAACATGAATGAATGCGAAAAGCTCGGCCTTGGCCCTCCATGGGCTGTTGTGCCATAATAGTAGTAGTAGTAGTATTGTACACCGAGCACGCCGAGTATTCAGGGTGGCAATGAGTTATTTTACAAAACAGTATTAAACAAACGAGTATATTTTGACAAAAAACTACTCTGCAACGAGCTGAATGTAACCACCTTGACCGACCACGGGAGAAAATTTTTTGTGTTCGTCAAACACCGAGCACCAATATAACCAGGCGCTAAAAGACAATTATTCTGAGTAATTTCACAAAGGTAACACTGGTTTGATCTCATGATTCGGCATCGACACCCAAATCATTTGGTGATCGTGCTGATCAAATTTTACTCTCTTGCTATCTCTCTCAATTTTTCACTTTATATTGAAGCAACAACAATTCGTGCCCATGATGTGATCGTGATCGTCTGAATAACAATGCACTTACGGAAAATTGTTTGGCCAATTAAAAGTTCACAAATGGTAGATACTGAAAATGCAAACAAATTTTTTAAAATCTGCTAGCAGACTCGAGAAAATGCGATTTTTTAGTTTTTTTCAAAATGGAACGGTAATCGGTAGAGCTGAAATATTTTGGGAATAATCATAAAATAAATTGAGGCTAATTTTTGGGGGCGTACAACAACTTTTTTTTCGTGAAGCACCTTAATATCTTAATTACTTGGGATAATTGATTTTTTTTTACTTTCAATACATTAATACATTTTTTGTTTATGCAAAATGCTGTGAAATGAAACAAATGTTCCTTTTATTTAAAAAAAAAAGGGATGTGACTTTTTTACTCTCAGCGACACTTTTTTTGCAACTTTTTGAAATTTGTCAACAGCCACGCTACTCCACCGTATATAAATTCACCTTGATTATAATTTGTAAGTTGTTTTCAACTATATTGATATATTTGAGGCTGCTCATACGGGCGCAAGCATGAACGCCTGTCTGAAAGAGAGAAATAGAAAAAATAGGTAGTTAGAAAAAAATCTATCTCTTTCTTATCTTTCTTTCTATTTCTCTCGTTCATGATAGCACCCGTGTGGGCAGCCACCATGGCGAAATTATAATAGGTGATAGCAGCGTCAGCTCTGTCTTCTTCTTCTCAAATTTTTTTTTATATGAAGATAATCTTAACTGTCAAAATCTTTGTTTTTTTTTTCCATGCATTTGTTCTTGTGCTTTTGACAATTACGATTTTTAGTAACAACAAAGTAGCGTGCTGTTATTGTTACGTTGTACTTGTTGTAATGCTGCTACCATGTTAAATCCGCCTTGGCAGCCACTATGCCTATTGCGCATATTAAGAGATTTTTACTCTCAATTAATTGAAAATCAAAGACTGTGCGGACCCACAAGAGGGAATTTCGTGCACGAAGAGAAAATAATATCCTACGAGAATTTTGAAAGGAAAACAGTTGCTAAAATAAAGCACAGAAAATTTATAGAGTGGCATTATCAAAGAGAATGCAATTCTCAGTACATTTGAAAATATGAAACCATATCTCGCAGATGTAAAAATACGAATTTAAAAAAAAGAAGACGACGAAAGATGAGTAAATGAACAAATTAAGACATCACAAAACGAGTATATACTCGTATGGCAATAAGTTAAAAGAAAGAATAAAACAAACAGAAAATGCAAGTGTTTATTTTGCAAATTTTGTTTCGTTCAAATATTTTTGTTTTCATTCACTTTTTATTGCTTCATATTTTTGCCGCTTTCATTCATGATGTATGAAATAATGTTTTGCGATAAGCTTTTAAATGGCATGAATACTATGTACATACTTAAATTGGGTGTGATTATATGAAATAGAGAATTTACTCTCATATTGAGAGTATAACAAATAATTTTGTTATAACTATTATAAAAATGAAAGTGTGATGAAAATCAGTGACTATATAATCTGGTAATGGCACTTTTAACTCAAATAGTTCAAAAGTTATAGCTACTATGTATAAAAATAAACTTGGAATGGTCTCCAAACAATATGTGAAAACCGACATAAAATATTCTTGCTATGATATACAATATAAAAAATATACATATAAATATATAAAACTCCGCAAGTGGTTAAGTAATTTCTAAATTCAAAATAGTATACACAAGTGTTTGTTTACATATACATAATTTTACAATAGAATAGCTGAAATAAAGAGTATTTTTTAGCATATTGAAAATTTTTAATTAAATAAGAAAGATCTAGGTGATTATATTTAAATGTGCGTATATAGTAAGCATATGTAATTGATTGGATTTAAATTAAAAAAGAAAAATATTTGCATTATAGTGCGGACACACAAGAGGGAATTTCAGGCAAATTTAGCATTTCGTTGAAATGCGGAATTTCGCCATACAAAAACTGTGAAATGAAATTCTGAATTCCAGAAGGATTTCCACGAAATGTACTTGAAATGCCGAAAATACCGAGCAACCCTCAAACACAAGGTTGTAAAAAACACGAAAAATATAAGATCTATTACATTTTTCTTTAGACATATTGCATTTGGTTTTCCAATTAAAAGGCAACATTTTTATTTACACCTAAATTTAAAATTCCTTTTTTGTCGTGTCCACCTAAATTTAAAATTTAGAATTTCAACGAAATCCTCTTTCGTGTGCCCGCACTATTTTAAAAAAAAAAATCAAGTAGAATTTTAGTTAAAGCGGTTTTCTAAATCGTATGTAGTGCAATGTTACATACTAGCAGAGTCAAAAGCTTTCACGCAACGTAAAATAAGAAAATAGAGTTTTGAAATTTATACAATTAGTTAATTCGCAAGCTGTCTTATTCGGCGTCATATCCCCTCATAATTCTCTAATTTTCCATACAAAATTATAGGACAATATGACTATATAGTATATGACAGCTTGTGAATTAGTCAACTAATTAGTACTTTATTATTTAACCATGATATTTTAATATGGCTTTGCAGATTTTCTGCAAACTAATTTGGGTTCATGAATTTGAACAGCGATTCATAAGTCGAATTGAAGTAAGATTCAGTTGAATACTTACGGAATATCGAAACAGAAGGAATATGGTCCCTATTCATTTAATGAGTGAATCAGTAGCTTTAATATTTTGATTACGATTTTAGATGTTCAACATTTTTAAATATATCAAAAATAAACAGAATAATGCCTTAAGCACAATTGCGTCGACGACAGTAAAATATCCGACGGTTAACCGCTTTCAAATTTAAAACGTTCTGAATTGCATGGAATCGCACAGACTTACAGCGAGCGGTTCGGGTTTTTTTCAACTGGTATTTATTTCATATTTTCTCCGTCGAAGCAATTCTCAGGGTTGCATATCTTGCTTCCTTCAATGCATATCTTATACATCGAATTCATCATAGATAAAATTTTTATTATTCGCACTAGTCTTCCAATTCTGGTGTTCATTTTTTTTTAACAATTTACAAAAAGATTTCACTTAACAAATAATTTTCTTGTAAAAACAAAATGGCAGCTGATTACCGTCGTCCGTCGCAATTGTGTTTACTCAAATGGATTTTCGATGGCTCAGATTAGCTGTTCACTATCCGTCGGATAATTTTCGGTCGTCCGATGTAATTGTGTTTCAGGTGTAAGACTGCACCGAGACAACAAATACACGCAAATCTTCCTTTTACCTCATATAATATCACACAACCAACCATTACCATTGCTACTAAGGAAAACGCATTCTAATGAAAATAGATCATAAGCACGCAAGTACAAAGTGCTTGCACTTACGTACATAAACATACACACATACAAACGCACACAAACGACTAATAAAGCTCATCATTTGAAGGATAAGGTCGTCATAGTTGGCGCCGGTTAAAACTACAAACATTTCGTATGAATTTAAAAAGAATTTGTTGATTGCGTGTGAAAATTAAATTAAAATGTATACGGTTAATATGGGTGCATGGTAAGTGTATGTACCTATGAAAATATAAAAATTAAAATGTTTCAACTAATGATGGAATAGATTTATGTGAGATATACGCACCTCCCCAAATGCCGATTTTCAGTTGTTTTTTATCCAAATTTTCGACATAATCGCCAAGAATTTTGTTGAGCAAATCGGCAACGACAGATTCAAAAACCATGATGAACTAGCAACTGGAAAACTATTGATATTCATACACGAGAGATGTTCGAAGGGAATTGTTTTTCAATCCCAAACTATCACCGCACCGTATGGCAATAGAAAGTACTAGGCAGTGTTATCAAAATCAAAATATGTTTATTGATTTTTCCTCTTGTTTTTGCCACGTTTTATTTCTCGTTAGTTACAAAGTAGAACCTTATTACTTTTAACTTTATTTATTTTTTCCAATTTTTCCGCACACACTAACTTTTTTCTATTCAACTCTTTGATTATACTTTTGTTCTGGTATAAAAATAAGAAGCAGAAATTAAAATTTCAATTATGACATCACCTCGGCAGTGAACGGTCGCCCCTTAAAATTAACAAATCTCTTAATTCTCACAATGTTTGCATAAGCTTGTGAGAAAGAATCCGTGCGAATTTTATTTCAATGTAAATCATTGAATTTATCTTTTTTATATTTGAACTTTTCATAAATTGAGAGAATTTTCACTTTTTCACTAATTTCTAACTTGACAGTGATTGCCATCAGCAAACGAATTGCGTCGTCGTGAAATTTTCTTGTTGGACTGAATATCAAAATGGAAAGCGTATAAAATAGCATATGAAGCAAAATGAAGAAAAACATCTTTTCCATCTGTCAAATCAGTCAGCTGGATGTTATTGTGAATAAAATGGCCCTGTAGAAAATTTGTATTTCAATGTCGGACAAAATATTGTTGGAGTTCAAATTCCCCGAACGTAAAAGAGACTGGAAAATGTTTGATAGATGCCGGAACGCAAAAAAACATTTTCTTGCTCGAAACAAAACGTCAAACAATAGTTCAATTTAAAAAACTAAGTTTCTGTGATACACGAAAAAATACAAATTATTAAGCCTTACAAAAAAATAAATAGATAATGGAAAATTAAACACAAACATTCTGGTTCACAATCACCACTTTGATTATTCAGAAATAGCAGCACAAATACTTGCGTCATTATTCTGTAGAAAATGTAGTTAAAAAATTAACATAAATACAATTAATACATTTTTAAATTTCTTTTGAACATTTTCCATTTTAAATAACATAATAATAATAATAAAAATAATTTTTAAATAAAAAAAATTCTTCATATATTTATTTATTTCAAATTTTTAATATTTTTCACAAAACCATAACATATGATTGTTTGACACTTTTACCATTGAGTGTGTTTCCCGAACGTAAAATCAGAAAAGCTGATTTTAAAGTGAGTAATCAAAAATCAGTAATTATTGTTTGCGTCTTAGAAACGGCATGATGCATTTGTTGTAAAATGTTTGAAAATCATTAAATTCTAACTAGATTATAATGACAGGCTTTTTGGTCGAAATTTTCATACGCAAATAGTTAACTATTTCATACTTTTTTCCCAACGTTTCTTTTGGGAACCAGAATAGTGGAACATCAGGCAGACATAAAGAGGGGAAAAACTACAAATACTGGACAGAGAAAAAAGAGAGAGCACAAGATACACACTAGAGAGCCTACATATACAGAAAAAACTAAGAAAAACGATGAACACCAAAGAAGACAAAGACATTATAAGCTGCAGCTACAGTTTGGCAATCCATAATATTCGGCGTTAAAAAATGTTACGTGTTTTGTAGTTTTTTTCGTTTTGTTTTTTTTTTGTCTTTTGTTAATTAAGGACTATATTATATTTTATTTAATTTAATTACTTGACTGAATGTTTTACAAATAGTATTTACTGTAAGTGCAAAAATGTTATGATATCTCTGTAATAACTATAGTTTTTTAAAAATATGTAAATTTTCTCAAAAAACAGATAAATAAATAAAAATCGCCTGAAGAAGGCCTAAAATTTGCGCCGAAACGTTGGGAAAAAAGTATGAAATAGTTAACTATTTGCGTATGAAAATTTCGACCAAGAAGCCTGTCATTATAATCTCGTTAACAATACATAAATTGGTCTAATAGAAAATTAAAAATATTAAATTCTAGTTTGTAAAATGTTTCAATTTCCTTTTAAATATAAAATTGTGGACGATTTCGAGCTTGTGTCGAGTTTCTCTAAGGTCAAAGTTTTGAAAAATCATACTGACCTGAAAAATCAGAAAAATAATATGATTATCAAAATGGTGTCCGAATGGAAGCAAGTTTTGCTAATCAGAAACACTTCTAACGCACTCTGAAATCAGCTTTCCTGATTTAACGTCAACAAAACACACTCATTTTTACCCGAAGAAAAAGTGCAAGCTGTTTCGTGCAAGAAGAAGAAGACAATTACTCTCTCATCTCCGCTCTCGTGGTCCCGCGCTAAAGTATAGGAACGGACCTCTACTGAAAAATGTTGACATCTATTTGAATATAATAAAAAAAATTTAAATTTATATTGGCATATTTTGTATCATAGTGTTAGCACCTGTTTCTTTCGTTGATTATTTACTTTTAAATGTATCAAGGTGAGTTTACCTAAATATCGTAGTAGTTTGCATAACATATATTTTTTAAAGCAAATTTTGAACAATAATTTTATGAATACGTACTACGGAAGAATTATTTCATATGCATATACGCAAAATTATAAACCAATATTAAAAATAACGCACTACTCGGTTACTTTTTATTTTTAAACAAACAAAAACCATATTAGATATGTGTATATGAGGAAGAAAATAATTTTCCATATAGACATGTTACAACAAATGTTTAATTCCAGGCTAGCTCACCTTCTGGTGGGCAACGTTACAGTTACATTACTTTAAAATTCAATAGCTTTTTTTGGCTTTTTAAAGTTTTGTTACATTAATTGTGAATACCAATAGATGGAAAAATTAGTTTTGCGTAAAGTGTTGATTTTTCTTTTTAATAAATAATATTCTATTCTATTTATCTTGCTATGGGTCTATTTATTTTGCTCAAGAAATCTCTTTATGAAAAAACAAATATCAAAACAGAACCAAACTACTCGTTGGTGTTTGTTATTTGTGTATGCAGATAATTCGTTAGATAATTCTGAGAAATGCCGTTACTCATGTCTTCTCTCTCTCTCATTTGTTATTTACTCCCGTTTAAAGGCTCAATTATACATAAGTAACGGAACGTAACGTAACGTTGCCAACTGTCACATAAATATCTGTGATATGGGTAGTGAGTGCAAGTGATTACTGAAATCGTAATGCAGCGTAGAGTTCTATCTTCGATAGCTTTTTACGTTCCGTTATGCTACGTTGCGTTACTTATGCATAATTAAGCCTTAAGGCTTTGGCACATAGAGTCCGTTGTGTACGTGAGAACAAAGTATACAACTGACAACTACTATAAAATATATAAAATCGTATGTAGTGTGGCCCATACACAACGCATACGTTGAGGTAACGTAAAAAGTTGGGCAACTCTCAACTTTGCCGTACGTTTAAAGTGTTGCAGCCATCAGCTGATTAATTTTGTGTATGATATGTATGATTGTGTATCAGTTTTTTTTATTTGCGTTATCAATTATCAAACAATAAAAGGCTTAGCGCCTGGTTATATTGGTGCTCGGAGTTCGACGAACACAAAACATTTTCTCTCGTGCTCGGTCGAGGTGGTTACATTCAGCTCGTTGCTGAGTTGCTTTTTATCAAAATATACTCGTTTGTTTAATACTATTTTATATGTAATTATACTATTTTGTAAAATAGCTCATTGCCACCCTGAATACTCGGCGTGCTCGGTGTACACTACACCGGTCAATCCCAGGCATTGTTTTTAGTTTTTACTCTTTATAAGAATATTTAACGATGATTTTAACTTATTTTCACCGCCAGACATTTCAAATATTTTCCTTTTCTGTTTTTGCAAAACTGTCATGCTTCTTATTTTGCTATTAGCAGTTCACAATAGAATTTGATGTAGTTAAACAACTTGTTAAGTATATACAACAGCTATAATTATACGTGTTATCTCTGCCGCTTTGTTGTTGTTTTCCCATACAATTATCCGTGCTAGTTATACATAACTAGAAGCAAGTGGAGAATAAAACGCTGCTATAATATGATAGTGTAGCACTTCTGGATCTTCTGGAATAAAAATGTTATTACACTAAGAAATGTATAGATAATAAATATTGTACCTATCGCTTCTACTTTACAGAAAACGATACTAACTGGTATAACAATGTACCAAGTATCGTTAAGCAATCCAATACATGATAGATACTAATTTTGAGTCGTTAATAATACTATTGAGAATTACAAAGCAGAATAATCCAAATAAGAAGAATGTCTACTATTTAGTAGAGCATTAAAATGGAAGAATATAATCTTCAGTACTTGTGGCTGTTCACATGGGCGCAACCATGAACTCCTGTCTGAAAGAGAGAGGTAGAAAGGAAGAGATATAAACTCACCTGTCTTTTTCTAACTACCTATTTTTTCTACCTTTCTCTTTCAGATAGGCGTTCATGCTTGCGCTCGTGTGAACAGCCACATTAGCATAAGGAATCCTGATTCCAGATACAAACCATGACGAAATTCTAACATGTGGTGCTGCAAGCAAAGCCATATTATACTTATATTCTTTTTAGGGAATGTTAGCTGCCAACCGCCTATAGCTTAAAAGACACAAACCCACTGTTAAATTTAAAATGTACATCCTCGTATGAAATGGCCGACGACTGCTGATCACTTACCGTCGACCGCTTTACCGTAGTTCGACGCAATTAAGTTTCAGTCAATCCTGCTAATTGGGATTCCCCTCGGGACCAAGCAAAAAAGGTCCGATTACGAGATGGCCCAATTTTAAAGGTTTTATTTTTTAGTAAAAAAAATGGAAGACGAGATATGTATGTAAGCATATGAATCATTTTTTTTATTATGTAAGCACTTATACATGCGACTTAAATAAAGGAATATATTTTTTGGATACGTTAAATGGTCAAAAATGGTATCAAAGCGAAAAGTGGCGGCGCAGAAAAGTTTTTATTCATCAGAACTAATACAAGAGGAAAACAAGTTTTGAAATCAGATAATAATTTCAGGTTCCAAAATGGTTTCGAATATTCCGAAATTTTGACATTCTCCTGTTAAAAATTTGAAGACGATTTTATGCCTGGTTTTAAATGCTTTTAGCCACCCGTTCGATGCCGTAAAAATGGAAATATTTAATGCTTGTACAACTACAAAATAGTATCCGCTGATCACGAATCTATACAAATGTTATACAAATTTTATAAGGTGAGGGGATGAAAAGTTTTCTTTTTTGTTTTGCTTTTCTACATAACTCATACAATTTTAAGAGTCTTGGATAATTTTTATATATTCGTGATCAGAGGCCAAAAATACTGCAGAAAAATTAGGGCACATCTCAGATACTATTTCAAACTCTGACTTTGTTGTACAGTGCAATTTTTACTTTGTGCTGTAATATCGTTATGTAATATCTATGGCAGAAGAATTAAGAAGGTAGATGCATTTTGACAAGTAAGAGGAACTTTGACAATTTGAAAAATATTTGTTTTGATACTATTCTGCTTTTTGCAACAGCGTTGTATTTTAATGGTTAAATTTTTAAATGAGAATTTATAAGAAAATAATTTGCGTAGTATTACATGTACATAGGAAGAATTAGTTGCTGCTTTTTATAATATTTTTTAACTCTTAACATGTTCAAGGTATTTGCTAATAAAGAAAACAAATTTAAATAACATTATTTTTACTTTTTTTTATAAATAGAATTTATAATTTAGTACTAAGTAATAAAAATAGTATTGATAATCTACTACTAACTCTCTCTTTTGTATCCATTTCAAAAAATACATCTCTAAAATGTCCTTTTACTTGTCAAAAATTGGAAAATATTTTTGAGTGAAAGGGTAAACAACTTCACACACGATTTTTTACGTTGCACAATCTTTTATTTAAAAATTTTTAAATTTTTATTCAACAAATATATCTCAGAATATTTTATTATATAACTGCTTTTACATAAATATTATTTAATATATATTTATTGGATATTTAACGGCCTCTGTTTTTATAACTTTTATCGAGCCTGAAGATGACTTCTAATTGAAGTCAAAATATTGACAAACAAATATAAAACTTCTAAAAAATAAAAAATAACGTTTGTATAAAAAACTTTATTTTTGCTTGACCTTGAGCTCGATAAAAAGTCACCATTATTCAATATTTTATATGCAATCAAATTATGATATTCAATAGTTCGTAAGAATTAATGTAATTGTTTTCGAAAATAGCTTGAAGCTAAATAAATATTTCAATTCAATTCAAAACTTGACTTTTTATTATTTTCCTATGGGACAAAAACCTCTTCTCAGCTGCATTAATCACTTAAATTTTTTTTTATTCAATAAAAAAAATGTTGGTCCGATTAAAAAGGTTCTGTGGAACTAAAAATAATGTTAAAAGCGCGGTCCATGACCCGATTAGAAGGTGGCCCAAATAGCAAGGATAATTTCTTCTGAATGCAAAAAAAAATTAATAGTGCGGTTCGATTAGGAGGTGTCCCAATTAGCAGGACTGTAAAAGCTAAAAACAGAATTGTGGTGTATCGACGAATTTACGCGGCGTAAAACTACTGCCACCATAAAAACGCTAAGCTGATCTAAATTCGGGGCGTTAAATCGTCGACAGCTGCAATTCTGTTAATGTGACAGCGTAATTACGCGTAAATTCGACGATACGCTGCATTGCTGTTTATATCTTTAAGTTTATGCTTCGTCAGCTGATTTGGACATTTAACATTCCTTAGGCTGTGGTTATATTGGGAGTATGCTCGGGGAACACCATGAAATTGTTGTTGCACCGAGCTCAAAGAGAGAAACTTTAGTCACTCTCACACGATGAGCTCGGTATTGTACTATACACCGAGCACGCCGAAATTTCGAGGGTGGCAATGAACTATTTTACAAAATAGTGTCATACAAAATATTATTAAACAGAGGACTGCATTTCGACAAAAAGCAACTCTACAAAGAGCTGAATGTAACCACCTCCTCCCAGCACGGCTGAAAATGTTTTTTGTTCTTCGTACACTTAGCACCAATATAACCAGGTACTTATAGCTATATAGGATATGCAAATCGAAATCGACTTTAATCGAAATCGATTTTTAGTCGACTTTTAGCTCAAAATTTCAAATTTTTATGATCGACTTTGAATTGCCAAACTTGATCGAAAGTCGACTTTTACTTTCAACTTTTAGTACAAAATTTTGTTATAACTACCAATTCAGTTCTCACATTTATTTTAAAGTTTACAAAATTTTTCCAACTTTGGATTTGTAGTACATGCATGTGCAGCTTTAGGTACTAGTAACTTTTGACATTTTATTTCAAAATTAATAGTTCTAAAATAGTTTCCTCTCTGTTTAGTCTACTGTGTATTATTATACTTCACACATCCATAGGCTATTCCATTTACTCGCACCAAATTCGCATATGAAGACGAATAATATAAAATATTACCGCCGGAATAAGTAAAAAGAAGATGAACGTAACAGGGGAAGGGGAAGGGGTCGGGGGTAGTGACCGAACCTCTTGTGAGATTTTAGAGGTCACAATATCATATCATATATATATATATCCAAATTAACTATATATGAAGAGTAGGCATGGAAGTTGACCGATTTTCTCTGTTTTCGCAATAGTTAAAATTATTGATTATATATATTTACTCGTCAAATGTTAGTTTTCTATCTATGATACTTTACAAGATGTATGCATTTCGAGATTAGATTATATGGGAAGTGTGCGTGGAACTTATCCGACTTTACCCATTTTTGTATTTTATTATGAATATGGTACCCGAAGTATGTTTGTAAAGTTTTAGATAAATATCTCTTTTCTACGGCTTTATGCAAAAAAAACCGTTTTTGGACCGCAGTGGTATGTGTAAATATACAAACAAGTGGCTGGTTGCACTAAGGCCATATAATAAAAATTAAGAAAAAAATGTATATATATTGTAAATAAATACATAAGTAACTCATATCAAAATTCGTTCGTTTCGTTTTTTTTATTCCATGCAACAAAAATTCGAAAAAGTCGATTGGCCGATTTTCATGAACTTAAAAAGTCGATTAATCGACTTTAAATATCTGATCAATCCAAAAGTTGAAAATCGATTTTTCATTCCAGTTGCACATCCCTACTTATAGCGCTGCCACCACATCTTATAATTCTGGTGTGGTACAAACCAGCTGATTCAGAATGACAGTAATACGTCATCAATTTAGTGTTGGTGAAATATGTTTTTCAAGTGATTCGGTTTTGAAGAATTTGGGATTTTTAATTAATTTTATATATATTAATTGCTCATACAATTTTTTTTATCCTA
Organism: Toxonevra muliebris; assembly: GCA_963691655.1. NCBI lineage: Eukaryota > Metazoa > Arthropoda > Insecta > Diptera > Pallopteridae > Toxonevra > Toxonevra muliebris. The sequence continues at coordinate 39,496,194 of OY829328.1, read as the reverse complement.
GGTTGTGTAAAAGACAATTCGCTGGGTTATAGTAATTTCAAGAGAACAGGCTTATTTTGGTGATATGCCCGCTAATATCACCGTATCATCGTATCCAAACATGAGTTATGAGTCTTTATACATCCTATTCCGCCGTACCAGATTTCTCTTTTAATGCTGCTGTTACTTCGCATCACGGTAATTAGGCTATGGCCGTGCGCCGTCCACACTATGTCGTTAAGTGCTTTGAAAAGGGAGATAGAAGGGTTAAACACCCCTTTTTAGAAAAAGACAGACGATATTCTATCTTCTTCTTACTACCGATTTATTTTTCCACTTCTCTCTTTCAGACAGACGTTCATGCTTGTGTCCGTGTGAACAGCCACTAAAGTAGCAGCCGAAAATATCTTGAAAAGAGTACCCAGTAACCATAAACATAGCGTACATAATTTTTGTGAAAAGTGGTAAATATTGCGCCATGGGTAAATATTATTAATTTTTCTCTTTACTTAACAGAACAATTCCAATTGAAAAAGTCGTCGTTGTTGGTCGTCGATGTGAAATTTAGTCAATAACGAAGAGTGCGCTAGAGATAACGCGGTGAAATAGACGGATGTAAACTGATTTAAGTCACGTATAGTACAAAATAAAATAGAGGAATCTTTGTAAAATAGAAAAAAAAAAACATTCCAAAACAAAATATATACAAACACGAGATATGCATGAATATTGATTTGCAACTACACTAAACAAAATACGCTACTACCACCTCCTTCACTTCCAAGGCAGCAAAAATGAAAGTCTCTTACTATCTTACTGCTGCCGTACTCTTCCTGCTGTCCGCCATGACGTCGCTCATTAAAGCTGGAGTACCACTACCCCGTTACGAAGCGCTCATGAAACAACAATCGCAGACAGAACAACTGGGCCTCTACAATATCAGCGACAAGGTCGTAATCCTTACAAGGGCAAATTTCAAGCAGACGGTATTACAGCAAAATCGCTCATCGCTTGTAGAATTCTATAATAGCTATTGCGGTCATTGTAAACGTTTTGCGCCGTTATACAAAGAGCTCGCCGAGCAAATATATCCATGGCGTGAAGTGCTGCCCGTATGCGCACTCGATTGTGCGGCGGAGGAAAATAACGAAATTTGTCGCGAATATGAAGTGATGGCATATCCAACATTACGCTATTTCGGTCCCGGTTATGTAGCTAGTGCTGGTAATTATGGCCATCAAATCGATACGCAGCTGTTACCTGAGCTACGTGAACAGGTGGCGCTATGGCTGGAGTCTGAAAATCGTACTGCCAGCATGACTGATTGGCCAAATATGCAGAATTTAACAATGAACGAAGCCACGTCGCTTTTTAAAGGTTTAGATAATCAATGTCAATTTGTTGTTCTTGTGTATGAACCTGAAAATTCCACTCTTGGCACTGAGTCGGTATTACATTTTCATCGCTGGCCTGGTGTACAGGTGCGCCGTGTTAATGATAATGAAGTTGCCGCTAAATTCCAAATTGATGGAACAAACTACAAGATTGCCACTGTGAATCGACATGGAACAATAGTGCCTTACAAACCCGCTGCTGATACTCCGCAAGCATATGCAGCAACTATCGAAAGTTTTTTGCGTTCGCAAAATCTTACAGAGCGTCCTGATTTTAATAAGGTAGCTAGCACAACGCCAAATAGTCTGCTAGAGGAGGAGCATCGCGTGGAACAAGCAAAAAAAGCAGCTTTAATTGCCGAAGTGAAAAAAAATAAACATTTAATTTATCAGGTAATGTGTAAATCAATTTTGTAACTACTACTGCATTCATTATTTATATGCAAGCGACACGCTTGAGCATTTGAGTGATGTAGCTTTGGTTCATCGATTAAGTCAAGTGTAAAATTATTATTATTTTCATTGTTAAAGACTAACAATGTAATAGTCGAAGCTGGTGGTTTTCGTCTAAGCAGTTGTTTTTCAATATAGCATTGATCGTTACCTCATTTCTGGGATTTATTATAAAAATTGCACGAGCATACTTTTTAATCTGCCTTTCTTTCAAACAGAAAAAAACAAACTTTTTTTTCTCTTCAAGTCTCGGGTAGCACAAAAAAGCGTAGTCTTTTTATTATTATTAATTAGCAGTTGGCAGTTCTACGAAATCATTAAAAAGGTATAGCAAATTAAATAAAAATATAAAGTATTGAAAAACCCGTTTATAGTGCATACATAGAAAAAAAAGAGTTAAAAAATGCCTTGCTATTTAACCATACGGGTTAAATTGATTTTAATCATTTATTTTTAATAAGATGTTCAGCCCTATCCTAAATGTTCTCGAAATTAAATTCCAGGGTAAATTTTTTATTTCTTTTTCTGTAGGAATTCGGGGAATTCATCTAACTCTTACATAAATCACCAAAAAATTTAATTTTAATTGGCTATTTTCATTTTACTAAAAAAAAACCCAACAATTTTGGGCAAATCTGAAACTCAACCATTGAAGGTTTTCGATTTTTGGGAGATTTCGCACACATTCTAAGTCAATAAGAGTATTCATCAAAACATGTAAAAGCCTTAAAAACGTCATATACTGCATACGATTCTACAACCCTGAATGCATCCCTTTTTAATAATGCAATTGGATATAATTTTAAATTAAATGAGAAAGCAAACTGAGTCAAATCTAAAGGCAAGATCCGGATTCAGGATCAACTTTCGAAAATTGTGAATTCGAAGCAATTAAAACTTTCTATTACTGCTCTGATTTATTTTTATGACCCCATTTATCCAAAATAAATGTTATTATTGCGCAACTGCAGATTCAAACCAAAAAGATAAAAAATAAGTGGTAATTACAATTGCCAGCAATTTAAAATGTTTGTTTTTTCACACTTTAATTAGAAACTATGAACATTTTCAACAATAGATTGTGTGAATAGCTTGTGCAAATATTTTGGCCTTGCTTTTCTTTTTTTCGATATACTTAAATATGTTGTTATATGGCATCATGGCATGGTTCTTAGCGCCATAAATGTAAGACCATAATTCATAATTTACTGTTTTAATAACACAGGTCTGCAAAATTAAGACTTTTGATTCCGGGCCCAGCAGCAAAAATCTTAACCCAAGGGGCAAAAAACTCACTTTAGTTTCACAAACAACTACTATTATTCACTTTTCGGACTCTTTTATGATACATTTTTACTGCGTTTTTTATGATATCAGAATTTCAAATTGAATTTTAAGAGTTTTAATGTGAAAAAAGACAGCATCCACTGTTATGTGGTATAAATAAGATTTTTAACAAATTTCAATATTAACGCTGTTCGTATTCGGTTCTGTGAGGTATTCAGCAAAAAACTTAAGTGCAAAAGATTTTACTAAAAATTTATTGAAAAATTATTATTATTACTGAGCAAAAATTTTCTTTTTCAAATATGTTTATAAAAGATAAATGATAAAAATAAAAAAAAATTGGAGGAATCAGATTATACAGTGGTCACGTGACATCACCCCAAAAAAAAGCAGATGTCGTGGGTGACTTAAGAATACTCAGAGACGTGCCATTCATCAAGATCTATCTGCCAAAACTACAATGAGAAAAACATGAAAAGAATCACACAAACGAAAAAAAGATTTCGATGCCTCGTAGAAGCTAAGGTCTCAAGAAAAGTAGTAGGGGGCTCGTTTACAAAGTTCTCGAAAACGATTAGTATCGATTTTATATACATATGGTTGAAAATGAAAAATATATATTTTGTACTTTTGGGTTAAGATTTGGCAAATCCTGATATAATGGAAGAGTTCAGATACGAATTCAGTGAATAAAATTACATGAAAAGTAATTTTTATTCTGAATCATCTGAAACCTAGTAGTCCTGTGACCTATTGGGACAGGGTCAAATTGTTATCGTTTTCTAAAATGACACATAAATTTTCCATTAGGGACATAACAATTTTATCTATTAATAAAACACAGAATTTTTTTAGATATTGAATTCAAATTTATTGTGAGTTTAGTGCAAGCATTACATTTTATGAATTAAGTTCGATTTCGGTCATATGACCACCACGAGCCCGTTTACTTGCTTTTCTTTTTTTCGATATACTTAAATATGTTGTTATATGGCATCATGGCATGGTTCTTAGCGCCATAAATGTAAGACCATAATTCATAATTTACTGTTTTAATAACACAGGTCTGCAAAATTAAGACTTTTGATTCCGGGCCCAGCAGCAAAAATCTTAACCCAAGGGGCAAAAAACTCACTTTAGTTTCACAAACAACTACTATTATTCACTTTTCGGACTCTTTTATGATACATTTTTACTGCGTTTTTTATGATATCAGAATTTCAAATTGAATTTTAAGAGTTTTAATGTGAAAAAAGACAGCATCCACTGTTATGTGGTATAAATAAGATTTTTAACAAATTTCAATATTAACGCTGTTCGTATTCGGTTCTGTGAGGTATTCAGCAAAAAACTTAAGTGCAAAAGATTTTACTAAAAATTTATTGAAAAATTATTATTATTACTGAGCAAAAATTTTCTTTTTCAAATATGTTTATAAAAGATAAATGATAAAAATAAAAAAAAATTGGAGGAATCAGATTATACAGTGGTCACGTGACATCACCCCAAAAAAAAGCAGATGTCGTGGGTGACTTAAGAATACTCAGAGACGTGCCATTCATCAAGATCTATCTGCCAAAACTACAATGAGAAAAACATGAAAAGAATCACACAAACGAAAAAAAGATTTCGATGCCTCGTAGAAGCTAAGGTCTCAAGAAAAGTAGTAGGGGGCTCGTTTACAAAGTTCTCGAAAACGATTAGTATCGATTTTATATACATATGGTTGAAAATGAAAAATATATATTTTGTACTTTTGGGTTAAGATTTGGCAAATCCTGATATAATGGAAGAGTTCAGATACGAATTCAGTGAATAAAATTACATGAAAAGTAATTTTTATTCTGAATCATCTGAAACCTAGTAGTCCTGTGACCTATTGGGACAGGGTCAAATTGTTATCGTTTTCTAAAATGACACATAAATTTTCCATTAGGGACATAACAATTTTATCTATTAATAAAACACAGAATTTTTTTAGATATTGAATTCAAATTTATTGTGAGTTTAGTGCAAGCATTACATTTTATGAATTAAGTTCGATTTCGGTCATATGACCACCACGAGCCCGTTTACAGCGATCGATTCTTTGGACCCAATTTTCCACCACTCTCGCACACATTTCGCGTTTGATATTGTCTTTGAGCTCGTTTAAAGTTGCTGGCTTTATGCCGGCGGCCATTCCACCGGACCCTTTCTCGAGAAAACACGTTCACCGAATTTGCCTTTCAATAAATCGATTGTGACGCGTACTGTGTGGCTAGTGGGTCTTGTTGAAACCACATATCGTTGATGTCAAGTTCATCCAATTCTGGCCACAAATAATCTTCCTTCATAATACGATAGCGCTCTCCATTGACGGTAACATGACTGTCGCTTTCGCTGTAAACGAGCTCGTGGTGGTCATATAACCGAAATTGAATTTCATTCATAATATGTAATGCTTGCACTACACCCACAATAAATTTGAACTCAATATCTCAAGAAATTCTGTGTTTTATTAATAGATAAAATTGTTATGTCCTTAATGGAAAACCCTCTACAAAAAAATTTAGTTTTGTTTCTATAAAGAAAAATACTTTGAGATGTATACCGTGCCCTCTTATATTTAATATTATTTTCAAAGTTATTCAGCGCATTCAAAAAAGATAACATTAGATAAACTGTCATCGCTTAATAAAGCTTGAAATTTAAATTGCCAACGTACACTCATACATAGATGTATATGTCTTCTCTTTATCTTTTATTATTGGTGAACCCCCATAACAATATTTGTATAGATATATGTTTATTGAAATTTCTCAATGTATTCGTTTATTTTCTTTTTCTTATATGTAATTTTATAAGGCTGATTTGGAAATGGCAATTCGTGGGGTTCTCTTCAATGAAATTCCAAAAGTTCCTGATATAAATGGTGAACATTTGTTGGCACTACAACGTTTTCTTGCCATATTACAACGGTATAATCCGATGGGCACAAATGGTCGTGCTCTTGTTACAAAACTTTATGAATTTGTAATGCAATATAATCAGCATCTAACGGGGAAAACATTTGAAGATGAATTACATCGTTTGGAAAAACAATTATCACCAATATTTTCTGCAACACATTTTGTTGGTTGTTCTGCTTCAGTGCCAGGATTACGTGGGTTTACATGTTCGTTGTGGACACTATTCCATTTCTTCACAGTGCAGGCGGCACGTGGCGAATTAAGTCAAGATCCATTAGAAGTGCTGCAATCTATGCACGGTTATGTAAAATACTTCTTTGGCTGTACGGAATGTGCTGAGCACTTTCAGGTAAGAAATAAATTGCAGTATATAAATATTCATATTAATATATTCATTCACCAAGACCTGAAAATATTAAATTAAAGATCATATTTCGGTAAAATACTACTAAGAAGATCATCTTTTAAGATAGAAAATATACGTGGCTTAAGTTAACTTAAAATCTATATAGAGTGGAATATAAATAGCGATAATAGTAGGTGTAGTACTTTTCATACAAAAAAGTCATACCTCAAGATTAAATTCAATATTCGCTTTTTGGAAATTTTGTTTTGATGTAAACAATAACTATGGTCTAGTTTCTAAGACGCAAAAATTTCGCAAATATTGCGACTTGAAAAAACGGAAATATGATGAAAAAAATGGCGTTCAAATCGCATCATGTTATGATCATAAACTCACAACTATGCGTTTCTGAAACACTCACAAAATAGTCCAGTCATTATAAAGAATTTTTCTTCAGTAATTGTTAGTGGGGGTATGATAGATGGAAAAACTACAAAAATCAGTTCTGGGGTTGCAGAGCGACCCCCCGACCTCCCAAAACCGCCTCCCCCCCTTTGATGGAAAAAAGCCTTTTTTTTTACTAATAACTCGTTAAGAAACATATGAAAATTATGTGAAATTTGACTTTGTAAGGTAATTTTTCCAAGAATAAGAGGGTGGAGACAGGGTTTTAATGTTCTAAAACCCCCCATACTTTTTGAAGAGCAAACTTTTTCTCAAACACACTATAATACTTTTATCATTCCTATAACCTGTTATATTGTTATTGCCAAAAGCTGTACCTAAATAACTCCCGATATTTGGGGTATGGAGCCTAGATGGAGAATTCTTGTGTTCGCAAAAAATGTGCTTCTTTGTCTACTAACTTTTTCTATTGACACGAAAAACGATAAGACATAAATTAAGAAAGCCCTAGTACAGTCTTAATAAAGCCATTTTCATGATTTCATGTACCGTTATCTCGAAAACTTGTCGTGATGGAGCAAAATGGTCTTCAGATTCGAGCTCAGCGACCCCAAATTACTCAAAACTACATGTCAACTCGCCAGTCCGATTTTGGCTGTTGCACATTGATATTTAGAGATTAGAAAAATTAAATATAAATGTTAATTTTTCATATTTATGAAGTTCATGTCTTAATATGTTTGAGTGATATTTATCAGGCTTAATGAACATGATGCCAAAGCTACAACAACAATGTATATAGAGGCAGACAGATCAGACTTCCGTTACGGGATCCGCCACAAATATTGTTTTGCAGTTTCACATTGTTATGAAATACTACAGCCATAGGTATTTTGCAAATGAAAGTAAAAAATTTAAGGTTATGAGGTGACCACAAAAAAATCTTACAGTTTAATACATATTTATTTATTTATTTCGTTTATGGATGTACAAAATCCTTACAGACTGGAGATATTAAAGTTATGCTAAACAAAAATTAAACCTAGATAATATTATTCAGGGATCTTTTGAAACAGTCCTGTGGCATAGAAAATTCCACTAGATGATTAACGGAGATATTATTATAATTAATTAAAGCCCTTGTGATAATTAGATTTAAATGATTGAACACTAACTAAGCTGCAATGGCGCATGTGTATGGCAGGGATATTAAATGTTATAAACTCCAAAAAAGTTGGACAATCAACATTGTTGGAAATAACATCGAAAACAAACATCAAGGAGAATATAACGCGTCTAGTTTCAAGAGACTTTAGGCTTAAGAGCTGAAAACGTGCATAGTATGAAGGTATTGGCTCACTAAAATTCAGTGACCGAAGAGCAAATTTTATAAAAATCTTTTGAATTCGTTGAAGACGATTCGAATGAATGGAATAATATGGATTCCATATAAATGCTGCGTATTCAACTTTAGAATGAACGAATGAAGTACTTACATTAAGAATTTAGGAAGAAGAGAAAAGAAAAAATTTACTTTCTTTAAAAAAGTTAATGGTAAATTAAAAAATTTTCTAAAAAGTGCATCAGAAGCAAACAGGCAGCAGGTAAATGTTATTATGCCTGCTTTGGAGTGATACTTATTACTTATAAAATTTTAATTCTTTTCATGTTATGAAAAGTTATCGATGAATAAGTCTTCCTAGAGATCAGGTTTCCCTCTTATCCCCTATAACGCACACTTTCATATCCAAGTTAATTTGTTTACTAAACTAAATTCAACGTGACCTCTGAATGCAAATGAACAAATTGAGAAAATTACTCGGATTCAACTTTTTTTAGTTTGGTTTGTTACCTATTTTGTGTGTGTATCTAAGATTTGAAATATATGTACCCACTTAGTTGATTCCGCTTAGCTTATGATTTTTAAATATTATATTGCTTGTTACCTACAAATCAACTTGAAATGTTTTCCATTCAAATACAAGCTTCTGTATTCTAGAATACAGATATCATCATAATTGATAATAACAATAATAACAACAACTTGTTATCAATCTATCTCATTTTAATTTTTTATTTGTTATTAACTTTGCACACACATTTATTTTTAGTCAAAAAACATTAATGAACAAACTTTATAGCACATATTAAGCATAAATTAAATTAATTTTACTAATTTGCGCTTATTTTCGCTTGGTTGACTATTTGTTTTAGCTTTCTATTTCTGAGGAGTGTAGCGTATTTTAGCCATCTATATAAGCTAAGCGTAAAAAAAAAGAATATTTAATATTTTTTGTTTTGCTTAAAGTTTATCGAACTCATACTCCCCTCATACATACATATTTACATACATGTAAATTCTTTTCATACCGCAGTATTTTGCTTTTAACTTCTAAACTTCATACTATCTTCCCTTTCCAGGCTATGGCTACGCGTCGGAAAATATGGAGTATCCCCAACAAAGATGAAGCTGTACTTTGGTTATGGGCTGCACACAACGAAGTTAATCAAAGATTATCCAAAGATCCCACTGAGGATCCACAATTTCCAAAAATACAATTTCCAAGTCAGTCCAGTTGTTCCCAGTGTTATAAACAACCAATTATGTCTCCCGTTAATCTTGATATAAGCTGGAACAAAGATGCAGTGCTGAGATTCCTCAAGAACATACACAATCCGGAGTATGTCAGTCGTTATGGTTTGGAGCGAGAAGAATTGCTACATTCGACAATTGAGAAATTGCGCCAAAAACGTATGATTAGCAATGTATTCTCCGATATAGATATGCGTATGGGCATGTTGCTGTATGGTTTTTGTATTATCATGATGGTGGTTGCATTTAAATTGTTCGTATTTAAAGGTTATCGCAAGAAACCTTATGGACATGATATGCTTGGAAAAGTTTAGATAATTAGGCTGACGCATATATAGAAATTCGAAATTGAAAAAAATTAAAGACAAAGAAACAATTACAATTACAATTACGTAAAAATTCTGCTAACTAACTACACCTTCCTTCTTTTTTTATATTACATACGAAATTAGTAGTTAAATCATAGCAAATTCTCAGTTCTCAGTCAGAAATTCTATTTGTGTGTGTAACATATGTTTTTATAAATGTATATTTTTTACAACCTATTTAAAAATATAATTAATGTATTTTCTAATCGTCTTCGTCTGTGGGAATTTAATTTTAAGTCTCTCAAAAAAGTGTATATATAAAAATGCATATTCCAGTTTTAACTTTATTGGCTTTTTATTTTGTATTTTGCTATTTGTATTTATATATAGTAAGATCAATAAAACATTTTGTGATTGAACATTTTTATTATAATTGAATTAACAATGAAATAAACAATGATTTATTACTTTTGTTTTAGTTTAATTGGAAAACGGGAAGTGCATATAAGTTTTTATTTTTAATTTTTGTGAGTGTGTTTTGTGTTTTGACGAGCAGAAGTTTTTTTAAGTTATTACGGTAATCATTAAGTGAAGTTTCATTCAGAGCAAAACATACTTCGAGCGAATTTCCATAAATCTTGGGCACCGTAGGGAAGTTGCTTTAAAGTTGGGGAAATTATGTGAAAATGATTTTTGTTCATTTTCTCAGCATTTTTAAGCATATCGACGTAAAAACCCCCAAAAAGACAAATGCCGACGCACTGCTCAAAGCTGTCAACAGGATTTTCTATCGAAAACGAGTTACCAATACAATTACGAAAAGTTTTTTAAAGAATACCCCTATAATCGTATAATTCAATTTCGTTTGCTTTCATCTACTGAAATATTGATTCTATCCGCTTTTGTTAAGTTTTTGTGCATTTTCACAACGTTTAATTAAATAAATCGTTTATGTTTTCATTTATTTGGCATTCAAATCTAATTTATCAATTTTCAGCTATGTTTTTAATAATTTATGATTAGCCGATGCTTAAACCTTTAATTTCAGGCCCCAGGAAAATAATGATTCATAATTTGAAGTGATTACTTAAACACACGGTTTTGGTAGCGGTTTGTTTCTAAATTAAACCATAAAGATAATGATGACAATAGCCTCTTTGAGGTCAGGCAAAATTATGTTCAACTTACACGCACGTTCCGGTATGCTTTGCCTATCCTATATACATATTATAATTTTTTATCAGGAAATTTGCTATGTTTGACCATTCCTTCCGAAAAGATGAAGCGAAATTTATCGGGAACCGAAGGGGAAAAAAGAAAAAAATTTACATCATCATTTTGCATTATAAATGTAGGTACTAATTACAATATGTGGCAAATTTCAGTCGATCGTTTCGGGCGTGAATGGTTCAAGCATCAAATGAAAATAGATATAAAAAGTAGTCAAAACAACAAAGCCGAACTGGCTGTTCAGTTTCAATATGTTTTCAAATCTTATTATTTTTTGCATTGACTATGTCTCAAAAGTGATTTGGAATTTCTTTATACTCAAGTGCTCAGACCAAACTCTTTGTGGCTTTTTTATGTACTACATATATACAGTGCCGGTCATATCATTTGCAACCAAAATTACTTGCACTTTAAATGACTTCTTAAGCTCACTAAAATAATATGTATTAAAAATCTTTTTTATTCAAAACAAAGTGTATTTATTGCCATTTATTATAAAAAATTAAAAGTACAATATTATGTTGCAAATAAAAAAAGAAAGAAGTCATATTACATTAAAGTCTGAATTGAATAGATCAAAACATTTGCAACTAGAAAAAGTTAATGTGAAAATTGAAGAAAAATCGAAAAAGTTTTCCAAACTTTGTCGCATATTCATTACTAGTGATCACTGTTGCACATCTACGTGGTATTGGCTCTATTAAAAGTTTCGCCTGATCGATTTGAGCTCGCTCCCTTTGCTTTTGAACATCCTCATACAGATCCTCCAGTTTCCATTCCATATTCGTACCAATATTTCGCTTCACGAGCATCCAATGGCTCTCAATTGGGCATAAACCGGGGGACTGTACGTGATAAGAGAGAAGTTGTACCTTTTTTTGCAACAAGGCAAGCTTTTACCAATTTTGAGGTGCGATTTGGATTATGATCCTGTGGGAACGTCCAATGAGGCGGCATTTCCAAGCTAGCTTGCATGAGTATAATGTCTTTTAAAATGTTTTTATAGTCGTTGTATTTCATAGTTCCCCGAATGTGATGCATTGGATTCATACCATTAGCTGAAAAAAAGCCCCAGACCACAGCACAACCTCCTTGGTGCTATACAGTACCCGGTATATGTCTACGGCCGACTCTTTTACAGTGTGGCCTTCTATAAAATTGTTTTCCGTCAATTCATTTTGCTCTCATCCAAGAACAAAACGTTTTGCATGTATTGAAAGGTCGAGGTTGTATTTATGATGGAATTTTAAATGAGTTAACGATTTTTCTTAGAGTCAACGCTTTTTCGGCAATGTTGTATGCGCTTAATCCACTTTTTCTGGGTCGTCTCGCTTGATTGTCGATAATGATATATCCAACTAAAGTGCACTTTTTATTTCTCTCGGTTTCACTTTCTGATTCGCTTTCACCAATTTTGTGGTTTCATTAGTTTTTCTACAAGTTTCTTTGGGAGGTCTTCCACCTCTATGACGCAGATCAGCGATACCGCTGTTAACAATTCGCGAAATCGTCGACTTGTGTATTGAATATTTTTTCAAAATTTCTTTTTGAGATAAATGCTCGCGAAGCGAAAGATTGGTACGAATACGTTTAGGAAACTGGAGGATCTGTATTAGGATGTTCAAAAGCAATGGAAGCGAGTTCGAATCGATTAGGCGAAACATTTTATAGAGCCAATACCACGTAGATGTGCAACAGTGATCACTAATAATGAATATGCGACAAAGTTTTAAAAACTTTTTCGATTTTTCTTCAATTTCCACATTAACCAGCAAATGTTTTGATCTCTTCAATTCAGACTTTAATGTAATATTACTTCTTACTTTTTTTATTTGCAATATAATTTTGTACTTTTAATTTTTTATAATAAATGGCAATAAATACACTTTGTTTTGAATAAAAGAGATTTTTGATAAAAATTATTTTAGTGAGCTTAAGAAATCATTGAAAGTGCAAGTGATTTTAGTTGCAAATGATATGACCTGCTCTGTATGTCTACTTTTAATTGGAGATTGAATCGTAAGAAACAGAATAATCTTAAAAAGTATGCGGACGGAAAACTTGTAAAATTTGTAATTAAGTTAAATGTTATGTTAAAACAGCTGTCTTAAAAAACTAAATATAATTAAAAATAATAGAAAACGCAGGAGAGCTTATGGAACGGTAATATACGTAGCCAGCAAACGATTGTTTATTAATTTCGAAGATTTGCAGTATCGAGATTCAATTATCGACAACTCGGGACAATCGAGTATTTCATACAACGAAATTCTTTTTACTTTTTATTCCTTTTCAGTCTGCATGATTTTATTGTTTTGACAGTTGAATTGTTTTCTTTTGACAATAAGTTTTTTTGATAAAAATTTTTACAAGCAGAATATTTTTTTCACTCTTTTACAAATTTTTGATGTACTCGTACGACTTCCAGTAAAAACTTAGTGGCTGTTCACACGGACGCAAGCATGAACGCCTGTCTGAAAGAGAGGTAGAAAAAATAGGAAGTAAGAAAGAACGCTCTTGTCTTCTTCAAACTACCTATTTGCTCTACCTCTCCCTTTCAGACAGGCGTTCAGGCTTGCGCCCGTGTGAACAACAACTTACACAAATTTGTACAATGAGCACGGCATCAATATCTCCAATTTGACACTTTAAGGGGTTATACGAACTTAGGAGGCCGAAAAAAACATTTTTTTTTTAAGCATTTTTCGGAACAGGCATTTTATTGCATTTATGTAAAATTTTACGTATACATATATTGTATAATTTTTTAACTTTATTAAAAATTTTTCATTTAGGTAATGTACAACATTTCAGTTTTTTAAATACTGATTTTTATCATTCAAAATGAAAAAATCAAAAAGACTTAGTTAATGCAAAGCATTATCTAGTAATTGATCGAAGGAATAATCAAAATATAAATTTTTAACAAAATGGCGGCTTTACAAAAAAATTGTGATTTTTGATGAAAATTTTGGGCTTAATTTGTTTATAAAATGGTAAATATTTACCGGAAAAAATAAATCCTTCGAACAATTACTAAAAAAAAATATTTATAAAGCTTGTGTAAAAATTAGAGACCGATCGGTTAGCCGTTTTTGAGAAATCTTGCTCACCGACTTAGAAAACACTGTTTTGAGAAAAACGCGTTCAAAGGCTTGAAAGCTCTTTACACATAGTGAAACTGTCTTTAGAAATATACATGTGACTTCACGAATATTTGAAGAATCGATATTTTTAGAGAATATAATTAAATATGTATATGTGCATTATGAAAATCGGATTTTTTTTTTAATTCTAACTGCGTATAACCCTTAAAGACAAATAAAGCTGAAAAATTAAATAAGTTCCTATGGAAAATGTTTGTTTTCAGAGCCAATGCAATCAATCCCGTTCTGATAATGATAATAATATTTTCTGTTGGGTTTTTGTTTTATTAATTGCTTTGCTGGTGATGTTGTCTTTTGTATGTAACTGCAATATTGTTAACAATAAAGTTGTACATACATACTAACATATACCATTCTGATAAGAAAATTGTACGAGAAGCAATTCAATTGTTTATTGTTTTTGTTTTTTTACTTTAGTGACACATTTATTGGCAGCACGTGGAAAATTCTGTTATTACATTGTCAATACAATATTTAAGAGCTACCTGCTGTTTAATTCAAACTGATAGAAGCTGTTGAAAATATGTTAAACAATATTGTAAATATCATTTACAACTAGAGTACACCTTTGTAATGACATGATGTATAACATTTATACATAATTTTTCAACAATTGCACCTTTTAGCAAATTCGACATGAGAGAAAAATACACTTCAATTTGCACTGTGATTCGAAGTTTTTGGCTGGAATTATGAACGAATGGGAGCGGTGCAATTGCCTAAGCGTGATTAAAAGATCCTTATTACCATCAAAATTAAATAAGTTTTTAAAATTGAAACATAAGACTCGAAACATAAATTCGAAAACATGTTAATTTTAATAAAAATGCTCTCAAAAAGGAAATTTTTGAAGAGTAAGATAAATGAGCCACAAATATATGAAAACATGTTCAAATCCATTCCAAATGGCTGTAAATCAATAAATACAAATAAAATAGCTATTATGAGGGAAAACTTGAAAAAAATTTTAAACGAGTGTTGTAACATTAAGTTTAGATTAATTACAAATGGGCCATTTTCTTTGAATGATGAAATATACTACTTTTTTGATTGCTGATTTTTTTTTTTTTTTTTTTGCTAATGTTGTAATTGAACTAATGTTTGTTTTCAAAATGTCAACACAATACATTCTTAAAAATATAAGCTTTTGTTCCAAATGTTGTTTGGCTTTTCGCGATAAATACAACAAACCGAATATTTGTTGGGGGGGTCCAAACTTTCCGCCTGTAGTGTGTATATATCCTTTTAGTTAGTATTTAGTTATTATTTGTTTGACTTGCTTCTTCAGAGTTTCATTTTATAATCACATTTTTCCTAAATAAATCCAAGTCTACTGAAAAACTTTTTTAAAATATTTTTATTTTTGAATGCAAATTTGTAATTAAATGAATAATATATAAATATAAATTACACAAGTTAAGTAGAAATGCATAGAATACATCATGAATTCGCACAACTTGTACAAAAAATTGTTATTGATTGCGTACTTTTTATTACTTAGATGCATTTCATGTTAATTGCACATAAGTATGTATGTGTATGTGTACATATGTATGTGAGGTTTAATAAATTGATCAAAATAAAATAAATGGCAAATCTTTGTTAACTGGACACACAAGAATTCATTAAAGAGAATACAAAATACATTGTTTTTTTTTTAAGTTAGTTTTACATTTTTTATTTCGTACTGTAGAATGACTTTCGCTTAAGATTTTTTTTTTTTTTTTTGTAGGCTGTGTGTATATCATAATAAATACATATATATATATAAATATAATGTTTATATCTTGTATATATGGTGGACTTCTTATAGAGTGGAAATAAATTTCCAACAACATAACTCAGTCCACATTTCCTTAGTGAGTATATATTGTATATATTTTTGTTTTGTTTGTAGTTTGTGCTTAATTTTGCTCTGATGCCAAAGTCCTTAAATGCATTGAAATGTTCTTCGATTGGGCTTACATATACTTGCAAGTTTTCATTGATTGTTTTGTTTTTTTTTTTTTTTTGTTTTTGTGTGAAACGATTTTGATTTGATTTTGCTTTTTCTTTCTATGGTTTTTTGAGATTCTTTAAGGATTTTGACACAGAATGACAGAAGTAAACAGTTTGAATTGATTTAGCCTGCATGCACGGACTGAAATGAATCAAAAGAAGAAAAGTATAAATATAAATTATGAAGCAATAATACATGACTATGAAATCATTATGAAGCAATTTAAAAAAATAAAACCATAACTACATAAACTAATAACCGTTGTTGAGTTATTGGGAAAGACGTTAAGATTATGCTGTAATAAAAAATGTTCAGTCTAATATCATTGAGCGGCAGTTTCGCAGTAAAAGTTTAAACTTAAATCTCAAGATTAAACTCAAAAGACAGAGTATCAAATTGGGCTTTTAGTTAACTGAAACTTAAACCAGTATTACGAAACTATTCCGAAGACTTTTCCAATCATTTAAATTAAGTTAATTACTGTAAACTTTTACTTAGGCACTAAAATATTTAACTAATGAATTTTAAGAAAAAAAAATAAAACAAAAATTAATAATATTACAATTTTTAGATTAGCTATTGCGAAAATTTTTAGCTTTGCTTTAAACATTGCTACTTAAGTCTTTTAGTTTCATGTATATTTGGGTGTTTATATGAATAGGTACATTTTATTCTTAACACTTTTTTAAATGAATTCAGAATTTGGACGTACCCTAGAAATGTCAACGCCGGTAATGCCTTTCACCAATTCCGGTACTTTGCTCACAATCTGCAATATTTCACCAGTAAGTTTAGCAGCACCAATTTCTCCTTGTCCACTGGAAATCATTGTAATCTTCTTTGCCTGTGACAAAGGAGCAGCAACTTCGGCAGCAACCTATATAAAAGGACAAAGTACTATTATTACACCAAACTCAATTTAGCCTTGGCAACTTATACACAAACCTTTGGCAATGTATCTAAAAGCATTTCAACCATCGCGGCCTCACGATATTCCCTCCAAGCTTCTGCTTTTTGTGCCATTTGCTCAGCCTCAGCTTTAGCCTTAGCAGCAATAGCAAATGCTTCAGCTTCACCACGTATTTTAATCTATAAATTTTAAAAATGTAAAATGATGCAAAAAGTTTGTTATATATATGTATATATATATATATTTCAGTTACCGATTCAGCCTCAGCTTCAGCTTCCATAACAACACGCAACTTATTGGCTTCGGCAATTTTCTCCAAACGAAACTTTTCAGCTTCTGCTGGGCGGCGTACTGTCGCCTCCAGTTCCTTTTCACGTCGTTGTATTTCCTGTTCTTGCACAGCAATCTCTTGTGTACGCTCAATAACTTTCACTTGCATTTGTTCTTCCTTAATACGCTGTTTGGTCTTGGCCGCTTGCAATTCATATGCCATCTCAGCTTCAGCTTTCTTTGTTTGGACCTCAACATCATAGGCAGCCTTCTTTAGCTCAAAGTCACGTTGTGCTTTAGCGATTTCAGTATCGTTGAGAAAACGAGATGCCATACGTTGTTCCTCAGCAATGGCTTCCTTAATCTGTGCATCACATCGTGCTTCAGCCTCGCCAATACGTGCATCGCGTTTTACCTCAGCGGTACGTGCCATACCGAGTGATTTCAGATATCCCTGAAAA
Organism: Toxonevra muliebris; assembly: GCA_963691655.1. NCBI lineage: Eukaryota > Metazoa > Arthropoda > Insecta > Diptera > Pallopteridae > Toxonevra > Toxonevra muliebris. Next base: position 39,478,441 of record OY829328.1, on the reverse strand, counting down.
TTTGTTTGTAAATAAATGATAAGAAAATTGTCAATGCTTATTAAAAGGAGTTCAGGGCGTAAAAGTTTCTACTATTTTTGTAGTAACTCACAGGTAAAACTTCATATTTTTTTACATGAGAGCATCGATTATATTATTCGAAAAGTGTTAATTTTCACCTAAAAATTAGAATTTTAACTCAAATTATTTCTTCATATCAGTTTGGATTTTGCCTGTGAGTAACTGCAATCTAGTAAAAACTTTAAGGCTCTGAGATAAGAAAAAAATGTATGTGTAATATCAAAATTTATTCACAATTTCATTGTATTTCTTCATCCCAAGATTTCGAACATCAAAATTCTATTAGATATGCATAAAATGAAATGAACATGCATATTTTGAGAAAAAATACTAAATATTTTCAACGCAAATGTGTGATATTGATTGCACTTGATTTACAATATAAATTAAATTTGATTTAGAAGTTGTGCATAAGCAATCAATGTGGGTAAAGTGCACTTATCTTTAACTTCTAAAGTAACTGCACATTACTAATTGGCGTTTCGAATTTCTGATTTAATCAAATTAGCATTGATTTTTTACGACTTTAATTACGAAGCAGAAAATTAATTTAGTGCCACATTACCCCCATCGCGAATTCAAACGGAACTTTGAAAGCCAACATTTTTCAAATTTTCGTTTGCCAAGAATGTAGGTTTTAGAGGTCCATTGGAATATATTTCTTTACACTATTAATTAAGATTTTCAATATATTGTCCTTCTTTTTATAACAGGAAATGAGCCGACATATGGAGCTTTTTACTGAATCAATTGAAATTGGGTTTTTACTGTGGTAGTTGTAGTTGTGTTGCAGGAAACGGTTTAAGATTTCGAATCTTCTCCTGCAAATTTTCCACGAAAACAGAATGCGAATTTGAAAAAAGCAGAGGTTTCCTACGTATTTGTGTTCTGAATCGGATTCAAACATTTTTACTAGCTTCTCATAATTTAGAAAAAATCTTAACCCAAATGCGATAAAAAGGCAGATTTTGGCCAATTTTGCTACTACTACTATTATGACAAATTGTGTGATTTATATTTGTACACGAATTGAAGAGACCTACAGTTTAATGCCGAATCCGAACGTTAAAGTAAAAAAATTTTCACAAGCAATTTTTACTCTTGGAGGTTTGGAAGAGGTGGTGCCGTGTAAAAAAAATTTTAGTTTTCTATTTTTGATTTTAAGCATGACGAGATTTAAACCCCGGGCACCCGGGACAGCAGTCCAACGCGACCATTTTACGCTGTCTATAAAATATAGAAACAGTTAATATTGTTCGATCTGATCCTTAAATTATCAGAGCTTTGAAAAATTGAATACTAAAAATTTTAAAATTACATGTTAAAATTCAATTTGTCTTATCTCAGCGAAAAACTATCGAATCGGAATAAACTGAAAAGTATTCAATCGGTGAGCGATAATACTTTATTATAAAATCAGAAGTAAAGCTTAATAAGCAGCGTTTATAAATCCAAATCAAACCGAAATCGAGATTATACATTTTACGTTTCGAGTTTTCAAAACTGTGATAAATTTCAAGGACGGATAAAAAAACTTATACAGTTTTGTAATGCAACTAATAAAAACAAATTGTTTTTAAATTTTATAGACGGTAAAAATTCTGATGATTATAAGGATCAGATCAAAAACTGCCCTTTAAAGGGTCGAAATATTATAAATTTTTTTAACGAAATCAGTAAAAATTTTAGAAATTTAGATTTTATAGACGATAGCAAATGGACATAAACCAGCTTTTCCGCTTTTTTTCTTGGGTTAAAATTTCTCGAAACCTTTATCAGAAAAATTCTACATTCAAATTCCTTTCAATCATCTAAAACCATGAAGGCCGCTATTACTATTAGGTGTTATTAAGAAACACTAAGAAGTGGCAACGACATCTACTCCTACCATAACAGAGTATCGTTATAATCTTCTTCGCATAAGGTGAAGCAAGAAAGGCAAATGACATATCAATAAAATAAATTCCTAAATCACATTTTTAGTTATGACGGTATTCTTTGAATGAGCGATATGTAGTTTCAAATTAATTTATATTCAAGCATTTAAATTATGTGATTATTTAATTTTTCATTTTTTTAGATATACACATTCACATGTACATTTGCTAAAACACCGTACACATACAACAGACATATTTACAATTATGAATATTATATGAAATATATGAGTAGTTAAAGAAAAAAGAGTTAAATATAATAAACATACCTTGGAATCACCCTGTATATATACGAACAATTCAATTTGTATATAATTTCGCATGGCAAACATAATTCCGAAAAAAGAGAAAATGCATAAAACTTAAATTTATATAATAATAAAATGCAAACTACTTTAAGTTTTCAGAGAAATGTTACTAATGTGTATGTATTAAGGAGGCAGTAAAATAAAAACTTAAGACGTTCTTATTCACATTTACAAATTCAAAAATGATTGGACTTCCTGCTGAGAGTTGGCGCACTGTCAAAATCATTTTTCACTTTGAATATGTGAAAAAGGACTAGAAAATCTTAAAATAATATTAAAAGATTTCGATAATAGGAACGTGCCTCTACTGAAAACCAGCAAAAACCAACAAGTTGTGAAAGAAAAGGAGTGCCAGTTAAAAAACGTATTTTTACTTCGTTTTAAAATAAAATTTGTATATCTACTGCATATAAATTTTGCGAAAGATAATTAAGAGAAAGCAAGCATAGAGATTTATCATTATAAATTTATATCGAGTAAAACAAACTGGTTTAAGAAAATGATAATATTAATAGGCAGAATATAGAAAAGAAAGAAGATTAGTTATGTATGTATGTATATCGAGCTATATGCAATTCAAAACATGTTAGTATAACGCTATAAGGAAAATATAATTTCAAGTAGTGAATGCTTACATTCAAGGAATGGTGCAAATTTGTCTGAAATTATACAGTGTCTAAATAAATTCACTACACTTCATAAACACTTTATAAATACACTATTAAGTTACATTTCAAAGTAGATACAACCAAAACAGTGTTTACGCAGTGTAGTAAATAATTGAACGAAACAATTGCACAACCATTTCTTTCCTCACCTCTTCATCGCGAATATCCTTGATGGTGTAGGAGACTACAGTTATGCCCATATTTGCCAAATCTGAAGAAGCAACCTCAAATACTTGTTTGCTGAACTTTTTGCGGTCTTTGTAGATTTCCTCGACCGTCATTGAACCCATAATAGCACGCTGATGACCTTCGAGTGTCACCAGAGCAATATGCTGAATTTCAGATTCTCCCTTACCCAGAAATTGCTCGCATGCTGTTAGCAGCATATCTTCGTTTTGCCCTTGTATCTTTACCTGTGCAATGCCAGTCACAGAAATTGGAACGCCTTGACAGGTGTACACGCATGGACTCTCCACTTGTAGAGTCATGGTATTTAATGAAATTCTGCATGGAAAATGATTAGCATTAAGTGTTTGTTCATAATCTATAATGTGAAGTAGACCGAGTTACCTTTGTACTTGTTGGATTGATGGCCAAACAAATGCTCGTCCTCCAGGGACTAATAGCGGTTTCATGTAACAGCATCCTATGAATAACAGTTAAGAAATTTATGAATATTGTTGTGAAAAACAAAATCCTGTAATAAGTAAGTCTTTCATGCATAAGTTATCTTTATAATTTTTATGTGGTTAAGAGCAAAACCAACGCTCCAATGGGTTAGGTTTGGAAAGATGTTTGATTTGATTCATCATTTTCACTCGGGGAAACGAAACTAAATTTACATGGAATCAAACAAAAACCAGGTACTCTGTACATTCGAATTACACCATATCCCGTGATCACTCCACTACTATACTGATTGATGTTCTGTAAAGAGTCAGGAGTCTTTGTTTTACATTTGTTGGTGCAGTCTTCCCTGTTACTTCAAGCGCTGTTTAACACAATTTCCACTGTATTATTAATCACTGAATTGATACCTTGGTCCTCCGTATAGCGCTTGCCGACATTTCGGTGACGCCTTTAATTTGACTACAAATGATTGATTGTGATATCCGACGGAGAGAGATCACAATCCAGTATTGCTTTGACAACTTTTTCCTGCGAGTTGAGTGTTTCTGAGTATAGTCAAGCTCCTGTTCCACCCTCCATTTTTTGAACCAGCAGTGAAGGTAGTGATTTCCCAAATCATTTCCTTGGCTTTTTAGTAATCTCTCCTAGGAAATAGAAATGGTATGCCAGCAGTTACTCGTAATGAAGAATTAGGTGACGTGAGATTTTAGGAGCTGAATATTCATTTAATATTTTCAGGATTGGCGCATGCCTATAGTTGTTTTGCTTAAGCAAGGTGGATTCCCTCCATCAGATCGAGGGGTAAGAGATAAATCATCATCTCTAACCAGACCTGCGTTGTGCTCTTTGATTAGATAAATAAATTGGGGACCCGTAGGAAATAATTAGTTATATAATTGCAGTATTCATCCAATGGGTGATGTATGGCTACTGGCTGGCTAGCGCATGCAATCAAGCGTATAAAAAACCCCCATAATAAAAAATCAATATATAAAATGACGTCATGGTTAGGGAATTTTTTTTTCATTATAAAATTAATTTTCCGTATTTAAAGAAACGCTTACCTGAAACTACGAGAGCTTCATTTGGACCACAAGTCACAAATCCCCAGGCCATGGTGAATGTTTTTCCTTTTGTTTAAAAAATATTTAATTTGTTTTTACACTTTTCTTATGTCGAGAAGTACGTGGTACCCCACCCCACTTTGGTTAATTGTAAGTACTAATTTCTAATTTAGTGCGGCAATTTTTTGTATAAGTAAATTATGATACTGGCTGATGATGATTAAATAATTTTTTATTCAAATATAAACTGATGATGGTGATTCAATTGAAACTGAGGAAGATGTTAAATGTTGTTACAATGGACTTGTGCTTGTTTGTTCTTTGTAAGCTACTGATAAAATTTTCCTCCGCTTTTTTACACTTTAATTTGTTCTTATCATAAACGCGCAGAATCAAGTTTTAGCAAAAATAATAAGGTTGTTTGTTCTAAACAGTGATGATGAAGGTGGTACTTTTTGATTGTCAACACGGTGGTGCCATCAATTGCAACCTTTCAAATGCATTATCAAATTGCTGAACCATGGTGTGTTGATGTATTAAATGGATTGGATACATTAACTAACAAACAAATTGCGCTGAGCTCTTAATGTAACGTCAAGTTTTGTAATTTAATGGCATTCAAATAGTTGGATTTATTTTTCTATGGAAGATTTATAGGTAATGGCCAGCAGACCTGCTAATTTAAGTTAATGCGTCTGGTCCATGTTTAATAATTGGAACCTTAAATTACAATAACTGCAATTTATTCGCCAATTGCTTCTAGTTATATGTAACTAGCAGCGATAATTGTATGGGAAAACAACAACAAGACAGCAAAGATAACACCGTATAATTATAGCTGTTTTAGCTGCGTTTAACTTATTTTCACCGGCAGACATTTCGAATCTTTTCCTTTTTTACCTCTAGCTGCTGAGCAGTTTCATTGTGAAAAACAATATAACGAAGAAGAGACTAAACAACTTGGTCGTTTTATTAGCACACGTTAAACTGGCGAATAAAACGCAACTAGTATTATCTTACATTTCAAAAATTAGAATTAACCTGTGTATTTGTTGGAAGGAGTTCCTATGAACAATATATGGGTGTCCGATTTATGTGTTAAAAATATTGTATTAATGAACTTTGGCTGTTACTCAAAATGGGAAGAAAGAAAAGAATAGGGTGGAGAGAGTAGCAAGAAGAGGGTGAGAAATATAAGGGAAACGAGAAGAGAGAGATGATTTTTCCATCAATACATTATTTGGGCAATTATTTTTTTAGGCACTTTCTTTTTTCATAAAAATCGAATTTAACATAAGCCTAGACAGCAACTACTAGAACAAAAAAACCCACGGGCAGTATCTAGCTAATTCTAGCTTATTAGTTTTTATCATACATATAAATATGTATATAAAATATTTGATGTCTGCTCAGCAGCTTTCTACACAAATTTGCCAACTCTATAACCCTGACTGGTAAAAACTATGTATGTATAATTGTACTATAATATATTGAACTGTTGATATTAAATGCCAAATAATAATGTTTGAGATAAGTTTATTAAGTAAAATTTGGACATAGCATCTATCTTTTACAAAAATTAGCATCGCGCGTGGAAAATTGCTATCATTTACACATGCAATAAAAACATGACAACTTCCTCAACTGAAGACAACAAAATACGAAATTAAACCTGCCTATAGAAGAAATAGCATAACACAGATTACATAGTAGGTTTAAATTATTAGGACCTTAAGTACATATGTTTATGTATGTATATAGTAGAAGTGTAATTAATATCAATTTTCAATTGAACAATTAGTATGCAAATATAAATACATAATTGATTTTTGGTTCGTTTTGAAAATTAATTGTATAATTTTTATGTTTTACAAAGTCCGTTGAATTTTACGTTCGTTCTTATATAAGTATAACTATTACTATGTATTACTACTACTAATAATAATAATAATTAAATTAAATATAATCAACAGAATAATAAAAGAAAAACTCGCTTATCGATACTCATTTTACATGTTGATCAATAACATATTGATCTAAATTCACTCATTATGTTGGGACAACGTACTATTTGAAACAATTTTAGTGATTTGAGCTTTCAGTGAAGTACGGATGCTGCATGGCTTGTTCGGCGCTAATACGTTGATTTGGACGACATACTAGTAGTTTTTGTAGAAGATCACGACCCTTTGAATTAAGACGCGGTACAATTTGGCTCCATGATGAAATGGGAGGAAAAGCTATAAAAATATTGTATTATCTTTAAGGAATTGATATATGGATAATGAAGTCTTTTTTACATGGAAGGGCTACATAATCGGACAAATGTGAAACTCCAGGCCAAGACTCTTCAGAAGGAGTGCCAAGTACACGAAAAATTTTCATCAATTGATCGAGCACATCTGAGCCGGGAAATAACGGACGACCTGCATCTGCCAGTTCAGCGAAAATGCAACCGGCTGACCACATATCAATGCTGGTTGTATATAATTTGGCACCGAACAAAACATCTGGTGGCCGGTACCAGAGAGTTACTACCTCAGCCGAATAACACTTGACTGGTATACCAAAAGCGCGTGCCAAACCTGAAATATGCATACATTAATACAAACAATTCTTTACATTTTTTACGAATTACCAACCAAAATCAGCCAATTTCAATTCGCCATTCTTGTTAATTAATAAATTTTGCGGTTTAAGGTCCCTGTGGAGCACATTATGGCTGTGACAGAAGGCGAGCCCACGCAGTAGCTGCAACATGAAGCTGCGACAGACAGCCATATCGATTTCACCATTAAGGCTATCGAAATATTTCTTCAAGTCCTGATCACAATGCTCAAATACCAACGTTAGTTTTTTATCCGAGTGCAAGACATCATACAAACGTACGATGTTTTTGTGCTTCAACTCCTAAATAAGTTTAGATTTATCATAAAACTTACTTCAATAAATCTAGTTTTCTCACTTTTAGTAGACAAATTTCGCGCAATGCAGAACTGGGCACACCTTCATCATCTTCATCCAGACGTACCCTTTTCAGTGCAACAATTTCCAGCGTTTCACGATTACGTCCCTTAAATACTGTACCGTATGTTCCCTCACCAATCTTCTCCAATTTCTCATATTTTTGCATTTTTTAAAAATGGCACGCTAAAAGAGTATAGTTTTATTTTAACAAAAGACTGATTAATTTAATTAATGATGTTTAATGGGAATTTGCTTAAGAAAACCAGTGCAAAGAAGTTCCTCATTTGTATTTTTGTCAAAATACATATGACCGATAAATTGCAAAAAAAAAAAACAAATTTAGTACATCCACAACAGGGTTGCTAATAATTCTGAAACTGTAGTATTACAATTACTTCAAGGCTGTTTTTGTTGAGATTTTCAATAGATCTGTTGACATACTATCCCAACAGAAACTTGTATAGAGAAAATAAGTCCCCTTTAACGTTAACATAAAACAAACACAAGAGGAAACACAAATAATTAAAGAAAGGTTAAAAAACTAGTAGAAACTTGCAAGTAAACAGCTAATCGAATGATTTGACAGTTAATTTTAAGCGAGAAAAAATACTGTAGTTGTGATTTTTTGTAAATGTATTTAAATTAATAAAATGGAACTATCCAAAATTTAAATCAAATGTTCTCCAAATACCAATATTTCCGCCCATACAATATTAATTAAAACACCAAACTTCTTTTTCCATTTGGATATTTCCAATTCTAATTCACCGTTCCTTTTTGATAACAAAAAGTTTGTTATGGTTTCACTCATGTGAGCACTACCGTCCTGCCCACGACGTTCATACCTTCGCCCGTAAACAACGTGAGCAGTCACAACGAGATGAGATCAAAGCATTCCATTCATCGTTGTAAAATCATTATTTAATACGATTGTAGCAAAGAATATATAATACATAGAAGACGCATCACGAACAAATTTATTTGCACACAAATTTTGTTCAATGGAGCCATAACTGCATCCAGTTTACACTCAAAATTCAGTTGTTCTCATAAAACCAATGAGTGGTTGAAATAGTTTGTTTCTCTTTGTTGTTGTTGGCTCTGTTTAATGAGAGGTTCTTTTTTTCATGTTTTTTTTGTTGGTTTTTGTGCCAGTAATATGATCTGGTATTTTCATTATTTAGCAGAATTTACATCGCAAAGCCGGTGTCTTTTATGTATGGCACAGATTATAAAATTCAAATCCCAAGTTGTAACGCGAAAAAACAGGTATTTTTCAAGATTTTTTTTCAGGTAAACTAATAAAGTTTATTATAAAAACTATTTATTATCTAAAAGTACATGTATTGAACTTAACTTTAACTAATCTCTATTCAAAAATATTTAAAACTTTATGAGTAATGAGCGATCCCGTCGATGCCTTTCTGGAAAACATGTTTTGCGATGAACAATATTTTGCAAATCTAGAACGTTTGAAATCGGAAAATGAAATGGATTTACTTTTAATATAAGATTATCAAGTGATTAATCAAAGGATATGAAAAAATATGCATATTTAACAAAATGGCCGATTGTCAAAGTTATTATTATTATTATTAATTTATTAACTTAGAATTATAAATTATAAGCTAATATAAAAGTAGCAATGGCGACTAAGGCCTTCAGCACTTAAAACTAAGAGAAATTAACTAGTGTAAGTATATGTAGTGATGATTCGATACAAGTAAATACTAGTAAATACTCGATACTTTTCATTCGATTCAAGTAATTTTTTTACTCGATGCCATGCCATAAGTATTTTACTTGGTATCGACAAAAAGGGTCAGTATCGGATACTCGATACTTTTGGAAAACATTAGTTTATAAAACTGAAATATTGCTATACAATATTTAAGATTGTGAATCGTATTGCAATATTTTACATTTCAAAATACTACTGCAGAATTATTCAATATGCATATTCAAAATATTTCAGTTCATATTGCAATATTCCAATGTACGAAAATATTGCAGTACAGTATTGAAGTTCTAGAAAATATTGCCTGCCATGCATGTAGAACATAATGTTTACTGAAACCTTTTCATAAAAAAAAATAAAATTTTTTTAACAAGCTATAATCTGTTTTCCTTCTATTATAAATTTTCTAGCGATTTCCATCTAAAAATAATAAATATCATATACTTAAGTTAACGTTATTTCTATATGATTCAGGTGTTTCCAGTGGAAATATCTCAAAACCATGATGTATTGGCGAAAAATTCGTGTTGAGTAGTGTAAATTGTCGGTTCAACAATGTGGTATCATATTTTGCCGTTCTTGCCTGAATGTGTTCATCGAGAGCCACTTATACAAGAAAAAGTGTAATTCGTCTCTTTAAAGGAGTATTCGATACGAGTACATATTCGATACTTTTCCCCGATATTTTTGGTGGCATCGATACTTTTATTCGATACAAGTAATGAGTAAAAGTATCGAATCAACACTATTTATATGTGAACTATTTAAAATGAATGTAAATAATGATATTGAATGGTATGGTAGTAACGAGAAGGGCTCTTCCGTTTTAAATTTTAAGTAAATTTAAATAATGAAATATGTATTACAATCGATGAAGTTTTAAGTAGAAAAATTAAATGCTAAGAATAATTTTAATTTTAGTATTTCTTAAAATCTATAATATAATACAAAATATGTGAGATTATCAGGAATTGTTAAAATTAATCGTAATTAAGATGAATGAGATTAGAAAATAAAGAAAAATTGATTAAATTAATTATTATATAGAATAGTACAGCGAAGTTTTTTCTAAGTATTTGATAATTTTTATTATTTTTACGGAAGAAAGTTCAGAGAGAAAAATAGTAGGATTTTGGTTACCAAAAATTTCTGACCTAAAATTATTGAAATAAGTACAGTCCATTAGTAGATGTTGCGTATTAATTCTCATATTATTATTGCAGTATTGACAAAAAGGAGAGATATTTCTGTTTAAAAGATGTTCATGTGAGATTCTAGAGTGGCCAAATCTTAATCTGTATATCTTAATAAGGTCCAATCTTGTTACATCTTTAGTTTCAATTTGAGAGAGCTGTTGGATACTGCTTTGAATAGAATTAATGGTTTTGTACCACGTTGAACAGTCGTTCCACAAAGATTTATGTTTATCCACATATTGAAATTTAACGAAGTTACGTATATCCTTAAAGTTAAGATTAGGTGTTGTGGTAAGAGGGGTGTTATGAGCATTTTTCGCTGACTGATCAGCGTACTCATTGCCGATTATTTGAGTATGACCTGGAATCCACATAATTATGATTTAAAGTTATCTCTAAATATATCTCTTACTAACATGCAGTAATGCGAATTGTTATTTATGTTGTGTATTGCTTGAATTGAAGAAAGAGAGTCAGTGCATATCATGAAATTCCCGGATTGAAATTGTACTATTTTTATTGCTTCGTATATTGCAATTAATTCAGCTGAATAAATAGAAGTGTAGGATGGAAGATGAGCAGTTTTTATAACAGAATCAGAGTAAGTGACACTATAACTAATGTTACTATTTACTATGGATCCGTCTGTATAAATAAAAGTGTAATTTGAAAATCTGTTTTTTATTTCGAAGAATTTTGAACTAAAAATTTCAGGAGATGTAATTGATTTTTTAAATTGACTAAGATCACAGTTTATTGATTTAAAATTAAATAACCAAGGCGGATTTTTCAACAAAAAATTTTTATTAGAGTTAACCGGAATGTTTAAATCGTTGCATAAATTTAATGTTCTGTGGATTACTGATGTAATATTTGTATGTTTACTTTTGTTACGATTAATTCTTTCCAGAATGCCGGATGTTGGAGTGTAAGGTTTTTGCAATGTTTGTAGTAAATTTGCTGTAATTCAGTCTCTGCTATTCTCGATTGTTAATATGTTTGATTCGAATAGCATGTTATTTATTGGGATCGTGCGAAAAGCACCGAAAGCCAATCTAATGGAAGATTACAAAACTGTTTTTATTTTTTTAAGTTGAGAATTAGGAGCATAACCATAAAGGAAAAGTCCATAATCTATTTTTGATACAATTATCGATATAACCACTGATATGAGTGAGAGAAAATGACAATTGAATTTGCTGCTAGCTAAACATTTTATTATGATAAGTCTTTTAGATAAATTTAAAATCAGGGAATTAATTTAAGAGTTCCAGGAATATCTTTTATTAAATATTATACCAAGTATCTTTAAATTTTCTTTCATAAATCTGTTCGAGTTAATTTGGAAAGAGCAGGTATGCATTCTGCAAATATGTAAATGTTTACATTTATGAAGAGAGAGTTCACCTCCAGAATAATTGCACCAAGATTGGATGCTGCCAATTAAGCTACTTAAATCAAGTATTATGTTTTTATCTTTGCTGAGATCTTTTACGATGTAAAAATCATCAGCAAAGGCGCAAAGCTTTAAGAGGGAGGTATACCATTTGTAAGGGGAAATATTTCAGAATTATAATTGGCCACTCTTACCCTAATTTTCCGATTCATCATGAAGTTTTTTACATAAATTATAATCTTAGGGCCAACCTTCCATGTTGCTAATTGATCTAAAATCGTATGTATTCCAATTTTATTAAAAGCTTTTGTAAAGTCTAGTGATATTATGGAAATATGTCTTTTTGCAGAAAGAGAACTGGTAATCAAATAATCTAAGTAAATTAGAGGATTAGATACCGAAATTCCCTTTTTGAAGCCATTTGTTGTCTATTAAGTAATTTGTTAGATGTAACAAACCACCAAAGTCTGTTCGCAATGATTTTATCTAGGACTTTTGAAGGACATGGATTTAGAGAAATGGGCCTGTAAGGTTTAAATTTTGTTTTGTTTGAACTAGGTTTTAAAATTGGAATCACGGTACTAATTTTATATAACTGAGGAATCGTACTGTTGAAAATATTATTATAAAGACATAATAGCCTAGATTTGACGTCGGTGGACAAGTTTCGAAGCATAGGATAAGAAATTCTGTCAATACCTGGGGTATTTCCCTTCAACTTTTGTAATGCTATTTTCAATTCAATGAAGGTTATGTCATTTTCCATCAATGAAGCTCTATTGCTAGGCTTAAAAGAGCCAGAAATGCACTTGGATTTATTTAGCTTCTCTGAAAATTTTGTGAAAATTTACGTCTGAAGCTTCAAAGGACCATAGTTTGCCGAATTCTTTAGCTATTTCAAATTTATTTGTGATTGCTGTAGGAGGTGACTTTGTGTCTTCTATGCAGTGTATGTTGAAGACAGGTTTAAGTCCACAAAATCTTCTAATCCAAATTTTTTGGATTGGACTGTTTGGATTTATTTCAGCTGTAAACTTTAGAACAGAATCTTTTTTGGCTCTTCTTAACTCTAATGGAAAAATGGAATTTGCTTTCTTAAAATTAATAAGATTTTCAGTAGTGTAGTGTTTTGAATTACTTTTTGATTTTTGTGGTATCGATTCGTTTGCACTTTGAAGAATAATTCTATGAATATTTGCTGCTTCTCTATTAATGTTGCTTCTTACTAGATATTTTGATTGTATCTATTGTTAAGTTCTTTATACTTGTCCCAATTTGAATTTTGTAATTTGAAACTTGGTCTTGGTTTTGGTAGGTTATAAGTTTGAGTTGGAAAAAGGGATGAAATTATTGGAAAATGATCACTTCCATGAAGGTCATTGATAACATGCCAATTTGCTTGAATAACAATGTTAGGAGAACCAAGAGTTATATCAATATGTGTAAGAGTACCGTGTGTACTAAGGTGAGTGGGAGAACCATTATTAAGAACGATTAAATTAGAGTTATCTATAAATTTGGAAATAGTATTACCCCAGCTATTATTAATTGGAGACCCCCATTTTCGATTCCATCCATTAAAATCGCCTAATATTGAGCAGGAGTGCGAAATATTAATGAAACTATTTTCTAAATTGTTGGTACTGAATGACGTATGTGGCGCGATGTAAGCTGAAACTATTGAAAACTTTACTTTTGATTGAATTTCTACTGCAACTGCATCAATTCAGTTATTAATATGAATTGGTTGATGTTGAAGAGAATTGTGAATTAAAAGCGCAACACCTCCAAAAGACTGTTGAGAGTTGTAGGTAAACATATTATAATTTATAGGAATTGGTATATTTAAGCTGTTCTGTATAATGTGCGTTTCTTGTAAAGCTATAATTTGAGGAGAATATAATTTGATAATTAGTTGTAGTTGGACGTATTTATTAGTGTAGCCTTTTAGGTTCCATTGTATTATTCTTAATGTCATAATAATAGTATTAAAATTTATTTAAATAAGATATGAAAAAAGAGTAAAATAAATATAATGAGAATAAGAGAAATTTATTTAAGGCTTAATTATGTAAATCGCAACGAGAGATGATTCGTCGCGTCGCTTGCCTCCGCAACGCCACGAATCACCCCCACGCGCCCAAATGAAGGTGGATTAGTTTAGATCATCTTCTTGTGACATGTGATCTTCGCATCGCTGTTTGCTTTTCTTTCTTTTGTCTTTTAGCAATTGATTTCAACTGAGATTTTAAACGATTGGATGTGTTTTTAGGCAAAACTTTAATTTTCGTGTTTGTGGAATTTGTGGAAGATATTGATGACTTAGGTAATTGAATGATGTTCGGTGTAGTTTTGCCGGATATGTTGTTGTTGGTTTGTGATGAAGCTGAGAGAGTCTTATTCAGAGTTGTTGTTTTTGACGAATCTGTATTGTATGGTTTTTCATCTTCGTATTGTTGAGCAACTCGTATTCCCTCGTTGTTGCTGGGTTTAATCATTGAAGAAAATGAGAAATCCAATTGATGTCGCTCATTATAAATTTTTATAGCCGTTCTATTATCCGCCTTTCGCAATGTTTTGATTGCTTGTATTTATTTTTCCTTTATAAATACTGGACAAGATTTGCTAAGGACCAAATGATTATGGCAATTGGATTTCAGCTCAAAGCAATTAACGCAAATTTGTTCACTATTACATTTTTTATTTAACTCCGAATTAACATGAAAATTATTACTGCAATTAAGGCATAATCTATTATTTTTACAATATTTTGTAGTATGACCAAAACGGAAGCAATTTCTGCATCTTATTGGCATTGGTATATAAGGTCGAATACGTGTTTTTTCGTAACCAATATTAATATGTTCTGGTAGGTCGTGTTTGCAGAAAGTTATAATGATAAAGAAACCGGTCTTCTTTGAGTTGGTCACCTTCTTTTTTTAAGATTTTTTGAACTTCCGTTACATCTTGAGACTTGAGCTCTTCTAAAATAACGCCTTCGGGTATATCTCTCAATTCATTTGAGTAGATCACACCCTTCGTGAAATTGAGAAATTTGTGTCCAGTTACATTTATTTTTATTGAAGATTGAATAGAGGTTAATTTCACCAATTTATTTGCTTGTAGAGTGTTTTTAGTTTTTATTAGGAGAGTTCCATCACGTAGCTTTTTGCAAGAGTCGACTTGACCGCCACATACGCCATCAATTGTTTTCTTAATAAGGAAAGGTGAAACTTTTGCTAGAGTGTCATTACTTTCTATTCTACTCATAATTAAATACATTGGGCCTGATGAAGCTATGTCCAATTTTCTATTGTTATCGAAAGTTAACAATGAGTTTTGTTCGGCCATTTGAATGCTAAGTGAGACTGGGTTTCCTTTTTTTTTTTTTATTATATGCCCACAAAGGTCAAAACAAGGAATTTATTAAGATAAATCAAAAGAAAACAAAAAAATAGGTCCAAGAAGCACAAAAATTAATCCCGTTACAACTAACAGTTTTCGAGAAACCGATGATAATCACGGGAAGTTAGAACACAACCGAACGCGAAGACTGATCGCACAAAACTGATTGTCAAAGTTAACAGTTCAATTTTAACTAAAAAATGCAGTTTCATTTGTAAACAAAAATTTTCCTTCGATCAATTTTAGATTACCATATATTTAAAAAGCATATAAATTTGAAAATAATCGGTTTAGAAGTTGTTGAATAATCGAAGTCACCGTCTTCAATAATGACTGTTTTGAGAAAAGCGCGTTTAAAGTTGCAAATAACAAAGAGTCAAAAATTTTCTCCGGATCAACTTAAAAATTTGTAGACATATTTAAGAAACTACTACTTTAAGAAAATGCAAAAAAGTAGATTTTTTAAAAGTTACAACGGGAGGTGCCCCTTAAAAACTATCTAAATCGATTGATTTCAACTTTTTATGCTTTTTCGAATACAAAAAATAAATATTACTAAAAAGAAATTTAGCTACGACCGCAATTTTGGGTCACAAATTGAAAAAAAAAAATTAATTAGGTTGGAAAGCAATATTGATATTCGGCAACAAGGCAAAAAAAAAACAACCACATGTACCTACATATTCTCCGCAAAAACCCCATTCATATGAAACTATACCCAGTCTCATTTGGCAGTACTCTGTAACAATATGCGAGAGCCTAAGAAAAAAAAACACCATGAGAGTGCATGGGAGAGAGTAAAAATAAAATAAATGAGTGGTTTTGCTCTTCCTTATTATTACTTATTTTATATTCCATTCAATAAAAATAATAGGTGGAACATGTGTTCTATCACGCTGCCTATAAATCTGGAAAATAAATTTTACAAGAACACAGCACTTCTACAAAACCAATGTATTTCTAAAAATCTGATTTTGACTCGCACGCAACGGCTCATATATTGTAAATACATACACATACATAAATAATTCATATTAATATTCTTTTGTTTCGTTTTTTTTGATTCCATACAACAAAAATTCGAAAAAAGTCGGTTAATCGATTTTCATGAACTTAAAAATTCGATTAATCGACTTTGAGTTTCTGATCAATTCAAAAGTTGAAAATCGATTTTGCTTTCCAGTTGCACATCCCTACAGCACATAAGAACGATTTTTAGTACACTTTCGTACAACTAATTCTTATTATGAGATATTAGTCATGGCAGAAGAATGAAGAAGGCAGATACATTTTGACAAGTAAGAGGAACTTTGACAATTTGAAAAATATTTGTTTGGATACTATTCTTCTTTTTGCAACAGCGTTGTATTTTTATGGTTAAATTTTTAAGTGAGAATTTATAAGAAAATAATGTGCGTAGTATTACATGAACATAGGGAAAATTAGTTGCTGCTTTTTACAATATTTTTTAACTCTTAATATGTTCAAGGTATTTGCTAATAAAGAAAACAAATTTAAATAACATTATTTAAACTTTGTTTATTACAAATAAAATTTATAATTTAGTACTAAGTAATAAAAATAGTATTGATAATCTACTACTAACTCTCTCTTTTGTATCCATTTAAAAAAATGCATCTCTAAAATGTTTCTCTTAGGCTGTGGTTATATTACGAGTATGCTCGGCGAACACCATGAAATTGTTGTTGCACCGAACACAAAGGCTGATGTTACATGGTCAATGTTGTCTGTTTTTACTCTCTTTTCATCGTTCTGTTTGATGTCCTGTTACACTATCAATTTATTGCTGAATGTTATTTTTTAATACTTTTATCTGCAACTATGTTTTTCTAACTAAAAAGTATTTAATTGTATTTTGGAGTGAATGAAAATTCAACAATTGGAATGGAATTGGATGGAAAATAATTATAGTGACAATATGAGATAATGTTGGTGAAAATAGCAGCAAATTATACAAAAAATATTGCATTTATATATGAAAAACGCCGAGTATATCGTGTTCGGTCTGAGAGTGAGTGAAGACTCTCTCTTTGTGTTCGGTGCAACAACAATTTCATGGTGTTCGCAGAGCATACTCGCAGCCTTATTGTACCCCGAACACGCCGAGTATTCAGGGTGGCAATGAGTTATTTTACAAAACAGTATCATTACACATAAAACAGTATTAAACAAACGAGTATATTTTGACAAAAAACAACTCTGCAACGAGCTGAATGTAACCATCTTCACCTAACACGGGAGAAAATGTTTTGTGTTCGTCGAACACCGAGCACCAATATAGCCAGGCGCGTAGTAGTAGTCTGCATAGAACACAATGGATGCGACAGCAAAACTGCAACACGATGACAAAATGACGTTTGTAGCAAATGATTCAACTTCTTCGACGAACACGAGAAACGCATTAATGCCTAATAGTACGGGCAAACGAGAGTGCATTTCGTTGAAATTCTGCATTTCAAATTCGTTTTTTGACAGATTATAAGTTTGGAGAAGAAGGAGAATTTTTGTGCGTGTTTTGTGCAAATAAAAGTAAATAAAAATGTTGCCTTTCAATTGGATTTTGACATTAAGAATTTATAGAACAATTATGGGAAATTGGAGGAATAGCAATGTGTTACTCTCACACTCCATTATTTTAATTTTCCGCTTAATAAATGAAAATCCGAAATGTCTAAAAATATGTAATAGATCTTAAATTTTTCCTGTTTTTACCTTGCGTTTGAGGGTTGCTATTTAATTTCAATGAAATGAGTCTAATGTGCCGCACTATAAAACACAATCAAGCTTTGCGGCTGCGTGCTTTGATATGTCATTTATTCGCTTTATATCGTTTTTGCATTTTTTTCTACCAAAAAGTTCGATCTTAATTTTTTGCAAAACACAATGTTGCGTGCATCGAATTATAATTGGTAATTACAATTATTAATGAATTAAAATTAGAAAACTATGAATTATGGACGATGAAGATTTCATTGATTTCATGTTTTTTGCTCTCATGGCATATGATGATTACGAGAGCTCAAAAAAAAACTTGCACACGCGCCAAAAAAATTTATGTGTTGACATCAATGATGTTGTCGCATCCATTGGGTTCGGAACAAGGTTTGAGCGCGTGACAAGCCGGAAAAAGTAACTTTGTAAAATGACAGCTGCCATTAGATAGAACTATTACTTTATTCTGCACCTTTACCTTACAATGACAAATGACAACAAATGTCAAAAGTGAAAAATTCTTGTTGTGACTCGGAATCGAATTTTAATTACGAAAAAGCCCAATCAGATGTGCAAAAAAGGATTTTTATTCATGAAAATAAAGAAAAATCTTAGTTAAATATTGCATGTTTCCGACAAAAATGTTTTAATTATAAAAAGTAAACGAATTTATAGTGAAAATTCAATCTGTTTCTTTTGTTCACAATTTTGATGGAGCTCCACTGCTGCCGTTTGCAGCTTTTGCTGTTGCTTGTCGGCGCTTTTCGTTTACTCCCCTTTTTGACATTGTTTTCTTTTTTAACAGTGATGGGCGAAGTGGTATTAAACGCAATGCATGACGCCGCTCTGAGCTATTGTGCCCTATTGGTATAGCTGATAAATTTTAATTAATCAGTGAAAAAATTTATTGGTTGGAAGAAAAAATTTCGAATTCGATTAAAAATGTGTGGAGAAACAAAAAGCGACGACACAAGCAAATTCATTCCTTATTTACATACAAACATTTTCTTTGTAATCGATTTTTTATTTAAGGTTTTCAACGAATTGATTCCGATCGCAACAGTAGAAGATTATAATTAATTTGAACTCATCCCCTAACACTATAAAAACATATATAGGCATGGTGCCACCAAAAGATAATGTGGACTTGGAATGTTTCCTAGTTACAAAACATTCCTGGAAGGGCAAATATAAGCGTATATTGTCAATTGGAACTGCAGGTATCTCAACATACAATCCAGATAAACTAGATTTGACCAATCGGTGGACATACTCCGACATCGTATCAGCTGCGCCTAGTAAAAACTCAAGTGTAAGTTAAGTTTTATTAAATTTTAAAGAAAGAATGTGTTCATATGTACCTATTAAAATATTATTTTTAATAGTTAAGAGTAAGAGGCTCCATTTTCAAATCAGAAAAAAATTAATTGATCAAGCTTTCTACATCTTTCATACACACTTCTGTTGATTTTTAAGAAATGTTTATAGAAAAAATTTATTATTTCAGATACCAAACGAATTTGTGCTCACTGTAAAGAAAGACAAAAAATTAGATTCCATTAAGTTATCCTCAGAGTATCGCAATGATATTCTCAGCTCAATACTAAAGTACTATAAAGAATTTGCTGATAAACCGAAAAATGCGCAAGTAAGTAGTGCCCTAGTACATAAAACAGTGGTGATATCAACATTTAATTCTATTTTTTCCACATAGCGTTTCCCTGCCTACAAATATCATTGGTCTGGCATTAGTTTACCTACAATGCTTGAGGTTACACCGTGCTCATTGGATCAATTGGATCCTACTACAAATGAAGTACTCACCAGTTATATGTACAAGGATATTGAAGGCATAATAGGTACCAACTGTCTCAAGACAAAAAAAATAAAATAAATTATATCGAAAATACGTATTCATCCCATTAAATTCAATTGATTACAGTTTATAATATGTATAATTATATGTAATTGGCACATCAGCCTATTATGGTCTTAGGTCTTGCTTAATCACATTGTGTTTTTTGTATATTAATGTCCATTTATTATTTTTTCTGTGCAATTATCTTTATTTTTTGATGTTTTCTGCACAACATTTTAAGTAGGTATCTCAGACTATGAAGGAGGAATTGTAATGGCACATGGTGGCTTCAGTCGTCTACATCTATTCAAAGCGTTGAATCATCATGAAATTGTACAGAATATAGCACAGCGTTCGTCGCAGTTTCTTGGTATTGAGACAAAGATACTCAAGAGTCAAATAACATTGGAGCAATTTGAACGTCAACGTTTTGGGAAATACAGGTGAGTTGTAATGAAGATACACACTTAAATATCATTTGATTCGTTGATTGATGATATGCGTGCATTTCTTTGTTTATTTTAGTGGCGATCTTTTTCAAACATCAATGACAGAATTCACCGTACAGAAAATAACACCACGCCATCCCGAACCAGTGAAACGCATTCTATGCCTCACCGAAACTACACTACTGGAAAGAGATCCACAAACATATAGCGTTTGTACATTGCGTTTGCTATCGGATGTTTTTGCTTTGGTGCGTGATAAAGATAATTTGCAGAAATTCTGCATCGAATACAAAAATGGCATTGTACGTATATATTCGACAAACGATAGAGATTCTTTGCTGGCGACTGTGCTCGATGCTGTACGTTCAAGTGGCAACCAAGATGTACATATACGCATTTGTATGACTCCACGAGGCAAGCGTTATGTACCATTGAGCAATTCAGTCGATGAAGAAACTGAAGCAAATTTATTGCGTTTGATCATCAATAACTTTCAAAATCATACAAAACGCTATGAGGTACTAGAGCGTTTCAATGCCAACATTCCACACAGTGGGCTCAATTATAGTGTAACACAAGATGTAAGTAAATTTGCTTTTTGTGTTGAATCCCTTAAAGATTGAAAATTCACATCTCAATGAATGTATTCAATTATTCAATGAAACAATAACAGTTTCCAATCATCCTACAAATATTATGTTTCCCATTTAAATGAAGAAAAGTTCATAAGTACATACCGTTCCATTCATTAGGTCTTCGGAAAGTTCTTTTTGAGGGAAAGTTCTGATCGGGGTCAAAACTTTGGTGCAATATTTTGTTATTTCTGCTTTAACTTTTTGTTTCTTTTCGTTCTGCATCTTTGAATATTAAAGATTTCCATTTATGTTAGTTTTTTCGACATTAGAATTTTGCTCATTCTCTTTTATAAAAAATTACAGAGCCTCTTTGCTGAAAATAAAGAGAAGCTAATCTTAAGTGCACTGCAGGCATTAGCTCAAAAAGAATTGGATAATCCGACTGCGCAACTAAGTAATGTTGAATTGGAGCTTATATTTCATGCCCTCACACGTTTGCTTGCTAGTAAAGTGGGATATGCTGCCTTTACCAATCTACCTGGGTAAGAATGGATTGAAATAAATGGGAAATATATACATATATTTTTTGCATACTGATTTCAAAAACATCCTATAGTTTCCGAGAAATAATTGGCACGAAAATTGTTGCTGCATTGCGTCGCAAAGATTTGGCTGTAACATATTCTGCCATCGATATGATAAATTCGCTAATGCATTCAGTAAATGCTGATCACGATCTCAAGCAAGAACAGCTGAATAAGTCTTCGATACTATCGTCGAAATCTTTTTTGGAAACATTGCTCAATATGTGGACCACACATGTGGTATGTCGCCCCTTTAATATATCTATTTATGTAATTTAGCGTTTGATTTCAAATTTTCGTTTCCACACAGAGTCATGGTAGTGGAGCTTTGGTACTATCTGCCATGTTGGATTTTCTAACGTTTGCCCTATGTGTGCCTTATAGTGAAACCACTGATGGCAAGCAATTCGATATTTTGCTCGAGCTTGTTGCCGAACGTGGTCGCTACTTGTATAAACTATTTCAGCATCCATCATTGGCCATAGTTAAGGGAGCGGGATTAGTGCTACGCGCCATCATTGAAGAAGGTGAGCTGCAAGTAGCGCAGCATATGCAATCGTTGGCCTTAGATGAGGCGGCACTTTGTCGTCATTTACTCGTAGCATTGTATACGCCATCCAATGATCCTGCATTGACGACTCACCGTCAATTATCACGGCATTTGATAGGCTTATGGATAACGGACAATGAAGATGCAATGGAGCTGTTTAGAAGAGTCTTTGTGAGTTACATATATTCGAATACTTCCCTAAATATTTATTAAGTGATGTAAAATTGATATTACTATAAAGCCGGCTGGGCTGCTTATGTTCCTTGAGAGTGAGGAGAGCGTACCAGAGACTGATCTAGAAGAAGATAAATTAAATTTTCGAGACAATCTTAAAATTGCAATTCAACATTCCAATAAAAATAGAAAGAACGTGATTGAAAAGCATTTACAGGTAAAAACAAATCCAAATGAAAAAATATTTGCTATTGTGCATATGTATGTTTTTTGTTGCAGGGCATTAAACATTGGGGCATGAGTCTTATTGAGCAACAGGATCCTGCAGCTCAAGCTTTAAAAAATCGTCCAGTTCTACTACGCAATCGACGTCAAAAGAAAAAAATCAGTGATGCCGTTGTAAATTTGCCTTATTTCTTTTATAATTTCGCAAAAGATCATAGTTTGCCAAATTTAATATGGAATCATAAGGTGAGAAAATTAGCCAAAAAAGAGGTAAAATTTGACCCCACTAAATTGTTGGGAAATATAAATTAAACTTATTGTAAAAAAAACATACAATTTAAGCAAACTAGGTTAGTGGCTTAATTTCTCTAATGGTTTTAGGCTTATTTAGTCAATTGGTCGTTGATTCAAATAAAAAAATCAAAGACTTGGGTTATGTGGTGGTCATAGTGAACTTATGGGCGGCGGTTAATTATAATTATTAGTATTTTATTAGATAATAAAAATTAAATTTTGAAACCTTTTCCGCCTTTGGATCCTCCACTGAAAACATATTATTATTCACTTTGATGAATTCAAACAAATATTTTGGTATACTTATAAATAATTTGTGCTCATAGAAGAGATCTGAACCAAACTGTTTCGACACACAAATAACAATATTTTCTTTTTTTTTCATCTATATAGACTCGTGAAGAGCTGCGACTTTGCTTGGAAAATGAGCTACGTCAATTTATTAATGATCGCGATTTAGCTGGCAGCATGATTGTGGCTTGGAATTATCAGGAATTTGAAGTTACATATCAAGTAAGTTTTAAAGAACCCTTACATTTTGTTTCTTTGAATATCGGAGGTGCTTGAAAAAAATAAGTATACAAAAAATGTTCAAAACTTACAATGTGAGCTAGGCTATTCTGGCACCTTGTCTCTGAGCAATTTTTTTTCAATTTTTTTCTCAAGTTACTTTCTTGATCTATCTACTTTAGTTCCCGCTCGTCCTTAATGAATTAACTATGATTAATATTAAATTTAAAGGGCGTATATTGGGAGAAACAAAAATACTAAGCAACAATTACCTAGCATTTTTAAATTTAGTTCCCTATCGCTAATCTCTGTGACTCATTACCGCGAATTCAACTATTATTCTTCAAACAAACATTACTATTTATATGAATTTGGCTCAATAAATTAAAATGAATTTTATTCGCTCTGAAGTTTATGTGTACCATGAACCAAATTGGAAAAATGTGTGAAAGCATGAAGTTGTTTGCTTTTCAATTTTTTTCAATGTCGCTATTTATCGAAATTGTAAGAAGAATATAGCATTATCAGCTTGTTGAATCATTTGCGGAAAAAACTGAAATCTTATCACTTACAACTTCTCAAATTGTTTCATGTTATAACAAAAATATCATTAAAAAACGGAAATAAAAGAAGAATTTAGGCTAGTTAATATTACTTACATATTTGTAAATTTTTGTTTATCTAAACATTAAAAATTCAAAGTGATACTCGAAAAAACTTGATTCGCCCTATCAATAGGTGTTGAAGAAATAAAGATAGATAAAGACATTGCCCCAAAGTAAGGACTGCGATCAGAATTTTTTCTCAAAAACAACTTTCCGAAGACCTAACGAATGGAAGAATATGTTACAAATTACTTTTTATCAGAAGAGAAATTTTTGTTTTTTAACCTTCTTTTATTCACTATCAATATGAAGTGTATTAGAATTATAGAAAAGTGTGCAAGTACATATCTTGGTAGGCAATAGCAAAACCACCATGTATTACCAAATTGCCACACTGCTGTTCGGAACCGGCGTTAAACTGTAGGTCCAAAAATGTGGTATCATAATGGGCCGTTCCGGCCTACGTGTGTCTCTAGATAGCCACTCTAACCGACCAACCAAAGTTACTATTCTTCATTCCAATGACAATCAAACCCGGGACCCCAGAGACAAGAGTAGCACGCTTCCACTAGGCCACCTAGGCTGTGGTTGGACCTAGAATTTAACACCGGTTTTGAACACCTATGTGACAATTTGTTGTCACTTGGTGGTTTCATATTCCCTACCAAGAGGTGTACTTGTACCAGTGTCGCCATCTTGGTAGAATTCTACCAAACTTGATAGATTTTTTTTCTTAATTTTAGATTTGGTAGTTTACTAGAATTGTCTCCGGTTTGGTAAATTTTCGATATAATTCGTGTGTCCCTTATTATTAGAGAAAATCCACAGGCAACGGAAAAAGTGTGGGGACACTGTAGTTGGCTGCTATAAATTTTTGAATGAAAACGTGATAACTGACTTTTGTTTGGTGTATTTGTTAAAACTTTACAAAATATTATATTCCGTAGTGCTTGGCTGATGAAATTCAAATTGGAGACTACTATATTCGTCTAATTTTGGAGAAAGATGATTGGCCACAAAATCTTGTTAAAGATCCGTAAGTACCTATGGCGTCTAAAATTGAATTTACTGAATACTAAAAACTGCTTGCAGTATTGAACTTTTTAATGCTTTATACCGACGGGTTCTATGTCGTCAACGTGTCAATGATGATCAGTTGACGGTAATATCGCTGCAAGCATTGGCCAAAGTTTATAAAAGATATCACAAAGAGATTGGAAAGTTCAGCGATATGGCTTACATTCTGCAATTAAGCGATCGTGTAGGTTTATTGTTGTGTTTGTTTTATGATATAAGAGGAAAATGAAACTTAAATTTTACCTTTCATTACTTAGTGTCTTTCCCCATCATTACGTGATGCTCTCATTAACCTTATATCATGTTTAGTACTTGAAAAGGCCAACTGCCGTCCACTAGTCGAGCATGTACAATGCCTGGTTGACCTTATTACTCTAGCGCATTTGCACAAGGGGCGCGCCCAGCCCAATACCAAGACGAATGTGATCGAAGCTGGCCCTAATATGGCGGCATACGAAGAAAAAGATTGGTATTACAATATTGAAAAGGAAGGACAAAAACCTGAACGCCAAGGTCCTATAACATATTCTGAATTGAAAGAGTTGTGGAGTAAAAGTGTCATTACACCGAAAACACGCTGTTGGGCAATTGGCATGGATGGCTGGCGTTCGTTGCAGCAAATTCCACAACTGAAGTGGTGCCTCATTGCCAAGGGTACACCGTTATATGATGAGACCGAATTGTCCTCCAAATTACTTGACATCCTCATTATGTGTACCAGCTTCTTTCCAAGTCGCACACAAAACGGTTCGGCTGTACTTATACCGGGCCCAAAGCTATCGCGTAAACTGTCTGAGTTCATATGTCTTCCACATATTGTTCAGGTATGCCTGACGCATGATCCCGGCTTGTTGGAACGTGTTGCCACATTGCTGCGCCAAATTATGGAAGACAATCCTGAAATGCCGAAAGTGTACCTGACCGGTGTATTTTACTTTATGCTTATGTACACCGGTAGCAACATTCTGCCCATAACAAAGTTTCTGAAGATGACACACATGAAGCAAGGCTTCCGAAGTGAAGAGGTTAGTTAGATATAATTACAGAATTTTTATGTCTAGGATTTGAGAAAAAATTTATTCATTTCGCAGACCTCACAATCAGGGATAATGCATCGTAGTATCTTGGGTCAGTTATTGCCTGAGGCAATGGTATGCTTTTTGGAAAATTACAGCGCTGAGAAGTTCGCGGAAATATTTCTGGGCGAGTTTGATACACCTGAAGTGATTTGGAGCTCTGAAATGAGACGTTTGTTGATAGAAAAGATTTCTGCACATATTGCTGATTTTACGCCACGCCTAAAAGGACATACCATGGCCAGGTATGAAATTGGCGGAAAAATGACTAACTTACATGGCAGTTCCACTACTTTTTCAAATCTTTACAGATATCCATATTTAGCTATACCGGTCATAAGCTATCCACAATTAGAGAATGAGCTTTTCTGTCATATCTACTATCTGCGACATTTGTGTGACACTCAAAAGTTTCCCAATTGGCCAATTTCCGATCCAGTACAACTACTCAAACATACACTAGATGCTTGGCGCAAAGAAGTCGAAAAGAAACCGCCACAAATGACTGTTCAACAAGCATACCAGGATTTGGGTATTGATTTGACAAAAACAGCTAAACCTGACGAATCAATGATACGCAAAAGCTATTATCGTCTAGCGCAAATGTATCATCCGGACAAAAATCCAAATGGACGCGAAATATTCGAAAAAGTAAATCAGGCCTACGAGTTTTTATGCTCTCGCTCGGTGTGGACTTGTGGTGGGCCTGATCCAAAGAATATAGTATTAATATTACGTACACAAAGTATACTATTTGAGCGTTATCCTGACGGTTTGTATTTCCTGTGTATTTATATAATGTTTTGGCGCAAAACTTACCCACTCTTTTTAATTCAGTATTGAGTCCATACAAATATGCTGGGTATCCACAACTCATTAAAACGATACGTCTTGAAACACGAGATGATGAGCTCTTCTCCAAAGAAGTGCAATTACTTACCGCCGCCTCTGAGCTGTGCTATCATACAGTGCATTGTTCTGCGCTCAATGCAGAAGAGTTACGTCGTGAAGAAGGCATCGAAGCGTTGCTCGAAGCATATACACGTTGCGTTTCTATACTTGGTGTTGATTCTAAACCTGACTCACTGCATTATCAGGTGATATCGAACGTGACGCGCTGTTTCGAAGTAGCATGCAACTTTGAGAAATGTAAACAAAAGATCATAACGCTGCCTCAATTGCTGTCCGATGTATGCCGCGTTGTGTACTTTAAAGTAAATAATTTAAAATTTATATTTCTCTCGCTTTTACATTCAATCAACACTCTATCTTTTCAGCACACATTATCTGTGAGTTTAGTAACGAGTTTAGCTGCCAATAATTACGAACTGCAATGTAATTTGGTGCAAAATGGTGTCCTGTGGTCTTTGTTATTGTTCTGTTTCGAATATGATTACACTCTAGATGAGAGTGGCGTGCAGGCCAGCGATAAGACAAACCAACAACAGCTAGCAAACAATTTAGCTAAAATGTCTGTATTATCTTGCATTGCTTTGGCTGGTTATGGTCTTGAACCTATAAAAGATACAAATGGGCAGTCCACCGGCGAGAATAATTCTCCACCACCAAAAGCGGCAATCCAAGCAAAGCCTACCGCTGCTACTGGTGTATCAGCTTCAGCATACACACAAAATGCTCAAAACCCACTGCAAAACGCCGCCAAGCAATTGGCAATAACATCAAGTACTGAAGCAGCGGCGGCAGCAGTTACAAGACAAGATTCCAACACTAGTGAAAAATCTGCTGATACCACATCTCCCACAGAAAGCGAAAAAGCAGCAAATGACTTGGGTCTGCATAAGTACACAATTGTATCAGAAGCGAAAAATACTATAGTAAAACAAGTGCTAGATCGTTTGTTGACACCGTTTGTGGCTAATAAGTTACTCAAAGAAAAGGCTAGTGAGGTAAGGTTCATTGTTCAAATTGCTTTAGAAATCATAAAGCACAACTATAATTTTAATCGATTTGTCTCTCACTAGATTCTGAAAATTCTAACTTCCAACACACGAAATCCATACTTAATTTGGGATAATGGCACGAGAGCGCAACTGCTGGACTTCTTGGAGACACAACGAACAACATCAAATAAGGAAACCTATGAAGATATAACACAACTTTATGAAGTGGCAGCAGATTTTCAATTTGACGTGCATAAGTAATAATTTAGAAAACCAAAATTTATTTTCCTGATACTTCCTAATTTGTTTGTGTGCTTTTATAGAGATGAATTGCAAATTGGCGGAGTCTTCATACGCATCTACAATGAAATGCCCGCATTCCCTATTGTCAACCCAAAGCAATTTATTATTGATATACTAGAGTTTCTGAAGCAGGCTTATCAATTTTTAACAATCTCTAAAAATAATAAACTATGTGAGAACAGCACAGGTAGCAACCATCCCCACCCACCTACCACTGCGTCGTTACCTACTGTGGGACGCGATGGCATACTCAAGCCTACACTGGCAGCAAATCATCCTCAACTTCAGCAAAACAAGAGTGGTAGCACATTCGATGACGTACTCAATGCATACAATCGTTCAAAAAATCGCCGAAAATTGGAAACCGATACGATGTTGGAGCAAAAGCAAGCACAACAACAGTATACATATGATTTTATTAACGACACCAAATTGGAGGCGCATATCATAATGGTGCTGCGTGCACTCATTGCCGTAATAAAATCAAATGAAGAAGTGGAAATACAATGCATTGGAAATTTCGATATGATTTTTGGTTTTCTTGCCAATAATCTATTTGCAGATGTATGGCGATTATTTTAATTCAATTCATTTCAATTAAGTATTACTTCTAAATATTTATTTCACTTTTGTATTTTTAGAACACCACTATAAAAGCTGTGGCACTGGAAGTTGTTGCATTGGTTTCACGCAACAAGGAATGCGTTTCAGAGATTTCTGCCTGCGAAATACTGGGTAGTTTCTTAGTTGCTCTCAAAGATCCCGACCTGCGATCCAGTCAAATAAAGGTGCTGGAGACTTTATCAGGTCTGATGAATATGCAGGAGATGATTAAAGAAGCGCAAACAAAAGGCTCTGTCATATATTTGCTTGATATGTTTTGTAATTCACGCAATCCGCAAATTCGTGAAATGTGCGCTGAAGTCATGGCTAAAATGACTGCAGATCGTCTGAGTGGTCCCAAGGTAATAAATACAGAGAGTAGAGAAAACTGACAATTTATGTTCATTGACTTTTTGTTTAAGGTGCGCATTACAATTTCTAAATTCCTTCCACCACTTTTTGTCGATGCTATGGTCGAGTCACCACAAACCTCAGTTCAACTGTTTGAATCTGTACACGAACATCCTGAATTGATATGGAATGATAAAACACGATCGAATGTTTGTGATGCTGTCAACGAAATGTGTGACAAGTAAGTAATACAGTCCAGACATGTACATATTAATACACTTAGTGTTAGGAATAATGCATCGGTGATTGATTATTTATTAATAAATATATTGATAAAAGAAAACAATTTATCTTAATTTTGCTCAAGTTTAATTTCCTTAATTTTCCATTATTTTTAAATGAGTGTTTATTGTTACTGTTAATGCACTCTCGTTTTTTTTTTACCTATTTTTAGCTTCTATAAAATCCAAAAGCTCAACGACAAACACATATGGAAAGATCCCGAAGTGCTTAAGGATATTATATCAAATGAAATTATCGTAGCTGGTGTCTATTTGCGCTTGTTCGTTAGCAATCCTGCATGGACATTACGTAAACCGAAACAATTTCTCTCCGATTTATTGGATTTCGTTGTCGATCAAATAAGTCGCAGTTCATCGGAGGTTAGTTTCTTTTTTCATATTGTTTAATTATTTATTCAAATTTCTTTGATTTTGTAGAAGGATGTGCTAGATTTGTCCACCACTGCGCTTGTGGAATTGCTACGTTCTCAACCGAATTTAGCCGATGATATTCCAGTTTTAGGACACATACCGAAATTATTCAATTTGTTGTCAGTGCAGCCAAAGAATACGCTATCAGTATTACATCAGTTATCTTTATCAGAGGTGATTTGAAATTAACTTCAAATGTTATGTGATACGTTGAGTTATTGAATTCGATTGAAATTTAAATTATGAGACCAAATATGTAAATATGCCTATTTTTTACAGTTTTGCGTCAGCGCTATTTCGCAAACAGAATGCATCTTGCCACTGAAAAAATGTATGGAAAATAATCGAGACTGCATAGAAAAGGCATGTGAGGCATTGAGTCGTTTATTTAAGCATCAACATGTATGTATAAGTATATCATTTCTCATAAATATTACAAATTTATTAATTAGCACTATAATTTAAACATTGTTCTTCAGGATTCACTAATAAGTCAATCGCTTGAAGTCGGCCTTATACCTTATTTGCTTGGATTATTGGATAGTCGTTTGGAATTCGTTGATAATTCATCTGCAGTTAAGGCGCAGATTGTGGCCGCACTCAAGGGAATGACACACAACCTCAATTACGGCGATCGCGTTACACAAATACTACTAAAACATCCAATATGGTCGGAATACAAAGACCAACGACACGATCTCTTCATAACCGATACAAACGTTAGAGGATATCTTACAGGTACAACCGTAGATAGCAGTTGTCGTTTTGTTGTACTCATTGCTTTTCAAATCATTTTTAATAGGTGTAAACCCAACTGCTGGCTATCTGACGCAAGGTCCCGCCCAAAATGTTGAAGTTTTAACCTCACCGCCACCGATTGATCGTGATGATCCTTCAGCAAGACCACCTGCAGATTAGTAGCAGCAGTTAATAAACTCACACTACAGTGTTACTCAATGTAGCAAAACTGCGGCGCATGCATTTAATAAATGCTATCCCACAGCTATGAAACAAAAAGCAACAACAAATTAAATAACTATAAGAAGAGAAGTGTCAGTTGATCGCACATTTATGTAGTTTTTAGTTCCATATGCGAAAATTATTTTCTATTGTATAAGGTTTACTTTTTTGAGTGTGTATTTTATTTGTCTTATCTTCTATAAAAGAGCACACACATATTTTTACAAATATTTCATTTATTCTCTCCTTACATATATGTACATTTATAAAAGAGTATCACTTTCGTCGTATTATTGCACTTTAAGAATCAAAAAAAAAAAAAAAAAAAAAAAGCGAAACAAGAAATAAACTCAGCACCACTTACATTTGCATATATTGAGTTGAAATTGCAATGAAAAACAAAATAAAAGAAATTACAGAAATTTTTATATTTGTATGCCTAATAATATTACATGCATATACATATAAATATATATATATATATATATATAGATACATACATATAAATAACATAAAGTGATAATAAAAAAGAAATGATAAAAAATAATATGGTATGTTTTGTATGAATTCATATGTTATTCAAAAATATAATTTTATTCTAATTTTATGCATCAAGTTTACTAGCTTTCGAATACTTCTGCAAAAAAGAAAATATACAAAATGTATTTTGCATTATGTATTATTGTATGCATATTTAAATACCAAACACCAAAGATAAAGACAGGCGAATATAGTCAATGGAAGAAGCTATAGCAGTACCCAAAATGCGCCAACGTTCAATATAGAGCATTACAAACAACTTGTATTTCTCATTAGATACTTGAGAATTATACAGATGCTCCAAATACCTTAGAAGATCAAGTCTTTCAGGAAAACATATGCCAGCATGTCTAGTAGATATTAATAGAGTTTTTTTTTAGAAACAATTGAACAATTGACTTATCAATACACTTGGGAATGGAGCATATGGTAAAGTACTAGATCATCCTATTTAAAAGCAATATTATGTACACACATTTCCAAAACATATTGAACTTCAGCATAGATTAAAAGAAAAATGGCACTCGGATAGATTATGGGCAGCAGTATAAATATAGATAGAATACATGAATAAATCACTTTGAGTATGGTGGGAAAAGGCAGTGGCTGCATCCAGGTATCCAGGAAGTGTTCTACAAATGGCTCCATGTAGTAGATAATTTTGTTAAGTATTGACATTTGCTTCCACTGCAAAATAAAAGAACGAAAAAAGCGTCAGTTGAATATACAGTGTCGGACAAAACTAAAGCACGAACTGTTCCTTGTCAACATTTAGTTCAATAAAATTTAAAGACATGCAAGTATGCACATATTTTTTCTTTTGTTTTATAAATTTAGTATAATTATGCACTTGTTAAAACAAAATAACATTAAAAACTACGTAATGTTTTTCTTTTTTTTACTAACATTGGGCAATATGCCTAAACCTGCCGCGACAAAACTAAAGCACATAATCTTTTTCGCTTACAATTACAATCAATTGGTAAAAATAATCAACAACAATCTTTAAACTAGAAACCCGTTATTTTGAAAAACAAACAGGTTTTAAAAAAAAATTGGAAGCGTATATAAGTTGGAACCGTCACAGTTTGCATTTCCAAATTTCGTTTCCCAAAATGGCTCGAAATAAGTTTCTGCACAATTTAAAGGAAATATTCTAAATGGATTTAATTTTTGTATTCGCAATTGCGTTAATTCCCGAGCTATAAGCCGTTTTTACACTTCCCATTTTTTAAATACTAAATATGGAAGTGGTAGACCGCGGGGCACAACCAAACGTGAGGCCATCATTCGGATTATAAAAAAATATACTTTTATATCTTGAAAACAAATTGCGTTTAAACATTTCACACAGGTTTATCCAACGAAAAGCTGTAGAGGGTGGCTTAGCAACATACCAAAGCATGAAAAAGCCATTTATTTCTTGAAAGAATCGATAGACAAGGCTCGAATTTGTAACCGCGCACTTTAGTGGGGCTACTGCCAAATGAAAGACCGTGATTTTTACTGATGAATCTATATTTAACATGAAAGATTGCGACGGATTGAAGCTAGTGTGCAGACCAAAAGGGCAACGATGAAATCCGCGATATTTGAAAAACGCTGTATGATACGAGGGAGGCAACGTAATGGTCTGGTGACTTTTTTCGCCCATGGAATCGGTTCAATTCATAAAATAAGAGGTATAATGGACCGTCTGATGTATAAAGACATACCCTAGAATGTTATGTTACCTTATACGGAGGAAGACCTGCTGTTAAAGCAAGTCTACCAGCACGATGACAATCCAAGCACGGTGCATAAAAGAATGGTTTGTTGCCAATAAGATCGGGATTTGATAAAGGACCACCCATTCACCCAATCTCAATCTCAAAAAATATATAGGAAATCGTAGATCGGAAAATTCAGCGCATGAAGGATAAAAACAAGGATTCCATTTTCTACCAATCGGAGATTGCATGGAAGAACATTTCTGCAGACGTTTTGAGCAATTTTACTGAATCCATGCCACGAAAATGTGCAACAGCTGTGAAAAATAATGGATACGCTACAAAATAGTGGAGAAATCGAACTTTTCCATTAATATATTCCATACGTGCTTTAGTTTTGCCGCGCCGCGTTTTAAGCATTTTGTTACTTTTGAGTTAATATTTTTATTTTATTTGAAAAATAATATTATGTTTATTATATTTTATTACAACGAGTGTATATTCTTACTACATTCATAAACAAAATTTCAGTCTAAGCATGTTTTACAATATTACTGAGCAAAACACAAACAAGGAAAAATCCGTGCTTTAGTTTTGTCCGACACTGTATGTAGTAGGCGCTGGGCAATTTTATTTTAATAAGGGCTACCAAGACAGTTTCAGAAAGCATTTGGAAATCACTGCGTTAGTGGTTGTTCACACGGGCGCAAGCATGAACGCCTGTATGAAAAAGAGAGGTAGAAAAAATGGTAGTAAGAAAAAGATAGAAACTCGCCTGTCTTTTTCTAACTACCTATTTTTTCTACATCTCTCTTTCAGACAAACGTTCTTGCTTGCGCCCGTGCGAGCAACCTCTTTTAAAATAGGAGAAAAATTATATCGTTTACGTCAAAGCGGACCTCAGACTGGTTAGGTAAAATTGGGCTTGTCTCAACACAGAAGAAAAATAAGCCGGTTGTTATAATTAGATCGTCTTCTACAAAATATGTTTTACCCTTTAATAGAGAAGTAGAACGTTTTCTGTTTTAATGAGTGGGTTGGGACACACCAGCTTTTAGGTCGCAGTGCTTGACAAATGGGATTCTTCATACAACAAACAATAATAATAGGAAACGCATAATTTATAGAAACATCATAAAGCATTGAAAATATACATACAGTCACCAATATTTAGCAAGGTCCTAATTGATATTTTTGTTTTTATAAAAGAAGCAAAACACTTTCTAAAATGCAAAAACATAATGTACTTTAACTAGACTATACTTTAATACAATAGGAAATGAATGATATTAAAGAAAAGTTGAAGTTTGTTTTTAATTATTATTCTGTGCCATAGTTTATTGATCAGCATCACTTCAAAATTTGAAAATGATAGATAAAAGCTCTACTGAATAGTGTGCTTTAAATAGTTTGAAAAGCAAAATGCGAAACTATTTTAGGGTTCTTAAGTTAGGTTAATCTTGCTAAGAAATTCTGTTTATCGCAATAAAGTTCATTTATCTGTGGATACTATACAAATATAATTCAACATTACAACGTATTTTTTAATCCAAACGTCAATCGGCCTTTTTCGATGATTTAAAAAACGTAAATAATTTTGAGTCTGGCCCAAATTGGCAAGTAAATAAATACTGAGCAATGGTAATGTGGTTTCTACTTACAACTTTCCGCTGGTGTAATGGTTTATGCCAAATTTTACGAACCATGTTAATTTGATAAATTTTAATTCGGTTTATTTAATAACTTTTTAAAAAGTCATTTAAAAATAATGAAACTTCTTTCAAGTGCTGTTACACATATTTGTCGTTTTTTAAATAATACTGGGAATACATATTATTCACTCACTAGCACAAGGTTGCTGTAATTTTTACTATGCAAACGAGAAGTGTTGTAAATTATATGTTTGCAGCCGCAAATATTGTGGTGTTGACTGGGGCTTGAACACAATGAATGCGGCAACGGCAGAACTCGCTTCTTCAATTAATTTTTCATCCATATCCATTTGTCCACTTAATAAAACTTAATATAGTAATTTATGTTCAAATATTTTATAAATAAACTTATTTCTATTACTTACAATCAAAAACAGAAGAAAAGAAGTAATTATTTTCACGGTTGATAATTTGTTAACATTTCATTTTGTTGCAGGTCGAAAATATAAGTAGATTGCAGTCGATGACTGCGGCAGTTGTCGTTGTGTTGCATTGTCGCAGTGCTGCAGCCATTGTGTTTGTATTTATAAAAATGCATGCTATTTTTGTAATCATATTATTTTTCTGATTTTTCAGGTCAGCATGATTTTTCAAAACTTTGACAGTTGACAAACGCGACACAAGTTTGAAATCATCCAAAATCTAGAAAAATATATTTTTAGAAGGAAATTAAAACATTTCAGAAACTAGAATTTAATCATTTTCAAAAATTTTACAACTAATGCATTATGCCGTTTCTAAGACGCAAACACTAATTACTGATTTTTTATTAAACACTTCGAAATCAGCTTTTCCGATTTGCACCCGGGAAACGCACCCAATGAAATTTAAAAAGAATGACATTTATTATAGTTAGGTAGTAAGAAAGAGGTAGAAACTCGCTTGTCTTTTTTGGATAAATTTTAATAAAAGAATCGAAAGGAATGAAATACTCTTGAGATATAGCGGTTTTTCATATGTTTGTTGTACACTGTGAAAGATCTTTGCTTTTTTTGTAGTATAAAATCAAAAAGACCGCAGGGTATTCCTGTACCCATACAAGTACATTATGAACGTGTTGTTATTTTATATAATAATAAGGGGTATTTATCTCCGTGCCAATACAAATTTTGGGCACAGTTAATGGTGCATGTATGTCACTAACCTATTTGTTTTTTGGACTTCCCGTTTTAACCCTAGGATGGGCACCTGGGCCTAATTAGGCCCATTTTGAGTTTAAACATGTATATCTTTTTTGTTTCTCGACGAATCGATATGAAATTCCATGACTTCTTGCGCCAATGTTTTCTGAGCACAAAAAAATAAAATTCGAATTCAATCGGAATAAGTTGATAGAACAAATTTTTTTCTTATTGTCTCAACCTCTAAAGTTAGCCCCTAAATAGACCCAGATATTTATTTTGTGTATTCGTAAAATGTATAGCAAATTATTTTGAATTTGAGGTTTATTTAGACGCAAAAGGTAATTTTGGGGTTTAAGAAAAATATTTATAAAAAAAATGTATATATGTATGTGTAAATACATACCCACACATACATACAAATTATTGCCACATCTATGTGCATTCCTTATGTAATCATAAACCGTTTGTCTGGTCTTAGTCAAATTTGTATGTATGTCAAGTTGTGGGCTATAAAATGTGACTGAATCTCAAAGTGGGCGTGGCATCCAATATCTTCGAATATTATATCAAGCTAAAGTAATAAAATTGTGATCCGCTAGTCCATGAACTGGTGAACACTGAAATATGTAAAAAATCATCTCTTTGAATCATTCTAAGCAATTTCTGAATTAAAATTTATAAGTATGTTGACATAGTCAAAAATTAAAATCACTTAACACAAACTGCTTCTTAAAAATATTTTTCATAATG
This sequence comes from Toxonevra muliebris, assembly GCA_963691655.1. Classification (NCBI taxonomy): domain Eukaryota; kingdom Metazoa; phylum Arthropoda; class Insecta; order Diptera; family Pallopteridae; genus Toxonevra; species Toxonevra muliebris. The sequence goes on along the minus strand of OY829328.1, from coordinate 39,441,696 downwards.
AATTTAACTAAAACTTACTTGTTAATTCCAAAATTGGTATAACACTAAGAAACGCACGCTATTAGTTTCAATAAAAAAATATATTTTTAGATTTTAAAATGCAAAATTTTAAACTAAAATTAAAAAAAAAATTTCAAGTTTATTTAAACTTTGAACTCAAATTCCACAAAAACTCTTTAAACAAAGGGTCGATCCGAATCACCTCCAAACATCACCTATTATATCTAAATAACTACCAAAAAACTGTCATTAATTAAAACTATACAGTTTCCTAAATTTTGTAATTATGAAAGCACCTTATTTGGTTGTAATTTGCAAGTAGAAAGACGCATGTTGGTAATTCGGATCGATTTTAAAAGTTAATTTTTTTCATAGTATGCTTTCTAAAAAGGTGCTTATTTTTACCAAACTATTGCAGAATATTTAGCAATAACATGCTTTAATAGGCCATAACTATCGTTTTATTCACGTGGGCCTAATTAGGCCCAGAAGGTTATGTTAGCGGCTCCCAAAGAGGTGCCCATCGAAGGGTTAAATATCTGTTATGAAAACGTCTTTTTGCAGTTATTTTGTTCAGTTGTCCTTTAATGTTTCCTTTAAACGTATTTTATTTGATTTATTTACGATATCTAAATGAGAAATAAAAGTTAAGGCCCTTACTATGAACTGCGTTCGATCTTCGACTGTAGTCGAATGCCCTGATCGAACGAATTTGAGTTTGGTATTATGGCGTGCTTTCGACAGAGAATAGCGCTATTGTGAATTTCGCTCATTTTGGCTTGTTCATGATCGTCATTTTGAAAAATAAATACGATTAGTTTAAAAATGAAGTTGAAAAATAAGAACAAAATAGTTGACTATAAGGAAATTATGGTTCAACAATTTATCGGAAGAGGATGAGAGGTTGATTGAACTGGCCAGAAGTAGAAAATGATTAAGTATAGCCTTTCGAAGAAGCCTTGTCATCTATAAAGTTTGTGTACAGATTTCTACAGAACTGGCGACTGTCCAAGGAAACGTTTGTGTACTTGATGACCATTACAGATGAGCTGCTGAAGCAATGCACATGAGGAAGATCAATTCCAAACATATTAAAATTGGCAACAGTTCTGCAATTGAGGAAACATCCTTTGCAATCAAAGGATTTGCTAACTGCAATTTGTTGCTCAGCACTTTAGACCTGCATAAAATTTACAAAAACCGTTTAAAATTAGTTTCCATTTTTAACAATTATTACTTAGCATGCACGTATCGAAAGCAAAATCGTGTTTGACAAAAAATTCGATGCGCAAAGAAAATTTCGACAGGGTTGCACTGCTCATAATAAGAATTTTATATTCGATCTTCGATAACCAGCGAAGATCGAACGTCGAAAGTTTTCTTTATGGCTGAGAGATATTTAGGAACTGTGATTGTACAAGTCGGCGCAAACTTATTATCCTATTCAACAATATTGCTAGATATATATTTAAATTAAAACGGACTGACCACATATCTGAATATTCTTGACAAATTTTTGGTATTTTATTTGATAGCTTATTACAATTCAAAGCAACTCTTCAACTACATAAAGTTATTTTTACAAAGGAACCTACTTACTTATTTAATAGATTGCATTTCTCTCGCTCAAATCGTGATAAACAACTAATACAGATTAGATACTTGTGCCAAATATCTGAACGCCAATTCTTTGTGAGCTCAATACGACTTTGGAACACTCTCCCCCATGAATTACAACTCTTAAGGGCGATGTTACACGACCAATGTTTTGCTGTCAAACAATGAAATTGTTGTTGTTTTGAAAAATGAACACTTCAAACTTTCTTAGGCTGATGTTACACGGTCAATGTTTTCTGTTTTTACTCTCTTTTCATCGTTTTGTTTGATGCCCTGTTACACTATCAGTTTTTTGCTGAATGTTATTTTTTAATACTTTTATCTGCAACTATGTTTTTCCAACTAAAAAGTATTTAATTGTATTTTGAAGTGAATGAAAATTCAACAATTGGATTGGAATTGGATGGAAAATAATTATAATGACAATATGAGATAATGTTGGTGGAAATAGCTACAAATTATACAAAAAAAAAGATTGCATTTATATATGAAAAACGCAGAAAAATAATCTTTAAAATTTGCGAACTATTAAAATAAACTCCGCCACTTTGTTATTTAGCCCTTGAATTACCATGTTTTTATAAAAATTATTAAGTAATATTTTAAACAGCAGTCTCACAACCAAACAAAAGCTAAACAGCGCAAAGGGTGGCAAAGGAAAAACATGTATTTATAAATTAGAAAAAAGTGTACTATTTTCCATAAAATATTTGTATTTTCCAGTAAAATACAACAGTGTATCTTCAGCAACCCCATTTTATTTGAAGTGATGCAGGTTTTTTTCGTCAGTAAAAAAATTTGAAGTGGAATGTGTTCATTCTCTCTTTTGCTCAGTGTTCATTTTCCAAAACAACAACAATTTCATTGTTTGACAGCAAAACATTGATCGTGTAATATCGCCCTATCAGTTTTTTTGCTGAATGATTTCGAAGTACATAATAAACTCTACTCACCATATTATTAATGTGGCTAGAACAAGTTAGCGTGGAGTTAATTACAATACCTAAGTTTTGAATTTTCTCCACAAACTCAAGCTGCACACCACCTACAAAGAAAGGTGGAATGTAAAATATAATTTTGTCCTTGTATACTGGAAGGACATAAGATTTACTGGCATTAAGACAAAGATCATTCTTTTGAGTCCATTCAAAGATTGCGTCAAGATCTTCATTAACCCTACAGCATAAATCGTCAACGAGGCCAATGCGACGTGATAGATATAATTGAATATCATCAGCATACGCATGCATTGTCACATAGTTACAAACAGAAAAAATGTCGTTCAAAAAGATGGAAAAAAGAAGAGGACCAAGAACAGATCCTTGCGGAACACCTGAACGGATAGACTTTACGTCTGATACAGTGTCGCCAGCCTTTACATATTGCACTCGCCCTAATAAATAACTTATATAAATGCAATATTTTTTGTATTATTTGTGGCTATTTCCACCAACATTATCTCATATTGCTATTATAATTATTTTCCATCCAATTTCATTCCAATTGTTGAATTTTCGTTCACTGGGAGTGAACAATTAAATACTTTTAATTTGAAAAAACATAGTTTTAATTTGAAAAAACTGATAGTGTAACAGGGCATCAAACAGAACTATGAAAAGAGAGTAAAAACAGCAAACATTGACCGTTTAACATCAGCCTAACAGGGCATCAAACAAAATGATGAAAAGAGAGTAAAAACAAAACATCATGTAACATCAGCCTAAGTAATACCTTGCAATTTAAAAAGAAATTATTTCTATATCTGTCAAATAATCGTTAATTTAAAATATTTCTTGCTATATACGTATATATGTACTTTTATTGTTATTTCATTCATTTATTCGTCATGTCATGTTTATTTTTACTGTATCATTTTTTTTGCCCACCTAGGCTTAATTAATATAAATTAATTAACACATTGATTTCTTTTGCTATTAAATACCAAAAGGATTTTATTTTAAACATGATTTAAATATATTTTATTTAACTCAAAACTAAAAAAAGTCATTTTCGCTAAATGTGCTCCATATCGGGGCACATTCGGATTTTAATGGGGCTACAATTTTTTAACCCTCACCGGTCCCAAATTTTTTTATAACATATCAATTTCATTTGTATACACGCGTGTACATGACAAAAAAACTATTAAAAATTGTAGATAAAGTAAAAATATATGTTCTGGTTTTGTTTGTTTGCAGTCTTTATTGAATAAAAAATTGATTTTATAAAGAAAAATAAAAAGCAAAAAATAAATTATGTGAAAAACACCGCGAAATAAGGAAACTTCGGCAAATGTAGAAAGAGAATTTAATGCACTATTATTGGCAAATCTGGAACAAATAGAGTATTGATGTTTGGGACAAAATATTACAAAAATTCTACAAAAACCGAAGAGTTTTTACTTGTTTTTCGTACAATGGAATAATAATAATAACAATATATGACAAAAAAATAGTACACAAAGAAAAAACATGTGTTTTCTAAGCTAACATGTCTCGTGAATATGGTGTTTTGATTATCTTCAAATAAATGAATCAGCATTTATTTCGCTATGAAGAAGTTATTTCAATTTGGAGCGCACAGACAAATAGAAGTAAGTGAGTAATAATTTTAAACATGTTATGCATATTTCTGAAAAAATGTTAATCTTTTTATTTTCTCAAATGACTGAAAAAGTTTTTGAAATGGAGGTAGTATAAGTGGGGAAAAGGCGCCGAAATACATTTGGCGTGGCAGAAAAAACAAACTTTGGCGAACGAAATGAAAAAGCGGCCATGCATATGAAGCACCACTGACTACAGTCACAGTTGCAGTCATGGTAGAAGTATTTAGAGGTAGATGCATTTTTTCAAAAAGTAACCATTTTGAATTTTTGACAAGTAAGAGGAACATTTTAGAGATGCATTTTTTAAAATGGGAACAAAAGAGTGAGTTAGTCTTAGATTATTATTACTACTTTTATTACTTAGTACTAAATTATAAATTTTATTTGTAACAAAAAAAGTATAAATAATGTTATTTAAATTTGTTTTCTTTATTAACAAATACCTTGAACATGTTTAGTGCCAAAAAATAATATAAAAAGCAGCAACTAATTCTCCTTATGTACATGTAGTACTATGCAAATTATTTTCTTATAAATTCTCACTTAAAAATTTAACTATGAAAATACAACGCTGTTGAAAAAAGAAGAAAATTATCAAAAGAAACGTTTTCCCAATTGTCAAAGTTCCTCTTATTGCTGTATCTGCCAGTGTGGCCAACTTTCGTTTTTCAAAATCCGCTAAAATGAAGAAAAAAAACGAATTTTCTTTAAAAAAGCGCTAAATTTTTCCTTATAAAATTTTTCTATTTACAGTAGAATTGCAATAATTCGTACCCCATTAATTCGAAAATTACTGTTAATTTATAATAAAATATACAATAATTCGCAAACTGTTGGGCCCTTGAAAAATTAGATTAATTTCGCAAAAATTCTGCACATTTTGGTCCCTTCGCTAAGTCGTATTTTCTTTTTCAATACAAGGTCTGTTTAACCTCTTATAAATCGAAAATAGTTATTGACAATCTCTTATAATTCGTAATTCAAAGCAAAATTCTATGGAACTATGATTTGAAAAAAAAGCAATCATTGTAGATATCTATGTTCACTTTTTTTATGGAGTTTTTTGTGGTTTACGTATTAATTCATATTACTGTTAATTCATATTTTTCTTATTTTAACCTCGTTAACCCTAGGATTGTATATCCCAATAATGTTTGAAAACTTAAATAAAATGGGAGATACGGATTACATTTTATTTGAGTTTTCTTTAATATACGTGTGCTGGCTGTCAATGAGTGGATTGTGGATTGGCTTTGCTATAATTCCTGGTTACAAAAGTTATAGCAGACATTTTACCCCATTAGAAAACTTAAGAATAACTGTAAGGATTAAGAGTCCCGGACATATTATTTTTTAAAATTTATAGCCAGATTTTGAGGAAAAACTCGTTTTTAATTCTCAGCATAACAAACTCTGAATTCAGAAGCACTAGTGCTATTTATTTACGTCATCAGGTATTTTGTAGTTTCGACAAAATGAATTTTCGTGTTTCAAATTTGAAGTAAAGAATGTTTCGAATTGAGTGACTTACGGTTACGAACTTTGGTTTTAAATAAGTTCATTGCTCATTGTTTCGAAAATAAATGTTGATAGGATTATTCAAGAAATGAATTATTTAGTGGAGCATTTAGTGTCTTTAAATTGAAAAAAAAAACGCGTTAAAAAACCTGCTGACCACTAAATCACTTTTTTCTTCGTTTTAATTTTCAAAAAGCACTAAATTTAGCGGGAAAAATACTGAATTGGCCACACTGGTATCTGCAGCTTGGCGAGAAATCGCTGCAGCTATGGAAAAAAGAAATATGTGATAAGTTCCCAAATTCCAGTGTGCTCACATAAAATATGTGAAGTTCATGAAAAATACTCGTTATTTGATTTTATATGGCACCATATATTTGTAAAATTATACTATATTTTCAAATTGTCTTAGCGACAGCAGGAGGTACCACGTCAATTTGGCAAAAAAATAAATCGGACGAGGCTGGTGGTAACGCTTTACCGAGCCCATCTTTCGGTGATTTTGGAGACTGGGAGTTCGCAGAGGCCTTAAGTTTTCTACTGAATCTGCAACGAAAAAGAACGTAACTGTTATTTATTACACACAATTAATATGCACTTTTTCAGAACTTTTAAAAGCATTGAATTAGATGTCAAAGATGAGATGGGATCGCAAGAAACAGTCAACGCTGACGTTCTATCACCATCAAGTTACCGTAATGTAAGTTAATCTAGTATTTTTGTACCACTAATTTCTATTCAATTTAATCTGGTCTCAGACGTCAAGTTCTTCATCGAAAGACACCTTAGAGCAGGATCTCGTAAGTACCACCAACAAATATTTGCAGCCGCAAATTAATGAACCGCAACATGTGGAGCCAACTTTGAAACACTACGAGAAATATGCATACATGGATTCTATGATAAAAGTTGAAATGAAACTAAATAAAAATTTAAATGGAATTAAATAAACATAGTGCGCTTTAGGCACAGCCATTTGATGTATAAGATATCAAACGCGTTCTCGACGCAGCGCCTTGAACGACTTAAACGATAATTGAAAATCGTTTCCTCATCTGTTAACTTGTTTTTCCCGCCATACGGCTTCATAATTTGCTTGCATAGCGGCATCCACATTCATCTCAAAATTCTCGTAAAAAATTTTAGGATTTGCTTGCATGTCATTAAACTAAAATAAAAATGTTAGTTATTTACACAACAAAAATTGTTATGTGAATGCATATGCATACATTAGTCGCGAACAGTCCTTTTGTATCCCTTTCCGCCAAATACGGGTTTACTCCGCAAGCTGGACTCTTCTTCCTTTTTTGTTGTTTGTTTTTCGATATTTTATATGCTGCAAGGGCAATTAACAAGTTTGCGAAGATATTTGTTTTCTCATTTTAAATTAATTTGAAAATTTTTCTTTTTTCCGCGTGAACTGTCAAACATAAAATCAGGTGACTTTTCCCTACTAATGAAGCGAAATATATGTCAAGTCTACAAAACGACGAAATTTCGCTTCAACAGCGTACTAGGCTTAAGCTATGACAGTTCAGTAATAAATCTCTACAGAATTTTTCAGATTTATAGTTCAATATTTACATAATCTGACACATCAGTGCCGTCTTAGCACTTTCGAGGGCCCTAAAATGTGTTCACATAACGTCTAAACTAGCTATAATTCATAGCAATTTTTATGTTCGTGTCAGATCAGCTGATGGCTGTCAAATTACAAAATGAGTTGAACAGTAAAAAACTGGTACGCGTTAAATTTTTTTATCATTTGCTAAAACGATTCTTTTATATTTTTCTCTTAAATAATTTCGTAAACAATCATATTCTCAATATATATTTATGAAATTAATTATTTTGCTTCTATTAAGCTTAATTTGCGCCATTGATATGATATTAACGCAATGGTATGACATTAACATAAGGTGCTCGACTAGATATTTTGATGGTAATACAGGAATATTAACATGTATTATAGCTAGTCGAGATGCTATGTCAACTGCTCTGACACGAACATGAACATTTGCTATGAATTATAGCTAGTCGAGCGCTATATTATGTTACATTTTCAGATGGCACCAATCTGCATATGGATACATGATTCACTGATACGTATTAAGAAATAATACAGCCATGTGTTTTATTGCTAGGTACCAGCGATGCTAACTTACGGGGAATTCCACGATTTGTGGGGAATTTTACTTAGTACGGGGAATCGGGGAATGAGCCGGTTTTTGCGGGGAATTTGAAACCGTCCAGCTTTTGGTTAATAAAGTCTGTAGAATATTTTTTTGTCAAATTTTATATAATGTAAATCGTTTAACTTTTGCAATACTTCATATTTTGGGTCTTATAATCTTCATCTCTTCTTAAGCGGGCCCTGCACTTTCTTGGTTTGGAGAAATTGATTTTTAAAAAAGTGTTTTGTAGAGAGAAACTGGAAGTGCTTTTGTAGATATAGACGATTATAGCGGCGAGTGTCAGTCAGGCCAAAACAGTCGCGCAGCGCTTCGGCATTCCTTTCGCCCGTTCAGAAAGGCTATGTTATGCCTTTGTCCAGCACCTCCTGATTAATAATTCCGGGCTGAAATTGCATCAGTCACCGATCTGTGCGTTATGCAGATGTTCCTCTCGGTCATATTGGGAGGGAGGAAGGTCCGTTGGTATTCGGTACATCTAAAAACCGATGGCCAAAACTTTGAACCCTTTCTTCTTAAAACAAGATTTTGCATTGGCACGTACGGTCTAAAATTTAAATATGTTTTTCTATACAACAATGGCCCCAGGACATGATAGAAAAAAAAGTTTTGTTAATTTTTTTCTCAATTTGCAATGCTGTACTTTTGAAAAAATACCAATTTTTGAAAAAACTAATTTTGGCTGTCCGCCAAAATTCGCGTAGTTGAAGAGTGGTAGAGTTTATATATTTTGGTCAAACAGCCCCTGTTTTGGATCCATGTAACTAATCACCAATTGCATTTGGATCAATCTTTCGAAAAATAAAAAGAAAATCTTAAAAATTCAAAATGTGACCATTTTTTTCAAAACCAAAAATAGTTTTGATTTTTTTTTTCAATTTTTGTTTATAATATAAAATTATACCGGTGCTGGGAATTTGATTAAAAATCGGGGGATTTCTCGAGGGCTATCGGGGAGACAGAAAAAAGAGTTGGCATCCCTGTTAGGTATGCGATTTGTACAACTAAAGAAAACTATTGTCGGCGTTTGTTTAGAAAAATAAAATAAATTTTAATAGGTCGTGTTGGTCAACGGGCAGATATAGAAATATTTTGGAAAAAAGGTTTTTTTTTTTTGTTAAAAATTATAATTTAATTTCAAGTCCAAACTGTGCAACAAAGAAATTGAAAAATGGATTTGGAAATTTTAGACGCGGTAAATGATTACTTGGTAAGTAATTGGTCCTGGCGGCAAGGCGAGATGTAATTTTACTTGGTTAAAGTCATTTTTTTGCAGAAAGTAGAATCAATTGAAGAGGCATTTCTTAGCGTAATTGTGCACAAGTCCAATGGGGAACAGGAGAAAGCAGACAAATTTACCAGTGATATAGGTAAAACGAACCCGTTGTATAGCAAGAAGTTTTGTAATTATTTCCTTATGTATTTTACTTTTAATCTTGGATTTGTTTCTTTCCGCAACAGTTAGCAAATTCAACAATGTTCCACAAGATAATAAGGAGGGCGTCGTGCGACAATATTTACAGAAGGCTGCATGTGCATCCAACATTAGCCAGATGACAGTACTAATGAATACTTTGGGGAAGTTGACCGAATCACATTTGATTACCTCAAAGTGAGTATAGTTGAAATTTATTATAAATTTAGAATCAAGGTACATTATGTTTATTTAAATACTATCTTTACTTTTTCAGATTATTGTGCGACAAGATTCTACTATGCGACAAGCTCGTCTACGAGAATAAAAATTTTTGGGTGGAAAGTTTCAAATTGATCAATAAAGTCATAATGCATGTAGACTACAAAGGTGTGCGCGAAATTATGAAGGTTTGCCGCGATAAAGCGCAAACATTTCCTCTCAATATAAATGTTACTTTTTTACCTCAACTATTGGCACTCGAGGATACTATACGTTTTATATTTGATCGTGATAATTGTCTATTACCTGCATATTTTATTGCTAATGAAATAATGAAACCATTTCCATGCCATTGGGTAAGAAAGTTGAACCGAAGTTTTACTCTACAGTATTTAAAAATTAATAAAATTATATATATTTATTTGTATTCTAATGAAGAAAATCAACAAATTAATGACTGACTTTGTCGAAGAATTTCGCAATACCGCACAAATGGTTTCTATCATTGGCCATTCACATATGCTGCCGATTGTAGAGCATTTCGGCTATGCAGATCATATGATGAACTCATGGAAATTGGATCACAATACATTAAAATTTAATTTCAAGGGCAGTCTGCCATATGAACCTGAACAATTGGAAGAGCAGACGCAACTCCTACGCTACGTCCTCGAGCAACCATATTCAAAGGAAATGGTTTCTGTGATGCTTAACTTGCAGAAACAACAGAAACAACGTTGTAATGCACTGGAAGAGCAACTAGTTGACTTAATAATTTCAGCAATGGAAATGACAGAAAGTAATGAAAATTATACGGGCAGCGGATTCAATGTGTCTGAAGAGCAAATCTCTGCAAACGAATGGGTGTGGTTGCACCTATCATCACAATTGATTTATTTTGTGCTCTTTCAATTCGTTAGTTTTATGCATATTGTTTTAGCGCTATACGAGAAGGTAATTATTATAGCAATTATTTATTTATAACCTTTCTGTATTAATCTTATTTAGCTATCAAAGAAAGAGTTGCGTAAAGGACGCGATCAGCTTATGTGGATTTTATTGCAATTCATTTCGGGAAGTATACAGAAAAACCCGGTATGTGATAATTAAATTTTAGAATGGACTGCATTGTTGTACAACGAATTTTATTTTTACAGATTGCCAATTTTTTGCCGATGTTTAAGCTTTTTGATTTATTATATCCAGAACACGAGCCCCTTAAGTTACCAGATTGTACGAAATCTTCGTCACTGCGTCAGGTAAATGGAAATAATTTCTAGAACAATATGTATCAAACCATTTATGCTTACATTTTCAGATGGCACCAATCTGCATATGGATACACTTGATGAAAAAAGCTAGATTGGAAAATATGAATATAAATCGTTCGTTACCGATAGCTTTAAAAAACCATCACGAGTATGTTAATTGTTATAGAAAAAATTACACCATTTTCTGATTGTTTCAATAAGTGTAGGTTTCAAGAATTCAGAACAATCGAATTGATTTAAGAATGAGCCAAATTGAAATCAAAGCGTCAAATTAAGTTCAGATAGGATCAATTTGAATTCAAATTAGTCAATTTTAGCGAGCTTTAATTTGACTTCATCAGGTTTCAATTTGAAATCAGCGCGCATCAATTTGAACTAAGAATAGTTAATTTTGAAAGCTTCAAATTAAATACAGTGAAATTGAATTTAAAACATGCATATAAATTTGAATTTGATGCGTTTCGTATTAAATTAAGAAAATAGTGAAATGTAACATATTTATTGATATTTCTTTTTATCTTTACTAGTTATTTGCAGCATTTAGTTATCCCTAATACCCTAATGTCAATGACATTGGGCAATGATTTTCGCATCATCTTAATTTGTAATGCATACTCCACAAATCAAGAATATTTTGCGCGTCCTATGAATATTTTAGTTGAGGCATTAAATGGTAATGCCAAAGCAGCCGGAAGTGCACAAATGTCATCGTTGCCGTTCTCGATGGTTGTTTTAGATAGCTTAACAGTGCATAGTAAGATGTCACTTATACATAGGTAGATATAATCAACCAACCATACATGTTCTACTGTTTGATTTCAAGTAAAATTGAAATCGAATGATTGCGAATCTTTTAAACTTCATTATTTTGCTTTCCAGTTTTGTCACTCAAATGATTAAACAAGCATCAAACAAGAGCACAGTTCCCGCACCGGCACTGGTGGAAACATATGCGCGTCTCTTGGTTTATACTGAAATTGAATCTTTGGGTATTAAAGGATTTTTAAGTAAGAAATAATTAGAATTTACCATGATGTAATGATGCATGTACATAAATTTGTTAAATCTTTGGATCTTTTTAGTTCAATTATTGCCGACAGTATTTAAGCATCATGCTTGGAGTATACTACATACACTGCTGGAAATGTTTTCTTATCGTTTGCATCATATTCCAACACATTACCGCGTACAATTGTTATCACATTTACATTCCTTGGCTTCGGTGCCGCAAACGAACAAAATGCAATTGAATTTATGGTTAGTTTGTGATTTACAACTTTTTTTTATTATATATGACTTAACATTTTGCATCGCGTACAGTTTCGAATCTACCGCTTTGCGTATCATCACTGGTTTAGGCTCGGCTGAGGTGCAACCACAATTATCACGTTATTTCAATGAAAAACCACCAGGTTCAGTGGTTTCCAGCGAAAGTGAAGAATTGAATCGTGTGCTTATATTGACGCTAGCACGTTCAATGCATATTACCGGCTCTGGCGATGATCTGCAATCATGGTGTAAAGAGCTTTTGACTGTTATTATGCAAAATACACCGCATTCATGGGCATCACATTCGTTGGCTTGTTTTCCGCCTGCACTAAATGAGTTCTTCTCCCAAAATAGTCATCCGTTGGAAAATAAACAGCAACTAAAGAAATCCGTGGAAGAGGAGTACCGCGATTGGACTTCAATGTCTAATGAAAGTGATATAATAACACATTTCATACGTCCTAATACGAATCCACTATTCTTATGTCTGCTCTTTAAAATGATCTGGGAAACGGAAAGTATTAGTCCGGTGGCATATAAGTTAGTGTTTTTTGTTTACAACTTTATTACTTTATTTATAAATAATTTATAATTTGATTCTGTATTTTCCAGAATTCTTGAAGGCATTAGCGCTCGAGCACTCTCGGCACATTTACGTAAACTTTGTGATTACCTCGTAGGCGAGGTGGCAAGCTCAAATGGCAAAGACTTTATACATAAATGTGTCGATACCATAAACAATATGATTTGGAAATATAATGTAGTGACTATTGATCGTGTTGTGCTTTGCTTGGCATTGCGCACCCAAGAAGGTAACGAGGCTCAGGTTTGCTTTCTCATAATTCAATTGCTATTGCTGAAGGCTTCAGAGTTACGTAATCGCGTGCAGGAATTCTGCAAGGAAAATAATCCTGATCATTGGAAGCAAAATAATTGGTGTGCAGTCTATATATATATATATTTGAAAATACATATTTAAGTTAGTATCAAATTTTTTTGATATAGGCATGAAAAGCACATTTCGTTCCATCAGAAATATCCTGAAAAATTTGCACCTGATGAATCAGCATCACAGCCTCCACTTCCTGTATATTTTTGCAATGTCTGCTTGAGATTCCTGCCGGTATTGGATATTGTAGTGCATCGCTTTATAGAATTGCCCATACAACATGTACATCAAATTTTGGAGGTCATTTTGGACCATCTCAGTATTCTGTATAAATTTCATGGTAATGAATTTTGTTTACGTTTCTTACCTTCTGTTGTATATATTTGTATATTTTGTAGATCGTCCTATTACTTATCTGTACAACACGCTTAACTTCTACGAGCGCATCTTGCGTGAGCGTCCTTCACTCAAAAAGAAACTGGTAAGATTTATTTCTATAGAAAATACACGGGACTTTCAAATTTGCATTGAATGAAAGCAATGCCAATTCAAACAAATTAAATTGACATTGAACAATCCCGTTGACGATTAATGATTAATTACTCAATTTCCAATTAAAGCAAATTGAATTTGCTTAATTCAAAGTCTAAAGATTTTCAAGTTGTGTATGTTTAATTGGAATTGATTGCATGCAAGCCAGCGCTTTATGCAATAATTATTTACTTCTATTTCTGACTTGAAAACATTTTGTACAATATCCTTGAAAAAATTGTTTCGAAATTTTTTTTGCAGGTTAGTGCCGTCACAGGTTCTTTCTGTGACATACGCCCACCCAATTGGTGCGTTAGTGAACAATACAAAATGTTTTTACAAAATCAAGAGCTGCTGTGGAATCCAGAGCTCAACTACTATATGATTTTGATACGTCGTCTATCAGATAGTGAGTGCAAATTAATAATAACTAAATCGTTGTCGTTCAAACAGAAATCACTAAGTCCAAATTAATTTTTGTAATTGGGTCGGTATTAAATAGCTCCTATATTTCGAATAACATAATAATTTAGATTTTTGATGATCCAGTTGAATCGTATAATAATGTGTATATCAAACTGTTGACTTTCTAAGTTTTACCAGTGTTCGCAGCGCACCATGCACTGCATAAATTAACTACATCTCAGAAATTAAAAAAATGGAATTAGTGAATTCTGCCAGAACGACGACAAAATAATAATTTGAGAAATCATAATTTTTTATAGCTATCAATGGAAAAAATCTTTTCTACAATACGGATTGGCGTTTCAATGAATTCCCCAATGCTCCCACTCACGCACTGTATGTCACATGTGTTGAGCTTTTAAGTCTGCCCATTGCACCATCAATTGTGGCCAATAATGTTATTGATGTTATTGTGAAAGGATACTCGTTGATACCACAAAAAGAGATACACAGCTACATTAATGCGGTAGGCATCATTTTAGCAGCATTACCCGAAGCCTACTGGAATGGCATATATGATCGACTGCAAGATGTTTTGAATTCACCGAAAATGCTCAAGTGGAACTATCGCTTTTCCGCATTTGAAATGTTCAGTTTTAAGACAGTACGCGAGGCGATGATTGATAAAAATTATGCTGTTGTATTGGCGGTAGCACATTCTGTATTTCATCACATGGGCTGCTTTAAATTAGCGTCAATGACAAAGTAAGCTACTATTTATTGTAGGCTGATAGTATTTGGTGTCACACTCACTTTGATTTTTATAGGTATCTTAAAGAGAAACTTAAACCGTGCATACGCACTGAACATCAATTGGTCTTTTTATGTCATGTTTTTGGCCCATTCCTACAACGAATCGAACAGGAAAAACCCAATGCTGTTGCTGGTATTGCCATTCTACTCTATGAACTACTCGAAGTAGTCGATAAACAACATGGTCCTACGCCACTAGAGTATATGGACCCAATTTGTGATTTTCTGTATGTATTATTACATTATACTTGTAGTTTATATTTAGTTGTAAGCAGTTTCTAATTTTTTGGCTTTTATATAGTTACCACATCAAATATATACACGTTGGTAATATCATCAAAAACGAATCAGAAGCAATAATTAAACGTTTACGTCCAGCGTTACAAATGCGTTTGCGTTTTATAACACATCTAAATTTGGAAGATATACACACTGAAAAGTGGTAAGTATATTAAACTTGTAATTAAAGCTCAAATTTTCATTTATAATATTTTTTAGTACCACTACTGAAACGACGCAATCTGTTGGGTCTACATCAGCACAACAGCAGATCCAACAAAACATTACAAATGTGCATAATCAACAGGCGTCACAAATTCAAATTTCAAATCCTCAACAGCAGCAACAACAACAACAGAATTCTGTGAGTGGTGGTTTGAGTAATATAAGCGGTACTGCTGCACAGCAAATGGGTGGTTACAATATTATGACGCAACAGCAGCAGCAACAACAACAACAGCAACAACATATGGCTGGTGGAAATCATGGTCATCCACAACAAATGCAATATTTTATCTCAACCATGCCTAGAGGATATTAATTAATATTCTACAGTGTTTGTTCCAAGTATGCCATTGTGTAAACAGATATGGAAATTAATTTTATACAAATATTTTGATAAAATATTCTTAATTTTAATTAAGACAATTTTGTAGTAATAACTAAGATTAAGTAAGGTTAAATAAAGTAAAAGCAATCAGGTATTGTTGCATTCATAAGATCAAATGCGTAAAATTTCTGACTGAGAAATGCAAACTCTGACAAGGTGAGAATATTTTCAGTTCTCTAGACAGGATTTAATAAATAAATAAATTACACTTTACTATATGAAATCAAATCTTTATGTGTTTGTTTGTGTATGGATGACGCTCGTATCTACACAGTTTTTCGCGGTAGTATAATAACTTACATTCGAGATTTTTCAAACGTTTTGGCAACTTATTCCAAACGAAGCATTGAAATAAGTTTATAAGAAACATTAATCAAAATGATTTTGCTTGTTGGGAGGTAACTCTGTATTCACAGGCAATAAAAACCTAAGTCGAAAATCATGCTTTTGAGAAAAATCATTTTATAGACAAGAGTTTCTTAAAAAAATAAAAAAGTGCATTAGAAAAAATTTAATGCAAAATCGAAGATTCGTACACGCGCAATGCTAAGATCAAACACGATATTGAAAGTTTCATTTGTTTACGAGATATTTAATAAAAAGAAAGATAAAGTGGCAAATGTAAAATATGAAATTGGAAATATTATGTCGACTTAGGCTTTTATTGTAAAGGAATGTTTTATTTGTTGCCTGGCATATATTGAGTTAACGGGTATTGTATATTTAATTTTACCATTCTCAAATTTGCAATACTCACTTATCTTTATTTTGGCTTTTAAACCAGCTTTTTTATTTATGGGAATTAATTTTGAAAAAATGTGCAAAAACAGCTTAAGTTATATAGGGTATAAAATTTATATATGTGTATATATAAAATTTTATGGAAATATTTTCTTAACCAGGATGGGCACCTGGGCCTAATTAGGCCCATTTTGAGTTTAAACATGTATATATTTTTTGTTTCTTGATGAATCGATCTGAAATTCCATGACTTCTTGCGCCAATGTTTTCTGAGTACAAAGGAATAAAATTTGTTTCGATCGGAAAAAGTTAGTAGAATAAAATTGTTTTTTATTGTCGAAAGTTACCACCTGGGCCTAAATAGGACCAGGTGTTTATTTTCGTATGTTGGTAAAATTTATAACAAATTATTTTGAATTTAAGGAAAATATATTTATAAAAAAAATGCATGTATGTATGCGTAAATACATACACACACATGCAAATTATTGCCAAATCTATGTGTTTTGCTTATGTAATCATAAACCGTTTGTCTGATCTTAGTCAAATTTGGTGTAGAGATGCACTTGTATGTATGTCAAAGGTGACCGTATCTTCCCCCTCCCCACCCTCTTCCTTACTGAAAAGAATTTCATGCACAACACGGTGCGAGTATACTTTTGATAGAAGTGGAAACATTTAAGGCTATTCTGATCGTCAAATGTGACTTGAAGCATCCAAGTCGGAATTGTTTCGTCAAATTTCAAATTTCTACAAATACAATACAACAACTACAGAAGATGATATTGAAATGGAGAATGAAGATTATTCAGGTGATGAATAATTTGCTTTCTTCGTTAATTTTCTTTGAATAAAATAGATACCATAAAATTTTTTAGCGATTTGTATCTAAACATAATAAATATTATATAATTAACACTACTCAACAAATTACAACTTTTCTTTTATGTCCGGCAGCTTATACGTCATTTCTATCGTTATCGTGGTCAGAGAAATTACGTATGAGGTGCCTTACGTCGTGTTGAGCAGTGTATTTTGTGTCTTTAAACGAGTATTCGATACAACTATGTACTCGATACTTTTTCCAATATTTTCTGTGGCATCGACACTTTTATTTGATACAAGTACTGAGTAAAAGTATCGATATCAACACTACTGGCGTGCCACAAGAAATGACTTCAACAAATTATAATAATCGATCAGCTGCTCACTTGCAAGTTCCTACTAGTTTTCACTTTTTTTAATGTACTAAAATTAACTAATATCTCTTTACTTTTTCTTTTTGGCAAATGCGAAGAAGCGTAAATACGTTATGTAACTCCTTTTTGGAAAAAATATCAAACAATTTTCAAATAAATTGATTAGCTCCCTGAATTGATTAGTTCTTGGTATAGTTACATACAACCTTGTAATCAAACAATTTTGTACAGTTTGACAAACATTGTTGTCTGACTGAAGTTTTGTTTTGGCGCGAAGGTAATAATTTTATAGTTGGTGGAGATTTTCTAAATAAAACGCGAAAAGTAAGGTCGGGAATTTTTTCAATAACTTAAAATGAAGTGTAAAATACCAGAAATTTCTTGGCACAATCGTGATCCTGTGCTTAGTGTAGATATACAGCCGAAAAATGATTTAGCAATTGCCGGAGGTAACACTAATAGAATATATCGTTTGGCTTCTGGTGGCACTGATGCACATGTACTAATATGGTATATTACCTTGGCAGCAGATGGATCAGACATAGATCTGGACCTTGCTGCCGATTTGGCGCGTCATCAACGCGCTGTTAACGCGGTCAAGTGGTCACCAAATGGTGAACTATTGGCATCTGGAGACGACGAAAGTGTAGTTTTTATTTGGAAGCAGAAAGCGGACAGTGATCCTTTAAATATATTAGACAATACCAATGATCAAGACAAGGAAGTTTGGATAACGTTGAAAATCTTACGTGGACATATGGAAGATATTTATGATTTAAGTTGGTCACCGAATTCACTGTTTTTAGTTAGTGGCTCGGTGGACAATACAGCGATAATTTGGGATGTGCATAAAGGTAAATCGCTGTCCATACTCAATGATCATAAAGGATTCGTGCAAGGTGTGGCATGGGATCCGAAAAACCAGTATATAGCTACGCTGAGTACAGATAGGTAGGCAATTAAAAAAATTTGTATTCTGAGTTTGGATAAATATCATTATCATTTTAATTTGTTGTTAATTTATATCATGATGTTGTTATTGTGTGTTCACTTGCCGCATATAAAAGATATATTCTTAAATGCGAACACTCATTAAATAAAATAAATAATAATAAATAATTTCAATTAGTATTCCCTTTTTCATATTGACACAGATATTTACGAATTTTCGATATTCAAACAAAGCGTGTGCTGCATCGCATCTATAAAGGTACCCTGCCTGTTCCAGAAGGTCATGAACTGCACGGACATCGCATGCGGCTCTTTCACGATGACACATTACAAACTTTTTTTCGTCGTCTGAGTTTCACACCTGATGGAAAGCTTTTGTTAACACCAGCTGGTGTTACTGACTACGATGGTGTTGTCCACCCGCTGCACACCACATACGCCTTTAGTCGCTATGCATTACGACAGCCAGCTATTGTGCTACCCTGCTCTGACCAGTATACCGTCGCAGTGCGATGTTGCCCTCTATTATTTAGTTTACGTCCCCATAATGCAACCACAAACCCCCCTGTGGTACCATTACCTTATCGTATGATCTTTGCAGTGGCTACACGTAGCTCCGTGTACTTTTATGATACACAGCAGCGGCAACCGTTCGCTCTTATCTCGAATATACATTATACACGCCTCACTGATGTAACATGGTCGAGTGATGGACGTATAGTGGTTGTGTCCAGCACTGATGGGTTTTGTTCGCTGATTACGTTCCAAAGCGGAGAGCTTGGAGAAGAGTATGAGAATTCTGAGTTTGTGTTGGGCGATGCATTAATAACTGATATAGCGCCTGTAAATACAAAAAAATTGAAGAAGCAAAAGGAGAATGACTCACAACAGAAATTTCGTAAATCTTCGACAGATGAAGTTAAGATTGTTGGAAGTGTGACACGTGAAAAATTCTTAGAAAAAGTGGTTGAAAAGGAACTGGAAACGGAGGAAAAAGGAGCACTGAAAAATTCACAGAAACATAAATTGCCCACACCAATAGCTATAAGACGCAAAGAAAAGAATGAAAAGGAATTGGTAATACAGAAAAAGGAAGCGCAATTACAGAAATCGCCTACGCCAATAGCTATAAAGCGCAAAGAAAATAATGGAAATGAATCGAAAATACATGACAAAGAAGCTCAAGCACAAAAACTGCTCTCGCCAATAGCTATAAAATGTAAAGAAAATGTTCTAAAAGAACCGGAAATACAGGAAAAGGCAGTACAGTTACAGAAATCGCCAACGCCAATAGCTATAAAATGCAAAGAAGATAATGAAAAGAGACCGAAAATACAGGACAATGAAACTCAAGCTCATAAATTGCCCACACCAATAGTTTTAAAACTCAATGAAAAGATTCAAAAGGTACCACAAATACATGAAAACGAAGCACAAAATTTTCCTACTCCAATAGCTACTAAACGCAAAGGATCTGTGACAGTGAAACAGAATACAGCAGTAGATAATGGTGGAATAGAAGAATTAAAAGAGAAAATTATTGAAAAAGATCAGAAAGCGGAAGAACAAAAAGTGCCTACGCCAATAGCTACAAAACGCAAAGGAGCTACAACAAGTGACAGTGATACAAATCAAAAACCAAACTCAACTGTAGTAGGTGATGGTGTAGCCAAAGAATTTAAAGTAGCCACACCAATAGCTATAAAACGAAAAAGTACTACGACGACACGAAATGCAAAAATAAGTGAAAATAGCGAAGCTAAACATAATATAATAGTAGATGATGACGTGGCCAAACCAGCATTAATAGATAAAGTTATTGAAGATGACCAAAAAGCAAAAAAGGAACAGAAAGTGCTCACACCGATAACTATAAAACGCAAGGAAACCACAACAAAAAGTACTGATACAAATAACCAAGAAAGCGTTGAAAAAGAAATATCATCAGCAGCAGTTGTGTCGGTAAAAACTCTGACTGCAGATATCATAATTGATAAAGAGATACTTGGCTCTGATGAGAAGTTTGAAACGCCTGAGAAAAAAAGTCGCCCCGTTACCCCTATATCGGTGCGTCGTACACCACGCGGTAGCAGCACTGCAACTGCTACAATCACTCCCAAATCTATTGCCACAATCCCCGCTGAGAACAATTCTTCTTTAACATCACTTAATTCCCCGCGCCAGCAAAAAAAAGCCACACCTATTGCTGTGCGTCGTGCACCTCGTGGATCTTTAATAGCTCCTGTCGCACCAAATCCTGTGCTTGATACGCCTACTATAGTTGAGGAGGCAATGGATGCTTGGCCCTTGAAATACAGCGACGATGCCGAAGAAGAAGAAAAGACGACTCTTGTAGCGTTACAAATTCAACATAAAATTGTTAAACCACTTGATGAGTCAGTTCCAAAGGAATTCGCCTCTGAACACACCGAGGATATTCGTCTTGTTTATGAGGATACTGTTGAAGAAATACCAACTGAGAATGCAAAAACAACAGAAGCTTCTGTGGTCCCAAAAACTTCAGTTGCCGAGGAATCACTAACGGTGGTTACACCAGTGGTTACAGAAACGACTGCAATAGTTGCTCCCAATACTCCAAACCCGAAACAACAAACGCCAAACAACAAAACACCTCGACGTGTGGCATTGAAAACAATTTCAACTCCTAAATCCAAGAAAAAATTACTCTAATCTAGATGATGTGTTATAGTTTTGTAATATTTTCTTATAATCACAATATAAATTTGAATTATTCTCTTATTTCTAATATCTGAACTTTACATACGGTATTGCACTGAAATTATGTGGTAGCAGTGCTCATTTCAGTGTAATTAGTAACAATACGTCGTCTGAGAATTGATTTGGCGTATAGGTATATGATTGTATATTCGTCGCCTGATAATTGATTTGGCGTATTCGTATACCTATACGCCAAATCAATTCTCTGGCGACGAATATACAATCATACACAACTATGAAAGTTATAATCTAAAAAAATAATTGTATGAAATTTGTTTACGTACCTTGTTGATGTTTTCTGTAATAATGTTACTCAATGCATGTACTCAAAGTATATGAGGGAGAGATGAACAGCCTGTAAATTGAGTTAAAAAATACAATAAACGTGTGAAATAAAATTGATTAAAAGAATAACGATCTTTATTTTTTTATTTTTTAAAAATAGCCAACATTATTTCAACCGTAACTTCCAATAAGAATTTCACAAGGAATGAAGGAATAACTGATACCACAGTAGCATCCGTATCCAAGATTGACTGGCATTGGAGTAGGTATTTTCTGGGAGAGATTAGCCATTAATCAATCAGCCCACCTCCCAGTTCAGCTAGTGTACTCAAGGCGGAAATGTTAGCAATAAAGAAGCATACGTTACAAAAAAAACTTAATTTGATGGGGTAATTAGAATGCAATCATGGCTCTGATGCTTGTTTTTTCTTTTATTCTCCAATGTATGGGAATATGCTGAGAAGAAAAAAAATTCTCCATAGGTTTCTTTCACATTTCACTGTGTTGCTATGCTACAAATAGAAAAAAATAAATATAAAGCCCACAAATTTTTTTTTTATTAAAAAATCTTTGACTTCTGCTTGTGATGCTGGATCTGTCACCTACTGCAAAATACCATCGTATCATCAACTGTTGTAAGCCCTTCATTTTTAAGGGTTTGATTGGCACTTTTGAGGAGTAGTAAGGAAAATTTTCAAGCATAGGAATGTTTGCACAACAACCTTTCGTTCCGTTTTTTTTTTTCATTATGAAAACGAGATATGAGACCTTTTCGATTATAGAACATCGGTTTATATGTGTACATATAAAAATAGCGAAATAGTCCACTCTAAAAAAATCTAAATTGGTTCTTTCGATAGTCCTCGATATATTTTTGTTATCTACTCTTGAAGTAGACTATAATCAATTGGTTTGCAAAATTTTGAAGAGTCTTTTTTGCCCCTTTCGGAAAATAACCAAGTTTTTCTGAGTGAATTCCAGTTTTGATTTGCAAATTTGACCTTTTTGACAAATTGACCCTTCGCCTTATTATTGCTAATGTTATGAATTTTATGTTCTGTTTCATTTTTTAATCTTTTTTTTCTCTACAATAGGTGTTCTCATATCTATTACACAGGGAGTGCTTCAATAGCTTCCCCAATAACTTACATATTTCACCTCGAAATACACATATATGAGCCATTCTTTTACAAGTCGTACGGATTTGAGAAAAAAATTATCTTCACTCTTTTAAATAGCACAAAATTTTTTTTGCGCAAGTCATATGAAATCCAACATTACGATTTTAGGTTAGGTTAGCTTTGGAAGGCGTGTGCAAATGTGTATACATATATATATATACATGTATGTATATATATGTATAAACCCGCACTTCCACTCGGAGACTTAATTGTCCATTGTGATTGCCCTCATTTAATTTCCCGGAAGAGGCACGTCTCTAACCACGGTTTCCGTCAGCAGTCCAGGTAATGTCTTTATTGAACCATTTGGTTCTCCGGATGAAGGTAAGAAGATCCGATAGTTCCACTTTCGTTATCTCGGTTAGACTATTGAAAAAGCGCGAACCCAAACATTGGAGTCTGCTCATCTGCAGCCTTGGACATTGACATAGAAAGTAAAGAATCGATTCTGTCTCTTCTTCATCATGACAACTTCTGCACAGTCCGCTCGTTGGAATGCGCCACCGTTGAAGCATTGGTGCAATAGCACAATGTCCAGTTATGACTGCTGTGAGCAGATGTACTGCAGATTTGTTGTGTCCTAAGAGGACATTTGTCCTCTTTCTATCTAACCTTGGCCACAAGGCCCGTGAAACTATACAGTCATCTAGGTTAGTCCAAGCGTCATTTGACAACGCTATGGTGTACTCGTCTATTTTCCTAAATAGTTCACACATCGGAGATTGTATAGAGGTATCCGCCTCGTTAATGCCCATTTCAGAGCCCCTTCTGGCCATTTCATCTGCTATTTCGTTCCCTTCAATATTGCTATGTCCAGGAACCCAGCAGAGAGTGACCTTGTGGTGCTCAATGGCCATCAGTGAAGCACGACATTTCTTTACAATCTCTGATTTAACTATTTTGGATTCTATTGCCTTCATTGCAGCCTGACTGTCAGTAAAGATAGTGATATTCGAAATCGGAATCGTACTGTCTTGTACAAGTCGAGCTGCTTTCTCAATAGCAAAAATCTCAGACTGAAGAACGCTACAGCTGTCAGGAAGACGATACGACCGCCTTAGCTGCAGGTCCTCGGAGTAGAGACCAGCTCCAGTTCCATTCTCCATCTTTGAGCCATCGGTAAAGATAGTAATACCAGCATTACCAGTTACCGAACCCGACTCCCAGTCTTCCCTGGTTGGATAAAGAGTTGGAATTCTAGTAATAAAATCTAAATTTGAAGTCATGTAATCCGTGGCTACATCTAAGTCAGCTTTGATTCCATTTTGACCCCTCCGCTTTATCTCACTCAAAATTGTAGAGTGTCCATAGTTTGCTGATCTCCACACGTTGGATTCTCTTAGTCTAAGAGCTCCTTTTGAGGCACAGCCTTGAACAAACACCCGTAACGGTAAGAGATGAAATATCATATTCAAACCTTTCTGAGGTGCACTACTTACAGTCCCTGAGATCCCTAGGCTTGCAAGTCTCTGAATTTTCCCATGCGAGCTTGGTTGCTCTTCTTACCTAACGCCTGCCACCAGACGAGGGACCCATAGGTGATGATGGGTCGAATGATTGTGATGTACATTCCATGAATAACGTACGGCGACAATCCCCATCTTTTCCCAAAGGTCCTTTTACAGGTATAGTATGCTGCCAGTCCCTTCTTCGTTCTCTCTTCGATATTCCTTCTCCAATTATGTTTTGAATCCAGAATGGTACCGAGATACCTTGCTTCCGTAGAGAGATTCAGTGTCACTTCATCCATCTTTGGTAAGGAAAACTTACGTATTTTTGTTTTCCTCGTGAACAAGACTAGCTCAGTCTTAGCAGGGTTAACTGCTAAACCGTTCCGTCTAGCCCAGTCGGAAATTTCGCCAAGTGCTGATTCCATAAGCTCACTAATCGTCGACAAGAATTTGCCATGGATCAATATTGCTATGTCGTCAGCGTAGGCTACCACACTCGTTCTCTTTTCCTTGAAAGTTCGTAAAATCTCATTAACTACTACGAGCCATAGGGGGGGGGGGGGGGGGGTGACAACACCCTTCCTTGCGGAGTTCCCCTTGTAGTCCTCTTACTCACGGAGCCAGTACCCATAGCAGCGACAATGGCTCTGCCTCTCAGCATTGTTCCAATCCATGCCACTATGAAATCCTTAACTCCATGATCCGTCAACGCCTTACAGATGGCTTCCGTGTTTACATTATTGAAGGCTCCTTCAATGTCAAGGAAACCTACTAAAGTGTACTCCTTAAAATCTAATGACTTCTCAATGATACCAACAACTTCATGAAGAGCGCTATCCACTGATATACCTTTGCGGTATGCGTGCTGCGGGATGTCCATTGTGTGAATGCTGATAGTCCCTCTTATTTATATGTCAATTAGCCTCTCAAGTGTTTTTAAAATTAACGATGAGAGACTTATCGGCCTATAATCTTTTGCAGTAGAGTGATTTAGTTTTCCTGCTTTTGGAATGAAAACCACCCTGACCTCTCTCCAAATCTTTGGCACAAACCCATCTGTTAGACATCTTGAAAAGATTTCCACTAGATGAGGCCTCACGCTCTCAAGAGAATGTTGTAGCATGGCTGGTATAATCCCATCCGGTCCCGCTGATTTAAGCGGGTTGAATGAATTTATCGCCCAGGCGACTTTTTCCCTATCTACAATATCCACCACGTCAGTCCTTGATGCCCGGACAAGATTTGCCATCTGATTTTCGATGTTGGTAAAGTCCGTGCAACCTGGAAAGTGTGCCTTCATCAGAACCTCAAGAGACTCCTGGCTCGAGTCTGTCCATGAGCCATCTATCTTCATATTATTTTTTATAATTTTTAGTCTTCATTTTTTTTTTGATGTTCGAATAATTTTTGGCGCTAAAAATTGTTTAATATCTTAGGACCCAATAGACCCAGCAAGTGTCATACCAATACCCGATCGAAATTGGCTTGGGATGAACACTTCACCCTTAAGGTTCCATTGACCACCTCATAGCGTTTTACGTTTGCGTCACGGTCAGCGGATATCACTGTTCACATCAGTTGGGTTTTGCAGTGCTTGAGCTCTGCATCACTCAACTGCTGGTTGAGTCCATCCTTTTTTAGCATTATTATAGCAATAGGGGGCGATTTAGCCGCGGCCTCACTATAAGTTGACCTGGCCCTCGCAGCCTTTGCTGTGATAGTGCATCTTTCGAGCTTGAACTCCTCCATAACACGAACTATCTGTAAGAATTATAATGGGGGAACCGCAAAAATAACTGCACAAATGAAAATGCCTTTTAAAGCTCCGAGGTGGAATTGATCGGGTCAGAGTACATTCGACAATGCGAGAGGTAGATCCGTAATAGATCTCGCAGCTAACTGCGGCAGTTGGGATATCTCAAACATTCATACACAAAATGATCACCACGCCATCATTATGGATATAAGCCGAAACCGAAACCAATGAGGACTTCCCCGTAAGGCTCAATCAAAAAGTTGGATACTAAAGAAGAAGATGGGCGTTGAAATGTTTAAGCTTACATAACTCAAAGGCTCCTGTGTTGGTTGGCGTCCCGAATAAAGCATTAAAGGTCTTCAAAGCATTGTATAATGCCTGCATGCAGAATGGTCCTTTTGCTGATGAGTGGAAACGTCAGAGACTGGTACTACTTATCAAGCCAGGCAAACAACCAGACCAAACTTCAGCATACAAACCACTTTGTATGCTGAATAAGGCAGGTAAAGTCCTAGAAAGACTCATTTGCGACAGAATGCAATCGTACTTAGAGGGAAACCACGGGCTGTTCGATCAGCAATACGGCTTCAGCAAGATCGGCAGTTGACGCAATCAGACGTGTTATTGATACGGCGGGAGAGGCAACGAGCGGAACTAGGTGGCAATCTGGTACGATGAAATACTGCGCGGTGATCACTCTCGACATTAAGAATGCGTTTAACTCGGTCAACTGCGTGCACATCTTGAAGGCACTACGCGAACTTGGAGTTCCAGCCTATCTACGGCGTATAACCCGCAGCTACTTTGATAACCGAATTCTAATGCACAATACAGAAGATGGTCCAGAATGGTACGCAATGACTGGTGGAGTTCCACAAGGCTCCGTACTGGGACGCACCCTTTGGAATACAATGCACGATGACCTCCTGCTGATGGAGCTGCTATCTGATGCAACGTTAGTGGGGTACGCGGACGATATTGCACTGGTTGTGTTTGCAAAACAAATAGAAGATTTGCAGTTAAAATGCAACGCAGCTGAAAAGACTGAAGTGGTACTCAACGTAAGGTCCCGACTAGATATCAGATTCATTGGAGTTTTTATTGACCTGCGGATGAATTTTCGAGATCATTTAGCTATAGTTCAAAATAGCAGCGATTAATGGAGCTCTCAACCGAATACTCCCAGATATTGGCGGCACACAGGGCACTAAGCCGATACTTTTGTCGACGGTGATAGATTCCGTCTTGCTCTATGCGACGCCAATCTGGTCGAATAGCTCCATTGATTTAAACTGCTAGACACCCCCTTCTGCCCAGAGTGCAGAAGTAAAAAGATACGTCAAAACACGTTTTATCGTCCTGCGATAGATTTAATGCTGAAAGAGACGCTCTTAATGAGGTCCTTGGATGAATTGAAAGAGAAATGGCAAACCGGATGACAGTTCACATCGCAGGTAATGAGAAAGTTTCGAGCGCCGGAAAGGAAGTACAGGCTGAATCAACAACATCAGCAACTTGCTAAGACTCATAACAAATGATGATCTCTGGACTCTTGTAAATAAAGAACCAAGAATAACTCAAATGGGGGTAAGGGGACGGCTATACTTCAAGAAAGCCACACAAATGCATAACAAGAAAAAAAAACTTGACCAAAGAACACGTGGAGACATTTCATACTTGAAGAACTATCTGCAAGAACTATAATGAGGAAAATGCAAAAATAACTCCACAAATGAAAATGCCTTGTAAAGCCTTAAGCTCCGAGGTGGAATTGAAGGATTAAAAAAAGGAATTGAGAAAATTGATAACAAGGCCATAATGAGGACCTAACGTTAAAACGGTTCTTAAGAACTTTTTATATTTCCGATATGTAAATCTATTCTAACTACCTAAGCCAATGGTATTTCTCCCACAAATTTTAAGAACTTTTATCTTTTTTGCTTTTTGGTTGTAGACATTGATACAAAGAATGTTTCTTCTTCAGAAAACCATCTGATATAGATAATAATTTTTCTATTTTGGATCAAGCAATCCTTTCAATTGACATAATTTTGGTTTGAAAATCTAGTACACTCAGACCTACATACATATGTGCTTTCTATGAAGCGAAGTTATTTCTGATTTCAGAGGACGCAAGTTCTGTAAGTCTTCCATAGAAGGGTTCTTACAGATTTCTTTGTCTGCGAGCTGCTAGAGCCGGGCAGTTACATATAAGGTGGAAGATTGTTTCTTCTTCCTCTTTGTTCCTGCAGCTTTTGCAGGAGTCCAGTTATAATAGAAATTACCCTGTTGTTGTTAAAGTGGCGGTTCGTGCTGAACCCAATTAGCGCTAATGCGCCGTTTTGATACCACATCTTCAGTTGTTTTTAGTTAGTATGGTTTTATTGTTCAGGCGGAGGAGTCAGATCCATCTCGACTGGTTTATGAAGCTTAGTAGTTCGTTTGGACTTATTTCCCCTAGTTGTTGAAGTAAGGTTTGCCTAGAGTTTTCATCCTGGTTCGTCCCAGAGCCGGGCATTCACAGAGAAAGGAAGAGATGGTCTCTTTTTCTTCCGGATAATCGCAGCTGCGGCGGGTGGTGTTATGCGGAATTCTCATTTTTGCTGCTTGCTCACCAATGAGCCAGAACCCCGTGATGACCGCCGTCAGTCTTGAGATGTCCTTCCGGTTTTTGTGTATGAGTTGCATTGTTTTTTTTCCGTCGTAGACAGGCCATATTGCTCTGCTTATTTTGCAGTTCGGCAACCTGGCCCATCTATTATTGGCTCTTGCTAGGTATTTTATAGAGATTTCTCGGTTGACCGAGTTTAGTGGTGTGAGTACCTGCTCAGCCAAGGATTCCTGCAGTGTAGAGCCTTTACGGGCTAGCTCGTCAGCCATTTCATTACCCTCAGTGTTCCGGTGACCCGGGACCCATATCAGGGTAATGTTGTACTGTCAGGCTAGGTCCGTAAGACTATCTTTGCATTGCATTACCAGGTTATATGATATGACGGCCGAATCAAGAGCCCTAATTGCGGCCTGGCTATTCAAATAGATAGCGATATGTGCCTTAAAGGTGTGATCTGTCTTAAGCATCCTACTTGCATCCCTTATTGCTAGCATTTCAGCCTGAAATACACTAGCAGACTTAAGGAGGCGGACAGATAGATTAAAGCTTAGTTTTCCTGAAAAGATTCCTGTTAAGGAGGGTCAAAGTTAGATATTTTGGTTCTGTTGGTGAAAAGCATCAGTGCTGTCTTGCTTTGATTTAATCCAGGTCCACATCCACTGGCCCAGGTACTGAGTTCCTCTAGTGCCTTTTGCATGATTCCACTGATCACGTTGGGGCACAACCCTGATACCATCAGGGTCACGTCGTCCGCATACGCTACAACCTTGATACCTCCTCTCTTCAATTTAATCAAAATTCCGTTTATAACGCACAGCCAGAGTAGCGGTGAAATGACCCCTCCTTGTGGGGTACCTCTACTGACGTGTTTGACAAGTTGAGTGTTACCTAAGTTTGCACTGATGATCCTTGTCCTTAACATAGTCGCGATCAAGCTGTTAACGCAGCTGTTTACTCCTAAACATGCTAAAGACTGTTGGATTGACTCAGTGCGAGATTTATTAAAGGCGCCTTCTATATCCAGAAAGGCAGCCATCGTATATTGTTTGTTTTCTAGAGACCGTGGACCTGCCTTTGAGGTAAGCGTGCTGAACAGTGGATATACCAGAATTATCTAGCAACTTCCGTAAGTAGATATCTAGAAGCCTTTCAAATGTTTTGAGAGCGAAGGATGTTAGACTTATGGGTCTGAAATCGTTCGCTTTTTCGTGTCCTCTTTTACCTGCCTTCGGTATGTAATTGAATTTCAGACACGCTTTAAAAATTTTACGTAATCAGGGTAGCACCCGATCCAGAGTTACCTGTAACATGATGGGGATTATTCCATCAGGTCCTGGCGATTTAAAGGGTGAAAACTTTTAATCGCCCATGCGATTTTCTCGTCGTCGACAATTTCGGTTGCCTCCTCCGCTGTGTCAATTGTGGAGAGCTCCGCAGATTCACAATTGATACCGTCGCTTCTACAACCGGAAAAATGTGTGTTTAAGAGAAGATCCAAGAATTGCTCAGCCGTACCCGTCCAGTTACCATCCGATTTCCTAATGTAGGATGGGATCGAATGATGCTTTGATAGGATTTTACTAAGCTTTGCAGAGTCCTTGGTGTTCTCTATGGTCGAACAGAAGTCTCTCCAGCCATCCCTCTTAGATGCTTGAATGGTTTTCTTATATTATTTTCGTTTATTATTGTATGGTTGCCAATCACCTGTGGAGTAGCCGTGATTAAACGCCATCCTGGCTTTGCTTCTTAGTACCGAGAGCTGATCATTCCACCATGGAGGAAGAGTCTTTTTGCTAAGTTTTAAGGGGGAAGACGCTTTGAAGGCTTTATCAAAAACACGTTCAATAGTCTCGACTTTTTTATCGAGAGTGTCGGTGGATATTAAGTTGGTAAATGGGACCCCCTCCAGCTTGGTATCCACCATATTTTTGAGCCGCTGCCAGTTGGTTCTTTTTGGATTTCTGAATAGTATGGGTGGATCTACCTTGAGATCCAAATTGAAGAGTAAAAGGTATACCCGGATTGCCAGTGATGCATGAATTGTGAAGAGTTGTGTCAAGTCGGGCAAGATCATCAGCCTTACAGTTTCCCTCAATGTCGCTATGTCCAGGCACCCAAGTGATGTGCGTTTATATAAATATTTGAATTACGTAGAAATTATCCAAACACAATTTTATTTGTTTTTTTATCTTTATTATATTAATTCAAGATGATCTAACACTGTGATTTTTCTTTTACATACAAACATGTTTCTTCTTAAGGTTTTTCATTTATTTTCAAGTTTTTTTTTTTAATAAGTTCTGATTACAATTTTTTTCATGTACTTTTTTTTTGTTTTTTTTTTGTTTCGTATTACCAATAAATAATTTTTTTTAATTTTGTAGATTTTATTTCTTTGGTTGCAAAAAAATGCGTTTAATTTTTTTGTTTTGTTTATGATTTTATTTACTTTTTTTTCATTTGATAAGTTATTTATTTTCATTTTATGTATATCATTTCAATTAAATAACATATATTTATTTAATTAAAGAATTTTTTTTTTATTTCAATAATTTTGTTTTCGTTTTGTTACTTGTTTCTGTTAGCGTTTTTCAAATAAAAATAAAAACTTAATTTTTTAAATACTTCTTAATTTTTGTTTTCTTTTAAGTCGGAACAATGATTTTTTTTGGTTTGTTGTTGTTTTGTTTTTCCTCGTGTTTAATTAATGTTTGTGTTTTAAACAGTAAAACTTTATAAATAAATAATTTCAAAAAAACTTATTCAAAATGGCAGACTAGAAGAAAATACGTTTTATTATTTTAAAAATTATAATACGACACGATAGAGATACGATATATATGTATATATATGTAGTATATATTGAAGATGCTGGACATACGATAAAAAAATAATTTTTGAAAAGTTTGTTTCTTGATTTTTCTGTTATTTGTATTGTATTTTTGTATATAGTATATGCAAATGAAATTCCTTAATTTAATTTACACATAATCAACATATTCATTACATATTTTTGTTAAATTTTTTTCTTGTTTTATTTTGTTTTTAATTTTCGACAGCTCTTTTGTGTTCTGTTCTTCTGATTTGGTTGTAGTGTTTCTTTTTTTATTTCTTTATTTTAAGATTAGGACAACTAAAGCAATTCTTTTAGGCTACAAAATTAGATTCAACATCTAGTTATAGTTTTTTTTGTCTACCTATTAAATCTTTTTCAATTAAATTTTATGTTTATTCAATTTTTTATTTTAAATATTTATTTTTTGTTTCTTTTTTTTTTTGTAATTTTATGATTTAATGCTATTTTTATCGTATTCATAATTTTTATATGTAATAATTTTTGTTTTATTAATAAAATTTTTAAAATTTGCATAATTACAGAGTAAATAAAGTTTCTGTTGATTTGCAGTTTGAAGAGAGTTGGGCGCGTGAAAGTCGTCACGTTTCTGATTTCATTTATTTACTATGCGGTTTCAAACTACACCCTAAAGTAATTGAGTGTAAAAAATTGTGGGATGTGTGAATGGGTATGTTTGGTGTGCGTGTGAATGTGGCGCGTTTTTATGTATCTGTGAATGTTTGTGTAGAATAAAATTATTATATTTTTTATTTGATATACAAAAAAATAAAATGTAACTGTGTGGAATATATACACAGTATATGTATGCATATGTATGTTTTGCAAATATGAACAATTAACCATCATGGCCTCATATAAGAATGCACCTTTTTTCATAAATGCTTAAATGCGTCTCTAATTTTTTATTTATTAATGCAATATAAATGATTTCGTTTCTTTTATATATACTATCTGTTGTTTATTAAAAAACATAAAGGTTTTATAGCGTATTTTAAGATTTTGAACTCACATTGATATCTGTATTTTATTTCAATAAAAGCACATGCCTTTTTAAATATTTAATAGACATTGTTAACACAATGAGGTTTATAGTTTTAAAGTGAGCTTTATGACTTTGTATTTGGTTTTTAGATCATATGACATAAATTAAGTTTAAATCCTTAATACCGGATAGGAAGTTACCTCGGTTTCATGGGCAAGAATGCAATTTCAATAAGGTTAGGTTAGGTAAAGTAGCTGTCCACGGACACACTTGAACTTGAAGTTTAACATCGGTTTCGAACGGCGGTGTTGCAGTTTGTTATCAGTGAGTGGTTTAGCCATTGCCTACCAAGATTTGTACTTGTACACTTTCTTATAATTCTCATACACTTTATATTCATGGGAATATAAGAATTATATGAGAATTAACCATCAGACCAATACGGGAATCGAACCCACAAAGTTCTGAGGTCGTCGAAATTTCAATAAATACGTCTGGAGGAATATGTTAACGTTCAGTTTTGGCAAGTTGGTGAGCAGTCATCTTGCGCCCCATGCTCTTGGTCGATAATGAAATGGATAATGTCACCTATAAGAAATTACTTAATGTAAAACAGGATGTAAAGACGGAAGAGGTAGATAATTTATCTGCCTTTCCAGGTAATGGTCAGAGTGATTTAACCCTGAGCGAAGAAACTGACGAATTCCCTTCCTTTCATTGCCGCATGATTTTGTTTAGAGAACAAAAAACGAGTCAGCATGTAGTGATCTGATTCGCCTAATTCAATAGTTATTACTATTATCTTTGTTTAACCTTTTCAAACATTTGACGTGATACACACAGCAACGGTGTCCCATATATTGGACATAACCTGAGGCTAATATGAGTCACTTTACCTGAGATTTTATTACAGACTTTAAGTCCGAGGGCGAACCCATTGAGAAACAAAAAAAGCTTCAAACACACCTCTTTATCATTACAAATGCAAACAGAAAAAAGGTATTCTCGAATTTTTTTTATTTTTTGCAAAGTTTCTCTCTTCGCATTAGAACAGCTGTGATAGCGATTACGTGTTCTGGTAATTTTTATATCTGCATAAAAACTGATTAATTTTTCTTTGGCAAAATCCATTCAAAGACAAAAGTGGAGTCGTTTTAAAGGCTTAATTATGCAAACAAGAAATAACTTTATGTTGCGTTACTATTTCGGTAATCACTTAAGTCCCTAAAATAATGAAAGCGACAGCAACACTGCAGCACGACGACAAGATGGCGACTGCAGCAAATGTTGTCGTGTTTACTGCGACTGCAGCACAATGAACGCGGTAACGCCAGAGCTCACTTCCTCTGTTAGTTTTTTATCCTTACTTATTCTTCACTTTATAAAAATTTAAAAGGCTAACTTTTCTATTTTTCTATTACTTACAATCGAAAATAACAGAAACAACCAAAACGGAATTATTTTCGCGATTGATAATTTGTTTTCATTTTATTCTGTCGGAAGTCAAAAATAGATTGTAGTCGATGACTGTGGCAAATGTCGTTGTGTTGTATTGTCGTATAGCCAATAATACATGCGATCTAAGTGTTGACAGT
Organism: Toxonevra muliebris; assembly: GCA_963691655.1. NCBI lineage: Eukaryota > Metazoa > Arthropoda > Insecta > Diptera > Pallopteridae > Toxonevra > Toxonevra muliebris. The sequence goes on along the minus strand of OY829328.1, from coordinate 39,407,713 downwards.
TGGCGCAATGTTTCTGTCGCATCCATTGTGTTCGGAACATTATACTCATTGTCTATATCACTGAATCGAAACGTGACAGTTAGCAGCACTACACTACGTTTCGTGACGTATGCTTAATTGAGTCCTAACGTTTCACGCGTCTGGAGCCGTATAAGAAATATTCATTTAAAAATTCAGCTTCACTTAAAAATTTGCTTAAAAGAAAAGTGAGTATGATTACCGAAACCGATCCGGTATGTTCAAGTTCAAGTTCAAGTAGTAAGTAAATCAGTTTTCATCCATATCTCTGCTGGAAAAATACTCGTAAAGTAAACAGCAATTGCTCATATGCACAGAGTTTTGTAAGTTGAACGTCCTCCGCTACACATTGAGGTTTCGAGCCCTAACCTAAACGCTTTGAATTGAGTCCTACAATTTTATACTGATACATAGGCTTATCAATAATGAAAATAAAATCAATTCTAATATTAATAAATAGCGGACTTTTGTCAAAAAGTTGACTCTGAATTAGAATTAAAATCGATTTTATTTTATTTATTGCTAAAGCTCTGATTGTTTTCAAAATTTTAAATTACGACTTTTTTTTAAAGCAAATATCGACATAAATTTTATTATTAATATTTATGAATATGTACGAGAGAGAAAGATAGTTAAACATATGCTCTTTTAGTGTTTTTAAATAAATTACATGTGTTTCAAATAAATTACATATTTATTATTAATATTATTATTATTATTATGTACTTTTAAATTTATTGAGTGTTTATAAAAAAAAATTAGTTTTTTGCTGTTGTAGTTATTGTATTTTTAATGAAATCTGTTTATATGTATGTAAGTATGTATGAAAAATTGTAAAAAATAAAATTTCACGAGAAAAATATATATATGCATCATTTGTTTTGTTAAATCTTAAATAGTTTTTTTTTTTGTTGGTTTTGTTTTTGTATTTAAGATAATCAATAACTTTTTGTTTTTGTTTTTATAAATTTCATCATTCAAGCAATAAAAGTAAATTTATAGTATAATTGGTATTTCATTTTATGTTTCTTTTTTTTTCTTACTTTTGCTTGCTTCTTTCTCAATAAATATAATTACAATTATTTAATATATTGTAAAAATGGTCACGTTGTTGTATTTTTTCTTTTAATTTTTGTTTTTTGCTTGTTTTGTATTATGAAAAAGTTTTATTTCTTTTATGATAAATACATAGGTATAAAGAGAGAAAAAGTTTCCTTCGTAGACTTTATTTTTTTGTTTTGATACAATTTATTTTAAATCTTATTTGTGTATTTGGGTTTGTGCAGTTATGAGCGATTCAATTTGTCTTATTGCTGTTGGTTATCAGAAATTTTCGTCTACAACTTGAATGCATAGTTGTATGTGTGTATTTTTGTTTGTGTGTGTGTGTTAAATGCAATTATAGGTGTACAAGTTTTGGGAACTTATGGAAAATGTAGCATCTGTTGCGATATTGATGATAACTTTGTATTCTGCTTCTTCAAACTGTGATTGAGCGGTGAAAATTCCAAATATTTATTTGTTTACTTTTGCTCTTTAGGGGATTCATCATCTCGTTCGTTATTTAAATTGTAGCTGGACATCGTCCTCATTAGCTGCCTCTGAGTGTGTGGGTGTTTATTTTTATTGTGTGTGAGTGTGCGCTTTGTAAATATAAATATTGTATACACAAGAAATATTGAGAATTATTTGGATTATTACGAAAAATTAATTCATTCATTCGGAATAAATAAATTTATTTTTTTCTTTTTAATATTCCTATCTGTTGGTTGTTAGTAATAAAAAGCAAAAACATAAGAAAAATATTGTTAAAAATCTTTCATAAATAATATATTGCAATGAAATACTGCAGTAGCCAGCAGCATCAAATTTATTCTTCATGATTCTGTTGGATTTTACACACTTTTGTTTATGAAACATTTTTTGTTTTTTTTGATTTTTGAGGAATGTACATAAAATAAAAAGCGAATTTAATTTATTATTTCTAGCGCAGTACATTTAAAGAGAGCAATACCAAGCGTGTGGAGATAGTTAATAATACGATACTTTCCAATGGATCATTCACAAGAAAACCCTAGTTTTCAGAACTAAAGAAGTATTTAAAAATGAAACAGTGAGCAACGAATGGATTCATTCGTTAATGAATGAAGAGAAAATTAATTGTTTTAAACACATAGAAGGCTTGTGCCTGCATAGTGGAAATCGCGGTCTTTCTCAATTGGCGTCGCGTAAGTAGTTTCACCCATTAAGGACAAGCGTGATCCAAATTTGATAGATCAAGAAAGTAACTTGAGAATACAATTATTTTCGAACATGGCTTAGGAACGACTTTGCGACAAGGTGCCATATGACACCGCTAGGCATAACTGGATTGAAGAGAAAGGGTGGAAATAATTAAAGGCAACAACGGTATGTGGCTCTTCCTCACAATCCGCGAAAACGCATCATTTTTAATCTTTAAAAATAACACTTTTAGTCTTTAAAAATCACACTTTTAGTCTATAGAAACACACTTTTGTTGTGGTGCGTTTTCGCACCATTGTCAATTGGGTTAAGAAACATGACTCCAATTCAGTAATTTCTAAATCTTATTCAAACACGATTCAATTTATTTGAGAGTGTGTGCGTGAGTTTGTGAGAGCGCTGCACTGGGCATAGGTATTAATACACAGTATAATATAAAGTGTCTTTTTTGTTTGGAATAAGTAAACGTATTTATTTTACGTATATAACACACGACTGGGTCTCGGTACCTAACGAGTTCAGTTGCTTTTCACTTGATATTCCATACGTGTTTGGTTCGTCAGCGCACCATCTGACGCAGGTCTTCCTTGCTTGAAGCCTAAGCAGTAATTAACGAGATCTCTCAATTTACACGTATTAAATATGTGTGCTCTTACGCTCAGCTTTTTGGCCGCGAGCATAATTTTGGAAATTACAGCTCTACTTGTGTGCAACGTTCTGTATTTAACAGATGTAGCCACAAGCATGTAGCTTTCTAAGTACATATTAGACTACGTTTATAATCGAGTGCATTGTATCGCGCGACTCGATTTATCTTATTGCTGAAATCGTTGATCGGCGGAGTGAGCAAAACCGCTGTATTGTAAACAGTATGCTTTTCATGCATTTGGTCGCAGTTGGTAGCGACAGCTCATTGCCTTACAACACAAACGAATGTTTATTAATCGCTTATGGATGAATTTGAATCACTCACGAATGTATTTTTTACATAATTCAACGAATTTCAAATAATCGCGAATGTATTTATTCCTTTCTTTTTCGTTGTTTGAATCAAATTAACTGTACTCATGACGTTGCATCTATTCGTTTGTCATACTTATGAATAAATTTGAGTCGCTCACAAAGGTTTTTTCATATCATGAGAACGTTTAAAATATACGCAATCGAACCACCTTCGTGAGCACTTGTATAAATTGAACAACATTTACAACTATTGCATTGTATCCATAAACTCGCTGTATCTAATCTCAAATGAAGTAAAGAATTAAAGACAAGGCTTCAACATTCAATTTTTTGTTAATGTCATGAAATTATGTACATTTAAACGTACAGATCTAGTTATTTATTTTAGCTTCAACGATTTCGACTAAGTTTTCAATATTGAATATATTTGTAAATTAACGCAGAAACATTTTTTTCTTTTGTTTGTTAGGCTTTGGAAAAATTGCAAGAAGTTTTCTTTATTAATTGAAATAAAAACATTTATTTATAAATATTTCTATTACATTTTTTTTTTTTTTGATTTAAGTGTATGTATGTATGTAAATATATATATATATATATGTATATATATATATAGGTATACATATAAATTAAGCTTAAAGCTAAACACAAAGTATGTATGAAATATATAACTGCATGTGTGGATAGATTCAAACTGTGTCAAACAATATAAAATACAAAAACAGAAAATATATTCGAAAATTTGCGTGAGAAGAAGAGTTTGCATTGGCATAGTTTAATAATTTAAAATTATATAAGTATAAATTTAAATAAGTTAATTAATAATTACATATTTTGTTTAAAAAAATAAAATAAACAATACTCTAGTGTTGCAGGAAAATCAAAATAAAATTCATTTGAAATACATAAACATAAATACACACACACTTTTACTAAATATATATATATAAGATTGTTTAAAATTATTAATTTTTGTGTTGTTGTTATAGTTGTTGAAGTGTGCGTTGATGTCAAGTTGCCGTCTAAATGGCTTAAGGAAATTATGTATGTATGTAATATAACATCGTAGCATACATTTGGGTGTTCAAAAATTAATTATAATTTTTATTATTACATTATAAATTTACTATAAGTAAAAATGGAACAATTTTTACTAAGGAAACTTAGTTTGAAAATATTTTGTTATTTTGAAAAAAAAAATATATATTTAAAACTACTACCCGGTATAAAAAAAATTTGTTGGTGTATGAGAAATTGCACTGAAATTTTGTAAGTCTAGGTATTGCACATATCTTTTTACCTATTTGATAACAAAAAGTCCATTTCAGATTCGGAATCAGCAAAATACCTAAAATTTACACTAATTTCCCTGGCACCAAAGCTTGTTTTGTCGGGCTGTGTTATTTTTAACTTAAAACACATCGAATGATTTATTTCAAAACGAATTTATACACTACATTTTCGATATTTTTAGTCGCACAAATTCGAAGCAAGCCCAGAGATATAGAATTACATATATAATTGAAATAAATTATACGTTGTTTACATTATTTCAACTTTGCATATGCAATCACTCTGAAATGTTGAATTTGCTTTGATTCTCTTGTAAATTTAATTTTTCGAAATTCGTTTCCACTTTCTTCAGCAATGTTTAAAGCAAAGAAATAAAGAACTTAAAAATAACAAATTCTTCAAATTTTCATTAATTTCCATAAGAATTGGAATTGTAGCTTATTAAAGTGACCTACTGTGCCTCAGAAAAGTCTTAAAATTGAATGAGTTGAACCAAGCGTATGAGTCAAAAACGAAACAGCGTAAGTTAATGATTGCATTACTGATAATGTAAACACAATAATAAATGATCAACATAGTGTATATATCCTCATGTAGAATAGTTAATCTCTTTTGTGATTATCAGTGTTGGGAATAATGCATTATTTCAATAATGTATAAATAATTTTATTATACAGAACTCAAATATTAAATTCAATGGCATTGGAAATTTGAATGCAAGTTTAAATTTAGTTGGCATTAGCATTAAAATTTCCAATGATAATGAATAATGCTCTCAGAATAGAATTATGTACTTTTAAGAGCCATTTTTGAACGCGACTGAAACAGGAACAGATCAATTTATAGCGTTTAGATTCTCAGGGTTACTTCGAAAAGTTTTCAATTAAGTTCCTTAATCAATCCCATTTCATTTGAAATTTAAGGTAAAACGCAAAAAGTTTAAAGGTTTCGGTTACAATTTATATTAACAATATAACAATGACAGAACCTAATCCAAGAAATACTTATATTTTGCTTGTTATGGATTTTTTTACCTTGAGACTTCACAGAGTGCAGGCACATGGCATACTTTATTTATAGCCGGTCGGCCCTTATGGCTTACTTTTAGGAGCACAAACATATTTTAAAGTGAGTTAAAATAGAATTAAAACAATTTCTTTAATAATTTAAAAAAAATTTATCGTGGAAAAAAGAATACGTTAAGATGGTATTAGACCAAATTCACATTCAATAGGAGAATATAGAATATGTATTTGCTCCATTATCGGTTTAAAGTTCTTTTTTTTTTAAGTAAGTTATCAAGAGTTCTCAATGCTGGAGCTTACAAAACTTTAATTAATGTGAATATAAACTATTTATTTTAAATATAAATCGGCACACATCATTGTCAACATAATAATTATTATATTTAATTACATATTAAATTAATTTAAATAATTGCAAGAAATTAATATTAAATAAAAACACATTTAAATGCACAAATATTGTAATAGTAGTAAGAAAAGCAAACAACGAAACGATTGTAGTGCATCATTTCGTATGTTTGTATATAAATTGTAAGTGTGTTTATGTGTGTGAGTGTGCGTTTGGGTTTGTGTACGCGTAAATGTATATGCAGCCATTTCAAGTTTTTTTAGCATATTATAATAAAAAAAAACTTAAAAATACTTTTAAATTTCATATACAGGAAAGAAAATAACAACAAATATTTAAACGCACATAAGCATATATACATATGTAAACTTATGTGGGTTTGTATGCGTATATAACAGAGAACATACGAAAAAAATAGCACAAAATAGTAAAAATAATCACATACGAGAGTACCTATGTTTGTGTGTGTGCGTGTATGTATGATGTTTGATACTTCTGCAATTAATATAAGATTTTAGTTTTAGTTTTTTTTTATAGATTATTTTCAATGGCATAAGCTAAAGAGAGATTTTATCATTTCAGTTTCGGTTTTATGAAATTCTTATCAAACTGTATTTACTTGCTTGGTATTTTGTTTTGTTTCTTTTTCTCAATTATAAATTACATAATTTCTTTAAATAAGCTTAAATATAATAAATTTATTTCTTGGTTTTGTTTTTTCGCTTTGACTAAAATATATTATATACTTTTTGTGTGAGTTTTGTTGGTTTGATTTTAGTTTCTGCTATTAGAGCAACTGTTTTCAATTAGCCGGCAACATTATAAATACATAGTCATGTATATGCAACACATTCGATATAACTCCAATTGCACTCAATAACAATTTTAAATAATTACAAAGCAACATAAAAAGAAAAAAATGGGAAAATCAGAGCGATATAATAATAAATAAATTAACATATTAAAACTTGAATTGAAATTATTCAAAATTATTATTACAACCCTAAAGAGTTTGTCTGGTCGGTTTTTGCTTTTCCTTCTTTTTGTGTTTTTTTTTTAAGATTTGGTGCGCTGATGCTGGTTGGCGGCTGACTGACCAATATTGTCGTCATTGCTAAAACAATCTGAGCAACATATACATAATATGCTCACTATTGTAGTTGTTGTTTTGTTGTACTGTTGCTGTTGTTCTTGATGTTGCTGCGCTATTGTTTTGTGTTTATTATGTAGTAAATAGTTATTTTTGTTTGCGACAAATTCCACTTATTATTTGTATTTTTCTTTTAAATTTTTTGTTTGCTGATAGTTTCTGGTTGTTGCTGTTAGTTGCTAATAATGGCATATTTGATGATGCTGCTTTTGTTGTTTTGGTTGTTGTTGTTGTTGTTGCTGCTGATGATGGCTGATAGTTGTAGATGGTTGTTGTTGATGCTTGTGTGTGTATATGTTAGGCTTAATCGGTTTTGTTTTGTTCGTCCATCGGTCATCACTCTACTACATTCAACATCGTCTTAATACAGACCGCAACCTCGCAAATTGTTCGCAATGATCACATCGGTGACTGCATCGAACACAAATTGAATATTGTTCGTATCTGTGGCACACGTCATGTGGCAGTAGATTTCTTTTGAGGTTGATTTGTTTTTCGCTTCGAATTGAGCCTGAATATACGCAGCAGCTTCACCGTACTCTTGTCCACCTAAAATTATATATATACATAGATAGTTTAATAATAATAATAAAATCAGCAAAATTAAAGAATTTAATTTTTAATAATTGAATAGAAATTTTATCGACATCTGAAGCGTTTCGCATTCGTTCATAACATATCGCTCTTCAATTTAACAGGTTATAGGAGCCCAACATTTCAGATTTTTACTCTGAGCACTGAAGTGCAAAAGTAAATAACTCATTATAGGTTACTGCGGCACTTTTCTATTTAAAAAATAAATTCATTTTTAAGTTTTTTCTTTAAAAAGATTATATTTAGAACGGTAGCAAAAGATATCAGTTTTTATAAGAGATTCGTAGTTTTTAAAGCCCGCGCATGTATGCTTAAACAAATATAAATAAATTGCTAATGTAGGTTTCTCACTCAATCACGCAAAATAATTATTTAACCGATATTTTTCAAACTTAGTACCTAAGTAGGCAGGATCCTTTGTTTGAAACTGGCATGAACGAATGAGAAATGCCTCATATTACCATATTTCAACTGTCCCAGCTGTAGGATATTTCAAAAATTTATCCTTTAACCGAGAAAGCTAATGGCACACTCAGCACTAAGTAAGGCTAGGTTAAGTGACTGCCCAGGGACTCACTTAGGTTAGAGCGACTTATTATGATACCACATGGTTGGGCCTGTAGTTTCTCGGTTCCGAACGCCGGTGTGGCAAATTGATATCACTCGGTGGTTTCGTCATTGCCTTGCAAGATGTGTAACTATAATTTTGTTATAATTCTGATTCTCTTTATATTGATAGGAATATAAAAAGGTTATAAGAATTAATTTCTCAACGGCATTAGGACCTTGGAATATATAATCCCGGTCACTGAAGTATTTAGTGTTAGTTTTAGTTAGTTTAGTTTCAATACAAAAACTGGTGCATTTCGACACATAAATTGATATTCCCAGAGCAAACGTGCAGTCTTTGGAAAATAGTTAGTTTTAATGCCTCCAAAATGATCAGGTTACAATATATGCATATATACAGTTATTAGCCGGCTAAGGAGGGTGGGGGCTTTGAAATAAACCCCTGCCCTCTTTGGATCCGCTAGTGGTCCCGGTTACCACTGGTTTATTTTTGCTTTAAAAATTTGGGACATAAATAAAACCAATTCCAATATAAATATATACATTGGCCGATTATAAACAACTACAGCTGCCAATACTTTTTATCAAACAAAGAAAACAAACAGAACGTTTTCATACAAAATCTTCAGTAAATATTCCCAGGATACTTCTTTAAATATTTTTCGAATGAACTCTTTCATTCGGGTCTAAAGGGTTGAAAGCTTTGAAGGTTAGAAATTTTTTAATGGAGATGCGAAGGTTAAAATACCGTTCAAGCATGTTTATACAGCTAATGAATTTTTTCGCTACAAGTTACATTACGATATTATTAACTTTCCAACAACGACTTACATAAAATTTGTTTCGTGCCCCAAAACCACAGGGCTCACTAATAAAGGGTTTTCTATTAGGGACATAACAATTTTATCTATTAATAAAACACAGAATTTTTTGAGATATTGAGTTCAAATTTATTGTGGGTGTAGTGCAAGCATTACATTTTATAAATGAAATTCGATTTCGGTCATATGACCACCACGAGCCCGTTTACAGCGATCGATTCTTAGGACCTAATTTCTCACATTCTCGCACACATTTCGACCGGAACGTTGGCAATTTCGCGTTTGATATTGTCTTTGAGCTCGTCTAAAGTTGCTGGCTTGTTGGCATAGATCAAAGACTTGCTATAGCCCCATAAAAAGAAATCCAATGGCGTTAGATCGCATGAAAGAGGCGGCCATTCCACCAGACCATTTCTCGAGATAACACGTTCACCGAATTTGCCTTTCAATAAATCGATTGTGACGCGTGCTGTGTGGCTAGTGGCACCGTCTTGTTGAAACCACATATCGTTGACGTCAAGTTCATCCAATTCTGGCCACAAATAATCTTCCAACAAAACACGATAGCGCTCTCCATTGACTGTAACATGACGGTGGTTTTCGCTGTAAACGGGCTCGTGGTGGTTATATGACTGAAATCGTTTTTATTTTCATAAAATGTAATGCTTGCACTGCACCCACAATAAATTTCAATATTTCAAGAAATTCTGTGTTTTATTAATAGATAAAATTGTTATGTCCTTAATGAAAACCCTTTCAAAAACTATTGCCGAGAGTTCCATATTTCACCAATTGTATACAGGGTGACAATTGTAAAGTGACGCAAGTTTAATGCTCTGCAGCAAGCTTTGCCATTTACCGTTACTTTAATTTAAAAAGCAAATTCATTCATCATTGGCTTTGCTTTTGATTTCATTTGAATTTTTGTTATTACATTTTGAAATTTCCATAAAAATGGACAAGGAAAATATTCGTCGTGAAATTATGAAATTTCATTTGGCAAATTATAGTAGCCGTCAAATTGCAAAGGCTTTAAATTTGTCAAGTGGTACGGTAGACCGAGCTATTATTCGATATAATGAAACTGGAGGTTTTGGCGATAGAGACCGGGGAAAATTTTCAACAGTTGCCACTACTGGTTTAACAGAAAAAATTCGTAAACGAATCAAGCGAAATCCAAGGCGCTCAATGAGAAAAATCGCTAAGGAAGTGGGAGTAAACCGTAAAACAGTGCGAATCATTGCAAAATCAAAGCTTAATCTTAAGCCGTACAAGCTCCGAAAAGCTCAAGATCTGACACAAAAAAAGAAAGATTTGCGACTGCAAAGATGCAAGGCGTTGCTACGCTCCTCCGTGTTGAAAAATGTTGAAAATATCTTGTTTACAGATGAAAAAATTTTCACGGTTGAACAACATTTCAATGCGCAAAATGACCGAATGTAGCTAACATCATCATCGCAACAAAATAGGACTGTTGGCCGAGTTCAAAAGCCAGCTTCCATTATGGTATGGGCTGGAGTTTCCGCTAATGCCAGAACCCCTCTAATATTCGTTGAAGAGGGTGTTCAAATTGACCAGGTTGTTTATCGGAGCATTTTAAATGAACATGTTCTTCCCTGGGCCCAAGATACATTTGGAAATGAAAACTGGACTTTCCAGCAAGATTCTGCACCTTCCCACATGGCAAAATTAACGCAAACATGGATAAAAGACAATTTTTCTGGATTCATAACATCTCAAGAATGGCCACCATACTCCCCAGACTTGAATCCAATGGACTACTCTATTTGGAGTATTTTAGAGAGTAAGGCTTGTGCATCTCAACACCACAGTCTGGAGTCGCTGACAAATTCATTAGAGAAAGCCTGGACTGAAATTGATCAGGAAGTCCTGCGGCGAACAGTCCTACGATTTCCGGATCGATTGAAGGCATGTGTGCAGGCTAAAGGAGGTTATATTGAATGAGGTGGGGTTCAAATGAATGCTTATATATTCAGCAATGTTAACACTTAATTGTACTTAATGGAAGTACGTCCTTTGGAAAATAACTGCTGAAATGTGTGCGTCACTTTACGATTGTCACCCTGTAGAAATGTACGCGGACAACACCTTTAGCTGTCTTTATCTTGATTATTGGACTGATTCCCATACATTTTCATGCCAGAAAGGAACCTTTTCTATGTCTATACAGAATTTATTACTTTAACTTATTGAGTTGGCGCCTTTGCTCTGCTTTTATAGGGTTATATTATTAGTAGGTGTGTGCTTATCATAAGTACCAAAACAATAAGGCAAATATCCCAAACTAATACTTGGCGTTATTTTCTAAAATTATGAATATGGTAACTTTGCACATTTTGTTATTTTTACTAAAAAACTAAAATCAAGGAAGCTCAACACTGTACTTTACTAGTAAGGAGTGCGCAAGAAAAATAAAAAAATTAAGTAAGCCGTGAATCCAAATTATGCGAAAGTTTTTTTTATTTTTTTTTGTTACATCTTATCTGGGACTCTCTGAACTTTGAACGATTAAGGGTCAGCTTCCTTTTCCACTTTGCATACAAATGATTTAGAGCAGTGGTCGGCAAAATTGAAAATGAGATTGTGTTGGTGAGCGGAGAGTAATTGCCTTACACTATATAAAAATAAACCTAAAAGCCGTCACATGGCAAATAAGAAACTTAAAAAACTTAAACAAACGCTATGCTTCACTGCATTTATTTGTATTTATTACTCCGCCTTAGAGATCAAGGCAAAAGAAAAATCATTTAAATGAGCATTTATATGAAAATTTGTATGCGTTTGTAATTAAATTTTTTTCTTTGCTACATAGCTGCGTTTGCGACAAAGAAAATACAATTTACATATCCTATGTATGCAATTATAGAAATTTTGTATTTTTATTATATTTATCCTATACCATATTAATTACAATTGATTTTTTATTATCTTTATCCTATATTAATCACAATTGACCCTTTTTGATCCACGTTGACCCTCTTCAAAATTTTTCAACGGCCACAACGGTTTGGAAGAGCTTAAGAATGAATGTGATGAGCGCACTGCTCAAATAAGTTAGGCTTGCCGACCTATGATTTAGAGCAACTGCATTTTTTGAGCTACTTTTCTGGCCGAAGCATTTGGATTTTTACGAAAAATGTCCCTGACACGCTTAGCTCTGTGTAGGTCTCCCGATCCACATTTTCTGCCAGATCCCACCGTTCAATCAATGTTTAGATTGTCATTTAAGTTTTTTCAAAACCAAGCTAAATTTTTAGCAAACCCTTTTGTGGAAATAAAAATAATTTATTTTGGCTTCATCTGCGCACTCCTTAACAAAATTTAAGAGCGTAAGAAAAATGCCCCCTATAAAACAGAATAAATAATCTGAAAAAGTACGCAAACGGAAAACTTGTGACATTTCTATAAATTTACAATTATTTAAATAGTTATACTTGTTTCTCTTGCTCGAGGTTAATTGTTCGCCGATGATTTTGAATCGGCTGCAAAATGGTAAGCATTCAAAATAATTGGGTAATTAACAATATGCAAACAAATATCTAACTATTTGGTGCAAGTGGTTGAAATTAAATTCACTAGGTTTTTTAGTTGCATTTGGAGTTTATCTTATTTTTATACAAAATCTTAAAAATACTTGACGAAACAAAAAATTAGCTTGACAGTTTGACATTGAAATAACAGTTTGCTTTATTTGCTATTTTTACTAGTAGAAATTTATCCAGTAAAAGTTTGGTAAAAAACTATCACGGAGAAAAGACAATTTACTCTCCGGTTTCGCACTCCTTTACTTTTTTTTTTTGCGCACGCTTACGTCAGGAGTAGTAACAGATATCCAATTGAATAATGTATATATTTTGTTTCCAATCGCTGAAGCGAATTGTACACAATCTGCATTATCACTTTACTGCTTCTGCCGTACACAAAACCCAATAAAAGAACAGATATATAATAAACAGAATGTAGTCATCCTAAAAAAATATTAAGTTGGGTTTTCCCAAATATATAGAAGTATTGATTCTTAAGGAACCAAACACAAGTAGATAAGTAACAACCACATGGTGTGAAAATCTCTTGAAGTTTCCTTATTTTTTATAATTACGGTCTGTTTGTTTGTCATAGCTTATATGAAACACATGTATAAAACAAACAAACAGAATAAACTGGGGTTAAGAAAACTTATCTGCATTCAGTATATAAGTAATTAGAAATAAGAAATAAAGTTAGTCTTAAGATTCATTACAAAAAATAAAGAAGTTGAAACTTCAACAAATTTTGTTTTACTAAGTGGCTTAAGTTACTAAAACTATTGGGAGTATGAATGTATAAACTCGTATTTTTTTCGTAATTTGGACATTTATTGTGAAAAGGTGATTAGAAATTTATTCTTTAAAGTATTGTCCATCGTTAGCCACAACCTTTTCCCATCTAGCATACGGATTCCGCGTCGAAAGAACTCCTCATCTTTTGAGGCTATCCACGAATCGACCCATTTTTTGAATTCTTCGAAAGAACGGAAGTGCTGTTCAGCTAGGCCATGTATCATCGATCGGAACAAGTGGTAATCAGAAGGACCAATGTCTGGAGAATACGGCGGGTGGGGTAGCACTTCCCATTTCAGCGTTTTCAAGTATGTTTTTACTTGCCTTGCAACATGCGGCCGAGCATTGTCGTGCTGAAGAATAACTTGTCGTGTCTATTCTCATATTCTGGCCTCTTATCCTTTAATGCTCGGCTCAAACGCATCAATTGTAGTTGGTAGCGGTCGCCAGTGATCGTTTCATTCGGTTTCAATAGCTCATAATACACGACACCTTTCATATCCCACCAAATACACAGCATGAGCTTGGATCCATGGATGTTCGGCTTTGCCGTTGATGTTGATGCATGTCCGGGCGGTCCCCATGATTTTTTACGCTTTGGGTTATCGTAACGTATCCACTTTTCATCGCCAGTCACAACACGATGCAGAAAACCCTTTTTTTCTGTCGTTCAATCAGCAGTTCACATGTGAAAAATCGTCGTTCAACGTCTCTCGGCTTCAATTCGTACGGCACCAAATTTCCTTGCTTTTGAATCATTCCCAATGCTTTTAATCGTTTAGAAATGGTTGATTGATCAACTCCTAAAGATTCTGCAAGTTCTTGTTGCGTTTGACATGAATCTTCTTCGAGTAATGCCTTCAATTCTTCATCTTCGAACTTTTTCGGGCCGTCTGAACGTTCCCTGTCTTCAACATCAAAATCACCACTTTTGAAACGGGCATACCACACCTGACACATTCTAACGTCTATAGCACAGTCAGGATAAGCTTCAGTGAGTAAACGATGTGCTTCAGTTGCGTTTTTCTTTAAATGGAAGAAGCAAATTAAAACTTCCCGCAAATGTTGTTTTGTTGGCACGAAATTCGACATTTTCAGCTACAGTAAAACACTTTTGTAAAATTATGAAAATTATTTGATAGATCAATTCTAATAGTATTTTTGGCGCTCTTCGAGATAGAATAACTGTCAATGTCAAAAAAATGACGCGTATGATAGATATGAAGTTAGTCACAATTACGAGTTTATACATTCATACTCCCAATATAACCCACGCGAACGGATTTCCAGTAAAAATAGTGGAACTAGTGATGATTATTGTGTACGCGATCACACCTAATTTGTGCGGAAAGAATTGAAGATTGGTTCATACCTGTGTACTCGGGGAAGCAGATTGTCAAGGGGCTCTTTCGAATCTTCTCCTCAAATAAATCCTTTTTGTTCAAGAATAAAATGATCGAAGTATCCGTAAACCATTTATTGTTGCAAATGGAATCGAAAAGTTTTAATGATTCTTGCATTCGATTCTAAATGAGAATGAAGAAAAAGTAAAATATTAATTAAATTACATATGTATGTACGAATTAGAAATTCATTAATATTTAAATTCACATACTGTAGTTTCATCCTCGTGCAAAACCTGATCATATTCGGACATGGCAACGCAGAAAATAATCGCAGTAACATCTTCAAAGCAATGAATCCATTTCTTTCGTTCGGATCGTTGCCCGCCGACATCAAAAAGTCTATTATTAAAAATATAACAAATATAAATATAAAATGTTTTCTTTTCTTTTTCGAATATTTAACACTTACTTGAAGTTGAGATTTTTGAAGGAAAAGTGCACTTCAACAATTCCAGTTGTTTTGACACGAGTGCGTAAAATGTCCTGTTCAGTTGGTTGATAATCCTTGGCGCCTAACCGATCTAAATCGTCGAGGAAACTAAAAAGTAAAAGAATGAAAGAGTAAATACGAGTGTGCCAAATTATTGTTAAAACTGAAAAGCTTTAAAAGTCATGGGGAACAAAACAACAATCATAAAAAAGAAATCAGTTTTGTTCTTTGTATTTTCCCATTACAATGCAATGAATGCAATTGAATCGAAGTGTGAACCACGCATATGCTCGTGCAGCTAAAAAAATACTATTGTGTTGCTTAAAATACAGTGCGCTGCATATGTATACCACTTTAATCCACTTTACTATGTTGCAACATCCAGCATCATTCAAAACTAACACACACAATCACAAATTCAACATCGTTTTAGTGTTTTGTTGAGCAAAAAAAAAAAAAAAATTGTTTGTGACATGAATGTAAAAAACAGAAATTGGCCGCAATTCTTTGTGTTCTTTTTTAGAGGAAATGTTTAATTAACTTAAATTTAAACGGCTTAGTTTAAATTTGCCTAAAAATGATATGCGTCTCTGTTAATAATTTAACACAATTTAAAATAACGCACTTCATTTAAACGATTATTCTTACTCTTTATAACCGCAGTAAAATATTTATCTTACGAGAAAACACTGCATAAATGTATTCTCTTTGCTTTCTTAGCCTGATGTTACACGGTCAATGTTTTTTGTTTTTACTCTTTTTTCATCGGATTATTTTTTAATACTTTTATCTGCAACTTTGTTTTTCCAACTAAAAAGTATTTAATTGTATTTGGGAGTGAATGAAAATTCAACAATTGGAATGGAATTGGACGGAAAATAATTATAATGACAATATGAAATAATGTTGGTGGAAATAGCCACAAATTATACAAAAAATATTGCATTTATATATGAAAAACGCAGAAAAATAATTTTTAAAATTTGCGAACTATTAAAATAAGTTCCGCCACTTTGTTACTTGGCCATTGAATTACCAGGAAAAAAATTTATTTATAAATTAGTAAAAAGTGTACTATTTTTCATAAAATATTGGTATTTTCCGGTAAAATACAACAGTGTATCTTCGGCAACAAAATTTGAAGTGAAATGTATTCATCCTCTCTTTTACTCAGTGTTCATTTTTCAATGCAACAACAATTTCATTGTTTGACAGCAAAACATTGATCGTGTAACAGCGCCCTTAGGAATTTTGTGCAATACTTCAGCAAATATTCTACTAGATATATATTTTAGTAAATTATTGAAGTATTCATTTATAAAACTAGTTCTTATCGAAAAATTTGTAGGTGGGGAAAAGGTGAAAATGTTAGGTAAGTTAAAGAGTTTCTTAACTACTCTTAATACTCATTTCATAATATTTAAAATTTTTTTTTTTGCAAAATATTTCAAATTGATTTCAGTATTTTTCTAATTAATTTCATTAAATTTAATATTATTTGCATAATATTAAAAACACAGTCAGAGGAGCAATGCCAACGTAATCCTAATTACGGTGGCATGGCATATGGATTTTAAAGAAATTTTGTATAGTGGCGCCATCTGGGAATAATTTTTTGTAAAAGTCTGAGTGAAAATTGGATTCTTTAACCCAAAAAGTTGTTCACGTAGAATAAGTTTTTTTGGCCTTGAAATGCGCGTACAAAAAAATCTTAAAGTGCTGATCTATAACTTTTTTAACCCTTTAGTGTATAGAAAAAATTTTTTGTAATGCAATTCAGTTTGTGTCAGTTTTTTTAATTAAAATCTATCCCAGTTTTTTAGACCCCAAAACCGGTGTTTCGCCTCTAGGTGGACCTACATATATAATTTCAACAATTTTCAATTTAAATTATGAAAAACAGGTGTTACAGATAAAAACAAATAAATGTAGCTACACAACATACTTAGTAATTTATTATACATCATATAAAGTTTTAAAGAAATCAGAAACTTTATGTTTTTATTTCAAATTTAGTGTTAATTTCTTCGATAAATGGCAATCCCTAATTAATTCAACTAGTAATTATGCGGGGGTTACTGTGCAAAATGTATAAAGACTTTTAGGAGGTGTCGAATTTCTTGGAATGTGACTTCTTGACGGGAATACAGAGCTGCACTAGCGGATCCAAAGATCTCATTGGCGGGGTTAAGATTAAATAGAATAAGCGACAAAATTCTAAAACTCTAACACCACTCCTACGCTTCCAAAATTGTTCATAAGAGTCTTATGTGCTTTTAAATTTTACCCGGCTGTGGACGGTTTAAACAAAAATGTTGAGCATAACATTTTCTTCCAGCATTACATCATGGTTGTTGTGAGATTTGTTTCAGAATTTGGGTTCAAAATATTAGGGCATGGTTAAGATTTGACAGAACGAAATACTGTTATCGGTGGCTTTTAACACCATCTTGTTTTTTACAAGTCGTTCCAGCTACTGGGCGTTTATTTAGTTGCTCTACTAAATTCTTGTGCATTTTTTTATTCCAAAAGTTTTTAGAAGTGTTCGGGACCGTAGGGAAACTAGAGGAGATAGTGCACCGAATCCGGTTTCGTATTGTCTGACCTCAGTTTCTTGTTTCAATTTTTGATCGAAACAGATATTTTGCGCCTCTGGAAGCCTTAACATTTTTGGGTCACCGGTGATCCTGTGGCTTTCAATGGGATTTTTTACGAACTTTTTTCTGTATGTTTTTATTTGATATTTTTTCAAGGATAAACAAAGCAACTTAGTATTCATTTTTCACTTAACTCATTCTAGACCGCAAGGAAATTAAAACTGATAGATCAAAACCGAGTCCTGATTCGTGTTGTTCGATCCCCATTTCATTGTTAAATAGTTCTTAAAAAGTTTCAATTGAAGATCTTAAGGTCACCAGTGACCCATAACAAAACTTGTATTTTCAAAAAAATAAACAAAAATTTTTCCAACAACATTTTAAAAATTTGGTGTATTTGAACAAATTTTCTAAAACTTGTGAGCGATTGAAAATTAGCAAAAAAAATTTTTTTTCACTTTGATCCGCTACAGTACAGTTATCAAAGAAATATTTGTAAATTGTATTTGTTGTAATTATAAATATTGATAAGACAGTTTTTAAAAAATCGCAAAAATTAATCTTGTGTAACTATGGTACCGAAAGGGTTAAACGAATTGTTCGTCACATTTACAATATATGAATAGTGTTGGTTTTTCCTATATCTTTCAGAAACCGAAAAGATTTTGTGATTTCCTTTCATGGTGTGTGTGACGTCGGTAGTGTCAATGGGGGAATGTGTTTCACTCAACTAATGCTATTTTATCGTACTTCATAGGTGTTACTGTTATACTTGTAAAATGTTCTAATGAATCGTTTTGATTCTTTTAACCATCATGGGACAGATTTGACTTTATCTTCAATAAAATTGCAATTGAATAAAAAATTATGATTCGTTTTCGTTGGGAATTTCATGAATTGAAGGCCATTTTTATGACAAAAATAATGATGTTATGGCTGAGCTTACATTTATTGCCTTTTAGAAGTCTTCATTGAGCATAAAAATCGGTTTGATGTTGATGTTTAGGGTTTTTATAGACAAGATTAAAGGTGTAATACACAAAAGTCCAAAAATTATCTTGATGAAAAATGCGATTTTTGTTTCTTGAAAACAATCAAAATATTGAAAACTCGCGATTATAGAAATTTAAGAATCTTAGTTGTTCAAAAATTCAATTTCTTGACAGGCCAGACAAAAATGTGTAACACATTACCCCACCTTGCCCAACATATTGATTTCAGTATATTCCAAACTGATTTTACATAGATTTCAGTATGCTCCAAGTTGATTGCAGAATATTATAATAAATTAATGGATTCTAGACTTTCCAAATAGTATATTTCAAAAGTTTTCAGAGTATTCTATATTAACCACATGTATCACACATCAACATGAACTTCATACAAATAAAACAAAGGAATTGAGCTGAATTGCAGTTGTGTTACTTCCAGTGGGGTAACGACCCAGAACTCAGACATCTTGCTTAAAATTAAAAATCAGAATACAAAATTTTGATGTTCGAGTTTCAACTTGAAGTTTATGGCATTTAGTCAAACGGATTTCAATATTTGGTGTCGTATTTTCTCATTTGTCATAAATTCATTCATTTTTCATACAAAATTATACGACATTATAATTTTACGACTGTATATGACAGCTTGTGAATCGACCAAATATGATTAGCACTAGATTAGATTATAAGTATTTTTATTTTGTACTTTCTGTAGTTAAAATGAGGAGTGAGATTGAAAAAATCTTAACACAAGTTTTACCTAATAATTTTTTTTTGGGTGTAAAATTTAAAAATTTCTTTGATCTAGTTATCTTTGAAAAATATGTCAGTTGTTATTTTTAATGACAAACATGTTTATCTATTGTGAGTTTGATCAAAATGAGTGAAGAAGAAGAAGTACGTCTTAAAATTATTAAAAATTTTCAAAAAAATCCAAATTGGTTCTACAAAAAATTGGCCAAAGAATTGAAGGTCTGCCGTCAAACTGTTTCCAATGTTATTAAAAGGTTTCAGGAGAATTTGACCATCGATAGGAAACCTGGTTCGGGAAGAAAACAAGGACCACATGATATTGGGAAAGCCAAGAAAATAGAAAGCATATTGAAAAGATCTCCAAACACATCTGGTAGAAAAGTTGCCCGGTTAGCCCAGTGCTCTGATTATTTGGTGCGAAAAGTTAAAGCCAATGCAGGTTTGAAAACATACAAAGTCCAAAAAGTTCCAGACAGGAATGCTACAAAAAATTTAGTAGCCCCCAAAAGTAGGGCTCGAATTTCATACAAAAATATTCATGTTGTATAAGGGACGACGAAACATATGTACTGGCAGATTTTACGCAGCCTCCGGGTCAAAATTTGTATGTTGCTGATGCTCGAGGAAATGTCGAAGAACAATTTAGAATCCAAAAGCAGACAAAATTTCCTAAAAAATTCCTGGTATGGCAAGCCATATACAGTTGCGGCAAAAGAAGCAAGTCATTTGTTACAGTGGGCTCTATAAATACCGAAAAAAACATCAAAGAATGTTTAAAAAAAGACTTCTTCCTTTTATAAAAGAGCACAATATGTCCACATATTTTTGGCCCAATTTGGTATCATGTCACTGCGGCAAGAAAGCTCTGGAGTGGTACCAAAGTAATACCATAGTTTTTGTACCAAGAGAGGCCAATCCTCCAAATTGTCCGGAGCTAAGACCAGTGGAGAGATATTAGGCTCTTGTGAAAAGAAACTTAAAGAGCACAAAAAAGGTGTCCCAAAATATCGAAGATTTTAAAAGGAGATGGGCAAACTGTTCCAAAAAGGTGTCTGAAACAACTATCAAATCTCTAATGGAAGGCTTACCAAAAAAGGTCTACGAGTTCATAAATAGTGGTTAGAACTATAAAAGTTATATTTTTCTGTAATTTGTAAAATATTATCAATTAAATAAAAAAAAATCAAAATACTAAGGTCAACCGTTTAAAAATCATAGAATTTTATATATGTTAAGATTTTTTCGATCTCACTCCTTAATGTATATATTTTTTGATTTATTATTTTGTATTACTGACCTGTAGATGTACATAATTCGAAAAATGATTGTGGCATACACTAGTGAAGATCCAAGACATCTGCACAATGACATGCTATTTATAAGAAACTCGGAAGTTATTTAATTTACAACAATAAACTTAAAATAAGTTTATAATGGAAGGATTCGAATTACTATGCCCACTTATTTAAAAACATAATGAAGACTCAAGTTTAAACAAATTTTTTGAAGAGTGCATATGCACTAGAAAATCAATGTAATGGCTTCTTTGCAAAATTGCAAGCCTACGAGCGTTTGCATGTATATTTTCGGTTTGAATTTCAAAAAAAAAGTGTTAATTAAAGGAATAGTACAATGTTTTTGTTTTCAGTAAATTGAATTTTTCATATAATTATAGGTAAATCATAGAAAACATGAGACTATTGGGAATAGTACTACTAGTTTTTTTTTTACATTTGCTTTTATGTGTTTTAATTATAAGTAATTGTAGACAAAAATAAAGTTTTTGTTTTTTTTTGCTACTATGTTAATTTTTTTTCTCAAGTTCCAATGACAAATAAAAAAAGGTAACAGAAACAAGAAAAAATATTAGCATAGCTTTGTTAAAAAATAAGATTTATTGTTTACATAATTATATAAATTTTTGTTGTTATTTAAGTTTGATTTTTAACACAAAAGTTTTTTCTTTTGGTTCTAAAAAACTTCCACTTTCAGTGTGATAATTTAATTTAATTTAAAATAAATACGAAAAACTCTAATACAACTGCAATGGTTAATAAATATGTACATAGTAGCAAGGTCAGAGATAGAATTTCGAACTTGTACTGAAAGGAGAACAATTCGGACAACAGTAAAAATATAAAGTAGAGCTAAATATTTATAAGAAATTTTATTTTTTTTGTTTGATTTTATTCTGTTATTCTTTTTTATTTATTTTTTTTTTTTTTTGATTGATGCACTTCAGTATGCCTGTTGAATTTTGAAAGAAATTTATAGTTGACCAATTGCAGGCAGCAACCACTGTTTACTCTCAGTTCATTAATGATTATGCTATCAATTTACTGATCTATGTGAATTTGTTTATTTTTTTCCTAAACTTATAATCGAAACGATTGCTTCACCCGTGCGAAGGTGCCCAAGCGTCAATATTGCCAAGACGCTGCTGAGTGTAAACACAAAGAAATTTGATACTCTACTGTAAAAAAAAAAAAAAAACTGAATGCGGTGTTTACTATTTGTTGCTACCATTACCATTGATGCAGCTACTGTTTTTTGGTTTGTTGGTCTTCCATACTTAGTAACTTATGCAGCAGACATTTAGACGCAAATTAAATTGAAATTTACTTACTTACTTTTTGCTTGTTTGTTATCTACTAACTTTTTATTGAAGCGTTACGTGGAATATTGCAAAATTTGTATACAATTAAACGATTTGATGGAATTTTGTTGGGAAATAAAACTACTTGTACATTGTTTGGTATTACACAGTGCAACATAAAAAAACATTCTGGATAGTGAGGAATGTTTTCATGGAGTTCATGATCCTATATGACTACTATTGTTATGGTACAACAGCCCATGTAGGGTCTAGGCCGAACTTTTTATGATCTTATATTTAGGAGAGAGGGGCCCTCTCTCCTGGACAGGGTTCCAAGATGGACATTAAGTATAAGATTTTTGCATAAGGTAGTAGTACCTCTAGCTTTATGTCACTGTTGTAGTTTGTATAGACGCATTTTTCTAAGCATACTCGATGAGAAAAGATTTGTTTGTTTTTCTGCTACACACACGACGTGAATTTTTTTTTTTTTTTTTTTAAATTTTTCAACATTTGTTTTTTGAGTCAGTGAAGTTTTCTAAAGTTGTGATTTCGAACAGGTAAATATGTTTATTTTTCGTATAATACTATTCTAAAACTATTTCATCATATTGTGTTTGCGTAAAAAATTTTTACTAACGCTCAAAAAATGTCTCGTCATGTTCCCAAAGATGGACATTTTGGCGGCCCTAAGATGCCCATGTATATTTTGGAACATCAAAATTAAATATAGCAACGAGGCATGCGTTGAAGCATTTTTTATCCTAATTGCAATAAATATTTCTACATTTTATTGAGTGTATAACTTGAAAATGGGGTTTTTTTTTTTTACAAAATATAACTTTATTTCAATAATAAATTGAATGAATAAATAATTCAAAGTAGCTATATATATAATTCAAGGAAGCTATATTATTTTGCCATCTTTCATTTTATAGATTCCTTGCCAAAAAACCATCCATCTTTTGAGGCTGTAAAAAAATTAATCTAATTTTTGATACTTTCAACTGAAGTAAAGTGTAATCTAGTAAGGGCATTCTGCATTGATCGAAATAAATGATAGTCAAAGTCGACAAAGAAACATCTATCGTCTTCATACGAAGATAAAGATTTTTATATCATCTGTCTAAAAACGATGCTAGCAAAGCCAACCAAATCAAATATGATTGCGTGCCACGAATGTAAGAGAAAACTGCACTTAAAGTGCGTCAAAATCAGCAGTCCCTAGTACTCGTGCCCGAACAATGATTCAGATGAGTCTGCCTAAAATTTGCATGCTATTTCTTTCAATAAATAAATTAAAAATAGAAAATTGGCTTTAAAATCTTTACATGGTATTTATTTTTGATTTAAAAGCTTTCGAATCAGAGATTTTTTAAAGTGGAATTTTTTTACGAGCGTAGAATCGATGTAAACAGTTAGAGTGGTGGGAAATGAAATGGCGGGAATAGAGCACTTGGTATGAACAAATGAGAGCGGATTTTCATACAACTTGCATTCAACCACATGTTGCACCACTATACTCTGCTTTACTCTCCACATACACATACGTGTATACTAGGGTGGCTCTTTTTTATAGGTAATTTTTGAAAAGTAAAAATGTTGCTACTCCCTTGCACTAATCTGGTTCCAATCAAGAAAAAAACGGGCTGTGCAAAACTTCAGCTCCATCGGACAATTTCTAGGTGACCCTCAAACGCCTTGAAGTTGAAACATTTACATGAAACTATTAACTTCGTTCAAAAGCGGTATATTCATCCCTATCTTAACCATTTTCTTGTTTCTTCTTAAAGAGATTTTTTTGGACACATCTAGGAAATTGTGTGAAAACCTTTTGAGTCAAATTTTTTAAAAGTGAATTCCCACAATTCCTGAAACAAAATGAAAAATATAATCGCCCAAAACTTCTATAGGAGAAACGTATTATTTTACAAGAATATAATCTTTAGAATCAATTGTGAATTTCACAAGAATTTCAACGAAATTCACTTGAAATACCGTAAGTAACTCAGCAACCCTCAGACACACGGTTGTAGAAAGCAGGGAAAATATGACATATTTTTTAGACATTTTGCATTTTGTTTTCATAGCAGCCGCTCTTGTAATATTTCTGTGGTAAAAATTAAAAACAGCATAACTGGAGTTGAGATGGCAAATATTTTATTAAATATGCGAAATTTGAAATAATTTTTAGAATTATATATCGTTTTAAGAATGATCTTTAATTTGAAGATAAAGTTGTTTGCCACTTGCTTCTAGTTATGTATAACTAGCAGCGATAATTGTATGGGAAAACAGCAACAAAGCCGCAGAGATAACACGTATAATTATAGAACACAAAAATTCTTCTCCTTCTCCAAACTTATAATCAGTCAAAAACGAAATTCGATTCTCAATGGAATTCCTTTTTTGTCGTGTGTCCACTTAAATTTGAAATTCAAAATTACAACGAAATTCACTCTCGTGTATTCGCACTATAAGATAGAATTTAGTAGTTGTTGCGTATTTTTTTCGGTCTTCGGCAACGATTTGTACAAAAAATTGTTTCTCAGCTTCATTTTTTGTGAAAATGTTATTGTATTCCTGAATGAGTTTCACATTTTTTTCTGTAACGTTATCGACAACAACTTTCTTCTCAAGTTTTTGAATTCCATTTTTGTAACCAGGATCATTTTACCATATTGAAAGTTCTTTGTTGAAGAAAACTAAGCTGATAGAAAACTAAGCGAAGAAAATTTCTGTACCAGGAGTTACAAAAGATAAAAACTCGATGTTTAGAAACGAAGAAAAATTATTTTTTTTGTAGCCTGCTTCCAATATAATTTAAGCTCTATTTATCTTTATTAACTGTTAGAACATTTTCATCTAATAATGATAGAGCCAGGAGGAGCTAAGTACTCGAGGTGGGTGACAAATTTGTCCGTATCACCTTTCTGATTTTTCGATCAATATCCTCATAATTTATCAATTGACACATGAACAAAAAGTAATGATAAGGTGCTTTAATTCCATCTGGTAACAGAAACCAGGCTCGAACGTATACTCGAGCAAGGAAAATACAAATTCTTTTTAAGACTTCTTCTCCTTATTAAATAACTGAAACTGGTCTTGAGAAAAGTATATCTTGAATGCACAAATCATTGTTAACTCTAACAATTCTGGCTTATCATCTCAGTATTGTTTCGTCATGGAAAGGTGTTTTTCAAAAAATCCAGGAACAAAAAAAGTTATTATCTTAAAAAATGACTTTCTGGGTGATAATGTACAACTTCATGGTCGATGAGGGCTCCCTCGCAGTTGTCCGATTGAGCTCAAATTTTCCACAGATTGTTTCTTTATTGATTGAATCACGATAGGGGTCTGGGAGCTAAACTTTTAGAAATTTGGGTTTTAACTCAATTCATGTTGGTTTCATCATATTTAGATTTTCAAAACAGAAATTTACCATACATTTTTTTTTTCAAATTGATTTTCGGTGTAAAACCAGAAGGAATGGATTTCAATACACTTTTGTGTGCTAAACCAGTAATGGTTTTCCCAAATTGTACTTAATTTATCAAAAAAAATTGTCCCTAATTAAATGAGCATGAATGTACCTGAAATAATATTGTATAAGTACACTTCGTTGGTTTATCGTTTTTGTAAGAAATTATATTTTCATTTAAAAGTTAACTATTGAAAAAAAGGAAACAAAATAACACAACAGCAGTTGGTTTCTTTACATTTAATTAGTAATTATTTAGGTTTAGTTATTGCAGCAAACACCAGCTAATCCAAGGGAGAAGGTCCTTCTTAGCGATGAAAATCCAATGTATTTTCAAAATTGCTCGTGAATCAAAAAAAAAAAAAAAAATTTAAAGGGCAAATTATTAAAATCCCCTTAGAGGATCCCTGGGTCCGCTAATGGCAGCACATATACAGTGAGTTTCAAAATTGATTGTAAAAAATGATTTTTTAAGCACACCAAATCAGAAACTAAAAGCGGAGAAAAGTTTTTGCTCATCTAGATGAACATAAGGGGAAAACAAATTTTTTAGATCTGATAATATCTAAAGGACCAGCATTGGTCATAAAAGTTTCACAAATAATTAGTTATTAGTAGGATCAAAGTCATGAGAACTTTTAACCAAAATGTATACATTTCATACAGTTTATGCTGAGTTTCTAAAAACTTCTTATGACTTTGACCCTCTTTGGGCACCGATAAACCTTATTCGATTTGCAGACTTATTTTTATAATTTAGCCTAATGGCACTTAAAATGTGCCAATTGTAGATAATGTACCTTGTAGTTTCCTATTTTTCCATCACGGTGCTAAAAACATTTGCTTAATCAAAAATTTTCCAACACATCCCAAAAGGTGAGTTTGTCATTTAAAAAAAAAAAATATATGCTGGATATCAGGTTAAGATAATAAAGTTACCACCGGTGTGGTAAATTCTATATATAGATTTGCTTTATGTTAATAGTATAATCTGAAGCTTAATTACTATTTCTATAAGCCATTTCCCATTATCTTCATGTTCAATAATATAGGGTAAAAAAGTTCTTTGTTTGACAAATTTCACAAGAAAATATGGTGGAAACTTTTCCAATGAACAGTTTAAAGTTTGTGAATCTAATAAAAGTTTTGGAATAAAGAAAATTAATCAGTGCTCATCAAAAACAGATTGTATGCAGCAGAGTGCTGCTGCATTTAGTTTCAGTTGTGCACACACACACACACACGCCCACCCACAAAATTTCAATTTGCATTTTAAGCAATTTGCTGGCTGCTGTTCAGCAACTTTATGCTGCTGACGTAAAAATAAGCAATTTGCCTTTTACCTTTTTATAAACAAAGAACGAAAAAAGCTTTCCGATTTTCAAACTTGAATAAGTAACTTTTTAATTACTGCATCATTAGGGTGGAGTGAAACCACTTTATTCCTCAGGACCACCGAGAAAGTTAGCATATTACCTAAATAGTATGTAAGTTCATTTTTTTGGCTTTTTCAACTTTTAAGGTGGACATTATAAAGCTGAAGTGACCGCGCTGGCTCAAAATTGGTTTGCTTTAATCGAATCGTTTGAGTAGGGTTTCTTTGGGTGCTGATAATACTTTTCAAAGCTATAACTGAAATTTTAAAAGTTAAAACTCGAGTTTTTAAACTTAAAACCTAGTCTTTCAAACCTAAAACTTTGTTTTTGTTGTAATAGAAATTAGAAATTTCCTCCCACTTTGTCAACTTCAACTCCAAACTGAAAAAAAAAATTGTTTTACTCCACCCTAATATACATATTCATATAATATCAAATATCATATGCATTATATGAGAATGCATCAAGTAATATTGAAATTGAATATTGAAGGATTTTGGTTTTCAAGTTTAATGTTTTTTTTTTTAAATATTACATAAAATATTATTCAAAGAACTTGGAATTAAACTGTAAACTTTCTTCTAAAACTTTTACATACTCGTATGCACATATGCATACATAGATTCACTCATTTTGTTTGCCTAGCCTATGTGTATGAGTGTTAACATATTTATAACAGCTTTAACGACTGTAATTTGCAAAATACATCGTTAACTCTCACCGAATAATTTAATTAGTTTAAATGACATAATCTACATTACATACTTTACTCTACATATCGGACGATGAGAGCACAATATACTCATGCATGTACAACGACAAGTAATCATATTCGTAGGTATGTATGTAGGTACATGCATACATACATACATATGCATGTTATGATAGCATTATTGCCAAATAGCGCATCAACAACATAAAGCGAATGTATTTGCAACATTCTTTGTGTGTATTACAATAACATTGGTAACAAATATGATTATAATGTTGGTGATGTTGGTATTGTGTACCTAGCGTATCATATTATTTGCTACATACTACTGTCCAACTAATAGGCAACTAACTTAATTTGTTTGTGGTTTGTTTGTGGATCGGTAGGCATTTAATATTTTGCTGCTAAACACATCGTGATAATACAATTTTCATAATAGTGAAAATAAAACTCCTTTCGTAATGAATTATTTCAACACATTTCCAACTTTCTGTATATATTGGTAGTGCAGCAATTTGGTGGTGTGTTTTTACTTACATTAAAGTTGGAGTTTTGTAATCTTGTTATTATTGAAACTATTTTTTGTTTAAATAAAGTGACGAAATTTATTTAGATTTATTAGAACAAATGGTTCAAATTCAAGAAATCAACAAATTCTATTAATGTATATAGTTGAAGAAAAAATATAACACAAAAAAAATAATGAAAATGCCTAGACGACCTTCCTTTACATTAAAGTGCATGAAAAAAAGTTCTGTTTTATGATCCGATTTTAAATATCGATTTTATAAGGGAACATTTTTCTGTTGGCTACTTTTGACCAAATAAAAGGTCACAAATAATAAGTACTCAAAAATGACTAGGTTCTGCAACAGAACAGGTTCTAATAGAACCTAACAATTTAATGGTTTGCTAAATGACAGTATTGTCTGTTGTTCTACTCAACACTTAAATTCTGAGGTGACTAACAAAAGTTCGTTAAATCCCAAGTTGATTCACGAGCTGTAATAATCTTACGACAAGCCATTGAAAATTTCAGGAAGATCGACAATAATAAAGACAAGGAAAACTGAAATTACTAATGTTAACAAGAAATTCGATTTGTCATTCAACTTCACGATGAAAAATTTCCACAAATGCCATAATGTATATGGAGTGAAAGTATCATCTCTTATGACTGTTTCCGATTGGTTTCAATGATTCCAGACCGGAAGGCCGGCCTAATTTCTCGACTGACAATACAAATTTTGCCGTGGCGAAGGCTAAAATTTACCAAGATCCAAGATTGACCCAAAAATTTATAGTTGATGAATTGGGTTTGAATACCATGCCATTTATTCTGTTCGATGAAATCTATAAATTGAATGAATGAATTGAATTGAATGACGGTAAGAAATATATCTTTACAAAACGGAGGATTTAACACCTTTAACAAAATCGTAAAAGGTGCTGAAGCTTAAAAGCACCAAAAATGACGATGTTGATTTACTTCACCAGGGCAAAAATTGGAGCTGCTATTCCTTGTAGTCGCCGCGTGACGTAGTGGTTCGTCTGCTTTTTCAAATAAAAATGGCTGCAATTTTAAACATTGCTCTGCAGTTGTTTTCATTTGTTTTTGCTTTTATTTATTGGTTTTAGAATGTATAGAACAAAAACTTCTTAAAATAAATCATAAAATATGCTATAATTTTTTCAGAATTTTTTGAAAAAGTTCTGATATTTTTCAAATTTCATAATTTTTAAAAATTAAAAAAGTCGTTCGAAAATTCTAAAAAAATTAGAACGTAATCTTTGATGAATTTTAAGAAGTTTTTGTTCTATAAAATTTTTTTCTAAAGTTCACCCGTCTTCTTTAAAAAATTCTTGAAAGTTTTGAAGCAACTTTTCTCATTCAAGCCGCCATTTTGCATATTTACACGCTAAATTTTAAAACACCAAGTGACACATTTTAAAGTTGAGGATGCATGGACGCCGGAATTTTATCAAATAGAGGTATTTCTTGATGATTTCATTCCGAAAATAATTTAAATTTTAATCGAAAAATCATGTTTTTTGATGAATAAGTGAGCATAACTTTTTGAATTTTAATTTTTTTTTTATTTTGACTGCAGATTTCGAAAGTTCATAAAATTTTGCATAAAAAAATTATATGGCGCAATTTTTTTTTTAAGTTCGTTTTCATAGTTAACGGAGCCACTTAAACAAGCTTTGAAATTGCGGCCATTCCGTCCTTAATGGGTTAACCCATAATAATTTCTAAAATACTGTGTTAAATATATTTGACTCAAAGGCATACTTATTGCTAATGATATTTATATTTGGTCACCTTAATTTCTCGGGGTTAGCCAAAACCTACTATGCTCTCTAAAATTCAGAAAAAAATTTCTTTTACGAGTACTAAAATATCTTATTGATGACAAATGGAAATTGTGTTTTGAAAAATTTCCAAATTGGACCATTGCTTCTAGAGCCTGGACAAAATGGGTTAATACGGTTTCAGGCATCGAAGAAATTCACACAGTATCATATTCCCAGCAGTGTGATTTCCGGCTGTTTCTAAGAATAAAACATAATTGGAAGGGAGGAATCTTTAGTATTAAGGCAGAAGTAATTAATGCAGTTAGTGTTGCAATTGAGAAGCTTCCAACAAATGATTTTGAAAAAACTTTAAAAAGGTGAATTTACTGACTTAAGAAATGCATTGAAATTTATAGAAATTAAGAAGAGAGGATAAAAATGATGATAATTGAAGAAAATAAATAAAAAATTGTTTGGTGTTTTTTTTCAACCAACTCAGCGAAGTTTTGTTAGTCTCTTCGTATAAGTAAATCAATTACAATTTATCGTTAAATGTCATTTCTGCTTTTCTTTTATATAAGTAATAAGTGTTCAAAAACATATTGATGAAAAGGATTTTCTTATACTAATAGAATAAAATCTTAAAAATTGCCAAATCAAAATAAACTTAGAAAAACAATAAAGTTGTTTATATAAATCAGATTCAACATGTGCAAAGCTGCGAAATATTTTTAGTAAATTATAATATTTGTTCCATGTAAATTTTAACTTTTGATAGTAAAACATTGACTCAGATTTCCACGTAAAATTCCAAAAAAAAAAAGAAAAAAAGTTGCTCTTTCTTAAAGAGGCTTCATTTAAACCACTCAATTTTTCTATCTATTATTACTGGAAAGAAAACATGCGTAAACTTTACGCCTACACGTTCATGACAGAAAAATAAACAATTTGCTATGTAGAGAAAAGTACAGAAGTGAATAAACAACAAAGTGTATATAAAAGTAGAAATAGGGCGCCAACACAAACAATGGCGTGCCTGCTAAGGACGCTAAGAAGAAAATGGAATCATATTTCAAAACATTTTGTAATTAGTTTAACTTTAATTTCTTTTGTAATATTATTATTATTATTATTAAATGTTTTTTCCCCGTTTTTCTATGAGAAACAATAAAAAAAATATAAAAAAATTTAAATGGCGTGTGAAAGAAGGCATAAAACTGATATGGTAGAGTGGAAGTGACGGTCTTAAATTCAATTCAACTCTACACTTAATTTCGAGCATAAATCAATTGTGGATTTGCGGTTATTTTTGTATCATTGTGCACTTTAAATGATAAAATACGAAACTATTTTTATGGTTTTGAATTACAAAAATCACGTTAATTGGTTGTTTCACGTGAGAGATAGTGTATAGTAGCAGACTATAAAAAAAAAAAAAAATAAATAAAAAAATTTAGGTAATAGGTTTCAATAGTTGTACCTAATAGTTGAAATTGATGCAACAACCACAATGATTTACCACCGTGGTTTATTTTGCTTGCAACACAAATTAAATAATGAATGCAATTGTTACAAATAAACTAAATAGTGTGGCTAACTATTAACCTCTTTCACTTTTTTTGGGAGGTTTTTGGTTTTATTTGCGTATTTTAAAATTAAATTTACTTTAAGGGGTGTCCAGAATTAGGAGGTCCAAAAAATTCGTTTTTCTTGTTGCCTAAATCGATAGGTATACTATTCAAGCATATCAAACTTTCATCTAAGTAAACTAGAAAAATTGGTCAAAAAGTCTATTTAATTAATTTTTATAGCACCTTAAAGGGTTTAAAAAAATAAATTTTTTTTGTTCAGCCCGAGAAAAATTATAAATTCACGATTTTTTCAGCTTTTTGTAGTTCACCCAGAAGAAAAATATATAAGGAGTGCGTCATTAGTAATGAAGCACTGATTCAATTTTCAAAAAGTTTATAGTTTATTAACAGAAATTCAATTCAAACGAAGAAAATAATAGTAAGAAAAATATATTAATTTTGAATAGTACAATTTTTTACTTTCTCTGGAACACCTTAGCGCTTTGATGGTATCTCCCTGGAGCACACCACTTTCGTCTAAAGATTGTTATGTCCTTGCATTAGAGCCTAATATCTCTCGATTGGCCGGAGTTCAGGGCAATTTGGTGGATTCGCCTCTCTAGGAACGAAAATTATGTTATTTTGCTGGTACCACTCAAGAGCCGCTTTACTGTGGTGACATGAGGCAAGTAGAGGCTAAAAGTAAGAAGATACGTCATGATTTCTTAAAAATGGTAAAAGCCTCTTTTGCAAGCATTGCTTGGTGTGAATTTCAGAGTTGATTGTGCCTGTGGTCACGAAAATTTGGCTTCTGTCACCACAACTGCAAATCAACTGCAAAATCAGTCTCGGAAAGTTTACTCTTCTTTGTGCTCTTAACTTTTTCGGGACATTTCCTCT
This sequence comes from Toxonevra muliebris, assembly GCA_963691655.1. NCBI lineage: Eukaryota > Metazoa > Arthropoda > Insecta > Diptera > Pallopteridae > Toxonevra > Toxonevra muliebris. Next base: position 39,375,231 of record OY829328.1, on the reverse strand, counting down.
AGCATCAGCAACATAAAACTCTTGGCCGAGAGGCTGAGGAAAGTCGGAACGGACGTAAGTTTCGTCATCCATAACGCAACATTCAAATTTTTTCACAAAATTTTTATTTAGGTTTTTAGCACGTGTTTTTGCTTCGCAATTCTTTTGAGCATTCCGATCCGGCACTTTTTGAACTTTGTAGGTCTTCAACCCAGCGTCTCCTTTCACTCTTCTCACAAATTACTCGGAGCAATCCGCTACCTGAGCTGTTCTTCTTCCTGAAAGGCTGGTCAGCATGGTCACCACCTTCTTGGCCTTGCTGCGATCGCCACAGCCTTTTTTCCTACCCGTTCCCTGCTTTCGATTTATGTTAACGTCTTCCTTAAAATTTTGTATTACCCGGGAAACATTATTTCTGCTAACTTTTGCATCCCTTGCAATCCTTTTGAAGGCATATTGCGGGTTATTTAAAAATAATTTTACAATTTCTTCACGCACTTCTTTTTCACAGCTCATTTCTTCTTAAAATAGTCGATGAATAATGAAAAGTGAAATAAAATAGTTTTTGACATGTTTTTCAAAGTTAACCTGATCATAACAATTTGAATTTTTTTCTTATGAAGGAAGTTATAAGAAAAAACGTGTGCACTAATTTCTAATGACGCACTCCTTAACAATTAAAAATTTTTCTTGTTTTTTTGTTTCAGTCACAAAAATTATGTTTATTGACGCCCGGTTAAATCTATTGTAATTTATAATTTTACTGTAAAAACAAATTTGTTTATATACTTTGAATATACACAAAAATATACTTTGAAGTTTAATGGGCCCATTTCTTTCTTTGCTTTCTAAAAAATCACGGAAAACGCTTCTTTTTAACCTTCTTATTCAGGACACTCCTTTAAAACTATAGTTTAATACATTCATATCTTATATTGTAATGACTATTATAATTTACTGTTTTTAAGTATTTATACTTGAACAAACATTGTTAAATAAGCTACGAGTTAAAATAGAAGACAAATGTTGTTATAGAAGACTGCTGCTCACAGGAGTCATAACTGGACATTGTGCTATTGCACCAATGCTCCAACGGTGGCGTATTCCAACGAGCGGACGGTGCAGAAGTTGTCATGATGAAGTAGAGACAGAATCGATTCTTCACTTTCTATGTTAATGTTCAAGGCTGCAGATGAGTAGACTCCAATGCTTGGGATCGCGCTTTTTCAATAGTCTAGCAGAGATAACGAAAGCGGAACTATCGGATCTCCTTACCTTCATACGGATAATCAAATGGTTCAATAGACATTACCTGGACCGCTGACGGAAACCATGGTTAGAGACGTGTTTTCTCCGGGCAATCACAATGGACAATTAAGTATCCGAGTGGAAGTGCGGGTATATTTTCGTACACGCCTTCCAAACCTAACCTAACCTAACCTAATCTTTTTCTACTATATAACATAGAATATATTTATATTTATTAGTGTAACTACATCCTATTCCAGAAGGTCCAGAAGTGCTAAACTATCATATTATAACATATATCAATTTAAAGAGTTTGACGAGTAGTTTAGCCATAAATCAAATTTGAAATCGGTTGAGCATTTGAAGTTTTTTAAAATTCGCTCATTGAACAAAGCATTCCATTCATCATTATAAAAATCATTGCTTATGCGGAAGTAATTAATAAATGAGAGAGAGTAATGTTAATAAATGAGAGAAAGTAATGCCTAACGGTGCTGTAGCTGAGCCATTCCTGAGCCAGGTTCAAAAACAATTTTTTCTTGATCTATATACTTTGGTTCTCGCTCGTCTTTAATGTGTTAATGAATTATCTGCATACAGAAATAATAAAATAAACACCAACGAGAAGTTTGGTTCTTTTTTGATATTTGGTTTTTTTCATAAAGAGAATGTTATTTAGGCTTAACGACAAATTTACAAACACCTACTTAGTTCTGTATTTTTTTATTATTATATTTTTTTTTGTTTTTTCATAAAGAGATTTCTCCCGGAATAAAAACAGCCCTGGTTACCGGGGCCTTACCGACAAGTTTTTATTAACATTACAACACTTTAAAAAGGTCATTCTGTTACAAATGGACGAGCCAACTCCGTTTTAAGAGAGGGAACTACCGGGCCTACCAAAAATTTCTCTCAAGAGTTTTTAAACAGTAGTACAGTAGTTATTAGAAGACCGTTTGAATTGTAACATGCTGAAAATGGTACGAGAATACAAAACGACTGCATAATATCCACCTGCGAATACAACCACAGAAGTTAAATGATAATAATAATAAGTGAACACATTGTGACCAGAAATAGCGGCAGAACAAACACACGAGGTGTCTATATTTATAATACATTTAAAAATAAAAATATTTATTAATAAAGTTTTACGTGAAACTTAGAATGATTTATTGCCCGCTAGTTAAACCTTCTCTTAGGTTTGTGTAGTAGTAGGACGTAATCAAATTTCATTAAAAAAATATTTAAAAAAAAAAATAACAAAAACAAATATGTAATTTGTTTATTTTAATATGCTTCGCTGGAATAATAAAATATTTACATAATAGCGCAAAATTGAACCCTTTCTACCTTCATACCATACTTTATGTAAGTAATACGGAAGATATAGACACACGAGTACATCGTCACATAATTGTGAAATGCACACACACATACAGCTACAGTAAAAAAAATAGTAGTGATATTTTTTTAGTGGTATATATATGTGATGCTTAAATATAAATAACAAATTCTTGAGTCTTCAGTACTTTAAAAATATTCAAAAATATACAAAAATTAGAAATCATGATTTGAATGGTGCTTGGTATGAAAACACGGGTAGTAAAATTATTTTAGAAAAAAAAAAAAACGTTTATGTGTTTAAACTTATTAGTAGGATTCTTTTTAACTACACCAGCGATACATCACGGGGACATATAGGTAACTAAGCGTCAGCATCCCTCTACAGGTGTTGTTGCCATTCTGTAATTACTAGAGCTCATAAAAATGATTCTGAAATTGTTATTCAATATGTTTTCAATAAATTTCAGGCCTGTAAAGTGAACGGACCATTTTAGAATATCGATTTTGTTATGAGAGAATTGCAGACGTAGTTCTGCTTCGAAGATTGTTATCCTGGTGGAATATCCTTTTGAGAGACAAAAATTGGAATGTACGCCAGTGGACATTTGGATTGACTTATTAGGAAAATTTTGGGAACTGATGAGTACTAGAAGGTGTTTCTGAGTTTATTTGGTTCCCGATAATATATTCAAAGACCAAAATTAGCTGAGCGCTACGTATCATTGTTCTAAGGCTGTTAGGTTTAGCGACCTAAAAATTAGCTTTTGGGACAACCATATATCTAATATAAATATAAATATTATATAAATATATCACTAAAAAATATTGTTTTCATGATATAAAATTTTTTTATATCAGTACTATTATTTAGACCGTAACTGTACATATGAACATATGTAGATGTGTATGTATGTATGCATGAAAATTATAGTGAATTATAAAAGGCAAAATACAAATTGTTACAAATTTAACTACTAGCAATGTTAGTTAGCATCACAGCTCAACTCAACAGTAGTAAGAAAAACCACAAAAATAAATGGCAACGCTTAATGCAAATATCACAAGAGCAATATTCATATAGGCACACATACATATACATATATATAATGTATGTGTGTATTTGCTAAATAAAATAAGTGGGTGGGTCACAAATGGTTACTTTAATTTGCAACCAACTGAAGTAAGTACATACTAAATGTATACAAAAATGACTTTAAAATCCCATTAAAAAACTTGATAACAAACAATGTAAAACTGTCACTGTCAATTTTGAATTGAACATCATCATCAGCATGACTATGTGCGCAGAGATAATCAGCAAGACAGGTGAAGATGGCAATGATATTCACATCTTATACGATCAACCTCTCTCTGAATTTGAAGAGAGTAGCAGCAACAACAGCAGCATACGCTCAAGAAACATAGAGAAGCTTCGAATAAAAAAAGTACCCCAGGTGTTATATTTATGTAAATATGTATGTAAGCACGAGATGGCTACTATTGCCGGCTATTGTCGTGACTTGCAGACAATGAAATGCTGCTGTTGCTTCATCATTATAATATCACAAAAAATACTAACACACAAAAACAGATTGCTTGAGAAGAGTTAGTGTGCGCGATGATCGTCGATGGATGTCGATCATCATCATTCATAGCTCATGAAATATAAGAGATACGAGTTCATAGGCGTAGTAGATAATTGTACGTGTACCCGTATAAAATATCTAAGAAGTTTGCGTTTGAGTTTAGTTCAACGCGAATAGTTCAACAGTAAAGTAAGGCAAATAGTAAAACAGTGAGTGCGTTAAGTTTTCGTTCCGTGAAATACTACGGAAATACAACGGTACGAAAATTATAAGATGTTACATGATGAATTGGTAGTGAATTAAGAAAAGATTATTTTTTCTTTTATTAAAATGTATTTTTGTAGAACAATTGAAAAAAACAAAAACATAAATAAAAGTATAACAACAAGTGGTAAAAAAGTTTAAAGTTTGTATCATCATCATTTTCAGATTAAGTAGAATAGTAAAAAAAAAAATTTTTTAATAAAAACAAAGGAAAATATGAACATTTTGCGCACCTGCAATCACTCAAACGTGAAAAGAAGTTTGCTCATTAAATACATATGAAATTGCAATTGCCATGGTAATTGTTGAAGTTAGTTGCTGGCAGTCATGAAGAAAACTCCCAACAAACAGAAAATGCAAAAAGCACATTAATTGCGAACAAACTTTTATGTAAAATTTATTTTTTTAAATTATATTGTACATAACTATATATGTAATGCTGACGACATTGAGTTTTGAGTTGACGATTTACTTTTGTTAAGCGTCACGGGCGTAAGAACTGGAAAAAAATATTTTTGTGTATCTTGCAGATTTAAATCTGGGTTCAAACAGTGAAAAATAATAAAACACTAAATCATTAAAGCTGTAAGAACTGGAAAAATATATTACGGTTTCACAGGCTATGTCTTTGAATTGAAAATTTAACAAAATGAAAATTATAAGAACTGGAAAGAAAGTAGGCACTACTGTGTCATACGTTAAAGTCTCGAATCATAAAATAGTGTTTACTTAAAAAGCGGACATTGAAAAGTAAATAAGAAAAGTATTACTACTTGAAATTATATTTAAAATTAAAATGAACTATTTTTGTAAAGTTCTCAAATTAATCTACAACCAAACAGTGAGCAATAATATAAAGTGAAAGCCAAAAAATTTAATGTTGGGCCATTCTTATTATTATTATAGTTGTTGTTGAAATAGAAATTTCAGTATTGATCGTACTTCTGTTGAGTTCAGATTGACGTCTGGTATTTGATGGCCACCCAAATGCCTTTTTCCAGAATACATAAGTGCGGACATCATTGTACATAAGATTTTCACGGACTAAACAAAGATATATTAACTTTTGTAAAATACAAAAAGGATGTAAGAACTGCAAAAAAATGTATCACTGTGCCACATAGGTTTAAGTCAGAAATAAAAGAGTGAAGGCTCGGTTAAAGGCATAAAATTCTATTCCATAAAATGTTTGTTGATTCATGGCCAATGAAATGAGATTATAAATAAAGCATTGAATTTTAGAATTAGGCATAGTTACGATAAATAAATTTGAAATCTAGCATTTCTCATATAATTTAATTGATGAAAACAGACTATCATTTTCAACAATACATCAGAAAATTTTAATTTGATTTCAGATTATCAAAAATTGATTTCGGAATATTTCATATTGTACTTCAGAACAACCAAATGCACTGTAGTAATTCTAAGTATACTTCGGAATATTTCCTTGTATATTAAAAAATTTCTAATGCAATTCAGAAAATTTCAAATGTGCTTCAAAAGTTCCAAAAGTACTTTAGAAAATCTCAAATGTACTGTAGAAAACTCCGAATGTACTTAAGAAAACTCCAAATGGACTACAACAAATTTCAAATATACTGAAAGAAACTCTAAATGTGCTTCAGAACATTTCAATTGCACTTCAGAAAATGTACTTCAGCCAATCATAACTGCACTTCACAATGTTCCAAGAGTACTTCAGAGAACCACAATTGTACTTCAGGAAACTTCGAAAGTATTTCAGGAATCTCCGAATGTACTTCAGAATATTTCAATTATACTTCAGAAAACTCCGAATGTACTTCAATAAATTCAAATTCAATTGCAATTCAAAAAACTCCGAAAGTTTTTCAAGAATCTTCGAATGGATTTCAGAATATTTCAATTGTACTTCAGAAAAGTCTAAATGTGATTCAGAAAATTTTCAATGTACTTCAGAAAACTCTAAATGTACTTCAAAAAATTCCAAATGTATTTCAGAAAATTTTGAATGTACTTCAGGAAGTTCCAAGAGTACTTCAGAAAACCTCAAATGTACTGCAGAATATTTTAATTGTACTTCAGAAAACTCCGAATGCACTTTAAGAAACTTTGCTACAGAATATTTCAAATGCATTTTAGGAAATTTCAAATTTTCTTCCGAAACTCGCAAATTTGCTTCAGAAAACTCCAAAAGTTCTTCAGAAAATTTTAATTGTTCTTCAGTAAACTCCGAATATACTTGAAGAATTCCAAATGTTTTACAAAAAAATTTTAAATGAAATTGGAAAAAAAAATTCTAAAATCAATTTGGAATAATCTGAAATCGAATTGATATATTCTGAATTACATTTGACTATTTTGAAGTACAACTAGACTATTCTGAAATCAATGAAGTACAATTGATTATTCTAAAATACAATTAAAATATTCTGAAACCAATTTGAAATTTTCTGAAGTACTGTTGTAAAAGGTGTGCACTAAAGATTGGAGAGTGAATACATTTTCAGCGATAGTTACTGTCTGCTCTCGTTAAAGGCCTTGATTCGGTACTTGAAATATAAACAATGCAAGAGGTAATGTCATAATTTAACCAGGTCTACGTCAGGCCTTGATAAAAATGACTTAACTCACATCGACAAGGTTGAGCGAGTGTTTGGCAGCAAATATATTTAAGGATTCCTGAATTCAATATAAAAACCTTGGGCTGTACTCACACTTATTATCTCAATTTTTCCACTAAATAAGAGTGCCTCATTGTTTCGTAGTTACAAAATTGAATTACTTAGTATTGAATAAGTTAATTGAAAAATGTCTATGCACAATTATGCAAATATAGGTGAAAAATTTAATATTAAAGAAAATATTTCAAAAGCAAAAAGTGAATTACCTAAATAAATATTAATAACTCAAATATACTCGCTAATATGTAGGTATGTAGGCAAATATTTTGCAAATATTATCTATGTATATTGTAAATGCGTAATGAGCAAATTCAAACAAATTTTCAGTAAACTCCCATTGCGTGCATATTTCCAATGGTTTAAATATAAAAATTAGAGAAATTTTTTATATTTTTGTTTCGTATCTATTTACACAATTTTAATACAAATTTATCAAGAGCGATTAATATTGATTGATGTAACAATAATATAGTTAATAACAATATATATATATATATATATATATATAGATACAACTTGCATGTATATTACACATATTTTTTTATTGCAAATATTTTTCAATGGATCAATAACTTTTGAGTTGTGAATTTCTGTGAGCAATACACTGCAATGAATACAAACAGTTTATTATTTTAAAAATAGTGGAAAAAGAAATATAAATAATGAAATAATCTTGCAAAAATTTTAGTTTTTGTTAGACCAGTTAAATTTCTGTAACTTGGTAATTTACATGAAAAACAAATGTTCCAGAATTTGATACGATTCTTCATCAATATTGTATCATTAAACAATGTTACAGTCCTTTCAACAGGAGTCCTTCAAAAAATGCCCCAATCTAAAAAAAAGAAATCCCACATTATTCTTAAACATTTCTTTGTCCAATGCGCTGACATATCAATATACTATCCAGTTACCAAAATGTTGAGTTATTTCGTAGTAACGCGAGGTCATACTATCTCTAACTTTTCGGCGTACGATTGCAGCAAACACCGCCATTTTGACTTAATCTGTCGTTTCAATTGGGCAATGCTTTTAGCATTTTTTCTGCTCATCTTAAGCTTAATAACTGCTCAGGAATTTGCATTGTGGTTAGCATCTAAAGATTGAGAGGCGCAGTCCAAAATTCTAATCTAATTTTTCTCTTTTCTTTTTACTGCACATGCGGCTCAATTTCGATTTCTTTTCCCAAACCAGTTATTGGCAGAAAATAAGAGTCTATGGTGGTATAAATGGATTATGTACCGGATATCCAAATTTCTCGCAAACTGTCGAAACTCTGTTTTCAAAAGCATCCCCAAACATGAGCTTTTCCTGGATGCTTTACTAATCTCAGAACCATCTTACTGCCCTTAATGGACAGTGCACGTTTTGCGGTACCTGCCGTCCATAAAAAAAATTCGCCTGTAAAGGCCACATCGCTCTAATCATTATCCATATGCTCGACAGCCCACTCCTGCCATCTTTTTGTTTGTTTTGCCGTCAGTAAGAGTTTGGTTATGGTAGCTCAGAATTCAATTTGGAATTCATTTAAACGACTTTGGATTATACTAAGAGATATATTAGTGACCTTCTGCGCCAGTTTTTGTTGGGCTGCTTTAAGTGTAATGGTAGAATTGGCTTCAACAATTCATGCTATCACCGAATCGCAGGATGCTGTGATGTTCCTCTAGAAGCACAATGATTTTGTTAGTCGTAAATATTCTGGTGCCTTAAAAAAAAGTGCTTTCAACTTCTCAAGATATTTGCAGCACCTTCCTAGGACACTTTGGATTCCTTTGGATGTGAGCAAACAAACGTTTTGCGTATGGTTTGAAAAATTGCTTAAACAACGAAATTATAATTGCGATTGATTGAAAGGTTATACAGCGCCATTCGCAATGAAATGTTGAAAGTAATTATACAGCGCCATTCGCAATGAAATGTTGAAAGTAAAGTTCAACTTGATACTTAAAGTTGTTCATACAATTAAGCCGTACACGTTCTGGTTGAATAGACTTTATTTCTTTCAAAACTTATCAGTCTATTTGAAAAGTTGTCCAGTTCAGATATTATAAAAGCTCATAGGTAGTTAATTAGTTAGCGTAATTAATGTAAAACTGAAGAATTTTCGCCAGCAAACTTGGATTGAACTGAAAAAATGAAAAATGTTTAGATTTTGTCTTCATTACATCTTAGTAGAAACCCATTCTGATGGAGAATAATTTTTTTTTCTACACATTGCAATTTTTCCAGTGAATAAGGTAAAAGAAACTACAGCCGTTAGCGTAAAAATAAAGAAGCTGTTAATTTTTGCTTATACTTGGCGATAAGTAAGTATTTGCTAAAATTATTAACATGACAATATAGAAAAAAAAAACCCAAAAAAAAATTGGCAAAGTTCTTATTTAACAATGAATTTGCTTTTTCATTTCACTTTCATTCATGTGTAACAACAAAAACCTTGAAAATATACATACATATTTTTTTAAAAGAATAAATAAATATTGCGCAACAAATACACGCTGATTGAAGAGTAAATAAATAGAAATTTTTTTGCAATACCATTCGTTGTATTATATTTAAATAAAAATTTCAAGTGATATTGAAATCAGAAAAAATTTAATAGAAAATATTAATATTTTATCCTTTAGTTGAAACGGAGTTAAACTCAATATTAGATTTTAACTTGGTTCGATTGACCTGATTGAATTGCATGGATGATTGCATAAACTAGATGTTTGAAAGAAACGGTTAAAAAATTTAAAGGATACATTTAAATGAATATGATTATTTCATCAAATTTAATTCAACAAACTTTTTATTAATTGTTATAAAATTATTATTAAATAATATGTCTTTTTTACATAATTTCGTAATATCAACAAAATGTTTCAATTATTATAATACAACTTTTAATCAATTAAAATATTTGAATTATACTGTGCGAAAAATTAAACTTATTTTCTTTGACATGGGTTTTGAGGTCTTCTTCTTTTTCCAGCCAAGCGATGGTGATGCCGTGTAGAAAAATATGCATTTTCTATTTTTGATTTTTTTAACCATGCCGAACATCGAAGCTTTACTCCATGACGTCAAATGGGTTTTAACTTTCTTAATTCTGATAAAACTAGATTTGTATGTTAGGTTAGATTGAAGTAGCAGCCATCTATATGAAACCACATTTGAGACCCTTAAAGGCTCATTGTGATACCACAGTAGAACGGCGCTACTCTCTCCGTTACGGAGTAAGGAGACGTTCTTAATATTTATGGATAATAGCTCAGTCAGGCAAGTGAAGAAAGGTGAGCCTAGGAGTTTTAGTCCCTTCTTTTTTTCGGAGCCATAACCTCAATAGAAATCAATGAATGGCAATAGTAATTTTGCAGCACGTCTCTCCATTAAGCAGTGCCTAATGAGGCCGCAATCGTTGTGCTGATGGAGCTTAGGTTGAGGTTGTCTAGTACGTGTATTGGCCATGGCAGTCCAGGTTTGTCTGGTAATACTACAGGTATGTTCTGCTAACCAAGGGTTTTTTTGCTTCTTTGAGGCAGTTTTTCTTGATGGGCAGTTTAACAGAATTGAGAGGGGCATCAACATTGGAATAAAGTTTAATATCGAAAAAAAGATAGAGCTCTGTTTGGCTAAATCTTCGGCCTCGTAGTATTTTTTAATGATATAGTCAACACACAGGGATATCCCCCAATAAATGCAGATCATTGTGTCGATTGGGAAAGGAACATAGGTTAATGGGAGGAGGGAAGAGGGAAAAGTGTCCGTGAACGTTTGTTTTTAATTTGGAAAGTTCATAACAATCAGGAAAATTTTTTTCAGGGACCTAGTTCCATAATCGCGCGGTATGACAGAGGAAAGAAATATCTCTGTAATGCGTGGTGCGTTGGAATACCAACGTGTCAACGTGGTATGTGTAGCTCTAGAGAACACTCAAACAGGTGGCATCAAATCGCGCATTTCCGCATAACATCAACTATGAAAATAGCGGTAGAATAGAGTCACGCAGGCCACGTTTCTACGATGTTCCCAGAATTGAATAGAGCTGGAAATCCTACTGCCTCCTATTAGCTTCAGCGCTGGATGTTGAATACGGTCCAAGAGCTCCAGTTGGGTTCGTGAAGTTCCTGCTCATAGGTGCGAATAAGCTGCCAGGGATATCCATGTGTCCATGTGGTATAAGTGAACCTGTAAATGACTCGACAATATGTTAAGAGAAGATGTAGTGTAAATACTAGCAAGTGACTTGATTGCTGCTTGGCTTTCGGTGTAGATGTAAATATTTGTGTCGAATAAATAGTTGCAATTAAGTTTAAAGTACAAAAACATACAAATCATTTCGGGCCAATTGCGTCATTTAAAAATTACCCGGAAAACTAAATTATGTAGCTTTTCAAAGAAATATAAAAATATTAGTTCTGTGGGCCAGCACTATCAACCATGCCCTCCACTTATTTCTTTGACGTGTAAAACACGTAAACGTATTTAAATATTAATTAAAAAATTTCAAAGTTATTGTCGAAGAGGTCTACAAAAACAAATTGCAATACAAAATAACCGATTTTTTCAATTGACTTTCTTACTTTCCTTTTTTTGTTTTGTTTATTTTTTTAAGTGAAGTCATTGCAGTTCTTTTTTTTGTACCTTTTTTGTATAAATGAAATTGAAATATACATACGTATTTAAAAAATATAAGACTAAATTTACAGAGATTTGATTATTTGACCAGCACGAAAAAGTCCTTAATTTTAATAACATAGAAAAACTCTGAATGCATAATTGCATTCATGTTTTTTTCCATGCCAAATATACAAATAAATGTATATGGTACGATACATAAAAACTTAATTAATTGTAAGTAAGTAATTATGTACAATAAAATGGCGGCCGAGGGGGGTGCCCAGTCGGTCTTCACAAGGTCATTAAGGCTGAAAAGAAAAATTGGGTCATGCTAAAAATGGAATATTATGCGTGAAATCATGCAAATTAATTCCAACTCAAGTAATTACAATATTGTTGCAGGACTCACTATACACACACATATACATTTCTATGAATGTAGTTATAGTAACAAAATGGCAGTGGTGATAAAATATAATAGTTGATGGCAACAGTCAGCCATTTTAAAGAAGACTACAATAACAGTAATGATAGTAACTAGGGGAGGCGAGAGCAAGGAGTGTTTTTGAATAGAGTTGATAAGCGTCTGAAGATAGAATTATGCAAATTTTCTGATACATTTCTTTTTTGAACAAGACATTTAAGAATATATATTTTTTATAGTACTTTATTAGGCTGGAAATCAGTAATGAGCTGAAGTCGCTAAACGAAATGAAACGAACTATCGTATAATTTATATGACATTTTTTTTCTGAGTGAAATCTTTTAGACATTAAAGTATTTAGCAATCTATACAAACTGAAAACTATTAGATTCAATTGGTGAAATATATCGAATGAAATGCTTTTTTTCTGAAGACTGTCGTGGTACGTGAGGAAAAGTTAATATTGCGCATAATTCTGCTTTAAAGTTATAGAGCATACTTTTAAGGGCTATACTGAAAACTCGAATTTAAATGCCATGTTAGAACTGTGCTAACTGGTATAATTTACTACCGATCTCCCCTATATACTATATTGAAAGAATATATTTTTTCATTTCACAACAATACGCACTTAATGCGCAGAAACCACTACTTTAGAGACTGACTCAAGGTCAAAGCTTTTCAACACAAAAACAACAACAGCGACAGCAACAAGAATAATAACAACATCCTTCCATTAATATACAAAATTTGAGAGAAAAAAAAAACAATAACAGCAGCAACCAAAACCATAACAACAACAACTCGTCTTCTACACAGGCCAGCGGATTAAGGACACTTTAAGCTAACAGCAACAGCAGTAACTACTACATGTTCGTAGAACAATCATCAACGGAATCATTGAAAGCAAAAAAGCAGAAGAGTATAGAAGGAAATGTAAAAGCTGAAGCAGAAGATATATGCCTCATAAAATCTTGAATGGATTTTTCTATTCACAACAACAAAATTTTTGTTACTCGGTGATTTTTGTTGTTGTGTTTAAATTGCGATAGCGATGACGATGAATGTTTTGGTTGCTGGTGTATGTATATTGTTGATGTATTTGTTACACACACATACGCATCAGAAATTTGTCTTTTAAATTTACGGGAGTATGCACTAGTATAAGTATTTGAAAACATGTTTTTTTTGTGTTGCTGCTTTTGCGATTGCGTATGGTTTGGTTTTACGCTTAGAGAAAAACGTTCTATAATTTGTTTAATAGTACGATTATTGATAAAAATATACAGATATTCAGAATTTCTTATTAATTCAATATTACTTATTTTATTTGTATTTATTCCATAGTATTTTTCTTTGAGTGTATGAATATAGTTTGATTTATTTTATTAGCCACCAACATCATCAAAAGTAAGCATCTTATTAACTTTTTTTATATTACATGTTTTTTTTTGTAAATGAATTGTATTTATTTTGGTTTTTCTATTTATGCGAGCACGCACTCGTATATAAATAAATACATATGCATAAGATATTTTAGATATTTTGTTTTCAATAAAATTAAATTGAATTGAATGTAAGAATGTTTGTAAGGAGACAAGAATAGATATCTGGAAATTTTTGTAAATACTTATGTACATATGTATATGCAAACATAAATTACGGATTGTAAGGGAACATGCCTCAAACTCTAAAGTGAACTTATATGTTTGCCAAACATTTTTCTTACCCAAGCCATACATCCATACGTATGTGGAACAAGAATCCACGCTCTATTTATGATGATTTTCATTGAAATTAATAACCACAGTCTGATAGAGCTAATAAAAAATGAAATATAAGTATGTGGGTCTAAAGTTTTGTTCAGTTTTGGTACGACAAAACTTTAAGATATCTTGATTAGTTTTACATTGAAAATAGTTTGTGTGTCCATCGTCTTCTGGTATAATTGAATACAGAATAATTTTCCGGAATATACATATTAACCTTGTATCTACTTATTTCATGAGGTTTTTGTTTTTTTGCTTTCATCACAAGAAAATGTATTTTTTACCTTTTAAGGAAGTGTTCAATGACCTATTGTAAAATTTAACTAGCAACATTTTTTGGAATACACTATTTCTCTTTGAAACTATCAATGGGTTAAAAAGAGAATTAATTTCGAAGAAATAAAGAATTAACCCTTAAACGGACAGTACGAAAGATATAAAGAGAATTGAAATATATATGTAATAATTTTTAAGAAACATTTTTTTTATCGCACACCGTTCGGCACAAAAAACCAAGTCATCTTTTTGAAACCAAACTCCACCCGCTTGCGATTGGAGAAGCTAGTTGAGGTAGGTTACACGTACTTGACCGCCATCGAAACTCAGATGGCAAATCTTACCCGGGCATCAAGGACTGACGCCTTGGATATCGTGGATAGTGTAAAAGTCGCTTGGGCGATAAGTTCATTCAAACCGCTTAAATCAGCGGGACCGGATGGAATTATACCAGCCATGCTACAGTATTCTCTTGAGGGCGTGGAGCCTCATCTAGTGGAGATCTTTTGAAGATGGTATGTGCCAAAGATTTGGACAGAGGACAGGTTGGTTTTCATTCCAAAAGCAAGAAAACTAAATCACTCTACTGCAAAAGATTATAGGCCGATAAGTCTCTCATCGTTTATTTTAAAAACACTTGAGAGGCTAATTGGCATGTATATCAGAGGAGCTATCAGCATTCACACACTGGCCATCGCGCAGCACGCATACCGCAAAGGAAGATCAGTGGATAACGCTCTTCATGATTTTAAAGAGTACACTTTAGTAGGTTTCCATCGGAAGGAAGCCATCTGTAAGGCGTTGACAGATCATGAAGTTAAGGATTAAGGAACAATGCTGAGAGGTAGAGTCATTAACGCTGCTATGGGTACTGGCTCCGTGAGCAAGAGGACTACAAGGAGGACGCCGCAAGGAGGGGTGCCAAAATTTAGGCATATTCAGTTCCATTGTATTTATATCTGGGATAGTGACATTGAAGTTACGAGTGACACTATATCTATGTAGACAGTCTGCATTTTTAATAAGCAATTAAAAAAAAAAGGTGTTTTTGACAAGACGACAACTATGGGCCGTATAAAATGCCATTACTAATGGACCCAAAAATAGTAAATCTTATTAATATACTTAATAAAGTTTAAAAATCATGACTCTGAGATTTGAAAATAAATTTAAAACAAAAATGTTTTATTTCTCATTTATTTTAGGGTCACAAAAAGTTTTTGATATTTAAAAAATGGCAAATTTACGGAAATCATCACTGCTTGTTAAGCGAACATCATCATTCTCAGCAACAGCTGGCGCACTACCAGGTGCAGCCGCAATACCACACGAAATATTACCACATTTAGATAAATCAATGCCATCATCAATCTATAATGAAACGAGACCTGGCAACTCAAATGCAGGACGACCATACTCTGAAGTTCCAGGACCATGGGGTATGCCAATGATTGGGAATTCATGGAGATTTGCACCAGTTATTGGTAAGTTTCTTGCTATTAA
This sequence comes from Toxonevra muliebris, assembly GCA_963691655.1. Taxonomy (NCBI): domain Eukaryota; kingdom Metazoa; phylum Arthropoda; class Insecta; order Diptera; family Pallopteridae; genus Toxonevra; species Toxonevra muliebris. The sequence goes on along the minus strand of OY829328.1, from coordinate 39,359,561 downwards.
AATATAAGAAATAAATACAGTGAATCTCCTCCTCATCTATTTTCATAGGCCAATATAAAATCAGTGATTTGGATAAAGTAATGAAAGAATTACACATTAATTATGGTAAAATTGCAAAAGTTGGTGGATTAATTGGTCATCCAGATTTACTTTTTATATTCGATGGTGATGAAATAAGAAATATTTTCAAAAAGGAGGAAGCAATGCCACACAGGTAAATGAAATGCTAAGGAGTGATTTATGTACACTTAACGATTAAATACATGCATACATTACTTATGTATTTGATGAAACAAAAGTTTATGTAAATGCGTAGTAACAGCAATTATTTTACTAGCTTTTATTATTTAATAACGAAATTATGTACCTATGTACATAATTTCACATAAGTATATACAAATTATCTAATATAGGTTTCCATAAAAGCATATGTTTATGGAGCAATTTTAATTTCAATTGAATTGATTTTGATATACATATATATTGATGCAATTTATTAAGTGACGTCATTTAGATTGAAAGCCTTGTACGATATATGTAATATGTATGTATATTGATTTTTATGTATTGTAGATATATGTGCAATAAATACTATTAAATTAAGAGCAGCAATCGCGTTGTCCTTTTTACAGAGAAAGACCTTTACGGTAAAGTTCATTAGTAATGCTTTGTCAAAGTAACAAAATTAATTGAATGCATTACAAATTTTATATGCATTTATGAATATAAATGCCGTAAGTAATTGAATCTCCTGGGCCAATAGGTAGGATACGTTTGTAGAAGGGAACAAACGATTTTGAATGAGATTGACTTTTGGTGTTGCTCAAAAGGACTATCGGCTAAACGTATCTAAGGTAGTTATATTCTTATCTCAGGATAAGAATCATTGCTAAGAGGAATCACTATTCAGCTTTCACCTTGAAGTAGGGCGATCAGACGCCCTACATTTCCAGGGATAGTCCCCGATTGAATAGCGTCCTTGCAGTTGTTTTCGATGAAGTCATTTATTTAATTTGTTTTCAATCTTTTGAAAAAACAAGGTCAAGAATAATTCTGCAATAGGTCAACAAGTGAAAAATGGTACATAATTTTTGAATAAAAGCTTTGGTGCAAATAAAGACAAATTTCAGAGTCCCATGTAAAGTCCTTAATCTTGTCAAAAATGAACTTATTTTACAAAAACTTTATTCCTAATTCTTTCTATACTTTACAAACAGTTTTCCACATTTCTATATTTTTATGCCGCTGTTTGAATATCCACTTACTTTAATTGTCAATTTCAAAAAATTTTTGTAGTCCAAATAATTTTTGCTTAAAAGGTTGGATAGAATATAATTTTTTGTATATCTTTAAATCAGAAATTCAAATCAATCAATTCTCAAAAAATACTATAAATTCAATTAAAGTGTAAACTGTTATTGCTATAAGTATAATTGAACTGAAAGGCACCGGCTCTTCACTGCATTTCCCTAAACTTCATCAACCATTCTGAGTTCCAAAATTGTAGATCAACAAATTTGCTAAAAGTCAGCTGATATAAAAATGTCAATTTTCTTTTGAAAACCGCTGATTAATGAGTGGCTACTGCAATCACGCGGTTAAACTGGGAATTGACCTTGTGATCTTGAACAAGTAATTTTCACGGTCATTGTGCGATAATGATATCAAAAATTGAATACAAATAGTTCAATATTAAGCACTAATATGAAATCCAAAAGAAAAACGAAATTTATTTAACTAAAGTTTTTGTTTGTTACATTCAACACGTGTTTCTGGTTTTGCCAGTCATTTAGGCAGACAATTGGCGAATTTGTTGAACTCACGGAGTATTTACAAAATCCAATATGGTAATATTTAATACAAAGAAAAAAAAAAAAAACTTAAACAAGTAACGCAGGTCACTCTAGGCATAAAAACTTATAAATAAACCGGTATAAACATCAGTGATTATTACAACATTAGGCGGTATGCTAATAGTTTACATAAATTTACTTTATACCAGATTTTTAAAAAAAGAGATTATCAATTTGTTTGTAGGGAGGAGAAAATAGTATATTCTCTAGCTTTAAGTTCTTAAAACTTATATTAAAGAAGATGAAATCATTTCCGGGAATAATATTTGCTTGGTTTATTGCATGAATTATAGAAATCTGTAATAAAATTTGATTAATTAAAATTTAATATTGAAGAAAATCAAGTAGTTTTGTAAAAAATACTTTTTAAGAATTGAATATTGTTCTATGTATATTCAGATTCTTAAGGCAATGTTAAGAAGGGAAGGTGATTGAATTGAAGAGGAAGTGTTTTCTTAGATAAGGAAGTGTTTTTTAGCTTACTATTATTTCTTAGTTTACTATAACTATTTAAATTGATTTAGGAATAGGTATTCAAATTAGCAGTTTTGATCTTAAAACAATAGATTATTTCCTGCTTCGTCAACTCAACTTAATTCATGCTAATTCATAATATAAATAATATACATTGTATACATAAATAAAATCATAAAGAAAGGGAAAAAATAATATCTGGTTCCATTTACAAACTAATGAGATAAACTGCTAAACTTTACAGATTGCGGATGATTATTAAAATTAGCAGCCGTGATTGTAATTCTAATCTTTGTAACTAGTCTTGTCTGGAGATTATACACTCTGCGTCAATTGAAGAGGTATATGCATTTAGCTTGCAATCAAAGCTACTCCCTTTTAACGAAGTTTTACGAAAAAAATGTTTAAAAATATTTTTGAAAGGTGAGGTAGGGCAATTTAGTCAAAGTATACAACGGTAGAACATTACAAAAATCCTGAAAGATTCTCTTGTTCAAAATTATATTTATATTTATATTTATTTATTGGGTATCACAAATTAGTACAATAAGAAACTAGTCTTTTGCTGCACAACAATAGCAAGTAGTACAAACAAGTGGAAGAACTTAAAAATAAATTAAAATTTAACATTAAAATTAAAGTTAAAAATCACAAATTCAAATAAAAGTTAGTTAAAATTAAACAAATTACATTATAATTAAATTATATATTTAAAATTTAAAAATCAAAAAGTAAAGTAAATCAAATAAAACTCACTGAACATTTAACAAAATTCATTAGCATTAAAAAGATTTTGAAAAATAATTAAAAATAGAGTTTGTAAATTTAGCTTTGTTTGCAAGTATTTTTATTGCTGCAGGCAAAGAATTCCAAGTTCTTATGGTGCTGATAAAAAATAACCGGCTAGAGTTTAGGTATTTAAATTCCGGAACGATAAAATCGTTTGTTCTGCTAGATTTTGTAAATTGTAGCTTTTCATACAGATAAGTAGGAGTTTTAGTACGAACAAGATTATGCAAAAAGACACAGTTTCTAGCCTTGAAAAAGTTTTCAAGGTTACAGTTAAGAATTTTGTTTTTCCAATGAGAAATGTGGTCAAATTTACGCAAACCAAAAACATACCTAGTCACGTGGTTAAAAGCAATCCGTAGTTTAAACATAGATGATGAGTCTAGTTCAGGGTAAACAAGCTCAGAATAAGATATCATAGGTAAAATAAGTTGCTTAGCAAGAAGTTTCCTCGTTTCTTGTGGAGTAAAGCTAGCAGATAATCTTAAACTTCTCAGCGCATTATATACTTTACTCACAGTAACATTAACGTGATCAACGCAGGATAAACAGGAATTTACAACGAAACCCAAGTTACGGATTTTATGAACGAAGTTAAGTTGTACCTTATCTATGAAAAGTGGTGGAATGTCACACACGTTAATTTTACACTTAAATATTGGAAGCACAAACGATTTATTGGCATTAAGGCTAAGGCCATTAGTTGTAGCCCATTGACAAATGTTTAATAAATCCCCATTAATTCTGAAGCACAAGTCTTCGATCATACAAAATCATAATCATCATAAAATCATACAAAAAATAGTATTATTTTTGAGCGACTACAGTCGTTACGTTGCTGTGAGATCGGGAAAGTATAAGATTGCCCCAAAAATATGTTTCAATACTGCATTTAGGTAAAATACTTTTGAATGGGTTTTTGTTTTTCAAGCCCAGGAGGACTGAAAAACAAAAATAGAAGCGCATGCGTAGCACAGGCTTTCTGGGCATTACAAGCTGGCCAAAAGTCAAGGATATTATTTAATTCTACCGAAATTCGGTACGTAGGAGTTTGAGGACGCTGATTACGAACATGTAGTCCATGGGGGGTTTTTGAAGTCGCTGATTATGAATAAATGCAATGTTTAATTATAAAAAAAAGTTTATATAACAACTTGATAAACAAATTTTCATTACAAATAATGCTTCCATACAAAATCTTGGTACGGTAGTACCGTAAATGGTTTCTGAGATATCCCATAATGAATATTCAGGTTATATTGGAGTTACCACTCCCTCTTTTCCGTTCTACCCACATTTTTTCTTTACTTTAGTATTACCAGAAAATTTCCTTTTATTAAATTTCATTACTATACTATAAAAGACTCCGGAGAGATATTCAAAAAAGTATTAGGGTTGTATGGAAAGTGCCACGTCTACTTGAAGTTTAGAACTATTGACAAATAATACTCCGTACCAAATTCTAGTATCATACTACAAATGGTTCCCGAGATATCTTATAATGAGCATTCAGGTTATAAGGGAGACGCTACAATCTGTTCTCAATCTCACTCACATTTTTTTGTAGTATGGCTTTGCCAACTTACATCCAAGTACGAGATTTCAGTACTGTAACAGTCCGGATATATTCCGAGGTGCCACGCCCACTTTTAGATAGATTCTCAGACCATCATACGCCCAGAGACAGAATAAATGAATACACAAATATTTGTCAATCTATGCTGTAGTTTTGAAGGCAAAGCGGACAAACAATCAAATTTTCATTCAGAAGACGCGAAAAAAACAGACGTCAAAATTGGGGTGGCGCCTCGCGGCATCAGATCTGGACTACACTTCAGACTACTCATCTCGAACAATCGCATAACTATTTTTTCGAGACATTTACTTTATTTTTAACAAAAAAATGTACAGAATATTCAGAAAATATCTTCGATAACACCTTCCATTGAGCAAAATTGCGCATGTAGAACAGGTGGCGAGCGTTGGCATGAGAAGGGTTATTTTGACTTGCGATAACTGTAAATATCTGAATGGTGCCACTTGGCAAAAACTAAAAGGAACTACTACATAACAACTTCGCAAATTTATTTTAACTTTTGGGCTGCATTTCGGAAAATAAGTCACTGTAGGTCGCAATGCAACAAAATCGGTAAAAGTCGTATGCAGCAGAGGAAAAACAAGACAAGGAGGGGGAAAGAGATTTACCTCTGTGGCAGATCAACGAGTTATTATTAGATTAGTCTACGGCCGAAAGAAGATCATAAATCTGCAGAAGTCCTCTTCTTCTCGCTGTGCTATTGTGTGATTAATATTAAATAACATTTCAAAAGAACTTAATTATAGAAGAGCCTGCCATAGGACCGGCAGTGCAAAGAAAATTTGCCTGATTTTAGCAAGACTTAAAAGATTTGAAAGAAACAGTGGAAATAAATGGTTTTCTCGAATAAAAAGAACTTAAATCTTGATGGTTTTAACTTCCATGATTTATGGAAAGGTTAGGTTAAATGGCTGTTTAAATCCTTTGGAACCTGGTTTCTTCAAATTTGTGGATATAATTGGAGGATTATCAAATGTTTGTTAAGCTTCCAGAACTTGGCTTTACTTCGATGGTTATCGTACTCAATTTGAAGAGGGAAAGTGACTTTCCCTCTCATGGAATGTAGTTTCTTAAGGGCCATTTTTTCAATGTCCGGTTAAGCACTAATCAGAACTAATTACTACTACTAACAGTCGGTTAAATTTCGGATTAGTGCTTAACCGGAAATTGAGAAAAGACCTTAAGTTATATGGAATGGTTCACTTCCAAATAGAGTTTATGAAATTATTTTAAGTAAAGGTGGAAGAACTAACTACTAGAAAACTTTTCAAAATCTCCTAATATTATTTTTTTTGTGCATGTGTACCATTCCAAGGGACGCAAAAAATGTACTTTTTGTATGAGCAGCAGAGCACCTTCTGTAAAACGAAGTGCAGGCAGACTCCACTTATACACACTCCCCCTACTTTCTTAAATCATACTTAGGCTTTATAAAAGGATGTAGCTTTGATCACATGAACCATTTTGCCATTTTGCATATTTACACGCTAAATTTTGTAACACCAAGTGACACATTTTGAAGTTGACGATGCATGAACGCCGAAATTTTATCAAATAGAAGTATTTCGTGATGATTTCATTCCGAAAATAATTTAAGAAAAAAAAAAATTTTAATCGAAAAATCGTGTTTTTTGATGAATAAGTGAGCATAACTTTTTGAATTAAAATTTGTATTTTGACTGAAGATTTCAAAGGTCATAAAAGTTTGCGTAAAAAAATGATAGGGCTCAATTTTTTTTAAGTATGTTTTCATAGTTAACTGAGCCACTTAAATAAGTTTTGAGATTGTGTCCGTCCCGTCCATAATGGGTTAATCTGCTTTGTTACTTTCTACCAACTTTGGTTTTCATTAGGTAAAAGTGAAAAATTCATGTTAATTGAATTTTAGTTAATTCTGCGAATGTTTCATATTTTTGAATGCATTTTTGTTAAATGAAAAAAAAAAAAAAAAAAATTAAACAAGTGCTAATTGATTATGAATATATTCACACATTTACATAATCAAAAGATAAATTCCAATAAAAAAAAAGCAAACCAAATTATAACCTTGGAGATATACTACATACTCGTATGTAAAGTAGGTAACCTATTAACTACATCTGGAACTGGAAAATGAAAGTGTGTGTGTGCGTGCACACCATTTCGTATATATGTATACACTAACACCCATACACAGATTTGTATCTACTAGGTACCTACATAAAAATAAAATACATTTCAAAATATCTAATGAAGAATTCATTCAGTTTTTGTATTATAAAAAAAAACTAAAAAATAAAAGCGGTTAGTTGCGTCATACATAACTATGTACAATCATTCCACCCAACAACAATAACAATAACACGAACAAAAATCTGAAAACGTTTTATTACCATAAGCAGTATAAAATGTCAAATTTATCTTAGTATCTTATGTCAAATTGACATGTGAACTGAATGAAAGTGCGTGCCTTTCTTGTTTTTATGTTTTTGTTTGAAAACGCATAAAACTTAGCTCATAGAAACAAGCAAAAAAAATATGCAATTATATAAAGACATGACTAAAATAATATATACAATTTGACTATGCTCTTTAGCAGATTGGCGCATATTTATGAACCTAGTGGGAATCGAAATGGAACAATTCAGATGAGCATCTTTTGATTAGCACTGAAGCTCAGCTTTTGCAGCACTTAAGCGATAATATCATCAATCTCAACTTGAATTCAAATCACAATAAAAAATGAATCAATCATTAATATAAAACAAATAAAATAAATACATTATCATTTAAATAAAAAACTAGCTGACCATTAGTTCGACCCTAGCAAAGTTTCGGTAATACGAAAATTAGAATGAAAGTCGGTTAACTGAAAGCAAAAATTTTAAATTGTATTGAAATAAAAATCGTTTGGAATATGATGTTTTTTAATGATGGGAAGAACAATGAGCTCTTTGAGATGACAACCTTTGGCTCAAATATCAAACCTCCCCCATTAATTAATATGCCATGGGTCTTTTAACCTTGAAATGCAGGTAGAAAAAACCAGAAATATATACCAAAATATCGTTTTTGAGCATTCCACTACGACTTTCGCTATAGCAAAAACACTGTAGACGATCTCGGTAGTCTAGTGGGTAGTGTTCTAGAATTTCACCCAAGAGGTTCGGGTTCGATTCTCGTTTTCGTCTGGTGGTTAATTCTCATAACCTTCTTATATTCACTATCAATATGAAGTGTATGAGAGTTATAAGAAAGTGTACAAGTACACATCTTAGTTGGTAATGGCAAAAACCACCAAGTGATAACAAATCGCCACACCGCCATTCGGAACCGTCGTTAAACTGTAGGTCCAACCATGCGGTATCATAAATGGGCTGTTCAGGCTTAATATGTGTTTGTTAGACTGTGTTATTTGAGAGGAAAACATCGGAAAGACTAGAAATTTAAAAGCTTTAACCCTTATACAAAAAGATTTGAACCAAGTAGCATCCATTTTAGCAAAAAGAAAAGTCAACAACTACATTCTTTAAGTACGAAGAGATAAATTCAGATAGTGCTGACAAACTTTGCGATTGGTGCATATTTTGAAATAGTTTCGATTTCTTTCTATTGGGAGAATCTTCTGTCTTATATAAAAATCAATATAAATGAGCACAACGAATAAGTTGACGTTTGACGAGCTGATGTCGCTAAAAAGTTCATTTACAAAAAGCAAACATTTATATGTATTTATTTATAACTTACTAGGCTTACTTTTACACCTACTCCCTCAACAACTCCCTGCTCATAATTCCACCCATTTACGCACACCTAAAACGCACCGGCAACAAAAGCAAATTTGTAGGTAGTAATAAATCTGTTACCCCTTGATCATCAACATTCAAGAAAAGTTAATTCAAATGGTGCGAACGAGCGAATGCAGCCTGCAGCGGATACAATAGCTTCATTTTTTTTTTTTTTTAAATGCCGCATTGTTCCGATTCATAGCTAAGCTGCTGGTGCTGTTGTTGTAATTGTTGCTATTGTGTTGTGTACTTTGCGGAATTTATCTTAAGGCTATTTTTCTGGTGTGGTTTAGCGTTACAATGCTTTCTTTGTCGTGGCTGCTGGCAGAAAAAAGAGTGTTGATGATGTTTTTAATGCTTTAATCTCGTGTTCAGTTTTTGTCTTTATTGTTTGTTTCTCCTCAAATTTAATTTAAAATTATTTATTTGCTGTTTGGGTTTTTTTCCTATTTTTTTGCTTAAACTCGAGCATAGCGGATTGAGTTGTATTTCATTTAGAGCTTGTAGTTATTTACCGTTGTTGTTTGTTTCATGTTTTGTCGCCAGTTTGTCTGCACGCAAATTGTTAGCTTGTTATGGATTTTTTGACCGCATCGCATCGCGGCGATGGTTAATTTTTTGCTTGGGTTTTTGTTGTTATAATATATATATATGTATGCATATTCTAATTATAATATCCATGCAACATGAGAATAACAATAACCCCTTCAAAATATTAAAACCATAATTCCTACAACATAAGCGCAAAATGACAGGTTTTTTATTTTTAATAACAAAAGTTCTAGAAATATTGTCTAACGAAAAGTAGAAAATATAATTAACTGTAGTAATTTATCAGCGAGTTACTATGCTATGAAGGGTGCCTGGGTTCGATATTCGGCGCGCTCGAAAGCTCAAATATACAATATAGCGATTTTTACACGGCACCACGCACAATTTAGTTGGGAATGTCAAACCTTTAAACGAAAGAACTATTTAAGAAAAGTTTTACCAGTTGGTTTCTGCATTAATCTGGAGGTCCGTATACAATCGCATAACATAAAAGGATGCAAAAAGCTCGGGCTGTTGTCCCATTATAGTAGTAGTATTCAAAGAGAGTTAAATACCCCTTGATCAAAAAGTTCCCGGAATTTATTCAGAAAATTCAAAATACAAGTTTATTCATCTAAATCTATATTGTTCCCTTCAAAGTAATCCCCATCGACTGCAACACACTTATGCCAGTGCTTGATCCAATCCTCGAAACATGTTTTATATTCGGTTTTCGGTATGCCCATCAGCGCTTCTTGCGATTTTTCCATTACTTCCTTTCGGCTGTTGAAACGCATTCCCCGTAATGGTTTTTTAACTCGATTCAACAGAAAGAAGTCACAGGGAGCCAAATCAAGTGAATTCGGTGGCTGTTGGATGGTATTTGTTGCATTTTTCGTCAAAAAATTACGAATAATGATGGCGGTGCGTTATCATGGTGCAAAATCCACGAGTTTTCTGTCCACAATTCAAGTCTATTTCGGCGAATTGCTTCACGCAAACGTCTCATAATGCCCAAATAATACTCTTTGCTTACTGTCTGTCCTTCTGGCAAAAAATTCATGATGCACTACACCGTTGTAATCCATGAAAACCGTGAGCATTGCCTTCTTTTTTGACTGAAAACGACGTGTTTTTTTTGGTCTCGGCTCATTTGGTGAACGCCATTCACTTGCCTGATGTCTGGATTGCGTGTCGTACTAATAAACCCACGTCTCGTCTCCAGTAATAATTCTTTTAATGAATGTGGGATCGGATTCAGCCTCGTAAATCATGTCTTTGTGACGTCAACACGGTCTCTTTTTTGCATGAAAAGACCTCAAGTCTTTTGGCACCAATTTTGCTGCTACACGACGGAAACTCAAGTCATTAACCAAAATGCCTTGGACGGATCCATAGGCAATATTCAAGTCCTACGCTATCTCTCTGATGGTTAATTTGCGGTTACTTTATTAATGTTTTCGTCGGTTTTTTTCATCTTCGATTGACTCACAACCACTTTTGAACCACTTTCGTACCACTGGTAAACGACCGTTTTCTTTAGAGAATTGTTGTCGAAACATTTTTCCAACATTTCCAACGTTCTCGCACCATTAAATCCGATTTTTACGCAAAATTTAATACAAGTTCGTTGTTGCAAATTTAAATCCATTTCTAAAATTGTAAAAAATCGCCAACACACACAAAGAGACTTTCAGACTTTGCCCACATTTTAGAATAGTTAATGCTAGAAGAGAGTGCACACTTTAGTATATGTTCACGAAACGGGATGTTCACGTTGTCGCGGGTTCACTGTACATCACTAATCTAACAGATTTCCATTACAGTAAATTAAAAAAAAAAAAATTGAACCAAAAAATAATGCAAAATAATGAATTTTTAAAGTTTTTAAGTTAGTTATAAATTTTAATTGAATTACAAAAATATTTTATAACGGTATTAAAAACTATGTATTTTCTAAAGAGCATCTCTTAGCTGGCTATAAAAGCAAAAAAAAAAAAAAAATAATAAATTCACAATTCTCGCAATATTTTAATCGTACATGTACGAGTAATATCAATTAAAATGTCAATGTCAGAATTTACTTAGTCACATGTAATGAATACATGCAAAGATTATGTGCTAGTGTATTCTTGCCGGAAAAACTTATTATATTTAAATAATATATGAATATAAATTTAATTACGAAATATATGCATGTATGTGTAGGTGAAATTAAATAAGTGAATAAGTTATAAACTTATGTTGAAGTTATGATTGTGACAACGACAAGAAAATTGTTTCTAATTACTTCATGTAATATCGTCCTCATAAAAGTGTCCTTTCGTTTACAAATTGAATTTATAAAATTTATAATTTTATTAAATAATATAATGGAGATATTTTGTATCGAAATCACTTGACCCCTGTCTTTTCCGCTTCATCATAAAATCAGGGTTGCAAGGGGATGTCACACCCCTGAACTTAAGGCTACCCATAATTTTTCCACAGAATTCCATTAGCAAATAAGACTTTCATACTAAATCTTAGTACAGTACCATGAATGATTCTTGAGATACCCGATAATGAAAATTCAGATTATATGGAAAGTGTTCTGCGCTCTTCTCGAACCCCATTTACATTCTTGTAGCGCGGTTTTGCAAATCAGCAACCTTGTATCAAATTTTTGTGACGTATTGTTGTCGAGATAGTATCTCCAAAAAAGCCTGCCACGCCTCCTCGTCCAAACTTCTTCATATACAGCTTACGTTTGTGCTTTTCAGCACGGATGTGCACAAGTAATTTAGTTAAGATCGAATCAAGCTTCTGGAAATGTATAGAGGAACTTTGAACTATTAGATTTCAATTTCTTAACCATTTGTAGTCCAAATTTTTCTTATTTTACGTAATATGATTTGGTTTTTGTACAATTACAGACCCTCGATGCCATCGTTGAAACACTATAAAGGGCAATTGCGGCGCGATTTCTTTGGAGATGTTGCAGGACTGATTGGCGTGTAAGTTATATTATATTTAATACTCACGTATAAATATACATAAAAATATATCAATAACTAAATTGTGTATTTTTTAAAGGCATGGTAGAAATTGGGAACTATTTCGTCAAGAAGTACAACAAATTTTATTACAACCGCAAACCGCAAAGAAATACATACCGCCATTAAATGAAATTGCAACGGAATTTATGACTAGGTATGCACTAAAAGCCAAAATAAATTTTACATATTTTTATGTACGTAATTCTAAAAAAAAAAAAAGATAAAAACTCTAATATAAATAATGGTGAAAACTCAATTGTTATAGAGTGCATGAAATGCGCAACGAAAATGATGAACTGCCAGAAAACTTTTTGCATGAACTGTACAAGTGGGCGCTTGAATGTGAGTATAATGAGGCAAGGGCAATGAATATTAATATTTGCTTTTTCGCATTTATTTCTCCCCTGCTTTAGCTGTTGGTCGTGTATCATTGGATACACGTCTTGGTTGTCTAACGCCAAATGGCAGTGAAGAATCACAGAAAATTATCGACGCCATCAATACTTTTTTCTGGGCGGTACCGCAGCTTGAACTTCGCATGCCACTCTGGCGATTTTTTCCCACAAAGGCGTATAGAAGTTTCGTCCGAGCATTGGATCAATTTACAGAGTGAGTGCAGCAATGGGAGAGAGAGAGAGAGAGTAATGCAATTCTTATTAATTTCCCATGAACTTTGATGTTTTGTTTGTGTGTTATTTTTGTATAGAATTTGCATGAAAAACATCAGCCAAACTATGGACAAAGCGGATGCAGATGCATCTACTGCGATGGTGTCCAAAAATGAAGCGGACATATCGATTGTTGAGCGTATTGTACAAAAGACAGGCAATCGTAAATTGGCTGCCATTTTGGCATTGGATCTATTTTTGGTTGGCGTTGATACGGTAAGCCAAAACCTACATACATAATTAAGTTTTTGTATACAAAGCACGGTAACTACATAAATAAATTGTTCTCTTGCTCTGCTTTGCGCATTTCCATTTCAAACAATTTTTTTTTATACGTGTTTGTATTATATATTTGATTGTTTTTAGACATCGGTAGCTGCATCATCGACCATTTATCAATTGGCTAAGAATCCTGACAAGCAGCAACAACTTTTCGAAGAGCTAAAAAATATTTTTCCCACACGTGAGGCGGAAATTAATCAAAATGTCCTCGAGCATATTCCGTATTTGAGAGCTTGTATCAAGGAGACTTTAAGGTGCGTCATTTGTATTGTTTTGCGGTTATTTTATGCAATTATTTCTTATTTCCTTGTATTTCGAATTTGAATAGTTTATCATGAAAAAATTATTCATGCATTTAATAGTAGTACATAAATACTCATATTTAGTAGGTAATGCTGACTTCTTATTTTTATAACCTTGCGGTTTGCACTATATCGTAGTTTTCTTCTTGGCATTTCTAGAATGTATCCTGTTGTTATTGCAAATGGCAGAAATTTACAATCTGATGCTGTAATATGCGGTTATCATATACCAAAGGGGGTAAGTTCAAATGCAAAATATTTATATGCAAACACACAAAGCCACATAGTCACGTAATTATATCCGTATGTGGGAGTTCCTTTTGAAATTGCTTATGTATTGCGGGTCTAATTGTATGAACGTAGAATTTAGGGTATTACTATTCAAAGGCGTATCTAATTAGGCCTTCGAATCAAAATTAAATGTTGGATATATTATTGTCGAGTTAAATGTTTATGGAAGTTTTGATTTCAAATGATTAGATATCTCTACTTATGTTAAAATAATCTATCAATATTAAAAATTAATCTCTAAATAATATTAGTTTAGGAGCAAAAGTTGAAAGGTTCTTCTTTTAAGAAACTAAAAATTTTGTTTCTTGCTGCATTCTAAAAAAAAATTAAATTACTAAATGAAATATAAAAAAAGGACTTGAAAATTTCATGGAACGAAATGCAATACTAACGGCCACAAAAAATTAATATGTATAAATAATCAGAGACAAGTTTTTATCCCTATCACGTCACTGTGTGTAAATATGAGGCTTTGAGAGAAAAAGTGGTGTAAGTCATTTTTTTTATAATTTGGATTTTCACCACCAGGCACCAACTCCAAACCAAAGCTGCTTAGTGGTACAACACTTTTACAAAGTCAATTGATTTTTTATTGACCTACTTGACCTCTTTTGCTCTCAACGGCTATATACCATTTAAAATTCGATGAACTGTTGAACTGTTAGCTAGAGAGTTAGAAGCGTTAGCAGAAGAACTCAGTGGAAAGGATAACAGATAGAAGATGCAGAGAAATTAGCCATAGCACCAAATGTATAAGTTGATAAGCTAATGTCTATCACTAGAGTTCGAGTTATTTTTGTGTTCGACTATGGCCAAAAATAGGCCGAACAATCGCAGAACATAAGAAAAAATTTTCAACACATCTTTGCTAATTCAGTTAAATAATTTTGCTAACAGCAAAGCTCCAATTAGATTCCAATGACTCGACAAATGTTAGAAACTTGAAACAACTTTTAAAAAGTTCAGTAACAGAGTGCTTTGCGTTTTTTGTCTAAGTCAATGGCTTTAAATTTGTTTATGAATTAAAAACGTGATACTATTATAAAAATAAAAAAAATATTATAATTTAAATAATATACTGTATATAAACATTTTTATTTCAAATCAGGCCAAATTTTTCATATAAAAAGTAAAAATTATTGATTTATTTTTTACCTGAGGAAAACTCAGATGCTGTTTAAAATTTTGACCGAATTTTGGTTTGGCTTTGGCCAAGAAATGGACGTTCGGTCGAACTCTATCTATCACATCAGAGGTGTTAAAAGTATTTTATATATTGTTTGAGTTTTAGCAACTCTAAGTCATATTCGGCAACTGAGCCTCCACAACAAGCACGATGAAATATTTAATTGTATAGTCCGCCGTACGGAATAATCTAGAAAGCAACCATTAATAAATGTTAAACTGCTGATTCAGAAATTCACCTTTGTGGAGTGATTTGAGTGCACTTAAAATTCATAATAATTAATTGCTTTTCTAAATTACAGACACATGTTATTTTTCCACATCTTGTAGTATCAAATGATCCTACATATTTCCCAGAACCAAAGAGATTTTTACCTGAGCGTTGGATGAAACAAATTGAACCGAGTGAGTTATTAATATTAGAATTATTAGAAAAAATTCAAGCTGAAATATTACTATTATTTATTTTTACTAGCTTCAAAATGTCCTCATGCTGGACAAAAAATTCATCCATTTGTCAGTTTGCCATTTGGTTTTGGACGTCGAATGTGCGTTGGCAGGCGCTTTGCGGAAATTGAATTGAATACGCTGCTGGCTAAGGTATGTATGCATGAGTGCATAATTTTGCTTTTATATGAACATAAAGTAACTCCACATCTTGAAAATGCACTAGGAGGTTGTACGATTTCGTTTAAATTGGAAATACTTAATTGGAAATGTTCATAATGCAGTATTTGTATGTAAAGTGCTGGAAAATTCTAGCGAAATTTAATTAAATTCATTAAGATGAACTCGTACATTTCTCACAAAATTCCATACGCGGAATTCACATTTTTTGTGTGATTGGCTGCATATTCATTTATATAATTAATCAAGGGATTCTGTCGATTTCATAAACTAATTATTATGATTTTGTTTAATTGTTTGCTTATTTTATATTGCAGATATTCCGTAAATACAAAGTAGAATACAATTCCGGCGAATTAGTTTACAAAGTGAATTCAACATATATTCCAGAATCACCGTTAAATTTTAAATTGACCTTGAGGGATGAATAGTTTCATTAATTTTAATACGTACTCATATTGAAATGATTGTATAAAATTGTTAATTTAATTTAAGATATTTTTTAAAAGGGTTTAGAAATATATAGTTATCTAATATTTAAATATATTTAATTATATGTAGTACGCTAGGGTGGCTCAAATTATGTGGGAGGCGTTTTACCTATATCGATTATACGATAAAATTGTTCTTCGTGAAATTCTAAGTAACTTTTCCGAAGGAAGTATATATTGTTAAGTCCAAGCTTGACTGTGCGGTCTTTCAATTTTTAAAGCTATTTTTGGACGGGCAATATTTCTCTTGAAAATGGTTTGTGTCTGAAAATAGTTTTATTGGTATCTACAACATATGTTTCGCATGATGAAATCGAAAAAAGAAATTTGTTTTCTTTTTATGGAATTTCATGATTTTTTGAAAAGAAACTTCTTTGAAAATTTTGCAACGGAAATCGCGTTTTGCTGCGCGTTTAGTTTTTTATTTTAATTTTTTTTTATGTGAATTCAAAACATTGTGTGTCTTGGAACACACGCTTACTCCACCAATAAATTTCCGGAAATATTGTATCCGGCGAATTTTTTCATTTATATCTGTAGTGCTTTGTGTTTAATAGAAAAATACTTAGGTCATGATATCACTTCATTCTAAATGGCATCGCGACTTGATGATAACTCGTGTGTATCACTGTGTGTTTTTAAAAAAGAATTCAATTTAAAACTGAAAAATGGAAGTTTGTGGTAAATATGCGTAAAAAAAGTAGGCTTAGCAGAATTCCAAGTGGATATAATGTGTGATTCAGACACTGATGACAGCGATGAAGATGAACCTTTATTTATGAACCACCATTATCGAAAAGGTTTAGAACAATGTTTTGAACAAACAAATATTATTATTTTTAATAATTATAAATTTAAAATCAATCAAATGTATATAAAAATAATAAAGTAAAAAAATGTACATCGATTTTAATGTGCTCTTTTTAAAAAATTCTTAAGCAACCAGTTAATTCTTTTTAGTGTATTTTCACTTCATATGAATACACAGCATATGTTTATTTGACCTTGATAGTTTCTAGAGGCATTTTTAACTCAACATCGGTGTGGTGGGGTATGGCATACCCTTCCATATAAATAATTATTTTTTTTTTTATTATTATATTTTGTATTTTGTTTCTTTAATCCTTCACACACCAAGTTTTTTAATATTACATTACTTAAAAATTAATAAACAATCAAAACCCATTATAATTTATACACTTGAGTTTTAGAGTTTTATGTAGAACAACTTCATCGCATAGCCGATATAAGAAATAATTTGGGCCCATCCTAATGCACCAGAATATATCACAAGTATTATTAATTTAAGATATTTAGTGTGGTTTTTAATTTTAATTTAAACCGATATTAAGAGAAATTCGATTTATTGACTCGCATATTTGTTAGTCACTAGTGTGCACTCATTTATTTTCTCTTTAAGCGTTGCCACTTTTTTATAAAATTTGTTAACAGCTAAACAATAAATTTAAAAATATCTGAACTAACTTAATTTGTGACAAATAATTGTATTTAATTTACGTTTTACACAGGCGAGTTGACCTAAACCAAAATTGTTCTTAAATTTTCCTACTACACAACTTCATTCCAATCCATTTTTAAAATATAATGTAGGTAAAAGTGAATGAATCACATTCACTTTTACTTGTACTTTTGTATATAATATAAATAAATATGCCAAATGTGACATAAACAGATATGTAGGTACAAATGTGTAGGAGGTAAATGCTATAATTAAAAGTTAGAAAAATATACTTACTACTTAGCGGAATCATTCAGTTGATATTCGTTGCTACGTGAGAAGCACTCTTGAACACCAGTATCCGACCACAATCGTTTCATAGCAGCCAGAAGCTCCTCTGAGAAGGGTTCGGTATCGTGCATGCGTTGACATACATCAAATACCATTTTTGCATCGCTCTAAAAAGAATAAATACAACAAATATATTTACATATATAAAGATACGAGAGCAGGAAACGACACGAACATATACACGCTTACATAGAGAGCACAGTATGGCCCAAACACTACAAAAATGGACATTGCAGTTTCTAAAACACTGAATCGATTTACATTGCTTCACCAGTGGTTGGAATAGTGGTGTGGCGAAAATTGGGTATTCAGTATTAATATTCAATACTCAAGGTTGTTCATTTTTCATAATTACATACTGTAGAAGTTTATATTAAAATTCTCAGAAGCTAACTCAAAGGACTTGATGAGACATTTCATGAGAATTTTTTTCGGTATTTGTTTTATAACACAAATTTTGTTAATATTCTTTCTTTTTTGGTAGATTTTGTTTTTAAATTTTGCTCCACTATGAACATTTAGCTGAAAAGTTATTAGTGTTTAATTCTTAGCGTTCTATTTTCTGTCCATAAATATAATAAAAATCGGTTCAGTGCCTTAAAAATAACAAAATTTTGAGAGTTTTTAAAGCACTTTATCACACTGTGCAATGTGAATTAGTGTGGGGAGATTGAAAAGGACTTTTGGCGGTTGTTTGTAATATGTATGGCAACGATGATGACTGACTTACCTCCCGTTCATTATTGCTATACTGAATACTGAGGTTTGGCATTGCTCTTAGTATTGCAACTAATGATTGTATTGTGTTGCTGTACACAACCGGCCGATATTGTTTAAAATCTTCTGGAGTAAACCCGCTCTCGTGAATGATTTTCATTTGTTTGACTATTGTGCTTTTGCCAGATTCACCAGCGCCTGGAGGAAGAAACATGAGAAAATAAGAAATTAAATTAGTATTTTTTTCTAATTTATAGAATACAAATTTATTTTATTATACAATAGATCATAAAATTATATACATTTATTGGTTAGTATATCTTAATGCGGCCGTTAATTACGGAAAATTTGAAGAGAATAAATAGGAATAAAATGTTTCGTATTAATGAAAATTAAGAGCTATTTTATAATTTCGAAGAGACTTAGCTCCGTAGCTTAACAACTGACATATCTTCCTTCCATACTGTGGTTTTGAAATACAGTAACCAATCGATTTAAATTACAAAAAATGTGTACTTTCTCGATTTACGTCGTTAGATTGTTCGCTATAATTCAATTTACGTCGTGGAAACAAGGTATTTTTCCTCAACGTGTTTCCCCCAATTATTTCATTTTGATTTACGGCGTTCTGATTTGAGACGCCTAATTTTGGAACGAATCACGGCATTAATCAAATGTTGTGGGCATTTCAAGAAAAAAAAAATTGGTGATAAAAACGAATTGGTCAAAGTATTTCATGTGCAGAGCTGAGAAGGAAGTTAAGTTAAAACGGATAGAAACGCCGCACAGTGATTCGTCCCATAACCGAACAAACATGGTGTCATCCCAACAAGCACGAAAAAAAATTCTCTAACCTTTGAGAAATTTATAATTCTCACGTTGATATTCAACATCATTCTCCATTCCAGTTCAAATATTTTTCTCAATATTGGCTTTCAAGTTGAGATATATTTGAGATTTTATTATGGCAATGATATGGCATAAATATGTTTCTGGCAGTAATGATGATGTTTTTCGACAAAAGTGACGAAAAAAAAGAAGTAAAGAATTTTTGTAGTAAATAATTTCAGTGAAAAACTTTAACTTTAAAAGTAAGAAGAATGTATAAAAGTAAAAATTTTAAAAGCGAAATATGGCAGGTAGAGGGCTTACTGTCGGAGCGCTCAAAAGTTACCGAAATTTGAGAAAGGTATTTGATATCAACTTCATCTCAAGTCGATCTTAAACAAAAATGTTTTTTGGGATTTTAAAAATAATATTCCAACTAAGAAAACCTCAAAAATCTTGGCAAAAAAATTAGCGTGGGTGCAAAAAGAACTCAAAGTCGACAAATTTTTCACAAAAATGTCTGAATACGTTTTTTTTTCGACAAAAATTGGGATTGAACTTTTTTGTTAACCCTTAAAGTATGCATGTATATGAAAAATTAATAAAAGTTTAACAAGTCAATTAATATCACTTCTATCCCAACATTAAAAAATTCCAATAAAAATTGTTTATCTTTCTGAAAACTCTAATATCAGCATAACTAAATAAAACCAATTTCTTGAAGATCCAAGCGCCAATTCTTCTAAGTACTATAGCTTGCCAAATATGACAAAAATTGTAACTTTAAGCTAAGTTTGTGGCGAAATCAAAACAGGTTAATTAAAACTGACTTAAGATTTAAGTTTAGCTACTGAAATTTCATCGAAATCAGATTTTGTGCGGTCGTTGTATGGGATCAAATCACTCTCTGCGCCGTAAAGAATTAAAGAACAAAACAACGGCCTTAAAAGCTTAAACAAGATTATGTTGTCAAATTCGAATGTAGCTTAATGAATTACGAAACATACATTTTGGCGGACTTTCCAGCTTCTTGGACAGGAATTCTAAACTGCATATTTTCGAGGAAATGTCCCTGAAAAATTTAAAGCCCAAAAGTTGACCAAGTGCCCTAAGAAAAGGCATATTTGACATTGATCATGACAGTTGTGGCAGAAGGATCAATTGTGTAAAAGAATCCCTTGAAAAAACATCAACTGTCCACATTTTTTGGCTAAACTTCGCTTTGTGCCACTACGGCAAAGTGGCCTTAGAGTGTGTTCAAAGCAATGACGTGATTTTCGTGCCTAGAGAAGCCAATATGGGATTTAAAGGTCTTCAGTAGCTATGAAAAATTTGAATAAAAGCGGTTTCTGAAATACCAACAAAATATGTAACAAAATTTGCATTGGTAGTGAGCTTATCGATTTCAATAAATTGCCATTTATTTGGTACAGCAATCTTTTGGAAGATTCACAATAGATTTTAGTTTTACTCATTTTTTTTACAAGAAACAAAGTTTAAATACATCTAGTATATAGGAAAGTTTTCATGTAGTAATGGATAGGGTTGTTTAAAAATCTCAATACACAACGAGTGGCTGTTAGTATTTCATGAATGTTTATTTTTCAATGCTTATAAATGACCAGTTAGTCAATGGGGATATGGCGAGGGTAATTCCAGCCTTGGCTTATCTACACTAATGGCACATATGTACGTATACATACATATATGTATGTATGCATAGAATCATAGAATATTTAAACCTTATTGGTAAGAAGCATACATACGTACATCGTGCACTGAGGGTATAAACAACAAAATGCACTATCCTTGAACTTGAAAATTAGTGATGTAATAAATTTTAGTTGTAGTTTGATATTTTAAATGTGAAAAGATTTTAATTTACAAAACAAAATTAAATTTTCCGTTTATTTAACTGAATTTTCGAAGAAGAAGAAAAACTTTAATCTGTTTATTGTATATGAAGAAAATGTTTACATAGACATCATTTTCATCAATTGTCTTTCCTTTTGTTGTATTTATCAGTGATATTTCATAAAAATAAATTTTTAATCTTTGACATAACTATTAAATAAAAAAACTAATCGTTAATCAAAAATACATAAATGAAGATATGGGGGAATAATGATAATTCCTAAATTAGCTCATTTCAAATTTATTTATATTTATTATCACAGCAAACTAAACAATTTCTTCTATTCATTCTTTCAATATTACACAAGTATAACTTTTAATAGCCACTCGAGTGTAAATGCTCAAGTATGAATATATACATATATGTATGTATACTAGGAAAGATGCCTGCCTGCCTACTTGCCTGCTTTCGGTGGCGGCATCTTAAGTAGAAATCACTAACTACTATCGTAATATACCATGGTGCACAAACTGAAAAAAGTAAAAGCAAAATAATACAAGAACAAAACGCCACAAAAAAAACTCTTCTTCTATGGAAA
This sequence comes from Toxonevra muliebris, assembly GCA_963691655.1. NCBI lineage: Eukaryota > Metazoa > Arthropoda > Insecta > Diptera > Pallopteridae > Toxonevra > Toxonevra muliebris. The sequence goes on along the minus strand of OY829328.1, from coordinate 39,337,858 downwards.
ATAATCAAACAATGGAATAATTGTTTGCATATGCTGTTGGTGATGCCTATGTATAATGATAATAATGATGACTCTGCTGGCGATTATCACGATAATCATGATCATGACGATGTTGCTGTTGATGATGATTTTAATGGTTTTGCTGTCGCTGTTGTTGCTGATGATGTGACGAAAAGCATTTCAAATTTACTTAAAACTTCAATCGCAATAATAAAAATACAAAGTGTTAAACTGTGAGTACAGTGAGCAGATGCCGCCAGAATAACATATTACTACACAAAAATAAAAACAATAATATCCTGATGAAAAACATTTTCCTCAAAGCAAAAAAAAAAAACAGAACAAATAAATAAAAAGAGAATTAACCAAAAAAAAAAAAAAAAAACTGTATAGTATATTTAATTATTCAATCAATAATTCCCAGAATCCAAAAGGCTTATTTTATTTCAACTTGTACGAGGTCAGACTGAAAGTTTCTGCGATGTGGTAACTTTAATCATTTTTTTTTCGTAGCATTCTAAAAATATGAACTAATTTTTGCCAAATGGAAATAGAGTTTCTGTTTTTGAACGTACAACACGTGTACACAAGGTTCGAATTCCGTGTAGTTAAAAAAAAGTCTATATTACAAGTATATTTCAAAAATCTCTGATTTTTTCTTAGCCCTAAATTAAGATGAAGGAATTCTTTACTACACGTGTAGTTGGTGTTTGAAATTCACGTGTAGTTGGGTTCGTGTTTTTGGTAAAATTTTCTCAAATACACGTGCTACTCGTGTAAGAAACGCAACCACATTAAAAGAAAACTTAGAAGGACTCCTTCAAAAATGACCAAAAAGATTTTAGCTGGCCTTAAAGCAAAATTTAACAATAAAGACCACGAATGCAGAGACAAGATGACACCAAAGTTACATTAGAAAAACATTAGAAAGGCTCAAAATAAAGTGCTGAAAAAAGATATGATCAAAAGAAGAAAAAGTTTCCACACTAAACAAGTCACAAGTGCCTAAAAATTATGGTTTCTACACAAATGGTGCCTCGAAAAATGATTCTTGAAACCTTGGCTCAAACCAACTGGGATTGCATTGAACTAAATAGTTTTTCAAAAGGAATGTTTGAGCAAAATTTTGATTCGTTTCTTCATAGAGCATCACTCCAAGTATATTTCCTGCCCCGACAAGCATTCTGAAATTCCGTCAAAACAAAAAAAAAAAAAAAAAAAAAGAGTTTTTAAAATAGACAAAAATTTTATTTTATACTAAAAAAGCGGAATCCTTAAAAAATTGTGTCCATTCGGATGTATTCCAACAAAGCGCACTGTAGTTGAAATACGATTAAAAAAAAACATTTTTTTGATAAGCTCCAATCTTCGCTTTTTTTTTATATTTTGCCAAGAAATATTTAAATATCATCTTTTATAAATATCAGGATGGTATCTTCATTGATTATTTGTGTGCGAGATATTGAATCCAACCAATTTTACAAAACTTGGTATGATAGTACAGTCTGTGGTATATTTCAGAGCTAATCAAACTTAAACTACTAATAGCATGTCAAATTTCAATTTGTTGTTTATAAGATCACCCATTCTAGATTGAACGTAACTAAAACTTCTGAATTTTGACCTCAATCTCATAGATTTGACTTAAATTTTTGCACATGGCTACAAAAAAGTTTTCTACGATTTTCACCAGAGTTGCAAGAGTGACTAAAATCTTCGAAAGTGACAATTAAAATTTACAAAATTGCCCAATGCTCAGTCATTATTCAACCATAGAGAACCATTGGAAAGGTAATTAAATGAGCTAAAACAGAAATGAATTTGTCGATTTCTGTGATTTTGGTCACTCTTGGAACTCCGGTGGGCGAATTCTATCAATTTTTGTACACAGACTTAAGCATTTTCTTTACTAAAATTTATGGCTCTGGCGACGATTCCTATTTTCCCCTCTTTTAGTTTACGGGTGGGCGTAATAGAGGGCGAATTTATCGCATTTGGCACACAGACGTTTTGTTGACGGTACCAAAATTTATGGTTTTGCAACGATTTTTTCATTTTTTTTTTGTCACCTTTTGTATGAATTTCCACCACTGTGCGTCGCAAAAAAAAAAAAATTTTTTATCATCATTAATTAGCAGAATTTCGAATTCAGTTGGTGTTACAGAAACTTTTAGTGCGACCCTCATTAATAACTGGAAACAAATATATTTTCCTGAATTTACAAGCATGCTTAAATTCTGTCAATTTTCATTAATATGTAAACTTTGATATAATTTAAACAAGTGGAAGTATAACCAACTATCATTAAAGGATGTCACTGAGATGGAATGACAAGGTTAACATTTCTTGATGTATTGACAATGTAGAAGGAGGAGAAGTTATATTCGAAAATTTTCTGCTTATATTGTTTAAAGTTTTTAGTGTTAGAAGTTTGTTCCAGATATAAATACATAAGATTTGCATATAAGTCACACAAGTTTCTTTTGTTTTGGTTCAATCATAATTTAATGACGATTTTCAAAAAAAAAAAAAAAAAAAAATTGTGACGTTTGTCTTTAAAATAACATAATTTTTAACTAAAACAATATTTAGAAATTTTATTTATTTTATTGAATTAAAAATAAAAAAAAATATTGAATTATTATTTACTTAAAATGTATAAAAGACATTTATGTGCTTGATGAAATTCATTAAATGTTTATGTAGACACGAAAGAGAGTACTTAATTTTAATGTTGCCGTAAATTGTATAGAAAAAAATAAAAAAATAAAAAAAAAACAACAAATTTATAATTTTCCTGTTAATTTTTAAACATATATACAAACGTATATATTTAAATATACCAACATACATATACAGTACTGTGGAAAACAAAATCAACAAATCTTGGCATCCCTGCAGTAAACTGAAGAACTAGAAGCGAAAAGCAACTAGTTGTACGTATAGTGCAAAAAGAGATTGGTACATAGACTAGGGCAAAAGTAGTGCAGCTAGCAACCAGTTTAAAGAAGAAAATGCTCTTTCTGCTTAGTTGAATTGAAATTAGGGCACAAAGTATACAGCAAAAAGAGCACAGACAAAGTTTTGCAAAAACAAATTTCAGTGGTAACGGTAATTTACAGTTATGACGCGATGCTACTTGTTTTTTGTTTTATTGTTTGATTGATTTTAGTTAGTTTAATTGTACTTGCTTGCAGTAACGCACGTGTGAAGTGAAGTAAATAATTTCACCATTTACAGCTGCCATTACGACATTGCCATCAAAATGCCCTCCTGAAGATCAACTGAGAAAAGCGTTTCAAAAACAAAAGAAAAAACATTTTAAAAAAAAATTTTTAGAACGAAGATCAGACTAAGGGTCTCATTCATTATATAATTATATCTTTTTTAAAGCATGTTCAAAATATTTTTTTTTTTAATCAATTTTTTTATAATCATTGAATTTTTGGTTTTTATAACTATATCTTTTTTTAAAACATGTTCAAACTAATTTTAATTAAACAATTTTTTTATAATCACTGAATTTTTAGTTTTTATGACTATATCTTTTTTTAAAACGTGTTCAAAATAATTTTATTTAATAAATTTTTTTATAATCACTGAATTTTTAGTTTATATAATTATATCCTTTTTTAAAACATGTACAAATAATAAAATATTTTTAAACCAAAAAAAATTTTGTAAATGAAATAAAAATTAAACACCGAGCATTTAATTTACTAGTAGAAATATATATTTCATTCCGCAACTGGTTATATAACTGGTAACTAAGAAACTAGGCATATGACTACATCCAAAAAGTAAAATCGGCAACTAGTTCTGATTTGCTCAAAATTAGTTCAGTAACTAGTAACGATAGGTACTAGTACTCTGACTGGTTGAAATGTAGTGCAGTAGGAGACAATTGTCTTCTCATAGGACATTAACATTGTAAAAGAGGCAGTTGACAGCATGTAAATGGGGGTTGTGGTGGAACCAGTACTGGCTACTTTGCAACTAGTTGCTTTACTATTTATAGAACTAGTCAGTTTCACTGAAGGGATACCATACCTATTACGTTTTCTTGACTTTTGTTAATTTTTATTTAAAAGAAAGTGGATTTAGTTTGTTCTTAAATGATTTAATTATATAATGGGAAACTTAAAAGTTTCAAAAAAATGTCAAAAAAAAAAAACATTATTTAAAAAAATCAAAGAAATATGAATTTAGGGCTGTGCAAAACAAAAGCAACAATTTTATGATATTCCTTATTTACATTCATTGCTTCACATCTGCGAGGCATTGACTTTGTCAGCTTGATGAATGTCCTCTAGGGTGCCATTTCCTCCTTTTATTTCAAATCTATCCCAGCTCATGCCTGATTTGGAAGTGGTACCCTTCCACCTTGCTTGCCAGTGGCTGTACAGAGCAATGTTTTGGTCGTCCTCTCTTGATTCGTCTAATAATTCAATTAAATTTGGAGTCATTGAACCAGTATTGACTAAACTTACATCAATTTGTCAGTAATTAGAACAAAAACAGTTCTGCATAGACAGAAGTTAAAAGTGAATCGATGAGTCGTTGAATTCAGTTGAATCAATTCATTCAACAAGTCTCTTATTAGACGAATTAAAGGAGGACGACTAAAACATTGCTCTGTAAGGTCACTGGCAAGCATGGTAGCGGAAGTTTTTGCAATCGGATAAATTGGTTGGTTCATGGTCTTTATTCTTTCCACGAAATGAATTAAAATATTGACCACCAAATCCATAGGAAAGCTCCGGAAACCCAAATGCTTCGTCAGCCACTGTGGAAAGTGCCACTTTGTGGAATATTTAGACATGAAATCTACTCGAAACGCATAATCAAGTTATTTTAAGATTGATAAGCATGGAGATGGATGGGTTCATTTCCCTCATGGGTTGTCACTACCATCCAAGCTTAACTCCTTGAAACATACTTCGGAACCTGGAAACATAGAGTGGGAGGGTACCATTTCCAAATCAGGCATGAGCTGTGATAGATTTGAAATAAAAGGGGGAAATGGCACCCTAGAGGACATTCATCAAGCTGACAAAGTCAAAGCCTCGCAGATGTGAAGCAATGAATGCAAATAAGGAATATCATAAAATTGTTGACTTGTTCTAAAAAAATAATTTTTTTTTTTTTGACATTTTTTCCAAACTTTTAAGTTTCCCATTATATAATTAAATCATTTAAGAACAAACTAAATCCACTTCTTTTTAAATAAAAATTAACAAAAGTCATGAAAACGTAATAAGTATGGTATGCCAAGATTTATTGCTTTTGTTTTACACAGTACTGTATGTATACTTATTTTGAATAATACTCGAAATCTTGTATATGAGTATTGAAAAAGCGGACAAAACAGAACTCCAGAAATTGAAATTGTAGAACCAAATAGTTGAACCAAAAAAACAAAAAAAAAAAATATACAAAAATAATAACAAACGGGGAAATTAAATTGAATGAAATGTAAACAAATTACAATGAGCTTAAATAGAACGCGTTGCACAGTCAGCGCTCTCAGAATATTTCATACACTGCGGAACTGGTACTGCTTCTGCTGATGAAGAACCACATAACACTATGAAGCTGTCTAAAATTAGAAAAGTACACGAGTACACTCGCATACATAAGAAAATGCTCCAGTAGAAAAGTGGCAGCAGTCAAAGAATTAAACATATAACGTTTATACAACAAAACAAAATCACTGCTACCTCCCCACTGCTTATAAACAAAACTTTTTATCCAAACTAAAAAAAAAATAATTCTTGGTTTGTTTTAAACATTTCATTAAATTCAAATATGTGTAGAAAAATGATAGAATATTTAAACGTCAAAAGAAAAAAAAAACCCAATTCAATTGTAGGATTTGTTATTTTTTTCTCATAACTAAGTAAATATGCAAATATTTAAAAATTTTCCTATGGCGAATTTTAGGGGATTTGAATAAAAATTTTGATCTACACACATGCCTTAAGTTTTCTTTACAAATACATGAAAGTACATTGTGTAAACAGATTGTAAACCCAAGAAAATTACGATTAAAATATGTGTCAGTTATAAAAATGTTGCGTAATGAAAATATTTAGATAATAAAGTTTGTGTTCGATGGAAATTTTATTAGTATTTAAAATCATTTATTTATTTATTTACAGTGTGTGAAAAAATAAGTGTCTCGCACTAAACTTATATAAACGCATTTAATTAAATTTCGTTGTATTCAGTAGCTATTATGTGCAATAATTAATTGCTTGGTTCTGACCCACCCCCCGAAATATTAAAACTTTCTATGGAATTTAAGTTACACTATGCGACCAAATTTGATTTTTTTTAAATGGGGTTCGAATTCGGATTCAAAAAGAGTAGCAATTCTGCATTCATAGTTTCTAGATTAGTAACTGTGTTTGATTTGAAGTTTTCTTCCTGATACTGAGTTTGAAAAGCTTAAAAATAAATTAAAAATAGGAAGCATTTTTGGGTGCTTGTAAATTTAGATTTATTTGAAAAGTAATATAAAAGCAATGTTTTGTTTTACAGTATATTATTTATATTTTTTACACCACCAGATGACTCTCTAACGAGCGATTGAATTTACGAAAAGGGGAAAAAAATGGAGATTATGATTGAGTAGGGGAAAAAAGAGGTGTGTGATTTTTTTGAAAATGTTCATAATATTATTAAAGCACTGCAAAATATAGTCTTGACAAGACAAGAATGTTGTTTCGATTTTAAATTAAGTTTTAAAAATAAAAATGAAAAATTCAAAACCTCCTGTTCGACCTTTTTATCACTATCTCTTTTTTCTTTACAGTTCGTAAATCTTAGGCTGGAAAAATTTCAAATAATAAGGCCGAAAAATTTACCACTTTATTTCCTTTTAAATAAGTATAAAATTACAATGAATCGAAAATTCTTTTAGTCCTATTTATTTAGTCCTAGGACAAAAATTTCAAATAAAAAGTTCTTAACTTTACAAACATAGAGAAACTGTGAATGCGAGTTTGTTCAGTATTTCTTTCTTTTTTATGAATCCGTAGCAAAAACTTATGCTAAAAATATGTATGGCGATGGATGAGAAAAATCATTTTAAATTAAAGAAAAAAAAAAAGTTTCGCCAGGTAATTAATGAATCCGGAGGATGAATCAAACGTTTTTGAAAAATTACTCTTTCATAAATTGGATTTAAAATAAATAAAAACTAGTCGGTAAGGCCCCAGTAACTGGGGATAGTTGCGAAAGAAATCTCTTTATGAAAAAACAAATATCAAAAGAGAACCAAACTACTTGTTGGTGTTTGTTTTGTTATTTGTGTATGCAGATAATTTGTTAGAAAATTCTGAGAGATGCCGTTACTCATGTCTTCTCTCTTTCTCTTATTTATTACTTACTCCCGCTTAAGCAATGATTTTTACAACGATGAATGCAATGCTTTGTTCAATGAGCGAATTTTAAAAAACTTCCGACGCTATTATTTTATAATTGGCTTAACCGATTTCAAATTTGATTTATGGCTAACCTACTCGTCAAGCTCTTTAAATTGATATATAATATGATATCGTAGCACTTCTGAATCTTCTGGAATAAAATTGTAGTTACACTAATAAATGTATAGATAGTTTTAATGCTTCCACAATTTAGTGTATACAAACTTAAGAGGCCTCAGATACAAAACTGCCTACGGCCTTGTTGTATAGTATAAATACCTCCTAATATCATCACAACACTTATTTAACGTTTGTCTTTTAAAATATAAACTGACCGAAAGATGGCTTCATAATGTTGTAAGCTAGTTTAGCAACTATATTTCGAGCATAATTATTAATTTCTATATCTTACTAGCTAGACCCCTGCAACCCTAACTCAGTTCTATTTAGTCTCTGTAGTCTATTTTTTTTGGTGAATGGATGTCGTTAATCTATAAAGTAAATATAATATACTTAATATAATATATATTTAATAATAATATACTAAATATTAGAACACTTAAGCAACGTTTTTTGTGTTTTTTAGGGTTGAGCGAGTTTGAATAATTTTGGCAAACTTTTTTGTATGCATTTCTTTCTATATGCTCTAGTTCCAGATCACCCGATTTAACGCCACCAAATTTTTATTAGTGGGTTTTTTTGAAGCCCAAGATATACGCAAATAAGCTAAGAACTACTTTAGCTCAATTGAAAACCAACATATGAACCGATATCGTCGCCGTATGGGTCGATTAATTGGCTAAAACGATAGAAAATGTCAAAAAAAAGCACATTTGGTAGCCATTTGCACGATAGCATTTTCTAAACAGTAGCTAGAACAAATCTTCTCGAAGTAAAATAAATGATTATCCAAATGAACAACAAAAAAAAAAATTTTTTTTAATGTTTTTTTTTTTATTTTAGAAACAAATGGTTCCACTTTAAATGGCTACCCTGTATTACATTTTGTAATTTTGCTTAAAAATACCCTTGCTTTTTTACTTATTGGTGGCTCACTCGATATGGAGTTAACCCATTTTCAACCGCTTCTTAACCGCTGAGTGAAAATCAATGAAACTTTTTGCAAATGTTATAAAAGAGAAAAAAAATGTCTATTTTTAAAATTTCTTTTTATCTTTTCTTTTAGGTTGGGCCAGGGGGCGTAGTTTCAGCAAGTAATCCATGGAATGCGTTTATTATTTTTGGTGTAAATTATAATTCTAAAACAAGTTTAAAAATTCGAAGAAATAATATTTTCGAAATTTTGAAATATTCTCTCCGAAGGTTGATTTTTTTAATGAAAGTCACTTTGCGTGACTGTAAAAAAAACAGATAAAAATACGAAACCCTCTAAGCCCTGAGGCAGTCATCATTCTATTTAATCAATCGATAAGTGCAAATTTGTTTTTTTTTTTAAATTAATTGCCAGATCTAAAGAAAAAATAAACACAAAATATGTGGTCAGTTTACACTTTCTACGATCACACAGTCGTTGTTTATATAAATCTAAAAAAATAGCTCTAAGTCTCTTCATAAACTGTCATGTTGTATAATCATAATTTCGTATAATTTTGTATGAAAAATGAGAGGATTTACGACAAATGAGAGGATACGACACCAAATAAGACAACTTGTGAATTGCCCAAATATGTCTTTATTTTTTGGCTTGAACCCGCAAGGCCGCCTCAGGACAGCCGGTAGATTTTCTCACCTAACTGCTTTTTCTTTCATCAATATTAACTGGAAATTATTATTTCTATCTTGCGGGTTAGAGAGAGCAGGTTAAGTTTAGAAAGGTGTAAAATAACATATTTGGTGGTTTGCTAAGTTATATCTATTTCCCGCTAATCTACAGAAAATTCGAAAGTCACTGGTCGACTTTTCGACCACTGGTTGACAATGGGTTAAGCTGGTTAACTGTTGTATTGATAATATTTATTCAAACAAATACTATGAAAACTGAATTCTGGAATATCAGGATACGAAATATATGCATAGTTTCGAAATAATTACACGAGTCTCCAAACATTAATTTTTAAGTGTAACTACAATATATGGGTCAGAGCAAAACAATATAAATTACTATTATTTTCGGAATTATCTCTTGAATCAGAAACCCCTCCGCTCGAACCCGTGATGTAGTTTTTTTGAATGATAAATCCCAGCGAATGAATGTGAAATCAGTCAGTATAAATTTTTCTGTCCAGCAATGGATTCAGAATTTTGTTAAGTAAGGAATATAATTTATAATTCAAAATGTATTCAAATTTTTAGGTTAATTACATTCCCTGGTTAATTGAACCAAAAATTGTACATTTTCATAGATGCAATTACATGTTAAGCTGCATTACTGTGCCGTGATATGTTTCAATGTAACCACCCTCATAAGACTCGTAAACTAATTAATGTATCGCGTATTTATAAACAAAATATTGCAGCCATCAACTGTATATATTTCCCATTTAATATTAACAAGTAAACAGTGAATACAATAACGATATATCCTTAACATAGGACGTAATAAAGCAAGACTCCAATATAAACACTTGAAATAAACCAAAAAAGCTAAAAACGCCAGTAAAACTCACCCAGCAAAAGTAGTTTTATATCTTTTGCTGCCTGAATGCCATCCTCTTTGAGATTCCTTTCAATTAGACGACTTCTGGCTGCAGCGGCTCTCTCCTCGGCAGACTGTGCGCAGCCCATAGTGCGTATTGCCTCGACACAAAACGTTTTGAAGGTCGTTTAAATCGGCCGTAATTGGCCGAAATCGCGAAGACAACGAAAAATATAACCCACTTCCAAAGATATGATATATAGCGAAGGGTTGTGGATTTTCTGCTTGAAGGATTGAATCACAACTTTTTTAGCACTATTTTTCAATTATTTTTTTTTTGTTTTTTTTTTTAATTTGCCCAATATATTTTATTTAATTCACATACAAGGTTTTCTTTCATTAAGTTGTTATTAGTTTTATCAAAATTTCAGCAAAAATGTGACATTCTCATTTAAGGCTGTGTTGTTGACAAATGAAAACATGAAAAATCTCAATCAAAGCACATCAAAATGATGCTGAAACATATACAGAGAGAAAGAGCTGGGGAGGGAAAATAATAACTTCGAAAATCAGCAGATTTATGAAAGCAAAATCGAAGTGCTCAATTAGTTTTCCTACACTCTCTCTTTCTCTCTCTAAATTTTTTCCTCAACAATCTCTTTCTTTCGCTTTTATTCAAAACACACTTGCATGGAAATTTCAACCCTCAAAAAGAAACCTATATAAAAATTCAAATTTCAAATATTTTCTCTGGAGATTCCAGAATTTATTGGAAGTGAGTGAGAACGGAGAGGATATGTGGAGGGGTGGGGATTGGGAGAAAACTGCTGCTGTGAAAAACTTTAACACACACTTGATGGAATTTTTAGTAAAACATTTTGAAGGATTCCCATACTGGATACTGGTAATTAAAAAAAATAAAAAAACTTCCTTCTAAATAATCTTAATATGTTCAAGATACGGATGAATGGGCAAAAGAAACATATTGGCATTGACGATAGCATAAAATATTTAGAATCTGTGGAAAGATATTTTTTTCCGCGAACATATCTTATTATATGCTAAAATAAATCAATCGTTTTTTTTTTCATTTATTTATTTTTGCAAACATTCTTGATAAATTTTATTTATTACAATCGCAGTGCAAACACTTGTTCTGTGGAATTAATATTTTGGATTTCCGTTCTACAAAAAAAAAAAAGAAAAAAAAAAAAAAAACCGAAGAGACAACTCGCAGCAAAGGGGGCAGAAATTTCGTGAGAGAATAAAGAATAAATGGTATTTGTTCCAAAAATTATGAATCATTCGAATATATACATTTCGTATACAGAAAATGAAGAACATATCTTTTTAAAATGCAATGCAAATTTATTTTTTTCTTTTAATTGGATACTATAGTTTTCTTTTCATAACTTTTTTGTAATATTTCGCACGAATTTGCAAAATGTATAAATTATGATTTTAATATTTTAAAAAAACATTGCAGCACTAAAGTAAGTAAATTAATATAACCAAAGGTTTGTTTCAGAGTATTGCAATATTTCCAGTTTTATTCCCGAGAGTTGTACATGTATATGTATTTTAATTTTATTTTTTTCAACAATATTTTATGAATTAATGCATAGAACTGTTAATGTATACAAGAAAATTAAAAATATTAACCGATTTGTTGCTTATTTAATGTAAATTTTCTTTTTTTCACACACAAATTGACAGCGCGATACAATAATGAACTGAAAATATACACGAACAATTTGAACGGAGCCGCCCTAACCGACGACGACGTACAACAGAGTTAAGTAGAAAAATTCGGAGCAATCCACAAAGAGCAAAAGGAAAAAAAAAAAAATACGAAAAAATTAATACACATTCTTCAATGGAATTTCTCTACTATATAAAAGATAAAGCTTTGGTGGCGCACTTTGAGAGTACAACAACGATAACGACGAGTACTGTGGAGCAAGAACAGAACATATCCATTCCATACAGCCTGCATACCAACACCAAACAAACAGCAGCAAGCACCACTAGCACTTGTTTGTGCTGTGTTGCTGGAAATTCGAAAGAAAATAAAACTTCCTCCACAAAAACTCTTGAAACGAATCATATTCGAAAATCATTTCGAATATGTGATGATAGAGTCTGGCTGTAAAACGCATGTGCGATACCACCACCACCTTCCTGGAGATGGCAGGCGAATATGGAGATGTAGCGCTGTTGTACGGGGGCGGCGAGCGTTGCTTTTGTAGTGGCGCTGGAGAGCATTTATATAGAGTCAATTATGTATGTGTGTGTGACGAATAGCACCCGAGAGTAGTTTCATTTATTCTTTTTTTTTGAGTGTAGTGTAAAGTGTAATAGTCGTGTAGTTTTTGTTCATTTATGCACGCATTATAGTAAAAACGATTTCATACATACATATATATACACATAGGCGAGCTCAAACAGTAGAGAGACTAAAAGGGGTGATTTTCATTTGAATATGTTATGTATGCCATTATTTTGGGGAGTAGTGAGTGGAGCGGGGTTTGTTGCCTGCTTCACATACATACCAACACACATACTCATATATTGTTGGTGTTATTGCTCTCTTCACAGACCATTTAATTTATATTCCAGTTGTTATCTATCTCACATTTTCATCTTCTTTTATTTTACCTGTCGTTTTTATCACATTGCACCAATAGCAGCAATAACACCAAAAAGAAATTGACAGATTTTCTATGTGATTCTGAGAAATCATCAAGTTAACACTATCTGCGCGTGAGTATGTTTGTATGTACTATGCAGTGTGGTGTAAATTTGTGTGGCAAGTTGTTGGTCAAATGACATTAATGGCAAGGAATTTGCAAAATAATTTCATAATGGTTAATTCTATGTAGATATGAAGTAAATTACTAAAAACAAGTAGTCGTGTCTAAACAGGATGTAGTAGTATATAAGTACAACGTTTAACAGGATATTTTTTTTTAATTTTAAGTTCCCGTAAAAGCCAAAGGATTTGCCTGCTTTACTTCGACAAAAAGGACGTTTCACTAAGCCTGACAAACAGCTCTTTAAACTGTTGAGTGGCAATTAGGTAAAAGTTAAAATATGAAATATAGGTGCGATATTTAATTAAAAGTATAGTTTCATTGTGTCAAATGTCAAGGAAATGAAAAAAAAAAGATTTAAATTTCATAGTATTTAATGCTTGTTCTGATAATTTTAAGTTTATAAGAACAATTTAATCTTAACTATTCTGAAATATTGCCAATATATAAAGAGAAAAGCTCATTCTAGGCCCTCCATAGGCTTTTGTAGCATAAAATAAGAAGAAGATGAACTTCTATTATTCGAAATCCTCTATATTTCGAATTAATTTGAACTAAGTGCTTTTCATCCTTTTTACTTTTACAATACGTTCATCTCAAGCAATTAGCAAGCTCACCTCGAATTTTTCTAATGAAAAAAGGAACAAAAGTGTGTAGAGCGTTTCAAATGGAAAAAATACACAGATTTTTTTTCTATCAATTGGTTCCACGAATCAAAGTTTTCATGTGCGTTTTTTAGTTTTTCTTTAGCATTTTAATTTCATTTACGAGTGGTATTGAAAATTTGCAGAAACTTAAATTGCAATGTTTTGATTTTAATTTCAGTTGTGAAAAGTGAAAATTTGAACAAAGCTGTTCTATTTTTTGGTTTATTTATTCTTCCTGTACAATAAAATCAAAAAATTAGTTTTTTTTAACTTCTATCAATCTCGAGAACTTGATCATTTTGAACCAATATAATTCAAAGAAGTTTGCTCATCTCTAGAGACTGGAAATATCGAGTTTCATACTTATTTAGCTGCCATTATAACCGATGATCGACAACAGCCTCGTGCTTGCTTCAGTTGATTAAGCCAAGTCCCTAGGATCACATGGTTGCAATTTGGAATTCAAAAAGTTATAGGTTTGTTTGAATGCCACAAAGCACAGAATATTTTCGAAATAGTGTCCAGCTTTTAATTGTGCTTGTTGCAGTTTCGAATGAAATTAACAATCTCGACGATTTAAGAGATAGTTAAAATTCAGTTTAATGTTACGTATTTTTAATCCATCTACTTGTACAGTATGGAAGTCATCACTACATGAAAAAATAAAGGCATGCAATTTTAACCTCTTTTTCTAGAGTCGCTCGTGACTTTCAAGATTTCGCCCTGAAATCCCACAGTTCTTTAAACAATTTTTATGGAGTCAGACATATTTAAAATTTAACAGTCGTCTTCTGTAATTTATTATTTGTCTTTTCAGATGTCGAGAGGTGTACATAGATTTTTCATGTTTCTGAGATTTTTGTGTTAGGCGACAAATCGCAGGTCATATGTTGACTCTTCGTAAGTAGGGGAGTGTCGTTATGGTCTGGGCGCTGTCAGGGTCGGGACAGTATTGTTTTCTCCATTATATCTCACTGGCGTCTGTTAAGTTAATATACAGTATTGTTTGTCACGACGAAAGCAAAATGTTTATGCCATTTCAAGTTCAGAGCGTGAAGTGTATATATGTGCTAAAAGAAGACTAAAAAAACTTTTTAACAGTTCCAGAAAAAGTGGATTAATTTAAAAAATAACATGCAAACATCAAAGTAAATTAACTTAAATTGTTCGATAAGGTTTGAAAAGTGGAAATATGTAGCATTTCGTGGTGTTTGCATCACGCGAATATGCTGTAAATGATGCAACGCTAAATGACGTGTGTTGTCAGGGTCGGAGCAGTGCTTGTAATCAGGGTCGGAACACCGAAATTTTTTTGTAATGATGCATTTTATTTGATTTTCATGTTATTTTCAATCATATTCCTTCTTTTCTTATTGATTTTCTAAAGAGCTCCGACCCTGACATCAGTATTCCGACCCTGACTACAATTTTTGTTTCTTGTAAATGTCGATAACTCCTGAACTATTAATCCAATTATATTTTAATGTTCAGGAAAAAAGTTGAAATTTGTGAAATCTTTTCAACGATATACAGCATTATTAAAAATTCGGCATTCAACGGAAGTTATGAGAAAAAGGCAATATCTGTGGCAATAAGGAATAACAGCTAAACTCAAAAGTCGACTAAAAACCTGTTGCGTTTTTTTCATTATAAAACCCAAAATATTGAAAGTTCTTACATAATTATTGGAGTTTAATTAATAAAAAACTATGGAGACTGCTAAATTGCAAAAACTTTCAACATTTTGGGATTTATAATAAAAAATACGCAGCAGGTTTTTAGTCGACTTTTGAGTTTAGCTGTTATTCCTTATTGCCACATATATATGCTCCAACTCTGACGACACTCCCCTTCTTTTTCACCACTTTTGGAAGACAAGACAATAATGCAATAAATTTCTATGAACAATATATAAAAATAAATTTAAAATAATAAAAAAGTAGTTAATTCCAAAAATATTTGTTTCTTATTTAAAATGATTTAAAAACCAATTTTACATATTCTTTATGTACATTTATTGCTATTTTGTCGTCTCTTCTAAATGTGGTAAAAAACTACTTATGAGGGGTCAACATATGAGCATCGATATGTAATGCCAAGGGCTATTAGATGAGAAATTCGTCGATCGGGGAAAAAATCACGCAATTAAATTTTTGACCGAAATGTCAAGTTATTGTTGGCATACGTCGAATCCTTGTTGAAAACCCTTGGACTTGATTCAGACAATGAAAAATGTAAGTGTTTTAATAGAGTGTAATGTATTGTTATTGTTATGGCAGTATTATTTGGAGTAAGCGTAGTGTAAACAGTTTGCGTTTTGTGTCAGATTTGAATATCAATAATGTAATCGACAATCTATTTGTGGTAAAGTCTTTGGCGTAATCATAAACCCATACGACATATATATATATATAACAGAGCATATTCAGGCCATTATAATACTAAAGGGTTTTTCATTTCGATTTCGGTCATATGACCACCCATTTACAGCGATCGATCCTTTGGACCCAATTTTCCACCACACTCGCACACATTTCGACCGGAACGTTGTCAATTTCGCGTTTGATATTGTCATTGAGCTCGTCTAAAGTTGCTGGCTTGTTGGCATAGACCAGTGACTTGATATAGCCCCATAAAAAGAAATCCAATGGCGTTTGATCGCATGAACGAGGCGGCCATTCCACCGGACCATTTCTCGAGATAACACGTTCACCGAATTTGCCTTTCAATAAATCGATTGTGACTCGTACTGTGTGGCTAGTGGCACCGTCTTGTTGAAACCACATATCGATGATGTCAAGTTCATCCAATTCTGACCACAAATATTCACCCAACATAACATTGGCGGTATTAAAACCGAAAATTGGAGTAAGCGCTCTTAAAGTGGCGACCACCGACTCAGAATTTCGGTAGAAATTTTTAATAATTTCCAAACGTTGCTGGTTCATGAACTTAACCCCGATGAAAGTTCATTAAAAAAATTTAAAAAGTTTATTATACTCTATGTGGTTTATCAACATTCTCTGGATCACTGGTCACAGCAGATTCGAAGTCAGATAGGGTTTTAAAGAAGGGATAAAAACTTCTCTATTCGAAGTCAGCTAGATTGCTAGAGAAAAGTTAACCAAAATAAACTAGATTACCTTTGGCAAGTTGTATTTTAAGTTATTTCTATAGATGTTTGAAGCCTGATATTGCACTTTCGTTTCCAGTCGAAAAATCATCATGGCTTCAAAAACGTCTTTAACTCTAGAACTATAATTTTACGTCTGTAAATCATCTGTAATTTGTTGTGACCATCAAATTAAAATTTTTCAAAACTATTTTTTATTAATAAAATGATGTTTAATTATACAATATTTTTAAGTTTGTTTACGAATAAATAGTTCAATAAAGTAAAAACTTTAAACATTTTGGACTGTAAAACATTGAAATAATTAAAGCGTATCCTTATCTTATGGTTTTGGTTCTCGAGTTAAGTAGTTCCCTACTCAAATTTACGGACATTGAATATGCTCGAATTTTATTGTGAATAGTAAATCTCTTAAATTTTTGTTAAGAAAATATTTGATATTCGGGGAATTTCGAATCGAAATCGGCGAATGGGGAATTAGATTGAAAATAGGGGATATTCCTCGGATTCCTCCCCTATCTGATAGCCTTAGTAATTAATTTTGGTAAGATGAATTAACATAATACAACAAGAACGCGTGTCAGGAATAAATAAATTAGACTTTAGCATTGGAAAAATACCAAAAATGCAGAGGGTTTATTTAAAAAACAAATCCCCGAAGAAAACTTACTTGATGGATATAAAATTTCAAGATCATGTAAAAAAAAACAACCTTCCAGAAAGTTAATTGCTTGAGAAATAATATTATATTATAAAAATTGATAACTTACTGTGAGTCACAAAACTTTTGTGAACAGTTTTTGGCTCACGATTACTCACCACAAATAAGGGAAAATTGAAAATTATAATTTTAGATGGATATAAAAGAAAACATTTTTTTGAAATTAGAAAAAAAACGTCGGTCACTCAGGGGCTCATGAAGTATCAAAAATTCGACCGAATTCGGGGATTTTTTTTTTTTCATTTTTTAGCCATATCTACATTTTTTTAATTTCTTGTAAATTGCTTTTTAACAATAGAAATAAAATGCAAAATGAGTTTTTCAAATTGGATCAAGATCACACAAGGGAACAAATTGAGGTGTTTTTAGAAATCGTATGGAAATTGCATATTGTGAACGAAACTTCTAAACTTTGATAGTTATTCGGCACCAATTAATATTATCTGATTTCAAAACTTATATGCAAAACCAAAAATGTTAACCAATTAGATTCGGCATAAAATTGTAGGTCCGTTCCATATTGTTGCCAGAAAAATGAAATCGCCATTTTCCGCCGAAATTTCGATATTTTCCGGGGCCATATGAGCTGAAGATATTATACGATTAAAAAGAAAGACAATTTTTCCTGCATTCATCTGGATGACCAGCAACTTTTCGCAGCTATTACTTTTTCCAGTTTCCAGCATTTGTGGCCACTAATCATGCCCAAATTTGATCTACCTAAATAACAAATATTGATTAATTGTTGTAAAAATTCAAAGGGTGTGAAAATTTTTTCTAGAAACAATGCCGAGCTATTCGTAGTTACATGTAGGGGTTAATAATTATGATTAAATTATTAGAACATTAAGACAATTGATGTAACGGATTCTAAAAGATACGCATGATTTGCCTCTTTAGCATAGTTTTTTTTCTTCTTATTTATTAAATTGCGTCTTTGAAAATTTTGTAAACGTTTGCAGCAACTAATGTTGTTATTTCGATGAATTCAAAAAATATAACACGCAAAACACTAGAAGTGATACAATATTATATATAACGACAGTAACAGAATGAAATATAGATATTTAAGTAATGCAAATATTTAAAGAAGATAAACACGCTATTACAATCCATGACCCCTTCAAAATACTGAACCGAATCGAAAATGATTAGATAAAATAGAAAATAACTAGAATTTTAGAAGTAGTTGTACAACAAAATGAATAATTACGAGGAAAATGATGAATTATGAACTCAAACGATAAAAAAACATTACATTTTGATGCAGTGGCAAAGTTATACTTATAATTCCTGATGCCGTTTGACGGCAAAACAAAAATGAAACTATTTATTGCAATCTACAATTTGAAATCTGACAGTAATTCAGAGCCAACAAAACAAAATACTTTAGAATAAAAAAACCGAAAGTCATTTAACTGCAATTTAAAGGCGCATCTATTTTTGATCGTTGCATGAATAACATGCATAACTACATATCTATCGTTTTAAATGTGATAGAAGTATACATAAGTTAAACATGTAAACATTTGATTTTGCAAAAAAAAAAAAATTTTAAAATAAAAAAAAAAGAATATGTTTGAAGCCAATTGAAACCACTTGAAAGAATATTAAGTAATTTGGGAATGGTTTTAAATTGAGTTATCAATTTACTACATTTCTATAGTAGACCTTAAGCACAAAATACATACACATAAATAGTATAATAAAATGGAAGAAAAAACGTTGACATTTAATTTTTATATGCCAGTTGACATGCTACGAGGAGAGCAAAAAGATTCGATAGACAATTGAATGAAGCCAGACCCGAAATGGAGCATGTCCACTTGACTTTTTCAATTAAATTCGATTGAGAGAATTCATTATTAACTTTGCATGATAAATTATTATGCAATATACATAAGTACAAACATATGTGAAGTGACACACTGTTAGATATATTTTGTACTTGACGATGCACAAATTAAAAAATTTTATTCTTAATTACTACATATATACCTACATGATTTTATACTCCGAAACAGCCGTTTAACTTTAACTTAAGAGAATCACCAAAGCTTTTAAATTACTTTCCTATACATACAGACGAGCCACTACTTGCTAAAGGGTTTGTATTTTTAAAAAAGATCTAAAAGTTGGGAATGTACCGTCTCTCAAAATATTGATCGAAAGTTGGTATATGAAATGAAAGATAATAGCCACATTGTATTAAAATAACTTGAATTCTCAAAAGCAAATGCTTATATAAAAAAAATGGTTTAAAATGTCTTTGTTATTCCTCGTAATCTCCCATTCTTCTTTCAATCTTGCAACATTTACTGGTTCCACTCGATGCTAAGCTTCCCCCCAAAGTTTGGCGGCGGATCACTGATGCTATGAGTGATCCGCCGCCAAACTTTGGGGTTGGTCGTTCACGTCTTCCAGTCAAAACTTCACCTTTGTTGACCCACACACACTGCGCTCACCTGAACCAAACCTTTTTATCTAAGTTTCATCCGATCATGTTATTGCCTTTCAATCCTCAATCTTATAATTTTAATACGTTTTTGCGAATTGAAGCTTTAGTTTTCTGTGGGGTTTTGTCAAAAGAAGGTTCTTAACCTTAAATCGATCCCTTATACTTTCTTTTTTAAGCAATGAGCTTAATTTGCCTGACTATTTTCCGTTTCATCAAACTGGACAGCACACATTTTCGATTTAGGGAACATTTCTTTAAGAAATTTCATAATTTTTTCCAAATAACGCTAACTGTGGACGTAGAGCAACCAACCCATGTTGCAACCCAACGGTGGGCGTGGCTGCCGTACAATGGCTGCTATATTAAATGTTTAGTTTTTTTTGGAATAGGCTTTATCTAAAGTAAGAATATTTTTTTAAAAAATTATGTGTCTGCCGTATGGCTGTAGCCAGGATATTTTTTCGGGGGGTTTTCATTCGAAGAAAATTGACATTGACTTGCCATTACTGATGATGAGCCCGACCGGGGGGGGGGGGAGGTCAGAACCCCCAAAACCTCCTCCTCCTACATACGGCCGTGGTCTGCCGGCACTCACAGTAGAAGTGAAATTTAGTATTTATTTGCAAATTATTAGAAAACATTTAAACAAATTCTGTTGAAGTTTTTCCAGTGTTCTTCTCTCTATTGTTTTTGCTTTTCTTTTGTTTATGGGCACAAACACTACGTATTGTTCGTTTATAACACAAGAGGAAAGTTCCGCTATATACAGTCAAGAAGACGCAACTTCGTTGGCCCTCTCAATGTATGTAGCGGAATAACAACTGCCTA
Organism: Toxonevra muliebris; assembly: GCA_963691655.1. NCBI lineage: Eukaryota > Metazoa > Arthropoda > Insecta > Diptera > Pallopteridae > Toxonevra > Toxonevra muliebris. The sequence goes on along the minus strand of OY829328.1, from coordinate 39,317,232 downwards.
TTCTTTCCTACTGGTTTCGTGTGAGTTGTTGTTGAAGCTTTTGCACTCATCCAGTCTATTTTCTGAAGCTTTTCTGTTGATACTCTCTACACTTATCGGCACAAACACGACGTAGTACACATCAGTGATGAAATTTCCAATTTTCAAATTGTACTTAATTTACCAAAAAAGTTGTACCTAAATGAGCATGAATGTACCTAAATATTATACTTCATTGGTTCATCCTTTTTGTAAGAAATTTAATTTTCATTTAAAAGTTAGCAATTAAAAAAAGTAAACGAAACATGAAAACGATATTCGTATATAACTATTGTAATTCATTCTCATTGATTTATCCTGATTAGTTCAATTTGGTTAAATTATTGCAGCACACGTACAGTAAGTTACAAAATCGATCACAAAAAATAATATTTTAGGGCAAAACAAATCGGTAACTAAGAGAGGAGATAAGTTTCTAGTCATCTAGATAAATACAAGGGGAAAATAATTTTTTAAAACTCATAATATCTAAAGGCCCTACATTGGTCATGAAAGTTTCGAAATTATTATTATAATTTTCGATTTTTCTTTTACTACAACTTACTTTTTATAAAGGAAACATACACAATGCAAAAAAAATTTTGAAATCGCATAATGTTTATTACTAAGTTCAATGTCATAAGAAGTTTACATTTCAAAAAATGTTAGCTAAATTTGAAAAATCTTCTCATGACTTACCTAAAATGTGCCAATTGTACCTTGTAGTTCAAAAAAATCGGAAAAAGGTACAATTGTACCTACTTTTTCATCACTGGTACACATATATAACATATAAAAGGAAAGCAGCTGTATGGAATCAAGCTCTCTTACCAAAGCACATAAGATAAAACTACGAGAAGTCGCCTCCTCTGTATGAATGTATGTAGCCGATCACCATATCGCTCATTTACTAAAAGACTGTCATAAGTCAAAAAACACGATTTTTGAGTTAATGATGCAGTCACGGTTCATATTGTGTAAAAATTTTATATTAATATCTTGTATACTCTGTGCGTGAGAACTATAAGATTTCTTCTTTTTTCTGCAAAGTGGGAGTCAATTGAAAACTTTAAACGCGTTTTCTGCAAAATCGCGTTTTTTGAGTTATGACAGTCTTTTAGTAAATGAGCGATATGACTTCGTTCACTAAACGCTAACAACAGCATAACTTCATTTCTTATTAGTTTCGTATTTAGTTCAACAACAATTCGATTTCCGTTGCAAAATTTTCGATTTACCCTCGCTAAAGAAGTTTCACTTCAAAAATGGTATAAACAAGGAATGAAATCGAATCAATATAATGTTCCAGTTTCGGTTTCGTTCTTCAACATTCATCAGGATTTCGGTTTGGTTCCGGTTTTGAAGGTAAGTGATAATAATAAGTTTGACAATCACACATGAGATTAATTACTAAAAAACTAATAATCTTCTATGGTTTGCAATCATTGTTTCACAACATTAAATAAATATACAAAATCAATGGCCATATTCCATCATATTTGCTTATATAGAGTGCGAGACCGATGAGTTTTTTTTTTACCGAACCGATGACGATGCTGATGTTCGGGTATCAGAAAAATTTGGCAGATGCTGATACCAAAACAGATAAAACATAGCCAATGAGCGGCGCTGAAATCTGGCGTCAAATTTAAATTGAATAAGTTTTGGAATATAGGAAAAACAGATCCCTTTATAACAATGATTGTGAAAATTTTTCTCAAAACCGATTTGAATTGGTTTCGGTTTCGTTCTTTTTGAGAGGAAAATAATGGTTACGTTTTCGGTTACGAAAAATGAAACGGTTTCAAACGGTTACGGTTTCGTTTTCATTCTTTGGGTATAAGTATTGCAAAAGGAATATTTAACAACTATATTAATCGAAATACAATGAATAATATTTTATATTACAATCGTTTATATTTTTCCCCTCCAAATAAATCACGCTATTAAGCTCGAAGAATTGATAGAATGTGTTATCTGTACACATTGACAAAATTTAAACCCGAATGTTAATAAGATCGCGTAAAAATTTAAAGAAATAGCGGCATTATTTTCTACAGCAACATATTTGAAAATGTCATAATGTAATGTGGAATTTCTTAAACTCTTTCGGACAAGTGTTAATTTTTGAGTGTTTTTTGTCTAAATTTTGCTCTGAATACCGTGACCTGTGTATTGATCAGAAATTGGTCCGTTTTTCGGTGCTGGTTATTTTTCTAATTTTTCTTGGTTAATAGTTCCTATGGTTTTCGATTTATTATCTAGTTTGCTTTGGGCCGTCATTAAGACACTTTTTATGTTCTGCTGTGTCTTTTTATTTTATTTTTTTCATTTCGAAACCGTTTGAAAACATATTTGGGATCCACCATGAAAGAAATCAATCTAATTGGGTTAGCTTTTCTACTATTCTTTAGAATACTCACATCACAAAAATTAAACTTGTATTCAATGTTTAATGCAGTGGTTCTCAAGCTTTTTTTTGCGTGCCATCAATGTACAATTTGGATCAAACGCGTACCGCAGAAAAAAAAACTGTGCTTTGTGTACTTACTATACCGATAAACATGCAACAGATTGTAAAATGTATTATCTGTTCGTGTACCGCCTTTGGAGGCGTTGATGGTTGGTGGTACGCGTACCACAATTTTAGAAACCCTGGTTTAATGTATTCCTTTACTTTAGCGAAATCTTTCCCCTCCACCAAACCCAAGATCCGCCATTGGCAGAAAATATCTTAGTCCATGCCCTACAACACAATACCTATTTGAGGAAATGAAATCAGCTTTTCTAAGGCTCGAGCATGGTTTAAATTAGGGTTGAGTTTGAGCTAGTATCAGACTATCATCGCATTTTCACTGTTAAATTAAGAAAATTTGTGCAATAAGATTAAACTATGCTATATTTCTATCATGGAGGGCATGCATCGATTCGTCAGACTACTCAAGGCAATAGAATATGTTATAGAAAATAAGTATGTATGTAAAAGGACAGATATTCGTTTATAAATTTGTAGTAATAACCAGGCAGCATTTAAAGCCCCATCAGCTTTCACCTTACTTAGACTTAGTCTTATTGTATGCCCAGTCCTACCTACGTCGACAAGTGGAATAGTCTACAAAAAGTACTTAGGCGTATCGACCAATGAAATTATGTATAGTCTATTTACAATGAGGTTATCTAGGTTCTGAGTTAGTCTGTTTCTTTGGCATTTTTAAGGAAGCAGATGACATGGGTCACCTAAAAATATTTCATGTTTGGTACAGGTACAGCGCAAAAATAGCAGCATTAAACAGTGACATGTCTTGTTGAAATGATATGCTCACAAAAATAATATATATCAACAAGCAAGTGGAAAAATAATTAGGAAAACTAAAAACAACATTAGGTACTAAAAGTTGTATCTACAGGGTGACAATCGTAAAGTGACGCACACATTTCAGCAGTTATTTTCAAAAGTACGTTCTTCCATTAAGTACAATTAAGTGTTAACATTGCTGAATATATAAGCATTCATTTGAACCCCACCTCATTCAATATAACCTCCTTTAGCTTGCACACATGCCTTCAATCGATCCGGAAATCGTAGGACTGTTCGCCGCAGGACTTCCTGATCAATTTCAGTCCAGGCTTTCTCTAATGAATTTGTCAGCGACTCCAGACTGTCGTGTTGAGATGCACAAGCCTTACTCTCTAAAATACTCCAAATAGAGTAGTCCATTGGATTCAAGTCTGGGGAGTATGGTGGCCATTCTTGAGATGTTATGAATCCAGAAAAATTGTCTTTTATTCATGTTTGCGTTAATTTTGCCATGTGGGAAGGTGCAGAATCTTGCTGGAAAGTCCAGTTTTCATTTACAAATGTATCTTGGGCCCAGGGAAGAACCTGGTCAATTTTAACACCCTCTTCAACGAATATTAGAGGGGTTCTGGCATTAGCGGAAACTCCAGCCCATACCATAATGGAAGCTGGCTTTTGAACTCGGCCAACAGTCCTATTTTGTTGCGATGATGTTGCGCATTGAAATGTTGTTCAACCGTGAAAATTTTTTCATCTGTAAACAAGATATTTTCAACATTTTTTAACACGGAGGAGCGTAGCAACGCCTTGCATCTTTACAGTCGCAAATCTTTCTTTTTTTGTGTCAGATCTTGAGCTTTTCGGAGCTTGTACGGCTTAAGATTAAGCTTTGATTTTGCAATGATTCGCACTGTTTCACGGTTTACTCCCACTTCCTTAGCGATTTTTCTCATTGAGCGCCTTGGATTTCGCTTGATTCGTTTACGAATTTTTTCTGTTAAACCAGTAGTGGCAACTGTTGAAAATTTTCCCCGGTCTCTATCTCCAAAACCCCCAGTTTCATTATATCGAATAATAGCTCGGTCTACCGTACCACTTGACAAATTTAAAGCCTTTGCAATTTGACGGCTACTATAATTTGCCAAATGAAATTTCATAATTTCACGACGAATATTTTCCTTGTCCATTTTTATGGAAATTTCAACTAAAATTCAAATGAAATTAAAAGCAAAGCCAATGATGAATGAATTTGCTTTTTAAATTAAAGTAACGGTAAATGGCAAAGCTTGCTGCAGAGTATTAAACTTGCGTCTCTTTACAATTGTCACCCTGTACATAGTTACACCAAAACTTATATTAAAGCGTATTAAAGCAACTATTTTGTTGTAGTTTAATAGTAGTTAGTAAACATGCCAATTTGTCATCATTTTTTAAGTTTTTTATTATTCATACATACTTCGTGAGTCTCGCAACTGCGCATTGCGCCAAAAATTATACTAAGAAAATAAATAATAAAATTTACTATAGAGAAAAATATAATAAAATTGTATATTATTCCCAAAACATAACCTAAATGATGATATTAAAAATGATTTTCAAATATGTACATATGCGTGTATTAGGTACGACCTGGAAATCTTCCAGTCAAAAATATTAAACAAATTTTATTTTTATTTGGCAATGCTGCTGTTAGTTTACTATACGCGCTCTCATAAAATCCATACAATGCTGTTCTTTTTTCTCACTAGGACTATTTGAGAGAAAGAGTACAATTGTACTGTGATATTCAATTAAATGAAAAAAAGCATAAAGAATTTAAAAGAAAAATAAAACAAGAGGAAAAGCATGGTAGCGAACTATTCATTGCTTGTGTGTGTGCCTGTGTATGTATTTTTGTTTCTTTAACAACTCGAGTTCTATTCATGCTTTAAACCATATTGGATTCACATGGATGGATTTTGCATGAATTCAAAGTGGTAATTAGCTTCATGTGCTTGCCGTGGCATAGTATTTAAATGCTGGACTGGCAAGCAGGGTGCCTGGGTACTCGATACTCGGCACGGTCAAAATCAAAAATAAAAAGGTTTCTACACGGCATCACCTCTTGGTTGACAATGGCAAAGTTTCAAGGGAGGAAAAATAATAAAAAATTTTCAGTTTCCTGTTCGGATTCGGCATAAAACTGTAGTCTCCTTCCATCCATGGACAAAAATAGCTCGCACAACATGAATGGGTGCGAAAAATTCGGCCTAAGCCCTCCATTAGTTGGTGCGCTATTAAAGAAGAAGAAGAATTAGCTTCACAGAAGCTTTTCATTTTATTTTTGTCGTTTCATCACACGTGTCGGTGTGGTAAAATAACTGCAATGTTTAGGTATACAAAAAGCCGGAAAAAACTTTCTGCTTGGCTGTATGACTGACTGATGAATTGACTAAGTGGCTGGCTAACTGTCAGACTACCTGCCAGCCCGTCTGTCTTTTACAGCAAGGAACCCTTGAGTGTTGTGTATACAAGAGTTTTTGTCTCTGTTGCTATTGCTGTAGGTTTTTGTTGTTGTTTTGTCGCAAAATTAAATTATTCAAAATGGCTACACTTCCGATTTTTTGACATATTCTACACGTTGTCGTTCTCATAGCCTTGTAAAGAAGGAAGCATACTAGACTATATAAATGTACTTGCAATTGGTTGCTAGTAGTTGGCTAGATATGTATATTACCTATGTGCATGTTAACTTTATTTGCTTGCCTGTTTGCAGACGATTTCATCACATTGTCTGCTGGTGTTGGTAATATATGATTTTCTTAGTTTTGGTTGTTGTTTTTGTTGTTAAAGGAGACTAATATTTCCTTTTACGAAAAAAAAAATAGAAAGAAAAACTTATTTGTTTGTCTACAGTTGTTTTGTTGAACTATTGGACATTTTTGCTGTATTATTTTAGCTTAGATTTCCTGTGCTGAAATATTTTTAACTGCGATATGAAAACTTTCGATAGATAATTATTTAAGTAGAAACTATTTTATTATTTTTTTATGTCAAGCATGTGCGAGTTCGGTTAAACTTTAGTGGCGCACTGCCTATGAATATAAAAAAAAACGATTTTAGACCATTCGTTATTTCTTTTCATTTTATTTGTGAACAGCATTTTTTCAACGATTTTTATTAATATTTTTAGTGTTCTAATGTTATAGCATTCGCTTTTCATTATATTTGTGACAAGATTATTATTATTATTATTTCAAGGAAGGACGACTCGAAAGTCACGCGCTGCGACCTATAAGACCTTTTGTACCAAAGCCCCAAGAAAGAAAGAAAGAAAGGAAGAGAGAAAGAAAGATAGATAAGAAACATCCGCTTCATATCGATAGTGAATATAAGAAGTTTATGAGAATTAACCACCAGACCAAGACGGGAATCGAACCCTCAACCTTCTGGATGAAAGTCTAGTGCACTATCCACTAGACTATCGAGGTCGTCTTGTGACAAGATGTTAAACCAATTTTAGGAAAACCAAAATTGAGTAAAATTCAAAATACGAATATATGTACATAATGAGAACACGTGTAAAAATATTAAAAGATATGACAATATGGTATCAAGGAAACTACTAGAGGAAATTAAAAAAAAAAATAGATAAACTGGTAAACTGGCCATAACTCCGATTGCATAATGGTTATTGAAAAAGTTAATAGCCCTCATACTTTAAGAATTGACAGCTATGTTTTGTTAAATTTGATTATGGTTGCAAACGGAATAAATAACTATTTAAAATCGCACAATACTACAGATACGAGTTATAGAAAAATTGTCTGTTCTGTTCAGTTCCGCACCCAAGATTTTACCATGAGGAGCGTTTTGAAATATTATATTTTTTTTGTCCCTGTCCAATTCGGGGCAAGAAGATATTTGAATCGAAAGAAGTTTAATATTCTAGAGAGACAACATCCTGAAATTGCTATAACGAGAAACAGCATGCAACTCAAATTAAGCTTTGTAAAACGATTCATTTAGTACCAAGAAGAAATATGAAAGGATATGATTATATGGTACACAGGCGGTTCTCTAACAGACGAAGTAGCCGGAACCGTAGTATTTGGGCCTAGGATTAAATATTATTAAACCATATTTTAAGCGGAAATATAATCAATTGATAGATGTGCATACTTTAATCCCAAGGATGGTTACCAGACCCAAACCAAAAATCAAGCGGTTACCAAGGAACTCAAATCTCACCAGGTAATCTCAAAACTACTGATGAAGTGCTTTGATAAATTTATTACGTTTGATCTAAATAATCAGATCTGGATCCTATGGGTTCCGGATCACATTGGGTTTGAAGGGAATGAAGTTGCTGTTAAACTGGTGTACTCTAAAACACTTTAACTTTTAACTATGGAGGTGAATTTTTTACCTTTTAACTTTACTGAAAAATTTTAGTAAAAAAAAAGGTTTTTCGATAATTATTTGTTCTTTGAAAACAAGCTAATAACATTTTTAATTAAAATTAAACCTAAAATTTTAAAACTTTTTTTTTTAAGTTCAACAAAACTGGCACTTTATTTCACAAGGCGGGGTAAAATTTACCACCACCTCCACAGTTAAAGGTTAAGGAATGTATGAGGATGGCGAATAATAATCTAAGAATCATTACAGAAATTAGAACTAGCACCTTACAAAATTGGGAATTCTTTTTAATAATTATTTTTTTACAGAGAAGGCAAGGAATCTGCGAAGCACCTCGTTATTTATTTTACGTTTTAATTAACATAAATATTTGTTTATAATTATTTGACGTTTCCTTTATTTCTGTGTCGAAAGTGTCAAAAAACCTATTGCGAATGCACATTTTTCGTAATATTGGAGGTAATATCCACAATATTAAGCATTTAAGTTAATATTCTTTACAGAAAAACGTATGGAAAATTACTTAATATTGAATATGATATGAGCTGATATTACCAAAACAGCTAATATTACTTAATATCATTTAGGTCTGAACATGGCTTCAAAAAAAAAAAAAAAAAAAAAAAAAATTAGTGGTGGCACTCACGATCCATGATGTGTAAATATCACTGTTTAACTGCTTCAGTGTTGCCAGATGGCTAACGTGCTTGCCCCTAGATGGAGCGCCATTCCCCCCTAAAATCCATCCCTTCTCCCTACAAATTGTTTTCAACAGAAAATGCTAAAAATTATGTAAAATCACATTTGTATAACACAGTGTTACAAAATTTAGTGAAGTAGATATACCTGGGAAGTCATACTATTTTTCTTGTAGGTCTTGTCGAGTAAAACAAGAATCTGTACTTGAAATTTTCCAAACACCCCCAAAATCTTGATTTACCGTTAAAAATCGGTTTTGGGTACCTTTGGGCACTTATAAGCTTGTAACTTGGTTGATTATCAACAGATTTTCTGTTTCTTACCGGCTTTAAAAAAAAGACTTAGACCTTTCGAATAATATATATTTTATTTAAGAAAACTTGAGAAATCTGTATGTATTTGTCCAGCAAACACAATTTTTTTAAATTTTTGTATTGCCATTTCTCAAGTTTAACGGTGTTTGTACACACTATTTTGTAAAAGAGCTATACTACTTATGGATTTATTCTAAAAGTGCGTTTATTAACGAGTAAAACGCAAGTACAACCCTGGCTTTCGTTTCCTAAATGAAATATTAGGAATATTCTTACATTAGATTAACTATTTTAAAGAAACTTTTTACGTATTTACAGGCGATTTAGAGAATTTGATAGACAAATGTTTTATTGTTTTAAAAAAACGCTAAAAGTATGTGGTATTTTTTTTATTTTGATATTTTTTAATAGGTGTATAAATATGAAATGAGGATTTTTTGGCTTAAAAAAAGGTACTTATTTAATTAAAAAAAGAATGAACTTAATAATCAAAATATTGGCCATTGTTAGCTATGATTTTTAACCATGTTTCTGGCAATTGATGGATTCCGTCCCAGTACCATTTTTCATTTTTTGAGGATAACATCCATCAAGCCAGTTTTTCTCTTCTTTGTACGAATTGAAGTGCCGTTCCGAAAGTCTGTGCTACAGCGATCGAAACAAGTAGTAATCGGAATGAGCCAAGTCTGGTGAATACAGCGGGCGGGGTAAAACGCCCCATTCGATGTTTTCCAAATAGTTTTTAACACAATGTGCAACATGGAGCCGAGCGTTGTTATGTTAAAAAATGACTTTATCGTGCCTTGAGTCTGGTCGGGTCGTTTTTCCTTCAATGCTCGGTTCAATTTGATCAGTTGCTGTCAGCATTTTGCAGCAGTAATCGTTTTACCAGGTTTAGCAGTTCATAGTAGCTCCCATCTCGAATTTTTTCGATGGTCCTCCACGGTGTTTGTTACAGACGCCAAAATCACCACTTTAAATTTTTTAAATCAACGTTTACGAGTGCCTTAGTTTAGAGCTTATTTACCATAAACCTCTACCAACAATTAATAGCCTTCGGCAGCCGTTTTCTTCAAATGAAAGAAGGTTATTAAACTTCATTGCAAAACTGTTTCTGGTATAAAATTAGACATTAGACAGAAGCAAAAAAAAATATTTTGTTTGTACAATCGCAACCTATGACATACTGGATCTTATTGACAAATGTTTACTCCAACATATTAATTACCCTTGACACAAACCATACATAATAGCTAAAACATCTGTTAGTTAAAACCGCACTTCATATTTATACACCTATTACGTAATTAAAGTGGCTGTCAAACTATAAATATTTTAAATAAAGTGATATAGTGGCTGTCAAACTTTCGTACCACCTTGTGAAGAACCCCAAAAATGTTTTCCTGGCTGTAGCACTGGTTGAAATGACCTTCTTAATGTTGAAATAGCGAGCTTTTAATAAATGAAATAATTTTTCATTTCACTCCCATATAAAATTTTGTTCATACTGCCGCTATAGATGTTTACACATCAAAAATATCAAAAAAAAATTTTAAAGACTTTATTAGGAGGTAGTAGCTTTAATCGCAACTTCAATACATATACCTATTCAAGTGAAGCGCAGTGTATGTTCTCTAAGTGCATAAGCGAAAATAATTCATTTGCGGGTGGTGCTATAAAGTAAAGAGTTTTTTGAATGAATGAATAATGGAATTTTGAATGCTTGTCTCTTTCTTTTTATATGTTTGTTATATATTTGAATAGTTGTTGATATTTATCTCGTTGCTATTGTCGCTATTAAGAAGTGTTTCAGTTGTATAAACACTAAATGCAACAACAACAGCTCCCACAACAATGTCAACAATAACTTTATGCTCTTCAAAAACAACAAAAACAAAGCTATTCAGAGTACTTTATATTTCAACGTAGAATTGCTATTGATGTAGTTGTTGTTGCTCCTGTTATTGCTATTGTGCTTTGTATGTTACACTGATTTTTCAACTACAATGCACTGCAAAGAGGCATTAGCAACATTTCAGTTGTTGGTGCTGTTGCTATTGTCGCATCAAGTTTTTTATGCATAAGTTAAATGGAATCGTAGGTGCTGCCAGCCAATCCAACTATAAAATAAAAAACAAAAACGAAATAAAAATAAAAAATTCAAATGCAATTCACTTGGCTTTGTTGTTGTTGACGTTGGTGTTTTTTAATACTCGCTCTCTTTCTCTTTTCTCTTTCTCCCCATATCAAACGGCAATCCACTTGAGTGTTGACAATTAAATGGGGATTAATGGCAATGAATAGAAAGAATCCAATATAACTCTGAAACAATGGGGTAAAAGTTTTTTTTTTTTTTTGTCAAAGATAGCAAACCACTACAATTACTACCACAAACTTACAACTTTTATTCAATGGAATTTACAAAATTAAATATTGTAAAACAATTATAATTTAATAAAGGTTACTAATTAATTAAAAATTATTTTTATTTATTTTTTATATTATTGTCAACACACAGGGGATAAAACTCCTATAAATGCAGAGCATTCATTGTGTTAATTGGGGAAGAAAGATGGGTCAATGAGAGGAGGAAAGAGGGAGAAGCACATAACTGCTAACGTTTCTTTTAAATTTAGAAAGATTATAACTATCAGGAAAAATATTTGCAGAAAGCATAATTCAAAAACCCGCAGTACAACAAAGGATAGAACTCTCTCTGCAAAACAGGGTGTGTTGGAATGCCGTGTTCATATTGAATGCGCCAGTTCGGCTTGCTGTTCGTGTAGTTCTGGAGAAAACAAGAACTGGTGGCAGCAAATAGCGCATTAGCCTGGATTGAATTGGACCATTAGCTTTGTGATAAACGAGCTAGAGAATCTAGTATTTCTACGAAACGACGTCGAATGCAAAACGGAGAAATAATAACAAATATTTCAGACTTCCAGCAGTCAGAGAATTATTTTGTTTGAACGACTGAAAGCTTTTGACTGGCTTAGCTCAGATACTCACCCTATGTACGGTAAACTTTTGTATTTGCAATGATGAACGAAATGCCTAGCTCCACCGTAGACTAGCTACAGCCAATTTGAAGATTGAAGATGTTGAACGGCAACATCGTCTCGTCTGTAGAAACTGTCCTTGTACATAGCTAAGACCCATTATGCTAATTGGTGGCATCGATGTAGCAGCACACTTTATATTTTGTCAGTCAGAAGCTAGTATTTTCTGATTTTCTATAGTTTGAGATCAAAACTTCACTTGTTTTATTTTGCGAGCCGTATCGCGTTTGATACTGGTCTCGCGGCCGATTTTTTTAAGCGAGACTTTCGAATAGGGCTGTAACTTTTTTTTTAAGTTTGCAGATTCTCTCATGTATTATCTCCTAGGGTGATCGCCTTCATGGTCAAGTCTCTTATATCGCTCAATATCACATGAAGCCAAAGGCAGCATAAAGCTTAAAACACAATTGCGTCGTACGACGGTAAAACGGTCGACGGTACGTGAGCAGCTGTCATCGGCGTTAATAGGGTTCATAAAAAAAGCAAAACCGCTTAATTACGGTATGAAAATTGCAGCAAAACAAAGTGAAGAAAAGTGAAACAAAACAGAATTTCGTACCAAAGCAAACAAATTCGTGAGCAGTTATTTCTGGTTACTATTACGTGGTCGCTGTAGCCTAGTGGTTAGTGTGTTGGACTGCTACGTAGAGGTGCCCGGGTTCATATCTCGGCACGCTCGGCAAAAAAATCAAAAATAGAAAATAAAAATTTTTCTACATGGCACCACCTCTTGGCTGGCAATGGCAAACCTCCAAGAGTAAAAAAATGCCTATGAAAAGCTTTTCACTTTGCCGTTCGGATTCGGCATAAAACTGTAGGTCCTTTTCATTCGTGTATAAATATAACTCACACAACATGAATGGATGCGAAAAAGCTCGGCCTTGGCCCTCCATGGGCTGTTGTGCCATAATAGTAGTAGTAGTAGTAATTTATTTACACATTAAGAAGGCCGGCATATGGTATTTCTAAGCAGACTCGGCACTATTATATTTCTAAATTATGGTCTCATAAATTTCTTGAAACTCCACAATCAATCGAATTGTCCGAAGCAATGAAGTCCAAACAGTATGAAATCACTGTTTGATGTTTTAATCAGTCTCTAATTTCAATTAGGCTTAGCTATAAGCTTGCACCAACATCAGCCCCTCTAAGGAATCTTAGGACGATCTGCCGTTTTATAGTTGTAGTACACTTACTTTTTGTACAGTAGTGCCGTAGATTTAGCTTTCTCCTAATTTGATGCTTCGTTTTGTTTTAAGTAGGTCCGGCTGTTCTTAGATGTCGCCTTAGTTTTCAGTGCCGAGGGAGAGTTTGTGATAACTTGTAAGTTAATTTTACGTAAACAGAGACATTAAGCCCCCAGCTTAGTCTGCCTCAGCCTAGAGATCAGAATCCAAGCGAATTGCCCTTTTAGATGCCATCCCTTTTTACTTCAATCAGATTATTATTAATAGAGTGAGTTCTAATACCTAAAACAGGGCTCGACTTAGCCCCTCTCACCTCTTGTATCCGCTAGTGACAATACGAATTGTAAAATAATTGTTATAAGGGAATTAAATTTGTTTAGTTATTGTTATATAATAATATGTAATAACTCATCAAGTGTTATAAATATAAAACTTACCAAGTAGCAAAAGTTTAATATCCTTCGCCGCTTGAATGCCATCCTCTTTAAGATTTTTCTCGATTTGCTTGGAACGTTGAATAGCAGCACGCTCCTCAGCAGATGTGGTGCAGCCCATTTTGAGAATTTTGAGTTTTTGTTTTGAAAACTTGTGTATTCTTTCAAATTATTATATTAAATTTAATTTTTATTTAAAATTATTAAATATTTTGTTGTTTTATTTATTTATCTTTTATCTGAGCAGAATAATTAAATTTTTTTCTTTTTGCTTCGAGAATTTTCAAAAATATTCAAACAATTTATTTTATTTTACGCACTTCGATATCGATGGGTTGGTTATGTAGATTTTTGAGGTGACTTTCTTAAAATCAAACACACTTTATTAGTTAGTAGTTAGTTTAATTACTGGATATTAATTATGGATACTTTTTATAATGAGAGAATACTAAAAATTAAAATTATTTTTTATGCTATACTTGTATATTATTTTTATTTAGTAAAAACTAGTATAAGAATTGAATTATGATACGCAGTCATACTTGTATTTAAGTTTTTTAATATAAATTTAATTGAGTCTATCAATTTCGTATCAAGAGCAATAACGATATTCGCTGAGCTTTCAATGTGTGAACAATATCTACCAGAAAATTATGAGTCACGTATGAATTGCAAAAATTTCATACATACGTTGTAGAAAAACTACCAATTTGAGGCGAGATCACCAGCGAATTTGATTAAGTGGGTGCAAATAAAACTGCTGATTAAATAACTACACTAAGCAACACGGGTTTTACTGTAATGCTTTTAATTCGGGCTTAACATAAAACACAGATTATGACAATATAGATTTATTGCATTTAGAAAGTTACGCTTGTTCTATTGGCTTGAGACAACTAAGTCGCTAGAGTGCAATTTAAAACATAATTAGCTATGGCATTGGCTGCGTTTGATTCGCATGTCAGTGGGCTTGTTTATTTTAGAATGTTCTGATTTTTTTTTTTTGGTTTTCTTAAACAGAATAAAGAGTGGGAACTAGTCACCTAGTCACAGAGGTCTCAGTGGGGCCTATTGTGACAAACTCTATAGATTACAACCCATCCCTGAGTCTTGTATTCGTTAAAAATTCTAAGACATTCTTGGGAGATGTCCGCAATTTCTGACGGTTCTAGGTAGTATTTTCCTAAGTAACGAAGACAGGTCCAAATTAGACAATTAGAGTGGCACAATAAGTGTTCAGCTGATACCTGTTCTTCGTTCAAAACGTACATAAGTCGTACTGACTAAGCTTTATATTATATAGGTGCATGCTTACTCTACAATGTCCAGTTAAGAAACCTGAGATAATACGAATACCTGGGGGGTTACTCTGTAGTTCGATTCGAAAGAAAATTTAATCGAATTCAAACGATTGGTACTCTAGAAAACATTTTTGAATAATATTTGTTCGATGTTCAGATTAAATTTTTTGCCTTTCAGAATCGAATCTGGCATTCGAATAGAACTGTCTTTCGAATCAAACTACAGAGTAACCCCCCAGTTCTTGTTAATCCAAGAATGTCTATATTTCTCTAGTTCTGGTTTTCTTATTATTTTTGTATATTATTAAAGTAATAAAATATATCTACAAAGTTTAAATACTATTGCTCATTATTTCATTAAAAAAAAACAAATCCTAAAAACTCGTCACATTCAAGGGCGCTAGACCAGAAGGTCCCTTTAAACGAAATTTCACCAAAGCATTATTGCAGTATCACCTGCGATATACATCTCGCTTAGTAAATTAATTGATTGAACTTATATTGTATGGTGGTAGACATTGTTAGGGGGAGTTATACTTATCAGTTCATTTCAACGCCCACAGCTGCAGCATTTCAAAGCTACCTATTGTTTAAATGTGCATTATATAAGCAAGCTTCTCAATCAAATTTTAGTTTTTCTCAAATCAAAAAAAACATTAATTGTATCGTATATCTTACATTTACAAAAAGGACAACTGTAGCTCTCCATATTATTTGCAAGTGAAATGGCCTACAATTTAAAGACGAAAGAGGTAAAAATATTCATAAGGAAATTATGAACAAAAAACCCTTGCAGCCAAATATTTTTTCCAGAAAACAAAGAAACTTTATTCACAAAAAAAGTCGCGGGGGAAAATTTATTTAGTAAAAAATCGCGCGATTTGATCCTAAATAAATTTTCCCTCGCGATTTTTTTTTGTGAATAAAGTTTTTTTGTTTATTATTATCTTTACCATTTTCTCATTTTTAATTCAAAAATACTTATTAATAAGGAAATTATGAACAAAAAACCGTTGCAGCCAAATATTTTTTTTCCAGAAAACAAAAGTCGCGAGGGAAAATTTATTTAGGAAAAAATCGTGCGATTTTTTCTTAAATAAACTTTTCTTTGCGACTTTTTTTTGTGAATAAAGTTCCTTTGTGCATTATTATCTTTATTATTTTTTCATTTTAAATTTACTTGGTAACGTTTGTTGATCGACACTTTTCAACGCACTGATTTGCTGATGTTGTTTGTTTGAAACTCCTTCAAAAGATCTTTGTTTTTTTTTACATTTGCAATGCATTACCGATAGCAAAAACATAATTGCATTAAAAGGAATAAATACCATGGGACTTTTGGGGCCTTTTTGCAAAATGAAAAATCACCCAAACCAAAAGAGGAAAAATTACACCAAAACAATTGGAACTATGGCTCCAAATTTTCGTGTTATTGTAAATAATATAATATTTTGGGGTGATTTTTCACTTTTGATTTTGGGGCCATTTTTCCTGGGGCCATATTTCGTAGAGCCCTCTCACTCTTCAGTTACAGTTGACTTCCTCCATTGTTTCTACAGTATATCGCCAAACCATTTGACGTACCACAAATTTCCTCTAATTTTGTTTGTAAATGCAGTGAGTTTTAATAGTTTTTAAAAGATGTTGCCAAACTTTTTTTTCGGGAACTGTTTTCTGGGCCGATTTGTCAAGTAATAATGGAAAAGTTAATCGTTTTTTCAAAATCTAAGCTTTCGCTTTGACATCCAAATTTTTTTTTTATTTGCACCATAAGTGAATAGATATTTCTACATAATTGCACTTTTAGCTGACTTCATATACATATTTATACGTCTATAAGGATCTGGGTAGCCGTAAAAAGGTGACTCGGAAAACGTAATTGCTCCCTTATTTTATTCGTACCATTGCATCTTTCAACAATGTGTTATTGGGGCAAAAACCTTTGCCATTGTAATATGTTATCTTTATAGAATTTAAACCAATAAAGTTTTCAAACTAAAACATCTTCTGAAAGTACAGGAAGTACAGGTAAGAAAAAAATAAAGAAAACTAAATTTTTTAGCCCCATCAGGCGACGCTGAACCTTTTAGAGGTACTAAAATCAACTGACAGATATAGAATATTCTGGGAGTATTTACGCACTTATGGTACAAGCAAATAGAAAGTCAGAAATAGTTATGATTTATACCATAATACTTCAAAAAACATAGATTTGGTTTTTTGTAGAAAGATTAATATATGTACGTGTTAAAGATAAGCTTTTAAATTTTTACTTAACAAGCCGGTCCCAAATAGTCACCCGAAAAAAAAGTTTGGCAACATCTTTTTAAAACTGTTAAAACTTATTGCATTTACAAACAAAATTAGAGGTATATTAAATATCTATACGTTTCTTTGTTAAGCCCATCGGGATATCTGGTTGCTGTTCGGCACTGCCACTGTCGCAAGCACTGGCCAGCTCGCCGCCTATTCATTTCCTTTAATACAACTTTGCCCATTTTGTTTGAAGTTTTTGTGCTGGAGCGTCTGCTAGCGTTAATATTTCGGTAAAATGCTTGCCGAAAATGAGTACCTCAGCCCGGTACTGTCTACTACAAGAGTGTTATGCTGCTTGCATACACTGATGATGATGCCAGTGCAGCAATCTCAAACCGGTGAACGAAAACAAAACGAAATACCTTGTGCAACGAACAAAGTCACGGCATCATGGACAAAATGTCATTGTTTACAATTAAAACTTTGAAGCAATCAAGGATTTCGTACATTTAAGATATATTGTGAGCGATATACATACATGTGAGCGAAGAGATCATGAGAAAAACAATAGGTGTTATTACGTTCATGGCAGCCAATGGAGAATCACAACCTCTCTCAAAGGAAGAAAATACCGCACAATAAGTCTCTAGCATTTCCATCACAATGAAATTATGGTTCTGAGTTATGGATGATGACTGCCAACGATGAGAGGTTGTTGGAAGCAATCGAGAAGGGAATATCTATCGAAGAATATGGAAGCATAAGCTTAACGCCGGCACTAGCATAGTCAAGCGCATAGACAATTCCTAATGTTCATTTCCTTTTTAATGCTAATCCAATAGATAAATTGCAAAATATTTCTTATTTATTTTACAGGGAGGTATTTTTCTTTAAAGTAAGAGTTTTTTTTTTTTTTGTCAATTTATGTGCTAGTTCAAAAGAGTTCTTGGTACATACATACTTACATATGTATATACTTACATACATATGCATGTATATATGTATAAACCTTTTGCCCGTACGTAGTTATGCATGTTTCTATGGAATTCAATCAAATTACGTTTCCAAGGTAATGCAACACAAGTTTATTTTACTATCCTTCTGAGTTTCCTGTGAAAATTCTCTGCCTAAATACATTTTTGCTTGTATATCGTATCCTCTGCTGCCCCAACAAATTCAATTCCTTTTGCATTCCATTTTTTTACTTTGAGCTTATTTGATACAACTTGTTGAGATTGCAACCAAATTGATTGAAAATTTATTTTTGGTTGATGAATTTGCTCTAGATTTTTAGCCCATAAATATGTTATAACTTTTCTTAATTTTGATTGTTTTTATAATATTATATTGATTTAAGTTTATTTGGACAAAATAAAAGAATTTTGTTAAACTATGTTTATATTTTATTCAAATAGAAGCACTCAACGGGATCTAACTTAAATGCATGGGCATTTTTAAAATGCACCACCTAAAGAGAGAAAAAAAGTAAAGTTAAGTGGCTTAAGCTTTTCACGAGCAAGGGACATATATGCCTCAAATTGATTTCACAATGTTTTGAGTTATTTTGACCGGCCTTTGTTTTCATTTTTGTATGGTATCACTCATTATGATCCATTTCTGCATTTCCCTTTTAAATAGTAAAAAAAAAAGTATTCAAATTTAAAAAAATTAAAAAAAAAAATGTTAAAATTCAGCCACAGTTCTTACGATTGTAAAAGGGTTAATACCGGGAGGGATAATAGGATACGCTCTCTCGCAATTAATATTGTACAATATATAAAAATCCAAAGACAATATTGCATTTTTTCGTAGGTCTCACAAAAATATACATATTATTTTTGTATTAGTTTATCCATATTTATATTATTTTATAAGACACTGAAGTGTTGAAATAGATCTGCAAGAAGGATCTAGCCAATAAATTTTACCTCTTATACAAAGTGGAAGAGTGTTGGATAATTTTAAAGTCAGAAAAGAAAAAGTTTTTAATGGTATTTTGTTCATCCTACTGACAAGTAAAGTGAAACGAAGTAAAAAAACATTGGTTTTGAAGGCAATGTTCTTGTAAGGTTAAAAAAGTATAACACTTTCAATCATGCCTTGGCGATCATCGGTTGCGGTGCCAACCTAATAAGTAATGATTTATTTTTTATTATTTTTTTTGATGACTTCGATAGTGGGTAGTGCACTAGTGTTTCATCCGGGGTGTTCGGGTTCGATTTCCGCCTTCGTCTGGTGGTTAATTTTCATAACTTTCTTATATTCACTATCAATATGAAGTATAAGAGAATTATAATAGTGTACAAGTACACACCTTGGTTAGTAATGGCAAAACCGCCAAGCCGATAAAAATTGCCACACCACCGTTCGGAATCGGCGTTAAACTGTAGGTCCAACTATGTGGTATCACAATGGGCCGTTCAATCCCACCTAACCCAATGAATTATTTTTATCTTCTCACAGATTTTTTTAAATGCTTATTATAGAGAATTTTGCAGTTAGGAAAAGTTCAGACACGCTTAATGAAAAATTACAGATTTAACGTTTATCCGATAGTAACAACCGAAGTATTGCAAATAGCAAACGCCGAGGAGGAATGACGAAGAACATTCTGTATCGAAACTTTACAAACATTTTTGCATTTTGCAAAAGGTAAATGAAATTTATAAACAGCGACTCCAAGAACTTTACGATACCAAATCTTATTTTAACCAGGTAAACTTTTAGCTCAGCCATATTCAGATTCATAAAATCTCCTCAATTCTGAATTTCATTTCGCTGATCTTCAATAATGCCTTAATAATTTGTCCAAATTTTACAGACATGTTATAACTAAGGATTGAGTTACCTCTTTTGAAGTAAGGTTCTAGGTACACGCGAAGTGTGAAATATCGAGTGGATAAAAATACTAAGAATATGTGAGATCAAAATTTTGGTAAGGTCTCTCAAATACCTCGGGAAATTTATAGGATACTTTATAATTTAAAATATTTACTCAAAAAGTAAGTAAGGACGTTAGAAAGGATTCAAGTCTTTTCGCTTTGCTATCAGAGGGTCACAGGTAAATACCAAATTTATATTTAAATTTGATAAAAATAATTTTCAGATAAAAACAATTTTACGTAGAAATTTACAAATTTATTGGTTATAAAAAGTTTGTTTTTTTGCTGTTTGCTTTAAACGTTCTAAAGTTATTGCTCGTTACTCTATAATAAGAGAGGCAACATTTCAAGCAAGAAAAAAATCCAATTTAAATACAAAACCAAAACTTACAAAAAACAGAAAAATTGATAGCTTTTAAAAGGATACGATAAATATATTTTGTTTTATTGAAAAATGTTTGCCAATGTATAGCAATAATTGTCCAAGTGCATTTTTAAACTAATAAATATAAAACTCCAGCATTTTTATGACAAGAAGCTTTTCTACGAGAAAAAATATTTTTTGACATCTACGGATGTTGGAGCAAATTTAGTAGTTTTGCTGGGTGAAAGCCGTTTTACATATAAATGTTTTGGCACCTATCAGTAGCAGAGTATATTTTATGTTTGCCTGATAAAAAAATTGGTCAGATTGTTAAACTTTTAGGAGAAAGCTTTACAAACCCCCAAAATATGCTTGATATGCAAACTCGACGGATCCTGCTTTAAAATAGCACAAACCGGCAAAAAAGCAAAAAAAAAAAAAACAAGCACTAAGCACAATTGCTTAGGACTTTTCTCTCTACTTATAACTATATGCAGGACAAAATCATTTTAACATTTTTTTTTCTTTTTTGTGTGATGGAATCCTAACATATCTATAGTAAAAAGAAAAAACAGCCTAACTCGACTTAAATATTAAACTGGTGCGAGTTTTGAAGAAATGTTTGGAATTATATATTATTTCAAGCATGACCTTCGATTTTAACATAGAGTCTTTTGAAACAGTGCTATAGTTTCTATAATATTTCTATTCAAAGCTATCACTATCACTCGGCTGACAAGAAAATAAACCTAGGTTCCACTTGGGTTCGGGATTTATCATGCTGAAGTCTTAAGTGATAATGAACTATATACGTATGCTAAATTTAATTAAATATTCAGGTTTGAATTTTTTCAAATGTTAGTTGTCATATCTACTCCCAGTTTTTGATTATGACAACTATAAAAACAAAACTGAAAAGAAAAAAAGGCCATAATGTTCTTAAAATGAAAACACTGATATTTTATCTTATCAGCAAACGCAGATCAATCGATGAAATGCGATAAAGTTTTAGACTTATCATTATTTTTATTTTCATAATTTTATCGAGCTAAAAACGAGAATTGAAAACAGGGCAGCAACAAATATCTCCAAATATTGAAAGTATAACGGATAAATTCGTTGCAAGGGATCATAACTTTGTGGATTAGTTGCCAAGCTTCATATATAATAAAATGACAACATACTGCAAACATAGCAAATCTGGGTGTGGGAGCGTTACAAATGCTGATATCTACTCAGTTTGATGTGTCCACCCGGCAAAAAAATTATTCAAATGTTTTGAATGCATAAGAAGCAATCATTTGTTATTCTTTTCACAAATGCATTTGTTGCAATTGAAATCCGTATGTCGATTGATTTTTTTTTTGTTTTTGTTTTTTTTTATACGAAAGAATTAATATTTCAGTTAAAAGCAGCAAGAAAGAAAAGAATTATATATGCATGTATATGTATGTGTAGAGAAGGAACAACATTGGGCGGCGGTGGGTGTTTGCGATCTCACACCCCGCGCAACGTTCACCGAATACACACATTTCCGTCTCCACCTCGCCCTGAATTTTGCCTGAATGGGTGGTTTCTAGAACCACTTGCACTACTAGTACTGGATGGATAGTTGGTTGGGTGGGCGGGTGGTGAAGTAGCTGCGAGCGATTAACCAAACGCTCCTTTTTTGCAGGCAATTGAATGTTAAATTTTTTGGGCGTTGCTTTTTCTCACATACATTTTCAAATATCTGAAACTTTTTATCAATTACCACAATGCACGTTGTTACTTTAACACTTTCTACACAATTTCTGTTATTATTTTTAACTAATTTTATTTGTTTTGAGCGAATTCTTCACAACTTTTATCGGACACTCAGAATTTTTTGTGTAATCCACCGCCCGAAACTTTTCTACTCTGTTGCGAATTTAGTGCATTTCTCATTTCACTCTCTATCGCTCTCTATCTAAGTTTTTCACTGACAGCAGTTTTTCGAAAATTCGAAATCGATATTTATGTTCCCAGCAATGCTGCCAGGCTTTTTTTTTTTTATAAAAAGCGCAAAATGTTAAAAATATTTTTGCCCAAAAGTGCCCAAAATACAATGATGCTCGCAATGTTTTTAAGAACATTATCTATTTAATAAAACCTTTGCTTTGAATTATTTTCACATTATATTTTTCCATTGCACATAGATACATAGAAAATCTTAAAGATTTGTTATTTCGGTTAAGTCTAATAATCCTTCAAAGTAGCTGATTTCTTCAATATTTCATGAATTTAATTACTAAATTTGCATATTATCTCTTCTGTGCAACACAAGCTCATAGATTTCATAAAATATTTAATTCGGAAAATTGAATACGATATATTTTTGTAGTTACAATTTTGTGTTTTTATGTTACTCTCACTTATCCATATATATAACCAAGACATACCCAATGCACTTGCATGTATATATGTAACACTCCTCAGCAATGTTTGATTCTGATTAAATGAGAATATATTTAGTCAAAATTAAAAATTTCTGTAGTGTAATCAGGCTTAACTAAGATTTATAAGTTAAAATCTATGGAATCCATGCAAATGCAAGTGTAAGTTGACATTTATTGTTTCGGTGACCACACTGAATAATTTTCCTAAGTTTTATACTATTTTATCTGTGTACCCATAAGGATAATTCTACTTAAATGTGGAGACTATTCTTTCAAAAATGTACGTAAAAAGCGATTTTAATGAAAATTTGTATAAAAAGGGCCCAAAAAGCGCATGGCTCTTTTTTCTGAATGTGCGCGCGAATGTAAGGCAGAAACGCCCAATCGGCGCTGAAGCGCCGAGTCTGGCAACTCTGGTTGACAGATGTATTTGGAAGCATTACCAGATCAAAAAATTCTCCTGATATTAAATCGTATTACAGCCTATTCACACAGAGCCCAAATTGATAAATTCCGGCACTCAATTTCAATTTGAAATTGAAATCCTTCACACGGAGTTTTTCTTCTCTTTGCACAATTTCATTTGACAGCTCAATTTTATTGCTATGAAATATGAAGAACATTAAGGATGTAGTCTGGTGTTTGAGTTTCAAAAATCGATTTTTTTATTATGTATTTTGAAAGTAAAATATATTTGAAGTATACTGTAAAAATTTCATCCCAAAATTCAATACATTAAAGAAGCTATAGCGCATAGACGAGAGCGCCTGCTGGGTAAACTGTATGTGTTATTAAAACGTTTTTCTCGAAACAAAGTTTTTTTGATCGGCACGAGGGTTTGAAGAAATTCTATAAAGCCGATTGGGCTGAAATTTTTTACAGGTTTCCTTTACACTCCAATGGCTCTAGCAGGTAGTAGAATTGTTTATTTTTAATCATTATTTCCTATTTTTTATCCCGATTTTCAATAAAAAAAGCACGATTTTTGAAATTTGTTTAGAAGTCGGCCATTTTATTTTTTAATAAAAATGTTTAAATCTACTACCTGCCAGAATGATATTATATTTAAATTTTTTGTCTCAGTGTCGCAATCACCCGGGCCAGCCACACACCTTTTTTTTTTTTAGGTGTCCACTTTTGGCGTAAAAAACACTAAAAAAATATTGTAAAATAAACTCTGAACATTTTTTTTTGTACAGTTAAAGATGTCAATAATAACATATAAAAAAATTTAAATGAATGTATCTTGTTTTGTTATAATAAAAAATTCCCGAAAAAACCTTGTTCCTGGCCGGAACACCAGACTACATCCTTAAAGAAAGCATAAATTATTTGTGAAGAGAATAGTCGAAAACAGCTTTTAACCGCTGCAATCTTACTTTCGATACACCCACGATTGACTTGGAGAAAGGTGCAAACATACGTGCATTGCAATATTGCTTATTTCTAGAAAGTAGATTACCAAGTAAATTTTGCAATACAAATTTTCGCATGAACCGAAGAAGTTTTGATAGTTTGTGTGGAATCCTCAAGCATAAAGAGAAACAGGACGCGAAAATCGATCTCATTGCAAAAGCATATGGCAATAGCCTTCTATGCTTTAGGGTCATCTGCGAAATATCCTAGTACCGCAAATCTTCCGGGCGTTGGAAACTCCCTTCAGACCAAAAACTGTTCTGCCCTTTCGAACCACACACTTCTTTTTTTGTATCTTCTTTCTTCCATTAAAAATAAATAAATGTTTTATATATGACATTATAGACAGATTCGACCATTATTAAATTGCCAAAAAAGGCAAATCGCAAAAAGTGCTCAAATTGGAGGGGTATGGTATTTCGCTTCTTCCGACGATCATGAAAATTCTCAGCCAGATTATACTAAGCAGAATATCGGAACCGTTGAAAACAAAAATTCACATATTTGACGCTTGTGTAAAATCGGTCTTGCTATATGAAAGCGATACCTAACACACCACAACTACAATCATTAAGAAATTGCAAGGATTTATAAATCGATGATTAAGGAACATACAGCGCATCTAATGATCACGCACAATCAGTAATATTCGACTTTGGCAATTATGCGAGCAAAAGGCTATTGAAATAGCGATTCCCAAGCTCATATATGGCTGGCTGGAACAAAAGTCGTAAGGACATTGAAGATATACCCCATGCAGTGCTACAATGGAATCCACAAGGCTCAAGATTGAAGGGCAGATCAAGAATAGCTTGGAGAAGAAAGCTTTTTCAAGAAACAGGAAAAACAATAAACGAATAACGGGCGATAACACGTAACAGTCAAATGGAAATTTTTTGTTAAATAACTTTGTGAATGACTACGTTTATAGTTTTCTTAAATTGTAAATATGCCCCAAATAAATAATAAATATATAAATTTTGGCAGTCAGTCTCTACGCCTCTCTTTGAAGAAGAGAGCTTACGGAGCAACATTAAATTCACAGAAAAAAAATTTGGCAGCTATTTTCCTGATAGTGATGTGTTTTCCATAAAATTTTCAACCAATATTTATCGATTTAGCGAACAGAAACTTTCAACTTATCTTTGAAAATATCGCTCATTTGCGAATATACCATCATAAATCAATTTGTTTAAATTTTTTATATTTTGTACGAAAGTATTAGTGAAACACCCCTAAATGGTCCATTCTGCATTAATATCTCAAAAATTTCAATTTTGAGCTATGATGACATACTTAGTCGCAAATGGTCAATATTGTTCATGCATGGTACATATCTGAATACCTTACTTTTAGCTGAATTCCAATAATTATCCTCTGAAGCGAATGGGTCAACCATTTACGGAAAAACATTTAGCTATTGTGTCGTATAAAAAAAAAAAAAATAAAAGCTGTCGGTTGTCAGTCGCTTAAATTTTTTTGATCTAGGTTTTTTTAATTAAAAAGAAATTACCAAATAAATTTACAAATTTCGAATTGTAAAAGTATTTTAATTAATGTCACAATAGCGACTGAACGACTATAAAAAGTAGTGAATCCATGCTTAAAAGTGAAACATTTTATTATAAGAAACATGTAAATTATAAGAAACTTAAGAACAAATGATTTACTAATTTTATTCAAAGAATTTAGAAGATTTTCTTCAAAAAGACGAAGTAAAAGCTTATATATTTTTTTTATTCAAGCGACCCATTGTATTAAACAACTTTTACATCGCTTTCAATTTGAATTCAGAAACCATTAATTTGATTTCAGAATATGTCAATTTGAATTAGAATAGCGAAAATGAGTCCTGAAATCGGTAAATTTGAATTCGATATAATAAAAATTAATTCAAAACGCGTAAAAATGAATTCAACATAGCAAAACTGTTCCGGAAAGTGTTAACTGGAAGCCAGAATACTTAAATTTATTCAAGAAATTTTCAATTTTGATCCAAAACAATCAGCACTGTAAATATTTACCGGAACCCAGCGCCCACAAAGTAAATGAGAAATTTTCGCTGGAGCTGATGCACCCTAATGGAAGGTGACCGACAAATTATTCTATTCGGTTGTAAATGTTTTCCTGTTAAACGGGTAAAAAGTAAAGCTTTATAACGTAGCATAAAATGAGCTAGGTGTGATTGGCTGAAGGAAACATCAGTTTACATATGCATGCTAAAAAATCACAAAGATTGCAAGCTTGAAAACAACACTAATCAAAGCATTTACATAGCACATATATGTGAAAAAGATTGCAATCTTTGGAATGAATGGGAATTGAAAACAACAAAATTCAAATTATTATATGAATATGACTACCTTCAAAGAAAGAGATAATGAAATAGTGATTTTCAAAACAAAAACCCAATCATAAATTTTGCCCAGAGTAAAATCTTCCATTCTTTAAAAACAGAGTATTGAGTATTGATTAATAGCGCTGACATTCAATGGAATAAATTGAAATATATTATTATATATTGAATCATTAAGTATTTGTGATAATATATGTATGTATTTTTACTTTAAATATACACAATTTTAATATGTTATGCTTATATTTCTAACAATAGATTAGTCACATAAAATGATTTTTAATTTAAATTTAATTGTTTTTGCCTGAAACTAATTGAATTTCATATAAAGCAGTAAAATCGCCAAATTCAATTTAAATAAACTTTCACTTGAATATGGACAATCGATTAAGTTTTGAATTTTTTATTTTATATATTTTTACTTAAATGTTACTTATGCTTTAAGTGAAACGAAACTGAGCAACGAGAACTTTCTTGAATGCAATACATATACAACAGAATACATATAGATATACACTACTATTGATTTTTGTTGTTTTTGATGAATATATGATTTGAATTTGAATGAGGAGCGTGTTTGAAGTAATTTTGAAATTAGTAGGTACACGTTTATACATTAAAATGTTTGGCATAATCTTTCTTCAGGTTGTTACAAAGATATAAAATTGTTAGTGTAAAGAGAGAGAGAGAGAGAGAAAGAGAGAAAAAAGTTTTAACGGTTACTCTTTGTTCCCATCATATTTCAATCTCATAGAGCAAAAATCTCTAAATATATGATGCTACATGGGAAATATGAAAAACCTGACCTATCGCCGCCTGAGAATTGATTTGGCGACGCTATGTATATATATTGTTGATTTCCCATTACAAAAAATTATATTGTCTTTGTCAAATTTGTCCATATTTTGTGTATGAAGCCCCCTTTGAATGCGCCAGTGACAGTGCCAGATCAGGTTTCAGATCTTTAAAATCAGAATCTATTAGACCTGTTGCTTTACAAATGTTCTAAAATTATGAATTATCGGAATTATCGGTACAGAAATAGGTGATGATGATAATGCGATAGAAATTAATAAAATGTATGTAAAATAACAAAATGAAAGAAACCTTAAACCTGCAAACAGCACGATTTTGAATCGTTAAAAGTGCTGAAAAATAAATGTTTTGCGTTCAAATTATTTTTTATGTCCATTTTTTTTTTGTAGCATAGAGAAATTCGTTTCAAAAATTTATAGTCGCGTTTTTAAAGTTATATTTAGACCGCCCGAACGAATGAAGATTCTTTCGCGTAGAAATTGTAGCTAATAAATTTTCATTCGCACAATCATTTACATTGGCCGAATATTAGCTCCGAACAAACATCAAAAGCCATCTTGCTTGTTCGCCCGATGTAGATGGCACAACAGCAGCACTGAATTCACATTAAAAATCGAACTAAGTCCAATCAGCCCGAATGAAGAATTTTTCATTCGTTTGGCGTATACAACCATTCACACCGCCCGAACATTTTGTAACGAACTTAATGTTTAAGACTAAACTATTTATACCGGTCGAACTAATGAAGATTCTTTCTTTTGTTCGGGCGGTCTAAATGCAACGCAAGAAGCAAAAATTTCGCAGCTATTGCGACTAGTAATTTCATGAAAAAAATTGAGTCCAAATAACAAAATTTGTACTGATTATAAACTTTAAATAAAGGGAGAGTGCGTCTCAGCTGGAGTTTACATATACAAGAAAATCGCTGCAAGTTCCTCTGTCTTTTTGAGAATAGATTGCTAATTTAAAAAATACTAATCGTAATACCTTGAGGCATTTATGCGGAGTTTAAATCTGCAAGAAAATTGCTGCAATTTCTTTCAGAATTTTTTTTTCAAGAATAGATTGCTCTGAACGGAAAACCGCAAGTTTTTTTTTTTTTTGTTTACATCAGCAATTTACTTTCTCAGAGCAACTTGCCGTAATTTTCTTGCAGATGTAAACTTCGCCTTACAGATGTAAGCTTCGCTTTAGAAACGCGATCTTTATTCCTTTAGCACAGATTGAGAGAATTTTACTTCCATTGGGTTCAAAACATGATGGAAACCATCGCGGAAATAATAAGAGGTGGTGACAACAGCCACTCTGTCTTGTTCTTCTTTCGTTCTTGTTGTAGTGCTGCCACCATTTTATATAATTCTACCATGATGGAAACCAACCAACCAATTGAAAGTGTACGTTATAATTTATTTCTTTTCACATTTCAAATTTTATTATTAAAATTTGAACGAACTGAGTAGTGGATTCTGATATATTCTGCAATTTGAATTCCCTGGAAATTGAAAGACACTATTTAAATTTCTCGATCAAATTGATTTGCAGAACACTTGACTGCCTATACTTTTTAATAGTTTCACTTATGAGTAACACTTAATTTTTTGACCTACATAGGTTTATTTGTGGTTGAAGCTAGCCAAACTAATAAGTTTTCACGGAAATATCTGTAGATTCATATTTCTTATACAGGTAGTCCTCGCTTAACACATGGAAAATGCCGTATTAAGTAAAATCGTGTTAAACGATATAAAAAACCAGTGCAAACAGGGGGGTTACGTTCCAAGATCTTAAAAGACTTCCAAATTTAATTTTTTTTTTTGATTTTCAGACATTTTTTTAATTGAAATTAAAAAAACATCGATCGATCCCCTAAACTTGAGGATTTTTCTCTTGTTTTTGCACAAAAAACTGGCAACACGTCTAGTTCAGCATATACAACGAAGGTAAGCTAATTTTCCAGCGTTCCTAGTGCTTCTAGAAGTGATTTTTTCTGCAACCGCTTAAAAATTTATTTTCCAGGTAAAAAATTGAGCTGAGAACTGAGACAACAGAAAGAGCAAAAAAAAAATTGTTTTTTTCCGAAACCGTGTTAGAACGAGGTTTTACCATGTTAAACGAAAATATGTCGCAAAAAGTGAAACGTGTTAGAGCGAGGCCGTACTATAAGAAGTAAGTGTTAAGCGAGGTCTATCTGTACTCAGAACAAAAGCGGAAAGTATTAGCCAAACAAGTTAGAGAACATTTGAGTGAACGTGAACAACCAAAGTTTATATGTTTTGGGAAATTTTGTTAAAGATGCAAGCTTATAGCTCTAAAATTAACTCTTATCGTTCTTCCCCCTGAACCCTTATTTGTTTACACATTTTAGATGCGAGAGCCTACACATTTTATGAAAAAATATAATGAAAATCTTTGATATTTTTTTGCTGTGCACCTGTTTTAGCTTAAACGGCTTTAAGAGTAAAATAAGAAAAAATAACAACTACTGTACTTTATTTTATGTTAAATTAAGTGAATGTTAAATATTTCATTATTACTGTTTATATTTTTCATATTAAGACATTTTCTTCATATTCTTGGTATTATTTGTTAGTTTGATGAATTGAATGCGATAATTACGAATTATTATCGCGATTGCTTCACCAAAATTGCGAAAAAAGGTAAACAGATTTCTTCTCTATATTAAAATCGAAAATATTAAATGAACTGAACTTGGAAGCAGTTTTAACTATATACTTCATTTCGTTTAACTTAAACTACTTAAAAGCTAATAAAATTTAAGCAAATTAAAAATTCCACTAAACATATTTGATGATTCAAAATAATTTTTAGGAAACAAATTATTGAATTTTAAAATTGTATGTATATAAAAACTAAAGGAAAAGTAATTTCATTGACATGTTGTTGTTTTTGTTGTTATTAAAGCGTGTAAGAAAAAAATTTAAATATTTAATAATTTTTGATAGATGAAAAAAATATTGCAAAAGATAAACATTTCTAAATATAGTTATAGGTTTTTTTCTTTTCATATTTTGTAGTGTGTATATGCGAATGTGCACATGATTGTGTTGTTGCTGTCGTTCCAGAAGAATCGATTTAATAATTAGAATTGAAATAAAAATTATAATAGGCGCAAACAATACAGAATATGATAGAAATATTTAATATAATTAAAATATAGAAAAAAAAAGATTTGTTTTTAAATAAGCGCAGTAAGGAGCACATTCGGAGCAGCAGCGGCGCCGCCGCCGCCGCCGCATGTCGACGATGGCATCGACAATGACATTTCAAACATCTTTAATACAGGAGAAGGTCAATTCCGCGGAAAGACATCCTCGATATTAACGAATGCGCAGGCGCCGAGTGAAGAGTTCGCCATAACCTTGAGCAACTCGGAGGCATGTGCCACACAAACATCCATGGGAGGCCGTCGGGGATAATTCATTGATTCTGCAGAAAATAAATATTCAGATTGAGCAGATTTTAAGATATTTGTGTGTGGGTGTGTGTGTGTCAATGATACTCTACCTAAAATGGCTGAATTGAGCGCAGTACATGCGCTTTCACGTTTAGTTGGACACAGTTGCCAACCCAAAGGACTCGACCATGGATTTGAATAAGCAATTAAACTAAATGCATCCTGGAGAGTTAAAATAATTGACATAAATTAGAAATTAAAAAAAGGAAGCTTGTAAT
This sequence comes from Toxonevra muliebris, assembly GCA_963691655.1. Classification (NCBI taxonomy): domain Eukaryota; kingdom Metazoa; phylum Arthropoda; class Insecta; order Diptera; family Pallopteridae; genus Toxonevra; species Toxonevra muliebris. Next base: position 39,286,321 of record OY829328.1, on the reverse strand, counting down.
TTTTTAATTTCTTCTACCCCACACCTACCTCCAACATTTGCCGATCCTCCTCGTTCATTTTATTATCCTTTTCTAATTGCTGGCCCATCTGAGACAATTCTTTGCCAAATTCCAATATTCTTTCGATACCATGGCTAAGTTTTTGCGTCGACGCTGATACATCAATGTCTAGAAAATAAAAAATAAGAGATTTTAATTTAGATTCACTTGGCATGTGCAGTACAGGTTTCGATGATTTTTACCCATTTCTTCGTCTACATCTAAAGAGTTACTGAAAATATTTGAACTTCCATTTTTACAGGAGTTTCCTGAAAGGTAAAACAAATTGATTAGATAATCGATGCAGGCAAACGATTTCAATTTGTGTGTGGCGTGCTTTTATGTGTTTGTACATACAGTGAAGCATTAGCTTCGTTCTCATTTTTTCTTGTCTCAAGTGTTTCTCGTTTACCCCAAAATCACAGGTAAGAATTTTTTTCTATTTTACTACAACGCCCTAGCAAGTCACATCTTTCTACTCGATTTTGTTACTTGATTTGATATCTCAATTCTAAAGCTAATCAACTAAGCTAGGATTTTAAGTAAGGAAGGCTTAGATCTGTTCCATGTGGGTGTGTTTGTGTCGGGGCCAACGAGAGAGAGGACAAAAATCTTTTCAACGAACACAAATTACTTGGCGATTTTACGCTATAATCTGGGGTGAGGGGGGAAAGCAATGTTTGCTGCCCCTGCCAGGGAACTCAGTCTACGTCCGATAACGCATTTAGGCTGGTTGAAATTGTCATGATATAAAACATAGTTGCATGTAGCTATAGGTTCCCGTGTTACAATATTCATAAGGCAACCTAGTGATGACGAACAAACGCTCGAATCGGGATTTATTTTATCTTGGAGTCAACCTTTGCATTCGGATTAAGGCAAGCAGAAATATACGAAACCAGTTTCAGAGAAAACTCCACTTCGAAAAATTTCAACTGCAGCGAATAATCGGCTGCTTAGCTTCGATGAATGTACGCGTGTATTTCATCGGCCCTTATACAATAATTTTTGATTATAAAAATTTTTTTAAATACAACGACCTCTGATTGTGTAGACATCAAGGAGTTTTCCGAACTGAATTCACTGTTGGCATTAATAGAGAGGCTTAAAATACGAATTTTGGCCCAAGCACCTACTATATTCACAAGAATGCTATTTGATATTATATCACATTAGCATACTATAGTCGGGCAATGATGAGCATCGCCCGACTTAGATTTTTCGCCATCTGAGAGATGACGGCCAGCGACTTGCTGAGTTGTCCAGATTCATCAGCTGTAACTTCAGAATGAGAATGACATCACGAATTGGAACGGAATCAGCCCCCTTCAAGGCATTTACAGTTATTTCACATGTAATATGTGAAGTACTATTCAAGCAATTGATTAAGTACTAAAAACATTGCTTCAGATCTGGTAAATCAACCATAAAAATCAAAAACCAGTTGGAATGCACTACATCTTTTAAGGATTTTATAATGCTTGAGATTGGAATTTCTGCGAAATCAAACGAGTCTTCAGCCAATGTAACATTTAATGGGCACAAACATCAACAAAGGTGTTAAGCTTTTTGAGTACGCTGATGATTTTGACATTATTGCCATTAGCATAGAAAGGCAGTTGCGTCGAATAGGTATGGCAATGAAAGACGTAAAAAAATCACAGCACTTCGAACAAAATTTTGAAGTTTTGTAAGGACTTACCCTATATTAGATCTACCATTAAGCAGCAACAATAATTTTAGCTAGGGGAGCAGGCGAAGATTTATTCTTCCCAGTAGATGGTTCGAGGAGAAAACTCTCTGTATGATCTATGTCTCAGGTTTATTTGAAGGTGTTTACCGAATGTATCATGTTGATACTGGTATTATGCGAATCATAAATCGCATCGGAAGATGTACAAATAGGCTCAATATGGCCACAGTGATAACGATATTTTAATCCTACCTCTAACCAACAATCTACATCTTATCAAGCAAGAAATCTAGCTGTATATAATAATTAAAAAGTTGAAAATACCAAATGTTTTTTTGCATTTAAATATGAAAAATCGTTAAAAATTTCTATAAATAATTTTTGTTTTTATAAATACCATTTGTCGCGTGTCCATGATTTTCCATTTCAACATCATTTGAATAATCAATGTTCGCATTACTTTTGCTATTATTTAATGTGGTATCAGCAGATGTGGAACAAATCTCACCAGAAGATCTATAATATTCAAAATAAATCAATATAATCGAATTGAAAAGAAAATATTTATCACAGTAATAAATATATTGAAATATTTACGGTGGTGGTGAATTTTTCAGATCCTGTTGATGTGGTTGTTGTTGATGATTATCTGCACTTATCACAGGTGAATTTGTTGTTGTTGTTTCGGTTGTTGTTACTGTTGGTGTTGCATTTGGTGGAGCTGTTGTTGTTGTTGCATTGCTTTTACCATTTTGATACGATTTGGTTGACTGTATAACCGAAGTTTGATTTGGAGGTGTAGTAGTTTGAGTTTGTGTTGTTGTAGAATTTGTTAGTTTATTATTTGTAGGGCAGTACTACACATTCGTTACATAATTGTGAGCGAATGTTTGAAAACAATAAAAATATAACAAAAAGAACGAAATACATAGTAGGAAAGGAGTGGAGGGAAAAAGAAAATAGGAGAGCATTTTTAAAATATTGCTTAGAATATATATACTTATGGTTTTTTTCTTTTTCAATACCTCAATATCAGATCCATTGACCATTTCAATAAATTGTCTACATTTAAGCATAAACCAAAGATTTTTATTATTCTCCAAGAGACCCGGATACGAGCGTAATGTATGTTCAATGGCTTGCCCCATTTTACCGGACATGACAAGTTTCAAAATTTCTGTAAAAACGAAAGCCAAAAATTTTTTTTTTTTAAATTTAGAAAATTGTTTATCGAAACGTAAATTGCAAAAACGCACTCTGACGATTACGAATTGATGTGATTTCTTCACTAAATGTTTGACCAGTATTTCTGCCAAATGCTTCAGCAGTTTGACTGTATCCATTATGTACCAAATATGATGAGACCATTCTATAAAGTAAAAAAAAAAAATAATAGATTAGAGAAAATCACTTGCTTTAACTATGCCAACGTTTACAATTTATTTGTAAATTTATACTGTTGTTGTGATACTTACTTGTGCAAAAGTGTTGTTGGATCACCGTGTTCGACTGTCATGGGAAAATTATAAATTGTGGTTTTCATTTCGCCACGCATTTGTTTCATCATATCCTCAATTTGATCAAACTTAAAGGGCTCCTGCCCAAAATTGGCATCTACTTCTTCGCCTGGTGTTTGCAAGCCCACCGTGGGATACAATTTTGACTATGAAACAGAAGTAACATAATTAATTAATTTAAAGTATCGTTAAGAATTTAGTGTGGTGTTTGTTGTTATAGTTAAGGACCGTTCACCTATTACGTAACGCTATTTTTGACCCCTCTCTACCTGGTCGTAACACATCGTAAAATTTTATAAACTAGTGAATTTTTGAAGTCATCTGTATTTGATAGTATAAAACCGACGTTACGCAACGCAGTTGATACCATCATACATTTTTGAAGCGCTTTGAGAATCAACTGTTTTGCTTGTAACACCATCTTGATCAGTCTTGCTAATTAGTTGTGCATTTAAGTTGATATTTAGTTCAGTCGGTAGAGTAAAAAATGCACCAAAAGTTCATAAAAACTTTTATCTAAGATTTTTCTTCAGTAATTGTTAGTGGGGGTATGGTAGATGGAAAAACCACAAAAATCAGTTCTGGGATTACAGAGTGACCCTCCCAAAAAAACTCCCCTTTTGGTGAAAAAATCCATTTTTTTTTACTAATAACTGGTTAAGCGTTGGACAGAGCACAATTTCTTCTGAACACGTAGAGCACGCTCATAGTGCTCTCTGAACACAAAAAGAAACACAATTACGTTTGCTCTAAGGGAAATAGTATCAACCGAAAAGTATTGGGTACTCAAAAGTATCGACATAAATGTACTCGATATCTAAAGTATCGGGTTTCGATACCTTATGTAAAAAAAAAATCAAAACTGCGTTTAAAAAATTTACGAAATAAATGTAAAGAAAGAAAAGTATCGGGTATCGTGGTAAAAGTATCGAGTACTCAAAGTATCAAGTACCGATACCATTTCCCTACTCAGAGCTAAAATTACGATTACGTTTTTTGACAACCCGTGCTCTGCTCAGAGCTAATAAAGACGCCTATTTTTAGGAGTTATCTACCAAAAGTTTTATGCATTTTATTCTATCGCTTTAAAAAACATTGTCATGCTCTACACATTGATATCATAAGTATCAACACAAGGAAAGAAACCGTATTGAGTCAACGTAAATTGAAATGCTGTATACAAATGTCAATATACATGTATAACTATATCTATAAAATAATTATAAAATTGGTGAAAATGATACAGAGTTGTATAGCAAAAAGTGTATTCAATTTCAAAGTATCACAAAGTGAACCAGATATCGAAAGCTATATTACATTGGCCCGAGCCCCGAACCATTTCAAAAAGTAATAAATCATTCATTCGTTCAAGGCACTAAAAAAGTCTGCATAAGCTATCTAATATAGGGCTAATGTTTTTAAAAACATTTAATTGAAATATAATTTACCGGCAAATCTCTAAATGCAATGCCCAAATCTATGCCGTTTTTGGTATAGAAACAAGTATTATTCACAAAATTTACACAGCAACCAATGACGTCACCCGTAGTAAATGTTGGTCCATACGATTGCCCATTCCCCGATGATGAAAATGAGTTACCATCATCACCATGATAGCCGTAAGATTGTTTATCCCAACCTAAAGAAAGATTATTAATAAGCATATATAGAAATGAGAGAAATGAAAATTCAAAAAATAAAATTGGCTTGCCTGGTAAGCGATTCATGCGAAATTGCTGTGCTGTCAAGCCAATGCCCATATATCCATTCTTTCCTTTCGAAATAATTTTAACTTCAAAATAATAGAGACCGCATGCTGCCGGAATTGGGTATGTGGTACGAACAGAAGCGGCATCATTGTGTTGTTTGCCCACACCTGCAAATATATGGAGATATTTGTTATAAGTATAACATAAATATGTATGTAATATGTAAATTAAATTTAGTGAAAGGAACAAGTTGAAGATTATTGAAGCTATTTTGTACCTAATATGAATGGAAATGTTATATTTTTTTTTATCGAAGACCGCGCCAAGTTTATCCAATAACAAGTAACAATGCTAGCGAATGGAACGTGCTTAGAGTATTAATTTGCCCAAACGTTTCAGCTTCAACGAAGTCAAAATAGAATCTATTCTAGTTCTCTTTTTTTGGAGAGGATACATTGCCATGTTTTTCACACAAAAGCTAGGTACTGCCAAGTTTTAGTACGAGTTTGCTTCATGTTTCTTTTAATGGCCGTTCAATTGTAAAAACAAAAACCTAATCAAACTGCTTTTGTTTTTTTTTTTTTTTTTTTTTTTTTGATATTCTTGACGCAAGGAGTTCAGAGAGCCCAATTTTAATTTTTTTTTTGTTGTGAATGCAATAGTCATTCTCATGAAATCTTGAAAATACCTAGTATACCTTGCAAACCTCGCAAGTTTGCATTGCGTATATCAGCTGTTTTCATACTCCACACAAAAAAAATTGAGGAACTCGCAATCTTATAAGCCAATTTCAGTGTGCAAACTGGTGATGCACCGATTTTTGTTTTCTCTTTTTTCAAAAGATTGAATAAAAATCTGTCGACAACATATTGGACAAAATTTTTTAAATATAATAGTTGAGCGGTTCTCAACTGTGCTCATCCTACGCCCCCTTTTCGAATTCGTGACAAACCCGCGCCTCCCTGCTTACAACAGTTATTTATGCTGGTTTACTATTTTTTAAATTAAATCATAACTGCTAGGATATAATTCTAGTTCAGAGGAGGCTCTGGATAGTCTGCGTCAAAAATAAACTAGGCTAGTTAATTTATTTAGTAATTGATCCGTGTGAGGAAAACTAGGATGGTGATGCGATTTCTTCGCATTGAAATCGCAACAGCTGATTTTCATTTCTTACTGCCACATATAAGAGAATTTTATTCGAGATTTTTACTAGGTCAATTAACTATTTAATTAAATATATAAATATTAGAATAAAAGTATTAATACACAAAATAATATCAAACATTTCTGAAATTGTTTCTTTTTGTTCACTTTTTCTCATTTAAATTCCTCTCCTTCTTTATTTGAAACGCAGCAGTTTGTTTTTTCGAGACGACAAAAGAGGGGAACTTTGAATGTTCGACAAAAACGATGCGGCAAAATCGTAATGTGTGTGGACGCTCATATGAAACAATACGTTGCGGATTAGAACCGATAAAATTCCAACTGTGTGTGCGTGCCTTAAGTCAAAATGGAAAATGTGAAACTAAAAGGTGCATATTGTAGCTTTTAACATATAATATTAAGGAGAAGTGATTAAAAGAGAAATTATTTTGTTAAATACTAAATATTATGATTACGGTGCATTACAGAGTATTCAAATATCCCTTAAAATCTGTCTACGCCCACCACTTGATAACCACTGTAATAGTTGATTAGTTACATGGATCCGAAGCCCCTGGGCTGTTTGACCAAAATGTCAAAATTCCATCCCCTCCAACTCGCCGAATTTTTTACTGATTTCGTTCAAATTTGGTTCCTACAGTGTATTGCTTTCACACTTGATATCACTCTCAAATATTTTTAATTAGATGGAGCAACAGTGCCCTCAGAAAGTATATTTTCTACCGCAGCGCTTATATAAACTAGCCTAAAAAATAGGCCAGAAATAGACTTAAAACTTAATCCGGAGTGCAGTTTATCAGTCACAGATTTGTGCGCCTACAGTTGTTCAGGGTGGATGAAGTATTTGCTGATTCGACGAAAAAATGAAATAAATGAAGTGAAGGTGGTGGTGATCAACATCAGCCACAAACTATAATCATCAATTACCAAAGGTCGATTCATTACCTTGAGAGCATAATCTTCATGGTTGAAAAATCACGTAAAGATACACAAAATTGTTTTGGTAAAGTGAGAATAGCATTTGTCAGACTCCATTAAAAACATGCATATATAGATAAGAAAATAGTGGAGCTGGATAGGCCATACCCAGAGGCTCTCTGAAAGCAATACCAGAAGAGTATTTAAATAGCACAAAATCGAGTTAAATGACGTTAATAAGTCCAATGAAGTGTTGAAAATTGTACAAAATCAATTTAAAACTATAAAAGAACACTCGCTAGTTATCATAACATTGAATTGAGCAGGAAAAAAGTAATATGCATAGCTACGAAGTACCAAAATGAATGAAAACACAAAGTCATTGATACCTTGGCGAAACAGCTGATGATTTGATGAAGTAAATGAATACATGCAGCATATGAGAATAAAAAGACGCGAATGAAAGAAAAGAAATGCATGAAGAAAAATAAGAACACAGAGATGAAAAAAAGTGTGTGGACAACAGTGGCTTATTTGCCAATAAGAGAGCGAGTGAGACAGCTGATATTTGCTATGGTTTCGTGTTTTTTTGTATACAAAATGGTTACATATATTTTTCGTGCTGTTTTGAATTAAAGAAAATGCAACCATGCAAAAACAAGAAAATGTGAAAAATACGAATATTCAGAGAAAGGGAATATAGATAGAAATTAAATTACAAAAATAACTAAAAAGAAAAATAAACAAAAACTTTTTTAGAATTCGTCTATTTATTGCCAGATTTGGTATTATATTTATTATTTTTGATAATGCAATGTGAAATAGAGACATTCGCTAATCATTTTATTTGATAAATAGGTCGACGTACTCCATTTAGGAAACAAAGAAACTAAAATTTTAACCGATTAACGCTTTAATGTATCTTTGTTAATGTTGTATCGAATTTGAATTTTTATTAAAACTATAACTTTAAACTATTCTAGAATCTTGTAAAAATTTAATTACGTATTTAGATAAAAATGTGTGCTTTAGTGGGGTTTAGAGAAATGAGAGAGCAGAGAAAAAAAATGTCATGAAATTATTAGAGGAGTCACTTAGAACAAAGCTGTGAAAGGCTTATACTTAGATAATGACGATAGACAAACGGTTTCAGTTCTGTAATACTACGGATTATACTTAAGTGGGACTGATAATATGGTTTGATCAAATACGGTGTAAGATGAATTCGAAAATGTATATTCCTCACAGGAACATAAGTCTATCATTTATTCAAACCGCTGGTACGTGGTGCGATTCAGGAGTATCACTACTACTGGAATGTGCCGATGAATACAAACTGAAAGCTTAAATACGACAATCAGGGATAGATTGAGTGACCAATTCTTCCTAATATTTTGCGGTCTGCAACTATAGGAATTCTGCCCATACATGTATATATGCTGTGAATAAATTAATTAATTACTAAATCACTTACCTTTATAATGGACACGTAAATTATTTTGTGATAATCCAATGGCTACACATTTGTCGTGTGGACTCCAGCAACGTGGTAATGGAGTATCGTTTTCATTAACATTTGGATAAAGCGATTTTAAACGATCGGCCATTTGGTGTTGGTGATGATGGCTGTTGCTGCTGTAGCCATTTCCACCGCCGCTACAAGTAGCAGCGCTCGGACCGCTGTTATTGTCGTTATTACTAAACATTATTGCACCGTTGTTGTTACTTTTGTTGAAGTCAAAATTGTACGTATTACTGCCGCAGCCTAATCCAAAATTTGGATAATGCTGATAGTAGTGATGGTGATGGTACGGATGGTGTGAAAAGTGCGACGAATAAGAGTGCGTAGACGAAGATGTTGTTGGTTTTGCTTCGTTCTGAAGCAACAAAGGCAGTGTTGTTGGAGGTGTTTGTTGCTCGCCAAGTGCAGCAGCTACAGCGTCAATGCTACTTTCGCCACCAGTGGAATCAGTGCCAGCTGAAGGTAGTAATGATGATGATGGTTGTGGTTGCTGTTGATGGTGGCTGCTTGTAGATGCAATGTTAGCATTCAGGTTAATATCTTCTTCCTCTTCGTCGTCGGCTGCTTCGATTGTGGAAGCGTCGATCGTATCAGCAATTGCGTTATCGTCGTCGTGGGTAGTATTTTGATGTTGTTGCTGCTGTTGTAGTTCGTCGTATGACGGCGATAGTGGTACGTGGTGTTGGTGTGGTGGTGGCTGGTTAGAAGGAGGGGAAGAAGAATGTGGTTGTTGTTGATGATGAGGGTGCTCAGAGTGTGCTTGATGATAGAGATGATGGTGTTGTGGATTGTGGTGTGGTGGTGGTAGTGGTGGTGACGATGTTGATGATGACGATGATGAATTGTTATTAAATAATAATGGTGAAATAAAAATTGAATTGTCTGGAAGTTGTTGTTGTTGTGGCGGTTGACCCGTTGTTGAAGCAAGATTTTGAAGCTGATTGCCTGTAAGAGCTGCATTATTAGAAGGAAGAGGAGGAGGGGGAGTAGGAGATGGTGGATTTAATGGCATACGTTGATGTTCTTCTGCCAGCACGACATCATGATCAGCAACTGCATTGTTATCGATGTCATGATCGATGATCGCGTTACCATCATTATCTTCGTCGTCCTGCGAGTGCAACATTGGCAGCATGGGTAGATTAACTAATAGATTACTGCTGCTGCTGTTGTTGCTACTACTGCTACTGGCAGAAGATGAATTCGGTTGTTGTTCATTATCATTTTCAGGATTCATATTTGATTCGGTTTTGCTTTTTTGTTTGTTTTTTTTTTTTGTTCAACTGAAAAATTTTTAGACAATTTTACTTACAGAAATACAACACACACACCAACACATGACAAAAATATGTATTGCAATATCTATAGAGAAGAACCTATTTTTAAAGTGTGCACAAACAGTGTTCAGTATAGATACACTGCTTTATACACACAGTTCATCATCATCATCATCGTAGTCATCGTCAACACCAACGTTGCTTTTGCACACCAACTCAAACCACAAACACAGCACCCAGTACCCACTTTTAACTATTCATTTGATCAATTTGAAGTTCAAGTTTGCCACTTGTATAAAATAATCTTCTTATAAGTTACTTAAGTTAACAAAATTTATAAATTAAACAGTGTAAAATGAAAACATTTAAATATTTATTATCCTGGAATGGGAAGATTTCAATCTAAGTATATATCAAAGAACACTACCTTTTCGTGATTTATATTTTGGTTTAGTGAAGTGAAACAAGTTTTTTGCGCCAATTTTGTATAATTAAACTATGAAGCTGGTCAGACACACTTTGCCGACCCGTCCAGAATTGACCCAGGTAAAGTTGGGGTAAGAAGAACAACAAATTTATGTTGTCATATTAACGAATTAACATTTTCTAATATATAAAAAAGGAAGAAGAATGAAGATATACTTTTTAAAGCATTTCCCTTGCATGGGTGGTTTCAACTGTCAAAAAAATATAGAATTTTTCTAAATCACCATTACTAACATCTCGCTACACATAATTTCACTGCTTTACTTGAGTGGTACTACAAAATCAGAAAAATTGCAAATTGTTCTTTCCTATGGTTATCTAGATATGGAATTTCTTATAGAGTAGAGTTTGCGAAATATTTTTAATAGACAAAAAATGTTATTCTCAAAGGTTATTGATGAATTTTTTACTTTCTGTGGTCTTGCAGGTTAAAATTATAGCAAATCTTTGCATTTGTTACTTCCTGTTTAGGTTTGAAAGCTGTTTATGATATTCTTAAATATGAACGAACACATTTTTTGTTAGAAGTTCAAAGTTAAAGTTCTGTTTATCTAAATTTAGGTGATTATACTCGATGACTGTTCAAATTTTTTTGATCATCGTTTGACTATACAAAAGAATTGCAAAACACAAATGAGCGCATTTGCCCATGGAATATGATCAGAAATATTTTGGTTAGAGGTCCTTAATATTTTTTTAAAATTAAATTTTTCAAGCACATTGAGTGGAACGTATACTAGGGACGTGGACGAGGCTTCTAGGAAATATATCATCATCTATGCACTTAATGTGTTAATCTATATGATTTTGATGCATTTTTCTCTCTGAATATTTTGGGGGTGAGAACTGAATTCATACCCTTTGGGTGACAGCTGTGAATGCTCGTTTAATTTCGTTAGATCACAGAAATCCTGTTAAACTTCGCTAAATCACAATGGAAATTGTATTGTCAAGTTGAATCTCCCATAAAAGGTCGACGGTTTCGTACTGTATTTCAATAAAATAGAATTATAAGAAATTTATGAAACTACATATTTGCTATATACAAAATACTTAGAATTTATTTGTTCCAAAATTAGATTTGCCCTTTGTAGCGACGTCAGCGAATGCGTATGTGCAGCGGCAGACAGCAAAATGGTCAAGGCTACAGTGACCCAAATACATAGAGCCAGGGACAAAATTGCATGTTCTTCAACAAATTAGAAGGAAGAGGCAGATCGCTTACTTCTCAAATGGCAAATTGAATTTCAAATTTCGAACAGCACAGTGAATGAACCTAATTTTTTATAGTTACTTAAACGCAGACACAAAAGAAGAAAAGCAAATTTTTCACTAATGTTGTTTTCGTTCTTTTTGCTAATTAAAAACAGACAATGAAGAAACACACGTACGAACGTCAAAATCGATAATTTTTTGTACTTGTATAATTTTTTCTTTATGATTAATGCATTTACTGCACACACTGTTCAAATTGCCAACAATTTAATTAATTGAATGTTTGAGTATTCGTAACAAATTTTGCGTAGGATTTTTCACTTTTTGCGTCGTTTGAAGTTTTCTTTGTTTTCCCCGAGCAAACGACATACAAAGCCACAAGCGTACACACACACAAATACATACAACTCCTTTCAGTTTTCGCTTTGAGCTCTATTTTCGTCTTCCTCTTCGAGTTTTCTTTGTGACTACTCTTTGTTTTTTGCGCTTTTTCTTCTTTCGTTTTTGATAAATTTTTCATACATCGAAACAGAAAATGAAAAATGCTGAATTGAAATGTACAACCAAAATGGACAGAAATATTGAATAACAAACTTCGTTGCAACTAATTAATCGAATGATATTCTACCAATTTCACATTTTGAATTTCCCTTTATTATTCTTTTTGCTATTCACCTCGATTGATATTTGCACTGTTTTTTAACTTTTCACTGCGAACGTTTTTGTTCTTAAAAATAAATTTAATATATATATATATATGCAGTATGCAAAAACTTTTCCTCGGAAATTTACAATTCTCTACTTCTGTTTTCTTTTTGATGAATAAAACGAATGAAAAATATTAACCAGAGTTCTCGCAACTTGTTTCAGAAATATGAAAGGTTGCAAAAAATGGAGCAGATTGAAGGCTGTAAAAGTACCAACTGCTGGAATATAGCGTTGCCACTTTATGAGAATTTCGCTAAACAACTTATTGTAAAATAGAGAAATGAAAACTTTTCGGTAATCCATTGTTAAAAGTGATTAAAGAAAATTATAGTCATCGCAAAAATGAGAAACTTTTTTTGTGCACAAAATGTCAGAAAAATTTATTTAGATAAATCCAATTTTTTGATTGATATTTTTACTTTTTTTTGTGTATGAAAGTAATAGGAAAGAAGAAGTAAAGTGCTCGTATCGGTTTTTGGTGAACACATAAATTGTTTTGTTGGGCGTTTCGGATGCAGATTTTTTCAACATTTGATAAGTATGTGTTAGCTAGTGACAACCTCGATAGTCTAGTGGGTAGTGCACTAGACTTTCATCCGGAAAGTTCGGGTTCGATTCCCGTCTTCGTCTGGTGGTTAATTTTCATAACTTTCTTATATTTACTATCAATGTGAAGTATATGAGAATTATAAGATAGTGTACAAGTACACACCTTGGTTGATAAAGGCAAACCACCAAGCCGATAAAAAAATTGCCACATCGCCGTTCGGAATCGGCGTTATACTGTAGGTCCAATTATGTAGTATCACAATGGGCCGCCCATGCCTAAGTGTGTCTCTCGACAGCCACTCCAACCTAACCTAACCATGTGGCAGCTCGTTGAAGAATTCGTTATTTTTACTTTTAAAAAATTAAAAAAGCAATCTTTACATAAGCTTTTAAAAAGTGTTTTACGGGGTTTTAAGTTTTAGTATTGATTAACTTATTCCATACAGCATAATTAAAGAGGTAAATATCCGTCGGTGTTTGTCCATAAAATTTACAACAAAGTTACAACAACAATTTAAGTGTGGCATCAGCAAGTAATCCCCAAGCGATCGAACAACTTTTGTTGGAATTTTTATGGGAGTGTGTCAATGATGAGGAACAGTTCCTTTCTTCTCCCGATTTTTATATTTCACCGATTATTAAGGTCTAAAGTAAGCCATTTAACCACAAAAACAAATTTATCGCGCTAGAATAATTTTTCAGACCACTGTGCGCCGCCTTCTTTAACTTTCTGTCGGCCATAATTTATCGGTTAAGCCATACCTGTAAATAAAAATAAACAGCACAAGTAATTTCTTCGAACTGTCAAAGCTTTGAGGCAACCTGTTGACATGAAAGAGCGGAAAAATAATGTGATGAAAAAATGGCGTCCAAATGCCAACAGTTGTGCTGATCAAAAATACACAACTACGCGTTGAGAAGACAGCCGTTGGCCAGCAGCTGTGTCTCTTGAACGCGGGATTAGTTTTTGAGGCATTGTGATTTCTTCGACTTTTTTACACTTTGTACAAGAATTTATACAGCAATTATGGATAATTGGAGGAATGACAATGATTTACTCTCCGACTCTGTATTTTATATTTTCACTTAATAAATATTACAAGAGCAGCTGTTATGAAAACCAAATCCAAAATGGCTAAAAAATATAATAGTTCTTAAATTTTTCCTGTTTCTTACAACCTTGTGTTTGAGGGTTGGTAGTTACTTTCTGCATTTCAAGTGCATTTCGTTGAAATTCGTCTGAAATTTGACAGTTTTTGCATGGCTAAATGCTAAATTTGTATGAAATTCCAATTGGAGGAATGACAATGATTTACTCTCCGACTCTGTATTTTATATTTTCACTTAATAAATATTACAAGAGCAGCTGTTATGAAAACCAAATCCAAAATGGCTAAAAAATGTAATAGTTCTTACATTTTTCCTGTTTCTTACAACCTTGTGTTTGAGGGTTGGTAGTTACTTTCTGCATTTCAAGTGCATTTCGTTGAAATTCGTCTGAAATTTGACAGTTTTAGCATGGCTAAATGCTAAATTTGTATGAAATTCAATCTCGTGTGTCTGCACTATTAACAAGAAGATTCGCGTCGTCGCACAGTGGGGTATTGCAGCCGATTTTCTGGACAAAATTCAAAAAAATGGATTTTGATGTACATAGAACTTTTGAGAATCGGATAAAAGACGACAAAATTCTGCTTCACTAGCAAAAAATTATTGTCCTATCTGCCTTAGTATCTTAGTTATTAGCTGTCAAATTTGATGTATTTTCGTTGTTGATTGCATGCAATGGCAAAACGAAAATTTTCAGTGATTTAAAGAGCAATTTTAGAAAAAAACCTTTTTGAATAATTTTTTTAATGATGTAACCTTTAACTTCAGGTATTTTAAGTACTAACGGTGTAAAATTTTTTGGAATTAAAATCTTTGAATTATTTTGAAGATTTATTTCAAAATATGTCAAAATTGAGGATTTTCTTTCAGATATATGGTGTTAAAGTTCTTTCTTCCGTGAGTCGTCGTTATATTTTCATTATAAACCCTTGAAGTAGATGATAATTATCATCAATTGGTTTGCAAAACTTCAAATTGCCTTTTTTACCCCTCTGTAAAGTAATCTGTAAAATTTCTAAGTGAATTTCAGTTTTGATTTCCGAATTTGACCATATTTTGTTATTATTGCTAATGTTTAGAATTTTATATTCTGCTTCGTTTTTATCTTTTGCTTTCAACTTTATTGCTATACTCTTCAGTCTGTATTTCAAACTATAATTTTTTCTCCAAAACAGGTGTTCTCATATTTATTACATATTTCCAAACAACTTACATATTTCACTTGTGTGGTAGGTGGGCGTGGTTACCGAGGGATTTGGTTGATTTTGGTACCAAATATTATCTATGCTAATATAAAGAAGTGCATCGAATTGGATTGAATTTACTTCAGTATTTTTTCTGATATCACGCTCTGAAAAATTCCCTTGTATGGTGGGTGGGCGTGGCTTCCAGCCAATTTCCCCCATTTTACAAAAGAAACATTTCGGGAACTCGGTTTTGAATAAAAGAAAACGTTGGCCAGCTTTTGCTGTTAAATACCCCCATAGTGCGTCGATTCGACAAAGAAGTGCCCTCAAGGGTTACAGATAGGGGTTAGGCATGGTAGTGTAATTTTAGTAATGTGTAAATAATATGTTTGCCAAGTAAAAGTTAATGATATGTTGAAAAAAATTTTAAAGCAGGTGCATCCATAATTTTTTATTTTAAAGAAAGGAAGTGTCTACTCTCAGTGGCGGTTATAGGATTTGGGTTTTGGAGGGAAGGGGCTGATTTTACTAAATTAAAGGATACATTTTTAGACTCAATATCGACCATAACCCAGACCTAGACGAAAAACTAGTGCACAAATTTTATCAATGTTCACATCAAAAATACAGGCCAAAAATTAAAAGATAACTCGAACAAAACAGATTAAAATTCAAACAAAATCGAATAGAAATTTATGCGGAAAGTTCAAACTAAAATTCAAACATTTTTTTTTAGATCGAAGTTCAAACCAAGAAAAGGATCAAATTCAGATCGAAAATTTAGATAAAAATGAGACCGAATTCACACCAAAACCTTGATTAACTCAATATTGCCCAGCTAGTATGTTCACTTACCAGCACTTTGTTCAAGCATATAACTTCATATATGTGACCTATGACTTGCCTAACAGATTTACCACAAAACCACAAAAAAAATTAAATTAACATAACAGTTAATTTGGATAGTACTTCAAACGAACTTTCAAAATATATATTCATATCACTCTAAGCATCGATATCATTATTGATATCGGCCTGGTGGCAAGTGAGTTTACCATCTAACAATTTCAGAACCAAGCACTCCATTTTTATGAAAATTTAAATATATCTTAATTTGACTAAAAAACCAATACATCTTAAATTTCAACGAGATCCGTATACGCTTTCGGGTACCGGGCAACGACTGGTTAAAAAAAGTAATGTTCAGACCACAAATCGGACTAAAATTCCAACAAAAACCGACCAAAATGAAGCCAAATTCAGATCAAAACTCAGACTAAAAACCCAAAATTCAGGCCGAATCCAAACCAAAATCAATTTAAAATTCATTCCAAAATTAAAAAAAATGTGCAGACCACAACTTAGATTAATAGTTAGACAAAATTTTAAGCCAAAAGGACGCCAACTACCGAGCGGAAGCAACCCAAAATTTTAGACCAAAAACTAGTGGGAATATCTGATAAATATTCATACCAAAAAACTTAAACTCAAACTAAACAAAAACTAGACCAAAATTCGAGCCGAATTTGGACCAAAATTTACAACAAAATTCAGATCGGATTCGGACCGAAATCCAGACTAAAATACGTATCATAATCAAGCCAATTCACACCAAAATTTCGACCATAACTCAAACTAAGAGTTATATTAAAACAATTTAAAAGCAAACCAAAATTTAGACCAGAAATCAGATCAAACGCTGAGTAAACGCTGGTCTGAGCAAAATTCTGACCACAATTTTGACTAAGACTAAAACTCAGACCAGAAGGATCTTAAATACAGACCGAAAACAAATCAAAATTTAGAACAGCTTAAAATTCAGACCTAAAGTAATCAGAATTGATTCAAATATATTCGACCCCATTTTAATATTTATATTAAATTATTATTATCAAAATAATATATAATATAAAATTAAATTTTAAATTCTAAAATTCTTCGTTTATTGAAAATAAATGCTTTTCACTTCTGAAGGCTTTTTTGGAAAAATCTAAAAATTTTTTATTTCTTAAAAATCGCTGTTTACTATAAATATACTGCTCCTCGCATATATTAGGTAACTCAAGATTGTCGGGATCTGGGGGGCGAGGAAGGTTCAGCCCCTATAGCCCCCTACCGCCCCTCCCCCTCTGGGCACGCCACTGTCTGCTCTATTCTATAACCACGTTTCATACAGATTTATAATCCTATACGTGTAAAACCATAAGAATCTTTATTTAATGCAATATGCGGTTATATCTTGTCCTTAAATTAATTATAAAAACGAACAAAAAGTTTTATATTTTTCATATTAATGTGCATTTTATTTTATCACAAATCATATAAAAATTCATAAAATCATTAGAGCATAGAAATGGCTATCATAATCTATACACAAAGTACAAGTTATCTAAGAACTTTCCAATCAGCACAAGGAGATCAAGAAATTAAATTTAATTGAATTTTTATGACTCGAACTTCAATATACACATCTTTGGATATTTCTCGAGATAAGACAATCTGTGTATATTTCTCGAGATAAGACAATTTTCTAAGATTTTTGGCATAAACATAGAATTTTATTATACTTATTTTGGTGTAATCGTCGTATTTCTACGACAATTCAATCTCTTTCGATTTTTTCTAAAATTGCATTTAACAAAATAACTTGTTTCAAATAGTTTAAAAATTTTCAGAAATTCAAAGTTAAAAGTCATAACGTCTCTATCTCTATTTAAAGCCAGCACATTTACTTTAAATCGCTTTTGACACAACAACTTCTTTCGAAAGAAGTTCGAAGCAGTTTAATTATTTTTTATCTATTTTTAACACATGAGTATCTCCGAGACACTACGAAAGGAAAGCCTGAATTCGATGCAGGTGTTTTTATGTGGTTAAATTTTTTTCCAAAATAAAGAAAATCAAATAATTCACACTCTATTCTGCATTATGAATCTAAATACTCTTTGAAACAGCAACTTGTTTCTTGTTTCTAATATTCTTCAACGGTTCTAACATAATTAACACCAGATGGCATAATGACTTTGTCAAAACCTTTGGGGAAGATTTTATGGGCTTCTTCATCGCTGACAGTGGGAACGATCATAATTTTAGTGCCGGGCTAAAAAAGCAAAAAATAAAAAACCGGAGAATATTACATATGTGCCAAAATCGATGTTATAAATTTTATAAACTTACAGTCCAGTTGGCTGGAGTGGCAACAACCTTTAGTCTGTCAGTCAATTGCAATGAATCGATACATCTAAGAATTTCACTGTAATATAGTAAACGGGAAATACTAAGTAGTTTAAAAATTTTATTTTTAGTTTAATTCAAATAATACTTACTCAACATTTCGGCCCATTGACATGGGATAGAACATCGATACGCGCACCTTGTGATCAGGACTGATGATAAAAAGTGCACGAATAGTCTGCCCGATTTCAGGATCCTTCTTCTGGCTCTCATCCAACATACCGAAGAGTACAGCCAAATCACGATGAGGATCGGCAATAATGGGATATGGGAAATCGCCGGGAATATCAAGGCAGTAAGATTTAATATCATTTACCCAATCGACATGGGACTTTAGATCATCGACTGAATGCGCTAGACATTTAGCATTACGCTTGGCAAACTCAGGTTGATGAACAGCAATACGGCCCAGCTCAGTGGTACAGACGGGTGTAAAATCTGACGGATGCGAGAATAGAACAACCCAGCTACAGTAAAAAAAGAAGAAGTAGAATTCAGATTACTTCTTTTGAACTCAATCATAATATGATCTACATATTACTAAAGTATACAATATAAATATTTATAATATAATTCACTTTTTATAAATTGTATAAATTGCACAATATTACAACAAAGGATAAGGGTAATTTAAAATGCTTTAAAATAAAACTACTTAATATGCATACTAGAGAATAGAGGGGCTAACAAAAGTTCGCTTAGTTGGCAACACTGAATAAATTTTTGACAAATCAAAAAATCTCAAATAATTTCGCATAGTATTGCGATATTTCATTTTAAGTTTCTCTATAAACAGTCAACATGAAGGGAAGAAAAAACAAAGCTACTAAGAAAGAGTCGGTAGAAGAGTCCACCGCAAGAAATTCAGTTATTTACGAATTTCGGCGTAACCTTAAGCCTGTGGAAATATTTATTTAGTGCCAAATAGCATATGGAGAGGATGCAGCATCGCCTGTGCCCGTCTCGTAGTGGTTTCAGAGATTCCAGACCGAATATTTTTCTGTGGAGAACGAATTTCGTGAAGGTCGCCCAAAATTTTCGATTGATGGCGTAAGTGTGGCCCTGGTGAAGTTTAAGATTGACCCAGAAAATGATTGCTGAGGAACTGGGCTTGAATACCATGGTTGTATAGCGAATATTTAGGGATCTTCTTGGATACACGAAGAAAGCAGCTTGATGAGTAACTCGAATTTTAACTGAAAAGGCACGTGTGCGTTTTGCTCAATATTTTTATAATGGAGAGTCCAGCTTCTTCAATATAATTATAACAGCTGATGAAGCTTAGTTTTTCAAGTACGACTCCGAAACCAAGCAACAGTCGATGGTATGGACCCGAGAAGGTGCTAATCCACCCATTAAATCTTAGCAGCAGAAGGCAGGCAGAAAAGTAATGATGTCAATTTATTTCACCATACAAAAAACTGTAGCTGTTATTTCTCTGATAATTAGACAGACGATAACTGCTTAATGGTATACTGAAATCTGAAATGTACACGCTCACGCTACTGAAAAAATGAACATCTTCATTCCGTTCTCAGGAATTGAAGAAATTCGTGCAGTACCATATTCCCCGTGGGATTTGTGGTCAGTGTGGCCAACTTTTATTTTTCAAAATCCGCCAAAATGAAGAATAAAACGCGTATTTTCTTTAAAAAAGCGTTAAATTTTTTCCCTTATAAAAGTGCGAGAAAACTCAATACATTTTAATTTTTTCACTAATACAGGCAAACATCTGATACTTCTAGCCAATGAAAATTTCTTCGATTTTTCGAAGATATTTTAAATTGAAAAAACGAGCTGAGCGCCAAATCACTTTTTTTCCGCGTTTTAATTTTTAAAAAACACTAAAATTAGCGGGGAAAGCGCTGAGTTAGCCACACTGTTTGTGGTTGTTTTTAAAATTAAATATAAAATTGAGAGGAAAGGTCTTCGGCAATAATGAGGAGATAATTGTGGAGAGTTAATGTCGAAGTTGCAAACCTAAAAAAGCCGATTTTAAGGACTATTTTTCGAAGTGAATCCACCGGCATCAAAAATGAATAGGAATTAATGGCAATTATGGCGAAAATTTTAAAAAAGATGAATATAAAATTTATGAAATTAAAATTTTTTTTGGACTTGTAGCCAACTAAGCGAATTTTTGTTAGTTCCTCCGTATAAAGTAAATTTTGTTAAGATTGTTAGATTGCTATGAATTCCTGCATTGAAAATCTGGCATTATTTCAATTTATTCCTTATAAATAAATATTTATGTATGTACATTAAGCCGCGGCGATTTGTATGGACTAAAATTTATCGATACCGAGCGTACCCGAGATTTCTCTTGTCATTATGAAAAAAAAGCTCTTCCACGACATAGGTCTAAAATGAATTTCGAAGCTCTGGAATTTGATTTTTATGGAATTTTCAAGGCAATTGGAACTTTTTTAATTACAAAGTACAACAGTAAATTTCAAATGTCGAAGGGTAATTTTGGGTCGCTGAATCCGACCCTGTACTCAGCTTTTCTTTTTCACGTCTGAGACCTTCGATATGGGGGCCGAAACCCATAATTTTGGTATACATGGGATCAATATAAAATGTCTTTTATGTCATTTTGTACATGCCTCATAGCTAAGAGAAAGTTGTTTATTATGGAAGGGAGGAAAAAATTACTGAGACAGAAATACTCCACCAATCCTCCTTACTCGCTCTTTGAGGTGTTATATGAAGCCTCTATTCGATATATTTATGACTATACAGGGTAGACGATCGCAAAACCTATCATTAGGTTTTGGTAAAAACGTTCCACATCGAAAAATAGTTGGGGCCACCGAAGGTCAAAATTACCTAGGTCCAAAATTAGCCTTTGAAATTTTTTTTTTTATAATTCCTTTGTACTGGTTATACCTTGTGAGGTAATTTTTCCCAGAATAAGGGGGTGGAGGGTGTTTTGATGTGCTAGGACCCCCCATACTTTTTGATAAGCAAACTTTTTCTCAAACACACTATAATACTTTTATCATTTCTTTAGCTTTCAAAGCTGTACTTAAGAAACTGCCAAAATTTGCGGTATGGAGCTTAGATGGAAGATTCTTGTATTCACAAAAAATATGCTCCTTTTTCTACTAAACAACTTTTCTATAGACAACAGCAACGATAAGACATAAATTAAGAATGCCCTGGTATGCCTGGTACAGTCTTATTAAATTTTCATGATTTCATTTACCGTTATCTCAAAACTACATGTCAAATCGCCAATCCAATTTTGGCTGTTGCACAGTGTAATAAATGAATGAAGTAATAAAATAAAGAAATATCTGTGTTTTTTGGATAAAATTAGCACTCAAAACCTTAAAAAAATGTTCGATAGCGCCCCCTATCGGACGCTTCAATTTAAATAAATATCACAAATTAACTTCTCGTACGAAAAAGCCCCGATTACCAATTTTCACAGAAAAAATAATTACAGCAATTGCAAGTGTCTTAAAAATTATATATAAAACGAACATTTTCCACAAAAATTAAATTCCGGAGCCTCGAAATGAATTTTATACCTATGTCGTAGAAGGATTTTTTGTTCGTAAGGAAAAGAGGAATCATAATTTTGACGGCGCGGTATCGGTTGCCAAATCGCCCCAGCCTAATGTACATACATATGTACATATGCATATATGAGTATACTCAATAATAGCATTCGAATTTCAATTAAATCTGTTCTTATCATTATTACATGTTAAGAAATTTTTTTCAAATATAAATATTTAAATGGTACTATGCCACGCAAAAACAGTTTTGCAATTTTATTTATGGTTAGCTAGAAATTAAATTCGGTATACAGAGAGACTAATAAAAGTTCGGTAAGGTGGTTGGGGAAAAATGTAATTTCATATTTTTAATTTTCATAATTTTTTATCTCGCTATTGTTCATCTTTCTGAGATTCGACAATAACTAAATTAATTATTTCCAAATTATCTACTACTGAAGAGTCTTGTTCTCTACGAGCTGTGATGCATTATCGCGCTGTGAGCTGAAGCATTATCGTGGTGTAAAAAAAGAAATTAAACAGTTTCTCATTTTTCTGATTTCTGAAAAATTAAGGATAGCAATTTTCTGCAAACGTTTTAGCAATTACTATTTGACCATTTTCCAGGAGAATAGCAGCAACAATTTTTGCTCTGTTGAAGGAAATCAACATCATAACTTTTATTGCTGATTTTTGTTTTATTGCTTTAGTGGGTGATAAAGCAAGCTTCATCAACTGCTACGATTTCATTAATAGAGAATTACAGATGTTTCCGTATTGGTTACTGTTGTTACTGTGCGATTCCTGCGACTTAATATCAGTAGTTTCATTCTTTCTTGTTTCCATTCTTGCCGATCGTCCTGAAATTTTCAATGAAATATCGTAATATTATTACAAATCTTAGCGAACTTTGGTTAGTCCTCTCGTACATTTATATTAAATTGGCTTTTTCCAAAATTTATTAATTAAGTATATAGAACGGTAGTGGAAGTTTCTTTCAATATCTCTATTCAGGGAAGATATTTGGAATCAAATCTGTAATTCTGGGTTACGATTTCAAATATTAGTAGCTTATATAGGATATTGAAAGATTAAGTAATATCACTAAGATCACTGATGAGGAATTGTGTTATTGTGATGACTACATTTGTTCATTGCGCCTGTTTATATATAACTTCAAAATTTATTAAATCAAATTCTCTGAATCCTCGTTTGTTGATGATTTTTTTTCCTTTCACCTTACTCGAGAGATTCTACAGTTTATGGTTTTCAGAAAATAAATGCCCACTTTTTTAAATCGAGTTATAATCCTATACGTGTAAAAACATTATAATTTTTATTCAACTCAATGAGATTGTTCTTAGATTACGTAAGGTTATGGAGGGAGATAAGTAAATTACCCACATTAAGGTAGGGCGGCTGAATAATTGGAGATATTTTTTTACTTCAACTTTTATCTGAATTTAAACTTTTTATTTAATTACTTAAATAAATTGTATACGATCTTTGACTGTAACCAATAACGATGATAATGTTTTTTTTTTAATTATTTCATGAAATTTTGCACAAAACGGAAAAAAATTAATGTTTTTTCTTTAAAATTTCACTTACGAAGCTCCTTGCCAGTCGTAGAATTTAATTGGACCTTGGGTGGTCTCAGCTTTGAAATTTGGTACAGTAGCTCCTAAACGCATTTTGGTTTTATTTGTTTTCAAAAATTAATTTACTAATTTAACACACTAAATTAAACACTTTTATATTTATTAATTTACAAATAAAATACTTTGACGCGTACACAATTTTGTATATAATGTTGAAAATCTTCAGCGTTGTCCGTATTTATACTTTTTCACTTGACGTTGATTTGGAAATAGACATCGGCTTGTGCCGGTATGAACGTTGTTGTTGTTGTATTTTTGTATACTATTCAATATCAGTAATATGAAATGTATTATATATAATTCTGTGTACAATAACAACAATTACTTATTCTTAATGCATTATTTTTCGTTTTTGATAAACCAAAAAAACAAAATAACTCAGTGTATCAGACTCGGTTTCAGTGTCTTATCTCTCAAAGCGTTTCGAAATGAGAATATAATTTTTAATCTTGTTTATTATTTTAGGTTTTAGGTGTTTATTTATGTGTGTATGTATAATGCTCATAAATCACAGATATGCTGGTTCTTTTCATATCAACAATTGATTCTAATATAGATCAACAGTGTAAGTATACTTTAAACAGGGGAACAATGCCTGGCAAGTCCTGGTAAGGTCAGTGCTTGGCTTTTGTTCCGATGTTCCGGGTATAATTTTATAGATTTGACAAAAAAAAAATAAATATATTTTTTTTTAAAGATATTTTATTGCCTGACAATCTTTTTCAAATATTTTTCCCGAATGAATATAAAATTAAAAAATTTTTTAAACAATAAAAATTATGAAAAAATGATTCAATTTAATTTTAACAAACAACAGTAAAATGAACAAAAGTGTTTCCGCTGCATACTGTTTTTTAGATTATATTGAATGGAGCATCTTAAACTAAACCAGCTATAACTCGTCAGTAAATTTTTTGTAAATTGTTAATAGAAGGATATTACCATTATTCTTTTATTATTTTTTGAACGAAGATTATAGTAATTAATCCAGTTTTACAGTCTTGATTTTTTACTTTTTGATAATATGAAATATATTTAGATCCTAGGCTCTACATATATCTTAGATAAGTTGATAACGGTCAGACTTCGATGGGTTCCAGTAACTTTGCTTTAATTCAGGACTTAATGATCCTAGCAGAAACACAGTATGTATTTCTGATTTGCTCCAATAGCTCAGTTGTCTTGATCACTAGCGGATTCAAATATTGCCTAAATTTTACTGTTACTGTTTTTCGCAGTATTATATTGGTTTTTAGACTGCTTTTTGTAGCTACAATATGAATATATTTTATGCTTGCCAGGAACGAATCTTTTCTGCAATAAACAAAACTTGGACGTCAGACAAAACTTGATTAGAAGCGGAAACCTTGAAGGTGATCATCAAATGTTACTTAAAATTTCCTTGCATTCATTTCCATAAATACCTCAAAACAAAGACGGAATTGCTTCAAAAGACAAATACAAAACAACAACCACAGAAGGAGATATTAGCTGCGTTTAATTCGCCACTTGCTTCTATTTATGTATAACTAGCAGCGATAATTGTATTGAAAAGCAACAACAAAGAGGCAAAGATATCACGTATAATTATAGCCGTTATGTATACTTAACAAGTAGTTTAGCTACATCAAATTATATTGTGAACTGCCAGTAATGAAAGAAGAAGCTTGACAGTTTGCAAAAAAATAAAAAAAAAGGAAAAGTTTCGAAATGGCTGCCGGTGAAAATAAGTTAAAATCATCATTAAATGTTCTTATAAAAGGTAAAAACTAAAAACAATGCCCACGATTAACCGCAATGACTGGGATCCATTAAAATGTTTCACCTCCAGCTGCTGAGCAGTTTCTTTGTGAATAACAATATAACGAAGAATAGACTTAACAACTTGATCGTTTTATTCGCACATGTTAAACCAGCTGGCGAATAAAATACAGCTATTAAAATGGGAAACGACGAAGATTCAGATGATAGAAATTAATGATCCGCTGGTTAATTTTCTTTCTTTGTTAGTTTTCATTGAATAAAACTTATATGTACTATGAAAAATACTATTTTTCTAACCGATTTACTGCATTTTTTTTTTTAATTTTTTGGGTATATACATATACTATTTTTGGTCCGAAAGAAAATACGAGCGGGTTTAAACCGATATCATAAACTGGTTATTAAAATAATTGGTGTAAGATAAAAATAAAAAGTTAGAAATGGGGAGATTATTGAATCATTTAGAATTTTTTATAGTTTTTAGGATTTGGCTTAATTTTTTGTACTTCATACTCAAGGAATACTTCCTCTTTGATGCTTTTTTTATTTCATAAAAATTTGTTGTACCTACATAAGTTTATCGTTTTTAAATGTAAAAGTGAACAATTTTTTATTATTAATATTTGGATCAAAATGGATAACTAAAAATGAATATATAAAATTTTTTTCAAAATCTGAAAAAGTTGTGCATTTAATTTGTAACATCCGAAGTGTAGAATTATATAGGGGAGAATGCCCCAAGATGGACATACTCAAACTTTTGCATAAGGTGACAGTACCTGCTGATTTATGTCATTATTTTCGTTTGTTTAGACGCAGTTTGTTATGCATACTCAAAAAGAAAAGACCCGCTTGTTTTTCTGCTGCACAGATGACGTGATTTTTTTTGAAAAGTTTTTCAAGATTTTTAGTTTTTATCTTACTTTTACATTGTGAAGAGGAACTTGCCAACCTCTGACACTTAATAATTACTCTATTCCCCCAAGAAAATATGTGAACTATCTCGGTATTAACATCGATAGATGATTGACCTGGAAAAGGCATATTAAGGCAAAAAAACACACGCTAAAACTAAAAGCATTGAAACTACACTGGATATTAAGCAAAAACTCCTAGTTGGCACTAGAAAACAAGTTGTTACTCTGTAAAATAGTTATTAAGCCAATTTGGACGTATGGCATCCAACTACGGGGAACTGCGTCACCATCAAAGGTAGGAAAGCTGCAAAGAATGCAATCCAAAATTCTAAGAAATATCTTGAAATACCCATTGTCGCTGAAGAAATATGTAAATTTTGTGCAAAATACAACCAGAAATTGAAAACCCGCCCAAATGGCTTGGCAAAAAACTTA
This sequence comes from Toxonevra muliebris, assembly GCA_963691655.1. Taxonomy (NCBI): domain Eukaryota; kingdom Metazoa; phylum Arthropoda; class Insecta; order Diptera; family Pallopteridae; genus Toxonevra; species Toxonevra muliebris. The sequence goes on along the minus strand of OY829328.1, from coordinate 39,259,707 downwards.
TTGCAGCGCAAATACCGCAAGGGGCTAAAAGGCAAAGATCCCATAGATCTTGACATATTATAATTGGAACAATTATTTTAAGTCTTCATTGAGCAAGGGGGGAGCGATGAACCATATCTTCACATGAAGTTATTCCCCAGCTCTTCTCCTGTTCAGTGTGAATTCAGACTACTAAAATATACGTGAGAGCCGCTTACCCTTTACCACAACACTAATCCCACGCACTGGCATGGATGCGTGATTTTTATTTAATTTTTAAGATATCTAATTTTAAGATTTGAAGTACTTATTGTTAGTTTCTAAGTAAAGAAAGATTCAATAAATAAATAAAAGTACAAAAAAAAAAAAAAAAAATTAGTTGGGTCAGTGAAGTTATCTAAATTTGTGATTTCGATGGCTATAATCCTATTTATTTATTGTATAATAATATTCTAAACTGTATGTAAAAACTTTTACTGACTCTCCAAAAATGACGGCGTGTTCACCAAGATGGACATTTTGGTATACCTAACATGGAGATGCATATTTTTTCATTGGTGTTGAAAACTAAATTTAAATATAGAAAGGAGCCATGCGTCGAAACATTTTTTAACCACGAGCGTAAGAGAGAAGTGTCAAAATCAGCGTTCGCTGGTACGCAAGCCCGAACTTTGACTCAGATGATTTTGCCTAAAACTCTTATGCTATTTCTCTGAATAAATATAATAAAAATATAGAAAATCGGCCTCAAAATCTTTACATGGTATTTATTTTTGATTTTTCACATTTTTCAGTGAAGTTTAAAGTGATGTCCATCTTGTGCCACTTTTTTGAAAATCGAAATTTTTAACAATTTTGAAATATACTAAAAAAAAGTATTGTGTGCAAAATAAAAATTTATCTCTGTGGCCAAAAGAGATATAATATATCTTATTTGGTTTGGATTCTAGAGCATTATGTTAATACTGTGTCCATTTTGGGGTCCTCTTCCCTACTAATTTTTCAGATTTTTGGAAAGCCATTCACGATTTGTCTTTATGCTTTGTTTGAAAAATTCGTTGCTGTGTGAATTTACAAAATTTTAGTGCCCGATAATATAAATCAGGCGAATAACTTCTATATCAAATTTAACAAGAAATTAAAAATTTATTTATAAAAAAGTTCAGAAAGTTTTATGTGATTATAAAACTGCATTGCATGTCTAAAAGTTTTAGCAATCGGTATTTAAAAATAATTTTACCATTTCCGAAGTTTTGTGTTCATATGGGGATAGTAGTGTTTGGATTAAAAGCTTTTTGATTCAAAACTCTAATATTTTTCTCTTTACAAAATTGTGTATATTTTGGGACGTCTTTTGCTAATTAATGAATTGAAAAGCGTTATAAAATCGTTTGTTATTACGCTATTGTTTTTATAAAGAAGACGAACATTATTTTTCTTCTTTTTTTTTATCGATTTTAAGACTTTCACTTTTTCCTCATTGTTCTTATAAAATTAAAACTATTGTTACCTGTTCCTGTGTAAATTAAAGAAAATATATTTTTCTGTTACTTTGAAAAAACTTTTTCAGATAGGAAAGATTAATGCAAAAGAGTTGATGCTCCATTGGAATAATACAGTAAAATGAAATCAGAGGGGCACTCAGATAAAAATTTCTTAAAACATTTTATTTTTCTTTCAAGTTCTGAAAAAACATCGTTAGATACTCAGCCATTTTTTGACCGAAACTGAATTAAACTCTAACGTGATTTTTGGCCGAACCCAATCAGAACTCGAACGGCACTACAGAATATGCCTTAAGAAATTTTGAAACACTAATTCATAAGAGATTTCAAGATCTATATAAATTAGAAAGTATTCATTCTTAGACGCACAATAGAAACTGCAAAGTCTAGAAGGATTAAAACAATTTTTGTATTTAGCTCACGGTCTATTGATCTCATTCTACTATAAATACACCCAAGGTAATAAATATATATTTCGATTATAAAATATTCAGTGGAAATTCACTACGATGTATTTATGCAAAAAAAAAAATTATTTTCTTAATGTCCTTGTCTCGATTTAATTTAAATTTAAATGTTTACCAGAAGGCAACAATTATACTTTCAAACGATGCAATCGTTATATTTAAGAGCTTTACTTTAACAAAATTTTACGGAAAACACATAGTAGACATTTCACAACATTCCGCCACAAGTCATTTGAAATATTGTCAAGAAATTGGAAAAATAATGTCTAATAAAAAGTGGAAAAAGTCTAATCGCGAAATTGGATGAAGTATTAGGATCATATGTAGGAAATAAATAAAATTTGAAGGAAATATCAACATCCGAGCTAAGAAATCTTATGAATTCAATGACAAATAAAATGGAAGAATATATAAGGAATTGTGATAGTCCCTTTCCGAAACTTACTTTAGTACTTGGAACCTTTCAATTTAATTTTTTCTTATTATTCTTAAAATGGAAGTATAATTATTTCCTATGAAGCTTTTTAGCATTTTAGTAACAGGGCTATTTTTATTATTTTCGTATTTATTGAATAAAACTCTGACTTGCCAATTATTATAATATAAATTCGGAATAAATAAAAATCTTACAAATAAAGCGCACTTTGTTACTGGAAGTATACTTATTACCATGAGTGTATTTGTATCTTTAACATAAGAGCTTAGAAGCTATTGCATTAATTCGCTAAAAAAAATTAATTGGATCACTTCCACCAGATAATAATTTAATATTGTGAAAACTTTAATAAAATACAATTTTTTTTTTAGTTTGACTTAAAATCCAGTGTTGAATTGGTATTCCCCCAAAATTTGCTTCTAGTTGTTAACCTCAGACTAACAATAACAATTTCAATGTCTACATATTCTCGTCAATTTCGCGCCTTGTAAAATAATTGATATTTAAATAAAAATGTAAATTTTTACGTGGCTATTTTCAAAAGTAAAATTGAAAAATTATTGTTAATTTATGACCTTTTTAGATAAGTAAGCACTTTTATATTGGCTTCGCATAAAATATTGAAATTATGTGCTTATCTCATTATTTCTTTAAAAACTGGAACGAAATCGATGATGACCCACAAGGTTATTGCTGTATATCATGAAAAAAAGTAATATGCAGATTATTTTTTATGTCTGTCTGGAGTAAAGTAATTTCGTCACATATTATTATAGCAGATTTATAATATAAGTAATATAAAATTATTGAAGAGTGAATAAAATTAATATTTACAGCACATAGATAATATATACGAGATATTTAGAAGTCCCAGCGATTTTATTATTTTGCGGATGGGGGTTTTAAGGGAGGAGAGAGGATGGTCTATTTACTGGGAATATTTATCCCTAAAGTTCAATGGGGAGAGGAACAACAAGAGATGTCCTGCAAAAGCTCTGGCATAGACTTCGATATTCAGTCTAAAAAAATTATTCCCATACAGAAAAAGGCGACATCCACAACTTTCTTTCAACGAAATCTCGAAATGAAATCACAAAAGCATATACTGAAGAAAAAAAACTTTACGTAGTATAATTTTTTAACTTCACGACCGCCAATTTAGAAAATTCGTCAAAATAAACGCACTTTCAATTGCACCGAGAATCTTTTTTATCAACTAACCGTTGATGCTTTGTATTTTTAAAAATATTTAGAATTGGCCACTGTAACATTATAAATATATTTTTGAGTTTAGAGTTGTAGGTGGGCTGGACTTAACCGAAGCACTCAGTCACGAGGACTAATGTGCTATACCCATATATGTAATACTTCTATATTGGCAGTAACCTACCTTCAAAATGAATTTGAATTCAGTAATCAAAGAGAGACAGTCTATATCGAAATTGTTTATTTGTGTTGGTATATGGGTATATTTGTAAACTATACAAACAAACAATTGTCAAATCATTCCAGGGGCGAAATTAAAATAGAAGAATATGGTCCGAAACGAATTGAACTATTTTTACATACATAAATTTCTGGTTTCTTCTATTTGTTAATAGTCCTCAGATGTGAAGAGCGCTGAGCAAAAAAAAAAAAAATTATTTTACTTTTAAGTCACAAATTGCTGCCCATTTTTGTCGCATTTCGGCATTCTTTGTCAGCCTTTTTAATTGTTTTTTATCACAGTTATGAACATATTTCCGTATGCAAAATAATTTAATTAACTTTGTTTCTGTTTTACACAAGAAAAACCTACTTTCGGAACTTTTTCTGTTTTAATTTATTAAATTCATTTACCAAACTAATTCAAAACAAATTTCACATAAACTAAACTCTAAAAAATGGAAAAAAAATTATTTGATATGTTTGACACCGCTCCTGAGATTTATATTTTTGAAAAGTCATTTCGGGTACATTCGTTTATCGGTTTTCTTACTCTAATGTTGGGGAATGTACATTGTGTGTACTGCCAATATAGAAGTACTACATATATGGCTATACCCAAGGATAAAACCAGTAGAAGAGAGTAGAGAGACAGGATAGTTATGTGGGGATAAATGGGAAGAAGAAAGGTCTAGGGTCTCTCGACCTCGAACTTCTTTGTTTCACTGATGAACCTTATAAGCTCAGGAAGAGGGAGAGTATGGACATTATTCACACTCAAGACATCACTACCCAACAGCCTTAATCTGATTCTTGCGAATGCCGGACAGCTACAAAGATAACCGTCCGTAGTATCGTCGTCCTCAAGACACGATTGGCGAATTTTAGAAAGTATTTTTGAATGTAAATACTTTGAGAATAGGTAATAATTTTTTATATATGGAACATTCTCTGTCAATGGGAGACCCCCACCCTATCCAAAATTGGTTAAGGTATTTTAGGGCATGTTTGGGCTCAAATTAAAGCTTATTTTCTCTAGTTTCGAATGCAATTTTTTTTTTGATTTTGCATGATGGCGGACCAATATGGCGGCTGCAAATCTACCACCTCACCTTAAAATAATCGTTTTATCAAGCGTAGGTTTACCCAAGTCATCATAAAAAAACAGATAAAGCCTTTTTTCGTATATTTTTTTTTAGCTAAGTATGAATCTAATATTATTTTTCTAACCTCAAAAAAGGTCCAAAAAGGCTGTTTTTCGGGTTTTACGCTTACCAAAGCCATCATAAAACGACGGGAAAAGCTTATTTTTATGTAGTTTCAGTTAATGAACACAGGAAATGTTATGTGTCGTCCATAACCTCAAAAAATGAAAAATCCCAAAAAACAGTTTTTCGTGTCTCACGTGTCCCAAGTCATCAGAAAACTTCCCAAAAAACTTATTCTTCATTATTAATTTGGTTTTCACTCTAATAAAGCACCGCAAAGGAAGCAAAGACCTACTAAGTTCACGTTGTTATTTCTGAGAATGTCCCATATATATAACCTCTTAAATGGGTATTCATTCGCCATTTAATTGATTTGATTGAAAATGACAAATTTTTAAGAAGCGGCTTTTTTGCAGAGAATATTTTTGGGAAGAGTACCTTGGCAACTTGAGAGTTAAAAGTTTACCCAAATTTGATTGCGAAGTATGTATAAAATAAAAACGTTATCACATGATTCCATTCACCGTGAAGGCTTAAAGCATTTTAGGTGATTACCAGGATATCTGGACAAAAGTTTTTAAACTAAAAGCGTTTTCTTGACAAAATGTTGCATTTTTTTGCTTCGTGCAATGGCAACAATTTTTTAATGTTGCCCACAACACTGCCAAAATGCTACTCTGTCAGAAGCAGCTAATTTGCAGGGCAATATTCTCACCCCGTCATTTAATTGAGTGCAAAAGTGTTACTTTTTCCCCGCTCAGAAGGCAACATTTTTTAGAAAAAAACACAATACTCTTGGAAAGGGCTGCCTCTTTTTCAAAAAAGAACACGAAATTTGTCGCGGTAAACGAGAACGTACGATAGCTCTATTCAATGAACATTGAAATTAGTAGTTAACATTAATATCGCTGCTGGTTATACATAACTAGAAGCAAGTGGTGAATAAAACGCTGCTATGTATTAAAGCCTCTTGTGAAATTCTTTCTCAACGAATTGTTTCACTTATGCCAAAAATAACAAAAACATATAAATAAATACTGACCCCTCCATATCAATTAAATGTACGTATCTACTAATTTGATGAGTTGTGGTGAAATTAATAAGTTGTTATCAGCTGTTCACATTGAAAAAAGTAGTAGTATAATGGATTTGAATCATTTTATTTCTTTGTCGAAATTAAGAAAATTCATTGGAAGAGGGCACCTTTAATTCTCTTAGGTTATTATGTCTGATTTTCAGGGTTAATTCATTAAACAAAGTGAGCCGGTTTGAGCCATTGAATTACATTCCAAATTCATGAGATAAAATCTCTATCAGACAATAATAATATAAAATACATTTCTTAAAGAAATGCTTACTAATAATAATTAAAGATGAAATTGTGACCCATCGATTTCATAGAAAAAAAATATTTCTACATGTTTTTAAAAATTATTATTCTGATGTATGTATATATTCCGTAATCGTATTTAAATTACATCAATTGCGTAACTTTATTTTTAGCCCAAAATTCATAATTATCTTGTACATACTTAGTTAACTAGTCACAATTTGATTGAGCCATTTAAAAATAAATTATACTTTAGTTTGATATTTAAAATGTTATATGAAAGAAATTTATAATCGTGCCCATCAGTATATCAATAAAATCCTGACCGACCAGCTAGTAGTTAAAACAAAAAATGAATTTTAATATACTACAATTTAAAATTATAATATTATGTGCAACATTACAAAGTATGAAACTCCAGGTAATAATACGCAAAATAGTAGAAATTCCTAAATCAATGATATACCAAAATTTATATTTTCAGCGATTATTTTTCTCTGATAGCACCACAAAAATAACAACAACATTTTTCGATGCCATAGCCTTTGATAAAGAATATGTAAGCAATTTCAATCTCCTATCACCGGATTCAAACATTTTTACCTTTACTGTAATCAAAACTGTACCCACAATCTTTCTGGATGTAGAATTTAAATCGAATATATCCAAACGCTCACTTCATCGCTCTGCCAATACGGATGGTTGCATATTTTTTAAAAATATCGGCAGTAATAAATTGTTCGCTTCAGTTTATAAAGATTTTATGGTAAATAATTCGCATTTTAGTTGCCCCATAACACCGGGCCCATATTATTTAGCTCGAAAAATGTCTGATAACATAATATCAGCTTTATATCCCCCTGGCAATTATACCTTAGAAGTTAATATTAAGATGAAACCTAATGGAAAAACTGTTTTGTATTTAGTTTTAAAATATGGAGTAAATAAAATAAAGCGTTTATAAGAAATTATAATACCAGAATGTTTAAACTTCTGATTTTCTTTTGAAGTTTTCAATTGTTTTGAATATAATGTTTATATTCTAGTTCAAATATGATTCACACAACATGAATGTATATGAAAAGCTCAGTCTAGGCTCTTCGCGGCTCATTGTAACATGAGGGAAGAAGAATAATGTAAGAGATTAACTGGGTAGAATTGGAAAAGGGGATGTGACACCTCCTATATATCATGAATATTCATTATGAGTACGGTACTAATATTTTTATTTTTCAATACCGAGCTTACTATGGAGGTTGAGATCTTAATTTCGAGTGAACGTGGGACCTTCCATACAACTCTAATGTTTTTTTAAGTATATCTCCGGAACCATTTTTACAATACAGTACTAAGATTTGGTACTAGGATGTTGCCTGACAAAACAATGCTACAGAAAAATGGATGTATTTGGAAAAAGGGCGGGGCACCTCGTTTATAATCTGGATTTTCAATCATTTGTGGTATAGTGCTAATATTTATTATGTAAGTATTATTTGCCAATGGGGTTATTGCACTGTAACGGGTACGACAATTACACTTAAACTTTTATAAATACAAACAAGCTGGCCCGCAGACGTTGTTCTGCCTTTTCTGCGAAGAAGCTTGAAAATTGAAGTTTATTTGAATGAATGAGAATGAAGTATTTGATGTTTGAAATTGAACATTGGTAATGACAAATCAAGCTTTGAATTTGGAAAAAAATCTTAGATTTAAAAATGAGGCATTTAAATTGACATTTTTAAAAGTAATTAGCTTGCAGAACTGTAAATTGAAAACAGGAATCATTATAAATTAACCCTCTAGTTCCCAAATTTTTGATTGATAAAAAAAAATCGAAATTGATTAATATTGACGTAAAAATCATAAACTGATTTAAAAACCCCAAAAAAAAAACTAATAGGAGTGGTTTTATGTAGAGAGAAAGTTTGAGCGCCTAAAATTATTTGTTCTTGAATGAGCTTTTTATCAATTTGTTTTAAGTTATTAATTATTTTATATAAAAAATTGAAATTCTTAGCTATCCATAGCTAGTTTTTTTTTTATCTGGATACTATGACGGGAAGTACAAAATCTTCATTCGTTAAAGTACAAAAAGTGCCGAATCGCAATGATTTAAGTAACGAAAAAGCAAAATTAAGAGCACGTAAATTGCATGACAAACTCTTAAGCGGCTATAGAGGTTGCGTCATTATTGTTGACGAAACTTATGCAAAAGCAGATTTTTCACAATTACCCGGAAAAAAATATTATGTTGCATATACCAAAGGAGGTGTAAAGAAAATTTTTAAGCATCAAAAAACTGAAAATTTCCAAAAAAATTTATGGTGTGGCAAGCTATATGTTCCTGTGGCCTTAAGACAAAACCGTTTATAACATCTAGTACCATAAATTCGAGAATTTATGTATATTGATATGTGCCTCAATCGGGTCTTGCTTCCTTTTTATAAAAAGCATGTAGTTCCAGCCAGTTCCAACGTTGGCATGGTATAAAAACAACAACATCAACTTCGTACCAAAGCAGTTCAATCCGCTCAACTGCCCCGAACTGCGGCCGATTGAAAAATACTGGGCTATAATAAAACAAGAATTGCGAAAATATTACAAACCTTCAAAAAATATATCAGACTTTTCAAAAAGTGGCAGAAAGCTACAAATAATTTTGGAAAAAACTGTGTCAAAAACCTAATTAAATAAAATCTTTTACGTTATCTGAAAATAAATAAAATTAAAAAAAAATCTTTATAGTTGGTTTTTTTTTTCATTTTTAGAAATATAGAAATAATGTAGCGTTGACTTTGTAAAATTTATTTCGTGACCATACTTTAGTAATAGGAAAAGTCGTAAAACAATAGTAGAAAATAAGAAGAAATTGCAGGAAAATGTTGTAAAAAAGTAGTGGAAAATAGTACCAAAATAGTAGTAAAAAATATTAGTAGAAAAAGTAGTAAAAAGGAGAAGAAAATAAGAAGAAGTTGTGGGAAAAAAGATGTTGAAAAGTTAAAAATAGTAGTGCAAAATAGAAGTAGAAAATAGAAGTAGAGCGTGGTGTCACATCCATCAATCTAACAAACTGAAAGAATTTTTTAAATCCGTTATTAGCAAATAATACTTCCATACTAAATCCTAGTACCGTACCATAAAAATTCAGGCTATATGAAGGTGCTAGACCACCTTTATCGACCCTACCCATTTTTTTGCTGTAGCATGGCATTGTTAATTCACGGTTTTGTATAAAATTTCGGTACTATGCTATAAATGATTCTTGTGATATAGCAAAAAAAAAGTATTAGGATTGTATGAGAGTGCTGCGCCCAATTTCCTAAAAGCTTTTATGAATCGCTATGTTTCATCTCGTCAAAGCAAATATATTCTGGGAATATGACATCGATTGGTCAAGTCGTTCAGAAGTTATACGATTAGAAACATACGCACACTCTACGATTATACTTATATATACAGGGTGTATTTTTTAATCTGAAACTTTCAAATATCTCGAGTAATAAGCACTCTACGGAAAAAATTTCTATTATTAAAATTTAATCATTCCGTGGGGGAAATGCATTAGTGCTAAAATTATTCCATCTCCATCCTCCTTGAAGGTGAGGAGAGAGGAAACTTGAAAATCTGAAAGATCTAGGCCGAGTTTCCCGTATTTATTTATGTTGTATGAGTTATATTTTGCAGGGACCGAAAATAATAATTATTTTTAAATATTTAAATGAAAAAATTAACGTGTTCCAAATATCGGAGAAGAATGTCGAGTACACCAAAATGATAATGATTGCATGCTCTGTTGGAATCAGCAGACATTTTTTTTTCTGAGTATTCCCACTAAAAATTAAAAATAATTTTTACCTGTTAATTTTTATTTTTTGCTCAGAAATTATAATAATTTTTTGATTTTTATCTGTTTGCTCAGAAATAATAATTATTTTCTGATTTTTTTTATGTTCAGAAAGTTTGTATTTCCTATTTCTGATTTTTAACCGTGCCGAGCATTGAGCCCGGGCATTCTGCACACTAATCACTTCGTCTATCGAAGTGTGCACATTTTACAACTTTTTGTTACTGCCATGGAAGAATCATTTCTGAAACAAATCTTGGAATTATTAAACTGTCTTTTTGTTTTTGAAGTGAACCTTCTTTGGCGGCGTTTTCAGGGGTAAACTGGAAACAGGAAACAGAAAGTGGGGACGGAAAAAAGAAAAATAAGAAGAAGAACGGGGACGGAAACTATTCAATTCCACAACCACAATGCTTCCATTTGGGGTTTTTAAGTAATTATTTTTTAGAATACGTGTGTGCGTTATTTGTGTACAAAGAAGAATATTTGTTTTCACAATAGAACATAAATGACAGAACTGCAATGAGTGAGAAAGAGATGATTCGATACAATAATAACGCCATCTGTTGACTTCATGGTACTATGAAAAACATTAACAATTCAAATATATTTGAATCTACTACTATAATGAAAAGAACAACAAAAGTTAAACGTTTTCGCAAATATTTAGTGCGACAAAAAGATATCAAATTTACATTGCGTTATGACTGCTTTAATACAAGTAAGTGTTGCACATCAAAAACTATTTATTATCTTTTATTAAAGTAGTTTTTCAATAGCAGCGCCATCTGTTGATAGCACTATGCTAAACATAAATACGAATATATCGATAGCAACGTCATCTGTTGCTTTTATAGCGCAATGTAAAACATAAACAATATAAATATATTTGAGTCAACTTTTTCGTTTAGATTAAAAAGAAAACAGTGCAAAATCAATCTGAACGTGCGTGAAAATCCACACTCTCTACCATGGCAGAATAATTGAGAAGGTAGATGCATTTTGACAAGTAAGAGGAACTTTGATAATTGGGAAAACATTTGTTTTTGCAACAGCGTTGTACCAAAGAATATACAATACATAGAAGGCGCATCTCTCAAAATTTTTCCAAAATATGTTGCTTTCGTTTCGGGTACGGACGGTCGCAGTAAAGAGGAAGAGTAAAACCACTCAGTTATTTTGCTTTTACTCTCTCCCATGCACTCTCTTGGTGTTTTTTTTTTCTTAGGTATCAATATTGTTTTCGCACCTATTCGATTTTTTTTTTTTTTCAATTTGTGACCTAAAATTATGGTCGTCGCAAACTTATTTTTAAGTAATATTTTTTTTTTTATTCGAAAAAGCATAAAAAGTTTAAATCAATCGGTGTTTGCATTTCAAAAAAAATTTCTTGACATTAAAGTTGAAACTTTAACTCATATCGTCCCCAACGTTCGATCAATCGAACAGCAACTTTGAAAATTCGTCAAAAATACATTTACAAAGTTTCCCAAAAGTAATCACTGTATAATATTTATATATATATTGACTTTAAAATTGCATTTAAATAATTTAAAAATATTGTTTTTCACCTGACTTCAAGGTTCATCTGGCTGTTCATCCTTTTTTGAAAGGTGGGTTTGAAAATCAACAAAAAATAGTAAAATTAATTATTTTGCATTGAAATGACAAATTCGCCTAGATGAAATAACAAACTTGATGTGAAAATTACAACTTTACCGGTCCTTATATATTTCCAGAGGCTACAGCAGACCAAACTTTTGTAAAAAAATGTATGCGAAAATAGGCAGAACTCAACTAAAATGCATTTTTTCTGTTTTTAGCTTATAATAACTTCTAAAATAATATGTTTAATATATTTGATCCAGGGGAATACTTGTTGTTCATGGTGTAGCGTAGAAATATTTTTAATATTTTTTTTTTACACCTGGTCACCTTATTTTCTTGTAGTAAATTCAGAATATTTTTTTTTTATTTTTTTAAGTAATAAAATTTCTTATTGAAGACGTGTGAAAACTGCGTTTTGAAAATTTTCCAAATTGGATCATGGTATCCAGTACCGGAACGATATGGGTTAAACACGTTCTTCTCAAAATGTGGTTATTGAAGTTGGTGACCACGCTTATTCAACAACTACTAAGCCAATTATCTCTAAATTGAATACGCTTTTTCAATACATAATAATCTGACGATTAATTGAAGGATTATTTTTATGCAAAACCATTTTTTTTACAACTGAAAAATCAGCGTTTGTTAGTGAAAATCGAACTGTTGACAGTTAACCATTTTGTTTAATATGTATATTTTTTCAAATGTTTCGATCAATCACTAGATAATCTTATAATAAAAGTAAATCCATTTAATTTTTGATTTCAAATGATCTAGATTTGCAAAATATTGATCACCGCGAAACATGTTTTCCAGAAAGGCCAATTTCTATTCGAATGTTTTCGAAAGAAATTTGTTAAAGTTAAGTTCAATACATGTACTTTTAGATAATATATTGTTTTTATAAAAAACTTTAGTAGTTTAACTAGAAAAAATTCTTGAAAAATTCCTATTTTTTCGCGTCACAACTGGGGGGAAAAAAACATGAAAAACGAAAACACAAAACTTCTCCCTCTCATTAAACAAAGACAACAGCAAAAAGAAACAAATTATTGCAACCACTCATTGCTTTTATGAGAACAACTCAATTTTGAGAGTAAATTGGAGGCAGTTATGGCTCCATAGAACAAAATTTTTGTACAAATAAATTTGTACGTGATGCGACTTCTATGTATTATATATTCTTTGGTTGTACTTTCATAGTTAAATTTTTAGGTGAGAATTTATAAGAAAATAATTTGTATATTATTGCATGAATATAGGGAGAAATAGTTGTTGCTTTTTATATTATTTTTTGACTCCCGACATGTTCAAGGTATTTCCTAATAAAGAAAACTAGTTTTAATAACATTATTTATACGTTTTTTATTATAAATAAAATTTATAATTTAGTACTAAGTAATAAAAGTAGTATTAATAATCTTCTATTATCTTTTCTATCCATTTAAAAAAATGCACCTCTAAAATGTTCAAAATGGCTACTTTTTGAAAAAAAGCATCTACCTCTAAATACTTGTAACATGGGTAAAAGTGTTTAGAAAACTGTTTTTGGAGACATTTTGCGAAGAAAAAACAATGATAAAGTAAGCCAAATCCAAAATAAAACAGTTTTACGTTGGACTTAAGCACTTTTGATAAATACCATATGGACCTAATAGTTTTGAAAAAAATAATCTGGACTTAAGCACAAGAAAACATAAAGCATCTGCATGAATGCGGCCATGTGCAAAGCCAAAAATTTAAATTTATTACAATGCAGTAGCAGAACAAGGAAAGAATGCACCTCTAAAATGTTCAAAATGGCTACTTTTTGAAAAAAAGCATCTACCTCAAAATACTTGTAACATGGGTAAAAGTATTTAGAAAACTGTTTTTGGAGACATTTTGCGAAGAAAAAAACAATGATAAAGTAAGCCAAATCCAATTAAGCAATTTTGATTTACACTTACGATGGGACTTAGTCACTCTTGAAAAAATAGTTAAATCAAATAGGTTTTTTAATTTAATTAACATTAATTAGGCTCATTTCTTTTGTTTAAACTATTTATTTGTACGGTCAGTGTATATTGCATTAAAAATCTGGAAAATTTTCGTCTATGGCCTTGGAACTTTGGATATGTACCGACTCATATTAACTATTTAAATGCCATGTGCATACATACAATTATCTCTCCCAGACTGCTGTTATTGCACTTACATATTCCCAGTCACAAACCTACCAAAGAAGTTTCACATCCATTTTAGTAATTTGAACACATTGAGTATTTATAACGAAGTTCCAGTCTACATAAATTTTATCTTTAGAATATAGTTAGTTAAAATAATTTCCAAGAAAAATCAAATTTTTAACTAATCTAAGGAATTGGTCTAGGAGAGAGAGGTAAGAAAGAGGTAGTAAGAAAGAGATAGAAACTCGCATGCCTTTTTATAATTATCTATTTTTTTACCTCTCTCTTTCAGACAGGATTTATGAGCTCAAAAATTTGTAGCTCGTTATAATAACAAACGATAAAAAATTCTTGGTACACGTAAAATTGGCTTTCCATTTGAATTTGGTGATTGTAATTTTGAAAAATGAGAATGCTTTTCGATAAGTAACTATTTTCAGTGTAAACAACTGATAAGGACAATTTTATTATTTCACCACAGCATCACATAAGAAAATACTATTGACTGATATGGAGGGGTCAATATATGTAAATAAATATTTTAGCTTAAAACAATTCAGTATGAATTTCATAAGAAATTGAAATTAAAAAACAAAATAACTATATGAATCCAAAAGCCAAATATACGATAGCTGAGATTAGAATATATTGAAAATAAAAAATGCACAGGTGAGAATATACACCAACGTTAAATATAGTTTCTATTCTCGTATCTGTTATATGTATGTGCTACTGTGTAACATCTGATAAAAATCTCAGGAGGATCGGCAGAAAAATTCCTATTAGTTCCCACAATTCCCAGAATAATGTATAGTGCATTGTCAACAAAATGGTCGTACCAGAAAGAAAAGAAAGGTATCTAACTCTTCCGCATCTAGACACAAGATGCACGAAGAGAACTCTTAACGAGGTATTACTGTACACAGAAAAGTTAATTTGAATTCAACCAAACTATTCTTAAATATCCGCAAAATTGATAAAAATCCGGTTTTACTTGTTACTTTTTTGTCTTATTTTATTATCAAGTAAATATGTACTATAGAATTTTCAAATATAAGTTAGTAACGCAAATGAAAAACTTATTAACAATTTCATAATAATAAAAATATCATAATAAGCAATTACAGTGGAGTCCCGATAATTCGTAATCGCAAGGGATCAGCGATTTTTTACGAATTACAGGCGTTTTCGATTTAACGAGATTTCTATTTAACCGATTGTTTTTTTAATTTGAATTGAAAGTGGTTAGATTCCATACAAATACTTAACTAAAGAAAATTGACTGATTTTTCCAATGAATGCATTTAAAAATTCTTTTATTAGCAAAATCTAATTAATTGAAAAAAAGTAAATTTTATTGGTTTTGATGTAAATACAAAAATAGGAAATAATTCATTTATTTACAAAAATTAAATTGATTTGAAAAAAGTACATTTTATTGATTTTAATGTGAAATTTAATTAAGGAAGGAAAATGTCTGTAAATTAGAATTGGTTTTAATTTGGCGATATTTTCTTACGCAACATAGAGTACGCGATCATCTGTATGCAAAATTGATTTTGCAAGGAAGAGAAAGCATCCACCGATTACTAATGAGTAATACGATGCGATTACGAGTAATACGATGCAACGGTTCCTTCGATGCTGAATTTACAGTTAAGTACTCGCATCTTTGGGTTGCATTACGAATAATAAAAGGCTGTCAACAACAAATTTCGATTTATAAGAGGTTAAGCAGATTTTGTATTGAAAAAAAAATACGAATTAGCGAGGGCACCAAAATGTATGGAGTTTTTACGAATTAAAGCGATTTTTTCAAGGGACCAACAGTTTATTACGAATTATTGAGATTTTAGAATTAACGGGGTACGAATTATCGCGATTCTACTGTATTTAATTAATTAAATACGAGTATTGTATAAACAATATAATTACTAATACTTAAGCTATCAATGTATGATACCTTTATATCAAACTGAGGTATATTAACTTGAGTGTAGGAAAGCCTTAAACTTTTTAAGTATACCTTCTATTACTATATTTATTAAGGTGATAAGCAGGGAATTTTGAACTATAATGGTTTATAATATACTTAAAAATAATAGTTTAATAATAAAAGATTGAAAAAAATTGTTTAAATGAATTCATTGTTGAAAAGTATATATTGAATGAATCTTACTGTTTTTCCACTTTTTCTTAGTAAATACTGAGCTATGTCTGTGAGAATTTCTGGCTTCGGTATTTACTTTACAATAAATTGTCGAGGTGGATCCTAACATCTTCTGGATACAAAAACGCTTTGAGAAAAAACTGAACAGTGCTGGAAAATACAGTTTTGATCAAAATTCAGGTTAGTGAAAGTAACGAAAATAGGACTTGGGGCTTAATTTATTAAATTAAGAAGGAGAGAGGCCTCTACTTTGAAAACCAGAATCTACAAAACTTAAATTTGGAAAAACATAAATTTGGAATATAAGCTTACAAAAATATCGAATATTTTTTATATTTGTCGAAGTTATAAACAAATCTATCTCGTGTGAAAACTAATGTTAGTGTTATGAAATTTTTATACAATTTAAAAAATTTTGAGGAGGTTGAAGCTTTGAGATACTCAAGAAAATACAAAGATACATAGAAATCATCCCAGAAAACCAAAAATATCCGAAAATACACTTTTTTGTCTCATATTTAGGAGCAATTTGCTCATATTTGAGCTCATAAAAGACTCTTAATGAGAGTTTTGTCTTCTTCGAGGGACTCTCTTAATGAGTTTTAAATCTAAGTCAAACAAATTAAATAAAAAGCCTTTCTGGATGAACTTATGTTTAGTTATTTTGGACACAATTATAACTGATAAATTAACTCTTTTATGACTTGAAAAATACTCTTTATGACTAAAAAAGGGTCATTTATGATTCAAAATATTTCTTTTATGGCTCGTTTTTTAGTCTTGGTTTTTAGTTCCTAAGAAGTCTATAAGAAATGGAAGAGTAAATAACACGTACACATGTATGTAAAAAATAATCCCAGCTCACATAATTATATAATATAAGAAAGTTTACAAAACACATTTTTCAAGCAGCATTTTTCTCGAGGAAAATGTTCGATTATAGATACCTGAATAAATAAATAAAAATCAAACCTACCACGAACATACATACTTTATTAAAACTCTTAACTAACTTTTTCTTTCATAAGCGTTTTTTTTATTTAAGGGACTACTTTTGAAAACTTCGAAAAAAAAGTATTTATATTTGATTTTTAAAACATGTTTTTAAGAGCAGATATAAGAAATGCGTGTGATTCCATTAAACTCTCATAGAAATAGATGGTATCAATAACGGTAACCTTGACACTTGCCTAATTTGATTTACCACTACAGTAACCTAGTTGAAAAGCCGAATGCCAACATACCCCGTGTGCCAACTTACTCCACAGTCTCTTATTATATATGTAGTACATTATATACATATATTTATTTATAAATAAATTATTTTGTTGAGCTTAAAACTTTTGTTTTCCAATATTTTTACAGAAAACGAACTACAAATGAGAGTGAACAACATTTCAGAGTCAACATTTTTTCCAGAGACAACAATCAAGAAGTATTCCGAAGTATAAGCGTTCACTGTATAGCTTCAGAGAACATTCAAAATTTTAATTCTTTTAGAAGTCATACAGAAAAACTTTTAGAAAATATTCACAAATATGAGCACAACCAAAATTATGATCGTTTTTGAAATCACACATAAGAGAGCCCAAAAAGCCTTCAGAAATATGATTCTTTTTGGATTCATATTTCAGATTGCTCACAATTTTATTTGCTGGGATATTCTTAAAATTTCATGCATTTAACTCTAGGATGGGCACCTGGGCCTAATTAGGTCCATTTTGAGTTTAAGCATGTATATTTTTTAGTTTCTTGATGAATCGATCTGAATCTCCATGACTTTTTGCGCCAATGTTTTCTGAGCACAAAGAAACAAATTTTTTTTTATTGTCTGTGCCTAATTAGCCCATACATATATATATACAAACATGTTCATACATTTCGATTAATACATAAATAATAAGTAAAAAAATCATTTTTTTCCTTCCCTATATATGTGTCTTTTTCAAAGCCCTAACTGTACACATATACATGCTAGAAACATATATCAAATGTAGAAGATAATGTACGATATTAAGAGAACACCTGCCAGTGCAATAACATGCTGTGATAGGCCAGAGCAATCGTTTTATTCACGTGGGCCCGCTTAGGATCAGCAGGATATGTTACTGCCTTCCAGAGAGGTGCCCATCCTAGGGTTAAAAAAATTAGAGTCGTATTCGCTAGTACTTTCTAGCCTTTAGTTATAGTATTATATCTAAAGTGGCTGTTCACACGGCCGCAAGCATGATCGCCTGTCTGAAAGAGAAAAGCCACTTTAATAACTTAATAATAAATAAAAAAGAAGTTTACCTTATTCATTTTCATAAATAACTTTCTTTTTGTAAAAAATTGAAATAAATAAGGATAGGAGATTTCTGATCGGATCGAAATCGATTAAAAAAAAGTCGAATGAATATAAAAATATTCAAACCGATTTTGTATCTCATTTGGATTGAAAGCTTCCTATTAAAAGTTATATTATTTAGCAAAGAAATTTTATTTGTGGGTTACCTGCACAGCTGATAATTTAAATAAAAAAATCACTAATTTTGAATCATCTTTACTAAAAGTTTTAAACTTTGGGTTGCCCTGTTAAGCTATCTTTATTATTTGCATTTAAGAACAAATCTGCTAATTTACTTTAACCGCAATTGTTGCTATTTCACAAAGAAAAACATTGAAAAGTAAAAAAAGATTAAATACACTTTTTTGTTGTTGCTTATTGCAAAGAAATCTTTGAAAACGGTCTATGGCAAACATACATACATACATAAACGCGTACGAATGTAGAGTTTTAATCAAGCTTGTGTTGCTGATACTGAATATTTATAACCTAGAGCAACAACAATAACAACAAATAGCAAAGTGTTTACACATATTATGTAGATATCTGTTCGTTAATAAACACCCGAGCGCAAAAAAAGTATAAAACCAAGCCTCTCTGTAGAATTAGAATATTGTGTAAAGAATTGTGAACGCGTCTACTTCGGGTGTCAATTAATACAAAAGTGATTTTTATTTTCTGTGCTAAATAAATTAAAAAAAAAAAAATATGCGTTTGGGAGCTACTGTGCCAAACTTCAAAGCTGATACCACTAAGGGTCCAATGAAATTCTATGATTGGCAGGGAGATTCGTAAGTGTTATCAAATATTTAATTTAGATATCATTAAGAATCAGTGTTATGTAATCATTTTTTATATTTAGTTGATTATCATGCATATTGACTTTTTAAAGTTCAAAATAAGCTGTGTGTTTTATTTGCAGTTTTTTGATATAGTGATGCATATAAAAAATTATCTTTTATATTTTGAAGTATGAGTAGAATTTATAAAGTCAAATTATATGTGAAATAAATGCATGCGACAATTTAGATTTGTACAGTTAACTTGTTAGGATGATTGTTCAAAAATTAATTAACATCTATGGTATATGAAAACGTGTGTTGATTAGCTGCGAAATAACTTACAATATTAGCATAGCTTTCATAGTTTTATTAAAGCATTGTATAAACTTCCTAACTGAAAATTCCTGGAAAAATAATGAAAACAAAATATTTTAATCCAAATCATTGGCTTTTCATTTTCTGAAATTAGTTTTAGTAGCAGAAATGTTTGAAAAGAAACTCTTTACATAAGTAATATTTCTGTATGCTTAACTCTCACAGAGATTCGACCCAATGTTCTTTTATAGTAATTTAATGTTTTTAAACTATTCCAAGCAAAATATATATTTTTGATAAATTTGATATTTGCAGTTAATTTGACGACGGAAAATATCAACTGTATATTTTGTATTGTATTGTGCAGTCTTCCATAGTGTAGTTTTCTTATTTAGGTCATAACCAAAATTTTTTTCTTTTCCTGAGATTTTTGTAAATTCAAAAACTCACCATGTCACCATCGCGCTCACGTTTATTATAAATACATCACATCGTGAATACCGATATTGTTATTTCTTCTCATCTGTACATGTACATGTTAAAACTTTGAAAGAAGGCATCTATTGCAGGTAGACGTAATGGCGATTTAAATGTGCAATTTTCAGGCCAATTTCGGTTCAACTTTCGCCACATTATAAGGAAAAAGCCCCTGGGAGAGTTTAATTGTTTCGGTACGATGGTGACACCGGTTTTTAAAAACTATCCAATCAACTTTTATAAATTTAAGAGTTTTAGAAACAGAATTGATGGTTCTTTAATTTAAATTAAAACAAATTTACAAATATTTTTTTGATAACGGTACTGTAGCGGATCAAATTGGAAAATTATGTTTTTTTTTTTTGTTAATTTTCAATCGCTCACAATTTTTACAAAATTTGCCAAATACACCAAATTTATAATATGCTGTGCGAAAAACTATTTACTCAAACATGATTTCCCATATTTTTAAATTTTTATTTACTTTTTGGAAGTACAAGTTTTGCTATGTGACACCAGTGAGTGAGATCTTCAACAGAAACTTTTTAAAGAATTTTTTACAATGAAATGAGGGTCGAACAACTCGAATCTGTACTCGGTTTTGCTTTATCGGTTCTAATTTTCTTACGGTCAAGAAAGTGTTAAGTGAAAAATTAATACTAAGTTACTTTGCCTATCTTTAAAAAAATACCTAATAAAAATGTACAGAAAAAGTTTGCAAAAAAAATCCCATTGAAAGCTACAGGGTCACCAGTGACCCATACAAGTTCAGGTCTTCAGAGGCGCAAAATGAGGCCCAACAAATTTAACAGGCAATACGAATTCGTATTCGATTTTGCGCTATCTCCTCTGGCTTCCGCTAGGGTACCGAAAGGGTTAAGGCTGCTGCCGTTGGAAAATTAATTTTCTGTTTTTCCTAGGTAAAAATGCCAATTTTTATTTCGAATTGTAAAATATTCAAACGAAATTCCAATTACTATTTTCGGATATTAAAATGGAGTATAAAATGCATGGGTTACAGATTTTTCTTTAGTATTAGATTTGGTATTTCTATTGATCAATCATAGTCTCTAGTGTCCATTAAGAGAGAGAGAGAGAGAGAGAGAGTAAAGTTCTCTCAATATAAATATCACATCAGTTGCAAATTGCAATCAACAATTAGTTTGGGCTTCTCGAGAGTATAATGTTAAATTATAATTATTTTAACACCTACTAGATATTCTCTGTTTCAATCGCATTGATCATTGGGTAGGCAATCACATTCCTAATTACCTACTTGAAAAATGTATGCAATAAATGGGATTATACATAGGTGAAGCTATAAATGGATTAGATAACCAAATACAATTTGTTGCTATTGCTTTAATACATATGTACGAGTATAATATATAATATGTATGCATGCAATTGCTAAATTGTTTTGCATGCCATATATAGAATATTAGACATTAGCTGTCAAAGATCTAAGCGTTGTTTAAATTCTAATGAGGTTTTAATACAAATTAACATTGCACGCTTAAATAAAAGTGTGCATATATATATATAAGTATCTATCATATATATGCTTTGTATATAAATACTAATGATTAAATTGATTTTTTTCCAACGACACTATCGACTGCCAGAAGTTTCTGGTTACTAATAATTAAAATAATTCACTTTATTCAAAACTTGTTTCTTTGAATTGCTATTTTTGTATTAATATTTGCCTAATGTTTATTTAGTAATAGAAAACGCGCGTGTAAACATTTATTTTAAATATAAATTAATTGAATAGTTATAAACATTTGAGTGTGTTTCTATATCATAATCAAATGATATTCAACTGCCAAGTGAAATCGTACATTTAGAGTTAGAAAGAATACAAGTTTCGATATAATTCTAAAAGTTGCATATTTTATCATTACATTTTTTCTTTTTCTTTCTTACATAGTTGGGTTGTTTTATTCTCGCATCCTTCGGATTTTACACCCGTCTGTACCACTGAGCTGGGCCGTATTGCTGTTCATCAACCTGAGTTTGCCAAGCGTAATGCTAAATGTCTAGCGCATTCAGTCGATGATCTAAAGTCCCATGTCGATTGGGTAAATGATATTAAATCTTACTGCCTTGATATTCCCGGCGATTTCCCATATCCCATTATTGCCGATCCTCATCGTGATTTGGCTGTACTCTTCGGAATGCTGGACGAAGATCAGAAGAAGGATGCCGAAGTAGGCAAAACAATTCGCGCCCTGTTTATTATTAGTCCTGATCACAAAGTGCGCGTATCGATGTTCTATCCCATGTCAATGGGCCGAAATGTTGAGTAAGTATTATTTGAATTAAACTAAAAATAAATTTTTGTATTATTTATAATTTTTTTAATTTAATTTACAGTGAAATTCTCAGATGTATTGATTCATTACAATTGACAGATAGGCTGAAAGTTGTTGCTACACCAGCGAACTGGACTGTAAGTCTATAGATTTAAACTTATACATAATATAGAATACCTAATAAAATAGTTTTTAAATTCGGTTTTGTTTTTTTTTTTCAGCCTGGTACTAAAGTTATGATCATTCCTACTGTTAGCGATGAAGAAGCAGAAAAACTCTTCCCCAAAGGTTTTGACAAAGTCACCATGCCATCTGGTGTTAATTACGTTAGAACTACTGAAAATTATTAATAGAAACAAATCAGACAAGTTGAAGTTGATGTTTCAAAGAGTATTTAAGTTCATAATGCAGAATAGAGTGTGAATTATGCGGAGAAAATCCACCAACCACATAAAAAAAGCCTGCATCATCGAATTCAGGCTTTCCGTTCCGTGACGTTATATGTTAGTACAATTGCAGTATTTGGATGTATTCATTGGATCTATATAACTATAACTCACACATTGATTGTGCTGCGAGTGTTAAAAATTGGATTAAAACTAATTATTTCCTTGATTTCCTCGTTTTGGGATACGTAACCTGAATGAAAAGTTTTTTAGATAACTTGTACTTTGTGTATAGATTATGATTACCATTTCTATGCTCTAATGATTTTATGAATTTTTATATGCTTTGTGATAAAATAAAATGCACATTACAATATAATTACTTTGAAAATAATTCCTTTTTATTTCAATATTATTAATGAGAGACTAAGGGACCATATTATGTAAGTTAAGACTATTTCAACGGAAGCTTCGGCAAAATTTAGATTATTTTTGCTTGCTAACAATGACAGAGAATACTTGAAGAGCATTATTATTATAAGTTTGGGGATTAGCCGAATCAGATCCAGACGGATCCCTTTTCGTCCCCAACTTCCAGTATTTTTTTCTCTGAGGTGGATATGTACCAGGGATGTCAAGCCATTTTTCTTTCTACCCAATAGCCCTCGAGAAATTCCCCGATTTTCGATCGGATTCCTTGCATCGATATAAACATTTTACAAAAACGAAAAATCACTTAAAATTAACATCAATGAGTGTTATATTAAGGCGACCCTGTACTTTCTCGGTCCAAAACTTAACCAATTTTTATGGTACTGGTAGATTAATAGAAATGTACCTTTTGACTCTGAAATTCTTTTAGCACATGAAAGATTTCACTTCAAGGGAATCCACTCTCAAAACCGATCCGGCTCAAGCTTGCACAAAGTTTAATCCTATTGGGTAGTAGTTGCCACACCAAATTAGAACGAGATGGGGTGTTTCGAGTTACTAGACGTTCAGCCCACTTTTGGACATTAAAGTTCTCAAAGGAGAAGTCATGGGCTCTCTTTTGACTCAAATAAAAAATGGCAAAAACCTTATTTTGAGAAAAACGGGTTCAAAGTTTTGACTATCGGTTTTTAACATATAAAATATATTTCATCTTCTTTATGATAGCTGATCGTAATTTGTAAGTTTACAGATTAATCAGCTAGGATTAACAGTTATTAATCAGGAGGTGCTGGACTAAGCATAGCTTTCTGAACGGTCGAAAGGGAAGTCGAAGCGCCGCGCGACACGAAATACTTTCGAAATATAATACTCCAAACCAATAAATAGCAAGGCCCACTTATGAAAAGATCCCCGCAAATCGGCGAATTCCCCGCAAGTTGGCATGGCTGATATATACATATACTAGGGGGTCCTTATGTTGACGAGTGCAACACTGATTGTTTTTTTTTACATATAAAAGATTTACAACAAAAATTTGGGGTTGATCTGGTAACATTTGATAGAAGCAGAAATGGTCGGAGAATAACGCATTTTGTCTTGTAATTTATAAGATAAATTTTTCATTTATTATGAATTTCGATGTAATTAACATTCCTTCCCCCAACCATCAAATCGGCAACACTGTGTTTCTCTACTTTCTTTCTTTCTTCCTTGGCTTTTCACAACTTGTGAAATCTGATTTTGATACACTCATTTTGATACGCAGGACCCGTTTTGGGTAGGTTTTCAAGCCCAACCCGAACCCACCCCTTTTTGAACCTGAATTCAAACCTGCATCAAATTTCTTGAAGAATTCGGGTTCAAGTTTTTTTCAGGATAATCTTAAACGACAAACCGCAAAGCACAATAGGAAAATTAGTATTATTAATTTGGTAGGATAATAAATTCGGGAATGGTAAGAGCATCACAAAATTGATCTAAATTTATATTCTCTTTAAAAGGATAGGGTGTCTCGTCCAGTAAGGAACCTATGAAAGTCTATGGAAAAAGAATCAATTGAAATATATAAATTTCTTAATTTAAAAAATAGCGTACTATTCATTAAAAACTGGTGACAACCGCTTTTTTAATGTCTTTTGCATCATCGTTGCGTTGTTTTTGGGATTCATTTGGTTTCAATATTAAATATTGTTTAAAATTGAATAAAATAATGAAGTCTTCATAAATTGAGCTGAATGATTGCAACTAAACTCTTTAAATGAACAACTGTTTCATTACACTGTTCAACTGCCAAAAATGAGCACAGACGGGACAAGTGCACTTAGGTTAATGGGGGGTCGCCGAGTCCGAATCCGTGGTCCGTTTTGCTCTGCTACGTCACAATTTCATTACACGAAAAAGAAGTAAAAACTCTTCGGTTTTTGCAGAATTTTTTTATTATTTCATCCCCAACACATTTGCTCCAGATGAAATTCTTTTTTTACTATCAAGTTTGGCGAAGTTTCTTAATTTTGCGGTGTTTTTCAACATAATTTTTTTTTGCTTTTTATATTTTCTGTATAAAATCAATTTTATTTAATAAAGATTGCAAGCAGACGAAACCAAAACAAGCATTTTCACTTTATCTACAATTTTTATTGGTTTTTTGTTATGTATACGCGAGTATACAAATGGAACCGATATGGTATACAAAAATTTTAGACCGGTGAGGGCTAAATACGCTTTTGACCATCATTGGTTTAAGCTAACAACGAGATAAAAGTGAATAATGATAATAGGCGCTTTGCTGCCAGACTCAGTGCGTGCCTTAACTTGCTGGACTAGGTTGAACCTGGGCCATTCCAAGATTATAATCCACTATATGTCCGTACCAACTAACGTAGGCTATATTTGCTCTACCCCGATTGCTACTTCCGATTGCAGCATCTTTCAGGCAGAAGTAATGGCTATTTATCAAGCGTCCAAATGGCTTATTTGTAATGATTCATTCGACACGAATAGCCGCATCTACACGGACAGCCAAGCAGCAATCAAAGTTCCTTGCCGGTGTTTTCACTACATCAAAGCTTGTTCTTTACTGCCGATCATCACTCATCTTTTTATCGAGTCACTCGCAGGTGAACCTGGCAGCTACTCAACCTTAGCAGAAACTCCATCACCATAACGACTTTGGTGCTCACGGCATACTGAGTATTGGGAAGACATGCTGTAAGACTAGGACTGCAATTCAATAGCTTCTGTCGGGGCTGCGGCTCTGCGAAAGAAAAAGGAACAGTTCTCCATTTCATGTACGAATGCCCATCTCTGGCCAGGAAGAGACTAAAACACTTGGGCTCATCTTTTTTCATTAGTTTGTTCGAGTTATCATCCATAAATATTAAGGGCATACCCAGATGAATTATGATTCATGGTTCTCGACTCCGTAAATTGGGAGTCGCGCCGGGGATGTCCACTCTAGGGCCCTGTCCACC
Source organism: Toxonevra muliebris (assembly GCA_963691655.1). Taxonomy (NCBI): domain Eukaryota; kingdom Metazoa; phylum Arthropoda; class Insecta; order Diptera; family Pallopteridae; genus Toxonevra; species Toxonevra muliebris. The sequence continues at coordinate 39,233,559 of OY829328.1, read as the reverse complement.
TCGAGTGGAACGAGACACAAAAACAACTACTGTTCAAACTATCAATCAGCACTCCCAAGTGAGTTATATTTTTTTATGCATTATCTGTTTTTCTTTTTGTTCGATTTACTATTTATATTGGAAAAATTTACTCAACGAATTAGGAACACTGTAAAATCTGTAAATCACTGTAATAAACTTTACAAAGTTAGTGTAACATTCAATACATAAAGTGCTTAGTACTTTATGAATGAAATTAATGAAACTCGTCAGACTTATTTGTAAGTTGTCAACAACGATATTTCCGTCACCTGTTAAACTTCCATACAATAGTAGCTAATAAATTTGGAACATGTGTTGGTTAAAAAACTAAGGATCAAGCTTTTTAAACATAATATTTTCGCGGATTTTACTGTATGTTAAAGCTTTTATTTCCAATAAAAGCTAAATACAAAAAACTCATAGTAGTGTTGAAATTCCAAAGAGAGAAAACATTAATAAAAGCTTAAAAAAGAAGAAGAAGAATGTAAGTAAATGTTAACAACAATTAACATAAAGTTAAACTAAACAGAGACACAGCAAAAACAACAATGCAGTGATAATAGCAAACATTCACAAACAAAAACAATTGATAACAGTTTGTGCACTCTCTCTCTCTCTTTATTTATGGAACTATAAAAAGCCTAACAACCAAGAAATGCTACCAATAAGAAAAGAGCGCGAAATTTCGTAGGCTCTTAATGTTTTCTGCTTTTTCTTCTTCTTCTTCTTCTTGTACGATGTTATTGGCATTAGGCCAAAACTTTTTCTTGTGGGCTTTAAGAATGTTGTCACTACATTTTTGTTTGGTTGTCCTGTTAAGAATTAGCACAGCAACACACCTACTACCGCTACATACTAACTTTTAGGTGCACCCTGTATGTATAGGTATTATATTTACGTTTGTGTGTGCATGTGTGATGTGCATATTGTCGGTGTTTTTGTATTACTTACTTTGGCGGTTAACGGTTTCTCGTACTCGCTGAAGGAATTTTCATTCAGTTGTAATCGTTCGGTTCGCGTGTTAGGATTGTAAAATTGTTTCCAAAGGAATATTTCGTTTTTTCAATTGATTAGTTGTGAGTCTTTCATTAGTCGCTCACACGCGTTAGTTCGTGGGTACGGTCTCCTGCTGAAACAACAACGAAACATATGACAATCATAAATTTATTTTTATTTCCTTTCATAAAAACCATTATTAGTGATGAATACAACAAAACAGCGAAATAATTGCAATCATTTACAGTGAATGGTTTAAATATATTTATGTGTTTGAATACTCGTAAATATATTTTGTGTATTTAAAAAAAAAAAAAAAAAATGATCGAGTTTGAGTCGCATTTGTTAATTTCGTGAAGTTTACCTGTTTACAGGTGTTGAAATTGAAATGTTTTTATTTTGTTTTTTTTTTTTTTTGTTTTGTTTGCGAAATTTATCATGTAATTTAAATATGATCGTAATGCAATGAGTGAAGTGGGGAAGTGAAAAAAACCCATTCGCGATGGAGCGTATAAATTTGTTACATTTACGCACGAACTATTTGGTATTGAATTGCCACATTGAATTGCGGCGTTCACTGGGTAGGTGTTTATTGATTTTAGGTCATTTGCATATGTAAATTGAGAAAGGACGAAAAATTCAGTATCTGAAAGCAATAAAAACCATTTAAAAAAATTCCAAATTTGCGTACGTATGAAATAATAATAGATTATGTCTGTCTGTTTATAGTTTTTTTAGTTTTTCCTTAAACGGATATTTTCTTGAGGGCCTAGTGTAACTTAAATATTTTTCCTCATTGACACGGATTTCTTATTTGGTTATAAATAATGCAGTTGGTTCCGAATACTTCACAGCTCAGTGGTTCATGCATTCGGTTGCTGAACGTGAGTTCATAGAGTTCAACTCCTATTCTTAGAGAATTTCTGTTAAAGAGAGAGAGGGAGCGTGTACCAGTGTACGTGGTTACATTTTTGCAGTATTTTTTTATTCATGGTTTAGTTCTTTCGTACCCATGTCTCGAGTAGTAATTCATTAAAAATCATGATATTTATAGTATACATATATATAGTATGTATTTTTGAATTAGCAATGCAATGTAGTCTTTTCTTGCATTGTATTCTATTACTGCCACTTTGAAGTTTAGCTTTTTACGAGTAAAAAACTCGAAACAAACTAAAACTTTAGTGGTAAATTTAAAAAAATGTTCAGAAAGGTCTCCCGATTTTTTTTTTGTATTTTGTGGCTTGAAGAGTGAGTGTATTAAATTTTGCAAAAATGCCAGCCACATATATTTGAACCTTCTTTTTTTAATTGCGTTTATCTAGTATGACCTCTTTGTCGTAAGATGTATGTTTTTCAGATGGAAGGTAACATATCTTCTTATTTGATTTCAGTGATTTTGAATGCGCTTATCAGCCTATTCAATTTCAAGCAAATGAGTATATTATATATAAAAACCGTAAATTTTCTGAAACAATTTATGTGATTTAGGATGTTGTTTTATGTGGAAAATGCTACGCTCTTTTGCTCAATTTTTATAATTTTTTCAAAATAGCATGATTTGTTCATCAGATTATGATATGCCGAATTTGAATTCCATAGAATCGTTTTTACGGCTATTGTGAAACAAAATAGCTGATTTATGCGGCTGGTTTGAACCATGGTCACAAGACACCATACCTTTTTACAATTCTTACCATATTTTTTTTTTCAAAAATAGTAATAATATTGAGAGTTACTGCATAAAAATTCAACTTGATAGCTCCGGTAGCTTTGAAGAAGTGAGCTTGCCCTTTGTCTGATTTGGTGAACAATAAGTGTTTTATTGTTCGATAATAACTTTTTCTATTTTTGTTTACCCGTGTGTGGTGTTTACACACACAGCGAGGTAACATAAATGGAACACTAGATTTTTTATTGATATTTTAGTAAGTTTAATTACCTTATTTTATTCTAAATAATGTAATTTGTTCTTTTATGGTATTTTAATACTTTTGTTTTGCAGCCAAATGGTGCTTGAATTTTTATATGCTGGTGCGACTAAATTTTGGAAAAAACAGGTTTATGGAAACGTCCATTGTACCATGCGCATTTATGTTAACAATAGACCAAGTAATTCATAAAAGCTCTTGAGTTAAAATTTTATGCAGAGACGCGTTGTAAGGACTAAGTTTTAGAAAAAAATTATATTTGAAGATGCCCATTTACCACACCCATATTTTCTTGTGTTTTATTTACTTTTTTATCTTACTTTTCTTTAATTTTAGTTTTAACAATTTCATTGAAACTTGGGATTTGATTTCAATTGGTGGGCAGCACCGAAATTAAATTTCCAAAAATTAAGAAAAAACTTACTTCAAATTGAACACCATGGTTGCATGAAAGGAGCACATTTTTCTTCATTTTGAGGAAAATTTACATAAACGAGAGAAATTTTCGTGGATTTAAATTGAGGAAACTTTTTCTTTGTTCTAGAGATGGGTATTTTTCTGTATGTGGAGAGAGTCGGAAATGTCAAAAATGCCGTGCAGAGAATTAAATTCATTACACATACAACGAAAAGGGTTATTTTGAGCATAGTTTGTTGTACAAGCATCAAGTTTAACCCTTTCAGTATATTACCGTATGGTAACAATATACTGAAGGGTAATCTGGCATAAAACAGATGCAATATAAATTTTGCTAATAATATTATATATATACGATTCTGTTAGGTATACTCCGTGATTTTTGATTGCCAAATGTTTGAAATTTAGTGCTTATGCTATTTTTTAAAAGAGTTTTTTCCTTGAAGTCAAGTCAAAAATCTATGTGCAAAAATTGATCATAAAATCTGTTTGCACTATTTTAATAAAAACATCTTTAATTTATTGCTAAATGGAAATGTTGCTTTTCAAGTATGTTTGCAAAAGATAAGAGAATATGAAAATCTAAAAATTGAGAAAAAATGTTAACTCATTTTTGTCTATAGCTTCAGAAGTTTAATTTTTCAATCTTTAATAGCGGACAAACAATGATATGCAGGGGAGTGAAACTTTTTTTAATTTGTTGTAGAAGTTGTAGGTAATCATAATTTTAACACAAAAGTTATCTTTCAAGCTCGATTAAAAATATGTGCTTAAAGGGTTAATAGGAATAGGATATCTAGAACATCGATTTGGAACATTAATTTTGATTTCATTCAGTAAGACTTGGGATTGAATATAACTATTTATTAATTTAGTGACAATCATCACATTTAGCAGAACTCTTTTGCTCCGAAGAGTTGGCACGCTTATAAGTTTTAACCGTTGTTCATAAGGAGGGAGGTGCTGTGATGGACTCCAGTGTAACGAACGTAGAGCAAACAAGAGGAACTGTTTTTGCACAGATTCCAACTTATCAGCATAACAGTTATACTGAGGGTTCCACACAGCAGAACCATACTCCAAAACTGGTCTTACAAGTGCAGTGTAAAGTGATTTAATGATATATGGAACGTTAAATTCTTTAGACCATCTTTTAACTATATAAAATGCAAATTAATAGTTAATTTGGTGTCCATTGTGGCACCTAGGTCATCGAACGAAACAACTTGTTCCAGCTCGTGATTATCTAATGCGTACCTAGAAAAAATAGGTTGCCTTTTAGAAAAAACCATGAATTTACATTGTTTTAGGTTTAAAGACATTAAATTACAGTGGTACTAATTATTTAATGCCAAAAGATCAGATCGCAGTAAATTTTGACCTTCTATTGCGTTGTAAGACTTAAATAATTTTACATCATCAGCGAACATTAATATTTTAGAGTGCTTGATAACAGATGGATGATCGTTAATAAACAACAGAAACAAAATAAGACACAGATGGCTTCTTGCGGAACACCGGATGGTATTTTGATACTTTTTGATACGTTATTTTTAAAAATTTATTTTTTGCTCCCTATCTCTCAAGTTCGAGTCTATCCATTGTAGCAATAAAGGAGGAAAGCTATAAAAGTCAAGTTTCTTAATTAGTAAATCGTGGTTCACCTTGTCAAAAGCTTTACTAAAGTCGGTATAAATTACTTCAGTTTGTTGGCATTTAGAAAATCCACTTATAACATTAGTCGATAATTCAAAACGATTAGTAACGGTTGATCTCGCCTTTAGAAACCCAAGCTAAGATGAAGAAACTAACAAATTTACTGAATGGGATACTTGCGATGTTATAATCGCTTCGAACAGTTTGGGTATTGCACTTAGTAATTTTCAACATTTGATTTAGTACCATTTTTATGTAAGGGAAGGGGGGGGGGATTATAAATAAAAACTCCCAAATATATCCCTTACGTAACGAAGAATCAAAAATTGTAAATAGTGGCAAATACAGAAACTCAGCACAAGATTTTGTTTTTATACATTATTAAATTTTCCATTACCTAAGTAGTCAGATAAAATTTTAGTCATGGTTAACGGATCATAGCTAAATGTAGTCATGATTAAATAGTTAGTCATAATCATGACTAAATGAATCAGTTAGTTTAGGTAATGTATAACAGGCTTAAGGAAAGTATATATGTAGATATTTGAAATCGTAACCCAGAATTGCAGATTTGATTTCAAAGATCTTCACTGAACAGAGATATTGAAAGGAAACTTCCACTACCGTTCTGTGTACTTATTTGTTGTTGTGTTTTCTTATTGTAACAAGTCAGCTTAACCGTTCGTTATTGAAAGTCTAGTACATGAGTGTGTGTGTTTGTAGAAAAATGATTCTAATTGTCATTTTTCTGAATCAGGCCCCAATTTATTATATTTTTAGTAGACTATGAAAATTAAACTTAAGCGTTAATTTTACAAAGTCTATATGTAGTTATCACAACAACAGTGTATATAGTTAGTCATTCAGTCACTAGTTTTAGTTATATTCATAGTGTTATGATTATTTTAGTCTTTACTTTTCACATATTAGACATATTGAATTCTGCCCAACAAAATGTTACCTACACCAGTTTTTGTAATCAATTTTTTTTTTTTTTTTTCAAAATCTAACTCATGACTTTGTCAACGCGACCCAAGGAAAAATATCTATGTGCCAAAAGCGTAATTTCAAATCACTTGCGCTTTTTTAGCTGTTGTTCAGTGTAATTTTTCAATATATATGTATTCTTACTCATAAGTAGGGAGCGGATTTTGTTGACCTAAAAAATAAAAAAAAAGCAAAATAAAATGCAAAAAGGCACTAAAAAACAACAAAAAAGCCAGAATTAAGATAAAAAAGGAACAAAAAAGTCTGGAAGTCAGATATAATTTAAAAAAATGCATTCAAATGCTTTTTAAAACGAAGTCTTACATCTATCGATATGTAGAAATATATATTTTAAGTACTTAACACTTAATTAAAGAAAATCTTAGTTCGTATAGTTAAAGGCGTTAAAGAGTTTACTTACATAAAAAATTATTTTTTAAATAAAAAAAAATGGAGTTAAAGAAAGCAAAGTTAACAAATTCGCACATTTTTTGATGGCACGGCATTAGTTACAAAAGCAAAAAAAAAAAAGGCGAAGGAAGCTGTCAAATAAAGATGCACACCCGTTTACCTTTCTCAAAATTTCTACAGGCAAAATATACCAACTTCCGTTTTCAACCAATGGGCCAACATTGACCTTGGGTACATTCAGCTTTAACGGCCGTTTTATCAATCGAAAGGAAAACAGGGTTTTCACGAATTCAGCATCGGATGCTCAAAGGTTTCTATCGATTTACATCCTGCACATAATATTTTTTTTCGTGACAAAAGGAAAAAAAATTGTCTTTTTCATTTGTGCTAAAAATTTCAATCACAGAATATTGGCCCTTAAAAATAGTATGATATTAAAAAAGCTCAATGGATAGAAAACCCTAAAAAAGGCATTTATTACTTAGAAAAAAAGGTACTAAAAACTCGAAAGGCATTAAAATAGTGAAAAAGGCAATTTTTTTTTTAAAATAGGAAAAAGGCAAAATCAAATTTATATATTTGGAATCAGGGGGGCTTGAAACGCGTATATATTTCAGCCATCATATAGAAAAAGAATTGCTCATAATCCTTTCTCTGCTTATGAGTTTTTACTCATATTAATTGGGAACAAAATTTCTAAAATCTTTATTTCTTAGGCGATTTTAATAAACTAAAGATCATTGAAATGGTATTACATTTAATTTTATTTAGTAAGGTTTCCTGTTTTATTTTTAATTAATATTAATAAAAACCGAATTTTTAGATCGAAATTTGTATTTTCGATGGGATCCCCTAGTGAGATTCCAGTTAACGTTATTCGATTTCCATAAAAATTCACGACAGACGTTTTCGTTCCCAACAGCCCATTTATAGGGAGTTGGAATGTTCAAACTTTCAATTTCAATATGAAGCGCCACGCTAGTGAGCGTAGGTGACTTGCTCTAGCAATATAGGTCTGTCCGTGACGTAATAACGCAAATAAAATTTAACCAATCTCAGCCAAACATGGAACAGATATTCTTTATAGCTAGTTGCAGATTAGGTTTGGAAATGGAAAAAATCGGTCAATTTGGCATGGGTCTTTCCATACAGGTTTGATTAAATTCCATTACCCCATATCCTCCTGGTACTAGATGCCATGATCTAATTTTGAAAATTTTTGAATCAAAATTTCCATATGTTTTCAACAAGAAATTTTAGTACTCAAAAATAAATTTTTTCTGAATTTTAGAGGGTGTAGTAATTTTTGGATTACCCTGAAAAAATAAAGGGACCAGGTGTAAAAAAAAATTAAAATATTTCTACAACACATCATGAGCAGTAAGTATTTCCTAGGATGAAATGTATTCAACACAGTATTTTAGAAGTTATTGTAAGTTTAAAACAGCGAGATATGGAAAATTTGCATTTGTTTAAAAAGTTCATTTGTTTAAAAATTTCGCTTCAAAACGTTCAGGAATAAGACGGGTGAACTTTAGAAAAAAATTTTGTAGAACAAAAACTTCTTAAAATTCATCAAAGAATACGTTCTAATTTTTTTAGAATTTTCGAACGACTTTTTTAATTTTTAAAAATTATGAAATTTTAAAAAATATCAAAACTTTTTTAAAAAATTCGAAAAAATTATAGCATATTTTATGATTCATTTTCAGAAGTTTTTGTTCCATACATTTTTTTTCTAAATATTGTGTTGATTTTTCAAAAACACCTTACAAAAAAGTAAGTTTGTTTACCTGGCCCTGAAGTCAGGTAAAATATAATATTTGTAAATTATCTAAATGCAATTTTGTAGACAGTATATATAGAAATGTTAAACAGTGATTACTTTTGGAAAAAATTTATAAATGCATTTTTGACGAATTTACAAAGTTGCAGTTCGATTAATCGAACGTTGGAACAATATGAGTTCAAGTATTTATCCTCTATACTTAACAACTTTTGTAAAAATTTATATATATTTAGTTCCTTTATCAAATAAATCCTCAAAATGCAATATTATCAACGGAAATATTGACATGAATTCAACAAAATTTGGGTATCGTGTTTAAATTATTTCATATTAAAATCATCAAAATTGAATAGTAACTACGGCCATGTACCACTGGTATTTTTGAGTCTAGGGTATTTAAAGTTCGACTGCGCTTGAACTTAGCTTTTTATCTTGTTTGAATTATATTTAACAATAAATTTTGTAACATCCTCGTATTTCTTAAGAGGATACTTCAGTATGTAGTAGACGCCGCTCGCTTCGTCTACGGCACACAATTGCATTTGAATAAAATACAAATTTGAAAAAGTGAAAGTTTTCTCTTTTTCATGAAATGTTAATTTCAATTAAGCTCTACCACGACGCAGCGGACTGACAGTAGAATGCGCGCCAAAGTACTTAGGAATATTTTGTAATGAGTGAGATAAAAGAAGGCTATATATACGTACACATACATGTAGGCACAATGGTGGTATAGTGGGGAAGGAGGGATCTGAAATGGGTCAAGTTTTTTAGGATTTCCAATGTAAGAAGATACATCAAACATTGCAAATGTTTTGCGAGCAATGAGTTAGATACAAAATGCATTTTAGCGATTTATTTTGTGAAATATAATGGGCTTATATACGTTATGTAATAATGCAATGAAATATTTAATTGGCATGGATTTTAAATGATTATAGTGAATTATAGCGAACAAAACTCTTTTGAGAACTGCAAGATAGAACAGAAAAATATGTGGGGGAAAATATGTAGCTTAAATGGTTTAAGTGGCTGTCGAGGGACACACTCAGCCTAGAATGGTCAACCTGGTACCTGCAGTTTAAAGCCGGTTTTGAATGGCGGTATGGCAATTTGTTTTCATTTGGTGGTTTTGTCATTGACTAACAAAATGTGTACTTGTTACTTTCTTACAATTCTCATTCACTTTATATCAATAATGAATATAATCGAACCTGCAAACCCCCGGGTGAAAGTTTTTTGTACTACCAACTAGACTATCGAGGACGTCTGCCACTAATACTTGGGTTTTTTGTCATTATGATCATTCAGATAGGCCAATCTTAAAAATAAATCTTAATGAGGATGTTGGCTCTAAAAAGATGATGTTCAAACTATCTGCCCAATAATGCCTTTCTCGCTATGTATTTCTGTGCATCCAAGGAACCATAGGGTAGATACCCTGTTTGTGTTTTCTGTTAAGCAGCCCTAAGCATTTCTAAACTAACTTTGAGGTTATCTTAAAAGTGCCTAGTACTTTGAGTGCTGCTAGGCAATTTGTATCCAATCCTTCTCGCACAGCAACCATTATAGCTAGTGCCCGATCTAAATTAATGGTTTCGGCTGAAACTAAAATTCGGTCATTTTTCTAATATAATACATGTAATAAAATTAGTTTATTTGCCATACAAAAGTTTTGGTTTTAGCCATATTTGTGCCCGAAATCAGTAGTTTTGGCCAAAACTTTAACTGAAACCGAATTTTATGTAGTCATTTACAAATATATTTCGTTGAACTTTAAAAAAGTTATTGTTTATTTATAGCTTATTTTTATTTGTTTATGCATATCCTAGACGTTTTTTTTATTTTCATTTAATTAAAATACGTTTCGGTTTTGTTTTTGTATTTATTGTGGTAAACAGAAACATTCTGTAAATATTTATTTATTTTTCTTTGTAGTTGTTATGACATTGCGTTCTTTACGCTTCGTTACCAACTTTTTACTACGACAACATACAAACTTACACAATTTAACAAAACAGATAACAACAGCAGCTACTACCACAAATAGAAATCCAATTACATCGAAGGACATCAGTTGCCAGCGATTCATATGCACAGCAGGTGATTGTAAATGTTTTGCACCTTTATGTCTTAAAACGTATTCAACCCAGAATTTTACTGTTTGATGCGCAGTCATAGGACGATCACTATAAATTGCTGAAAATGCCTTAACGGCTTCAGTATATTTTGGATTTTCCAAAACCTCCAATACTGCACTTCGTAGACTTTCCTCCGTCATGCTTTTGAAGTCTACTGTCAGCCCAAAACCGGCGCGCTCTACATTTACCATATTCGTTGGCTGATCAATGAATAATGGAATACCCACCATTGGTACACCACGATACTGCGATTCGACGATACTGCCAAGACCACCATGTGTAATGAAAAGTTTAACATTTGGATGTGTTAATATTTCATCTTGTGGCAGCCAAGTTTTATACACAATGTTCTCCGATTGACCAGGAAAATCGGAGTCACCCCATTTCCATAGAACTTTATACGGTAATTTTGAAAGTACATTGAATATTATTGCCGATTTTTCTTTGGAGATAATGGAACCTTGTACAACGGTGCCTAAGCTGAAAAATATGACTCCTTCTTTGGCATTGTCAAGTAGTTGTGCCAAATCATTTGGTAAGGATTCGGGTTTTTCTTTGATTTGTATACCACCGATTTCGATGATAGCAGGCACGTTGGGGCGTATTGGACCTTGACTAAAATGATGATTTGTGAAGATGAGCGATATGTTTTTCTTTATATCAGCGAGTGTAGGATATCGATTGGCAGGGAAGTGGTATCTATTTGAATTGGAATGAAATATTACTAAATATTTATTAGAATTACATGTTAAAACTAAACTACTTACTCGTAGTACTTCTGGCAATGTTGCTCTAGCCAAAAATTCAAAATATACTGCTCATAGATTGATGTGAGGGTATTTTTTACACGATCAATGAAACCCATTGGTTGTTTTATACCGCTAAACAATGCTGGAACATAGCCCATCTCTGCCGGATTTCCAATCATAGAATTAATGCTAAAAATTGGTTGTATCATAAATGAAACAATTACTGGGCACTTGAAATGTGCAGCGAGCCCAAAATGAAAATCAACCATTTGATAACTTAACAGTAATAAATCGAAAGAAAATTCATCATTTTTGGCTAAAAATTCTTGCATTCTCGGATGCGCTAATGTGTTATTAGCCACGTAAGTATATTGTTCTACTATATCGCTCATGTGGTGATAAATAGATTTCGGATTCTTTATGACATCTTTAACGAATGTTGTATCCATTAATGGTACATTTATATGTATAAAATTATATTTAGCATTTTTATAGACATTCGGCAGTGAAGAAATTACAGTGACGTTATGACCGGCTTCGGCTAAAGTATTAGCAATAGCACAATGAATTAATAAATGTGATTTAGTAGGCGATGGAAAAACACCAAGTATACGCGCTGCATTACTGTTGGCTGGGAAAATAATAACAAAGCTTACAGCAACAATTGCCGTGACTGTGATTAACGTAATAGCACGCGCCATATCGAATAATAGAATTACCGGCTGGCGAAAGTGTTAAGAACTGCCAAACTACTACTGAATTTGTGCCTGGCAGGGGTAAACATTTTAAGAAATAATCAATGTTATCATTATTTCGTTTCCATTGTATACACTTATGATAACACAATATTCTGATTACTGATTATGGTTGAGACTAGTGGAAATCAAACTTGTTGTATAAATTAAAAATGAGTCCATTTAGCTGTAGCAAAATTTCAATAATATTTTGAAAATAGTTCTTAGAAATATTACGTGAAGAAAAAACAATTTTATTAAAACTTAAAGCAAACACTTATGGATTTAAAGAGTTAAGTCTAGAAGTTGGATCGAAAAAATTTATTTTTTGTTTATTGAATTTGAAATGCACGTCCCTATTCATGACGAGAATTGAAGAAGTGTGCGTGGCATTCTGTGGGAAATAGTAGGGGGAGAGGGGGGGGGGGGGTCTTGGAAAAGTGGGCGTTGTCCTTCTCATACAAATCTTATGCTTATTTGAGTATATCTCTAGAATCATACAAAATATAGTAGTGAAATTTCGTAAAACGACGTTGTTTGACAATACCATACTGAAAAGATTTGAGTGAAATTTGAAAGGGGGGTGTAACACCTCCCATATGACCTCAATATTCATTATGAGATATCGTAGGAAGCATTTGTAGCACGATACAGGGTTTTAATATACAAGTATTATTTATCAATACCGAGGTTATAGTGGAGTGTGATGTCTTAATGTTAAGTGGGCGTGACACCTCCCATATAACCTGAGCATACATGACGACATATCTCAGGAACCATATACCTTAGTAAAATAATTATATGTGCAAAAAATGTTTTCGCTTTATCTCATATTAGAACAATAACTCAAAATGCCTAGCGGCGAAGAATTGTCGGATGAAGAGCAGGGTAGTATCAAAGGAATATATAGTTCATTACATTTGCAGAAGATTTCCATGGCAACAATTGGATTTTTCAGCAAGATAATGCGCGTATCCATGTTACACGGGCTAAGAAGGCTTTTTGAGTCCTACAACATTCCCTTTCTGCAATGGCCGGCTTTGAGTCTAGACCTAATATTTGCTTAACTTTACGATTTCCATGTTTATATTATAAATACTTTGTTAAAAAAATGATGTTTGCCATTAAAAAAACCTAAATAATGTTTTTTTTGTCTTTTTTCGTATGGGCTATTTACCAATAAATCAAATAAAAAAATGGAAATCAAATAATAGAGGCAAGTGTTTAAGAAAAATTGAATATTAAGCATTGTAAATATAGCCATTTTACTGAGGTACAGACCTGTACTGAAAATTTACACAATGACTTTTTTAATACTTTTTTTACTACTTTGTTTACTAACTTTCTTTCTTTCTTTCTTTTTTACTGCTATTTTCTATTTACTTGTTATGTTTATTATACCAAATAGAAAAAATGGACAGACTTAAGACCCTCGTAAAATATAAATCAGATGCTAACTTTTAAAATGCCGGCACACCTATAATTAATTTTTTTTTAAGGTAGGACTATAGTTCCTCATGTGAAAAAAGAGACAATTTTTAAAAATTTTGTTTGAAGATTTTATTATACTTTAATGGGTTTTTTCTGTAAGATTACTTAGACTTTGAAGAATATACTTTTTTTTTTAATTTTAGTTTTACTTTTAAATTATAGAGGGCACCAAAGTAAATTTGAAACAAAAAAAAAAGGTTGCATGTTGTAAATAAAGCTTTCTCCCATAAAAAAAAAATTAAAAAACACTCGTGTTTCAGATAATTTTCCTCTGAGAAAACTTTATTCGGAATAAATATGGTCGGTTCCGGTGTAAAACACATTAACGAACACAATGCACTAAGTTAATTTAATAAAAATCAAATGTGGACCATGCAAAAAAAAGAGTCAGTTTGTAGCAAAACGCGTATAATTTAAATGTAAAATTAAAATTGAAAAAAAAGAAAATTTGTTTGTGATCTTGAAAAAAAAAATTCGACTTTAATATGTATTAAAATACTTGAAAAAACCCGTTTTCTCAATGTTCGGTTAGTAGTAGTAGTTAGTTCTGATTAGTGCTTAACAGGGCATTGAGAAAACGACCCTTAACCTAAGTAACTAGTAAAAAAGTATTAGAAAATTTTAAATTTAATATAGTTTCTAGTTTTGACCTCTAGTTTTAACCTCTAGTGGCTGAATCTAGTGGGTAGACTTTAATCCGGGAGGTTCGGGTTCCATTCCCGTCTGGTGGTTCATTTTCATAACCTTCTTATATTCACTATCAATATGAAGTGTATGAGAATTATAAGAAACTGTACAAGTACACATCTTGGTTGGTAATGGCAAAATCACCGAGCTGATAAAAATTGCCACACCGCCGTTCGGAATCGGCGCTTAAACTGTAGGTCCAACAAAGTGGTATCACAATGGGCCATTCAGGCCTAAGTGTGTCTCTTGCCAGCTACTCTAACCTAACCTAATTTAATACAGTTTCTGTTTTCTAAAATGCAGTGAGATTTTAAAAAAGCCGAAAACTGATTCTAAAAAGAAAGTATAGAAAATCTTCAGCCACCATAAAGAAAACATGAAAATTATCTTTTAATATTTATGAAAATTTATTGTAAGCCGATATTTCGTTTCGAATTTACAATGAACAGCCCATCACAAGCATTATTTGACAGCGACAGTAACAGTAAATCATTCGGGCATCCGTCATTTCAATAATTTGTATAATATTCTCCAAAGTGGATGGTTTCTAAAATTTTTTGGACCGCTGAATCCGAATCTGCCATCAGTTTTGTCATAGCAACTCAGGTTTTCGCGATATAGCCAATTTTTTGATTTTTCGGACATGAGCCGCCATTTTTAATAAAATTTTCATTTTTCGAAACGAAAAGTAGTGCATCTATGTCTTTTCAAAAAGGAAAATAAATTATCTTTAAGTGGTTAACTGATTCTCTGTTCCATTTCTGTCAAAAGTTATAGAGATTCGAAGTTGAAATTCTGACCAAAAAAAAACCGATTTTTTGCTAGTTACCTATTTTTTTGCTATTATTAAGTGCTAAAAATGAAATATCCCATCGCTATTTTTTATGAATCGATAGTGTAAATTTTTGCGCAAATTTAAAGTACTCAACGACGGATTTCCGAACCCAAGTTTGGGAGCTAGAAATAAAAAAACAACGATTTCAATAATTTTAATTTCCAGTACCGTAGTATTTTCGCTTCATGATCGAAAAGAGGATACCTACACTCCACTACATACTTACTTGTATTCTAATAATTGAATTACAGATAACTATTTAACTACTAACATTTAGTGGTGATTACAGCTAACTATTTAATAATGACTAATTACGATGATTCGTCTATGATTCGTCATGACTAAAATTTTAGTTGATTGAAAAATTAGTAGCTTACGACCTACTCTACATATGTAACAGACTCTTGTGAAATTCATAATCAATTATATCAGGGAATCTGAAATTTCTATTGCCCCAAAAAAAAAAAAACATTGCCCTTATCACATACTTACACAGAAAATATTTTTATACTTATTAGAGAAATGAATAATCTTTTATGATTTTTATATTTGTAGTAAATACAAAAATATGTAAGACATATTGATGATGATTGGGTCAGATTGAGTTTTGCTTAGCGGGAAATGCAATGAAAATTTCCACAAGAAAATTGTCGATGAAAAAACCCTTCACTCTGGTCATTTTGATTCGACTTGAAATGTTAACTATCTTGGAAAATGGAAAATAGAAAAGTTGGGTCGCGGCCAACATCGCACAACCATAAAATTATTATTATGTTTTATTATTAAAAAAAAATTTTCAGCTTAGTATATACGAGACTGTTTCTGTAGTGCCAGAAAAGATAATAGCTTATCTTTAAAAGAGTTGTTAACACCAGCGGATCCCTAGCTTCTGAAGTCATAACAACTTTGCTCTATTTCTTATGAAAAATGTAATGTATAGAACTCAACAAATTCAAACTCGAGGAACTTCATCGTTTTCCAACAGGAGCTACTTATATACCCAACAAATTACAATAATTTCTTTATAATAAATATTTTAATGGCGTAATTGCGAAAAGTTTTTCAAATAATTAAAAACTTTTTAAAAGCTTTTACTTCAAAAAAAAAAAAAAAAAAAAAATTATAATAGATTAAATATGACTATATAACTATGTTTTAGATTTGAAAAACGTGAAAATTTTTTAACTTTTTGCCTGAAGTATTAACAAAATAAAGGAATTCAATTTTGTCACACATTATTCAGAACAAGTTTCAGAATTTATAAAAGGGACATTTTTTTTCAAAACTCATCCTTTTAAAGAATTTAATTGATTTTACCATATTTAAAAACCGCATGTTTTGAAATTTTTAAAAAAAATTTTTGCCAAATCGAGGAACAAATATTAAATCGTATAAAAATTAAATTTAGAAAATGCAATTTATTTCTGATTGCACATCAGTTTTTTATTTTCAATTGTTTCGTGCATTTATTTTTAAATACATTCTAGTTAAATATATCTCAAATCCATAGTTAAAAAATCGTTGCTAATTTTACAATTTCATTATAGTATTTATTACTTTTGCACTAAAATTAAGAGCTGAAAAATTTATCGATGTTGGTATTTTTGAAAAAATTGGTAAAATATTTTTCTGATTTAAAAATCTCAATCAAGGAAGAGGAGGAGGAAAGCCCGCACAATCCTCCTCTGGATTATGCAATGCTTGTACATGAGTAGTACACTCACAATTCTGTAACAGCAACTGTTTAATTCCCACCAATTCTTTTACCTAACTATTCAAACAAGTTCCAAAGTGGATAACTTTGCGCTGAGCCTAATCGTCCAGCAACAAGAAAATGTTTAAGTACATATCTATGAATGTGTATATAGGTATGCAGTATCTACAATATTAAATTTATTAATATCATCCGCTTTAAAAATAAATCAACTGTCAGGCAGGCAGATTGCTGTGGCAAATGTCAATACCGCGTACGGGAATCGGGAATCGAGCGTGAATCGTGTGTCGCAAACGTGTCACAATCGTGATTTGTATGCTGATGATGAAAATACCTATTTGAGAATGATGATGAATTTATGAAGTAAAGAGAAACGAAAGCGAAGGAATCATACAAAAAATTTGGGTGGAAGGTTAAGATGAAATTTGTTTGTTTTTTTGCTGCAGGATATCGTACTTTGTTTTTGTTTTTTAATAACACAAATTTTGTGAAATTTAAGTCCAACGAGAATATCTACTGCTTTCGTATTCAAGATGAGATTAAAATTTGATGCTCGATTTGTTTGAGGAACAACATCACGTATACACTGTAGCAGCAATTGATGTAGAAAGTTCAAATATTGAAGGTTTGAGTTTATATTCACAGCAGCTGAACCTAAGATTTATTATTTATTTATTAGAGTATATCTATAGACATAATTGTGCTAAGAAATTGATGACATTTTAAAAAATATTTTCTTTCATTTATTCTTACAGAAACTTATGGTGCCCCATAATCATTAACATCATTCAAGTGACAAAATACAAAATTAATGAAATGTGCAGAAAAAAAAGTGCACAATCAATGTGAAAATAATTTAATTGCAGAAAAATTGTGATATAAATATCAATTATGTTAACTAAAAAATCTATAATAAGTAAAAGAGTGGAAAAAGAAAAATTATATGCAATATAACAAAATTATTTATTAAAACATTTCAAACATTTTCAAAATTTTTGTATTTATCAATAATTTATTCACCTAGTACACGTAAAATTCTTTCAAGATTATTTCCAATCTGTGGGAGCGCATACGTTCGCCACGGCCCAATCGGGCTAGTGGCGGCTACTTTCTTACCGGTACATCAAATTGGGATGCAGTGGAGTCAGCAGGTGATCGTGGACGTGGTCGTAGTCGTGGCAGTGGTGCCGGCGTTGGTACATCATCATGTCTTTCTGATGATTATGTTATTAATGTAGGCGCTGCCAGGAAAAGTTCTTTTGAAGCATTGGCACGTGCTGTTGTAGCACCAATTGTGACAGCAACAGCAACTGGCGGTGGTACGGCAGCAAACACAATGACAACAACAACTGCGAGAGTAACTCCTCGTTATCGTTTTCGAGATTTGCTGCTTGGAGATTTCTCATTTAATGATGATGGTGAAAGGTGAGTGTTTTTGAATTGTTGTCGTATTTGGTTGTTAAAAAAGTAAATTTTGTGCAATTTAAATAGCAAATGTAATCATTTAATAATGATTTTAGTTTAGAAGAAAATCATCAAATATTATTTTTATTAATTTTTTTTCTAGGTTTAACCAACGTCCCTATTTATCAAATTGAAACCATTTTTCTTGATTTGGCATAGTTATTTGTAAAAGAGTTGAATGCAATGAATTAACGACTAAAAAAAGATTAGGTTCCAATGAAACTAATTCTTGGGAAATAAAATAAAGCAAAATATTTTCATTTGGTTAATGGTAGGGAAACGTGGTGCTAAGTTGGCACTGTGGGTTAAGCCGGCACCCTGCGTTTCTTAGAGATGGAGCGCGTAATAGCTTAACCGTTTTGTCGTATGAGAGGTTGGTAAATATGAACGTAATTGCATGTAGCTTGTCTTTTGTCGGTTTTTCGATTTACTCAGTGAAACAGACGCCTCAGAGTGTGCTCTTAGCTAGCTCACAAACATTTTTTTTTAATAATTATATAATTTTATTAGTTATTTTGTTCTGCAAAATTGGCGATGAACGCCTTTGGTAATTTAATCAGTTTCAACAGTTTCTTAATTTTTTTCTTTCTTTTTGAGATTCTATTTGGAATGGAGAAATATTCTACATATTTTTTCACTGCATATGGTTTAAATTTGTTAATTTTTTCCTAAAACTTACATAACCTGCTCGTTTTCTTGAGTTTGGGCAGAAAAAAAGTATGTGCCAAGTCAGGACCAGGGTGTGCCGGCTTAGGACCACTATTTAGAGAAATAGTAAAAATCGACTTCTTCTCTTTGCACTGCATTGCGACCACAAAAATTACTCTACTTTGTCCCGAAAGACATAGAATTGTAGACAAAGCATCGTGGTACCTGAATAAAAGTGCCATTAAATCCTGTTTACCCCTTGTTTTCTGCAAAAACTCTTACGGTGCCGACTCAGAACCACGCTCCCCTATACATTGATAGAGTGATGTGACGCCATAATACAGAATCCCTGTACCCATTAGGTAATTTGATTTACTTTTTAAACAATGTTAGCCATAGGTATTATAGGCACACGCGCAAAAATGTTCCTTTGTTTTTCCATATGTACGTGCAATAGCTGTCGTGGAAAATGTGAAAAACGAGAGAGGTTTTTTGCACGCGTGCTTTTGAAATGCCTAACCCTGCGCCATGGCCCCAAACCCGCGATTCGGGGGCCAAAAGTCGGTTTGGGTAGGATAATAATGAATGGTAATGAAGATATTTTTGAGGTAAAATAATCACATCCAAAGCTTACAATTTTTTGACTGATGGATGCATTCCTCATGAAGTATACATCCTACAATTAATGTTAGGAAATTCAAAAACTAACGTGAACTTGTAAACATGTAAGTCATTTAAATATATGAAGGTTTTTATTTAATAAGTTATTTAATAGTTGATTTTAGTTATTGAATATAATATTAAATGTAATTATTTTATCAAAAGAAAAAGTACTGTTTTAAATTCAATTTTTGTTTTTTAA
Source organism: Toxonevra muliebris (assembly GCA_963691655.1). Classification (NCBI taxonomy): domain Eukaryota; kingdom Metazoa; phylum Arthropoda; class Insecta; order Diptera; family Pallopteridae; genus Toxonevra; species Toxonevra muliebris. The sequence continues at coordinate 39,214,026 of OY829328.1, read as the reverse complement.
TTTAAGGTTCTTTACAACCAACTCAACCGACTCGCTCAACTTGACTCCCTCAACTGAACTTGTGTTTCCTCTTCTCTTTGTTTTTTCTTTTCACCCACGCTTCGTTTAATACTGTCGTCCAGTCCGGGTTGCCTATGTCAACTGATCGCCTTGTTCCCTCCTACATATATACTAAACTCAATATATGTATTTATTTAAATTTATGTTTGAATATTTGTTAAACTAAGAGTTATGTCTTTGCTTGTTTATCCGAAGGTTAATTTCATTCAATCGTAATATGCCCCGGAACCCATAGCATCTAAACCCGACTATGCTCGCCGAGCGTATTTAATTTATCAAGACACTCTATCAATATTTTTGAGGTTATCTAGTGAGATTTGAGTGCCTTCTAGCAGCTTGACTGCAGATTAGGATCAGTGGCGGTTCTAGGATTTGGGTTTGGGGGGCTGATTTTACTAAAGTAAAAGATAAATATCAGACTCAATATCGAACAAAACCCAGACCTAGACCAAAAATTTTATCAAATACAGGTCAAATTTAAAGATAACTAGAACAAAACTGAGACCAGATTTCGAACTAAAATCGGATAGAAATTTAGGTGGAAATTTCAACCCAATTTCAAACAATCAAACCGAGAAAAGAACCAAATTCAGATGAAAAATTTAGATCAAAATGATTGATTTTATAATTGATTTATATTGTTCAATGATCTACTTTGAGAAAACAATTTTAAGGAAATTTTAATTTCCTTTGAGAAAAAATTTTGATGAAACAATTTCACACATCTCTATACCCGAAAAAAAATTTAATTAAGATAACAATTGTTTTGGATAGTACTTTAAACGATCACTATTAGCATCGATATCATTATTAATATCGGCTTGGTGGTGAGTTTACGATCTCACAACTTCATAACCAAGCACTTTATTTTCATGAAAAATTAAATACGTTGTTTAAGTCTGTTATACATTACTTAAAATGTAAATATATTTTAATTTGACCCAAAAACCAATACATTGTAAATTTCAACGAGATCCGTACACGTTTTCGGGTACCGGGCAACAACCGGTTAAAAAAACAATGTTCAGACCACGAATCGGACAAAAATTCCAACAAAAATCGACCAAAATGAGATCAAATTCAGGTCAAAACTCAGGCTAAAAACCCAAAATTCAGACCAAATCAAAACCAAAATCATTTTAAAATTCATTCCAAAATTAAAAAAAATTTTGAACACAACCCAGACCAATAGTTAGACAAAACTTTAGGCCAAAAGGACACCAAATACCCAACGAAAGGTACCCAAAATTCAGACCAAAAACTAGTGGGAATATCTGATAAATATTTACATAAAAAAATTTGAACTTAAATTAAACAAAAAGTAGACCAAAAATCCAGAAGAATTCAGATCAAATTTTAAAACAAAATTCAAACCGATTTCGGATCGAACTTCAGACCGAAATAGTATCAATATTAAACCAATTCAGACGTAAATATTAACCACAACTCAAACTAAGAGTTATATTAAAACTGAGGCTAAAGAGACGCCAAATACAAATTAAAAGCAAACCAAAATTTAGACCAGAAATCTGATCAAATGCTGGTCTGCAAACGCTGGAAAGCAAATCAAAATTTTGACCAAACATGGATAAAAACTCAGACCAAATTCAGATAAAAATTTAAACTAAAATAAAACAAATTTCTTACTTACAATCAAACCAGAATTCAGATCAAAATAGGGCAAAAACGGAAAAGTTAAACCAATATAAGACTAAAATTCAGTACAAAATTCAATCCAAAAACTAGACCATTATCAAGCTTTCTAAAAGTAAGACATTTATAAGTGGGCCTTGAAATTGCAGATTTAATATAGTCTGAATGTATTTAATAACCAGTTGCACTGTAACGTGCATTCTATTGGCACCGCCAGCATGGCGGCTAATCAGAATTGATTCAAATATCCGACCCCATTTTATTATTTATGTATATTAAATTATTATTATTAAAATAAAATAAATAAAATAATACTTTAAATCCTAAAGTTTTTCGTTTGTTTAAAGTATATACCATACTTTTCTCTGCTGATGGCTTTTTTTTTTGGAAAAATCTAAATATTTTTGATTTCTCAAAAATGACTGTTTACTATAAGATTATCGGGTTCTGGGGGGGAAGGGGGCGGAGGGCTTCAGCCCATATATCCGCCCGCCGCCTCCCTGGATACGCTACTGGTTAGGATAGCAATATATTGGTTCTGGTAATCGTGCTTGAGATTAAAAAATGCACATTTCTCAATTGTGTATATTTTCGTTTGAAATATAAGAGGTGATTTTATTGCAATTTGGTTTTTCAGTGTATCATTTTTAATAGTTCCCCTGTGGTTCGTGGCATGTGTTAAAGTCAAATATTCTCAGCAAGCATTGCCATTTCATCGTGGAAAGATTTACACCCGAACAAAGCTTACAAATCATAAAATTTTTTTTTTCAAAATTCATTCTCTGTGGATAATGTTTTTCGCGCATTCATAATCGACCTATTGAGTAAACACTTCAAGCCGTACTAAGAAAATTGCGCACAAATTTTGCGCTATTGGATATCAATCCAACTACCCGTATGCGTAGAGTGAGTACACAGGAAAATATTGCTGCCTGTCTTGATGTAGGCCGTGATTTGCACATCTGTCGACGTTCACAACAATTGAAATTATGTTACTCTACTATGTGGAAGATTTTACGCAAGGATCTTGGATCAAAAGCATGTAAAATACAGCTCATTCAAGAACTGAAGCTGGGCGACCTACCACAGCGTCGAAATAATGGGAGCAATTTATCTCACGTTTCGGACCAGTGAGTTGGGCACCAAGATCGTGCGATTTGACGCCTCTAGACAATTTTTTGTGAAGTTACTTGAAGTCATTCGTCTATGCCGATAAACCAGCGTCAATTGCAGTCTTGGGAAAATAACAATACACGTGTTATTAGCGAGATACCAGCCGCCATGCTCGAAAAAGGTTTTCAAATTAGATTTTTTCCTTTACTTTTAACGTAGTCGTGGTCAAAATTAACATAAAATAATTTTTAAAAAGTAAGTAATTTGTATTCCAGTGTTATCAGCTAGAAATTTGAGCTATCAATTGCTATACTTGAATTATTCTATTTGAAAAAGTTTGAGCAAGAACTTTACTCATTTATTTTACTACGCATATTGAGAGAATATTCTCAGTCAATAGAAACCGACGATTCAGGTTGGCCCATTTGGCTAATATTTGCATAGTTTATCAGTTAGCTTATCCAAACACAAGCAGCAGAAATTTGTTCCTTTGATTTATATAATATTTGTATCATTAAGCCGCAAAAAAAGATAGTATTCCCGGAATATTATCATTTATACACTAAAAATAAGTATTGCTACAGATTTCAAAATTTTGTTTTTCATATTTAAATCATTAAATGCAAAGTGTCAGTCTCAATGTGAAGATAACAACATATAACAGATAATAATTTGTGAGAAAGTGATAATAACAGTAATATAAATTTGTCAGAGAGATTAACAAACATATTTAATATTTTATTAGTTTTTTTGTTTCCTAATATAGACAAATTCCTCACAGTGCTTTTAAACCGGTGAACTACGGAACCAAATCCATTTATAGGTGGCCAAAACTAGAGTCCGACCGATTGATAGGCATTGGCCAGCATCTGCCTAAAATTATGAGATCGGTATCAGGACGATATCACCCAAAATTGGCCGATCCCTTAAGCGTTTTTAATTTAAAAAAAGATAGAATTTAAGTCGATAAATCAATGCTTTTTACTTTTTTTTTAGTATAGCAATTGCTAGCTCAAATTTTTAGTTGATAACACAGTGAAAATACAACATGAACCAAATTATGTTTTCAAAACTAATTCGACCACGCTGAACACGAAAATCGCATTAATTTATTTTTCTATGGGTAAGTTTTCGAGAATTGAATGACTCAATAAGGAATCAAATTTCAATTCACCGTAAATCAAACTTACCAATGCCATTGTATTTTTCCAACATTACGTCGATGAGTTGGGCATGATTGTCACTTTTAATTTCTCCAAAAATTTTTGAACAACATTCGCAAATGCTTCCCATGCTTCTCGTTTTGACTCACTCAAACATTCAGTAATCTAGCATCGTCGAACAATTTGCAGATTTGAGGTTCAACGAATACGCCCGCTTTAATTTTTTGTAATGACAATTTCGAAAACCCTCTTTCATTTCTAGTTTTCGAGAATATATTATTTTTACTCAATCCTTGTTTACTTTGTCATTTTTGATCCGATTGCTATCGTTTTATGCTTAAAATTTTTATAATGAAATGATCTATCAATTAAAATCAGATTTTGTGATTACTTTTTGTGAAAAAGAAAACTTAGCCCACGACTTGTTTGAAAATTTCTCAAAAATCACACGAAAATTGAACTTTCAACATTTATATCTTAGTCATTTATAATCCGATTTTATCATATCAGCAATAAACGCGTAATTTAATTATATTTCCTATAACATATAACTCAGATCGATAGAAGCTATAGGTTATGAGATATTAGCCTGTAAGTGAAACTGTATCCTGAAAAACCGTTATTTTGTCATATCTCGAAAACTTACTTAGAGAAAAAAAAGAGTATGATTTTCGTGTTCAGCGTCCTCGATTTAGTTTAGAAAACATACTTTGATTCATGCTATATTTTTAAAGTGAAGTAGATTTTGTATTCCAGTGTAAATGAACGTCAGGTTACGAACGCTAACTATGTCATCGGTCCACCAAAAGATAACCTTAACCAATAGAAACCATAGAGTTTATTAGAGTTAGGAGTCTCTTGGATATTGAAAATATAAATATTTTTCTGAACTCTAAAATCTAAATTTTCTCCATTTCTTTAAATTTTCTGGGTTTATCTCGTACACATCTTTTTTACTTTTTATCTTAAAGGAATCGTTACACTATTGATTTGACAAGGAACTGTTAAATGAACTATGAAATTAAAATGTTTTTTTTTTGGTGTTACTTTTTTATTTCGTATTTTTGTAGATTTGATGTAGAATGTCAAATGCTCAAAACAAAAATGAGAAACGAAACTAAAAATAAAAATAAAAGAATATACATTCAAGTGAAGTTGAAGTACTCGTACATACATTTGTGTGAACTTTTCAATATAACAGCTGTCAAATGCATGTAAACAACAGCAATAGCAACAACATAGACCACAACAACAATTTCGAATGTCACTTCTGTGGTGGGTTGCATTCTTCTGTATGTACTTAGTTGTTGTAGCTTTCTGTTGTTGGTGGAAATTTTAGGACGCTGTCGTCGACCTCGTTTTGTCTATTCTAAAAATAATGTTTACTTTAGACTAAACTATGTCCATGTATATGAATCGAAATATGACTGAAAGTTGGAAATATTCCCATATACCCCATAGGAAATAAGATGACTTATAAGGAATGTAGTAAAGTCTATAACTTTGAAACAACCGTGGGTGACAAAGAGACTTAAACTTTTTATGTAAAAATTAAGTTTATACGAATCTTGTAGGTTTTTGTTCTTTTTAGGATTGAACAGATCCTTGAAAGTGTATTGAAAAGTTTAAAAAAGTGGAAAATCTGTACATATGACATATGTGATTGACAGACGTAAATAAAGATTACAAATTTCGACAAAAAGACAATTTCTCGATATGGGTTCGCTAAAAGTTAATTTGATAATTCAAATACAACTCGATTTGAAAAATGTTCGTATTTTTAATAAATTAAATTGAATTACCTACAATCCTACGTACTTTAATTACAGCTATCTGGAAGATCCTAACGGCTGAATTTTAAAATTCGTAAAAAATTTCCAAATGGTCAGTTTAGGCGCTAGGGGTGGCTTTCGGTTCAGTTGTATCAAAAAACTAGGTACGTCATTCACTAAAGCGGTCTATTTTACATAGGAGTAGATATCTGAAATTCTTTTATAGGCAAGATGAATGTTTTTTCAAAACGAGATCCCAAACCCATTGTAAAACATCCTTTGAAATCACGCTTTTCGGAGTAGAGCATCCAGTTTTCGCAAATTTAAATTTTTTTCATTTTGCTTGGTTTTTAGCAATATTAGATCTATCTATCTCTAAATAAAGCTTGATTCTAAAATCTTTGAATTCATAGCAGAATCTATCATAAAATTTCGTACTGGGCAGTTTGTAGGCATGAATTTAGGTATTCGATAACTAATCGTTATTCCTGCAATTGGGATTCACTTAGATTGATTGATAAGTGAACCCAAGTGTGTGTATGTGTGTGTGTGGCAATGTATTTTTTCAGTATGCGTGTAGTTTTGACGGGCATTCTACCGCTGTGTGTATATGTGTGACTTCAAAAATCAATAAATTTTGTTTTTTTTTTCACTTTTAGTATACATTTTTAAAATTAACCACACAAAATTATCGGAAATTTTCTACGCACGTAATTGCAACTATTTAGATTTATTTAACAATTTATGAAGTGTGTTTTGGAGAGAGTCATAGAGCCTTGAACTGATGGTGAATAAATAATATCACATTTAATAAATATGCAGAAAGAGTTCAAAAACCATACAAACTAAGGACGTTACGACATAATTACATAATCTGCAAATCTCACTAGTTATTAATATTTAATTAGTAATTCGAGCATTTCATCTAACATATCTAAGATTGTTAAACTGAAGTAAAGAGTTAATTAAATATTACCATAGAAAACTATGTATGGTGTAAAATTAATCCTTAAGGGGATATGTCTAATTGGGATCGGGAAAATGACACAATCTCCTAGCAATAGTAGTCGCATATTTTAATGTAGCTGTAAGATTTTTTTATGATAAAATATTGAATAATGAGGGAAATAAGGCTGTTTTCGTAGAACTTTTTTTTTTTTGAGATCACGTGCGGTGACCCCAATGTCTTCCGTTTATCTGAAACCGAAACCAAAGAAGGTTCGGTTTGTAAACTAGATTGTTAAGGGATTGAACGAGGCGTTTTCTTTTTTGTTGGAACAGCAAAAGAAGTATTCAAGAATACAGCATTTAGATTAGTTTTACGTGCATTGTACTATATCCTGTGTTCCTTTTTGCTATTCTTTAAATCGACCAGATTTATTCATAAATCTTAGCAGATCCTGCGGTGTTAAAGAGCTCAGTTGTTCGTCTTCCAACACTACAGTGCAAAATATGATTACTCTGATCTGGCAGAAAGCGGGCAGACACTAAGAAAGTGGTCTGCCGTTTCTTCACAGTCTTCTTCCAAACCACAGGAAGCACAGAAGGCACTAGCTCCCAGGCCAATCATATTCAAATGTTTGGCACAAGAGAAGTGACCTGTGTATAGTCCCACCAACTGCCTACAGCTCTTTCTGTTAAGTTATAACAGAAAGTCTGTTAGACGCTTCGAGATAACAGGTAATGGTGGTATTGATGGCTGTAGACGACAACTTCTGGGCCCAGGAAACCAGTTTCCGAACCTCTTCTGGGCAGAAGGTCAGCAGACTCATTTCCTGAAATTCTTGAGTGTCCAGAAACCCATATCAATAGCAGGCTATTGTGTTTTCCAACAAAATCAAGCCTGAATATACAATGCATAACCAGTTTAGATGTGGTTAGAGGACTAAGCAAGGATTTAAGCGCAGCCTGACTGTCACTAAATACACAGATACTCCTTTTTCTCCAAATATTATCAATGACATGGTCCATTGCCTTGATGATTGCAAAAATTTCGGCTTGAAAAAACGGAAGCATACAACCCAAGAGAGAAGTTAAGGTCCACTCCATCATTTTCAATGAAGACCCCAGAACCCGAACCAAATTGTTTTTTGGAGCCGTAGGTGAAAATGAGCTTGCAATCAAAGTAGAGGCGTTTTACGAATTTTTTCTTTTCAAGCCTTCGTTTCTTTACAATAAAAAATAGTCATGCAAAATATAGAATCAAACTAGAATTTTTTGAGAAAAATGACCACACACAGAGAAATTTCATAGCTTAAATCTACCAACATAAATTGGTTATGCATTTAGTAAAGTTTCTCTTTGGGTCAGACAATCATATTTTTGGGGTATGGGAATGCAAATCTTTTGCAATCTTGAGTTATTTGAAAAGTCGTCAATTTATGAATTTTGGCCGAAGTGTGACAAATCAAAAACGCATTCAATGACTATTCGTTTCGAAACGTTTATCAAATTTCTCTGGGAGTTTTATCTTTGCCACACTCCTCAGCTTGCGTGGAGCGCGTTTTTTCGGTGCAAACAAAATGTTGGAATAAACTTTTTCTTAAGACCCTTGCTGCTTCAGCAAAAACTAGAGACCTAATGAAAATCGAAATTGTTTCGATTTCAATGTATCCTTATGGTAGTTTGATATATTTGTGGATAAAATGCATTAAAAAAATTATTTACAAAAAATGGGAAAGTTGGTAAATGTCATTGAAATCAGCGTATTTAAATTATGTGGGAAAATATACCTATTATATCTCTTTTAGGTACAATCGAACTAAAAAACGTATAATTTAGGCACTCTCAATTCAAATACTAACACTGATCAACTGATTCTAGATACTAGAGCCCATATAACTGCTTCACACAATAGAATTATACCTAAAGAGCGAAAAAAAATTACTGTTTGTCTAGCGCTCTTTGAACGCTTCTAACTTTGAAACGAATGCTCCAATTCTAGAGAATGCTAAAGCCAAAAATCTATTTTTCCGACGAACCCAACTATACTCCCTAAATACCTACATAATAATGACAATCTAAAAACACATACAGACATTTCATAGAGTAGGATAATTATATTTAGTACCTTATTATATAGTACATAGTACAAATGCCTGCTTTGCATAATAAAATTGTAAAACGAAAAAAGAAAGAACACAATGATTTGGATTTAACGATTTAAATAGCACACATACTATTTTATATACCATATTATCCATTTAAGAGTATCTACTTACGAGCATCTAGTTAAATGCTTTCGAAGAGAAATAAGCACAACAACACAAGGCATCATTAAAATTATTAGATTATCACCATTAAACCAAAAGAAAAAGAAAACTTGAATATTTATAGTAGATACTATTTACTAAAACACTCAACAAAAAATAAAAAAAACGAAGAGAAGTAGCTTATCCTCGACTGATGTATGGGTGCTGTAAAATTAAATGTTTAATATTTTAACTTTTGTTTGCAGTGGCGTAACAATGAAGCACGGGGCCCTGGGTCAAAAGTCTCAAGAAGGCCCTCAACTGAACCCTATGTATACATACTGAATTAATTAAACAGAAATAAGGAATCTATTGAAAAATATAATGAACATAAATTTTATTCACGCTTCTAGCATTTTGAAACAAATCTAAATGAATAAAATTTGTTGATAATCTAATTTTTTGAATTGTTTCCTGCGAACTTTTGTGGCGGCAAAGGTGCCGATAACATTATCGAAATCATTCCTTAAATTGTTTGCAATTTCATACTCGATGGAGAGAATACTCAAATTACTCAAGCGTCATTTTAGAAAACGCTCGGGCAAAGTAACAGCAAATGCAGCGTTCTCGATTATCAAAAAAATATGCCTTGTTCACATACTAATTAACTCAGTGCATACAATATGGGCAGTGATACAAGCTGTGTTTTATTCGCCAGCTAGTTTAACATGTGCGAATAAAACGATCAAGTTGTTAAGTCTATTCTTCGTTATATTGTTATTCACAATGGAACTGCTCAGCAGCTAGAGGTGAAACATTTTAATGAATCCCAGTCATTGCGGTTAATCGTGGGCATTGTTTTTAGTTTTTAACCTTTATAAGAACATTTAAGGATGATTTTAACTTATTTTTACCTACAGTTATATCGAATTTTTTCCTTTTTTTATTTTTTTGTAAACTGTCAAGCTTCTTTTTTCATTATTGGCAGTTCACAGTAGAATTTGATGTAGCTAAACTACTCGTTAAGTATACATAACAGCTATAATTATATGTGTTATCTCTGCCTCTTTGTTGTTGCTTTACAATACAATTATCGCTGCCAGTTATACATAACTAGAAGCAAGTGGCGAATAAAACGCAGTTACAATATGGTCATTGAACATTCGCCCAAAAAGCATCATAAATTTAATTTGACGGTTTATAGTTTTGGGGCCCCTTTGCCGCCGAGTTTATTTTTCATAAATTTATTATCTCCTTAGGAGAAGCAGGATATATTTTCCTAAGTAACAAAGTTGAGTAGATAGTATAAGAAATACTCTGCTATTTCTCTCTTTATTCCATTTTTTTCCTTTTATTTTATTCCTTATTTTGTTGTTCATTAGTCATTTCGTGGGCTGCATGCTATAACGCCCTTTCACCCAAGTGTATGTAAATGTTCTTGTTCGACAAAGGTCTGTTTTTATCAGAGACCTAAAATAATTATGAACAACAAAAATTGTTTATATTGTCAATAACTTTCATTTTATGAGAACATTTTTTACGTCCACTTATAATAGTTATGAGTAGAAAAATTTTTTACTTTCATTTTATAATAAATATTTTTTACATCCACTATTATGAGCGAAGAATTCGCTGTGCGTTGCTTAATAATAATTACGAACAAGGAACGGATAAGGAGTGAGATTGAAAAAATCTTAACACACGTTTTACCTAATAATTTTTTTTGGGTGTAAAATTTAAAAATTTCTTTGATCTAGTTATCTTTGAAAAATATGTCAGCTGATATTTTTAATGACATACATGTTGATTTATTGTGAGTTTGATCAAAATGAGTGAAGAAAAAGAAGTACGTCTTAAAATTATTAAAAATTTTCAAAAAAATCCAAATTGGTCCTACAAAAAATTGGCCAAAGAATTGAAGGTCTGCCGTCAAACTGTTTCCAATGTTATTAAACAGTTTCAGGAGAATTTGACCATCGATAGGAAACCTGGTTCGGGAAGAAAACAAGGACTACATGATATTGGGAAAGCCAAGAAAATAGAAAGCATATTGAAAAGATCTCCAAACACATCTGGTAGGAAAGCTGCCCGGTTAGCCCAGTGCTCTGACTATTTGGTGCGAAAAATTAAATGCAGGTTTGAAAACATACAAAGCCCAAACAGGAATGCTGCAAAAAATTTAGACGTCAAAGTACGGCTCGGAAACTAAAATCGAATTTCAAACGAAAATATTCATGTTGTATAATGGACGACGAAACGTATATACTGGCAGATTTTACGCAGCTTCCGGGTCAACATTTTTATGTTGCTGATGCTCGAGGAAATGTCGAAGAATAATTTAGAATCCAAAAGCAGACAAAATTTCCTAAAAAATTCCTGGTATGGCAAACTATATGCAGTTGCGGCAAAAGAAGAAAGTCATTTGTTACAGTAGGCTCTACAAATACCGAAATATACATCAAAGAATGTTTGAAAAAAAGACTTTTTCCTTTAAGAGAGCACAATGTGTCCACATATTTTTGGCCCGATTTGGCATCATGTCACTACGGCAATAAAGCTCTGGAGTGGTACCAAAGTAATAACATAGTTTTTGTACCAAGAGAGGCCAATCCTCCAAATTGTCCGGAGCTAGGAGAGATATTGGGCTCTTGTGAAAAGAAACTTAAAGAGCACAAAAAGGGTGTCCCAAAATATCGAAGATTTTAAAAGGAGATGGGCAAACTGTTCCAAAAAGGTGTCTGAAACAACTATCAAATCTCTAATGGAAGGCTTACCAAAAAAAGGTCCATGAGTTCATAAATAGTGGTTAGAACTATAAAAGTTATATTTTCCTGTAATTTGTAAAATATTATCAATTAAATAAAAAATCAAAACTCTAAGATCAACCGTTTAAAAATTATTGAATTTTACATATGTTAAGATTTTTTCGATTTCACTCCTTATAATGAAAATAACTATTATTTCATACAAACTATTTGTTACGTTGATTTATAAGTAGATATTATAAAGAATAATTACCTAATCTTATAATTTGTTTAATTTTCGCTCAAAAACGTATTGCTTGTGCCGTTTTTGCGCGGAGGTAACAGTTTATTTCAATTTTGTTCTTATAAAAATTTGAACCCGTGTTTGGTCTTATATAGATTCTCATATACAGTAGAATCCCGATAATTCGTAATCGCAAGGAACCAGCAATTTTTTACGAATTACTGAGGTTTTCGATTTAACGAGATTTTGATTTAACCCTTTATCTCGGAGTTTTTGCTCAAAATCTTTATTGAGTTTCTTCAATATTTTATGCAAATATTAAAATAAATTTAAAAAAAAAATATGTCCAGGACTCTTAATCCTTATAATTATCCTTAAGTTTTCCAATGGGGTATATTGTCTACTATAACCTTTTTAACCAGGAATTATAGTAAAGGCAACTTACGGCGATGAAGCTTCATGTATACAATTCACTCATTGACAGCCACTATCAATATTTTGAAGAAAATTCAAATAAAATGGAAACCATATCTCATATTTTACTTGAGTTTTCGAACATTATTGGGATATACGTTAACGAGGTTAAAATAAGAAAAATACGAATTAACGGTTTTGAAGTTTAAGGCTCTCTTCGCGTATCTTGACAACCACAAAAAACACAAAAAATTCCTTAAAAAAAGTGAACATAGCTATCTACAATGATTGATTTTTTCGAATCACAGTTCCATAGAATTTTGCTTTGCATTACGAATTATAAGAGATTGTCAACAACCAATTTCTATTTATAAGAGCTTTAACAGACCTTGTATTGAAAAAAAAAAATAAGAATTAGCGAGGGAACCAAATGAGATTTTCGAATTAACGGGGTACGAATTAATAAATAAAATGGTCCAAAAAATATTTCTTACAATGTAAAAGTTATCAGCAGAGAAAAATAGAATTTTTCACTCATAATAATTATATATAGATGAACGTAAAAAATATCTCTTATAAAATAAAAGTTATCAGCAATGTAAAAAAATATTTTCCGTTCATAATAGTTATTAGTGGACGTAAAAAATAATTAACACGAATACAAATTTTAGTTGTGCTGTAAAAGTTATTTTGCAATTTTTTTCTTGAAAAACTTATAACTATTATGTGTCTAGATTTTATACTACCTTAATTAGAACTAAGTTCTCAGTGTCCATACCTGCATAAAGAACCATTTTTGGTTTATACCCATTAACCACTGCATCAATCCCCTCGTATACCATATATGATATGATAAAATTGAGTCTTATTTGTTTCCAGTTATTCCTATTAGCAAACGTGATCTTTGTTGACTTTGTTGACATAGTTGTAACAGAAATTATAACAGAAATTACATACTGTTTCTTATTTACAGATGAGCTTATGATTATGTATTATATTTTCTCCAAAGAATATATATTATGGGTATTAACGCGTTGATGCAAAAGTGCGAATTTCCGAAAGTGCGGCCTAAAACATTAAGATGTGAGCGTTCTATGCAAATATTGGAGATGCGAAATAGTTTAACTGTCAAAATATTACAATCTCAATGAAAAATAGTGAAAATATTTTGGATTCTTCTTACGAATTTAAAGGTAGAAAGATGTCAAACTTCCGCAATCCGCACTTTCACAACGTCGCAAGAGCATGTTGCATCAACCCGTGAATACCTATATTATTTTCTCCAAAAATTAATCCAGTGTAAAGAGAACATAAAAAAAAAAAAATTTGTTTGAGGGTTTATTTCTTAAAAAAGTTGGACCTAGGTAATTTTAACCTTCAATAACCCAAACTACTTTTTGATTGGAAATATTTTCCTTAAAGACTGTTTGTTGCTTTGTTCAATGGTAAATACTATATTAGGGCATTATAGCAAAAAAAGAAGAAAAGATTTTAGTCTGTCAAAGGTTAATTTCTGGAAAAAAAAGTGATGGAAAATAATTTCTCCGAAGAATGTTCATTATTTTTTCCAACAATTAATATAGTACAAAGGGATTGTAAAATTTTTTTTTTTTTCAAAAATGTTCTATATGTCCCGCGTATACCACAATTTATGGGTTTTGATTCCCATAGCGTGATCACAGATGTGATTAAGAACATCTGAGTACAAGGAATCAGCGATCCCAAATTACTCTTAAAAAGTTATACATTCGACATTTGATTTTGTTAGGCGCCAAATTGCTGAACTGTGTAATTGTAGATCTGGAGGAGGGCCTTCATATTTTCATGAACAAACATAACTATAATAAAAAGTTTTCTCTATGTACTTGAGGGTTATGTCAATATAAATTATTTATAATTACAATAAAATTATTATTTACTCTTATAATAACAACAGGAAATATGTCGGTAGGTATAAAATAATGGTACAAAAAAGAAAGAAAGAAAATTGGTATAATTCAAATAAAAGAAATGTATAAATCAGTGTGTGTGCAATTATATAATCTATTAACAATACATATACATACATTTACAACAACGCTTATATATTAAAGTTAAATATTAAGCATTTTCTAAAGTGCCATAAAGTAATGTACGAGTACAGTAAATGCCTATTATAACGAATAGACGAAAACTTTTACCTTTTTTATTTTAAGCAATTCAATTTTGATTATTGTCAGAAAAATTCCTATCGTTCATGCCAGTCTAGTGCATTTAAAAGAAAATGTTCTATTGCTACTAACTTACAAATGATTCAACCTAGAATTATAAAATTAACAAAAGAAAAACTAACAAATAAATGTATAGTTTTTCATAATAACATCATAATCAATAGATACTTCTTGTCAATGTAGAAGTAAAATTACATATATATAGTATAATAACGCCCTACATATAAAAGTCAAATACAGGCAGCAAGTTTTTGTCTACATTTTAAGCGCTGACTCATAACTGTGTACTTGTTCAAATGGCTGATAAAATCTAAGAATGTCAAGTGTTAATTGAACTAATTTCTTTTAACATAAATTTTCTATAGTAATTGAATAATCGATAATAATCGAGATAAATATGCATATTATATACAAATATGGGTTGGTGTGCGCGGGCCAAAGGAAAATATTTTAAAAATAAAAAATAAAAGTTATAGTAAATGCATGTATGTATGGGATGTTGTGCCATAACAGTAGCAGTAGTAAATGTATACAATTGTAACAGTAAACTACGAAAATGCAGACAAAAAGATAAAGCAAGCTATGAGGCTACAGCATCCTCCCAAATTTTATGCAATTTTGTCCCGAAATTTTAATATTTATATATTTCTAATTAACTCTCTAGTTTCTAGAAATATTTTCGAAGAACCAGAACAAATCTTAAATTGATTTGGTTTGGTCTCTTTGGTCAAAAATGGAAAAACTTATAAATTTTTTCGATTTTTGGAAAAAATTATAAATTTTTTTTAATTTTTCCCAATTAAAAGATATTATAAGTCGGTTTAGAAAATAAGCTATGTGAAATCTCATCCGATATTGCTTTTCTCAATGCTTGAAATCCTTACAATTAATTTTTTTTTTTTGACTCGTAATGAATGAAAAATGGGATAAAAGAAAAAAATAATTTTTTTTCCTGTTTTTGATCAAACCACTTATTTACAAGTAGCGTACCTCAAAATGTAGATATATTATAGTCTACTTTACAGCTTTCATTCAGATTAGAAATCGATCCTAAATCAAATAAAAGTTATAGATGAGCATATGCGATGCATTTCAGATTTATATCGAAAACAAGACCTGACCCAGATAACCCTCTATGATTATTATGGTATGGTAAAACCGAATTCTTATAATTAAGGAAAAAAACACATTGCTATTATTGATGTTAGTGAATGAACTGCGGCTTATAAGATTTATTTTGTGCCTTCATCAACTCAGAGTACTTCTATAAGTCCAACCTTCCCAAGAAGTTTTAGTATTAATTCTACTTCTATGGAGTACAGATTGGCGTCTGGAAATTGTTGGCCGTCCAAATGCTTTCTTCGAGTATGCATAAGTCCAAGACATTGTCCTAAGATGTGCATCGCAGATTTCTAGTCTTCTCTGTACAACCTACATGAATCATAAGAACTGAGAATTCCTAGTTTTTTTTCGACTTTTTGTGTTTTCTACAACATTTTCAAGAAAAAAATTTTTCATGATAGTTTTTTAGGAGACTATGAAACTTAAATCTATAGGTTAATTTTCAAAGTCATGACTTAAGTTCATGTCAATTTCGTTATTTGAAGTTATATATAAACAGGTTAATGAACAAATGTAGTCATCACAAAACAAAAATTTTTGATAGACCAAAATTTTTCGAAAAATTCATAATGCTCATCACAAATCTACAAATATTTTTTTCGGGTCAAACCGAACTTTTGTGATATCGATGATTTTATGATTTTTCGGAAAATGATGAGGTATGTAAATACAAACAACTGAAGACTTTATTGTACTTAACTTATTTGGAGCTAAAAATTGGATTTTTTCTGTGATTTCTGGATTTTTCTAAATTTTTATTAAAAAAACATGTTATAATCCGGTGAATTCTTGTATTATTTCTTTTAACAATCAACAATTTTTAAAGCCAATTTTATATATTTTTCGTAAGATATAATTTATTATTAAAAAAAAAATAGTTTAGCCTTATTATCCTGTATTCTTTAATGGAATGAATATGCCAGAAAGGCGTTTTGACTTATTGAGGCAAAAATACATTTAATAAATTAAAAAAAACAATGAATGCGTGCAAGGCACGCAAGATATTTGATGTGTAAACAGTTAAACCAACTGAATGCCATATACATAAGCTCACATATGTATAACCATTTATAGGGATTTGATGCATAATCTATATGCCTAGGTAAATTTAACAGAATTCTTTTATAAACTTAAAAATTTATTAGATATCTTTTATATGTATGTAATAGACCAATTCACCATAAATTGCAAATGGTCTTGCATCATTGCAAATGCAAATTTTTGTTCCATATCGCATGTATTTGTTTTTATGATAGCAGAAATATTTTGCATTTGCACCAAATCGTGAATAAGGCTGCTGTTGTAGTTGCAATGTTTTTCTTTTACTCAATGCATCGGGCTCGATATGCTCGCATATACGCAGCTGCAATTGCATCTTTTATTTCGCGCTTTAAGTTTTTCTTCCTGTCGATTTGAAAATTTTACATAACGTCGTATAGGTATATGAATTTGTATCCACATATGCCAAATTAATTCTCAGGCTACCATAAGTGCTTTCCGCATTTTACCTTAGAAAGGCAACAGGGGTGACCAGTCAACCCACAACTTTTTAAAAGCACCGCAAAGAGATTTGCCTTAACTGCATTTAATAAAAATAAGAAACAATGTATTTTCTTTGAAGTAAATAAGTG
The DNA here is from genome assembly GCA_963691655.1 of Toxonevra muliebris. Taxonomy (NCBI): domain Eukaryota; kingdom Metazoa; phylum Arthropoda; class Insecta; order Diptera; family Pallopteridae; genus Toxonevra; species Toxonevra muliebris. Next base: position 39,196,709 of record OY829328.1, on the reverse strand, counting down.
ATTTTATAATAAATAAGTTTGATTCTTTCTGTTTAACATATTTGCTATTTACATAGATAAAAAAGTGTTGCCTATCAAAGGTTAATGTACAAAGCAAATCTTTTATAATGCCGTGGTTTGCTATCATTATCACTACATTTTGTTTATACATTTATTGAAACCTAGATTCTTTATTATTATCATTTTGTATTGTTTTTATATTTTAAAAAATATTTAATTTTAATCCAATCTAACTAACCGAATTCAAAACCTATCAAACGCTTGTGTTTGCTACGGCGACTTCTCTGCTTGTATGGTATAGTCGATCTCCACACGTTTAACACCAACAAATAATTCTGCCACGAATAAATGTACACACACATTCTGTTTTGGTATGTACATATATGTGTGAGTAAATTGATCGAAACATAACAAACAAACTCCGCTCGTATTTTAATTTCTCCCTCTCTTCTTCTCTTCTCTTTGTTGTTTAGAGTAGCACAGTCATGCCGCGCAGTAGTGTGAGCTAGAGAGGAACTGGACGTTACAGTTATCTTACATCTTACGATACAGTTATTCTTACATTTTACTCATTTGAAATTTTGCCCATACCGTGAGCTAAAATGTTTACACATCAAAAATAATACTTTAACAAACAACTCTGTATTAAAAATTTATGTAGGATATAAATGAAATCAATAATTTTTTTTTCATTTTCAAAAATCAAGAATTGTAATGAAATCAGCATGTATATTTATAAAGTGGCAAATGCAATATGAAAATAAAGTGGTAAGAAATAAGAATAAATTTAATAAACTAAGTACTAGTACCCATGTAATCCATGTGTGTGTAGTTTCAAAATGTTTTGTAAATTTCTAACTGGTTGTAAGAAAATATGTATGAGTTAAGTTGACTGTAGACATTTTAAACGGATAGCATTTATATTAGGATTACTGTACTTAAAATTATAGTATTTTTAGAACTCTCAATGGCTTAATAACAATTTAATGGAGTTCGACATTAAAAATCAATTTGTTTAATATGTATGTAAATATGGTGGAATAGTATATTATAAATAAGCAGATCATGTTATTTATATTACGATTCCGATTCAATTCTAGCAATGAGTTCAATCAGTTTATTGAATTTGCTATTATTATTTTCATTATTTCAAACTATTAAAAATCAGGTATAATTATTAGCAATAAATGTAGCATTCAATGCATAAAATATTTTCTTATTTACAGTATGTCTTCAGCGCGAATAAACTTAAAGTAATTTTCAAATATTTCGACGCTGTTGAATATAGCGGTGAATATGTTGGTAACTTTAGTCGCGTGGCGCCCAATTCGAGTCTGTATATCTTAGAGGTGATTAAATCTGTGCCCAATATTATTGTCGATATTCATATTTACGCCATTGGTACGAAACGTTCACTATACAAAAACATGAATATGAATTGTTGTGAATTCTTAACCAATTCGTTTTTGAATCGTATTACAAGTACGTTCTATCAACAGTTTGTGGTGAATAGCTCATTTCGCTGTCCTGTGGAGCCAAAAAAGTATCTGTTACGTAATAACTTCTCCAGTGGTGTGCTACCGCCATTTCATCCGAGCGGTGAATTCATTATTGATGCTAAAGTCAGTACAAAATCAAGTGTGAAAATTTTATTAAATTTAATTTGGAATTATCGCGTAATAAAAACAAAATGAATTTCTGGCGTAAATGAAAAATGTGATTTTCTTCAGTTTTTGTGATTTTTCTAAATTAAAGCTACTATTAATTTTAAGCAGACTGTTGTTAATCTTGTTAGTTGCATCTTAATAACGTGTATTTTTATATATTATTATTTCAGATATGATGAGCTTTGAATAGCCTTAATATTATTAGATTGATCACATATATACATATTCAATTAAGTAACGATCATTACCAGAATTTATCTCTTTACAAAATCTAAAATTGACTTGATCAATTAAAAAATTCAATGGCTATTCATATGTTTATAATATTCATACTTGTGATTTATTTCGTTGTGCTTATAACTATCGCGCCAGTACATTTGTAAAAAAAAAACTGATCGGCCATTAGGTTTCAAAATGAATTTTAATATTCAGTTGAAAATACTAATTATATTTTTACTACATCAAGGCATTAAACCAAAGGTATAATATTATAAAAAAAACTGAAGCAACCTAATTTGTGGAATATAATTCCAGCCTTCGACCTCTGGCACCTCACAAATTATTACGACATTTTTCGATGCTGTCGCCTACGATCGAGAATATGTGAGCAATTTCAATCGTATATCGCCGGGTTCGAATATCCACACCTTTACTGTTATCAAAACTGTACCAAAAATCTTTCTTAATTTCCATTATACTTCTAATGTATCGAAACGTGCGATTTTGCAAGCAAACAATATAGATGGCTGTGGGTTTTTAAATAATGCCGATACTATTAAAATATTCAAGCCCGTTTATAAGCAATTCGTTGTAAATAACACATTTTTTAGTTGTCCGATAACAGTGGGCACGTATTATCTGCATGGCAAAATGGCGGATAACATTATAATGGCTTCTTTATATCCCGCTGGGCATTACTCGCTGGATGTTAAGATAAAAGGTAAACGTAATGGAAAAACTGTTTTAAATATTGTTATAAAATATGAGTGCATAAAATAAATAGTTTTTTAAGAATTTTGAGATTTGTAAGTAATCGAGTTATGAAAAAATCGAAAATAAGAAGAAATAAATATTAAAAAGTTTTTGTCTCTGCGTTAATGAAATGCAAATTTCAAGTTATTTGGTAAAGATTTATTTCAAAGCTTATGTATATTGGAACTATTATGAGACAGCAGCTCATGCAGAGCCATGGCTTAGCTTTTCGCAACCATTTAGGTTATCTGAGCGAGGGACTTATAGTTTTGCCGGGTCCGAACGGTGAAGCAAAAAGCAATCTCTTCTGAGGCAATTTTTACTCTTAGAGGTTTACAATTTTCAGCCAAGAGGCGGTGCAAGAGCGGCAAAAAGCCATATTTTAAACGTTAAAGAAAATGTTTCGAACTTGAATGTTACAATTTTTTATTCTTTAGTTATCAAGAAATCAATTCGTATGATGGTTTTGTTGTTCATGCGTATTATGCAGAGAGATCCAAATGTCATATAACCTTGATGTTGCTAAGATAAAAACTCCTCTATGAATTTGGCAACTTGCTAACTTGAATTTTCATTATGGGATACCTCAGGAACCATTTGTGGTACTGCACTAAGATTTGATATGGAAGTATTTTTTGTCAAAAGTATTCTGCTCTGAGTAAGCTTGGTTTTGTATTCAACTCGGATTTTTAATACGGGCAACAATAAGAAGTAAGACCAAGAAAATTTTGTGTGTTAGTGGTAGTCATCGGGTAGAATATGTGCATTTTTGATCCATCCTAGATTCCGGACCCTTCAAGTATTCGGATCTTAAAATTTGGCAAAGAAGTCACCATTACGAGTTACAATCCGAAGTTGAAGAATTGATCGATTCAAGTAAAAAAAAAGAAGTCATTTTGTAGGAACTATATGTAAATATTTTGTTGATTTTTCGCATGCGGGCACAATTTACGATAATTTAAAAATGAGTTAAAGTTTTTGATCTCCCAGGTGTATTTCATCAAATTAATTTTTAATAAAACAAACTATATATTTAAAGAAATTTACAGACAATTTTTCTTGTTTTTGTAATATTGAAAATGACAGCATAAGAACAATATAACATCATACATACATACATACAATCTCGAAAGTGGGTATATATTTTCGAACTAAATTTACCAAAACAAACAAATTCCTAACTTTTACATTATTGTTATTATATTCTGTATGTAACCCCAACGAAAAAATGTTTTAATACTTGACAAAATGCGATTGTTCTTTTAACAATTTATTTACTTTTAAATCAATCAAAATATTTAAATAAAGGAGTCATCTAGAAGAGTTGGTTAGGAACAAAATTACCTGAAGACCCATTTGGTTCCAGCTTCAGTTTATTCTATATTCCTGCATCGAATAATAATAACCAAAAGCTTTCTTCTTCAACTCCTTTGCTGCTTGATATCGAGCCTTTCATATATTTAGAAATACATTTTGTAATTAAAGTCGAGAATAATTCAAAATTTCTTGAATCTAGAGGTTTAGTTTGAAAAATCTGCACTCGTTTTTATACGTTTTTTTTTTTTCGTTTTTTTGATTACTTCATAATAAAAGTTTTCGTTTTTATATTCTAAAAAAGCAACCATTATTATTTATTATTTAGGGGAGCCCAACCAGGCAGGCATTGCGACCTAAAAAAGCAACCATGGGTTTTTAAAATTATTTATTTTCTCTTTTCAATTCACTTTCTTTACTTTTTGCACGTCTACATCGCTTAATGTTGATGTTATTTTACAATTTCATTTAGTAAAGAATAAACTATAAACTAAAATAAACTATGCAATAATACTAATACTAATAACACTGTCCGACAAAAATCAATTTTTTCAAAATAACAAGAAAGTGGATTCTAATAGAACTCAAGAAAAAAAATTATACGTGTTTCTTGCGTATAAAACGTGAATATTTTAAAGATTTTTGGAATTTGGGTTTATTTTTACTGAAATCAAGTTTACAGATTTTTGTTGTTCAGTGACCTATAGTACAATTTCATGGGAAGCATATTTTTTTTACTGTATTAACCCTCTATCGACCCTCGTAATGGCTCAAAAATGTAACTTTTTTCGATAAGGCCAAAAAAGACCCATAACGGTGGGCACTAAAGGGTTAATATGATGAAAGAAAATATTCTACGGATAATTCTATTATAAGTTGCTGAACATACAAACAAGCTTTGATAAAAAACTCACAAGCTGTGCTATGATTTATTATATTTAAACTGTTAGAAATTGGCGAACTTTAAGCCCGCGGAAAAAAAAATTAGACGTAAACTTTTAAAATACAGAGACACGTGCAAATTTTTTTCTCGAGTTCTATCAGAATCTACTTTCAGAACCTTGTAATTTTTTGTGTGTTCAACAGTGTAATTGATATGTTCCACTATTCTACTGATATGTATGTAAGTATATTTTACAACCGTTTTTGATATAGAAATTATGTGCTGCCCACTTTTGGGCTTAAAGTAAAATATATAATAAGCCACACACTTAAAAACACGATACCGTTGTGACACTTCATTTTAATTTCTACCAATTCACTCCACTATAAATTTTCCATCAGCCCTGAGTAAAGATGTTATCACATGAGGGTACTACACGATCAAAATCGTTTCGGTCTTATTGTGATTTACTCCTTTATTAGAATATATTGGTCCTAATATGAGTTTTAGATTTGTAAAACTCACACTTTGCATCCAATGAGATGTTGCCTTTTAATGTTGCATGCTCAGAACAAGGACCTGTTCGACGTTACTCGCGAAGTTTTCCCGTTCGCTGATTTGGCATGAAAGAACTCGAAATTTAAATATGGAGATACCGGAGATTCTTCCACACCTGATGTTAGTTGCAATATCTTAATTTTCATTTTAGAATTACACATACGATTGAATTTATCATTCAATTGTTGACCGATTTGATTGTCAAGCCTCGAAAAAAAATTACGAAAATAGTTTTTCCATTACAGCGAGCGGATTTTCTGGACTTAAAAACTAAAGAAAAAGAAAAAATAAAATTGCAAAAAAAAAAAAAATGAAAAAGGCAATTACATTACAATCCCAATTCCAGGGAATTTGGCATTGGTACTTTTTGTTTTCAATTCCTAGTTAATGGGATTGAAGAAATTTTCGATTTCATTACAGGGAATGGTATTTTGTAATTAAAAATATATCAATTGCTTAAAGGAATTGAAAAAGTAATTGAATAGAAAGGAATTTAATATCTAAGTTTCAAGTACTCTACCACTTACTACAATAGATGCTGCGCTGATTTTAGAAGAAAAATTAAAAGAACAGGACTTCGCTACATCAATGGTAATTAAAAAAGCTCGTTATTTAATTACTTGCACATCGTTACAAATTTAAAGGCGCACCGAGTGATGTAAATGAAACAATCAGACAAATTTTCACAGATGAATTTTCTCAGATGAATTTTACCAGCAGATGTATTTAAACGAAAAGGAAGAAATCAATTCGAAAAGGATATGAAGAAAGCAGTCGAACTAAGCCATAATCGAATTAAGCAAAAAAACCGACTTGAGGCCAAAAATGTTCAAAAATCAAATTATTTAATTTTTTTTTATAAATTAGTACATAATTTTTCTTCTAATGAATTCATATTCCTAATTATCATTAAAATTAATATAAAAAATACATTGAATGTTCATTGCTTTCAGCCATGAGTTTTACCATTAATCTACCTAAAAGTTTGACTGCTAATACTACTTGATATGCATGTTAGTTCTACCATATTAGACCGATAGACCTTTCCAATAGCTGTACTGGGTATTTTACCTGTTAAACAGTGGGTAGTCATACCACGTGTAAGAAAGACAACTATATGTCGAAGCAGACGTGACTGTACTTTCAGTACTTGAGTAAGAAAGGAACGAATACTTACACGTACATGTGCTTCGGGTAGTTTCTTTACATTACCCTTAAGAAACTGACAGAGAAATTTTCTTATAGACTAACGGAAAAGTCAGGTAGTACTATCGGTGAAATCTCGGGATTATTGCGTTTTCAATTAAGGATCAAAAAGCCAGATATGTAAACCAAAATTATTATTAAAACTACTGATATGAAACCAAAGAATGAATACTGGTCGCCGTAGCCTAGTGGTTAGTGCGTTGGACTGCTGCTCAGAGGTGCCCGTGTTCAAATATCGGCACGCTCAAAAAATCAAAACTAGAAGATAAAATTGTTTTCACATGGCATCACCTCTTGGCTGGCAATGGCAAACCTCCAAGAGTAAATGTCTATATTGTCTATGAAAAGCAGTTTAACTTCGCCGTTCGGATTCGTCATAAAACTATAGGTCCCTTTCATTCATGAACAAATTTAACTCACACAACATGAATGGATGCGAAAAGGTTGACCTAGGCCCTCCATGGGCTGTTGTGACATATTAGTGGTAGTAGTAAAAAACGAATTTTGCAAATATAGGGCTCATATATTTTTATTTCCTTTTGTTTCGTTACTTGGCGGTCAGTATGGTCGACCACAAATGTAATCGACCTCGAATCCGACCGACATGATCCTTTGACCCCATTTCGATCTTGTTGTGTTGCGAATCAACACTTAATAGTAGAAAAATGCAAGTAATACATATTTCTATTTCAAAACTAAAATTTTCCGTGAGTGAATTTCTACTGCATATATGTACCTCCCTTGTTGTTGTAGGTATTTTTTTTATTGTTCAATTTTGACGTAAAATGGCGTCAGTTGTTTTTTTGTTTTCTGAGTTTTTGTGTTTACTCCTTCCTCCCTGAGGCACAGTAATAACGCACAAACGCGTATGACATATCAAATATTAAGGAATGAAAAAAAAAAGAAAAGTAAAACAACAAAAACCACACCGAAAAAATATTAAATCACTAAAATCGGCAGGGTAAGTAAGGTAAGTAGGTACAAAATTAAACGTTGCGGAAAAATTGAATTTTTCATTCGATAAACACGTACGCACGTGTAAATACTCTCAACGTAGGGCTAAGCGTGGATGCGCTTAATGCCAAGCGCGCCGCCAGTAACAAATAATAACAGCAAGCACATAACATGGTGAAGAGTCCCACATGCCGGAAGTTAGAATGCAGGTAGTTAGAGGGTTCCATTATTATTTTTGTGTTTTTGTTTTTCGTGTTTTTTGTATATGTACTTTATGTATATGTATGTATTTTTTTCCAGCAGTTAGTAACGGTTGCTTTAGAAGCCACTGACGCAAATGTTGAATTCCATAATTATATGTTTTATGGTTCGTACTTCTTGGCATTTTAACGGTGTAATAAAATAAAACGGAACTACTATATACTATGAAAAACAAAACAAACAATAAAAAGAGTTGAGCTAAGTTGTATTTTCTTTGTAAATTATTAATTCTTCTCTTGGCATTTATCTACATTTACGAGTAACTAAAACTGAAAGACAGAAAAAATTGTGTGTTTACTTTATAAATAATACGTCGCCTGCAATTCCATAAACTTTAAGAATTTTAAATGGTAACTAACTTGTTACTAAAATTTTTTACTAGAGTCACGTTTCCTTGTAATTAGTTTTTGGTGGATTTCAAATTCTGTTATTAAAAATATATATATTATATAGAGGTGTGCAAATATTTCAGAGTCCATTATGAAATGAGTTACATTCGCTTTATGTTTTTCATTTGTTTTTTATGTATTTCATGAATACGGAAAAGAAGATCATATTTCACGGTGCTCTGCGGGTTAGATTCACAGTGCTACTTAGTTTAAACTTAATATTCGAAGGAGAACTTGCCATAAATCTACTATTTGAATCCAATAAATTGTTTGAAAACCAATTCTTTATTTTAAACAGGGATGAAACCCGGTTTTAAACCAATACAAATTTGAAATTCGTCATTCCCAATTGGAGTGAGACGAACAAAACCGTGAGCTAAACCATTTTTGATTTATTTTACTTGAACAAAACCTGTTTTGTTTGAAAAAATAGTTTGGTTCAATTCAAAAAATTATTTCTATTAAAGCGCGGTTCACGCCAAATTGGCACGCTTTGTTGTGGTCACCACGTCGCCCCTAGTCATAAGAAGAACAAATTTTTTACTGGGATTTCTCAAAAACTACTGTTTACTATAAGATTGTCGGTTCTGGGGGAAGGGGGGAGGGGGTTCAGCCCCTATAGCCCCCCCTCTGGATACGCTACTCGCATTGTGCAAAATTTCAGCTCGATCCGATCAATTTTACTATACGTTTTGTATGAAAGGGAGCACTGTGCGATGCACAGTCGGTTGACAAAAATAGTAAAAATGAGTATCGCCAAAGTTAGCAATATTGGTACCGTTTTAAAGCTAAAAGTTCAACTAAGAAGCAACTATAACAATTGTTGCACAAAAGTAGTTTTTTCTCTCGGTGTAGCTTCCCAAAGTGGCTTGTTTTTATACTGCAATACTCAAATCTGGTATTAGTTTTTGTTATTGCTTCAAAAGAAAATTTGTCAAAAATACATTTTTGACTAAAAATAAGTAAGGTTACTTTATTTTCATTTCAAAATGGTTAGATAATATAGTAGAATTAGTAATTTTTTCAAAATTTTAGAACATAACATTTTGGGAGTAGATAAAGATAAAATATTTTTAAATGAAAAAATTCTTAAATTCGCCATTTTTTGTAGACCCGGAAAAACTACTTCGTCAAAGTTCTTAATTTTTTTTCAGAATTTTTTAAAATCATAGTGAAATTAATAAAGTGAAATAAATAGAAGTGACGCCCTCTTTTCTGTTCACTGACGTCTGCCAAATTTGAAAATTATTCTCTTACTTCTCCCAAAACCTTTGAATTTTAGAAGTAAATATAAAAAAGTATTAACCCATTGGTACCGGCACAATATATAAATAAAATGGAAAAATTTTTAGACATTGACAAACGAGATCATCGAAGGCGTTTGTAACAACGGTGTGCATAATGTGCACCAAGGATTTATCCCAAAACTTGAAGTTTTTTTTTGTTATGTGTGCCATTCAAGTAAGAAATCTACTATTATAAATCTACTATAAACGTATTGTATTTTGTTTATTTAAATAATTTATAGAACCACACTCCACAAAATATTTTGAGATCTTTTATTTCAGAAAAAAAACAAACGAAAAGTTTATTGATTTTTGATATTTTTATTTCATTTATTTATTTGTGTACAGCGGACGAAAAAGGGTTAAGAGAGTTTTCTCTCATAAACAAAATTATTTGTCAAAATTTATTGAGCGAGTACTTGTCATAATTGTCAAATCTCAGAAGACCTGAGAATATTTCAGATTACTTTGTGCTATCTGGCATACTGTAGTATACTGTGGTTAAAATGAACTTTATATTATTTGGAAATAATAATAACTTTTCCGATTTTTTCCGATTCCATTTTAAAAATCGTATAAAACGTGATTTTTCATGTTTTAGTACTAACACACGTCGACTGACATTTCGTTTCTTTCTTTTCCAAAATTTTTAATTATCTTATTTATTTAAGTGGTACTAAGTATTCATGTTCGAAATCGAAATCGGTTGGCTCATATTAGAAAACCTGGACGAGAAGGTACTAATATAGATCTTATACGGCATCTATCTTTGTCGTCGCTTTTATCTAAAAGACAAAACACGAATAAGAAAAAGGATTTGATTGTCAAACATGTTAGTTATTACTTTGGCCAGGCAGATAATGCAGAAGTATAAGTTAATGAACCGCTTAGGATATTTTTAAGTTCTTCTGAAGAAAGTTCCGAAAGCAGTTATGAATAAAAAATTCGTTTATAAATAAAATAACATACATTTTAATGTATTGTAAGGTTTCCTAAAAATTTCAAATAGGTTCTTAATCATTTTAGACTATGTAGTATTTAAAAATGTTGAACACTAAAGTTGACTAATAATTTGGTCACTATAACTCGGTGTTCTTTTAAAATAATTTTTTTCTAATTTTTTTAACCTTAACGCACATAATCACACTCATTCACGCTTATCATACACACAATCATTGTCTTTCACCTATTCATTCCACTCAATCAGTCGTTCTCGCAGATTCTCTTTCTCTTTTACATGATATATTTGGATTAGGTCTTCTCATACTACACTCACTCCGAAAAGCACAATAAAACGTCTCTCTGTCCTTCGGCTGGAGCTTTTTCATCCCACTTGCAGCTAATGCTAGCATGCAGCCATAAATCGTACTGCTGGTCCTTTTTCAATACAATTCCCATTTGCCGAGATGGCCGTCTTTAGCCTATGTCTGCCCAAATACATGGCCGTCTTAACTACCCGCAGGACATTACATCTGCCAAAAAATTAGATCTTCCTATCTCCCTTGCGTATTTCTGGTTTCTTTTTTTCTTCCGAAATTCCGGGGAAATACAGGGAAATATTCTATTTTAATCTTCTGTCTACTGAATTTATTGATCCGTCGCAATGACTCATTATTTATAGGTTGACTTATACTTCACATACAGAAACCGTTGCTTTTTTTCTAACGCAAGTGTTGAATCCTGTCGATATCCCAATGCCATAGAACAGACACAAACTCAAATCACTCAACTCATCTTTCTTACGAACCAACGCACAAACTCTTGCACACCCCAATTGCCCAAGTGTTTTTTTTTTGTTGGAACTGCAAAAGAAACATTCAAGAATACAGCACTCAGAGAAGTTTGACGTCCATTTTACTTTATCCTGTGCTCTGAGCAGATCCTGCGGTGTCAATGAGCTCAGGTGTTCGGCTCTCAACACTCCAGTGCCAAATATGTTTACTCTGATCCAACAAAGAGCGGATCAGGCACTAAGAAAGTGGTCAGCCATCTCTTTACATACACAGAAGGCACTAGCACCCAGGCCAATCACATTCAGAAGTGACTTGTGTATAATCCCACCAGCTGCCTACAGCTCTTTCTGTTAAGTGATAACAGAAAGTCTGTTAGACGCTTCGAGATAACAGGTAACATGGCCTTTGTCTATCTAAAGCCCCTCAATTCCACCTATTTACGATTGTGGGTCAAATCGACCCACTCATTAATGATGGTGCGATGAATTACCAGTTCATCGCATCTGTACCTGAAATCTTCAGTTTCGTAGAAATGGAATTAAAATTGTTTCTGTTCCTTTCAAAGGAATTGTAATTGGGAATTAAGAATTTTAAATTCGTGAAAAACTTTTCAATTAATCCATTCCAAGGGCATTGTTATGGACATGGAATTTTAATTCCATAGCAAGGAATTGCAATTGAAATTTGCTTTACTTTATTGCAAAAAAAAAAAAAACACAGAAAAAGAAAACATTTGCTAATAAGTCTATTTTAGGTATCAAATTGTCTTATTTTTAATTTATTTTTTAATTATTTTATAATTCCAAACTAAATTCAATAAAATTTTTACACTGGCTTTAGTTGAAATCTTGGCATCTATAATGTATTCACCGATAGGATGCAATGGCGGTATTACATCCTCAGAGAAGCTATTACGTAGCAGATATCTTCTTGGCTCCACCGGACAGCTGAAAGAGCTATTCACAACTAATTGTTCGTAAAAGGCTCTGAGAATACGAGTTACAAAAGTATTTGATAAAAATTCACAAATATTCATATTTTTATTTCTATAAAGTGTGCGTTTCGTAAGCTTGGCATAAGCATGGATATCAAGAAAAACATCGGGAACAGATTTAATCACCTCTAAAATATACAGACTCGAATTGGGTGCAACGCGACTAAAGTTGCCAACATATTCATCATTATATTCAACAGCATCGAAGTATATTATTAAAACTTTGAATTTGTGAGCTGAGAAAAAATACTGTAAATAATATATAATAATGTATGTAGACAATAAATAAATAGCCTTGTTTTTCTAGAACTGTTAATAGTTTTACCTGATTTTTAGCAATTTTAAGCAATTGAAATAATAGTAGCAGCTTCAATAAAGTACTTAAACTCATTTTGCTGCTGGTTAAAAACTTAATGCAGCACGAGCTGTGTTTATTTATTTTAATCGATTTTTCTATCGTGTGATTATGTGCTAAGCACAAAATTTATTTTAAATGCAAATCATCAAATTGTGATTAAGCAACATAGTATGTAAATGTGGGGTTGCCAAATGGAAATCGGGCTTCACCTGGACATTAAGATAAAATATCGGGATTTTTCAGCTTTCATCTGGACATTGAAAAAATATTTTTCCACACAACAAAAAACAATAAATATAAAAAATTATAAATTAATGTGCATATTTATATAGATATATATCTACATTTAAGTGTAGAGTCCCATCCATAAAAAAATTAGCCTCTGAAAATGAATATCGGTCTATATTATGATAATTTTCAAAATATTTGAGTTCAAGCAATTAACAATTGTAAGCTGGACCATTTGGAAAACCTCTTACTTTACTTTTTCAATTTTGTTTTTTTCGGTTATTGAGTGAACAGTGTAGTACCCATTTAAACTTAAAATTACGGTATATTTTTAAACTGTTTGATGTGTTTGGTCTAATTTATCAGTAAAAATTTTATCTCTACAAACATAAAAATTTTATCTGGACAAATTTCTGAAAGCCGGGACTCTGGACACGGGACTAAAAATTTGGGCAATCAAGACGAATCAAGTCTGGCAACCCTATGTAGATGTGTAATTAAAAAATGAACCCATTTTTGTAGTCATTAGCGAATCTCAGAGGGTATTTTGGGAATACTGATATTTATGAGCTTTACTTTAACAAATTTTACGAACAACGCATTGTAGACATTGCAAAACATTCCGCCACAAGTTATTTGAAAAATTTTACTTGTAAGTCATTCATTGCCAAGAAAAATGGGGCATGGTAACCATGTTCTGCGGAAGAAATTGGAAAAATAATGCCTCATAGAAAATGGGGAATGCCTAATCGCGAAATTGCATGAAGTATTAACATATCACATGTAGGCGTGGTAAACGTAAAAAAGAAAGTTAATATATGCCGAAATAAAGCGGCTTGGACGATTTATAATCATGTATACACTGAAAAAACTGAAGATTGTCAGAGCTACGAGCTTCAAAAAACTTATTATTGGATTTAAATATTTTCACAAGAATTGAAAACAGTATGCATGATTGTAGTCATCTTCCAATAAGGCTTTGCTTCCCCTAAACACTCATCACAAAAAGGCATGTTTTAAATTTGTAATGTGTCGGTCAATGTGAAACGATTATTTTTGGCAATGAAAAACGACACATTTGATGCTCCTGACTGTTATAACCTTTCTATCTAAAAAAGAATTAGAAATTACGAAGGCGGTAGACTGATGACACGTGGTCGGTTTGTTTCTCAAACAAAATGTTAACATCTTTCGTCAGAAGTAAAATGAACTCCCATGACTATCTACCACTTCTTGATGAGGTGCTTTTCAATGTTCATGTTAAAATTCATAAGTGCAGCAAACATTCAATGAGATGATGACACTGTTATCTATCAAGCAGCAGTCGAAATTGTACGTTTCAAGGAGAAAAATTTTGAAATAATGAAGTAACCCACTTCAAGCCTGGACTTGAACCCTATGGAAAATCTTTGAAGTGTTTTTTTTTTTATCAGATTTATTCAGTTTAAATTAATTACGAGCAGAAATAAAAAAGAATTAAAAGTAAATATCAACAGTAGAGCTAAGAAATCTTATGAGCTGAACGACAAATAGAATAGAAGAATATATAAAGAATTAGAGTAGTCATATGTATTACTAAATTTGCCATAATCCCTTTCTGAAACTTACTTTAGTACTTTACCCTTTAATTTTATTTTTTCTTATAATTCTTAAAATGGAAGTATAATTATTTCCCATGAAGCTTTTTAAAGTTTTGAATTTAATGCATTTAAGTAACAGAGTTATATTTATTACTTTCGTATTTATTGAATAAAACTTCGTACTTGCTAATTATTATAAAATAAACTAAGAATAAATAAAAATCTTACAAATATGCATTTTGTGACTGGAAGTATACTTATTACCATGAGTGTACTTTACGTATTGTTGTTTACTTTTTTATAAAAGTTTTCGTTTTTATATTCCATATATTTTTTGCACATCGCCAAATGTTGATATTATTTTATAATTCTAATTAGAAAAGAAAATACTATAAATTAAAATAAGCTACACAATAAAAAATATAATAAGTAAATAAAAACAATTTTTGATATATTCCACTAGTTCTATTCATATATAAGTATATACCAAACCATTTTTGATACATAAATTATGTGTTGCATGCTTTTGGGCTTGTGTCCTATTTTTAATAATAAAAATTCACCTTTCTCTATCTGTTTATTGATGGTCATACGTTGACCCCTCGTAAGTAGAGTCCGACCGATTAATCGGCATCGGTATCAACCTAAATTTATGGGATCGGCATCGGTTCAGAAATGGCCAATCTTTTGGCCGAACATTTTATTATTGAAAAAACAGTTATTTAATTTTTAAATTGAAGCCCCTTGTCGTATGTTTCATTTTTCTTTGACTCTATTTTAATGCTTTTTTAAATTTCTTTAAATTTCAAAATGTCTCATTAGAATCAACACAAATGGCCGTGGAGCTGATTCTGTTTTATTTTTTTGTTTTGCTGAGATTTAATTTACCAATTAGTAAAAGCAAATGCAAGTAAAATTATTGCAAATTAATGTCAGCTTTATAAACGTTAATAACAAAAAATACAAGTCGAAAATAAACTTATTTTTTTACATTGTAATATTAAATTTTGAGTATTAATTTTAATTAAACAGTATTTTAAAAAAATTATGTGTTCCTAAACAAATGTGATTAATATAGTTGAATTTCAACGTATTTTTTGTTTGTTTTTTCTTTTTAATTTAATTTTTATACTTTTGTGGTACATAGATATATTTATAATTTTTATATTTATTTATTATATTTTCATTTCTATGTCTATATGTGATTTGCATTTGTTATGTTTTGTTTTTCTTTACTACAATATTGCATAAAATAAAAAAATATGAATGAATGAAATACTTATTTTCTACTATATATATAAAGGCATCAGCTGGTCGAACATCGGCATCAGATCGGCCAAATTTTTTTCGATAGCCAATCATCGGCTTCGGTTCGGCCAAAAAAAAAAACCTAACCTAAAAAAACTAAGCCTCGGACTCTACTCGTAAGTATAAGTATTTTTTCACCACTTTTAGAAGACAAGACAATAACGCAATAAATTTCTATAAACATTATATAAAAATAAGTTTAAAATAATTCCAAAAATATTCTTTTCTTATTTAAAATGACTTAAAAACAAATTTTACACATTCTTTATGTACATTTATTGCTTTATTGTTGTGTCTTCTAAATGTGGTGAAAAACTACTTACGAGGGGCCAACGTATGACCATCGTTGTATTAATAATAGTTTACAGCCAAAATTACCAATGAACACCACTATCCAATTCCTATCTAAAATTGCTGACCCCGAAAATCAAATCCATTTTTAATTTAATGGAGTGGTTTTGGAGATATCGCGAGTTGAATTTTTTTCATAGGAGCAAAAAGGGTTTGTCCACATAATTACAAATATCGTGGAAACTAGGAACTCGATTTCAACAAACAGTATATGAAATTAAGATATTAAAACTTCTGATCTTATGTTTATACATTTTGATTCGACTGGATAAATAGTTTTGATTCAACTTTTCCGTTTTTGTTCGTTTTTGATCTGAATTTGTATTGATTTTAAGTCTGAATTTTAATCTAAATTTGGTTTGTGCTTTAATCCGTGTTTGGTCTAAATTTTTATGTGCTTTCGGTCTGTATTTGAGATCCTTCTGGTCTGAGTTTTTGTGTAACTCTTAGTCTTAATTGTGACCCAAATTTAGCTCAGACCCGCGTTTACTCACAGTTTGGTTTGCTTTTATGTTGCTTTAGTGTCCTTTTAGCCTCTTCTTTAAAATAATTCTTAGTTTGACTTCTGGTCGTAATTTTGGTCTGAATTGGCTTGATTTTGATACGTATTTTGGTCTGAATTTCGGTTCAAAACTGGTCTGATTTTGTTTTAAATTTTGGTCTGAATTCGACTGTGATTTAATGTCTAGTTTTTGTTTAATTTGAATTGAAATTTTTTGGTGTGAATATTTATAAGATATTCCCACTAGTTTTTGGTCTGAATTTTGGGTTTTTAGTCTGAGTTATGATCTGAATTTGACCTCATTGTGGTCGATTTTGTTGGAATTTCGGTCCGATTCATGGTTTTCAATGTTTTTTGATCGGTTGTTGCCCGGTACCCGAAAGCGTATACGGATTTCGTTGAAATTTAAAATGTATTGGTTTTTTGGTCAAATTAAGATATATTTAAATTTTCATAAAAATGGAGTGCTTGGTTCTGGAGTTGTGAGATGGTAAACTCACTTACCACCAGGCCGATATCAATAATGATATCGATGCTAAGAGTGATATATATATTTTGAAAATTCGTTTGAAGTACTGTCCAAACCAACTGCTATCTTAATTGATTTTTTCTCTGGTTTTTGTTTCGACCAAAAATTACTGAAAATATAGAGATGTATCAAATTGTTTTATCAACATTTTTTCTCGAAGGAAATACAAATTTCCTTCATATTGTTTTCTAAAAAAAAATTTTTTAAGAATATAATTCCGTCAGAGAAGTCATAAGTAACAAATAATATATTATGAAGTTGTTTGATTGAACAAAGTGCTGGTAAGTGAACATACCGGCTGGGCAATAAGTTAGTTAAGGTTTTGGTCTCATTTTTATCAAGATTTTCGATCTGAATTCGGTCCTTTTCTTGGTTTGAACTTCGATTTGAAAAAAAGTGTTTGAATTTTAGATTGAAATTTGGTCGGAATTCCCGCCTTAATTTCTATCCGATTTTAGTTTGAATTTTGGTCTCAGTTTTGTTCCAGTTATCTTTTAATTTTTGACGTGTATTTGAAATTTTTGAAAATTTTTGCACTAGTTTTTGGTCTAGTTTTTGTTGATAGTGAGTCTGATATTTATCCTTTAATTTAGTAAATGAGCAAGTTTTAGGAACGCTTGAAACAAAAATTACACAGATGTAAAGCGCGGTTCACGCCAAATTGGCACGCTTTGTTGTGGTCACCACGTCGCCCCTAGTCATAAAAACAACAAATTTTACTGGAATTTGTTTACAATACCGTTACCGTTAGTTGATAAATTTTTCATATTAATTGATTGCAAGTTGGTGATTGTGTGCACAATGGAAGCTGCAAATATAAAATTGATTGTGAACAAATTTATTGAAAATCCGTCGTCGTCTGGTTCAAAGATTGCGAAAGTGTTAAATATCTCCAAAAGAACGGTATGTAAAGTTATAAAACGATATAAAGAAACTCTTAGTGTTGAAAGAGCTAAAAAAGTTGTGAACAAAACGGGAACCACCAACCTAAAATTAAAGGCAAAGATTTTGAGGTCCATCAAAAGCAATCCCGGACTATCGGATAGCGATCGTGCCAAAAAATTCAATACCAGCAGTACTGCTAGACGAATACGCATAAAAGCTGGGCTAAAGTGCAATCGTGCTATAAAATATCCAAATAGAACAGACAAACAGAATTTGCTGGCCAAAAAACGTGCTCGTCTTCTTTATAATAATGTTTTGACCAAATTCAATGGATACATTATTGTGGATGACGAATCATACGTAAAATTTGATCTTTAACAGCTTCCAGGTCAAAAATTTTATATGGTAACGAATCGTGGTAATGTACGCTCAAAATTCAAGTACATAAAAATGGATAAATTTGCAAAGAAATCAATGGTGTGGCAGGTTATTTGCAGCTGTGGTCTCAAATCCAGGGCATTTGTGACATCCTGTTCTATGACGTCTGATATTTACATCAAAGAGTGCCTTTCGAAACGACTATTGCCATTTGTTCGTCACCACCATTCGCCAGTGAAGTTACTAAAATGGAACCAAATAGCCGCAAAAGTATCCAGAGCGGATGTTCAACGGTTGATGGGGTCCATTAAAAGGAATACCCGGAACTTTTTGCACAACAAAGAAATTTAAATCTTTTAATATTATAGTATTAAAACACAATATTAAACTTGTCATTTAATGCATTATTTGTTATTCTGAGTGTTCTGGTTAAAAAGATACCGCAACTTTCCTGCGTGCCAATTTTGCGTGAACCGCGCTTTCAACTTTTAAAACGCTGAGATATAAATAATTTTCTTTCGGAATTCTTTTAGAGTCTTCCTATTTTTGGGAAAAAAATGATTTTTGTCGGACAAAGTTATCGAGAAAAATACTTCAGGAGATATTAAAGCACTCCTTATAAACTTGGGTTTAAAAAAAGAGAAAATAACGAAAGTGTGCAGTTTGTTTTTGCCTCACACATAACTTCTCTTAAGACGGCAATGCTTTACCTGTTCCTTTTTCAATTTGGACAATAATAAGGAGTGAGATCGAAAAAATTTAACATACATAAAATTCAATAATTTTTAAACGGTTGATCTTAGAGTTATGATTTTTTTTTTTAATTGATAATATTTTACAAATTACAGAAAAATATAACTTTTATAGTTCTAACCACTACTTATGAACTCGTGGACCATTTTTGGTAAGCCTTCCATTAGAGATTTGATAGTTGTTTCAGACACCTTTTTGGAACAGTTTGCCCATCTCCTTTTAAAATCTTCGATATTTTGGGACACCTTTTTTGTGCTCTTTAAGTTTCTTTTCACAAGAGCCCAATATCTCTCCACTGGTCTTAGCTCCGGATAATTTGGAGGATTGGCCTCTCTTGGTACAAAAACTATGGTATTACTTTGGTACCCCTCCAGAGCTTTCTTGCCGTAGTGACATGATGCCAAATCAGGCCAAAAATATGTGGACACATTGTGCTCTCTTATGAAAGGAAAAAGTCTTTTTTTCAAACATTCTTTGATGTATATTTCGGTATTTATATAGCCTACTGTAACAAATGACTTGCTTCTTTTGCCGCAGCTGCATATATCTTGCCATACCAGGAATTTTTTAGGAAATTTTGTCTGCTTTTGGATTCTAAATTGTTCTTCGACATTTCCTCGAGCATCAGCAACATAAAAATTTTGAACCGGAAGCTGCGTAAAATCTGCCAGTACATACGTTTCGTCGTCCATTACACAACATGAATATTTTTGTATGAAATTCGATTTTAATTTCGGAGCCCTACTTTTGGCGTCCAAATTTTTTGCAGCATTCCTGTCTGAAACTTTTTGGACTTTGTATGTTTTCAAACCTGCATTGGCTTTAACTTTTTGCACCAAATAGTCAGAGCACTGGGCTAACCGGGCAGCTTTCCTACCAGATGTGTTTGGAGATCTTTTCAATATGCTTTCTATTTTCTTGGCTTGTTTTATTCCTGAACCAGGTTTCCTATCGATGGTCAAATTCTCCTGAGACTGTTTAATAACATTGGAAACAGTTTGACGGCAGACCTTCAATTCTTTGACCAATTTTTTGTAGGACCAATTTGGATTTTTTGAAAATTTTTAATAATTTTAAGACGTACTTCTTTTTCTTCACTCATTTTGATCAAACTCACAACATGTTTGTCATTAAAAATAACAACTGACATATTTTTTAAAGATAACTAGATCAAAGAAATTTTTAAATTTGCACCCAAAAAAAATTATTAGGTAAAACGTGTGTTAAGATTTTTTCAATCTCACTCCTTATAACAGCTTCATCACTTTTAATGGAGTGTGTTAGTCATAGACTCTATTTTTTAATTACTTACTTAGTACCTCGTAGCACTTACTAGTGGGCCCTCGCTTGACATCTAGGCTGACATTTGATTTGTATTGTTAATGGCAATTAAATTTATGCCATTAAAATATAATTTATGTAGCTTCTGAATGTCTATAATTAGACAGGGTGCACAGTTGTGATTATTAATCTATCGATTATTTTATATGTACATGTTTACACCTTCGTCCTTTCATTAAATGTCTGCATTTATTTATAAATGGTTGTGTGCTCTACTTAATATAAATTTAGAAAATTCAAGGCCGCCTTTTTGTTCCTTTTTTTTTTTCTAAAGTTCAAAGTTCTTAAGTTGTATTTTTCAGAGACCGTTTCTGTTTTTTTTAGTTTTGGTAAATACAAAATAAGTAGAATAATAATTTGTTTTCTTTAAAAAATTGTTCATCACAAAAAATGGTTAAAAGTAAATGAAGAGCTTATGTAACAACTTATTATAAAAACAAAAACAAAAACCTCAAAGCTATTAACTGCTAACCGTTTCGTAATGAAAAAAAAGTGCAAAGAAAACAAAACTGAAAACCTTTTTCTTCGTCAATTAACGTTTTTCTTGACAGAACAGAAAAAATATTCAAGTTGTTTTTGTTTATATATATTTCGTTTTATTTCTAAATGCAACGAAATTGAAAAATAACGAAATAAATGCCGCAACAAAAAAAGAGTAGAAAAATAATGAAAATTGCTCAAGTTTTTTTGCACTTCTGGCACTTCTTCATCGCACAATGACAAACATTGTGCCCCAGTCTTGCCGTGTGAAATGATAAATGGTTTCAATGCCATAGAATGGAATAATTGTGTTATAAGTATTTGTTACTACCACAGTCCGTATTTGGTGGTTTGATGATCACCAACTCAGCTAGCTTCATTATGGTTTTGTTGGAGGTAAATTAAAACACATACACACCCAAAAGGTAAAGCGCAGAAAACGTGCGATTAAAGAAATTTAAATGAGACAAAAACTTTTATACTATATTTAAGGTATCACCTTTCAAACAAAATGAGATTTTCGTTGGTTGGTTGGTTGGTTACGATGGATGGGTTCTGGATGCTTCAGTTAACTAGCATAATACACAATTAGCTGGGACAAGACATTTGGTATTCATATTTTGAATAAAAGAACTTCTTTTTTTTAAAAGAACATTGAAATTTGTTTCCAGCTATCTGATATTACAGTAAGGCTTTATTGAATAACCGATTATTCGAATAGAAAAATGTTTGACAATTTGAATCAAATTCGGCCATCGGATAAGGGAATAGCGGAACATTAATAGGAACATTAATTCAAAAATAACACCTGCATAAAAGTATTTTCATAAATATTGTTGCTTTTGTTTCAAAATCACAAAAAATTGTTTAAAGATTACAGTTTTTTAGCTTCTGGTGTAGCGTCCAACTCTAAATAAATTTTTTGAGACTTTCACAATTTCTCCCACAAATGTTTAAAACTAAAGAATGACGTTAAAAAATAGAAATAAAAAATTTCACATCTACAAAAAGTTTCTAGAATAAGTACATGATGCCCGGATTAGATTTTGAATTTTGTCAATATAATTTATAAAAGAAAGGCGTTTTATTTACTAT
This sequence comes from Toxonevra muliebris, assembly GCA_963691655.1. NCBI lineage: Eukaryota > Metazoa > Arthropoda > Insecta > Diptera > Pallopteridae > Toxonevra > Toxonevra muliebris. Next base: position 39,174,704 of record OY829328.1, on the reverse strand, counting down.
CTCACAGCATTCACAACAGAACTTTCAAAAAACCTTTGGATTTTCCTTTTTTCCCCAAACTTTTTTTAGAGGCTCTAATTTTTCAATTGCTACTACAATCCCTACTTCATTTTTAAATCTGTTTATTCTCACACATTTGCCATCATACTATAAGTTCATTGTTTTCCTTTATCCTTTTGTATTGTTAAAATTCCTCTTTACTCGATGGTTTACTGAAAATTTCGCATCTAAAATGCGAGCTTTCCATTGTTGTAAGTAGGTAGAATAATAAGGTATACTCTTAAGAAATTAAAGGAAAGCATTAAACATTGAATATATTTTGGAATATAGGTATTCTACTACTACTGTTATGGCACAACAGCCCCTGGAGGGCCAAAGCCGCATCCATTCATGTTGAATGAGTTATATTTATAGACGAAAGGGAAGGGACCTTCAGTTTAATGCCGAATCCGAACGGCGAAGTGAAAAGCTTTCATAGACTTTTTTTTACTGTTGGAGGTTTGCTATTGTCAGCCAAGAGGTGGAGCAGTGTAGAAAAATTTTTATTTTCTATTTTTGAGTTTTTGAGGGTGCCGGGATATGAACCTCTGCGTAGCAGTCCAACACACTAACCACTAGGCTACAGCGACCACCATATAGGTATTCTAAAGAATAATAAAAAAGCTAATCAACCTACTCAGTCTTTCATGGACGATCTCAAATATATTTTCAAACATTTTAGTACTTAAAATTTTTTTTTCGGTATTCGTGATTATGGGAATAATAGATAATATCGGAACAATTCAGAAAAATTGTATTGGATATAAAGTCGTTACAGAGGGTCACTAAGTACAGATTATAAACTGTTGGCATATTACTCATAAAATACGATTTTTGTAATTGTTTACATTTTTGGCGTGAATTACGCGTAAGAAAAGGTAAATAATGCAAATATTTGTAAAGAGCTATAAACATATGTAAACAATTAGCTGTCAAGATTTTCATAACAAAACTTATTTATGAGAATATAAAGAAAATATAAAAACAAGAAAAAGGCGCCCATAGATTAACGGAAATAAAAATTGGGTTATCCACCACATTAACACTCTTTTTTATCAATACAAGTCTTCTACCACATATGCTAAACTAAAAATATTACAAGTTCTTGTAGTAGTTCTTGTATAAAACAAGCATACACTTTTTAATGGAGAGAAAACTAAGAAAATGTTGAAGACCTATAGCAGTTTTCAATTTATACTCACCATTTATGCTTTTACTTTGCTCGCCTAATGTAAAGCTTTGCTCATTTTTAGGGGCATAGAATGGTTTTTCATTGGCTGACTTGCACTCAAATCTATCACATTTAAGTAGTATTTTTGGACTGATTCAAATTGTTTGACAATTTGAATAAAATTCGGGCATCGGATAGTATTTTTGGAATGATCCTGGTGCCTCATTTTTGTTTTATTATTTTCAATTGTTTAGTACAATAATTTAATTTTATCATTATTAGTCAATTTGCTCGCGTTCTTGCCGAATGGTTTCCAAAACTAAAATATTGCTAAATAAGCCACAAATAAAATTATAGGAAAAGTTTCTTTCACTTAGAACTAAAAAACTATGCTTTGTGTACTTTATTTCCACCAAAACTGTAGCGTAATGAGAAATACCAATACCGATAAACATGCAAAAGATTGTAAAATGTGAAAAATGTGCAAAAATATAGATTTTTAATAAAATTCAGCCATCGCTTATTTTGTTTGCCGTCTATTATCTGCTAGCGTACCATTTTTGAAGGCCTCACGTACCACTGGTGGTACGCGTACCAGAGTTTGAGAAACCCTGGCTTAGACAATATATAGTAATAAAATGGAATCAAATTACACTTGAATCATCAATGAAAGAATGCATATAGCCAAGGACAAAAGTCAACATACATACATTTCAAGCATACTGCATGAATTGGTAAGATATGTTTTCTCTTTACTATTTTCGATCGTATAAAAACTGAAGCAAAGCTATGAGAAAAGAAATCAGTGCATTCCATGTTCCCTTACATTTCAATTCATCTTTTCTTTTAGATTTTTCATGACCGAACTCGTTTATGATAAATGTCATGCATTCCTCATATCCCTTCTGGGTTATTACAATAAAGAGTTCACATGAATTCACAAAAAAAAATATTCATTAAAATAAAATAGTTTGTTCACGCTTCAAATTAATATGCAACAACGTAAAATAAAATATTTGTTCACAATAAAAGTTATCTGGCAATAGGAAAAATATTTTTCACTCAAAATAATTATGAATCAATTTAAAAAATATTTCTACTCAAAATAAAAGTTGCCGGCAACGTAAAAAATTATACTTATTTCTAATTCTAATTTATCAACTTAAAAAAATATTTCTTATGAAATAAAAGTTATAAAAGTAATAAAAGTTCTCTTTATTAATTATTAGGAAGCAAAATTATGGAAATTCCTTAATTTTGGGCAACTTTTCCCCTCACAAAAAATTTCATAACAGTCATTTTCCGTCCTTGCTTTTAATTGTTTAAGATATTCCTTGAACCCTTTTTTGTTATTAACTTCTCCAAATTCCATTGAATTCTGATGTGAATAAAAAGTTACTGATTTTTCCAATTTCCAATTCCTGCGTCTATAAATTTATTTATTAAAATTATTTGTGAAAACTTTATTCAAAAATAGGTAATAAAATGCTTGTGCTAAAATGCAAAATAGTGAAAAAATGCTTGTTAAATTTGTTTTCTTTAATTTTGTCAGAATATTTTAATATAATTATTAATGAACGAAACCAAGTCTATTGTTATCATTGAGTTGAATTCTCTTACCTGGGCCATTTCCATACATTCAGAAATTCAGAAATTTATACTAAACGAACGCAATTGCATTGATTGATTTTCATTGGTTTCAAACATTCCTGCAGGGAGTTTAGAAAATGTTTAGAAAAAACTATTTATTTTCTAAAATACAAAATGGAGCAAGATAACGAAATCTTATTAATAAAATATTTGAAAAGAAATTTGTTTGGCAAAATATTTTGACCAAGGATTCTCCACATTTTGATAAGCATTTCCCGACTTTTCATTGACAAGTCTTTTCCCACTTTTGGCATATATTTTGTTTCGATTATCGTGAAATTTACTTACAATATATAAATACTTGGTAGAATATTTAAAGTAAAAAAAAAATGCAAAGGCGTAAAAAAATGTTTAAAAATTCCCTTTAACAGCTCAATATTTGCTGAGCGAAATGGATATTTTTTTCCTATTAAACTTTGCTTATACAAGACGAACTATGCTCAAAATGATTCTTTTCGTGGAATATGTAGAGATTTTAACGAACATTATAACTTATTCGACATTTCCAATTGTTTAGAGTACACTAAAACATCCTTATTAATTACACTGTGGAACATTTTGAGGGATCTGATCTTGCACCAGAGCAACTCCCAAAAAAAATGAAAGGAAACGTTCCCCTGAGCACAGGATGGTGTTTGGTTTGGCCGTAAGTGGTCATAATTTTGAGATATGACCTTGAGAATATGCAGTCCGGACTGCGATTGCATCGGTCACCGATTTGTGCGTTTTGCAGATGCGCCCCTCGGACGTATTGGACGGGAGGAGGGTTCGTTGGGATTCGTCGTTAAAATGATCCAAAAATTGCCGATGAAAGAGTTTTTTTTTTTGTCACGCACTATATATAGACAAGCTATATGACCATGCCCACAAATATGTTTGCCAAGTTTCAATACATATCTTGAATTGATTTTAATTCAAACAATTTAAAGTCATGGGAAATAAAATGTGTTTTGCTTTTAGCTTTTTATATTTCCGATGAGTTAAAAATCAAATTGTGTATTGCAAAAGTTCGTAAAAATGTTGCTTCTAATTGAATTGTGGCGTAAAGGTTTCTGCTGTGCTTAAAACTAGTTGCCTCAGGGATGAAGGGTGTGAGATTTATTGTTCAGGGTGGAAAGAATTGTAAGGTTGATGCGGAATATTGACGCCACGTCCATCATCGATTTTATTTTGGCTGGCGATAAAGCGTAAAAACATGAGATTTCTTTCTAACGAGTTTTGAATTGAAAAAGTTTGAAAACTTTTTCCTTTTTAGCAGCATTTGTGGTCAACAACATAATATACAAACACACATGAACGCACTACCCGCACACACACACACACGACAAGTGTAAATATTTGTGTTGACTGAGACTTTAATGTATGTGCGCCATTATTGGCCACTCTTATTGAATTTATAAATGGTTGAAAAGCAATTTGAAGCGGTATGAAAGAAATTAGCCGTGCAATTTTCTTTTCTCATGTTCATTGTTGCTGGCTGTTCATGATCGTTAACTTTTATTGCTATTGTTAATAGTTTTTTGATTAAAAATTGTTTTCTCTTTGCTTGTTTTGCTAGGGTGGCAAATTTGTTGCATTTTTTGGTATACGAGTTTTTCAGTTAGTTTTTATGTAAACCTGCAAATAAATGCTTTAAACTTTAGACTTCGTTATTTTTTGTGATGTAAATTTTTAGAATATTTATATAGAAAAGTCTATGCATACATGCATGGACATTTGTATGTGTATGTATGCATGCATGTCACAATATGCCAGTATGTGTGCGTGCTTGTTTCCTGATGAAAATTTGAAATTTAAATTTAATTTTGTTTTTCTTTATGTGTAATATATTGTTACGTTACACACACACCTTCACAATCCCCACCAGTTTTACCCCATCCTTTTCACAATTTCTATATTCTACAACATAGCAATTTGCATTCAAATGTCTAATAACTTTTAAGCAGAAGCTGTTAACATGGCAGCAACAGCAACGGCGGCGGCGGCACCCGTTTCAGCTTTTCACGGTAATATTTTAATCTACCTGTCCGCCGCTTTGTTGTTGCTGTTGTTCGTGTCCCTCAAATCTAATTTAACTGTTGTACCACAAATTACCGGCTGATTTCATTCGTATCCCAAACACCTTGCTATGGTGCTTTGTGTGAGAGTAACGCCGCGGCGTCTGTTCCGTGCCAAATTGACGGAAATATATACAAATTTAATTTTATTGCCAGGTGCCGGCAAGCTCAAATACTTGTAATACATACCGACATAAAGTAATGGTGCCAAAAAATATGGGGAAATAAACAAAAAACCATTTGAAATGTAATTTCACGTTCTTGCTCATTGCGTTGCGTGGCGGCACTTTCATCGTCAGCCAACGCTAAAACATAAACCATGAATGTTTGTTTAAGTAATCGTTGCTGGGCAGCAAAGTAACATAGCTGGCAATTTATTTTTAGAAAATTTCATATTATTAAATTAAGATCGTGTTGCAAAAATTAAAATGTTTTGTAAACATATTTTAATGTACGACTATTTAGCTTACAAACATACACTCGTATAATGAGATAAACGTTTAATTTATTACATTAATTTAGCAGAATACCATCTACATCCATTGGGCTTTTGGTGAGAGCGGCGCTTAAATTAACGTCAAGCCGCAAATACTTACCCATGTAAATAGAGGTACGCGAACAGTTGGAAATTCTATTACTGATTAATCATTAGCCAGTTGGTCTCATTTGGAGCTGTATAACTTTCAACAATCTTTCGATTTTCGTTAATACTATTGACACGGTGACGCAACCAAAAATATGAATCTAAGTCTTTTAAACGGTTTCCAATATGCCCACTTAATAATACTACCAAGATATTTCGCTACTCAAGTAATATAATCGATTTTTTCAAGGTCAAAGGCCTTCAAATCACTGCAAAAAGTTAACATAGAATTTGAGACTAAACGAATGACAGGGCAGTATTTTTTTTTTATTTATTATAAATTGCGAGGAAAATCGTTTAAGTGTAACGATGAGAATATTCTCCATTTTACCACCAAAAAATCAATTTAATAGGTCAGTTTTGACACTAAAAGTATAAAGTTTAGAAATATTGTTCATTAGTATGCTTCAGTACTTTTCGAACTGAAAGCAAAACTTACACATTCCTGCCAGTGTTGAGAGATTTTGTGGAAAGAGCTTCGAATAAGTTTAGCTCTTGAATCATGAGTGGTAGCTAAACTGTAGGGTAGCACGATAATCCTCTGAACCATACATTGTGAATTTCAAAATCGGGTATGTAAGCGAAAATTCTCAAATTTTGTCTTGGCTTCCATAGTTGCATAGCTCAAGCTTTATTGAAAAGATTTGTTGGCGGCATTAGCGCAAAAGGAATAACTATTAAAAACAGTACAATTATAGCGATGGTCTTAAAGTTGGAATTAAGGGGACACTCTAGTTTAAAATTTTATTTTATTACAAAATTGCTTAGAGATATTATAAATATCTTATTGAAGAACTAAAAAAAAGCTTAATCCAAGATGGCGGCAGTAAAGGGCTTCCTCAATAAAGTAAATTTTTGGTGAGAGGATGGGCTCCGAGCCTCCTAATAAAGATAAAAAATAAACTAAAAAACGCTCTTTTTGTTAGATATTTCTCTATAAGTGGAACCACAAAAAGGTGAAATTTTTCCCTTTCCCTTTTTATGGTTTTTTTTTCTCCAAAAAAACAAAAAAACACATATTTTTACTTGGAATTTCTCTTATTGAAAATACGGGGGGAGGGAACATTCCAATTTTTGAGATTCCACTTATAGCCATGATGATAGCAAATCAAACTCATTTTTGGTTTTGAAAATTAGTTCAGTACACAGTATACAGTATGCCAGATAGCGGAAAGTAATCTGAAATATTCTCAGGTCTTCTGAAATTTGACAATTATGACATGTATTCGCTCAATAAATTTTGACAAATAATTTTGTTTATGAGAGAAAACTCTCTTAACCCATTTTCATCAGCTGTACACAAAAACATAAATGAAATAAAAGTATCAAAAAACAAAATCTTTCGTTTGTTGTTTTTTTTCTGAAATAAAAGCTCTCAAAATATTTGGTAGAGTGTGGTTCTATAAAATATTTAAATAAGCAAAATACAATACTTTTACAATTATCTTCTTCAAAAATGTCCTCTTTATATTCTAAATAGTTTTACCGATTTCAAAAGAATTTTATTTCAATTTTGGAGAAGCAGATTTCTTACTTGAATGGCATACATAACAAAAAAACTTTAAGTTTTGGGTTAAATCCTTGGTGCACATTGTGCATATGGTTGTTACAAACGCCTTCGAAGATCTTGTTTATCAATGTCGGAAAATTTTTCTGGCTTTTCAAATTTTTCTCTTTTATTTATATATTGTGCTGGTACCAATGGGTTAATATTTTTTTTATATTTACTTCTGAAATATCAAATGTTTCGGGAGAAGTAAGAGAATAATTTTCAAATTTGGCAGACGTCAGTGAACAGAAAAGAGGGCGTCACTTCTATTTATTTCACTTTATTTATTTCACTATGGTTCAGTAGTTAGAATGGAGATATCAGTCCTACCAGTTCAAAAAATATCATTTTGAGACAAATGAGTTTCAAGTTTTTTTAGATAAATTTTTACATTTAAAAATTAAAAAAATTATTCTTTTATGCAAAATACTTTTAGCCATCTCTGGTGCATACTGAAAGTCAAAAAAATTCTGTAAACGTCTTTAGATGCTCTGATTGGCCCTTTTTTCTCGCTGTACGTAATTCTTTAGAAAGTTCTCTCCTGTTTCTGTTGGCTTGAGCTGTGCGAGTTTCGTAGATTTTCAACGTTGGAAAACGTCTTTTTTTTGGCGATTCTGATTTCTAATTAAAGTTTTCTGATTCCGAATTGGATGTCAGTTTTTCAAAATTATTATAATTTTTTTTACGTCTATTTTCAGGATTTTTTGGAATCCCTGATGGGTGCACCAAAAAGTTTAATTTTGTCGAATTAGTTCTATGTAGGTATATTGTGATTATACGTTTAAATACTTAAGTGAACTACGAAGGAAACGACTCATTGTTTGTATCGAACCTGGAAATCATTGAGCAGCTGACCAGCTATAAAATTTAAAATCGCAAGTGCAATTAGTTTTCGTATAAATTCCGGGTGATGCTAATAATTCGATATTCGCATTCGCAATTTTTTCCACTCCTTTTTCTTAAGAAAAATAATGAAATGGTTTTAAAAACCTTTTAAAACATTTTTGTCTTTTTTTTTAAGAAATTATTGGCATTCACAAATTTCTATTTTTATTATTCGCATTCGCTAGTATTTATAAAGTTGCGACTGTCTAACTCGAATATTAAAAAAAGCACTATGCAATTCTGATTGATAGTTATGTATACCTAAGACAATTTTAACAATAGCCTTATTCACGATAAGTTGCAAATGGTCTTGCATCATTCCAAAAGCAAATTCTTATTGCACATCGCATATATTTGTTGTTGTGATAGCAGACATATTTTGCGTATGCAACGATGCAAGACCATTTGCACCAAATCACGAATAAGGCTAATGTGTCGAGTTCGATGTTGAAATCCCATAGCACTGCATTGCCATTACATGCAGGTATATTGATCATAAGGACATACATATATATACACAGTGGTGGGTTCAGGGGGGAGGGTGCTCTGGGGACTGAAGCCTTTGCCCCAGAACCCCATAATCTTGATTTACCAAAAATATATACGAAAAGCAGTATATTTGTAGTAAACAGTGATTTTTGAGAAAATATTTAGATTTTTCAAAAAAAGCCATCAGCAGCGAAAAGCAGAAAGGTAGAACTTTAAGATTTAAAATATTATTTTATATTACATAATATTTTAATAATAATTTAAATTCATTCTGATTAGCCGCCATGCTGGACTTTGCATGTTACAGTGCAACACGTTATTAAATACACTACATTAAATTTACAATTTCAGCGCCAGTTTATAGAAGTGCTACTTTTAGAAAACTTACTAATGGTCTAGTTTTTGAGTTGAAGTTAGCACTGAATTTTATTTTGATATTTGGTTTAACTTTTCCGTTTTTGATCTGAATTCTGGTTTGATTGCATGTCAGAATTTTGTTTCGATTTGAGGTCTGAATTTTAATATGAATTTGGTTTGAGTTAAATCCATGTTTGGTCTAAATTTTGATGGGCTTTCGGTCTGTATTTGAGATCCTTCTGGTCTGAGTTTTGGTGTAACTCTTAGTCTAAATTGTGGTCCAAATTTAGCTCAGACCGGCGTTTACTCAGCGTTGGTAAACGCTTGTATTTAGTGTCCTTTTAGCCTCATCTTTAAAATAATTCTTAGTTTGAGTTGTAGTCGAAATTATGGTCTTAATTTACTTGATATTGATACAAGTTTTGGTGTGAATTTCGATCCGAAACCGGTCTGAATTTTGTTTTGAATTTTGGTCTAAAATCGGCTAGAGTTTTGGTCCAATTTCTGTTTAATTTGTTCTCTGAATTCGGTCTGAAATTTTGTCTACTTTGGGTCTGTATTTAAGTAAAAATTTTTTGGTGTGAATATTCATCAAATATTTTCAGGGGTTTTTGGTTTGAATTTTTGTTGTATTTGGCGTCCTTTTAGCTTAAAATTTTGAATTTTTATTAGTCTGAGTTGTAGTCTAAATATTTTATGAATTTTAGTTTCGTTTTTGGTCTGAAGGTCACTTTTTTTTGGTATAAAGTCAAAAACGATGGATACGTCGCTAAGAAAGTAGACATCACAGTTTTGGCCTGAATTTGCCCTTATTTTGATCGATTTTTGTTGGGATTTTGGTCCGATTCGTGGTCTGAATATTTTTTTTTTTTTTATCAAGGTTTTGGTCTGAATTTGGTCCCATTTTGATCTAAATTTTCGATCTGAATTTAGTCCTTTTCTTCCTTTGAACTTCGATCTGAAAAAAAATGTGAATTTTAGTTCGAAATTTGGTCGAAATTTCCGCCTAAATTTTTATCCGATTTTAGTTTGAATTTTGGCCTCAGTTTTGTTCCAGTTATCTTTTAATTTTTGTCTGTATTTGTTGGTGTGAACATTGATAAAAATTTTGCACTAGTTTTTGGTCTGTGTTTTGGTCGATATTGAGTTTTATCCCTTATTAACCCTATAACGGTCAAAAGCTTAAAACGAATACAAAATTTTTCGTGTAAAAATGAACATAAAATAAAACAAACGAGTTGAAATGCGTTCAAATCAATTTTAGATTGTCAATAAAATAGTGATTAAAGGGGGGCAATATCGACGTTAGCGTATTTTGATTTTAAAAAATAGCTGCCCTGAGGCCGCCTTAACCGTTAGAGGGTTAAGTAAAATCAGCACTCCCCAAACCCAGATCTTAGAACCCTCCACTGCATATATGTGCATACGAATGTATTTCTTACTGGGATCCCATGTTGCTTACATAATGGAGGAAGAAAAAAAAAAACATTTTTGAGATTAAGCCTTTAGTTATAGCCATAGTAAGTGGTACATAGTATTAATGTGCATACTACATAGTAACACATATGTCTCTGTTTTAAAATAGAAATGTGTGCGCCCCTATATATTTGTCACTATTCTGTTATTTTTTTATATAAGTATGCGCTACTTATATGTAGGTAGGTATATCTTCTAAGTAACTAAGGAAAGTACTTGAAAGTGTATAATGTTTGCATTTTTAAGCGCGCTGTAAGAATTTGAATTTCAAATGTATTTTCCGACTACATTTCTGCTATGTACATACAAATTTATAGTATGAATTAACAATTGAAGTTTTGTTTTTTAGTGTGCTGATGTTTTTCACAGACGAATTGCTTACTATGTTAAAGTTTGAAAATAGGAAAGGTTAAGTGGATTTTGAACTTAATTGGTTCGTTTGCTTCAAATTCAAATTCAGAATTCAAGAATTTCTAAATATCTTTCCTTTTTTTTTTTAAATGAAAGAATTAGTCGAACTCATTTAGGCTGTTCTGTATTGGAATTAGTTAAAGTCTTGGAAAATGAAAATAAAATAAGACACAGGAGAGTCGTGACTACTACAGTGGAGAAAAGGGCAGTTTATAGTGCCATCTTTTAATCAGTTGTTCCATGAGCTCTGGGACAATTTTCAGACAAAACCGTATATACTCGTAAGCTCCAATGTTGCTTGTTATCACGAAAACAGTGTTTGTCTCCTAATATTTTCTGTAGTAGCCGTGTTTTAAAGTAGCATTTGAAATAATATTGATCTCTACTTGTCCTGCAGACATTTGTCACAACAGTCTATCGTTCTCGGATATTTTTTTTGATGACACTTAAATCAGAGGTGCTGGCGGTGGTAGAACTTATTGTAAGCGTGACGTTGAGATCTCAAAGTGCCAGGCACTGTGGCCTAAAGGATCTCTTGTATCAGTCTCCAATTTAGAGCAAAAGACGACCGACAGGGCAGCAAGTTTTTGCAGAAGAGGATTTTACATTATTAACCGGGGAAAATGGCATCCCGAAAATTAAATTCCAATACTTTAACAATTTATTCTTAGTACATTCCTCAACGATAAATTTTGAAGAGTCCCAGTCGAGTTCGCTGAAAAGAAATGAAACTTTTCTAGCCATTTCATCGTCGACATAGATTCCTAATCATATAATCCGACACAGAAAATAGCTAACACTAAATATTTCGTCAAGAATGCTCTGATGTCCAGCATTACCTCTAAGCAAGATTGACGAAACTTAAAGTTTCAGGGAAGTGATTGCAATGGCATGACACCAATCAACGCTTCAATGGCAGGAATTGGGCAGGTACGCATTGTTCCAGTTTTCGAGAGATATGCCCTTCATGACCCTAAGTCACCACACGAAGGCCGCATTGGTTATAAAAGGTTTAACTAGAATAGCGCAAACCCAAAAGATCGTCTTGAAAGTAAAACTTCACATCTTACTAAAGAGTTTCCTACTGACCCAGAAAGTCCTAGTAGCTTTCGTGCGGGCATTGTTTAAGTATGTGTTCCAATTCAGTTGTTTATCAAGCGTGACCGAACTTGCTCGTCTTCTTAGGGCATGGTCCTGATACATTTTCTGCCGGTTTAAATGTCGTCTAGAGGGTGTGCTTCTGTAACCGGTAATTGGTCTATCACATTTTTTTTTGAAGTAATTTTTCCTCGCAGTAAACATAAGTTTATTTTTATTTTTGTTTCGCTTGTGTCTGAAAGGCGAAAGCTTTGCATTCACGAAATAGTACTTTTTAATCTTTCTTTCAAAATCTACTGGATTTTTTCATGTCTCCACACAAAAGTCTAATTTTGGAAATGAATTTAAATTAAAACTTTTCTTTTTGAAAATAGTGTTTAATTAATAACTAAACCTCTCCCCAACCACATTTCAATCACTTGATTTCAATTAAAACTAAAACGTATAATTTTTATTAGTTACAATACGTATTGGTGGTATGATCTTGTTTTCGTTACTTTTTGGATGTTTTTTGTTGTGGTTTTTGGTTTTTTCCTCAGAAAAATTTGACTTTTTATGGTATTTTACATGAATTACACACAGGGTTGTACAAAAACTACAACAGAATTGAGAGATTCAATTAGAATACTCTGAACCTCAATGTTCGGAGTAAGCCAAAAAAAAAGAGCACAAATTATGTAGAGGGCATGGCATCATTTGAACTTTTTATATCAAAATTTCTATGAATAAATATAAATGTAAAAGGAAAGTCAATGAATGCTTGATTAAATTTTCGTGAGATTCTGCACTGAAAGACATTTTTTTGAAAAAATAAATATAGTATCGTGACCGCTATGAAAAAATGCTTCAGAAATTTGTGAAATACGCCCAGAAAGCGTAACTTATCTCAATGTATCCTAGTATTTACTAATCATACCCTGTAATTTCATAGTAGAAAAAACTTAGAATACACTTCATTCTAATTTCAAATTCTCTATCATATTAAATAGAATTCCTATGCATACACATACATATGCAAATAAATGTAACCACAATGTTGAAGAAATCGTTAATTTTGAAGCAATTCCAAACGAGTTTGTGTTATGTGTGAAAACTTTAAATTAAATGAAAATCAGAAATTTTGACGGTATTCGTGTGATATTCAAAAAAAAGCAGAATAATCAGGAAAAATTGCTATTTCGCCCTGTAATTTAGAAATTTCATGAGATACTCAATATAAATTTATGGGTAAACTGCAAACATTACAGCCCAAAACTTAATTATTACAGTTTCAGAAAGGAAAATATTCAAAATGACATGGAAAAAATTGAGTTGATAAAAAATACTGAATTATTATTGAAAGATTCAATGATCGGCAGTTAAAAATTACGGCGCAAACTGTAAAAATTTATGAAAATATTTTTGTTTCATTGCTTTCATTTTTTAAATCACACATTTACTTTGTTTTATATATTAAATATTTTTCTATATATTGTAATTCAATAAAATAACTTTGAAACTGATTAGTTGGCACCTGGATTTGCTTTTTTCTGTAATGAGACATTTTGGATTATTTATCCGGGACCTTTTACCGGAAGCAAGTAAGATTTGGGATGTTTACTCTATATTAAATGAAAGTTTTATTATTTTATTAGCAAAAGTCTTTAGCATTGGATGTCCATTTCATAATTGTATCGAACAGTTTTCCAAAAACCATTAAACACCATCTTTTTTTGAATTAGAATCATGAAGATAGCTGGTCGAGTTGTTTGCTTTTGATTAATGCGATTTGAAGCTAAATATAGGGAAGACAACAAAATATTCTATAACTCTTCAATAATTGCTTTTGATATCAAAAGTATTATTATGCTTAATAAAAATTCAATTTCCAATTTGATAATTTACAAACTCACACTGTAAAAATTGATTTGAAACTCCAATAATATTAATTAATCAATTGTTACAGTTTTTCGTTTACTATCCGGGCAAGACAGGGAAAACTGTAATTATTATCAGAAATCCAATGAATTATTACAGAATATTTTTTTCCGTGTATGATAAACTATTGTATTATTACTTTAATATTGTGTTGAATATCCTTTATTGCTGATTACAGCCAAATAACGCCCCAGCATAGAATCCAGCAGTTTCTGGCAAGCGCTCATCGGATTAACCTCCCATGTATCCTTAAGGCTGCTTTCACTTCCCACCATACATTGTCAATCGGATTGAGGTCTGGCGATTGAGAATACCAGCATTAAAGGTTGACGTGTTTCTCTTCGAACTACTCACTGTCCTTATTATTTTTCACATCACTGTGCATAAACTTTTGAAAATGTGGCAATGCAAAACGGATTTCCGCTTTAGAACAAACGAATCAAACGAAGTGGAATTGTTGGATTATTATTGTGCGCCTCAAAGTTATTTTTATTTTATTATTATGTATTTTTTGCGGTTTCACAATCTCAACATAAATATTTTTTAAATTCAACACTCGAGAATAACATGTAAATTACATTAAAAGTATACTGTAAATTTCGTAAACTTCGTATCAATATTTCCAGTATTTCGACTTCTACAGCTTATTTAGCAGGTGAGCGCAGAAGCAGGTAAAAGGGCCGACTGAAGTTTAAACTTATTTATCTCGAAACTATATTTTTCTGCACGGTGGACACAAAAAACAAAAACTACTCTACTGATTCGTCTCAAATTTTACTATATTATTTTGAAAACCACTGCTTATTGCAGGGACTAAAAAGAACTTTCTACGTTGAATACTTCTTACTTTTTACATACAAAAAGTAGTGAAAAAACGGTCTGTTTTCGTAAAGTAAATTTCAGCAACGCACAATTTTGTCAAATTTTTTTCTTTTCTTTCATTTTAGTTCCTGCGATAACTACATTCATACCAATTGCAACCTCTTTTGTTTTTTTTTTGTTTTTGTTCAGTGGAAAATCCAAAACCTGTCCCACCAGCAAGATCTGTTTTTTTGAAGAGGGCAACTGTAACACCAATTTTAGTTTACTTAAAATTCTAATTTTTTTTTTTTTTATTATTTTTGTATATTGTTAAAGTAATAAAATATATCTACAAAGTTTAAATACTATCGCTCATTATTTCATTTAAAAAAAAAAAACCCTAAAAGCTCGTCAAATTCAAGGGCGCTAGACCAGAAGGTGATATAATTTATTCAATATTTTTTTTAAAATAATTTACATAAAAAATATGTAAATATTTTAAGAGGGTTTTTGTATGATAATTAATTTGGCCTTTCATTGGAGAGATTTAATTTGTATGTCGTGATTGATTTTTACATCATTTAATTTTATTTTTTAATTGTTAATATACATACAAATTTTTAAATATGTTATAATATCGATGGGCAGAAAAGGGGCAGGATATCGATTGTTCTGTATAAAAATGAATTTTTAAAAAAAATTTTTCATCGGTTTTAGAGTTTTTCAGCCATATTCAGTATGTTTTTTAAAGGTGTAAAATATAGATTCGGAACAAAAAAGGATATATATTTGAGGCAAATAGATGATATTATTTTGCGAATTGTATAAATTTTTTTGGCATATTCAATAATAGAATTTCATTCATTTTTTTGGGTAAGGTAAGGTGAGGTAATGTGTGATTCGGTTAATGTGAGACACGACCATTTTTGGTATTAAATATTGGTATGTGTCCAAATGAAATAATGTTATCCGCTCCTTTCAATGCCATCTTATTTTCTTTTTCTCAAAGTTTCTTACAAAAATCATGTTTCTGACAAACTATTCGCCGCTTTTCATAATTTAAAGACTAAAATTCAATCTTGGTTTACAGTCGATCGCTGTTTTTTTTCTTCTGCAGATTCCGATTAAAAATAAAATTAAAATTAGAAGAAAATATCCTATTAGCTCATTTATATAGGCAAAAGCACCGATATTAAATTTTATTACTTACGTACTTTAATTATCAATTTTATAACACTCTCCAAATTATCTCTGTCTTAATTATCTTTTTTCAAAGGGTAGATTGCTGTATTCTGATTTTTTTTTAAGATGGGGCAGCAACCAATGAGCTTGGCTAAATCTTGTTTCTCTGCCAAATTACATAAGGAAGCCAATTTTTGCTTTAAAAATTAAACCACTTACCCATTGATCTTATAAGGAATGATATAAGCGCTTAAAAATATAGTTGCTTTTAAAGCCATTTTCTATTCTTTCTTTTGAATCTTTGACTTTTAGGGGACATGTCCATTGCTCGGGTTGAAAAAATTAATTTCTTTGCACAAAAAAGCTCCTTATGTCTCCTTGTGTCTACGTATCTAAAATTTTATAAAAAAAAACAATAGATGTGTGCAAAACACGCAAGATATTTGATGTGTAAACAGTTAAGCCAACTGAATGCCATATACATAAGCTCACATATGTATAGCCATATATAGGGATTTGATGTATAATCTATATGCATAGGTAAATAATTCAAATTAAAAAAATTCTTTAAAAATTTATTAGATAACATTATCTTTTATATATAATAGCCCAATTCACTATAAATTGCAAATGGTCTTGCACCATTGTAAATGCAAATTTTTATTCCATATCGCATATATTTGTTGTTGTGATAGCAAAAATATTTTGCAATTGCTCCAAATCGTAGTTGCATTATTTTTCTTTTACTCAATGCATCGGGCACGATATGCTCGCATATACGCAGCTGTAATTGCATCTTTTTTTCCGCGCTTTAAGTTTTTCTTAATGTCGATTTGAAATTTTATTAGATGTGAAAATTTTACATAACGTCGCTTGAGAATTGATTTGGCGTATAGGTATATGAGTTTGTACACACATACGCCAAATCAATTCTCAGGCGACATATATGAGTGCGTACATTATGAGTATTATAAGAATTTCATATTCGCGCGACAGCTGCACGATTCTTTAAATGCGTTTTCCTCGAAACATCATATGGAATCTGAAGATGGCCCAGGTTTTTGCTTGATTTGCTCTAAACTGCTGTCAAAAACGTTGAATAGCAATAATTCAGTTGAATACAATAAATGTGGGCCGTATAATTTGAAGAGTAGGAAATCGCTCATTCTTCAATTGCAAAAATTTTGAATGGGATCTTGATGTTTCCGACGAGTGATTTCATTCCCATTTTACTCTTTATTTATCGATTATACAGGAAGTAATTTCGATTGGATGTGTGCACATTGAAACTCTGGTTAATAAGAGTAGAAATGATTTTATTACTATTATTTTTTAATGATTTAATACACGATAAGAAAGGCATTCATTGGCCATGCTTGAAATTTAGGTCGACAGATATCAATCTGAATAAAATTTTCTAACAAAGCAAGGTATGATATTTCCGAAATTGGGAAGGAGTTATCTGCTATAACAACAAAATTTTAACATTATCAAGTGTTTCCAAATCTATAAGCTCTATTAGTAAACAACTTGTGCATGATTTTGTTGTTGAAGTGGACACAGATGAGACCCCAACACCATCTTCGACGTCCACTCTTGTGAATGTAGTCACAGACACTTCCCCGGTCATGAACGCATCGGCTTCTTTAAATACACTAACAAATTAAATAGTATTTCAAAAACAGCACCTTCGGCTCAACTTATAATTAAACTAACTAAACAGTCATATAATCTCGTCGCTTTGCTGCTCAAACCACTAAAGAAGAGGTTTTAGATTATTCAACATGTCAAAACAATCTCAAACGTGAGGTAATCTTCTTCCTTTAAAATTAACTTACTACCCGACATAGTAAGTTAATGGCCTGAAAATGCTTTTATGAGAGAGGTCGTTCTACGGGAAGGTACTAGGGTACCTTTCGACAGCGAACAGAAAAAAAAATATAAAATTAATAAAAAATTTAAATTATGAGACAATTATTAGATTTATTGAGCACAGTTCAGGCCCATATCAAAAACCAGTTCAAAAATCAAACCAAACATCAGACCAAAAATTTTAACTATATAGCAGAAATCAGACCGAAATTCCGCCCAAAACTCAGACAAAAATTCAGACTAAATGTACATTTTTTTTTTGTACTTACATTGTAAGTAGTTTACATAAAAAGCTAACGAACAATTTGTTTCTAATCTTGCTCTAAGCAATTATTATTTGTTTACAGAGAAGTTGGCTACTGCATGAGGTGGTGCGGCTTTGTACGTTTCAGCCTTTCTTTCCATTCACTTGGGACAGAAAGGGCTGAGGCTTCGGAGTTCACATGTTGTAAAGCTCTTTCCATATCTGACTTGGCGTGTTTTCGTATTGATGCGACAACTGGCTCGATTTCGAGGTCTCGTTTAAGATCGCAATTGTGGATATACCACGGCGCATTGACGGCGCATCTTAAGACTTTATTTTGAAATCTCTGTATTTGTAAGATGTTGTTAGGACGTGTGCAGCCCCATAGTTGGATCCCATATGTCCAAATTGGTTTCAGTACTTGCTTATACAATAGTAGTTTGTTAGAAGTGGATAAGACGGATCGTCTACCCATTAGCCAATACAGTTTTCTGAATTTGATTTCAAGTTCCTCCCTTTTCTTTTTGACGTGTGCGCTCCATCTGAGTTTTGTGTCCAGCGTCATGCCTAGATATTTTGCTGTTTTTTGGTATGGAATTTGTACTCCGTTAATGTATAGTGGCATATATCTGATATTATGTACTGACTTGGTTTCATTTAATTTAATTCGCCATTTAGCTGTCCATGCAGCTGTTGTTGCAGTCTTCCAATTGACTCTGTTTCTGTTTTCCCGACAGACAATATGGCAGTATCGTCTGCAAATGTTGCTGTGACGCAATTCTCGCCATGAGGTAAATCACACGTAAAAAGCAGATAGAGGATGGGTTAGATGGCTAACCTGAGGAACACCAGCTTTTATTTCTTTGAGATCAGAGTACGTATCTTCTTGTTCTTGTTTAATTCGAAAGAAGTGTTCTGTCAAGTATGATTTCAGTGAGTTATAATATTGTTTCGGTAGGAGCGCCTTAAAAAATGTAGATAACAAATTTGCTCAAAATTCAAATCAAGACTCACACTAAAAATCAGTTTTGAATTCACAGCAAAACTCAGACTAAAAGCATAATAACTTCAGATCGCAAATATATATAACTTAGATCAAAAAGAGATAAGACTCGAACTAAAAATGAAACCAAAACTCAAAGCAATAGTCGAACCAAACTTCGACGACGAAACATGAAATGAAATATGGTAAAACCTTAACCAGAACATAAATAGATAAAAAAGAAACCAAAAACCTCTAATAACCTCTCAAAATTAAGACATTTTAACTAACTCAGAAACTTCAGATTTAATCTAGTCAAAGTATTGATATTGAGCGAGTTGTATTTGCACACGAATGGAAGGAACTTACAGTTGTATGCCGAACCCGGAACCAGCGAAGTGAAAGCCAAATTTTATTTTTCATCATGCCGAGCATTGAATCCTGCGTAGCAACGTCGAGATACGCATTCAAAACTAAAAGAGCTTTTTTGAGGCAAATTTTCATTCTCGTTCTACTACTCTCATTACGTTCATTACGCATTTTCATAACTTTTATCAGGGGGATAATTTCCCTTAATTATTTGTGGTTAGAAAATCAAAGAACAAAACAAACACTTAATTATAGATAATTAATGTTATTCATTGTTTAATTATTTTATTTTTCGTTTTTACTTCAATTTTCTGACAATATTACTTACAAATTTTCGTTTCGAAATTTTGACAAAGCGAAATAAATAAAATAAATAAATTCAGTTTCATGCCTACAATTTCAATAATAAGCCAAACTAAAAATAACATTTGGTTATAATAAATTTCCAACAAAATGACAAAATATCAACAGCGAATGCTGAAATGAAATAATTTCAATTTAATTGACATTTTGGCAGCGTCAATAAAGTAAGTAAGCAGTAAATATTGCACAAGTTTGTGAGTGTGTGTGTGTATATATTAAATTCCCTCAATGAAATTGGCCAATATAAATAAACATTTTTTTGGTCATCAAAATGTATACCGCATGCAAAGGGAATGAATGATAAAATGCTAAAAATGTTGGCATTAAAATTGTTGACGATAAAATCCAAAGTAGGATTAACACCAGAAAGTCACTGTAATTAATAGATTTAAATGGGTTTTGAGTAGACGAGCGAGGAGACGAAGTGGGGGATTTGTATGAGACTGTAATTTGAGGATTTTGACTCTTTTGAAAACTTTAATGATAATACAATTAGCTTTGTATTAATCTTATTATATAAGAACGAAAAATGTTGCTCATACGCCTAGTAAAGCAACATTCTTTAAATTTTTTACTTGGAAAGCTGTATGCTTTGAATAATTTTATAATAATAGTCGAAGTCATTTGTTCAAATTAAAGGCATACATATATAAAATTACAAGAAATTACAGAATTACAGGATTATCGTATGCTGATTATCTCTGAGTAGGAAATATTGTGTGCGTTCAAGCAGAATACATTAAGTCAATTTTTTCAATTTCAGATATGAAGCCAGTTTTTACAATGGCATAGTGCGCTATGAACGGTGGGGAATTTTAAAAGGTCTACAAATTGGTATTTATCTTTGAACTGTATCTCTGAAGTATTACATTTGAATTTAACAAACTAATGGTGGACCCAATCAACAAAATCAATTTCGACGCAGTGAAGTCTGTAAGAACGTCCATTATCAACAATTATACTTTAGTTCTTTGATAAAGTAAAGTGAAAACTAAAATATTTTGAATGAGAAAAATATACACATTTTATTCGAATTTAATGTTGAATTACTTTTTGCTACTCCCCATTTGGATTATGTTTCTTAATCGTTTCGGCCTGCCGCAATTCATCATACGAACAAAATCAAAAAGTTTTCTTACGGAAGGCATAACTTTGAAGTGAGCTAAAACAGAAATTCTTGAAAAACTTTAATTTTGTGATAAAATATTTTCATTGCTCTAACTTTTACATAGTTTAAGGTAGTTATGCATAACTACCTTTACGCATTCGTTTTTATTGCTTAAGGCTTAAGGCAAGTTAAATTTCTTCACTACATAATCACATACTCACATATGAATGCATTTGTATTAGATTGAAATCTTTGCCGGGAGTAACTACAACTTTTTACATCTTAATTAACACAAACTTTTGTTAGCTGAAGAAGCAGCAGATGAATATGAATGCACACAACTACCAAAACCACAAGTTAGTTTGAATGCATTAAGAAGTTCTTTTTGTTAAAATTGAAAATGCACTTATGAGCATGAGAGAAGAATGAAAAATTTTTATTAAGTAAAGTACTTGTGTTTTGTACAAACAGCTGTGGCCAAAATAATTGTAAAAATATTTTAATATCATGGAAACAATATTTTTGTCGTGCCAACATTTATAGTGGAGTGAATTTTATAATGGAGTGAAATGACGATTTATTTCATCCCATCCTAAAAGCTCGCTGTATTTTTTTATCTTATGCCCAAAAGCTCGGTTAAAATAAGCCATAAAATCTTACTACACTAAAGTGTACTCAAGGTCATTGCAACCATAGGAGGGGGCTCACAACCCTATCCCAGTAATAATTTCGGGTTCGAATCTCTACATTTCACAAGATGGTACTAAAGTTTGACAGCCACTTTATCACTTTATTTAAAGTATTTATAGTTTGACAGCCATTTTAATTATACATAATAGGTGTATAAATATGAAGTGCGATTTTAAAAGATGGCATAGCTTTATGTATGGTTTGTGTCGAGGATAACTTATATGACGTTTTGGAGAGTAGACATTTGTCAATAAAATCCAGTATGTCGTAGGTTGTGATTGTACAAACAAAATATTTTTTTCGCTTCAAAAATGTCGTACCAGAAAAAGAAGTTTTGTTGGGAAGCTAAATAACCATCTGTCATTCTAAGAAACTGCTGCCGAAGGCTGTCGGTTGGTACATATTTATGGTGGGCATGCTCCAAGCTAACATACTTGTAAACGATGATTAAAAATTTTTAACAAAGACCGTGGAGGATCATCGAAAAAATTGGAAGATAGGAGCTATAAACAACGAAATGCTTAAACCTGGTAAAACGATTACTGCTGAACGACACTGACAAAAGCTGATCAAATTGAACTGAGCATTGAAGAAAAAATTTCCATTTTTCAACAATGCTCGGCTCCATGTTGCACATTGTGTTAAAAACTATTTGGAAAACATCAAATAGGATGTTTTATCCCGCCCGCTGTATTCACCAGTCTAGGCTTCCTCCGACTACTACTTCTTTCGAATTTTCGGGACAGCACTTCATTTCATACGAAGAAGTGGAAAATTGGCTTGATGGATAGTTAGCCATAAAAAATTAGAATTAGTACTGGAACGGAATCCTTCGTTTGCCAGAAACATAGTTAAAAGTCATAGCTAACGATGGCCAATATATTGAATGAGTTCATTCATTTTGTTAATTAAATAAATTCCAATTTTAGCAGAAAAAAACTGCATTGCATATTTATACACCTATTATCAAATCAAAGTAATAAACATGTTGTATACTTTTAGGGTTATTTATATTTTTATACAATAAAACATCTGTCAAATTCTTTATATCGCCTGACGTTAGAAGTTTAGTGTAACAACCGCGAAAAAAGAAATAAATTTGAGCATGCAAATAAATACGTAAAGAGTTCCTTTAAAATAATTAATCTAATTTAAAAATATTCCAAATATTACAATTCGGAATCGAAAACAAGGGCATAATGATGACCAATAAATACTTACATCGGATGCAACTATAAGACGATAGCAAATGGTTTACGGATTCAGAATAAAATGAACAAATAATTCTGAATTATCCTAAATTATTACTAACAATTTGAATTTTTGCATTTAAATCTCTTTTAACTAGTCTGTAAGAGCTTTTTACCCATAGACTAAGTAAATAAATAACTAAATGAAACAAGAAAATCAATATCAGTTAAAAATATATACGCAGTTAAACACTGATGGTTACACATAATCGATCGCAAGTGCCGCCACTCATTTTGTTTTCTTTTTTAGTAATAGACATTTATATTTGCGCATTGTTTAGTTATGTTTACATTGTGTTATTTATATTGTTTAGTCGGTTTAAGGTCTTGAGCATCCACAACAAAAATTATTTTTATTTTAAAGGCTTTAATAATTACAAAATATAAAGGAATCTCACAAATCATGGTTTGGACGGTCAGTGTTTAGTTTGAAAATAGATAGAAACATTGTTTTGTGCAGGAATTTTCTGCTTGCTATGATTTTTATAATAGTTTTTTCTATGTCATCTTATATGTACTAAATATGGTTGAACTCTGCAGATTGAACATAGCAATTTACGGCATTTTTCACTAATTTACTTGTACTTTAAGGGCCATTATTTGTTTGATGTACTCAAATAGAGCAATTTTAATAAGCTTTAATATTACTTTAATAGGGGTAGTCTACTTAGAAAACAAACAAAAAAATCATATTTTTCAAGAATTTTTCTTATTAGGAAAAACTTCTCAAAAAGAAAAACCGTAACTAATATTTTCTCATTTTGAAATTTGAATAGTTGATAGAATTTAAACCACAACTTCTTTGACATTTTTCTTGTTTGTTTTGTTTTTTGCAGATTCCGATTCAAAAAGTGTACAATTTTCAATGTTTTTCCTATAGGTTCAGTATTAAACATTAGGTATGAAAATTTCGGGGAGTTTACTTAATAAAAAATCTTTCAAGAAGTGTTCGACAAAGATATAAAGAAAATACCCTGTTGCTCTGCGTTTTTTGATACAGTGTCTAAATTAGTATTCTGTGGTTTTCATAGAACCTTATTCGTCATTGTACGGAAATGAGTGAAAATATGAGAAATTCGAATTTTTTCATCTGTACAAATCCAAGGGTAAAATAAGAGAAATCTTAATAATAATTTCATTTTTAGCGAAGCAAGCGATCAAATCACCTTATAACTGGTATATAAGGTGGACTTTACATTTTTGTAAAAACTCGATCAAATAAAGAGATACAAAAATTTGAAAAGGTTTAAACCGATCTCTAAACATCCAAGTTCTTCAAGAATTGAAAGAAAATCGTATGTTGACTTATGGCTAAGTGTACTAAATAATAAAAGTGCGGTATACTTTTAGAGTCCCATTTTTAATATTAAAAAATTCACCTTTATCTATTTACCATATGGTATACTAATAAAAAGACAGCATTACTACGGGATGCAATTCACCACCCTTCACCTGGCGGTACTAAAGTTTATTATAACCATCACCATATTTGCATACAAAGTAATAAGTGCGGTATATAAAGTCATATATACTATGAAACCTCACACGATACCGATGTGAAATTTGATTTCAATTTCTTTCAATTTACTCCACTATGAATTATTCTCAAAAACTGAGCTACATACGGTTTGACCTAGACGTACCACTCGTGGTGTTGATGAAAATGAATTTTTACTCTCTGAAACAGTGTAGAAAAGTTTTCGCTGGTTATATAGTTTTTGAATCAAATGGTAAACGTGGAGATGTTGATATTGTTTCCTGGATCGCGATATGGTTCTATTTGGTTCATTCAGGCTTTCTTATTAAATTTGCAATTTGTGTAGAATCAAACGTTACAATAAAAGTTTCTGGATTTGATTTGAAACGTAAG
This sequence comes from Toxonevra muliebris, assembly GCA_963691655.1. Lineage (NCBI taxonomy): Eukaryota > Metazoa > Arthropoda > Insecta > Diptera > Pallopteridae > Toxonevra > Toxonevra muliebris. The sequence continues at coordinate 39,150,231 of OY829328.1, read as the reverse complement.
ATACGAGTCGAAAAATAAGTGCTGGTGAATACTGCGGAATTGAGAGGACATTGTTTGTTGTGCATTGAAATATCAAGTTCCACTTTATAGTTGGATCATTGGATAGGCAATTGAGAGTAATAAGATTTGAATAAAAATTATTCATGGTCTATTTAGAATGAAAACATGAGTTCATTACCGCATTTTTTTAGGGATACCAAGATTTTACGAACTGTCAGGAGTGAACTTACTGTTTTTTCCCAACAGAATTGTCACTGAGATATCTGAATGAATAAATGAAATATGTAAAATTATTGTGGAGCCATAAAATGCTTATCACTACTATTATTTTGACCGTAACTGTAAATTTCTTTTTCAGAGGGTAAAACAGTACTTCGAAATCGAAACTTTTGATATTGTTTCTTTCTTCTTAAAAGTCTGAAACTTAGACAAAAGGCAGCAGTAATATACAAAAAAACCAAACCGAACAATTGCATAAAGTTATCGTCATATAAATGGTAAAGAAAGACAGGAAGGAAGGAGAGAACAGATGTGAAAGATGTGAAATAAAAACATGTAGGATGGGAGGCGTACAGTTGTGTATATTGCAAATAATGCTATAACTAGTTCAATATGTACTCCTTTATGTGTGATATCTTTCTTTAATAAACGTACTTACACATATATACATATGAGTACAGAAAAACTATGGAAACAACGTAAAGTATACAAAAGGAAAATAATTTAACGCTATACTGAACACTTGTGGTTTATTACATTATTGTTTATTTCAATCATTAGAACGAGAGTATTCTAAGTGCTACTTTTAATTGAACAATCGTTGATTTCCAATAGACTGAATTTAATGGAAATATGAACTCAGTTGAACAGGAATATAAAATGAAAGCATTTTACATAATTTGAAGATTATTATGCTACGTAAGAAGTTTATTTAAAAATAGTTGATATGTGAAAACGTCAAAGAGAGAATATTCCAGACTGTACTTTGAATTAGAATCTACATAATAAAGCTTACTACTTGTGAATACAAGCTAAAATTAAAATTTTTAAAGTAAACACATGGGAGTAATAATACGAGACGTAGTCTATGTAAGTGTATTGATTGATGGCAGACAGTATCTATTATATATATTTCACAGGTAAGACGTTCATACACAAAAGACATCAAATATTGATGACGCTATTCACTTATATAGACACTGCAGTTTCATTGCTTATTCGTTATTCCAGTATAAACATACTAGGAATGTTGAACCCGAAACATTGAAGTTAGGGATGTACAGGATTCTGATTTCAATCTCGGCCCTACAACTTTTATCAAATAAAAACTGATATTCATGTACTTAACTGATATGTGTCTCACTTTTGGAATTATAACATCGAACCCAAAATACGTTTCGGTAGTGTTATCTTTGCGTCAAGAGAAAATGTTTCTCATTAACCAAAAAAGCATGCTACAGTTTGAAAAAACAAAAAAAAGTTTAAAATGAAAAAAAAAGAAAAAATTCCAAAAACATTTTTTTCTTATTTAAAACGCAATTTTACTTATTCTTTAAAATATGCATAGGGAGCTGCTCGGTACCCGGACCCCCCTTGGCTACGACCTACTACACTACTTTGTTCACATATAAAAAAAAAAAATAACACAGCATACTTTGGGAGTGTAATTCACCACACTTCACTAGGCGGTGCGAAATTTTAGTTTGACAGCTACCATATATACATACAAAATAATAAAACTACGGTATACTTTTAGGGGTATATTGTTAATAATAAAAATAATACACAATGCAGTGCATTTGCGATAAAGTGAACTAATTACTCCAAGGCTGTTCACGTTAGCGAAGGGTCAAATTTCAAGGCATAAAGGATCCTAATAGACATCATATCAGCTTAGTTATAAACTTTGGAATAAAATCTTTCGTTTCTGAAAAAACGAAAAAAAGGATTTATTATTAAAATGCCTCTCAATTAAAATTTCATTGTAATCTTTTTAAATTTGTACTTCATACATATATTCATACTAAGTATTGATAAATATCCATTTCCAGACAAACATCATTAAAAAAAATTTAATTCAAGTTTAAAATCGGAATACATTTGAAAATTAGTATTATGAATTGAAAAAATCTTTTACCTTTTTCTGTTGATTCTATTATATATTTTATACGACAATAATACCCATACAAATATAATGTCTATTTTTACACACTTCTGAGTGCACGTTAACTATCATCCATATACACTGCCAAACTGAATGAATTATGCAGATTACATAAATGAAATAAATAAAATTTTGAATTCCGATAAGTTTGCCTTCATACGAATCTTCCAAATCCCGAAATTTTGTATTGTTCATTCCCGGGATATTTGAGCTTAATTTTAGGTTAGGGATTAACATCTCTAGTACCTAACATATATTGTGTCTGTCATTGTCTTCGATCGATTTACGCTTATATGTTTTTAGTGTATCCACATATACATACCTTTCTTCTTATATACATACTTAAATAAGAAAATGATTAACTAATACACAAAGTATAATACTAAAAGTCTGCAGCGTATTTATTGTTGCTTTTTTTCCAATGCAGTGAAAGTTAAAACAAAATGAGTTTTATTTTTTTTTCTTAATTTTTTTAGACCATACCGGTCTCGGTAATTTTTTCACCACATGTTATTTTTTTTTATTTTAGCTTATGTGTGCCTGTCTGTCTGTCAACTTGTTACTAGAGTAATTAAAGTGCTTAGCTGAAAACTAATTCAACACAATTTTCTTCTTTTTTTAGTAGTGAAATAATTCTTCATTGCTGATTTCAGTGTTTATGTGTTTGCAGGAGAGAGATCGGAAGAAACAGACATCCAATTTATTAATTAACAGTTACGTATTTAATGGGAATTTATCGTTTTCCTTTATTTTCTTTCAAGTATTCTTTTTATGTTTTTGACGTTGTCATCAAATAAAGTAAATATATAGTAAGCAAATACTCTCGGTTATCCTAATGAAGGCAATAATATCTTTTGTAGAAAAGATCTGATTGTATCGATTAGGGCATTCAACTCCGGGATCCCCTGTCTCAGGATCCTGGTCCTTTATCGAAGTGCCGAAACCATAGGGCTAAGGCTTTAATTTTCTTCCTCATAATTATTATGATGCAATATTTATTTGTTGGCATCTTTTTGCTTCATATAGATTTTAGTAATAATTGTTTTCATCCCTGACAAATTTTTTGTGGTTTTTTGCTGAAATTTTTTTAGATATAATTCAGTCGAAGTATTTTATATGGAAGTATAAATAATTTTTGTTTATTTAAGTTTTATTACCTATATATTTTTATTTCATTTTTGTGTATTCATTTCATTTTATTTATTTTTCATTAATTTGTAATAAAAAAAAAAAACTTTATCAAATAATAAACGAATTGATTAAATTAATTTAAATTTTTTAAAATTAATAAATTAAATTAAATTTTAATGAAATTTGTTTCATTTATTAAGGGAGGCATGAAAAATTCATAGACTTTGGGAATTTATTTTAAATAAATAAATGAGTTTCAACATTTGAATTTGGAAAAAAATATTTATTCAAATTAAATAAAATTCAAACTAAATGAAGCCTCTGATCAAAAGTTATATGAATTATTTCTTAAGGAAACAGGAACTAAAATATTTTATCCTTTGTTGTTTTCATACATATGTAGGCACATCTTCTTGCACTCAGCTACATTTATGAATTCAATAAAAATAAAAAGGGAATAAGATGAATAGCATCCTTTAAAAAAGTGACATATTTAGATTGTACGGTGAGCGTGATTTTTCTAATGCATGGACCACTTTATTAATTAGTCTTCCTTCCAAAGCCAAGTTAGCCCAAATTCCAAATGTCGTTGGCCTTAAAAGATTTCACGTGCAAGGGATTTCAGATTTCACCGAGTGACAATTTTCATAATCGTTATTATAGAAGTTATTTTAAAGCAATTTTTTTCATTAATTTTTTTTCTAAATAATATACTAGATAGACTTGGGCCCGATCTAAAATAAAGTATATATCGCGCCATGAGAATAGAAGATCTTAACTACCAAAACATAGTTTTGAGATAATCGCATCTCAAACATTGTAATAATGAGATGTTTCATGTGGTTAAAAACTGTTGTTGGCTAAATAGCGCTTAAACGGTAAAATATGGAAGTCTCGGCCGTGGGCGCATTGAAAAGAGCGGTTAGCATTACTTAATCGTAAACTGAAAATTAGACTCAATCGTAACCAGAAAATTATAATTTTGGAAGTTACGACAATTCTATTCTCATGGTGCGATATCATCTTGTAAATATATATTTGCTTTCAAATTTGAAAAATAAGTATTTATCAATGGAGAGTAAATTCTAGTTTTATTTAATAAACCAAAAATGCTCCAGTTCCGATCAAATAAAGCCAAGCATGGCGTGTTTTGGTCTGCGCGGACCACACCACAGCTTTGCTGGTTCACTTGAAACAAAAACAGGTTAATAATTAAACTTAACTAAAATTAAGGGGCCATACCGTTTTTCGTTTTCTGAAAAACCGTTGGATAACAAAATGGCAGCCGTTTGAAAAAATCCATTTCAGAATTATTTGTTCATTTAATTCCGAATCCGTAGACCATTTGCTATCGTCCTATAGTTGCATCCGATGTACGTGTTTATTGGTCATCGTTATGACCTTGTTTTTGATTGTTGATTCCTAAATGAAATATTTGAAACATTCTAATTTTTTGAGGCTAACCATCCATCAAGCCAATTTTTTACTTCTTTGTACGAATTGAAGTACTGTTCCGAAAGTCCGTGCTTCAGCTATCGACTCAAAAGTAATAGTGATGGTGAAAATTCTTGAGCACACTAGACTAAAGTGTAGTTAAGGTCATTGCAACCAGTGCTACAGCCAGAAACCCATTTGGGGGATTCTTTAAAAATAAGAAATTATTTCATTTATAATATTTGCGTTTAAAAAAATTGAAGATGATCACCAGTTATGATTTTAAGTTAATAAGGCTTGAAGAAAACCGAAAAATGATTCCTAACGAACACATATGCAGTTATATAGAGTCACGTTTTCTTAGAAATCGGATGATTCAGATTTTAAAATAACAGCCATTCCAGATTGAACGTAACGAGCGATCGACTTCATCCTTTCAGATATGGCTTAAATTTTGCCTATGGTTTTATCTTAGACCAAACCCAACAAAAAGGTATACAAAAAAATTTCGGTACGGTTTTCACCGGAGTTGCCAGAGCGAACCAATTCTCCGAAATTGATTATAACTCAGTCGTTATACTACCGACATGCATGTATAAGGTACCGTTGGAAAGGTAATAAAATAAAATATAATTTAATTTTGTTTATTTTTAAAATTAATTATTTTTTAAATTAATTCATTAAAATTTAATTTGCAAAATTCATATCATAGTCCCGAAAATTGAGATTTAAAATTTTGTGTTCCTTTAAGAAGACTAAATTACCTTTTCTTTGGCTTTTTATTCGAGGTGGTGACTCAAATAGTTCAGGAGATATGAGTTCTTTAATATTTTAACAGAGCATAAAATTAGAAATTAATATCGTTTTTATTTTCCAACCAAATTTTTTTTCATTTGACCTTAATTTAATGTTTGTCATATGTGTTAAAACATCGTTTATTTTCTTGATATTCATTCAAAGCTCTTTTATTCGTTTATTTGTGGTGAAATACAAAAATATTTTTCAAGCGCATACAAATTGTTATTTATTTTTTTTAGTTGTTGTGTTGACTTTGCATTCTTTACGCTTAGTTAAAAACTTTCTGACATAACAACATACGAATTTACAAAATTTAGTAAAAACAACAACAACAGCAGCTACTATCACAAATAAAAAGCCGATTACATCCAAAGACATCAGTTGCCAGCAATTCATATGCACAGCAGGTGATTGTAAATGTTTTGCACCTTTATGTCTTAAAACGTATTCAACCCAGAATTTTACTGTTTGATGCGCAGTCATAGGACGATCACTATAAATTGCTGAAAATGCCTTAACAGCTTGGGAGTATTTAGAATTTTGTAAAACCTCCAATACTGCACTTCGTAAACTCTCCTCGGTCATACTTTTAAAGTCAACTTTCAGACCAAAACCGGCACGCTCTACATTTACCACATTCGCTGGTTGATCACCAAATAATGGAATACCCACCATTGGTACACCACAATACTGCGATTCGACGATACTGCCAAGACCTCCATGTGTAATGAAAAGTTTAACATTTGGATGTGTTAATATTTCAACTTGCGGCAGCCAAGTTTTATACACAATGTTCTCCGATTGACCAGGAAAATCGGAATCACCCCATTTCCATAGAACTTTGTAGGGTAATTTTGATAGTACATTGAATATTATTGCTGATTTTTCTTTGGAGACAACTGAGCCTTGTACAATGCTACCTAAACTGAATAAGATGACGCCTTCTTTGGCATTATCAAGTAGTTGTGCCAAGTCATTTGGTAAGGTTTCGGGTTTCTCTTTGATTTGTATACCACCAATTTCAATGATAGCAGGCACGTTGGGGCGTATTGGACCCTGGCTGAAATGATGATTTGTAAAGATGAGCGAAATGTTTTTCTTTATATCAGCGAGTGTGGGATAACGATCGGCAGGGAAGTGGTAGCTATTTGAATTGGAATAAAATATTAATAAATATCTATGAAAATAACTTGTTCTAATTTGTACAACAACACTATAAATTAGCTTAACTTACTCATAATATTTCTGTACATGTTGTTCCAACCAAGCATTCAAAATATACTGTTCATACATAGTTGTGAGGGCATTTTTTACACGATCAATGAAACTCATAGGTTGTTTTGTACCACTAAACAACGCTGGAACATAGCTCATCTCTGTCGGATTTCCGACCATTAAATTTATGCTAAATATTGGCTGTATCATAAATGAAACAATTACGGGGCACTTGAAGTGTGCAGCGAGACCAAAATGAAAATCAACCGCGGCATAGCTTAGCAATAACAAATCAAATGAAGTTTCATCATGATTGGCTAAAAATTCTTGCATTTTCGGATGCACTAATGTATTGTTAGCCACATGACATAATTCGTTCACGAAACTACCCATTTTCTGATAAATAGATTTAGGCTTATTTACAGCATCCTTCACGAATGATATATCTACCGATGGTACATTAATTTCAATGAAATCATATTTAGCATTTTCATAGACATTTGGCAGTGAAGAAATTACAGTGACATTATGACCGGCTTCAGCTAAAGTATTAGCAATGGCACAATGTACTAGTAAATGTGACTTGGATGACACTGGAAAAACACCAAGTATCCGTTCTGCGTCACTGTTGGCGGGAAATATACTAATGAAATTCAAAGCTACGATTGCTGTTATTATCATTAATGTGACAGCACGCGACATAGTGAATAAAATGCCGGCCGGCAAAAATATTACAAACCGCACGTCCGTACCGTCAAGCGACTACTGAAGTGAAAATAAATGTGCTGACAAAAACAAAACTTGACATTGCTTCGTCATTGTTTTGTTGTATCTTTTTAAGTATGTATGATATAATTTCTAAATATTCTTTTTGATTATTACTATGGCAACATGATATAACTTCGTACCGAAAGTGAACATCGAAACGAAGTTTTTGATTTTGGTTTAAACAGAATTGCGGCGTACGAAGTAAGAGCGTAAAGCGAAAACAAACAGCTGCTGGGTTATTGCTGTACAATACTCTCTCTTTCGGTTGAAGTCGACCAATTTTCGGTCGTCGGTCGCAACTTTGTGTTGAGCATAATGTAAAAAGATTTTTTGTTGGATAAGATATTAATATGAATTCTCAAAGGGGGCGTACGATAAATACAGTTGAGAATCGCTGGTTTATACAAACTTTGATTTTGTGTAGGGGGATTTTAAACATGGGAACCCGACTATGGTCTTTCTGTACATTTTTTTTTGTATTTGTATTTGTAATTTATGGTCTGTTTTAATTTATAAATTCCTATATAAACCATAATCAATCTTTTATAAAAAAAAAATATTTAGAAGGTAGAGAAACGATTAATGAATAAATGCACATAAATAAATATTTAGGTTAATTAATACTCGTTTGTACATAAATATACAAGTATATGTATTACTAATAAATGAACACACAATATAGAAAATTACAAATGCGAACTTTGAAAATAGCAGCGTAGAAAAGAGAGCAAGAGAGAGATCAAGGAAGAAAGAGGAAGGTTATTAGTTTTAATTAATCATAAAATATTTGATATATGACATTAGGATACTAAACAAACAAGGATAATGTTACATGTTGCTATTGATAATTTATATTAATTAATTGTAAAATTTCTAGACACGTTCATTTTAAAGGTTTCAGTTTGCAATTTAGTTGTAATTTTAATGCCATAAATATTGATTGGAAAATACGCATACTCATGAATTTAAATGCTCAGCTCTAATTGCCAATTTGTATTGAAGATTACCACCCACACATGAACGTATACATCTCTATACCAATTACTACGTAAACCAACTAAACTGTTGCGTTTTATAATTTGTCCATCACACAAAAAATAAAATTAAAAAAAAAACAACAGTTACTGACAAAACTGCCAAATGCTAAATCTATTTGTTTTCACATTTATTTTTGGATAATTTATTACATTATGGTCAACAATATTTTACCATTGTTGCTTCTTACTTCCACTACCTACTGCTGTCGAAGTTGTTGTTATCGTTGGTCTAGAAATTTGTTCCAAATATAAACTGAATACTATTGAAAACATAGAGCTAAACTGTTGAGACAACGCTGTAGGTGTAGCCCAATCGAAGAATAGGGCATTGTAGCCGTATACTTGTATGTATGTGTGTGTGTGTATGTGTGTGTGTGGAAATTTATGTTGTTCTAAATACAAAAACAAATAAGGATGAATTCAGGTTACCTTTTACTTTAATTGAATGTTAAAGTTCATTTCCTCTTAGGCACAAAGTGCTTTCCTTGCGTTTTCTTTTTATATAAAAAAGTTTTTATATTATTTACCTCAGTGTATGTACCTATATTTTGTTGATTTTTGATAAAACGCTGTACACTGTAAGATATATGGTATGCATATTTATGGATATAAAATTTATGTATGTAACTAGTTTAATATCAGCCAATTTAATTTCCAAACCGTCAAAGTTTATCCAGACAACGAATACTTTTTTGTGTATGCTTCAAGTTTTGTTGAGGTTTATTTTTTCTTTCAGTGTATAACCACATACAATATATATTAGCATCTCATAGATATAAATCAAATTTCCGGCAACAAAACAATTTAATAGATACCCATAGAAACAATCAAATTTTGTGCTAATGTTATAAACGTGCTCCATTGAAAACTTTTACATGCATAAACAAATATATATATATTTTTTTGTGTTGAATTTGCAAAAATTAAGTTTATAGGTTTATTATCATAAATATTTACTTCCACATCCTAACTTTTGTTTATAAATTAATAAATAAACTTTTGGTTATCTTTCCAATTTCATGTTAATAAACTGATCAAATAATGTAAAAATAAATTGAAGTATCTTAACATTTGATTTATGCTGACTTTTTTAACTTTTTCATGCTCTCTAAAGATATGTAGAGCCTTCTTGATTGATTGATTTCCATTTGGGGGAAATGCACCTAAATCGCTTATTTCATCTTTTATAGGTTAAAGGTTGTGGAGCTACTGAATGGCTGAAGCCGTTCGAGCTAATTGTTTGCGATTTAACAGCATAGTTTCAATCAATAGTTTGTTTGTTCTAACTAATTTAATTTTTCTTGTGTTGTTGAAATAAAAAGAAAATATTTCATGGAATCTCTAATAAATTCAATCCCAAGAAGCCTTCAAGCATCGACCTATTCACAATAATAATGGCTGAAAAGCTATTTCCCATATCATTCGCTTATGAAATACAATACTTACATTGAACTAAAAATTCCATTTAACTGCATTGATAGATTTTTGTTCATTGCAAGAATGTATTTTTTCATTATCACAATGAACTTATGCATTACTTCCCTAAGATTTTATGGACATCAGAGCCAGTCTTTAAAAAGTTGATGAATTCCGAGCAAAACATTCTACTATATACCACTGGAATACAGTAAGAACGTAACATGAATAAGAAAATCCCATTTATTTTTTTCATATGGCAATTCAATTTTACTTACAAGCAAATATATTGTAAGCTATAGTTCCAGCCGAGCCTATCTATATATATCATTGGAAATATAATTTAAGCAAGCTTTTTTTTTCAATAAATGGCTGAGATATGGGTGCTGATTTTCTTTCTCGCAAGAAGTAATCACAAAATCTCAAGTTTATTATTTTAATTGATGGAATGGTTCCAGATGTGATTTTTCTGAATCAGACCTCATTCCATCAATTTATGATGTTTTTGATAGACTATGAGGGTTAATTTTCAAAGTCTTGACTAGTGTTCATGTCTAGTTTTTATTTTATGTAATGTATAACAGGCCTAGTGAATATATGTAGTCATTACAGCAACAATATATATAGAGACGGGCAAATCAGAAGGCCATTTCGAAATCCGCCACGATTCCTCATCAGTGATCTTAGTGATAGTATTAGTAGTAACGTAAATAAGGGTAATTCGGATTGATGTATATAATTCGGATCGATTTTGTTTTGCTAATAACTTTTCTTTGATATTTTTTATAATTACGTCCTTTTTTCAAAACGAACGAGGATTATATCCGGTTTCTAATTTCAAACTAATCAGTTGTGAGCGAAGAAACAAAGAGTGAGCGTATTTTCATACAAAGCCTTAGCAAATAATATAAGAAACCCACAAATTTTATAACAATAATAACTTTTGTGCTGGTAGGTATATTTATATAATTTATATAGGGTTTTGTTCACTAAACATTCTGCTATAGTTTTTTAAAAATAAGGACCATTTTAGAAAACATACTAAGAAACAGATTTAATTTTAAAATCAATCCGATTTACCAACATGCGTTTTTCTACTTGCATATAATTCAGATCGATGATCCGAATTACCTGCAACTGAGGTGATTGCATAATTACAAAATTTAGAAAAACTATATAGCTTTAGTTAATGAAAGTTTTTTAGATGTGATTTAGATATAATAGGTGATGTTTGGAGGTAATTCGGATCGACCCTTTGTTTAGAGAGTTTTTGTGGAATTTGAGGTCAAAGTTTAGATAAACTTGAAAAATATTTTTAATTTTTGTCAAAAATTTTGCATTTTAAAATCAAAATATATATTTTTTTATTGAAATATTAATTGAAACTAATAGCGTTTCTTAGAGTTATCCCAATTTTGAAACTAACAAGTAATTTTTAGTAAAATTCAATATGAAATATATTTTTAAAAAATGTTTGTGTTAAATGATTAGTATTTTTTTATTCCAGACCACATTTTAATTTTTGATTATGTCAATAAATTTTAATTCAAAAATTTCTTAGAATGATTCGAAGAAATTATTTTTTATATATTTCATTCGTTGGGATTCGTTGGGGTCAGGGGTATTTAACCCCAAATCCTTTCCCCTTTTCTGCGCCCCTTAGATCCGCTATTGCTCCTACTTAAGATTGCCTAGTCCCATAGTTTTGTTTTTAATATATTCGCATATATCGCCCAGCCACAACCTCTTCCCTTAATTTTGATACGCCCATGAGTAGGCCCATAATTGGGAATTAGTTCGGTGTGGAACAAGTAAGTCTCCATATAAAATTTTATTAATTTAGCTCGATATGATATTCGAAGACATTGGAATTTTGCGAAAATGCCACGCCCACTTTGAGATTTTTTTACAGCTCACAACTTGACATACCCACAAATGCATCTCTAAACTAAATTTCACTAAGATCGGACAAACGGTATATGATTACATAAGGAAAATACGTATACATACATAAATTTTTTTTATATATTTTCTTTAAACACTAAATTTATATTTTGCATCTAAGTAAACCTCAAATTAAAGATAATTTGCTATAAACTTTGCTGATCCGAATTACATGCACACTCAATTTTTCGATCCGAATTACATGCAATCCATTTTTTCGAGGTGATGTTACTTAAGTAACTATTAAAAAAAGTTATGTTATGTTTGTAGTTAACAACTTTAAAAGAGGATGAAATATGCTTTAATTTTGTATTAAAACATTTTTTTCATAAATCTGTAATCCTAATTTTTATCGCTCAAAGTTTCCCTTGCAAAAATCGATCCGAATTACCCACACTTACGTTATAGTAGTAATTTATACTTAAATTATTTTTACGGGATTTAAAAAAAATTATTTTTTTTTTTTATAAAGTTGTCAAAAAACTGAGCATTTTGCGTCCCGTTGGGGTTAACAACGGGACAAGGACAAAGCTTTCAAAAATGTAACAGTCCCGGCAAAAATGGGACGGTTGGCAACCTTGTCCTTCCTACATACACAAGTTGACCCTGCCTTCCAACCAACTCACCCACACATCACTATAAAATAATACGATAAAATTAGTAATATGTAGTTACATTCATGCAAATTAAAAAGCATATAAAATGTAAAGCTCTTAAGTATTCTATTCTGCTTTATGTGGTGAAAATCAAATAGAAAGAAATGAAAAAGAAATTGTTGCATGTTTTTGATTCTAGAAAAAACAAATGCAATTAATGAAATTTATTATAAAAATGCATTTTAAAGTTTAAGCTGCAATTTGGATCAACAAACAAATTGTTTTAAAAAATACGCTTTCACCACATTATCGATTTATATTTCCATTATTATTTATGGTAAAAGAATTTTACATAGCCTATGTTACGCAGAGAAAAATTGTCCATGAAACAGTTAAAATCGGCTTAGTAGTTTTGAAAAAAAGTTAAGTGTGATGATATGATGATTAGTATTGCAAACTTTTTTTTCAAGGGAACAATTGATGAATAATTCATATATAAAAAATAAAAAATTTTTTTGACCAAGGATGACTACTAAAAAATATGTTTTGAGCCAAACACTTTCTTTCACTGTCCACGATTTAACAGGGACAGGGAGGAATTGGAGAGAGCATTTGGTGAACCCCCCACTTTAGAAAATCTGACTCTGCGACTCGGTAGAGAAATGAGCCGCTGCTAGTAAAACGGCGAAAATCATAATAACTGCGCTGAGGAATGCGGAAAACGCGCGGAAAGCTGAACGATGGCTACAAAACGCCAAGAACACAGAAGACGGCGGAAATGAATGATGAACAACCAACAACTGGTGGCACACCAGAAAAAATTCTCGAAACGGAAGATGACTTATGGCGTTAACAACGCTAACAAAGAGATAGCATAATGCTGAACCATCCCCGCGAAGTAATACTCTAAGGTAGTCCCGCGGGGAGAATGGTAGAAGAGAAAGTAGGTGGTTTTGGTCGGTAGGAATCCGACATAACCGGACACGAACAGGAGTTCTGCGGTACCTATGAAGGTTTCCACCCTGCCAACGTACAAAAAAAAAAAAAAAAAGCCCAACAACAACAACAACTTCGTCAAACTGAAATGTTCAATATTTAAAATCACATATTCAACTCTTTTCGAGAATGACGTTAACAAATTTTTGTACATTTGAATTTTTCAATGCTCCGTTACAGTCTTCTTTTTCCCCAACGAATCCACATAAAACATTCATTACCTCATCTATAAATACTTAAATAAAATGTAATAGAGTAAACTCCCGATTTATGTTGTAATTTGTTCCAAAATTTGACCTAAATCGAAACGACGTGACCGCTGAGTAGAAATTCGTAATTTCCATAATGTAAATCGAAAAAAAAACGTAAATCGAAATATCGCATATAATCTAACGACTTAAACGAAGTAAGTAGAGAAATAATGGATCTTGTTTTCGTGGTTGTAAAATATTTTTGAACAACAACAAAAATCGTCCTCATAGAAACGAAATTGTAAACGTAAGCGTACGGTAATTCCGGGAGAGAATTTCTTTTTTTAAATCATCAGAAATTTAAAGGAAAATACAAACATAGTCAATGAATTGTACCAAACTTTAGTTTGAATTGTTGTTTATAAGTTATCATATTTTTCCAAATTATAAAAAAATTGCGATTCGGGGAGAGATGGAACGCCTTTTATCCCCGGAATTGATATATAAGAACTAGATATTGCAAATGAGATCGTTTATTTTAACCCTTTGTTGATCAACCGACGGTGCTTAAAAGTACCATTATCGCCTCATAAAATCTTTAAGCAAATAATTTGTAGGATTTTAAGCCTTAGTTACGTTAGAGTATACTATAATTCCTATAATTTCTTAGTTTTTGCTTCTTTCTTATAGATAATATCCTTGTAGATTTTTGCAAAATTTTCAACTTCTTATTTTTTTATAAGAAGCCATAATAACTATGATTTAAAAGAAAAAAGTATAATATTTATGGTATGTGGCTTTTAACCCACAAGGGGTTAATCAAAAATATTTTTAAGAGCAAAAAAATTTGTAAGAACATTAAGAACAATTGGAAGAATTCTGAAAAGCATCATGAACAATCGAAAAATAATTTAAAAAACATTCCGGAACGTTTTTTGAAGAGTTTCTCTCGCAATCAAGGCAACTTGCGTCGAAAATATAGAAAGTTGCGTGCATCCATTTTTACAATTGTTGCATAGCAACAAGTTCTTGCGTTCTCCCTCTTACACGTTGACACTCCACATAAGATTCTATTGCATCGTCTTCTGCTTTTGCCTTATCACTTCTTCTTGGAGAATCGATGCTTAATTTCATTAATTTTCTATAAAAATAAGAAAAAACTGTCAGGATACAAACTTTTTAAATAAAAAAAAAAAATTTTGTTCACATAAAACTTTATCTTTATATCGTAGAGTTTTGTGTGTATGTCATCGTGTAACTTCTGAACGACTGGACCGATTGAAGTCATATTTTCAGAATATGTATATTTTCTTAGGCGGGAGAATGGATCATAGCTATTCAAAATGACTTTTAGTAAAGTGGGCGTGGCACCTCCCATACAATCCTAATAGTTTTTTGGGTATATCTCAAGAACCATTTATAGCACAGTACAGAAATTTGGTACAATAACGAGAATTGACAATACCATGCTACCATAAAAATATAGGTGGGATTGACAAAGCGAGTAATATCATTCAGTTTAAGTGGAGAGTATGTTCCTTTATTTAAAGTGAATGTCATGTGAGAGCTTTTTGTTTCATTTATTTTAATACGCCACTTTGCTAGCCAGTCTTCAAGATCTTTGAGGTACGTAGAGAGAAAGATTGAAGCGGAGATACGATTAGTGTGGGTACTAAGGATGGCGGTATCGTCAGCAAATGTTGATATTGTCACATTACTGCTGGTTGGAAGATCAGATGTGTATATTAGGTATAGAAGGGGACCCAGAACACTTCCTTGTGGAACAGCAGCTTTAATTTCGTAGTCACGTGAAATAGAACTTTTATATTTTAGTCTAAACTTTCTATTGGTTAGATATGACTCCAAAATTTTATGACAGCTTGCTGGCAGTAGTTTTTTGATTTTGAAAATAAGGCCATCATGCCACACTTTGTCAAACGTTTGTGCGACGTCAAGGAAAATAGCTGAGCAATATTTTTTACTTTGGTAGGCACTTGTTATCTCGGCAACAATTCTGTGGACCTGTTCGATTGTGCCGTGTTTTTCTCTGAAGCCGAATTGATGGCTTAGGATGACTTTTTTGTCAACTAAGTGTGGCATGAATTTCGCGAGCAGTAATTTTTCGAACAGCTTCGAAGTAATCGACAATAAGCTAATCGGCCTATATGAAGAAACTTGAGTAGGATCCTTCCCTTGCTTATGTATCATGGTAATTTGGGATGTTTTCCAATCATTTGGGAAGCCCTGTTTCGGACTCATGTAACTACTCACCTCTTGTATCAAGAAAGTTTTCGACAACATTTTTATTCAATCTTTTGTAAAAAGAAAAAAAAATTTAAAAATTCAAGATGTGACCATTTTTTTAAAACTTAAAATTTTTTTTTTGAATTTATGCCAACAAACAAAATATTACCTCAGGACCATAATGCACCAGTTTACTAACAGGTGGTGATATAGAAAGGTAAGCTTTAGCTTTGCAAGTTTAAAATACATGGGTGGTACTTACATCATTAAATCGATTTCAGAAAAAGTGTGAGCTACTCAACTTATTCTTTCACTGACTCATATATGTTTTACTATACTTGCCACGTTTTCTTTTGTGCATTACAAAAATTAATATTTTTTCTCTAGTGCAGAAAATAAATATTTTTATTTGTATTAGGCAAAATTAATTTAACTTTATTTGTGCTATATTATACTTTAATACTGAGACTAGAAGCTAGTTGTAGAAAATTACGCTAATTTAATCAAATTTAAGGCCACGTAAGAAACTCAATTTTGTAGCATAAGGCCGGCAACTTGCAACTTTTATTTAGGTTATTTACCACAATTCAGTAAAAGAATAACTTGTTGAGCCTTTCCATAACTAATTTAAGAATATCCTTGAAATTTATGATAGACATACTAGAATACTCAATAGTTTATGTATTTCGTTTTTGTTTTCTATTTTGCGTTTTCATAAAAAAAAGAAAATATAATCATCCATTAAATTTACAACACGCAACCCACAATTCCTAAATAAGTAGACCTCAAACATATAGTTAAGAAAAACTCCATATATACGAGAATTTGCTATTTAAGGAAGCAAAGAAATTGAATTTACACATTCTAAGCGCAACCTCTTCACATAAATATAAGTATTTGCTTGCTCTTTTTTTTGTTTTTGGTAAGCATGTGTACTCATACATACTCACATATGAGTAGCGTTAGTTGCACACACAATACACACTTACACAACACATATAAATATGCGTGAAATTGACTGTTTTTACTGGAGCTTATGGGCGGTCTTAAGTGATTTTTCCATTTTCTGTTTTATGCCGAAATTACTTTCGCTTTTTTTTTGTTTTTGCTCAATTCATTCTTGTTTTATTTTTAGTACATACTCATATTGTAACGTAATTTGCTTCTTTTTAGTTAGAGATATATGGAATCTGTTGATCAATATGGTAATTGTGTACAAAATAAAATGTAAATATTAAAATTGTATGTGTTATTACACATATGTAAATTCTATATACTTATTTATACACGTCCTGATGATACAAATCGATGAAATATTGTTATATGGATAATCAGGTGTTATTTTGAAATATATGAAAGTGAAACGTGGGTGAATATTTGGTTGTTGTTAGTTTTCGTAGCTATTTGTATATAGAAAATAACAATGAGTGTTCAGCATTTATTTATTCTCACTGCAAGATCAAAAGTGATAGATTTGCAGTTGTTTTTTTTTTGTCTCTGAACATTTTTTTTATTGCACCTTGTATTTGTGAAAGTGAAATATGGATGAAATGTTAATTGTTCACTTTTTATTTTAGAAAATATGTAGGTATGATTTATGTATTAGATAACAGTTTTATACATAATTATCATGTTCAGTAAGTATAAATTAAAAGTGAAAGAGAAAGTCAAATCTTTCGGACTTGTTTTTTATTATTGGGTGTCTAAAGTATATATATTTATATATTCAAATATCAAAAATTATCGCATTGCTAATTACATATCTTATTGTTTCCGAAGCATTCCAAAATGCCTTGTGTTTGTGCTCATAAGGTTAATTGCAACCATTCTAAAGTGTAATGCGTTGAGTTGTGTTGATATACTGCAAAAAACTAATAACTACTTTCAGTACAAAAGTTGCTCTGTAGCTCGTTGGTGTTTGATATGTTCTTCTCCTCCTTCACTCGGTCTGGTTAAAAATTCTATAACTAATAATAATAACAATAATGATAACAACAACAAAAGGTGCAGACCCAAATTCTAAGTCTCTCACTGCAACAAAACCAACAAACATCGATTTCTTTGTACAAGAATCCCAATTGAAACAACAATTGCAGTGTCAAAAATTAACATCTATGCAACAACAACAACTACGGGTTGAAACCCAGCAATAACCTAGTGAAAATGAAAGTGATAACAATCAAAAGATAATATTAATAACAACTTTTAAAGAAATTGTGTTTCTCAGATCTGAAAATGCACATTCACTCTCTCTGATTAACTCATTACTAGATGAAAAAAATCTCTTAATTCAGAAAGTAAATGATCTGAAACTTGAACTAAAGTCTTTGCAGCGTAAGTTGAGTGTTAATGATGTTGCTCCCGCAATTTCTTTATTATCCAATGAAATAAATGATTTACGCATTAGTTTTTCCAATTGTATGGGTAATAACTCAAGAACAACTAATACTAGAAAGCATGGTTATTCGCCTGCTGGCTGTTCGAAAGTCTTTGTTCTGAGGCTGCTGCTGGAGCTATCTTTCTAAAGTCACTTCCTAGGTCTGATTTGCACTCTTCTAAGAATATGTATACGCCTATTAATCGTTTTCTCCAATGTTCGTCAGCAATGACTCCATTTTTTCTGATGATGCTGTGGCAGTGCTGTCTCTGTCACTTCAATTGAAGTTTTTCACTTCACTTTCGAACTTGACACTTCGTCACTTCCTCTTTCATAAAAACACTTCGGTTTCCCAGTTTCAATGAAAGACTAAAATCGATAAAAAAAAATCTAAATATGCTCATCTCTGTAATATTCTCCGACTGTAGCCAGATCGGTGTGTTTGAATTTATATGTCCTATAAAAGTAAGTAATGGTATCTAGCATATATTTAGTATATTCTGAGACCTTTTGTGTTTATTTAAATACCTATGTAGCAACACTGATGACGCACTGTCATATAATTTATTAGAATTTGGTAGAAAATGAAGAGGTATACGATTTAGAAGTCGAGTGGAGGATTTTATTTCTAAATGATTTTATGCAAAAACTCGACAGTTTCGAAGAATTCTGCCATTTCGTTTTTGGCTTGAAAAATTCCCTAAAATAAATTATGTACCCTCATTCAAAAAGTTTTGTCGGAGCCTTATTGTATCTGCCACACGGTAGCGCTCCACCAAAAGTTTTTTTTTCGCAAAGTAAGCACATAAAACCAGATAAATTGTGAAAATATGTCAATTTCTTATTACGCCTCAAAAAACACTTCCCTTTTTTAAAAATCACTTCGATTTTTTAAGAATTTCACTTCACAAAAAAATTTCAAAACGACAGCCCTGTGCTGTGGTCTCTCATGCTATGTCAGCCTCTTACGCTGCTGCAGTTTCTGCTAATGCCTCTGAACTATATTCTCATACTTTGCCTGTCTCTTATGCTATTATTGCCTTCACGAATGCATTTGAATTTGTTGCTAGGGGTTCTCATTTAAATATACAATGAAAAACTGTTCATACTAGAAACCCTCATCTACAAAACAGAGGGCAAGTTGTCGTTTTGGGTCTTAATTAAAACTCCGATTTGGACGTTAACGTTTCGAAAAAGTGGATACATTTATCCTCCTTTAGTTTAGTTTATTAAGCCAAATAGATAATAATCTTACTGACTAGAAAAACTGTTATACAAATTTTAAAAATAGTATTTTATGAATGCATATAATTTTGAAAATATACTACAAATAAGTTTATAAAATTCAGTTCTGTGCACGGAAAAATTAATAAAGTGATTATTGGACAGTGAATTATATACTCTTAAGGTTCTAGTTATTAGATTGTTACAAGCATAATTAGATCTATGTAATTTTATGTAGAAAGTATTGAAATTCCGTAAACTTCTACCGGGTATGTTGAAACAAATCAGTTCTAACAGGTGATAAGAGCCTATGATACCACACATGATATCGTACACAAACATTAACGATTGTATCATTTTCCGATTTACTAAAGAGTTTAAGCTAATAAGCAGGCATCGGGAATAATAAAATGGAATTGGTTCTTCGAATCTTAAAGAGGAAAGCGCATACCTCAAAAATCTCTTTTGAACTTTTTCCAGGCGTTGTGAATGGATTTCATAGAAAGGATTCCAGAAAATTGCCGCGTATTCTAATTTAGATCTTACAAAAGAATTATATAATAATTATAATAATTTTTTTGTATATGGATCGGAAAAATCGCTGCTATTGCTTTTAACGAAAGCTAAAAGAGAGTAGGCCTTAGGAATAATACAATTAATATGACCTGCAAAAGTAAGCTTTGTGTCAAAAACTACTCCTAAGCCCGAAATCTCAGATAGCGTCCTAAGGGTATCGCCACAAATATTGTACGAGGAAGGAATTGTTTGGTGAGACTTAGAGTAAGTCACATGAAAACACTTTTTAATGTTTAAGGCAAGTCCGTTACGAGAGGACCAATTAATTAAATTATTATGGTTGTAACGAAATCACATTAGATATGTCGCGCACCTCTGCAAAAATCTTTAAATCATCTGCATAAAGCAGATACTTAGAAAAATCAAAACAAAATGAAAAATAAGAGTCCCAATATACTTCCTTGAGGGACACTAGATGAAGCTTGAAAAGAGATAGCAAATACGATTCTTTAGGTATGATTTGACCCATTGAAGGAAAACTGAATGAAATCCAAGTAAGTGAAGCTTATGAAGTAAAATTTTGTGATTTACTACTTTGTCGAAGTCTGTGTAAATAGTATCAACCTGAGAACCATTTTCAAAAGCTGATATGCAAGATTGAGAAAATAAGGCCAATTTACTTATCGTAGATCGACCAGGTACAAAATCATGCTGATATGGAGAAATTATTCTTTTAACAGCAAAGAACAAATGTAGATAATTTAGAAATTGGTCTGTAGTTAAGAATGTCTTTTTTATTACCGGAAAGAGATTCAAGATTACGGAGAATGGAATCATCGAAGTCAACTACCTCTGAAAAATTAGACTTAAAATAATCTGCAAAAATATTTGCTGAGTCTTGAAGTGAATTAGAGGAGATATCGTTGTAGAAAAGCTGCGTTGGGATGTGCGAGGAACCTTTTTTTGAACGAATAAAGATCCAAAAGGTTTTTCGAGAGGATTTTATGTTTTACTCAACACTAAGAATATATAGATTGTTGAGAAATTTATTTAACATTCTTTCATATATTGAATATGTTTGTTTTTGTGAACGATATCATTTGTGGCCCTGAATTTCTTGAAGGAGCTATTTCGGAAATATTTTAATTTTTTGAGATCTTTAGTGTACCACGGTAATTTATGAACTTTAGGCGGTAAAAATGGTATGTTTTGAGAACAAAGCTCAAATAACTTAGATGCAAATAAATTAAAACAAATTGTGGTCAAAGTTTCTTTGAGAAGGCAACCCCAATCAAGAGTTTCAAGAACAAAGTTAATGTTATCATAATCACCAAGACGGTAATTAAAAATTGATTGGTCTGAGTTAGTCGGCAACTCAGCAAATTCATTCATAAAATTCCACAATTAGAACTAAAGGGACATGATGCATATCTGAAGAAGTTAATTCATATTTCAAAGTATCGCTAATAAACTCGAGATCTAAAATCCGAGATAGCTTATTGAAGAAACAATTAATTTGACTAAGGTCCATTAATAGGAGTGAGAACATTATTACTCCTCTGTGACAATCGTAAAGTGACGCACACATTTCAGCAGTTATTTTCAAAAGGACGTACTTCCATTAAGTACAATTAAGTGTTAACATTGCTGAATATATAAGCATTCATTTGAACCCCACCTCATTCAATATAACCTCCTTTAGCTTGCACACATGCCTTCAATCGATCCGGAAATCGTAGGACTGTTCGCCGCAGGACTTCCTGATCAATTTCAGTTCAGGCTTTCTCTAATGAATTTGTCAGCGACTCCAGACTGTGGTGTTGAGATGCACAAGTCTTACTCTCTAAAATACTCCAAATAGAGTAGTCCATTTTATTCAAGTCTGAGGAGTATGGTGTCCATTCTTGAGATGTTATGAATCCAGAAAAATTGTCTTTTATCCATGTTTGCGTTAATTTTGCCATGCTGGAAAGTCCAGTTTTCATTTCCAAATGTATCTTGGGCCCAGGGAAGAACCTGGTCAATTTTAACACCCTCTTCAACGAATATTAGAGGGGTTCTGGCATTAGCGGAAACTCCAGCCCATACCATAACGGAAGCTGGCTTTTGAACTCGGCCAACAGTCCTATTTTGTTGCGATGATGTTGCGCATTGAAATGTTGTTCAACCGTGAAAATTTTTTCATCTGTAAACAAGATATTTTCAACATTTTTCAACACGGAGGAGCGTAGCAACGCCTTGCATCTTTGCAGTCGCAAATCTTTCTTTTTTTGTGTTAGATCTTGAGCTTTTCGGAGCTTGTACGGCTTAAGATTAAGCATTGATTTTGCAATGATTCGCACTGTTTCACGGTTTACTCCCACTTCCTTAGCGATTTTTCTCATTGAGCGCCTTGGATTTCGCTTGATTCGTTTACGAATTTTTTCTGTTAAACCAGTAGTGGCAACTGTTGAAAATTTTCCCCGGTCTCTATCTCCAAAACCCCCAGTTTCATTATATTGAATAATAGCTCGGTCACCGTACGACTTGACAAATTTAAAGCCTTTGCAATTTGACGGCTACTATAATTTGCCAAATGATATTTCATAATTTCACGACGAATATTTTCCTTGTCCATTTTTATGGAAATTTCAAAATGTAATAACAAAAATTCAAATGAAATTAAAAGCAAAGCCAATGATGAATGAATTTGCTTTTTAAATTGAAGTAACGGTAAATGGCAAAGCCTGCTGCAGAGTATTAAACTTGCGTCACCTTAGAACTGTCACCCTGTAAAAGCAAGAAAACTGATGCATTCCTGGATAAGCTCATGAAACCATTGCTTTGGCCCGCTAATGTTACAGTGATGCATTTTCGTTTTTTTCCGCCAAAGGATTAACGCGCCACGAACACATTAGTGCCAATCACTCAGGCTGATATATCGGTATCACATCCTGTCTCTCTGTTTAAAATTTACTTCCAAAATATATCTGGTATAAGGACTAAATTAACTCTAGTCTCTTTCTTTGCTTCCCACGACATCATTGTTCTCGTCGAAACATGTTTGAAAGCCGATATTTTCGACGCTGAAATCTCTGATTTGAGCATTTACAATGTTTACAGAAACAACAGAGATGCCATCAAGATTGGTTGTTCTAGAGGTGGGGCGTTCTTATCGCGGTTAACCGTTCTGTACATTCAGAGCTATTTGCACTTCAGAACTCAGATATGCTGCTGAATCAATTATGTGTGTCCATATACGGAAACTCAGGTCTGCTATTCGTATATGTGTCATGCATTTCGCTACTTAGCCCTGATGATCTATATTACGTGCATGTTGACAATATAACTCATCTCTCTTTGAACTCTGTTGGGGGCAATCGCCTTTGCGTACTGGGCGACTTTGACCTTTTGCAAAATTGCTTGGTCTCTTATAACCAATGATAATATTCTCATTTCCAGTAATGTAAATAAGCAGCATGAAATGTATCTTACCAATAGTCTTTTTGTAGTCTAGTGGTTAGTGTGTTGGACTGCTACACAGAGGTACCCGGGTTCATATCTTGGCATGCTCAAAAAATCAAAAATAGAAAATAACAATTTTTCTACACGTCACCACCTCTTGGCTGGCAATGCCAAACCTCCAAGAGAAAAAAAATGCCTATGAAAAGCTTTTCACTTCGCCATTCGTGTATAAATATAACTCACACAACATGAATGGATGCGAAAAGTTCGGCCTTGGCCCTCCATGGGCTGTTGTGCTATAATAGTAGTAGTAATAAACTTTTTGGCTTAGATCTTGTACAAATCAAAAGGCTTAATAGAATTTAAGATCTCATCTTTATCAGTAATAATATTGATTATGAGTTGACTGACTCTACTTCTCCTAAATCTGATTTGTATAAAACCAATATACAGTTCATTTGCCTGCTGACATTAGTGAGATAGTTAATGCATGGTAATGCACAAGATAGCAATTGATCACATCCCACGGAATGTAAGGCAATGGTATAATAAATTCGCAGTGAAATCGCTAGTTTGGAAATAAGTAGAAAAATATATTAAATCTTTTTTGGGTACAATCAGACTAAAAAAAGTAAAATTTTGACATAATTTAAAAACTTTTGAAAATAATTCAAATATCAATACTGACCTTGTACTGTATGTGTGAAATGGGGATTCATCCAACGCAAGAATCCAATCTCATTGTCTGCTCATGCTCTCTATGCTACAAATAACTGTGAGGCAGGAAAATGTCGGGCGATGGTAGTAAATTAAAAGAATAGAGAGTGGGAATTTAACATTATTTTTGATACCTAATGACATATATGCTGACATTATTTATCATTTCATTGTTTCGCATTTGAAATTTTTGATTTTTCTGTGTCAGATTGCAGAAGTGCATGTGTGTGCGACGATGCGCTGTTTCAGTCTTTTTGGACTCTGCATTTTTATCTCCTCATGAGTTCAGTTGATTTGATGGCTGATGTGTACATCAAGTCTTCTGCGTACATGTGCACGTAGCTCATATTTTGTTTTAAGTATCTCAATTAAAATTGAAATTCCAGTTGAAATTTGTGTGGGGGAAAAGTTACTCATACGCCATGTCGAACAAACTCTGTTTCATTCTACAATTTAATTCATTTATAGCGCAGTACATATTTACAATAATGTGTATATATGTATGTATATTAGTATAGTATAAATCACATTCAACTTGAATTTCACTGTAGAAAGAGGTACGAAAAACTCTTTTCTAATTAAAGTTAATTGAATTGCTGATTTTGTGTAAATAAATGGAGACCTAGCCAATGAAATTCTTTAAAATACGTCAGAATGTTGTTATACCATCATATCTAATTCTAATTGAATTGCATTTCTAATATTCTTTGATGAGATTATAGAATGATACTAAATTGGTTCAGCGTGGCGTATGAGTAACTTTTGTATCCAACAACATTGCAACACAGCCCGACAAGCGACTGAAATGAGTTTATGTTCAAGGAGTTTTAATAGCACTTTTCAGCATTTTCGAATTCGTAGTCAGAATTTTCCAAACGAGAAAAACTTGAGTATTTTTCGGCCTGCTTCTCAAAAACCAGAACGTACAATTCGTCACCTAAAACTGGGTATTTTATATGCTATTTTTGTAAATAACGTGCTGAGTAAAGTTCACACTATTAAGAACTTTATGTTTGTGGGTGCTTAATCAGCACATCAAAATGAATTACAAACTGTTATCTAAATCCTGTGAACATATCGTTCAAGATCAAGCTAGAACGATTTATTGGAATTGTAATTGAAATAATTGTTTCAATTCAATAGTCGACATTTTTTTTTATTATTTTTATGATGATTTATTTCTTTAATGCATGTGAAATTCTAATCGAAGTTTGGCTTCTGAATAATTACTCAAATTTTACAATTACCATATGGAGTTGATGAAGGCTGTGCTAGTCATTGTTGTTGTATATATGCGAATGAAAATTTTCCAAAAATTAAAACACTAATCATTCAAATGTGATATTTCAGCAATTTCATATGAATGTGTTTCTTCACTAATCACACTTTCCTGATGAAGGACATACATACGAGTACAAAGTGACAGACGCGGAGCCACTTCACTTGACATGTGAAGCTTACTAACATAGTATGTACAAAGTACTCATACACAAGCATACATAAATAGTTCAATATACATATATAGAGCATACATGGTAAGAGTGTTTGTGTTGGATTTTCGTATTATTTGCGGAGCGTGATTTTCTATGTGTGAAAATGTGTACGGAAAAGTAATAAACGCAAAAAATAAAAAAGGAAAACAATTTCCATCAATTCTTACTGTAACATAAGGTAAGAGTGTACAAATGTTTGCTGAAAGGTCATGCAAATGGCAAGATTTACGCTAGCAATTCTTTTATACAATCAAATAAACTTTGGCTACATACATATGCAGTGTTATTTTGGAAAAACATGACACCAAAATCAATCAAATTTGCTCAGAGGGTTGGGTCAAGCTGTGATGCATGCATACACCTAGTATAAATTATTTTCAGTGAATTTTTAGTAATGCATAATTTCAATATTTATGTTATACACCAGAAAGTTATTATAAATTATGCTTACTCAATATGGTCAATGGTTTGGTTAAAGAAGTAACAACTTTAACTCAAATGAATTTCTGAAATCTTTTTTTTTTTTAGAATTTAAGGTTAGGTTCTCCAGCGAGTTCTTAAAGTTTAAAAATAGAGCTTTTGTAAATTTAAACTTATTTTAAAGGTAATAAAGTGCAAACATTTAACAATATCATTTGGAATTTATCTACCACCAGAAAAAGTAAAAAAGGGAGATTCAAAACAGGAACATAAGATTTTTATAAAAAAAAACCGAAACGTATAGCCGCTATTTCGTAAAAGTGACGAAAAATATATAAAAAAAGTAGTAGATAATTCCAAAATTATGGGTTTTGCTGCCATAGAGGGGGTGTAGTGTGCTCACATATGACATATACCTACACTCTGTCATAATCTACCCCAATGTTTAATTGCACAGTCCAAGAAATTAAGACTTTTTTGCTGCAACAG
Organism: Toxonevra muliebris; assembly: GCA_963691655.1. Lineage (NCBI taxonomy): Eukaryota > Metazoa > Arthropoda > Insecta > Diptera > Pallopteridae > Toxonevra > Toxonevra muliebris. The sequence goes on along the minus strand of OY829328.1, from coordinate 39,123,617 downwards.
AATAGCCACCCTATAATCCTGAAAGGGAATGTTGTATAGACCATTTTTGTAAAATAAACTTATAGTCCAGCACGTCTCAGTTTTTTTTTACAGTGGGTCAAAGTTTCTATTTTTTGGTCGAAGGGAGCTAAATACTAAGAGCAAAAAGTGTTATAAATTGATGTCTGAGAAAAATCTTATGGGCAATGATTTATTATAAAATCTTACGAGGATCATTTCTGTAGAACATATTAACCCTTTAGCTCCTCTTTTTATGGGATAATTTGACCCCGTTTTTGATGAAAACCTGAAAAGTCCTTTCAAAAGAGACATTTAAGGATTAAAATATTCAACAAAAATATTTGCCAGAAAATTTCACTAGGGGTCACCAAAAACATAAAAGTCATATATATAACGGTTAAGGGTTATTAAAAGGAAATAGCTGGCTACCCACAGAAATAAAATATAATTTAATGTCAATTCAGCATTATGATTAACTAGTAGGCCATTTTTTTCAGAATTAAAAAATATGAAGAATGGCTGATTTTAATGTATAAAACTCGAAAATTGGAGTCATTATTTTTGCTCGAGGTGAGAAAATAGGTGGTCTATTAAAAAGCTTGTAGTCCCGATAAATGGAAAAGTAAAAATTGTTATGTATTCAGATTGCATAAATAAAAATCTAATCAATTCCCTTCCTCCTAATAATTTTTTTCAACTCCAACAAACAACTATAAATTTTTTTTTTTTTTAATAATTAAAATTATCTCAAAATAATTTGAATATCACCCAAAACAATTTTTTTTCTTTAATTACTCGAAATCTGATCTTCAACTGGCGATAACATCAAAACGAGACAACGCACAGAGAACTGAAGCTATGAACCGTTTAGCTCCTATATTCATCTATCGACTGAGTGGCACATAAACAAATTTTAGAAGTCTTTCAAATTGTATTAAGCGGGAGCAGGTCCTGCCCACTAGAGGGTTAATTAAGACAACTATAACATTAATTTTAAATAACAAAGGGACGTCCCTAGGTGTCCAGCGCCGATTTTTATAATTTTCATAAATGCTGTAAGGGACGGAAATCTACGAGACAGGTAGGGTATGTTCGGTTATGCAGTACTGCAATATCTGCAGAAGCAAAAACGTTCACAACGCCATATTTGTCTGCTGATCACACATTTAACAGCAAGGGACTGTTGCAGTGATGCTTCTAGACGTCGCTAATGCTTGACCAGGAGCCAGCTATTACATTTTGAACGTTTTTGCTTCTGCAAATGTTGCAGTACTGCATAATCAAACATACGCATTTTTTTGTATTAACGGAAAACCGGTTTTAAGGACAGTTCCCAGAGTAGGGGGTGTAAAAATAGGGGTTCTAAAAGTAGGAAATTTTAGAAAAAGACCGGCGCAAAAATCTTTATCCTAATGCGAGAAACCTGGGGACGTTCCTTTGTAAGTTATATGCTAGATTTCTGTGGTTAGCCACTCTCGTATACGGAGTGGTGACTTACCAAAAAGTTAAGAATTTACAAACTTCATAATAAATCCAAATTCGGCAAAAAATAAAGATGGCAGGAGCTGCTTGCAAACTAAAGTATTGGTTTTTCTTTATTCATGGAAATTTGACGCATCATCAAAACCAAAGGAAAATACGTAATATAATTGACGAACCTTGTTTTTATTATTTTGAAATACGATTTTCGTCTAAAATTTTCATACCAAAAATTATATGTACAACTTGAGAAAGTGAGCTATTGACCTGGTATAAAGGCGGTGCAGGGTACTGGCGTTTTTTCAGGGCATGATTTGAATTGAACTGACAGATCACATACCAGGCGCGAACTAGTTCTGCGTAAATTACAAATTTGGTGGAAGAAAAAAGCTATTTCTTTTTATCAGCTGTTAACCGTTATATATATGTCTTTTATGACTTTGTTGACCCCTATTGAAATTTTCAGGGAAATATTTCTGCGAAACATTTTAATCCTTAAATGTCTCTTTTGAAAGACTTTTCAGGTTTTCATCAAAAGCAGGATCGAAAAAGAGGTGCTAAAGAGTTAACATGTTCTACAGAAATGATCCTCGTAAAATTTTACAATAAAACTATTAAATAATAAAAAAGAATTTAGGCACTTCTGCAGTGGTAAACAAATTGGTATTATTTTGCATTGATTGAAAATTGAAGATAAAATGTTTGTATATAATCCGCTGAAAAATTGTAATAAAATCTTTCAATTTATATTTGTGCGTCTTCGGAAGCAAACTAAATGATCTCTATATCAGCTTTACTGACTGATGACCGCCAGAACAACAATATTTGATAAACTTCCTACAGGGGATCCCAGACATGATAGAAAAAATCTGAGTACAGAGTCGGACTGTGTAATATTTCTTAGTTCGTTCTAAAATTATATAAAATATAATATGCGTTATTTTTGTCGTTTCATGTGCGAAATTTTTTCATAAACGAAAGCTTGTAAATTTTTAGAAGTTCAGCAAAAATTATATGAAGAGTTTACATTATTGTCGAAACTTCTAAACTTTGAACCTCTTGTGGCATCAGTAAACATTATCCGATTCAATAATTTTTATTTTTATTTTTATTTGCAAGGAGCAATAACATAGATATGGAATTTGAAAAAGTTTTCGGCCAAAAAATTTTGAATAATTTACTTTATGGGATTTTCAAGGCTATTTTTGAACCTGAAGTTATTATCTGATTTGAAAATTTTTTTCCACTTCTGTTCATCTGGATAAGTAGACAATTATGCTATCACATTTTGTTTTGATGCCATTTTTGGCTATTTATCGTGTCATAAAAAAGTTTCTTAGCGTGATCAATTGTGTGAGTCACTGAAATCAAAGATATATGTTACTATGAAACCGATTTGGGAAAAGCTTCTATGTTTGTAAATCTTCAATAATTATGTAATTATTTAGTGGAAAAAAATTATTTATAATTTAAATTTTATTTAAGAAAAATTAAGTTTTTAATAAGAAGTCATTGTAGCATGGCATAGACGAATGATTTGATTATCTTCTTTTAGCTTTTACTACATCTTGTATAAGAGAAGGCATAATTTCAAATACTCGTCTATATATTTAATTTAATTGAATTTCGGTAACTGTAAATGTACTTTTTGAATGCCCGGACAAATTTTTAATAGGATTAAGATCTAATGACTGTTGGGACCTTTTTAGTAATACAACTTTCTGGTTTTCTTTAAATTTCATGTGTCTTTTGGTGCTATCCTTGTTGTTATTATCCTGTTACACTACCGTTGTATGAACTCTGAGAGCATTTGCTTTACAAATGTGAAATTCTTCAAATTCAAATTCTTTTTGTTTAAGGAACGAAAAACTTAAATCCTTCTCACCCACTGCTATCTATGGCTTAAATTCAATAAACTTAATGTTTATTTATCTGCAGATGATACGAGAAAATCACTATATATTTTATATACCTACAGACTATCTACATATTTACTTATATGTACATATTATATGTGAAGCAAAAATAGCAAGACATTCATCTACCTACAATGGCATGAGAATCTATGCATATTTGTTTTTTTGTAAATATTTAATATCTTTATCTGCATATCTCATTGTTTTGATTTGTGTAAACTCGTCAAAGACTTAATGCTTAATATTCAATGCATACATATGTACAAACAAAAAACGCTTTTTGTTCGCTATTTCATTTCTATTCTGACGTGCTGCGATGCGTATAATTTTTTACAAATTCACTCATAAATTTCCATAGCGATTTCATCAATCATTTCAACTTATGAAAATCGATATTTGTTAACATTTCACGTATATTTATTTACAAAACAGAAGAAGATGCATACAAGTATACAAAATTATATACAACTACACACACACATATATACATGTGTAAACTTTGTAATTTTAAACGTTATAATTGATTATTAAAATTGAATGGTAATAGAGAAAAAAATAAACGAGAGTGAAGGAAGCAAAATATTAATTTCAATGAAATAATTATAATAAAACACAACTACAAATGCGATATCACAATGTGTGAGTATATGTATGCAAAATTTAAAAATTTAAAACATTAACAACGTTATTCTTAAACTCCTACAGATGGCGCTGCTTATACACAGTCCAAATTCAATAAATTTCCCCAGAACACACTGAAAATTACAGCAAACACCAACAACTCTTCTCCCACGCTCTTCCGCCTTCCCATTTGTAAACACATTTCCAGTTATTGGAGAAATATAGTAGAGACGCTGGAAATCAATGACGTCATTAGAAAAGCTCTATTTCTCACATAAACACATATACCGTCTTGCATCATATCTCATATCGCATCAATGACGTTAGAGATAGACAACAACACAGCAATCATGAAATAAAGAAAGAAAGTTTCCCGCCAAAACTCGTGACTGAACAGCATCGAATTTTTTCTCCATTTCATTTCGCATACATTTTCTAGGTTACTGGGTCCCTCAGTTTCGTTTTTGTTTAACGTTTTCACTCTCATGTGAGAGGAAAATGAGAAATGTATTTTATGAGTATGAAATTTTCTAGCGTTCATATTACATAACACGTGCTTCAATTTTATACAACCCACATACATATGTACACACTCACTTTCAACTGGATGCTGTCTGCCTTGGTGGGTTGCGTAGGCATCGAATTTTACATATTGAATGGCAACAGTGGAGCAGTGGAGTCGTGGCATGGGCAATAACTAAAAGGTTTTTCTTTATTAAGAAAGTACTGAATTAATGTCTGGGCAGGTATTGTATGTATATTGATAATGAAATATGTTTATTGAGAGAAGGCAATGCCGATAATGAGAAATTATTGCTTTTTTGCTTTGTAATTCGCTGTATTGATTTGTGTGTAGTTATGTGGTTATTGATATGTCACCTGACTCGAAATTAAAGTCGGCGTGTTGGAAGCTCGTTATAATTCTAAATAGGTTATAACATTTTAAAATCATTTCGGTAAAGTAGAAAATAATTCTTTCCTATTCCAGGTAAAACTTAACTTATTTCGTACTTGAATGTTAATTTGAGAAACGCTTCATTTCGTTGAGATTTTTCTTTTCAAAAGTAAAAAACAGTTGTCGTTTCAAATGGAATAAACTATGTATTAAAAGTTTCGACATTTGTGCTGTTTGGGGCGCAACTTATGCGGCATAACAAAAAAATATTTTTTCTTATAGCGGCTCACCAGTCCGGAAATATCAAAAATCTGTTTTTTCTTTGTATTTTCTTATAGCTATAGCTTATCAGGAATCACTGTACCAAAGAATGTTTTAAAGTTATGTATTTTTAAAAACACGAAAACTGAAACTTGACGAATTTTGGGAGATAAAATCTAGAAAACATGTGAAAATATGTTCCTGGATTTTTCCGCAATTTTAGAAAGCACCTAACTTTATCGAAATGTGCACAAACATCCTCGGCGATCTTCCGCCTTCAGGGAATAATTCAATTTAAAAGTAGGTCTTAACATAATTTTTTCGACTAAAATCAGAATTAAACTTAATCCTAAAAGTATGCAATCATGCTGAAAAGCGACTAAAAGTGTAAAAAGTCAAAAGTTGCATTCATTAAGGGGGAAGGCCACAGTGACTGGTTCTATCTTAAATTATTCGAAAATATGTGTACAAAATTTCAAGTCAAAATTCCAAAATTTTTTTGAGTTACAGCCATTTTAGTGATAGTATGTTGACTGAAAACTTAATGGACTGAAAACTTTAAACGCGTTTTTCTCGAAACGACTTTTTTCTAACTGGTCGCGTCGATAACTCGATCAAATATTAACCGATTTTCAATTGTTCGTTTTTGCAGTGGCTATCGTTGAGCGTAGCCGATTTTCAAATTTTTGATTTTTACTATTTTGAAGCTCTTTTGAAACAAAAAAAAGGGTAAAAAACATAAAAAAATTTTTAATCAGTCGCCATTTTGTGGGGAAAAAAACGCTACGTATGACGAGAATTATACTCATATAGATTATTAAAAACAAAAAAAAATTTTTTTCAGAAAATCCATTCGTGAAAATCGACGCGACCATGGAGGGGGAAATTTTTTTCGGGCTCAGCGGCAACGCTTATATCTTCAAAACTATTCAATATTTTTTAATAAAAATTTGTGGAAATATTGTTGAAAGTGCACCTAATAAAATGACAGATCAGAAAAATTCCATCAACTTCTTTAGATGCTCTGATTGGGCCTTTTTCTCGATGTCTTTTTGACGATTCTGATAGAAAAAAGTTTGCTGATTACGAATCGAATGTCAGTTTTTCAAAATTCAAAATGGCGGATCCAGTATATAGCGAACGATTTTTTATAAATTGGTCTGATTAACTTGAGACCCGTTACTCGGGGTTTTCGGGGTCGCTGTTTTCTCGAAAACTTGTCTTTGGACGTTAGTTTACTATTTTAGTAGGTATACCATTTTTCACTAATATTTTAGGAGAGTATTTTAGAAACTATAAAAGACCCAAAAATTTAAAAAAAAAAATCAATGTTCTTCAAATTTTAAATTTGAATGCCTTTTTAAATTGTATCTACAGCTCAGATTGAATTAAGAAATTAAATTTTATTTTTCCATTACTTTAGCACTTTTCTTTCAATTTTATTTTATGTGTGCAATTGTTTTAAATTTTAAATTATTACTTCAAGCTGGCAATTCTTTTTCTTGCTATGGCTTTTACATTTGTGTAAATGTGTGTGAGTGTGTAAAATTTTAACATTCTCCCAAAGAGTAAAACAGCAACGTACCGTGTACGCACTCATTGAGCAGCAGTATGGAGATGTAGGAGCAAAAAATACAAATGTGAATACATGTGCTTTATGATTGTGCATGTGTGTGTGTATGTAGAAGAGAAAACCACACAATAAACATTATCTGCAAAAAAGGACACAAAAAAAAAAGAAGCAAAATACTTTTTACTACTTACGAATGGTGTCCTGTTTTGACTCGATTCGCCTTTTTGCAAGAACGCGCACTACAACGAAAAATAATATGTTAGAAATGGTGAAAAGAAGGAGTAAGGTAAAAAAGCAGCAATTGTTATTATTGTGCTTGCGCTTGGTGTTGCCTTTTGTTGGTGTTTGTAGCCAAAGCGCACACACCACACAGATATGCAGATAGATAGATATTACCAATGCCAAGCGGAACATGCACATACAGTTCGTAGTTGGCAAACGTGCTATTCGCACCGACAACCAAATGACGACGGTTGAAAATACGCGCAGCATGTAAATAAAAATATTTATACGCACCAACACTAATACCAGTTCAGCAAGGAACGACAATCGTGTGCTATATTTATTTTTGAGCAAATCTAAACATAGTAATGGTTTAAAAACTCTATAAAAATAGTAGTAGCATGTAGTAGTGAATCTGTGTGTGAAAAATGTGGAACAAAATTAAATAATTTGAAAAACTGAATTGTGCAAAGTTTTATTAACATAAAAGTTAATAATATTAATTATGTGATGTAAAAGCTGAGTTGAAGAAAGAAAGTGAAAAATCCAAATTAAAGAATGAAATGTCCTTGAAGAGTTTGGAACATTCCTGCTCTATATATTTTTTTTTGTATTTCATTTACTTGAGCGTGAAGTTACCAGAAATTACAAAAAAATCTAATATTTAAACAATGCCACGCCTACTTGAGCATATGCTGCGGCAAATTGTTAAATTATTTCGCTCAGTTTTTTACGCAAAGTTACATTTAACGAGTAAAATAAAATAAAAATCAATTGTTTAAACTAATTACATTAATCCGTTAAAAATAACACAATGTGACGTCATAAAAATCAAATAAAAATTCAATTAATATTATTGCTGAATGCATATAAAATTTATGCAAATATTCTGGCTGCTGTAATCGCAAAGATAAAAGTATTATTTTTTTTTTTTAGCTTTCAAAAAGAAAATAACAATAACAAACAGCAGCTACAAACAACGAAAATGTCATAAGCTTTTCACGAAATCATTTGCTGCCTGCTGGTGCGAACAATATTGCCATGCTGCGTATACGGCGCAAGAATGCATATGAAGTTGGGGAATGAGTGTAAAAAACATATAAAAATATTTGGCTGCTCCCTATCTTCCTTTCAGCCCTCTTCTCTTCAATCGTTTCTATACCCCCTCTCCCCCCTATTTCCCCAGAAATTCTTGTGAAATTGTCTGCGTTTTTTTTTACATTTCGTACGTAGATTTTGAAAAGATGAATATTTTGCACGCAACTCAACTCGGCTTCCGAAAAAAGACGCAGTTGAATCACTAGCAGCAGTTAAAAAATATATTTCAGAAGAATTTTATTTCAGAGTAAAAATCGATTTCCTCCTTAAAAACACAACGCCACTCTTTCGCTTATTTGTATGTTTGTTTTCTACTCGCTTGATTTGGTCCACATGTTAATCAAGGAGAATGATTGAAATTTATGAAGGTCATTCATTTTTCGGTTGGGTGGTTGGTCAAGATGGACGAGATTTGTTGTGTGTGCAGAAACATGCACGCGTATAATTTAAATGAAATTTAAGTGAATTTTGTAAAAAACAAAATTTACTTTTTGCATTTTTTCACAAAATATTTTCCATCAAGTGTATTTGCTTTCAAAAAGGAGTGAGCAGAAGTTGTAGGTGTAAAGGAAAATATTTGTTGTTATTGTACTATAGGTAATATTCTACTAAACTAAACTATTTGGTGCTTGTATTTCAATGCTGCCAGATTTGCTTTGTTTGTACACAAAATTCCTTCTTTTGTTTTGGTATTATTATCACGTTCGTTTTTTTTTAACTTTTTTCTTTTTTTTTCTTTACTTTTTTTTTATTCACTGGGTTGATAGATATGCTTTGTGTCTAGTGTGCGTTTCTCCTTCACTTCTCTTTGTATTTTTTTTTTTTTTTTTTTTTTGTAGAGGTGGCACAAAGCATTGAAAGCCGAAAAGTGTGGGGCTTGCTCACCGCACCAAAAACCCTCCCCAGTTCCGTTTCCCCTCTTCCGTGGTACTACCGTTAGGCATTACTTCACGGAGTACTTCTCTTTGTGTGTGTGTGTGTTTGTGTGCCCAGTTCAGCTCAGAGCGCTCAAGTTAATTTTCGGACATACTGAAGCTGTCATCTGTGTTTAGATTTTGACATGTTTTGTCTTCATGCTGTGTGTGTGGCGACGGGCGTTGTCTTTGTGACAGACATCTTTTGTATAATTTATTTATATATGTAAAGCAAGCAATGTGGGCAATTTAAATATTTGAAATTATGGTTCATTAATATAAAGCTTTAAACATTTTCAAGAATGTTGTTATAACGGTTATTTGAACCAAAATAGTAACTAGTACGATTTTTGTTAAATTTAGTACTTTTTCGTCTTTTTTTATTGCTACAAATCTTTACATTTTATATATTTCTATTTAACTATATTACAGGCAAAACAAAACCTAAGTAAAAGTAATAAGTGTTGCTAAACAGTTTTATTTCCATTTCCAGTCAAATCATTTGGTAGCCATGCTGATCGAATTTCACTTTCTCGCTCTCAATTTTTCATTTTGTATTGCAAACAAAACAACTCGTACCCATGACCAGCCCAAGATCTTCAACTTGGCGTATCCAGAAATTTACCTCCACAAAAAGATTGATAAACGTACAATAAAAAAAATACTCTTCTAAAGAAATAACACATTTAAATACGGTCATTGTTGTTTTAAAAATGTCCGATTTCAGATAACATTGTTTTAACATAAAACAATCTTAAAATAAAGTTGAAATAGCTTGAATCAAAATTGTCAACTTTAAATTAAAAATGCATTCTTAATTTAAAGTTGTAACAATCTTGTATCAAGGTTAAAGGAACTTTAATTTAACATGGAAACAACTTATTTGGAAAGTACTGATATTGGTGTAAAAATTAGAAGAAATATTTATTTTAAGCATTTCATTATTTATAACTCTTTTTTTATTTTGATCAAAATTCGATCACACTCATGGAAGAAAAAAATGCGATTGAGACCTGCGTTAACCTCAACATAATCACATGAAACTTAAGTTGAATTATTCTTCACCTCCTTACTTTCCATCGATATAAGATGCATGCGAATATGTTGATTTTAATATAGGTAAAATGGGGCAAAAAGCTTTTCATAAGCGTATTAATATATGGATTTCTTTTTGTTTAAGGTATGAGGTGAATAAATCAATTTAAATGTTTTTTTTAGTAGAAAGTGTACTTCGCGTGGTAGGAAAAAATCGGGATGTTGATTTTCGTGTTTAGGAACCTCCAAATAGTTAAAAAGGACTACTTACGAATTTTTATATGTTCAGGTTTAGCCGTACGCGATGTACGAAAAAACGTTCAGGGACCTTTAAAATACTCCGACTTATACAAAATTTGTCTTTATCGACAGAGGAGGGTTTTATCTACATACAAATTATTTTTGACACATCTTTTTATTATTTATTATTAAAAAAAACACAAAAAAAAAGTGAGGTTGTCCCGGTTATGCTTCGATCGTAACAAGATAGGTGCCAAACGATAGAGAAAACCAATAAGAAAAACAATAAAGACGTCAATACCAAAATTGTTTGGTTGGAATTTAATTCAAAGTCAGGAAAAATATTCAAATTCATGTACACATATGTGTTCGAAAATCCTGAGAGGGTTAATTAAAGAACGATTACACCTTGAATCAAAGTTGAATCCACTTCAATTCAAATATGTTCCACCTTTAGTTGAGATTGCAAGTTTTAAAATTAAGTAGGAAACAATGTTAATACAAGCTGAAATAATACTAAATTGTAAATGCTAAACTTTCTCATTTCAATATTAAATCAACGTTGCTGTATCAACTTTACTCGACTTTCATGAAGGCTTATGCTTGATGTAAGGTTGTTTGTGCTTGATTTTACAGTTTTCCCCCTGAATGTAAGTATGTGTTCACCATTCTGAACTCTCAATAATCTGAACACTTAGTAACCCGAGCGACATTGTAAGGGATTACCGTTAATGATAACTTTTATCCTAAAGACTACTTCAACGATATACTTTCTTCAGTATTTTCTTTGATATCACTTTTCGAGAGTTTCACAATTTCCATTTTCTTTTTTTTTAAAATAATGTAGAAGATAATATATTACTGGCTATAATAAATGTTTCTATCAAGTTTCAAAGAGAGCTATAGTAATTATTTACTTCCTCAAACTTATTTGTTTCTCTTTAGGAACCTAAAAAATTGATGCAGAGAAATTATAGCCTGTAATATCACTAACTTTCGCAAACAAATACTTCGACCACAATTATAGTTCTGCTTTTAGGTCTGATTTTATGATCTGGTTTTTAATGTGATTTTTGGTGTGAATAAAAGTCTGTTTTTTCATCTGAGTTTTGCTCCGAGTTTTTATCTAAATTTGGTTTAAATTTGATCTGAATTTTGATCTTGGAATCGGCCTGAGTGTTGATCAAAATGTGGTACAAATTTTGGCGTGAGTTTTGAATCAAATGTTGACTTTATTTTTGGTCTGAATTGTTGCAGTTAAGTACAGTAACCTCTACGACATGATAACTACTAGACACTTATATAGTTAGCTTCTCAAAAAGCACTCAATAGTTTCAAAGACTTGAAGTTGAGGAGTAGGAACTTATTATTTCTCACAATAAGCCATTTTGGAGCAAATATACTAGGGGCCCCGGTCCACCTTAACATGACCTCTACATCACTTCATTAGTCTAACTCTGTATATTTTACATCAATTGTTAAGCCAAATTTAAGGTGATGTAAAATATATTCAAATAGGATCCAAAATAGTTGGCATTGCTCCGATAGCAGACGATATACATATTTACTTGTGGTCCGCATAGTTTTACAACAAACTTTTACAACATACAACCCTTCTATTGTTTCTCTTGGAGGTCTTGGTCTAGCTCACATAATACAATCGGTTCAAAAACATTCCTTCCTGAATTCTTTCTTAAAACTTTGACATTTTTTATTAAACCAAAACCGAGAAAATTTCAGAGCTCTAATAGAATTGATGTACATATTTAAATTAATTAAGAATTCCATCTGCAAAACTTCGCCAATTTCTATATAAATCTAGTTAATATTTTCTTCTAAGTAACAATATTCTATTTTTCATCAGTATTCTTCCAATACATAACATAACTGAAACAGAATCTGGAGTCAGATTTTCAATTGAGGTTTTCGAAAACGTTACCCGATAGAGACTCCTAAGAGATTAAAAATTAAGTTACAAATTTTATACATCAAACTGCATAGGAACTGTTATATGTTCATGAAGCTTCAGAAAAAAGAATATGTACTGCTATGTATATGAAACATCTGCCAGTCGGGATCTCTTTAACCAAAGACATTTAAATTCCCTTATTTTATTAATCAATGCAGAAACTGCTATTGTGTAACCTGTTATTTTTTAGCGGAAAACAGTTGTAAAGTGTTTTGCAGAAATTATACTATACTTGCAGCTATCTCAACCTTGCAACATCACAATTGACATTGAATAAATTTTCAATATTTATTTGATGCTAATTACATACTGCATAAATAGTTTGTGCTGTTTATAATTACCAAAAATTAAGATAACGAGTGGTGGTTCAGATGTCTTTTTTATTATGCATTTAACGTACTACACATATATAAATGTTCCACGAATCTTAAATTTTCTTATAATGTAACCATTAAATTGCCAAAATATTCAATTTGCTTCAATCACAATAGATAAGTATTAAATAATATCATCATAGTCATCACCTTCTTGCTGTCATCAAAAAACAAACTCAATATAAAAGTCATTTAAGATTTCTACAGCTCCGTTATCTATTGCAGATAGAGTAAGAAGCAATCAATCCCATAAGGCAACTGTCGTCGCAAAATATGATGAATGTCCCTCGAGTAATATAGAAAATAATAAACATAAATTTCTGTATGTTCAAAATAAAAAAACAATTTATTTCTCATTACAAATCTATTATTTGTGAATAATTGTTTCGTATTGATGAAGGCATTGACTAGTTAGAATATTTTGTTTCGTTAAATCAAAGAATGCATATCAGCCTCTTAAATACAAATCAGTTAATAAGAAATCAAATCAATTCGGAGCAAAGTTGTCATTCTACCACCAAAAAATACAGTACATATGTGCAAAATTGACAGAGAGAAATTTTACCCTAAAAATAAAAGTTTTTCTAAAACATGACAATTTATTTTATAATGTATAAAAAAATATCAGTGCAATAATCACATCAGGGAATAATGAATTAATTTATGATTACTTCATTATGTTATTAAAAGCCTAATTTCATTGGCAGTGAATATTTAAATTTTAATGCTATATTTAGCGGTGCTAATTTAATTTAAAAATATTTTTCAAGTTTTTAGAGATCGAAACGGCTTGAAAGAGAAATGTGGACGAAATAATGGGGTGAGGATAAGAAGAAAAGGAGAAAGAGGAGAAAAGACATTGACAAATGTCGAGAGGAAATAGAAAGAGAGGAGGAGGAATAGAAAGAGGAGGAGAAGAAGAAAGGGAAGAGAGAAATAAGCAAACAAGAAAAAGGAAAGAGATCAAAAGGGAAGGGAAGTGGATGATCTAAAATGGGATAGGGAAGAGAGAATAAGGAGCAAGACGAGAGTGAGTTGAAAGGCAAAGAGGGTGGGATAAATAGAGCGAAGTAAGGAATGTGCAAGAAAAATAGATTTTCGACTTTCGATTGATCAGAAATTCCTCAATTTACTGACTTTTTATTACAGGGATCAAAAAAAAGAAAAGTAAAATAATGTAAATAGTTTTGATAAAAATTACATATCGTTACCTAGTTAGCAAAGCCATAACACATATTTATCAAATTTTTCAGGAGAAGCAAAAAATGATTTTACATAAAATAGACAATATTTCAGAACATCGATTTTCGACATAAGCTACTCTAATTTATTGCCACAGTAATATAAGATTTATGCTAAAGCTAAAAATCACTTTAAACTGGCTAGTCAATTAATTCATCAGTCATACCAATATGTGTTGAAGATCCTAATTGTTTTTCTTAAAGCACAATAATATATGTGCTGATTTAAAACTGGAGTGGGAATGGAAATATATTGTAAATTATTCACTAAAAATCTGCTAAATTGCGCCTATTATGGGAATGGCAATAGTGGGTGTCAGGCGCGTATACAGAAAAAAGTTGTGGGTGGGGGGAGGAGGGTTTCTGAAATATATTTTTTTATATCGAAATTTCGTTTTTGGTAGTCCCCTATTAGGACTGGAAGTTTATTCAGTGTTTTATATTCTTATACATCCAAAATTGGTGAACACCCGCACGAATTTTTGAAACAAATGGTAAAACAATCTGTTAATGATTTTCAAAAAATCTGAAAAACTAGAATCTACTAAACACTAAAATCACTTTTCTAAACCTAATTAAGTTAACCTTGGTTGGAAATAGACAGAAGATTGCCGAAAATTAATGGTTGTTTCTTACTATCAAACACGGCAAAGACAACCCTTTACATAGAATTCCATTATTTCAATTCTTCGCATACATCTCTGAAAAATATAATAATGGTCCTCATCTAAGCGCGAAGATGCCTCGAAAAAGCGCAAACATCGAAGGTTCGCAAGCCTCGAAAATTAACTGTCAAATTATGTATGGAAAATAGTTTACGCGCACCTCGAAAGTTTTCGAGGCAATTTTACCTTGAAAGCAGCCTCGAAAGTTTTCACGAATCTTTCAGTGTTGCCATATTTGATTTTAAATGGCTAAAGAGCATTAATTTGGCCAGCGCATCATACATATTGCAAACTCAATTCTGTTAGTTGAAGGACAATATTTTCATCACCCTTCAGACACATTCTCCTACATGTATTTCTGTTTGTATTTTCTCTTTTCTTTATATTTCGTATTTATTTTACAAATCTTTTATCTTAGACAAGGCGTATTTAACAGGGTGAAGTCATCTCAGAGAGTAAAAGTTATAATGTCAAAAATAGCTTCCGTTGTGAATATTAAAAAATTTGAATTTTGTCACTGCACTCTGGTTTATTTACATTTTGCATTATTTTAACACTACAAAATCTGACTCTTCAAATAAAATGAGAAAGCTCTCAGAGCTGACTTCACCCTGTTAAATACGCCTTGATCTTGGACTAATAATAATTGTCGATATATATCAAGAACGTTTTTGGGAGAACAGACAAACGTCCGCTAATTTCATAATATTACTAACATTGATTTTGGTTTTATTGTGTTTTAGAAATATTTGTTACATTAAAATTTTGCATTTTTTATTAAAGAGCTCTGATATGTTCAGCAAATCATAGATCAAAATGAACGTTAGGTAGTGTTGGAACCTATAAATTGTAAGAGCGCGTCTTCAATTCACTTAGCATTTTTTTCAGCATCTTTTTCGCTTCGATTTCAGCATCGCGATTTTTTAAAAATATTTTCACTTTTTCTTAAAATTTGTAAAAGTTTTTCGCCTGCGGTGCTACTTTCAATCTTACTTTTCAATTCATCTGCATCAATAAATACATATATCCGATAATATTAAATATTTTACGTGCAAAATATTATTGTGACTTACATGTCTATTCTGTCCAAAGTATTTTATAAGCAATTGCTTATACCCACAAAATGGTACGACGGAGAATGTAGCGTCAATTAAATAATGACGATTATTAGCTTCAATATAGTTCTTTTTTATATTCACAATTGTCACTGAAAACAAAAGCGTATATACGACTGACACGATGCTAAGCCAAATTCTAAACGTAATACTGATTTCTAAAAGTAACTGATTTTTAATCAAAACACGATTTTCATTATTTAAAACAAAATTTAAGAAAAAATTATTTTTGGGTCTAATGTCCGCTTCTAACCCTAAAAAATTAGGCGTTGAGACCGCTTCTACTCTGGGCGTTATGACCGTTTTCGGGGCGGTCATAGTGCCTAAAATGATTTATAGCCATTCCTAGGGCGGTCATAACATTATGGGCATTATGGCCGTGGGCGTTATGTCCGGGCACCTATTTCGTAATGTCATTAATGCTCATTTGGTCGAGGGTTAGTATTGAATTATTTATGGAAATTTATATATTTTTTTTAATTTGTCATATTAATTATATGAATTCTTAAAAAATATATAAATAAAACATTCTATGAATTTCCAAACGAAAACACTACAAACATGCTCAAGACATTCTTCCTTTAATTTCAGTTCAAAGTATTAAATATATGACATGATTATATATTTTCATTAAATACAATTCTCACTTTTTTCCATTGCCTTTTTCTTTGCCTTTGAAATAACAACCCTGTTCACAAAATACTCCAATGGAACCTTAATCACAATTGTCAAACCGCTGATTTACACTCTGGTTTTCTTGTTAGTGAAATGGTGCCTTCATGTAAACTAGCGAAAGTTTTCGAGTTTTTCCAGTCTTCTTGTTTTAATGAGGTCCCTTAATGATTTAGTGCATCCAGAAGGCCTTAGAAAGAAAAGCGTAGATGGAAATCAACATTTTCTTCAAATCAACGACCAAGAACAACCAAACAAACAAAAATAAGTACAAAAAAATAAACAAATTTTTAATATCTGCTAAAAGTTTGGGTTCCGAAACCAATCAATAATAAATCAATAATTTTATAAGTAAATACATATATTCAAGTTTTTTATAAAACTAAAAAGTTTATACATTTATTACTTTATAAATTATATACCAATATTTCAGATTCTTAGAAAATTGTTCATGGCTTTTTTATACGCTTTCTGTTGTTTTGAACCCCCCTTCCCTGTGTACGCCCCTGTTAGAGTGGAAATTTATCTCTCATCATATTTTCATATATTCATTTATACCAACGTCTTAAGGAAATCGTAAGAATAATCTCACAATGCCAAAAGGCTTAACTGTGGCTGCACATTGTAAATAGTTTTACGCATGTATGTAAACAAATCGAATAAAATACGTAAGTAGGGTTCTTATTAAATGAGCTACGGATATTAAACAATATATTACAAGCTAAATGATGGTTTATTATGAGTATTGGAATCACCAGTACAAAACATCAGAAATTACTCAGCAGACATTTTTGTTTTTTTTTTTAATTTTGAGTGCTGGCAATACGATGAAGCTATAAAGCGACAGCTGCATGGAGATACCTTCATGAACTTGAAATGATTTATTTATTTTTAGATAACTTATACAAAATGAATACAACATTTTGCCCGTACAATTCCCATACTGGCAACTAATGTCAAAGGTCGAAGAAACCTAAGAATGTGTGTTAGTGATGTGATGCAAGATTAACCTCATAACATATACTTGCACATGTATACAAGGAAGCAGTCGAAAAGTCCGCATAATTTAATGATTCCTATGAAATATTCATGATTATCCTGGGCACAAAACATAAAAACACATACATTCATATGCGGATGTACAATATCACTCAAAGATTTTATGTTTTTTGTGTTCAGAGATAATAAAATGATGAAAATAAGATTCTTTTTGTATATGAACTTCGTGAAATTGTAATTTTATCTGCACTAAAATGAATTTCTATAATTTGAAAATTATTTCACATCTATTCAGGCTCGCCCACACGATTTTTCATAGGTGGGGGGAGGGGGGTGAGGGGGGGAAGCTGGGGCGGTGCTTTTACAAACAAATGTGTCCTCCCTTTATTGATATTCGTTTTTTGATACATATATAAAAAAATAATAAATTTGCCCCCCTTTGCCCCTTTACAGGTGTCTGTACATTTTCTTTTTCTTCTTAACAAATAGATTTCTCTTATTTATTCAGTTTTTTAACTTCATCCAGATCACGCACAAAAATTATTGCAACATGTGGCATTGCATGTCATGGCGTGGCGGAGCAGCAACTTAGTGGCAATAAGCAAGTCAAGGCTTCTCCTGTTTCTGCTCCGTTTTGATTTTCTGTATATGACAGGAAATTGAAGTACATGCGAATGGAAATGTAAAATAAAATATATCACGGTGATAGAAGTATTCTCAAAGTCTATTGCCAAAAATAGAATTAATCGTGTGAATGTACGTGCTACATCTGTATGTCAGGTATAATTTTTGGGTTACCATCTACCAGCGGTGTAAAAGATTGCAGTCATTTCGAACTGCATTTATTGAAGTCACTGGAAATGGATTACGTTTTCTGATTACAGTCTTTGATTTCATTTGAGTCTTATGACTTTAAAAAATTAAGTCACCAGTCTTTTTGAAGTCAATGACTGCTCATTGCTTATAGCAATCAATTTGAGACTTCAAGGCAAATAAGTCACAATCACTCACATGACTTCACATTATACTTGAAGTCCCAGTCAAGACTTCAAATTGGTTTCAAATCACTATCATGACTTCAAATTGATTCGAAGTTTTGCAGTCAATTGAGACTTCACCATTAGTGAGTGAAGTCTGTTATTGAATGATAAAAAATAAACAGTATTTATAAATAGTATAATTATTTAATTAAACGCAAAAAAACTCTTCTTGATTTTAACGACAATTGTGAAAAAACATATTATGCATCTCAGCTTAGACATACATACATATAAGTACCTACATGCATAACTAGAACATCGAATAACCAAAATTTTATATTAGATACAAATATAATTGCAAAACTTGTCTACTGACGAAGAAAAAAATGTAAAAGTAACATACAAGAAAAATAATTCGTGTAAAATTCTGAAAAAATAAGTTAAATGACTTCCAAGTTATTTCCATGAATTCAATTTATTTCATTGAAATAAATTGAAGTTAAATGACTGCAATATTTTGTAGAGATCAGGACTGCAAATAAGAGACTGATCATTCATGACTTCAAAAATGAAGGATAAGTCATTGACTTCAATATGATTTGTGACTTCATTGTCTAAATTCTGCATTCACAAAAAGACTGGAATATTGCAATAATTTTTTTAGATGTCATTTGACTTCAAACTTAAAAAGACTGCAATCTTTTACAACTCTACCCCGTACATAGGTAATAATGAAGTTACACTAGGTGTAAAGTGAAAAAACGAGAAGTATCTACAATTTCTATGAAAAATAGTGATTTATAAAAATATTTTTATGAGCGGTTTAAAAAAAAAATTTGGACTAATTTTTTCCCTTTTTAGAAAATCCTGTAAGTTTTTGAATTTTTTTTTTTTTTGAGCAACCGAATCTTTTTGCTACTTAACCAATTTTTTTTCTTATGGCATATGCTGTCCAACAATATATAAAACTCTTCGATATCTTCTTTTAGTGAAAAATGATGACTGAATAAATAAAATACGGTCCAACCTACACATAAATCCACTACGTACAGAAACATAGAAATAAATTGTAGTGTATAAATTGCAAACTTTGTATTTCTCTTTTCAGTCAGGTTTTTAAAGAACTTTTGTCATATTGACCAAATACTTATGATTACTCTAATGTAGCATTATTTTGTTCTGTTTAAATAGTAACACCTCGTAAATGTGGCCACTATAGACAAATAGCGAGACAGATTAATATAATTTGTATACCGCGACCTACAGTATCCCCAAAAGAAATTTAATTCTAAGCATTTAGATAGTTCGATCTCACTGTGGAATTGTTGTAAAGATTTCAACTTTTTTTCTTTTGTTTTTTTTTTTTCGACGTATCCCAACGGACTCACTTCAACCATACCCCAAAAATTGGCATTACTAGAGACTTAGAAATTGTTTTTGTTACATATGTCTTATTAAATTCTTTTTAATTTATATTTTAAAATGTGAATTCCAAAAATTACAAAAAAATACGGGACCAACTTGATTCTTTGTCACAGGGCTCTTTGCCCAAAATCGGTTGTCTCATTTTCATGTATATATGCATTTCAGTATGCACAGGACCCCGATTATGGTGGTTTTTGGTCTATATAAACCTGCACCATTTCTTTTTCTATTCGCGAGGTGTTTGTGTACCACCTTAATATGCTTCGGGAGAGGTTTCGAACATTTTTATGTTTCACTCTTTGAATTTTTTACTCATTTCATCCTTGGGTAGGTTGTTCAGGGGTATTTTAGCAGAGATGAGTCTCTGATGAACTTTCTACGGCCAATAACTTTTCCTAGACTGGCACACACTCTTGTTATACCTGATAGAGTCTTTTTGACTCCTATGTGTATTAATAGATTTCGAGTCGCTTGATCAATAGCCATCATAGTTGGGGAATATATGAGAGGGATTATTTTATTGTAGATAATTTAATTGCGGATAGATGATTTCGTCATATGTAAAAATGGACCTTATTATCATGGTATACAGTGTCGGACAAAACTAAAGTACGGATTCTTCCCTGTTTGCATTTTGTTCGGTAATTTTGTAAAACATGCTTGGACTGAATTTGTTTTTATGAATGTAGTAAGAATATACACTCGTTATAATAAAATATAAGAAATATAAAAAAATGAATAAAACTGGCGGGACAAAACTAAAACACATATGGAATATATTAATGAAAAAGTTCGATTTCTCCACTATTTTGTGGCGTATCCATTATTTTTCAGAGCTGTTGCATATTTTCGTGGCAAGAACTCAATAAAATTCCTCAAAACGTCCACAGAAATGATATTCCACGCAATCTCCGATTGGTAGAAAATGGAATCCTTGTTTTTATCCTTTATGCGCTGAATTTTACGATCTATAATTTCGCATATATTTTTTAAGATAGAGATTGGGTGAATGGGTGGTCCTCTATCAAATCGCGATCTTATTGGCAGCAAACCACTCTTTTACATACCGTGCTGGGATCGTCATCGTGCTGTTAGACATGCTTTAACAGCAGATCTTCCTCAGTATAAGGTAACATAACATTCTGGGGAATATCTTTGTACATCAGACGGTCCATTATATCTCCTATTTTATGAATTGAACCGATTCCATGGCCGAAAAAATCTCCAGACCACTACGTTGCCTCCCCCGTATTATACGGTGCTTTTTAAATAACGCGGATTTCATCGTTGTCCTTTCAATCCGTCGCAACCTTTCATGTTAAATATAGATTCATCAGTAAAAAAACTACGATCTTTCATTTAGCAGTAGTCCAGCTAAAGTACGCGATGACAAATTCGAGCCTTGCCTGTTGATTCTTTCGAGAAATAAATGTTTTTTCACGCTTTGGTATGCTGCTAAGCCACCCTCCACAGCGCGTTGTTGGATAAACTTATGTGAAATGTTTAAACGCAATTAATTTCCAAGATATAAATAGTTTTTTTTTATAATCCGAAAGATGGCCTGATCCTCACGTTTGGTTGTGCCCCGCGGTCTGCCACCTCAATATTTAGTATATAAAAAATAGGAAGTGCGAAAAAGGCTTATAGCTCGGGAATTAACGTAATGGCGAATACAAAATTTGCTTACAATGCATATCGCTGATTCCGCTTTATTAAATCCACTTAGAATATTGTCTCTAAATTGTGCAGAATACTAATTGCGAGCCATTTTGGGAAGCGAAATTTTGAAATGCGAACCGTGACGGTGAATGATAACCAACAACTTATATAGGCATCCAATTTTTTTTAAAACCTGCCTTTTGTTTTCCAAAATAATGGGTTTCTAGTTTAAAGATGGTTGTTGTTGTTTATTTTTAACAATTGATTGTAACAGTAAGCAAAAAAGATTATGTGCTTTAGTTTTGTCGTGGTAGGTTTAGGCATATTGCGTAATGTTAGTAAAAAAAAAGACAAACATTACCCAGTTTTTTACGTTATTTTGTTTCAACAATTGCATAATTATATTTAATTTGTAAAACAAACAAAAATATGTGCATACTTCCATATTTTTAATTTTTATTGAATTAAATGTGGACAAGGAAGAGTTCGTGCTTTAGTTTTGTCCGACACTGTACATTCATTTTAAGATATAAAAAGTATATGCTATGAAAATTTGGTGGGTGTTTTGATTGTATTGCCTATTCTGGGGTCCCGGACTCGATTTTTGACAAGGGCATGATTCTAAGATTTTCTTTAAAAATAACTTTTCATATTATTTCTAACTTTGAACTATCATCATATGCCAACCTTAACACAAATCATGGAGAATCACGTGTGGTAAGCTAATCACCCACTGCACACTGGTCGCTGCCATAGGACAAAAATAAAAAAATCTAAATCAAATGTTTGGTACCAAATGTGTCATCCCTTTTTGCTATAAGAATAAGCTTTTCAAAAGTATATTAGTTTTTGTTTTATTAAATCTGTACTCTTCAAGAATAGCTTCGAAAGAGAGAGTATGTTATTAGTTGGTTCTTGCAGTGTGAGCAGGTTGAAAATAGAGCGCAAATTTAAAAAATTAAAAAAAATATAAATCAATTTTGTATTGAAATAAATCAAATAAAAATTTTAAAAAGAAAGGTATTGGCTTCATTTTTATTTAAATTTAGTGTTCTTAACTTTTTGTGTACTTTTTATAAAATTAATCTTGTGCCAATATCATTATTAGTGTTTTCTTGTCCATATAATTAAATTTTAGCTAGAGTGTTACTTATTTTTCCCCCTCATCCCCCATTGGGATTTTTTTCATAATATTATTCAATGTTTTAAGATTCTAATCTGTTAATATCAGCTGCCCGTTTTTGCCCGTGTTTGTGTTATCTCCCACAGACCAAAGCAGGCCCGTTGTTTTTGCTTCTGCTTTCTGCTGTGCAACTGTAACTGTTGCAACTAATACAGATTTTATTATTCGTTTACTTTAAAGTTCGGATCCTTTTATAACGGGATAGCGAAAATTACGATATTAAAATCTGTTTTTGATTTGCTGGAATAACATTAATCAGATTTATAATTTTTTATTTTTTTTTATAAGTAGTCGACAGTTGAATTGTTAATTTTCTTATTTTGTAAAACTCAATCTTATTCAAAACTTGTTATATTTAAAAAAATAATTGAGTGTAAATTCTTTTTAATTTTTTGCTTATACGAAGTGGAAGGGTTGGTAGGGGGTGGGTGTGCAGGTGTCCAACGACGGCCATTTTATCATATAATAATTTTCACATTGTTTTAAAGTTGTAACCAAAGTTTCACGTTTGTATCTCAACTGGAAGTATTTTTGGCCGCAGATTCCATACAAGTCCGACCACGGTTCACGGGAACGATAACTAGCAGATTAGTGAAACTGAAATAAGTCAATATGCCTAGGCTGAGCCCTATGCTCCCTAAAGCAATTAAAGGGAGAAAAAGTTTCCATGGAATTTTTAAGTTCTTTTTCATTTCATTTAAGTATCTATTTATTTTCTTAGTTTCTACATAATTTGTTTAAAAAACAAGAGCCTATCAAGAAATTCTGATTGCTGATAGATAATAAGCATTTTAAAGACAAATTAAAGGCATATTTATTATTTAAGCTTGCTCCTTGAAAGACTATAAAATGGAGTCTGCTACTCCATTATTTGCAAAAATCTAATATTTCATCATTATTTCACACTTAATAAAAAAAAATACGAAACATTAAATTATATGCTTAAGTTTGAATTAAGTTTTCTCCTTAATTTTTAATGAACCTCAAGATGAACCCTCATTTTTGAAAGCATTAAACAGATTTTTATGTTGGTTAACAAAAATGTAAAGCATTAAAGCTTTAAAATAAATTCAACCAGTACAGCATTATAATTATCAATTTTTCTGGTTTCTGGTACCAAACCACAAAACACAAGGCACATAAAGAAGTACACACGCAAAAAATAATAAAGAGCAGAAAGAATCTCGGAATATTGCTGAACAGCAAACATAATAAAGCAGAAACAACAACAAAAATGGAAAATGCTACGCGCAAGGAGATTATGAGAAAGAAAAACGAACAAATACAAATTTTACTTAAAACAAAACAGAAAATGGAGCGGAACATGACTAGGGAATTGTGTGCGCTCTACCACGAAAAACACAACAGCAATAACCAAAGAACAACAACAATAAAAAGGAAAAAGAACAACAACCATTACAACAATAAATAAACAATATTGCCAAAAATACCGTCAGTGTGTCATTTATATCCAAAAAGGACATAAATATTTCAAAAGGCAATGAAACAAAACGAACGAAGAAACAAAAAAAAAACAAAAAAAAGAACAGAAGAAGAAGAAGAAAAATTACACGCTGAGGATACGTTGCTGCCGATAAATGCGTCACTTTGGTGGAATCATGTGGAAAGCTCAACAATGATTTCACAGCAACAACAACAATGATAAAAATTAAACCTTAGATATACCCAAATATGCACATATATTTATATATAGAGACATCATTTTTTGGATGAATACCTTTTTCTTAAAAAAAATTGCTATGTAGGTGATTCGCATTCTCACTTCTTTAACTCTCCGGCTCCCATTACGTAAATGTTTACACAATGACAATCCCTTATGACCGTAATACTAACGGAAAAAATATTGTTCGTATCTATGCAAGTATAGATGTATGTGTGTCTCTATAGTAATATTTTTATTTTTACGCGTACATTTCTTGACAAACTCTTTAAATTGGGCATGTTAAAGGTTGCGAAAGGTTTTGTGCACACTTCGGGCAAATTCTCCTTCTCCCATGCCGCCCCTTCCCTTCATCAAAAGAAACATACATACAACACAAATAAATGTCAATATTTATATTTATCTAAATCGATTCGAATTCAATGTTGATGATGATGTTGAGAATGATAATGATAAGTGGATGAAGTTTTGCTGCCGCTACTTTATTGCTATATAGCAGTAAATATTTGTTGGGAAAAATTTACCAAAGTTAACGAAGCTTGAAATTTCAACTGCCAGAAAGAAAATTGAAATCACATATGGTTCTTTGTATATATTTTGGATATTTAAAATATTTGTATCCTTATAATTTTTGATGTTCGACCACCATCTTTTCACTCATATTCCATATAAAAAAAACTGAGAACCAGGTTAGCACGTTGCTGCCATGTATGATAAATTAAAGACTTCAAACAAATGGAGGTTAAGTTATATAAATGGTGTAATGTTCTTAACGAGCCCGAGACTTTAAGAAGCCTAAGGAAATAAGAAAAGCAAAATGATGTTCTTTAGAATATTTGAGAAGTTATCTGGTCCCATTTGCAGTTATATGGCCAGACTGATTAATCCCATTTGGTCACTGGGGACCCAAAATACGTTTCTTCAAAAATCATTGCACCGATTTTAAAAAATGTATATATGTTTAACCCTAGGCGGCACTTCTTATTTTTTATACAAGAATGTTTTCTAATTGAACAGAGTGGCCTAAAGTTTAAAACTAAATATTTTTTTATCTAAAACGACAAACGTCAATTGCCACTAAATTTCTCAATCTTGCTATGGGTTACCGGTGACCCTGTGGTCTTCAATGAAGGCGTTTGAAGAACTTTTTACAGTGAAATATTGGTTAGCGATTACAAATATTTTTTGTTCTATTGTCTCTGGTTTATTTACGGTCAAGAAAGAGTTAATGCTGAAAGACTAGTCTGTCAAAAAACGTATCGAATAAAAATGTACTAAAAACTTCATTGCCAAATACAAAGCCATGAACAAGTCATTAAAGCTCAGACCCTAGGGCAAACAAAATTATGTTTCGAAGAAAAATTGTTGCAAAACTGAGCGTAGAAAATACGAATACGGGTTTAGATTCTATATCCCTCCGGTTTCTTTGCGGTTCGTAGACAACAGCAACATTTTAAGAGAACAAAAAGAAGAATTTCTACATAAAAAAAGATGTCACACCGCAAGGGGCTCCAGATAAATCTTTATTACACGGATACCGCAGTGGTTCTGAAAAACTCATAAAGTTGACGAAAGCATAATTCAGATTAACATGGAAAGAATTTTTATGAATAGAAGCATCCAAGAAGAAAAGTAAGGAATAAGTATGGGCTGCAGAAAGTTTTTAAATATTCTGTCAACTAACAACGATGTGAATATCACCTTCAATACGTTCCATCTTTCTATTTCTCTTGGGAGCTTAAGGTTTTTACAAAGTATTTTCAACTGATTCTATTTTGTGACTCGAGTTGTATTGCGTTTTCTCATGTTATATTTCTAGCAGATAATTCTTGAATTATGTAGCGTTTCCACGTGTTCTTTGGTGGCCAACGACCGCTTACTTGTAGTACTTAGTCCTAAGTACTTCAATTTTCTTTTGTTTTATGTAAGATGTATTGATCCCAGAGGCTATCATTTCTTATGCATATGTGTTCAGTTGAAATTTACCTAGTTTCACTTCCAAATGTTTGAATTTCTAATTTCTCCTGGAAACCTTTAAGGTTCTTTCTACAAGCTGTAATCGCCTAAGTTAATTTTCATGGCTTTTATTTTTTCCATCTCAAACTAACTACCATTCCAAAAATGAAAAGGATAGCCACTCCAACTAACCTTCATAGGGCTCTGAATTGCTCTGGATTCTTATTTTTACTACAGATTTCTGCTCTTTGTCTTCTTTTATTCACTTTAATTGTATCTAACTGCTATAAAAAATCGATAAATGGGTTTGACAATATCTTGCTACCTATCCCTAAATATTTTTGTTTGTTTTGAACGCCTCGCCCTCGCCCATCAATACCTTAATATTACCATAGACTGATCCATAAATATTGCTGGTGATTGCCTGTCACAGGCTGTATCTAACTTTTGTAACAAACTTCTGACACTTTCTTCATTTTAGCTATGACTACTTTCCACAGTTTATGACCACTCTTCACTACCTTTAATTTTTTGAAACCACAGTTTCTCTCTGATTGCTTTTTGTTACCTCGGTTAGCATCTGACTTTCTTTGACTGCCACTGACTATATTTTATAGTTTCAGGGTCTGAGATGCAGATTCTCTGCTATCTGACATCCATAAGTTAGAAGAAAGGTTTCACTGCCTGCATAGAAGACCATCCTAATACTCTTTAAGAAACTATGGCTCTGCACTTGCAACTTCAGTGCTTTTATAGATACATGATTGGTTTAAGTTAATTCAGTTCTGAGTATTTTATGCTCCAGCATAATTTAATATAAGATTTTTCTTCGTTGGGATTTTTTGTTTTGAAACCTAAAATTGCGCTTTAGATGTTCTCCTACATACATACATACATATCTTTTTTTGCACTCACTTCCTAAAATTAAATTTGGGCGTCACTTACAAAACACTAAACTTTTTACAAATATGCTTTCATTGTGCAAGCCATAAAAACTTAATGCAAATATTAATAAAAACTGCCCATATCGATAATGTATGCAAATTGCTACATAAATCACATGTTTCCTACCCGTTCGAAAATTGTATTGCTCATTTGCATATTACAAGTTAAGGCTGAAACGAAATCGTTTGGAATTATTATATGCCACCATAGTTACATGTGCCCTTAAGACACTCAAACCAGTTGAAATGTTAGTCAAATTATAAATTCATTCTAATTCAATGATTACAAATTAAATTTTAAAACTTTTAAAGTGTTTGGCCATTTAGGTAAACAATTCCGAATCGATTTATTTACACATACTTAAATATTGTTGTTTAGTTAATAAAGTAGGAATTGTTTAGATATTTCCAAAATTAAATTATTATTATTAGTAATGAAATTGTTAAGTGCTTTCTTATGAATTGTTGAAATTAAAACTTTTGGTTTTAGGTTTTCAGTAGGCAAAATTTTACTTGCAATACTAGCAATTAAATAAATATTTTCGTTAATTTTGTTTAGTACCAAAAACATTTCAATTTTTGAACAAGTTTTTGTATTAATAGAAAAATGTAATTTAAAAATTTACATGACTGTAAATAGTGCATTCTAACTACATTGCCAACAGAAACATTTTGCCCAAGATCTCGTGACTCTTTGCTTGTTGACACAAGGTATTTTGTTTTGCCCTCTTTCACTGTTAAATTCACTTTTTCCAAAAGAGCCATCAGCAGTGAAAAGCATTTCGGTCTGTATTTGAGATGCTTCTGGTCTGAGTTTTCATGTAACTCTTAGTCAAAATTCTGGTTCAAATTTAGCTCAGACCCTCGTTTACTCAGCGTTTGATCTGATTTCTGGTGTGAGTTTTGGTTTGCTTTTAATTTGTATTTGGCTTCCTTTTAGCCTCAGTTTTAATCTTATTCTTAGTTTGAGTTGTGGTCGAAATTATGGTATAAATTGACTTGATTTTCATACGATCTGAATTCTGTTTTAAGTTTTGGTCTGAATTCGACTGGAATTTCGGTCCAGTTTTTGTTTAATTTGTTGTCCGAATCCGATCTAAAGTTTTGGCTACTTTGGGTCTGTATTTGAATTATTAGGTGTGAAAATTTATCAGAAAAACATGTAGACAATATAATCAGCAAAGCAACTAAGTCACTCATGGTGTGCAGAATCATAGCAGGAAAAACCTGGGGATGTTCACCATTCATTCTAAAGTGGATGTACACCATGATGGTAAGGCCTATACTATCCTATGGTGCAGTTGCTTGGTCGAATAGAGTTAAATTAGTAACAAAGAAGGGACACCCTCACAAAAGCCAGTGCTTGTATCACAAGAGCAATGAGAACCTATCCTACAGCAGCCATGGAGGCACTAAACACTCGGAGCATATGGGAAACAGTGCAAGTAACTTTCAAGCGGAGAATCTTTCCATAAGGCTCTGTGCACAGTTCAACCTTGAACGTGAGTGTAGGAAGCAAGACATTGTAATCTACTCAGATAGTCAAGCTGCCATCAGAGCACTGAAATCCTTTGAGATCTCCTCAAAAAATTACTTTATTTTGGTTTCCTGGACATACAGAAATACATATATGGTAATGAGATAGTCGACAATCTAGCAAGGAAAGCAGCGGCCAAGTCATGCATTGGTCCTGAACCTATGGTAGGTCTACGAATCCAAACCATAAAAAGCACTCTAAAAGTCGAGGAATGGAACAGTAGGTCATCCTACTGGGCACTCCTACCAAAGCTTAGGCTATCAAAGCTACTCATTGGGAACTTTAACCCCAAAAGAGCGACCCTTTGTCTAAAGCTAAGGAAACATCAACTTAGACTAATCATGGGAATTCTCTCAGGACACTGCAAACTGGGAGAGCACATGAAGAACTTAGGAGTAATTCAGGATAACACTTGTAGGTTCTGCCAAAAAGACAAGGAAACATCAGAACATATCCTTATATACTGCGAGGCACTTACTTGCAGGATGAAAAGATACCTGGGGCAATATTACCCGGAAAGTAAGGACATCATAGCATATCAATTGCTGAGATCCAACAGCAAGATTGGCTTGTCTGATAGCTTATAATTAAGCTACTATTGGGGGTACAATAGATCCCATATTAATCAATCAATCAATAGCCTAAAGTTTTGACTTTTTATTAGTCTGAAGAGTGGTCTAAATTTTTTTTCTGAATTTTGGTTTCATTTTCGATCTGAATTTTGAAGTGATTTTGTTTAGGCTCGGTTTGAATTTGGTCTCATTTCGGTCCGATTCGTGGTCTGAATATTTTTTTTTTTTTTAATTGAGGTTTGGGTCTGAATTTGGTCTCATTTTGATCTAGATTTTCGATCTGAACTTATTCTTTTTCTTGGTTTGAACTTCGATCTGAAAAGAGTTTCAATTTTAGTTTGGAATTTTTTCGAAAATTTCGCCTAAATTTTAGTCTGATTTTAGTTAGAATTTCGTTCTCAGTTTTGTTTCAATTATCTCTTAATTTTCGGTCTGTATTTTTTGGGTGTGAATATTGATAAAATTTTTGCACTACTTTTTCGTCTAGGTCTTTGTTTAGGTCGATATTGAGTCTGATATTAATCGTTTAATTTAGTCCTGCCCAAACCCGAATCCTAGAACCGCCACTGCATTAGGTAATGCAAGTAGCATGATACTCTTGTAAAAGAGAGTGCTGGACATGATGGTGTTTTTGCAGCTTGAATTATTTTCTTAAGCACAATATTGAAGAAGTTGCGCGATAGGGAATCACGTAGTCTAAAACTTTGTCTGGTATTAAATAGCTCCAATTTTAACTGCGCTGTTGCTGTCGGTTAATGTAATTTTGAAAAGCATAACGAACTTTGCATTGATACCAAAATGATACATTGCAACACAAAAATGATCTCTAATCGTTTATAATACAGCTCCAAAAAAAAAAAAATTGAAAAAAATGCTTCATCTGACCAGACCATGTTTATTTGATGGTTTTAGGTACAGTTAACCCCATCATGTGAGAGTGTGTCATACCCTCAAAAATTGGCCTAAAACGAAATAATCCCTTGAATCTTTAATCTATTGATTGTTTAACACAAAAAACTTGATTACTATTTAATGCTTAAACACTATAACACCTAAGCCCCTAAACACCATAACCCTAAACTCCCTTCAGCCAATAATGCTGTAAGAAAAGACTTGCACGCCCTTAAACCCCAAAACTCAAATGATAAATTTCATAACACCAACGACCTTCCAAATCCGTGACTGCATAACTTAGTAATTCATTGACATCGAAGTCGTGTGAGGTCATGATATTTTATTCGACCTCATCATAGTTGGGTGACTTTTTCCACGTTTTCAGAGATTGTGGCTTTCTAGAACATTCAGGGACGGAATTATTGTCGTCATCGCCACTCATAAGTTTTCCTTATCATCTTTATCATACCCTGAATATCTGTTACTAGATTTCAGTCTTTGCCTTTGCATGAAGAGGCCTCAGTCTTCGTTAGGCATCGCCTCTTCTTTCATGTATATGAAGAGACAAGAGAACTCTTCAACGCTTAATATTGCTTCTTAGCAGTTCGCATTGAAACTGACTGCAAGGTGCAAGGTGGCTTTCCTATCTGAGGGTAGGTTTGAGGTTTTAGTGGAACATTGTTTTTTTACCGAGATGATCTCGAACCCGAATACATAACCATTGTTTCAATGATAAGGGAAACCCGTCACACACACTGGTTCACTCTCAGATTGGCTGCCAGATTACTATCCTGGGAAGACCATGTGGAGGCTATGTGTTGACTTGAGAGGAAGACCGCGAGGATTGAATGTGGACTCACCCTTTAGTGAGAGTGTCACAGACTTTACCGTGTGTCGTTCGCCTTAAAGTCCTAGATGTATACATATTTAAACTTTTAAATTAACTTGAATAACTTTCATTTTTAATATACGCCGACATTTCGTAAACAGCCCTGACCTGTTGTGTTTATATAAAATGCAAAAATCTTTTTTTGTAAGCGTTTGTATTATCCGTAGAAAGATATTTTTAGGTAGGTACTTTGTTATTTCATCTTTTAGTTTTGTATTTGTTTGTACACAAAAAAGTAGAATATTCAGGTACCTAAGGGTCGTCGTTTGCTTGGTACGAGAATATGCCGCATTAACTCTGTCTTATATTCATTGACTGTGTAAGTTTATTATGTTTCGCACACGTACAAAGAATAAATGAAGGCAGTACCTTTTTATAACTCATTCTTCTTTGTATCCATATCTTTTTCAACTCCCTTGAGTTTACTCATGTTCCATGATGTACCTAAATAGTACAGTGTGTGCCAAATACAAGATTTTTAAAGCCATATAGGCACTAAAAGTTCCACTAGAAAAAAAATTGCTCAGTTCGTGATTTTTTTTATGCATTTTTTTATTTTTTTTTGTTTTGTAAACTTCATTTTTACACTTTGGTGTGCTTCATGCCAATAAACTTTCGACAGGTGTTGAGTACATACGAAAGTTATGGACATAGTTTTTGTTTTGGTAATTGAAAAAAACTCGTAAATTTACTGCACATTTTTCACAAAAGCACAAAAAACAAAATTCAATTTGTAATTGCAAGTTTAAAAGTTTGATTTTAAGCTATAACGTTCAATTTGTTGCATGTTAGTTCCATCTAGTTTCTCTGTGAAATTTTTAAGGAAATATTTGATATAAAAAGCAAAAACGTGTAGCCGCTTCACACTAAAAAAGTAAAACGCCTTTGCATCATCAATAGTGGTTCGCGTTTCAAAGTCAAATATGTGCGGGTAGTTTTTATATTATTTTTGTTGTTGTTATATTGTTTTAATTGAATAATTAAACCAACGAAAGAAAAAGAACGAATCCATTCGACGAAGTGAATTCAGTTAACACTTCTTTTATACTTGAAAATTCTCTCTATCTTCTTCTCTACAAGCTGTGGCGCATCCAGAGGGAGAATAGTGCTCTTCTTAAAAATGTGAAATATTATGCTCTTGGACTGCATCTAGCTAGATCGTGATGTAAAAAGAATTGGTCAGAATTTTTACCGATTGTATTCTGAATATTAGTCCGAGTTTGCGTCTGAATTTTGGTTGGATTTTTAGTCTGAAAATTGGTCAAATCAATTGAAATCCAACGAATTTTGGTCTGAATTCAGTTAGAATTTTGGGAAAAATTTTTGACTGGTTTTGACTGAAAAGAATTTTTTTCAAATTATCAATTACAAATCTTAAAATTTGTTTATCTCTGAACTTGAGGTTTCGAATAAGTGGGCATGATTGCCATGTGTACTCATTGAACGATTCCTCACTTTGTAATACGAGATTTTTTTCTAGTGAAATTGCATGCGCTTTTTCAATGTTTGAGCACGTGCCATTTTTTAAGATATTTGAAGTTTCCAAAATTCATGCAATGCTCAATTTTGATTAGGAATCAATACTTCGTTTTCAGATTTTATTAACTAGAATTATCACGCCCGCCGATTTCATTTATTTAAGAATAAAATGAAAAACAATATTCATATATGTTTTAGTTGATTAAGAGGTTCACCTTTATAACATTATCAAAAAAACCAATTTTTTTTGTTTGGAAATTTTTCATCGATAACTTATGAAAAAAATGTCGCAAAGGATTTGCAGGGATCCTGGAATCGCAGATTTAATATAAGTTTTTGAAAATTATGTTTTATTGCGTTCTTATCAGGGACCGAAAATAATGATTATTTTACAAAATTAAATGAAAAAAATCAACATGTTCTAAATGCCGGAGGGCATAGTTGAGTACACTAAATTGATATTGGTTGCACGCTTTATTGAAACCAGTAAAGATTTTTATTTTTTGAGCATTAGCCTTAAAAATCGAAAATAATTATTATCTATTGATTTTTATTTTTTAAATCTGGTTTAAAAATTGTTTTTTTATTTTTATGTTTTTGCTCAACCGAAAAAATCAAATTATGATTTTTATTTTTTTTTTCGAGATTATGGTATGAGTTAAATTTTTTTGCTTAGGAATAAAAATTATTTTTTGAGTTTTATTAACTTGCCCAGGAATAAAAATTATTGATTGAGTTTAATTTTTTTTTCGAAATGAAAAACTCAAAACCTCATAAATCCTTGTTATTCCTAGTACGGTTATTGCATGTTCGGCAATTTATAGTCGAATTTTCCATAGAATATTTTCCTCCAACATATTAACTCTTTGGCACAAACAATTATGGGTCTTTTTAGCTCTTTTCGAAAAAGTTTCTTTTTTGACCCATTACGAGGATTGATAGAGGGTTTATATGTCACAAAAATATGTTGCTCATCAAATTTTATTTTAGATCACTGAACAACAAAAATCTTTAAAGTTGATTTTGGTAAAAATAAACTCAAGTTCCAAAAATTTTTCAAATAAATTTTTACCTTTTATACGCAGTGAACAAGTATCTCATTAAAATTATTTTCGGGACTAAAAATTTATTTGATGTTGCGAAAAAAAACTTTAAGTGTTTTATCAATAATGAAAAATTAAGAAATAATTCAAAAATTGAATGCATATTTACATATATATGCATATATATTTTGGTCATTATAATATACAAAATTCCAAAAGCTCTACAGCCTTTCCCAAAAACTTCTTCCAATCTTTTTTCGATTTTTATTCTTAACAAAGTCCAAATCTACGAGTCTAAAACTACAAAAAAAAATTACCCCGAAATAAAAGATTTAAAAAGAAAGGGTTAAATAAAACAAAATTCAAATTATATCTTCTCTCATTAATGGGTTCTCAATAAATACTCAGATCTCTTAAGCTGTTTCTCTCATAAAAAAAATGATTTTTTCGGTTGAGCAAAAACATAATTTTTAAACCAGATTTAAAAAATAAAAGTGATCACAAAATAATTATTAAATTTAGATTTTTTGATATTGCTTATAATAATTACGGTCCCTGGTTCTTATACTTCAAACGCCATGTTTTTCAAATTGGTATGAAAAATGTATTTAATAAATCTAGTTCAAATTATTTGTAAGTTTTATACATTACCTGAGGTACTGACGAAGCCGATTTTTGCAATTTTGTTTTGTTTATTTTTTACTCCTTATAATGTCGAAAAATATGAATATCATAATTTCTTTTATTGTTTTTAGGAAACTTCCTACCTCCTTAACCCATTAGTTGACCAGCATAGAAATACTAAGAATATTTAAATTTCCTTTTAAGGGAAGATATAGGAATGTTCAAACATGAAAAAAAAAGTTTTTTTCGTACCTGTCAGTTAACGAGTTCACTTCTAGTGAAAATATAAAAGTTTGTGTTTTTATTGTTGGACTGAAAAAGTCATTGTTAAGACTATGATCAAATTTTTATATTCAATACAATTTACATAGATACAACTTTTCTAAGTGTATTCAATTTTCCAATGTTTCTTTTTGTCATCTCTAATTTTGTAAATCTGTTAATGAAACTGTAATTAAAGCTCTTGTCTATTGTCCCGTTACACATCATTAAAAAATAAAAAACGTAAGCCGACATTCGGTCGCTAATAAATTGTCAAAAAATAAAATATTGCTTTTATTTATAAATACTTTGCGAAAACTATCGCTAAGTCAACAGTCATTAAACTTGTAATTGTAATTGTTTTAACATGTATTTTTAGTAAATACGCAGTTAGTTCATGGTAAAAAAAAAAAATAATTTATAATTTATTTTTGACAAAAAAGTAAAAAAAAAAACTTTAAAAAAATTGAGTGATCTCAAAATTTTTTTTTGGAGTGGGTGCTTTGGAAGCATTTTGAAAAGAATAATACTTTGGATTTTGTGCATATGTATGTTGTATGTTTGTGGCAGTGTTTGCATCTTCTACGGGAACCATCTAGTTCTGCAGCAACATCCAGATTCGATTAACACTAAAAGTCGTGCGAATTGCATATGTCATGTGGAAAATGTAAAGAATTTAATTACAACAAGAAATATAATAAACAAAACCAAATCTGTGCATTTACATTCCTTGCAATAAAAATAACGACATATATTTTATAGTAATAAAAAAAGGTTTTCGGTCATACGGCTAAATATGTGCTAAAATGTAATTAAAAACTTATATTATTTTTCTTTAACTGTAACTATGAAGTGACTACTTTAACAAAATAAATAATTTTTTTCTGAAATTGTCATTATAATGACAAAAAACGTGTGTTAAGATTTTTTCAATCTCACTCCTTATATTTACATATACATATTTAATGTCAGTATTGGTATATGCACATAAGCATATATGTACATTGCACATACATAAGTGTATTTTTCTTCCATACAAATGAAAGTTTTATTATGAAAGTCGTTTTATTTACAAAAAGATATTTTATTCAAAACTTAAATTTAAGATTATTTATAATTTAAAATAAGATGTATTTATTGAGTGCAACAATGTTATAATTATTATATGAGCGAAGTTAATATTCACGCAACACTAAAAGAACAGCAACTGCAAAAATAAAAAAGTAGATAGCTTAAAAACTAACTTCATAGCTAAATGATCTGTAAACTCTCTGAGCTCAAACCTCTTATACGATGTAGTATAAGTGATAAAGATTCAGGTGCAGTCTGGAAACAGTGGGACTATGTCACTTACAAATGCTCATATGCAAATGTGCCTAAAAAGTAACAAGTCCATGCTCATATTGATTTTCAAATGTCTCGACGTAATAATACCAAAATTCACACAATATGCGATTTAAAAACAAATAAAACAATTTTTTTACTTTGTTTGTGCCTTTTTATTTTTTATATATTAAAAAAAGAAAGTTGAAAATAAATATTTATTTACCTGCAGGATGATTTATTTATGAATGTATTTTGGCAGCAGCCAAAGGTGTGAAAATCTCATTTAACTTTTGTTGAACTTTTCACAAGAACAAAAATTAAAATAATTTGATTTCCTTTTTGTTGGTTTTGATTTTGTAACATCTTTTCATGAATTTCCAACCACAAAAGTTAAAGCAATTTAAATTCAATAATTTCCCAGTAAAAAATTATTGTGGGAAACAGAACATTCAATTCAATTTAAATTTGGCAAAACTTCATGAAATTTTGTTGGCTGCTTGTGCTGTGGAAATTGCAAGAACAACGAAAAAGTTACAAATAAAATATTTGCGCTGCTTGTTTAATGTTTTCTTTTACAAAAACAATGAAAAACCGCATTAGAAAAATCAATTGAAATTTTGTTCTTGTTGTAAGTTTTGTTTGGTATTCTCTTTTTGCGAAAAGAGAAATCGAGAATGAAAGAGATAGAAGAAAAGCATCAAGAGAAGGTCATTGTGATGAGGGTTAAATTGATGATGTCAAAAAAATAATTGCAATTTTTATTCATTATAATTTGTTTGGATTGGGAAATAATAACAAACGTTGAAAGAGAATTAATTTTTTTTTATTTATGAAATATCGTATAAATAATAGTTTAAATTAAAAATGATACCGGGTGGCCCATTAAACTTTATACAATAGGTGCAAAAAATAAGTTGCCAAAATGAAAACAAAACATTATCACCAAATATCTTCGCAATAATAGATAGCTTTAAATTAATTTTTACATCATTATATTAGTAAAAATCACTGTGGTCCTTTTAGTAGGATTCACTGAAAGACCCTGTCTTGTCTAAGACTTTTTACATTTAAATCCACACTTGGTTGTGAACAACTTGCATATGAACCTTATATTTTCAAAAATCTCTTTTTACATTCATGTGATTTCAAGATATTTGGTAAAAAATCTTTTTAATAAATTTGTTCATTTTCTAAATTTGAAATTCGTATATAAGACTGATGTAATATGATATGAAGAAATGAATGAGATTCTCTACCAATCAAATGATTCCTCGTAAAAATATGCAGAGATAGGTCTTATGTGATGATCATATTTATTTCATGATCTACTCAGATCTATAGGCTTTAGTTTTGCAACTCAATTGGTAGTGTTCTAGAAATTCAACTCTTGTTCTTTAAGTTTTTAACTCTAAGAGGTAGAGACCTTGAACTTCCAATCATGTTGCGTAAATTTGATTCGAAGAGACTAGACTTGACCTTATTTTTCTCTAACGAAATATAATTTAATAATTATTTGTATTGTCCATTTGACTTTTTTCCAAAACTAAGTGTGCGCATATAAAAACTGAAAGTTCATGACTTTCCAAAGTGAATAAACTCGCAACCAGTGATCTGTACATTGTGAAACATTCGCTACCCCACATGTTCACGCTTGGTATTAAGCGCTGAAGAGTATGCTACTACATAGTTTTTCTTTCTTTTTTTTTTTATTTCTTTCACACATTTAACATGAACATGTTAATCTCCTTGTGGGATTATTACTACATGTTGTGACTGTGAATAGCACCATTTATCGCACCTCTTTCATAGCTTCCAGCTGCTGTTCTTCTTTCTCATTTTCTTTTTCTTCAACGAAGTCTGTGTGTTTCCCACGAATTGTTTTTTTAGTTTTCTATTTGATGCGAAATTTGTATTTCGTTAAGTTGGCATCACTTATAGTGTGCAGTGTTGCGTAAAATGGTAGCTGATTTATTTAATGTGTACATAAATGCTTTACTTGTCAAATCTTTTTTTATTTTTTTGTTAGTGGAGTAGTATTTCTTATCTAGTTTTTGCTTTTTTCGCTATTTCATCATATGAATTTGTAAGCATTTCCTTTTACAAGCATACATGCATATATGAGTATATCTGTGCATGTGTGAGTTAGGTAGATATTTGTGTTGTATTTGTGATAATCCCATATGATGATCATAATCTTGCAAAGTCTTTAAGTTGTTTACATGTGGTTGTGTTAGTGTATATGTGAGAGTGTGGGTCTTCAAAAGAAATCTATTTATGTGTTCACAGCAAAACTCTTTAGCATTTGGTTTTTTCTTTTTTTTGGCTGAATTACCTGCAACTTTCGCACCTTTTGGGATTAAAAAATACAAATACATGCTTACTTACCTAAATTATTATTTAAAGAAGTCTCTTTGTGGTGCCGTCGAGCAGTGGATATTAATATTTGCTGTGTTGACACACTTTCATAGATTGTGCCTTGAGATGTCTCAGATAATATTGTGTGTGTTTTGAAATAAATTTAATATGCAGACATGTTGTATTATTTATTTTGATAAACATGTTTTTTTCAGCAGTTTGAGTTATTTGTGTATAAATTTAAAGCATATTTTGAGTTTTTGTTGAATTTTGTAAGACTTCTTTGACTTGACAAACTTCTGTGTATAAATATGTGCTTCTTCGAGTTGATTGTGGTATTCATATCCTTCGTCTTTTAAAACTTATTTTTGATATGCGGTGATGTGATGGCCGATGTAGAATTGCCGACGATGACCGCTGTGGAAGTAGTGGCGAAAATCTGGCAGCGCTGCAGCCGACCATTTGGGCAACCTCTGGGAGTCGACCGACGTTAATGACGGTGAGGCAGTCCGTCTGAGATGCTAACCCAAGTCACTAGTCTCGTCGAAGCAGGAAGACAACTGTCAGGAGTTTCTTGCCAGCTATGCATGCACCTGGTGCAATGCCCTTATTGGGCGACCCCGAGACTTATTGAAGTTATTTACGACAGTTTTTACAGTAGTGTCCGATTGATTATTCGGCTTCGCCTATTCGGCCTAAAGAAGTATCTTCGGCAAACAACAGTAGAAGTTTTTTGCCCCAGCAAAATTATTTTATAATAAATTTTACTATAGGTTGAATAACAGTAGTAGTTTGGCGAGTTATGACAAATTAAACAGGGTAGGCCATGGGAGTATTTGTTTCTGAAAAAAAAACATTAAAAAATTCAGTTTTTTTGTTGTTCATTTGGATAATCATTTATTTTAGTTCAAGGAGATTTATTTCAGCTACTTTTTACAAAATGATATCCCGCAAATGCCCACCATTGACCTTGAAGGCCAAAAGTGCTCTATTTTCGGTATTTTCCATCGTATGTTGACCTGCAATGGAGCTAAAGTCCTTGGCTTATACGCGTATACCTTGGACTTCAAATAACCCCACAAATAAAAGTCTGGTTGTGTTGAATTGGGTGACCCGGGTGGACAGTCGAATCACCATTTTTGGTTATGAGTCGCTCTGGTAACAATAAATTGATGGTTAGTTTAGTGGTGTTGCATGTAGCGCCGTCCTGTTGAAACCAGTAGCCACCCATGACATTTTCACGAACAATTGGCATCACAAAATCCATTATAATGGCTCAATAACGCTCGCCATTGACGGTTACTGTAGCTTCAACAACGTTTTCGAAAAAATACGGCCCGATGATCACACCCGCGCAAACAAAGCATAAAACAGACAATTTTGCAGCTTTACTTCTCCATTCAACACAAAATATGAATCGTCTGCCATGATGATTTTTTGCGGAAAGTCAATGTCGTTTTCAGCCATTTGGATGGTCCATTTGTAGGCTTGCCATCATTTTTCCGGCCTAATTCTTGACGCTGGTCAAAATTTTTAAATTATCACTTAAAACTCAAAATAAAAAATACTGAAGAGCCAAAACAATTCATATACCTAACAAATCAAATTTAAATTAATATACAAGCATATTAGGTACATAATTTTATGAAATCAAAAAAAAAGAAAAGATCATCAACTTCTTTTGTAGGTCCGGAACCATTCTGCGGAATGGAAAAAGGAACCTTTTCTCTATTACTTAATCAAAGATAATTGTACATAAAACACAGGCCAGGATTAGAACATTCGACAGCACTATTAGGAACCTATAACCTAAAACGCTTCAAGGAATGTATGAATTTGTCAAAGAATAATCTTAGAATCATTAGAGAAATTCGAACAGGACATTTTAAGTTGAGTATCAGTAGTAAATCATCAAACATCGAAACTATGTTTCTGTATCCACTATATAAACAGTGATAGAACACAGTTAATTTTTAACTGGGTTGTGTACAGGATGACATACAAAATAGTCAATAAATAAAAGTGGTCGAAAAATGTAGCAGTAAAAAGTGTTGCAAGCGTTGTACACTAAATATAAAAGTCGTCAGATTTAAAAAGGTCTATTTCATTGTTATTTCTCAAATGCCTGACGAAATTAAATGCCGGACAAAATTCCTGACAAAGCGTCCAATGCCTGACTATCAGACCTAATTCTTGACGTATGGCAAGACTATCTATTTGGCATAATTAAGGCGACGCGGTTAATCAGCTGGGTTTAGTTTTTGTGGCATTTGAATTTTGTATGAAAACATCTTCTTCCCTTCGGATTGTGCTTCGGAAAGTTGTTCGACGGATGTCTCATTCCTGACAACGGTGATGTCGTTGGAGTATACTGGCTCGTACGGCTTCAATATTTTCATCGAAATGTTTTGTTCGTTGTCTGGATGCGTGGTTGTCATTACTAAGCCTACCCTAGCTCACAAATTTTACGCATAAACGCCTTATAGTGTTATCACCTAGAGCACTTTAAACTTTATTTTTTTACGAAACGCACGTTGAGTTTTCATGATTGAGAAATTATTTTGAATGTATAGCTGAACAATTTCATCGCGTTCTTTCGGAGTGTACTGTTCCATTATGTAAATTCCCTTAGACTGTCGCTTCCAACGCGGTATGTCATTAGTCGATCTGACAGCGCTGTCAAAAGTTATAGGATTGCCAGGTGATTCCACTTTAAACGATCTACCCTGTTTCTATGTAATCTGTACCAATGTTTATACCTATACTAAAGATGAAGAGAGCAAAGGAGATTCAAAGATTTATTTATGTGAATCCGAAAATCCCCATCTATTGATAGCAAAATTTGTATATATGCTCCTGGAATTTCTGGACAGGTCGTAAAGCTTGTTTGAACATTTATGGGGTATGGAAAGATATTATATCAATAGTTGAAACCCGGGCAATGCCGAGTATTTTCCGGCTAGTGCATAAATAAGTATAGAGAACTATTTACAATTATTTGTGTGGGCACTACTAATGTTTTAAATTTTTGTATTTAAATCACGTACGATATACACATAAATAGTTATAAATAATATTTTTAACTAAAATGCAAAAAAAAAAAAACACAAAATAGAATAAAGAAAAACAAATTCTATAAGGAAAAGTTGATGACGATTCGTATCTGTATACAAATTTTACTACTAGTCAACTATAGTTGTCGTAACACACACAGGCATAGTCACATATATTAGGATGTATATGTAAGGAGTATACATCTGATATGTAAATCAAGGACGTTCAATGTATTCACACCAAGTAGTACAGAACAAATTTCATTCATTTATGTATGCGAGTGTATTTTTGTGTGTATGTGAGTGTTTATTAAAAAGTTAATGCAAACATCCAATCCTTTATTTTTTGTTCTTTGTTTACAATCAGTGGATAACCTTTTTTTTTGTTTTTTAGGTACCGAACCACACAACATTCGATGCTGTGTCACATATGCAAATAACTATGTATATATGCATGTAACTATATAGTGTGTGTGTTCTTGGAAATGTATGAGCTATAGATATGGTTATAAGAATCAACTATACACATACAAGTACATAACTATATATATACTTATTTATGCAAAAAATGAAAGTCTTTCCAAAAAATATGTATGCTGAAAGTTCATCGTAATGAAAAACTTTAAAAGCGTTTTTAAATAATTTTTTCTACTTTATATATGAGAGAGTGGAACGGAAAAGGAATGGGCTTACGGAGGCCCGAAGTACACTAATTGAGGGTGAGAGCACTATATGTACCGATTGCTATAAAACTTTAGTTTAAATGGTAAAAACTATTATTAAAATGATATTCAGTTGAGAGACGTACAATTTTTATCCCTAACTAACTAAGGGAAATTTCTAAAAAATCTCGCATCGGCTTCCTTAGTCCAACGCTGGAACACCACTAATAGCTATACATATATGCAACACAAATTATGTTAGTACACTCAAAAAAAAAGTACATGGAACAGCTGTAAAAATAACATTTTTTGTTTACAATATTCAGCCAACATTAAAAAATATCAAAATTGACATTACAAAATGTAATTATAACATTACTGAAAAATGTATAAATGATGCGAAAACAATGCAATTTTAACCTTAAAAATGTAAAAGAAATACATTATTTTAATGTAATATTGATATGACAATAATGTTGAATTGACATTACAACAATGTATAACTGATATTGCAAAATGTAAATTTTATATAAATTTAACGTAGAATTGAAAACTTAAAAAGTTAAATAAAACACATTAAAGAAGTTTTCTGCATTTTATATTATTTTATATCTGTAATAATAATTATTTCATATTAAATAATATATAAACGTAAATAATTCCGAAAAATTAAACTTTTCAAAACACGTTTTAGTTTATTTTATTATCTTTTATTATAATTTGAACACTTTTTCACAATTTTTTTTTTACACTGTTTTTATTTAAACTATTATTGTGACTGCAAATACGTAGATACATTCACTCTTACCCAACGAAACGCAGAACTATTTCACAATTAAAAAGTGTTGTCAGTTTAAATTTTTATGTTATACTTATTCAAAAAGTATTACCAGTCTTAATTTTCAATGCCTGTTTACATTTTGAATATTTACACAGAATAATATCAGTTTTACATGAAACACTAAAATTTTTGTTTTTACATTGAAAATAACATTACAAAAATATCAATTTGCATTGCTCTTTTTTTTGAGTGTATATTTATGAAGTACATATTTATTTATTTTTAATTCTTTCGCCGCAACTGTATGCAAACATTCCCCTATGTATGTAATCTACTGAAGGACTTTTACTAAATCGTAGTATATTCAAGGATACTATAATTAATATCACACTGCATTGGTGCTTTTTATTTGGTTTTGCATTACTTGGTGTTAGTGGTACTAATGGCATCGCAAGCTAAACTAATGCAAATAGCTTGGGCTTGAACTATGTATTTCAAGTGTTGTTTGTAAATTGTTTATAATCAATTAATACACAAAAATATTATAAGAGAAATTTTTTTAACGCAAATTTGAATTAATGATGCTGCAGAGTTCGCAAAAACGTCTATTAATTAAACAATTTAAGTTGGGCGCTCGCTTGAAAAGTTACTTCTAATATATGCGTTCGATCATTTTAGGTTTTGGGAGTATGAATATATAAACTCGTATTTTTTTTCGTAATTTGGACATTTATTGTGAAAAAGTGACTATAAATTTATTCTTTAAAGTATTGTCCATCGTTAGCCAGAACCTTTTCCCATCTTTCTGGTAGCATACGGATTCCGCGTCGAAAGAACTCCTCATCTTTTGAGGCTATCTACGAATCGACCCATTTTTTGAGATCTTCGAAAGAACGGAAGTGCTGTTCAGCCAGGCCATGTGTCATCGATCGGAACAAGTGGTAATCAGAAGAAGCAATGTCTGGAGAATACGGCGGGTGGGGTAGCACTTCCCATTTCAGCGTTTCCAAGTATATTTTTACTTGCCTTGCAATATGCGGCCGAGCATTGTCGTGCTAAAGAATAACTTCGTCGTGTCTATTCTCATATTATGGCCTCGTATCCTTTAATGCTCGGCTCAAACGCATCAATTGTAGTCGGTAGCGGTCGCCAGTGATCGTTTCATTCGGTTTCAAGAGCTCATAATACACGACACCTTTCATATCCCACCAAATACACAGTATGAGCTTGGATCCATGGATGTTCGTTGCATGTTGATGCTGATGCATGTCCGGGCTGTCCCCATGATTTTTTGCTCTTTGGGTTATCGGAAAGTATCCACTTTTCATCGCCAGTCACAATACGATGCAGAAAACCCTTTTTTTTCTGTCGTTCAATTAGCAGTTCACATGTGAAAAATCGTCGTTCGACGTCTCTGGTCTTCAATTCGTACAGGCACCCAATTTCCTTGCTTTTGAATCAATCCCAATGCTTTTAATCGTTTAGAAATGGTTGATTAATCAACTCTTAAAGATGCGTTTGACATGAATCTTCTTCGAGTAATGCCTTCAATTCTTCATCTTCGAACTTTTTCGGGCCGCCTGAACGTTCCCTGTCTTCAACATCAAAATCACCACTTTTGAAACGGG
Source organism: Toxonevra muliebris (assembly GCA_963691655.1). Taxonomy (NCBI): domain Eukaryota; kingdom Metazoa; phylum Arthropoda; class Insecta; order Diptera; family Pallopteridae; genus Toxonevra; species Toxonevra muliebris. The sequence continues at coordinate 39,079,396 of OY829328.1, read as the reverse complement.
CATACCACACCTGACACATTCTAACGTCTATAGCACAGTCAGGATAAGCTTCAGTGAGTAAACGATGTGCTTCAGTTGCGTTTTTCTTTAAATGGAAGAAGCAAATTAAAACTTCCCGCAAATGTTGTTTTGTTGGCACGAAATTCGACATTTTCAGCTACAGTAAAACACTTTTGTAAAATTATGAAAATTATTTGACATATCAATTCTTATAGTATTTTTGGCGCTCTTCGAGATAGAATAGCTGTCAATGTCAAAAAATGGCGCGTATGATAGATATGAAGTTAGTCACAATTACTAGTTTATACATTCATACTCCCAATATTTATTGAAATTAAACTGTTTGGTGTTGTTTTATTTTTAATAGAATTTTACTTTGAAACTCAAAAAATTTGTGTTTTTTTTTACAGATGAATTCATAAAGTTGTATTTCCTGTTAGCACCAGCAAAGATCTTTTTATTTTCTGTTGGTGCTACATTCCCTCTATAATCTTCTCGAAAAAAGTTCTGACTTTTTGCGCCTCCGTGAAATTTAGTAATTTTTTTGTTTGAAGTCACTTCGAAAATATCAAGTGTTATAGTAAGTTCCATAAATAATAGCTTTGTAAAAACCGGTAAAATCGTTGCTGTTCTTACTTTTACTTTGAAAAGTAGTCTTGATTATTCAAACGCCAACTTAGAGTAAAAAGGTTCGAAATCTACTTTTTGAAATTAATTTAGAACTTATACGAAATTTGCATGCAATTATGAGTGAAGTTTTTTTTTTACCGTGAAATTAACTCAGCTAAATTTAAAGAATTCATTCGTTCTCTGTACCGGCAGTCGTTTTGTCCAATGCTATTCGTGGTATAATATATTTCCAAAATTACATCAATATTTTAGTCACAAGTCTGAAATAATTTCACTTGCTTTGCTACCTATAGGGCAATTATCCGGAGGCAAAGAGCAAGAATTTTAAATTGGTGGGAGAGCATTATGCAAGACCATGTAGTCGAGCAAAATCAAATGAGGATATCTTCAATCGTCTTTTGATCAATTCAGATGTCTAGATATTAAGTATAAGAAAGCTACCACGAAAAAAAATTTCAAATTTTGCCACAAGGGCTCAACAATTACAATTATTCAACATTTGGTGAATAAGTACTGGCATTAAAACATATTTATTTTCTCTTATTTGTCAATAAAAATTATAAAAAAATAGATTCCATATTATTTTAGGGCTACTGTGAATTGATCGACTGAATTTTCAATTTTGCCCCAGTGCGTGCTGGGTCATTGAGCTGTGATTTGAAACAGGATTTGCTGTGGTAACCCCGAAGTCAATATTTAGTATGGTTTATGGTCTGAAGGTAACAACCTGGAATATAAAAACACAAAAATCTAGAAATTTGTGAGAAATGGATATTCGAGTTTGAATTCAACGCATTTGCGACTTAATCCGAGGCAATAATTTAGCAAATCGCTAGAAAATTTATAATAGAAAGAAAACTAATCAACAGATTAAAGCTTGTTAAAAATATTTTATTTTAATGAAAAGGTTTCAATAAACATTATGTTCTACATGCATGGCCGGAAATATCTTCTAGAACTTCAATACTGTACTGCAATATTGTCATACATTGAAATATTACAATATGGACTAAAATGTTTTGAATAATTCTGCAGTAGCATTTTGAAATATATTATTGATTGCTGTAAAATATTGTAAAATGATCCACAATTTTAAATATTGTATAGCAATATTTCAGCTTTTAAATAAATATTTTCCAAAAGTATCGAGTATCCGATACTGACCCTTTTTTCCGATACCAAGTAAAATACTTATGTTATAGCATCGAGTAAAAAAAGTACTTGAATCGAATGAAAAGTATTGCGTTTTTACTTGTATTTACTTGTATCGAATCATCACTATTCGCGGGCTGGATCATTTGGTAAAATTTTTCGGTAGGCTACTTTGTCCAAATAAAATCTCACAAGTTCTTGGTTTCTGCATGAAAATTATCGTACATTATTCCAAGAGTTCATACACATGATCTATACACTTATAACTTTGAAAGTTGATTATTTCCCATTATTTGGTTAATTTACTATATGCAAAAACAACAATAGACATTTTTTTTAATAACAATTATTCATAAAAAATTTTAAAACGTAAACATACGCCGTCGATTCGATGAAGCATGTCCTTTCAGGGTTTAAAGGGTACAATAACAACTTTTTCGTGAGGCACCTTAATATAAGTATGGGTTCTTTCATATCAAATTTAAGACGAAAATTTTTAATTTGCCAAAAAAAAAAAGTGGGTTTTCTTACTTTCATGGCTGAAATAATGAAAAAGGATTTTTTTAACGTGCTTTTGAAACTTTTGATGACATGACACCACATAGTCGAAACTAAGAAACTTTCAGTTGCTCATTAGTCAGAAACTATCAACGATATAAATTTATTTTTTCGAAAGTAAAAATATTCTATCTTTCCTTATTTTTTGATAATACATTAAAAAAAATATTTAAAATATTTAATTTTTTGTATATACAAGGTTAAAGCACATCGGTTTTCTGTTGAACTTGAAACGGCAGCAGTTAAGCCACAACGAAACCAGATCCTCATCTAAAGGCCGAGTTGACGTGCTCAAGGGTAATGGAAAAATAAAAACCGTTGTGACCAAACTAATCGAGAATATTTATAAAAATATTTCTTGTTTTGCATTTCTTTTGAGTTGAATTCCAAATTCCACTATTCAAATGAAAACGTAATTACGAAAAATTTTAGTAAAAGTTACAATCAAAATTAAAAAGTTATTCTATTTTTCTTTTTATCTTTTTTGTTTTTATTCCAAAAATTTTCAAGGATTCAAATGCGAAGTGAAGCAACAAAGTGTTATGTTCTTTAGCAAAATATAATGAAACTCATTATCAAATATAAACTGCGTTTAAAAAAAAATTCTACTTACGATTTTACTAATTAGTACGCCATAAAGCTTAAAGCACGCGCTCATACGTGATCTGAGAAGCTATCGATTTTTTTCAAGATTTGTTTTCATTATGTTTTATGTCAACATAAGCAAATTTTATTTGGTATGAAAATTCTGCGAAAATAAATACTACCATCAAGTTTCTTACCCTTATCTCAAACAAAAACCAAAAAATGCGACAACGACCATTCTTGAAATGAAGCAAATGCGTTTTTTTTTAAATATGTGGGTGCTGCTCCTCCAAAAATAGCAAAAAAAAAAAAAGGAGAAAAATGGAAAACACGGGCGCACCCTAATGTCCTTGAAACAATTTTAAGGTGTTTGCACTGGCGCGCATTAAGTAATTTGTTGAGGTTATTTTCAAGGTCTCTTTCCTAGCTATCTTTCTTTCACTTTTTATGGAAGACCAGAAAATTACACAAAAATGTTAACATAAAACAGTAACAAAAAACAAAAAAAAACAAACAAAAAAAGAAGCATATAAAAACTCATCAACATTTAGTTTTGTCTTTTATTATGCTTAATTTTACGAGAATGTCACATTCATAATTATACCAAGCTAAAAAAGGACATCAAGTACATATAACAAAAGAAATATTATAAACGTGCGCAATTTAGCGATTCCCCACAAACAATGAACGCTGCGAGTTTACTTAAAGCTTTAAAGCTTTTAAATAGCATCCTTCCTCTACATTTCAAGCACACACACACACACTCATACAATGCAATGCAAGCAATTCAACATTATTTTTTAAAAATAAAAATATTTTAATTAAAATAAAAATTTTTCTTTTGTTATACATAAAGCGCAATTATCTCCATTGAAGTTATGGCTAACCGCTTGAATTTAAATGGGTATTAAAATACTACACTAATATAAAAGAGCTCAATTAGGAACCCGTGACGTGACTGTCTCTTTGTGACTGAATGGTGATTTGTCTCGATTCTTACTATTTTATATAAAATTATAATATGAACCAGCAACTGTTACACAGCATTTTCTTTTCAATGAATATGAAAATAAAATTTTAAAAAACTGGCATGGACTGAAATTTAAATATTAACCATCGAAATGGTTCATTCTTCAAAACATTTGAGTTAGTTGTGTGAACTTTGCATGCGTGCGTTCATTGAATTTCTTCACTTATATATAGTATTCAACAGCTCGAGGCATCGCTTAAAGTTTGGCTTTTCAATTTGAAAAAATATTTTTCCCTTGGAAAATTCCCAAAAATTTAACATTTCCTATCGGAATGGTTGGGCTGTTTGTCTTGAGTAATAGCGATTCGGAAAACCTAATGGATACATTGTTTTGCCTTCCGGTATTAAATTCACAATTCCTTTTCTTTTTCTTCCAGAGCTTTGTTTCACTTGAGATATTATGAAAAAGTTACTGTTTTACAAAATCAGTTTCTTTCGTAGAAGTCTCGAGTCTATCGTCTAATTTTCCAATGATGCTGTGTTCTACAGAAACTTTAATTAGTATTTAAATGAGTTCCAGAAAAATTTTTATTTCTGTTTTTGTTCAAGGTTAGCTCATCATATGAACAAGCTCTCACATATATACGTAGGTACTTATTGTGGTTATTTCCACTACTTCTGACAGTACAATTAGCGCTTAAGCTCCACTTTGGTATCTTATAGTCATTCTGTTAATGGATGTTACTTTGTCTATACTTCGCAATCTCAATTCCTCAGTTCTTTGTTTAGTTGTCTAAGAAGGATTTATGTAATGTGCTAATGTGTTCAGCCTGATCTTGACAATAGCCGAGTAATGACAAATTTTTGCAGCTCCTGAAAAGTGTATTGTGAGTCTCACCGCATTTTCGCCGGTTGACTTGTGACCCGTTAGTATTGTATTCAGTCTAGCTAGGTCAAGATTGATCTTGTCATTCTTCAAAATTCATATCCATTTATTATCTGCAAGGGTATGGAAATAAGAGAGTATATTGGCTTAGCTTTGAATCTATCTGAGGAATGCCCAGAGGTGATTCTCGTCTCGCTAATACATCGATCATCTATTACCTTTAATGTTTATACGCACAGTAAGAAATTATTATATTATAAATACGCTTGGCTTGCAGAATAAGGTCTGGATACTTTGGGTTCTAGGCCATGTAGGAATAGAAGGAAATGAGAAGGCTGACGAACTTGCCAAAAAAGGGGCTGAAACCCCATTTGTAGGACCCGAACCCTTTTGTGAAATGGGAAAAAGGTCTCTAACCATACTGTTAGAGAAAGAAGAGAACCAATTACGAGCGTCATACTGGGACAATCTACCAGGGATGGAGCAATCAAAAACTCTTAGGAACGCATAAACTAAAAAGATTTGAATATTGTATGAACTTAACAAAAGAGAATCTGAGAATTATAACAGGTATTCTGACAGGGCATTGCAGGCTGAATTATCACCTGACAAAACTGAGAATATGCAACAATGGGTCGTGTAGATTTTGTGGGGAGGAAACCGAAACTTCAATACACATTTTCGGACAGTGTCCAGCGCTCATGCAAAGCCGGAAAAAGTACTTGGGAGACTACCAAATACCAGAAGGCATGCTGAAACAACTGGAAATAGGCCTTATACTAAAATTTATTGCAGAAATACTATAATTCTTTAAGAATTATAGGGACTGTAAGAATACTATAATCTTTGAAGGGGGCACAATAGTTCTTTAGGACGCAGTGCACATACCCAAACATAATAATAATAATAATAAGAAATTATTAGACTTTCTACCGATTTGAAAAATTTTATATTTAAATGAAAGTTTAACCCGTATGACCCGCACGGTATAGTATATCTTTATCTCTCTGATAGTATTTGTAAAATATTATGTATAAGAATGTTTCGTTTTTGTCCTTTGCGTTTTTTAGTATAAAATAATGACATTTGATGTATCAATTTATAATAGTAATTGGATTTTATCTATCTAACAATACATTCGCAATTTTAAAATTTACAAAGATTGAAACTCTGGAACTACAGAAAATTAAATTTTTTTTACAAGTAATGTATACCGAGCAATTTTTTCTCTGTTCGAGAACAGAATAAGAATTTTGAGTAACTAAGAATTTTGAGTAATGTATATAACAGGCTTAGAGAACGTATGTATGTAGTCATCACAACATACATACACTGGTATATAGAGATGAGCAATTCAGGCGGCCGTTTCGGAATCCGCCACAATTTCTCATCAGTGATCTTAGTGATAGTTCTTAGTCTTACAATATCGTATATAAGCTACTAATATTTGAAATCGTAAGCCAGAATTACAGATTTGACTTCAAATATCTTCACTGAGTAGAGATATTGAAAACAAAAGAGTTTGGACTTTCAGTAATAGGTTTTGCTGGTGCAAAACAGATTTTTCTTATATGCGACCTGCGTTTGCTTTATCTCATTTATAGAAATTTTAAACATTTTTGAAATCAGTAAACTTCTGGGCTTCAAAATCTAAGGATTCACCACTATGCTACTCTCATGACTGAGAGTAAAATTTGATGGGCAACATATTTCTTGAACATATTAACCCTATATCAACTCTCTGGTAAAAAAAACGATTTTCGAAAATGACAAAAAAAAACCTATAATGGTGAACCCCAAAGAGTTAGTACGTTTGAATAAAATATTCTACAGAAAATTCTATTGTGAATTGGGAAACACACAAACAAGCTCTGACGCAAAACCAACAAGTTGTCCTACTTACTTAATCTGTCAGAAATGGACAAACTTTAGGCCCGCGTATAATTTTTTTTCGAGTTCTATCAGAATCCACTTTCAGACCCTTGTTATTTTTGAAAAATTGATTTTTGTCGGATAGTGTAATCAGACCGAGAACTCAAAATATATTGAAGCTGTGCTTAAATGCACAATCACTCAGAAACCCCACAATAACCTCTCTCAGGGTTTGAACCTGAATCAGTACCTTACTGTCTACAAGGATTATTATCTCTGATCTTCGTAGATATTTGTAATTAGAAACAGATATCTAGTTAAAAAATGCATGCATGATCAGGAACTTTATGACAATAAAGAGTTTATGACCAATAAAGAGTTTTTTCGAATAATAACATTCCACCTTGATCAAAAAGTTCTGGAATAACCACCGTGTGGCGCTCCTGTCGTTCTGATTTGAGTTCTGTTTCTTTTGTTAAGTTGGTACATTTGCAAAAGTTACGTAGCCAAGAGTACATCTATCTCTGTGTGTGTTGGCGATTTTTTACAATTTTAGAAATGGATTTAAATTTGCAACAACGAACTTGTATTAAAGTTTGCGTAAAAACGGATTTAATGGTGTGCGAACGTTGGAAATGTTGGAAAAGTGTTTCGGCAACAATTCTTTAAAGAAAACGGTCGTTTACCAGTGGCACGAGCGGTTCAAAAGTGCTCGTGAGTCTATAGAGGATGATTAACGCAGTGGCAGACCATCGAAATAGAAAACCGACGAAAACATTGATAAAGTAAAATAAATTTGTGTCAATAACCGCAAATTAATCATCACAGAGATAGCGGAGGACTTGAATATTGCCTATGGATCCGTCCAAGACATTTTGGCTAATGATTTGGATTTCCGTCGTGTAGCAGCAAAATTAGTGCCAAAAGACCTCAATTTCATACAAAAAAGAGACCGTGTTGACATCACAAAGACATGATTTACGAGGCTGAATCCGATCCCACATTCATCAAAAGGAACATTACTCGAGACGAGACGTGGGTTTATGAGTACGACACGCAATCCAGACATGCAATCAGGCAAGTGAATGGCGTTCACCAAATGAGCCGAGACCAAAAAAAACCACGTCGTTTCAGTCAAAAAAAAAAGGTTTTCATGGATTACAACGGTATAGTGCATCATGAACTTTTGCCAGAATTCACCTGATTTGGCTCCCTGTGACTTTTTTCTGTTCAATCGAGTTAAAAAACCATTACGGGGGAACGCGTTTCCACAGTCGAGAGGAAGTAATGGAAAAATCGCAGGAATCACTGATGGACATACCGAAAACCGAATATAAAACATGTTTCGAGGATTGGATCAAGCGCTGGCATAAGTGTGTTGCAGTCGATAGGAATTACTTTAAAGGGGACAATATAGATTTAGATGAATAAACTTGTGTTTTTAATTTTCTGAATAAATTCCGGGAATTTTTCGATCAAGGGGTATACCAGTTCCGATATCTATTTTTTATCTGCCCATAAAGATTTTCTTAAAAGTGAAGTGTAGAATGCCATTTACCTCGTTCGAGGGGACTTGAACTTAAATTTTTATAATAAGAAATGCAGAAAGCTTTGATCAAAATTTCTTTAGTTTATTTTTTGTATACATACATTTTTACTTGCATCCATTAGAAAAGTTGTAACAAAACAAGAAAATTTTAAGTGATTATATAGGTACTTCATACTAATTGAAAGTATGTTCTTCAAAATTCCACAATAAACTTATTGGGTTCCTGCAGAGTGTATTTACTGATACACACGTGCATACATATATACATGTCTGTGTATTTATATGTTATTGTATTAAGGATCTTCAAAACTGTAAACTATGCAGAAGAGCTGCTTGCTTGAATTGATGTAAGCAAAGTGGTGTTGTGCTTAATTGAAATGTTGTCTTTCTTTAAACATTCTGAGTACTCAATGTTTAATCTCGTCAATTAAAATGAAAGAATAAAAAAAAAAATGCTAAGACTTTGATTATATCCTGGAATAATAAAAAAGAAAAAGATTACTCCAACTCTATATGCAGTAAAAATGAAAAAAGAAACTAAATTAAAATGGTAAAAAATAAAAAAAATAAATAAAACTTTAAGAGTTTTTGTTTTGCATATTTTCTTTTAACATTCCAACCGAATTTGATCATAATTTCAATTTAACCCCTAATTAGGGTACAGTTTAACTGTCCCAATCCAAGGTTTAAGAAAAATACAATGTCTGCCTGTAACTATTGCCGGGCGGGGGTTTCAATGTGTGTGTTTATGCATACACCAACAAAATAATCACAAGGGCTGCTTATTTGTATCTCATTGTTGTGGAACCGACGAACACAAGCACACAAAGAAGAAAACACTTCAATGTTAACGCGCGCAATGAAATCATGACAAATTACATCAAAATCTAATAAAAATCAAATTGTATGAGGTGCGAAGAAACAAATGGTGGTGAAAGTAGTGCGGGAAAGTGGCAAAAACGCTTTTTCTTCTTGAAATATGGTGTGGCGCTGAAGTTCCTGGTGTGGTTCCTGATTCATGTAGTGGTTTCACTCTTGAATTTTAAAAGTGTTTATGCTTGACGCACACACAATTTCAAGTTATACCCACTTCCATATATACATTTAATTCAGGTGTGGTTGTTGTAACCAATTGTATTCAGGTGATGGAATCGAATGAAATATTTCTTTGGAAAGTGAACAAAAGCACATGAAAAGTTTTTACTTTCTCAATGAGAAAGTTGCGTTGTTTTTTTTCTTTTGTGGCGTTTTCCCTTTTTCTTTTCTTAAATTATGATAAATTGTTGCGTTTAATGTTTGAGAACGTGTGCCTGATTTTCTTTTTACATGCACACATACACAGACACATACTCATGTATACCCTTCACACTCGTATATCAACTAAGACATCACACATTGAGTCACGCACTCTGTTTTACTTAGTTATAATTTTTGTTTGGAAGGCGCAGGCAAAGTCCCAGCTGCTGATGCTACTGCTGTTTAGGTTAAGTATCGTTGTTTGTTGTTGTTGCCATTTTGTTTTCGTTTTGTTGTTATATCTACCAAGTCCTTCGAGTTTAATCGTACGTCGAAAATTTTAAATTTATTATTATTTGAAAGTGATTGTTGCTGTTGCTTTTGCTGGCGCATGCTGCCGTTCGCTGTCAATGTGCAAAAATTTACTTTCACAAGCATAAAGTTTCACTTTTCCCTCAAAAAGCGGAAATAATGTAAATTTTTACAATTTGAATATACGCACCAAACTTTTCCGTTGGTTAGGGGCAACGGAAATTAAACGACGGCCTTTGTATGCAAAAACCATCACCAACTTTTTAGAAGAGCATATGAAAATTTATACTAAATTAACGTTCAAAATTTGGTTGCGACATTTCTCGCATTCGAAGTTAAACAGAAATATAAATGTGTGTGAAAAAAAAGAAAAACAAAAAACACAAATATAAATGTTTGTCAATAAATTTTTAATGACATTTCTTGGTTTTCATACACAGTTTCCCGGTCACGTAATTAGGTACGCAGCTAATGGTGGGCAGGCGTGCATATGTACTTAGTTAGAGTGGCTGTTTCCAGTTACAATTACGGAGAACTTTGAGATGCCACATACTCCCTATAGATTGGGATGTTACCCTTTGTATTTGAGCTCAGGGTTTGTTGAACTATTTTAGGAAGGGCCAAGCCTCTCTTGACTTTGTTACTGGATGTTGTTTGTCAAACCCAACCAAACTCAATTCTGGTAACCTCGGTTGTGTGGTTTAGGAAGCACTTATGAAATTTACTCAGTCTGAGCTTGGCAAGAGGGAGTAGCTTTATTTTCCAAGCCACCGTAAGTTAGGTTAGGTTAGGTTGTAGGGCTGCTCAAAAATGAACACACTGAGACTTACTGGTTCATTGTGATACCCTGGGGCTAATAGTTGCCTTCCGATCCCTCCTAGTCAAACCATTTTGTGCTTTGTATATAGCGTAGTAAGTCAGTGAGTCCTTCATAAAAAAGTTCTCATAGAGTTCTTTGTCTGCGCGCTGCTACAGCTGGGCAGTTACATATAACGAGGAGGATTGTTTCATCTTCCTCTTAATTTTTGCAGCTTCTGCAGTAGTCCTTGTAGGGTATGCCTTATCTACGGGCATGAGTACCAATGAGGCAGTATCCAGTGAGAATAGACTCAGACTCGGTCCAAGTTTGTGACTGCTATGACAGTTGTGGCCTACGCCACAAGGAAGCATGTAGCTTCCATCCTCCATCTGCTTTCTGCAACATGGGAACAGTGGTTTTTGACCAAAAGTTTGCATGTGACAAAGGGTATACCAACTTTGCCAGGGATGCGTGAATTGCTGAGAGTCGTGCCAAGTCTGGCCAGATCATCAGGCTTACAGTTTCCCTCAATGTCGCTATGCCCAGGCACCCATATCAGTTGCAGGTTAAATGCCATGGATATCTCGTTCAGAGACGATCTGCATTGAAGAGCAACTAAGGAGTTGTTAGCGAGGCATTGGAGGGATTTTATCGCCACCTGACTATCAGTGAAAATGCAGATATCACTACAGGGTATCGCATTACATCTTATCAGGTTAGACGCTTCAGTAATTGCCAGCAGTTCAGCTTGGAAGACACGCTGCAGTGATCAGGAAAAAGAAAGTGCGCTGAGATGCTCAGACGCTCAGAGTGAACTCCACCCATTCATCAGTATACACTTCAATGGGTCCAGGGCGTATCACATTACCCGCACTCCACTCTTGGCGAGTTGGAACAAGTGTGCCAAAGCTGTTGCCAAAAGATAGTGAGGAGAGAGTGATATCGACAGATGATGGAAGATATTCGGTTTCACCTAGAATTAGTAAGGGAACACTTGCGTTCAGCCTCACTGTTGAGATTGACGCTGAAGTTTTTCCGTACAGATCTATTGGAAGCAGATCCAGGATAGTGTACAGCGTCTTTGACGGTGTTGTTCTCAAGGCTTCTGAATTAACATTGAAACTAGTCGCTGTACTTTGTCTATTTGCTTGTGATGGGTGCTCTTAGAAAGAGCTGCCTACTACTACGCCTAAAAATAGAATTGGGCGTATAACACTGGTATATAACTTGAGTTGCAATCCACATTTCTTGCCTATAGCTGACTTGCACGCATAAAGAGCAATTGTGGTTTTGCGTACACTCTCTAACATGTTGGCATGCCAGTTGAGCTTTCTGTCCAGGATTAGGCCAAGATATTCAGCTTGCTCCGAGACGATAAGTGATCTGCCATTAAGAGTTAGTTAGATCGAAAATTAGTATACTAGTAAAAAGAACCAGTTCTGTCTTATATATATTAACCGATAAGCCACGGTCAGAACACCAGGAGGACAGTAAGTTCAGTGCTCGTCGCAGTAAATCTACAAGAGTACAAATGAATTTCCCCGAAGTGGCGATAACCGCACACGCAATCACTTTGCATTCTGTTTTTTAAAGTTTTAATAGAAGATCATTTACTGCGAGGTTCCAGAGGAGCGGAGAGAGAACTCTTCCTTGCGAAGTGCCCTTGACCTGATAGAAGAGGGACCTTGCTTAGCGATTATGATTCTATTGTTTAGTAAAGTGTCGACAAAAGCTGCAATAGAGTCATCCTCCCCCAGGTCAATCAGTAATGTAGTAATAGCCGATGGGAGGATGTCTTCTATATCAAGAAAGGACACAAGAGTAAATTCTTTGTATTTCTGGAGTTTCTCAATCGGCTGTACAAGTTCATGTAACGCTATCTCAACAGATCTGCCTTTCATTTAGGCATGTTGGGAGAGTGTCAATTTCGATTGGATATCCTCCATAATATGTGTATCTATTAATCGTTCACGAACCTTTAGGAGAAAAGAGGTGAGGCTTATTGGCTTATCCTCTTTCGGGATGAATACCACGTTCACATCCGTTCATTGTTTTTATATATGTGTGAGACGTAGACATGAATACGTCATTTACTTTCTGCATATCAGCAGGAATTATGCCATCAAGTCCTGGGGACCTGAAAGGCGTAAAAGTGTGAATTGCCCATCGTATCCTATCTAAGGAAATTATATCGGGCGGTACACGTTTAGTGCTGTTGTTCTCAACATGAGTTAAATTTACTGTCTTTTTACAGCATGAAAAATGTGTGTCGACCAGGAGTTAAATTGTCTCTGCACTAGATGTACTTCAGCTACCGTCAGCTTTCGCAATGAGCGATGGCTTGTTTGGGCTAGTGGAGAGAATTTTCCTCAGCCGACTTGCTTCTGCAGTACTTTCTATCTTGCCGCAAAAAGTTTCCTTTTTTAGGACTTTTTTGCTGCTTGAATTTCTTTCTTTAATTTTGCAAACGCATTCCTTATATGCAGCGACATTAGTTATAGACCACCATGGTAGTTTGGCTTACCTCTAGAAATTCTCGATGGGCAAGAGATTTTGGTCGCTGTTTCACAGTCGGATGTAAGTGTCTCTACCACACTGTCTATGGTAAATGTAACTCCTACTATGTGTGTTGTGAAGGATACGAAATCTGGTGGCTTGTTTCCTCATTGTGAAGTGTCCTGTTTGAACTGTATTTAGCTTGGCTATGCCAGGACGGGCATGATCAAGTTGGCATGTGATTTATTTGTGGTCGTATTTCAACTATGTTTTCTGGATTACAGTGCCGATGGTGAGTCTGAAAAATTAGAGAGTTAGAGTTTAGGTTAATTGCCAGTGATTACATTGGGGCAATGTCTAGAGCAGAACCCCACCTTGCTTCAGGGCTTTTTTCAGTGTCCTGTTACTAGAAACCCCTACTTGGCCAATGTCCAATCTATTACTTACAAAGCGAGTATCTTTGTAAATTGGTTAACTAATTTAGAGGATATTAATGGGCACACCTAGTGTGATTGCCCAAAAAAGATGATTTTTTTTAAAGAAAAATATTGCAACGAATATTTTAAAATTTTTAGGATATATTTTTGCATAAATAATATTTACCTAGTAATTTTTTTGAATGAAAAAATTTTATTTTCAGCAAGTTATCCTCCACCTCTCAAGTATCAAAAAAAAAAATCGCCTACTGTTGCAGTGATTGCGGCCTTCACAGATCCTCAAAAATCTGATGGTTTTTAATATTACAAAATTACATTTTTTATTCAGTCGAAAAATTGGAGGGTCATTGTATGGGCAAATTATGATGGAAAAAAATCAAATCGATCGGATGATTTGTAATCGAGTTAGAACTGCAGTAAATTTGATAAATGTAGTTTTGGGAAAAACGCATTTAAAGATAAAATTATTGATTTCATTGTTATGAGCAGCTACTGATTAAAAGGCTTTGGCCTAAAAACTATTTGAAATCTGCATTTTTTGTATGCAAAATTTCAATTGATTTTTGCAAAGTAACACACTAGGTGTGCCTAGTCTGACACTAGTCTGAGTATAGAACTTTAACAGTTTCTTGGCTGCCTGTGAAATTAGCAATTTTAACTTTGGCTACATTTTCGCCAGTTTGACTGGGTTTGGAAAATATCGGCTTTATCAGGTAGCCGAATTTATTGGACAAAATTTAGGTTTTCTCAGCTGTTTCCATATTTAACTCGTTAGTGTTGAGTTCTAACTCGAAGGTAGCTTTCACTCGATTTTTTTAATATGCTATTGTTGGGAAAAGACAAAGAAAGAAGAAAAATGAAAAAATTGTTTCCTCTCGTTTTGAGAGATTGCAAGAAAACATTTAAAATCTTATAAATCAATTCCTGGCTATATTTCAAGTAACTTTGAAGAAGTGAGATATTGAGAGCATCTTGCATTCAAAGTTCTTGACTACTATAAACAAGTACTCTCCCGTTATATAGCGGAACTAAGTAACTACTAGTCATTGTTTTTCTTATATCTTGCGCAAAATATCTATGACGGACTTTTACCCATTTTTTCCTATCTGCTTTCTAAGCACTTTAAATTGAAAAATCAAAACAACAAGCAACTTAAGGAGGATTCTCATTCAATGGCTTCTAAATATGTAATTTTCTAAAATTGTGTTTCAATTTTGGATTAAAACGCGTACTTATAAAAGCGTTTTTCTCGCAGCATCTGCCTGGCAGGCTGACGTGATATCTAAACAACTAATAAACCGATTGCTTTGAAATTTCGCTCCAATATAGAAAACAAAACTGTCTTTGTTTCAAACTAAGGAAAAGAAAAATAAACAGTACAAAATACAAAATTTGAGAAACATTTATTTATTTCTTTTTCCAATAACAATCATTAAAAAATAGTAATTTTTTAGCTCTCTTAAAAGATTACAAGTAGAACTACTGTTTTTTAAATTTAAAGATGCCAAAAAACTTTGTCGCACAATGTATTTAATTACATTTTGGTAAAATAATTTTTCCCCACATCTATTTTGCTAATTATTAATTATTTTCCATAATTTAACTGCAGATTGTTATTACATATTATTATTCACATTTTAATGAAAATTTAACAACTAATAATATAATAAAAGTAATCAATGTCAGTATAATATTAATTAAAAATATATTTAAACTATCACACTGAATACTTGTTTGCAGCCGCAAATTTCGCCTTAGTGGCGATTTCAATTGTCAAATCACAAACCAAGAAAAAATATTTATGTATTTTTCATATCACAGCTGTAATTTCAATCAATATATTGTGCATATTAATAAATTTTACTACATGTATTAATTTATGAATAGCTTTTCTCAAATGAATCCAACACGCCATGCTGGCAAAAATGGGTTGAGACTTAAACTTGCAATATGCAAGTAACAAAAAGTTCACATGACAAATTTATAGTGGGGTCAACAGAATCCATAATATTTTATTAGTTTTTCCTACATTTCTATGCATGGTTTGTTGCATTTTTCTACTTTTTGCAATTTAGAATTTCGGTTTTTATATTCATTTTTATACAATCATCATTCATCTATTTTACTATGCACACAAATCGCTCGTTTACTGCAAGACTGTCATAATTCCAAAAAAAATCGAGTGAAGTGTACAGAAATAACAGTTATTTAGTGCTTTACATTGTGTAAAAAAAAACATGACGGTATTTTACAAACTCTCCTCATGATAAGATTATTTAGCGTTATTGCGTTCTACGGAGTGGTAGTTCATTGAAAGCTTTAAATACAACTTTCTTAAATATTTTTAAATGTTTTTTTTTTTTACTTATGACAGTCTTGTAGAAAACGAGCACTTATATCATAGTATGAGTGTGTATATTCTTAAGAGTTTGAATTTATATCGTAAATATATTTTTCATTCAATTGCGCTTACAAATGTCGTATTACTATTTTCTTTTTTTTGTATGGATATTTTTTACATATTTATAAGTAGTTACGAGTATATAGTAATATAATAGAATATTTTTATATTATTATTTCTTTAAAAAAGTAACAGTGGTGTTTTTATATATATTCTATAATTTTAATTTTTTTATTTTTGTGTACTTTTATCATATTTTAGATATAACTTTGCACAGAGTAGGTGGAAAATTTAAATTGGTTTAGTTTTAGTTGGCAGAACACATGTGGAACAATTTCTCTAAAGAGCAAAATTTTTGCATATTTTTCTAAAATTTTTGCATATGTTTGTAAAGTTTTTAAATCAATTTTCTTCAGATCCAGTTCCCAATCTTTTGTTCTGCTAGTGTTTCCTTCTAACCGGAACAAAATAGAGGAACCTTTAACATTACGTAATTTTGTTTTATTTTTGAACGAGCAGGATTGCCAGGTTACTCCAAGACCACACATTCTTAAAATTTCTCCTTTTGCACTTGATAGAAGTGAAACTTCTTTGATAGTTTTACAACTGCGAATATGAAAGAAGAGCAACAACAGAGAAATAGTGTTGGGAAATGGAGGGAAATGGAAATGTTCCAAAAAGCGCAACTATGGGTTTTTCAATTTCAATTAGAAAACAATAAACTATAGAATAAATACAATTCTTGATACGTATGTTCAACTATTTCACGACCGTTGTTGATATATAAATTATGTGTTGCATACTTTAGGCTTAAAGTAAAATATATATAATAAAACACACACATACTATGAAACCTCACACTAAAGGGAAGTGACATTTGATTTGAATATCTATAAAATGTTAGCACATCAAAACAAATTATTGTTAAACTTAATAAACTATTTCAATAAAATACACTAAAAATTGCGACACTTGGTAGCTCTGAAGTACATTTTGGTTATAAAAAAAAAAAAATAAATTTTCCAGTGCAATTCGATACCATTTTAACAAACTAATTTCCCAACACTGATGCACATAGAATTTAAAGAATTAATTCATATACAAAATATGAATACATAATATAATAATGCAATGTTATTCAATTTATTTTCCCAATTTCTACATTTTGAAAGATTTGAACCAGCAATCATATTAGACATACAGATAGTGCGCCAGGACAAATTCTCACATATGACGCGCTTAGAGAAAATGTAAAGCATAAAATTTAAATTTTAGAGGAAAGAGTTGTTGCTGTTACTGGCTTACTACAGCGATATGGCCGAGTACGCATGAAGAGTTGTAACTTACGCACACATACAAAATCAAATAGACAAAGCAGAACGAGACTTCGTTTTTGCTTAACGACCAAAACGAAGATTTCTTTCCTCTAGTACATTTTAAGCTTCACTCATCCTCTGAGCGCGTCATATAATATATGGGTTATCCATTCTCTTTACTCTTATTTCTATTTCAATTACATTTTTGTATATATCCATGCCGGTCATTTTTATTTGCCTTTTCTTTTAACTTTATGCCGAATCCGAACGGTGAAGTGAAAAGCAAGCTTTTCTTAGGTAATTTTTACTTTTGGAGGTGGCGAGTGTAAAAAATGTTTACTTTTTTTTAATTTTTAGAGTCCCTAGTAATGAGCCCGGGCACCCTGAGTTACAGTCTAGCAAACTAACTCCCAGACTACGGCGATCACATTTCTTTTGCTTCTGAATTTGCGTATATTTGACAATATTTTTTATAAAAATTAATAAAATTGCAAGATAAAATGATTCTTCATTTTAATAATTTTACTTCCAGATGAAAACAAAATGAGGTGAATAAAGATTGAGAGAGAGTGTGTGCGTATGAGTGTTTTTTTGATCGAGTAGATACATATATAGTAAAATTATATTAAAACAAATAGTAAAATTGAAACATAATATTTTTATAAGTTGGATAGGCATTGGACAGAAAATTGTCATATACATAACCTACTATTAACTTAAATTGAAATTAGTATCTACTTCCACCACTATTATTATTTATATTTCATTTATAACTGGTACTATAAATATAAGAGATGCTCTATTCCAGGACTAAACAAACAAATAAATAAATAAATATTTTAATTTTTACACGCATCTCACAAGTTTCGAGATGATCAAAATGGATTATTAATAACACTATATAACAAAATGAACGTAGATTTTGATGAATCCAAATCTTTCCAATAGTATTTAGCTCACTTAATAAGACTATCAAGGAGGTTCGCTACTTTAGGTCACATAAGCGATTTTTTCAAGGTCAAAGACTGTAATGATTAATTTGGTTGACTCATAAACCACACGGAATTTGATGTTCGTGTTTTTGGCAAAGTTGTTTCTCTAAAATAGCTCTATAATATTGCGGAGCATTGTGATAGTAAAAAGTTGACACAGGATGTAGAATTTGAGACTAAACTCTTGAATGTTATGCGTTTAATCTTTTTAGTCGCAGGGGTTTTGAGTATTATTTGATTTAACTCACCGATAACCGACAACTTTTTAAACGGTCAAAGCCCAACAAGGTCAGAGGTCTTCTCTATTAATATAGCGTTTGATGTGTATAATTTCTTTTTTTCTAAACCAATATGTTTGGTGTAGTATTGCGTAATTTGTGTGAATACATATTTAGGAAGATAAAATGGAAAAAACCTAAGTCTAGTGAACATTTTTTAATTTTGTTTTTTATATTTTTCTGTTACAGAAATGCAAAGAAAATAAAATAATTTGTGCTTCAAGTATCACATTTCTTCAGAGATGTGGAATGTTTAACACTCATAGGTATTCAACAAATACGAACAAATTACATGAAACTACCTGCACAATCAAAGAACCAGAAAAAAGTGCATGGACCTTGTCGGTCATTGAATCCCTAAATGATTCCAACCGGATGATTATGATGAAAAATTTCACAGAATCGTGCCGAAGCCAATTTTAATCGCTTCAAAACATCGCATTTATAGAAGTCACTTAGGCTGAGGCTGTTCGGTCTAACCGTATTAAAATACCGCTTCTTTGATAATGACATAGGTCCCTAGGGACCTTATCGGTTATTGGAGGGCTAAAAAATTGTTTTTTCTTTGTGTACTTCTAGATGAGTATAAACTTTCTGAGCTGTAATTTTTCAATTTGATACCATTCTTGGGTATTTACATATCTTGCCCCAAAAAGGATATTTTATGTGATCAATTTCGTGAGTCACTGTAATCACTGGCGAATGAAAAGGCGGGATTCAGGGATAAAGGCCTCCCTTACTAAGGAAAATCTGATACATTTTGACTGTTGAATATGTTAAAACAAATTCAAGGGGCAAAAAAGAAAACAAATTAAAACCCCCCTTGGAAATATAAATTAATTTTACTATTGCAGTTTGAATTCGTTCTCAGGATTTAAATTCATTTTTGTCTGAATTAAAAACACCGATGCTTTCACCTGTAATCCAGTAACGATTATTCTCAAATAAACGATTGGATTTAATCTTCGATTGAATGATTGCATACAAATCACAGTTTTTTTAGACCAGTAAAACTATATATTTCTATTTTTGACGATCAAATGATTATGACCCAGTAATAATGAACTGTTTTATTCAATTGGTGATTCAATTTTTTCACAAAACGATAGTTTTAGAGCATCGATAATTTTCGATAAATAAATTATAAATATTCAAATACCAAATAAGATTTTATTTATTTCAATGAATATTCTGTCCAATGAATATTCTGTTACCGATTTCTCCTGACTATTAAACTGAATTAAAATCAGTGCCTTATTCTTTAATGCTAAAATATTTTTTATTGTCAAAAACTTTTCTTTGTTTTGTGAGTGTTTTGCAATTCAGCATACACTTTCATACTTCTTCTCTTTAATAATAACTCATAAATGTTTCCATCCATTATAATTTATTTAAACCTTCTATGAGAAATTTCTGTCTGTTCTATGTATTCGACATTTATACAATTTGTATGAAACAAAGTAATTGGCATGTCTAACTCCCATGTCCAAAGTTAAACCAAAGAAATAAATAAGCACCTATATAATTTGCTGTTGGCGTGAGGTTTGCCATTAATGTGTTGAAATGTTACTCTTAAGTCTACTAAGGAATCCTTTTTATCACTGATTCCTTAATGGGGGGGAAAAAAATCTAATTTAATATCTACCTATGTACAATATATATTACCTCCTACTTGGAATGTGGTACTCTTGAGGGAGAGTTTAAAGTTTTGTTTTTGGGTTTTTTGGACATATGCAAGTAGTGTTCCCATCTTTTTGTTTATTTTATGTTTTATTTACAAATACGAAACCTATTTACCATGTACATATGTTTTTTTTGTTTAGGAGGGTACATACTTAATTAAAAATTAAAAGGTTTTTTCCCTGAAGACAATTTAATTTCAAAACAAAAATGTGTTACAAATTTGCTTGTAGTTTATTGTATTATTTTTATACACGTGACCAGGTGCGTTCGTGTGTGTTTTCGACGGTAAATTGCTGTTATTTGTTTGATTGTTTGTTTATAGGCAGAAATGGGGTATAAAAAATAGATTAAATTGTTATAAAATAATGTTTATAGAAGGTTTGTGCAAATGACTAAAATAGTAAAATACATATAAGCGACAAGTGTCCAAATAATAATGAAACAAAAAGTTATAAACATTAAAAATGTATGTATATGGGCTTAATCTTTGTCCAAATCGCATTTTGCTGGTACTTTAGCGATAATTCCAAGATAGTTCGGTGAAAAATGTGACGAAACGATGAGTTTATGAATGACTTTACTCATACAAAATCCATACAGATATTTTTCTGCTACATAGTATTGCATAAATTCATATAACGCCACTGGTATACTTACATATATTCATTTGTTTCATATTTGTTTACAATGAAATTTATTAAATGAATAAAAACTGAAAGTAACATCATGAAAGACATGCATGTTTATGTATGATATTGAATGTTAGGAAAAAAAGGGGAGCAGGATGCAGCACATGACAATATTCTTAAGCAGAAGCAGCAAATATGGAAGAAAACAAATGAATTTCGAACGAAGCGAAATGACAAAGCAATTCTTCTAAAAATATCATTTTATTGTTTGCATGTAATCAGAGAAGCAGCAGCAGCAACAGTAGCAGCTCAACGAGTGTCTCGGTAACAAAATGTGATGAATTTAATGCGCTTAAATATCGCGTTCTATATATAAAAAAGGAGATATGTAAAAAACTGAAATGAAATAAAAAAATATCTACATACTTATGAAAATGTTTAAATTCAAAAATGTAATAAAATGATAAGAGAAAATGCTGAAATAATAATAACAAAAATAAAATACAGTGCTTATACGAAATTAAAAACAAATTTACCAAAGTCAGTGAAAAAAGGGGGGAAAAATATGAAATGTAAAATTGAATTTTAAACTATATAAAAGCACAAAAATAAAAAATAAAAATAAAAAAACATAACCCAACCCTGCTTCTCACTCTACCACCTATTCATCATTATCATCATTTAATAACATTTATGTAATCCATTCATTGCCCCCATCCTACACTTTCACAAACGAGTAATCTCAAAACTACTAAATTCATTATACCTACCTCACTCCTCTGACAAAAATCATTTTTCATTGTAATCCGCACGAACCACTCGAAAAAGTAATTTGTGAAAATAATTTTCATATTCCTCCTGTGTATTTCGCGCGCAATGAGCCAAAATTTCCAAGTGAGCTACACTGCCCTTGGAATGTCCGATGATAATAATCATAATGCTTCGATGGCCTCGGTGTCATCATCGAGTCGCAACGCAACACGCAATGTTAACTTTCATACAGAAATTCATGATGCGTCCGGATATCCGCCACAGCAATTGCCGCAATCACGTCGCAGCTCCAAGTCTTTCTTTCAGCGGCCACGTTCTATGTCGGCATGGAGTGATATTAGCCGCAGTAGTATGCGTTTGGATGAACGGTAAATTAATATACAATATCCTTTTTACTTAATGTGGGCTTAATATTAGACACAAAATTTTAATTTAAATTTTGAAGCTTACTAAAAAAGTTATGAAACAAATTTACATAAATTTAATATTTTTCTAAATTTACACGGGCTCCAATACTAACACAAACTACAACAACGAAATATGTATTATATGCAAATGAATTGAGCGTGAATTTATACAATTAAAGAATGAAAAAGAGAAAGAATGATTTGCTATAGTTGCTTGAAAAACTTAAACGGAGATAACTTGTTCTATTTTATTTCTTTTTGTTAAAAAAAATAATTCAAATTGTTTAAAATTAGTAGACCGTAGCTAGATGATTTAGGGGCATATTTTTGGTCCCACTCTGCTGGGGTCTATATTATAACAATCTTGAGAAAATAACAACCTTCAAAAGGTTTTATGAAACAACGAAATGGTCACTTTGATAGATCTTAACTGACTTGTTTTTGTTGTGATAATATCTTCACTGATGGTATGAAAAAATTTACTAATAAATTGAATTGGTAACGTAAGTGTAGGTAATTCGGATCGATTTTTGCAAGGGAAACTTTGAGCGCTAAAAACAAGGATTACAGATTTATGAAAAATAATGTTTTAATTTCGAATTAAAGCATATTTTTTCCTCTTTTAAAGTTGTTAACTACCAAAGAAAAAAAATTATAACTTTTTTTTAATAATTACTAAAGTAACATCACCTCGAAAAAAATGGATTGCCTGTAATTCGGATCGAAAAATTGAGAGTGCATGTAATTCGGATCGATGATGTATGTAATTCGGATCAGCAAAGTTTAAAGCAAATTATCTTTAATTTGAGGTTTACTTAGATGCAAAATATAAATTTGGTGTTTAAGCAAAATATATATATATGAAAAAATTAATGTATGTATGTATGAGTAAATACATACACACACATACATACAAATTGTTGTCCAAATCTATGTATTTTCCTTATGTAATCATATACCGTTTGTTCAATCTTAGTGAAATTTGGTGTAGAAATGCATTTGTATTGTGGGTTATAAAATTCGACCTATCTCAAAGTGGGAGTTGCATTTTCGCAAAAATCTAAAATCTTCGAATATCATATCGAGCTAAATTAATAAAATTTGATATGGAGACTTACTTGTTCCACACCGAACTAATTCTCAATTATGGGCCTATTCATTTGAGTATCAAAATTAGGGGAAAAGGCTGAAGCTGAGCAATAGATGCGAATATATTAAAAACAAAAGTGTGGGACTGTGCAATCTTACGGAGGAGCAATGGCGGATCTAGGAAAAGGGAAAGGATTTAGGGTTAAATACCCCTGACCTCACTTCCAACTTCCCTCCAACTTCCTCCCAACTCCACCCTAACCGCCCCCTCTCAACGCCCTCCCCCAACGCCTCCCTAACTCCCCCCTTCCTTACTGATAAGAATTTCATATATTTGATAGTTGGCCACAAATAAAAAAAAAATTTAAAAAGGATGAACAAATGTTAACCTCCTTAAGGTAAATCTCTGGTTCCGCTAGTGGGTGGCCACGCCCGTGTGCTGATGAACAATGAAATATATAAAAAATAATTTCTTCGAATCATTCTAAGAAGTATATTGACATTAACAAAAATTAAAATGTGGTCTGGAATAAAAAAAATACCAATCATTTAACACAAACTAGTTTTTAAAAATATATTTCATATTGAATTTGACTAAAAATTACTTGTTAGTTTCAAAATTGGCATAACTCTAAGAAACGCAATTAATATTTCAATAAAAAAAAATATTTTTTGATTTTAAAATGGAAAATTTTTAACTAAAATTCAAAATATTTTTCAAGTTTATCTAAACTCTGAACTGGAATTCAACAAAAACTCTCTAAACAAAGGGTCAATCCGAATTACCTCCAAACATCACCTATTATGTCTAAATCACAACTAAAAAACTTTATTAATGAGTAAGTAAAGCAAAAATATCGGAAAAACTATGAGGAAATGCATACGGTCTGGCCAGACCGTGGTGGTATGACTAAAATTTAAAAAACCACCAAAATCTCGCCCCCCTCATACCTCAGGACTCCAATTTTTTTATAAATCTTTTTAGAAATAGTCATCTAAGGATGTTAAATATTAACAAAGTTGGAAAAGGTCTGACCAGACCGTGGTGCCAATATAAGGGTTAAATAACAGATTCCAAAAAAAAAAAAAAAAAAAAATATTGCCAATGATGCTTAGGTTGGGCATCGTGAGCCTCGAGTTTCGTGTAAAATGAAATACAAATTTTGAATTAGATGGTATCTCAAAGGTAGCTCAAAGTATTACTTGTAGGCAGAAACCGATTTAAATGTCTCGTCAGTAGTTAAGTTAGGCCGGGATGTGAATGATGAGAATAAATCCCATATCATATTCGCCTTTTAGCACATTTGTGAAATAGGTGATTCCGAAATCAGTACATGAAGCTTATCGATCACTTTCATTCATTCGCTTTACCGCAGGGTATGTTATTGATTAAAATCAATATTCGCAGGAGCCAATGGACAATCCGCAGAGATATTAATAATGTCATAGATAAACATCAGCTATACGTTGATGGGTTTACGACGGAGACTAATCATGCTTTTGTCATCAAGTCGCTGGACATATGGTGTGATTTTGCTCGGAAGGATATTCTCTGCGCATAAACATGGTGAACTGTATCTGAATAAACTGGCACCTTTTTTTGAATACTGGTGACATACTCGATCACTTCCATTCATCAGGAAATATACCCAATACGTTATATATATATACTTTAATGAAAAACGTTCATAAAACTTATAAAAATATTTATTGAAAGAGAATTATGAAATATATCATTAGATTGTTAGATGTTTTCATAAATTCAATTATTGGAAATCTTGCATAAACTCAAAAGTATATATGTGAATTTAAAGAAAGAAGCCATATTATCTTTTTATAAGAAAATTATATTACACTATGATAAATAAGATGAGAACTTGACATGAATTCATTTTATTGTGCGTCTTAGTAACCTTTTTTTTTAGTTTATGCTCTATCATAAAAGATAAAAGGCAAAAAGAGCAAAAACATTTCATGCATTTAACTGACAATGAAAAATTATCTTAACCCGTATATTCTTAAATTATTGCAAAACATAAAAAGAAAAGTGCTTGAAATAATGCGAAACTTAAAAGAAAAATACTTTAATGATGCGTGGTTGCAAATGTTAAAAGGCAAAAAGAGAATAAAATGTATTTAACTTAAATTTGTATTTAAACTCGGACACATTAAAGTTGAGCTAACACATTAATTTTGAATTTGGGAAAAAATGTAGATAAGGATTTATCGCAATTTAATATGTATTCAAGTTTGTATGAGTGCTAAAAGATTTGCCAGTCGATGTTTTTAGCAATAAAAATCGTTAGCAATAAAATACTACGAAAAAATAGTTACATTTGTTTTTTTAACATATTCCTTAAAGAAGAAAGTTTTAAATTTATGTGTGTGGTATATGTGCATATTATGTGTATGTATATAGTACAGAAATGTTCGTATAGATTGGAAATTTCGTATTCAAAAAGTTATTTCTTCACTTTAAAATGATTTATGACAAAATCATCCAGGGATACCTATATAAATAACACAAAGGTAAAATAACAAATATTTTGAAATTCAATAATTACACATAGAAATTTTGTTTATACTTCAGATGCCACGCCTTCTATTCTATTCCCGCCCACCCAGTAAAAGTGCCATGAGAAGTGCCACACCCACTAAACTAAGCCTACTCATAATTTCTTCACGGAATGACATTGACAAATAACATTTCCGTATCACAACTCGTTGCTGAGATATTTCATAAAGAATATTCAAGTTATATAGGAGGCTCCACACACCCTTTGCCAATCTTAACCAAACCTATAGCATGGCATTACCACATCATCTTTATTATTAAATTCCTGTTCTATACTTTGTATAAATGGGTCCGAAGATATATCCAAAAAAGCATCCCATTTGCAGGAATTTAGAGTACCATATAAACCTCAGCCGTCCCATAAATATTAATTTTCCAAATCTTTATCTCGCTTCAAATGATTTTGAAGTCATAAATCTTCAGATAAAAATAATCGGAAACACGAAAATTAAAATAAAAAACATTTATAAGAAAAATAATATAATATTAGTACATAAGATAAACATCTTTTCGTACAGTAGTCAAATTAAATAAAGAGTAATTAATTGAATTAAACTTAACTCTATTTCATGATAAACTTATAACTAAACATAGAATGATATGAAATATATGTACTTAAGTATTTGGTTTTTTTATTTTTTTTTACTTTTTTATCTACTGTCTTTAACGGCTGGAGTAATATTGAAAAATTGAATGCTTAATTATGCATGAATCTAGAGGGCGTAGTAGCCCGATGTTCTTTTCAACTTTTTCGGTTGATAATACCCGGAAAAAGTGCAAGCAATGCACACACAATATTTTTTTTTTTGAAAGCGGGCATATTTTCGGTTCGAGCTTAGACCCTCCAGTTTTAATATTTCCACAAAAAAAAAAGTAAATTTAGTATTGGTGCAGCTCTATGGAGTGTTTTTTATGGCCTTAGTACATATAGTCTAAATTAAAAATATGGCATCACAAGATGGTTCCCGACCGACTTCACTCTCCTCGTACCTCAAAACCCGAGTGGCAAATTTGTGTAATTTTGCAGAAAATCTCAGAGAACAGTATTACCGGATTCAGGCGAAGACGAGCATAACCGCATCATTACAGGATGGCCCCCAATCCCTTTAATTCTTTCCCAATTTAATTCTAGCAGCTCCTAGTTCACTTGCAACTTGCATTGCTAAAGAGAGCGATTTAGAGCCCTTTACGAGGAGGTAGAAGCACATCGGTCATCGTCCAAACTCTACTCAACCAAATCTATCTAGTTTTTAATCATAATCAATTTCAGTAAAGCTCATAAACTGTAATTATGTGTAATGTGAACCTGGTTTAATGGCCTCTAGCATCCCAGCGCACATGTTACTGGCTTGGGTAGCTAGTAAATGTCCTAAAACAAATTTCAGCGGCTGAAAGCTCCTCTATAAATTCTCAATTTTTTAATTTGCTAAGGACTGGAGGTACTGTAATACAAACAGTAGGTTAGCGCGAACTCCACAAGCACCAATTTCTTCTTCTCGAGCCCGTAAGATTTTGTTCAATGCACCTTTCCTCACATCAAGTTGACAATCAGTGACCTAGGGAAGTAAAATCGTTTTAGCAAAGCAAATACTTACTGTTTGTTCCTCTCTGGTTCGCTATAATGGTCGTCGTCGTCTATTTGAGGCCATCAGCCGTTCATAATTAGGTCAGGTAGTACTAGCTGGTCGAAGCCGCGCATAGACCTTTAGGTCCTTAGCGATACCAGATAGAAGTCCTATAGGAATTATTTAGCGAGTGTATATCTAGCGAATGTACACTAGACGTGTTTTGTGATGTAGAGAATTTTTCAAAACATGTTCTAGATGGTCAGATTGTGCTATTTTTTCCTTATCATCTAACAATAGCTTTGAAATTTGAAGACAATTTCATGACGGAAAGTCAGCGCGGAATTCGAGTCAAATTTTAAAATGTAGTTATGAGGACGAAAAATAGTTAATTTATTGTAATTAAACTTATCCTAGTAAATATAATTTTTGTGATCAGTTTATAATCAAAACGTTTCTGCAATAAATTATCTTTCCAACGAGTTGTAAAAAATTAAAATTGGTTACAAAATAACAAAGTTGGAACATTTTCGTTTCAAATTAGACTAGATTTAACTTGCTAAAGCCCTAACACGCATTTTTCAAAATTTTACAGCAAAAACATTTTAGTTTTTGGAGAAGAATTTCAAGAATTTGTAATTTAAACTAAAAGAAAAAATGGTAAGTTTTCGCTGTAGGTCTCTAAAATTTTCAGTACAGATAAAAGTGGGCATGTTTTATCATAATCCATAAAAAACTCGATATTGAAAAATTTGATGTTAAGGCGTTAGCAAATTAAGCCACCGATATGTGGGATACTTTTTTCTATAAGATTATACAATGCGGAGCAAAAGCTGCTTCTCTTCTTCATTATTCGTTAGGATTTTGTTAAAGTCATTCAGGAATTTGACTTCCCTTGACGGCCATTTTGGCCATATTGAAGGATGAAATTTCAGAAATTCTGAAGGTATGTGGAAGCTGTTAAAGAAATTGTAAGTCTTCTGCGACGCAAAATCGCTCAAATGCAACAACGTTTCTGGTTATTGCATATAAAATTTACCGTTATCAATTAGTTTTATTTTTGGTTCTATTGAGTTTAGGCGCTCAATAATTTTTTTTTTTACTTCCATGAAAACATTTGAGTAGAATAACGCTAATGCGATTTTTTCTTCAGACAATTTCCAAAGATGCTGGTACATTTTTAATTTTTCTCGGTAATTCGTCGGAAGCTGAGGGATTAACTTCTGCATAAGCATCGGTTGCTTTTATAAAATTGAAATCTTGATTTGGAGCTTCAATTGCATTCGAGCATTTAAACCAATCTATTATGTAGAGTCGTAAAACCAAAATTCAGACGCTCGATAAACCGATTCATCATTGTCTTTAAACCCTGTTTCATCATCACTTCCTGCATTTCCATTGGTTCACCTAAAAACCAATGGTTTGATAATAATCATTTATCTGAATTCAAATTGAAAAAGTTTTGTTTTCCTTTGAATCTATCCTAAACGTAAATGTTGGCATATTGCGCTATGATAATTTAGCTATTTTGTAACCAATTTTTATTTTCTATAGCTCGTTGGAAAAATATTTTAATGTAGAAAAGGATTCAATTTGGTACTGGTCACAAAAATAATATTTACTAGTATAAGATTAATTAAAATGAATAAAAAATGTTTTTTCGTCTTTATAAGCAGATTTCCAAATTTGACTCGATTTTCGCACCGACTTTCCGTCATCTAATTGTCTCAAAATTTTATATTAGCAGTTGTTAGATTATATGGAAAAAAATAGCAAAATTGGAATATCTACACTAAGTTTTGAATTTTAAGAACACCTCTAGTGTACACATTATTTAAGATGCGAGTAAACATTAGAACATTAGCAGTTCACCCCCAGTTTAGCGAGCTCGTTCGGACCCTCAAACTGTGAAACTCCTAAGTACGTTAATTGAATTTTAGCGAGCGCATGACAGGAACAAAGGATATGCTCCAGTGTTTCCTTCGCATCCTGCTTCATACATTTCCTGCACCTTTCATTATCTGTTAATTTTAGTTTAAACGCGTGCATTGCCACCAAAAAATGGCCAGTTAGCCCATCAATTACTGTTCTGCAGTCCTTACGATTGAACGATATAATAGATTTTGCATACCTCTCGCTGTAGGTGTCATACATGACTTAAGCGATTTTGCATGTGGGTATATTTCTCCACCTAGCTTCCGCCTTCGTCCGCATGTGTGTTTCCAGGTTACAATTAGCAACTTGAAGAGGCACCAGTACTTCGCTGATTTGGTCTTCTGGGAGCTTAGTTACATTTTTCGCGATTTTGTGGACAATCTAATTTCCATCTATGCCTTTGTGACTAGGCATTCAATAGATTCACAGTCTAGGATAGGTAGTCAGTTCTGCATGGCTGCCCTGCACTGAAGAACATTTTTGCCTGGAATATGCTGCAGTAATCAGGAAGCCTGAAGGGCCTTCTAATATTTAGCTCAGCATAGTAGACACCAGCACTTACCCCCTCAACCATTTCCATGCCTTTACGCCAACCTTCCTGTTTAATAACAGCTTTTATCCTTTTCCTGAGCTCAGTTTCGGGATCAGTTTCATCATCTGAACCTGGTGTGTTCCGACTAATTGAGCTATATCTGAAAGATCTATAGCCTAGTTGTCCAGTAACTCGTAGTCATTCTGCCGATTTTGCTGCCTGATTTTCTGAAAAGATATCAATTTGGGGCAGGTTGAGAATACCTTTAAGAGCTGCTGTTGGAGTAATTCTCATAGCTCCTTTTAGCGCGGACAACCGCTGAACCTTTTCCAAAGGCTTGAGATATGTTTTCTTTTTAGTTGTGGTCCACCAAACCAAAACACCGTATAGCAGTATAGGTGTAACTATGACCGTGTAGCACCAATGCATAAGAGAGGGTGACAGGCTCCATATGCTTCCAAGCATCTTTTTGCATGCGTGCAGAGCATTTGTTGCTTTCTTCACCCTCTCTTCAACATTAAGATTCCTAGATATTTGGTATGGGTTTTTGGACTCAGCTCGGTGTTGTTGAAACTCAGTGGCTCCCATGTAAGGATCTTGTACTTTCTCGTAAAAAGTACTAAGTCCGTTTTATCCGCATTTACGTCTAACCCGGATTGGCCGTCCAGTTATAAATGGTATTGAGAGTGTCGCTCAAAAGTGAGTTGAGAGTATTTAGACAACATCTCGTTATTATTTCCTCCTACCACTAATCTATCTTCATTCCTCAATCAACGCAATGCTTTGCATTCATAGGGGTACCCCCTGAGTGTTGATTGCCTAAATAAAAAAAATAAAAAAAAATGCCGTCCGCATATGCTACTTATTTTGGGGCTTTAACGTCGAAGCGAGTTAGAATTTTGTTGACAATCAGCAACCAACGAGCGGAAATACCCCTAGGACATATTCTCTACATTCTTGTGCTTTCACTATATTCAATACTAACGTATGGAGTGGAGTTTCGGTGGACTTGCCTTAGATCCCCTTCAAAAGTCTCTATCCATCACATCAATACAAACGACTTTCAAACTGCTGAGAGCTTGCAACAACCGACTCAGGAATGAAACTATGTAAGATAGGTATTAAAAGTTGATATTAACATTAAAACATGTTAAATTTAATACGAAAATCATTTTCTAAAGAGATAACAACAAATAACAATAAATTACAACTAAATATGCCGTATTATTGATTTTGTTTTGTTTGTTATATAAAAAGTTCCCCTGGACATACTAGAAGTAGCAAAAACTATTTACAAATGAAAAATTGTTCACCATTCACAATTTAATTATTTGCTTAAGATTTATCGATATTTCTAAAAATATTCGATATAAAGTTGACATATATTTAAATTAAGATTGGTCAAGCCACCCCGTTTGCATTGACATTTTAAAATGAAAATATTATTGTAACTTTTAAGTCGTTAAAAAAAAAACTAAACAAAAACAAATGTTTCTTAATTATATGTATATTAGGCCTGGGCGATTTGGCAAGCGATACCGAGCCGTGGAAATTATGATTCCTCTTGTCATTACGAATAAAAAGTCCTTCAACGACATAGGTCTAAAATGAATTTCGAGGCTCCGTAATTTGATTTTTATGGAAAATGTTCGGTATATATAGAATTTTTAAGGCACTTGGAATTTTTTTAATTATTTTTCTGTGAAAATTGGTAGTCGGAAGTTTCTTTGTACGAGGAGCTCATTTTTATCTCATCATTAACTTAGGCGTCCGGTAGGCGGCGGTATTGAAATTTTTTTTTTATTTTTCATAATTTTCAGTGGTAATTTAATTAATAATTTGTTTTTTCTATATTTTCTTACTTCATTCATTTATTATTATATTTGCCAATACTTTTGAAAATAACGATGTAATATATTTGAATATATGCTAATATATGAAAATATTCTCTATAAAAAATAGTAGGATCTTTGAAGGTTAAAACCACTTTATTCGAACCTTTTCGTTAATATTTGCCTTTGAAGAACAAAATATTTATTTATTTTTGCAATATCAACCATTTACCGTTATTTGCCAAATATTTTTTTTCGTTAACAATGATGAAAACTTTAAGATTGTTAAATAATGTTTAAGCTCGGTTTTATATAAAAAATTTTTTAATTTTTATTTTTCAGGTCAAATGAATTTTGACCGTCAGAGATCCCAACTATTTTACAATGAGAGATATTTTTTCCGAAGATAGTTGGTTGTTTTATCGAACGGTTAATTCTGTAACTATAAAGAGATTTATATTATACAAAAGCTTTTGATGTTTAAATAAACCTAGGTTTTGACCTTCGGTGGCCCCAAATACTTTTTATTGGAAATATTGGTCTCAAAGACTGTTTCTTGCTTTTTTCAACGGTAAATCCTATATGACGGCATTAGAGCAAAAAAAAAAGAAAAGATAACACCCAAAAGGGCGGGTAAGGGGGTTGGTGGAGTGTTTCTATTTAAGTTATTGTTTCTTCCCTGGCATAATAAACAAGTTTCTCTTAGCTATAAGACATGTACAAAGTAAAATAAAATTTATATTGGTCCCACGTATACCAAAATTATGTGGTTTTTGGCCCCCATAGTGGGGATCCCAAACGTGTTAGAGAAAATCTGAGTACAGAGTCAGAATCAGCGGCCCTGATTACCTTTAAAAAGCTATCCATATGACTTTTGAAATTTACTATTGCACTGTGTAACTACAAAAATTCCAAGTGTCTTGAAAATTCCATAAAAATCAAATTCCGTAGCCTCGAAATTCATTTTAGACCTATGTCGTAGAAGAACTTTTTGTTCGTAATAACAAGGGGAATCACAATTTCCACGGCGCGGTATTGAAAAATTTTAGTCCATACAAATTGCCCCGGCCTAATATATATCTATACTTTTGTTTAAATTGAAATTAGAATGTTATACTAATTTTTTCAGAAGTAATTGAGAAATTGGCTTATTGCCAATCGGTACAATATATTGCCAAAATTTTCTAAATGATTAAGCAATTGATAATTTATGTATGTAAATAAATATATGATTACATAAGTACAGATTTACATAATTCATATCGGATACAACAAGTTAGCAATAATTTATTTTGTAAAATGATTACCTGAAGAAAGCAATAAATATGTATTTCAATTCACTTTTGTTGGCTTAATATTTGTACATTTTGTATATTCATATTTACTCGCTTACAGCACGAACATGCAATGTAAATAAAAAAAATTCAATGCTAACGAAAACGTTAACACTTACTAAGGACATGAAGTTGTACATTTATTATTGTCTGACTTGACCGACATTACAGGTGCCGTATACCATTACTGAGAATCGAATATCCGTCATAGCCCGTAATTGTAATGCTTTTACAGGACTCTGAGTTAATGTACGAATTGGTTTGTATAACACACTTAGGTTAGGCCATGAAATTATCAGATATGTCTTCATTACATTCGACTGTTGGTCGTTTTTTAAGTAGGTCGAGAACTTCGAGTACTTTTTCCGCATAACCACACCATGTATCAGAGAAACTCTCTTTTTGTGAGTGTAATTATTCATTTCATCTTTCTGTTTGCCATAGCTGGAGATTGACACAATTGCAACACTTATCTTCAGCATATTCTTCTTTAAGGTGCATTCAAAAAAATTAAGTCGACTGTTTTTGTTTTCGTCCAAGACTTCATCTGGATTAATTTTCATATCCCTGTGAATAGACAGCGAAGCAAATCTCTTGACAGTGCAACATAGCTGCATTCTTGGTATTCAAAAATTTTTCGTGTTCAACGTTAAAGGTGCGATCAAGATAAGTATATCAAAAGATACTAGGAGTTTATTATGGCTCGGAGTCTTCAGAAAAGAAACAAATATATTAATACAAAAATAATATTCAACATTTGTAGGGTAAGCAATAAATTTTGGGATTACTAAAATAATATCGTGAATTGTACACAATTTGCAAAATGCTCGGCCTAGGTCCTACATTCGCTGTTGTATTCGCCATAGTATTAGTAATATTTTTTATATTTATATTTATTTTGAAGAATACTCGCATCTAAGAAAAGGCCTTTTACATAAGCAAATTATAACAAAAGAACTTAGAGAAACCTTGGGTATTGTGGTATAAGTAGTAGGCCAATATGGTGCAGGGTCATTTCTTCAGTTCTAATAAGTTTATGCAGGAGCTATCTATCAGAAATGCTGAGGAATTTAAAAAAAAAAAGTAGGAACGTGTTTTAGTTTCGGGATAAACTAAACTAAACTGGTCAGTTTAAGAAACATGTAATCACGCGTGGTCGACTTTTTTTTGGCTTGATAATTATTGCAATATTTTAATACATAGAAAAAGTCGGTTTTTGTTTAATTGAGACTTCAATACGGCTAAAGTAAATGTTAAGTTTTACAAAACAAGTGTAAATTGTAAGTGTTTTCCATTTTAAATGTCCTTTGTTCCGAATGCTACAAATCGGCCTTTGTGGTACTCTAAAAGGTGGCTAATGTGGTATTATATTAATATGTTTTTTGACTTGCTTCAAGAAGAGTTAGAGACATATCTAAATGTTTCTTGACCTCTACATGTGTGGTGCCAGGAAGTTATTATTTTTTTTTTAAAATTAGCTATTGTCTGTATATGTACGTACAAAAAGTGGTACCAAGAAGGCTGTTTTGTTTTCATAAATTTTTTCACATTTTTATATTTTATAAAATAAAAATTAAAAGTTTTTAAACTAAGTTAATTATCCGTGCTTATGTATAGAACTTACCAATTATTTTTCGGGTAATATGATACAGTATACACATTTAATTACAGTATACCACATTTAACTACGCATGTGTATCAAATTCAATAGCCTCCAATTTTTGAGGTAGGTGCTTTTTGGGTTTTGCTAGCGCATCTATCTTATTGTAAAGTATCCTATAGTATATGCTTCACTAATGAAAGTTATCAAGGACTGGTTCAAATTAGACTTAAACTTTAGCAACAAATTCCAACATAAAAATCCTAGACCACAATACCCGAAGTTCCTCTAATATAAAGTAAATTACACATAAATTTAATAACCTAAGATCAAAATAAAATTAAAGAGAGTGAAAAGAAATAAAGAAAGAAGGTAAGAAAAAGAAAGATAGAGAGAAATAGTAATTGTGAAAAATTCTTACTTAAAAATACTTAAAATTTGTAAAATTACAGACAATCTTAAGGTTGGATGACAGTGAATTCCACAGTCTAATAGCGCTAACAAAAAGCAACCTACTGGAATTTTCAAAATTATGGCGTGGAATCAAAGGTTTTTGCTTCTACTTGATTTACAAAACTGAACTTTTTCATGAAAATAATTTTGACTCTGCGTGTAAATGAGCCTATGCAGAAAGATACAATTCCTAGCGTCGAGAAATCCAAAGAAATCAAAATCATGAATTTTCCTACTGTAGGCAAATACATATTCTAACCTTTTTATACTATAAATGTAAAGAACAGCGTGGTTAAGTGTTACGAGTAGCTTGTGGAAGACCTTGAGTTAAGCTTACTGTAAACAACTTCCGAATAAGTTAATATAGGAATCAGCAGTAGCAATACCAATTTTTTTTTAGTTTTACCTGGCAGTAATTCGAAGATTTCGCAGATCCAGGTACGCCTTACTCACCACGGAGTTAATGTGATCCTCACATAACAGCGATGAGTTAATAATAAACCCTACGTTCGTAATCTTATTCCAACTTTTATTCGTAAAGGAAAATAGAAGAAAAATTGTTAGAATAAAGTGCTTTGGAAAAAGGCAAAACGAATGATTTCGGAGGGTTTAACTGGAACTTATTATCTTTGACCCACTTGCCAATTGAACATAGATCATCATTTATCCTCTAGCATAGATCCTCAATAAGATCAACTGGTCCAGATTAGTTTAGCTGGAGGTCATCTGTATAAGCATACATGGTGGCATGACTGCAGATAGCAAAATTATCATTTAGGAACATAGTAAATAGAAGCGGGCCAAGGACAGAGCCTTGTGACACACCACTAGATACTGTTTTATATGTAGAGTATGTATTACCAACCTTTACTTTATGAGATCTTCCACCTAAATAACTTTTCAACAGACGTACCACAGTATCTGAAAAACGAGAGCATAGTTTCAGCTTTCTGCATTGCAGAGAATGACTAACGCTATCAAATACTTTTGAAAAATCTAAGAGGCACAGCAAAGTCAGATGCCAGTTATAATAAGATATTCTAATATCATCCAGAATTTTTACCACAGCAGTCGAACAACTGTGCCCAGAGCGGAAACCAGACTGAAGTGGCGATAAAAAACTACATGCACTAATGTGGCTAGAAATCTGTTCAGCCATGAGAGACTCACAGACTTTGGACAGAAATGAAAATATACTAATACGACAAAAATCAACAGGTTTTATAACCTCTTAAAAATTCCTGAGATCCACTTAAAGTGGGTGGCGATTGGATCTATTAGGTAGGACAATTTTTTTTTAGTTTTGCTATTTTATGCCATAACTTATTTTTATCACAATCATATTTCCTCGACTTATTTTTACTATTTCTATATAATTCTACCATTTCTATTAAAGCAAAGCCAACTCAAACTTCCTCTAATTTCCATGCAGTATAGAAATTTTCTTCTTCTTCAGCCTTCTCATCAAACATGCATGCCTTCAATTTTACTAGTAGAGTAAGTATAAAATTCTAAAAACGGAAGTAAAGTGATAGCAACAGGAAAAGGCTGTTTGCAAATATGTTGTTTACTTTCAAATACAGTTATAAAACTGAAAACGATATTTGCACGAAGGGATATTAAATATGCACAATTTACCCACTTGTACATAGCTTCAAAATTGTATCGCTTAAAGTTTTTTTTTGTTGGGTTTGGGAAAACGGTAATGCCACTGTCAATTATAATCAAAGAACTTAAAGTGGCTAGTTGAAAAATGAATAAATAAAAACTGACAGCAATTTGCATTGTATAATAGACATGTGGTATGAGTAATTAAGTAAATATAAGAAAAATAAATTATAAATTAAACATGGACACAGTTTTTAGGCGTTAACTTTTAACAAACTTAAGTCACAACCAATGATGTCTGTTCGTACTTGCTAAGAAATTAATGTTAAGTTTATGGCATTAAATATTGTTAATTTTATATGTGACGATTTTATTAACACAAGGAGAGTAGCCAGATTTTTGAACCGCGAAATCAGACGTTGGGAAGCAGTGAAAATCAGTACAAACCTGTACAGTTTTTATGCTTTTATTACCTAGTAATTTCAGTTTCCTAGTAATATCAATTTCAATATAGTAATATAAACGTCCTTAAACTTTTTCTCCAATTTTGTGTGTTCATTTTACATTTTTTTTTTCGTTGGTAGACAATGTTGATTAGTTGATCAGTTTCCATATTTAAAGGATTGTGAGGGCTGAGGACAGTAATCAAATTCAATTAATAACAAATTCCTTTCACTTATTTAAGAACTTACGTTAACCGATTTTTCGTCAAGAAATATTGCTTTTCTTCTCTCGATAGCAGGAACGCGTAGGTATTTTATTTTGTGAAAAATCAGAAACAAACAAGATGAGACTGTCTGCAAAAACGATTTTAAGATCATTAAGGTTAAGCACAAAAACTCTTAAGATATTAATTTGAAAAAACCAGTACAAAATACAAAAATCAGTACATTTTCGTACTGATTTCAAGATTTGAAAACATCAATATTTAAAAAAAAATCAGGACATGTCCTGATCAAATCAGTACGTCGGTCTACCCTAAACACAAGTCACATAATGTAATTTTTTCTGACATTCACTAAAATCTACGTACATGTGCACGTTATGTTTGTTAATGTAGCATGTAGTGCAATAAGTTAAACCAACTAAGCTTATGCTGTCATATCAAAAAATTCTTAATTACCGCCATAAAAGTCAGTAACATGCATATATATATATATAAACATTGAAACTTCAAATAATATTTTACTGTGCTTAAGCACCAATTAATAATATTTGTTTTTGAGGGTGATCATATACCGAGAACCGACACCAGTCATAAACATATTCACGTCTATAATATGTTGTCAAGAATGTGGCAAGAAAAGTAGCAGAAATTTTACGCCCAAAAAGAAAGTTTAACATATTTCTATATGCATGTACATTAAGGCGCCTCATGAGAAAAAAATCTGGTGCTACCCGCTCCTAAAAATGAACATTAGTTTATTTTATGAAAATTTGTAAAATATTTGGGTTCTAGCGATACACTGTTATGAGCAAGAGACTTTGATAAAATCTTTAAAACTCGTATTTTATATGGGAAAGTATTTCATTACGTTACTTTTGGCCGAATGAAAGATAACAAATATTAGAAACGGCAAAGTTCATTATTAGAGCACAGTAGCACCTATTTTTTCTTTTGTATAAAACCCGTTGCACCTTAATGTGCATAAGTGTTGAATGGCGTATATATAAGTACTTGTATGTACATACGTGTGTATATTTTCGAAAAACGAAAATAAAAAGGAAACGTACAATAAAAATAAAAGCAATATTAAGTATTTATACATCATCGTCGTCGTCGTTAAAATTCATCTATCAAAATCAGTTAAGTACTTTAGATATATGTTGATATGTACTCTTGAATATGGTGTACATATGCACGTACATATGTATAGTACATGAAGCCGTTTCCGGGCATTTATGGTACTCGTCGTTTTCTTAAATGTAACATTTTCATTTAAGTTGCTACGTATTCCATTGCCAGAAGCGTTATTCTTCACTTTTCTACTCCGTTTTTGGCAATACTTTACCTAGTTTTTCATTTTTTTATATACCATATATATAGGAGTGTATGCTCGTTGTACTAAGTTCATATGCAATATTCTTTATTCTTCTGATTCTTACTTCTTCTTTTCAAATTTGTTTACTTTCAGGTAAGTGCTTTTTGTAACAAATTTTCTTCTCACATATATACGAGTTTAAAGAATCCTGAAGGTAAGTAAGTGGAGGTCTTTGATACAGTGCATAGGTACGTACTTAGCAGGTACGATGGGGCGTATGCGTAACATTAACAACTTGTACTTTTAAGTATACGTATTTTATTGTTTTGTTTTTTAATGTAGGTATAACAATAAAAACAAAATTGAGTATGTAAGTGATATTTTTGTTATATATATACATATTCTTATATGTAGTAATAGAACTGCACAATTTCTGTTCGATTGTTTTTTCAGAAATTCTCATGGGATTTTTGTGTAGTAAATATTGCTGCATTTTCAAAATTCCAAGGTACTTTGTTATTTGATATATTGAAAAATGTATGTCACTACACACACTGAGCTTGAAACAAATTATTATGAGAAAAAAATACCGACAAAATCTGTGAATTGAGGGTTTGCTTCGGATGGCTTCGTGTTCGTTTTCCAATATTTTTGGAAATCCGAGCTGATGCCTCCTTTGAGAAAACGCATTTTTTGTCAATTCCACGTTTATGTTATAAATTCTCCCATAGAAGAAATTTAATATATAGAAAAAAGTTAATTTGCAAATACAAGGATTTATTCCTAAATGATATAATATTTGAATCTTAATAAAATATATTTACAATAATTTTGAAATAGTAAATATGCCTTAAACAGAATTCAGTAACACATTTTTTTAATCGCTCTACTTAAGACGGATCTCCAATCATATTTATTTAAATAAATTTTAGAAACTCTCGGTGAATTGGTTCTTCCGCTTATTTAGATATCATTTCAAAATCCTTTCTCTCCCCTACCCACTTCCCCCCATTATTCAAAATGATCCAAAATAACTTGATCGTTTAGGATTTTTTTTTTCCTTGGAACTGCAAAAGAAGTATTTAAGAATACTGTACTCAGACAAGTTTTACGTTCATTGTACTATATCTTATTTTCCTTTTTGCTATTTTTTAATTCTACCAGATTTATTAATAAATCTTAGCAGATCCTGCGGTGTTAAAGAGCTCAGGTGTTCGTCTCCCAGCACTCCAGTGCCAAATATGCTTACTCTGATCTGGCAGAAAGCGGGTCAGACACTAAGAAAGTGGTCGTCTCTTCACATTCTTCCTGCAAACCACAGGAAGCACAGAAGGCACTAACTCCCAGACCAATCATATGCAAATGTTTGGCCCAAGAGAAGTGACTTGTATATAATCCCACCAGCTGCCTACAGCTCCTTCTGTTAAGTGGTAACAGAAAATCTTTTAGACGCTTCGAGATAACAGGTAACATGGTCTTTGTCTATCTAAAGCCCCTCAGTTCCTCCCATTTACGATTGTGAGTCAAGTCGACACACTCATTAATGGTGGTCTAGATGGCTATAGACGATAAAGAGAGTACAGGTTCTGGGCCCAGGAAACCAGTTTCCGAACCTTTTCTGGCCAGAAGGTCAGCAGATTCATTTCCTGAAATTCCTGAGTGTCCAGGAACCCATATCAACAGCAGGCTATCCATTCAGGCAAGCGTGAATATACAATGCATAACCAGTTTAGATGTGGTTAGAGGATTAAGCAAGGATTTAAGAGCAGCCTGACTGTCACTAAATACACAGATACTCCTTTCTCTCCAACCAATATCAATAACATGGTCCATTGCCTTGATGATTGCAAAAATTTCTGCTTGAAAAACAGAAGCATACAACCCAAGAAAGAAGTGAAGGTGCACTCCATAATTTTTAATGAAAACCCCAGAACCCGAACCGAATTCTGTTCTGGAGCCGTCCCGTACAGCAAATGGCCACAGTCCTTTGAAGTCTGGCAAGAGCTTTCCTAACGCTGTCAACATTAAGTCTACTCCACCAGACTATGGATGCATAGGTGATGATGGATCTGATCATAGCCTTATAAAGCCATAAGACTTTACATGGTGATAGGCCCCATGTTTTGTCAAAAATAGCCCTGCATTGACAAAAAGCTGCCAGCGCCTTGGATACCTTCAGCTCAACATGAGAACGCCATAGAAGTTTGGTATCTAGAATGACTCCTAGATATTTTCCTTCTTGGGATAGCTGAATAGTGATTCCTCTGAGTACTGGTAAAACAAGACCATCTATTTTCCTTCTCCTGGTGAAGAGAATTACACCAGTTTTAAGAGGGTTAACCGATAGCCCGTTTGAGCAACACCAAAAGTTAATCATATTCAGAGCAGTTTGGGCTTTCCTACAAACATACCCGACCGATTTGCCCGTGATTAAGCAGGCAACGTCATCGGCATAGGCCTGTGTGTAGATTGGGGACATCCTCTGTTCACGCCACAAGCCACGGATTGACCACAATCAGCTTGAACCATCATAAGTCTATGTGACAGTATTGAGCGTATCCAGTTAACAAGAACTGGATCTACTCCATGCTGACTTGCAGCATTGCACATACCTTCAAAAGTCGCGTTGTTAAAGGCTCCCTCAATATCAACAAAAATACCAATAGTGTATTCTTTCCTTTTGAGGGCCCGCTCAATCCGACCTACCAGATTTTGCAGGGCCGTCTCATAAGATTTTCCACATTGTTAAGCATGCTGAAATGAAGAGAGAGGATGTAACAATAACGACTCACTACGGATGCGGTGTTCAACACAGCGCTCAATACATTTTAGTAAGAAAGACATCATACTGATTGGTCTAAAGCTTTTGGGATTTGTATAGTTGTCCTTTCCAATTTTTGGAATGAATACAACTTTTACCAACCTCCATTGTTGGGGTATGTGAGTGAGAGCCAAACTGGAGATGAAGATCTTCTTCAAAACCGGTAGCAATTGCACCAAACCCTCTTTCAGAGCAACTGGTAGTATAACATCCGGACCCGGCGATTTGAAGCTGTCAAAGGAAGCAATAGCAAACCTAATCGCATCTTCCTCCGCCACTGTCCTGGCAACCCACCAGTTACGCTGCGAAACTGTCGAACTAACCCTCCCCGCTGTCGGAAAAGTAGGATGTTGAACAACAGAGACCTGATTGCCCGGAAAGTGAGATTCCAGCATTGAGCTGAACATCTCGCTTTTTGATTCCGTGAAAGTGCCATCAGATTTTTTGAGTGAACACAGTCGGTTGGCTTGACCTAGCTGTTTCAGACATAGTTTCAATACCGCTTCAGAAATTTCTAGGAAGCCTTTTTTCGAATCTCGAATTAGCTTTTTATACTCCTTCTGCTTTTGACGATATAGAGCACAGTGCTCATCAAGATTAGCCTTGAGAGCCCTGTTGATAAGTTTTCTCGACTTAACCCTCAGGGCTTGCAGCTCTTTGCTCCACCACGGAACGGGAATTTTAGCAAGAGGTTGGCGAGGGGGACTGGCACGCTCAAAGCTGGTCTGAAGAGAAGAGGTGAGATTTTCCACCTCTGCTTCCAGACCTCGCTCGTTGCGTAGTTTAGGGGGTAAAGCACAGCTTAATGAAGCCAGTTCTACTCTAAATTTTGCCCAATCCGCCATTTTCGTATTTCTTATGAGCGTTAAAGGATTAACTTCAACACCATACTGAAACTCGATATATCTGTGGTCTGATAGAGAGTTATCTCTAAGGACCAACCTTTCATTAGAAAGAGTCAGGTCAATAACCTCCTGTCTAACAAGTGTCACAAAAGTGGGTTGATTCCCAACGTTTTGTATGTTCAACCCAGAAGACAGGATATAGTTGAGAAGATGAGTCCCTCTTACGTTGCACTTGCTGCTGCCCCAGATAATATTCTGTGCATTAGCGTCACAACATAATATGAGCCCCAAATTCATCCTCTCACAAGACTCCACAAATTTAACAAATTGCATCGTATGGAAAGTAGGCAGAAGCAATCGCAAAATGTTTCCATTCTCGATTGTCCTGAAAACTAACCTTAGCAGCCACCATATCTTGGCCACAAAACTGGCCAAGTTTGGTGATGGTAAGATGAGGAGATGCTATAAGACAGGTTCTAAGTCTATTAGAACTCTCATTATATAGAATCGTGCGCCCCCTTAACTCACCAAGTCCACAGATGCGCCCTTTATGGACCCAAAGTTCTTGAATTGTTGTTATGTGAGGGAATGTATGCAACTTGGAAAGGCGTTTTCATAGGAGTGCAGTAGCAGCCTTGGAGTATTGCAAATTTATCTGGGTTACTGTAAGTCCACATATAGGTTCCGCAATATTTTCAGAGTTAGAAAACCGAGGTAGCCTTGCTGACAATGATTGTCAGCAGCAGTAGGCATCACAGAGGTGGCGTTAATACTTGGGAAAGTTTTAGAGCCTCCCATCTGCGCGCTCACACTGCAAGAGAAAGGAAGGTCGACCGTGGCAGCGCCCTATACCACGGCAAGGCCACTGATACTCTCTGAGGCGGCCATGTATCAGAGATGCTCCGTAAAAAGGCAATCTGCCTGGCTGCCAAAATATCCAACAGGCGCGGGTCGCATAATAACTTTGATTCGAGAAGGCTTTGTATAAGAGGGTATGCTCTCTCCGCCTGGACTATCTTAGCCAGTCACATATTAGTAATCAGATATGCAACTATTTCCGGCCGTCACCACGTGGAGGTGATATATCACACTCCCATCAGATCACTCAATTACGACACGTATAAAAATACATGTTGTTTCCCTTGAGTGCCTGGCGGCCTCATTTAGGATTATGGATACACCATTTTTTTTAAATTGTTTGTAATATTTCCATTTTGATTTTCTTAGTTCACATTATGGCCTTGAATACTGAAATAAATGTCACTAGACGCAATTATCCGACTCGCTCACACAAGACTATGCCAAGCATTTATTCCACTGCTTTGTCGGGAAAAGTAATTGATTTGACCCAAAAAACTTAAAGTTATCTCCAAAAGCTATCACGGAGAGATTTTCATTCGAGGGCAACCAACGAACGAATAGTAAACTGAATTTCAATTATTTAATTGTTAATAACAATTACTATTTTGAAACAATTTTTACACTTATTAATATACAAATATTAATATTAAAGGTATACCTCCTTTAAAATGGTTGTTCATTTCACTCGATGTGATGAACAAAAGTGGAGTTATCGCAAATTGAAAAATGCTATAATTGGAGAATGACGTAAACTTTACCCCTCTATATTTTCGAAAACATTGGTCAAAAAAAAAAAAAAAAAAAAAAATGGCGGAGGACAAGACCGCTTATTATTATTGTATAGGAAACGTGTAAAAAATATAGGTCAATGGTGACAGAGTCTGGAATCGGAATACAGTGCGGCGGATTTCAAAAAAAGTTTTACAACTTTGTTCTCAAATTCGTAGTCAGTGACCCAAAAAACCACCG
The DNA here is from genome assembly GCA_963691655.1 of Toxonevra muliebris. Lineage (NCBI taxonomy): Eukaryota > Metazoa > Arthropoda > Insecta > Diptera > Pallopteridae > Toxonevra > Toxonevra muliebris. Next base: position 39,035,436 of record OY829328.1, on the reverse strand, counting down.
AGAACAGATTTTGAGATCTTGAGTTTTTGACTTTTGGCCAGCTTTCGAAATTGGTCAAAATGAAATTCAAAATTTCGAATGTAATAATGCGAGCTGGTACTAAGGTGGAACGTTTGTAAGATTAGCTTTTTATAACCGTAAACCTTCCTTTACAATGAAAGAATGTGCAAGAGTTAGCAAAGCTCTTTTAAAGCTCAATTAAAAGTGATGAAGAGGTAAGAAATGACACATCAAAACTCTGGAAATAAATGAATATTATTTTTGTTTTTGCTAGCAATTCTCAGCTTTCTGTAACTTCTTTGAGGAATGTGCCATATTTAAAAGCTTTGGGACGACCACGACACCTAGTGCCTTGCAACTTTCAGTCTTGGACTTACCTTTTTTTAAATTGTAAATAAATCCGATTATTTTTTTTGCTAGAAATAGGGCAACATATATTTAGAAATTCTATCAAGCGGGGATTGATTCTAGTGCAGCTAGCAATACTTCAAATTTTGGTTGGTAAGACACTAATCCAAGTGTCCTTACAAATCAAGATTTTCAGATATTTCCAAATTTAATTAACGTCATTTTGAAAACTTAAGACTTTAGATTCGTAACCTTTGATCTAAAATTAGTTTAAAACATTTCTTAAATCTTTATTAGATCGAGAAAGTTGTTTTTCTGCACGTAGCTCAAGATAGTTTTTTTTAGAATAACTTTACTTGCCATGAAGATAGCAGATTTTATTTATGGCCACCATATGCTACCAATTTTACCATAAAGAGATAAAGTTCTGCGACAGGCTTATTTAGCCCTTGTAGTCTAAGTGATAATTGTATCTAGAGAAACGAGTGTTTCACCTTCTTTAAAAAATATCTAACAACAAATTAGAATATGTTGATTTCTGCTACATCATATTTTTTTATTTTCTTTTATTTTTTTTTTTTTTTGTGGTGAATTCGAGGCGAATCGCCGGTTATGAAAAGCTAGCTACTAATATTTTTACACGTTTTTGAACCTTTTTTTGGGGTTTTTAGTAAAAATTTTTCTTAAAGTGTACATAGAGGGTAAATGGCTTGGTATAAGAACATATTTTCTTTGGAAAAAAGTTGTTATGAAAACTAAAACTGTTTATCTCTTCTCTTCAAAAATAATTTTTCCTCTGACGTCAAAGCTGTAGAACTTCAAATCAATAAACTTACCAAATTCAAACAGCTCACCATGGTTATCTTGAACTTCTCATAAATAAAATTATGGCATAACAATCTTTATGTGTCTTAGAAGAAATTAATCAGCACAGTGTTATCTTTGAAAAAGTCATCCATTTATCGTCGCAAAAATGCTGCTGCTGCACTGTGTAATCATTGTAGGCTCAATTTATAATGTATGCATACGACTTAGAGTTAAGTTTTTCATTTCAAGGAATCGTTTCAATAAAATTATTTTCGCGGAATTACTCAAAAAATCTTAATCTCTTTATTTTCATTGTGAGCTATTTATTTTTAGGTTTTGAATTATCTTGGTTGGGTACATTGTAAAATTGTTAAATTTTCTGAATATTTTTTACACATTTGTAAATTTGATGTGCCCTTATGGCCCATTATCAACAAAGCAAAACTTCATTTCATTAAATCTAAGTAGATATTTTTCATAATTCAGTTTCTACAAGAAATAGAAATGTGTTGATTCATTCACATCAACATTAACTATTGCAATTATATAATATAATATATAATTTTGTAAACATCTCTTAAGGTAACAATTTATCGTATTCTGGCTGCAATTTATAGCCACCATTTTCAATTTTACGTATTTGTCTCTATGTACAATCACCTGTCAGCAGAATTTGTAGTACTTCTGTTGAGCATTTTTCTTGTTGAATTATCGCTTTGCTGCATACAAAAACAAAACGTACTCGCGCGAATTCTGATGATAAACTTTAGCGGAAGCTGTTGGAAAATACGTACGCATTTACGAAGAGTATAACCTTAATCCATGTCATCGTTATATTGTTTTGTTGTTGTGATGGCTTCATTCGTGACACTGGCATCAACAGTAGCTTGACATTTGCTGTTGAACTTACTTGTATTGTATGTATGTATGCATATAAATTAATTGTTGAGACTTTTGATATTTAGTATCAGTTTCAAGAGAATTTAAAAAATATACATACAAATACATTTACAAATAATATGTATATTTTCCATTTCCTAAACAGAGTGCAGTTATCCCTTATACAACTCCGGTTGAATCCAGCTACTCCCTTTACTTTCTGCTTGTTTGCTTTTATTAGTATCGTACTGTAAGAGTTTATTTTTATATGGCTATACAAACATTTGTAAATCATGCCTAAGAAAATAAACAAAGTTCCACTTTTGCAGATTCAATGTCAATATCATCCAAAAGTATATAAATTCTGAAAATGTCGTATGTTTTTTATTATATTTACTTATTTACTTACATACTTAGAGGGCGTGCCATTAATGTCACTCGTTATTCCTGTTTTGCTTGGGATATACTCGTACATGCTTAAATTCACAATCATCTACCGTGACGTGAGCTTTTATTTTACTGTATATTTATTTATTTGAATTCAAGTTATTATTATTTTTATATAAAATTTAGCTTATTTTAAGGTGTCACATAGATAACATTCAATGCAACATAAGTACTAAGGTGAAAATAAATTTTATTTTCTTATTTTTTTTTGTGCGTGTTGTTATGACGAAGTATAAAAATAAAGGTTAAGGTTAATAAAACTTCAGCAATGAAAAATTAACATACATACATATATATGAGGAAGTACATACTATATATACTACGTAAATATGTATTAGTATGTGTATATAAATTTTAAATAAAAAATATATAAGCCTGAATATGTATTATTTCATATGGCATTGTAGTTTTCGAAATTAACTTCTTTTTTTACAATTTTAATATTGACATTAAAAACCTTTTAACCCCATTATAATAATATAAATTTGGTAATTATTTTGCTGGTAGTTTTAATTTTGTTACCTTTGTAATTAAGTACAACATGAAAAGTTATTATAATTCTGAAAATTAAGTATTATTAAGTTTTGTACTCATGTATCTACATTTAACTGCATCGAGCCCCATACAAAAAAAAAAAAAAAAAAAAAGTATTTAAATGAATCCCTTCTGCACTCGTCACATGATGAGAAAATCTCAGAAAAATATAAAACAAAGACCATAAATGCACACCCTCTGCTCTATGCGCGCATGCGAACGATTTGGCCTAGGGCATAATTCAGGCTTTATTTTCTAATATTAGCAAAGTTTGTACCACGTCAGGATCCAGCTCCACAATTTTTAAAAAATGGCCAAAAACCCTGTGCTTAGGGGTGTCAAACCCTTTTTTTTTCTCGAAAACGTGAAGTGGTGGAAAGTGTTTGACCACAGATTTGTGTTCAGCTTGAAAAATTCATTCGAAAATACTAAAAATCATCTTATTCACAAAAATCATGCAGGGCAGTGATTCAAATTATTTTACATGAGTTTTTGTTTTTAGATATTTCCAATTTTCTTTGTAATGAGGGATAAGATATTAGAATAAGCTATTGATTCGTATAAAGGATAATAAACTTGAAATGGCTTCTTAAGTTTTCATAGACGATTATAAAGAAACAAAGAAGAATGGGGAAATGTTAGGTTATAATATATCCAACAATTATTATTTATTCCTTGGATCTTTTTTCATTTATTTTTGAGGTGTTTTTCACCATTTTGGGCTATATTTCATTTCAATTATTGGGTTTTTATTTCATAATGAAAATTTGCCTCAATTATGGGGTTATTTTTATTTTCAGTTTGGAGTCATTTTTCGATGGGGACAAATTTCACGTAGCCTTGATAACATACTTCACGCTTTACACATTTTGTACTATTCGTGTAATTTACGGGCAAAAATACTGACAAGTGCAACAGTGTACACAGTGTTTTCAATATTACAAAGCTGTCCTTTAGGCTTAACCAATTGCGCTAATAAAGCTTCTTCAGATAATTAGAGGGGCAACCACTCAACCTAACCCAAACGTGCCTATATATGTGAATCCGCTGCAACAAGGTAAAAATAATTTCCTTTTAGATTTTCATGAGATATTTGATTTCATGCAATTTTTTGCCGATAAATTTTTGTTATCAATGTGAATAAAAAGTTGGATTGAGACTTTTCTTCTTTCATAATGGTATTATATTCAGAACCTTCCATAATTTTTTCTACATACAATAATTTACGGGTTTCCATTCTCCCTCCCTTTACCCCTCCCTATTTATCGTCAAAGTATGAGTAGTAGGGATATGTATGTTCTGGCACAAGGGGAATGGGGAATGGGGAATGAGGAATGGGGAATGGGGAATGGGGAATGGGGAATGGGGAATGAGGAATGGGGAATGGGGAATGGGGAATGGGGCTTGTGCCAGAACATACATATACAGTAGTAGGGATATGTATGTTCTGGCACAAGGGGAATGGGGAATGGGGAATGGGGAATGAGGAATGGGGAATGGGGAATGGGGCTTGTGCCAGAACATACATATACAGTAGTAGGGATATGTATGTTCTGGCACAAGGGGAATGGGGAATGGGGAATGGGGAATGAGGAATGGGGAATGGGGATTGTGCCAGAACATACATATACAGTAGTAGGGATATGTATGTTCTGGCACAAGGGGAATGGGGAATGGGGAATGAGGAATGGGGAATGGGGAATGGGGAATGGGGAATGGGGAATGGGGAATGAGGAATGGGGAATGGGGAATGGGGATTGTGCCAGAACATACATATACAGTAGTAGGGATATGTATGTTCTGGCACAAGGGGAATGGGAAACCGTTTTTTTAATAAGTAAATATATATATTTTTCACAAAATAATAGACGGGAATTGCAAGAACCAATAATAATTTATATGAAACCTTTGAATAAGAACCAGGCAAACAGAAAAAAGAGAAAGCATAAATAACAAAAAATATTTTTTAACCCCGCACATCATTGTGTTTTTTTTATATCTGAAGTTTGTTTTGTAATACACATATAAGATCCAGACAAACAGAAAAAAGAAAAAGCATAAATAACAAAAAATATATTTTAACTCCGCACATCATTGTGTTTTTTTTTTTTTTTTTTTTTTTTTTTTCGTTTTGATATTTGAAGTTTGTTTTGTGATACACATAGGATAGGATACATATTAGCTGCAGAACAAATTATCAGAACAGGAAAAAGAACTGTATTCTCATTCCCCATTAGCATCATATAGAAACAATATACAAAAAATATATTTCAACTCCGCACATCATTGTGTTTTTTTTCGATATTTGAAGTTTGTTTTGTGATACACATAGGATAGGATAGGATAGCTGATATGCTACAAAACGAATTTCCAGAACAGAACTGTATTCTCATTCCCCTAATCCCATTTGTGCCAGAACATACATATACAGTAGTAGGGATATGTATGTTCTGGCACAATGGGGAATGGGGAATGGCTTTTTTTACGCCACCAGGCAAGCAGGAAAAGTAGAAAGCATAAATGGAATACAATTTTGCTTTATTTTTCCCTCCCTTTCCTTACATACATACATACATACACACTCATTAAAAAGACCTAGTGTTTTTTCTCACGATCATTGTTTACATTTGGCACAGTGAATTGAGAGGAGTCAAGTGCATATCAGCCGCAAAATCAAATTATCACATACTGTGATTTGTAAATATTGCCTTTAAATGATACAGTCATACATTATGAAAAATTTCATGTTTAAACATGTTCAATAAGTTGAAAAGCACCAAGCGAACAGGAAAAAGGACTGCATTCTCATTTTTAACTATTCTTTCTTGCAGTGTGGGAAAAAAATCTTGCATAACAGTTTTGTTTGTTATCACATACTCTGATTTGTATATATTGCCTTTAATTAATCGATTTCAATTCTCCACGATCATTGTTTACATTTTGTTGAATGTGATACACACACTCAATGTTCAATAAGTTGAAAAAGCACCAAGCGAACAGGAAAAAGGACTGCATTCTCATTTTTAACTATTCTTTCTTGCATTGTGGGAAAAAAATCTCACAATTGTTTACAATAAACTTTCGTTAGTCGATTAATTAACTTCTCCACGATCGTTGTTTACATTATTGTGCTTGTGGTCTTATGTGTGGGCAGAAGTGCAGTATCACTCTAAGTATTCATTATGCTTATTTATGCTTATTGTAAGTATGTATTTATTTGTATGTTTATACGTATGTATGTTTGTATGTACGTTTATACGTATTGGCAAAAGTGGAGTCTCTTGCATTATGTATGTATGTAAGTTTGTGTAGATTGATATTATGTATGTATATAACAATATAAAATTTTATGTGACAGATACTATCTAACAGTGCTAAAAGACGATACTTATTTTTAAAATTTACGCGCAACGCGAGTTTGTTTAAAGTAATAAAGTTAAAAATGGATAGCAATAAAATAAAAGAATTTTTAATAGAATTTGATTTTATTATTTTGGATGAGCATAGAACACAATTGTTACATTTGCAAGCAGAGCTAGAGGAGAAGGAGTTTGAAAAATCATTTCTTTTAAGTCCTGATGATCACCTTCGAACTTGTCCATGGTCTGACAAAAATGCAACAGAAGGACCAGATACATGTAAATGCCAAATGTTTGGAAATAGAAATGCTGAAAAACTTATGAAATTGTACTATAGGCTAACCACTAATTTTCCACCTTGCTGTAATATATGAATTAAATAAATAAAGAAAAGATACTTGTTGGGGTTAATTTAAATTGGTTTTTTATTTTATTCAAAGGAAAAATATATTTAACAATAATAAAAAGGCTGTTTACGTTGACATGAAATATCTCCTGCGATGCAAATTTCGAAGTTATAGGTTTTGCCACCATTTGTTGATGTTTTAATTAATTCAAAGCCACCTTCATTAACCGCCGTTAAAGTTGTGTCCAAAACTTCAACGTATCGTTCAGGAAGAATCACACGAAATTCTGCTAACTCCATCTCTAGTCTCATTCCGTATGGTGTAGTTTTACGTACGACGATAATCACTGAATATGGTTTATTTTCATCCATATCTTTAACAGACAGCAGCTGCTTCTTATTTTTACAATTGAAATCATTAATTGCGGCTGTAGTCATTTTAATTTTAGTTCGCTGTACTATGCTTGTCAAAAACTGATCGTTTAACTTATTTGCAAAGACCTTTTATACAAAATCTTACAATGAAAATATTTTACTAAGATAAATATAAAAAAGAAATCGGAATTATTTTATATTCATCCTTTTCTAACGCATGCATATATATTTTCTTTTTCATCTGCCTTATGTGTTATATTTAAGGGGTAATTTTTTAGTATATATAAATATGTATATTAGTAGTTCAGAGAATTTCGTTTTTATTTATCCATGAATTATGTTCTTTTGTGAATCCTAACCATTTCACAAAGACCTTATCACCTTTACATTTCAACACTTTTTCAACGAGATACAAGCTAGGATATTTTGTTTCCATTAATTCCATTTCATAAAATCCTCCTTTTATTACATTTCCTTGATAATCTTCTAATATGTATGTAGTAGGATTTGTTACTTGTATAATTTTAATTTTAAAAATTTCAGTGGTCCAATTAGGTGTGTACCCCTTCTCAAATAAATGTTTATATTTACTAATTCGCACATAATCACCAACACCGAATTTAGGTATGTGAAATTTCTTCAAGTTGCTATACACAGTGTTTAACAATAAATTTTCATTTGAAGAATTTACATAAGAAGGTGCCATTTTTATGGTTCGGTGACGTTTATTATTATAATTATTTATTAAAAACTTATAAATATTTAGCCATTGGTATGTACCATTAAAACTAAACTCTTTCCACATCATTCCTTTTAACGTTCTATTGAATCGTTCGACGATTGAAGCTTTTAATATGCTGTATGTTGAGTAGTGATTTACGTTTTGACTTTTCATTAAGTTTTGAAAATGTTTATTAAAGAATTCCTTTCCATCATCAGTCTGCAAATTATTTGGTTTTCGTCCCGAATCAAATATTCCTTTCATTGCTGTTGTCACATCTAAGGCATTTTTTGATTTTAGGGCTACACCCCATGCAAATTTTGAAAAAGTATCAATAACAGTTAAAAGATACCGATGACCTTTATTATATGTTGAAAAATTCCCCATTTCAACCAAATCTGCTTGCCATAAGTCATCTATTCCTTTTATAATCACCCTACGACGCTTAAAATTTTTACGAGCTTGTTTGTGTAACTCTTCGACTAATTGTCTTTTACTCATGATATTAAAATTTTATTGTTGGACTCGTTGCGGGAACCTTTGTGACTGTCGACATGTGACTAAACATATAATCTTCTAGGTCTGTTATCTTGTTATCGACATCATTTGTATGGGACAGTAGTTTTTTATCAATAAATTCTTCAAGGGTTCTTTTTAATTCAATGTTGTCATATCTAATACGTTGTAGTACTTCAATTCTTAAATTGTTAATATTTTGATTTAAATTTTGCGAACATAAATTAACTTGATCGTTAACAAATTTTTTCGTTGTAGCATCGTGTTCTTTTAACGGCTCTCCTAAATTCTGAATGCATTTTAATTTTAAATCAAAATTATCATCTTCAGTCAAGTTGAAGCCATAACCACGGGGCCCAACTGGTCCTCGCTGCTTATGATTATTCTTGTTAGAAAAACGTCCAAACTTATCTACACTCATCGGGAAAGTGTTATACATCCTCAAAATGTAAATCAATTTATGTTATAATTCCTTCTTCTTTTAGCTCTTCAATAATAGAAATTATTTCATTATTATGATTATTGTGTCCAGCTTGTTGGGATGATATTAAAAGACGTAACCTATCAACCAATTCATTGAGATCATTCCAATACACATAGTTTACTCTTTTTTTACTTAATTCCATTAAACCGCTTCCCTTAGGATATTCCTTGGGTTTTTCATTTATTAGATTTTTAATAATATTTTGATACTTAGATGATCGCGTGCCTCTATTTTGTTCTTGTTTATTATAATTTCGCTTATGCGCATTTGTATCGAATAAAATTTTTTTATAAATATCTAAATCATCATCAGCATATTCTTGGGGTGCTTTGTAAAATATTAGTTGATATAATCCTGGCGTTAGATACCATTTCTTATTATTTATACGAATTTCATCATCATTTAAAATGAATGAAGCATTTCCAATTCTCCATATACCATCACTGTCCTTATGTGGCCCATACACTACGTCTAACTCATTTTTCTGTGCTAATTGACTTAAATCATGTAGACGCACGCCAGAAGGAAAAGTTTGATGGCTTTGATTTAATTTTGTAGTTTCATCAAGACTATATGTTTGATTTGGTGTTGCAAAAGTATCGTCAAAAAGTTTAGGGTTTTTCAATGGTGTACTTGTTGCCTTCAACTTCTTATAATTAATCTCGTCATTAAAAACTGTTTCGTCTGGTTTAATATTAATATTTTTGGATGACGCATCAACAAATTCCTTCAATGGTTTTGTTATTGGCTTAAAAGTAGTTTGAAAGAATGCTTCTGCATTAGATTCGCCAATTTTGAGGGCTTTGTGTTTTTGACGTATTACATTCCTAGTTTTTATAATGTCTCTTAGTACTTTTTCATCCATTTTAACAGGTCTCTCTTAAAGTTTAACAGCTCTCTAAAAAGTTCAACAGCTCTCTAAAAAGTTTAACAGCTCCCAAAACAGGTTTAACAAATATCAAAAACAGTTTTTAACAGATCAGATATTAATTACAGCATTCGAATAGGTTATAATAAGAACTGATTAAATATGTGATGTTGTCAAATGTTTTATAGTTGAATGAAAATATCAAATCCCTTTCTATATCGTGATGTATCAATAGAATCATCCTTGCTTATTACCAAAAAACCGTATTTCTCCTTCCAGCATTCAGCGCATATTTCGCGAAACTTTTCATAAGACATATCTGTAGTTACGTGATCACTATAAATATGTTTCATATTCATATCATCTTGTTTAAATATAATAATAAAGTTAGCATTATCTCGAATCAAATGTTTTGGTACATGTGTGTAAGTTTGACATAAATAAAAACTATCAATATCTTTATGTCGTCCCATGCAAAAGTATGAACGTATGTTATTTTGTTTCTCACAAGCTACATCATCAAATATCATAATGGAGTTGCGTTTGGCATTTTCTGGTGGAAATACATCAGTATTTTGAGAAAATGTGTGATATCCTATTCCTTTAATGGAAGATATCAATTGTTTCAGATATTCATATTTTGGTTGATATAAAGATTTCGAGAATATATATATATTTTCAAATTTGAGTCCATTAGGGCTTTCTATTAAACTTAGCATAACATTCGTCTTTCCACAATTTGATGGTCCCACAATAAGTGATCTTATATTATTTGGTAGTAATGAACTATGTTTCACAACCCTGGAATTTTCTGTAGAATGATCGACATTTCTCACTTTTATCGTCTGATTTTGTTTAATTAACCGCATTATTGATATATATCAGGAACTTGTATTGCGTTATCTTCATTTATTGAGTGTACTTTAATGAATAAACAATGTATTATGAAACATTTTTATAAATATCCTGTCAGTCGAAATCAAGCACGTGAAGGAAAAGGTTTTGTCAACAATTTAATAAACAGTCTACCGGTTGAACTTCACTTGCCTGGTTATCAATTTTGCGGTCCTGGTACAAAACTAGAGAAGCGGTTGCTAAGGGGTGATAAAGGTATAAACCCATTAGATGCAGCTTGTAAAGCTCACGATATAGCTTATTCGCAAAATAAAGACGTACAAAAACGTCATATAGCAGATCAGATTTTAAAGGAAAAAGCGTGGAATCGTGTCAAATCTAAAGATAGTAAAGTCAGTGAACGTGCAGCAGCTTGGTTTGTAACAAACGCTATGAAAACAAAAGTTAAATTGGGTATGGGTATTAAGACAAAGCAAAAGTACAATGCAGTTGAAAGGAAACTATTTAATAAAGCAGTTACAGATGCTAAAAAGGTTGTAAAAAAATCTTATGATATTAAAAGTGCCATAGCAGCAGCTAGAAAAACCATATCTAAAACTTTTGGTGAAAATAAATCAAATGTTAAAATACCTAGGATAATACCCATTCCAAAAGTTGGAGGATTGCTACCTTTAATACCACTATTCGCGGCCTTATCAGCTCTGGGTGCAGTAACATCTGGTGCATCAGGTGTTGCAAAATGGATTACTTCAGCAAAGTCTGCAAGAGAAGAATTAAAAGAAGCTAACCGCCACAACAAAACTATTGAAGCTATAGCTATGGGAAAAGGACTTCATCTCAAACCTTATAAAAAAGGATATGGTTTATATCTATCACCGAGTTCAAAAAACTTTTAGAAAGACTACCCAAAAGAGCCCTCAATGAAAATGATATAATAAAATATACACGTCAATTAGCTAATTTCAGAGGAGTTTTCATGCGCAACTCTCTACCGAAAAAACCTCGCAAACATGAATGTGGTATAGTTAATTTGGATGACAGCTCAGGTTTCGGCACACATTGGGTAGCATATCATAAAAATTGTAACAATAGTGAATACTTCGATAGTTTCGGAAATTTACAACCTCCATTAGAGATAATAAAGTACTTAGGTCATAACATTAGATATAATCACACCAGACATCAAAAATATAATACTTTTAATTGTGGACATTTATGTTTAAAATTTTTATATGAAATAAATATATAAATATAATTTCAATACACACAAAAAGCTATTTCATTTTAAACCATCAACATGTCGATGACATTTATTTTGAATGGAGATACTTCAGTATTAACTGCAGATTATTTTCCACCAATACAAATAAAAACAAACTACTTGTGCGGTCTTGTTGATTTTCAAACTTATAATTCTATACCTAACGTCGATGAGACTAATAATTTGTTTCATTATGAAGGTGGCGTTGTTGAAATACCTGTGGGATCTTACGAGGTGGATGATATCAAAAATTATATTGTGTCGGAATTGCAACGTGCAAACTTGTCAACTACATTGTCAATTTATGCAAACAACAACACGCTCAAAACAGAAGTCAAGTCCAATAAACAAATCTGGTTCAATAGAGATCGAAGTATCGGTTCGCTATTAGGATTTAGCAAAAGAGAACTAAACGCAAATACATTACATATATCTGACAATCCTGTTAATATTATTAAAGTTAATAGCATACGCATTGAATGTAATTTGATAATGGGATCATACATAAATAACGTGCCTGTGCATACGCTTCATGAATTTTCACCAGATGTTAGCCCAGGCTATAAAATAAACGAAGTTCCGAATAATGTTATATATTTACCAGTGAACGTTCGCGAGATAAGTTCTATATCAGTTAAGCTGGTAGATCAAAACGGTGATCTAATAAATTTCCGCGGAGAAACAATCACTCTTCGTATCCACCTTAAACCTCAAAAAGAATGATTATTTACAATAAAAATTTTATGAAACATGTACCTTTTGTCAGTTCTATGTCAACTGTTGAACAAAGAAGAGGAGTCATAGAAACGAGAGCTCAAAACAAAATATTAACAAAATCAAATACGGAATTTTTGAAAACATTAGGATTCAAAATAAAAACGCATTATGAGTGAAATAATCAACATTTTACAAAAACCTTTGTATGACGACAGTGTTATCAGAAAAGAGTATCATAGCTACTCATCATACTTACAATCATTTAATAACAGCGATGAAATCCGTATACCTATTCAACATCAGGATCTCTACATTTTACCTAGCGAAAGTTTTATTTTTATTGATGGTTTAATAACAGTAGATCCGAAGAAAGTTTCAAATAATATTAAATTCAAAAACAATTGCATAGGATTTTTATTTGATGAAATTCGTTATGAAATAAATGGAATGGAAATTGATCGGACACGTAATCTAGGAATCAGTACAACAATGAAAAATTATGTTTCTCTAAGCGGTAATGAAAGCAAAATGCTGCAGAATGCGGGATGGTCAACTCATAAAGAATTAGTACCAAAAGAAGGACATTTTAACTTTTGCATCCCGTTAAAAATGTTTTTAGGATTTGCTGAAGACTATCATAAAATAATTTTGAATGCGAAACATGAATTAATTCTACGACGTGCTAAATCGGATGAATTTGTTGCTCTTTCTACTGATCCGAATGAAAAGGTTAAAATTCAAATTTCAAATGTTATGTGGAAAGTTCCACATATTCAACTATCAGATTCAACTAAGCTAGAGATTTACAAGACAATTAAAAGCAGCCGTCCTATCCAATTAGCATTTCGTAGTTGGGATTGTCATATAAACCCCACACTTGTTGCAGGTACAAATCATATTTGGAATGTTAAACTTGCTCTTCAAAATGAAAGGCCACGTCAAATAATTATTGGATTTCAATCAACTGATGGAAAGAATAAAAATACATTTCAACATTGTAATCTCACTGACTTGAAAGTATATTTAAATTCAGAAACATACCCATATGAAGATCTAAATGTGAAATTTGATCATGATCGTTATGCTATATTATATGAAATGTATTCAAAATTCCAACAATCCTATTATATGAGAGATCCTCAACCACTTCTAACTTCCGAAAAATATAAATCTGATGCACCGTTAATAGTAATAGATGTGACATATCAGAATGAAAGTGTTAAAACTGGACCAATTGATATTAGAATCGAATTTAAATCTTCAAGTAACATTCCAGCAAATACGTCTGCATATTGTTTATTACTTCACGATCGTCTTATTGAATATACTCCTCTAACAAATGAAATACGAAAAATTGTATAAACACAAAACGGAGAAATATTGGAACCCTCTGAAAATGGAATACTTACTTTGGCATAATCATCGTTGCAAATAAAATAAAAACATATGTAATTTTTTATTTTTATTAAACATTTTATTAATAATAAAGAATTCATTTTGAAATAAATACAAAGCACAACATTTTTTCATTTATTTACATATTTTTCCTTTTTTTTATAAAAGGGATCAAAACTTATAAAATAAAGAACTATACAATCACAATATTCAAATAAAGTTAAACTTATAAAATAAAGAACTATAAAATAAAGAACTCTTACACATCTATTCTATAATGCCCCCAAGCGTATGTATTGATGCCATCAGATCTAATGCACCTTTTGTCATCGTTACAACTCAAAGTTATTTTGTTTAATGCGTTTGTATACACAGTATGCATGTTTGATTTAAATGTATACATACATCCACGAAATACTTTTTTGTTGTAAAGACACTCTTTATAGTCAATTAGACCTATATCTTTAAGAACAGACTTCTTTACCCCTTTAGCCTTTGTTATTTCATTGCAATTTTCCACATCAATGGAATACATTTTTGACCTTAAGCCAATGAATTCTTTCATTATTCTCCCTTGATTTTCGTCTTTCATCATTCCCAAAACTTTTTTATTTTTTTGAGGAAATTTGAAACGATTTTCGGGGGGATAATCAGAAGTGTCAAATTTTGAATCGATATCATTTGCAATATCACAATAAAAGTCTTCAGTTTTTATTGTGTATACAAATGAATCTGTATCCATATAGTTCAAACACAAATTTTCATTATATTTAGGTTTCATGTACTCATAATGGAAATCATACATTTTCCACTTTGATATTTCAAGCACACAGAAACCTAAATATATTGGTTTATCATAGCATATATGCACTCTATTCATTTGAACCGCAACCATATTTGTAATGAATTCGGTACAGCTATGAAAATTAGGCTTGGCAATTAGAGCTCTCGCCCCTAAATGTCTCCCTCTATTTTCCCATCCTGTCACTATTTTAACATCTTTTCGCTTTTCTACATTTTCCATTGTTTTTCCATACACGGCATTGTTCAATAGCTTAAAGAAATTCTTTTCAAACTCATTTCTTGCTAGTGTTCTATGGTGAGTATTTAAATCAATGTAGTCTTTCAACCAACATTTTTGACTAAACCGTAGAACTCTATGAATTTGTGACAATTTTAAACCATATTTTAGGCATTGCAGTAAATTTTGAGAATGAATAATATATTTGGTTTTATTTCCTAAGTTGGGTATTAACTTCGCAAATTTGGAGTCCCCAACTGTTTTGATTTCCGCACAAAATGGCAAATCATTGTGGTAATCATGAATAGCACTTGGATATTCTAAATCCACTTCCAAAATATAACCTACACTCAAATCAGAATTTATTTGAGAGATGTCAAAATCGATTGCATCAATCCACTCAAAATTACCATATGGTAGCGGTTGTGACATAGCCCAACCGTACAAATTATTTGCATCTAAATACATGAGATATTCAGATGTTTTATCATCATCATAATTACTCAAGTATTTATTGTTTGCTTTCGAATGCCTTTTAGAACATTGAACAATGCCTCCCAGTATGCCCCTTTGGACAAATGTCTGCATATTAATATCACTGAAAAGTTCAAGTTTTATTTCAGTTATTTTTAACATGGCATCCCATGACAGACCAGGTGCTGTATAATAATGACAAGGGTCAAGATTATATATTTTTTTGCAAATTTTTCTAAAATTTTCAAAAATATCTGTAAGCAGAAGCACGTCAGATGTTAAATATAGTTCCAGATAATCCCACATTGATCTGCACTGGAAGGAATCCCAAACATTTTGAGCATGTTGGAAGTCCTCCTCAAAGCATTCAATGTTGTTTAATCTACTGAAAAATTTATCGCGAGATGGGAGACAATTTTCATTTAATTTTTCCCAAGAGTCTATGTACTCATAAGGGAATACTCCTTTTCTAGTAATTAAATTAAATTCGTTATCACTTTCGAACTTTGACTTAACTGCTTGAAAATCTTCTTTCATGAGATTTTTAGCTAAAGATTCTAAACTTGAGGGCATGAATCTAAAGGAGTCTAAAAATCTTAGCTCTATAGTTTGATTATCACTCACAACTATACGCTTTGAAAGTGATATATATAATTCCTTATTTAAAGGAATTAATGTAATGTCACCTGGAATATTTGCTAATTCCTTAACAAATAAATGGCAATCATAGCCAGAAAAGTTATGAAAAAAAATTGGGAAAAATTTAGGGGAAACATATTTTAAATTGCACTCTGAATGTGCTGGTCCTCTATATTTGCCAGTTAGATGACAATGATCAGAAACTCTATCTGTCTGATTTAAAAACTTTTTACAAATATGGCAAATGGGGCTATTAATTTGAAATATTTCTTCTTCTAATGATAAAAGATTCATTGGCTTTATAATTGAGGTGTATTTATAATAGATATCTTTGATATCCTTAACTAAGCTCTCAATAAATACGCTGGGGGCATCATCCCCTTTATATATTATGTGCTTATTTAATGCGTCATTATATGAACATTTGATAAAGTAACTGAATGCACAAGGGACATGCTTATTCACTATATTACTATAACTAGATGTCGGATTTTGAGTGCATGTGTCAACACTTTGAAGAATGCATTCAAAATCCGCATATATAACGAATGGTACATCTACCATTTTATTATAGTTTTTAAAGCTAATTACCGATTTATCCGCATTCGGCATCCTGCTCACAATTTGTCTGCACTCCGTTTTGTGGATGGTTAGCTGCTCCTCCCTCAAAAAATGTTGTAAACATACATTGCATATGTACAACTCCGTAGAGTGGGCAGTCAATTGGCTCCTTATTAGTCTAAAATAATAATAAATAAATAAAGTCAGTATGATATATAGTATGATATAAAAAACTGAACTATGAAAAATAAATAATATAAATAAAAATTTGAAATAAAAATTAATATAAAAATTATTTTTACCTTGAAATATGTTTTATCCACACGTAATGGAAAATGTCATCTTCTTGAAGTAGCAGCAAATTGATGTGAGTATCTCGTTCACATTTGGTCGTATAGTACGGACCCACTATTTGTTTTGAGTCCGCGTCGTAACCGAAAACGTTTACACTAATCGGGTTATTATTTTCAAATGTTTTTATCCCGGTAATTTTAAGTGGAAATTCTAATCCACTAAAATTAATATTTTGATCACCGACTTTTATGATATTGGCATTAATGTTTATTGCATACGATGCAACTCTCTGCGGATTATTCGCGACATTTTTTAAAGCTGATATCACAGCCCACTTAAAACAAAAATTGTCTTCGTTTTTTATATTTATGCATGCCCGTTTGTCTTCCAAATGTTTTGGAAGCTTAAGGTAAGACGAACCTCTAAGCGCGGCGTATTTATTTATGCTAATATCGAGGTAGCAGATACTGAAAAGCGACCAACCGCTACCTCGTTCTTCAAAAGCACTTAATTTATTTTGGATAATATCCTCAACTTTTTCGGTGAAAGATTGAGGTATTTCCGTATTGTTTTGAATAACGCGCATTTTCGTTTGAAACGTTTTCAAACTTAGCTCAATGTTCTCACTTTCGAAAGCGTCTTCGCTTTCGTTTTCAATTGTTTTAATGTACACGCAATACAACTCGATATTGTATTTGCATGCAATATGTCGCAATAAGAAATCACTTAAAAGTTTGTGCGTCTGATTTCTTATTGCGTTAAAAAAATTCATCGGATCGAGATTATACTCGTCCTTATTTTTTATTCGGTAAGTTACAATACGGTTATTGAAACTTCCGGTTCTTATTTTAAATAGATTATCTTCTATTTGAAACAAAGAATTTTTTTTGTGTTCATTGGTCCTAATGTGACCACTCCACTCGTTTATCGCAATGTTCACTTTGCACATTGTGCAATATTTCACTTTTTTTGTTATGACCTTATTAACTTCTAAGCTAATAAGGTCTAAAAATGAAGACGCACCCGATTCGGTGTGGTCATGAATTTTTTGTTTTAATTCTTCACATATTTCATTATATGTCGGATTAATAGCGCTTTGATTGTTAATTGTTTTTGAACCCGTTTCAAAAGTTATTTTTTTGATAATACCAGTGTTGTCGTACACTGGAATATCTTCACAAATTAGTTTTGCTTTGAAAACTATTTCTTTATGTTCAAACAACAGTTCTTTCACAACTGTTGTTACATCTTTTTTAATGTTTTGTAGGAAATCGCGGTTCCCATTATTTTTAAAGTTAAACTTTTCATGTTCACCCGTTGGAACATCAATTATTTTTGAAATATTGTCACTGTCTATGGTGACATCAACTTGCATCGCGTTATGCGAAGTTGAAGCACCATTATTAATCACTGACTCCACTGTTTCTATGGGTGCCTCAACTTGCATCGCGTTATGCGAAGTTGAAGCACCATTATTAATCACTGACTCCACTGTTTCTATGGGTGCCTCAACTTGCATCGCGTTATGCGAAGTTGAGGCCCCTTCACTTGCCACTATTGAGTGGACAGCTCTTTTGTGACGTAATAAACCGTCATTTCTCATGAACGATTTATTACAGAGCTCACAATTAACTTTTTTTTGATCATGGACCGACCTCTTATGGCGCAACAAATTAGTGTTTGTTAAGAACGACGCACCGCACTCTAAACACTCGAAGGTCTTCATTTTTTATTTTTTCTTGATATGAATAAACTCGCGTTGCGCGTAAATTTTTAAAATCAGTACCGTCTTCTAACACTGATAGATAATATCTGTGACATAAAAGTTTATACAGTTATATATCCCTCAGCATCTACTAATATACATACATACATATTATCAATCTACACAAACTTACATACATACATAATGCAAGAGAGACTCCACTTTTGCCAATACGTATAAACGTACATACAAACATACATACGTATAAACATACAAATAAATACATACTTACAATAAGCATAAATAAGCATAATGAATACTTAGAGTGATACTGCACTTCTGCCCACACATAAGACCACAAGCACAATAATGTAAACAACGATCGTGGAGAAGTTAATTAATCGACTAACGAAAGTTTATTGTAAACAATTGTGAGATTTTTTTCCCACAATGCAAGAAAGAATAGTTAAAAATGAGAATGCAGTCCTTTTTCCTGTTCGCTTGGTGCTTTTTCAACTTATTGAACATTGAGTGTGTGTATCACATTCAACAAAATGTAAACAATGATCGTGGAGAATTGAAATCGATTAATTAAAGGCAATATATACAAATCAGAGTATGTGATAACAAACAAAACTGTTATGCAAGATTTTTTTCCCACACTGCAAGAAAGAATAGTTAAAAATGAGAATGCAGTCCTTTTTCCTGTTCGCTTGGTGCTTTTCAACTTATTGAACATGTTTAAACATGAAATTTTTCATAATGTATGACTGTATCATTTAAAGGCAATATTTACAAATCACAGTATGTGATAATTTGATTTTGCGGCTGATATGCACTTGACTCCTCTCAATTCACTGTGCCAAATGTAAACAATGATCGTGAGAAAAAACACTAGGTCTTTTTAATGAGTGTGTATGTATGTATGTATGTAAGGAAAGGGAGGGAAAAATAAAGCAAAATTGTATTCCATTTATGCTTTCTACTTTTCCTGCTTGCCTGGTGGCGTAAAAAAAGCCATTCCCCATTCCCCATTGTGCCAGAACATACATATCCCTACTACTGTATATGTATGTTCTGGCACAAATGGGATTAGGGGAATGAGAATACAGTTCTGTTCTGGAAATTCGTTTTGTAGCATATCAGCTATCCTATCCTATCCTATGTGTATCACAAAACAAACTTCAAATATCGAAAAAAAACACAATGATGTGCGGAGTTGAAATATATTTTTTGTATATTGTTTCTATATGATGCTAATGGGGAATGAGAATACAGTTCTTTTTCCTGTTCTGATAATTTGTTCTGCAGCTAATATGTATCCTATCCTATGTGTATCACAAAACAAACTTCAAATATCAAAACGAAAAAAAAAAAAAAAAAAAAAAAAAAAACACAATGATGTGCGGAGTTAAAATATATTTTTTGTTATTTATGCTTTTTCTTTTTTCTGTTTGTCTGGATCTTATATGTGTATTACAAAACAAACTTCAGATATAAAAAAAACACAATGATGTGCGGGGTTAAAAAATATTTTTTGTTATTTATGCTTTCTCTTTTTTCTGTTTGCCTGGTTCTTATTCAAAGGTTTCATATAAATTATTATTGGTTCTTGCAATTCCCGTCTATTATTTTGTGAAAAATATATATATTTACTTATTAAAAAAACGGTTTCCCATTCCCCTTGTGCCAGAACATACATATCCCTACTACTGTATATGTATGTTCTGGCACAATCCCCATTCCCCATTCCCCATTCCTCATTCCCCATTCCCCATTCCCCATTCCCCTTGTGCCAGAACATACATATCCCTACTACTGTATATGTATGTTCTGGCACAATCCCCATTCCCCATTCCCCATTCCTCATTCCCCATTCCCCATTCCCCATTCCCCATTCCTCATTCCCCATTCCCCATTCCCCTTGTGCCAGAACATACATATCCCTACTACTAGTATGATTTCTCATGTATAAGAAATCTAATCGATTTTAATTGCTTGGAAACATCGCATAATAAGTCACGTAGGCTGAGGCAGTTCGGTCTACCCGTATTGAAATGTCGCTTCGTTGAAAATGTCGTAGGTTCCTAGGGACTTTATCGGTTATTAAGGGGTTAAGCAATGTTCTAAAAGGTCAGTACCAAAGATATTGTATTTCTGTTATTGAAGTCAACCGGTGTGAATTCAACAATGTCCACTAGAACTAGTTAGTTTGAAGATTATAAAATTTAACAAAAGTGGGAATTTTTTATTGTGATATAACATTATTCAAAGAAGAGCAAACTTAAGTTAAAATTTGTTCAATTAATTTCACACTTGAAAGTATTTAACTAAAAACAAAAATAAATTAAAATATCTTGGATTTACTTTTTTGCTTAAACAATTTTGCGCGCACAAAATATTTGAAGAATTCGGCTAAAATGTTCCGCAAGTGTGCGTTTCTCAAGTGGCATTTTCTTTATATACCTACATTGTATAACGAAGAGCATTTGAGGATAATTAAATTTTGTTTGCAAAAATTTAAAGCTTTATGCTTTGCTTGTTTTGTTTGTATCTTAACAGAAAAATCTTAAAGCAAACTTGTATTTTTTTTTTAATTTAATTAAATAGAGTACGTGCAAATTGTAGTACATAATTGAAGGGCGTAAAGTTGGAAGATTTTTTAAGGTGTTGGATAAGTAAGTAGTACCAACGTACCTGACCGCATGAATATGGTAAATACTTGGTTAGATCTTTTAGACTTTTCCTTATTTAATTTTAGGCATTTCAGACATTACTTGTAAAATTTTCTAACAAAAACTTTGTACTTTAATTATTTCAATTTATGATTTAGTTAAATGAATGAACATTTTTAAATTGCCTAGAAACTATGCAAGTAAGAAGCAGTTACCTTTTCCGCTCTTTTAATTTTTATGCTTTTAACCCTTGGATGAATTGCATTTCAATTTCATGTATTAATCGCTTGTAATTACGACAGCACCTGACGTGTTGGGTAATTAACACACAAATCACTTTTGCCAATGGAAACTAAAATAAAAGAAACAGTAAAATAACAGCAGCATCATAGCGGTGACCAAACGACCGACCGAGCGACCGACAGCCAGCATTTCCATCGTCAAAGCTTGTCATCATCCATCCATCCATGCATCGAAGTGTTTTTCTTTGTTTTTGCACTGAATGACCTTGAACATTACATTACACACACACACACACAAAACATCATGTTGAGTAGTAGTAAGTATCAAATGAATGGGTGTGAGAGTGAATGAATATGAAATATACAACAAAATGTTTGAAAAATTGGTAAAATATATGCTGAAGAATATAACAAACACCCTCCTCCTGCTAATGCTGCTGCTGCTCTCTAGTCTCTACTTGGTCAATACAAATACTCTTAGTTATTTTTTTTTTTTAATTTTTTTATTTCATGTCTACTCTCCTTTTTCCACTTCCGCTTTGTATTTATATCTTCACTTTCTTCTTTATAATCTTCTTCTTTTTTCACTGACTTTTTAATGTGAGCATACGCTTTCGTTTTTCAACGTAACCACGTGTTCACTTTACTACTTCTACTTTTTTGCAATATACCAATACATAAGCAAATTTGACGTTCATTTACTCTCTCTCTTTCTTTATCTCTTTCATTTACACTTTCCTTTTACTCTCAACACATTTTCTATATCACACAAATTTTATTCAAACGACTGTATGTACAGTGTTGCCATTTCCAAGTTTTTTTGCATTTCTCTTTGGTTCAGCAGTATATCTAAGGGTTGAAAGACTAATAACTCAAAGTACCATAACAGCGAAATAAAGTTAAACAAAAAGAGAAAAATAAAATGCATTCTAAATAGTACAACTTTCTTCGAATTGTTGAAATTTTTTGTAATATTATAGAACATTAATTTTTTTTAATGTTATAAGGTTCATCAAATATTTCCAGTTTTTTGCTCTAATCAAAATCATAACTTTGCTACTTTGAACAATTTAACTTTCCAGCTTTCAGTTTACTTATTACTATTGACCCTTGTGTTTTGGATTTGATTTTTTGCTTGTGATATATGTATACGTATGTGTATTAACATATGAGTACGTATGTAACACATATACATTTTCCATGTGAAAAAGCTTTCCCCCCTTCTCCCTACTGTCTTCTTTATAGGGGAGATTTTATACAATGCTTTCTAAAGGAGAATTTTCTGTGGTAGCTACTTGTTTGGGAAAACTTTGCAACTACTGGAAAATTAATTGTCATAAAAAAGTTCATATTACAAACAACAGATGGCGCTGTTTGTATTACTAAATAAGTTGAAGAAATACAAATGCTTCAGTAGTTTAATTTATTTATTAGTGGTGTATTAATATTAATTATTATTTTTCGCATGAATATTTATTTATTTATTTATTTATTTATTTGTTAACGTCTACGGATACAATGATCTTACAGACTAATGACAATTTTGGTATAAAAAATGACTTACATACTAAATATAACAACATAATAAAATTAATTAATTAAATAAAATAAATAAATTAAGACGAAAGCGCGATTCATTAACAGAAAAGTCAAGTACATTATTATAACGATTACATATACGAATACATCTTGTAATTGGTTCATTTAAGGCATAATTGGTTTTGTGAGTGGACTCCTCAAACATGCGGTTGAACCTTAAGCATCTGTTGGGGACGTAAATATTTAATAGGTTAGACAACTCAGGATGGACAATAAGACCTGATAAAACTTTGTAGACAAACATGAGCGAAAAATATATTCTTCTATCGTGCAGTGATTGTAAGCCGAGCAGCTTGCGTCTGGCAGTATAAGATGGAAGACCGTCAGGCCAATGCATTTTACGAAGGGCGTATTTAGTGCACAATCTTTGAACTTTTTCAATACGAAATGAGTGGACATTATAAAAAGGATCCCAGATGATGGAACAATATTCTAAGTGACTCCGAACTAAGGACACATATAGTGCTTTAATGGTTAGTGGGTCTCTAAAATCATGAGAATTTCTTTTGATAAACCCAAACATAGAGTAAGCTTTTGATATAATATAATCAAAGTGATTTGAAAAACTTAATTTAGAATTAAATATGATCCCCAAGTCTTTAATTTCTTGTTTACGGGGCAAAATCTGATTATTTAAGGTATAATTAAAAATAAGTGTTGAGTTATTTCTAGTATAGGAAACAATACAGCATTTATCAACATTTAAACATAAGTTATTAGAAGAGCACCAGTCGAGGAAGTCAAGTAAATCCTGCTGCAGCTTTGAGCAATCAGTTAAAGTAGTTATTTCAAAAAATAGTTTTACGTCATCAGCAAACATCAAGCAATTAGACACAGATATACTGCTAGGCAAGTCATTAATAAAAAGTAGGAATAGTAGTGGACCACTATGGGTACCTTGCGGTATACCCGAAAAGGCATTAACTACTATTTCAGATATAACTGACCCTATTTTAACGACCAACTTACGATTAGAGAGGAAGCTTTTAAGAAAGTTCAAAAGTACCCCAGAAATTCCAAATTTTTCTAATTTTTGCAAAAGGATGTGATGATCAACCTTATCAAATGCTTTGGAAAAGTCAGTATATATCACATCCAGTTGCTTGTGATTTTCCATTGCCTTAACAATGGTGTTCGAAATAAGTGCCAAATTGGTGCAAGTGGATTTCCCTGGTAGGAACCCGTGTTGACACACACTCAAAGCAGTATTTACATGACAATAAAGTTTTTTGCTAATGATATGGTCGAATATTTTTGCAATAACACCTTGTTTGACAACATAAAAGTTACAGTTAGTAAAAATCAACGCTTATCCTGATTGGCATGCCATTTCTATTTTCGAAGTTTTTAGTATATTCTTGGTTAAACAACTCTTGAAACTAAACTCAACTGTCAATATTTGCAAAATCTTCACACGCATGAAATATGACCGAGTTTCCAAATATTGATGTGGGGTTCATCTGAGGACAAAAACTTCAAATAACAAAGTGTCTGACAATTAATAAAATAAATATGTACATTTCATTGCCCAGTGAAATTCATTGTCAATTGAAAAATTGACATGGTTACATTTACTTTAAGTCTTTCTACATTACTTAATCCATATGGACATGTTTTTTTATCGTTTAAATTCTACACAAATATAAAGTGGTGAAAGTTTAACTAGAACATGCAACAAACAGCTACAAATCAATATTTGAAAAAAGCAAGTAGAAGGCATTATTTTTATGCAAATATATGTTTTAGCTTATGTTTTATACCATAACCCTAATATCTACCATTGTGATATAAGCCATTGTTAAATTTTACTATGTCATTATTTTATATCTGAGTTGCAAAAAAAATAATATTGTTTTTAGCTAAATAATTGAATATGAATGGATTTACAATAGATTTTTCTCAATTCCCTTATATGACACTGAGGAGATCATAATTATTTTTAATTTCAAAAATAAAAAAAAGTATAAAGAAGAAGACCATGAATTCAAAAGAACAAATTCAACTCAAAGTCCTTAATCACATGCTCAGCTTTTATTACCCGTTAGCTTTTGATTTGATAACATGTTTACTCGGGACTGAAGGAAAATTTATAGTGGGATTAATTGAAAGAAATTAAAATCAATTGACACGTCGGTGTCGTGTGAGGTTTAGTAGTATGTGTGAGTTTCTAAGTGTGTATTTTATTATATATTTTACTTTAATCTGAAGAGTATGCAACGCATAATTTCTATTTGATTTTATTTATTTAATGTATTTTTTTATTGCATAGATTATTTTAGTTTACAGTTTATTCTTTCCTAATTGAAATTGTAAAATAATATCAACATTAGGCGATGTACACTTGCAAAGATCGAGAAAAGTTCATTGAAAAGAGAAAATTAAAAATCAAAAAAGGCACATGGTTAGACTTTTTGGAACATAAAAACGAAAACTTTTATAATGAAGTAAGCAACAATGCGTAAAGTATGTTATCACATCTTGTGACGAGTGCGGCAGGAACACATTTTAGTGGTTTTCAGCTAGCTTTAACCCTTCCCTGTCCATGCTGCCAAATATGGTCCCACTACTTTAGAGGATAATCGCCATCTTACGTCCAGCATCCAAAACACAATATTTCGTAGATTGTAGCTTTCTTTATCGATGAACATATATAACGGTATTAGGAAAAAATACGTTTTTCGGACACAAGTAAAATTTTTGATTTTCAAACAGCAAAAACTTTAAGAAATTTTGAGAATTTCAACATAAAAACCGTACATATTTCTGTATTGCTAAAGGTGTGCTGGACGACGAAAAATTTAATAAACATGCTTGGTGTGAAAGTGAAAACAATGAAGGTTTTTGTGAGGATGATTTTTGCATCTTGTAAGGAACATTAGAAGCAAAACAAAAGCCAAATAAATACCATATTCCATTAGCAGATATTAAATCGGATAATATAGGACACCCCCGCCCCCCCCCCCAAAAAAAAAAAATGAAGACAGCCTTTGAGGGACCATTCAAATGCAAAGTTCCTGGTTGTGGTAAACATACTCTAACGTATTGTTATACTCATAAATGCGAACGAAATTGTTTCTAGAAAATTTCACACAGAATAATTAGTATAAATTTTCATTTTTTGTTATTTTCTCAATAGAGAGATTTTTTTTTAAAGTTACAGCTTTCTATTTTACTTGATACTGCCCAACGAGCCATATATGGTCCAACAGGTAATTTCAGGTCTTTACACTTGTAATTAAGGTATTGAAAAAGTCATAGAACAAAAGTTGTTCAGAATGAAGAATGCAATGCCTTAATAATAAAAACAAAATTTGCCTTGTTGGGCAGGGAAGGGTTAACTGACCATACGCGAACAGCAAGAACAAGTGCGCTAGGAATAAGCTTCTTTAATCTTAAGCTATTACCCTTGGTTTTTGGTATATAAACATATTAACTCGCGGTTTTTGCAAATTTCAAAATTATGTTAAAAAATTTGTGTAAAAAAAAATGTTGTGTTTCAATGCGAGTTGGTAGGGGGTGATTGCCTCAATCAAACTGTTGCACGGCAGAAAATTTCTACTACAAACTATAGAACACATGAGATCATAGAGGACATGAGACAAAGACAACGAAATTGCTAATTTGTATGAGCCCGATCCCTGTACGTTCATACCAAAAAAAAAACTCGACTACCGACGTCGCACAGTGGGAAATCGTGACCATAAATACGCAAAAATAAAAATGTTAGTAAGCCACAAAATTATTAAAATGATCGACAGATAATTCTTGGGATAAGATAACTGAAAAATAAAATTTTGGCAACCCTTTAAATTTTAGTGGCACGTGTGCAAAAATATGGTCATGGAGTTAATGAAATTTACAACCTCTAAATAAAGTCTTCTAATTTTGACTTAAGACGTAACTTATATAAGCATTACTGGAAAATTTTATTATGATATAAATAAAGAAAATTATCAATTAGGCCTTTCAACCTTACATTGCTGGATACTGTTTAAGGAATGCCTATTAAATATATCGTGTAATCTAAAATTCAAAAATGGATGGGGCTCAGGGGAAAACAAAATTACTAAAAAACAAAGAAAGCAACAAATACAAAGTAATTTAAAAAGGAGCTAAGAATTGAATTACTGCGGATTTCGTAAAACCTGGCAATGACATCACAAATGATGGCAAAACTACTCGGCACTTTTTCTCTGAAGCGGAAATAATTTCAAAGATTCTGGCGATAAAAATATTCAGAAACATTTTACAAGTTTAGGCTAGCACGAAAGAAATAAATATAGCAAAGTTTAAATTCTGTACTCAAGAGAAAGCTGAGATCTATATTCAGCATTATGAATGAAACAACATGTCCCCATCCGTGCACAAAGTTATAATACAAAATTATGCAAGAACTGCATCTTCTTATTAACTAAAATTGTTGTCTTTGATCATTTTTGAAATGATAAAATAAAAAATGAAAAAAATACACTTTGTTTTGTTCATGTTTTCAGAAGTACAAAACATATCGCAAAATTAATAGTATTTTGGAAATTACGCGACCAATATAGTGAGAATCGATATCCGTATACTTATGTATAACCAAGAAAGATATTGAAAAGTCTATAGCATTTTCGAAATCATCATGTCCAAATCAGTGATACCCCAAATGAAGCAAATGGATTTTCAATCCCATCCTGTGTAAGGGAGGCGTGTCCATGGGCGGATTTTGGTTAAACTCACCAATTTCACTGCTTTTATTCTGATAAATATCTGTGCCAAATTTCAAGAGCTTAGGTCTATTTTTACTATTTATGGTCAACTTTTGTATGAAGTGCTCCCACTGCGCGTCGGCTCGCTCAATGTCTGCTCATGTACTCTATGCATGAAATTACACTAAGAGAGCCAACGTCGACGTCGCTGCTTGTATTACATGTAACTTTATATTCCTATAAAAAACGTCAATCCCGGCTTTGACTCTCCGTGTCTGCTCATGCTCTCTATGCAACAAAGGACAAAGAACTTATCAAAAAAAAAAAAGAAGAACACATATTTATGCAATAATACCAAAAGTTGTGATGGCCCATTTAAATATTTCAATAAAATTTCATTAAATTTCGTTAAGTTTTTAGCATAATATTTATCAATAAGTAAAATAAATGCAAACCAATAATGATCAATATTATTGATGAGTATGTTAATGCCATTCGAGAAAACGATTGCTTAAGCAGGTCATTCGACTTAAACATTTTCAAGAATTCTTTCTTTTCTAGTTGAGATCTGGGACGATCAACATCACAAATATCTAGAATAATTATCATCATTTAAAACGTTTATTTCCACGTGGGTGGAAATCATTTTAATCGTTATAAAGTGTAACAATCCCAAAGTTTTTTCTTCTTGGGAAGTCACAGAATCTATTCTCACGTTTAATTATGTTGTCCACGATTCTCATTTTTCAGAATTTTTCATTTCAACTGTTTGCAAAATTTTTACGTTACCTAAGGTCACGGAATATTACGTCCAACTTCTGCAACCAATACCAGGAGGGTTAGGCGTAGAAGCGTATCCACCAAGCGCCACCTCAAGATCACCGGTGTTCAGCAAGCAGATAGCGAGCTTCTAGCAATACCACGCCTGAACATATGGATTGGTTTGAGAACGTCATGTCTGGAGCTAATTACCCAAAATTCACCTATAAGACTCAATTTTAACCAACTAAATCATTTTAAATAAGCGAAAACTAAAGATAAATCTATATAAAAAAAATTTCTATTTTTTTTAGTACAATTTGCCTGATTTACATTGTGTTTTTATTTTGAAATTTATAAATTTGTTAGTATTTAAAGAAAAAAAAAAAAAAGTTTATCAACTCATATTTTTGTTAAATTTAAACTTATTGTTAAATTAATACCTAAACTACATGCATAAAATGAATTAACAATAACTAAAAACCATATCAACATTAATGATGCAACGTGGATCAACATATGAATTTTTTGTTGCATTCATTATTCTTAGTATTCGCTAAGTATGCAAGTAAGTACGATTTAAAATCAATATGAACGAAGAGTAGAGAACTATATTTTTGCGATTGTGATGTTTGACCGTTTAGAGGTATTTTGGTTGGGTTGGAGAGAACATGATTTTGCTTCATTGGTTGGGCACGGGGAAGTAGACGAAGCGATCAACAGCTAAGCTTCGAATACCGGTAGATTTCCGTATGTTTGATTTGCACTCTTTCTTTCATTACATTTGACATTGATTGTTTTTTTATATCTCTCACTAGCAGTTTTTTTTGTGCATGAATAATTTGTATAGGCGACTCTTATGCACTCTATAGTTGGCAAGTAAGATCCCACGAAGATCCACTTACGAAGCAATTTCGTTTTGCAAAATCTTGACGTAGATGCTGCTAAGTACTAGCAATAAGAAATTAATAGCTATGCAAATATCAAAACAAAAAAAAAACAAGTAATTCCCTTTTCTCTTATTTTTTTGCTACTAAAGCAAAAGATCAGCGATGATTTTTTCACACGCCGAAAGTCATTTGGCGAATGATTCCTTTGCATATTTCATATTTCGCTTATAGAAAAAATCGTTGGCATAATTCGAATATACCAAAAAATTGTTTATTCACAATATCATGTATGTTTGACAATTAAAACTCAAATTCTTTTGTTTAATTGTTCGAGAATCTTTATACAAATTATGGCTACCTTATCTTCAGCAAAACGACGTTACGCTTTAGCCACTGGGACTTTAACATCTACTACATTACTAACAAAAGTTCTGTAGATTGATGAATTTACTTAACTATATACACTAAACAAAGCACGTTTTTATATGCTTTCACAACAGCATACATACTTGAGAAGTATAAAGTATGAAGCAAAAGATGAAATGCCTAAAGCCAGTATTAGATTTCTAAATAAATATTTTGTTATGTCTATGTATGTATGTCTCATAAAATTCAATATAACCACAAATTAATCTACTATTAATATCATTTTAAACATAAAGCACTCAGATAAATAGACATCCACACCCACACACATACACATACACTTTCAATTATTCATACAAATATGTTTAAGTAGATAAATGCGCCTATTCACTTCTAACTTCTATTAAGATAATCAGAAAATATACTAAATAATAATATGGTTGAAGAAGAGACAACATTAGGCAAACAAACAAATATACAACAACAACATAATCTTGTTGTTGCGAGAATCGATTAAATAGTTGGCAGGTTTATTAACAAAAACAAATACAACATTTCCATAATCGATGGCAAATTGCTTCATTTGCTCTTTATTCACAAGCTGGAAATTTACACATTCAAATAGTGAAAGGAGCAAACCAGAATAAAAGGAAAAGGAAAGATGTGGTAAATGGCAGCAACAGCAGCACATTGAACAACCACATGCCGGAACTACAGAAGCTACCTTAATTTTCATATGTCGATGTGCAGCTGT
Source organism: Toxonevra muliebris (assembly GCA_963691655.1). Lineage (NCBI taxonomy): Eukaryota > Metazoa > Arthropoda > Insecta > Diptera > Pallopteridae > Toxonevra > Toxonevra muliebris. The sequence goes on along the minus strand of OY829328.1, from coordinate 39,004,854 downwards.
AAGTAGCATTAAAATTATGCCGCCCGTTACTGGCATATTGTGGTTAGCAATTTTTCGATATTGAAAGTGAATTTTCATGTACTATAGCAATATTATTTAAATCACACATACAACCATTAGGATCCTCAAATATACCACATAACACATTATGGTAAGGCTTAATTGAATTTTTGAAAAAATTTGCGAATGAAAATTGTTGATTGAGCAGACACTACTCGCTTTCAAGTCAAATTTCAAAGATGTCAGTTTTGATTATAATTGCGATTGAAATGCAAAATGAATATTATTATTAGTCAAGAGGATCAACTACAGCATATGTACGTGCACAAGTTTTTTGATATAAAGACACATGGGCACCTATGTATATAAGTTGAAGAAGGGGAGTTGGCTATAAAGTTACCGCTAAAGGTTTTTGCGTGCCTCAAAACTAATTAAATTTACAATTATTTAGAAGCACATCTGGGCGTATGAGTAACCTTTTTACTCAGTTTGTCTGTTTTTACCAGACTGGGGATCTAATCACTAAATTTTGACTGCACTATAGTTTTCACTGCCACTAAACTTTTAGTGGTAGTGGAAATAAAAATCAACTACCACTAAACCTTTAGTGGTAGTGGAAATAAAAATCAACTACCACTAAACGTTTAGTGGTAGTGGAAATAAAAATTAACTACCACTAAACCTTTAGTGACAGTGGAAATAAAATCTCACTATCACTAAACGTTTAGTGGTAGTGGAAATCGAAACCAACTACCACTAAACAAGTGGAAATTATTCCCCACTACCACTAACCATTTAGTGGTAAGTGTAGAGAGTTTAATTGAACGTCAAATTGAAATGCATTGTAAAAGAATGTATAAATGTTTGAATGAATGAATATATTAACCTTTTCCTTATACCAAATACTTTGTGGAAAGTGCAATTTCGATGAAAAAAATATTTTTTTTTTCATTTTCCATAAATTGTTTTACCATATTACTTATTTTTATTTTTCTATTGTATTCAAAGTTATGTATTAATCAAGTGGTTTAGTACAAATACATGGAACAAATATAAAATGGAGTTGATCACTTTGGTCTATGAACGACTTCTATATTGTAAAAAAAAAAACAGTTAGCAGTACACATCGTCATCTAAAATCCAAAAAGCTGTAACAAAACAAATTTTCAAAATCGACTTTTTGATTAATTATGATGCACTTGCTCAAATTACGCGTTCCTGCAAAATTTCAAACTTCTACGCAAAAAGTAACGGTTTTGCTACGGAACTCCAAAAAGCCGTAACTACAGGCACAGGAATTAATTAAGCAAATAGAAGTATTTACACACTTGAAGTAAAAAGAAAACAAAATATTTGAATATCTTTAAGTAACTAAGTGATACTAAACTTTCACAATTACATTCTTCTTAAATCTATAATATTTTTCATTTTACAATGTTTTTTGCTTCTCCTGTAAAGAAATAAAATGTGTAATTACTACTTTTTGGATTTTTGATGACGAAATACACACTATTTGATGTTGTTTTCATAATTTTACAGATTAGACTTTTTGGGCTTAAAGGGTTTAGATATGAGGGAGGTTCATTAGCCTCAAATGCTGTAAAAGTTTAAATAAGGCTTTGGGATGACAATCTATATTGTACGAGTTCAACTTAGTGCAATACAATTTTAACTTCCACGAAGTTGCCAATTGAGCTCTCTCCCCTTATAACTAAACGTTTAGTGGTAGTGGGGAATAATTTCCACTAGTTTAGTGGTAGTTGATTTTTATTTCCACTACCACTAAACGTTTAGTGGTAGTTGATTTTTATTTCCACTACCACTAAAGTTTTAGTGGTAGTTAAATTTTATTTCCACTACCACTAAAGGTTTAGTGGTAATGGAGCCTTACTCCCATTGGCACTAAAAGTAGTGAAGAGCGAAATTTATTCACTAAATCCCCAGTCTGGTTTTTACACACACCGATTTTCGACCGAGTTTTCTCACCGTTTTTTTCACATTCTCTTTTATTTTTTTTTTTGTTTCCATCGTCGACAGTTTTTATACACAACGATTTCGACCGACCGATTTTGAAGCAATAGATTGCTTCTTTGCCATTCGTTCTTTGCCGTTTTATATGAGTGGAACAGAGATGCAAAACTTGTAAAAGGCAATCGTCGAAAATCGTTGAATCATCGTTGGTGTATCCGATTTTGACTCGTTCACTTTCGTCTACCCTCCCTCGTCATTAAACAAAAAAAAAATCGGACAAAAATCGATGCGTGTAAAAGCAGACTTTCTAGATTCTATCGTTTCTGGAAGCTACTTGTGTGAATTTAATATTCAAATTTATTTAAATATCTTAAAAATATACGCACATGTATGTACTTATCGCAAGTACATCGGTGCATATTGTTGATTTTATTAAAGTTTAAATTAGATCTACTACGTGACGTTTGAGTAACTTCATATTTAATATTTGCTATTGTATGTAAATTAGAAATGAGAATCAAAACTTCAGTTTTCGACAAATAGAGTAAAATTTTAATGGAAACTCTACATCGTAGTGATTTTATTATATAGCAGCTTCACCCGCCTTTGTCTTTTAAGCTTGTACATGCACGCCACTGCTTGAGAATGAACGTTAAAGCAACTCAACTGCTGTTTCTGTTGATGCTATTGGCATTCATAATGAAATTCATGAAATATATACACGTCCATTTCAGACGTCGCTTCAATCTTGAAGTCCTCTCTCTCTCTCTATGTGTTTCACAATTACAGCATCGTGACTGTGATTGTTGAAGTGATTTATTGGCTTAAAAAGTGTAGGCACAACCTTGTGTTGCTGTTCTTTCTAAATGATTGTTTTGCATTGTTGGCATTATGGAAATTATCATCATTATCGTTTTTCTTCTTTTTTTCTAGTTTGACTTCTTGTTTGCTGCTGTCATTGTACCTATTGTTATTGTTGTTCTTGGTAATAAAGAATAACATAATTTGTGCATTTATTGAGAGTAAATTAAATATATACTAACTTACAAATATACATGATGAATGGTTTATAAGGTCGGCTTGAGAATTGAATTATGAAATTCGTAAATTATTGAAATTTCTTATCTATAGTATATAATCTAAATGTAATTTATATATTAGTTGGAGGTACCGAAAAGTGTACAACATGTGGTATGAGTGATTTTTATCTCTTTTATTTTTAGATTGTCTTTATCTAAGTGAAATATTTTGTGTCTAATTATGTAGTAATTTCTCTTTCACAAATAATTTTCAATGGAGGAAATTAGTTTTTTGGTTTGTGTTTTTATTTAATTTTTTTTTGTTTCAACTTTAGTTTTTAAATTGATATTGACATATTTTGATATGTAGCTCACAGTATGTAAATTTAAAATTGTATAATAATGAGAGTTGGTGTGCATACAAACCATAGAGCACATGAGAACACGCAGGGAGAGCCAACGTCGACGTAGCTACTTGTATTGTATGTAGCCAATCTTTACTGTTATTTTATCTTGAAAATTTTTTCTTTAATCAACATTCACTTTCTGACGGAAATTTGTTTACAATCTTCGATTGCATTCTTTTAAAGAGTTCTGATTCCATTTGCTTAGAAATTACATCTGTTTTCAACGTAGTTCTAGAGGAGGGCCATAGAAATGACTAAACAAAAATACTATTTTTATTCATAGGCCAAAAGGAAAGGGCAATAATGTTATAGGATACATCACAAAAAAGGTAATTGGAAATAAAATTTCTGAGTTTATTTATTTGCTTATCTCGAAGTTAGTCAAACCGAAAGTAATAAGAGCTACGTTCTACGTTTTTGCAGAACACCCAAAAAATTCCTCCAAGCTCCAACCTCATGATCACGTAACATAAATATATAAAAAGACGAAGACCATAGCTGTTAAAGCCTAGTAACTCAAGTTTATTTATTTAAATAAATATATTATAAATAAATAAATAAATAATATATAAAAAGAAATTACTTGTGCATTGTCAGAAAAATTTTTGTTACAAATTTGCTTTGCTTGTCAAATTATTTGGCGTTTTTGTTATATTTGAATAAGGCCCCAAATAGTAAATAAAATTTGTTAGCCCAAATTTTTTATTAATAAAAATTTTTTGATAAAAAATTCTCAATAAATCATTCATGCATCACATGTATTGCACAACAGAGCGTATGCGTACTTTTATTTGAAATAATTTGAGAAATTTAATTAATATTTCTTTATTATTATTACTTTGAAATTATTAGTTTGAAAATGCGTTTTTTCAAGGAAAATCTTTGAATTTTAAGTTTCCTATAAATAAAAAACTAAAAAAAAAATTGTCAAAGTTTCAAATCCGTTCACAGCAAATCTCTTACAGAATCGTTTGTATATCTGACACAATTTCTTTTAGCGTAGGTTTTTTACTATTATTTTTCTTTTACTATAGGTACAATGTAAACAGTAGGTGAAGTTGCCGCTTATTAATTTTTAACGAAATTTAGTACTACCAACTTATTCGCATCAGCTTGAAAATGGGTTCATTCACCTTCTTAAGGCATAAAAGTCACGGAGTTTTAGCTTTTACTTTTGTCAAAGAAAAAATATATTCACCGTCAAAGTCAAATTTGGACTGACCAGACCAAGTTGACCATCATAGGGTAATAAATCACAAAATCGGAAATTCATTGAGCGCCATGACATATTAATAATCTCAATTATTTATGTTCCTATTTTAATTTCTTAAATTTTCTTTGCACAAATTGGCGTATGCATAATTTTGAATTGTTTTGTTTGCTTTTTGTTGTTGTTTTTTGATACCATAAAAATTGTATGAGCAAAATTTTAAGTCGACAACTTAATGCTTACTATTTTTATCGAATTTTATTTTGTTCAGAAAATAAATTTTTTATTAATATGGAAATATTTGATGGCATTATGAATAATTATGTATATAAATATGTACAAACAAAATTTCAAGTCGATATTTCACTATTTTCTATTTTTGTGAAATAATTTTGTGTACCAATTCCTTACAGAAGGACGAATTGTGTATATCTTTATACCCTTGGGCGTATACATAAATATGTATGTGTGTTAAAACATTTTCTGAATGTAATTAATCATGAATTGATATCAGTTTCAAATGCCATCAATACTTAAAAAATATAAAAAAATAAATCAAATATAAACAATAAATAAGCAATGCAAATAATTGAAATAGTAGTTCAACACAGCGTATGAGTAACGTTCATATTTGTTTAACATTTAATTAAATAAGCAAACAAAAAAATCACAATGCACTAATTATATATGCAAATCAAAGTTTTATAATTTATTTACATAATCGCAACATGCAATTCCACTTGGCATATCTAAGATGTAGTTGTAAACAAATTGTTAACAAGTACAATTTCAATTGTTGCTGTTGTCATCGCTGTGGTTGCTGCTATTTTGCTGTTACTGTTTTTGTTGTTATTGTTTATTGTACACACTTGTATGCCTATTTAGCATATAACTGTTAATGCAACAATTATTGCACCAGTTGCACACACACACTAATTAAATTGCACTGTGTACGCTAAACACTTGCGGTTGTTGAAGGCTCAGCGGTACAGAGTGGTGTAGGGGGGGATAATGTGTTTGGATTATAATGCCACCTGTTGATGCATAACTACTCATAGCTTCATTACGTTTATACTTGTACTTGCGTTGTAATTGTGTGCTTCAATTTCTTATTGCTATTGTTTGCTCTGGATATTATAAATTTCATTGTCGTTTAGTCATTGCTATTCAAATAGCAACAACAATTGTTTTTCTGAGCACTACTCACCGCAATTCCAACTCTATATATGCACTTATGCATATATGTACGTATCTTTGTGTGTTTGTATAAATCTTATGAACTATTTACTGATTTCGTATCTCAACAATTTTTAAACCCCATAAGTTTGGTTTCTTTGTTACTGTCTTCTGTGTGTTTTGGCTTGTGCTTATGTAGTTTTTATTATAACTGTACCTCATTCATTAAATGCATTTCACAGTCGTAGTCGTTGTCATTATTATTTTATTGCTTTGCAACTCTAATTTCTAATTATTCTTTGTCTGAATTTGTTTTCTGTTTTTTTTTTTTTACTTTTTAAGAGCTGAGATTAAGTATTTTAATTGCTTCTCCCAGACATAAATATGTCGCCGTCAACTAATTGTTTAATTTAGTGTTATTTGCATTGTTTGCACTTCATATTGGTTGTACTTAAATAAATATGTATGCAAAGAAATAAGTTTATTTATAGGGAAACAAAATTTGGTGAATATTTTAAAATGTTTGTTTTAATTAAACCTTAATGAATTTATATTTAAAATTGAGAGCGAGTATGTTTTTATCTTTTTGAAGTTTTCGATTTTTAAAACTGCTCTGGTTTTTTCAAAAATGTGATGTCTTTTAAAGCTTTTTTTTGCAGGTGTTTCGATTGTTTGAATTTCATGTGGTTATCTTTTAAAAATTCAAGCCTAAACTGCATATGCATTTCAACCACAAAATACACGTGAAGTTAGCACGTTTTCTTCTGTAGTGAGGTGACAGGTTTTAAAGAATTTCGCCAGGCTATTCAAAAATTTCCGAAAGGACCGCACGGCTAGATTGGATACCCTTCTCAAGCCAAATGGTTTGTTAACTAATTCGTAATCGGAAGCTAAAGATGTACTTCTTGCAACACATTTCTCAAATTGCAGGATAGTCTTACTAAGGAGCGACATCGTATTTTCGGATAAGAGTGTAATTACTATAGGGTGAGATTGGCATACAGCCACCAGGATAGCTACGCAGTAGTCGAATAAATTCTCTCTAACGATTCTCACTTTGAATACTTCAAGACCCCAGAACTCAATGAGGTGTATGCAATTTTACTGAAGGGGTTTGGATACATTCTCATAAAGGTTTTGGAGAGAGTATTGAAGGTCTGTCTCGCTCTTTGATTTATTCCAAATCTTTGGCGAAATTACACTTTGCCTAAAAGCTTCAGGCCTATATGTCTAACATTTTTTTTAGTCTAAAAATCTGAAGCGCATGGTTGAAAAGCACATTAGATCGAAGATACTGGTTCGAAACCCTCTAAACAGTCAGCAACATGCCTAACAGAATGGATGGTCATTGGGGTATTTGTAAATATCGAGGGGGTCTGCGACAATGCTACTTTTGATTCGATGAGCTTCGATGGATTCACTCCATTCTAGCAAAGTTACTGCTTACTGCTGGAACTGGCGAAAATGGTAGTATCATGGTGACGTTTTCGAATGCCCCAAGGGGGTGTTCTTTCTCTTCTTTTATGGTGCTTCGTTGTTGATTCTCTTTTAAGTGAATCGCAGAATATTGGCGTTCACATCCAAGTTTACGCGGATTATATGTGTGAACTTGTGTCGATACACTCGTTAAAAGCGATTTGTTCGATAAGACAAGTTCGACCTATGGTGCGGTGGGCATAGTCTCTCTGTGAATCTGAATGAAATTGCCTTTTTTTTTTTAGCTCGATAACGGAATGAGGAAGGGCTTTTACCCTCGGAATTGGAAAGAGTGACGCTACCTTTGTCCTCGGAAATGAAGTAGCTAGGAAAAACTGTAGATTCCAAATTTTATCTTATCTTGTTTCGGCAGCAATTCATTTTAAAATCGACGAATATTGCATTTTAATTATTTATAACCCAATATAAACTTGTCTTTCTTCGGGAATGAGAAACTAAAAAGCAAATTTTTTTCCCTTAATAGTTAAACAAAAAAAGCCTTAATTGTAATCTGGAATAATACTCGAGTTACCTGTACCTCTGATTGGCTGACAATTGTAACAGAAAAACCACTAATCCGATTAATGTGTGTCTAAAAGAAAAAAGCTCTGAGAGAGCGAATATTAAGAAATAAGAGAGAATTGACTACTCTTTGCTGTGTGATAACAGTGAAATAGTAAAAGCTTTTCACATGTGAGAGAGTATTGAATTAACAGTAAACTTCCGGTGTTGTATTACAATACAAAATATACACATACTTGTGTCTATCTTTTTTTTTGTGTGTATGTATTAGTGTATAACAATTGAAAAGTGAATTGTTGCTGAGTGTTGTTTGTTGTCAAGCGTGCGGCGCGATTGTCTTTCTTTTATAGGCGCTTCCGTTTTGTTGCTTACTCGTACGCGTTGCTCGCTCACTAGATGATGGTAGCAGTATCAATAACAGTGGGACTCTGTTAATTTTAACGGTACAATGTTAATGGCGGTACTTCCGCTGCTCGTTGATGAATCGTTTGTATTCGTCGTTGCAAATCAGTTTGTTTTTATACGTTGTACATTTAACACGTGAATTTTCTATATACGAACGAAATTTTAAGTTTTTCTTGAGCATAACAAAGAAGATATTAATTCTTTTTTTGGTTATAAGCGCGGAAAACGAAACAAAAGGAAAATTAACGTTTCTTCTTTGTGAAGCCATAAATTCTGGTTGCTGCCATACAGTTCAGTTTTCGTTGCTCGTTTGTTTGTTCGTTTGGTTGCTTGATAGAGTGTGTGTGTGTGCTCTGGTGTGTCTCAATCATGTCAAGCAGATTTATAGTCCGTGGCTGTCGTTATAACTGTTGTGGAATTTGTTGAATTTGAATTTGTAATGCTCTCGCGCCGGCGTCAGCTAAATAAATTTACTTGTCGCGCTGTGTAAAAAAAAAACTGATACAGTCTATTGTTAGATGTTAATGAATTAAAAAAAAAAACAAAAATTTCAATTATATTTTTTTTTGCTGTACATAATTAAATTGTGATTTCCATTATTGGCAGTAACTAGGAACGTGTGTAAAATGATCGTAAATGAATTTAAAACAAAGATTGACGTAAATTTTAAGCAAGCAAACGACGACGAAGAAAACAACTGATTTTAAAATTATTTTTGTAACATATCCAAACATAAAATAATAATAAATAATCAAATCACCTATGTATATAATAATAAATAAAAAAAACCTTGTATATAAAAAAAATTTAAAAAAAAATTTACATCGTGAGAATATTTCCTAATCTAGTCTTCAATGTCCGCTGTTTATCGGTATAAATTAATTGCTGTAATTAAGCGTTAAAAAATGAATAAAATAAATAAAACGCGCCTCTCTCTGTGTGTCTGTATGAAACTAGTAGCAAATAATTAAAAGTAAAAGTAAAGTGAAAGTAAAAATGAAAAAGTAGAATGAGGAAATAAAATTTAACTGAAGAAAGTATTTCGTATAAATGCGCAGAACTGTAAATTATGAACTGGATGCTTCGCAACAATAAATTTATTGACCTACTGCAAACAAATACCGTTAAAATTTGTTCAACTTACTCGCGCCATCTTCGTTTATTAAATTCTAACAGCCACAGATACATTTACAAGCTCTCACACACATACGTTTACATGTATAGAACATACACACGCGCACACTGGCTCAGATTACTACATACGAACAGCAACTGCGAAATATTGTTTCAGTGTTTTATTATTGTGTCGGTGTATGGATTAGTGTGCCCTATTACTACTACTACTAATATATGTGCTTGTGTGTTTGTACATATACAGTTACCTAAAATATATCTAGAATTTATGTGTGCATATCTTGAAACCCAAAACTAAAAAACAAAAAAAAAAAAAAAAAGTAAATGTGAAAAAATGTTTTTTTTTTTATTCGGGCAAACATAAATAAATATTATTGAAATTCACTTTTACACACACACACACACAAACTCATATATACAAAGCTGCTTTAAGTTGATCAGATACATATAAACACACACATAAATAAAATCAGCCAGCAATAAGTTATTTCGAGGACTTTTACTACCGCATCTACTAGGACGATATCTACTTTTACTAGCTACTATTGCATGTGCCCCTTCGTTGTCCTTAGGGCATCATTTGTAAAATGGTAAGTTTTCGTTATTCGTACTTTTCATTGCGCTCATTCTTCAATCTTTATTTTTAAAAATATACAAATATGTGTATACCTAGGTATACGTGTACGTATATAATACTAACTATATCTTCGACTCAAGTGTTCTCCAAAAACAACGAACCTAAAAATAGAAAGACAGAAAAAATTGAAAATAAAAACTTAAGTACACAAATATATGCATAGCAGAGTTTTTCTGTAACTGCATTGCTAAAGCTCGAACTCAGCGTGTACTCAAACTCAAACACCCAGAAATAAAATTGAGTATGTTTAACACTCATTCGTGGTTCATTTTGCCATCAAATCAGTCGTTGATGTATCAATTTGATATAATACAAAGCCACAACTAAAATTGAGGTGATTGATTTTAAATAAATATTTTTTTTTTCATTTATTGACCTTTCTATGATTTTATTTAATAAAAACCATTTTACTATATAAATTTTTTTTTTCTTATTTTACTTATTTATTCTTTTGAATTATTTAACATAGAAAGAATGCATCAACATTTTTTCATTTTTCTCTGTATTTCCCGAAGCCATACAAATTCGTCATTCACACAATAGTTTTTTTTTTTTGTTTTTTTTTTTTTTTTTTTGAACGGATCGATGAATAAGATGAAAGATGTTGACATGCCAGTGCACCAAGAAGTAGCATATCTAGTGCCAGTACATACAACATACAAAATAAATAAAAATATGTCAACCATTCATGCTATTGAGGGACGTTTGTATATTGTTATATTTTATCCTTAATTATGAAAGTTTCATAGAAGTGCTTTCAGAATCTGAATGGAATGGCCTGCCAGTAAGAATAGGTTCTTTCGAATACTGAATTGGTTAGTGTCTTCGAAAAAGTTCAGCATGTGATTGTATAATAATTTCTTCATGTTTTGGTTGATTCACGTGTATATGAATAACTTTTTTTTCTGAAGGTATTTGTATCAATTTAATATGGAACGACAGATTCGTGACAGTTTGTGCCACGCATTTTGTACATATGTGACTATACTCTCTTGAAAACATAAAATGTATATACAATTTATTATTCAAGCTGGGATCTCAATTCAATCGTTATAATTTTTATTTGAACAATGTTTCAACTTGATACCAACAACAGATGCGTGTTAAGTTTTTTAGTTTTTCCTATTAATTACCGTTAGTATGTAAATTTAAACATACAAATTTTTCCTCCCTATCTCCCGTTTCAGCTTATTTATTATAAATCCAATACGTAAATATTCGACACGGATACAAAACTAAAAGACACAAACAAAACAAAACTTTGGGTGCGATTGTTCTCGTTTTGATCATTTTTTTTTTTTTTCGCTTTTTAAAAAAACCTTTATCACAATAAATAGACTCTATTTAATTAATTTAAGCTTCATATTTCTTATCATATCCAATGGCGTTTATAACGTTTTTATTTTAAGGGGTCACCCCCAGTTGTAACTTTCAAAAAATCGATTTTTTTCAGGTATATGTATTCAAAAATGTTTAAACAAATTGGTTCTGTGAAAATTGCTGACACTTTGTGATTTAAAAAAAAAAAAAAAAAAAATCTTCTTAACATTAAAGTAAGTTGAAACTTTAAACGCGTTTTTCTCAAAATGACATTTTTGAAGCCGGTGACCACGATTACTCAAATTTAATATGTTTTATCAATACATAATAATCTAGCGATTAATCAAAGGATTTTGATTTTTTATACAGCTGAAAACCATTGTTTTTATTAGTGAAAATCGAACTCTCAACTTTGACATTTTGTTAAGTATCTATCTCTTGTTTGCTGCAAGACTGTCATAAGTCAAAAAAACAATTATTTGAGAAAATCGCATATAAAGTTATCGATGATTTACCACTACGTAGAACGCAATAAATACAAATAATCTTCTGACGAGAAAAGTTTATAAGATACCGTTATAAACCGTAACGAATTAAATAACAGTTAGTTATGCATACTTAAATTGTTTTTTTTTTTTGGATTATGACAGTTTTGCAGTAAACGAGCGATATGTTTTTTTAACATTACTTTGTTCTTGAAATCTTTTTTTCGCATCAAGTAATAAAAGCAGTAATAAAATCATTTGAACTATTTTTTGGGGAAAAAAAGTTAAATTATTATTAACCCTCTAGTGCATACATTTTTAATTGGTTTGAAAAAATCAGAGTAGACTAATTTAGGGTTGAAAGGACTGAATCTAATGACCGTTTTTAATTTGGAGGAAGCCTGCGTCCTCTAGAGTAATATTATGGGGCACCACCTTAAGGCGGTTTCATGTAGCAAGAAGAAAAAATTGGTTACCAATAGATGGTTGGAAAAATCAATTTATAAAATAACCTTGTGAAATTTAGCAAAACAGTTTGTCCCGCTTACACCATGACAAAAATTAATATAATATTTGGTGTAAATGCACTGCGCCTCAGCTTTGCAGCCAGGATATTTGCACGTTTTTTTGCTAGGCCGGTTAAACTGGCGGCAATTAATATTTCTTTGTTGATTTTGAAGCAGGAGGCTCCTCCTTATGCCGCGTGGATGACCGACTAAACTTATCATCTACACCATCAGCCAACGCCCTAGCCTCAATTGAACCATACAATTCCTCGATTTTTTCTCAGGGCTCGAATTAGACAGTTTATCTGCCTTACTACTGCAGCGATCCGCTGCTGAATATATTTATATGTATATATACAGTATACAGTTAACCAAGGATAACTAACCGCCGCTTAATTGCGTTTCCCATTGAAATGCAACAGAAATTTTATATTTTTAGCTCAAAATGTACTCAAACTTAAAAGTTGCACATTTTCATCGATACAATTAAGTGGTGATTACTATATATATATATATAAACACGTATACAATTTCATGAACAAAGAGGTAAAAAGACGCGCACAAATAAAACCAATTTAACGAGATTGTAATGACAGGCTTTTTTGGTCGAAATTTTTATACGCAAATAGTTAACTATTTCATACTTTTTTCCCAACGTTTCGGCCAAAATTTTATGCCTTCTTCAGGGGATTGATTTATTTATCTGTATTTTGAGAAAATTTACGTGTTTTTAAAAACTATAATTATTACAAAATTATCAAAACATTTTAACACTTACAGTAAATACTATTTGTAAAACATTTGTAGCCAAGTAATTAATTTTAAATAAAATATAGTCTTTAATTAACAAAAAACAAAAAAACACAAAAAAAAAACTTCACAAAACACGTAACATTTTTTAACGCCGAATATTATGAATTGCCACACTGTAGCTGCAGCTTATATTGTCTTTGGTGTTCATCGTTTTTCTTAGTTTTTTCTGTAGATGTAGGCTCTCTAGTGTGTATCTTGTGCTCTCTCTTTTTTCGTTGGAAAAAGTTATGGAATTGTTAACTATAAAAATTTCCGCCAAAAAACCTGTCATTATAATCTCGTTAAAAATACATAAACTGGTCTAATAGAAAATTAAAAACCAATTTAATTTTCACGCATCAATTATTACGGTGCCTCATCTAACATAATACCGCCTTAAGGCGGGCGGTAGCCAAATCTCTATTCATGATTCCAAATAATTTATATTTGTTCAATATTTATTTTATTCGATAGATCACAACATACATTACTATCCAATAATTTTTTGTAGCTGTACGATATCGGGTAGTATTTTATTTAATTTTTTGAATTTCACAAATATTTTTTTTCGCGTGCTCACACCAAAAATTCACTTCAAACTAATCTTTTATTAAAACCCCAGATTAGCATGAGGGTTAAATCAATATGTGCGCTATGAAAATAAATAATACTTACAATTTTAAGTTCCGCGAAAAAAAATGATGCAAACCCGCCACCTGGATAAAACAGGTGCCCGCCTTAAGGCAGGCTTATGAACTAGAGAGTCAAATGGAAATTTTCTTCATCAAATATGGTTATAAAAGATAAGAGTATATGAAAATTTAAAAAAAGGGTTCCATCAAGCCCCATTAAAATTCGGGCATTGAACGGTTAAATAATGAACAGAAATTAATGAATACATCAGTTAAGATTGTTGAAAATAATTTTATTTAGAGCGTTCTATTCGTCAGCCTTGCCTGACGCAAATATAAATAAGTTTAAATTTTTTAATTCTCTAGTTTCCGAGTGTTCCAGTAGGCCGCCTTCCCCAAAACTGGTGTAACGGTGAGACTAGATGACGCAGACTTTCACTAACAAATGTTTTTTTGAGGCAACACTATTTTATGCATCGCATTGTGTCCTTTAAGCGTTTTCGGGTTTCATTACAATGTTTTTTTTTAAACTTGGTGAGTTTCAAGCCCAACTCATGACCATTGTTACAAGAACACGAGAAAACCCTTCGCCGCTCTCCCCTCGCACACACATTGCTTCGCTCTCTGACAGATGTCAGATAACTATTCAGGTTGCGGCACGTTAAGGCTGTATATCTACTTGATATGGAGGAACGCAAGGATCGAATATGGATTCAACCGTTTGTAGGACTGTCACCGATTTTATTTTGTATCCTCTTGCTCCAAACCCCCCCTCCCCCCCTTTATTCTATTCATATAGTATTTTAATAATTCTGCACACTTTGATGCAAATTTAATTCAAAAAATAAGCGACTAGTTAGGCAATTTAAATACAATTTCATTTGACAGAATCATGTGCATAGTTTGATGCCATCAATTACCGCATAACAGCTGCTAAGTTACTTACATATTCAGATATTGGGGAAACCTCATGCTTTTTGATTTGGTTGATTTGGTTGTGGTTTTATTCTCTTGGGTATATAATAAGGATTTTTTTTCGAAGAAATCTAAGCAATATAGAATTTTTTATGAATGATTTAAATAAGTTATAAAGAATTTTTGCAAATAATCTCTCTCTGTATATATGTAGTTTATTACAAAATTTTTCATTGTGGGAAACATAAAATTTCAATTACCTAAACTTACTCGTTTGTACTGTATGTATGTAAGTAAAAATATATGTAAAATTGAAGTAGAAATTGAATTTTTTGAGATAAATGTGAATTTGTTATTGAGTGTGTGTCATGGCTAAGCTTTAAATCTCACACAACATTGATAAAAATCGAATACCAAATATCAAACTTATGTGATCATAGCTCTGTGAACTAGAGAGGCGCGACCGCACAAAAGTTTTCGAAGGGGGAGGGGCGGTTTCTGAAATATAATTTTTTATCAAAAACTATCAATCCCAGGGTTAGTCGCGGGGATCCGGAATTGAAATTTGAATCCCAAATCCCGAAAAGTCGATCCCAAGCGGCATCCTTAGTTTGGAAATATCTATATATATATTTACTAGCTGACCCGGCAAACATTGTTTTGCCTTTTTTGCGAAAAAGCGCGAAAATTAAAAAAGAATGAAGTACTTGATACTTAAAATTGAACATTCGTAATGACAAGTCGGGCTTCCATTGAATTTGGAAAAAAAATTCTAGATTAAAACTGTGTCTCATTATTGACACAATTGACATATTCAAAAATATTTAACTTGCAGAACTGTACATTAAAAACAGAGAATCATTGTAATTAAAAATCTCAAATCAATATTGTTTTAATTAAATTTTGAAATGAAAATTTACATTGCGTCTGGACAACCAGAAAATGACACATTTTTGTTGTATTATCACCGATGGGAACTCAACGACGTGTACGAAAACAACTCAAGTCTGATAGCAAAGTACATAGTGGATATTTACAAAAAAAAAAAAGACCGTTAGGCGCATCAGTGAGTGACCTTCGACGAAATCAAAGCCATATTGGCTGATTATACCGTTTGAGCAAAATTATTAACCCAGTTGATGTTAAAGGGATCATTCAGCAGTTAGATAGAAACTCCAGCATATCAGTTGTAAAAAGAAATAACTTTTAAGGGTTTTTTTGTTGAACAATTTTATTAGATTTTTGTTGAATTATAGAAACAATATTTCAGGAGGCTCTATATTCATATCACAGACCATTCTTGAAATTATGTCTCAAACTTATAATTATAAATAATATATCAAAAATTATTTAAAAATTTGAACCAATTTGATATTTATTATTAATATAGCATTTGTTACAGCGCCACCTAACGGATTTTAAGACAGCGACGCAGGATCTTAAGATATTTCATAAAGCAGTAGAAATAATAGTAGAAAAAGGAATGGAAAAAGTAATAGAAAATAGCAGTAAAAAAGTAGAAGAAATGTTAGTAGGAAAAAGAATAGAAAATAGTATTAAAAATTGTTGTAAAAAAGTAGAAAAAAGGTAGCAGAAAAAGTAGTAGAAAAATAGTTAAACATAGTAGTACAAAAATAGTAAAAGTGGAGTAGAAAGAGTGGTAAAAATAATAATAAAAAATAGTAGTCGAAAAAAATGTAAAAAGTAGTAAAAAATAGTAGTAGAAAAATAGTAGAAAGTAGTGGTTCAAAATAAAAAGAAATTGCAGAAAAAATGTAATGAAAAGGTAGTAGAAAAAAAGTAGTAAAATAGTAGTAGAAAATATTAGTTGAAAAAGTAGTAGAAAATATTAGTTGAAAAAGTAGTAGAAAATATTAGTTGAAAAATTAGTAGAAATTGTAGAAAAAAAGTAGTAGAAAAGTAGTAAAAAATAGTATTAGAATTAGTATTAGTAAATAAAAGTAAAGCACCACACTCACTAATTCAAGAAACTGAAAAAATTTAAATTTTAGTACCGTACCATAAATGGCCTAAGATATCTCATAATGGAAATTCAGGTTATATGGAAGGTGCCACACCCCCTTTTGTCAATCCCACTCATATTTTTGTTGTAGCATGGCATTGTCAATTCTCGTTGTACCAAATTTCTGTAGCTTGCTATAAATGGTTCTTGAGATATACCCAAAAAACTATTAAGATTGTATGGGAGGTGCCCCGCCCACTTTACTAAAAGCCATTATGAATAGCTATGAACCATCCTCCCTCTTAAAAATATGTATTTTGGAAATATGACTTCAATCGTTCAGAAGTTACACGATGATGTACACACAAAACTCTACGATTATATATATAAAGATATAAGGCAAAATAAATATTTGAGCAAACTTAAGAATGCCAGGAAGAGTTAAAGTTTTGAAATGGATAAAATCGGTTAAGTGGGCGTGGTATCTCCTATATAAGTGAAATTTTTAAAGAGTGGCATGGAAGAAAACTCTATACCAAATTACCAAATTCGGTGTACTTCATTTAGAAGAATTGTTGTGTCAACATCGAGCAATAGCCACGCCTGCCTCCCATATAAGTAAAATCTTCAACGAATTATAGAACAGGGAAGAATGATAAAAACTAATAAAGTTTGGTACGGGGTTATAATGATAAATAAATATTTCATTAAAATACCATCAAAATTGTATAATAAAAACGCTCATTTACAGTTAAATGCAAATACGTGATTTTTTCAGAGAGTGCCAGAATTTTACATTTCCTTTCTGGACAGCTACGCAGTTGGCGGGGTTTTTTAAGGAATTTAATATAGTCTGACTGCTATGCCGACTCCTATCTATTATCTTCATAAAATTACTTATACTGACTTTGATCATGGAAAATGTAAAGTGGAAAATGTGCGAACTTGTTTGGTTAAATTTTATGTAATGGCTGAATGTAATTTTAACGCTTTCTAAAAAGGCCATTTAATCAACTTTCAGTCTAAAAAGTTAACTTTTTAAGCAAAAATTCATAGAAAACCTTTTTTCATTTATAGAAAATTGTTACTACTATTGGCTTATTTAAGTTTTACTTAGCGAGGTAAGGTAAAGTGGGGTGCCTTTGACACCGGGGTACGCCTTAAAAGCCAAAAAGTTAAAATGCAGAAAAAAGCTTAATTTGATTTGAAGAAACGTTATGAACTTTGAAGGTTCTACTTTAACTCTTCTTGAATTATGTAATTTTCGACTACTGGTATGTAAGCGTTTTGTGAATTAATTGTAACTGTTTTTTAAAAAAGAGTAACAAAATTTGTTTGCATTGCTCTTCAATATTAACAAAAATAAATTGTGTTTTGTGAAAATAAAAAAGAAAAAACAGATCATTAAGAGCTTTTGGGGCACATTTGACTTTTACCAAAGGGACACATTTAACATATATCAATTGTTCTCCATATAACAGATTTACGTATTTACAATACAATTGTTATATTTTCTGTCTATAAATTTTTAAAGATTTGGTACGTACCAAAAAAGAAAAGAGCTATTTCAGATATTAGAAATAAACATGAAACGGTGGCATCAGCTTCTGTAACATATGGGGTAAATAGGACAAGATTTAAGGTCCTTCATACTAAAGCTTGGAGTCGTACCACAAATGGTTTTTGAAATATTCCATAATTAAATCTCAGGTTACTTATTTGGGAGGTGTCACACCCCCTTTTCCAATCCCACGCACGTTTTTCCCGTAATTTTGAACCCAGACTATGCCTATCTTATCACCAGAAAAATTATGCACCATTATGAAATTTTGAATGAAAATTTTGCTAAATAAAGAGTAAAAAATAATAATAATCAGAACAGAAAAATAAAATAATAGTAATAAAATAATGCATCTTTGTAAAAATTTGTGTCAATCTCTGCTTCAGTGTTATTTGGAGACATACATTCATATTTTAATTTTTATACATAAATATATATACATATGACAAAGTTATTGACCTTTGTCAAATGTGCCCCTTGTGAAGTCAAATGTGCACCTTACCTGGGGCACTTTTGATAAAATGGGTTTTTTGGAAAAAGTACAACAAAAATTGTAATGCAGTTTTTATAAAAATACAGTTTTTTTGGTTTTGATCTAGAAAAACAGTAACATCTTTTAAAATCTATCAAAAATTTTCAGAATTATAGGCCTTTGAAAATTAAGTGTCAAAAGTACCCCACTTTACCGTACTTCTTTAGTTTAATTTAGTTTTATTAAATAAGAACTTTAAGTAGTGCGAGTGCTTATTATATAAACGCACGTGTAAAATATAATTACTTACCTAGTAATATTTAATGCAATTTTTTCTGTTATTATTTACTGTAAAGAAAAATGAAAAACATTTTTACCGCACACCATAATTAAACTGTATGCAAATGTACTCTGCATAGTATCACATAAAAAAGGTTTTATTTTTATTTTAAATATGAATATTTCCATGATTCCCATGACAATTGACACCGCAAGTAATAATGCACTTTCAGTATGCCACAAAAAAAAAAAAAAAAAAACAAACAAAAAAAAATTTTAATTAAATATGTGTTTTTGTAATTTGTCTAAATTGAAGGCAAACATTTTTTTAACTTCTTTTCATACATATTTAATAAATTTAATTTAATAAATGACTATATCTGTAATTACGTGTAAAATTTTTAAAATTAAATTAATTACCGATATGAAATTTTTTTATAATTATTCATAAATGTCGGTATTAGCTAAATTCAATAAAGCCCTAAAAGTGTGCAGCATTGCCATGGAATCAAACTTATTTTGTACAGCATGGCCCTCGGCTTGTATTTGTGTGGCCCGCGACGTATATTTTGAATCTACCGTGTAATACGAAAATAAATTACATTTTATAAAATATACTTGGAATGTTTTTCTTTATTTTTGTGGCATTCCAAATAATGAATGGAATATTTATTCGTATGCCAACAAGTCTAGTTATTTTTCACTATTATTTCTGGAAATTCCCGAACTAATTAAGATTTCAAAAATGTTCTTGAATTGTGACTGATGAACAAAAAGCTATGGCAGCGGCAGTGACAGGATTTGCGGGACTTCTTAAACAAAATGGCATTGATTGCCCATTCACCCGCTGCATAATACACTAAGAAGACTTATGCGGACAATCTTTGCGCCAAAAGAATGCAATGAAAGTTGTTGAAATAATAAATCTTATTAGAGGCTGAAACAAAGCTTTGACGCATTGAAAGTTTCGCAATTTTTTAACTGAAATTGACGCAACCTATGGAGATTTGCTATAACACTAAGAAATCAGATGGTTAAGTGCTGGTCTGTGTTTGCAGCATTTTTTTGCTTTACGAAAAGAAATTCCCATCTTCTTTAAAAATTAAATAAATTCTGATACTGCTGAATTCCAAAATCCGCATTCCTTGCTGATCTTTTATTTTTGACTGTTGTGACAAGTTACAAGGCAAACAATACAATATAATTAGCCAATTTGTATGGATATGTGAATGAGTTGAAAAGTAAACTAAAACTGTTCAAAACGTCACTTTAATACAGTGAACAGAAGCTGGAATAAGCTCCTTGGTGATCGTTCTTCAAAATTAATAAATCTTGGCTTAAAAATGAGTTCGATGGGGGGGCAGTACTTATCTTTATGAAAGTGCGTATTCAACGATGAATTTTATAAAATCCAGACATAGGTTTTCACTGTCAAAGTCAAAGGTTCGAAGTTGTCACAAGAACGGAGTTTTTGTTTTCCATACAAAATGAAAGGGGCTTAATTACGTCTGTTTAGAATCTGAGTTTATTATGTTAAATATTTTAATTCAAAACACTTGTATAATTTCGATTTGGCTTTGGCTTGTGCAGACTCGCTTGTTCAGTACTACACTGTTTCTATGCCTCTGAAGCAACATAACATCGTCTAAGGAAGCATTGCTTTGCTCCACCCATTCCAAGTAAATACTGAATGCTGATAAAGCCTTCTTCGGTGTAATTTTTTTCATATTGAGAACCCGAGAGTTTTGTCATCGTTGGTACAGTATTCTTCATTTAAAGCTCAAAACTGATCAAATTCAATTAATTTCGTCAGGAGTATGAATTCGACGGTACTTCCTGAACTTTATTCTGTCTAATACAAAGTTAAAAAGAGCAGTATTTAAAGACAAGACAAAAAATGTCGCAAGTATCGAGGACAAAATTTTCAAATGTTGCAAGTACTGAGTAAGTAATGAAAAAAATTTGGTATGAAAGTACAGAGTATGTGCAAGAACCGAGTTTCTACTGTAATTTGAACTCGTTCGCGTACTATTAGTTATTGTACAGTGCTCAAGACATCTATTGCTTGGCTTAGGTATTGACTGAAAGTTTCTTGGTTTTATAAATAAAATAATTTAAATAAAAAATGTTTTTAATATACCACGTTTTTAAAATGGACTAAAAAGTATAAAATAATTTCTCCTAACCCCATACAGATTCACAACCACATATAGATTCCTTATCGCATACAGATTGTCTTGAAAATTTGTAACTGAGAATTTAAGTAGGACGAAAATACTTGTATGATTTAAAACAACAAACGTGGTTCGCATGCAATAGGAAATTGATGGATGAATAGTTCACCGAAATGGCTAGCAATTTTATCTCTATCCATATGCGTCCCACGTTTTTCGTTTTAAATCATACAAGTATTTTCGTCCTACTACCTAAGACAATCTGTATGGGATAAGGAATCTATATGTGGTTGTGAATCTGTATGGGGTTAGGAGAAATTATTTTATACTTTTTAGTCCATTTTAAAAACGTGGTATATTAAAAACATTTTTTATTTAAATTATTATTTTTTACTTTTTAGTCTTGTGTGTGTGAAATTTTGCAATCGATTTTAAGTAAAGACCAGAGCTGTAAAAGAATGCATTCAAATTAATTGCAATACCTTGAAGTCATGGTTAATAACCGACAATTTGCACTAAATTGGAGTGACTTGAAGTCAATTGAGGTTTTGAAGTCACTTGAACTCAATTGGAATTTGAAATTGTTGACACATTGGATCAAAACCAATTGTCTAAGCAATGTCACAATTAATTATTGGACTCGTGCAAGATCATTTTCCCCAGATTGCGAATAGCCCTATTCATTAAATATAACAGAATTCAAATTATATCTTCTCACATAAATGGGTACTCAATAAATACTGTTTTTACATTGCACCTCGTTGTGATTCTACATTTTGAAACAGAAATGAAATAAAGCCATTTGCCAAATACATAATAAGAAGAAGATTTGTTGTTATGGATGTAAAAATGTACAAGAAGAGTAATTTATTTATATATTAAAATATAAAATATGAAAAGTTCTAACATTTTAGCTAAATATACTTATTTACATACATATATTTAGGTACAATGTTGAAAATAGTGATAATATTTCTTCGCATTTTGATTTCATGAAATCAGTAGAAAAAGATTTAAAAGTTCTTATTTAAAATTCATAAAATCAAAACAAAACGTTTACATATTTGTATATAAAGAATATATAAATACTGTAAATGTTGAAAGTTATTTGCTAAAAGAAATATCAAATATTTATTTCATCAAACACGTCAAACTCATCCATTCATACATTTTTGTCTGCTGGATGTGTTGACAACCGTCGCTGTCACACCATCGGTATTGCACCTCGCTGCTGTTTCTACGATTTTTTGTTTCGATTCCAGCAAGAGCAAATTGCGATCTCTTTACAATTTATACTCTTTGTAAGCGGAACAAAACGAAAAGAAAAGTTCGTTATTGTTTGTTTTTGTTCTCTCTCTCATTTGTCTTTGAATTTGTGTATGTATACACATATACATATATTCTACTCCCGCTAAAGCAATGATTTTAACAACGATGAATTCAATGCTTCGATCTATGAAAAAAATGGAGAAACTTCCGATGCTAATATTTTAAATATTATTATATTTATGTATATTTTAGATACTTGCATTGTCTTCCAGTTCTGAACTATATTTTAAATTTCAAGTCTCTAGCTCATCGGGAAGTTAGTTTAAAATCGATTACAAAATTTGTACCGAACAGACTGACAGACAGATAGACAGGCAGACAGACACCATTGAAAGCGAGTTAATATAAACGTGGTAAAAAGCAATCAAAATTTTATAATAAAATTTTGAAGCAACAAAAAACTCATGGTTTTTATTTTTGAAAAATATTCCGCAATAAAAATTTGTATCACAATTTTTTTATTTTTTTTAATTATGGTAAAAAATCGGTGCACCTACAAACTAATTGGAGCAGCATAAATTGCTGGTGAAATTATAATTTAATTTATCTATTGTTTATATTAGTCTTAGAATTTATTGTAAGATTAATAAATTGTAATAGTAATAATAATAATATCTATTGTTTTAATTAAAAATATTATAGTAAAACATATTATATATGATGAATGGTAAATATTTGATTTATTTACATATATTCTTAAATGAATAAAACATTGAATAATTTTTGTCGGAACCAGTTCCGAATGAATCATATTCAATTCCGTAAGTTCAATTATATTCTCTATTTTTTGTTTGTTTATTGATCTGAAATTTATACAATATTATATTGAAATTTGTATTGAACTCTTTTAAAGTACTTTAATGAAATATTGTAATAGACTTAAGTTATTTAGTACTTTCTATTCATCACACGTTTATCACATCTGTGTATTTTCACGGCATCGCCGGATATGTAAGCCGCCTGCCCGTAACCGACGGCAGTATTCAGAGAACTCTCGCACTCGATCGACATTCGTACTCAATCATTAAACCTTAAACTTTTGTATAATTATATTTCTCTCCTTACTAACCGAATGAATAATTAAAATTATATTATAAAATAAAAGCGATTTCGTTTCTAATTAACTGAAAAATAAAGAAATTATCAGTAATTTCAATAATTTTTATTTTTTTCTGCAGTATTAAGATTAACATTGGTTTTTATTTTTATTTTTCTTATACTCGTGCATAAGTAATTATGGTAAAAAAAAGAAATTCATGAAAATTCCAATTTTTAAATTAAAACATATTCTGAAAGAGAGAGCTCTCTAAAAATTGTCCAAAATTACTTAAAACATTTGGCTTGTGTTTTTACCTATGATTTTTTAATCCATACATATGAAAATCAATTGCCGTGAGTTAGAAATTTCAAAAATATTCGTTAACCCTTTTATGTCTAAATTTGAATGTGGCTTAATAGAAACTTTTTGTACTGAAATTATGGTTACTTACGACTTCTACCATTCTCACACCAAATTTCATTCCCCTATATTCATTTGATTGTCCTTTATTGAAAGTTAAAAAAAATAGCTATGGAGCTGTAGACAACCACTGGGTAACCCTTTTACTTAAATTTTTTTTATTTTCATATTTCCTTGTTTTTTGTAAACATATTTTGTAATAAAAATTTACAATTAGTAATAGTTTAAAACATTTTCTTTGTATAAATTAATGGAAAAGAATTTACCAACAGTTTTTGCACTTACGTTTTTGACTTGACTTCAAAGACAAAAAATGTAAAAAAATAGTATAAGCACGAAATTTCAAATGCTTGGCAATCAGAAAACGTGAAGAATACTTTACATAACTGAATTCATATATCATTACTAGTAAAATTTGTTAAACACCTATTTCATGCCACATCAAACTGAATGCTACCTATAGGCAACATCGGGCATGCAAGAGTTAAATCCCAAAGGAAGAGCTGAAAAATCTAAATTTGCGTTTTTTATGGAAATTTTGTATGGGATTGCACTTATCACCATCAATGAAAATTTTATTTAAATAATGAGCATTCATTTACTAGATGGCGTTGGTAAAATTATAAAGCTGAATTCAGGTATTGCCAACTTTAAATACCCTGCCCACCTTTAAATGAAAATATCTCGCTGCTTTCAACAATAAGTTGGTGTATATATTTTTCGGTTTTAATGGATTTTGTTTTTACTTTTACATGCTACTTACTGGCAAAAATAGTAGATGCTTAACCTTTTCTAACCTAAGAATGTACATATGTGGATTCAAACTGATAAAAGTTTACCATAGACAGCAATATTATTTATTAATAGACGCATATATACATATTTAAATAGATTTTGAAATTTCTTCAAGAATATAAATACGCAGCAGTACTAGCGAATGTATCTCTCGCCCTCTCCTCATCCTTCTACTACTAACCTTTTTACTTTAAATAAAACTGCAGATTGGAGTCACCAATAAAAATGTAAACAAAATGTTGTTTAATTTAATTTAAAAATAAAATTATTTTATTTTTTGTGCACTTGTGCACTTTCGCTATTCATTTGTATTAAATATCTATATGTCTGATTGTTTTTTTGTTATTTTGGGTTATCCAAAAAATATTCAATTAAATTAAAAAATGAAATAGAAAATACATAAATGCTTAAGGACTTCGCCGAATAAAATTGTCCACTACAAAAATGATGAAATCTTTTGAACCAGTAGTCCGATTTTTATAAGCTAAAGTATATTATTTTGTAAGTTATTTTCGAATTGGAAAAAGATAAGAAATCAAGAATTTTGATTTTTAATAAAAAATTCTAATTTTTCAGAAACCCCGTCCATTAATGTTTTTGTGGTAGTGCCCGACACCCTCACAGCTACTGAAGACCACTTTCTTTTAAAGTCTTAAAGGTTTTTTGCCACTTTTTTTTATTAACTTCAACGGCCTTTTTACTAAAGCCCAGTATCTCTCAATCGGCCTTAGTCACTTCATTCCATTAGAACCACTATAAGGCCACTTTGCCTTGAAGCGAGGTTAGACCAAAAAAAAAAAATTAGATACTTCAAATGGAAGCAACCTCTTTTTCAAGCATCCCTTCACATATATTTCACCGTAGATTGTACCCGATGTCACGAATGAGCACTCTACAACTGCAAATTTCCTGCCAAACAAGGAATTTCTTGTCATCTTTTTGGCGTTGAATTTGTTTTGGATTAGCCCCTACTTAATAAATGAGGTTGCTCTTGAAAAATTTTAATTATATTTTCTCACACTTCCAGTTCGTTTGCCATTTTTGCGTTTAATAAATTTTTATTGAATATAAGCGAGACATAATATTTTCTAACATTTAATTCAAAGCTTAGAAGATAAAACTTTATATGGGAAGAAATGTAACGTACAATTTTATTCGGTGCAGTCCTGAGTAACTTTTCGTTAAATTTTATTAGTGAATGTGGGATTAAATTGTACTAAATTTCAGTTTTCAATTTCAATGGCCAACAATTTTCAACCTAGTTTTTTTTTATTCTTCTGTAAAGCTGATCTTTTTTTTTTGTTTGGTTGTTGTTTTTTTAATTTACGTATGTAGTTTCGTTGTTTCCATTTAATATTTACATAATACATATTTGCATAAATATATACATTTATGTACGTGTAGATAAATATATGTGCTTGTATTTGCATTTTTGTGTGTAAATATGTGTAATGTACACATAACGGTGTAAGTATTTTTACCTTAATTGATTAATAATAAATGAACAGTTACGGTATACAAACCGCAACGCCTTTTCCTTATTTCCTTTTTGCGTTTTTCAGTAGCAGGAAATTTTTTAATGCCCACATAATTATATGTATGTAGGGGAAGATGAGGTGAATCCGGCACTGTAGGTAAACCTGATACCCTGATTATCTCGAGAATGGTGAGACTCACTGACCTGCCGCATGTATTGTTGGAGCGCTATTAGCATAGAGTACATGAACAGACCCTGAGAGAATCGACGTCGGGCGTCGAGTTTTTTGAATATGAACAAATGAGCAGAGGCGTTGTGTCGGCTCTCTCAATGCCGTCCCCGAGTTTGAAATTTGTTTGTTTACTTGTCCCTGTTGACGACCTCGATTGTCTAGTGAGCAGCACACTAGACTTTCACCCTGGAAGTTGCGGTATCGATTTCCGTTTTGGTCCAGTCATAACCTTTAGTTGTTTAATTTAAATGCAAAATAAATGTTGCATTAACCTTTAAGTGTCAATAAATTTGTGTAAAAAAATGAATGCCAAAAAGAGATAAACTGTTTTGATTATTGGTTGGTTAAATTAAAAACAAAAAACAAAATTCACAAAGTGAAGGTGTGGCGAACCCGACCTACATTAAATTGAATTACATAAATTCATGTTTCCAATGTTTTTTTTTTTTTTCATAATTAATATAAAAAATTAATTAAAATGGTTCTTGTTTTAAAAGTGTAAGCTTTATTGAATTTTGGGCCGCACATTTTCGTATTCAGAAAAATGATTAACTATGGCAAAAAATCGGTAAGACATAGATAAAAGATTCATATAGAGGAAAGTTGAGATATTTAATCCACTACCATGCAATTCATACTCAAACATTTTATGAGCCAAAATATAAAAAGGTGTCGATTTCAACTCATCTTGCCCTACATCTCTTTGTATTGGCATGTGTGTGTGTATGTATGCGCTTGTATTTGTATATGAGTGAATTTATGTTTAATGCCATAAGTTGCTATTTGACTTTTGCATTTAAAAATCGCTCAAGTGAATACATGTTCAAATACATAACATAAAAAAAGAAAGAAAAGAAAAATATAAATAAAACATACAAACGCATATGGCATAAATAAAAAATACATTCTGATAATTTTTTTTATTTATATTTTTTATTTGTTTTTGTAACCACGCGTATATTCTAATTGTATATTGTAATTTCAGCTTCTGTGGTATGTAAATGGGGATATTCCAACCTACTCGTATGTTTATCCAAATGAAAGAATATTGTATAAATTATAAAAACAACAAGAGCACAAAGTATTTATTCGTATATTCATATATTATTTTTATGAAATGTATGCATGCATATATGTTAATATATGTAAATACACGTGCATATGTATATAAATTCATTATAGATAAATCAATTGTAAGTAACATGTCACATTATGTTGTAAAAATCTCATAAATGTTCTTTCACCTACTGCGATTTCTTTTGTTTGCTCTTTTTGGTGCTCGTTGAACTTCGTATGCTCTGCGTTTGATCAAGTTAGTGGTCGATATTTACTGATATTTATATTGCGTGCCCTAGTGACATGATGATGGTGTCGTTACAATGTCGTAGAGTCAACGGCACTTTTGGTTATATTCTACACCAGTGAGGCTGACACAACACCCTGGCGTCTGATGAAAAAATCTTACAATAATCTTGGTGTGATGTTTCCCTAGCATAGATCCCAAGGACGATTATATAAGAGCTATCAATAAATAAGAGGAAGTCACCTGAGCCACAGTCTAAGTGACAATAACTTCCTCTTTGTAATGGAATTATTTTTATAATTATAATATAAATGTACTAAATGTTAGTACATATGTATCTGTGGCAATAAGATAGACTTGCTTAAATTGATTTAAGTGGAAATATGGTTATACTGCTCTTAGTACAATATATTAGGATACTAAGTGAAATTAAATATTTTTCCAAATCTGTCGATCTCACCCTGTCCTAGCTATCCTTTGGCTTCAGCACACATATTCCATCTCATCAAGAGCAAAATTTTTCATAGGATACTACGAAAACAAAAACTTGTGAAATTAGTTTCAATATTGCAGTATAATTCTCGCTGTTTCCTAACAGACGGCAATACGTTTGTCGTTTTGTATCTAGCAATACTGTAGCCTACTTCATAATGAAGCCATTAGATTCGATATAACAGCATATTTAATACCGCTGAAGAGTAATAATATAGAATTAAACATGTCGATTTCGTATTAAAAAAAAAAATCTGTTGCTAAAACCCATAGAATTATTGTGGGGATTTACGGATACAATGCTCTGTCGGAAATAACGTACAGAGATTTATATAGACGTTTCAAAAATAATAATTTTCATATTGAAACTCATGCTCTGTATTTAGCAGGATCAGTTGGGTGTAGAGTATCACAAGAGATTGCCACCGACTAAAATTTATGCTTTTGAGCCGAGCATTGATGCAAAAATGGCCGCTGCACGAGAAGAGACACGATAAAGTTATTTTGCAACATGGCAACGCTCGGGCGTTCAAAATCAAATTGAAAACAGTAAGAAAGAGAAGCCCTAGCCCACCCACCGTATTCGTCTGATGTTTTCCACTTCCGATTACCATTTGTTCCGATCGATGACACATGTATTGTATTTTATGTATTTTGAATGTCATAAAAATGGCTTAAACTTACATTAATGGTAAAGGCCAACATTTGAAAAATTATCTTCAGTATTTAATTTACAAAACTCAACTTAAAAGTTAATTATACTCTTAAATAATACTAAAAAAACAGAAGTTATAGCTAAATCAAATTTTTTGTGTCATCACATTCAACTTTACTTCGAAGTAGTGCAAGAGGTACACGCTCACACTATTCTAGAAATAACTAAACCAAAGGTATGCAATTAATAAATTTGATAAAAGTAATTATT
Organism: Toxonevra muliebris; assembly: GCA_963691655.1. Lineage (NCBI taxonomy): Eukaryota > Metazoa > Arthropoda > Insecta > Diptera > Pallopteridae > Toxonevra > Toxonevra muliebris. The sequence goes on along the minus strand of OY829328.1, from coordinate 38,975,786 downwards.
TAATGGAAAGGTTTTCTCTGTTCTGTTTTTACAATGAAAGCAAAGGGAGCCCCCCAAATTCCCGAATTTCAAAAGCCCGAATGGACAAAATCCCGAAAAAATTTTTATGGTATTGGGCCACAATCCCGAAAATCCATTTTTTTGAAAAACCAATATCCCGAAATGCCACTTGCCCGAAAGCCATAATCCCGAACGCCACAATCCCGAATTCAGACATGCTTTTCAATGTTATATAAAACTAAAAAAGAACGGATGATATACAATTGTTTTAACTACATTCATATAATATTCATTATAATTTATTGTAATAAATATATCTAAAGTAATAATTTGCAAATACAAAGTTTAATAATGAACTCTATTTTCCCTTTTATGACACAACATCCCATTCAGGGCCTAGACCGAGCTTTTCGCATCCATTCATGTTGTGCGAGTTTATGACGAATTCAAACGGTGAGGAGAAAAGTTTTTCCAAGGAAGTTTTTACTCTTAGAGGTTTGCCATAGCCAGTCAAAAGGGTGTAGATTTTGTTTTTAATTTATTATTTTCGGTTTTTGATCGTGCCGAGCATCGAACTTGGATATCTTGAATAGCAGTCTAAGAAACACTTTGGTGTTTTAGTTGTTTTACTTTCTAATAACTCTGTGCAAGAAATCTTTAAAAATTACCAAGATATAATTTTAGTGAATAATAATGATAATATTTAATATTAATAGTATTCTCTGTGCTTCGTAATTCTTATGCTTATTCTGGAATAAAATTTTTAAGCTAATTAATTTTTAATGTGATAAAATTTTATACTAAAATATCGATGCTTCATAATCTTCTTTTTTATTGGAAATTATTTTAAAAATTAAAATGCTGTTATATTCTCTTTATTATTACTTCGTAGCAAACAATTTACGAATAACACTCATACGCCATGGTGCCGAACAATTAATTATAAATGAGCCACCATAATCGTTGTTACGGTATGGCTATGTATGTGTACATAAAAGCATAATATAAATATTACCTGTGTTACTAACAATACTGATTCAAACAGTACAGAATTTAAGCCCCATATACTGGTTAAATTTCTGTACTGATTTTTATAAATGAAAATATTACACGTTTTTGCATAACAAAAAAAAAAAAAAAAAAAACAAAACAAACGTTTGTTGTATCATATTTTTACTGTAATTGAAACTGAATATTTAGAATATGTAAACTTTTATTTCTTTGTTGTAAGAAGATGTAAATGACTATCGATCAATATGGACAGAAGAATTCATGTTGTTTGAAGACTTTCCGTTAGCTGTTTTAAGTACTAAATGACCCAAGGAGAGAGGAAATTTGGGGTTAGTTAAACCGAGTAGGAAAAACGAAGTCTATAATTTTATGGAACTAGAACCATTTAGGTTTCAAACAAAGTACTAATTTATTCGTACTTACTTACCTTCTTATACATTCAAAGAGTGTGATTGAAATAAAATCGTTTCAAATGATATCGATTTAGATTTATACTATTTATAGACGAACAATTGAGCGTAATTATTGCGCTTTTGCTTCCTTCAGTGTATAAATTTAGATTTATTTGGATGAAATTTAAATATAAATAGACTAAAAATAAAAATGTAAAACATTTTTTCGAGCTGATTTATTTTTGTTTTTTTGATGAAGAGATAAATATAGAAATGAAGAACGAACAAAATAAATATTTTTTTTTTTATTTAGAATTTTCATAAAACTTACAATTTACAGTCTGTAGATTTTAGTCTTCTGTCTAGCGATGTAATGGATGTCAATTTAGCGAATATGAATGCGATAGATATAGTTTTAACTTCAATGTAGTGACTTTACCCAGAAAAAAAATGCACGATTTAATTTTTTTTTTTTTTTAAATTTATTTTTAGATTTTTCAAGAAACTACAATATTCAAAACAAATAAACAAATAAAAAATAAATTTTATATCAGAAAATGTTAACGGGTCACCTCTATATTGCCATTGCAAAATAAAAGAAAAATTACATCAGAGAGAAAGAGAGAGAGAGAGAGATGTGATGTTATATACCTATAAAATAAGAATACGCAGTATTAATTTATTATTTATAATTATCGGTACAGTTGGGACGATCCGAAAGTCGGGCACTTCGACATAGAAGGTTTTTTGTACCAAAATCCCGAATTAAGACAAAAGACTATCTGCTATCCTGATAAAGGCTAAAACATCTTTTGTTAAGTAGGTTTTAATTTCATTATTTGTTAGAAACGGTTTGCTAAAAATTCCCCTTCTTTGCCGAGCCAAGGCTGGGCATTCACACAGAAATGAAACGGAGCTACATCTGTCTCGTTTGAAATACCTAATTTACTTAGGTGGTATTTGACCACATAGTCGCTGAAAAGAAAGCCTAAGACCAATATGAGATCCGCTTTACCTCAAATCAGGGATTGGGTTAGAGTGAGATTAACGATAAGTTTCTTGGCCTATCTAAGACCTGAACATAGCTGGAAGATAGCCACTCTCTTGCCTATGCCTCTATGATTGATTTAGAACTAGTACAGCCGATTCCACAAAATGGATGGGGATCTGCATATAGAGCCAATGAGTCCTGTCTAACAAGTTTGTTAGCAGCTACATTACTTTCAATGCCACAGTGGGCTGGTACCCAGCGAAGCATAGCTTAGTTATGGGTGGACAACTATTGCAGTCTGTCAAAACACTCTTTCACCAATTCTGAAAAGAAGCTCCGTAATGAAAGTGCTTTGGGAACGGCTTGGCTATCAGAGAAAGACAGTTAAGCGGCTTTGTTAAGTTTATTCTGGCGCCCGTCTCAAAAGTGCCCAGTAGAATTAAGAATCGAGTGTTAGCTGCTCTAATACCAGAAACATAATCCGTTTTCGAACTGTCAGTATATCAATTGAAGGCGAAGGGACCAAAGTTTAAGGAATTAGGTATTCCAATTGGACCTCGATGGAAAGGTTATATTAAATTTCCACATGAACCTTAGATTCCTTGTCATAAAATCTGACACAGAGCAGCTTAGAGTGGTCAAATGACCGGTGGTACTCCGTAGTAAGTTGGATGAAACTTGCAGCATCAAAGCTGTCTCCTTTACGAAGATGTGCAGAGGTACAAGAGTGGGACAGATAAGCATTGTCCCTATGATTTATCGACAGGTAAGCCTTTGGAGTTTGTTAATTTTACTTTTAGCCCAGCCTTCCATGACCCTAGGTCACCACATAGTGCAGCATATGCTACGATTGGCCTAACTATCATAGTATATAGCCAGAAAATCGTCTAGGGAGTAAGACTCTAAGTCTTTGCAAAGAGTTTCCTTCGGGCCCAGAAAGCCCTAGTGGCTTTTGTGAGCCCTCCTCCTATTAACTAATGACATTCAATTTAGTTTGTCAATTTTCATATTTCTTCAGCGTAAATCATCGAATTATGGTAGACAACCTAACAACGCAAATCAAGTAATTCCACAATGTGGTTCAACGAAAAATGTTGAACAGATTTTTGTTACTTTATACAGTGAAGCACAAAAGCCTGCATACACCGCACCGGATTTTCAGTTTGTGTAAAACTAAAAAATTTAAAGGAAAAATTAGGTTTGCAATTTTATAAACAATGACTATTTATTCATTTATAGTGTATATTATGAGTAAATAAACATCATTTATGAGGTAAAACTATAAACCTAATTTTTCCTTTAAATTTTTAGGATTAGAGAAACTGAAATCTAGAGGATGGTAATAAAAATGTCTATTACTGAGGAAAAACTATTATGGGTACTACAAGAGATTTTGAGTAAGTGAAGGTAGTATTTCTTTACCATACTTTGTTTTTAAAGATTGCAAGGTAGATATGGGCTTTGATTTATCAGTAACAAAGTTCCATAAGAAACAAACATAGTTGAGAAAGTTTTTGTGCACGCAGTTTACCCTAATTACATATTTGTTATACATTCGCAAAAAAAACTGCGAATGTCAAAACTATACAAAAGTTTCACATATACGTCATCACTTCTGATACTTTTGAATTGATTAGCATGAGTTTTCTAAATTTCAATGTATTTATTCTTTATTTTCTGTTAAACCAAATTACAAAAAATTTGAAAAGTTTCGTTTGAATAACTGAGCGCAAACAACAGTACAGCATTGCAATCTCAAGTAGGTTACCGACTGTAGAATATATTCTGTGTAATATTTACTTACCAAACTTAAAGCTAAAAATTAAAAACTTATGCAGAACAACATTATCGGCTATAATATAACAACGGCAAAACCTTTGACGGAATTAATTTATAATTTCTTCAAGATTTCTAATAGAACACGACATTAAAACAGCATACATTTTCGATTATGAGTATAATCTAGCTCAATTAATATGTTTAGAAAAGAATTACCAAGGACTACTGTGATCATGGCTGACTTAAACAGATTACGCTTTTTAATAGTAATGAGAAAAATTCTGCCATATTTTCACCATAGACATCAAATAAGACAACACAAAAATATTACTGCCTAAATCTAGACTAATGGATGTGCTATAAATCACAACATTTGCTACAATATACACATTAAAGCAGAAGGAATATAGAAGGATGTTATGCCTCCTACTGTACTATAACTTAATCATAATATTAATGATAACTTTAAGCCCTAACTAAATTTTAACAAATGTTCTTTTATGTGATTAATTATAGTGTTACGACTTTTGATTATAGAAAAATATTTAACACACATGTTTCAAACGATATACATATGCATGTTCTAAGTTTTTATTATAGACAACATAACATATTATTGAATAAATTTTGCTGTGGCCTTCAAAAAAAAAAAAAAAGGAATATTTCGATTTTGTTTTTGTACTTGGTTCACTTTAATTATCTTTCTACCAATAAAATACGAACAACAGGTACTAAAATTTGGTGGACATATTTAAAAAAAAAAAACACAGAAAAAGGTTGAATTTGAAATTTTTTCGTTAACCTTGACCGGAGCAAACAACTAAAAATACATTACCAAATACATACACAAATACAAATTGTTTATGAGTATATTACAAAAAAAAAAAAAAAAATATAATATAAATAAATATATATATAGGTATTACATATTGAACATTTGTTTGGTTTGGAAAAAAAAGCAAATCAAACAAGTCTCAAATACTGACATGGAGCGAACGCACAAACACACACATCATGACACAGGCATATAAAAAAAACTTTCAAATAACAGTAGAGGGTTAAAGAAAAATAGACATGTGTGTGCTTGAGATATTCTTCATGGTCAAATGAACTTTTTTTTCTTTCGAAAGAAATTTTTTTGAAGTGAAGGAAATTTAATTGCGCGTATATCAATAAAAAACCAATGAGAAAAAAATTGAGTTTTATCGATTGACGCAAATGAAAAAATAATGGTTAAAACAAACAAAAGTTGGTCATAGATTATGAACGATATATCAACCAAACACATACATACACACATGAATGCATACTAAATTTATTGTATTTATTTTGTTGATTAATTTGCATATACTTGTGTGTGTGTGTGGGTATGTGTGTGAAAATAAATAAATCGCAATAACAAATACTGCACTGATTTACACTACGTACGTGTATTTCATACATGCTCTCGTGAGAGCACAAATTATTGTTATACTCACACACATGTATGCATACAGATGCAGTTATAGACGCCAACGAATATAAAGCACGTTCGAAGGATATAATGTTAGCATAATCAACGGCATCACACTTGATGGAATACCATCCGTATAAACACCAACAGCAATTTATACTCGTATGACTAAAGGGGTTAACTGGGTTTACTGCGCGCCCATCTAGACATTCACATATACATATGTATGTGCCTAGTAGTATGTGAGAATGTATAAATTCACATTTATTATGAGGTGTGAATATTCCTGAAGGCTACACAAATTCTACCAAAAACTACCCGCAAATATGTGTACTTTTTGTAGCTGCTTTGAATTTGAAATGTAAAATTTCGAAATTCGCATATTTTCCGCTCAACGGATGCATACATAACTAAATGAAAAATTCACTAATTGGAATTAATTTGAGCATTTATGCGTACATTTTACTTACTACATGTATCCAGTTGGGAAAAGTTAATGAATAAAAAAACAAAAAAGCTTTCAGTTAATTTTAAGTATTCATCAACATTTTTTCATGTTTCTCCCATTGGAGCATAAGGTCTCAATTTTTAGTAATAAGTTATTAAATTTTAACCTATTACTAAAAGTCTAGCTATAAGCAAGCTAAGCCATTTCTTTCTATGCATTAGAAAGCATTCGAAGCTTCTAATGATGCTCAGAAGCCACAATAATTACACTGAAAACGAATTTGCACGAACTCTCAGCCAAGTTTGGGCACAAGTCCAGAATCTGCAGATACAAAATTGCGAGGCATTACAAAAAAGGAAACCAAACTTTAGCCCAACTTGGAATTTTGTTGAAAGGGAATACTGAAATTCTGAATTGTCGCAAGATTTCAAGTTGCAATAACCCACTTCAAAAGTAGTATACAAGAATGCAGCATTCAGACAACTTTTACTTTATCCTATATTCCCTCTTGCTTTTCTTTAAATTTACGAAATTTATTGATAAATCTGAGCAGACCATGTGGTGATAAAGAACGCAGGTGTTCGTCTCTGAACACTCCAGTGCCAAATATGTTTACTTTGAGAAAAACACTAAGAAAGTGGTCTGCCGTTTCTTCACATTCTTCCTCCAAACCACAAGAAGCTCAGAAGGCACTAGCTCCCAGGCCAATCATATTCAAATGTTTGGCCTAAGAGAAGTGACCTGTACATAATCCCACCAGCAGCCTGCAGCTCTTTCTGTTAATTGATAACAGAAAATCTGTTAGACGCTTCGAGATAACAGATAACATGGTCTTTGTCTGTCTAAAGCCCCTCAGTTCCTCCCATTGTGGGTCAAGTCGACACACTCTTTAATGGTGGTCTTGATATCTGTAGACGACAAAGAAAGTACAGGTTCTGGGCTCAAGAAACCAGTTTTCAAACCCATTCTGTTTAAAAGGTCAGCAGATTCATTTACTGAAATTTCTGAGTATCTATGAATCCATATCAATAGCAGACTATAGTGTTTTCCAACAAAATTAAACCTGGATTTTTAATGCATAACCAGTTTTGATGTAGTTAAAATATCAAGAGGTGCTAAGTTGAGCAATGCATCCAAGGATGGATAAGTTGTTGTCGGAAAAGCTCCCGTACAAAATGGCCACAGTCCTTTGAACTCTGACAAGGGCTTTCCTAACTCTGTCCACCAGACTACTGATGCACAGGTGGTAGTTGGTCTAATTATAGCCTTATAGAGCCATAAGACTTCATAAATAGCCTTATATTGACAAAAAGCTGCCAGTGCCTGGGATACTTTTAACTCAACAGCCCGTTTGAGCAACACCAAGAGTCAATCATATTCATGACAGTTTGGGCCTTCCTACAAACATACCCTACCGATTAAGCAGGCAACATCATCGGCATAGGCCTGTGTGCAGATACCCGACTCGTTTAGGGAAACAAGCATCGGACACCACAGCAGTGGACATCCTCTATTCACGCCACAAGTCACGGATTGACCACAATCAACTTGAACCATCACCTAGTTAACAAGAAGCGGATCCATTCCAAGTTGCATTGTCAAAAGCTCCCTAAATATCAAAAGTATATTTCTATAAACAAATTATGCTATTGTAACTACTCCTAAAATTAAGTATTAAGCAAAACGGGAATTCTCAGTTAGATGCCTTAGAACATTTATGGGAAACCTTAAAAACTGCACCATTGGGATTTCAGAAATTCTTGATGTGAGTTATATCAAACCAAACTAAAATCCATTCTAAAAATCAATATAAAATTCAGACCATATAAAGTAGGGATGTGCAGTTCAGTTGCCCTCTGTCGACGTCGTGTGTACGAAGGTGCTAGAAGCGGGGTGTAAATTAAAAGACGAGCGGTGTTGGTTTTGTTGTGTGTACACATACACATTATTGTTGTTGTTTTTTGCCAAAAGTACACATAAATGTGTATGTACATGTGCAAAAAAAACTAACATATAGAAGAGAGTACAGTAGTGGTGGATACAAAAAAATTTTCTGAGGGGATCATAAACATAAAAAATGTTCCATATATTTAGAATTTTTATATCAGATATTACTATTTTATGTATTTGAAAATTTTTCGGGGGAGGACGGGGGAGGGGGGAATTGCCCCATTTATCCCCTTGCAACTGCCACTGACTTACACAATTGTAAAGCAGAGCGAGAGTGACAATCAACAACATTGCATTTAGAGAAATAACACACATCACGATCAGGGCTGTAAAGTTACAGAAAATTTCAGCTTCTACCACTTTAAGCTCAAAATCAGCCACCTTATTCCTTTAGTCAAAATTTTTCTAAATTAACAAATATGTGTAAATATGATTATATTTGTTAGAAAAGAAATAGATTTCTACTTTGTGATTTTATTTACAATAAAATACATTTGATAACTAAAATAGGATATTTTTGTGAAAAAAAACAATTTATTACGCCAAAAGGAAATAACATTTTTTTTATTTATTCATCTTCTTGTTGTTTGTATAAGTTTGTTTATTACTTATAAAAAAAGAATATAAATCTATCGCAACTTTTTCAAATCTACTACTTAAAATTTTGAAGTTACAGCTCTGGCTACTTTTGCAGTGCATAGCAGTAGGGATGCCAACTTGTGAGGAATTGCTCCAATTGTGGGGAATCGACTTCACTTTTAGTTAGTTCTCGGGAATTTGGGAGTGAGATCGTTTTCGTGGGCGACTGAAATTAAAATTTTTTGTCAATTTGTAGATATGAAAAGAATATATTTTTTGTCTAAAACCTTTTATTAATTTTTTATTTTCATTATTCTTTAATTTTGTTAAATTTATTTGGGTATATTACATACATATACATATATGCATAAAAGTTGTGATCGTAAGCCAAAATATTATTTCCTTTTTGTGTTTATAATTAATTGAATCTAAAATACAGAGTTGGCATCCCTGATCAGCACGCAGCAGTGTGTTTGCTGCTTCTCTTCTTTTCGATCTTTCAAAGTAACAACCAAGCAGGAAAATTACATATGGATTCAATAATGTAATTAAAGAGTTCCACAATACAAAGGGAAATGAAAAAATCTTTCTTTTCCTGGTAAAGCAATTTCTAAGTTTATGAAATCAACCCAAAAAGCATGAGTAAAGTATAGCTAGGTACGAAGTTTTCTTATGCATTCATGTTCACACTCTCTACAGGGACGAAATTAATAAATTCATACACATATACATACACAAAAGAAATCACATTTGTTCTCTCATACTAGATACTCTTCCCCTTAGCACAGCGTTACCCCTCGTCTAGCCCGTATGGGTATAGCATCAGCTCATATGTGTTTTTTGCCCATATGTGTCGAAGTGCACATCTCTAATATAAAGTATATAGTTAAAAATTCAGATCAATAGCAGGCCAAATACAAAACAAAAATCAGACTAAAAACTTTGACGGTACGAAGACCAAAATTCTTATCAAAGCACACCCAATCTGTGATCAAAACTCAAACCAAAAGTAGACCAAATTAAAGCCAGTAATTAATCTAATTCAAACCAAAAATCCCTAACTTTGACGCACCGGAGTAGTATCTTTTAAATGTAAATATTTTTACCACCAAAAGATCATTCTGGCGGTTTTTGGGTACTAGGAATTTGAATGTGCAATTTATTTTTACCTACAACGGCCTCTAGGGTGCGCTTTGGTGCAAAAAACATGAAAAATTCTTAATTTTTACGGTTTTTTCGACTAAGAAGGTCATAAAAACAGATTTAATGAGCATGATATTCATTTTTTTATTCCTTTTATTAAGCCAAACAACTTTCTAAAATATATGTAATTGACGAACAACCACTTCCAGATGGACTGACAATAATTAAAAATTTCTGTTTCTCGATTTTTTTATAAATTCCATACAAACTGCATTTATTTTTATTTTTTATGTGTACAGAATTCAAAAATCATTGAAATTAGAATTATAAATTTTTGGAAATGTGAAATATGGAACTAAACTTCTCCAAACAAAAACTTTTGAGTTGTTGAGAAAAAGATCCGAACATATGGTACATATGTGTGGGTTAGTGGATTTAGAATATAGGTTTTATCTCTTTCATTTATTTTATTTATTTATTTATTTATTTATTTGCCTTGCTTGTGCATGTAAGATTAATCTTATTAGAATGCACAGCCTATCATTGTAACATTAATTAGATAATGGATAAAAAAAAATTGGACAATAATTTTATATTAAATTTTCATGAGAAACAATAAAATGAAATTAAAATTAAGAAAACCAAAATTGAAACAAAACAATATTTAAGTACTTAACAATTCATAACTTAGGACTAAGGATAGACGGAAAAATAGGCTGAGATAAACAAGAAAGAGAAAAAAGCATAGCAGAAGAGAGAAAGAGAGAGAGGTGAAGTAATAAGAAGAGTGGGGATATTCCATTAATAAAGAGCAGCGAGATATTGAAAAGCTTTATTCTTGAAGTTGTTGGTGTTAACCGTCCGCTTTATTTGTAGGGGTAGTGAGTTCCAAAGATGGACCGCATGCACAAAAAATTGTCGAGATGTGACCAGGTACTTATGCCTAGGTATGATCAGTTGAAAGGTCCTTTGATTTCTAGTAAAGTTTAACTTGTCAAATAGATATTTTGGTTCCTTGGTGGTAATTAATTTAAATATAAATATTAAAGCTCGGTAATTCAACAGGCTATTTAAAGAACAGCCTGCTATTTGTTTTGAATAGTCAGAGATGTGTTCATGTTTTTTAATACCGAAGATGTATCTTGCACAGTTGTTATATGCATTATTGAGTTTTCTTGTGGACTCTTGTTCCATGTGTGAAAAAATTTCGCACCCATAAAGGATGATTGGCAGAATAAAGGATTTTACTAGTTTTAGATTGACACTGGACGGTAGATATTTAGTGGTTGGGCTTAGACCGCGTAATGCACCATAAATTTTGGAAACTGTCCAGTTGATATGTAAATCCCTATTTATGCTTCCGCTAAAAAATATTCCAAGGTTTTTTATTTTATCTACATATTCAATTGTAGAGTTATTAAGGTGTAGCGAAGGAAAATCTTGTTTATATCTATCCCTGTTGATGATCAGTGCTTTCGTTTTTTCCGGATTAAGATTAAGCTTATTTTCTATAGACCAAATGTGAACTCTATTCAATTCCTAGTAACATATTTGAACGTGAGAGAAAAAGGCAAATAATGATATTCTTGCATAAAACATAACTACAGAAGAAGTAGAAAATAGAGAAAAAAAAAAACTCTTAAAACTTTAGGAAAAAGGAAAGAGTGAAAGTTTAACCGTTAGACTTTTTATATTTTCCACACTTTAATTGATATTAATTTAGTTTCTGAAACTCTTACATAGTAAAATATTTTATTTGTTTTGCCTTACAACTTTGGCTTCCTGATGTCAACATGACATAAATACTTACCAATTGCATTTTGATATATTGCTTGCATTTCCATGATATAGTGGTACATATTTGTATAGTTTGTGCAAAAAGTGTAATATGTCAAAATGTTGAACTTTAATTTAAAAAGAAAAATTAATTGCTGAAATATTTCGCTAAATTGGTTTTAATATGTTTGTGGTTGTGTGGTTGCTGTGGTGATGGTAATAATTAAAATTGATTTTTAGAATAATATACCTACATATAAATAGATATATATTTGTGGATATTTATCAATAGCTAAATGTTTCTCCCACATGAGTATTATTATTTTTTTTTTTTTTTTTTCATTTTCGTCATTATTAAACATAATTATATTGTTTTTATTTGGGTTATTTCAAAAATCCTTGTATGTATGTAGCCGAGAATTTTTGCAAGTGACAAGCAAATATCTCATTTGAATTTTGTATTAATATTTTAATATTATAACACTAGACAATGATGACAGCAACAGAGACGACGAGTACGGGAATAAAAAACTTTATCATGATAACTTTTTGAGCTATACCAAATGTTAAATGGAAAATTGTTTTGTCTTGTTTTTGAATTTTCCGAATATTTTAACACATTTTTTTGTGGATAAATGAATTTATATATAGAAATTCGAGGTATGTTAAGTAAATTGTCTGTGTGCTTTAAAATTTGTTTTGTTTTATTACAACTGAAAATTATAAAGTTGAAGATAAGGGTATTGTATATTAAACATGCAATTATTTATTATTATTTTTTTTTTTTTTTTACCTATGGACTCTATTTTAAATTTCCTCTTCTCTGGTTTCTCTATGATTACTAAATTCAAACAGAGTAATTACTACTGAAATTATATCACAGATCGACGTCACTGGAATAATGATTTCAAATATTGTGCTCATTTTTTAATGCTATTACCGTCGATAAATATTTAAAAGTATTCCACTAAATTAAGTGGAAGCCTAAAAGTATGCAGTCCTGTATAACATAAACTTATTTAGTACAGTGTTATACATTACAATATTATACTATGTATATCAAAGCATTAAAATGGTAATGAAAATTTAAAAATTAATGCAGCTTCCAAACAGAAAAAAAGTGGCTTAAAATTGTTTTATTTTATTGGTTTAGTATATATGCTAATTTACATTTCACTGTACCAACACTTATTCTTCTAGTCACTGCCATCTACAATACAAATGGGTAAAAAAATGTCTGTAAAGTTTTTGTTTTGTTTTTAACTTTATACAGTTTTCTGATTTTAGTTATAATAAACACAATGTGGTGAAATATTTATGTAGTAGTAATTGGTTTAAGATATATTAATTTGTTTTTATAATGATATGCTTTCTGGCAAAAAAAAAAAAATATTATAAAATATCACATTGAGGCAAAATACAAATGTCATTTAAATACTACAGGAAGTAATTACCAGCACTGAACGCAGGCACTTAAAGTGCGAGTTTCGACAAAGCCTCTTGAGATATGTATTTAACTAAGTAGCTGTTTAATCATTTAATTTAATTTAAGCATCCTCTGATACCAGGTAGGCTTTTTCAGAATAAAAAGTTTTGAAAAATTTTTCAAATTTAATAACACATGCTTGCGAGATTTAAGTAATTTGATTTCCTATGTAATTTTATGCGCCCTGTCCGAAGCTGTAACACATTAAATCTTTTTGTCAACTGAGCATCTTTTGGTAGCAAACTTGCTAATTTGGTGCTACTTACCATCTTTTTCACTTTAAGGATCCATAAATATTTTGCTCAAAACTAAAAACTATTTTCGAGTATAAACAATTATGAGTTCAATTTAAAAATCTTTTTGCTTTAAAAATTTATCAATCTTCTAAAGTAATTTTTCAAAATCAATTTGAAAGCGCATCAACATAAAAGAAAAAAGTAACTAGCGAAAATTGAAAATCACATTAACTGATAAAAAAAAATTATATTCACGTATTCCTACTTATTCAACAAGAGTATGAAAAATGAAAAATGCTTCGGAAAATAACACAAGACATCATCCGCAAACAAGAAAGCAAGTAACAAACTAACACCACCAGAGAATACCTACATACATGTATACATACTCTTATATACATATATTCAAGGAAACCTAATGAAATATTCACTATAAAACTACTACTACAACAACAACCGCATTCCGGCTAAGTTTATTTTGGTTTAACTTTTGCCATTCATTCATTCAGCCAGTCACTCAGTCACTCGTTCACTCATTCAATTTTGCTACTTTCGCAAATCGCGTACATCATTTTCAACAATTTGTGACTGCTACATACAGCCTCCGCCATAGCTATAAGTTCATCTATGTCAATGAAGAAAAAATAAAAAAAATAAAAACAAAAACAAAAAGAATTGAAGGATGAGCAGCAGCAACCGCAAAATGTGCAAATGCGAGTGCATTAAAACTTTTCATAAATACTTAAGTGAAGTACTTAACAGCGTTCTGTGGCAATGTAGATATACTTATATAGATATGTAATGCATAATATGTCTGTGAGTGAGCATATGTATGTTTGAGTTTGTGTGTGTAAATGGAAAATGTAGTCTTAACTTTTCTCTTAAAATCAAGGCACAACACACGGAGTAGTTAAACGCGTAAAGTAAGCAAACAAATATTTCTATGAACAAGTAGGGAGTAAATACAAGTCAAGTGGAGTCAAGGACGGTAGCCAGGCAGACAGACAAACAAGGAAACAACAAACCAAACAGTGTAAATTATGTTGTAAATTACACCATAATACTTGCTCTTTGCCACCATTTTGTAAGGAAAAGTAGTAAAGTTTTTGGTAATTTTTTTTTAAACACTTCCCACAACAGATGTCGACTTTTAGGGCCTCTCGTTTTTGCCAGCGCCTACTACCGGTGCATTATGGCTATCTGCTGTTTGCTTGGATTACCGCGCGTTTTCTATTCTTGTTTTTTTTTTTTTCATTAATTCTTTTTTTTTTTTTTTTGTGTGGCAATACATATATTGTAAGTAAAAGTTCATTTAAGTTGAAACTTTAGTTCATGCACATTTAGAGACTTTTGTAATCTCATAAGTTTCTGCATTATAAATATTTTCTAAATTCAGGCATTAGATTCTAAACGTATTTGTTTTTTGTTTGTGTTTGTAGCAAGTGCTTGGTCATGATTTGAAGCAGCGGCTCACGTTTTAATAAGATTTTTATTTATAGACAGTTTTTAGAAACTAATTACTGCCTAGAAGATTTACTCTACAAGGCAAAATCAAAGCAGATTTCATGAGCATTTGATATATCGCCCCACACAACGAAACTTTTTATGAATCTACTCTCCCTCCATTTACCTTTGGTGTAGTTGTGGGCATGGGTATAGATTAACGTGACCAGATTGTTTAGATCAGAATCCGAGGCGTTAAAAAAAAAATCAAGTCTAAATTTGAAATTAAAATCGCTTTTTTTTCTTTCTTCTTGCTATACAATTCATTATATTTATTGTGCTTTAATTCTTTTTAAGTAAAACTAGGTTCGTTTTTAGAAGTTTTAACTGCCGTATTATTCACTTTTTTGAAAACTAGCCATAAAACTAGCTTTTTGAAACATCTTTTGAAATTTTCCAAAAACTAGCTTTGAAAAAAATTTGGTATTAGTCACTTTTATACTAAAACTATTTTCAGCTTTCAAACTCATAGCTTGTTTTGTTTTCATAAACTAGCTTTGAGCAATTTTATGGTATACGTCATGTAATATCATCAAAGCAAACGGTTTTTCTATTTGAATTTGGAAGATTATTGCCCGAACCGGCTAATGTTTTGGGAGTGTCCATTATATACCTGGTTGGATTCGGTTCGGACGGTCTTGCATTAGCACCTAGCGGCCAACCATCGAACGTTGGTCAACATAATGATTCGTGTTACTCGATAGATAAAAGAGTCAGTGATCACCTTAATATACGTTCCCGACAAAGCAAAAGCACCGATACAAAAACAATTTCAACCGACCATTGGAATTGCAATGAATTGCAAACGACTGTTGCATTAACAAGTGCGACACCAATTGACGCATCACCAATCAAGGAAAATTTTCCGTTCCCCTAAATTTTCGGAACAATCGCTGTTTTCTCCGTGATCTTATATATTTATATATTATATATTTACAAAAAGGAAAGACACGTGACCTTATCATAGATTATGAAGGCCAAAACGAGCGATGCTAGGCGGCTACGTTGAGTCCATGCCGAAATACCGGGAAAATGCATTCAAACGCATTTTTAAATTTGACAGAAGAGGATACAGTTTGAACATATGAAGATAAGTATCCATTTCTGTTGCGGACAGTTTCGGCCTAAGAAATCAAATAGCAGCTCTGACTGTGTCTGTGGCATGTGAATAAAATCGGTAAAATACAGGAGTAACGCATCTCACATTTTTTGCAAATTCTCATTTACGGTCGCCTGGGACACATGGAACAACATTTTCCTCGAAGCTGCCAGCCGCCAGAAAACGAAGCAGAATCAGAACTCGCTTCTCAGCGCTGAGAGTACGACTTCTGTTGTAACACCATTTATTTGTTGTTTTTTTTTTTATAACATTTTTTTTTTTTTTTCATACGAAATCGCTGATAAAAATCTATGTCGTCCCAATCATGGACCACAGCGCAATGGGCAATGTATATAGATGACGACTTTCTTTTCCTTGTTTTGAGAAAAATAAGTTTTCACGAAAACTAGCTTTCACAATCAAAGTTTTATCGGTTAAAACTAGAGTGAATAATACAATTTTGTGAAAACTAGCTTTTAAAATCACTTCGAAAACTAGTTTTGGAGTAAAACTAATTTTCAGAAAATTGAATAATACGGCCGTAAGAATATTCTAAATTATGTTTGAAATGCAAAATTTATATCAATGTTTTGATTTGTAGACCAGTTGTTTGAGCATTCCAGAAATACAAAACGCATATTGAATAATCTTTGCTTGCCATCCAATCCATTGGAATGTCCTGCTTTTGCATACCATATATTCAAAAATGGGAAAACAAGCGGAGACAAAATTTTTGTTTTGAGGACGAAATATCCAATCAACTCTTGCCCTGATTAAATTATGAATTGATATGCCAAAATATTTAATGCTATAATGCTATTTTATTTAAAAAAAAATAAATTTGCGTTAAATATTTAAGAACACAAAATTTAATCAAAACATGAAGTTAAATTGTCTTCAACAGAAAGTCACTGTCAAAACATTATGATTGCTTTGCGTTTTCGTTAGAACGGTAAAGTCAAGTGTAAGCTGCTGTTACTACAATAATTTATTTTCTTTTTGATATTTTAAAGTGCATGGCTAAAGTGTAAATATTTCATTTTACAAAATACTCATACTTAACCCTGCTGGGCGGCGTGAACATTGTTTGTTTTTGCAATAAACAACTTAGTGTATCCTCAACGATTGTGCATCGTTGCTACTCTGTACTTTACACTTCCTTTAAGTTTTTCAATACTACTGTATTCATATATCCTTTCAGTTGCACATCGCACAGCAGACGCAACATTTCAAAGGCAAGTCAATGCACTATCACCAGATTTGCCACTGCTGCTCAGAATACTAATATATATGTAGAAGCTTTGGAAAAAGAGCTTTGATTTTTTGTCGGATATCATCTGTGTTGATGCTGAAAAACAGGATTTGAGATAAACATACACATTCTCTTTTATATACGCACATACACACGTTTATAAACTTGCATGCAGCCACAGGGTGGGCTGAAGTTGAATTGAATTAATAAGAGTGTAACTGCTATAACTTTCATTCCATTTTCGTTGAGGTGGTTTCATAACACTTTCTTAAGTTTTAGAGATCTATAAAACGTTCCAAATAGGAAACTCCAGAGCATTGGTTTCTGAAACGATTTTGGGCCTTATTGGTATGTAAACGGCTTGCCAGCCAGAAGCTGAGCTGCCGCTGGCTTTACTTCTACTTTCAAGATATCATCGGCAGTAACTGCAGCCTGCAACAATTAAATGAAGCAAGTACCTAGATATTAGTGGCAAAAACAAGCTTCAAATTTTTCTTTGATCTTTCCATGGAGGTCTTATTAGAACTTAGACCTCTTCATATTCACATTCAATCACAGATGAAGGGGGCTATCTTAAGGATGTCTGGTGAAGATATCGGGGCAAATGGATGGCTTAATCGAAAGAAGTTTGATATTCTTGACTGACAGCACATTGAAATTGCAATTACGAGGGACAACATGCAGCCAATGTTTAGTTTTGAAAAACGATTCAAAACAGAACTTAGTAACAAAAAGAAATGGGAAAGTATATCTAAAACATATAAGATAGACCAGTATATGATAACATAGTACACAGACGGTTCTCTCACTGATGAAGGAACCAGTGCAGGAGTATCTGGGCCGAAGATAAAATACTCTAAGCCCATGAGTAGATACACCAGTATCTTTCGAACGGAAAACGCAATTGATAGGTGTGCATACTTAAATCTCAAGCGCAACTAACGGAACCTAAACATTGCGATCCCAACCGATAGCCAAGCGGCTATCAATGCACTTAAATCTCACCGGGTTACCTCAAAACTGGCAATGCAGTGCTTTGATAAACTAAATACGCTTGAGTTATGTAATCGGGTTTAGATTCTTTGGGTTTCGAGTCCTATTGGAATTAAAGGGAATGAATCTGCGGATACACTAGCAAAGGTAGGAGCATCAATACCTTTCGTAGGTCCGGAGCCATTCTGCGGAATAGGTCAAGGAACACTCTCTATACAAATTAAGAAAGAAGAAGAAAATCAAAGGAAATTATACTGGGAACACAGACTAGGATTACAGCATTCGAAAGCACTATTAAAAATCTATAAACTAAAACGCTTCAAAGAATGTATGAATTTGTCAAAGAATTGTCTTTGGATCATTACAGGAATTCTAACAGGTCATTGTAGGTTGAACTATCACTTAACAAAACTGGAAATTACATCAAATGAATCATGTAGGTTTTGCAGAGAAGATAGGGAAGTCCTCAGTGCCCCGCATTTACGCATATTCGTTGAAGAAATCTGGGTGACCACCAAATACCAGATGATAATCTCAATTCCATAGAAGTAGGATCCATACTAAAATTTCTATTGGAGGCTGAAGTTATGGAAATACTATAAGTCCATGAAGCCCATTCAATAGGTACAATAGGTCTTAAAGGTCGCAGTGCGCTACCCCAACAATAATAATACCTTCAGGTACAGCAATTTGCTTATTTATGTGCTGCCCAATTAGATAATTTTTCTCATGAGAGAAGTTGAATTTACCATTTTACAAGTCCCATTATGGGACTTGTTCGTCGAAAGATTTAGCGCCGTACTCAAAGCCAACAGACTGTAGCTATTAAACCAAAACGATTTAAGACTGCACTTTTCCATTTCATCCAAAAATATGAACTTAACTGAGTGAATTGAAAGATTCGAAATATTCAGTAATCATTCTTCATTCCTCTTTGAATAGAATTATAGTCTTTTGAATAAACTAATATCCTTCACTTGTCTCACCCTGTCCACATATAAATGTGCATGTTCAGCAGAATGGTCACAGCAGATATTTCTTTTTATTTATTTTTTTGTCGTTTGTGTGTCAATCTTCCTTAGATTCTTCCTTTATTTCTTTTTTTTTTTTTTATTTTTGATTCTCTTACTTTTGACGTTTATATCTTCCATTTTTCAGAATTTTTTCGTTTTGTTGACTTTATTTCATTTACCCCATAATTGGCGCTTGGTGTCTCAAGTGCATTCATCCATTGTGAATTGAAGAATATTGAAATGGAAAAAGTATTCCGTACTCACATCACACATATGTACTTCACTTTGTTTCAAAACAAAAAAAAAAAAAAATCCAGAATATTTTGAATCAATCTCGATTGAAAATGTTTATTTAATATCTAAAAATTCTTGAATAAATAAGAAAGAAGAGACCACAAATTCAGTAAGCGACGAAACGCTTGGCTAATTCCACATGCAACATAACTAAATACAATGGAGTTTGAATAACGCAAATATTTGCTTTATTCGAATGAAAGACCGTGAAATAACTGCAAGTTGCTATTTAAATTCGAGACCTTTAAAAAGTAGTGAGTACCCGCCTAGGAGCCATTGAGGATGAACTAGGCTAGTAAATTTATCAAGTAGATGAATAGTGCCACGTGACGACAATTAAGATGGTGAAGTAATAATTGGAGTCGATGAGCAAAAAAAATTCGAGCATGCATTATCTGAAGTGATTCCTAATGCCAAAAATTGTAATAGTAAAAGATAAAAAAAACTCTGATGAAGAAGAAGCAGACGAGAATGACGATGATTTAGAATAACAAGACTTTTAAATGAAGATACATATTTTTCTATGTAAAAACATTTTAAGTGCATAGTGATGTTTTTAGATAAATTTTTATAATCTAAATATAAAAATCCTAGTGCTTTATTAATGCATAGTTTTGCGCCTAAAAGTTTAAAAATCTATTCTAAAGTCGACAAATTATTCAATCCATGAAAGTGTTCGAAATGTTTTTTTTGTTTTTGCAAAAAGGAAACTAATTATGGGTTAACCAATAGAGGACTCTTCTCTTGTAACCAATGTATTAAAAAATTGAACATACCTTAAGTTAAAAAACTGGTTTTAACTTCACAAAATTTTAACTTTATATTAAAGCAAAATTATTCTAATAGAAAATGTTCGTGAACACAAAGTTTGTTCAAAAGCTTCGCTGGTATGTGGTCGCATTTATCACTTCAAAGCTTTTTCAGTTTTGTGAAACAAAAAAAAAAAGTCATATGTGGCGACTGTTTATGAAGCATGAGTAAAGATGCATTGTCAAAAACAAAAAAAAACCATCAACCCCATATCAAACTGCATCTTACTTATTTTCATATCAAAAACTAACTAACAATGCATCCACCTATACACTGAAAATTAAACGTGGCATAATTTTAGGAGCTGCTTAATATAATCTAGTATGCAAACGCAAATCAAATTTATGTATGTATTGCAAAAAACTTCACTAGCCAGTGTTGCCAGAAATTTCACTTGAAAAATCGTCAAAATTGTAAAAAAAACTCAATTTTCACAAAAAAATCGTCATGAGAAAAAACTCAGATTTCATTACTTTAAATATGGTATGCTTGCATATTCATTTATATTAAGAATATAAAACGCATTGAAGTTTAATATATTATCAGTATTATTTTTACATATTAATTTATATTATTACTAGCCGACCCGATAAATATAAATTGGATTGAAATTTTTTTATAATATAATTTTTTGGACTAAGGCTGAAGCATAAACATTCATTTGTTACCAAATAATTTTGTTCAAATAATATCCTTTCAAGAGTCTTGTTGTCTAAACGATTTCTGTACTTAGTTTCATTTAAATTGATTTTAAAACAACATTTGACAATGAATCACCACGTTTTATGTTGGGAATTGTTTTACAAAAACTTTTTTGAAATTAAAAAATTGGCAGCACTACGTCAAACACACTTCAAATCATAGAGATGTAACCAAAAAAAATTGGTATAAAAAAAGTATCAAATAATGCAAATCAAATAAAAACTTTATTGTATAACACGCATAAAAAAATGGAAAAATTGCAGAAGAAAAAAAACGTTTTTATTGGTTTTTGATCTCTAAAATCGTAATTTTTCAACAAAAATTATCATTGGGTCAAAAAATCGTTTGAATGACATTAAAATAGTCGTTTTTACATTGATTCCAACTTTCAAGCTCCTCTTATCTTAATAGTTTCCCTTGAAATTTTATTATAAAAGAGTACGATTTCCATTCCAGTCAAAACTTCGTAGAACAAAAAACAACAATATGAAAAAATTAATCACAAATACACTGTCAGAAACTTGGTCAGTTTAATGCCAAACAATGAACGATTTGGAAAAAATTTTCTTTGCGCAAAAATAAGAAGCTACGAAAGACGATTTGGTTTCCATATGGGATCCCGGGATTTTAATTTGAAACCCGATACTGAAAAGTGTTTCGAGATCGACTTACCTAGTTGATAGCTCATAAGTACTTTATCATAATTTTTGTAAGAGTCGAACAGAACGGAATAAATGTGTATTAAAGATATGGTAGAATTGGTTTTAAAAAAGTTTTAACTAAAAAAAAAATTGTTTTGAAAATACTTTTTTTTATTTTATACTTTTTACACATTGTTTGTATATAGAAATTTGTATATGGAATATTCCAAAGTGTCAAGGTTCGACTTTGCTCTTTAAAGCAACCGCGCAAAAGTTTCAATACAATAATGACATAACAATACTATTTTTTGAAAGTTGTAGAATAATTTTACCCGAAAACCCTCCAAGTATAGTAAAACTTAATATTGCCAAATTTATGAATTTTTTTTTTTATAAATGACTGTCCTATTGTATGGGTAGTATAAAATAATTATAATAGTGCAGCATAGTTTTAGGAACGAATTAAAAATGCCTTACATTCCCAATGAACTTTTGGAAACATCGATTAAGTTTATAAAGCATGCATTCTTTGAAAAATAAATCATTTTAATGCCTCGAATATAAGTAGTCACTAGCGAACTAAGGTAGTTATTTTTAAACTCTCACTCTCTCCAGCCGCCCCCTGCCCCTGCCCCTGCTCGCATCCACTTGTGCACAGGACTATATGTATACAAATGTAAATACTTATTTTACATCACAATAAAAAAAACTTGAATTGATGTTATTGAAAAAATTGTGAACATTTCACAGGAAATGCAAATTCAATTTAAAAATTTATGTAGGAAAATTTGCAATTCAGTGGTTTTCTATTTCGCTTTTTTATTCCACTGATATAAAAAAAATCAAACTAAAACTTTGATTATAATTAATTGCATGGAAAGTGTTAACTTTGTCGGTTAAATTTAAAAGTTTAATTCATTCGAGTTTTGCAACAATTTTATTGCAATTCAATTAGTATAGCAAAATTGGAATACAAAAGTTTCAGATTGTGTTTGCTTGAAAGTTTTAATAGGGAAAATTCATACAACATTCGTGTTGTTGCAATAATAATAATATACCATGTCATAAATAAAAATAAATTAAACTGGTAGCCATGAGAAACCAATATACCTAGTGTAGTACAGTATGTCGAATAAAGCGTTCTTATTTATACACATACATATATATACAAATATACAAAATATAACTAAGCTAAAAATATCAAACGTAGCCAGTGAATTCATGCAGAATGTGTTAACTTGAATTAAAAAAATGTCGATATATTTCAGAAAAGTTATAAAAAGATAATCACAATTTAAAACTAGATAGGAATCTAAGTTCGGGTGGTGCCGGACTGTGTATCATTACAACTAAGAAAAAAACACTTCGTTGTTTTGAAAATTTGGTGGGTATGATTATTATCCCGTTTTCATGGTTTTTGAAGAAATATTTTATTTATCAACCAAAATCACAATTCAGAATTTTATTGTATTGGAGAGTCGTTATTGTCCGATGTCTTCACAAAAGTTATGCCAGGGGCTTTTTGAATTAAGTGTACTGAATTTGGAATAATTTGTGAGTTATTATGGTCAGGAACTACTACTGTTGTGACACAATAACCCATGGAGGGCCTAGTCTTTTCCTTGAAAAATTAATTTTGTGTAAATAAGTAAACAACTACTATGATCAACCAAAATCTATTTATGATCAACCAAAATTACTTGACAACCTGCAATCAATATACGTAACTTTAATAAATAAATAAAAATAAATAAATAACTAAAAAAAAGGATTTTTTTTTAACATTAATTGGGTCTATTAAAAAATAAATAAAATTTTTTTTTTAAATTTTCTTCTGGTTTACCTAAAGTATAGCATAATATAAAAATGCACTAAACCAAAAAAATAAGACAATTCTGAGAAAATTCTAGAAATTAGTTTTCCATTTATGTCATCCTCTAAATTTTAAGATTGAAGAGATTCCATTCGCATTTTGGTTGGTGCAGTATTCAATGAAATTACTTTTTACATCAATCAAAATATCAAATCACTACAGCCGGTTTACACTTCATGGGAATTCTAAATTGTCTAGCAAAATATATTAACATTTGATTGCTATACCACCTTGATCAAAAAGTTCCCGGAATATCCACCGTCTCGTCACCGTATCTTTGTTAAGTTGGTACATCTGTTGTTGATATTCCCTCTAAATCTTAGCGTCATAGCTTGACATTTGCAAAAGTTACGTAGCCAAGAGTACTTCTATCTCTGTGTGTGTTGGCGATTTTTTACAATTTTATTAAATTGTATTGTATTAAATTCTGCGTAAAAAACGTATTTAATGGTGAGCGAACGTTGGAAATGTTGGAAAATTATTTCGACAACGATTCTCTAAAGAAAACGGTCGTTTACCAGTAGCACGAGCGGTTCAAAAGTGGTCGTGAGTCAATCGAAGATGATGAACGCAGTGGCAGACTATGGACATCGAAAACCGACACAAACATTGATAAAGTAAAAGAAATTTTTGTCAATAACCGCAAATTAATCATCACAGAGATAGCGGAGGACTTGAACATTGCCTATGGATCCGTCCAAGACATTTTGGCTAATGATTTGGGTTTCCGTCGTGTAGCAGCAAAATTGGTGCCAAAAGACCTCAATTTCATGCAAAAAAGAGACCGTGTTGACGTTGCAAAAGATATGATTTGCGAGGCTGAATCCGATCCCACATTCATCAAAAGGATCATTACTGGAGGCGAGACGTGGGTTTATGAGTACGACACGCAATCCAGACATGCAATCAGGCAAGTGAATGGCGTTCACCAAATGAGCCGAGACCAAAAAAAAAAACCACGTCGTTTTCAGTCAAAAAAGAAGGCAATGCTCACGGTTTTCATGGATTACAACGGTGTAGTGCATCATCAATTTTTGCCAGAAGGCCAGAAAGTAAACAAAGAGTATTATTTGGGCGTTATGAGACGTTTGCGTGAAGCAATTCGCCGAAAAAGACCAGAATTGTGGACAGAAAACTCGTGGATTTTGCACCATGATAACGCACCGTCGCACAGTGCCATCATTATTCGTAATTTTTTGACGAAAAATGCAACAAATACCGAATCCACTTGATTTGGCTCCCTGTGACTTCTTTCTGTTCAATCGTGTTAAAAAACCGTTACGGGGAACGCGTTTCAGCAGCCGAGAGGAAGTAATGGAAAAATCGCAAGAAGCACTGATGGACATACCGAAAACCGAACATAAAAAATGTTTCGAGGATTGGATCAAGCGCTGGCTTAAGTGTATTGCAGTCGATGGGGATTACTTTGAAGGGGATAATATAGATTTAGATGAATAAACTTGTAAATATTTTTTATTTTCTGAATAAATTCCGGGAACTTTTTGATCAAGGTGGTATGTAATGTGTGGATGTTGCACATATGTAGTAATATTACACGTCATTATTGCCTTAAGCATTGTGAGTTTTTATAAGTTTTTATACAGTTGCTCAATAACTACACATTGAAGTACAATGCAAAACTTTGTTCGTTGCATTTTTAACATCAGCAGCAGCCTGTGGCAACAATTGTTTCAAAAATTCCTGATGAGAAAAATTTCTGAAGCATTTTTTGATGCAGAAATTTTTATTGCATCATAGCATTTTACATTTCAAGAGCTATAGAATATTGAATGATTATTTGAAAAAGTTTTAAATAATCTTTGAATCGAAAGCAAAAAAAAAAAAAAAATGTATGTCTATGCCTTCAGCTCTGCATTGAACTGCAGCATTGGAGCAACCTGTGTCTGCCCATTTAAATGAAATGTTTTTGGCTGAGTCGCCTCCCTTTCGGTGTTTGCAGTTCATTCTTCTTCTATGTATCATTTTGTTTTTATTATCGTTATACTTTTTTGTTTATTTTCGTTGCCAATTTTATACGCTTGTAACTTTTTGTTGTGTGGTTTTGTTAAGTTTTTCTGGTCACGGTGAGTTGCTTTTGTCTATTTTGGCATGTAGAAGTTTAGCTGTTTTTTATTGTAAACTCTTTTTTTATTTTTCTTTTTCGTTGCGAAATTTGACGATGACGTTCCCATCGTAAACTATGGTAGAAAATGCTTGGTGAAAGTTTATTTACTTACTTACATACATTTACTTGTAGTTGTAAACATTGAAATATTTGATTTCCTTCATGGCACACAAAAATATATAAATACACACACTGTCATAGTATTGTAGGTACATCACTGCACATACTCTTACTTACATACATACAGATCTGTGTTTATGTCATTGTTAAATGTTGAAATTTGTTGCTGTTGTTGTTGTTGATGTTGTAGTACTTCAATGAATAAATGTCGTACATAGATAGAAAGTACCTATATATACACATACATGCACCTATATGTATTTTTGTAACTAGTATGTGTATGCATCTTCTGACATGGTATACAATTTTGCAAACATCGTAAAATTTTTATATTTCTCTTTCATCTTTATGGGATGGAGTAGTGAAAAAAAATTTGATACACTTTAAGGATAAGCGTAATAAGCATTTACTGACTGTTAGAGATAAATATGAAATGAATTTTTTCCCGCTTATAGTGGGTAGTATTTATTTTTTACATAGATATAAAAGTGTATACCCTTCTAAGAAATCAAATGATAAGGATTATTGTAGAAAAATAATAAAAAAAAGAAGGTAATCTTAGCAAAACAAAAATAAACACGAAATTAAATGTCTAGAGTTATAACTACTTAACAAAATCCGAACCAGTGTAAAAGCTTCCGACTGATAGAAAGTATTAAATTTTTTAGTTTCGTGTAGCTTAAGATTCAAGGTAGGTTGCTTGCTTACTTGGTTAGCGTTGCAATCAGTGGCTGGTCTTGGTCGGCTCCAACTTCCATCATTAGATACCTTATGTGTTGGGAGTTCTTTGACCTATAGTGAAAATTAACGAACAACTATTTAACTAGAACATACCATCGTATTAGTATTTTCTAACAATTTCTTTTGAAAAACCAAAAAAAAAATAATTTCTGTTTATTTCTTTTTTTTGAATGTTAAAGATTTGTTAACTGCTTTCTATAACAGTTTTTAAAATTCAATTTAGAATCGAAAGGTTTAATAATTATCAATAATACGTTTTGCTGTTTTATTGACAATATTATGGAGATTTTGTAATGAAAAAAACTTTCTGTCTCCCCTTTCCAACATTATCTCCTTTTTGATGTGTAAACATTTTAGCTCACGGTATGGGCAAAATTTCAAATGTGTAAAATGTAAGAATAACTGTAACGTAAGATGTAAGATAACTGTAACGTCCAGTTCCTGTCTCGCTCACACTACTGCGCGACATGACTGTGATACTCTAAACAACAAAGAGAAGAGAGAAAAGAAGAAGAGAGGGAGAAATTAAAAAATTATCGTTGCTAATCTAGAAAAACTGTGAATTCAAGATTGCACCGATGAAATTCTTCTTTTAGAATTTAAAAGACGGGCACCTTTATTTTATTTTTCAAAATTCTATGAGAATCCACTTTCCGAACTTTTTTGCTTTTGAAAAATACGATATGACATCCAATTGGAACCTTTTGCACAACTCGATGGTAAGTTACTAACTGAGCGATTTAGAAGCAAACTTTTATCAGCTGAATGCAAATGCTTCAAAATAAGCATTTCCTTGTTAAAAATGTAAATGCAGTCCTTGATACTCTTGTACCCCTACGTAACGTAAACATAAAAAGCAACTCGTGCCCGTGGTATAGTAAATATGTTGAAAACGCTATTAAAAAACGAAATAAATTTCAATTTAGTTGGAATTTATTATTGCAATTTAGAAAGAAAACTGGAATTTGTATAAGGCTGCTGGAAATGAATCTATTTTAAAAGTAAAACAGGCAAAACAAAAATATTATGCCTTTAAATTAAGCACTTCACTTCACTTCACTGCAAAGAGCTTTGGCATAATATAAAAAATTTAGATGTGATACCATATGTCAAGTTTCTTCTGATGTCCTAAGTGATTTTTTTGTTTCTGCTTGTAAGCCTAGTCATGTTCGTCTAAATGTGAGTAACATTCATACAACTGCGCCCTGTCCCCTTTCAGATCTCCATCGTAGATGAAAATGATGTGGTTTGATGTGTGATGAAAATCAAATCTAATGTGGTGGGTGATGATGGAGTACCGATTAAATTTATGAAGATGATCCTGCCATATATTCTAAGTTCATTGACATATGTAATAAATCACTGCTTCACCAGTTCCTTATTTCCAACTTTATGGAAAGTAGCAACGACTTTACCAATAGCTAAAAATAGCTGATTATATACCTATTAGTAGTTTGTCTTCTATGCTTATGGCTGAGCAAATTTCTAATTTTTTGTCTGAAAATAATTTGTTATCCCCTCCACAATCTGGATTAAGAATAGGTCATTTCTGCTCTACTGCCTCGATTAAAATTATGGATGACATTCGTGTGTCTTTTGATCAGGGAAGTCTTACTCTTCTTTGCCTTCTACACTTCTCTGAAGCTTTTGATTCTGTTAATCATTTGTTGTTGTGTGAGAAACTAGAAAATTACTTTGACTTTAGTGGAAGAGCATTAAGATTGATGAATAGCTACCTGGAAGATTGATTCCAAATGGTAAGAGTAGAATATAGGCATTTTGAGTACAGATCGAAAACATCTGGTGCTCCGCAAGGTTCTCTACTTGGCCCTTTACTGTTTAGCATCATCTTTAATGATATGTTTGTTGCTTGTAAACTTGCTTATGCTGATGACATTTAGCTCTATCTATCAAATCGCATTGGTTTTGTTGACGACCTCTACGCTAGAGTAAATGACGACCTGACATACATTAATTAATGAGCTACTGATAATACACTGTGCTTGAATGTAAGAAACAGGAAGCTGCAAGTTGTTGAATAAATACCAGTTTAGGATTTTGTATAAAATCTAACCTTAATTATGTTGTGTCAAACATATCGTATTTACACCCTCTTCTCCAATAGCACTGTCATTGAGGGGGTTACAAAAGTCACGTGTATGTCGACCTTGTCTCGTATTTAGGACTTTATTAGCAAATGAATTAGGCGGATTTTGAGACAACTTTCTGAAGAACTACGGCTTCGCATAAGTCAAGTATAATCAGCAGGGTAGATGAAATGACTAAAGTGATACTGGATTAGCAATACTCTCTGTAAAAACAGGACCTAGGTATTATCCTTCAACAAGCCCCCTCCCTTCCCTCTCCCTTGGATCCATCAGTGGCTGTCACTATTCTTATCCCATCTCACATTAGTTGGAGCAAATAGTAGAACCACTATTCTTGTGCATTTGATTTCTTTAACTTAAACCCAAGGCTGAGTTCTTGAATCATTCATTATATTTCTTTGATCAAGAAAAATGCATTTAAATAAAATGCTACTCAAATCTACACCTATATATAAAAGAGCTTAATTTATTTTTTAGCGCTGTTACTTTTATGTATGTACTATACATTGAATTGTATGTTCCATAAATATAATCAACTCAAAATAAACTTGTTGCACGATTCTGAACAAAAGAGTTGCAATACAAAACAAAACAAAACAGCTGGCATTATGAACATTACGGCAGATATTTGAGCTACCGCCATTACCGCTGGCGGCGTCACCGCAATCGCACCACATTTGTGTGTGCGTGTGTATGTAATTTGAATTAATTTAGCCAATTTCCGTCAAGAGCACCCTCATAATCCCTTTGTTGATTAAAACTTTCATTCAGTTTCATTCATTCTACTGCGCGTGGTGAAATTGGTTGCTCCCTTTTTTGCTGTTATACTTGTTAGCCCTTCCCCCTTATTTTTTGTATATATATATATATATATATATATATATATTTGTATGTTTGTATTTGGTGAGAGCTTATGATGTTGTGTTTGTGTGTTTAAGAGAGTCGATTATTTCGAAACATTTGCTAAATCGATAAGAACATGCGGAATATTTATTTTTCTGCTTCTTCTACTGCTTGTTGTAGTTTCTGTTCATTTTTTTCAAACTTTATTTGTTTGCTACGAGCGGAAAAGCAATTAAGCGCCTTATGGAAATATGATGGCGGCGGCAGCACAGCAGCTAGCAATGGCGCCTGTGACAGCAGCAACATCAACCACAACGAAGACAATGACAAAACAAAACAACCGCAACAATAAAATTTTTTGTATAAGTGTGTGTGTGTGTGAGTAGGCAACATTAATGTTATCCTTTGTGTTTATCAATTTTTGCTTTTTTTTTGTTCTACTACGACGAAATAATAGTATTTTCTATAATAATTTTAAGATAAGGAAGAAAGAAGGAAAAATATAGAGGTGCGTCTTTTACAAATATCAACACCATCAGCATAAATGGCAAAGAAGAAGAATGCCAGACCGCCATTTTATTGTTTTACGTATATACACATATAAAATACTTAATTAGTTTTCCAAAAATTTTCATTGTGTCTTGTTTATTTGAATATATTTACCTAATGATTACTACAAAATGCAATAGAATATAACATACTTTGACATTTGCGCGAAAGAAAATGCCAGAGATTTATCTTGATAAAGAGAAAAACTATTTTTCATAAGAAATCAAATGTTGTAAAAGATTACAACATTTGTTATCATATTTATTTTCAATGAAAGTTAAACACTCTATCGTTCTCTAAAGCAAAATTTTCATTTGAAAGAATGTCGAACTGTTAATTAAGACTGTGGGTACCATGATTTTCAATGCAGTGCAAACAAATTACCTCATACTCTTTAATAAATACTAGGAGTAAAATCAGCTTAACCCATTTTGGCTAGCCCGGTGATTCTAGTCACTACTACTTTGAGAGACCGTAGCGCCTCAGATATAGCAAATATGTGCCAATTTGTGATTTCTACGTTTACAAGGGACCTTTTAGGAAAAATAATTTGAAGGATTTGTATGTGTATGAGAGTGTGTGTTTTTTATAGGGGTTTGCGTAAAACATTAAAAAACATATTTTTTATAATTTCATAAAAAATAAATTTAATGAAAAAAAAACTAAAATGGTTATATCGATTCCGAATGCCCGTGATACGTACTTTAAGTACTAAAAATTACGGTGGTGATTTCAGTTACCAGTGGGCAAAAATGTGTAATGAATTCATGGAAATCTATTCCATTGATCGTTTGATTTTGCTTCAGGAACTGTTCGTAAAAGCAGAGTTGCTGGTGCTTACGTATCTGAGATGAAGCAAAACGGTGATTTCGCTTCATTGTTCGATTTCAGCCAGCAAGTTCTACTAATTCGATGGAAAGATAACGCTGAAGTCACGATCCAAACAAACCACTGAACTTTTTGGTTAAGTGAAATGATAATATCGCAAGAAACAAAAGCAGGTTATCACCAAAATTCCTTAAGCTATTGCGGACTATAATGCCCATATGGGTGGCGTTAACTAACACGACAATGCATTACAATGAACAATCGCATTGGAGTGCAATCAATACCTCTTTTTATCATTATATAAATAGTAAAAATATAATAGGCAAATAAATTCTATAGTTTATTTCGTATTTTAAATGTATGTTTTTTTTAACAAAATATTTTTTTATGATAGTTTTTAGGAGACTATAAAAATTAAATCTAGAAGTTAATTTTCAAAGTCATGACTTAAGTTCATATTTAAGTCGTTATTTGAAGTTATATATATATAAACAGGCTTAATGAAAAAATGTAATCATCACACATAACATTTATTCATTAAGCCTGTTTAAAATTATTTTTTATACTGTTTACAATGGAAAAAAATCGTTTTTTGCCAAAACTTTGTTTTCTTTTCATCAAATCGTCGTTTAGCAAAGACTTAATCTTTTTGCCCACAGGTGACTGAAATCACCAGTCCATATCTCGAAAACCGCTTATTCTTCTTCAATAAAATTTTGGGTTTTTCATAAGAGAGTCAAAATAGACATTCTCTAAAATTTACATTGAAATCGGTCCACTCGAACTGGTAGCTGGCCAAAATGGGTTAAGGTAGGACTACAGTTCCACGATGATTTTTAAGAATTTTTCGGGCCTTTGAATAAAAATGGAAGTGGCTGTAGAAATTTTGAAAAAGGTAAACCCATCTGGAACTTAATTTTAAGATTCCCTACATTTTTTTTTTTTTTTTTTGCTTTTTGTAATTGTTTCTTTTGGTGATATTTTTACGTGTCATACTTTAACCCTTTCCTTCATACTTAAATTTCTTTGACAACTTTTCCTTATACTATTCAGGTCTGCTTCATATTAGTGAGCAGAGATAGAAATGCACAAGGTGGGCTCAGAATATTAACTCTTATATCCTCAAAGTGCGACTATCCCTCCCTCCCGACAGTTTTGTTAAAGAACTCATAGGATTTTTATGGAGTTATATATTCTAGCCATATATTTATGTTATGATTACATAGATGGATTACATACCAGGAAACACTAAAAGACCCAATAACGGTCATCATAATATATGCCACACATGGTACTGCATCCTGGTTCCCTTATGACGTTCTGGAAATTAAATCCTATTTGGGCAAAGAACGAAGAATTTTGTTCTACATTCTTTTGAAAAATAATTTAAAAATTTTCTAAAACCAAATAAATTATTTCTGATTCAGCAAAAAGTGGAACAGATACCAAGAAAGTTTTTCCTCGGAACTTCAAGCAGAGTTTCTTTTGTCGTGCATTTAGGATATTTTAGTACAAATAAATACACAGCTGATTGTTAAAATTAAAATCTTTGACTCAGCTACACTTTCTTTATACCGGTCTTATTTCTTCACAGGAATGAAATTTTGACAAATATGATACTATATGAGCCTTTGCGTGCAAAAATGGTGTAAGTCAGTTTTTTTTATTAGTTGGATTTTCACCTTCAGGTAACAATTTTTGTCTCATTTAGTTTCCAACAAATGTATTAAGTATAAAGCTGCCTGGGAATCCAGAAAATAAATTTTATAAGAGCCCTATTTTGCACAGCACTTTGAAGAAGTGCTGTATGTATTTTCAAAAGTTGATTTTGACTCACACCACTTTTGCACGCAACGGCTCATATATAGATTAATTCCCCATATAAACATTTTTTAAATCGGATATACGCGACAAAAAAAGCACAGCCAATATTTGTTCCCAATAGAATCTAAAATACTACGTATTTAGGAGAAAAACTTTACGTGGAATTTAGGGTTAGGTAGAATACCTCCTTAAAGTTGTCCTTTTTTTTCATTTCGGAAAAAAAGGTCACCGTACGTATGCCATAATTCTGTATTTCATTCTCTTATTTTTGTTTCACTTGCAACTTGATAAAACTGCACGCTGAACATGAAAACATATTTGAAAGCATTCTACACCCATGGTAATAAATATACTTCCACTATAAAATATTCAGTGGAAATTCACTATTACAACAAATTAAAGGTTTTGTTAATTGCTTTGTATATATCTTGTACTGCGACTTATTAATGCACACAATTTAGTTTCTTAATGTTCTTGTCTAGATTTAATTTGAAGATAAATGTTTAACCAGAAGGAAATAAGTATACTTCCAAACGATGCAATCGTGATATTTATAAGCTTTACTTTAACAAATTTTACGGACAACGCATTGTAGACATTGCACAATATTCCACCACAAGTTATTTGAAAAATTTTACTTGTAAGTCATTGTCAAGCATGCCCCATTTTGGTAACCATTTTCTGCGAAAGAAATTGAAAAAATAATGCCTCATAAAAAATGGGGAATGTCTAATCGCGAAATCGCATGAAGTATTAACATATCACATGTAGGTGTGGTAAACGCCAAAAAAAAAATAAGTTAATATATGCCAAAATAAAGCGC
Organism: Toxonevra muliebris; assembly: GCA_963691655.1. NCBI lineage: Eukaryota > Metazoa > Arthropoda > Insecta > Diptera > Pallopteridae > Toxonevra > Toxonevra muliebris. The sequence continues at coordinate 38,942,401 of OY829328.1, read as the reverse complement.
CTTGGACTACTTATAATCATGAATACACTGAAAAAACCGGAGATTGTCAAAGCTACGAGCTTCAAGAAACTTATTATATCTGAAATTCGAAGTGATTTGGATTTAAATATTTTCATAACACGTATTGGAAACATTTTGCATGATTGTAAACATCTTACAATAAGGTTTAGCTTCCTCTAAACACTCATAACAAAAAGGCATGTTTCGAATTTGCAACATCACATTTGTAACGGACCGGTCAATGCGAAACGATTATTTTTGGCAACAAAAAACGTTCACATCAGATGTTCCTGACTGTTATAACCTTTTTTGGTAGATTATATCTAAAAAAGAATTAGTCAGAAATTACCAAGGCGATAGACTGATGGCACAAGGTCGATTTATTTCTCAAACAAAATATTAACATCTTTCGTCAGAAGTAAAATGAACTCTCATGACTATATACCTCTTCTGAAAGAGGTGCTTTTCAATGTTCATGTTAAAATTAATAAGTGCAGCATAACATTCAACAAGATGATGACACTTTTATCTATCAAGTAGCAGTCAAAGCTGAATGTTTAAAGGAGAAAAATTTTGAAATAAAGATGTAACCCACTTTAAGCCTGGACTTAAACCCCATGGACAATCTTTGAATTTTTTTTTTTTTAATCAGATTTGTTCACGTGGCATTCAGATTTCCAGCTAAAATTAATTACGAGCAGAAATAAAAAAGAATTATTGTAGAAGGAAATATCAACATTAGAGCTAAGAAATCTTATGAGTTCAACGACAAATAGAATAGAAGAAAATATAAGGAATTAAGGTAGTCATATGTAATACTTTCTGAAACTTACTTTATTACTTGAGACCTTTAAATTTTATTTTTTCTTATCATTCTCAAAATGGAAGTATAATTATTTCAAATAAAGGTTTTTCAAAGTTTTGAATTTAAAGCATTCAAGTAACAGGATTATTTTTATTATATTCGTATTAATTGATTAAAATTTCGTACTTGCTAATTAAGTATTATAAAATAAATTTGAAATAAATAAAAATCTTACAAATAAATCGCTATTTGTGACTGGAAGTAAAGTTATTACCATGAGTGTATAAATATAAATGCAAAAAAAAAAAAAACAAAATCTAAATCCGAAAGTATAGAGAGATTCCATTTACAGAAACAAAACATTCTTGTGGACTGTAAATGCCATCATCATTAATGACTTTTATCTATTTTTAGACCATTGTACCACACTTTGTATTGCACATACTTCCATACTATTTTACATGGCATTGAAATTTTGACAAATATGCTACTATTTATATCAGGGGTTTGCAACCTTTTTCTTTATTCACGTTACTGAATAAAAATGCTTGCAAATCCGCATATTTATCATTCTTCATCATTATTAACGTTTTGATGCAGGATAGAAATTTTTCCTTATATCATAAAATAACGTAAAGCCAACAACTATTAAAGGAAATATTAAGTATGTGAACATAAATAAATAAATAAATAACAAGATTTGAACCTTTCATTCAATAGCACACACTGTGCGATTGGAGTCAATTAGCAATGCGCCTGTCATATTATTTAATACTTTGACAAAAAAAAAAGGAAAATCCTTAACGTATTCTGTTTTACTTAAATCGATCGAAATGAAGTTGGAATCACATTTTCAGGTTCCGAAATTCTATTGAATTCAAAAATATAGAAGTGAAGAGCTCGAAATTATTTGAACGAACCATTTTGCCATGTTCTAAATTTCGATTTTAATATTTCCACATTTATTTGAAAGTGTTACAAATTTTCTTCAAACCGATTTGAAATCGATTTTTGTCCGTTATTGCAATTTGTGCAAAATGGTTAAAAAATATTGATTTTTTACTCATAAAATACAAAACAATAATAAAATATGAAAAAAATGTGGGATATGCCCTTAACCCTCGGATTAGTGGTAAAAGTGATAAGGTCTGTAGAGACCTATGAGAAATTGTATGGGAATTTCATATGACAACATTAATTTATCCTTATTTAAAGCACTCAAAAATCACTGCGGACAATTGAATTATCAATAATAATACTTTTTTTATAAATAAAATATACATTAATTTATTAAAAAATTAGATTTTAAAATGAGTTGTTATTGTTGTCGCTCTACACTTTGGGTTAAGGTACAAGTATTACTCCGATGCAATTGTTCTGAATATTTAATGCAAACCGCTTTTTCACAATTACAGCAGAAAGCTCTAGTTATTCGTTGGCGATTGTTCTGCTCACGACACAAATAGCATGAAGGTCTATTGGACCGCTCTGCAAATTGAGGTGCACGTCTTTATAATAACTGTCTGCTAGTGATAACTACTCCCAGCTTCCAATATTTTTTGTTACCAAAATCAGCTTTCAGACTCAGGCTTATGGGCATGCAGCAGAACTGAAAACACTGGAAGACACGAGGAGAATATTCAGCTCTGAAGGTTTCACGACAACAACGAATTATAAAACTCCCCATTACGACGTCATCATTGACATCACATTTATATTTCCCAGTAGAAATGACTCGAGGATCAACAAAGTGATTAGTGATTGTGAAATCACTATTTTCTTCTACAATTCAAAAATACGATAGGATTGTTTGGAAAACAATCAAGCGAAGGTTTTTAGATTACCTGGCATATACAGAGTCTTCCAAACAAAAATTCTACAGCCAAAAAAATATGGATTATTATCTCCCTTTATCGGACATCACAATCGCAATGGACTCCAAGGTAGTTATGAAAAAAATTCAATCTCGTATTGTCAAAACAAAGGCGGTATTAAGTTATCGAAAAGCGTTATATACATTACGACCCCACATGATTAAACTATGTTGGGTTCCCAAACATATTGATATAAAAGGAAAAAATACAGCATATGAATTGACCCGACAGCAGGTGTATGGATATTGCAACCGATTGAAGAGTTATACAATGTAATTGATCATTTTTATTTATTTTTTGATGTGTAAACATTTTAGCTCACGGTATGGGCAAAATTTCAAATGTGTAAAATGTAACAATAACTGTATCGTAAGATGTAAGATAACTGTAACGTCCAGTTCCCTTCTCGCTCACACTACTGCGCGGCATGACTGTGCTACTCTAAACAACAAAGAGAAGAAGAGAGGGAGAAATTAAAATACGAGCGGAGTTTGTTTGTTTATGTTTGGATCAATTTACTCACATATATATGTACATATGAAAACAAAATGTGTGTGTACATTTATTCGTGGCAGAATTACTTGTTGGTGTTAAACGTGTGGAGATCGACTATACCATACAAGCAGAGAAATCCCCGTAGCAAACACAAGCGTTTGATAGGTTTTGAATTCGGTTAGTTAGATTGAATTAAAATTACATATTTTTTAAAATATAAAAACAATACAAAATTATAATAATAAAGAATCTAGGTTTCAATATATGTATAAACCAATTGTAGTAATAATGATAGCAAACCACGGCATTATAAAAATTTTGCTTTGTACATTAACACTTTTTTTATCTATGTAAATAGCAAAAATGTTAAACAGAAAAAATCAAACTTATTTATTATAAAATCACTTATTTACTTCAAAGTAAATACATTGATTATTATTTTTATTAAATGCAGTTAAGGCAAATCTCTTTGCGGTGCTTTTAAAAAGTAGTGGAGTGACTGGTCACCCCTGTTACTTTTCTAAGGTTAAATAAGGAAAGCATTTATCGTCGCCTGAGAATTGATTTGGCGTATGTGTGTACAAATTCATATACCTATACGACGTTATGTAAAATTTTCAAATCTAATAAAATTTCAAATCGACAAGAAAAAAAACTTAAGGCGCGGAAAAAAAGATGCAATTGCAGTTGCGTATATGCGAGCATATCGTGCCCGATGCATTCAGTAAAAGAAAAATGATTCAACTACAACATATCAGCCCTATTCACGATTTGGTGCAAATGCAAGATATTTTTGTTATCACAACAACAACCACATACGATATGGAACAAAAATTTGCATTTGCATTGATGAAAGGCCATTTGCAATTTATAGTGAATTGGGATATTACATAAATGTATATAAAAGATAATGATATCTAATAAATTTTTAAGTTTATAAAAGAATTCTTTTAATTTGAATTATTTACCTAAGCATATAGATTATACATCAAATCCCTATAAATGACTATACATATGTGAGCTTATGTATATGGCATTCAGCTGGTTTAACTGTTTACACATCAAATTTCTTGCGTGCCTTGCACGCATCCATTTTTTTTTTGATGTGTAAACATTTTAGCTCACGGTATGGGCAAAATTTCAACTGTGTAAAATGTAAGAATAACTGTATGGTAAGATGTAAGATAACTGTAACATCCAGTTCCCCTCTCGCTCGCACTACTGCGCGGCATGACTGTGATACTCTAAACAACAAAGAGAAGAGAGGGAGAAATTAAAATACGAGCGGAGTTTGTTCGTTTATGTTTCGATAAACTTACTCACACATATATGTACATACGAAAACAAAATGTATGTGTACATTTATTCGTGGCAGAATTATTTGTTGGTGTTAAACGTGTGGAGGTCGACTATACCATACAAGCAGAGAAGTCGACGTAGTAAACACAGGCGTTTGATAGGTTTTGCATTCGGTTAGTTAGACTGGATTAAAATTAAGTATTTTTTAAAATATAAAAGCAATACAAAATGAAAAGTAATAAGGAATCTAGGTTTCAAAAAATGCATACACAAAATGTAGTGATAATGATAGCAAACCACGGCATTATAAAATTTTTGCTTTGTGCATTAATCTTAGAAAGGCAACACTTTTTTATCTCTGTAAATATCAAATATGTTAAACAGAAAAAATCAAACTTATTTATTATAATTTTCACATCCAATAAAATTTCCAATAGACAGGAAGAAAAACTTAAAGTACGGAAAAAAGATGCAATTACAGCTGCGTATATGCTAACATATCGTGCTCGATGCATTGAGTAAAAGAAAAATAAAGCAACTATGATTTAGAGCAATTGCAAAATATTTTTGCTATCACAACAACAAATATATGCGATATGGAATAAAAACTTGCATTTGCAATGATGCAAGACCATTTGCAATTTATAGAGAATTAGGCTATTATATATAAAAGATAATGATATCTAATAAATTTTTAAGTTTATAAAAGAATAGTTATAAATACCTATATATGGCTATACATATGTAAGCTTATGTATATGGATATGGCATTCAGTTGGCTTAACTGTTTACACATCAAATATCTTGCGTGCCTTGCACACATCCATTGTTTTTTTTTATTTATTTCGAGTAACAGGAATGATTCCGTCACGGCTCGTTTATTATTGCCGGAGCAAAACAAAGAGTCTCTTAACCCTTGACACGCCACCAAGCAATATAGTAGCAGTACTGATCACAAGGCCCATTGAACTATGCTTCAAAAATTGCCAATTAGAGTACAACGATTATTGTAAAAACTGCATTGAAATAAAGACGTCACCGCGCAGTCAGGCAAGGTTCTTCGACAACTTAGCAGTCATATCAGAGGTAAAGATACGCGATTTATTCAAATTTATACAGATTTTCACCTGATTTAAATTTGTTTCCTTGTGGTCTCAGATGAAGCACCCTTCTAAACCTAACGATTGTGAGTTATTCCAAAGTTGCTTGAAAAGGAACAAAATGTAAAACATGCAAACCCAAACCAACGATCGATTTGCAAAATCGAGATTGATTTAAAATTTATGAAGTTTAGTCACATTGGATAGTAGATGCCACATCAAATTTGAACGAGATGAGGTGTGTCGAGTTACTAGACTGAACGTTAATAGATAAACAAACCTCAGCCCACTGTTAGACATTAAATTTATCAAAGGAAAAGAGATGGACTTTCTTTTGACTCAAATAAAATATTTCAAAAACCTTGTTTTGAGAAAAAAAGTGATCAAAGTTGTAACTGTCGGTTTTTAACAAATAAAATATATTTTTTCTACACTATGATGGCTGACCGTAATTTATAAGTTTACAGATTAGTCAGCAGGGACTAAAAGTTATTAATCAGGAGGTGCTGGACGAAGACATAGCTAAAATTTGACAAAAAAAAAGCTTCAAATTCCCCGCAAAAAACAGCTCATTTCCCGATTCCCCGCTCTAAGTCAAGTTCCCCGCAAATCGGGGAATTTCCCGTAAGTTGGCATCGCTGGAAAGGATTGAAAAACGCATCCAATAAATCAAATGTTTGCCACTCACTGCTTTAGACAGAAGTCAACTGATATCTTTGCTCTCCCTTTCCATCAATCTTTTTAATTGCACAATGAACTTTTCATATTTTGAAGCTTATATGTGGGTGTATGTACAATTGTTTAGTGTACGTATGTGTGCACAACAGTAACGAATTCACGGGAGTGATTCTGAGTGCGTAGAAAATTTATCTTCTATTTTAGAAAACTCCCTCTGTGAAATACTGTAGCCACCATTTGTGTGTGTATATAAACACTCATACTTATAAGATTTTCTTGTTGTGGATGTGTGTTATGCACCTATGCGCTATGTGCAACAATATTGAAAGAGTTAATCCCCAAATGGTAACTTTCTATGAAAGTTAAATTACTTGTTCTTATTTCCTTCTTTTTCAATTTCCGTGTTTCTGGTTTTGCGGTGATTTCGGTTTTGAAATTGTTTTATAGAATTTTTCCAATTCAATTTCAATTTTCGAATGCTTTTGATTTGTAATTGGATTTCTTTTACTGTTTTTGAAAAAAAAAATTTTAATGCAATAGTTTTCACATATAAAATTAGTTTTTATAAAGAAACGATCAAACCGGTGGTGGTGGGTGCAAATTGGATTGGACAACATCATGGGATACGTATTTTCTTTGGATACTAACAAAAATGTTAAAATGGATTTTTTACCACATGCATCCCATTTCCGAAGAAAGATAGGAATTGTATTACAGTATATCCAACTTCTTAAGAGGATACTTAAGAAGACAGTATAACAAGTAAACCATTTCTGGTTGTAGGTCCCATATTTTATCGTACAGGCGTTGACAGGCATGACAGTCGAATTTTAAAAAATATTAGATAAATGCAAGTTCTAAATGAGTTTTTCGTAAAGGTCACCCCAAGATACTTAACTTCATCAGAAAGTACTACTTCCTTTCCTTTTTATTTAGCCTGATTGCTTTAAGATTATGAATTATTCTTAATGTGTTTTATTTGGGTTTATTATTAATCTCTTTTCGGAGCACCATTCTAGTGTAGCATTCAAGGCTTCTTGTATTTTTTATGATATAGTGAAACCACCGTTGCTCCTAATTCCTACATCATCTCCATAGCTCTGGGGGCTAAAACGTAGATTTAACAATATTTCCTGCAGTTCATTTATGATCATGACCCACAATAAAGGAGCATCCCTTAGTTGCAAGACTCCCTGATCATAGCTAACTTTTCTTGCTCTCAACATTGCTTTAACCTTACGATCTCATAAGAGATATTCCCTTTGTGACCATGGCGCCCCTTACCGCATTGGACTGCACAGAAACTGCAGAAACTGTGGTAAGCAAACTGGTATCTTTGTAAAAGACATTTGATAAGGTATTACCCTCCGATATTTTGTCCAAAGTTTTTCTCCACTGCTTTAAGAAAAAAGAGCTTAGGCTTGTTGTTTGATACGCTTTAGGCATGTGTTTCGACGTCTCGACTGGCTTCGGTAAGAAAATCACCCTCCCCTTAGTTTAGTTAAATGGAATATAACCTAGAGTAAGGTTTGACCTATAAATTCTTATCGGAGTGGGCGTTAGACTTGCCACGCCTTGCTGTAGACTTAAACATACTGAATGTGTAGACAGCCTATTTTATACTGTTAAAATGACAAATTTTCTAGTTAGACCTTTATCACACCTATTAGCCATTAAAGATAGCCTTCTTTCAGGGTCATACAGAAAATATGTTTTTAAGAAGTACACAACGGACTTTGGTTTTAAGGCGACAAAATATAATTCCTAGCATTGCCGAACTCAATGGGGCATTATTTTACCCTTCTAAATTTTGTTTAAAACTAATTTAAAAAATATTTAATAACAGAGTTGGAAGTGAGAGAAAAAACAAACCCCTTCCCTTTCATTTTACATTATGAGGATATTCAGTTATATCCCATACATACATACCATATACATATTCGAATATACATAATTCTAAATCAACTTTAAGAAATTTCTTATTCTTATTAATATTTCCATCTCTCTATCTATTGTTAGATAACCGGGTATAGTTTGGTTGAGTTTGGGTTGGTTCTATTCATATTTGTCGAACCTTGAAATCAAGTATTCGTCGTCGTAATCTGAACTGCTTACATAAATCGCTTGAAATAATTTATGTCATAACATGTTTCCTCAAAAACAGAAACAAAACAAAATAAAAAAAAAAAAAGAAAAGGAAAAATGAAAAACTTTGATAAAATTCACTCTGACGTATGAACTAAGAAGATGTTGTGAATTTATGCTGCTCCAGCTTGTGTTCATCTGTTGTTTGCATGAATGTAAATATGTATGTAGGTATGTACAAAAGTTTCCACCTCGCTCAAGCATAATTAAATATTTCGAAAATTTAATGAGTTGCGCATTTTTAAGAAAAAGTTGAATGTAATTTTCTGGAAAAACAACATCGAGTGCTGGTGCTGGTAAAATTTAGTATTAACAATCTGTGTACCTGCAAACAAACATACATACAAACAAGCCACACACAAACGAGCAAACGATAGATAGATAGATAGGTGGATTGAATGGTGTTTACAAATAGATACTGAGATGGTGGTAGTGAAGGTTGTGACGGCACACGACGTACCATGGCATCATCAATTTTTTGCAATGGAATGAAAATAATTTAAATGCTTACTTATGTATGCAACAGTGTTGAATTTTTAAGATTCGTGTGAAAAATCACAGAAGCTGGATTTATTTACAATAGATACTTACATACCAACTCATACCTGTGCAAAAAAAAAAGAAAAAAAACCAAACAAAAACGAGAGTTTGTGCAAAATAAATGTATGCTATTAAAAAATTTTATAGATATTTTTGGTTTAATTATTTTGTTAGCTGATGAGTTTAGCAGCGATTTATTTCACTTGCTTGTTTGTCTTTTTTCTTTTATCTGTTGAGCTTTGAGTTGATTTCACTTTTGAATGGATTTAATTTTAATATATATGATAATCAAAGCGTTTAACCCCATTGTGTATATATATGTGTATGTGTACATGAATAGCAACAGCCAATGAAGCTTTTCAATTAAGCTCTGTTATTTTGTTGATGAAATATTAATTTATGTTTTAATTTAATTCTCAGAAAATAAGCCAGAAATAGTATAAAGTTTTTATGTAGTATGTTATTGCTGTAATTACTTTCAATTTGAATAATTGAAAGTCCTTGGAATTTTTTATAACAAACTTTAAATAAATATACAATATGGAAGAAAGTTATATTGCATAAATACTAGTCAATTAATATTTTTGAAAGTTTTGTGTTACTAAGTGAATTCATCTGTACAAAAAGTTTGGTGAACTTAATTTTTCCCTTTAACAATTAAAAAGTTATAATAAAAAATCTCTCTCTGAAAAATTAATCAACTTATCATAAATTACTTATCTGTGTAGTATAAAATACTCATCTAGCATGTAAAATTTTTGTTTATGTATAGTAATTTTTAATCAGTTTTCAGCATTTCTACACATAAAAAACAAATTAAAAGACAAGTTTACCGCACTTAAAGGTTTATTATTGCAGTACCTTCCAAATGTAGGATGAGTACTTTAGGTTAAGTAAGGCAATATACACCGTCAGTTCACTGATTTTTCAGGATCAGACTTTAAAGTCTAGAGGTTGGAGGTTGAAGGAGGTTGGGAGATGGAGTTAAAATGCTCATGAACAATTTTCGCCTGCCCAAGGGGGCATTCATTGATTCATTAGGGTTTTCTCGAGTGGAGCTTTGTTGCAGATAACTTAAGACCTTTAAAAATTCTAATAAATTAGTTAAAATACGTTTTCAACTTAAAATGAATATAATATTTGTAAATACACAAAAAAAAAGGAAGAAATTGCAATCGACGTGCAGTCGACAGTTGATCACTTCTGATCGATCAAATCGACATTCAGAATAGACAAACTTAAATTTAGTCGATCGTTGAGCGACAGCAATCAGCAGTAAAAAGATTATAATTTATTGTAGAAATTTTGGAACTTTTTGGAACTTGAAGATATTATCTGAATTCAAAAATTTGTTTCCCAGACTCGGACTATGTTTTGGTTTTTGGCCATAGCTTTTGTTCTAGGCTGAATTTCTTCTATTATAAAATATCGTAAAAATATCATTCAATCATTGCATTAATTTCGATCAGTAGTTTAGAAGCTGTTAGCGTTAAAAAAGTGTATCTAGAATCGGGCCACCATCAAAAATCGAAAAATCGAAAAATGCCGAAAAATGATCAAAAATTACCCGCAAAAAATTACAGAAATAAAGTGAAGAATGAACAAAAGAAGCCTGAAATTGAAATGAAAAGCCAGTTGTATGAATTTTCAAAAGATATTTCATGTTTTAAATTGAAGTGAAAAGGAAATTAAAATGAAAATGAAAATTGAATTGAAAATCAAAATGAAAATTGACTGTATAATAATTCGAATGGCAATTTCAACAAATAAAGTAGCTTCGAGTCATATTTGCGCATTTTAAATTAACTGGTGCCTTGCATTCGATGCATCCAATGGAGTTGCTTCTGTCGAGTCGACGAGGCATCACCAAAAATCACTAAAATTCATTTTACGTTTTATATTTTTCATTTAAATACCGTTTTTCACATATCCTTTGGCTGTATTACACTGTGCAACACCAAAAATCAAACCGCACCGGACTATTTTTTTCTGAAAATATACCTAGCCAATAGCAAAACCCTCGCTGGGTTTGTAAAAGTTAGCTCGATTTTTTTTTTTAATATTTTTTTAATTTTTTGAGCCTTAGGCCATTTTCGGGTTTTTCACATACCCCAATTTTGAATTATAAATCGATTTTTTTCGAATGTATCGGATGTATGTCATCGTGATTCTTTTTAGAAATGTCGTTTAAGTACAAATAAACTCATTTTGTAGAGAACCTATATCCTGAAATCCAATTTTTAAGACTAAATGTTAGAAAAATGGTAATTTTTCGGATTTTTTTTAAACTAATTTCGAAAATAATTAAAATTTCTTGCTACTTCTCTACTAACGACACTAACCAGTGATGTAAAATTAAAAAACCGTAAGACGCATTTATTTCCATACATTTACAATAATAAATTTACTGAAAATCTATACTCTCAACGTGAATTTTTAGATATGTAAATGTGAAATATTTTATTTTCAACATTTACACAATGCCGATTTCGGCGACACAATTATAATTCTCGACTGTAACATTTCGTCTCGTCAAAATCAACATTGCAACGATTGCTTATTTCAGGCGTTCTGCTAAAATGGTCTTGATGTTTGGAAATTGGTAAAGTCTGCACACTTTGACAGGGCTTTGGTAGACAATGAAATGGTTGCGTGGACATCGATAAGAGAAATCATCGTTGGACTTTTAGACAAATATCGTTCTCCCAATTATGAAGGATATATGCGACGAATGTTGGATGCTTTTTTTTAAATTGAAGTCGATATATCGCTAAAAATTCACTTCCTTCATCACCATTTGGACTACTTCAGCCCACAGTTGACCGAATCAGATGAGATGGGAGTGCGCTATCATCAACCTGCAATGCCATTCAATTCAGATACAAAGGAAAACGATATCCAGATGTCATATCAGCCGAAACATGTTGGTGGAGTAAACATATTTTTCAATACGACCACGAAGAAAATGAAAATGAAGTACGAGAAAAGGAAAGAGAAGAAGAAGTGAACGGAATGCAATTCTCTGGTGATGAATCAGATAATTCAGATTATGATGTTGGAAATGATCCATTGTCAAAAAAAGATCTTCTCTAATGTTTTGGTATAAAAATTTTTTTTTTTTGTAATAAAATCAAGAAAAAACGTAGTTTGTGCTACTTTTCTAAAATTGTTTTTTATCTATTTAATCTTTTCCTACAGATTTTCCAAATATTTCGTACAAAAAACGCTATTCCGCCAAATTTAAGTTTAATTTATTATTGGTATTTTATAAATTTTTTTGCCAAAGAAGTGGGAAGGAATTTTAAATATTTTCGAAATTAGAGTAAAAAAATTCCAAAAAATTGCAATTTTTCTAACATTTGGCCTCAAATATTGGATTTCACGATATAGGTTCTTTACAAAATGGATTTATTTGTACATAAACGATATTTCAAAAAAGAATCACGTGAACACAAATCCGATACATCCAAAAAAATCGATTTATAATTCAAAATTGGGGTACATGAAAAACCCGAAAATGGCCTGAGGCTTAAAAAATTAAAAAAATAATAAAAAAAAAATTGAGCTTACTTTTATAAACCCAGCGAGGGTTTTGCTATTGGATAGGTATATTTTCAGAAAAAAATAGTCCGGTGCGGTTTAATTTCGATGACCCGAAAATTGTCGCATAGTGTTATTTACTTATCTATTATTATTATTATTTGAAAGAGGACGACTCGAAAGTCAGGCACTGCTATAAGATATAAAGCCCCAAGAAAGAAAGAAAGGCAGAGAGAAAGAAAGATAGATAAGAAACATACCCAAGCCGAGAATCGAACTCAGGTCTGCAGAGATAAGAGTCTGGCACTCTGCCACTAGACCACAGTGGCGATGGTAGGACCTACAGTTTAACGCCGATTCCGAACGGCTGTGTGGCAATTTTTTATCAGCTCGGTGGTTTTGCCATTACCAACCAAGGTGTGTACTTGTACACATTCTTATAATTCTCATCCACTTCATATCGATAGTGAATATAAGAAGTTTATGAGAATTAGACCAAGACGGGAATCGAACCCGCAACCTTCTGGATGAAAGTCTAGTGCACTATCCACTAGACAATCGAGGTCGTTTTTTACTTTTACTTATCTAAGGTTTGATACAGTATTTTTGGTTTCCTTTCTCTTGGCTGACATAAAATCGTCAATGTTTTTCTCTGAAATTAAAAAAAAAAAGAAAAGAATGTTCAGCATGAAATCAAATGAAATAGAAAGCAAGCTCAAAAAAAAAAAAAAAAAATAATAATGAACCGCATAGTTCTTCCTACGATGGGATGCATCGTTTACCAGTAGCCGATACGCTTTATTTTATTTAATTTGGAGCCATCTTTGTTTTTATTTCATGTTCTACCTCATTGCCAAATAATGAATCCGCTTATTCTTTAAGGTACGATACTTTGAAAATCTCAAATATCGTTTAGGTGCTTTCACAGGCGAATTACATTGTACCCATAAGTTGACGTCTGATATCACAATAAAAAAACATGTCTAGTTTTGGTTTTATTGAACTGATAACTGGGTAGCGATATTTTTAGGGAATAAATAGTCTAGCCATTCATCCAGCTTGGCGAATGGCCTTAATTTCGAATTTTCGCTTGGCATCTCCTCCTAAAAATATGATTGACAGCTCAAATTAGCTTTCGCTAGTTTTATTTGTAAGTTCGTTGCGGTAGAATTTAAGCAAAGCTTCAATTTGGAATGGTTCAGTGCTTTATGGCTGTATCTTCGTGAAGTCTAAACTTTTTAAAGAACAGAATATCAAACTTTGTGAAAGGATAAAATAGGTTGTTGTTGACTACATTTGTTCATTAAGCCTGTTATATATTACTTCAAACAAACAAAAAAAATACCTTGACTTCCAACACCATTTGGCGTCTAATTTTTCCAAATTTTAGTCACCTTACTTTGTGTGAATATGTTTTGAATATACTGTAGCTCTCAATAATGAAGACTATAAGAAAAAAATAAAATGAAACTGCATTGTTTTTACTAAGCTACTATAATTAATATTAATTTAATTAACCTGATCCCAAACACATCTATGGATATGTGTATATGTTCCTTGTACATATGTATGTGTATATCATATACAAATTCAAAATTATTAATTACTTTTCTACTAAGAATTCATTTTTTCTCATTTACTTGTTTGCGCGCCGGCTAACCTTAAGAAAACGAGATGTAAAGAATTATTCATGTAGACAAATATTTATCATGTTAATTTCTGGCATATTTTTCTTTTTTGTAACACAAATTTTATGGAGATCCATTCATTTCACTCTGTAGACTCATGTACCTCCTTTTTAAACATTTATTGCATACAACACCTTATTAAAAAAAAAATCATTGCTAAATTTAATGAACTGAACTATAAACATATTCATTATACTTTTGACAAACTTTTTATTGCCTTTAATTAGGTTTTTTAAAGCCTTCAAATATTTTCTTCCAAGATTTTTCGCTTTATCTATCAGCCACTATTTTGCATAATCTTTAAACTACAATAAACTGAGTGATATAGAAGGTCTATGTCCCTCGTGTCCAACTTCTAGCACAACTCTAGCATTTAACTTATGAAAGTTGATAAGTCGCTATGGTATGCTATTGTTTACTTATGTTAGTTAAAACACATTGATCACATATTGATATAAATCATAAGGTAAGCAAATCACATAACCCTAAATTATAATAATGTGTTGCTTAAAACTGTTGTCGTCACTGTTGAACAAACTAATTATTTTATTTGGTTTGTTGTTGAGGATTTGGTGGTCAGGTTTTTTACTGCTACTGAATGGTGTAGCCCAATACTCTAACTATTATGATTGTGACGGATCTATAGGGGCATTTTTGGGGGTTCTAAAAATAAACTTCTAAAAATTAAGGTTAATTTATTTTAGGATGATTCCAAAATATTTGGTGTCTAGCAATAATCTGTCTTGGGCATGAAAGTTTTGGAAACCTCTCCATAAATCGTCTTTTGTGTGGGAAAAATTTCTTTGGATAATATTTGAATACAAAATAAATACAAATTCAAATGTAACAGTTGGTTCAAGAGTCATAAGTTTAAGAATAATGGAAGTTAATGTGTTAATTTTTATCACCCTTTTAAAAATAGTCATAGAAATGAATTTTTGCAGCCAACATCTTTAGTGACGAAAATCTGACAAAAAATGACAGATTATCTCAAAATTCGTGAAAATCTGGTAAAAAAAGCAGCATTACTAAACAGACTTGTAAAAACTTAAGTAAGAAATTTCATGAAATAAATAATGCTAACTTTTATGAAAAGTAGCTATAGTTTTTTTGTTTATATGGGTCTTAAGGATGTAGTCTGGTGATCCGGCCAAATTTTCAAGGTTTTTTTTTCGAGAATTTTTTATTATAACAAAATAAAATACAATAATTTAAATTTCTTTATATGTTATTATTGACATCATTAACTGTACAAAAAGAATGTTTTGAGTTTATTTTACGATAATTTATTAGTTTTTTTACGTCCTTCCTTAAAAAAAAGGTGTATCGCTGGCCCGAGTGATTGCGGCCCTTGAAGTCATCTGAAACAAAAAATTTAAATGGAATACTGTTTTGTATGCTGGTCATTCTGGCAGGTAGTAGATTTAAACACTTTTATTAAAAAATAACAAAATGGCAGACATCTAAAAAAAAAGTTTCAAAACTCGCGCTTTTTTTTTGTTGAAAATCGGGATAAAAAATAAGAAATAATGATTAGAAATAAACAATTCTACTACCTGCTAGAGCCATTAGCGTGTAGAATAACCTGTTAAAATTTCAGCCCAATCGGTTTTATAGAATTTCTTCAAACCCTCAATACCCAATCAAAAAAACGTTGTTTCGAGAAAATCGCTTTTAAAGTTTTAACAGCACATACAGATTACCCAACAGGCGCTCTCGTCTATTCGCTATAACTTCGTTAATATTTTGAATTTAATATATCAAATTTTTACATATATAATAACAATAATATATTGTACTTTCGAAATGCAGAATAAAAAAAAAAAAAATCGAGTTTTTGAAATTCGAACACCAGACTACATCCTTAAAGGGCTTTATCTACCTATCTAGCAAAATATATTTCTCTCAATTCATTTTGATGACCACCCTCTCTCCTTCGAACAAAATTATTGATCCGCTACTGATGTTAATATACTACTTTCGCATATTACTTGTCTACTCACTGCATACATAATTCTTGAAATAATAAATATAATTTTTGATATAAAAAACACGATAAATATGTATATGTACATATGTACATATGAAAAGGTCATTTCAATATATTTGAGAGTTTTACGCAAATATAGTAGAATTCAGTTATAATGAATTTACAAGGATTTTCTTGTTGACGCCGAAATGAGTATTTGGCAGAAGTAGGAATTTTATTCATGAAATTTATCTGCTGAAAAACCTGTGTCTTAATCCATGTGTGGTCATTATAAATTACATCTATTTTCATATACATAGATACAGTGACTTACACATTTGATCATATAAATAGTGAAGAATTACATCAAATCAAAAAGTAACAGCATAATTAAGTTTCTACTTATCCAGATGATGAGAAATGGAAACAAATTCTAGAAATCAGATAATATCTACAGGTTCACAAAAAAGCCTTGAAAACCTTGAAATTTTTACCATAAATTATGATTTTTTCAAATTTGTCAGCCAACAATTTTTTTAAATTCCACAGCTCTAGTTTTACTCCTTACAAATATAATAGTTTTAAATCAGACAATGTTGTTTTTAGAAACTCAGCGAAAATTGTATGAAATATAATTAACAATAAACATTATCCCATTTAAATTTTCGTTTATACTATGTTTGTATTTGTAAGGAATCATATTATTATTATTATGATAATTATGTTTGGGGATGTGCACCGCGTCCTAAAGAACTATTGTGCACCCTTCGAACTTTATAGTGTTATCATAGTATAATATTCCTATAAGCCCTATATCCCTATAATTATAATATTTCTATAGGCCCCATAACCGTTATGAATCTTAGTATGAAGCATATTTCAGTTTTTCAGTATGCCGTCTGGTACGTTTAGAGTTATAAAATGGCTGTAAAATTTAAAAAAAAATTGTTGTTCTGAAACCTGTAAATATTATCCGATTTCAAAAATTTGTTTCAACTTTACCTTTACCTATGCTGTTTGATATGACGCCATTCTTGGCTATTTATCGTGTCTCAAAATGTATTCCCTCATGTGATTAATTTTGTAAGAAACTGTACGTAATAATTAAAATGTTTGTTTATTTTTACAGTATACTAGTAAAACTCATATACAAACATGCAGATTACGAAACAAGTTCATATGCAGTGTCAATTCTATTTTAACAGAGATAAATCGATTTGCTATTATTAAAATGTCAAAGCCATATGCAATGCGTCGCAGGCTCAAACTCAAAATATCAAAAACATTCGACTTCAATGTCTTTACAAATCATTAATATTGAATTTAATATTTCACGTATGTACATATGTACATACATGTTAATGCATACTCATATCTGTATATCTAAATATGTAAATAGGCAGGTCCTATGACATTTAAACATCCCAACGAGAAAAAGCTGGTGTGTACGTTTATACTTTTTTTAATATTTCGAAAATAAATTATTTTACAACAATTACTGGCGTCTACTTTGCTTAAAAAAAAAAAACGCGTGACTGACGTTTGATTCGAAAACGATTGCTTTTCGGCAGAAGTGTCGAAAACAAAACAAAACCACCAAGTGCTTACTTCTTGTTGTGCTCAGGCGAGCTGCTGAGAATCAGGCCCGTTGGGATGTTCTACACACATACATACAGACATGCAGCATTTAAACATTTCAACAATAATTCACATTATTGAGCGATGTACTTGTTTGAAAATAATAATGTAATCATTTGAAATGTAATTTCTTAATTGAATTAAATTTTTCAATTTGGCAATAATAATTCACAAAAATATACGAGTAATCACACAGCCATTGATATACATTGCGTAGATACACAGAGACAGACAAATTGAATATTGCTTGATAAAACATATTTCGTAGGAACGAATAACATTTAAAAAATGTAATTGAATAAAGCTGTGCTGGCTCGTATGCTAGTAAGTATTTGTAAGGGTACATAAAAAAATGGGAAAACATTAATTGCTCAATAAAGCTTAAAATATTTTCGTATTTTATATGGGAATATATTCAAAAACTAAACTTCTTCGGAGAAAAATATGTCACCTTCCTTACACTAGAAGATATGTTGACAAAAATCAAATGATCGAATGGCCATGAAAGCTAACAATATCAAGGTCATTAGAAACTATAAGGTTGAACAAATTCAGTTTTTCGTTCCTTTATTTTATTTCCTTCGATACCTAGCGATAAAAAAAAACGGAGCACCATCGCGTGCAGTTTTTTCGCTTTTCGTACTACTTTTCTTCTCTTAGCTTCTCAGCGAGGATTTTTTCTACCATCTGGTTCCTTACTAAAAATTTCTGTATAAAAACTGCACTGAAAATTATCCCATCTTGCCAAAAATATTCCAAACAATTATCATAATTTTTATCTGAACTGGCTTCTCCAATATCATCAATAACACTATGCGACACATTTTTTGACGTATGGTTTCACTTCGGATTATGAAAGAGGAAGTGTTACTGAACCATCATCCTTTTATATTTTTTCTAAGTTAATGAAGCTAAGGGCTTTTTATTCGTTTATAATTTTCAACCTACGACTGAGTTTAAAGCTTAGAAAGGTTAAAAAGTTTCGAAATTCCTTATTCTAATTTGGAAAACAATTTTTATATACTTCTTCCAAATTTGGCAGTTCATATAAATCACAGATTAATTTTTTAAAATTGATAGGCTTTAAATGAACAATGATGCCAGATATATCATTTTTAAAAATTCTATCAAAAATCGAAATCAGGACGAAACCTTTTAGTTTTGCTGATAATACTATGAATATTTTGGTGTGAAGATCGCTCGATCTTCAATACGAACTAGACACTAATGGCTTTAATTGATTTATTGGTAAGGTTGAATTTAATCAACGAGCCTTCAATACTGAATTTCGTTTCAACCCATTTCCGAAATCTAGATTCGATTTTAACTAAACCAATTAAGCATATCTATGGGTCTCCGGGGGTGTCACAAACTACATATGAGGAGTTTTGGACACGTGGACCTCTCATATAGCTCTAATGCCTTTTTAGATATATCTCCGCAAGCATTTACAGTACCGAGTTCAGATTTGGTACAAAGCCGTTAATTAACAATACCAATCCACAAAAGAAAATTGTGTGAGAATGGATTGTATCTCAGGCACCTTCTCTGTTATGGCTCCAAGATTTTTATGATGATTTTGTCACTTTGTTTTGGCACTTTCCATACCATCTTAATGCTCTTTTAGTATATCTCCCGAGCTACAGAAAAATGTGGGTGTGATTGAAAAAAAGGACATGGCGCCTCCCATATTGGTGGAGGAAAAAGTATTCTGCGTTTTTCCTGCTGGCTTCTTTTTCTCAACAGAAAACAAATCAGCTGATTATTTGTCAAAATTCATTGAAATTGGTGCGTCGTGTTTAATATTATTGCCAAGCAAAGATGAGTGTAACTACGTTATATTTTACAATTTTATTACGATAAAGGGAAGAATGCGGCATAAGTGTGTGAAAAGATTTGTGCTGCTTATGGTGAAGGTACATACTCTATCCCAATTAACTGCCTCAAAATGGTTCGCTCGCTTTCATTCTGAAAATTTTGAAGTGAAAGATGCTTCTCGATCTGTTCGATCTATCACCAAAAAAGTCGATGAAACTATGGGTAAGGTTCAAGTAGAACGGTATGTGAGCAGTCACAACATCGCTTACGAACTGAAGATCGACCACAAAACAATTTTATACCATTTACATAAAGTTGATTTCAAAACGAAGCTCGATGTTTGGGTGCCTCATGAACTAAGTGCAAAAAAAATTATGAAATTTCCATCTGCGATTCACTGTTGAGACTTTACGAAATGGAGCCATTTTTGAAAGGTATGGTAACATGTAATAAAAAGTGGTTCACATACGATTATGTTGTTCGAAAACGGTCTTGGTCGAAAAAAGGTGAAGCGCCGATAACGATGTCAAAGCCGGAATTGACGACAAGGAAGCCGATGCAATGTGTTTGTTGGGACTAAGAGAGTATCATCCATTATGAGCTACTACTGCCTGGCCAAACGATTGATTCGAATCTTTACTGACAGCAATTAATACGGTTGAAGCAAGAAATTGAAAAAAGAGGACAGAATTGTTCAGCGGGAAAGGTGTCGTCTTTCATCATGACAACGCCAGGCCACACACAACTTTGTTGACCCGGCAAAAACAAAGAGACTTTGGCTGGGAAGCTTTTATACATCCACCGTATAGTCCTGACATTGCACTGTCAGATTATCATTTGTTCCGATGTTTTCAACACTCTTTTGTTTTGAAAAAATTATTCTCAAAGAAGGAACTGCGTCAGTTTTCAAAAATAGTATCCCTGAATTTTACAATAACGGATAATGGTTCTAGCCGGAAAATGGCAGAAGGTAGTTGAAAAGAATGTGCAATATTTGGATTAATAAAATGATCTTTGAATAAAAAAATGTTGTATATTTTTGCTAAAAAACGTCAAATATTTTTTCCTCCACCAACAACAAGTGAGGGTGGCACCTCCCATACAACCGTAAAACTTTTTTTAATTTATCTCCAGAACTACTTATAATGCGGTACTGTAATTTGGTACAAAGCTGATGATAAAACCAAGCAATATGGAAAAATTGTGTGTAAGGAGGGCGTGGCCCCTCTCATACCACCTGAATGTTCATTATGGGATGTCACAGGAATCACTTGTGGTACAATATTAAAATTTGGTATGGAGGTATTGTTTGCCAATGGCATTCTGCGAAATGATTTTGAACCTAAACCTTGCACCCCCCTCCCCCTCCTCCCCCCCACTTACCGATGAAATTTTCACACATTGGGATCGTTGACCATGAATGAAAAAAAAAATTTAAGTTACGAAAATATTGAAACCCCTCTAAGGAAATCTCTGGGTCCGTTAGTGTATGTAAGTATGTTAAAAATAAATATCAGAAATATCGTAGCAGATACACACATAGATTTTAGTTATAATTAGAAATTATTTGCATATGTATGTGTTATGTGGTGAAATGTAACTTGAGTGTGAATGTGAAATGACATTGATTGCTATGGATTTTATGCTGAGTGAAAGTTAATTTGGTTATTATTATTTTATTATTGGGTCAATTAATGATAGATTGCATTCATTGTGTTTGCCAGATTATTGTATTTGGTATTGAAATTCATAGTTTATAGTAGATATTTAGTTGAGTAATTATGCTTTTTATGGTTTTTGGGTTGATTGAATTTTTAAAAATTAAATTTTTATGCAATCTTATTAAAGAGCATAATTAAAGAACGGGCTTGATTTTGTACTTTGTTGGTATTTATTTTAAATTTCAAACTGAAAATTAGTTTACAACTAACTTAAAGCTTCACAAACTTAATACAATTTGTAAAAATTTCCACTGCGCATAAAAAAAAAAACATTAAAAAGACATACTTTTATCCTTTGAAATACAATATCCTTTTTTCAATGCATACTTCATGAGCATACAAATTTATTAATGTATGAGTGTATATGTACGCGTATCCAATGTAGTTATTGTTGGTACTTCAAAGAATTTTTATCGCGCAGTGTACAGTACACTGTGATATAGAGTTTAAAAAAAGAAAAAAAAAAATTTTGTTTTTGTATGTGTTAATTTCAGGACTTTATTGTGTTGAAATGTAAATGAATTTTTATATTTTCTGTATACCGTGCACCTTAAGGAATATTTTCATTCCATTCCTTATTTCATTGTATAGGCTTCAATAAAAATTATTTATTTATACTTGAATTTGCATTTGCATTTCCTTTTTTTTCAAATTACATGCTTTTGTGAGTGTAAAGCATTAAAAATTAATCAACCGGTTAAATTTTGTGTCAAGGACCTAAAAAATTATAAAAAATATGTACGTTTTTAACTTTTGAATACAAGCCATTAGCAATATTTAAGGATTTGTGTTTAATTTCTAGATTGCAACGACGAGCAGAATTTTTCTATTCTTTTGTAGAATTTACCATTAAATGAATGTTTAATTGTAGTTTTATCCTAAAGAATTTTCTCACCACTTCAAAACTACTCCTATACATAGTTAAGAGCTTCGAATTTAAAAAATCTCACCTCACTCGTCACCATGACGCTCTTGTTCCCATAAATACACTTGTGCATTTATTTCAATGTTGAGGTAGGAGCATATCCAGAAATTTCACAGAAAGTTAAATAAACGTTTTTGAATATATTAGGGTGGAGTGAACAATTTTTTTCCGTAGGACAACTTGAGAATATTTTTGTTTTTTGGATTTGGTCAACGTTTAAGGTTGAAATTATAGAGTTAAGGTTGACAACGTGGAGGTTATTTTTATTTTTTGTTTATATTTGGAAATCCGGGTTATAGCTTTTAAAAAAATTGCAACTTTGAAAAATCTAATTAGCATCCACAGAGCCCGTTTGTATCAAATTTTGCCCCATTCGATCACAACAAAAACAAAGTTATAAGTTTAAATTTAAAAACCAAAGTTTAAACATGTAAAACATTATCAGCATCCAGATTTTGCTTGATTCGATCAAAGCAAAAAATATTATTCCAACTCGTTGGTTTTATGTACCTTACCAATACAGTAAACTACGAATAAATGAGCGTCGCGTTTTTTGATGTGTAAACATTTTAGCTCACGGTATGGGCAAAATTTCAACTGTGTAAAATGTAAGAATAACTGTAACGTAAGATGTAAGATAACTGTAACGTCCAGTTCCCCTCTCGCTCGCACTACTGCGCAGCATGACTATGCTACTCTAAACAACAAAGAGAAGAGAGAAGAGAGGGAGAAATTAAAATACGAGCGGAGTTTGTTTGTTTATGTTTCGATCAATTTACTAACACATGTATGTGCATACGAAAACAAAATGTGTGTGTACATTTATTCGTGGCAGAATTATTTGTTGGTGTTAAATGTATGGAGATCGACTATACCATGCAAGCAGAGAAGTCTCCGTGATACGTTTTGCATTCGGTTTGTTAGATTGAATTAAAATTAAATATATTGCAAAATATAAAAACAATACAAAATGATAGGTACTTAATAAAGAATCTAGGTTTCAATAAATGTATTAAAAAAATTTAGTGATAATGGTAGAAAGCCACGGTATTATAAAAATTTTGCTTTGTACATTAACCTTAGAAAGGCAACACTTTTTTTATCTATGTAAATAGCAAAAATGTTAAACAGAAATAATCAAACTTATTTATTATAAAATCACGTATTTACTTCAATAAAAATACATTGTTTCTTATTTTTATTAAATGCAGTTAAGGCAAATCTCTTTGCGGTGCTTTTAGAAAGTAGTGGGGTGACTGGTCACCCCTGTTGCTTTTCTAAGATTAAATGCGGAAAGCACTTATCGTCGCCTGAGAATTAATTTGGCGTATGTGTGTACGAGTTCATATATCGATACGCCAAATCAATTCTCAGGCGACGTTATGTAAAATTTTCACATCTAATAAAATTTCAAATTAACAGGAAGAAAAACTTAAAGCGCGGAAAAAAAGATTCAATTGCAATATAAAAGATAATGATATCTAATAAATTTTTAGGTTTGTAAAAGAATTGTTTTAATTTGAATTATTTACCTATGCATATAGATTATACATCAAATCCTTATATATGGCTATACATACATATGTAAGCTTATGCATATGGCAATTGAATGCCATAACGCCACTTAACTGTTTACACATCAAATATCTTGCGTGCCTTGCACGCATCCATTGTTTTCGAGTTTTTGTGCACTTATGCGGTTTTTGCATTTATGCAAACTTCGGATAAGTGCACACGTATTGCAATTATACAAACATTGAATAAGACATTATATTGTATATATTAATCTGTAAAAATAGTTCAGTTTGAAAGAAAAACCTCAAAAAAGAATTCAATTAAAAAATTATTCATTTCATTTGCCAGAAATAACTTTCTTTTGCTCCAAGATTTTGCTGGCGTTTCTGTCCTTTCAATTATTTTCATAAATTAGGGATACAAATTCAAAGATTTAAGCAACCTAGATTTATTATTAAAGTGTTCGAAAAAGGAAAATCTTAACAAATTTTTTCTGATGTCTAAAACAATTTTTTTCTCAGAAATAATCACTGACCCTGTATGACAAATCATAATAATTGGTTTGTTGCTCTTTCTTCTCCTCTTCTCTACTCTGCATTACTGCTATTCCCTTCAGTGCATTATTCATTTCCCTTCTCAGTTCAGCTCGGAAAATTATCTCCGAGTATCCTTCTCGCCATTTCCTCTTTCCCTTCACTTAATATTCCCAATCTTCTTCGTTTTTCAGTTTGAGGCTCAGCTCTCACACTTGAAATTGGACTCCAATGAGAACAGATCAACTGCCATCCGCATGGAAATGGTTAGTTGCATAGGTCGGAAAACACTTAAGTATTACTTGGTTTTTGTTAGAGCTATGGCCACTAATGAATTCACCTGTAAGTAGCAAGTATGATATAAGTAAAAGTATAGCCTAATCGAGGCATTTACGTCTATTCATAGTACTAAAGGATAACAAAGCCAACAACGAGTGATTATGAAAATGTGTTAGGATTGTGTATGTGTAATGTACATATGTATGTATAAACGCGTCAACACAAAACGTCAAAAAGCAAACGCAAGCAAATGTGTCGTGCTTAGCGGATATGCTACGCTTCATTTGCTACTAGTGCTACTGTCGGTGTCAGTCAGGGTTGCAAGTGTTGCAGAGATGCTTTTACCTTTGCCCTCATTGTTATCACCCATCGGCACACGTGTGTGTGAAAAAATTGTACAGCAATTCGACCTCTTTATGTGTTGCCGTGACACTGCATTGCATGCTCTTCATGTTGTATTCAAAAATTGTGTAAAATACGCGCCTAATTTCCTTTGTCAACTTGTCAGCACACAATAAGTGGTGGTGCTCAAATGTTCCACATCAAATGGTGACATCATGTGCACAAGAGTCTCCTTTTAACGGACTGTCATATAATTGGACGACAACACTTTGTGCATTTCACATTACACCGGCAAGTACTCGTTGCCAGCTAGTGTGTGCCTATTCTGCATTCTGTCATTTGTTAGCAGCTTAAAATAGCAGAGTGCAGCGTAGTGCCGGCCTGCAATCTTTTGTAACTATGAGTGCGATTGCCTACCTCCTTTGTACTTTATGAGTATCTAGCGCTGTTTAATTATTTTTATACTGTGTTGTATTTATGTAGTTTTTCTTTTTTTGTAAAACGTGCTATTTCACAGTAGCTTACAACATATTTTTGCTATATGTATATTCATGGTCCAAGGCCCATCAACTACGTACAGCAGCAAGTTTTCTATAAATGCAACATTTACGCTACGCCAAGCTTAATTTCGCACCATTTCAAATTTCAAAAGGTTCATTCTCATGTTGAATTCATTTCATTGTTTTGCATAAATTAAATAAATGCGCTCCACTTTTGGCAACAATGCAAATGCTGTTGCTGCTCCTTCTGCAGCGGCAACAAAAACAGCAACTACAGCAACAATGACGCTACTCCTTTTTTTTTTGCGCACTTGCAAAAATTGCTCCCTTATCACTCGTAAATAAATGTTGCTTGTATTTAGCATGAAAGTTCGTTCTCTTCTTCTATTCGTTTTCGCAGTTGCCCACTCCAGCGCTTATTTTCTGCAGTCTTATTAGAGCACTGTGGCATTTAGAATTTCTCATTTTGCATGCAACTACGGCTGTCGTTAGCATTTAGTTTTATGTGCTTTCTTTAGCGTACACACGGGTGTAGATGCAGGAGCAGAAGACTGCAGGCAGACAGTCAGAAGCAGCTAGCAGCAACAGACAACGCAATACTAGCAACTACGTAGAACAATAATGCACACGCATTAAATATTTAAATTGTAAATTAAGAAGAGGCAACATTTTTGAATAACAACATCGAACACAACAGCAACAATGAAGTCTTTGAGACTTTCGAGAATGCTTTGTGCCGTAAATGCAATAAAGGCATTCAAATCAAATAGTGCAAATCGACGGTTAATTTAATGTGAAATTTATGCTATCCGGAGACTGGCATAAATGAAAATTCGTGGCATAATGCATAAGAAAAAGATGACAATGAAATTGCTATCATGACTCGAGAAGCAAACACTAAGTCGAACGATTGCAAGTATAAAGCACAAGTTGATGGATAATGTTAGATATAAATCTTAAGCTTAATAAATCACGAATCCCACCGAGAACTATTTTCTGGAACCGTAAAGAATGCCTTTCTGAAATATATATATTTACTTAACCCTAGACGCCACTTCGTCGAATCGACGACGCTTTTTCAACTCAATGCCAATTGCTGCCTATATAAATAAATTCTGTTTTTATTATTGTTTTACTAAACACTTTATTATTTACTCAAAACTATTAATTGTTTAATTTTTTCAGTGCCCTTTATTACTTAAAAACCAAATTAATTAATTCATTGATTTTTCTGTTAACAGAACAAGAAAATTTGCGTCGTCGATTCGACGTAGAAGTGCCGTCTATAGGTAAAGGGGGATTATACTAAAATAAAAAGATATGAAAATTCGGTATTTTTTGTGAAAAAAGAGAGCAATATATTGAATTAAATTAAATTATGTATAATATGGGGCGGGTTTGGAAATTTGTTCATCAAATTTCTAACAACAAAAGTTTTGAAAATCCGATTATACCGTAGGAAAGCTGTTATGCCTACTGCACTTTTATCGAACATTATTCGATTGCAAAGCGTTTTTTCATCGAATTTTCTGAAGATCGAATTTTTTGCTAAAAAAAAACTTGGTAGGATAAGTTGGGGCACCACCTGGATGCGAAAAATGTTAAAATCAATACGAAATTAATATTTATTCATTCATTTATTCAGATTCTATTGAATATATAATAAAGAACCAAACCAGTTGTTGCCTCTTAGAAGTATAATTTCAGAGTGAAGAAAATATTTTCAACAAATCAAAACTTCTACAATAAAATTCATTGAACAATATATATAAAATATTTAACAAGTTGAAATTGAATGTAGTTGATCTTCAACACGCCTCCTCAACTGCATTAATTTCAAGATAGGATACCCATATGGTTTGTGCAAAAGTGATGTTTTGTCTTAGCTAGTGGTTTTGTTTAAACATCACCGGGCATCTCGCTTGTAGGTAAATATTTTATTTCAACAATTTTATTTTCGACAGCATCTCGTATAAAGTGGTATCTGTAATGAATATGTTTGGTTCTAGAATGATGTCCACCAAATTTAGCCATATGCTGTGCGCTCTGCTAATCTGAATATATTTCTATCGGAGAATTCATCAATTTATATCCGAGTTCTTCTAATAAATAACTTAAGTAGCACGCCTCCTTAGCTGCTTCAGTCAACGCCATATATTCAACTTCAGCACTCGATGTAGCTACTACGCGTTGCTTCTTTGATTCCCAAGATATAGCGGCACCTGAGAATAAAAAACAAAAACCAGTCTGAGATTTTCGATCATTAGTATCCTGCGCCCAGTTTGCGTCTACATAGCCAACAAGTGGTAAACCAGTCTTATGAAACATTAATACGTAATCTTTGGTTGTTTTTAAGTATTTAATTATTTGCAAAGCTGCGTTCCAGTGTTGCTTTCTAGGATCCTGATTAAACTGAGATAACATATTGACACTACAACTAATGTCAGGTCGACTAAAAACTGCTAAATGTAGTAAAGATCCAATCATTTCTTGATATTCCGTTTTGTTTACTTTTTCCCCTTCTCCAGGAATTGTTGGTTCTTTCTCCAAATTAATTTTTGATTGCATGGGTATTTGACTTACTTTTGCTTTATGCCGTGGGGACTTCCGGTCGTATGTTTCCTCTAGATATGACCATACCTCATATGCGGTTTTGAAATTTTTAACCATTCTCACTATATTTGGTGCCAAGCAGATGATGATTTCTGCTTTGGCATCCATATCCTTGTCGTCATATAACTGTTGAACCCTTTTCTGTGTCTGCCTTTCTGCTGCTGACGCCGACTCTGATACTTCTACAACATTCGGCCTACATTCCTGACCTCTTGCAATGCATAGCAAACGATTTTTATGTAATAACGCCTCCATTTGAGGCTTCCATGTGCTGTAATTATCCCCATTCAGCAATGGAATGCGTCCTGTGATTGTCGCCATTGAAAAAAAAAATTTCCGATCGTTACGCAATTTTCCGATTTGTCGTTACGCAATTTTCAATTACGTATCCCGAAAAACTTAGGTGTAAGACAAAAAGTATTATTCAGTTTCGATGCAAAATTGTAACGATTTATTTTCGTCTTGCAAAATTGTTCAATATAATTCAGATGGCAAACGGTTTGGGTCTGGGCCCATAACCTATTGAATATATAATAAAGAACCAAACCAGTTGTTGCCTCTTAGAAGTCAGAAGAAAAGGTTATAGAAATTGATGATTCGGATACAGAAGTATATCATGAAAATTCAAGTGATATAATAAGGCAGCATTGTGAAGAACCCTCATCACAAAATATTGAGGAAAGTTCAAATAATTCTATAAGACAGAGGTTAAGATCCTGGGCATTTAGTAAAAGCCAAGAGGCTGCAAATATTATGGCCACAAATATAAGAGATCCGAAAAATTTTAAGGAAGTTTTTTCTTTACCTGATTGTAAAGAATGGAAAGAAGCTATAGACGCAGAATATAAACCATTGATCAAGAATAATACTTGGGAGCTGGTAGATTTACCGGATGGAAGATCAACGATTGGCTGTAAATGGGTACTTAAAACTAAGTGTAGACCAGATGGTACTGTTGAAAAGAGGAAAGCTAGATTAGTTGCCAAAGGATATTCACAAGAATACGGCATAGATTATTTTGATAAGTTTGCACCTGTTGTTAGACAAAGTTCTCTTCGTCTAGTATATGCATTAACAGTTGCACATGATTTACAATTACGACAATTAGATGTTTCAACAGCATTTTTAAATGGTGATTTGGAAGAAGATATATTTATGGAACAACCAGAAGGTTTTAATAAGGAAACGGCAAAAGAAAAAGTATGTAAGCTAAAGAAGGCTATATACGGATTAAAACAAGCTGGTCGTCAATGGTTTAGAAAAATACGTGAGGTTTTTATAAATTTTGGATTAAAACAATCTAACTATGATCAATGCATTTTTTATCTTAAAAATGAGGATAAAACATTAATAGTTGCTTTATACGTGGATGATATAATTATTGCGTCAAATTGCAATGATTTAACTGATTCTTTCATTAGAAAACTACAAAAGAATTTTGATATAAAAGATATGCATAAACCAAAACATTGTATTGTTTTAGAAATTGTTATGCAAGCTGGAAAACTTTCAATATCTCAGCCTGGTTTTATTAATAATTTGATCAATAAGTATGGGCTTGATAAAGCAAAAGTAAGTCAAATACCCATGCAATCAAAAATTAATTTGGAGAAAAAACCAACAATTCCTGGAGAAGGGGAAAAAGTAAACAAAACGGAATATCAAGAAATTATTGGATCTTTACTACATTTAGCAGTTTTTAGTCGACCTGACATTAGTTGTAGTGTCAATATGTTATCTCAGTTTAATCAGGATCCTAGAAAGCAACACTGGAACGCAGCTTTGCAAATAATTAAATACTTAAAAACAACCAAAGATTACGTATTAATGTTTCATAAGACTGGTTTACCACTTGTTGGCTATGTAGACGCAAACTGGGCGCAGGATACTAATGATCGAAAATCTCAGACTGGTTTTGGTTTTTTATTCTCAGGTGCCGCTATATCTTGGGAATCAAAGAAGCAACGCGTAGTAGCTACATCGAGTGCTGAAGTTGAATGTATGGCGTTGACTGAAGCAGCTAAGGAGGCGTGCTACTTAAGTTATTTATTAGAAGAACTCGGATATAAATTGATGAATTCTCCAATAGAAATATATTCAGATTAGCAGAGCGTACAGCATATGGCTAAGTTTGGTGGACATCATTCTAGAACCAAACATATTCATTACAGATACCAATTTATACGAGATGCTGTCGAAAATAAAATTGTTGAAATAAAATATTTACCTACAAGCGAGATGCCCGCTGATGTTTTAACAAAACCACAAGCTAAGACAAAACATCACTTTTGCACAAACCATATGGGTATCCTATCTTGAAATTAATGCAGTTGAGGAGGCGTGTTGAAGATCAACTACATTCAATTTCAACTTGTTAAATATTTTATATATATTGTTCAATGAATTTTATTGTAGAAGTTTTGATTTGTTGAAAATATTTTCTTCACTCTGAAATTATACTTCTAAGAGGCAACAACTGGTTTGGTTCTTTATTATATATTCAATAGATTCGTCACAAGAAATATCTG
Organism: Toxonevra muliebris; assembly: GCA_963691655.1. Classification (NCBI taxonomy): domain Eukaryota; kingdom Metazoa; phylum Arthropoda; class Insecta; order Diptera; family Pallopteridae; genus Toxonevra; species Toxonevra muliebris. The sequence continues at coordinate 38,911,856 of OY829328.1, read as the reverse complement.
AATCGTGGTTCTTGCAAAAACCTTTTAGTAATGTTGGCCCACTATTAATGGAATCTACGTCTGGCGGCGATGGTTGGGTGCGATGATTGGGTGTGGTGATTCAATTCCACGAACAATCTTTTTAAGCTCATCATCATTAGATCATTAGAATTGAAGACAAGCTAAATTACGGAATACCAGCGATGTTGCAGTGGCACCATCAGTCTTTCGCTTGTGCCGCAACATGCTAAAATGCAATCACAAATCATTAATATTCCATTTGGAATTCATATAATAACTAAAATAGTGATTTTCAATGAAAAATATTATTTCGTATAAGCAAAATAATGAAACGACAAAAGTATTTAACTTATACGATTCGAGTGTCCCAACTTATACGCAAGACGACAATTTTTATGGAAAAAAACATAAATGCTCAACTTTCTTTACATAATAAAAATAGTTATGTAATTTTTACAAGATTCACCTTAATCGTACGTTTTAAGTTCAATTTTCAAAAACTTTTTTTGACACTATGCTCGCAGCAGCTTGTTAGGTTGAAGTATAATGTGAGATTAGTTTAACGGTATTTTCACTGATGCCGCCAATACAAAAAAATTAAAATATGCTGGTGTCACATTTTATACGCCTGTATATACGATACGATACGATTATACGATATTCCCCTATACTGATATTTCGTAATTTTAAGTAAAGTGAAAAAATGTTATTAGCTGAGGAAAGACTAATAAAAGATATATTAGAATACTCTCTCCTATCTACGACATTTCAAGAGGTTCATTACACCACTTAATTCTAATTTGAATACTGCAGTAAATATTTTTAGAAGCAATTAATGTTTTTCAGTACTATTGGGCCTAAAATAGGGACTAGATTAGTAAAACTTGACTTATTCGATCAACTATTTGAGACTTATGAACAATAAAAACTAATTGAGTTATAAAATAAATTAGAAGCAAATTTTTGATAGAAAAAAAAGGTTAACATTAGCTATGTTTCTTTTATCGCGCATATAGGGCAATCGTAAGATTGACAAAAGAAACGCGCATCTTTGTTAGTTTTATTTGCCTACTTCCACACTTGTGGAAATTAAAAACAGTGACTGGGCTACACTTTCTTACTTCGGTTTTATTTCTTCGCAGAGATAGAAGTCCCGCCATCTAGTTGTATATAGGATTAATTCCCTGTGCAAACATTAACTAAAGCGAGTATGTGCGACAAAAGAAACACAGCTATTACTGTTATTTATTTTCTAACCGAAATAACCTCTAGTAAATATAAGTGACTTACTTTTACTGAGCTTGTGAAAATGGTTCCAAATTGTAAGTACTTTTTTTATATTTATTTATATTTATTCAATACACAACATATGTATATATGTATGTATCTACAGTTGAGTAATCATAATATACCTGTAGGTAGATAAAATACAATCAATTATGGGAAATGAAAATTCTATAAAAATGCACAACAGACTTAATTCAACTCAACTCAACACAGCGTTACATTTAATTACAGTTTTAATAGCTGATAGTTAATTAAAACAAATGAACGTTTCGTCTATAAGACACATATTCCATGTGTGACTGAAGCAGGAAGTGAAAGAGAGAGAGAGAGAGAGAGAGAGAAGGGAGTAAAAGAGTGAAAGTTTTATTAAAATATCAACTGTGTTGGCTTTTAATTTTGTTCATGCTGTTCATCGTTTTTGCAAGTGCAAGACCACCCCACACAGAAGAGCAATGCAACAAAGCATTATTAATGTTTGAGTAGCGCAAGCTTCATCAACAGCGAGCGTTATTGTCGTCACTGTTACTATTGTTGTTGTTGTCATCGTCATGTGGCAATCGCAATTTATGCGGTGTTAATAACATCAACGATGAACGTTTAAACACAAGGAACACGTGCAGTAATTAGTCTTTAAGTTAACTTACCTTACAGTACTGCAACTTTAATTGAGTTGCCTTCATTTATTGAGCATTTTCTTTCTTTTTTATTTTTTATTTTTTCAACACTTCATTCCAATAAGATTAAAACATTTATTTTATTTAATTTTAACCAATTTATGTTGACAAGAGTACAGTAAATAAAGTAATTGCACAATGCTTTGTGTAACTCACTAGTCTTGGACCTGAGAGTCCAAGAGAATTTTTAAAATATGAGCTGTGTATGTAATAGGCGAATTTTGACGCAAGCCCCACTTCAATAAAGTTGACGTTTTCATATTAAACATATCCTAAAAGTATGCACTACTACTTATGTGTATACTAAGAACTAAACTTAGTTGGTAAAGTATTAAGGGTTACACTACTAGTTTAAGCTTTATGGTATTTGGAACAGCATTTTTAGTGGATTTTACTCGTCTATAGAAATTTTTCACTTTTTTGTTTGCATTGGAAAAAGAAATAATATTCAATGGTTCATATATTTGAATAAATTGTATTCAGAAATAAAAACCTTTACCTGTTCATTTGAATATCAAATATGAGGAGGATGAGTTCACAAAGTGACAACGTGACACTCGTTGTCAGCTAACAATTTTGACATTTTTATAACTTAATGTCAGCAATGCGAACGCGTTCTTTTCACCTGCAAACATTGTTCGTTGTTTAGATTACGTTACTATGAAGTATGTAAATGCTTGCACATAGAAGGTATCCATAAATGTATAAAATAAAAGGAAAGAGGCTAACAAAAATAAAAGATATGCGGAGGGACTAAATAAAAGTTCGCTGAGTTTGTTGGAAAAAAAAACAAACAATAAATTTTTAATAGCATATCTTTAATTTTAATAAATTCTTCTCTTCTCAACATGTTTTTTATTAATTTCAATACATTTTTTAGGTCAGTAGATTCACCATTCAAAATCTTTTTGGATGATGGATTTGCACCTTTCGGGTCTCATACCATGGATTGGTGTTTAGTTTCTGGATCGTACTTACAGAACCAAGCTTCATCCCCTGTTAAGATTTGTTACAACTGTTAGGAAATATTGAGCAAAAGTAACACGTGCCTATTTTGACTGTCATTCAAAATTTGTGGAATCCATTTTCGCTCTTCAGCTCTCATTTCTTGGATCAATCCCGGATCTTAGTTAGTTTTAATTTTTTGGAGAGCTACATTTGTATCGTTGGTCGAAGATTTCAAGCCGCATTTACATGAGTCGTCCTCCGGAGAAAAATCTCCGGTTTGGAAATTTTATAAATCATTTAAAAACAGTCTCAAGAAATGGCGAATTCTCTCCATGTCCATTTTGGCGTCGATTGAAAATTTGTACTAGCGTGAGTTGACATCGAAACCCGTAGAAAATAATAAAGCGAAAGCTGTGTTGGATCTTACATCAGTAATTTTACCTTTGCCCGTCTCCATTCTTACCGATCTTTTTGAAATTTTTAAGTGAAATATTATTATATTATTACAAATTGTTTATCAATTTTTGAAAACTAATAAAATACCACCAACTCTGCGAACTTTTGTTAGTCCATAAATGATTCCTTTTGATATTCTATTGAAAATTTACTTAAACTCATATGTCAACAGTTTGTTGCTTGTTGGTTGCTTGTTGTTGTCAATATGAAATTCTAATGTTTCTCATTATTCATTCATGTACAATACATATTTACATACATACAGATATCGGATACGAAGTATTGAAGATACCCAAGATGCATAGCCACATGTAATACTGAAAGGAGTTTTGGAATATTCTTATTTTTTTGGTAGCAGAAAATTTGAAAAGCAATACGAAAAGAAGTTGAATTTGTAGATGGAGTAAGGCAAAAAAACCTGTCGGCGTTTAGTTCAGAGAAAAGAATCGAAATCAATTCAGTAGTTGCCTTTTTTGGCGCATACGATGAATACTTGATTGTGAAGGTCACAGAGTTTTGATAAATCGAAATACCAATTTGCATTTCCCCATTGTCAAAACTATGTACAATATGTTATAAAAGAAACCATCAATTTTGGCAATAGCATTTTTTAAATTTACGCAAATATAATATCAATAATATTTATAATGTGAAAGTTGAGGGTATTAGGATGACCTTCAATATTATAATTTTTTTTTTTTTAACCCAAATTAATTCCATTAGGAATTTTCAGTTTACTACTTATACACAACAAATGTTTAACCGTGTGTATATTTGTGTATATTAGCCTTATGTCATTTAGGTGAGTGATTGCTCACCCAACATATTTGGTCTCCCATATTTTCACCTATGTTTGGTTCGATTTTGATATTGATTGATGAATCGAGAGGCAAGTACACTTCGTCGCGAATCTAAGAAGTAGGGGGCTGGGAGACTGCAACCTTTCAAAAGTTTTTGAAATTCAATACTACGGGTTTAATATGTTCTTTTAAAAAAAGAAAATTTTTGAAGCTGTATACAAATATCGATATATTTCTTAGCTTAATACTTACGCACTATACTGGTAGATTAAAAGCTGCGTACAGATTTTTCTTCGAGAAAATCATAATTTTCTTAATATATTTAATTTGGAAAATTTTTTTTTAAATTTCTTCCGAAATTGGTAGGTCACATTTCTGGTTAATTAATAGGCTTTGAACGAACAATGTTGAATGAGCTGTTTCTAAGTATATAAAAATTGTTCAACAAGCAATTTTTTAAAAGAAAAACAGACGCGTTGATATTAGATGTCAGAAAATCTGATCAATATATAATAAAAGTCTCAAAGAAGAATGGGAAAAAAGTATATAGAACAGTAGTGGTAGTTCCTTTCAATAATACTATTCAATGAAAACAACTATCTTGAAATTCTCATTTACTTTGCAATATTTTCACTTATATAGATTGTTGAAATGAGAGAACTATCACAAAGATCACTGATGAGGAACCGTAGCGGGTTCCGCAACGATTGTCTGATCTGCTTACATGAGCTTTGTGACATCCCTCTACATTGTTCATTTTAAATGCATAGTTTCTCTCTTTAGTTAATTAAAAAAAGAAAATCTGTAATTACATAGCTCAGTGGTGGGGCTAACTTGCCAAAAACTAATTTTTCTACAAACTTTTTTTGAAAATGTAATGTTGCTATTTTATTGCCCGTTACCCAAATATGAATCTTTTTCACCCATTCCTTCTCATGGTTTGCTGGACTATTTTCTTTTTAAAAGTATTACAGACATCAGTTAATATTTCCCAAAAGTTTCCGATCCAAATTGACGGGTTTCAAATTTTAGGTTTATTTAGCAAAGAAAAGAAAATTAATTTTTTTGAAAATCATGATGAATTTTAGTGATTTATTAATGTATTGTACCCAAATATTTTTTCCAATTCATTTTCTGTTAGACACCCTAAGTTCAAATATTGGTTTTTTCAATAAGAGAACTTGCAATTATTTTGAAAGATTCATAGTTTTTTCGGTATAATTGTGTGTACTTAAATGTTTAGCAAACGTTATTTTCTATTCGAAAAGTAAAAAAAAAAATCCTCCTTTCCAATTTTTCTTATGACTCCTTCATAATTTGTGAGAAAAAGTGTTAATATTTCTGTCCTAACCCTCTACTACTCGAATTATTAATCCAATGGAAAAATAAAATTTAGTTATTATGATATATTTTGCTTAGTCGTAAGTAATCCAAGTTTGTAAGAATTAATTAAAAACATTTTAACTGATAAAAAAAAAACAAATTTCTTTAAAAAATAAATAAAAATCTTTAGTAATATTTCATTTCATAATCTTAAAATAATGTTAATGCCAGGAGCTTTTTGAAATATAACAAATCCTTGTATTTTTTTAGCAAGTGTGCGCAGTTTCTTAATCATTCTGTGTATTCTCCAAATTATTGCATGTTTAAAAATATTTCCACACTGCTTTAGGACCAGTTTTCTTTGTTTTATAAGTGGAGCCTCCCGCACCCCATAAAGTCAAAAAATTAATTAATTTTTAAAAGTTTGGTTGCTTTTTTTTTTTGAGTTACCTTTTAAAAGAGTAACTTTTAACTAATTGATTTCTTATTAAATGAATTCGTTTCATCAATAAAACAAAGTAACACTAATAAATATGACAAATGAATGAGTTTAATGAATCGAAACTAAAAGACAAAGTTAGCAGCAGTTGCAAATAACGTTGGCGGCGAAAAAGTATTCAATATTTAATTGAATGGAACAGCGAGAAACAATTAATACAAATGAAAATATAATTATAAATTATAACTAGATATATATTCTATAAACTAGATACATACATACAATAATGTATTTACAATAATAACACAGTCCAACAGAGGAAAGAGGAAGTAACGCGGAACATATTTGCTGATCTTTGTTGTAGTTCAGACAGAGTAGAGCATAATCAAATAATTTTATAATAATTTTAATAAAAAAATGCAATAGGTCGTTTAGTTTTTTTAGCTATCACACCCGCCAATTTAGAAAAACCTGGAGAAAACGCACTTCAAAGTGGCACATATACTACAAGAATCTGAGCAAAACTAACCGTTGATGCTTCGCATTTTTGAGACTGTTTAGAATTGACCTCTGTAACTTTGAAAATATATTTTTAAATAGTATATCTATCCATTTACGGAATAAAAAAAAAAAAAAATTTTTTTTGGACCTTCTTATTCAGGACACCCCCTTAAGTTATTAGTCAACTAAAATTGTAGTCAAACCTTAATAGTTAGTCATAATCACTAGTAAATGATTTAGCCATTAGTAATCGATTTTAGCCATATTTACAGTGCTAAGAAAAACTTTAAGCTGAAACTTATTTTGTGACTTTACATATATTCGGGTATATGTATGTCAAAAACTACGAATGTGCACAAGTCTTGTTTTGATAATACTCGATTATAATTATAAAAAAATGGAATTTTGCATTCCTCACCCACCAACTATTCATCATAGCTTTTTGTGTTGAAAAATAAAATGCCTTTTTATCGGCCTCCTAAGTGCGTATAACCCCTTAATATAGATACATAGATATTATGAGTCTAAATATACTGCGACCACTTGGGTCTATTCTACCACCAGTTAAGAATGCTATAGACATTTAGATAGCCCGATCTTAATGAGAAATCTCAGTACGGATTTCATAAATTTGAGCTTAATGCAATAAAACTTTTTAATGGGTACAGATAGGGAAGAGAAATTGAATGATTGCCTTAAGTCTTTCCTTGCCTCACTCACGCTATTCTTCGCTTCCTTTATATATCAAAAACTAGAATGCCTTTTGGTCCTATTTACATGAAATTTCAATGACTGAAATAATAATTTATGGTGAATTTTGTCTTTATTTACTAAGAGTAAAATTCCTTGGTTGCCATTGGAAATGTGCATTCACGCGTAGAGTGAAAATCTTCCACGGTATGTTTGCAACTGACCAATAATTGTCGTTGGTCACAATTGAGCACAAGTACAATAGATACAAAAAATCATAATGGCTATAAAATGAATCTTAATTAATTTTTATACGATACACATCCAAATCCTTGCATTTGTTGCACTATATTTAAAGTAACCAAATAACTTTGTATACTCATTACATCTATATTGTTGCATACCGCCATCCAATAGCAAAACAAGAACAATGCCTCGTTTCGAATACACTTCATAGCCATGAGATTTGGGACTTCAATTAATTCATTTAAAGCAATTTGCTTCTTTGTTTCCAATAAAAAAATTTTAAAAACATTGAAAACCTTCTTGTGTTCATTACTAAGAAAACTATAAACTATTTTTTTTACCTCTCTTAAAAACTAAAAACTCTAGAAATTTACAATGGGTTTGGTTATTCACTCAATTCAAGTTAATTATGCGCTGCTTGAAAAAATGACAGGCGAAATAGAGAGGAACAGAGTAAAGGAAAAGGAGAAAACGCAAGAGTAGTAGAAATCTCATAGCAAAGTTGCAACATTAATTAATGTAAATGACACTGTGAATGTGACTTGCGCTGCGTCGTCAAACAGTGAAAGGACGAATGTAAAATTGGCAGAGTAGACCAGTGACAGGCAAAAAGGGTGTGGTAGGTAGTAAGGCTGCGGCAGGCTGTAGGGTTGTGGTAGGCAATAGGGTTGTGATAGGCAGTACGGCTGCAGTAAACAATAAGGTTGTGGCAGGCAGTAGGCCTGCGGTGTGTAGAAGAGATGCGGTTGTCAGTATAGTATTCATTACTGTCTGCTCGCGCGAGCTCTCAACATTTTTATGAAAGGTCAAGTTTGACGAATTGCAGCGCGAAAAAATAAAATAAAAATATTTCCGGTATTTGCATTTAGTACTTTAGTGCATAAAGTGAAATTAACTTTTACTACGCTCATTTTAGTTTTATAATTTAGTTACATTGTCCGCTGACACTGTGCATAAATCATAGGATGGGCAAAATAACATGAAATGTAACGTACTGGAGTCTTTACTTGTTGTTGGCTAATTTTTTTATTTTTTTTATTGAGAACAAATGTCGACTATGGTCACTACATGCATATACTACATGGTTTTTGCATTAGCGTTTTTTCAATTAATATTATGCATGTTGTAAGTACTAATATGTATGTATGTCAACTTACATACATTTATTTTGCATATTTAATAAAAAAAAAAAATATTTTAATGATGATATTTTTGTACTGTACACAGTTTTTAAAAATAGAGAATTTACCAACTGCTCATATAAAGAGATTATTTTTCTCACGCAACGGAAATCAGTCAGCCGAATCATCCAAGAGAATATCCCAAGAGTTTTTTCTGCTTCTGCTCTTCTTCACCCTCCTAAAAAAAATTATATCAACCAAAAAAAACGGTGCCTCAAAAAATAGTACGGTGTGTCAAAAAAATAGCTGGACAAATTTCAAATCTAAAAAAAAATTGGTAGGCTTTGACAATTTTAATAATTTTCAGGTCAAATTGCAGTTACACTGTGTATTTAAAAATAAGATAATTTTAATCCTTTAGTTCCCAACCCGCCTCTAGACGGCCTTCACCAAAAGGATGGAATCGCCACCATAACACGTTTCTATTGCTAGATTTTATCATATCGTTTAGAGAATGTCCCAAGCTATGATGCGTATTACAGAAGTTAGCGACAGTCAAAGTCAAATATTTATGACAAATAAGAAAATTAATTATTTTGATTGTATTTGAAATAAAAGTGAAAAAAATAAATAAAATACTTCCCGTCATAGTATCCAAACTAGCTATGGATAGCTAAGAATTTGAATTTTTATATAAAATGTTTAATAACTTAAAACAATTTGATAAAAAGCTCATTCAAGAACAAATAACACTACTCTACAAATTTACAAAAACTTTCACCACAACGAATGGCGATAACATTTTCTATAGTAAAATTCTTCGTAGAATCTGATTGTGCATATTGTCCATATTGTGGGAGAACTAGATGTGATGGGAGAAAAACTGAGTACGCAGTTATAACTAGCGACCCTAAATTACTATAAAACAAGAAGCTGAAATTTTGTTGTATTGTGTTTTTTTATTTGATTCGAATAAAATTGGTGTAAAAGAAAAAATGGTTTTTGCATTGGTGTTAATAAAATGCTATAGTTTCGTAAATTATGACTTTTTCATGGACATATGTATGTCAAAAATTTTGTAAAAAAAGTCTTCTATAAGATAAGAGGGCTAAATTTTTGTCACGCACATAATTATTTTGAGATAAAGGGCTTCAAAGTTGAAATTTATTTGAAAAAAATATGAAAAATGCGATTTTCTTTTACCTATTTTCGATCATAACAGTAATATTACTGATACTATTCGCACGTATTATACCTTAAAATTTTTCTCTAACTCCCATATAAAATATACAAAAATTTATAATTCTTTGACTGAAAATTAAAATTTTTACAACCATTTAATTGAAGTATGTACTATCAACAGTGCCCTTTTTTGATTTTTGCCATATACATGGAAAATTGGAGCTAATCGAAAAAAATCATTAGGATATTCAGATTCTACGGAAAGTTTTACTATAGAAAATGTTACCGCCTCTCGTTGTGCAAAATCTTGTTGAATAGTGTAATTTTAGGCGCTCAAACTTTCTCACTTCATAAAACCACGCCCATTAGTTTTTTTGGGGTTTTTAAATCAGTTTATGATTTTTACTCCAATATTAACCAATCTCAATTTTTTTTTTCTTATGAATAAAAAATTTGGGAACTAGAGGGTTAATTCGAAAAGTCAACATGAAAGTTGCTGATCAGAACTATTAACGAGAGCATGTTTATTTTATGCTTGAACAGCGCCCTAAAAAATAAGTTTCTTAGTATAACGAAAGTGGTCAGTCACCTATTAACATTAAAAAATCTGCTTGTCCAACTAAATTAGGTAATTTGGGTCTCCGAAAATTGAAGAAAGCGGCGGTGAATAAAATTGGACCTTCAAACCGGGTGTTGGGTAGGAGATTCGGCATGTCCAAAGAAACAGTTCACTAAAATTTAATGAAAATTTATGTTAATTATTATAAGAGAGTAACTGTTCTATGATATGAGTAAAAAAAACTTTAAAAAACCAAAAAACATGCAGAATTCTTCCCCGAAATTATTTTGATGACGACGACAAAATAGTTCCGAACGATTAGAAATATTTCAGTTATGCGTGAAATAACGAAGATCAGAATGCTTTTAATGTTTTTACACCGACAATATGTATAGTATACAGTTCGCTGCCAAAACCAAATTAGAGCCAAAAATTTTAGTTTGGGCAGCCATATCGATGATCATGGTTTTAGATAAAAGTAAAAAATAATATGTAATTAAATTTTTTTTTTCAAAATGAATTAAGGTAGGATTACAGTTCTGCATGTGAAAAAAGACAATTTTTAAGAATTTGTTTTTGGAGGTATTTTATTACATATTAAAGTCGGTTCTTTTTGTAAGGTTATTTAAACTTTCAAGAATACAAAAAATTTTCTGGTTTTCTATTTGAATCTTACATTTAAAATATAGAAGGCACCAAAGTCGAGTCTTAAAAAGTAGAGTCTCATGGCTGACAGATAATTTGCGAAACGATAAATCTGAAATAAGGGATTTTCTTCCTATGTCCAGAAATATTTTTTTCTCACGACTAACCAGAGAGTTACGTCTTAAAAGTGTTTACACTCAAACCGGACCAATCTGTATAATGAAGGCACACCGCAAGCGGAAAACTTCTTTACACAACAGGAAAATGTCAAATAATTTGTATGTTTTTTTCACGACTAAGGCTCATCTTTGTACAATATTTATTTATTTTTCGTTTATTTTATTTTTTATACTTATATTTTGTTGCTGTTGTTATGAGCTAAGTGGTAAAAATCACAAAAGCAAAATTTTGCTCCTGGCTTACGATAACAATAAATAATTGTCAAGCAGCAGCACCAGCAGCAAAAACCAAAAACCATTTACACTTTTCTTTTTCACTTTCCTTATTGTTTGTTGTTGTTAACGAGATCTACAATTGGTGATTGTACGGTAGTAAATTTATCAATGGACGCTTTGGTGGAAAATTCAGAAAAAACAAGCAAGTTAAAATTGAAAGAAAAAAGGGAAGGAAATAAGTAAATAAATACAAGCATAAACTGAATAGAAAGACAGAAGGTCAAGTATTCAAGTTGGAGTGCTACATATTTATATCTGGATGACGGCTGAGCAGTGGGACAAAAACCAGTGTATGGCATATGCCGATGTGAAGATACAGGTGAAGCCTGACATCATTTATATGTAGGTATATTGTATCTGTATACATGGGGTAGGTTCAATTGGTTCAGTTGGCACATGCATAGCAACAACAATAGAGAAATTTGTTAAAGTGAATTGAATACACGAAGTAGAAAAGTCATGGCGCAGTGTAGCACGTGACAAGTTTACAAATGATTGGTTTGTGTGTACAAAGTAAAGAATTGTATTATTTGTTTTGTATACAAAAAGATTTAGAATTTTTAATCATATTTATGAATCGATTAAAGTAAATAGAAATGAGGACAATTTAATACATTAGCGAGGTATTCTGCATTAACTCAAGCGACCAGAAAGTTAAATTTTTAACAATAATTGATTTTTTTCTTAAATTGTTTATTGCAAAGAGGGACCGATTCTATTTCTTAAGACTTTATCAATAGCCATTAGTAGCAACACCTTAATTGGGAATCAGAAGACACTAATTCTCTGCTAAAATTTTGTATTCGTGCATAGTTCCTAGTTATAGAGCCTGAAGAAAAGTCTTTTTCTCCTTTAGCCCTTTATCGAAACTTCAGTAATTAATACTTTCTTAAATATTTTTGTAAATAACAAAACTGAAAATTATCGAATTTTGATAGACAAAAACTAGAAAATAGTAGCATTCGTGTTCAGGGGCACGCCCAGTGGTGCCAAGTGCATCGAAAGGTATTTTCAAAAGCCAAGAGCATGGCTTAAGAGCATGATGAGTTTACTGTGGAAAAATCTTTCAGGTCGTCGAAAAAAGGTTTACCCAATAGGCAGAGTCTGGGTTTTGCAAGAGCCGGAAACTTACAAAGAACAGTATACCGCCAAACCATTAGAAACACAGCAAATTTCCTTTGATTTTATTCGTAAATGCAGTGAGTTTCAAAAGTTTAAAAAAGATTTTGGCAAACTGTTTTTTCGGGAACCAGTTTCTGGTGACAATTTGGGACCGATTTGTCAAGTAATATTCTTCCTGCGGAAATTTTGTTATCTTTTTTTTAAATCGTAGGTTTCGTTTTTAGATAAAAAAAGTTTTCGCTTTGACTTCCAACATTTTTTTTTTATTTGCATCATAAGTGCATAGATGTTTCTACACAATTGCATCTTCAGCTGACTTCATATGTATGCCTGCAAGGATCTGTGTAGCCATAAAGAAGGGATTAAAAAAACGTAATTTCCCCCTTATTTTATTCGTACCATTGCATCTTTCCACAATGTGAAATTGGCGCAAAAACTTTTGTCATTGTATTTTATTTTGTAACAAATTTTTCAAACAATAACATCTTCTGGAAGGACAGGCTCATGGTAAGCAAAAAATAGAGGAAATTTCATTTTTTGAGTCTTCTTTTTAAGGCAACTCTGGCCCTTATAGAGCTACAAAAGACAACTGACAGGTATAGAATATTCGGGGGATATTTATGCACTTATGGTACAAGCAAAAAAAATCAGAGATGACCAAGGATAACACTGATTTGTACCATAATACTTCAAAAGACAAAGGTTTTGTTTTTGGTACAAAGAAGAGGGTTAATGTTAAATGTCTCCATTATTACTTGACTAATAGGTCCCAAATTGCCACTAGAAAACAAGAAAACAGTTCCCGGAAAAAAAGTTTGGCAGCATATTTTTAAAACTGTTAAAACTCACTGAATTTATAAACAAAATTAGAAGAAATTTGTGGTGTTTCTAATTGTTTGGCGGTATACTGTAAGTGTTCAATGGCCTCTTTCTCACAGCTTTCGTTACAGTTACGGCAGTGGTCGTTGAATAGGATCTCCGTTAATACACTAATCCAGGTTCTGGTGAGTAGGTTGTCAGTTCTTGCAGCACAGTAACAATTTCTTTGTTATTTTGCATGTCTGTATGCCCTCCCACCTGAGGTTGGCTTGATGTTCTCGTATTTTCCTCTGAGCCTCTTGCAGCGGAATGAGAACGTGTTCCACTAACGAGTATTACTGAGAGGAGCCTTGCTAAGAAAGTACATCGGCTCTAACATTCCCATAAATGTTCTTATGTCCAGGAACCCATATGAGAAATGTGTTGACTATATTTCCAAGTCTAGTGAGGTGAATTTGGTAATCGGTGAATTTAAAGCTATGATCGCAGCTTGACTATCAGAGAATAGTTTGATGTTCCTCCCTCCCGACTCCTTAATTACTATAACTTCTGTCTGGTAGATGCTAGCATGATGTTGCTGTGATTGTAGGTCCTACTTGTCCAGCATCTCTTAGTCTAATCGCGATAATTGATGCAGCCCGTTTTACGAAAAGGTTAGTGGGCAACAGATTTATCAGCACGTTCAGGGCATTATCTCATTGCACACGCTGTTCTTTGAATTCTGGCCAATTTTATCTGGTTGTAGCCCTTTCTAAGAGCTGGCCACCAAACTATAGCACCGCTGTATACATCCATTGTACTATTTTAGTTTTTAGGCCCCACTTTTGCAAGCCTTGAGGAACAGACCCGAAACGGCTATCAAATTGAGGAAAAATGGGAATGATTTGGCGCCATAGAAACGGTTTCCTCATTTAGATATACAAAATTTCTTTGAATTGAGGAAATATTTTTTCTTTATTTTAGAGAAAAATTTCTTTGAAAGAAGGAAGTTTTCCATAAATTAAAGAAATATGTCTTCAATTTGTAGAAATTGCGTTTTCCAAATGAATAATATTTTATTTCATTATCAGAAATTGTATATAATATAGATACAATTTTCCTCAGTTTGAGGAATAATTTTTCATAAATTGAAGTCAATTTACTACCTTTTTAGAAAAAAAAAATCCTCAATTTATTTCTACAATTTTGTTTTAATTAAAAGGCATAGAAATCATTTTTTTTTTACTTGTATTTATTTATTATTTTATTTTTAATAAGTATTATGGTTTACATTTATAAGTATTTTTACATACACTACAGGCGTCGTCGCCTTGAAATGATCAAAAGTTCCTTATGGCCATCAAAAAATTATAAATTGAAGTTTATTGAAATTTATATCTTTTCAATATATTTTATTTTTTTTTCACAAAATATATCAACAGCCACAAACACAACCGCTTCGCTTGAAATAGAGACGCCAACTAATAAATTCAAAAGAAAAACAAAGCGTACGCAATTGTCTGCTAAGGCCAAAAAAGTAAAGCTAGTTTTTGTGTATACTAAAATTATGTATGGAGAAAATTTTTGGTATATTCTCTCTCTCTTACATTTTCTATACAACTAAATTTGTAAAAATGAAGACATAACTTACTTCAAATTGAACACCATGGTTGCATGAAATGAGTACGAGAGAAATTTTCGTGGATTCAAATTGAGGAAACTTTTTCTTTGTTTTAGAGATGGGTATTTTCCTGGGTGTAGGCGACAATCTTTACTTCCCTCCCCCTCCCCTATTTGGTCTAATTAGAATATTGTTTATGGCAACTAGCCATAATAGGGGAGATAAAACCCCACCTTGGGGAATACCTCTGTTTACACTTTTGGTTATATGACTACTTCCTAAGTCTGCCTGAATTATTCTGGACTGTAGCATAGTTGCTATCCATGGCACTACACAATCCCTAACCTCTAGCTTTATCAAAGAAGATTGAATTGCGTAAGTACCTATGTTGTTAAAGGCCCCTTCTTTATAAAGGAAGGTGGCCAACGCGTATTGTTTGAAATAAAGAGATCTCTCTATAATACTTGCTATTTGCTTTCGACCGATAGCTTGACATCATGTCTTCTTCCGAAGCGAATGCAAAGCAAACGGGCATCGAACAGTGGGCACTGTGCTGACAACTGGTGCAATATCTGGCTTCCACTTCATCATGTCAGACTCCGCTTAACCTGAGTCTCTAAGCCGTTTTTACCAGTGACACCCAAGCACACACTTCTCCGAAGCCTAAATGTTTGACTATACATACAATGGCTTACAAAACTGTTCATAACCCAAAAAATTATAAAAAATCGTAATTTGTGGACTTTCAAGACCCTTTTGGAACCTAAAGATACTATTTGATTTAAAAACTTGTTTCCACTTTCGTTCATCCGGATGAGTAGTAAATTGACTATACTTTTACTTTTCGATTTGTCTACATTATTGGCCATTTATCATGTCTCCAAAAATTTGTTGCGTTGTAAACAGTTTGTGTGCAACAAAATGAAAAATAATAAATACTAAAAATATATGAAATTATAATAAAATGAAGATTTTGTGCCATTCAATTTCTACGCCCTTATTATGTTATTCATTCAGACTATTTTAGTGGTTCAACCTGTTCGTCAGTCAGTGAGTCGTTCATCATTCATTCCATTCAATAGATCGCTTCCTCGGTTTCTTGCCACATTTTAAAACAACTTTCTGAAACACACATACATACTTACATTGATAAGCATACAATCATATATTTATAGGTATGCAGTAGCGGATCCAGGAACTGAATCCGCCACTCCCCCTTGGAAGGGGGACTTTGCTATAAAAGTTAGCAAAACCAGATTTTACTATATAATCTAATTTATGTACTATATATATTTAAAACTTTTATGTACATAGAATTTTAAAGGTTCCCATCTAGATACGCCACTGTATATGCATATGCATGCAAGTAAACAGGTATGTCTTTGAAGTAGCTTTTTGGAACGACAAGTAGATATTTTCAATTTGTCATTTGCATTATGTAAAAATATGCGGCGCACTCTCTCATTCCATCTGGCTGAAGATTGGCATTTGACGCTACAAAGTGCATCTATGTTAAAAAATTCATACATGAGATGGTTTCACATATACTCTACACACACCCACACGAAAAGTGATAGAGTGATGTATGCGAGGTTGTGAGTCTGTGTATTTTTATGCATACGATAGTAACCTTTCTAATAGAATGGATTGAAAATTCCCATTTTTAATTACCGAAAATACATGTATCGGAGAGAGTTGGCCCACATTAGAATTGGAAAATTTAAGCCTGGATTGGATTTGGCCTTCTGAGTATTCTGATATTCCAGAAAAAAATAAAAATAAAAGTTTTTATAATTGAGATATCGATAGCGATATTTGACACCAAGTCTGATCAGATTGAAATTTTCAACGTATAACGTGTGGTATCATATGTACATAACTTTCTCCATTAAAGATATTTTCGAAAATTAAAAACAGACATTTTCGCTCCACTCTACCCTCTACTTTTACTACTTGATAATGCACCACTGCTTCTGTTCTCGTTGTTTGTTCCTGGCAGTTTTGATAAGTTTTTCCTTTTAAGTTTTCAAAAAATTTTTCTTGCTTAGCTTCTTTTGAAACTGCCTCTACGTTCATACAAAGTAAGTTGCTTTCTTTTTATAAAGTTAAAGTTATTTTTGGTGACTAAATTTGTTATTAGCATACGTTTACATAAATAGTTATATGGAAGTATATATATATATGTATGTATATAGCAGGTGGCTGTTAAATTTATAAATTTCTGACAAGGCATTACTTATCATTATAAAGTTTGTAAAGCTTTTCCTGTTTACTGCGTTGCAAGATCGGAAACTGAAACTGTTGCCCTTTGATGCGTGATAGACAATTATTTTTTCTTTCAAGGCTCACACGCTAACACCAGATTTCGCCATCCTATTTACAATCACATTTGAACTTCTTTAGTTTAGTTACTTTCCAGGTTCCCGGAGTAACTCGGTATTCATAAATAAATTATTTCGAGAACAGACTAGCTGACAGTAAAATATAAAAAACCGCTTCGTTGGTCAAAATGTGCAAAATTTGGGTAATATGAAAAAAACAAAAACTACAATGAAACTTGACTATATGAAAAATGACTATATGAGCGTGCAAAACTCCGATCTAAATTTAATTATTGCACTTATCATTCATATCATTTACATGAGCAGTTTCAATCGAATTTGAATTGAATCGGACCATAAATAAAACTTATTGTTATCATTTTCTTTAAATTAAATAGAAAAGCGTATTATTCGCATGTAGAATTGGTTTAAAAAATTGTAGTTCAACATTCGTCGCCGGGAGAATAGTCTTCCGAAGTGTAACAGAAGATTATCGACATCCCGTCGGATCATCATTCAGTATGTGTGGAAATTCATTGCGCTGACCTTCTTATTCGTTGCCTCGCGTAGAAAGCGAATGAACTATGATTGATTTTTAAAAATGATTTAACAAGGGACAACTGTGCTTAGATTAATCAGTTTTATCTGAAAGTGATAACGATTTTCTCCTTGCCACATCATAAGTAGAAATCGCAACGCGTCATTTGATCGATGAGTTTTCCATCATTTTGGCGCTTAATCACAATATATCGCGATTCCACATTCTCACCAACAATGACCACAGCTACCTCATCATTTGTGGGCGCATTGAATTGACACGCGTGTGCGTCAGTTGGCCGTTTATCAGCTCTTATGATGAAGTTGTAATCATCGGATGGCATTAATTGCACTCATGGAGAAATCCTTGAAGTTGGTGAATAATCTCAAGCTTCGTCGTTTTGGAAAAAGCAAAACGCTGGTCAAGTTCGTCGTAAAAGTTGCCAATGAAATTAATTTGGAGAAATTTATGGTCTTGATTTGGTTGTGGCAACAAAGATTCAGCGCGATGATGGATTTGTCCTTGGATCTGAATGTTTGGAGGCAAATGCAAATGTAATGAGTTTAGTGTACCAATATGTAACAAATATGAAGTTTGATCCGACGACACTACCTTAAAGGTGGAATTAAACTCATGCTCATGAATGACTTGAGCACCGAAAGACGTCATCTAAAAACACCCATTGTATTTTTGAATAATCTCTAGAAAATTGTTCGAAGGCTCTGGAGACGGTGTCAAAGGCGTTAATTTTACTTTGCCTCCCATCCAACACAATTCAGGCGTTTCCGATTTGAATTTCATAGCTTCATAATGTCCATACACTACATTCAATTAGCCAATATCGAGGCATGGAAGGTCTTTGTATGCGATTGTGGGATTATATTGAAAAGCAGCGC
Source organism: Toxonevra muliebris (assembly GCA_963691655.1). Classification (NCBI taxonomy): domain Eukaryota; kingdom Metazoa; phylum Arthropoda; class Insecta; order Diptera; family Pallopteridae; genus Toxonevra; species Toxonevra muliebris. The sequence continues at coordinate 38,893,234 of OY829328.1, read as the reverse complement.
GTTGCAACGCTACAGTTCCTCGAGCAGTACTTCGTGCAGCACGAAATGGTGCCATATTACCACGTGTCCATTAATTGGTTTCTGCACGTTCTTCAGGTACTTGATTTGCACGATTGTACCACGACGCTACGACTTCGTGATGCAAGATTTGTTCTTCTGATTGGCAGCATAATGACAATAAATTGCGTTTCTTACTGTAATAAAATTGTTGAAAAATTTTAAATCCCCTCTAAATAAATATTCACTGCTACACAAATTACCTAAAGATGTGATCGCAAAAGAAGAAAGGAAAGGGACGAATGACATGACAGAAACCCCTGAAAGTATGCAATACAAATCACACTAAAGCATGTACATTTTCTTAACCCCTGAGAGTATGCAATTTTGGTATTTCACGACTAACAGACTTTTCCGAAGGAAATTTCCAATTTTCGGCTCCGTAGTGTTTTGACCGCATTCCACACGAATCCAAATCGGATGATATTTAGCCGAGTTACGCGCGTTCAAACATATAACCCCTTATTCTTTTATATAGATAGAGAAGCTAGTATTTTAAAATAAACTACAAAAAATTAATAGTTTTTCTGACAAAATCAATACGTCTGACTACGCACTCATAACCCTGGAGATATCTTTCTGCTAATTTTCAGGTAAAATGCCATCCTTCCATGACTCATCGGCAACCACAGTGGCAAACGATTTTGAAAGTTTTATGTTGGAACTGTTATACTGGGACTGACCGAATTTACCTTTGGATAATTATGTTATGATAGAGGGCTCTATCATGATCATAGAATGTTATAAAAAAATTTAAATTCTGCAATTTATTAATTACAAAACCAAAAAATTATATTGTTAATTTAAGCAGTGTAAATGGCTGGGTTTAATGGAAAAAATTCGGTTTCTTAATTTTTCGAAGTAATATGTGCGGTGAATGTGATTCAATTGTTCCAAGACCCACCCACATATTTAGCAAAAACATTTCTCTGAAGACAGTATGGCAGTTTTCTCAACAGTTTTTTATTATCGAATATTCTTGGAAAATGGTGGTTTAAAACTCAATTTTTGAGGGAAGAGAAGAGAGGAATGTTGTCGATAAAAATAATTTTTATCTCATCAGGCTGAACAAGTTTGCCCAAAATATCAAAGTCATATCATTTGTGATCAGATTGTGTCTGTGCCCACAAATCCTATCTACCCTAAAACCACTGGAAATTTTGAGGAATGAAACAAAAGTTTTAATTTTGCTATACTGTTTAATTTTCTTGATCAAAAGAAATAACCGCTTAAGTCGGCTTAGAAAAAAAAATTGAGTTATTAGCGCTATCGTGTTCTTCTAACTGCGATAATTGCTTTTGACTACAGATTTAATTGTTACGAGTATATTATGTATTTATAGCTCGTAGGTTCTGCCTGCTATTCATATTCATGGTTGCATTAAGGCATGAAATTAATTTAAAATATTTAAGTCATTGCGGTAAACAGATCAATTATAAAACTTGAAATTAATTAATTTTATTTTTCGCATTACTATTCTTAATTTGTTGTTTGTTAAAATAAAACAAAACAGAAACAAAAATCGGTTGAAAGCGGATTATTGTTATCCAAGAAGTTTAATTACATTTTAACCATAAAATTAACTTAATTAAAAACAGGCAAAGAAGTATTTTGAAAAATGTTGCCAAAAATAAAACTCCACTCTTAGTTGTATGTAGACATTTTGATAAATGGCCCTGTACTAGTAACAACGATGGAAGAATGTCGTGCAATTAGCAAACATGTTAATGGCATTCGCCTCTTTTGACATATTTAAGAAGAAAAAACGAAACAAATACAGTGGCAAAAACATATGCACGGTTTTAAAGCCGTAGTAGTAAGTGGTGACATAATTACACAAGCAGTCACATTCGTACAAGTTGGCAACCCGGCCGAACCTCTGAACCCTGAGAATTCTGCAATGCAATGGTGGAGCGAAGTGTTGATTTAATACTGTTTAATTTGATTAAAACCGAAAATATCCTATTATTTTATGCAGAATACTACGAATTTCAATTTGTGCCTTGTCGTTTCTGTTTTTTTACACTTTGTATTGAAAATTCTATCCTTCTTTGGCGTTTATGTAAAAAAAAAACACAGAGACTTAAAATTATATTTTGTCTGTATTTTTCTTCTTTTCATTTCATATTCTTTATTATTTCAATTTTTTTGCTTCTTTTATGTTATTATTTGTTTTTTGTATCTGTATTCTCGTAAAATTTGTAAAAAATGTGTATAAAAATCGTTTTATCTTTTACCCTCACTTACTTTCATATTTCCTATGCCCCGTCGTTGGGAGGGTTTGCTATTATATTTTTTATACTATACTTTTGAGCAAATTGGCACTCATCATCATATTTGTGATTGTGACTGAATTTGATTTATGATTTGAACAGTTTGCAATTATTTTCCCTTGTAATTTGTTCGTAATAATTGGAAATGATTTTTCCTTGCCATTTCTTATTACATGTGTATGTAGTATATCGAGTATTATTACAAATTTACAAATACATATTTTTCATATTACAATTTTGATCAGTTTGCGATGAGCATGATGAACTAGAAAACAAACAAACAACAAAAAACAAATAAATAGAAACCCAAGTGCTTACAAATACATACCTAAAAAAAAAAGAAGAAAAATGAACAGTTAGAATAATAAAATTAATATTACTTGAAATAAAACTCTTGCTACGCCTCACAGTGTAGCGTCTCCATACAACCGGTGCACAAAAATAGAACGAGTGGTGATAGGCCAATGAAATCTGGCACAGATATTTTTTAGGTAAATATTAAGAAATATTGCGAAATTCAACTAAATCGGTTAACGGACACGCCCACTTCCCATATAAGCTGAATCAAAAAATTACAAAATATCAAAAACGTTTGAAGTAATAAACTTAAATTTTTGTGCAGTGGCTACTGATACAGTAAGAATTTCTTAATACAAAAATAGTCAAGATTGGAAATAAGGGCGTGGCACGTCACATACAAAACAAACGATTAAAATAGTTTTTTGTCTCAAAATTATGCCATGAAAATTAGAATATGATAACAATTTATAAAAATTTTCTAAATCTAAAAAGTAGGCGTGGCATTTCCAATATAGTCTATGTATTTTACGGTATATATTAAAACTACAATTATTATCTATATTTTTTATGATTTTTTTGTAATTTTTTGTTATTTGATAACATTTTATTTCACTCTTTAATAATTTTTTTTTTTAAATATATAAACTTATAATTTCTACTAAAATGAAATAAATTGCTTAAAATTTATTCGCTTTCATTTCCTCCTTCAGATGAGAAAACAATTCCTAAATCTATATCTTGACCACTATTTTCTGATTCTAAGAAAATGAACTGACTAATATATTTTTCATGATAGTTTTTTAGGAGACTATGAAAATTAAATCTAGAGGTTAATTTTCAAAGTCATAACTTAAGTTCATGTCAATTTCGTTATTTGAAGTTATATATAAACAGGTTAATGAACAAATGTAGTCATCACAACAACAATGTATATAGAGGCGGGCAAATTAGACAGACGTTTCGGAATCCGCCACAATTCCTCATCAGTGATCTTAGTGATAGTTCTTAATCTTTCAATATCCTATATAAGCTACTAATATTTGAAATCATAACCCAGAATTACGGATTTGATTCCAAATATCTTCACTGAATATGTTTTTTTTCCCCCAACAAAGTCTAGTACAAATAACGAACTGTTATGCAGACTAGCTACAATGGGGGGGGGGGGGGGGGGAAACAACAACAACATAAGTGTATAGAACGGTAGTGGTAGTTTCTTTCAATATCTCTATTCAGTGAAGATATTTGGAATCAAATCCGTAATTCTGGGTTATGATTTCAAATATTAGTAGCTTATATAGGATATTGAAAGATTAAGAACTATCACTAAGATCACTAATATATTTTTCATTCATTTGTTTTTTACTGCAAGTTATTCGCCTAGCAGAAATAAGTGGCTCAGAAGATAACAGATAGTAATAACCGCGCTAACAAATCCCTATTACACGCTTCTCTAGAAGTTTTTCTTGTATTTTCTAATCGACACTTTCTAAACTCCTTGTGTCTTGCTTCTAAAGTATCCTCTGAAAGAAACCCTCCATCATCGTATTGGGCGTGAATGATTAAAGCACCAAATTAAAGTGGATATATGAAAATGTAAAGTAATCACAGATCGGAAAGAATTTTGTTTGGTTTGTTATATTTAAAAAGCAAATTGAGTACAATTTTTTTTTTCAATTGTTTGCTTACACGGGGTGGTAGGGGGTAGTATGCGGTGGTAGAGGGTTTGTGTGCAGGTGTTCAACCACGCCCATTTTATCATGTAACAATTCTCACATTCTTTTAAGGCTATAACCAAAGTTTCACGTTTAGATCTCAACTGTAAGAATTTTTGACCGCTGACTTTATAGAATTCTGACCACTGTGCGTCATGCTATAAATAAATCTTTCTACTCTCGTCATTTTTTGCATGTAAAAACAATAACAATGCTATCCCCTTGTGAATCTTCCTCCTAGTGTAACACGGCCCTTACAGACTTTACAAAGTTCTGTAAGAAATTTGAGATAAGCGAATTTAGATATTAACATTTTCATGTCTTTAATTTCCTTTAAAACATTTAAAAACAGTAAAACATTTTTTTAACTCAAATTTTAATAGTGCAAAACTTGCGCAGCCATGCCAAATAGCCAAACCAACCAGTTGAGGAGGGAGGAGAAACGTATTTTCAGGCGCAAGAAAAGTGAAGCAGAAAGACGTGAGTTTGATGATATCAAGATGTTTGGAGACAGGAATGAGGTTCGAAAAATAAGACGCCTGGCTAGCTGTTTGAATGTACGAGATTTCATTCATAATATGGTCGGATGAAAGCATGTCCAGTGATTGGAATCTCAGCGTACTCTCCAATCCAGAAGAAAGAATATCTCACGATCTGCGCCAACTACTGTGGGAAAAGCCTTCTCAATATCACTTATAATGTTCTGTCAAGCTTACTGTGTGAAAGACGGAAGCCCATCGTCAACAAGCTTATTGGGACTTATCAGTGTGGCTTCAGGGCTGGTAAATCTAGCATCGACCAGATATTCGCACTACGCCAAATCCTGGAAAAGACCCGAGAAAAACAATGCAACACCCACCACCTACTTATTTGTCAATTTATAAAGCCGCCTTCGATAGCACATTAAGGATCACTTGTACTCCTGTAAAGCTCATTCATCTTTGAAAAATGACACTGACTGACACCTCCAGCGCAGTGAAAATTAGAACAGACTTTTCCGAGCCATTTAATACCTACAGAGGTTTCAGGCAAGGTGGATTCCCTTTTTTTATGGCGGAACTTCTTCAACCTTATGCTAAAGAAAATAATATCGACAAATTTGGTGCTTTTTTCTAGCATACGTTGATGATATTGATATCATTGGCATCAACACGCGAGCAGTCAGTTCAGCACTCTCCAACTTCGGAAGGGCTTCTCGTCGAGTGGGTCTAGTGTGAACGAGAACAAGACGAAATATCTTGTATCAACAAACAAGTAGTCACGGCAGGGATGCCAACTCATTTTTTCTCTCTCCCTGATAACCCTCGAGAAATTCCCCGATTTTCGATCGAGTTCCTCGCATTGATATAATTTCACATTATAACAGCGCTAGACGCACTTTCCATATAAACATTTTACAACAACGAAATTGACCTCAGTGAGTCTTATTTTAAGGCAACCCTGAACTTTCTCGGTCCAAAACTTAACCAATTTTCATGGGACTGGTAGATTAATAGAAATGTACTTTCTGACTCCGGAATTCTTTTGGCACATGGGAGATTTTACTTCAAGCGAACCCACTCTCAAAATCAATCCGGCTCAAGCTTGCACAAAGTTTAATTCTATTGGGTGGTAGTTGCCACACCAAATTTTAAAAAGATGGGGTGTTTCGAGTTACTAGACGTTCATTTCAATAGATAAGCAAGCAATAAAAAATGGCAAAAACCTTTTTTGAGAAAAACAGGTTCAAAGTTTTGATTATCGGTTTTTAACATATAAAATATATTTCATTTTCTTTGTGATGGCTGATCGGAATTTATAAGATAACAGATTAGTCAGCAAAGATAAAGAGTTATTAATGAGGAGGTGCTGGACAAAGGCATTGCTTTCTGAATGGTCGAAAGGGAAGTCGAAGCGCCGCGCGACTGTTTTGGCCTCCGCGTCTCTCTCTGAAATTTTCACAATCGATTTCTCCAAACCAATAAATTGCAGGGCCTGCTTAAGAAAAGATGAAGATTTTAAGACCCAAAATATGAAATATTTCATAAGTTGAACGTTTTACATTACATAAAATTTGACAAAAAATATTCTACAGACTTTAATTACTAAAAGCTGAACGACTTCAAATTCCCCGCAAAAAAACAGCTCATTTCTCGATTCCCCGCACAAAGGAAAATTTCCCGCAAATCGGAGAATTCCCCGCAAGTTGGCATCGCTGAGTCACGGCGTCTTGGACAAAATATTACTATTGACAACTATACTTCTGAAGTCGTCAAGGATTTCGTTCAGATTTCGAACATTGGAAATCTTAATCGTAGTAAATGATAGAAAAAATCGAGGCAAAACCACAAATTCGGTAGTAAATTTAGAAATTTCCCTAACATTAAAAAATATATATTTTTTTTAATAGTTTTTTAATAATTTCTGGCATACCAGAGGCGTCTGACGAAGCTTCATTAAGGCCGATCATCGGTTCTAATGCCAACTAAATAAGTAAGTTACCTTTAGTTATAAATACATTTCGTTACCTGAAGGTCACCAGCATGTTTTTGCCATAGGGAGGTGCTTCAATTTGCTCCTGTTTTTTTAAAGTGATTACTTTAGAATAAATTTTAATTGAAATATCAAGTACCTACACATTAAAATTTTGTGCAGACATTTATTATAATTACTTAGAAATGAGTAAATGTTATAATTTATTTCAAACAACAACTACACTGCTCTCTTACTGTCGGATCTAATACTCACACACACCTGTTAAAAATTATAGAATACCTACAATTTAATTATTTCCCCTCTTTCACAATTTCTTTATCATTTTTCTGTTCCTATTCCACAATTAATATCAAGCAATTTAAATTATAAATCAATTCGCATTTGAAATGAATCAATTTTTCTTCTGTTTGTTTGTTATACATATATATGTGGATACTTATATAAGCTTACTGCTTAATTAGAAGAAGTAAACAATCTAAAATCTAGAAACACTGTGCATCTGTGTGTAAAAACAATTAAAGCATTAAAGTAGACTTTCGAAAAATTAGTGGTTAAATTAAAACAGTAAAGAAAAATGATTTGATTTAAAAATCGTATCTAAATTATAGTTTATATGTTTTTAAACAATATAATCTTGAAAAATCGGGAATGAAGGATCCAGGGTGGATTTTACAAAGTTTGAGTACTTCTGATACAGACGGATTTTGTTGGAGGCTAATAATGTTTTACAAGGTTTAAACCTTAGATTATTTTTGGAATCACTCTTGTTTACTTGTCAAAGCCAAATATATGGATTAAAAATCCACTGATGAGGCTGTTTGCCAGCAGTCGAAAAGCATATCGATATGCCTTTGATTGTGTGATTGGTGGTCTGTTGATGAGACCACCTAAAGTGAAAAGTGTGCATGTTTGTGTGATTGATTTTTTTTTTATACATGTATGATTATATTTATTTGGCTTCTTATGCGAGAGAGTAAAGTTAGTGAGTTAGAGAAAATGTCTCACACTATGTTTCCAATTGATAGTGATAGTTATGTTCGTTCAATAAGCGCAGTTCACTTGAAATAAAACATTTATTTAAGACATTTATTTTCTAAGAAGACAAAATTTTTTTTTAGTCATGTCTCTTAAGATTTCTAGTGGAAAAAAATTGCTTACAATCTTATATTATGAATATATTTCAATTTTAGACACGCATTTTTTTTTAAATCTACAGCTGCAATATAGTTGAACCTGAGTAAATCTGCATAAAAATTCGTCGTTGTTTTTGGAAGCCTTGAGTCAATATTACAAAACTATTTCCATATATTACAAACAATTTTATTTTATTTTGCAGGGCTAAATTAAATCCATAAAATATTATTATAAAAATAATGTACATAACTAAAGACTACAACTAGCATCAGCTTTAAGAAAAATGAAGTAAAACGCAACAAGGACTCAAAGGATTTAATATAATAAGGACCAACAGCAACAACTAATAAACATTTTCACAAAAAATAATTCGCTTCCTAATATTTAACTACATAAAAGAAACAAGCAAAAACTAAAACCTGTGGACCAAAAATTGCTTTAACTGAACTTTATGAAATATTTAAATTAAATTAAAAAATATATATATTATATTCAAATATTTTACCTTTTTAAACTGCGAAATTTTCACGAACTGTGAATAAAATTACTTAATATTTTTTCAATTTAATGCAAGACAATTTACAAACAAACATAAAACAAAAATATATATTAAATATATATTTATATATGTATGTAGTTGTATGTGTATGTATAACTGTGCGCATATTTAGTGTTTTAAAAATATTTTTGGATTAGTTTTAAACCATAAATGATTTAAGTGTACATTTGAAATCAAACTCATGTACTGGTAAAACGCTTTAATTAATGAATAAGTGGCATTTGAAATTATTATTACAAATATAAACCAACAAAAAAAGGTAATAATAAATACAAATGGAAAAATAAAACTTCAATGTCAATTAAATATTAAAACAAAACATATTTTAACTAAATATAAGTGCAAAAAAAACATTAAACTTTAATTAGTGGTAAAAATAATGCATAAGCTGAAATAAATAGAGACTGTGTAGAAATAGTAAAATATACATATTTACATATAATTTCAAAATATTGTTTCACAAAATATTTATTTAAAAACCCAGAACCAGTGCTTCATATAATTTAATTTAATTTTAAAATAAATACAATTATAAAACATACGGCTTCAGGTAATACTCCAAATGATTAACACAAATAATACTAAAAGAATATTTAAAAACAAAATAAATATTAATAACTTTATGGGAGCTCGCGGTTACGTATACGCCACCGTATACACCACAGATGTATAGAAACACATAGTTTTCTAATATGCGCCGCACTTTCCTATGCATTCGTTCAATGTTTTGTCTTTTCTTCTAAATGTAGTTCAATGTTTTTCTGACTAAATGTAGTGTGAATTTATTTATATTTATCACTTAAAAATTAAACACAAAAGAAACGAAAAAATAACTAAACAAATGCAAAAAGTGTTCTTAGAACATACAGTTACTGAACAATAATTACAAAATATATGCATAGAAACAATAATTAATTAAAAAATTAAAAATAAAATAAATTACCTTTTTGGCTGTCTCGCTCTAAATATGTCTCGTTCTATACTCTCTACATAAATGTGTGTGTAATATAATTTTTTATTTGTCCAATTTTCATACACATACATGCATACATTATAGTAAATAATTAGAGAGAAATGCCTATTTGTGTTGTAAGCAACAATCTGTCGGGAAGGAGTGCCACCAAAACTTCTAAGGTAGCTGAATGGTTTTTCATTGTAAGTTTCTCAGTTTGTTAATTGCTTTAGCATTTGATTTTGCTTTTGACTTTTTCTTTAACTTAATCATTTTTAATTCAAAGCTTTTTTGCAAAAATCTGTATTTGTTTTTGTATTTAAAAAAATGGTATGTACCTTTGTTATATGTAAAGTTTGTTTGTTCTAACAAAAACATACACAGAATAAAGTAGTTACACTAGTCAACACAAATAAAAAAATACGCTTCAACTAAATTACCATACGAGAGCAATTTAAAAAAATGCACTAACGTTTCGTTTTCATTTAGTCAGAAACGACAAGTGCTGTCCTGTTCTGCACCTAAATTTATAGATGTTTTTTAATATAGATTTAGATATTGGGCCAAAAATATGCTTCATTTATTTGTACTCCGGAGCTAGTTCTACACAGCGTTAGGTAGAAGGCCAATAGTTCAATTGCCTACCACTAATAACTTGATACAATTGAAAACTACCGGTCAGAATCAGAGAAAAAGGTAAGTAGAGCGAATGGAAATCTAATGGGGATGATAAATTTTAGTGCTCCCACTTTTTTGGCACTAGCCCATTTATTGGTGGGTCTGAACGAATGAGGTTGGGTTAGGTTAGAGTGGCTGTCGAGAGACACACTGAGGCCTGAACGGCCCATTCTGATTTCACATAGTTGGACCTACAGTTTAACGCCGATTGCGAACGGCGGTGTGGCAATTTTGTATTGGCTTGTACTTGTACTTGTGTGTACTTGTATACTTTCTTATAATTCTAATACACTTATAGTGAATATGAGAAGGTTATGAAAATTAAGCACCAGACGAAGACGGGATCCGACCCAAACCTGCAGGATGTAAGTCTAGTGCACTATCCACTAGACTATCGCGGTAGGAGCGTAAGCTTTTCACTCCGCTATTCAGATTCAGAATAAAATTGTAGGACCCTTCCGTTCGTGTACAGATAAGTCTAACATGAATGGACATAGTAGTAATATAATACTTGCGCAATATGTGCGCACTCGCATATTTGTTAAAAACTTAGGAGTTCCCCAAGCTAAAGCATTCATTACTCAGCATATTTTAAATTACACGAAAGTTTGATCTACGAGTTACATGTGTACCCCGAACTAATAAGAAAACCACTCAGTTCCAAACAGTGGCGGGTCAAGGATTTAAGCTTGGAGATAGCCGATTTTACTCCGACCAATATGCCCAAAAACACACTCAATATCTGATCGAAAACTTGTTTTGGAAAAACCAGTCAATAAATTTGATCAAAATTCAAACCCAGCCAAAAAACCAAACTGAAAATATAACCAAAACGGAGGCCATAAATCAAACTAAAATAAAAAAAAATCAGACAACACTCTGGCCAAAAAATTGGATTCAAATTCAGACCGAAAAATTGGAGTAAAATTCAGGCCAAACTCAGATTAAAGCCACCTTCTGGTCTAAATTTTTCAAAAAATTATTTCTTTTCTATATTTCAAAAGTATAGGCTTTTAAAAGTATACTGTACTGTATTTTGTATCAATATTTCCAGTATTTCGACTTCTACAGCCTATTTAGCAGGTGAGCGCAGAAGCATGTAAAAGGGCCGACTGAAGTTTAAACTTATTTATCTCGAAACTATATTTTTCTGCACTGTGGGACACCAAAAACAAAAACTACTCTACTGATTCGTCTCAAATTTTACTATATTATTCAGAAAACCAGTGCTTATTGCAGGAACTAAAAAAAACTTTCTACGTTGAATACTTCTTACTTTTTACATACAAAAAGTAGTGAAAAAACGGTCTGTTTTCGTAAAGTAAATTTCAGCAACGCACCATTTTGTCAAATTTTTTTTCTTTTCTTTCATTTTAGTTCCTGCGATAGCTACATTCATGCCAATTGTAACCTCTTTTTTTTTGTTTTTGATCAGTGGAAAATCCAAAACCTGTCCCACAAGCAAGTTCCGTTTTTTGAAGAGGGCAACTTTAACACCAATTTTAGTTTGCTTAAAATTATAATTTTTTTTTTATTATTAATTTTTGTATATTATTAAATTAATAAAATATATCTACAAAGTTTAAATAATATTGCTCATTATTTCATTTAAAAAAAAAATTCCTAAAAACTCGTCAAATTCAAGGGCGCTAGACCAGAAGGTACCCTTAAAATTAGACTAAAAATCAAACCAAATTCCTGTCAAACTCAAAACAAAATCCATACCTCAGACGAGTTGTGGTCCCCCAAAAATTTAGACTAAAACTCTTACCAAAAAATACAACCAGAAATTAGGCCAAAATACATAATAAAATTCAGATTAAAAATTAAACTAAAATTCTGAAAAAAACAGACCACAACTCAGATTGAAAATCATACCAAAATCAGACAAAATTCCAGACGAAAATTTAATCCGAATATATTGACCAAAACTCAAACCAAAACGAGGACCAAAATTCAGATCAAACTAAACAACAACTAAAATTCAGACGAAAATCAGACCGCAACAACCCAAAAAATTCATAATTTAGACTAAAAAATTTGACCAGAAATCAAAATCAGACCAAAACTTATATTAAAAATCAGACCGAAATTCGGGCCAAAAACACATATCAAGATTCAGATCAATACTAAGGACAGAACCCGGGCTAAAATATCAGACTGAATTCAAACATAAAATAAGTCGAAAAATTAAAATATTCACATTTTTATATAGAATTATAAACATTTTTGATAAGGTCTGCAGCTCCATTGGTTCCGAGAAGATTGATCTTTAAAAATAAAAAGAACGGTTCTTTAACGAGCAGTAGTAGTGCACTAAAAATTCATTAAGATTAAATTGTCTTTACTGCTAAAAAAACTAAATATTATATTGACTAGTGTATACTTATTATATTTATTTCTACATGTATTTTATTTGATTTAGTTTTACATGTTACTTGTGTATTTTGGGTTTGTGCACTTGTGCGTATAAATTGAAATATTTTCCATCAACTTCATCATCAGCATCACTGATAAATTGTTTTCAAAATTCAGAAAATTAAAATGTCAATTTCTTGCTACTGCTGCTGCCTTTCTTTAATTTAAGCACAAGCAAACTAACTAACAACATATTTACAAGTTCTACTGCAAAAGACTAAAAAGTTTTTTATTTTGCATATTTCTTGTTTCTTAAACTTTTCTTCACTTTGCTTCAGTTTTAAACTTTAAATGTTTTTTGTTTTTTTCTTTTTTTAACACACTTTTTTTCTAGCTTTCGTTTCTGTTGCATTGTTGTTGGAAAACCAGTTAACATACATGTATACCAAAGCATGTTTATTGTATTATTATTATATTTATAAAGAACACATGTATACACATACAAGGATATGCACTTTATAAATTAGATTAGTTTTAAAATTCTAAAATTCCAACCTGAAAGATAATCGGTTAATTATTTCATAGCATAAGCTTTACGAGTTATAATTTTATATTTAATTTGTTTTTTTTTTATTAAAATTCCACCTTCCTTCCGCACCGCACAGTGATTAAAGTTCACATAAAAGATGACAAAACTTAGAAGGATTAATCCCAGAGCCACAAGCTTTGGTATCGAATATGCTTATTTCAATTTAATGTCTGTAAGCGAAAATAGGAAAAATCCGTCTACTGTGACAATACTAGAAGGAATTGTTGCACAGCCACAAAAAATGAAAAAAAAAAATTTCTCTACGAAATTATCAGTTTTTAGCTGATTTTTTTGCAAGGAATAATATAAAAGTGCTTGCTATTAACAACGTTCAACTTCGAGCTGGAAGAATGGAAAGTAGAAACTCAATACTTCATAGATTTTATATATTACTTGTACTTAACTTATTACTAAGAACCAAGAAATAAATCCCAACAAACGAAGGAACTTTCTTGAAAAAATGTGGAAGTATTCTGAGTCAATTTTTGCGACATCAAAATCACTTATGTAAAAAAAAAAATTTATTTATTTAAGGAAAATGTTAAATCATTTACAGTAGATGGAAAAAATAAGTTGTCAAAATGAAAACAAACAACCTGCAAGTATACAACTTGCATATTGAGTTACCAAACTGAACCCTCTCCATCTTCTCCCCAACCCTGGCCCACTCATCTTCTCATGACTTCCATTTAATCAAAGAATATATAATACATAGAAGGCGCATCTCTCAAAATTTTTTCAAAATATGTTGCTTTCGTTTCGGGTGCGGGCGGTCGCAGTAAAGAGGGAGAGCAAAACCACTCATTTATTTTGTATTTACTCTCTCCCATGCACTCTCATGGTGTTTTTCCTCTTAGGCTCTCGCATATCGTTACAGAGTACTGCCAAGTGAGATTGCGTATAGTTTCATATGAATGGGTTTTTTGCGGAGAATATGTAGGTGCATGTGGTTGTTTTTTTTTTTTGCGTTGTTGCTGAGTATCAATATTGCTTTCCAACCTAATTAATTTTTTTTTTCAATTTGTGACCCAAAATTATGGTCGTAGCTAAATTTCTTTTTAGTAATATTTTTTTTTTTGTATTCGAAAAAGCATAAACAGTTGAAATCAATCGATTTAGAAAGTTTTTAAGGGGGCACCTCCCGTTGTAACTTTTAAAAAATCTACTGTTTTTGCATTTGCTTAAAGTATATGTTTTCAAAAATACGTCTACAAAGAAAATTTTTGACTCTTTGTTATTTGCAAAATATTTTCTTCTTGACATTAAAGTAAGTTGAAACTTTAAACATGTTATTCTCAAAAAAGTCGGTGACCACGATTATTCAACAACTTCTATACCGAATATTTTCAAATTTATATGCTTTTTAAATATATAGTAATCTAGATAGATCGAAGAAAACCTTTTTTTTACAAATGAAACAGCGTTTTTTAGTTAAAATTGAACTGTTAACTTTGACAGTCGGTGATTTTGTTAAATATGCATATTTTTTCACAACCTTCGAGTAATCACTAGATAATCTTATAGTAAAAGTAAATTTATTACATTTTTGGACTTCAAATGTTCTAGATTTGCAAAATATTGCTCATCGCAAAACATGTTTTTCAGAAAGGCGTCGACAGGGTTGCTCATAACTCATAAAGTTTTAAATATTTTTGAATAGAGATTAGTTAAAGATAAGTTCAATACATGTACTTTTAGATAATAAATAGTTTTTATAAACAACTTTATTAGTTTACCTGAAAAAGAAATCTTGAAAATACCTATTTTTTCGCGTCACAACTTGGGATTTGAATTTTATAATCTGTGCCATACATAAAAGCACACCGGCTTTGCGATGTAAATTCTGCTAAATAATGAAAATACCATCTTATATTACTGGACATATGAAAAAAAAAAAGAAAATACAAAACTCTCATTAAAAAACCCCTCTCATTAAACAAAGCCAACAACAAAGAGAAACAAACTATTTCAACCACTCATTGGTTTTATGAGAACAACTGAATTTTGAGTGTAAACTGGAGGCAGTTATGGTCCATAGAACAAAATTTTTGTGCAAATAAATTTGTTCGTGATGCGCCTTCTATGTATTATATATTGTTTGATTTAATCTTTCTCCATTTTTCCCAATCTCTCTCTCCTCTTCTTCCCACCTTTTTTTTCTTTCTGCCCATCACTCCTCTTTCTATTCTCCTACTTTGTTCATCCGCTATTTCGTCTACTTTAAATTTCCTCCTTTCAGCTTTTTCTTTTTCCTCTCCCCCTCTTACTCTTTTTTTAGTATTCCTCTCTTATATGGAAGCGCCATCTAGCTTCAGATTTTTTTTATAAGAACTTTAATTTTTTTCTGAAAAATAATACAACAATTTCATTTCTGAAAATATTGGTCAAGTCTTTTTCAAAACTCTGGTTCCAGCAAATGTAATAATGATATCTAGTGGAGGTGCCCCTAGAGTCAATTTCTGTAACTATTACTTATTTTCCCTGTGAGTTCTATGTCCTTTAGTAGACTGCTGTTTCACGCGACCTTTGAATGTTTCTTTATTCTATGCATTAGTGGTTATTGTTCAGGCCCAGTGCGTGGCCTTATTTCCGTGCTTCGAAGCGAAATCCCAACTGCCGCTTTCTGACTTCACTCGCCGACAGGGTTTTCCGCAAAAAAGGCTTCTTGCACAATAAACCATTTTAATGGCAAATATAAGTAGATATATTATGTTTTTTTGCAGGACTGTCATAAGTCAAAAGCTAAAATTTGTAAGATAATCGTATTTACTATCCTGTAGCAAACGAGCGATATATATTTAATACGTAGTAACACAACAATTAATGAATTGTAAAAAATTACGTACCAAAACGTACGTATTGTGGGTCGATATACTCGAGAAACAACGCTAAATGATTTTCCGCATACGGCTGTATAATGGAGAAAAATGAATGAGCCCCACAGTGGAATGTGCTTGGGACTGAGTCTTTCATTTCGTGTGGAGTTGTCTTCACTTCTTTTTCTTCTTTTTCCTAAGTAACTGACTAATAAAGCAATTTTAAAATTGGTGGCAGTCATTTATTTTTCCCGAAGTGATTTCCTTGAACTTTTGACACAAAGTTTAAGTTTCACTTCATTCATGAAAATAAAGAGATTTTATTTCGGTGCCCTCGTCTCCACGTTCGTCGATTGACTTTATTGCCATGTAGTGTTGCAACACGGGCTAGCGAACAGTTTTTTATCAAACCAATTATGAACCGAACCTTCGGTAATTTGAGGGACTCGGACCGAATCATGTACCAAACCGTCTTTGCTTTATTTCAGGTAAACCAAATCCAAAACAGTTTTGTTCGAAAAAATGGATTGGTGCAAGCCAAAAACTTATTTCCATTATTAAACTTTTCACCACTAATTTTCTAAACCTCTGTGTGAGAAAACTGTATATATCATATAAGTAAATTAAACCAAATTCGGCAAATTTTGTTGAAAAGGAATTTAAAATAACTGATATGAATATTTCCAACATCGTGCAATAATTTCGCATACCCTCCCATACAAGTGAAAGGTAAAATTAATTTTTACGCCACAGGAATTTTAAACCAAAACATTTTTGGACTGAACCAGTGGTTCAGGTTTTGAACCGAACCAGTAGTTCAAAGAGTACGTGGACCACACAACCGCCGAACCAAACTGCAATTACCTGGTTTGAACATGTTCATTTTTGTGTCGGAGATGTGTTTTCTTGTTAGCCCGAAAGATCGATGCTCTGTCGAATAAAAAAGAAATCACACACTCACTTTGCTTTGGGATTGAAGAAAAAGTAAATCACGAAAGATAAATACAGGGTGGGTCAACTATATGTGACCCATGTGGTTCTTAAATAAAATTTTTTAGGAAAAGACAGTTTGATTTTTTTGCGCACAGGCATTTATTTTGATCCAAGGAGATAAATATCAATTACCATTAAAATATTATTTGGCTCAAGTTGTCGCCTTTTTCCCTGATGACAAAATGTGCTCTTTTTTCTGCATTTTCCATCACTTTCTCGAGCGTAGCTCTCGGTATCACCGCTAAGTCCGTGGCTTGTTAATGTACACTTTGGATTTCAAAAATCCCCACAAATAGAAGTCGGGCGGTGTTAGATCGGGCGAACGCGGTGGCCAGTCAAAATCGCCATTTTTGGATATCAGCCAACCAGGGAAGAATGACCTTAGAAAATCTATCGTGGCGGCTGCAGAATGGCATGGCGCGCCATCTTGTTGGAACCAAAAGTTACGCATTCGCTATGTACGCACAATTGGCATAAAAAAATCGGTTATCATGGCTCGATAACGGTCGCCATTGACGGTAAGTGGCTTCGATCGCTCGTCCTCGAAAAAGTACGATCTAACCACACATTTCGCGGTTTACTTGGACGCCTGGCATTACTAAGACTACCACTGGATAGCAATTTTTCGTACAAACGCTTTATGGTGTTTTTTGCGGGAGCACTTTTGATTTTATTTTTTAAACGAAACGCACGTTGAGTAGCCACGATTGAGAAATTTTTCTGGATGTATAGCTTAACAATTTCAGCGCGTTCAGGCGGAGTGTAGTTATCCATGGTAAATAACTTC